>BSBN01000524.1:0-2940000 GCA_027924645.1 Cunninghamia lanceolata
AATGATGTGTTGACCTAAGCGTAGCTCCTTGTGGACACATGTCATCTTTAGATTGTTGGCATGAAATCTCTCTCTCTCCCATTATAATAGCTCTTTAATTAACACATTTGTTTATTAAAATATTTATTTAGTAAGTTATCATTAAGGGTAAAGAAGAAGAACTCACAAGATAGATTAGTAATTTGTGCCAAAAATTTAACATACTAACCCTAATAAAACAAGCATACAATATTTTCTCATTAAAGGAAAAAAGAAGAATTCACAAGATAGATTAGTAATGTGTGCCAAAAATTTAACATACTAACCCTAATAAATAAGTCATATAATATTTCTAAATTATATTAATAATTATATTTGTGCATGAGTGTCATTCTTTATACCTTCCTTATAAATACATAACCATATGAGGCATTGGAATGACTTGAAAATGGAAGAGGTATTATATACTTGGGAATAGATAAAAAATAAGAACACATAGGAATGAAAAATGAAAAAGACATAATTTTACTTCAGAATACTTTCATAGAAAGGCAATAATCTAATTGTCTACAATTGTTTAAAAGTAAAAGCAAACAAATCATCAAGGAGATTATCTCCAAAATTTTCCCATTATAATGTGATAAAAATGTAAAAAAAGAGAAAAAATATATCTCATGATTTTGTCATAGTTTATGTCTTAGTCATGCAATTTTTTGTTGTATATGACAATTTGTAATTTATTTCTAGTTTTTTCATTCAAAACACTACCCAGCGCATAGTTTCCAAAAATCTATGTGTAAGGTAGTGATACATTACATCGTCGTGCATGTGTTCTACTAAACTCTAGGCCATTGATCCCTCAAGCCAGGTTATTCCCTCTCATAAAGGGAATGCCTTCAATGTAATTAAAGAAAAATTAATTTAGGGATTAAATATGGGGTGTAGATGGAGTGGAATAGAATGAATTAGATCAAATAATATTAGAGTAAGTATAGTCATGCCATAATTTTAATAATCAATGAGGAGAGAGAAAAATTAACTCTATGACTAAAGTTTGTATGCCAATATATGAAGACAATGAGATTCATGTGCCTTGAATTTGGGAATGTGTTAGATAGTTATGTGTATGGATGAGAATCAAAGTATTCTTCTTTGTGCTGCATTAGATTGTCTTCTCAATTCTATAGTTTGGGCTTATGAACTCACTCTATTCTTACGAAATTAATCTCTAATGATCTCTAGATTCTACTCTATGAATTTTCTTAAAAGTAGACTTCTATGTAATGATATTTTCTATCACATTCAGGGTTTTTCTATTAATCTAGTGATATTTAAAAATACCTTGATATGCATCAAGCTTCAAACATGCACATGAATTCTAGGATGATGCTAGGTGATTCACATGTGCTAAGATGAGTGTGATCAAATTTAAATGATTGTTAGTTGAATGCAATAAATGTTAACTAATTCTTTTTTAATAGTACTAACTAAATGCATGATTTTAGATAATGGATATTCAATTCTAGATGATTAGAATGCATGCAACGAATGTCTTTTTATATGTAAACATAACACCAAAGAGTGAAGACTTTTGCAACTGTGGGAGAAAAGTGTAAGATGGGGCCAGTCAACTAAGTGTTTGATTTTGAATTTACATTTATATGGATCAAGATCATCACTACAAACATGACCTTGCACGTGGCGACACAACCTAGTTCAGATAATCTATGTCTAATATGATTAGATTATGGATAATGTTTGAAGTAATAATCAAAATTAGGCAAATAAGCCAATTAGATTGGGATTGAATACACATAAGAATAGACTAAGCAATAATCATAGGGCTACGTGCAAACAAGGCTAGGTACACAAGCCCAACTATGCAAAAAATGCACCATTTGTAGCTATATAAATGCATTAAGACATTGATCCAAACTAGGCACTAAACTAAATGGAAAATGCATGGAGGGTGCATTTTCACCTTTACATTTTCCTACGCTTTGAGTTACATGTGAATCTCTAAGTAGGAATCATGCATCTCTAAGTATGTAGCATTCTCAAACATGCATAAAGTAAATGCATTAGACAGATGAACTTGCAATCTATTAAGGATGAAGGTTCTTCTTCCATGTTCTTTTTTTCAAATATTTTCTTCCATAAATTTCTATAAGAAAAGGATAAAATCTTCCATGAGTAGCTTCTAACTCACAAGATAGATAAAATGTAAAAATGAGAAAGTTAGTGATCATGTATGCCTCTCTTCAATTGATTGCACTCATAGGGTGCAATTGATTTAAGCAAGATATTGTTAGATGTATCAATATAAGCATGAGCATATAGTATAGATTGATAACAGAATGCATCATGAGATAATCATAATCATGTGATAAATCAATGACAAGTGATAATCATGTAAGTACATATAATCATTGAGGTGTGAAAGTATAACAATCATAACTATAAGAGTACATGATGAGATTGCAAAGAAATTGTCTAAAGGGTGAGTCAAATATAGGATCATTGCCTCTAGCATGGGAAAACTAATGGTGACATGGCCCTCAATGGACAAAAATGCCTATGAAGTACAATAAAAGGCCATAAAGTGGCATCCATGAGTATGAGCATACATATGGTAGGATCAATGTATGATGGATAGATCATATGACATGAAACTTGATAGATGTACATGTAGTCCAATAGTGGGACAAAGTTTGACATGATTAATAAGATCAATAGATAGAATAGAGAGATAAGATAGATAGGATAAATGGCACAAAGACTCGATAATGGGGCAAGTCCCTTATATGTAGCAATTATGATCACAAAGATAAGTGATATAATAATACTAGCTCTATTGTCATACTACACACACACACACACACAACTAGTGAACAATTATTAAAAAAGTGTATGCATGTAAAGTGCTCAAGTCTGATTATTTAAAAAGATAAACATGTAATTAAACCTCAAATAAGAAATGAAACATACAAAAATATTTATAACAAATAGAAATTAGAAAACTCAAAATAAACACACACTTGATTTACATAGAGAAACCCTTTCAAAAAAAAAAAAAAACTCCACCAAAGAAATATTGAACTTCTATTGATCAAGAATAAATCTCTACAACAATACAATCCACTCTATCTTCTTTAGTCTAATAGAATTCTAGCAACATAACATTGCCTGCAAAATAACAGTACAAACCCTCTATCCAGTGTTTACTAATATATAGAGTGAACAAAAACAAGAAAGCTAAATAGTTTACAAAATAATGGATCAAAACCATGAGCCTAAACTAGGCATCCATATCCTAGTCAAAAATCCAATGCCCCATTTTCTGAAGAGCATCTTTTGAGAATAGAAAGTAACTCCCAAGTATATAACCTCTTCCCTTATACATAAAGAAGTCAATTTGTAACTCCCAAATGCCCCACGAAGGCTTCATTTACAATACATGACTCTTTGTATTCCAAAGTGACCTTTCATCTTCCTTTCCCTCTTTCCATTTTTTTTGTAATAATAATCCCAAATAACTAGAAAATAATAATTAATATTTTTGTCGGAGCCATCACACATGGGCATCCAAGTTCACGCATTCCATGTACTAAGGAACAAATACATTAATTCTTTGTCTACACGTATAATTAAATACATTAGACATAACGATTTACAAGGTAGATATCACCTAATCCCAACATTCTCCCACTTGATATTTACATTTCAAAGATATAAAAGAATCATAAGAAATAAATCAAACTGTATAGGATGCAAGTCCCATGGCCTCCTTGCACCAAGAGAATGTATATGTACACATTAGTTTTCATAAATGAAATGTCAACATTATTCAAAGTGTGAACCTTTTGAATCGTGACCTTACCGCTCTCCACCCACCTCACAAACAAATTGATACTACACATCAATGTGCTTGGTACAATCATGGTTCATGGGATTCCTAGCTAAACAAATAGCACACTTACTGTCACATCCAATCTTAACTAACTTGCAACTAAAAATAACTCTTGAACACAATCTCTATAACGATATTACCTCCTTATAGGCATGTGTAGCAACCATATACTCTACTTCGGTAGTGGACAACAAAATTGTAATTTATCTCTTAATCATCCAATGGATAGCGCTACTAAATAGAGAAAATGCATAGCTATTAGTGGACCTCTGACTATCCAAGTCACTTTCTCAATCTAAATAACAAATTGCCTTATATGTCCAATAGCCTACCTACATCATATTAACATAAGTAATAGTTAGAAGTTCCTCATAGATATCTAAATATCATCTTAATATAAGCCCAATGCTCATTACCAAAGTTAAATGTAAATTTGTAAGAACTCCTAGTACTGTTGTTAGGCATCTTTATATTGCCTTGTCATTGATGTCAAAAAGGGGCACATAAGATGTGATTCTTTGCATCATAAGGTTGTTTGGTATATTTAATGTCAAAAAGGGCACATGAGATGTGATACTCTACATCTTAAGGTTGTTTGGTATACTCTGCAACAAGGTTGTCTTCATGTTGTTCATCTCTGTGAGTTACTTTTTACTTTTGTATCATGGCAGTTGTAACAGTTGTAGCATGGATGTCTTGAATCATGGCAATTGTGTCAAAGATATTGGTTTATATTCTTTTGCAAGACACTTACAGTGGCATGGTTTTCTCTTGACCTTGGTTGAAGTTGATCTTCATTGATATTCTTGTGTCAAAGTGTCATGTGAAGTCTATTGTCTAGTTTCTTATTACATATTCTGTGTCTAGCTCTTGAGTCTTTTCGGTCAAATACTTTCTAGGTCTTTAGACTTAAATACCACTATATTCTTTGATGTCTAAACCTAAAATTAAGTTCATGTTTTAACATTCCCTAAGATGTGAGGTCTCTGTAATATTGTTTGTGGCCAGCTTTTATGAAGTTATTTTGTAAATATTGTTCAGGATCTTAAATCCTATCACTAACCTATGTCATCACATCTTAAACCCTGGTTTACCCGTCATGTGTCTTTTGTTATAACTGTCAGTTGACCGATCGAAGAGGTCAGTGTCACTTAAGTGACAGACTTAAGGGTTCGATTGCCGTTTTCTAACCAGCCCCAACTCCTAGTGTGCCCAGTCATCAGGTAAAAGCTAAACGATATTGGCGGGAGCACTAAATCTACGACTTCCGTTAAACTATCTGATGGCGCGTAAAAGGCACATCCAATGTTCTTGTTTTAAATGAATGTGAAGCTCAATGGTTAGCTATTGCTTCTAATTTGACGGTTGGTAAGTATAAAAGCTAAAAATCAAGGCTTTTTCTTCTTCTTCCTGCATTGCAGAATCCGGTGGTTTTATTTCCATTTTGAAAAGAGACAGAGAGAATATAGTTTTGAAGGATCTGAAAGCAAGTATATTGAATGATATGATGTCTTCGAATAAGAGAGATAGATGTTTTTGACAGTATGCAGAGATATTGTAGAAGGTGATAAGCTACTGTGTGTTTTAAACTTAAGATTGACTTGAAGGTTTTATAGCAAAATCAAGACTGCACAGTGGATTGTGATTGTGGAGATTATCATGCAGAGATGGCAATTGAAAATATTGTAATGTTGCAAATTGTGTTAAGATGCAGAGTAACTTGAGTTTTAATGTGCTTATTTTGTAGTGAGGGGCACATACAAACATTGAATTTTGGTTGTGATCATATTGATAACCTGTTGAAGTGTGTGCAGATTAAAAAAAAGATAATTTGATGTTACAGTTGTAATGGATTGTGAACCAATATGAAGACAACTTGTATGAACAAAGTTTGAATCAAATCAAGTATGAAGGAAATATGAAATTGAATCTAAATTAGGTGAATTGATTTGAGCATCAGATGCAGGTTGAAGACATACACATGGAGAAATTACAAATGGAGTTTGTATTATGCAGAGATGGGATAATGAATTGAATGGAAATAGAATAACCCTCTGATTTTGTTTATCATTTTCTATTGGTGATTGGGTTTGCCAGTGAGGCACATTATGCCAGTGAGGCTTGTGGTCAGTGAGACCTTCCTATGCCAGTGAGGCTTGTGGTCAGTGAGACCTTCCTATGCCAGTGAGGCTTATGGTTAGTGAGACAATATTAAGTCAGTGAGACATGTTATGCTAGTGAGGCATTGATATAATTCAGCGAGACTTTTATGTATGCCAGTGAGGCAATCACAAGTCAGTGAGACTTTGTAAAGTTGAAGATTTTATACTTAAGCCAGTGAGGCAGTTTGAGTGGTTTTTCTACCCGAGAGGGTTTTCCACTCATTAATTCTTCTTGCGTTGATGATTTGCATAATTTCATGTGTCTTATATAATTGAAGATTTGGTGAATGTGCTTTTGATAATTGATTCATTTCAGACAAATCTTTTTGACAATTCTAGAGAGGAAATAACAATTGGTTTTTGTGTATCAACACTGATTCACCCCCCCTCTCAGTGTTGATTGTACTCCTACAAGTACTTGGGCAATATCTAGTCTATTACATACCATTGCATACATCAGGATACCTACAATGCTAGCATAAGGAATATTATACATATCCTTCAAATCATCATTTGACTTAGTACATTGATCCAATGAAAGCTTAATGCCTTAGATAAATGAATCATGCTTACTCTAACTCAACTAAAGATACAAATTACATGCACTTGTCCCTCTCTATGTGTATATAATTTTACAAATATTGCAAACCATCACAACTAACACAATTCTATAAATGTTGTAAACCACAACAACTAACACAAGTTTCCTCTAACATGATTTCTTATAAAAATTATCATCCATTTGGTCTTTCACATAAAACATGCTTCAAGTAAAATCTCTTACTAATCTAGCTAAAACTTTTATCATACATTCCTAAAAAACATCACTAGTATGCAAAGTAACACGTATATCACGAAAAACTTCATAATGCACAAAAATTGCCCTCCTACCCTATTAGGCTTGGAATGGGCTTGGTCATCCAGGCCTAAGAGTTGAACCCTCATTTTACCTCCCAAAACCATGTTTTACAAATTAAATATCATTTTTAAACTTCTTCATTGTCAGCTTTACTCGTTTTATAACAAAATGTTTCTCTACTTCATATCTTTCTAACCACATATTTTTCTATTATTTTAAGTAAATTAAAATATTTATTTTCATTTACTTTTACTAATGTTTTCATATTCTTAAAATACATATGTATTTTTTTCTTTATATTTTTTGATTCACTGATCTAAATTTGAAAAAAAAAATATCAAACTATTTTACCTTCAACATTTACAAATTAAAAAAAATCTATTTTTGATTATTTTTGTAGAAGTTTTGTGACAGGCACACTTAGTGATATAGTTTCAAGGATGCATCCACTTCAAAAAATCATGAAATATATATATATATACAACATGTACTAACTCTTAGCTATCTTTCCACCAATTGGTTTGAAAAATACTTAATACAACCAAAAATAGGGTGGCACAGTTATATTTATGTGATAAAAATAAGAATAGTTTTGTGTGTGCTCAACGTTTGACCCTCTTAATCTTAAACATTTTTTAAACTCATTAATACTTTAAAATTAAACTCATAGTACTACATTTATTATTCTAATACCATCTTCAAATTTTAAGTGTAAGCATATCAAATTTTGCAATCCAAGGTTAGGTGAACATATGATTTTAAGAAAAATGTGACCACTTTTGACCCCCTTTTGCCCCCATTTTCATGTGCACTTACCCATAGGGTACTAGTGTATTTACAAAAAATACAAGATTAGAGGAATGGAAGGTGGTAAGGAAATCATAGTTGAAAGAAAAGAAGATGGTAAAGACTAGATGATTGCATGAAGTGATGGCATATAAGAAAGTAGATTGGCATAGAAGAAGAAGAAGGAAAAAAATGGGAGTCATTTCAAGGAGTTATATCTAGAGTAAATATCAAGAAAGTGAATGGAATTGCATAACATAAAACAATAGATATCAAAAAAAAATATTTGATGACTCAGACAAAGCAAAAACAAAATAAGGATGAACATTAGTTATCATATGGAATTGATATCTTAATGCAATTGAATGTGAAAGAAGATTTAGATATAAGGCATGAGTGGATTGAAGATATAATGCATAAAGCTTAATAGAAATGGGAATATGAAGAACTAGAAAGAAGGAAATTTGTTATTGGATAGTGATGAACAATAATAATGAAAGCATGACAATTAAGTTAGTAGTAAAATGACTGAGTTTAGATATCAAAATGAAAATTTTAAATCATTCTAAAGAAAGGATGAATGTATGAGGAAAAGAAAGCATAAGGAGATAAGGTGAAAATCTTCTAATGATGGTGATGTAGAACAAAACATGGAATGTTGTGGTAACACAAACTATGAAGAGAATTTGTGTAAAGGAAAATAGAAGAGTGAAAATAGCATATTTAAAAGGATAAGATGAAGAGACAAAAGTCAAGATAGAAGTGATTGGAAATTGAAAGCAAATATTAGGTCATACCACAATAATGAAGATGATAAGGATAAAGTTGAGGGAGACATGAATCTGTGCGACTAATGTAAAGTAAAAGAATGTAGAAATATTGTGGATTCTTAGAAATATGATAAGAGAAGGATATAGAGTAATGCAGGAGTTATAGTTGGAAGGAAAATGATTAATATATATTTGGAGAATGTTGAGAACTGGTGGTATGTTGTAAGGTATTTTTTTATAGAAGCATAAGTGGTAGTTGAAAATGATTTAGTAAGTAGTATTCAAGACAAAAATCTAGAAAGTGAAGAGAAATAAAGGTTGCAAAGGATAAAAATGATAGAAAATGGAGAAATGGTGAAATCAAAGAGGAGTTGGAAGAATAAAGAATGTTTGTGGCAAAATTATGATAGATGAAATATTATGATAGAGGAAATAGAGCTTGAGAAGACTAGTGAGATGAAATAAGGATTGAAGAAGGTACATAGAATATGTTAGTGAGATTTGAAGAAAAGGTCGTAGAATAGAGAAGAACATAATAGTGTTTGATGAGTGGAGTAAGGCTTACAAGTTGCAAAGGAGTAGTTTAGATTGGTGGAGGAAGTTATACTCCCAAAAGGTGAGATGGAAGATGAAATGAAATGATATTTGGAGAAGATGGATAGTAGTGATAAATGATCAATATTAGATTGTGACAGTGTAGATGGTAGAGATAAAAGAGAAAAATCAAAGTCAAGTTTAGATGATGATAGAGATGGAGGAGTTCTAAAAGGAGATGTGGATACAAAAATAGAGAAGTATAGAAAAGAAGATGTTTTTTGGAGATGGATAATGTGTGTCCTAGATCTTTGTTTTAGAACCGGTGGAGGTGAAGGGAGTGGTATATAGTTGATTCTAGAAGCCTACTCATATGTTAGGGATACACTATGGTCGGTTTACCATCTTGAAGAAAAAAATTACTATTCAATAAGCTCACAAATCACTTACCTAAGGTGTCTAATGGAGAAGCATCCTAGGCCTATAAACAATCTTGCATCAATCAAAAAGAATTATTTTTGTTTTTTTATATTTTATATCCCACTAGTTCTCTTCCAATCATTTTGGTTTGTTGCAATTGAATTTCTAAACAGAGTTATCAATTGAGCACTTAGACCAACAAACAAAATCATTTATGTGGTAGTGCATTTGTTCTAAAGCATCATGAGATTTTGTCCAAAGGATTTGTAGTAGCATCAAAAGCATGTCCACATGTCCATTTTATATTTCATGTTTATTACTAGGTGGCTTATCAAATCAGATTAAGGAGGTCTATGAAGTGTATGCCAAGACTTAGAGCCTTGTGTTAAAGGATAATCATTTGAGAGGCCTTATTGGTCCCCTGATGGGTTGTGGCTAGAGCCACATTATGTTTGGCATAATACTTCTTATTTTAGGTCGTACCAAACCTTCTACAATAATTATTCACTATAAAGAAGGTCTAATTCACTTGAGAAACATAGCAAGGGGTAGTAACATATCCAAGGACCAAGTAGTGACCAACAGAGAAAAGCATAGCTAAGATAATAAGATCAACTCGAGGAATCCAATGTTTGAGGTTAGGCTTATGTTTAGTGCTTGATCTATACTCTAATCCTATATATAGGTTGTGTTGGTAATTGACTTTCATTATCAATTGGGTGTGAGTTATTGCCTTAAGGTCATAGTTTGATAGTATTTTATTAGACCCCTCCATCCATAAATGAACCACATTTGCAATTATTCTTGCTACATTAATTCCTTATATAGACCTTGGATTACCATCAGACTCGTGCATCTTACAATCTTTACTAAGAATTCTCAAAAATAACAAGATTATAGATCGAATACATTTCATGGAAACTCATTGTGACATGCCACATAGCCTAGAAGCTTTAAATGATTCCTAACTATGCAAATATTAGGAAATACATTGCATTTAGAAGATTGATATGTACATTAGCACCATGTAAGCACAAATCAAACCCACCACTTTGTCAATAGGACCACACATAGAAAAAACTTAACATTACTACATATTAAACATATATACAACATTTTGGATCATAAGATCTAACAAATCCCCTTGATCCAAAAGGGAAACAAACATTAACAACATTGGATCAACACAAACTAAATAATAGGTTGGACAAGATCTATATAATAAATAAATACAACCCAAACCAATCTTTTGATCTATCTAGTTAACAATCAAATTGTGTCATGTGGATGTTGACACAACATTATGCTAGGTCAATCCCTTGAACCACTCATATTGAGTCCCACTAATATGTGAGGTCTATGGGATACAAGTGCACCAAGGAACCTTTTAAATATATACCACTCCACAAAATATGTCATGTGGCCACCTATGCATAGGTGTGCTTGATCTATTGCCACTTACATTATATAAGGTGTAGGGAGTAGATCACATCCCACAATCTTGGAGTGCAAACACAATTTCACTCACTACTATGGAAAAGGAATATTAAACAAACATGTTGCATGGCCCCTACCTCTCACTATTCACCTGCATGGCACATTAAAACACATTAATGACTCAAAATCAATCTCAAAAGATCTATAGATGAGGAAAGGCAACCAAACTGATCTATAGATCTATATATGCCAATAAAAAGGTGTCACATTGCATTCATTTTAAAAGGCCCACCAAAGTAACCCTTAACTACAAGGAAAATACCATATATACACTACATTCAAATGCATGCCTGCCACCTCACCAAACCCGCTAACTACACTATTCACTTCAGGACATGTATACTTCACTCCCATTTACCCCATCCATTTATCAATCTTTAGATATGAATAAAAGAACAACACGTGACCACCAACAATTACATTGTCACAGAAGAAAAGATGGTATATCACAAGCTACCACTTCTATAACTTTAAGTTGATTACAACTTTCACTGAAGGCATTTTTAAAACCAAACAACATAGGATGTGAGGTCATTCTAAGGAACATGGATGGACACTATATCTTGCAAGAAATCATTCAAGCCACTTTAGACAATCTTGCCTTATTAACTCTTATCTATAATGAAAGAACTTCACCTGGCCATTCTAAAGGATGCATGCCCACTACTTTGCAAATACAACCACATGTAAGACCAAAACATACCAATGGACAAATATTTACCACTTTTTGTTGTGAATGACATGTAAAATTGCTATTGATTGTTTGACCATTGAAGTGGATTATGTTTAAGTAGAGTGCTCAAAGACAATATTAGAGGATATAAAGATGAGTAAAGGCAACTATAGTGATCTATAGATGTCAATAAAAAGGTGCCACATGGATGAGAAAAACAAGAAGTTGTTCAACCATTGTGTCCTAAAATGTTTCACGAGCTATCTGAAATAATTATAAAACTTTGAACAAGAGTTGTGACCAATTGCTTAATGCCATGTGGAAGTGTCCAAAGTGACCAATCACAATATTTTTAAATGTTTAAGTGGAGCCCATATAATATTTTCCACATTACCAATAAAACACTAGTCAATCAAGTTTGCAGGAACAATTCCACTGGGGAACCAATTCACCCCTTTCACATTTGAACTTCAAAAGATGGAGGAAGACTGACTAGACAGTTTATAGATCTTTCTATGTTGTGAGTCACTTGCATTTTGGTATAGCATATGATGAATTATAGAGCTAAAGTCTAAAGATGTAAAAAATGCAACACTTGGACTTAAGAGTTGAGCAGATAAGATATTAGAGAGCACTAAGGTAACACCAGGTTTCCAATCACATGACTAGGCATACAAGAACAAGAAGATACAGACATATAACTTACAAGTTGGAACAAGACTATGCAACATCAAACATGAGAAAAAGCATAATTTTGGGACACAAGACATGGCAACTACACCCAAAACTAGGAATTAACACAAAGTGTTAACAAGGTGAGAACTATGCTAGCAGATGCCAATCTAGCAAACCTTTGATTTGAACCATTAATAATGATAAGAAAAATCACTTTCTATTTCAGTGCATTTGCACCCAGCACCCTTAACCAATTTAACACCTTCCAGAAGAGCAATTGCTTTGGCATCATTGCTTGATTTCATGCCAAGAAAAAGGGAGTCACCTTGCACAAAATCACTAAAATGTTTGCGAAGTAAAAACCAACACTTACCAACCCCATATTTCCTTTGCATGCTCCATCAAAATCTATTTTTAGAGCACCAACCTTAAGAGATTGCCATAAACTCAAATTTATATTTTTCTTGTTAACAATTAACCCATTAATGAGGGGCTTCAAAACTAGTTTATCAATTTCTACAAATACCAACCTCTAAAGGGGAGAGATTATTATTACCATTCCACGTGGCTTTTTAAAAAGGAAGAGATTGTAGTAGCTTTCATTTTGCTCCAACACCTTTAAGATGACACTACCACCCCTCTAAAAGTCTTTTAATTTCTTTCTAGTCACAACCCCTAGACCATGTTGCAAGATGCAATTTTGCATAAAAACCCCCAAATTGGTCAAAGCCTTCATCTAGCAATAGATATGAGACTAAACTCTTGAGAGAAAGCCCAAACCATCTCCAAATGAGATAGGAGCACCTTCTGAATTTCCTTCACAAAACTACAATGTAGAAGAATATGCTCAGCACTTTCTTCCTCTTTCTTGCATTGTAAGCATCTTGAGGGACCATGAAAGCCATGTTTCTTGAGATAGTAATAACAGAACAACTTGTTAAGCCTAGATACACAAATAAAAGGCATTATGTTTAGGGGGGCCTCCCTTTTCCATATCGCATCTACTGGACAATCCCTTAATCTTGGGATATCAACAACTTTTAAAATAGAATAACCTAAATTTATCAAGCACCAACCAAATTGCCATTCCAAGTTAAAATATCTTATCTTACTACATTCGTAATCCTTAAGGAAATCAATGTATCTTTGAGAAAATAAAGGATCTTAGCTTGAAAGGGCAATACAGAAAATCCTTCCAAGTTATTTCCACAATGACATCTAACATACTAGACTCTCAATAATCCTTCCAGAAATGTGCCTTACCACCATTTCCAATATTCCACAAGAGGGAGCCTTTCAGCAAAATCTCTTGCTTGAAGAAAGTAGAAGAATCATTTGAGGTTAAATATTTACTAAGCATAACTTTCACCCATAAAAGATATTGACCTGAGCGAATATGTCAAACTAATTTGGCCCCAAAGTTGTGTTCTAGAGAATTTGAGGTAGCAAACCTTGTCCCACATTACAAAGGATGCTTCCTTACCACAAAAGTACCTTGCCAAAGAAAGGTCCTACAAATTTTGTGATCCTATCAAAAACTAATCTAAGCATTGACAAAACAAATAACATATATTGCTATGCCCTTAATCCTATAGTATGCATAGGGTTATGAGTAGTCGGATTGTGGCTACCCAAACTTTTAATCAAATTATATGATCATTAATATAGTCTTATATAGGTGGTTTAGTCAGTCTAGGTGGCATCCAAGGCATGAGTATGGTATATATAGTAGCTTGTGATTAGTTTGTGATCATCATATTGTGGATTGTGTTCTTAAAGACTTTTAGAGCTTTTCTCCTTTGAAGTGGCTTATTATTATCAAGTATTTGCAACGTATCTCTTATTATATTCTTCTCTTGTGCAAATTATTTCATTACAAGTGGTATCAAAGCATGATCTTGGCACACAGAGGGCAAGAATCAAAGTGTTTTTTACTCAAGAGGTCAAATTGTGAAGTGCATATCTGTCAATTTGACCCCAAACAAATTCCTAGTTTTTGGAGGTTTTCTTAAGAAAATAATGAAGTTGCTATAGTGAAATTTGAGGTTATTTGGAGTAGATTTGAAGGAGTTATTATGAAATTCAAGTTTCCACCAAATTCGCTCCCAAGGTTGCCAATCAATGAATTATTTTTTGATTTTTTGAGGATTTATCAAACACATATTGAAGTTGCTACAATCTTGATTTGAGGTCATTTGGAGTAAACTTGAGGAATTTATTGTGAAATTACGGTTTCCACCTAATTCACTTTCAAGGCTGCAAATCAGAAAATTTCTTAGAATTTTTAAGGTGAGATCTTTGCCCAAGTAAGTTACAGTAAAAATTTTAAATTATTTTGATTTGTTTTGAGTAAGTTATTGTGAAAACTATATCGGTGACATCATGATCGGGGCTTCAACAAGAGGCAAGGGAAGGAATCCCATCACCCCAAAGAAATCTCCTAAGAAGGATGATCCAATTGTGAAAGAGAACAGTCCCATGGATGTTCAAGCTATTATAGATGTAGCAAGCGCCAAGGTTAAGGAGGAGATCTTGGTCATAGTGGCTCAAAAAGAAGATAGTGATAAAATATGCACATAATTAGCTTCTCTCATAACCTCTATGGATACTCAGTATGTGGATTCATACCACAAGACTTGGGAGAAGATATGTTTTCCAAGGGATGTGATGATTTTGGGATTGAATTAGATTTAAAGATGGATTGTCACCCAAATAATTCAATGGCTAGTACTTTATGTCATATTAAAACCTATTACCAATGAAGGATATGCAAGTAAAAGAAGAATCAAGGATTCCTACACGAACAAATCTATAGGAAATTATAGATGTGTGCTTGGCAGTTGTTGGGGATGTGCCACAAGGATTGCCTCCCAAATTAGATCGTGATCATGCCATTCAAATAGTAACAAGACACTACCCACCACTCATCATCTCTTCCTTGAGGGTATACCCAAAGGTTAGAGCAATAAAAAAACATATTCAATACTAGCAAGAGGTACCCTTTAGTCTTGTGAAGAAAGAAAAGGCACAAAAGAAAATGAAGAGGCAAGTGGATTAGCACAGAATTTTGACATAGTTAGTGCTACCTAAGTTGGATGCAAAGGGAAGACCCATCTTGGAGCCTAAGTTAATTTTCCAAACATGCATGAAAAATCTTAGTGTTGGTACAATCATAGAGTACATCATTAAATGGAAGTATTTTCCTGTTGAATTTGCCACATAGGAAGATGAAGACTTTCTGTAGAAGCATCCACAATTGATCAACTTCGAAGACAACCCTTGTGTGAAGAGGGGGCACGTTGTGCCCTTAATCTTATAGTGTCTATAAAGTTATGATTAGTCAGCTTGTGGCTACCTTAACTCTTAATTAAGTTATATGATCATTAATATACTCTTATATGTAGTTAAGTCAACCTGAAAGCATCCAAGGCATAAGTATGGTATATATAGGAGCTAATGGTTAGTTTATGATTATCATATTGCAGATTGTATTTTTCTTGGAGACTTTTGGAGGTTTTCCCCTTTGAAGTGGCTTATTATTTTCAAGTATTATCAAGTATTTACATCATATTTCATGTTATATTCTTCTCTTGCAAGTTATTTCATTACATACATATGAATGGCACACAACACCACTTTGATCAACATGAGCTAACATCCAAACACTCGACCAACTACCTTTCCAACTGGCAAGCTTAGTCTCAATCTTGTTGACCAAGACCATCCAAATAGCTCTCCATTCCTATCCTAAAAAGGGGGATACTTAAATACTTACACAAAAGACCATTCGCAAAACAAGCTAGCAATTTTTTTATCCTAACTTGAAACCTCAATGCAATATTGAAGAAAAATAGTCTCAATTTTTCACTTTCAATAGACTAGCCAGAGTTTCTCATAATTATTCAAAACCTTCTTAACCAACTTAATCTCTACAACAAAAGCAATAGCAAACAAGAGAGTATCATCTACAAATTAAAGATGAGTAATAGCTTCAACATTACCCACACATTGTATGGCTTTTACATGACTCACTCTTTGAAGGTGTCCAAGAGGACTTCATCCATCAAATAAAGAGATGTGGAGATAGAGGATCACCTTGCCTAATTCCCCTATATTTAGAGAAGAAACTCAATGGGGAGACATTAACCAAAATGAAGGATCTCAAAGTAATTACAACTTTCATAACCAATTTAATCCCATAAGAAGAGAAACTAAAGGCTTCTAAGACCACCTTGAAAAATCTCCAGTCCATCATGTCTTAAGAGAGTACAAAGTCTTGTGGGAAAGAATGATACCATCCAAAATTTCTCTTCCACATACAAATCCACCTTGATCTAATGATATCAAAGAAGGTAGAAAATATTTGAGATGCTTAATTATTACTTTAGAAATGATTTTTTGAATTGTGTTGCATAAACTTGTAGCCATGTAATCTACAATTTAAGTAAATCAATTGCTCCTCTTCCCAATTAAGGCTAAAAATTGCATTTGAATTCCTTAAGAATTTTCATAGACTTCCTTGAATCCTTTACCACGTCCAATAATTTCAAAACTATAGGCTCCCAAAAGGCTTGAATAAGATATCTTGAAAACCATATGGGTCATCAGCGTTATCTTTATTCAATCCTAATGCTACCTTTATGACCTTTTACATGATGAAGGGGCTAAAAGCAAATTGTTTTGGGTTTTTGAAAGCAATTTAGGAATTGTTGGGATTATGTGTCATCCACCTTGAAAATCCCTAGACATGTTTTAATTGTTTTAATGATTGTTGCCGGTAAATAATGTTAGGTCTCGAAGGATCATGGAGAGGGTATATTTGTACACCCCTCTTAGGTAGCAAGCAAAATTATTTATTATTATTGATTCTCTCACATGTAATTGTAGTGGCGTTTAAGTCGAGAGTTGCATTCAGGAAAATATTAGAAATTGGGTAAAGATCGGGATGTGTAAGATGTAAGAGGATCTTCTACAAATCAATCTCATGATAGATTTGGGCAATCTTCCCATGGAGCACCTAGGATTGGGATTTTGGTCAATTTGATCATTATGAAAGAATATATCACATTTATAATGCATGAGGTGGGTATAAGGTGCGTAAGAGGAGTTACTATTCAAGGTGGTTGACCGATTTTGGTGAGTTATGAGATTGCCCATGATGAAGGTGGTTGCCTAGATTTGGGTATTGGCCACTAATTTTATAATATCATTCATGGTGTCTTGTATTCATATCTCCTATATATTTCTACCTTGAGATGGTATTATGAGATTGTTTTGCAGGTCATTTGAACTTATGTTGTTGGAATGCACAAAGATAATGTAACATACCACTTGTTCTACCAACTAAGATTTACCAATTTTAACTTGAAAGTAAATAAAGTCGTGAATTCATAATAGGAATAATAAATTTTTTCCTCTAAACATTTGATATAATGCACATTTGAAACATATTTCAAACTTCTATTGCATAACCAAATTACATTTCTCAGCATGAGGGGAAGCATCACTCAAGTGATTTACCTCCAACCATGGACTAATTGCGGTCCCCCACACATTTATCAAACATGTAAATGGCCCTACCCTTCAACGAAGGGATTGGTATAGCAACCTCAAAGTTAAGCCTAATTTGAGCAGATGTTATGTCCTACATTAACTAGTACTATCATACTATGGATACAACCATCAAAATATGACATCTCTACTTAGTAATGCATACCTAGAACACAGTGAAGCTAGGCAGTGTAAACGTTGGCTATTTACACCACTTTGGCCAAAGTTTTCTTCATCTCATATTCACCCACCCTTCTATCTCATCTGGGAAAGATGACAATCTCTATACTAGGTTATCGACCTCTTACATGGATCACATATCCCAAGGTTAACCTATTACATGCTTTACTAGGATACATATATCGAAGTAATACCACTTGAATCCTATTCTCACTATCTTTCCCCTTGTACAATTTTCCTATATAAATACCAATCATTGATTGATTCGTGATACTATCTAGGTAAAATCTAAACCATAGACACTATCTCACATTCACAATACAATTTTGCTAACTATATATATATATATATATATATATATATATATATTATTAATTAATAAACATTCACCTCGATAATTTAACATTGCAATCACATAAACAAATACATTACATAATGTTTTGAAAACATGAAAATCATAAAGAAGGAGAAATAAATACCATGCCTGAGAATATAGCTCCAAATGGATCAAAGACTCTTTTGCTTACGTCCTTCCAACACTCTAGATCGCTCCTCCAAATTAGACAATTTACAAAAGCAAAAACGACAAACTTTCAACACTAACGCAAAACTCAAATTTGAAAAGGAAAGGCTCTTGATTAGATAATGGTGCAAATAAAAATGAGGGAGAGTGCCCCTTTTATATTGCATCCAATTCAAGAATGTCGATATAATGTCGACATGCTTAACCAACTCAAAAAATGTTGACACTATGAGGACATGCTTACAAAATCTAAAATTAGTTCATAAAACAAAACAACCTTCTAAAAAAAGTGTTAGATATAAATTTAAAAAAATAAAATAAAAATAAAATGTATTAAGGATTCACGCTTTATGTGTTGATTGAAAAGGTTTAAGGGCCCGCGTCTTATAAGAAATGCCCGCCACCCTATTCAATTTTAACATAGAAACTTAAAAGGCTTAAGGGGGCCCGTGCCTATAGAGATTAAAACATATCCATTAAAGCCTTAAGCACCATTCGGTTAAAATATAAGAAACATATTCTCTTTTTTTTTAAAAGAACATTAACCCCGTTTTTATTAAAAGCACTTAAAACCTTAATTTTTAATATTATAATATAATCACTTTTTTTCTAAACACCTTTAATTCTTATTATTTATTTTATTATATTTATTATTATTACTTTTTTTTATAAAACTATTCTTTTATTATTTATTTTTTATTAAATCTTATTTTATATATTTTTATTCTTCTAATCACCATAGAACAATATTTATGAAAATCAATTTCCGCAAAAATGATAAAATTATATTTTTGCTATTAAGAGAAAAATAATAATAATATTTATATTAAATACATATATATAGAGAGAGAGAGAAAGAGAGAAACGTTAATTCTTGCATAGTCTAAAACGATATCTCCATATCTATGAGCAATATGCTCATGAATATACGTAGGTACATCTACCTACATAAGTTCATGCTCATATCGATTCATACATAAGGTCGCATCGTGGACTTACATGAACTATAGTCTCCAAAAATAAACTTGCCTAGACAAACAAACACTTAACAACATGCAAGTTCGAAACTACCAAAATCAAGAATCATGACTCACAACTTAGATCACTTACCACTACCCATACTAACTCGACTAAACCTAGGTCAGAATAGGATGTGTGTGTGTGCTACTCAGTTTAGGCTTCTTTTTTACGTTTACCAAACCAAGTCCTTCTCTTGAGTGATACGGAGGGACAACCTGTTCCTGCATCCACTTAGATCATCGCAAGAGTAGTTAACTGATCAAAATATAATCATTAATTAACAATAACCACATTTAATACAAGGCATTACATTATTCTTTTTCTCATCATATTGCATTCAAGATAGATAACACACATAGATGCAAAGATTCATAAATACTTCAATTTTCACAAAATATCCAATCTATAGTAAATGGATAAAAATACATATACATATGCAGAAATTCATAATCCCTCACTTTCCAAACAAATTAGCCAAACTAGGTAAATAGTAAGTAGATAGAAACACATGGGGTGTAACATACTTCCCCCCTTGTTAATCATCGTCCCCGATGATTAACAAGTATCAAGCATTATCATAACATAGTAAAACATAAAGAGTACATCATATCACAAAACATATTGTTTTTCAAGAACTTTCAAAATCCAAAATAACTTGCAGAAACTTTTGCTTTATTTCAGCATAATCTTCCCAAGTGGTAGAATCTTCTACATAATGGTCCCATTAGACCTTGCATTATAGAACCTCTCTATTACATAAGTGAAGCTTACGCGTTTCGAGCACCTTGAGAGGCTCGATTGTTACCACCCCTGGGTCTTGTACCTATAAAGCATTCCAGTCAATAACATGGTTATCCCCTGGAACATACTTCTTAAGATATGACACATGAAAAACATTATGCATCCTAGCAAGAGCTGGTGGCAAAGCAATTCTGTATGCAACAAGATTGACTACTTCTAGGACCTCAAATGGACCTACATAGTGTGGGGCTGGTTTGGATGACTTTCCAAACTTTACCGAACTCTTATGGGGTTTTACTCTCAACAACACCTTATCCCCAACAGAAAAATTCCTAGGAACCCGTTTAGCATCTGCATAACTCTTTTTCCTGTCATTAGCTTCTGCCAACCTTTGCTTGATAATCTTAACTTGTTCTTCCATATCTGACAACATTTCTGGCCCAAGACTTATCCTATCTTCTAGCTTATCCCAACTTATAGGAGTGCGACATTTCCTACCATACAATGCTTCAAATGGAGCCATCTTTATTGCAGAATGATAAGAGTTATTGTATGCAAACTCTACCAAAGGTAAATAATCCTCCCATTTGTATTGCTGATCCATGCAATACATCCTTAGAAGATCTTCCAGTACTTGGTTTACTCTTTCCTTTTGCCCATATGTTTCCAGATGATAAGTTGAACTTATGTTTAACTGAGTTCCTAGAGAAGAAAACAAGGTTTGCCAAAACCTAGAAGTTACACGAGCATCCCTGTCAGAAATAATCTTTTCAGGAATCCCATGCAATCTAAACACCCTCCTGAATAAACTTACGAGTTATTACTGGAGCTCCATATGAAAGATTACCTGGTATGAAATGTGCTACCTTAGTAAGCTTTTCTACGACCACTAAAATGGCATTGTGCTTATTCCTCGACATTAGAAGACCTTGCACAAAATCCATGCTAATAACCTGCCACTTACTTTCTGGTATATCATGAGGATATAGTAAACCTGCAGGATGATGATGTTCTTCTTTTACTCTCTAACATTATAAACTTCTTGCCACAAACCTTGCGGCATCCCCTTCCAGAAATATAATGGCTTTACATCTGCTAACATCTTGGTAACACCAGGATGCCCTGAGTATGGTGTGTTATGAACTTCTTTCCATACCAAATTCCTTAGTTCACCAAAATCAAGTACATAAATTCTTCCATTAAATCTCAATAATCCATTTGGTTCAAAACTAAATCCTTCATACCTCCTATCTTGCAAAACTCTTGAGAGTGCTTGCTTGACTTGTTCATAGAACTCGTCACCCTTGGATCCTTGCAATACTCGACTTTTGAAATCTGACTGAATTACCACTAAGGAAGATATATGCCTTCTTCGACTTAAGGCATCAACAACTCTATTTTCCTTTCCCTTGATGTAGTTAATGTCAAAATCATAGTCTTATATCAACTCTAACCACCTTCTTTGCCTTGCATTAAGATTGGGTTGTGTAAATAGATACTTCAAACCATGATGGTCCATTTTTAGTTTAAAAGGTTTACCCATCAAATAGTGTCTCCACATCTATAATGCATGAACTACTACTGCTAACTCCAAATCATGTGACGCATAATTCTATTCATAAGGCTTTAGCTTCCTTGACTCATATGCAATGACTTTCCCTCCTTGCATCAATACTCCACCTAGACCTTCTCCTGATGCATCCGTGATTACTACAAAATTACCTTCTAGATCTAGCACTTTCAAAATCAGAGTCGTGGTCAACTTCTTCTTTAGGAGATCAAATGCCTCTTGACATTTTTTAGTCCATTCATACTTTTTCCCTTTCCTCTCAAGAGATGTGATAGGAAAAGCTATACTAGAAAAGTTTTTCACAAGCTTACGGTAATATCCAACCAAACCCATCAAACTTCTTACTTCAGAAACATTCTTTAGCACTAGCCACTCAAATATTGCTTTGATCTTGGTTGGATCAACTACAATCCCTTTGGCTGAAATCACATGGCCCAAATACTGTACTTCCTTCTGAAAGAAGGTACACTTGGAAAGTTTCCTGTACAGCTTATGCTCTCTTAGCCGTTGGAGTACCATTTTCAAATGTTGAAGATGTTCCTCTTTATTCTTGGAGTAAATCAAAATATCATCCAAGGTTCATGAATGTTGCAGGTGCATTTGTTAACCCAAAAGGTAAGATTGTAAACTCATAATGGCCATACCTTGTTCTGAAAGTAGTCTTAGAGATGAATTCATCCTTGATTCTCAACTGGTGATATCCTGACCTTAGATCAATTTTGGAAAACACAGTTGCACCTTGCATTTGATCAAAGAGAACATCAATACGTGGCAACGGATACTTATTCTTCACTGTTACTTTATTGAGCATCTGGTAATCTATACACAATCACAATGTTCCATCCTTCTTCTTGATGAAGATGACTGGAGCTCCCCAAGGTGAAACACTTGGGCCTTATCAATCCTTTGGACAACAATTCTTCCAACTGAGATTTTAACTCCATCAATTCAGTTGTCGTCATTCTATACGGTACCTTGGAGATAGGTTCTGATCCTAGAATAAGGTCAATGGAGAAATCAAACACTCTTTTGGGAGGTAATCTTGGTAATTCTTCTAGAAATACATCCACAAAATCTCTAAGGATAGGGTATTTCTCCATATCAGTCCTTTCTGCATTTTCTATTTCTCCATCCTCAACTTCACACTCCTCAAGTTTTTCCATTTTTACCCCAAAGAGTTAACAACCCTTCTTCTTTGCCCTATGCATATGAATAACTAATATCTGTCACAACTTAACTTCTCTATGTGTCCCTTGTAAAGATACCCAGTTTCCAAGATCATCTAAGCATTCGACAGTTTTTACATGACAATCAACCTTAGCCCTATGCCTACATAACTAATTCATCCCTAAGATGACATCATAAGACCCTAAGGGTGCTACATACAAATTGACTTCCATAGAGAAAGTAGGAAGTTCAACCCTTGCTTCAAACATACATTGGTCCACCCTAGCTCTCGTCTAGTTTACGTATTCAACAACCCATGATTTTTCCATATAACCAACTCTTCTAGACATTTTATTGCTAATCTAGGTGAAATAAAGTTTGTTGTGGCACCAATATCTATTAAAACAGAAATGGGTATACCAGATAAAGTACCTGCTATTTCCACCGGAGTGATCTAGTATTCAGCTTGTCTGTTATTTACTACAGTGTGTATCCTTTACTGAAATGCCTCCCGCTGTGGTGGAAGAGAATTACCACAATGTTGTGATCCTGAAGGCTTGTTGGGGCATTGGCTAGCATAGTGATCACCACCACAGTTGAAACATCCTTTAACTGGCCCCTTCTTTCCATGAGCTCTCTCTGAATTGGTGATGTTCCTAGTAGCATTGTTGAAGTTACTGTTGTTATTTCCTTTTTGGTCCTTCCTTGGTTCACTCCAAATATTCTAAAAATTCTTTTCTCCGTGCTTCTGAAATCCTTGCACCTCATTAGGTTTTCTAGAAGTTTGCTTATTCTGAGACCAATTAAAATTTTTCCTATTCTTTTCACAGTAGTTGGCGATAGACTTCAATTTCTGCTCTTGCTTTAGAGCTTTCTTGTATACAAGGTCCATAGTGGTAGGATCATGCATATCCACTTCACCTACCTGATTTTTCAACCCCATATTGAACTTTCTTATGCGGAATTTCTCATCAGCTTGATACATAGGCACATACCTCAGAAGACGTGTGAACTTCTCCTAGTATTCACTAACCGAGGAGTCTCCTTGCCTCAAATTCTAAAAATCTGAGAGCTTTTGATCATAGAAAAGTTGGGGTAACCAACATTTCTAGAATATTTCCACGAATTCCCTCCAAGTGAGTTGAGTTAAACTAATTCCTAATTCCATCTTCTTACTCATCCACCAACTTGATGCTTCTCCTGACAACTGAAAAGCTCCCCATACCCCTTAGTAACCTCAGAATAGTTTCTGATCTCAAAGTATTTTTCCATTTCTACAAGCCATGCCTCAACCACATCCCCACTAGTGCTACCTTCAAACTTTGGACGTGTAATTTTCCTCATAACCCGAGATAGCTCCTTTACCATCTTTCTTCTTTTAGTCCTTTTAGTATATTTTTGAGATGAGGACTAGGTTTGGGATTGTGATCCCTCATTTTCATGATCACTTGCTCGAGTGTGAACACGAGAATCTTCTCCCTCTTTCTCACCATCAGGGACTGCTTTTCTTGCTTCATTATTTTCTTTTTGCTCTAAGATCCCTACTCTTTCCCTGGTCTCTATCATCATTGAAAGAATACAATCCAACTTTGTGTTCATGTCCCCTGACCCTTGTCCTACTTCTTCACTCCCTCCAGGGTTACTTCTGGTCCAAACCATTCTTTCCTATAAAGTTTACCCTGTAGATTTCATTAAGGTCAGATTCTCTAATTGTTTACTTATCATTCATAAATCATCTAACTTTTCCAAAAAGAACATTTATAATCATAACATTTTTCCAAAAGACATATAACATAAGCTTTTGATAAGAAAACTTTCTTTTATTCATAGAGATAAGGATTTAAATATCCTTGGATTTACATTGAATGACTATTAAGATAGTCCGAAGGAGAGTATCCATCATATTCACTCTCATCTACAGGGGTGAGTGGAGTATATCCCTTCGATTTTTCTTCAGATACATAATCTCGGGGTACATATCCCTCCGACTCATCACTAGAAGAAATTACAATTATCTCAGACAAGGGAAGAATACGTGGATCCCTAAACAACATAGCGGGGCTCACACTATTTTCTAAGGGCATATCCCAAGAAAGTGGTAAGGATGCTGACTTGGTTGGAGACACCGATGGCAGATGATTAAAGTTGGCATTATCCCTCATTCTTTTTTTCTCTTGGCTAACCCGAGAAAGTGCATGACTTAGGGTTTCCTCATCTCCTAGCTATACGTCATTAACATCATTGGTTCCCTCGATGGTTCGAACAAGGGCTTCCTTCTCGTTCTTGGTCGTGAGGTAGTGCTTGTTCCTAGTGACTAATTTCCTCGCAGTCATCCTGAGACGCACCATCCTAGCACAAGAATTCCAACATTAGACTCATAATGTTGGATAGGAAATCATAGTGAGCACATAGGTTCCAGAGCTGAAACCTGGCTCTGATACCACGTGTAACATGCCACTTGTTCTACCAACTAAGATTTACCAATTTTAACTTGAAAGTAAATAAAGTCATGAATTCATAACAGGAATAATAAAAATTTTCCTTTGAACATTTGATATAATGCACATTTGAAACATATTTCAAACTTCTATTGCATAACCAAATTACATTTCTCAATAAAAGAATTGAATATTCAACTTTTACAACTTTTTCTATAAATTACATAGGAGCTTCAAGAGCTTAACTGATAAATAGAGTCACATGTTTGTATAATTATCTGTCTTCAATACTCTCAACCACCAATTGCATGAGGGGAAGCATCACTCAAGTGATTTACCTCCAACCATGGACTAATTGCAGTCCCCTACACATTTACCAAACAGGTAAATGGCCCTACCCTTCAACGAAGGGATTGGTATAGCAACCTCAAAGTTAAGCCTAATTTGAGTAGGTGTTGTGTCCTACATTAACTAGTATTATCATATTATGGCTACAACCATCAAAATATGACATATCTACTTAGTAATACAAACCTGGAACATAGTGAAGCTAGACAGTGTAAATGTTGGCTATTTACACCACTTTGGCCAAAATTTTCTTCGTCTCATATTCACTCACCCTTCTATCTCATCTGGGAAAGACGACAATCTCTATACTAGGTTATCTACCTCTTCCATGGATCACATATCCCAAGGTTAACCTATTACATGCTTTACTAGGATACATATATCAAAGTAATACCACTTGAATCCTATTCTCACTATCTTTCCCCTTGTACAATTTTCCTATATAAATACCAATCAATGATTGATTCATGATACTATCTAGGTAAAATCCAAACCATAGGCACTATCTCACATTCACAATACAATTTTGCTAACTAGATATATGTATATATATATTATTAATTAATAAACATTCACCTCGATAATTTAACATTGTATCACATAAAACAATACATTACATAATGTTTTGAAAACATGAAAATCATAAAGAAGGAGAAATAAATCACATGCCTGATAATATAGCTCCAAATGGATCAAAGACTCTTTTTCTTACGTCCTTCCAACACTCTAGATTGCTCCTCCAAATTAGACAATTTACAAAAGCAAAAACGACAAACTTTCAACACTAACGCAAAACTCAAATTTGAAAAGGAAAGGCTTTCGATTAGATAATGGTGCAATTAAAAATGAGGAAGAGTACCCCTTTTATACTACATAAAATTCAAAAATGTCGATATAATGTCGACATGCTTAACCAACTCAAAAAATGTTGACACTATGAGGACATGCTTACAAAATCTAAAATTAGTTCATAAAACAAAACAACCTTCTAAAAAAAAGTGTTAGATATAAATTTTAAAAATATATATATATTAAGGATTCACGCTTTATGCACTGATTGAAAATGTTTAAGGGCCGACGTCTTATAAGAAATGTCCACCACCCTATTCAATTTTAACATAGAAACTTAAAAGGCTTAAGGGGGGTCGTGCCTATAGAGATTAAAACATATCCATTAAAGCCTTAAGCACCATTCGGTTAAAATATAAGAAACATATTCTCTGTTTTTTTAAAAGAACATTAACCCCCCTTTTATTAAAAGCACTTAAAACCTTAATTTTTAATATTATAATATAATCACTTTTTTTCTAAACACCTTTAATTCTTATTATTTATTTCACTATATTTATTATTATTACTTTTTTTATAAAACTATTCTTTTATTATTATTATTTTTATTAAATCTTATTTTATATATTTTTATTCTTCTAATCACCATAGAACAATATTTATGAAAATTAATTTCCGCAAAAATGATAAAATTATATTTTCACTATTAAGAGAAAAATAATAATAATATTTATATTAAATACATATATATATAGAGAGAGAGAGAGAAAGAGAGAAACGTTAATTCTTGCATAGTCTAAAACGATATCTCCATATCTATGAGCAATATGCTCATGAATATACGTAGGTACATCTACCTACATAAGTTCATGCTCATATCGATTCATACGTAAGATCGCATCGTGGACTTACACGAACTATAGTCTCCAAAAATAAACTTGCCTAAACAAAAAAACACTTGACAACATGCAGGTTTGAAACTACCAAAATCAAGAATCATGACTCACAACTTAGATCACTTACCACTACCCATACTGACTCGACTCAACCTAGGTCAAAATAGGATGTGTGTGTGTGCTACTCAGTTTAGGCTTCCTTTTTACGTTTACCAAACCAAGTCCTTCTCCTGAGTGATACCTCCCCTCTTTTATGGAGGGACAACCTATTCTTGCATCCACTTAGATCATCGCAAGAGTAGTTAACTGATCAAAATATAATCATTAATTAACAATAACCACATTTAATACAAGACATTGCATTATTCTTTTTCTCATCATATTGCTTTCAAGATAGATAACACATATAGATGCAAAGATTCATAACTACTTCAATTTTCACAAAATATCCAATCTATAGTAAATGGATAAAAACACATATACAGATGCAGAAATCCATAATCCCTCACTTTCCAAACAAATTAACCAAACTAGGTAAATAGTAAGTAGATAGAAACATGTGGGGTGCAACAGATAAGCAAATTGTAATGATGTAACTATTCATAAGATTAATACAAGCTTGAGTCTCTTTGAGTCTGGAGTTTTCTCCACATAAACATTGTGTTATGATTTTTTTTATCTTTCATTGCTAATTTCCATTTCATTTTGTGATCTATCATGGTTAAGTAATTTGGATGCATTAAAAAATAACATTTCCCGTTGATTGTTTTACCATGTTTTCAACATTTGGTATCAAAGCGAAGTTTGGCTTGATTAGAGAGGACACCTCTTTTAGAGTGTTAGATGAGTTTTTTGTTGCAGTGGGAATTGTGTTATCATGTAAATTTAGATTTTGGGTGATAGAGATCATAGCAAGCTCATCCTTGTTAAAGATTGAAAAGCTCAATAGCTCAAGTTTTAAACTTTGGAAGCTAAAGATGGAAGATCTCTTGGAAGAAAGAGATCAGTGGATTGTGGTGAAAAGTGAACAAACCAAAAAAGATAGAAGATGAAGATTGGGTAAAACTTGACAAAAAGGCTAGCGGAACTATATGATTGTGTTTATCTAAATCCATTCTTTTGAATGTTTCTAACAAAACTACTACATATAAGTTGTAGCAAATAATAAGAGAAATTTACCAAACTAAGAGTCTTGTGAATAAATTGTTTTTGATCTAGGAAAGTTTTATTCTCTACAAATAAAAGATGGAAACTTGATTACAAAACATTTAAATACATTTAGTTTAATCTTGAGTAAGTTGTTGTCAATAGATGTGAAGATAGAAGAGGATAAATATATTTTAGTACTATATTCGTTGCCTAATTCTTAGGATAATCTAATTCTTGCACTCGATAATTCTATGAGAGATCCAATGATGGATGCTCTCATTGCTACCTTGCTCACATAGGAAATGAAGAGAAAGTCAAGGAAGATGGGTCTAAGGATGTGTTGTATGTGCAGGTAGATCTTAAAGAAAGGGTAAGGACAAGCAGAATGGTGATAAGGACAAATCCAAGTCCAAGGGTAGATCCAAGACACCTAGTAAGAGTAAATTGATATGTTAGAATTGTGGCAATGAGAACATCTCAAAAGGAATGCCAAAAATAAGAAAAAGAAAGGTGAAGATTACTATACTGATAAATCCTCTAATGATGAAACTATTGATGTTTTTATTATTTTTACTAACATGACTTCTAATGACTCTTGGTTGATAGATTCAAGTGCGTCCTACCACATGACTCCTCACAAGGAGTGGTTTTCAATGTATATAGCATATGATGGTGGAGGATTTTTCCTCAAGAACAGCAGCACTCAAAGATTGTGGGCCAAGGGAAGGTGAAATTGATTTTCAGTGATGAAAGGTTGAAAACCCTCATGAGTGTATTGCATATCCCTAGTTTAGCTAGAAATTTGATTTTTGTATCTAAAATAAATGATTCTAGGGTGCATGTGACTTTTCAAAAGAATGGTTGAGAGTGGGAGAGTCATGTTATAAAAAATGGACACCTTGGAGAATGTTGCAAATTCAATCACTATGCCAGTGAGCATAGAGAAGTTCAATTGGTGCAGAGAAACCATGGGTCTCTCCTCTTCAAGAGATTGATTAACTATGTTCTTGAGTATGCCATTGCAATGTAAATGTCAAGTGGGAGAATGTTTCCCGATTAGATGCCATTCACCTTGCACATCCCTAGACATGTTTTAATTATTGTTATCGATAAATAATGTTGTCTCCAAGTATCATGGAGAGAGTAGACTTGGACATCCCTCTTCGGTGGTATGTAACATTATTTATTGTTATGTGTTCACTCATATGTAATTGTAGTGGCATTGAAGTCAAGAGGTACATTTGGAAAGATGTAGGAAATCAAGTAAAGATCGAGATGTGTAAGGGGATGTAAGAGGGTCTTCTACAATGAATCTTATGACATATTTGGACAATCTTCCCATGGAGCACGTAGGATGGGGGCCTTGGTCAATTTGACCATTATGACAAAATATATGATGTGTCAAGTGAGTGTACAGTGCAAAAGAGTTGCTATTTAGGGTGGTTGACCAATTTTGGTGAATTGTGAAATTTCCCATGAAGGAGGTGGACACCTAGATTTTGGTTAATGGTATAGGCTACTAGTTTTGGAATACCATTCATGATATATTGTATTCATATCTCCTATATATTGGTGCCTTGAGATTGTTTTGCAAGTCATTTGAGCACCATTATGCTATCAGGAGATATATATATATATATATATATAACTATTTTCAAGATTCATACAAGCTTGAGTCTCTTTAAATGTGGAGTTTGTTCCCACAAGGGTTTCTCCACATAAACATTGTGTTATGGTTTACTTTATCTTTCATTGTTAATTTCCATTTCATTTTATTATCTATTGCAATTAAATAATTTGGATGCATTAAAGAACATCATTTCTCATTGATAGTTTCACCCTATTTTCAATAGGAATAACAAAGAATAACTGAAATAGATTCCTTCTTATAGCATTAGGTGATGCAACTAGGAGAGAAGAAAGACACTAGCTCCTTCCTTATGTCCTCGAGAGCACTAAACACAATGCCATTGGAAGAAAAAATAGAGTGAACTCTATAATTACAACTCTCCTTGCAATCATAACCTCATGAAAATATTTTGAATTTCTATCGCCATCCACTATCCACCATTCCCTAGATTTCTACTTCCAAAATATTTTTTTCATGGTATAACAAAGCTCCAAAGCTTTCCAATTTTTCTCGTAAGACAAAAGCTCATATGTTAGCCATTCAATTGAATCTCAACATTAAACACTACAAAATATTCTAGATAAGATTCTTTTTTGAAAATGATTCTAAATACCTCCTTGTTCCATTTTTTCATATTACTTTTATGGATTTGAACTTATGAGCAAAGATAAACATTATGGACTCCTTAACCTTTCTCCACTCCTTTCCACCACAAAGCAACTTGGTCATTGAAGAAAGGATGAAGAAGCCATGTTGATTCAAATTTGAAAGGGCTCTATACTAGAGAAGAATCCACACTAATTATATCAAATTTTATAGGGAAATGGTCAAATCCTAACATTTTCAAAATAGAAGTAACATTCTCCCATTGTTACTTCCATTAGGGAGACACCAAAAACTATCTATTCTCATAGCTTTACCACAAAATCTTTTTGTTCTATTACTCCATGTAAACTTCCCTATTTTAGGTATAACATCATACAGAGAGAAGTCAGCTATAAAGCTTTTGAAATCCATCTCAAACTAATAAACATTCTTACTTCCTCCTCTCTTATCTATAGGTTCAGTGGTACCTAATAAACATTCATACTTCCTGCTCACTTATCTATAGGTTCAATGGTACCATTGAAATCTCCTCATAAGAAAAAATAGACCCAAAAAAAAAAAATGCCTAACCCATAAGAATGAGGGCTCGAAAGCCCTTCCAAAATGACAACCTTACAAATTGGGATATCCAACCTATATATATTTATGCAACATATTTCACTGTACTCTTGAAAGAAAGAAAACAAATTGCTGTTATATGGAGCCTAATCAAACTTGGAGGTTAAATTTTCCCCACTTTTATCGGCACAATTTCCCCCCAAATTCCTACGGGGTCAAGAGGCAGCGCCCCTTGTGAGGGTTTGGGGGCAGCGCCCCTTGCGGGGTCTAGGGGCAGCGCCCCTGGCACGCTCCATGTTGCGATACAGCAAAGGGTCAAGGGGCAGCACCCCCGCGAGGGCTCGGGGGCAACGCCTTCGAAACCTCACACAGTTTTTTATTATTTTATTAAGGCATTGGGAGTTATTTTTCATTGGTCGACATAAAAAAACCCTATTTTGTAACTGACAAAAAGTCATGATAAAAATGGCTAAGGGTTGGGGTTTATGTTGATATTATGTTGTAGCATTTTGTAATGGTATTGAGTTGCAGGTATTGCTGGTTGTAATCGGTTTGGTTTATTGGATAATAATATTAGACTCTCTGTTGGTGGATGTAGCCCGAGTTTGGGTGAACCACGTTAAACTTGTCTCTCACTATTATTATTTGTGTTTTATTCATTCCTTTGTTTAATCTTTATTTGTATTTAATTGATATCATCTACCAGCTAACCCTAACAAGTGGTATCAGAGTGGGTTGTGTTCGATTATCATCTAGAGGAAGGTCTCCTGGTTGAGTGGGAGTCTCACGGTTAAGTGGGAGCAATGGCGGATGAGGGTAAATTGAAGTTACATAAATTTAATGGGCAGAACTATCAATTATGGAAGATGCATATGGAGGATTATCTCTATTAGAAGGATTTATGGAGGTCGTTGGAAGGAGTATCCAAGAAACCAGCAGGAATGATGGATGAGGATTGGAAACTTTTGGACAGACCATTTGGTTGTGCCTAGCACCATTTGTGGCATTCAATATAACAGAAGCGAAGACAACAAGTGAACTGATGAAAGCTTTGGCTAAATTGTATGAAAAACCCTCAGCCTCAAATAAGGTATTTCTCATGAAGCGTTTGTTTAATCTGAAAATGATTGAAGGTGGATCTATGATAGATCATTTAAATGAGTTTAATATGATTACCAGTCAGTTAACTTCTATAAAAGTGAAATTTGATGAAGAGGTGAGGGCTCTCTTGGTTTTATGTTCTTTGCCAGAAAGCTGGGATAGCTTGGTAATGGTTGTAAGTAACTTTGTCTCTGGTTCAAACACTTTAAAATTTAATGATGTTGTTGGTGTTATCCTTAGTGAGGAAATATGATGGAAAAGCTCAGGAGGGTCCACATTAAGTAGTGTTTTGAATGCAGAAAGTAGGAACGGATCAAAGGATAGAGAAAAAGGTTTTGGAGGTCATAGGAAGTCACGAAGAAAATCAAAGGACAAGAGATCCCAATCCAGAGGACAGAAGGATTGCTGGTACTGTGGGAAACTAGGTCATCTGAAAAAAATTGTTAGTCTTGGAAGAATAAAGGAGACAAACAAGAAGGCAATAAGGAGGTAAATGTGGTAAGTAATAAATCTGAAAATGATGCTTTGATTCTTTCCCTAGATAATGCTGATGATTCATGGGTTTTAGATTCAGGGACCTCATTTCATGCTATGCCCCATAGAAGCTATTTTCTTGATTATGTCCAAGGGGATTTTGGGTTGGTTTTTTTGGGAGACAATGAACCCTGTCAGATTGTTGGAAAGGGAAGAATCAAGATTAAGTTGCAGAATGGGAATCATTGGCTACTACAAAAGGTAAGGCACGTTCTAAGGCTGAGTAGGAATTTAATTTTAGCAGGGCAGCTAGCTGATGAAGGTTGCATAGTTACTTTCAATGATAAAAATTGGAAGGTTTCAAGAGGTGCCTTAATAGTAGCAAAAGGTGTGAAAGTAGGCACCTTATATCTTTGTATAGGTCATACTGTTCCTTCTACTTTAGTTGTTGTAGAGAAAAACTAAATAGGTTCAGGAATAATTGTTACAGGTTCGCAGGAAGAGACTAAAACAGTTGTTGCAGATTCTGAGACAATACTTCATTCTAAGAAAGTTTTACCAGGTCTGAAATGTATTAATACGGATTTCTATGAAAGTTGTGTGTATGGAAAACAAAAGAGAGTTAGTTTTCTCAAGGATGGGAAGCAAAAAAAAGATTAAAAGTTGGAGCTTATGCATACAAATGTATGGGGACCAGCTCAGGTATCTTCTCTTGGTGGCTCTCGGTATTATGTTACATTCATAGATGATGCAACTAGGAAGGTTTAGATTTATTTCCTCAGGCAGAAATCTGATGTATTTGAAACATTTAAGAAATAGAGAAGCTTGGTTGAGAATGAGACGGGTAAAAGATTAAAATGTCTCAGATCTGATAATGGTGTTGAGTATTGCAGCAAAGAATTTGAAGATTATTGTTCCTTTAATGGAATCCATAGGCAGAAAACAGTTACAGGGACTCCACAAGAGAATGGAGTGGCTGAGCACATGAATAGGACAATAATGGAGCATGCAAAGACCATGAGATTGCATGTTGGGTTGCCTTTAAACATGTGGGCAGAGGCTGTCAACATTGCTATATATTTAATTAACATAGGTCCTTCAATTCCTTTGGGTTGTGGTATTCCAAAGGAAGCATGAACAAGTAAGAACGTGAGTTATTTTTTCTCAAAACCTCTGGATGTGAAGCATTTGCACATGTAGATTCTAAAAATAGAACCAAGATGGATGCAAAATCAAAAAAATGTACTTTCGTTAGATATGGCATTGATGAATTTGGTTGTAGGCTTTAGGATTTTAAAAATCAAAAAATTGTGAGAAGCAGGGATGTTATATTCAATGAGAAGGTGTTGTACAAAGATCAGTTGCAGCAGTATGAGAAGAAAGAAAAGGATTATGTGGTGTTGGATGATACTCCAAATAGTGATGTTCCAGTGGTTCCTCATGCTCCGCAACAGCAACAAGAAAGACCACAAACTCCAGTGAATGTTAGACGGTCAACAAAGCTAAGTAGACCTTCTGAAAGGTTTTCTCCCTCTTTGTATTATATTTTGTTAATAGATGCTAGTGAACCGGAAGGGTAAGATGAAGCTATGCAGGTGGATACAAAGGTTTAGGGGGAGCTTGCAATGAAAGAAGAACTAGACTCCTTGCTGAAAAATCAGACTTGGGAATTATGTAAGTTGCCTGTAGGTAAAAAGGCTTTACCAAACAAATGGGTTTATAGGCTGAAAGAGGAAGCTAGAGGTAAGAACAGATTTAAAGCCAGGTTAGTTGTAAAAGGATTTGCACAGAAAAAGGGCATTGATTTTTATGAGATTTTTTCTCTGGTTGTTAAGATGACTTCTATTCGTACTATTTTAAGTATTGTGGCTATTGAATATTTGCATTTGGAATAGCTACATGTGAAAACTACCTTTCTCCATGGTGATTTTGAGGAGATATATATGGAACAGCCCCAAGGATTTGAGGTCAAAGGTAAGGAGAAACTGGTATGCAGATTGAAGAAGAGTTTGTATGGCCTGAAACAAGCACCTCGGCAATGGTACTTGAAATTTGATAGTTTTATGGCTGAGCAAGGCTACAACTGATGTAATTCTGACCATTGTGTTTATTTTAAGAGGTTGGATAATGACAGCTACATTATTTTATGTTTATATGTTGATGACATGCTTGTAGCGGGGTCTAACATGGATCACATAAGAGAGTTCAAACAATAGTTAACACAGTCATTTGCTATGAAGGATTTAGGGGCAGCAAAACAAATCCTTGGTATGAAAATTTGCAAAGATAGGAAGAACAGAAAATTGACTCTATCTCAGGCTGATTATGTTGAAAAGGTGTTGCAGAGATTCCGTATGGAGAGTGCAAAAGTAGTCAGCACACCTTTGCCTAGTCATTTGAAATTGACTAAGGAGATGTGTCCTCAGGCACAAGAGGAGGAAGAAAAAATGTCCAAGGTACCATATGCTTCAGCTATAGGAAGTTTAATGTATGCCATGGTATGCTCGAGACCAGATATTGTACATGTAGGAGTCCTAAGCAGGTATATGAGTCATCCCAGATTGGAGCATTAAAATGCAGTAAAATAGATTCTCAAATATTTGAGAGGTACATCCAATAAACATTTATGTTTTGGGGGCTCTAATACTAATTTAACAGGTTATGTTGTTGGAATAAGGTGCCATTAACCTTGTAAATTCTAAATTTGTATTTTATTCCATTTATTATTTGTTATTTGTAATTACCCATAAGGGAATGAGGTAGTCTCATTGACAGTTGTAATTTCAGAGTTACCCGCGACAATTATGGAGTGACTTTTTACTATTGGCAAATGTAAAAACTCATAGTAAATGAGGATAGGTGTGCTCCCTTGAGGAATATACTATTTTTGGCATGTATGACAACTATCATAATGTTTGGTGAGTGAATCTATGACAGCTGCAAGTTGTCATAAGATTCTGAGATTCTATGACGCATATGACAAATATGTTAGTTGTATATTTGCTATATTTAGCCCAAGGTTCCTATCTTGGAAAGATACTCTTTTGTTGGAACCTGTGACGGTTATGATGCGTCATAAGATGCTGTAAGATGTTAGATTTAGTCTTGGGCATCCAACCTTTGCATGGTTGTTTTTGGACAAGTGGAAGGTTCTTGTAAGATGATAATTAATGTTTATAGGTTGGAGAATCTTAGAAGACAGAAGGTGAATGCCTAAGATGAGTTAGAAAATGTTTCTATAAGTATTTTCCATATATTAGTTTCTACAATACAGATTTTAGGTACTCGGGTGCTGCCGGAATGCTATCAGATTGAAGACTGGTGGAGAGAGTTGAAGTGTTGTTGTATTGTAAATCATTTTCAAATTAATACAAACAGTGGGCCTCTTTCCTGTGTGGAGTTTTTTACCCAAAAGGGTTTTCTCCACGTTAAACATTGTGTTATGTGTTCATATTTCTAATTTTGCATTTCTGTGAAGCATAGTTTTGTTTCTGTGTTACAATCTCCATTAATAACACATAGTTAAAGATTGCTGAAATTTATATTGAATCAGATTTCCATTGAAGTAGTGTTGCTTTCATATCTAACATTTGGTATCAGAGCCTAGCCAGCTTTGACTCTTGGGTGGTAGTGTGGAAGTTGTAGCTGCAGTGGGAGATTTGGTTGTGTTTGTTTTGCAGATCTTGTGTTGTTATTATGATTGCATCCACCGTTGCATCAACCTCTCGATTGGACATTGAGAAGTTCAACGAAATGGGGTATGAGATGTGGAAGCTGAAAATGGAAGATTTGTTGGAAGAGAGAAACCAATGGTTGGTTGTTCAAAAAGAGAAGAAACCTAACAATGTCTCTCAAGATGAATGGGATAGACTGAATAAGAAGGCATGGGGAACCATCCGGTTGTGTCTTTCAGACTCTATCCTATTAAATTTCGCAAAGGAAGAGACTGCATACAAGTTGTGGAAATGCTTGGGTGAAATATATCAAAGCAAGAGTATGGTAAATAAACTTTATTTAAAAAGAAAATTGTTTTCCATGAAAATGCGAGAAGGTGAATCAGTTGCAAAGCATTTAAATTCTTTTAATTTGTTAGTGAGTCAGCTTGATTCAGCAGACGTTGAGGTTAGTGAGGAAGATAAATGTATCTTACTTCTTTATTCTTTAACCTGAGTCTTGGGAGAATGTTATCCTTGCTATCACTGCTAACATCATAGATCCAAAGTTGGATGCTCTTGTTTCAGTTCTATTGTCACAGGAATAGAGGAAGAAAAGTTCAAATAGTTCAGGGGATGCTCTCAGTGTCAAGGGAAGGTCTAAGGAAAGAGGACCTAAAGGAGATCAGAAAGGGGCTAAGGACAAGTCCAAGGGCCAGTCTAAGACTCCTGGTAAAAAGAATAGAGTTAAGTGTTGGAACTGTGGTAAAAGGGGACATGTGAAAAAGGAGTGTAGAAACCCCAAGAAACAGTGGGAGAGTGCTTCAGATAAGTCCTCGAATGCAAGTGAAGAAGTTTTACTTTCTGCATGTAATCTTGTTTCTCATGAAAATTGGTTGGTTGACTCAGGATGCTCGTTTCATATGACCCCACATAAGGAATGGTTCACATATGAAGAATATGATGGAGGTAATATCTACCTTGGTGACAACTCTACATATCCAATTATTGGGAAAGGAAACGTATTGTTGTGTTTCAGTGATGGGAGGACTAAAACCCTCCCTGGTGTTTTGCATGTTCCTGGATTAGCTAGAAATCTAATTTTATTTTTGAAGTTGAATGATTTGGGAATGCATGTGACATTTGACAAGCATGGCTGCAGATTGGTGAGAGGGAACTTGGAGGTAGCGAAAGGGAAGAGATTCAGGAACTTGTTTAAGCTTGAAGCCACTACAGTTTGTAATGCCTCCTATGTATCTGAGGCCACTATTGAAAATACATGTATGTTGTGGCACTATAGATTGGGCCACACAAGTAATAATGTATTGAAAACTATTAAGAATAAATAATTGTTGGACGGTTTCTCCTATTCTGATGAGCACTTTAATTTCTGTGAGCATTGTGTGTTTGGTAAACAAAACAAAAAATTATTTCCTTCAAGAAGCAATAGAGCAAAGGAGAAGTTAGAAATTATTCATACAGATGTGTTTGGACCTGTCGATAATGAATCTATCAGAAAATCTCATTATTTTGAAACCTTCATTGATGATGTATCCAGATTTACATGGATTTATTTTATGAAGCATAAATCTAAAGTTTTTACTAAGTTTAAGGAATTCAAAGTCTTAGTAGAGAACCAATCAGGTTTAAAGATAAAAATATTAAGATCTAACAATGGAGAGGAATATTTCTCTAAGGAATTTGATGAGTTTTGCAAGCATGCAGGTATAATCAGACAAAAAACAACTCCGTATACACCACAGCAGAATGGTGTTGTAGAAAGGATTAACTGAACAATTATGGAAAGGGCCAGAAGTATGCTTAGTGATGTACAGTTGGATAAATGCTTTTGGGTAGAGGTTGTGTGTACTGCTTGCTACTTGATAAATAGAACTCCTTGTAAGGCTCTTAATTCAACACCTTATGAAGTGTGGACAGGTAAGAAACCTTTTGTTTCACATTTAAGGGTTTTTGGCTGTGAGGCTTTTGTTCATGTGCGTAAGTAAAAGTGATCTAAGTTGGATCCAAAGGCTAAAAAATGTACATTCATTGGATATAGTGATAATGTCAAATGTTATAAGCTTTGGAATCCACTAACCCGCAAGATTATCTTTTCTAGAGATGTTATTTTCAGGGAACTTAGAGCTATTTCTAAACATGAGCAGCCAAAAGAGAAAGAAGAAAAGGTAAAGAAGGTGCACTTTGATTTAGAGCAGCAAGATGCATCTCAGGAAGAACAAAATGATCGATTGGGGGTGAAGAAGAAGAAGAAGAAGAAGATTCAAGTAGTTCTGATGAAGATGAATCTATTGTTACAGAAGAAGTTGATGCAGATGATCATGTAGAAGAATGAGTAGAGTCTCTTACTCCACCCTTAAGGAGATCCACAAGACAACGGAATCCAGTTGACAGGTATAGCCCACCAAATTTCTGTTATGTATATGCTTTATTGAGTACTAACGATGAACCTAGATCCTACAGGGAATCTATTTCTGCAGATGATAGTGAGTCTTGGCAGCTAGCCATGCAGAGGAGATGATGGCTTTAGACTCTTGTAACACCTGGGATCTTGTTCATTTGCCTAAAGGAAGAAATGCCATAGGATGTAAGTGGGTCTTCAAGAAGAAGTTTGGAGTAGATGGGTCATTGGAGAAGTACAAGGCTAGACTGGTAGCCAAGGGCTACTCCCAGAGAGAGGGAGTTGATTTTGGTGAGATATTCTCTCATGTTGCTAAATTGACTTCTATTAGATTTCTCCTATCCATTCTTGCTGCTTATGATTGGGAGATTGAGCAAATGGATGTTAAGACTACATTCTTGCATGGAGATCTTGAAGAAGAAATTTATATGCAACAGCCTACAAGTTTTGAGGTAAAAGGAAAAGAACATTGGATTTGCAGGTTAAAGAGGTCTCTTTATGGTCTGAAACAATCCCCCAGAATGTGGTATCAAAAGTTTGATTCATTTGTTTTGAAATTGGGTTTTGTTAGAAGCAACAAGGATCATTGTGTTTACATTCATTGTGTTGATGATTCTATATTGGTTATTGCTTTGTATGTTGATGACATGTTGTTTTTCAGTAATACTAAGGGTATGGTCAGTGAGCTTAAAGCCCAACTTTCAGGTGCATTTGAAATGAAGGATCTTGGCGCTGCAAGGTATATTCTGGGAATGGAGATCAGGAGGGACAGAGTTAATAGAAAGCTTTGGTTGTCACAAAGTAAGTATGTGAACACTATTGTGCAGAGCTTTATTTTGTAGGACTGTAACCCAGTTAGAGTTCCTTTACCCATATATACTAAGCTTTCATTAGATATGTGTCCAAAGACTGAGGATGATCTTGAGGATATGTCTAATGTGCCATATGCTAGTGTTGTAGGGAGTTTGATGTATGCAATGGTTTGCACTAGACCAGATATTGCCCAAGCAATGGGAGTTTTGAGAAGATTTATGTCTAACCCTAGTAGATAGCATTGGAACTATGTGAAGAGGGTGTTTAAATATCTTGCAGGTACTCCTGATCATTGTTTGGTTTATTCTGGTACTGATAGTGCTGATAAATCTTTGGACATATAGGGTTTTGTTGATGCAGATTGGGCAGGTGACTTGGATAGTCGAAGGTCCACTAGTGGCTATGTGTTTACTCTGTTTGGAGGTGTAGTGAGTTGGATGAGTAAGAGGTAGCCCAGGGTTGCTTTGTCCACCACAGAAGCAGAGTATATGGCTGCTACTCATGTCTCTAAGGAGGCAATTTGGTTGAGGAGACTGTGTACAGGTATTGGTTTTGATTGCAGGATCATTCAGATTGGTTGTGATAGCCAGAGTGCTATCTGTTTGGCCAAAAATCCCATGTATCATGCTTGGACTAAGCATGTTGATGTTTAGTATCACTTTGTTCGAGAGTTGGTTACAAATGGAGAGATTGAGCTAAAGAAGATAGACACTCAGGTGAATGTTTCAGATTCATTGACCAAGCCTATGAGCACAGAGAAGTTTGTGTGGTGCAGAGAGGCCATGGGCCTTATTTCTAGTGCCTGATTATTTTAAATTTGTTTTCCTATGGGTTGATTTACAATTTATAATGTCAAGTGGGAGAATGTTGGAATAAGGTTCCATTAACCTTGTAAATTCTAAATTTATATTTTATTCCATTTATTATTTGTTATTTGTAATTACCCATAAGGGAATGAGGTAGTCTCATTGACAGTTGTAATTTCAGAGTTACCCGCGGCAGTTACGGAGGGACTTTTTACTATTAGCAAATGTAAAAACTCATAGTAAATGAGGATAGGCGTGCTCCCTTGAGGAATATACTATTTGTGGCATGTATGACAACTGTCATAATGTTTGGTGAGTGAATCTATGACAGCTGCAAGTTGTCATAAGATTCTGAGATTCTATGACGCATGTGACGAATATGTTAGTTGTATATTTGCTATATTTAGCCCAAGGTTCCTATCTTGGAAAGATACTCTTTGCTGGAATCTATGACACGTCATAAGATGCTGTAAGATGTCAGATTTAGTCTTGGGCATCCAACCTTTGCATGGTTGTTTTTGGACAAGTGGAAGGTGCTTGTAAGATGGTAATTAATGTTTACAAGTTGGAGAATCTTAGGAGAGAGAAGTTGAACGCCTAAGATGAGTTAGAAAATGTTTCTATAAGTATTTTCCATGTATCAGTTGCTGCAATACAGATTTTAGGTACTCGGGTGCTACCGGAATGCTGTCAGATTGAAGACTGGTGGAGAGAGTTGAAGTGTTGTTGTATTGTAAATCATTTTCAGATTAATACAAACATTGGGCCTCTTTCCTGTGTGGAGTTTTTTACCCGAAAGGGTTTTCTCCACGTTAAACATTGTGTTATGTGTTCATATTTCTGATTTTGCAATCTTTGAAGCATAGTTTTATTTCTATGTTACAATCTTTATTAATAACACATAGTTAAAGATTGCTAAAATTTATATTGAATCAGATTTCTATTGAAGTAGTGTTGCTTTCATTTCTAACATATGTAGACTTAGATTTGGTAGGAGATATTGATACCAAGTAGAGTACTACAGGTTATGTCTTTACTGTAGTTGGGACAGTGGTGAGTTGGATCTCCAGGTTACAAAAGGTGGTTTTTTTATCCACCATAGAGGTAGAGTATGTAGCTACAATAGAAGCAAGCAAGGAGATGATATGGCTCCAATCTTTCATGGAAGAATTGGGCAAACAACAAGTTAACAGTTATTTGTTTACGGACAGCCAGAGTGCCATACATCTTGCAAAGAATTTTGCCTTGCATTTAAAGACCAAACACATATAGTTGAGGTATCACTTCATTAGGTCAGTGTTTGATGATGGATAGTTACAGTTGGAAAAAATACATACAGATGAAAATCCAGCAGATATGTTTACAAAGGCAGTGACAAGGGAGAAATTGAGCTCCTCTTCAGCTTCGGTTGGTCTTCAAGACTGAAAACAACAAAAATAGAACAGTAGAGTCCATGGTGCGTATTTCCAATGGGAGCTACAGAGTCAGTGGTGTTATGTTCAGTCTCCAAGTGGGAGATGATATGGTGTGGAGTCTGATCAGTCTCCAAGTGGGAGATTGTTGTTATATGGAACCTAATCAGACTCGGAGGTTAAATTTTCCCCACTTTAATCAGCGGAGTTTCCCCCCAAATTCCTACGGGGTCAAGGAGCAACGCCCCTTGTGGGGGTTTGGGGGCAGCGCTGCTTGCAAGGTCCAAGGCCAACGCCCCTAGCGCGCTCCCTGTCGTAATACAGGGCGGGGTCGAGGGGCAGGGTCGAGGGGCAATGCCCCCGAAACCTCACACAGTTTTTTATTATTTTATTAAGGCGTCGGGAGTTATTTTTTATTGGCCGACATAAAAAAACCCTATTTTGTAACTGACAAAACGTTGTGATAAAAATGGCTAAGGGTTAGGGTTTCCATTGATATTGTGTTGTAGCATTTTGCAGTGATATTGAGTTGCAAAGATTGCTGGTTGTAATCGGTTTGATTTACTCGATAATAATATTGGACTCTCTGTTGGTGGATGTAGCCCGAGTTTGGGTGAACCATGTTAAACTTGTCCCTCACTATTATTATTTCTGTGTATTTTTCATTCCTCTTTTTAATCTTTATTTGCATTTAATTGATATCATCTCCCAGCTAACCCTAACACAAACAAGCAATCCAATGAGGATAAAATTCAATAGGTGTTACCCTAGCTTCAGAATAATACAACCCTTAGAGGCCTCCTACAAATCCACCACTAAACCTTTCCAAGCCTTCCAATATACATTCAACACACTTGACACGTCTACTGCAAGCATTTAGGTTCTTGAATAAATAGGAGGTCAGGGGCTTCTAACACAAGTTGACATGTTACCAAGCTTCACTTGTTAGAGGCATTTAAATCTCTAACAATCCAGCAAAAGAACACCATTTTTTTACCTTGAACCCTTCCCCCTTAATTTTTTCTTGAAACTAATAAGGGCTTCTAAAGACTTATAATTCCAGAACTCAAGGCAAAGCATACGACCTAACCCATACCTCCAAGTCCTTCGATTGCTACTCTCCTAAGGATGAATGATGTTTCCACTAGTAGAGTATCATCTGAGATCCCACTATCTCCTAGACATTCAAATCCAGCACCTCATCTCTAGACTCTGGAAATTTAAATTTAACCACAATGTGCCCACTATTCAAGAACCATATCCCACATGATCACATTTGCAGGAATACAAATCCTCACACTTTATCTACCACAGTCCTTCAGAGCCACATAGAGAATTTCTAGCAGCACCAAAAAGCTACACTGCTACCTCCCCATCATCTTGACCAACTGATATTCCACCTACTGAGGGCATTGTCCCTATTAACCCTCACACGGATGGCATTAGCACCAGAAGCAGGAGGGTTTTATTTCCCTATACTCTGGATACTTTATTGACGCACTGCTTGATGCTACTAGATAGGAAAGGAACGAGATTGTCCGTAAAGGGATTCCCACCCAAAAAGATTTGAAAAAAAAATTCCCTTCTCACCAAGGAGACTTCTGTCAAGTATATAAGTTTTTAACAGTTGATCCAATGTTGTCATAGAATTCTCTTTTCTAGCATAGAATCTTACAGCACAATTCCAGTATAGACACTTAGACTAATTGATCCAATGTTGATGTACAATTCTTTTCACTACCATAGAATCTCATAATACATTCTTAGAAGTCAAGCTAAATCAAAAAAAAGCTAAGCCTACCTTAAGCCCCACAACCACCCAAATGAAACAATATGCCCCTTGCAGATGTTGAGAATCTATTTTGAATCCCTTTTATGATTCAGACCACCATTTGGCCACAACAGTATAGATGTAGCTTGCAAGAAGACTCCAAAAGTCATACAACACTGGAGTACAATGCTTAGCATGGAAAAAGAGCACTTGTTTACAACCATCAACCTGTTGGAGTACAATACCATTAAGAGGGGGGTGAATCAGTGGTATGCTAATTTTAACAACACCTTAAGAACTTGAAAAATCACAACAGCTTTGGCATGGCAGACTAATGTCAAGAATGCATCAACAATATTATGAAACCAACAGGAACATCAAAATTAGGAGTAAAGATGTTTGCATATTAGACACTCAATCATGTAACTTGTATAATTTTGATTGACCATAATGAGAATGAATAGAGGACATCATTTCAAACAAAATATATGATAAAAATGTGTTCATGTAGATCAAATTGACTTAGAATAACTATAAAACTGAATGACACATAATGAGTGAAAGAACATGAGGATAAGACACATCAATGATAGCAACAACCCATAACACAAATATTGTCTTGAGTGGAAACCCTCTGGGGCAAAAAACCACTCGAAAAATGCCTCACTGGCTTATCAAAAGGAAACTCACTGATTACAAGCCCCACTGGCTTAAAACATTGCCTCACTGGCATATAACATTTAGAAGCATCAACTTCAAGGAGCACCAACCCCTAACACAGCCTTGCAGGAGCACCCACTCTCTACATACAGAAAGATAAATACAAATACATAGGGACACTCTGTTTCACTTATCCTCAACATCTCAGATATATTATTGACAATAATGTTCACTCACATAACTCCTTCATATTTCCCCTTTTTGATATATCAACATATTACTGGTATAACATCAAGAGTGTAGTTCATATGCACACACACACACTTCATATTACATCAAAGATACATTTATACAAGTCATCTTTCACATCAACTCTTCCTCTGTTTTGCAAGAATAATTGAATCTAAAACTGATTTAGAAAGTCTTCTTAACTGTCAAAACAATTAGGTCGAATGACCATGTTTGTCATGCCATAGTGCAGTTTGAATGAACTAATCAAAATAGTTTAAGGTCGAAGACCTTATGAGATCATTGAAATACCAAAACCAACAATGTTTTGTTAAAACCCTAACCAGGGTTATAGACCCAAAACCTTGTCATAACACCATGTGATAAGTTTGCTGGTCGAGAGCTCTTTTGAGGCAGTTATAACTGTTTTGTTTTAAAGACAACAAAACATGCTCAACCCATATCAGAAAATCAATACACATAACTGTCACTGCCCAAGTTGAAATAATAAAGCAAGAAACTAGTAACAATATCACCTGGAGAATGATCGTATTTTGCATTTGCTATCAACGGCCACACTCTTCAAGTCCACTTCCAGCTTTGTCACCTCAACTATGATTCTCAAAAGATCTATCAAAGATTCATGGTGGTTTCTGCATATTATTTCATGATTACACAAGGATATGAAACCCTAGCTCACTGCCGACATAGACCAAGATGAAATGGTTTGATTTTCTTTTTGCTCGTGTATTCCTCATGTAACCGGTGCTCTAGGTAAACCCTAGAAAGACAAGTAGAATCCTTAAAGAATGAAACTTTTCAAACTTGTTTTAACCGGCTTAGTTGGTATTGCCCAACATGCCAATGACAAACCTTTTGCAAGTGCCGACAACCTGCCCAGCAGGTGAACACCATAAAGAAGCCTGATGACATAAACCTTGCAAAGTATTTTGTTTTGTGCATTAGGAAATATGTGGTGAACACTTTTAACACAAGATTTTCAATACAAGATATTATGAACCCCTTATAACAAATATCCTTCTCCTTTTATATGCATATAAAAAGTGTGCCTGTGTATGCCTTTATAACCCTCTAATGCAAATGTGAACAAAGTTCATGCCAACCAAAACTTGTGCCTTATTTCAACTGACATGATAGTGTTACAATCCGCCAAACTATTATAGAAGACCATGTGTCAAACTGTATAGAGATGACCATTTACAACAACTATCATAATGAGCATGTAGTATACCAAACAATGTGTCAAGATAAGCATGATGTGCACAGTATACCATCAACCACCAAAGACCATAATATATCAGTTGATCATGAACAAACATGTATACCATCAACTATCAACTGATCATGAACAAACATGTAAATATATATCAACTGAGATGAACCCATTTGTCCAACCTATATCACTGTATATCAAACATCATCAAACTTTCACACTGTCCTGTCATCAAATGCATCATATCACACTGAACACATACCAAGTTGTGTATTTGTCATCAGGGACAACCACTGAGGGGCAACAAAACCAACCTCCATTTCACGCTAAATTAACTGATTTAAGTTATAGTGTTTGTAAGCCTGGTCAGCCGAACGTCCAAAAAAATAAAAAACACTTTAGATAACTTCATATTTCTAAAGAAATGTAAATGCCTAGAAAATCCTTCAAAAGAACCACATTTCAAATTATATCAATAACACTCGTCAAATCCATTACTATGGTTTACTATGCCTTTATGCTTTATTACAATTGCACATATGATAAGACTACCAATAGAAGTAAATTGTCACACTCGCACAAGATAGCAGCAACATAAGGAGAATAACACTCTTAACAATAACAGAGACTTTGTTGTGCAGTAATCTAGAGGCAACTGGTGCATAGATTTGCAAAATTTTGCACTGCATGGACATTCTTGATTTCTCTTTGCTATAATCAGCCAAAACACTTCAGTATGAAATTCTATTTTATAAAGATCATAAATTAAGAATATGACGCAATTGAAGAGATCAATGATTTGGACACTCATCCCAATTAATTCTAGACTGCCGACAAATTTAAATCTTGAGCTATATCCATCCATAAGTCCCTCTTCAAAGTTCAAACCAAGGAAATCGATACAAGACATCGTATCTCAGTTTGTTTGCATAGCTTCCGCATGATAATTTTCTAACTCGGCACCAAGATCTTCAGCACTTTTTTCTTCACCACTCTGCCTTGCACGACCTCGGCCACGTTCACGACCACCAAAGCCTTGGAATGCTCCTCCTCTACCACGCCCCCTGCAGATCACATAAGTATATTAATGCAGAAGACAAACAATAATTTCAAGCTCCTCAGCTTCATATTATTCCAAGATAAAGACCTTCCGCAACTCACAGAGCCATTGGATCCATTTATCTGATTTGGCAGAAAGAACAAGGAAAATAATAACAACAGATCCACCCTATCTGCAGCAGCTTGCATGGGTCAGCATGACAAACCCTTGGGCTACTTCTAGAGTTTGAAAATTCAAATGGGATACAAAAGAAGTAGGTTTCATATTTTTGGAGACCAAAGTAGTGGGTTTCATATTTTTCACAACTTCAGACAAAAACAGCAGACTGAAATAATTACCTAGAAGTGAAATTTGGAGTTTTCACATCAGCAGAGAACATGACAATGTCGATTTCAGACACCATGCATGGTACCAGATGCAGCAATAGACTTACAACATTAATTTAGTTGGCAGATACAGATGTTTTTGTCAATAGATGCTGATCAGTAGACACAGAGCCAGCAAACTGAGCATTTCCCTTTGGTTAGATTTCAGCTTTCTTAAGAAATTCCTGCAAAAATATAATAATTGCCTGAGACTAAATATGAGCATTTGACTTCCACTAGATTTCTGCCTGCTTGCATGGTGATGGAACTCTCATGTGGATGATATCAGATATTTCAAACCATGAAACCTTCTTGCACTTCCATTTTAGAGCAACTGGATGCCATCAGGTCGCCTTGCATGATGTAGCACAAGGCCACAAGCTGTCATTTCATAAACAATGTTCTTCCCTTGCCAACAAACCAGCAAGAGAGAATTTTAATTGGAATAGGGGTCTGTCAGGCACATACATTCTGCTCAGATATTTTCTGAAGAAATAAGCAATCTTAAATTAGTTTTGACTCTTTGAGGAATAAGCTGAATTGACACTAGCCTCTTATCTGATACAGCACAAGTCCTTCCTCCGTGGCACTGGTAGATCCAAAACCAAATATGGAAGCAGATCAAATGAAAAGATAAGAATCTTGGAGAAGGGCCCCTATCAGATCATACTCGTGGTTGAACAGAGTGCAAATTCAATCAAGCAGAACCATAGCAACCACAAGACAAAACCCATTGCAATGACAATAGCCAGACGACAGAGGAAGGTTACTAGACTTGCACCAACATTAGAAACAAAGTATATAAGAATCTTTTAAAACCTGCTTGTGGCCGTGAATGGCGGCCCTTCAGAGCTAAACAACATTAGCAAGTTTATTGTTGATTGTTTATAGGTTTCTATGTGCTACATGTCAGGATAATTCTTCATTATTGTCCCTGCCCAGGCCTCCATGACTAGAACCACTTCTTGTCTTCATCTGCACCTACTAGAAAGAGGAAGGCTTTCGGCTCTCTGAATAAGAAAAGGAACCCATTCAGACACAGCTTGTCAAGTTGTAACATTTTGAACTCTGTGAATGCCAAACAGAGAATTAGAGCAAAGGAGTTATACAAACATGAGCATGAGGACAGTACCAATGGGAAGTCATGAACAAAAATGGTGATATTTTGATCTAGGAGGAGATTATGCAAACCCAACTCTCGTCATTACTTTTTACGTCTCCAAAAGGATGATGGAAGGCTTTAAAGCCCCAATTTCCCTAAGTTATGTGCTCATTATAGGGGGCATTTCTTTCAAGGGTTTGCCTCTACCATTTGCATCTACCCCATGTTTGCTACAGGGTATGCCACTTGGTTCTCCTTCCATCTAATATAGCAAAGCTTATCTCATATTAGTGATTACGAACTACCAAGACTTCTTGGACTTTTAGGATTCACCATCCATGTTCTGCACTCCTTTCTCTTCATAGCATAGATGATATTATTTAAGATACCTTACAAAGCCAAAACTTTTTTACATCCTTTCATCCCTAGCAATCCTCAGCATCTTAACAGAGCCAAACATTCAACAACATTGTTCTTTGTAATCCCAACATGAAATTGAAATGCACAGAGTTTGCCCCCCTCTTCTCTGATAAACCCTCTTCGACCAGCATTGGCCACAGTTGCTCCTCACAGGTGAAGGTATTAAAGGGCAAAATGAAAATTACAATGATCTACAGATCATTAACAACAATATGCAAACGGAGAAGCTGTGCAATTTGTATTAACCAACTGAGAACAAGAAATATTTAACATAGAATAAAAAACTGAGTACAAAATTGTCTGCTAACTAACCATAACTGTCAACTACTTCAAGTATGTTTATTATTCTAACATTCTCCCCCATAATAAACATACAAAAAAAAAATGTTCATTAGTATCCCAATTCTCCCCCATAATGAACATTGGGAAGAACAATAGATTTCTGCAAACTTCATGTAGATCATTCCAAGTTTTGTCTTCTAAGTCTGCTGACTCAAATTATCTTCACGATTTGATTGATCTTTTCTCTTTCAACTCTCACTCACTGCTGCGGCAGTCCTCTCAACTTTGATCTTCAATCAGGAAGTCCTCTCGCTATCTGTAGCTTTCCATTTTTCTTGATGTCTTGCAAGACCAACAAACTTCTCTTCCTTGTCTTCCTCGTACTTTTGCACTTCCTCATGCTGCTGCACTATGCTAAAACAATTCAATTTCTTTACTATTCTCTGCACTTGGTTGTTCACTATATTCGGTTGTTTTGTTTCTGTTGTTCAATTCTTTTTCTTTTTTCTCAACATGAAAAGACTTATGTCTATAAAACATTTTGAACATGCCTATAACCTTTTGCCAATCAAATACATTTATCCAACCACAATTCAGTTTCAAACAACCTGTCACAGATTCATTTTTAACTCTCTATTCCAACATGTTTTTTCACAATGATTTTTCAAACCACAAATCCTACAAGGGTGAATATCCCAACACATTTCCTCGTTATGTCATTTCCTGTTACAATGAGAACAATACTTTCCTTGAACAAATCTTCTTGAACCATTTCCTTTACTTATGTATCCAATACCTTCATACTTTGGCCTAACCACTGACTCAATGGGCTCTTTGATTCCTTGCCCATGCTTACCCAAACCTTCACCTTTATAACCAATTTTTTTCATGATTTTTAAACCAACATTATCATCAAAACAACTAGCTATATTAGCAAATTTTACTGATCCAATATACTTATTATCTTCAACTTTGCATTCTTTATCCAATGAACCTTCAACTCTTTCACACAAATCACTTGTATCACATAAAACATTCATTCTCTTCTTTCAATTTTAATATTTCTTCTTTTTAAAAAACCGACTCCAAAACTAACTACAAAATTGTCTGCTAACTAACCATAACTGTCAACTACTTAGAGTATGTTTATTATTCTGACAACGGGGCCATCAAACTTCATCTTCAGAATTTCTCAAGGCGAAGTTCTTCAAATGACTAAAGGCTTGGTGGGCCTATCTGATCTATCTCCAGTAGCAAGCGGAACTCTATTCTTTACCAACATATAATGTTCAACTTTTGTAAACCTTAGAAGTTTCAACCTCACAACCAATCCACCTGCATCCTTGGAGTAATCAACCTGCACAAGGCAAATCTCATGCTAGTTGCAGTTCCAAATCACATTATGGAAATTCTCATAATATTGTACTTGTTGCAGGAAAAACAATCATACTTCAGAATCCAGATGAATGAGTTTAAAAAACAACAAAACAATCAGAATAATATAAACAACAAACAAGATGAAATTATAGGAGTGAATTTGTTTCACAAGAATTCAAGTGCCAATGAAAGTGTTAAGTGACAGTTGATCAAATTAAACAATTTTCTTCATTTAACTGCACTACAGAGAATCTCCTTTCTGTTGGGCAAGAAAGATTCCAGGTGAATAGTTTAGAATTACGTGTTGATAAGTGTTCAATCAAAGACAGAAGTAACAAAATAGTGGCCAAAAGTGAAAGAGCAAACGACATCTATAGTTTTGAAGGCATAACAGATAAGCAGCGAGACTCTATTTCCAACGAGAGGTTAGATAATCAGCTTTGTCATGAGAAGCATGGCCGTAACATTATTTCTTTTGCAGTCTGCTAAAAAACATCATTCAAGCCTGCCTGAAATTAAACAAAACGAAAAAAGAAAAAATCAAACTTGCCTAACAGTGAAACAGCTAGAAATATGAAGAGGGCACCACAAAAACCATCAGCTCAACTAAGCCACAAAGGTTTTTGAAATTATAAGAAAATTAAATTAATGGATGGAGCAAGAGACTTTTTATATTTCATGGATAATTTTGCAAGGTATGTTCAGATATGCTTCTTAATCTAGACTTTAGGATGGTAAGTAACAAGTGTATTCCAAAAACTCTGTTTGAAAGAATAAACTCAACATCTGTAATGCCAAACTTCTTTTGTGAAGAACAGATTCAAAAGCCAGCAACTACCTCCTCTACAACATATCAAATTGGGTATGCATAAAAGCAAAACCAGATGATAAAAGAGGCTGCTTGTTGGATTATAATAGCATCTAATTTATGAAATAAATTTTGGACAGAAGCTGTGCAAATAAGAAATCTTATTGAGAAGTTCAAACATGAATCCAGAAGGTGCCTGATCATCTTGAAAAACACCATACTTGTGCACCCTAGATTCACACTACAGATGAGCCTAACATTTAAATGAAGAAAGGTGATTGTTACAAAACATTTAAATGCTATTAACTTGATTTTAAGTCAAAATTTCAATAAATGTTAAAGCTTGATGAAGATGATAAATGTATATTATTACTTTATTCTTTGCATAAACTTTGAGAGATTTTTATTGTTACTCTCAAGGATAATACTCTCAAACCAAAAATGAACTCCCTTATTACTACACTAATTATTATATCTAAAACAAAATCTAAAAAATCAAAATATACAAATTTCCCATAACAATACTTATCATGCATAAATTTAGATACTCTTGTCATAACATGTCAACATCCATATTGACCAGATGACGCAATGCTGATCAAAATTTGAGCAAGGATAACTTGGCGTCAAAGTGCATTATGATTTGTGTGGGACTCCAAACAAAATTAGGTAACAACATGTCAACATCTACATTAACTAAATGACGTAATGCTAACTAAAATTTGACCAAGGACAACTTGGCGTTAAGTACATTATGGTTTGAGTGGGACTCCAAACAAAATTAGGTAACATGTCAACATCTACATGCACTAAATGACGTAATGCTAACTAAAATTTGATGAAGGATAACTTGGCGTCAAGTATGGTTTAAGTGGGATAACGAGAAGTGTGGCCTACATGGGGCGTGTTGAATTTGGTTATGAAGAAAATCCTGCAACTGTTCACACCATGGGCTTGAATAGAGAAAGTTTAGATACTCTGCCTATATTTGAATACAAATCACAGAATTGTAAACAAGGGCTAGAATGTGCAGTCTGTCTGTCTGAATTTCAAGAGAATGAGAAATGCATAGTCTTGTCAAACTGTAATCACATCTTCCATACAGAATGTATTGATATGTGGTTTTATTCTCACTCTACTTGTCCTCTTTGTAGAACAGCGGTTCAACCTTATTCATCTTCAAAGGTTTTTTCAAATAATATTGGAGGAATGAATGGCAGTGTTTATACCCATTTGATGAGAGGCCAAACAAGCTCTAGGGCGGTGCACTACCAGAACCCACCAGATATTGTTTTGTGGGTAAGAGAGAATGAGATGGATCAAGGAATATCCACTGGAATATCATGACCACAAATTGCTGTTCTCATACCAAATAGCCCTGATTAGGCCAAAATTAGGGTTATCGTTAAAATAGGGATTTCTATTTTTTTTTTGTTCTATTGGAACATTTAGATAATTTTTCCCGGCCAATCCCCATTGATGCAGGCTTCCAGAGCCACATCAAGACAATCAATATGGTGAATCTAGGAAAGCAGAGTTTTCTTTTATTAGGACACAAAGTATGTTTCATTATTTTCTGACATATATAAGGGCTTGTTGATATGCAGAATAAAATAGCTATCAAGTTTGAATGCCCAATGAAAACCATGAACATTTTGGTTTTATGTGCCAAATTTTTGTATTGGGCATTTTAGACTTAAAGCTTCAGTATTGGCTGGTGTCTAACGACTTTCCTATTTATAGCACAGATTGTATTATATAATGCTTTACCATATGTATATGGACGTCTGAAATAAGAAAATCATATGTATATGTTTTTGCAATGGTGGAGTTGACATTCCGGGCCTAAATTGTAGCAGGGATGGCACAATGGCTTTCTCCAGTTAAACTGTACTTTAGAAGATGGTAGTGAAGTGTGGTTATGAGAGTTCTAATCTTTGATGTATATAACTAAGCATACTGTCAAGAATGATTAATATAATAGCATTAGCTTCTTTGGTAAAGGATGATGTTTGGTGTAGATTGTACATATTCTATATAATCTAATAGAATTGGCTCTTTAAATATAAGGCATGGAACTTTTGCATGTTTTCCGAACCCACAAAAAAATGTCAAAATATTCTATAATAACAATCAAAAAAAAGTTAATGAGTGACAATGTTGAATAGCTTTCCTTATATTAGGTAAATTAATATAATTAAAGATAAATTAATTTAAGGATTAAATGTGAGGTGTAGATGGAGAGGAAACAGTTCTTGAATAAGGTGGTCTCTTTATTTTCTTTTGCCTATTGCTAACTTAATTGGGATATCTCTCAATAGTTTCCCCCTAGGGAACAATTATAATTCTTAACAGTTTTTAGATAGAAGTTATGGACCATTGTACGAAGGATTGAAAAATCTTTGAAAGCTGCAATAGACTCATCTGATTACAAAAAGACTAGCAAATTGAGTTACTGTCAAGCTTATTTCAGTTAATTGTTCAATGCATGTCTTCTTTGAGAATTTGGTATGAGACAAATTCATTCTAACTTTCCAATTGTTTCCATTATTTTATCATACACTTCAGGAAATGCATGTTTCTAGGTACACATTTTTCATATTCATATTAAAGGCGTGCTAGTTGGCATTCAAGTAATATTGTAAATCCTTCTATTAGGATTTGTCTTAATAGGAAATCTCTCTAGATTAGCATATGGTGTGTTTGGTGTTGTCAGTAGATTACTAAGTAGAATATGTATATTCTAGGTGAAATAGCATCTAATGGTCTAAGTCTTGCAAGAAAAGATTTAGTGAATTAGATTGCTCAATTAATGTTGTATGTTTAAATGGTTTACTATTTTCTAGCTTGATACTTGACTTTGTGCACAAGAATAGGCAGCGATCTAGATGTTTTCTAACCACACACTCTACTTTAAAAATGAAATCGTGCATTGAGAGTAACTTATTTTAAGTATGCTTCCATGTCGCACATACTGGTATAGAAGGTTGTTGTGTTTGTTCTACATCTTTCACGTTCTACTTGTGAACCTATGGATTTATATTTCTACACTTAAAGATCCCCTCATTATCTTGATAATATCTAACACAATATAGACTAGTGGCAGTCAAAATAGGTTAATATTTATGTCTAAAAGGCTTAGCTTATTTAGTAGATAGTTTCAGAAGAATTGGTGATAATTGACTAACCTTTGTTGTTTCTTATTCTTTTGAAGAGTTTTCAAATTGAATGTTATTTATGGGATCTAACAATGGAAACCCCCTAAGCCTAGTAGAGCTTGAAGAAGAAGGAGATTTGAGTTTTCTCTCATAGTTGGCCCTACTTTTTAATCTTTTCAATTATAGAAGCTTACATTTGATTGCCCATAACTTGACACCCCTAGAGGTTATTTTGAGATTCTTAAAAAGGATTAAGAGTACTGTGTAGGAAAAATTCTCAATGCTATGTTCTTAGGAACAATGATATCTTAGGCCCTGTGTAAAATACTCTAATTTGGTAGGTGAAATGACTTCACATTAGTAAGAAATTAAACCTCAACAATTTGGGAGATATTAATAAGAAATAAAATCAATTACTTATATCTAAACTATTAAAGTGGATAAATAAAATACTACTTTGGAATTCACTTAGGAGTTTGGAAAAACTACAAAAAAATAATGTGATATTCAAGTGGGACATTTGACGATCTCATATTGATAAAATTCTAAACCATGTTGAACTATCATAGTTGAAATAAAGCATTTCTATTCCAAATTAACACTCTTTAGTGGACATTTAGAAAAATTTCTCATATTTTGGGTTTATCACATAAAGTAGATTATTACTTAATAGTGAGTTCTTTAATAGGCCCTTGTCCCATAATTACCTCAACTCTTTCATAAGATTGTCCAATTCCAAAAGCATGTAAGTGTGTTGCATGACAAAGAGATATCAAAACACAAGAACAATCTACAAGCTTTATTTACTTAACACCTTTCAAAGAAACACATAGAATCCACTCATGAATCATGTGCATAAACTAGTTGCATTGGTAAAATTTTAAAAATTTGTAGAGACACACAATGCATGAGAAGAATGGTATTTATTACTTCTTCAATTGTAGTTTGAGATGTTAACACAAAACTAGCAACTCTTCCCTTAGATGGATGGCTAGTAGAGAAACAATCAAAAGGGGCAAGTGCCATTGTCATCTTAAATTTCTTTAGATACAAGGTCCAACCTCCATTGAAGAATACTTTTCATTACTTTCAAATTGTATGTATTTCAAACCTTTAGAAGAAACATATAGAATCTAGTCATCGATGATATTTTTACACTAATAATAGTTGTAAAGCTCAAAAACTTTCACTACAATTGACTACATGACAATAGTTTTGTTAATTGTAGGCATTATTATCAAGGGGGCTAGATCAAACCCCTAATGTTATCAATAGAGGCTCGTGGATCAAATCTAAAATTTACACTAGCTGGCTAGCAATGACACCAAACAACTAGTGTTAAATTCCTAATCTAATAGACTTCTACCTCCAAGCACATAACCTCTACCAAGTCCTCAACATGCAAGGAGGTCTCTCATTTGAATTGTAGGAAAAAGTGCTAAAACAATTGGCGAGCCCCATCACTTATAGAATTGGAAGGAGGTTCGATTGAATGTGATTCAAATGAACCCCATCCTACCACTAGGTGCCACATAGTGCCATGGGTGTGCTGACTAGATTTGATTGAAAATGGTTTGATCGAACCTAATCAATTTCAGGTGTGTTCCATTTTGGCATTTTTTATTTTGGCCAAAAGTGGGACTCACTTATGTGCTTTCGCCCACAACTATTTTTTTATGATGAAAAATATCAAAAATATAATACACAATTCACATAAAAAGCGAGTGGAATGGAATCGTGCACCTCAAGAAGTCTATGCAAGTTATTTTATTTGTTGAAGCAAGGACATCAATATAAATGGCAGATGTATTTTTCTACAAAAAAATTCTATTTTTGTACGAAACATGAGCCTTTATGTTTGGTAAAAACCCTCTCTAGAAAATAGAAAATAAATATAATAATTAAACAAAAAGTATTTCATATTATAATTTTTGGTTACTTCGAGGTTTATGATTGTGCATAATCTCATGTCATGGTGATTTTATTTGATTGTGGAAAACACCCTAAATCAACATTTTTTTCTAAATACAAGGTGACAAAAACATCCAAAGGCCACACAAACATGTTTGAATGAAGGCCCTTTCACATACATTTTTTGGCATTTAAACATTAAAAACATTAATAAACACCTTCATTCAAAGGCACCTTCATTCAAACCCCATTACACATGGAAGCGATTTTTCCTTTGAATGAAAATAATTGGGCCCATTTTTTTAATTTGATTTTTAAAATAAAGGGGGTCATTTCTACACATGTTAAATTACTTATGTTGGATCCATTGAGGATAGAAAATAGACAAATACCTAAACAAGAACTAATTCCTAAAAATAAATATAGAGAAAAAAACCAAGATCAAATTATTTACCAAGTTCTCTACAAAATATATTATTCCTATACATTAAAGACAAAAGGAATAAAAATAATTACAATTTTCTCATAACAATATTTATGCTGCATAAATGTATATACTTTTGTCATAACATATCAACATCCATATTGACTAGATAACGCAATGCTAATCAAAATTTGACCAAGGATAACTTGGCGTACATTATCCATTGAGTGGGACTAGGGAAACAAAATTTTCATAAATTCATTAAGACTCAGCCCTTGGCTTTATGAGCATATGTACATGCTTAGGCGCCATTTGGCGGACTTAACAATGCCCTTACATGGATTGTGATCTTATAAAAATCATGTATATTTCCCCCAATCCCTCTTATGTATATTTCCCCCAATCCCTCTTATGGATTTCATTCACTTGTCCTATGTTCAATTGCGAATCAAGCAAAATCTCTCAAGGAAAAGGTTATGAAGCAATCTAATCCCTCATTAGATGGGTGCGGTCAAAACCATCTCCCCATGCTTCTAGAATCCCATGTATCTTCCAAGATACAGCATAAGCAATAAGCCTCGAAGTTGACGAGATAGAGAACATATTAAGCCTCGAAGTTGACGAGATAGAGAACATATTAAACACTATGAAGTGTAATTCTAGCCATGGGTGGTTTGTGGCAGCAATGGGCGGTTCAACTGACAGTCTCTTATCTGTATTAGGTTACGCCTCAGCAGTAATAAGTGTATTAAGTGTGGTGGTTTTTCTTATTCTACTGCATTCCTTTTGCAGAGTGAGAAGTGTGACCTACATGGGGCCTAACGAATTTGGTTCTGAAGAAAATCCTGCAACCGTTCACACCATGGGCTTGAATAAAGAAAGTTTAGATACTCTGCCTATATTTGAATACAAATCACAGAATTGTAAGCAAGGTCTAGAATGTGCAGTCTGTCTGTCTGAATTTCAAGAGAATGAGAAATGCAGAATTTTGTCAAACTGTAATCACAGCTTCCATATAGAATGTATTGATATGTGGTTTTATTCTCACTCTACTTGTCCTCTTTGTAGAACCGCAGTGCAACCTTATTCATCTTCAAAGGTTAAAACAGAGAAGGAAGAGTCCATTTCCTCAAATAATATTGGAGGAATGAATGGCAGTGTTTATACCCATTTGATGAGAGGCCAAACAAGCTCTAGTGCGCTGCACTACCAAAACCCACCAGATATTGTTTTGTGGGTAAGAGAGAATGAGATGGATCAAGGAATATCCACTGGAAGACCATGACTACAAATTGTTGTTCTCATACCAAACCGCCCAGATTAGACCAAAAATACCGTTATCGTTCAAATAGGGATTTATTTGTTTTTAAGTTCTGTTGAAACATTTAGATTATTTTTTCCCGGCCAATCTCCATTGATGGAGGCTTCCAGAGCTTGCTTTTATTAGGACACAAAATATGTTTCATTCTTTTGTGACATATTTAAGGGCTTGTGATATGCAGAATGAAACAGCTCTCAAGTTTGAAATGCCCAATGAAAACAAATGAACATTCTGTTTTATGTGCCGAATTTCTGTATTGGGCATTTTAGACTTAAAAGCTACAGCGATTGGGTGGTGTCCAACAATTAGCACCTATCCAACAACCAGGGCTTTCCAATTTATATAATGCATTGTATTATCTAATGTTTGGCCATAGGTATAACCGTATATGGACATCTGAAACAAGAAAATCATATGTAAATGCTTTTGCAACGGTAGAGTTGATATTCCCAACCGAAATATTCTATATAATCTAATAGAATTGTCTTTTTATTTCCCAAATATTCTATATAATCTAATAAATTTGTCTTTTTACTTATATGAGGCAGGGAACCTTTGCATGGATATTCCTAAACATCATCTATTTCAACAGTCAAAGGTTAATTTTGACCAATAAAAATAGGTCAAATATTTGTCACTTTTTGGTGTGGATGAAGTGTGAATTTGCTATTGACTGTTTGACCATTCTATTGGATGATATTTAAGTAGAGTGCATTTGCATGTTGTCCCATAGAAGAACAAAAAAGTTGTCAAAATATTCCATAATGATAAAAAGATGAATGTTAATGAGTGACAATGTTGAATATCTTTCTTTGCATTAATTTGGTAAATAAATATAACTAGTAATTGCATTTTAGTATGCAATGGGTATGCCAAAGAAGTCTTAAAGGTGAATTATCAGAGCCTTAAGCAAATGATGTGTTGTCCTAAGCATAGCTCCCCATGGACACATGTCATCTTTAGATTGTTGACACGAAACAGCTGCTCTCTCTCTCTCTCTCTCTCTCTCTCTCTCTCTCTCTCTCACACACACACACACACACCCATTATAACAGCTCTTTAATTAACACATTTGTTTATTAAAAATCATATTTAGTAAGTTCTCATTAAGGGAAAAGAAGAACTCACAAGAATACAATATTTCTCATTAAAGGAAAAGAAGAACAACTCATAAGAATACAAAATTTCTCATTAAAGGAAAAGAAGAACTCACAAGATAGATTAGTAATGTGTGCCAAAAATTTAACATACTAACCCTAATAAATAAGCCATATAATATTTCTAAGTTACATTACTAATTATATTTGTGCATGAGTGTCCATTCTTTATACCTTCCTTATAAATACATAACCATATGAGGCATTGGAATGACTTGGAAAATGGAAGAGGTATTATATACGGGAATAGTTGATAAAAATAAGAACACATAGGAATGAAAAATGAAAAAGGTATAATTTTACTTCAGAATACTTTCATACAAAGGCAACAGTCTAATTGTCTACAATTGTTTAAAGTCAAAGCAAACAAATCATCAAGGAGCTTTATCTCCAAAAATTTGCCAGTATAATGTGATAAAAATGCAAAAAAAAAGAAAAAATTATCTCGCGATTTTATCATAGTTTATGCCTTAGTCATGCAATTTTTTGTTGTATATGATAATTTCTGATTTATTTCTATTTTTCATTCAAAACACTACCCAGCGCATAGTTTCCAAAAATCCATGTGTAAGGTAGCGATGCATTACATCGTCTTGCATGTGTTCTACTAAACTCTAGGCCATTGATCCCTCAAGCCAGGTTGTTCCCTCTCATAGAGGGAATGCCTTCAATGTAATTAAAGAAAATTAATTTAAGGATTAAATGTGGGGTGTAGATGGAATGGAACAGAACAAATTATATCAAACAATATTAGAGAGTAAGTACAATCATGCAATAATTTTAGTAATTAATGAGAGAGAATACTTAACACTATGACTAAATATTGTATGCCAATAGATGAAGATAGTGAGATTGATGTGCCTTGGAATTTGAGAATGTGTTAGATAGTTATGTATATGGATGAGGATCAAAATATTCTTCTTTGTTCTGTGTTGGAACGTCTTCTTAGTTCTATAGTTTGGGCCTATGAACTTGCTCTATTCTTATGAATTAATCTCTAATGATCTCTAGATTCTACCCTATGAATTTTCTTAAAAGTAGACTGCTATATAATGATATTTTTCTATCACACTCAGGGTTTTTCTATTAATCTAGTGATATTTAAAAATACCTTGATAGACATCAAGCTTCAAAGATGCACATGAATTCTATGATGATTGCTAGGTGATTCACATGTGCTAAGATGAGTGTGATCAAATTTAAATGATTGTTTAGTTGAATGCAATAAATGTTATCTAATTCTTATGTAATAGTAGTGATTGAATGCATGATTTTAGATAATGGATATTTAATTCCTAGATGATTAGAATGCATGCAATGAATGTCTTTTTATATGTAAACATAACACCAAAGAGTGAAGATTTGTGCAAAATTACTATGGGAGCAAAGTGTAAGATGGGGTCAGTCAACTAATTGTTTGATTTTGAATTTACATTTAAATGGATCAAGATCATGGCTAAAAACATGACCTTGCACATGGGCACACAACCTAGTTCAGACAACCAAGTTAGATCTATGTCTAATAGGATTAGATTATGGATAATGTTTGAATTAATAATCAAAATTAGACAAATAATCCAATTAGATTGGGATTGCATGCACATAAGAATAGAGATAAGCAATAATCATAGGCTAAGTGCAAACAAGGCTAGGTACACAAGCCCAACTATGCAAAAATTGCACCATTTGTAGCTATATAAATGCATTAAGACATTGATCCAAACTAGGCACAAAACTAAATGGGAAATTCATGGAGGATGCATTTTCACCATTACATTTTTCCCCCACTTTGAGTTACATGTGAATCTCTAAGTAGGAATCATGCATCTCTAAGTATGTAGAATTCTCAAACATGCATAAAGTAAATGCATTAGACAGATGAACTTGTAATCTATTCAGGATGAAGATTCTTCTTCATGTTCTTTCTTTTCAAATATGTTCTTCCATAAATTTTTATAAGACAAGGATAAAATCTACCATGAGTAGCTTCTAACTCACAAGATAGATCAAATGTAAAAATTAGAAAGTTAGTGATCATGTATGCCTCTCTTCAATTGATTGCACTCATAGGGTGTAATTAATTGAAGCAAGATCTTGTTAAATGTGTCAATATAAACATGATCATATAGTAATAGATTGATAATAGAATGCATCATGAGATAATCATAATCATAATCATGTGATAAATCAATGACAAGTGATAAGCATGTAAGTACATATAATCATCGAAGTGTGAAAGTATAACAATCATAACTATAAGAACTTACATGATGAGATACATAGAATGGACTAGAGGTAGAGTCAAATATAAGATCATTGCCTCTAGCATGGGCAAACTAATGGTGATGTGGCCCTCGATAGACAAAAAATGCCTATGGAAGTACAATAAAAAGCCATAAAGTGGCATCCATGAGTATGAGCATACATATGGTAGGATCAATGTATGATGATAGGATCATATGACATGAATCTTGATAGTGGCATGAATCCCAATAGTGGGACAAAGCTTGACAAGATTAATAAGATTAATTGATAGAATAGAGAGATAAGCTAGATATGATAAATGGCACAAAGGCTCGACAATGGGTCAAGTCCTTATATGTAGAAAGTATGATCATGTTGTCCTCAAAATCTGCTGAGCTCATTTTGTAGGACGACCCCTACGAAACTTGTCTGTTTCGTAGCCTACACTCTAAGTTCATAAATCAAGGCGAGTCGTCTCATCCTCATGTGTAGTCCTCTTGTTCTTGTTTATCTATTCGAGTCATTTCTCATTTGGATTTCTTGAAACTCGTATAAGTTGTTGAAATGGTTTTTCTCAATTTTGAAGAGTTAGAGTATTTTTGAAAATATGCAAGAGCGGTGAAAATCGCCACCCTTACATATTTTTGTTTTAGGAACCATCTTTAGCATGCGAAGTCGATGAATTTTGCCACCCTAACATGTTCCCTCCTTTAAGTGTTATGGCGGTAAAATTTACCGTTGTAGCATGTTCCTATTTAAATGTAAAGTTGGCGAATTTCGTCGCTCATGAAGATCTTGGTGTATTAAGTAAACTTCAAGTCACATTAATGGCACTCATGCCGAGATTAATGCGACTCTTTTTAAACCTTTTTAAAATCTTTTAGTCATTATTTTTGTTTATCTTTCATTCTTAATTTGTTGAAGTAAGTCGTTAAACCTTTTGCAACGTCGATCAGATTGCGCAAACTACGGATTTAGTGGTTATTGATCTTGTCGATTACGCCTAGGGTTCAGCCCATTTTTTCTAGGTAAATTTTTTTTTCCACTTTTTGTTTTCATTTTCGTTTAGGGTTTGTGTGTAATGGAATGTTTGAGAATCATTTCTTGATTACTATTTTAAAACCCTAGTTTCTACATTGACATTGCATCATTTTGAGTCAGCTATCTTTGCCTATTGTTAAACCTAGTTTCATTTTCTTGAATGGTTTATTTTTTATTGATTTCCGCCTATAGGTCTTTGCATGTGTTTCAGGCAAATGTATCGGCAGTCTTTTATGTCGTTCATACATTTGATCCTTAGTACACCCACCATCGTGTAAGGGTGAATTTTGCCACTGAGACATTTGTAAAATCTGTAACAAGTCCTAAGTCGGTGAATTTTGCCGCTTGTGCACTTGCATGTTTCATCCTAAGGTGAAATACCGGCAATTTTTGCCGCCCTCATCAGCAAAATAAGTTCCAACATGTTGAGTCAGTGATTTTTACTGCTCAAACATGTGATGTTGCAGAAATCATCCCCTCATGCGAAGGCAGTAAAAATCACTGCCAATACACTTGCAAACCTTTCAACCTACTTGCAGGAGCGGCAAAATTTGCTGCCCTGACATTTGCAATTCCCTTTGACATGCAAGGGCGGTAAATTTTACTACCCTTGCATGTTCACTCCCTCAAATTTTTCTAACTCTGGAAAACTTTCTGAATTGCTATCCTGAGCCCACTTTCCTTTGTTTTTTTGACCCACTTGCTCTTTAGCCCTTTCAAGCTTACTCCTATGATCATGATCGTCAACTTGTAGTTTCCCAAAATTTCTAATAATTCCCCTAACTGCATGATCATGGCTTTTTGTTGTAGTCTCTTCTGCGAGTTTGCTCTAATCATTAATTCTCACCGAGGGGTCATTTTTCCAAATGACTGAGCTGTCTCCAAAGAAAGCAAAGGCAATGAAGTACAAGTATCAAGGTGTTTTCCCGATCACTTCAGTCACTTTGAATGTTGATGATATTCAAGACACAGAGATCAGTCATGTGGATATGACTAAATTTGTAGAGAGGACTAAGTCAGATAACCCCAGCCCTCTTCTGCAAAAGATTGTCAAGAGCAACATTCACCTGGTGTCTTAATTCCCAGTGGATGCACACAATACAGAGTTTGTTCTTCAGGTTGCTCATTTCTATAATAGAGATACCATAGCAGTGGTTGATGCTCATAGGAATGTAATCATGAGACTGGATCCAAAGTTTGTTGATAAGGTTTTCATGTGTCCTACTCCTACTGAAGTTGTGAAACTTGATTTTACTATTGCTCAGCAAGAATATGATAAGAATTCTGAGAAGGCTAAAAGGATAATTAATACCAAGTGGCTTAAGACTCCAAGGACATTTGTTGAGGAAGTAATAACTCTTCTCAATAGAGTAAGATGACTAGCTTCTTCTTCACTTTTTCATGAATGGATGTATCCTTTCATCAAGATTATACTTCAGGGCAAACAGACTATCTTCTGGGGTGAACAAATCAACAATGCTCTCCATGAGAAACTGATCAAGGTACCTACTACCTTCAAATTCTATATGACTTCCTATCTTGTATACATAGTAACCTCAATGAGGATTTTCCCAAGCTTGACTTTTGAAGGGGATAGGAGGGTTGTTCCTATTTACCAATATTATCGTCAACTTACGTTGAAGGGTTCAATCCACCATTTCAGAAGGGTAAATTATGCCTTCTTTGTTGTGTTCTTGTGCCTTTTTCATCCTCAGTTGGAACAAAGAAAAGTCTCAGATGAAGCACGGTCAGTAGTAAATGGTTTTGGTTGTTTATTTCTCCAATTTCCAACTTTCACATACTTAAGGGTTGGCTTTTTCCAAGGCTATCCGTATATGTTGCCAAGATTTCATTCTGATAAAATGGTTCTGATGGAGCTGTGTCGACAAATGATTGTTGTCCACAACAAGCAAATGGAGTTAAAGAAACCTAGTTTTAGATTTCCCGTTGAGATTGGTAGATACTCAGTTTCAACCGCAGCAAAAGCCAAGGCTATGGAAACAGAAATGCAATTGGTAACTATGAAGCAATTCAAGAGAAGACCAAAATTTGATTATAGAGGAGTGAAGGATAAAATCAAAAGAAAGACTCAATTTCATGAGCCAATGGTTGAGGACAACTGGGTTGATCTGAGGACATAAGAGGAAATCAGAAAGCTAGACTATAGCAAGTTATCTCTAGAACAAATTAAATATTTGGGTCTAGCTGATATTCCAAAGGACATGGTTGATGATGAAGAGGTTCTAAATTAAAGCTATGTCAATTAGAATGTTGCTAACTCTCCCTTGCCTGCTATATAATGGTCTCAGAAGGAAATGACTTCCTTAAGGAAAAGATTTGAGCCCGTGTTAGCCAATACAAACTTGTGGCTCCAAAACAAAGGTATACCATTGAAGGATTTTATAACCAGTTCAGAGGAAGAAGTTTTTGAGCAAACGGGAAAGAAAGTTAAGATAAGAACCAAGAATAAGAATGATGCTCCTAGCAAATCTAAGGCTTCTAAGCCTAAGATCAAATTCATTACAAGAGGAAGCAAAGCTAGAGAAGCAGAGGAAGAATTTGTTGCTAAAGAGATGGAAGTTGATGCAGAGCAATATGTTGAAGAACCAGCTTCTGAAGGCATCGATGTTGAAGAACCAGCTTCTGAAGGCATCGATGTTGAGGATAAGTCTGCATCAAACAATAAGGGTGAACATGAGAAGGAAGAAGAAGATGACTAGGAAAATGTACAGGATACAGTTGTGTCTCTACATGGGGATGTGTTACAAGATACTGATGTCTCTTCTCCTCATCCAAATGTGTCTACTTCAGTTTTTGTGCCTAATCCTCCTATAACCCCAATGTTGCCCATTCACATTCAATCATCTAAGTCTCCATCATCTTCCAAAATAATTTTTGATGATTCTAATGTGAATTTCTATAATGTTCTTCATTCTTTTGGATCTATTCCTAGTTTGTCATCCCCTTCTTATGACATTGATGGTTCTGCATAATTTGAGCAATTTGCTTTGAGTTCTGAGCAAGCCATTAATGTGGATGTACCAGGTGTTGTGTTCACTAATACTCCTCCCATTGTTACTACCACAGGTGTAAGTACATTTCTTTCCACTCCACCAATGGTTCCTGATCAGAATATAAGTACATCAATACTTCCCCCATGGCTTTCAGCTTATACTCCTAAGAGAAAGAAATAGGAGATATCACCAGATGATATTGATTTGGGGAAACTATTGATTCCCAAGACAAAGGTACAAAAGAAGAAGCCTAAGACTATGTCAAGGCTTATTGATGATAAGGGGATCCGATATGTAGAGATTGTCAAGCCCCCTCTTGAGGCTACTAAAGATACTTTTGATGTGAATGACTATGTGATATCTAGGGTGGAATGGGGAAATTAACACATGAAGGTATTAAATCTGATTTCTAGGTCACTGCCACATCTCTTCTTGAGAAATATGATGAGGAGAAGAAACAAAAGGAATACTACAAATTAAAAGCTGAGCAGTTAGCCATGGTGTTACAAAAAATCATGATGACATCAGAAATTATAGAGCCTAGATGGCAATAACAGTTGAAAATCCCTTGGTCAAGAAAGCTGAAAAGACTCAAGCAAAAGGGAAGGTTGTAGAGGAATGTTTAGAGAAATTGTCAGCACAGGGTGTTTCATTATTGAAGGTAGCAGCAAAAAGAAAAGCAAAAATGGCCAAGGTAAGAGCAAAATTAGATGAATTGATTGATTCTTTTTCTACGGATATTGAATATATGGATTCAAGTTTGGAAAAATGGGAAAGCATGAAAATGAAGACTCTCATTTCACTTGGCATTATTGCAAATCAAGAGGCATATGTTTCAACAAAAGAAGGCCTAGTTCACCGAAGCAAAATCTTGAATGAATTAATCAAAGAACTAGGAGATGTCTAAGCGTTGTGTGATGATAGTTATCTAACTCTCTTGCACAAGTTGGAGCAGCTCCCATGTAAATTGATTGATGATAATCATGAGTTTCTTCCAGTTGATGAAATGATACAGGAATTCAATAAGATGATGCAGGCATAGTTTGAGGAAAAAGTTTTCTCAATCAATTCATTGGATAACTTGATGGATTATCAATTAACCCTAGACAATTTGAAGGTCAAGTTGAAAGATCATGAGAAAGTCACCCCTACCATCAGAGATACAATCACTAAGGCTAGAGTAATCTCCAACAACACTGCAACACCAGACAATATTGAAATGCAAGCAGTGATCACAATGTATGAAGGGTCAACAAAGAAGGATGCCAGTGGAAGTTGACATATTTGATCTTTGCCTTGGTATATTTTTGTAGTTTCATATGTACTTTTCATTTAGTTTTGGACACTTTTACATGTACTTTTCTCATATGTAATTACATGTAAAAACTTAGGAAGTCCCAAGTCAATAAGGACTCCTATTTTTGAATAAGTCAAAGTAGTTAGGTTTTTCCTAAATTTTCTCAAGGCCTCTCCCTATAAATAAAGAGGGCCTCTATTGTAATTTTTATCTTTTATCTATTGTAAGGAAACTCTGCCGAATTAAAAAACATATCAAGACTTTGAGCTTTTCATGTTTATCAAATTTTCAAGTAAATATTAATATAAGCAAGCAGTTTGAGTATCAAACTTTGAGTTGAATCATATTGTTTTATGATATCAGTGTTCTTATGTCATTGGTATTATGTTATATTGAATCATTTCTGGAATCGTGGAGTTTTATTGAAAATTGAGAGAAGTGTTCTTGTTCTGGTTAAATAGACTATGTGTTATTTTCTCATTACAAAAGTTTGTGTTTACATTTGTGAGAATAGAATTGTTTAAAGACTTTGTGTTGTAAACTATTGTATTCAATCTAGTTATATCGTGTTGGATGAGAGTGGAGACTTTGAGCTACATTTGAATTCAATCAAGTTTATTTGTGGGAAATAAGTCAAGCAATAGAAGACTTTGTGTTTCTATGGTTTGTCTCAGTTCAGAAGTTATTAAATATCAATTCTGTTGAAGTTATCATTTTTAAGAGCAAGAACATCTATTCTGAAAAAAGAGAATAGGATGAAATGGAATCACCACGAAAATAGTGTTTAGTGTAAATAAGCTTTGTAAATTGTTGTTTGTAATAGTTAAAGCAACTAGAGGGAACCTCCCCTTGCTGAGATGAGAGACTCTGTCTCATCATAGTTGTGGCGATATAACTACTTTTCTATTAGTTAACGAAAAAATATTCACCCAACAGTTTTTTGGTGACTCTACTGGGGAACTTGGAGCCTCACTCTTTGAGTTGAAGTTTTTCATCCTCGTCCATTTATTTAAGTTGTTTCTAAATCTTTGTTGAGTACATTGCATTCTAGCAAACTCAAGGTATACAAGAAGAGAGCTCAAGGTATTATTGATCCTATGTTTGAGTTAATGTAGCAAAATAACTTTGGTCTTTTGCCTCCACAACCTCAGCTTCAGCGAACAAGGAGTTTTCCTCCTACCAATGCTAGGTCTCCTATACCAAGTGACACTTCTAGCTCAAATACTAACAGAGTTTTATCTGTTCGAGTTCCATGAAGGTTTGTCATCCCACCTTTCAATCAGCGCATAATGGCAGCTCAAGGCCCATGGGGTAATACTTTTGGTCCTTTGAATTTAACACCACCACTGCATGAACTACCCCGTAGTTCAAGGAAGAATTTTTCAAAATTCTATGGTGATGGGAAAGTCCATCCCTATGAACACATTGCATCTTTTTGTATAGATTGTGGTGTGCTAGGGGTGGAACATGAAGATGTAGTTGTGAGACTTTTTGTAGAAACACTTCAAGGTGTTGTTGCGGATTGGTTTTACCACCTTCAAGCCCAAACCATAACCAACTAGATTACTCTCAAAACCTAGCTTGAGCCTATGGAAGATGTACATGCTTTGTTAGCTCAGATAACACAGATGAAGAAAGAACCACATGAGCCCATGCAATATTTCATCGCCAAGTTCAATAAATTGACAAATAGGATTCCAACAACCGCTCAACCAACGGTAGAGAATCTTAAATGTTTCTTCATCAACACCCAAATTCCTGAGGTAAGTTTTCTGTTAAAACGGGCTAATCCCGCAGATCTTCCTTTAGATCAAATTTTAGCTACAAAGATTGAAGACGATCTTATCCTTGCGAGTAAGATAAGAAGAGATTCAAACAGAAATAGAGGTCAACCCTCTACTAATAATTCTTCCACAAGCACCACAGATCCTATGGTGCAGAAGTTAGCAAATGAGTTGCTAGCTTTGAAAAAGCAAATGTCCCAGGATATGTCCACTCCTTCTTATAGGGACATACCAAGAAGGACGTTCCCTAACAATTCATATCAAGGCAATGCCGCAAGAAATCAAGGGCAACAAAATAGGCTTCTGCCAACACAGGGGAAACTTGCCATTGAAGCACTGCCGGTCAACTCAGTAGTTGGCTACTATGAAGCGGAATAGGATAATTCTTTCCAACCTGATTTGGATCAGGAAAACAATGCTAATCTTTTTACAGAAGGAGAAGAAGAATTAGCTGGCGACTCTACTATTGGTTTTCTGAACTACCAAGATGAAGCAGAAAGAGAAGGAGAGGTATATGATGGAGCGTATGTTGTTTTTACCAGGTCCCAAAATCAATCAAATCAGCAAGTGGATGATAAAAGAAAGTCAAGAGAAGAGTCTCAACCTGTGATTTCAATAGCCAAACGAGGAACTCCATTGCCTTTTCAATCAAAGGACCCGGCTGTCAATAAACAAGTAAGTTCATCTAACAATCCTATTTCTCCTACTTCTATTCCTCAAACCAGTACTACCCCAACTAAACCCTAGACTGAAGGATTTCCCGCCTCTGTATCTAATTCATTTCATCTCTTTGACTTAATTGATCATGCTAGGAAAACCAAAATCCAACTGTCTAAGGTAGAATATTTACAAGCTAACCCTGACCAATTTGATAGGTTAGCTAAGTATGTTAAAAACAAGGCTACCCCTACAAGGCAAGATTCTTCTAAAATTGTCCATGACTCCTCAAAGAATAGGTGCACCCAAAATAACCTAGTCACTACTCGCCTTGTTGCTCCAGGGAAAATAGAACCCTTCTATGTTTCTCTATTGGTCAATGGCCACAAGCTAAGCAATTGTATCATAGACTCAGGTGCTTCTGACAATGTCATGCCTGCCAAGGTGGCAAATGCTCTCAGTATCACTTTGACCAAGACCTTCAGGAATGTTTTTCAATGGAAAATAAGCAAGTGCCTTTGTTAGGCCAAGTCAAGGATGCTCAGTTTGTATTTGCTACTTTTCTCGATAACAGGATCAAGATGATCGTTCTGGTTGCTGATGTTCCAGCTTCTTATGGTATTTTGCTTGGACGTAATTTTTGTAAGGATGTGGGAGGAGAACTAAACATGGATTTATCTGAGGCAAGGATACCTGTTAAAGTTGTCATGTAGAAATTGCTTCCTGAAAAGGAGGCAAAATATATTGTTACTCAAACTGAAAATCCAAAAGCCCAAATTTTGTTTGAGTCTTCAAGAATGGGTAATTATTTCTTGACCACTGAAAATACTTCTAGTTCATTAGATAAGAGTTTAGATAATTTAGATGGAGAATCAAAAGAAAATTCAGATGAAAGTTCAGATGAGAGCATAGTGATGTCAGATTCTTCCTTCTCTGATGAGGAAGAATCTACTGGTCATAGAAACATCAAAGTGGTAAGTTCAAATGATGTTTGGATTTTAGAATTTGATGGCAATTGTTCCTCCACTGGACCTGGAGCCAGAGTAGTTCTAATATCTCCACAAGGTGATATTTTTCCTTTCTCCTATAAGCTATTGTTCAACAATACTAATAACACCAATGAATATGAGTCATTGTGACTCGAAATGGAGGCTGCCCATGTTAAATGTATTAAAAATCTTCACACACAAGGTGATGCTAAGCTTGTTTTTCTTCAAGTGAGAAATCTTTATCAAACTGTAATGTCCCCTTTTAGGAGGAACAAAATTTCTTAACCTTGTACACAATTTTAATTCTTGTATGATTGATTGCTCTTAGTAATGCTTGTTGATATAATACATTGTGTGGATCTAATACCTGTATTTGATGGAAGACCAATCTGTTGTTTACTGATTTATATTACTATATGATCTTTTTTACTTCACACTTCCTTTTTATATCTTCAATGGTGTATGGTTGTAATTATTGCCAAGAGGGGCAACACTTCATAAAGAGAATTATTTCCTTTTAATATATTTCCTTCCTTTAACTCAAGGCATATATATTATATCTCAGATATATTTGATGTTCTTATAAAGCTGCTAGTGTACATAAGTATCTCTAAAATGGTATATTACAACTCAAAATATATTATTCCTTATATATTGCATATTTAAATATGCCATGAATATATTTACCATTTCCAAAAATTCTATATTATATCCTTCTTGTTGATATATTTATAAAATAGAATTATATTCCTTATGTATTCTTTTCAATTTTCCTTACCCTCTCTAGATATATATTTTTCTTATTCCTTTATTTATGCCCTTTATGTTATCTTCTTCCCATCTTTATATCCTCCTTTAATGAAGGGATGTGTCTTATTGAAAATAACCTTTAATTAATATATACCTCTTTTATTTACTAATAATCTAATTCGCTTCCTCTAACATAATCGTGCATTTATCTTTGTTTTAATAAACTTTATCTTTTAATAAACTTGGTCTATCTTTATTCGCTGTTGTATAGAATCATAACCCTTTATTGATATCTTCCAAGGATATTAGTTAATATTAATTTATATATATTTCTAATATTATATTTATAATGATCATACTTTATACTAATATTTGATTTAATATTTACATTGATAATTATCATTATTATTATTATATAATAATAATATTTATATTTATATTTATTATATTATAATAATAAATGATTATAATAATATTTCTTATTTATATTTATATATTATAAGACATTTGTCTTATATATATTATATGATAATTATATTATAATAACATTTATTTATATTTATATTAATATTAATATACATATTTATATTTATATAATAAACATATATATATCATATATAATATTATTTAATAATATTATATATGTTTATTAAATATTATTATATACATAATTATCGTCCAATTTGATGATGACAAATAATGTCTTAATGTTGGGACATGACACAGACCAAGAATGAAAGGCTGAGACATTACCATAATCATGTCTGGGATTGCATTGAAGGTTTTGATGCTTTCGACATCTCCGCAGTGCCAAGAGAGTTTAATGATCATGCTGATTCATTAGGTGTCTCTGCCACCCTTATGGTCCCTCACAAGGATTTTAAAGGTGATAAGTACACAATTGAGTTGGTTTCTGGTCAAGTGTACCAGATAATGCTGACCATTGGCAGGTCTTGAATGGTGATAATCAGATCACAGCTTTCTTAGAGAAGACAGATAGCTTTGATGAGCTCTACTTTGAAGGTAGTGATTCTCCACCTTGGGAATATGTTTCCAAAATAGATTCACAGACTAGTGAGGAGATTCTTCAACTAAAAGGGAATAAGATTTTGAAAGGTTTGGTTTCTCTGGAAAAGTTATTTGACAAGCATGATAGATATATCAAACAACAGCAACAACTTGATTCAAGTTCATCCATGGAATTTCAGCAAGTAAATTTGAGTTCTGAAGTAGATCCCAAGATGGTTAATATCAGGAAATGTTGCACTGCTGATGAGAAATTCAAGTTCATTACACTTCTTCGCCATTACATTGATGTGCTGGCATATTCATATGATCATCTGAAGTCTTTCAGACCCAAGGAGATCCAACATGAGATTCCTCTCAAGGTAGGATCGTTGCATCACAAACAAAAGCAGAGGCAGTATAGTCCCAAGATATCAGGTATTGTTCTTTCTGAAATCCAAAAAATGTTGAACACTAGGATAATCTTTCCTATCCATCATTCCACTTGGATTCTAAATATTGTTCCTGTGAGAAAGAAGAATGGAGAAATCTGTATTTGTGTTGATTTCAGAAATCTGAACCAATCTTCTTTAAAAGATAATTACCCTCTGCCTATTATGGATCAAGTGTTACAAACTGTAACTGGTTCAGAGATGCTATCTATGTTAGACGAATTTTCATGCTACAATCAGGTAGAAGTCAATGAAGCAGATCAATACAAGACTACTTTCACAACACCATGGGGCACATTTGCATACCACAGGATGCCATTTGGTTTGATTAATGATGGCGTTGTTGGATTTAGGACAGACAACTGAGAGGGGGGGTGAATCAGTTGTCCAAAACTTTCTTCCAATTAATCTCTTAAATCCTTTACTTAATTTAGCAGCATAATGATAAATCAATCATGGAAACATAATGTAATAATTCAAGAGCAGAAACACATTAACTCATAAAACACCAAGATTTTTGACGTGGAAAACCTGGTTAAGGGAAAAACCACAGGGTGACTAACCCAAGAATGTATTCTTTGTTAGAAGAATAGGAAGAACAAAATGGCACATGCCAATTAGGGCTCACTGCTCGAGCACACTGCTCACAAGAGGCCCACTACCTACAAGAGACACACTGTCTACAGAATAATAAGTATTACATACTTGAACTGAAGAATAGCATCTTCATCATGCTTGAGTAAGTTCCATTTAAGCTCAATACTTATGCTCTGCCTTTTCACTCTGCTCCTCTCACCACACTCTAATCATCGCAAGATCCCCTTGAAAATGACTTTACAATTCCTTATTTATACAAGACATCGACTTAGGGATAATCATCCAAGTCAGCTAACATTACAGAGCAAATACATAAATATAATATGACTTATTACAAAAAGACTTCATGTAGATCAATACACCATTGGCCACACAGATCTGAGTCTTCAATCTTTCTTTAGGAACATGCCATTTTTCACAGAACATCTTCAAGATCATCCGCAGGATGTGTAACTCATTTGGTCGGCAAAACATAGGAAGAACACCATCATCCTTCAATTATGAGTTCAATCTTCAATGCGGACCACCAACACAAACTAGACACAATCCAAAGACTTCCACAAGCTTGCCTGAATCACCAAGAACATCCACATTACTTCTGCTTACTGAAATCATTCTCTCCTTCATCTGGAACCTCAAGAACACAGTCTGTCATCACTGTCATATTGGAATAGATGCTTGCGGACCTCCAGACCACGAACCAATTGAGTTGTAAATTCACATTGACTTCCTAAAGACTCCACCAAATCCGCAGAACAAGATATTGCATTTCTGGATCTCACCGGACCTATCTATGTCACTCTGTCACCTCTGAACACCTGCTAGAACCAGTTTTACTTAAGTGGCCATAACTTCTTAAGATCTTCGTGCAGACCTCTGAAATATTTACTGGATCATCCTAAGACACATATCTACAAACCCTTTGATGTGCATCCTCTGATCTTCATCTTAGCTAGGATCTTTACCTCACTGTCTTTATTGTTCTTCTCTATTCCTAATAAGACTAATTTTCTCAATATCCTCAGCATACAACTCATCCAATCCTTATCATCAATGCAACAGGAGTATGTTGACATCAATGACAACACCGGTTAGGCCCATACTTGCAACAATCTCCCCCTTTGTAATTAATGGCAACATATGATGTGAAAAACTATATTAACCATCAAGACAAGAACTTCTCCTTACTGACATAACTCCCCCTAACAACAACAACGACTCACATGTCTTCTCTTCTTTTATTGCTCCCCCTTTGATCAGTAACCACTTGTTTTTCACATGTCTTCTCTCCTCCTTTGACATCAATGGCAAAGGGCACATACTTATATTACTTCATAATCATATCAGCTGCTCCTCCTGAGTAGCAGCTTCCCATCATCAATCCGGACCACAAAATATGACTGTGAGATCCACCAGACTAATGCACATCAGTGCACCTTAATTCAGAGTTGGAGGGGTAATAACCCCTAACTTCTCCCTGAGATACTCAAAAGAGTCCTTAGGTAGAGGTTTAGTAAAAATATTTGCAATCTAATCCTTGGAAGGCACAAACTCCAATCTGACTTCATTCTTGTTCACTTGTTCTCTCAAAAAATGAAACTTGATGGATATATGTTTAGTCTTTGAATGCAACACCGGATTCTTAGATATGTTTATTGCACTTGAATTATCACAGAAGATTGTGATAGGTTCCTCATACTCCACTCTGATGTCTCTTAGCACTTGCTTCATCCACAATATTTGAGTGCAACTACCTGCTGCTGCAATATATTCTACTTCTGCAGTGGACAGAGATATTGCCTCTTGTTTCTTGCTCATCCAAGAAACCAATCTCTTCCCCAAAAAGAATGTTCCACCACTGGTACTCTTCCGGTCATCCACATCTCCTGCCCAATCCACATCTGTGTATGCATGAAGAGAGAAATCATGATCTCTAGGATACCACAAACCATACTCAACTGTCCCTTTTAGATATCTAAAAATCCTTTTGATTGCCATGACATGAGATTCTCTAGGATCAGCTTGGAATCTAGCAACAAGACCAACAGCATTCATAATGTCAGGTCTAGTTTGAGTGAGATACAATAGTCCTCTAATCATTGACCTGTACTTTTTCTGATCAGCCTTAGGAGAGTCATCGTCTTTGCTCAATTTACATCTAGTTGCCATGGGAGTATTCATTGGTTTTGAGTCTTCCATCCCAAATTTCTTCAACAATTCTTTTACATATTTGGTCTGAGAAATGAAGATTCCTTTCTTTGTTTGAGTGATTTGCAAACCCAAGAAGAAATTCATTTCTCCAAACATGGACATCTCAAATTTATTTTTCATTTAATTTGCAAAGGTTTTGCACATACTATCTCTTCCTCCAAAAATGATATCATCAGCAAACACTTCAACAATCAAGATATTTTCATGATCAATTTTGAAATACAAATTAATGCCAGCAGTACCTTTGTTGAAACCAATCTTCAAAAGATGCTTATCCAATCTTTCATACCAGGCTCTTGGAGCTTGCTTGAGTCCATACAGTGATTTCTTCAACTTGCAGACTATATCACCATGATCAGACAATTGAAATCCATCCGGTTGCTCAATGTAAACTTCTTCTTCCAAGTCACCATTCAGGAAGGCAGATTTGACATCCATCTAATATACTTTGAAATCCTTGAAGGCAGCAAAAGCAAGAAATAATCTGACTGCTTCAATTCTTGCCACCAGAGCAAAAGTTTCTTCAAAATCAACTCCTTCTACTTGGGAGTAACCCTTGTAGACCAATCTGGCTTTGTTTCTGACTACTTCACCATCTTCATTCAGTTTATTCTGGAAGACCCATTTGGTTCCAATCACATTCTTGTTTTTAGGTCTGGATACAAGATCCCAAGTGTGATTTTTTTCAATTTGCATCAGCTCTTCCTCCATTGCTTTAGTCCAGTTTTCATCATTGCAAGCTTCATTCACTGTCTTAGGTTCAATCTTTGAAATCAGACAATACTCTTCTGAATCTTTGTCTTATATATATTATATGATAATTATATTATAATAACATTTATTTATATTTATATTAATATTAATATACATATTTATATTTATATAATAAACATATATATATCATATATAATATTATTTAATAATATTATATATGTTTATTAAATATTATTATATACATAATTATCGTCCAATTTGATGATGACAAATAATGTCTTAATGTTGGGACATGACACAGACCAAGAATGAAAGGCTGAGACATTACCATAATCATGTCTGGGATTGCATTGAAGGTTTTGATGCTTTCGACATCTCCGCAGTGCCAAGAGAGTTTAATGATCATGCTGATTCATTAGGTGTCTCTGCCACCCTTATGGTCCCTCACAAGGATTTTAAAGGTGATAAGTACACAATTGAGTTGGTTTCTGGTCAAGTGTACCAGATAATGCTGACCATTGGCAGGTCTTGAATGGTGATAATCAGATCACAGCTTTCTTAGAGAAGACAAATAGCTTTGATGAGCTCTACTTTGAAGGTAGTGATTCTCCACCTCGGGAATATGTTTCCAAAATAGATTCACAGACTAGTGAGGAGATTCTTCAGCTAAAAGGGAATAAGATTTTGAAAGGTTTGGTTTCTCTGGAAAAGTTATTTGACAAGCATGATAGATATATCAAACAACAGCAACAACTTGATTCAAGTTCATCCATGGAATTTCAGCAAGTAAATTTGAGTTCTGAAGTAGATCCCAAGATGGTTAATATCAGGAAATGTTGCACTGCTGATGAGAAATTCAAGTTCATTACACTTCTTTGCCATTACATTGATGTGCTGGCATATTCATATGATGATCTGAAGTCTTTCAAACCCAAGGAGATCCAACACGAGATTCCTCTCAAGGTAGGATCGTTGCATCACAAACAAAAGCAGAGGCAGTATAGTCCCAAGATATCAGGTATTGTTCTTTCTGAAATCCAAAAAATGTTGAATGCTAGGATAATCTTTCCTATCCATCATTCCACTTGGATTCTGAATATTGTTCCTGTGAGAAAGAAGAATGGAGAAATCTGTATTTGTGTTGATTTCAGAAATCTAAACCAATCTTCTTTAAAAGATAATTACCCTTTGCCTATTATGGATCAAGTGTTACAAACTGTAACTGGTTTAGAGATGCTATCTATGTTAGACGGATTTTCATGCTACAATCAGGTAGAAGTCAATGAAGCAGATCAATACAAGACTACTTTCACAACACCATGGGGCACATTTGCATACCGCAGGATGCCATTTGGTTTGATTAATGATGGCGCTATTGGATTTAGGACAGACAACTGAGAGGGGGGGTGAATTAGTTGTCCAAAACTTTCTTCCAATTAATCACTTAAATCCTTTACTTAATTTAGTAGCATAATGATAAATCAATCATGGAAACATAATGTAATAATTCAAGAGCAGAAACACATTAACTCATAAAACACCAAGATTTTTGACGTGGAAAACCTGGTTAAGGGAAACACCACAGGGTGACTAACCCAAGAATGTATTCTTTGTTAGAAGAATAGGAAGAACAAAATGGCACATGCCAATTAGGGCTCACTGCTCGAGCACACTGCTCACAAGAGGCCCACTGCCTACAGGAGACACACTGTCTACAGAATAATAAGTATTACATACTTGAACTGAAGAATAGCATCTTCATCATGCTTGAGTAAGTTCCATTTAAGCTCAATACTTATGCTCTGCCTTTTCACTCTGCTCCTCTCACCACACTCTAATCACCGCAAGATCCCCTTGAAAATGACTTTATAATTCCTTACTTATACAAGACATCGACTTAGGGATATCATCCAAGTCGGCTAACATTACAGAGCAAATACATAAATATAATATGACTTATTACAAAAAGACTTCACGCAGATCAATACACCATTGGCCACACAGATCTGAGTCTTCAATCTTTCTTTAGGAACACGCCATTTTTCACAGAACATCTTCAAGATTATCTGCAGGATGTGTAACTCATTTGGTCGGCAAAACTTAGGAAGAACACCATCATCCTTCAATTATGAGTTCAATCTTCAATCCGGACCACCAACACAAACTAGACACAATCCAAAGACCTCCACAAGCTTGCCTCAATCACCAAGAACATCCACATTACTTCTGCTTACTGAAATCATTCTCTCCTTCATCTGGAACCTCAAGAACACAGTCTGTCATCACTGTCATATTGGAATAGATGCTTGCGGACCTCCAGACCACGAACCAATTGAGTTGTAAATTCACATTGACTTCCTAAAGACTCCACCAAATCCGCAGAACAAGATATTGCATTTCTAGATCTCACCGGACCTATCTATGTCACTCTGTCACCTCTGAACACCTGCTAGAACCAGTTTTATTTAAGTGGCCATAACTTCTTAAGATCTTCATGCAGACCTCTGAAATCTTTACTGGATCATCTTAAGACACATATCTACAAACCCTTTGATGCGCATCCTCTGATCTTCATCTTAGCTAGGATCTTTACCTCACTGTCTTTATTATTCTTCTCTATTCCTAATAAGACTAATTTTCTCAATATCCTCAGCATACAACTCATCCAATCCTTATCATCAATGCAATAGGAGTATGTTGACATCAATGACAACACCGGTTAGGCCCATACTTGCAACAATCTCCCCCTTTGTAATTAATGGCAACATATGATGTGAAAAACTATTTTAACCATCAAGACAAGAACTTCTCCTTACTGACATAACTCCCCCTAACAACAACAACGACTCACATGTCTTTTCTTCTTTTATTGCTCCCCCTTTGATCAGTAACCACTTGTTTTTCACATGTCTTCTCTCCTCCTTTGACATCAATGGCAAAGGGCACATACTTATATTACTTCATAATCATATCAGCTGCTCCTCCTGAGTAGCAGCTTCCCATCATCAATCCGGACCACAAAATATGACTGTGAGATCCACCAGACTAATGCACATCAGTGCACCTTAATTCAGAGTTGGAGGGGTAATAACCCCTAACTTCTCCCTGAGATACTCAAAAGAGTCCTTAGGTAGAGGTTTAGTAAAAATATTTGCAATCTAATCCTTGGAAGGCACAAACTCCAATCTGACTTCATTCTTGTTCACTTGTTCTCTCAAAAAATGAAACTTGATGGATATATGTTTAGTCTTTGAATGCAACACCGGATTCTTAGATATGTTTATTGCACTTGAATTATCACAGAAGATTGTGATAGGTTCCTCATACTCCACTCTGATGTCTCTTAGCACTTGCTTCATCCACAATATTTGAGTGCAACTACCTACTGCTGCAATATATTCTACTTCTGCAGTGGACAGAGATATTGCCTCTTGTTTCTTGCTCAGCTAAGAAACCAATCTCTTCCCCAAAAAGAATGCTCCACCACTGGTACTCTTCCAGTCATCCACATCTCCTACCCAATCCGCATCTGTGTATGCATGAAGAGAGAAATCATGATCTCTAGGATACCATAAACCATACTCAACTGTCCCTTTTAGATATCTAAAAATCTTTTTGATTGCCATGACATGAGATTCTCTAGGATCAGCTTGGAATCTAGCAACAAGACCAACAGCATTCATAATGTCAGGTCTAGTTTGAGTGAGATACAATAGTCCTCTAATCATTGACCTGTACTTTTTCTGATCAGCCTTAGGAGAGTCATCATCTTTGCTCAATTTACATCTGGTTGCCATGGGAGTATTCATTGGTTTTGAGTCTTCCATCCCAAATTTCTTCAACAATTCTTTTACATATTTGGTCTGAGAAATGAAGATTCCTTTCTTTGTTTGAGTGATTTGCAAACCCAAGAAGAAATTCATTTCTCCAAACATGGACATCTCAAATTCATTTTTCATTTGATTTGCAAAGGTTTTACACATACTATCTCTTCCTCCAAAAATGATATCATCAGCAAACACTTCAACAATCAAGATATTTTCATGATCAATTTTGAAATACAAATTACTATCAGCAGTACCTTTGTTGAAACCAATCTTCAAAAGATGCTTATCCAATCTTTCATACCAGGCTCTTGGAGCTTGCTTGAGTCCATACAGTGATTTCTTCAACTTGCAGACTATATCACCATGATCAGACAATTGAAATCCATCCGGTTGCTCAATGTAAACTTCTTCTTCCAAGTCACCATTCAGGAAGGTAGATTTGACATCCATCTAATATACTTTGAAATCCTTGAAGGCAGCAAAAGCAAGAAATAATCTGACTGCTTCAATTCTTGCCACCGGAGCAAAAGTTTCTTCAAAATCAACTCCTTCTACTTGGGAGTAACCCTTGTAGACCAATCTGGCTTTGTTTCTAACTACTTCACCATCTTCATTCAGTTTATTCTGGAAGACCCATTTGGTTCCAATCACATTCTTGTTTTTAGGTCTGGAAACAAGATCCCAAGTGTGATTTTTTAAAATTTGCATCAACTCTTCCTCCATTGCTTTAGTCCAGTTTTCATCATTGCAAGCTTCATTCACTGTCTTAGGTTCAATCTTTGAAATCAAACAATACTCTTCTGAATCTTAAGCAATCCTTCTTCTTGTTTGTACACCTTTGCTTTTATCACCTATGATCTAATCTTTAGAGTGATTCAGTCTTACATACCTGGGAACTTTGGGAGTTTCTTGCACTTCTGATTCTTGAACAGGTTCATTCAAACTTATCTCTTCTTCCTAATTTACTAGATCAGTCTAAATCTAAATTTCAAAGGGAGCTTGGACTTCTTGAACAAAAATGTTATTTTGATCATCTTCATCATATTCATAAAATCTTGAGGGTTTTCAATACCTTCATCAACCTTCACATTTTTACTTTCTACAATCTTCCTTAATCTCTTGTTATAACACCGATATGTTTGCTTTGAGTAGAGTAACCCAAGAATATTCCTTCATCACTTCTAGCATCAAATTTTCCTAGATCTTCATCTCTTTTAATGTAACATTTGCTATCAAAGACTCTGAAATACCTCACAGTGGGAGTGATGCCAAACCAAAGTTCATAAGGAGTCTTACTGGTATTGCTTCTGATTTGTACTCGATTGAGAGTATAGACTGCAGTGCTTATAGCTTCTCTCCAATAGATCTGAGGAACATTTGCTTCCATCATCATGGTTCTAGATGCTTCCTAGATGGTCTGGTTCTTTCTCTCCACTACTCCATTCTGCTGTGGAGTCCTAGGAGCAGACAACTGTCTTTTTATTCCATGTTTCTCACAGAATTCTATGAACTCACCGAATGTGAATTCTCCACCTCTATCAAACCTCAAACATTTTAATTTTAATCCGGTTTCATTCTCTACCATAGCTTTGAATATTTTGAATTTCTCAAGAGCTTATGATTTCTCTTTCAGAAAAGTCACCCACATCATCTAGGAATGGTCATCAATTAATAACATGAAGTATCTATCACCTTGCAAACTCCTGATTCTTGCCGGACCACATAGGTCAGTATGAACTAAGCCCAATAATCTGGTAGAAGATTGTTCCTTTCTTTTGAATGAGACTCTGCTTAGTTTACCCAACTGACATTCTTTGCACAAACTATTTGTAGGTTTCACCAATCTTGGAAGATCTCTTACAGCCTGAGTGTTGCTTATCTTGATGATATTATCAAAATTCACATGACACATTCTCCTATGCCACAACCAACTCTAATCAATTTGAACAAATAGGCAACTTTTACCAGTACCAACTAAGTGGAAGATATTACCTTTTGTTTGAGTACCAGATGCAATCTCTGTTCTGAAACTTTCAAAGATCTTGCATTTTCCATTCTTGAAGCAGATATCATAACCTTTGTCCACCAACTGTCCAACATTGAGAAGATTGTGCTTCAGACCTTCAACATACAATACATTACTGGTTTTGTTCTTTCCATGAAAAGAAATGGTTCCTCTACCTCTAATTCTGCTAGAAGAATTATCACCAAACTTTACCACTCCTCCTTCATACCTTTCCAAATTTATGAACTTATTTTTGTCAACTGTCATATGGTGAGAACATCCATTGTCAATTACCCAATCATCCTTTTCTTCAACTTGGGCAGCCAAAGCTCTTTCTATAATTTTATGATTGACAGATTCAGAGGGCATTAGATCTTCTTGCTTGATGGCAATAAACACCCAGTCACTTCCAGATTTGTTTCCTATCTCTGATTCATCATCTGTTACTCCTTCATTATCATCATCTTCATGAACATAGTAACAATTCTTTTGGAACCTTGATCTGTTAGGATTTGGCCTTAAAAATCTTTCCAGACACCTTGAGGCAAAATGACCAATCTTATTGCAGTTAAAACACTTAAAAGGCAATTTTCCCTCATACTTACCAGATCCTCTTGGCAGCCTTTTTGCAATAAGGGCTTCAAGTTGAGCAGCTTCTGCTTCATCTTCTTCCAAGTCTTTTCTTACTTTTTCATACCATGATAGTTTCCTTGAAGAGTTCTCTCCCAGATCAAACTTTTGTTTTCCTTTTACAGAGGCACTAGCTTTGAATGCAGATTCAATCTTGGGGGTGCATCTCAAACTCAGTCAGTTCAAATGCAACCAATTAACCAACCAATTGATCTCTGGTGATACCTGAGAAGGATCTGAACTCTTCAATAGCAGTAACCTTATATTTGTAAGAATCAAGAAGAGATCTGAGAACTTTGCCAACAATCTCCTCTTCATCCAAGATTCCACCAGCACATCTGATGCCACAAACAAGCTCATTTACTCTTGGCATAAATGAAGTGATATTTTCATCTTCTTTCATCTTTAGGTTTTCAAATTTTCCTTTTAGACTCTGTAGCTTTGTACATTTAACATACTTGTCTCCTTCATGCAGAAGTTCCAGTTTTTGCCAAATCTCATATGTTATTTTTAGATCAATAACATTTGTCATCTCTGAATCAGATAAGGCACTTAGAAGAGCTTCTTTAGTCTGCAGATTGTTTTCAACATCTCTAATTTCATCTACGATACGCAGACCATTTTGTGGAGGTTCATATTTCTTTGAAGCCATGATCCAATGCTGCATTCCCATACATTGTAAGTAGCATTCCATGCGACTTTTCCAAAGAATGAAATTGGTACCATCAAACCTCAAACTATCCTTCTTGTAGGATGACATCCTGGATCTCCTCAAGCGGTTAAGCTCCTTTTAGAGGAACTTGGCTCTGATACCAATTGTTGGATTTAGGACAGACAACTGAGAGGGGGGTGAATCAGTTGTCCAAAACTTTCTTCCAATTAATCACTTAAATCATTTACTTAATTTAGCAGCATAATGATAAATCAATCATGGAAACATAATGTAATAATTCAAGAGCAGAAACACATTAACGCATAAGACACCAAGATTTTTGACATGGAAAACCTAGTTAAGGGAAAAACCATGGGGTGACTAACCCAAGAATGTATTCTCTGTTAGAAGAATAGGAAGAACAAAATGGCACATGCCAATTAGGGCTCACTACCCGAGCACACTGCTCACAAGAGGCCCACTGCCTACAGGAGACACACTGTCTACAGAATAATAAGTATTACATACTTGAACTGAAGAATAGCATCTTCATCATGCTTGAGTTAGTTTCATTTAAGCTCAATACTTTTGCTCTACCTTTTCACTCTGCTCCTCTCACCACACTCTCATCACCGCAAGATCCCCTTGAAAATGACTTTACAATTCCTTATTTATACAAGACATCGACTTAGGGATAATCATCCAAGTCGGCTAACATTACAGAGCAAATACATAAATACAATATGACTTATTACAAAAAGACTTCACGCGGATCAATACACCGTCCGCCACACAAATCTGAGTCTTCAATCTTTCTTTAGGAACACGCCATTCTTCACAGAACATCTTCAAGATCATCCGCAGGATGTGTAACTCATCCAGTCGGCCAAACTTAGGAAGAACACCATCATCCTTCAATTATGATTTCAATCTTCAATGCAGACCACCAACACAAACTAGACACAATCCAAAGACCTCCACAAGCTTGCCTGAATCACCAAGAACATCCACATTACTTCTGCTTACTGAAATCATTCTCTCCTTCATCCGGAGCCTCAAGAACACAATCTATCATCATTGTCGTATTGGAATAGATGCTTGCAGACCTCCAAACCATGAACCAATTGAGTTGTAAATTCACATTGACTTCCTAAAGCCTCCACCAAATCCGCAAAACAAGATATTGCATTTTCGGATCTCACCGGACCTATCTGTGTCACTCTATCACCTCTGAACACCTGCCAGAACTAATTTTACTTAAGTGGCCATAACTTCTTCAGATCTTCATGCGGACCTCTGAAATCTTTACTGGATCATCTTAAGACACATATCTACAAACCCTTTGATACGCATCCTCTAATCTTCATCTTAGCTGGGATCTTTACCTCACTGTCTTCACTCTTCTTCTCTGTTCCTGATAAGACTAATTTTCTCAATATCCTTAGCATACAACTCATCCAATCCTTATCATCAATGCAACAAGAGTATGTTGATATCAATGACAACACCGGTTAGGCCCATACTTGCAACAGGCACTACTTTCCAAAGAGAAATGGATCTCACTTTCAGAGATGAAATGGGGAAGTTCATTGTGGTGTATCTCAATGACTTAACCATTTTCTCTAAAAATCATCAAGATCGTGCCTATCACTTGTGACAAGTTCTGGAACGGTGTTGTCAAAATAGTACTTCTCTTAATCCTAAGAAATCAGTTTTTGGGGTTACAGAAGGTAAGCTTCTCGGTCACATTGTGTCCAAAGAAGGTACTAAAATCAACTCAGAAAGAGTCAAATCTATCCAGAGTCTTACTTTGCCTGCTAGTAAGATAGCAGTTCATTCTTTCTTTTGGAAGGTGAATTTTCTACGGAGGTTCATTTTGGAATTTGCAGAGAAAACTCATCATATTGTCATTATGATGAAAGGTAAGACCAATTTCCGTTGGAGTGCGGAAGGTAAAGTAGCCTTCGAGGATATTAAAAGGGTCATAGCTCATGCTCTGGTTCTAGTTTGTCCTGACTACACTAAAGATTTCATAATGTATAGTTATGCTTCCGAGCATACACTTTCAACAATTTTGTTTCAGCAGAATGAAGAGGATGTGGAATCTTTGATTTTGTTTATGAGTTGTCCATTGAAGGATCATGAACTTAAGTACTCAAATATGGAGAAACATGCTTACACTGTAGTCAAGGTGGTGAAGCATTTCTGGTTTTACATTCTGAATTCATATACTATTGTTTTGGTGTCAGATACAACACTGAAATCTATCCTGACACAACAAGAATTTGGGACTAAAAGGGGCAATTGGATTGCCAAAATTTAAGAATTTGATCTTGATATCAAACCCACCAAGCTTATGCGTGGGAGAGGTTTATGTCAGCTGATTGCTAATAATGTTCCAAAAGAAATAGGTGATGAAGAGGTAGAGGTTGAGGATGTTCCAACTATTCTCTTCGTTACTACAACAGATGAGTGGTATTCCAATATCGCTTATTTTCTCACGTATGGTGAGTGTTCTTCTCATTTATCTTATAAAGAGAAGAGAACTATCGAGTTAAAGGCTATAAACTATGTCTTATGGGATAACGGTTTGTATAAAAGAAGCCTTGATGGAGTTTTTCTCTATTGTGTGGATAAAGCACAACAAAGCAAACTTTTAGAGTCTTTTCACAATTTGGCATGTGGAGGACATTTTTCTGCACCTGTAACAGCTCATAAAATTTTGCGGGCTAGGCACTATTGGCCTACATTATTTCAAGATACGTACAACTAGGTACGTAGATGTGAACTTTGTCAGCAGTTTGTTGGGAAGCCTAAGTTAGATGCACTACCACTAAAGCAAGTTGTGATTGAAGAACCTTTTCAGCAATGGGGCATTGACTTCATTGGTGTTGTGAACCCACTGTCGAGTGTGGGATACAATTTTGTTCTCACTGCAACAGATTACTTCATCAAGTGGATAGAGGCAATTCCAGTTAAGCATGCTACTTCTGAGGTAGTATGTAATTTTCTCAAGGAGAATATCATTTCTCGACTTGGAGTTCCAAACAAAATTGTAGCAGATAATGCTACATGGTTTTCTTCAAATGAGATCACTAGTTTTTGCTTTGAATATGAGATCATTCTTTCTCATTCATCATACTATTATCCACAAGGGAATGGTCAGGCAGAATCTAGCGATAAGAATCTGGTTACAATTATCAAGAAACTGGTGGAAGATAATCAGAGAACATGGCATAAAGCTTTGTTCAATGCTTTATGGGCCAACAGAACTCCCCTAAGAGGGCAATAGGTATGTCACCATTCCATCTTCTATATGGTTTAACTATAGAAATACCTATTACTTTGGAATTGTTAGCTTTGAAGTTGACAAAAGCAATGGAAGATAGAACTTATGAAAGTTCTATTGATAAAAGAATAATGTACCTCACTGAACTTGAAGAGAAACGGGTTATGGTAGTAGACCATATTGCTGAGCATCAAAGTTAGGTAAAGAAACTTTTTGACAAGAAGGCAAAGGCAAGAGAATTTCAAATTGGGGATCAAGTCTTGTTATGGGACAAGAGGAGAGAGCCAAAATGAATGCATGGGAAGTTTGATCCCCTATGGAGAGGCGCATTCGTCATTCACCAATTTTGTGGTGAAAATAGTTTCTTGCTAGAGTATCAAGATGGAACACCATTCTTGCTGCCCCATAGTGGACAACATCTATAGCATTTCAATCCTGAAGTATCAAATGAGTTCATTTGTAGATTTGTATAGTTTTGTGTTTTTATTTTCTTTTTTTTGTTTAGTCTTTTTGTGTCTTTTTGTTTTGGTAGCTTGAATCTATGGCCCAATGGCATGGATGAAGGCACTTAGAGACTGGATTCTTCTCCCTTTCATCATTTCAAAGAGCGATGGAAGGAAGTTCCCCAGTTAGAGCCAGCTGTTGTCCTCAAAATCAGCTGAGCTCATTTTGTAGGACGACCCCTACGAAACTTGTCTGTTTCGTAGCCTACACTCTAAGTTTGCAAATCGAGGCAAGTTGTCTCATCCTCATACGTAGTCCTCTTGTTCCCATTTATCTATTCAAGTCAATTCTCATTTGGATTTCTTGAAACTCATATAAGTTGTTGAAATGGTTTTTCTCAAATTTGAACAATTAGAGTATTTTTGAAAATATGCAAGAGCGGCAAAAATCACCGCCCTTACATATTTTTGTTTTAGGAACTGTCTTTAGCATGCGAAGTTGGCAAATTTCACCACCCTAACATGTTCCCTCCTTTAACTGTTATGGCGGTAAAATTTACTGTTGTAGCATGTTCCCATTTAAATGTAAAGTCAGCAAATTTTGCCACTCATGAAGATCTCGGTGTATCAAGTAAACTTCAAGTAGCATTAATGGCACTTGTGCCAAGATTAATGCGACTCTTTTTAAACCTTTTTAAAAGCTTTTAGTCATTATTTTTGTTTATCTTTCATTCTTAATCTATTGAAGTAAGTCGTTAAACCTTTTGCAACGTCGATCAGATTACGTGAACTACAGATTTAGCGGTTATTGATCTTGTCGATTGCACCTAGGGTTCAGCCCATTTTTTACGTTTGTGTGTAATGGAATGTTTGAGAATCATTTCTTGATTATTGTTTTAAAACCCTAGTTTCTACATTGACATTGCATCATGTTGAGTCGGCTATCTTTGCCTATAGTTAAACCTAGTTTCATTTTCTTGAATGGTTTGTTTTTTATTGATTTCTGTCTATAGGTCTTTGCATGTGGTTCAGGAAAATGTATCGGCAGTCTTTTATGTCGTCGATACATTTGATCCTTAGTAGACCCACCATCGTGTAAGGGCAAATTTCACCATTGAGACATTTGTAAAATCTGTATCAAGTGCTAAGTCGGCTAATTTTTCCACTTGTGCACTTGCATGTTTCATCCTAAGGTGTAATAGCGGCAATTTTTGCCGCCCTCATCAGCAAAAAAAGTTTCAACATGTTGAGTCAGTGATTTTTACCGCTCAAACATGTGATGTTGCAGAAATCATCCCCTCATGCGAAGGCGGTAAAAATCATTGCCAATACACTTGCAAACCTTTCGACCTACCTGCAGGAGTGACAAAATTTGCCGCCCTAACATTTGCAATTCCCCTTGACATGCAAGGGAGGCAAATTTTTCCACCCATGCATTCACTCCCTCAAATTTTTCTAACTCTGGAAAACTTTCTAAATTGATAGCCTGAGCCCGCTTTCCTCCGTTTTTTCGACCCACTTGCTCTTTAGCCCTTTCAAGCTTACTGTTGTGATCATGATCATCAACTTGCAGTTTCCCAAAATTTCCAGTATTTCCCCTAACTAGATGATCATGGCTCTTTGTTGCAGTCTCTTCTACGAGTTTGCTCTAATCATCAATTCTCACTGAGGGGTCATTTTTCCAAATGACTGAGCTGTCTTCGAAGAAAGCAAAGGCAATGAAGTACAAGTATCAAGGTGTTTTCCCGATCACTTCGGTCACTTCGAATGTTGATGATATTCAGGACACAAAGATCGGTCATGTGGATATGAGTAAATTTGTAGAGAGGACTAAGTCAGATAACCCCAGCCCTCTTATGCAAAAGATTGTCAAAAGCAACATTCACATGGTGTCTTCATTTCCAGTGGCTACACACAATACAGAGTTTGTTCTTCAGGTTACTCATTTCTATAATAGAGATACCAAAGCAGTGGTTGATGCTCATGGGAATGTAATCATGAGACTGGATCCAGAGTTTGTTGATAAGGTTTTCATGTGTCCTACTCCTGCTGGAGTTGTGAAACTTGATTTTACTATTGCTCAGCAAGAATATGATAAGAATTCTGAGAAGGCTAAAAGGATAATTAATACTAAGTGGCTTATGACTCCAAGGTCATTTCTTGAGGAAGTGGGTGATCTAATACCTCTTCTCAATAGAGTAGGAGGACTAGCTTCTTCACTTTTTCATTAATGGATGTATCCTTTCATCAAGATTATACTTCAGGGCAAACAGACTATCTTCTGGGGTGAATAAATCAGCAATGCTCTCCATGAGCAACTGATCAAGGTACCTACTACCTTCAAATTCTATATGACTTCCCATCTTGTATACATAGCAGCCTCAATGAGGATTTTCCCAGGCTTGACATCTGAAGGGGATAAGAGGGTTGTTCCTGTTTACCAATATTATCCTCAGCTTATATTGAAGGGTTCAATCCACCATTTCAGAAGGGTAAATGATGCCTTCTTTGATGTGCTCTTGTACCTTTTTTATCCTCATTTGGAACAAAGAAGAGTCTCAGATGAAGCATGGTCAGTAGTTGTTTAGGGTAAAATTGGATTTTGTTAACCTTTTGTTGTTTAGATGTTAAAACCCTCCTTTCCACTAAACATTGAAGGATCTAGGGTCGAGTGGCGAGCACTATCATACCCTAGGTCACTTACAAATGAAGGGAAACTTTGATTAGGGAATTTAATTATTAATTTTCTTTCTCTTATGTCCAATTAACCATTAAAACCCTAATTATGCAAATATGGCAACAAATTGATGAAAGATGAAAAAAGCTCTTACAGACAGAAGTAAAATAACAAATTACAGATTACTTGTTTTTGAGGTTTCAAGGCGGAATAGTCAGGGACACTGGTACGGGTGCCCAAGTCTAAGGTACCTACTTTTTCAGGGAATCTGGACCTCCTTTCGACACTGATCAGCCCTGTAACTTCTGTTTTCCAAGATCTGTCTGCGAAGGACACTGTTGCGAGTGCCCTAGTCCTGGAAGTGCTCTTTTGTCTGACTTTTCTTTAGTTTCTGAATCCTTGATGCCTGCCACTCCTTCCTACAACTCCACTTTTCCCAAATACGACACCTATAACCTGCAATCACAAGACTTGGTTTGGGGGTTGTGGTGTTTAGAGGCTTGCCTCAGTCAAACCTTAGAGGACACTTAAGTCTCCGAACACCATTGTCAGACAAAGAGTGTGTGCCCTTGTGAGGCAGAGGCAAAAACCAAAGGAATTAATGATAAAAACACAATGATATGTCACCTTGTAGTGAAGCTTTCATGGAGGAAGATGCTCTTCATGCCATGAGAAGATTGATGCTCAAATCTGCATATATCAACACATAAAACATGCAAGTCTACTCTTGCAACACAATAGAAAGCCTTGAATCACCTTGAGAACATAATAGCTTGCTAATTGGAATCTAGTTTACAAATGAATGCCTAATCATGCTTATATATGCACCTACAAGCATTCCCACCAAGATTTTAAAAATCAAACTTTACCATGTCGGCAAAAGAACCAACTAACAGTCATAAACCGACACCTAGAAATTAGGGCTGCCCCAAAATAGGGTAGGACTAGGGCGCAGGCGCCCAAGTCCTCCCCCTATTTTGGGTAGGGTACAACTCAAGTGGTCCACCTAGGTCCAATTTGCCATGGAACCTAGGTCTCATTCCATTGGGATGCTAAAATATGAACTAAGATGTCTTAAATGCATGCTAAAGAACTGAGAGCTAAACCTTATGAGGGAAAAGCCCCCAAGGGGACATTTTCCAATGTTACATTTAGCCCCCACTTTAATATATGTATAAACGCAAGGCTAGTACATGCATTAAAGTAAGGTCACAAACACAGCAAACATGCCAAGCACGGAGAAGACACGCCAATCACATAGAAGACAGTAACATGCATGCAAAACACGAAGAAGACAGTTACAGTCACGTAGAACACTGAGAATACAATCAATGCATAGAAGACACATTAATGCATGGAAGACAGAAATGATATCTTTTCTTTTTCTTTTTCTCATATATATGAAATGCAAATGCAAGTACTGGAAAGTAAACAAACCTCCCATAATACAGGATGCACTACCCGAAGGCGCAGGTCTCAGTATATATGGGGCAAAACACATGCAAGACACGCAAAACCTCCCAAAATGCATACCACATATGGGGTAACAAATACGCCAAATAAAACAAGCACGCCAAAACACACACTTGAAGACACGGAGAAAACACGGCAGACAAGAATGGAGTGTACCTATCTCTAGGTCCAACACCATCTCATGCACATTACAGGCACACACTGACAATTGGGCTTCACCACAACAATCGTGAAGACATGCTTAAGGGTTGAGTTAGTCATAGAACCGCTCCCCGCCTCTGTAGAGGACTTTTGAAAATGACAGGATGATGCAATCTTCTCTGAGAAATACACCATCCCCACCTCCACAGAGGGCTTTAAGAAAAAGGATATACTCGATATCCCACCTGTGTAGAGGGCTTACATGATTGATTGCAAACAAACTCATGATGCAGGAAGTACTCATTGTACTAGCCTACACCTGAGGACAAGCACATTGCTAACATCTACAACAAACAGCTTACCTTATATGCCCCCACCTTAAGTTGGTTGATATCATGCATCGATATCAAGCACGTTAAGGTAGGAAGAAAACACACAAGGGAACATAGACTTTCGCAAAGCCCATGCCCCCCGGAGGTGACATGTACTTTATGATTGCCAAATGTTCCCACAAACACATCCCTACAAGAAACATGTAAGTGTCTGCAACATCATGATAAACAACAACATCAATGCATATGATTAACCACACAAAGATCCAAGGTTATACAACGAATTCAAAGTTTGAGGATAACCGTGGGGCTATATCACGAAGCTCTCCGAATCAAGTACCACCAGGGCTAGATTCAAAGACAATCAAAGGTGCATAGAGCAGAAGTATTGTTAAGGTTTGTAAATGCGATAGAAACATCATTAAATTCACTATGCAGAATGCACAAGTGCTTCCACTAGCGAAGCGTCGGATAAGATATGCAACCCCATTGTCATATTAGGAACTAAGTCCAATTTTTTATTGCTCTCGAAAGGGATACTAGGTCCGCATCAATATAAATGTTTGTCATCATCCGCCCGCTAGATGGAAACACTAGAGGAAGGGAAACAATAAATAAGAGAGGAGAAACAAGTGTCTTAGGGACAGTCACATAGGAGGGTGCCCCCAAGTCACCAACCACAGTGCTATGTCTGTAAGACACAACACACAACAATGAAATTAGAGAGAGAGGCAATATAGAAGAATGATGATACAAATAGAAGAATGTCACAATAGAGGTGGTCTCCTGGTATCCCAAACCTTACGGGAGAATTCGAGGTCATCCCAAGAGGCCTAAACAAAATATAACACATCACGGGGGAAGTACATCACGAGAGAGATAAAGGGTTAGAGATACTTACCTGGTAGCACCATTGTTAAGAACATACATATCTAGGATATCTCTTGAAAGGAAGCTAGGTGTGCAGAAATCGCTTCCTACACTAATCTAATGAGGGGAGGAGAGTGCAAATTCAAATTTATCCTAACTATTAGAACAACATTAAACTATTAACATGAGATATTGTAGCAAACACATAACAGAGAAGGTGAGACAGAAGAAGAGAGACACAAGATATACATGGGGAAAACCCTTATCGGGTGAAAAACCCCACTCCAAAACTTGCACAATGTATTATCAAAACAAAGAATGTTTACAACACACTTGCAATGCAAGCTCTCAGGAGTCTTTGACAATCATATCTGGATACAAACTGGCAACATAACAGTACCTATCAAACCTGTAATACATCTCCCTCTTCAAGCACTTGTTTATATAGAATATATAAGGCAATATTGGTCCAAACTTGGAATGGGCATCCAACTTGGCCTCATGGCCCAAAACCCACATCTAAGGACACTTGGTCAATGTTGTAGAATGTGCTTGACACTTGTCCACATCTCCCATCCCAAAGAGGTCACCTTTTTCTAAAATGGGCTATGACAAATGCTCTTATGACACTTACGACCGTCATAGAATCTGTCATAGCAGTTACAACTTACAGCTGTAAGAGAATCTGTCATACACAGGTTATAAATAGCATATTCTCTTACAACATGTCATATTCCACCTTGGGGCACCCAAATATGCCTTTTTCAAAGATGCTTCATGACACATGTCTTTACCTGTCTTACAAGCTTCTATTTTCAACTTTTACATGTCATAGAATCTGTCATAGGAATCCGTCATAACCGTTTCGGTCAATATTCCCTTACACAACATCCAAGATGCCAACACATGGAAAAATGCTCCTACCACAAAGTGGGATGCCTATCTCCTAATGTGAGGACAAAATTACAAGTTGTCATCTTCCATGTAGGATGACACATCACTGTGCCACATCCCACAATATGACAATATGGAATTTACAATTAATTTACAACATAGGCAATGAATTAATAAATAGAAACATAAATAATGCAGGGATTTACCAAGGTTGAGACACCTTAATTCCCAACATCTCTCATGTTGTTTTGATATTGTATTAAGTTTAGGACAACAAGAGGCTTTCTTTTCTTTAAAAGGATTATATCCAATACCAATTGAGTAATGTGTTGAAGCAGAATCTATAGGTACTCAAATTCCTTGTTGATTTACACCATATCCCTTACCTACATAGTCGTTATGTTTATACAAAATTTGAAATCCACGACCATATAGAGAATCTAGTTCTTTAGAGGAAGGTGAAGCCTCATAGGTATCATAATTTGTAGTATAAGTTAGAGTATTGTCTTTATTTTCAACCAAGGAGACTTTGTTGTTCTTAGATACTTCAAAAGATTGCTTAGATGAGATTGATGCTACTTTTGATGTGTTAAGGTTATTAAGTTTATAATCTCCTATGCTGCAAGGATTAAAATTGAATGAACCCCAATCATCACCAAAAAGTGCACTCGATGGTTTAGATTCCTTCATAACATAATTGTGGCTAGAGGTTTTGATAGATCACCTCGCAAATTGTTTAAGATCATATGATTGTGAACTGGTTTTTGCCTTTCAATATGCAAACAGTTATCTGGTTCAAGATCAGTATGAATAGTATGAAGTTTACCTTTGAATATAAATTTGATTAAACAATCAGGTTGGAAGGGACTACCCCCAATGCATGAATCCAAGGTCTACCAAGAATCATGTTGTAAGATAGAGAGAAAGTCATGACATGAACCAAGGTAGGCACAATCATGGGTTCCACTTGTATAGGTAAAGTTATAGTGCCCACAGATTGTCGTCCAACATTGTCAAAACCACAAATACTTAACATTTCTAGCTTGATGGCAGATTCATCAACTTTAATCTTATGCAATTAGTCAATGCCACAAACATTAAGAGCTAATGCATTATCAATCATAACTCCCTTAACCAATGTTTTGTTTATTGTAACAAAGATTACAAGAGGATCATATTGGTTTTGAACTTCAACTGACAGTAATTCCTGTGGTTGAAAGAGAATATATGTTTTTGTCACATGCATACTATTCAATATGGTTGTTAAATCATTAGGCTTAGCAGTAGGTGGGACAATCACCTTTTGCAAAGCTTCTTGGAGCATTCCATGGTATGTAGGCGATGTTTGTATCAAATCCCAAAGAGAGATCTTAGCCAGAGTGGCACGAAGTTGTTTGACAAGATCATACTCTTGACCACTTTTATGAGTAAGATGAGGTGGTTGAGGGAGCATAGGTTGAGAACATGGAAGAGAGATAGGCACTTGCAGTGCTTGCTTACCTTGCTTGTTATTACGGGTGTTGTATGTGTGAGCGATCACATTTTGTACACCCTGATTTCTTGGAGCAATTTTCTTTACATATTCGTAGATGTGATCCGAGGATCTACCTTGAACAGTAATCACCAACTTTAAGCAAGAGGGTGCACTAGGTGCCCCTCGAATAATCATCTTAGGAATATTGCTACAAAGTCTATTAATGATTATTGAATTAACATTGTTTCCCTCTTTATTGCACCCGACATCCATCCCTACAGGATTTAATGTGAGAGACCTTTTCTCATCCACTAATACTACATCATGGCCAGGGAGAGAATTGGGATGATAGGTAGGTACATCATCATCATTATTCTCTATAGTGGAAAAAGGCTTTTCACTCTTATCTTTCTCATGAGTGTTCCTAGAGATGAATTTGGTTAAGTCTTCTAATAACAAAGGATGCTCACTCATGAGGATTAGGAACTTGTCAAAATCAAGATCTTTGATGAATGCATGCAGAGATACCATTGAAAAATGACATGAAGGTGCCATTTCAATGTAAGATCAGATTTTCAAAAGCTTTTCCAACATTATGCAGAAGTCAAGCGCAAGACTATATGCAAAAAGTGACCTAAAGATGCTTGGTTTTTTGTACTTTTTTAATGCAAATGAATGAAACAAAGGATGTTGTAAGGATTTCAATCAAGGGAAGAAAATTATATGTCTGATATAATTCGAAAAAAACAATATAATCACTCTCAACACACTCTTGATGCAAATTCAAGATAATGCCAAGTCACAATATAGTGAAAATATGTCAAAATAGGCACTTTTTTCACCAAAATTCAATGCAAAAAAGCATAACAAAGGGTGTTGTGAGGAAAATGATGATGGAAATAAAATAATATCAGTAATTACAGCCACTTGGTGTTAAAATACCCAGCACAACATGCTTTTAGTGCCACTTAAGGTAAAACCCTAGTGAAAATATAGCGAAAATAGGCTATTTTTCACAGTTTTTCAATCCAAGACCTAGCAAAGGAGGTGTTTGTAAAGAATTTTAGGAGGTAAAGAAAATAATATCAGTAATATCAGTCACCTCAATCCATAAAATTGATCACAACACACTTGGAATGCAAACTAGATCAAACCCTAGGGCCAAAATAGCCAAAATGTGTGGTTTTTTGCCAAATTTTCACTACAAGAGCCTGATAAAAGGGTGTTGTGAAGCTTTTTATGAGGGGAAGAAAATTATTAGCTTGATAACAGAAAAATAATGCCAAAATATCCTTCACAACACACCTATAGCGCAAGTTTAGAGAGTCGATAAAGCCAAATTTAGTGAAAATCGTTGTTTTTGAAGCCCTAGGTTTGAGATCTTGGGATAAAATTCTATGTGAATGCTTTTAAGTCTTATTTTTGATGAAACTAACTTACTCTTAGATCTTAAAATGATTTTTAAGCCTTAACATGCAAAATGCCCATGCAAATTTAGTGAAAATGCATCAAAATTGCTAGTTTTTTGTTGAAATTTTCAATGCAAAAATGCAAATATTTTAAATCTAAATGCAAATTCACACTAAAATGCAAGACTAAAACCAAATAAAAATTTGAATGAGCCTCTAAAATTAGTAGAAAAATCTGATAAAATATTTTGCCTACAAACCCTAGATTTTGGAATTACTAGGTTATATAAAATTGTCAAAATTTCCACAAAACCCTAGCAATTAAATGATGAAAATGCAATGCAAATTTTTGATTTTTTGGATTTTTATGTATTTTATATCAGATTTGATGCAAAAATCATGAATTAGGAAAATTTAGGAAGAATTGATGCAATTTAGTAAGCCAAACAATGCAATTTTTTTGTATTTTTCCAATTTTTCAATTTTTTTGAATTTTTTTTCAATGCAATAAAATAAATGACCAAATGAATGAATGAATGAAATCCAAATCTGAAGACAAACACTCAGCAAGTTGAAATTTAAGTTCAAAATCACGGGTTCACCAAAATGTTTAGGGTAAAATTGGATTTTGTTAACCTTTTGTTGTTTAGATGTTAAAACCCTCCTTTCCACTAAACATTAAAGGATCTAGGGTCGAGTGGCGAGCACTATCATACCCTAAGTCACTTACAAATGAAGGAAAACTTGGATTAGGGAATTTAATTATTAATTTTCTTTCTCTTATGTCCAATTAACCATTAAAACCCTAATTATACAAATACGGCAACAAATTGACGAAAGACGGAAAAAGCTCTTGCAGACGGGAGTAAAATAACAAATTATAGAATACATGTTTTTGGGGTTCTGATACAGAATAGTCGGGGACACTGGTGCGGGCGCCCAAGTCCAAGGTACCTACTTTATCAGGGAATCTGGACCTCCTTCCGACACTAATCAGCCCTATAACTTTTGTTTCCTGAGATCTGTCTATGGAGGACACTATTGTAGGCACCCTAATCTTGGAAGTGCTCCTTTGTCTAACTTTTCTTCAGATACTGAATCCTTGATGCCTGCCACTCCTTCCTACAACTCCACTTTTCCCAAATGCGACACCTATAACCTGCAATCACAAGACTTGGTTTGGGGGTTGTGGTGTTTAGAGGCTTGCCTCAGTCAAACCTCAGAGGACACTTAAGTCTCCGAACACCGTTGTCAGATAAAGAGTGTGTGCCCTTGTGAGGTAGAGGTAAAAATCAAAGGAATCAATCATAAAAACACAATGATATGTCACCTTGTAGTGAAGCTCTCATGGAGGAAGATGATCTTCATGCCATGAGAAGATTGATGCTCAAATCTGCAAATATCAACACATAAAACATGCAAGTCTGCTCTTGCAACACAATAGAATTCCTTGAATCACCTTAAGAACATGATAGCTTGCTAATTGGAATCTAGTTTACAAATGAATGCCTAATCATGCTTATATATGCACCTACAAGCATTCCCGCCAAGATTTTAAAAATTAAACTTTACCGTGTCAGCAAAAGAACCAACTAACGGTCATAAACCGACATCTGAAAATATGGGCTGCCCTAAAATAGGGCAGGACTAGGGCATGGGCACCCAAGTCCTCCCCCCTATTTTCGGTAGGGTACAGCTCAAATGGTCCATCTAGGTCCAATTTGCCATGGAACCTAGGTCTCATTCCATCGGGATGCCAAAATATGAACTAAGATGTCCTAAATGCATGCTAAAGACCCGGGAGCTAAACCTTATGAGGCAAAAACCCCCAAGGGGACATTTTCTGACATTACAGTAGTAAATGGTTTTGGTTGTTTATTTCTCCAAATTCCAACTTTCAAATACTTAAGGGTTGGCTTTTTCCAAGGCTATCTGTATATGTTGCCAAGATTTCCTTTTGATAAAATGGTTCTGATGGAGCTATGTTGACAAATGATTGTTGTCCACAACAAGCAAATGGAGTTAAAGAAACTTGGTTTTAGATTTCTCATTGAGATCGGTAGATACTCAGTTTCAACTGCAACAAAAGCCAGGGCTATGGAAACTAAAATGCAATTGGTAACTATGAAGCAATTCAAGAGAAGACAAAAATTTGATTATAAGGAGTGAATGATAAAATCAAAAGAAAGACTCAATTTCATGAGCCAATGGTTGAGGACATCTAGGTTGATCTGAGGACATAAGAGGAAATCAGAAAGCTAGACTACAGCAGGTTATCTCTAGAACAAATTGAATATTTGGGTCTAGCTGATATTCCAAAGGACATGGTTGATGATGAAGAGGTTCTCAATTCAAGCTATGTCCATTAGAATGTTGCTAACTCTCCCTTGCCTACTATACAATGGTCTCGGAAGGAATTGACTTCCTTAAGGAAAAGGTTTGATCCCGTGTTAGCTAATACAAACTTGTGGCTCCAAAACAAAGGTATACCATTGAAGGATTTTATAACCGGTTCAGAGAAAGTAGTTTTTGAGCAAACGGGAAAGAAAGTTGAGATAAGAACCAAGAATAAGAATGATGCTCCTAGCACATCTAAGGCTTCTAAGCCTAAGATCAAATTCATGACAAGAGAAAGCAAAGCTAGAGAAGCAAAGGAAGAATCTGTTGCTAAAGAGATGGAAGTTGATGCAAAGCAAGATGTTGAAGAACCAGCTTCTAAAGGCATGGATGTTGAGGATAAGTCTACAACAGACAATGAGGGTGAACATGAGAAGGAAGAAGAAGATGACCAAGAAAATGTATAGGATATAGATGTGTCTCCACATGGAGATGTGTTACAGGATACCGATGTCTCTTCTCCTCATCCAAATGTGTCTATTTCAGTTCATGTGCCTAATCCTCCTATAACCCCAATGTCACCCATTCACATTCAATCATCTGAGTCTCCATCATCTTCCAAAACAATTTTTGATGATTCTAATGTGAATTTTGATAATGTTCTTCATTCTTCTGGATCTATTCCTAGTTTGTCATCCCCTTATTATGACATTGATGGTTCTGTAATATTTGAGCAATCTGCTTTAAGTTCTGAGCAAGCCGTTAATGTGGATGTACCAAGTGTTGTGTTCACCAATACTCCTATCATTTTTACTACCATAGGTGTAAGTACATTTATTTCCACTCCACCAATGGTTCCTGATCAGAATATAAGTACATCAATACTTCCCCCATGTCTTTCATCTTATACTCCTAAGAGAAATAAACAGGAGATATCACCAGATGATATTGATTTGGGGAAACTGCTAACTTCCAAGCCAAAGGCACAAAAGAAGAAGCCTGAGACAATGTCAAGGCTTATTGATGATAAGGGGATCAGATATGCAGAGATTGCCAAGCCCCCTCCTGAGGCCACTAAAGATACTTTTGATGTGAATGGCTATGTGATATCTAGGGTGGAATTGGGGAAATTAACACATGAAGGTATTAACATTTATTTCTAGGTCACTGCCACATCTCTTCTTGAGAAATATGATGAGGAGAAGAAACAAAAGGAATACTACAAATTAAAAGCTGAGCAGTTAGCCATGGTGTTACAAAAAATCATGATGACATCAGAAATTATAGAGCCTATGGCAGTAACAGTTGAAAATCCCTTGGTCAAGAAAGCTGAAAAGACTCAAGCAAAAGGGAAGGTTGTAGAGGAATGTTTAGAGAAATTGTCAACACAGAGTGTTTCATTATTGAAGGCAACAGCAGAAAGAAAAGCAAAAATGGCCAAGGTAAGAGCAGAATTAGATGAATTGATTGATTCTTTTTCTACAAATATTGAATATATGGATTCCAGTTTGGAAAAATGGGAAAGGATGAAAATGAAGACTCTCATTTCACATGGCATTGTTGCAAATCGAGAGGCATATGTTTCAACAAAAGAAGGCCTAGTTCACCGAAGCAAAATCTTGAATGAATTAATCAAAGAATTAGGAGATGCCTGAGGGCTATGTGATGACAGTGATCTAACTCTCTTGCACAAGTTGGAGCAGCTCCCGTGTAAATTGATTGATGATAATCATGAGTTTCTTCCAGTTGATGAAATGATATAGGAATTCAATAAGATGATGTAGGTAGAGTTTGAGGAAAAAGATTTCTTAGTTGATTCATTGGATAACTTGATGGATTATCAATTAACCCTAGACAATTTGAAGGTCAAGTTGAAAGATCATGAGAAAGTCACCCCTACCATCAGAGATACAATCACTAAGGCTAGAGTAATCTACAACAACACTGTAGCACCAGACATTATTAAAATGCAAGCAGTGATCACAATGTATGAAGGGTCAGCAAGGAAGGATACCAATGGAAGTTAACATATTTGATCTTTGCATTAGTATTTTTTTTTTAGTTTCATATATGTACTTTTCATTTAGTTTTGGACACTTTTACAAGTACTTTTCTTAGATGTAATTACATGTAAAAACTTTGGAAGTACCAAGTCAATAAGGACTCCTATTTTTTAACAAGTCAAAGTAGTTAGGTTTTTCCTAAATTTTCTCAAGGCCTCTCCTTATAAATAAAGAGGGCCTCTATTGTAATTTTTATCTTTTATCTATTGCAAGGAAGCTCTATCAAATTGTAGAACATATCAAGACTTTGAGCTTTTCATGTTTATCAAATTTTCAAGCAAATATTAATATAAGCAAGCAGTTTGAGTATCGAACTTTGAGCTGAATCATATTGTTTTATGATATCAGTGTTCTTATGTTATTGGTATTATGTTATATTGAATTATTTTTGGAATCGTGGAGTTCTATTGAAAATTGAGAGAAGTGTTCTTGTTCTGGTTAAATAGACTTTGTGCTATTTTCTCATTACAGAAGTTTGTGTTTACATTTGTGAGAATAGAATTGTTTAAAGACTTTGTGTTGTAAATTGTTGTGTTCAATCTAGTTATATCGTGTTGGATGAGAGTGGAGACTTTGAGCTACATTTGAATTCAATCAAGTTTATTTGTGGGAAATAAGTCAAGCAATAGAAGACTTTGTGTTTCTATGGTTTGTCTCAGTTCAAAAGTCATTAAATATCAATTATGTTGAAGTTATCATTTTGAAGAGAAAGAACATCTAATCTGAAAAAAGAGAATAAGATGAAATGGAATCACAACGAAAATAGTGTTTAGTGTAAATAAGATTTGTAAACCGTTGTTTGTAATAGTTAAAGGGACTAGAGGGAACCTCCCCTTGCTGAGAGGAGAGACTCTGTCTCATCATAGTTGTGGTAATATAACCATTTTGTCATTAGTTAGTTAATGACATAATATTCACCCAACAGTTCACAAGATAAGTGATATAACAATATTAGCTCTATTGTCATACTATACACACACACAACTAGTGAACAATTATTAAAAAGTATATGCATATAAAGTTCTCAAGTCTAATTATTTGAAAAGATATACATGTAATTAAACCTTAAATATGAAATGAAACATACAAAAGTATTTATAACAAATAGAAATTAGCAAACTCATAATAAACACAACACCTGAATTTACATAGAGAAACCATTTTAGAAAAACTCCACCAAAGAGATATTAAACTTGTATTGATCAAGAATAAAGCTCTACAACAATACAATCCAGTCTATCTTCTTTAGTCTAATAGAATTCCAAGAAAATAACATTACCTACAAAATAACCATACAAACCCTCTATCCAATGCTACTAATACATAGAGTAACCAAAAACAAGAAAGCTAAATAGTTTATAAAATAATGGATCAAAATGATGAGCCTAAACTAGGCATCCATATCCTAGTAAAAAATCTAATGCCCCATTTATGAAGAGCATATTTTGAGAATAGAAAGTAACTCCCAAGTATATAACCTTTTCCCTTATACATAAAGAAGTCAACTTGTAACTCCCAAGTGCCCCATGAAGGCTTCATTTATGATACATGACTCTTTGCATTCCAAAGTGACCCTTCATCTTCCTTTCCCTCTTTCCATATTTTTTTGTAATAATAATCCCAAATAACTAAATAATAATAACTAATATTGTTGTCCCCAGCACACATGGGCATCCAAGTTCACTCATTCCATGTACTAAGGAACAAATACATTAATTCTTTGTCTATGTACGTATAATTAAATACATTAGACGTAGGATTTACAAGGTAGATATCACCTAATCCCAACATTCTCCCACTTGATATTCACATTTCAAAGATATAAGAGAATCATAAGAATAAATCAAGTAGAGGATGAAAGGCCTATGGCCTCCTTGCACCAAGAGAATTTATATGTACATGTAGCTAGGGATCAGATTTAGTGTTAAAAACAACAAACTAACTAAACCCTAACTATGCACCATGAAGGACAAACTAGCATGAAAATAAAAACAAAGAAAATCAAATACAAACCAAATCCACGCTAGACTTGATTGATCTCCATGGCTCTTCTCGATCTTGCATGAGAATGCATGATGTTGAAGGGTTGTTGATTGCTCATAGTTGCAGCATAACAATAAGATGAAGATGATAGAGGAAAATAGATAGATAGATGAGAGGATTGAAAGAATTTTGGCAGAGTGAGGATACTAGAAGAAGATCGATCCAAATGGCTTGTGAGAGGCCATATTTATAGGCAAGAGCTAATATGATTTGATGGTCAAGATTAAAAGTCAAATGTGTGATGTGTATGGCTAGGATTAAAAGTTGATTTTAGTGCCTATGACTTACATTAAGTAGGTTATGACATGAGGCTAAAAATAGGATGAGAGGAAATAAGTGGGATTCTTTTATTTATCTTGAATAAAAAATGCCTTATGACACACAAATAAGTGGGGCTAAAAATAGGATGTGAGGGGAATCTCATAATTTAAACAATAAAATTATTTAAATTATTTGTGCATGAGAAGAGTTGTAGTCATGTGACACATGTTGCAATGTGGTAAAAGTAGGGGATTAATTCAAATATTTAATTTGAATTGTTTTGGGAGATGTTAAGAGGGATTAATTAAATAAAGAGGTTTATTTAATTAATTAGAAAGGTGATCAAGTGAGATAATGTAAGTCAGATTATGCAAGGACCTAGGACAAAATGTGTTGTTGCAAGGTATGGACAATTTTAAGTGTCTACAGTACACATTGGTTTCATAAATGAATTGGCAACATTATTCAAAGTGTCAACATTTTGAATTGTGACCTTACCACTCTCCACCACCTAACAAACAAAGTGATACTACTTATCAATGTGCTTGGTACGAGCATGGTACATGGGATTCCTAGCTAAACAAATAGCACTCTTACTATCACATCCAATCTTCACTAACTTGTAACTAAAACTAACTCTTAAACACAATCGAGATATAGCCATATTACCTCCTTATAGGCATGTGTAGCAACCATATACTCTACTTCGATAGTGGACAACACAATTGTAATTTATCTCTTACTCATCCAACTGATGGCACTACTAAATAGAGAAAACACCGTATATCCATTAGTAGACCTCTAACTATCCAAGTCACTTGCTCAATCTAAATCAACAAAGGGCCTTATATGTCTAATAGCCTACCCACATCATATAACATAAGTAATAATTAGAAGTTCCTCACAGATATCTAAATACCCTCTTAATATAAGTCCAATGTGACAAGTTTTCGTAAAGTCCTAACACTTTAGTTAAAAATATGTCAATTATGTCGACCAGGTAGTGTCCATGGCTGTATGTAATAGGGGATTTTTTTGCCACCTCTCCTAGTAAGATTTTCTAAATTTTTGAAAAGCTTTGAAATAGAATTTAAACTAGAAAGCATGAAATCCTTCAGCTAGAAAGCAGTTGAATTTCTACTCTAGAAAGCATGTAAACTATCTTAAAATAAACACTTTACAGTTTAAATATGAATTCAAAACAAAGATAACTAACTAATAACTGAAAGTATGCCTAACATCTTTTAATCAATAGCTAACAACAGTTTTATGAACATAGTGGATGCTCCAGAAATTTCAAGTAAACAGAACTCAAAGATGATTAACTTAAAACCACAACCTGCAAGAACACATAACAGAGCTAAACACAAAGTAACATTTATCTAAACATAACATGCACAAAATGGAAATGACAATATTAACAAATAAAAATACTTATCTACTCTATAATCCCTCGAGTGGCCAGCTCTTGGGTGTTCCTACTATCGGTTTAAATCACATTCAGTACTTTAATAACTCCACAGAAAATCCCATTCATAAAACTTCCATTACTCGGAACAAATTACTCAGAACAAGACTGGTGGTATTCATTCATGTCATAAAAGTATTACCAAGAACACAGTACAGTGAACATAGCTAAATAGTACCCAGAATATATCATAACAACATATCCTTGTTTTGAGCAACTACATATATACTACACTACTACAAAATTCTAATTCTCAGATGGCGGGTAAGTGCCATTGAAGAAGTCTTTTAAAGAAAAATAGAATTACAACTAACTGGATGACTTTGAAATAAAACATATTAAAGGCTCTGAGTGGAGCTGTAAAGTCTTGAGCATGATCAACAAAAAATAACAGAATTGCTTTAACAAAGTCTACGATGTATGCCTAAATTTCTGGCGCCCTGACTTTTTGGCGCCCTGACTTTCTGGCGCTCTGACTCCAACCACTTTGAAGTCCACTCCTTTCGTTAGGCAATACATGTAACCCTACATAATTACACAAGCTCTACATCAGTTAAGTCAACATTAGTGGCTAATTTGAATCAATTTGAAAATAAAGATTTATACATCATTTTATCAAAAATAGATAAATATTGCTTCTAAAAATAAACAAATTGGCATGGCTAAGGTGATTAGTTTGGACAATAAGGGTTATATGGCCTTTTATAAAAAATGAGGTTGTTTATACCTCATCACCCTCCCCTTCCTAAGCCTGAGTAGGTCCTCCTACTCTCTAATGAGCCATCTGCCTCTCTGCATCCCTCTTCCTATTCAATTCATCAAATTTGGAGTTGAAATCATACATGTCTTCTGCCTCTTCATCCAAATGACCAGGGTGTTTCAAAAAACCTTTGTGCAATTGAATCCTCATCTGCCATGCATGAAAATCCCTAGGATCTTGCTTTGTAGTGACCAAAACTATAGGGGGTGGTTGAAAGAGTAATGGAGGCCTGTATCACATCCCTATCCACTTGGTCTTGAGTTGTTGTAATATTTTTGTTAATGCCTCTGCTCTTCTATAAGACCCTCTGATATTATTTGGAGAAATCATCTCCCTTCACTTGAGATACATAGGTAGGGGAGTATATTGCTCCTCATAGGCACTCCATGCCCTATCTATTAATTGTGGCCCATTAACTTTGAAATTTTTGAAACAAATCCTAATACTTTCATTATATTTATCCTTCATAGCTTCATAGATTTTAATTCTTCAGAACTGAGCCTTGAAGGCAAAGGGCTTTCGGTTAGGGTATCTCATTTGGAGCCCCACAGTTCTCTCTGCCTGCAGATACTCTCTGGTCCTATCCTTCCAATGGATTTGATTTTGCATATTAGACATGAAGGCTCTGAGTTATACCTCCCCAACAAAAAGGTTAATGAAGAAATCATTGTAATTTTCCAAAAACAAATTATGTATAAAAAATTCACACAATAGATTTTGCTGAATAGGGGGTGCCTCTTTGAATGCTTCTAGGAACTATGTATCATCTAGGTCATGGGGTAAATTGAAGGAAATCCTCAAAAGTTTCCATCTTAACAATTGTTCATTGAGGAACATGGAATATAACCTAGATAGCTTTCTATAGGCTAATAACAACTCTTTAATCTGGAATGCATCATTTTTAGCTTGGTAGAATTTGTCATAGGATTCTTTCAATAATACCATTTCCTTCTTAAGTTTGGCATTTTCTGCCCCTGCTTGCCTGAGGAAATAGCACCCTTCCATCCATTTGGCCAACATGGGAGGAATGTGAGCTTGAAACCATTCCATTTTAGTCAGTTCAATTTATACTTCTTTGGATTCCATAGTTGACTTAATACTGATTTCCTGCAATTCCTGCTCTAATTCTATAGTTTTACTAAGAGTTGAATTAAGTTCTAATTCATGTTTCTCTTGTTTCTCTATAAATGATCTAAGTAATTGCTCCAGATTGATAGTCAAATTTTTAATCTATTAATTTTTTCTGATAACTAACTAAATGTCCCTTATCTTTTTCCTCAATCTGCTTCATTTCTAACTATAATTCCTCAATGATTTTACCCTTCTATTTTAATTGAGTTCCTAGGGCTCTAATTTCCTGATCTTTTTGTTGCACAAGTTTTGCCTGTATATCTATTTCCTATTGTTGTTTGGATATCTGATGTTCATTTTGTTGGAGTTTATTTTTCAATTATGCTATTTCCTCCCTTAATCCTTCTAATTCCACTTTTAAGGAATTAGATTTTCACTTTCAGTATAATTGGTAGGAGGGGAAACAAAAGTTTTTGAATCATTGGCAAGAGGGGGAAAAAAGTTACTAAATCATTAACAAGAGGGGGAACTGTGTCAATTTTGTGCTCTTCTGGCGGTTGCTAAGGAGAAAATGTTTCCACATGCTCATTTTCTTGAGCTTCTTCTTCTTCAATAAGCATGTAATTTGGGACTTGTTCCTTATTTCTTCTTGATCCTTTTCAGGTGGATCACCCTCTTCTTCAGGTGCAAGGACATCATTCCTTTCCAAGGTTTGACATGCACTTGACTGGGTTGGATTCTCACTTGGCTTCCTATTCTGTCTTTTCTTCTTAGGTACATGCGGTTGGTCACAAGCCGCAGCACAACTAAAATCAGGAGCCAATCTTTTACTTCTTCTCAAAGGGGGAGGTCTTTGCAATTTCATTTTAGGCCTCTTTTCCTTTTCATTGGGATGACTATCCTCATCCTTAGAGTTCACTAAATCCACATTTTCCAGTTTCTCAGGGGTCTCTGGCACACTATATGGCTTGGGTCACTTTTCAAGGTCTGGAGGGTTTGATTGAGTTTTTGGCACTTCGTCGTCGGGAGCTTCTATGGTAGTTTAAGGCCCAGGAGAAGGTTCCCTTAGGTTTTATGCCGCCAGCCCGGATGACTCACCTTCCTCAAAATGTCCAAAGGGTGTAGGGTTTTCAAATTTCTGGAGAAATTTCTATCATTTCTCGTATGTTTTTCTTTTCTTAAGGATTTGGTGTTTACAAATCAAAGAAATAAGGTCATGGTGTTTCAATAGCCCTGATCCAATTGTAAATCTCTCTATCATATGGACAAGGGAATCACCGAGGAAAGTGGGAAGGTTAACCCTCAATTTAGGGTTTTTAGCGCCATGGCATAGGTGAATTAGCAAATGGAAGGGAGGACCAACTACGGTAGCACATTGTCCTTCGCATGTGAAATACTTGATTATCCAGGTTGCCGCAATTCTCCACAGCTCTACAATAGACATTCTTTGGAACCCCTTATTTTGTCCTCGAGTATTTACAACTAGTAATGGTTGAGGTTCCCCTTCCCTTATGAAAAGTTCTATCAGTTTTTGATAAGAAATGTTCATATTTTCTGATAGATTTAACCCCTCATTTTTAATGCCAGATAAACTAGAAATAGTTCAGGGACTCACCTTAAATTTCTTCCCGCGTACAATCGTCTGTCCATCTGAGAAATTCTCCACAAACTCTTGAACCAACTGTGAATTATGCCCCTCAAACTTTTTCATAAATTCTAACCATCCCACCCTCTAAAATAGTTCTGAAATAATATTGAGTACCAATAACTTATCTGTGGAAGTCAACTCTGATTTGCACTTTGCTCCTCCCATTCTATCCTTTACTGGCAACTCTGCTAAGTGTCTACTGAACTTCATGGTACACTAAGATGAAAACTGTTTCAGACAATTGTTATGTAATTTAAGAAAAACTCAATCTTTATCACCACTTGTAGTCTGATAATGCTTGATAAGACATGAATTAATTCACAGCATTCAACTACTCTATTTCTAATCATTACCTTGCATGGGATGGGATGAGTGAGCCACCACCTCTTCTAGTGAAGGTACAGTTCACACAATTTACTAAATTTGGAAAGGATGGGAAACGTGCCAATTCATTTAATTTTATTCACAATAATTTACCTACTTAAGACAAAAGATGTACATATCTTACATTTTGTCATTGATTTGAAAGTCACCTCATGTATGTTGACGTAATGCATCATGGGTGGAGGTGTAATTAAATTTGGATGGGATGGTAAAGATGGTAATGGATTTATTGGGAATGAAGATGGGATGGCTAATAAGTGTTCTAATTATTAAGACGATAGGTGGTCACAATAATTTTTATTTATTATGATAAGAGATGGCAGTATAGGGCGTGAATTTCAGAAGTGGCAGGAAAAATTTAGTGATGATCATGGATATGTTGTTGGGATTGTTGGAGCATTTACAAAGAAAGGGAAATCACAAAATTCTAGAGCATCGCTGAAAGATGCAGTTGGAATAAAGATCAAAGTTCCAAAGCATTGTTGAAAGATGCGTCGGAATGCAGAAACAAGGTTTCAGAGCATCGCTGAAAGATGCAGCTGGAATGAAGGAACAAAGTTTCAGAGCATCACTGAAAGATGCAGCTGGAATGCAGGAACAAGGTTTCGGAGCATCGTTGAAAGATGCATCCAGAATGAAGGAACAAAGTTCTAGAGCATCACTGAAAGATGCAGCTGGAATGCAAGAACAAAGTTTTGGAGCATCTCTAAGAGATGCAGCCAGAATGCAAGAACAAAGTTCTGGAGCATCGCTGAAAGATGCGGCCAGAATGTAGAAATAAAGTTCTAGAGCATCGCTGAAAGATGCAACTGGAATGCAGAAACAAAGTTCTGGAGCATCGCTAAAAGATGCACCGGAATACAGGAACAAATCTTAGACCATCATTGAAAGATGCAGCCAGAATGAAGGAACAAAGTTCTAGAGCATCGTTGAAAGATGCAGCCGGAATGAAGGAACAAAGTTCTGGAGCATCGCTGAGAGATGCAGTCAAAATGCAGGAACAAAGTTTTGGAGCATCGCTGAAAGATGCAATCAGAATGCAAGAACAAAGTTCTAGAGCATCGCTGAAAGATGCACCGGAATATAGGAACAACAAAGGAACAAATTTTGGAGCATCACTGAAAGATGTAGTCAGAACGAAGGAACAAAGTTTCAGAGCATCATTGAAAGAAGCAGCTGGAATGAATGAACAAAGTTCCGAAGCATCGCTGAGAGATGTAGCCAAAATGCAGGAACAAAGTTCTGAAGCATCACTAAAAGATGTTGTCGGAATGCAGAAATAAAGTTTCAAAGCATCGCTAAGGGATGCAGCCAGAATGCATGAACAAAGTTTTGGAGCATCATTGAAAGATGCACTGGAATACAAGAACAACAAAGGAACAAATTCTGAAGCATCACTGAAAGATGCAGTTGGAATGAAGGAACAAAGTTCTAGAGCATCGCTAAGAGATGCGTCAGAATGTGGTTCTCAGACAAAGATGAAGTCCTACAAAACAATAATGAATTTTATACAAGTTCAAAGATGAAAATACAATAAGAATGCTTCGAATTAAGTCATGAGTACATACTTTCATCACCATCATTTTTTTTATTTTTTATTCAAAATTGTACTGGCTCTGTTGTAGCAGAGTCAATACATTGGGTTTCTCCTTGCATTTCTACCATTCACGTAAATTCTTCTTTGTTAACAAGTTTGTGGTAGATTTGTAATCAATGATCGTTGACTAAGAGAGTTTGAGTGTCACCAACTATGGGTTTAAGTTGCACTTCTCCGTTTGGAAATACTTCAGAAATTTCATATGGACCCAGCCAATGAGTTCTAAGTTTAACTTTCTAATCTTTCTATCTGGAATCAAATAACAATGCCCAATCCCCATTATGGAACTCTCTTTCTTTTATATGTTTATCATCCCATGCTTTTTGTTGTTGTTGCACTAACTCAGTCTTGTGAATAGCTTCAAGTCAGAGTTCATCTAATTCACTGAGCTGTAAGACTCTTTCAACCTGGGCTTGATCAAGGTCGAGGCCTAACTCCATTATTGTTCTAAGCATTTGAAGTTCAAATTCAATGGGTAAGAGAGGTTTCTTCCCAAAGACTAACTAGTAGGGGGTAAGACCGGTAGTCGATTTCCAGGTTGTATTATAGGCCCAAACAACTTCAAGTAATTTTCTGGCCCAGTCTCTTTTTCCTGATGAAACTATTTTTGTCAAAATGTTTTCAAGTTCCCTGTTAGTGACTTCTACATGACCATTTACTTGTGGGTGATAAGGTGACGACTTTTTATGGCTTATCTAGAAATGATCAATAAAGGCTAGCAAAACTTTGGACATAAACTGGGGTCCTTGATCTGTGACAATTGATCTAGGGGCCCCAAATCTGAGAAAAGTCTTGTTATACAGGAAGTCAGCAACTTGTTCTTCCCTAGCAACTCTTAGGTCTTGGACTAGATAGTCAGTAAAGACCAAAATGTATTCTTTACCCTATGAAGGGTGATCTATGGGACCGATAATATCTAATCCCCACTTTTCAAATGGTTCAAAAACTATCTGCGGCTGCAGAGGCATCTTGTTGGATGTCGTGGGTCTTCCTACCTGTTGGCATTCACCACAGTGGTGAACATAGTTTTTACGTCTTTATGCATAGAGGGCTGGTAATATCCTGCACCTAAGATTTAATGGGACATCCTCTTGGTGAAGTAATGACCTCCAGAAGGATCATCATGGCAAGCCTTAAGGATGATGTATGTTTCATCTGATCTGACACAGTATCGCAAAACTAGATCAGGACCACATCGAAATAGCATTCCATTAATCCATTTAAACTGAGCACTTTCTTGAATGAGGTGTTTCTTTTGTTTTGACGTAAAGTTTGGTGGCAATTCAGAAGTAGCAAGATAGTTGGCGATGTCTGTAAACCAGGGGCTTTTAATGGAGATGGCAAATAAGTTTTCATCTAGGAATTCATCTTGTACAGGAGCATAATCTCCATTGTCTTGTTTGATCTAGGATAAGAAATATGTGACTACGTTGAACTTCCTTGGCTTGTCAATGATGGTCATGTTGAATTCTTAGAGAAGCAATAACCACCTAATTATTCTTCCATTTATTGCAGGTTTGTTCATTAGGTACTTGATAGCTGAATGGTCTGTGAACACAGTTACTTTGTACCCTTTAATGTAATTTTGAAATTTATTGATTGCATGCACCACAGCTAAGAATTCTTTCTCCGTAGTGGTATAATTCCGTTCAGTGGGAGTCAAATTATTACTAATGAAATAAATGGCATATTTTCCTCCATTTTCATCCTCCAAACCCAAAATTGCTCCAATAGCATCATTGGAAGCATCTGCGTAAATATGGAAAGGAAGGTTCCAGTTAGGTCCTCGTAGGACAAGAGCAGAGATGAGTTTCTCCTTAATGATCTCGAATGATGATTGGCATTCTGTTGCAATCTTACTGAAGTTTTCTATGAATCTTTGATAGTATCTAGCATGTCCTAAGAAACTTCTGACATCTGTTTGGTTCTTTGGAGTCTCTAGTTGTTGTATCACTTCAATTTTATTAGGATCCACTTTTATCCCTTCAGCTGAGGTGTGGTGTCCCAACACTATCCCTTGTTCTACCATTATTAAACATTTTTCGTGGCTCAGGGATAACTGATGGTCCTCACATCGCTCCAATACCTTGTCCAAGTTTTTAAGAGCTTCATCAAAAGTAGAACCATACACTATGAAGTCATCCATGTAGACTTCCACACAGTCATTTACTAGCTCGGCAAATATGGCCAGAACAGCTCTCTGAAATGTTGCAGGAGTGTTGCATAGCCCGAAGGGAAGGACTCGATATGCGAATGTTCCCCAAGGACAGGTGAAGGTTGTTTTGTCCTGGTCCTCTACTGCCACTTGTATTTGGTTATATCCACTAAATCCGTCCAGGAATTTGAGAAATACTTCCTTCCTGCTAAATTATCCAAGACCTGGTCTATGAAAGGTAAAGGGAAGTAATCTATATAGGTAGCTTTGTTGAGCTCTTTATAATCAACGTACACTCTCCACTTCCCATTTTTCTTTGGGACTACTTCTAGAGGTGAAACCCATTTGCTGTTAGAGATGGGATAGATGAATTCTACCTGCAGGATTTTCTCAATCTTTGTTTTAACAATATCTTTAAGAGCAGGGTTGAGTCTTCATTGTGGTTGACAAACAGGTCTAACATCTTTAGTATAGATGTGATGGGTACAAACACTCGGGTGTATTCCTCTCATGTCTGTATAATCCCAAGCAAAAGCTTTGGATCTATTTACCAACACGTTAAATAATTTGAGTTCATCTGACTCTGTCAACCAGTTGTTGATATTTAAAGTTTTTCCTAGTAGTAACATGATAGTTTTGGTTCCGGGGTAGTTGGAGGTGACAGTATGAACTTCTCTCGTTAAGGTGTTGAGAGGACAGCTATGCGGTATAGTTCTGTGGAGTTTAAAAAAATCTTCGAAGAAGTGATCTATTTTCAAAATGATATTAGCTAAAGGACACAGTGATGATGTGAAGTTGGTGTAATCATGTTCGATGTCATCAGTGTGGATCAGATGTCCTAAAATCTCTTCCACTTCTAAATTTTTTTCATCACTTGAGTCTACGGTAAGATCTTGCATTTTGTTTTCTAGTTCATCTTCCATCTCTTCACCATGTTGTTTAATGACTACCATAGCAAGTGAGGCTAGATTCTCTTGTGTTTCGGAACCATCTGGTTCATCAACCCAAACTTGGTTATGCTTAGCAGGTTGAGCGGGGGGATACAAGAATAAGTGTTTGCTATTGGGACCATGTGAAATGGTCATTCCTCCTACTCTGCAGTCAATCTTAGCTGCAACTGTAGCTAACCATGGTCTGCCCAATATTATCAGGTAACTGTCCTTGGGTGTGAGGGACTGGATTATTTAGAAATATACTAGATATTCCCAATCATCAACCTTGACAGGAACATTTTCTAGGACACCCTTGGGAATAGCTATGGATTGATTTGCCATTTGCAATATGGTGGTTGTGGGACATAGATCAGTGAGTCCCAGTTTTTCCATAACATCCACCGTCATGACATTAATGGTTGCTCCCAAGTCCACGAGTGCATTAGGTATTGCTACCTTGTTGATTATCACTGTTATGAGTGGACTACCTAGGTCACCATATTTTGGGGTTGAGGTTTTGCCAACCAGAAGGTCAGCTAGGTATCCATTGATATGCATAGTATTAATCTATTTTAGTTTCCTTCCTAGTGTTTTTATGCACAACTGTTTAACTAGCTGGTTTAGTTCAAGAATTTCTTTAATCGCCCGTAACAAGGGAATCCCAATATGGAGTCACTTAATTTCTTGTATTAACATGGTTTCAGTAGGTAAGGTTATTTCCAGATGGTTGTTCAAAGAAGTTACTTTGAGGCGCTCAAGAAAAGGTGCTTGAGGTTTCTTTTTCAAGGTGGAATCTTTCTTCGAAAGATCTGTTGAACGTTGGCTGACTTCTTCGGGAGATAACTCAGAAGTATTGGGTGAGGGTTGTTGAAGAAGCTTCTCTTGGTTATTCGTTATGTTTTTATCTGAAGGTTTAGAAGGTGTCTCTATTCCTTCAACAGATTCTGCATTTGGTTCGTCAAGGATCTCAACTATGGTAGGCTGCTGGAGTGTTTTTCCTGACCTCAACTGTAGGTTTCCACAATAGATGGCATTAACTACAGCCATGTTTTCCTGCTCCGTGGAATACACTAGTGTTGTTTGACAATTATTCTTTGGATTAAGGACAGGTTGTGCTGGGAGTTGTGGTTGGTTGACCTGCTCGTTTTGTTGAGAATTTTGGGGAGTTGGCAACAGGTTTTGCTGTGGATTAGGCATCCTCCTTGGTCCATGATAGAACTGGTTTGGAGTCTAATTCCATTGAGGCATAGGATTTTGAGGGTACCATTATTGTTGAGTCTAATTTGGCCATTGTGGGTTTCCCCAGGGCTAACCTGCGCATTCAGGTGGTCCCCAAGGGTAAGTTCCCCAATTAGGTGGTGCTTGAGGCCAAGGTGTCATCCATTGATTATTATTCTAATTATTTGGAGGTCACCAGGAGGGATTTGAATTCTAGCCATAGGAGAAATTCACTTTAGGTATTTGACCCACAAAATTGATCTCCTCCTTAGTGTGAGATGACCTTTTCTTGGAATTTTTGATTGCAGACAAGATCTCACATTAGTCAGTGGCATGACTCTTTTCACAAATTTGGCAATTGTCAACTTTGTCCAAAGGACATTCTCTTAATAGATGTTTGTTTCGACACCTAGGGCAGTAGATGGATAAGGTTTCAGGATTACATGTTTTGACCTATATTCCATCCAGAGTGGTGTTTAACTAAACAAGAATGTCAATTTTCAAATTTGCTATTTCCTCACATAGTTTACCTATTTCATTTGAACCTCTCAAAAGACTAGATTTACGGATACCTCCTTGAGTACAGGAGAAATTCTGGCATAACTCAACGATATCGCTGAGTTCAAGTTGGGACACATCTCCTTTTCCCATTAAATCTAGACTTCTTCTAGAATCCTCATTAAGTCCTTTGAGAAATATGGTCTTTAGAATTTCTGGGCTTATGGCTTCTTCACCACATCGTTTGGTTAGGAAGATGAACCTATCAAGGTAATCTTCTAGGCTCTCATCTTCTTTTTGCCTTAGTTTGAACAATTCCTCTTTCCTATCACTAACTCTGCAGTAACTCTGATATTTGTCTAAAAAGACAGTTTCCATGTCATCCCACCTGGTTATTGACCCTGAAACTAATCCCATGAACCAACACATTGCAGCATCTCTTAGAGTGGAGGAGAAAAGTTTAAGTTTTTGGTTATCATTTTTGTAGTCGTAAGTTTGACACAGGACTTTAAAATTGAAGAGGAATTGGTTAGGATCTTCAAAGGATAATCCTCTGAAAGTTGGTAAAATAGATGGTGAAATGTTCTTCATGGTGCATTGTCATCTTTGTTAAGAGCAAGGATAGGTAAATGTTCATGCCACTCTTCTTGGGTTATCACCATCTCCTTGGTTTGCTCTCCCATCTCCTTGGTTTGCTCTATGTCCATTGAAAGGGTCATTATTGTTATTATCATCCATGGTGTTAAAAGGAATGCTCTCCTCCTCAAAGATCAGGTTTATTGGCTGAATGATCTCCTCTTCAAAGGTCAGGTCTGTTGGTTGAACTTCTGGGATATTTTGGGAGGTCTCAAGTTGATCATGCTCGATCAATTCATAACTAAGTTCTTCAGTTGAGACTTCTACCTCCCTAATTATGGTTGGAACTACTATTGGGGCGGTTCTTGGTATTAATCTTCCATGTGGACCTCATTTCCTGACCATGCAGAAAAAGAAGTCGGATAACTATATTTTTTTTCTAAAAGAGGTATCCAAGCAGTCTCCTATTAACACTAAAAAAGAATCAGACCCCGGCAATGGCACCAAAAAGTGACAAGCTATCGTAATGTCTTAACACTTTAGTTAAAAATATGTCAAATATGTCGACTAGGTAGTGTCCAAGGTTGTATGCAATAGGGGATATTTTTGGCCACCTCTCCTAGTAAGATTTTCTAAATTTTTGAAAAGCTTTGAAATAGAATTTAAACTAGAAAGCATGAAATCCTTAAGCTAGAAAGTAGTTGAATTCCTACTCTAGAAAGCATGTAAACTATCTAAAAATAAACACTTTGCAGTTTAACTATGAATTCAAAACAAAGACAACTAACTACTAACTGAAAGTACGCGTAACATCTTTTAATCAATAGCTAACAACAATTTTATGAACAGAGTTGATGCTCTGAAAATTTCAAGTAAATAGAACTCAAAGATGATTAACTTAAAACCACAACCTACAAGAACACATAACAGAGCTAAGCACAAAGTAACATTTATCTAAACATAACATGCACATAACAGAAATGACAATATTAACACATAAAAATACTTATCTACTCTATAATCCCTCGAGTGGCCAACTCTTGGGCATTCCTACTATCGGTTCAAATAACATTCAGTACTTTAATAACTCCACAACAAATCCCATTCATAAAACTTCCATTACTCAGAACAAATTACTCAAAACAAGATTGGTGGTATTCATTCATGTCATAAAAGTATTACCAAGAACACAGTACAGTAAACATAGCTAAATTGTACTCAGAATATATCATAACAACATATCATTGTTTTAAGCAACTACATATATACTACACTACTACAAAATCCTAATTCTTAGATGGCAGGTAAATGCCATTGAAGAAGTCTTTTAAAGAAAAATAGAATTACAACTAACTGGATGTCTTTGAAATAAAACATATTAAAGGCTTTGAGTGGAGCCGTAAAGTCTTGAGCATGATCAACAAAAAATAACAGAATTGCTTTAACAAAGTCTACGATGTATGCCTAAATTTCTAGTGCCCTAAATTTTTGGCGCTCTGACTCCAACCACTTTGAAGTCCACTCCTTTCGTTAGGCAATACATGTAACCATGCATAATTACACAAGATCTACAACAATTAAGTCAACATTAGTGGCTAATTCCAATCAATTTGAAAATAAAGATTTATACATCATTTTATCAAAAATAGATAAATATTGCTTCTAAAAATAAACAAATTGGCATGGCTAAGGTAATTGGTTAGGACAATAAGGGTTATATGGCCTATTATAAAAAATGAGATTGTTTATACCTCATCACAATGCTCATTACCAAAGCTAGATGTAAATTTGTTAAGAACTCCTAGTACTTGGGCAATATTTGGTCTATTATGTATACCATTGCATACATCATGCTACCTACAATGCTAGCATAAGGCATATTATACATATCCTTCAAATCATCATCTAACTTAGTACACTGATCCAATAAAATCTTAGTGCCTATATATAAATGAATACTTCTTGGTTTATAATTATGCATAGTAAACCGCTGCAAAATAGTGTCAACATGCTTACTCTAACCCAACTAAAGATACAATTTCCATGCACTTGTCCCTCTCTATTGTACATATAGTTTTACAAATATTTCAAACCACCACAACTAACACAATTTTACAAATGTTGTAAACCATGACAACTAACACAGTTTCCCTCTAAACATGATTTCTTATAAAAATATCATTCATTTGGTCTTTTGCATAAAACACTTCAAGTAAAGTCTCTTGCTACTGTAGCTAAAACTTTTATCATGCATTCCTACAAAACATCATTAGTATGCACAGTAACACATATATGACGAAAAACTTCATAATGCATGAAAAATTTCCCTCCTAACCTATTAGGCTTGGAATGGGCTTGGTCATCCAAGCCTAAGAGTTGAACCCTCATTTTACCTCCCAAAACCATGTTTTACAAATTAAATATCATTTTTAAACTTCCTCATCGTCAACTTTACTTGTTTTATAACAAAATGTTGCTCTACTTCTTAGCTTTCTAACCATATAATTTTTTTCTATTTTGAGTAAATTAAAATATTTATTTTAATTTACTTTTACAAATGTTTTCATATTCTTCAAATACATATGTGTTTTTCCTTTATATTTTTTAATTCGCTGATCTAAATTTGAAAAAAAAATTATATCAAATTGTTTTACCTTCAATATTTACAAATTCAAAAAAAAATATTTTCGATTATATTTGTAGAAGTTTTGTGACACACACACTTAGTGATATAGTTTCAAGGATGCATCCACTTCAAAAAATCATGAAAAAAATTTAAAAATATACAACTTGTACTAAATCTTAGCTATCTTTCCACCAATTGGGTTTGAGAAATACTTAATACAACAAAAAATAGGGTGGCACGGTTATATTTATGTGATAAAAATAAGAATAGTTTTGTGTGTGCTCAACGTTTGACCCTCTTAATCTTAAACATTTTTTAAGTTCATTAATAGTTTAGAAATTAAACTCAAAGTACTACATTTCTTATTCTAATACTATCTTCAAATTTTAAGTGTAAGCATATCAATTTTGCATCCAAGTTTAGGTGAACATCTAATTTTAAGAAAAAAGTGGCCTCTTTTGTCCCCAATTTTCATGCACTTACCCATAGGGTACTGGTGTATTTACAAAAAATACAAGATTAGAGGAATGGAAGGTGGTAAGGAAATCATTTTTGAAATAAAAGAAGATGGTAAAGACTAGATTATTGGCATGAAGTGATGGAATATAAGAAAGTAGATTGGCGTAGAAGAAGGAGAAAAAATGGGAGTCATTTGAAGGAGTTGTATTTAGAGTAAATATCAAGAAAGTGAATGGAATTGCATAACATAAAAAGTCTAGTTCAAGAAAAAAATAATTGATGAAGACAAAGCAAAGACAAAAGAAGGATGAACATTAGTTATCATATGGAATTGATATCTTAATGCAATTGAATGTGAAAGCAGATTTAGATATAAGGCATGAGTGGATTGAAGATAGAATGCATAAAGCTAAATAGAAATGGGAATATGAAGAACTAGAAAGAAGGAAATTGGATTGGATAGTGATGAACAATAATAATGAAAGCATGACAATTAAGTTAGTAGTAAATGACAGAGTTTAGATATCAAAATGGAAAGTTAAATCATTCCTAACAAAGGATGAATGTATGAGGAGAAGAAAGAATAAGGAGATAAGGTGAAAATTTTCTAGTGATGGTGATGTAGAACAAAACATGAAATGTTGTGGTAACACAAACTATGAAGAGAAGTTGTGTGAAGGAAAATGGAAGAGTGAAAATGGCATATTTAAAAGGATAAGAATCTAAGAGATAGAAGTGATTGGAAATTGAAAGCAAATATTAGTTCATACCACAATAATGAAGATGATAAAGATAAAGATGAGGGAGACATGAATCTTTGCGACTGATGTAAAGTAAAAGAATGTAGATCTTGTGGATTCTTAGAAATATGATAAGAGAAGGATATAGAGTAATGCAGACGTTATAACTTTGGAAGGAAAATGATTAATATAGATTTGGAGAATGTTGAGAAATGGTGGTATGTGGTAAGGTATTTTTTTATAGAAGCATAAGCGATAGTTGAAAATGATTTAGTAAGTAGTATTCAAGACATAAATCTAGAAAGAAGAGAAATAAATGTTGCAAAGGATAAAAATGATAGAAAATGGGGAAATGGTGAAATCAAAGAGGAGTTGGAAGAATAAACAATGTTGTAAGAGGCTAAAATTATTGTGGTAAATTACGATAGATGAAAGATTATGATAGAGGAAATAGAGCTTGAGAAGACTAAGTCAGATGAAATAAGGATTGAATAAGGTACATAGAATATGTTAGTGAGATTTGAAGAAAAAGGTTGTAGAATAGAGAAGATAATTCAGAGAAGAACGTAATAGTGTTTGATGAGTGGAGTAAGGATTACAAGTTGCAAAGGAGAAAGATTAGATTGGTGGACGAAGTTATACTCCCAAAAGGTGAGATGGAAGATGAAATTAAAGGATATTTGGAGAAGATGGATAGTAGTGATAAATGATCAATATTAGATTGTGATAGTGCAGACGGTAGAGATAAAAGAGCAAAATCAAAGTAAAGTTTAGATGATGCTAGAGATGGAGTTCCAAAAGGAGATGTGGATACGAAAACTAGAGAAGTATAGAAAAGAATATGTTTGGAGATGGATGGTGTGTACATAGTTGATTCTAGAAGCCTACTCATATGTTGAGGATACACTATGGTTGGTTTACCATCTTGAAGAAAAAATTTACTATTTAGCAAGATCATAAATCACTTACCTAAGGTGTCTAATGCAGAAGCATCCTAGGCCTATAAACAATCTTGCATCAATCAAAAAGATTTATTTTTGTTTGTTTATAATTTATAGCTCATTAGTTCTCTTCCAATCATTTTGGTTTGTTGAAATTGAATTTCTAGACAAAGTCATCAGTTGAACAATTAGACCAACAAACAAAATCATCTGTGGTAGTACGTTTGTGCTAGAGCATCATGAGATTTCCTCCAATGGATTTATAGAGCATCACGAGCATGTTCACATGTCCATTTTATATTTCATATTTATTAAAAGGTGGCTTATCAAATTAGGTTAAGGAGGTCTATGAAGTGTGTGCCAAGATTTAGAGTCTTGTGCCAAAGGATAATAATTTGAGAGGCCTTATTCGTCCCATGGTGGGTTGTGGCTAGAGCCACATTAAGTTTCGCATTATATTTCTTATTATAGGTCATACCAAACCTTCTACAACAATTATTCACTATAAAGAAGGTCTAATTCATTTGAGAAACATAGCAAGGGGTAGTAACATATCCAAGGACCAAGTAGTGACCAACAGAGCAAAGCATAGCTAAGATAATGAGATCAACTCAAGCAATCCAATGTTTGAGGTTACACTTATGTTTCATGCTTGATTTATACTATAATCCTATATATAGGTTGTGTTGGTAATTGAGTTTCATTATCAATTGGTTGTGAGTTATTGTCTTAAGGTCATAGTTTGATAGTCTTTCATTAGACCCTCCGTCCATGAATGCACCACATTTGCAACTATTCTTGCTACATTAATTCCTTAAATAGACCTTGGATTACCATCAAACTCATGCATCATACAATATTTACTAAGAATTCTCAAAAATAACAAGATTATAAATTGAATACGTTTCATGGAAACCCATTGTGACATGCCACGTAGCCTACAAGCTTCAAATGATTCCTAATTATGAAAATATTAGGAAATACATTGCATTCAGAAGACTGATATGCACATTAGCACCATGTACTACACAAATCAAACCCTCCACTTTGTCAATAGGACCACACATAGCCAAAACTTAACATTACTACATATTAAACATATATATGACATTTTGGATCATAAGATCTAACAAATCCCCTTGATCCAAAAGGGAAACAAACTTTAACAACATTGGATCAACACAAGCTAAATAATAGGTTGGACAAGATCTATATAATAAAGAAATACAACCCAAACCAATCTTCTGATCTATTTAGTTGACAATCAAATTGTGTCATGCGGATGTTGACACAACAATATGCTCTAGGTTAATCCCTTGAACCACTAATATGTGAGGTTTATGGGATACAAGTGTACTGAGGAACCTTTTAAATATATACCACTCCAAAAATATGTCATGTCACCACCTATGCATAGGTGTGCTTGATCTATTTCCACTTACATCATATAAGGTGTAGGGTGTAGATCTCATCCCACAATCTTGGACTGCAAACACAATTTCACTCACTACCGTGGCAAAGGAACGTTAAACAAACATATTGCAGGGCCCCTACCTCTCACTATTCACCTGCATAGCACATTAAAACACATTAATGACTCAAAATCAATCTCAAAAGATCTATAGATGAGGAAAGGAAACCAAACTAGTCTATAGATCTACATATGCCAATAAAATGGTGTCACATTACATTCATTTTAAAATGCCCACCAAAGAAACCCTTAACCACAAGGAAAATACCATGTATACACTACATTCAAATGCATGTCTACCACCTCACTAAACCCACTAAGTACACTATTCACTTCAGGACATCTATACTTCACTCCCATTGACCCCATCCATTTATCAATCTTTAGATATGAATAAAAGAACAACAAAGAACAACACGTGACTACCAACAATTACATTGTCACAGAAGAAAAGATGGTATATCACAAGTTACCACTTCTATAACTTTTAGTTGGTTACAACTTTCACTAAAGGAATTTTAAAACCAAACAACATAGGATGTGAGGTCATTCTTAGGAACATGGATGTACACAATATCTTGCAAGAAATAGTTTGAGCCACTTTAGACAATCCTACCTTATTTACTCTTATCTTTAATGAACGGACTCCACATGGTCATTCTAAAGGATGCATGCCCACTACTTTGCCAATATAACCACATGTAACACCAAAACACACCAATGGACAAATATTTACCACTTTTTGTTGTGAATGACATGTAAAATTGCTATTGACTATTTGACCATTGAAGTGGATGATGTTTAAGTAGAGTGTCAAAGGCAATATTAGAGGATCTAAAGATGAGTAAAGGAAACCATAGTGATCTATAGATGTCAATAAAAAGTGGTGCAGTCACGGTGGGAGGGTTCACAGAATGAACTATCTGGATCGTCCAACAAGAGTAAACACAACAGAAACAACTCAAAGGAATGGAACAAATGCGGATTCAACCATTTAGTATATCATAGAATTCAAATAAAGATCAGTCGGCAACATGCGGGCTTATAATTAGGGCTCACAGGCCTGATCACATACATGCGCAAGATAAAGCTTTGAAGCTCCTCATAGAAATCTAAACTATCAGATAATTCTATGTGAATCACTACTCTCCTAAGGATCTATTACATCAATATATATCATAGCTGGATCAATAGATTCCTCCACGTCAGCCAAGGAAGATTACTAACTCCAATGAAGAGCTATAGCATGTGTACATGGATAGGTCAGACCTAATTGCATAGAATCCCTCCAAAAAATGAGTGGAATAATGTGCAGATCTTCGGGGAAGGTCAACCACGAACCAAAGATCATTAATGATGTGTCATTAGGCTTCATAGATCGAGAAATGCTTCCGCAGGCTTCTCCTTCAGCTGGTTGTCTATGAGTATCAAGATGCTCTGTTCTGAGAGACAATCGATCTTCTGATAGCAATATCTTTCCAATAATGATGAGTGGATCTCTAAATTCTGGATATGATGTAGATGAATGAATGTAGATGCTAAGTCCAGCTCTGCAAGGTCTGAAATGCAACTGGACCAAAATACAGAAACTGCTTCTGACTGAACTGCCTGAACTGCCTGAACTGAACTGGAAAATGAAAAGGAACAAACTGAAATGCAAATATTTTTTTGGTTGATGCAAGATTGCTCTTGAACCAGGGATGCTCCTGCATCAAAAAGGTGCCACATGGATGAGAAAAACAAGAAGTTGTTCAACCATTGTGTCCTAAAATGTTTCACAAGCTATTTGAAATAGTTACAAAATTTTGAACAAGAGTTTTGAGCAACTGCTTAATGCCATGTGGAAGTGTCCAAAGCGACCAAACACAATATTTTTAAATGTTTGAGTGGAGCCCATATAATATTTGCCACATTACCAATAAAACACTGGTCAATCAAGTTTGCAGGAACAATTCCACTAGGGAACCAAGTCACCCCTTTTACATTTGAACTTCATAAGTTGGAGGAAGACCCAACTGGATATTTTATAGATCTTTCTAAGTTGAAGGTGAGTCACTTGCATTTTAGTATAGCACATGATCAATCAATAGAACTACAATCCAAGACGTAAAAAATGTAACACTTAGACTTAAGAGTTGAGCAGACAAGATATTAGAGAGCATTGAGGCAACACTAGGTTTCCAATCAAATGAGTAAGCATACAAGAACAAGCAAATACAGATTTATAACTTACAAGCGGGAACAAGTCTATGCAACATCAAACATGAGCAAAACAATAATTTTGGGACACAAGACATGGAAAACCTCCAAAATTCTTATATAGGTAGTTTAGTCAATCTAGGTGGCATCCAAGGTATAAGTATGGTATATATAGTAGCCAGTGATTAGTTTATGATCATCATATTGTGGATTGTGTTCTTAAAGACTTTTAGAGGTTTTCCCTTTTGAAGCGGCTTATTATTCTCAAGTATTATCAAGTATTTGCAACGTACCTCTTATTATATTCTTCTCTTGTGCAAGTGGTCTCAGAGCATTATCTTGGCACACAGAGGGCAAGAATCAAAGTGATTTTTTTTACTCAAGAGGTCAAATTATGAAGGGCATGTCTATCAATTTGACCCCAAAAAATTCCTAATTTTTGGAGGGTTTCTTAAGAACACAATGAAGTTGCTACAACAAAATTTGAGGTTATTTGGAGTAGATTTGAAGAAGTTGTTATGAAATTAAGGTTTCCACCAAATTCGCTCCCAAGGTTACAAATCAGTGAATTATTTTCTAATTTTTTGAGGATTTATCAGACACATATTGAAGTTGCTACAATCCTAATTTGAGGTCATTTGGAACAAATTTGATAAATTTATTGTGAAATTAGGGTTTCCACCTAATTCACTCTCAAGGCTACAAATCAGCAAATTTCTTAGAATTTTTTTTAAAGGTGAGATCTTCGCCCAAGTAAGTTACAATAAAAAATTTAAATTATTTTGATTTGTTCTGAGTAAGTTTTTGTGAAAACTATTTTGGTGACATCATGGTGGGGGCTTCAACAAGAGGCAAGGGAAGGAATCCCGTCACCCCAGAGAAATCTCCTAAGAAGGATGATCCAATTGTGGAAGAGAAGGATCCCATGGATGTTCAAGCTGCTATAGATGTGGCAACCACCAAGGTTAAGGAAGAGATCTTGGTGGTAGTGGCTCGAAAAGAAGATAATGATAAAATACACACATAATTAGCTTCTCATAACCTCTATGGATACTCAGTAGGTGGATTCATACCACAAGACTTGCGAAGAAGATGTCTTTTCCAAGGGATGTGATGCTTTTGGGATTGAATCAGATTTAAAGATGGATTGTCACCCAAATAATTCAATGGCTAGTACTTTGTGTGATGTTAAAACCTATTACCAATGAAGGATATGCACGTAGAAGAAGAATCAAGGATTCCTACACCAACAAATCTATAGGAAATTATAGATGTGTGCTTGGCAGTTGTTGGGGATGTGCCACAAGGATTGCCTCCCAAATTAGATCATGATCATGCTATTCAAATAGTAACAAGGCACTACCCACCATTCATCATCTCTTCCTTGAGGGTACACCCAAAGGTTAGAGAAATAAAAAAAACATATTCGATACTAGCAAGAGGTACCCTTTAATCTTGAGGAGAACAAAGCAAAGTTACAAAACAAAATGAAGAGGCAAGTGGATCAACACAGAATTTTGACATAGTTAGTGCTACCTGAGTTGGATGCAGAGGGAAGACCCATCTTGGAGCCTAAGTTAATTTTCCAAACATGCATGAAGAAGTTTAGGGTTGGTACAATCATAGAGTACCTCATTAAATGGAAGTATTTTCTTGTTGAATTTGCCACATGGGAAGATGAAGACTTTCTATAGAAGCATCCACAATTGATCAGCGTCAAAGGCAACCCTTGTGTGAAGAGGGAGCATGTTGTGCCCTTAATCTTATAGTGTCTATAGGGTTATGATTAGTCAGCATGTGGCTACCTTAATTCTTAATTAAGTTATATGATCATTATTATTGTCTTATAGGTAGTTAAGTCAGCCTAGATGGCATCCAAGGCATAAGTATGGTATATATAGGATGTAATGGTTAGTTTATGATCATCATATTACAAATTGTATTTTTCTTGGAGAATTTTGGAGGTTTTCCCCCTTGAAGTGGCTTATTATTCTCAAGTATTATCAAGTATTTACATCATATTTTAGGTTATATTCTTCTCTTGCAAGTTATTTCATTACATATCTATGAATGGCACACAACACCACTTTGATCAACATGAGCCTAACATCCAAACACTCAACCAACTACCTTTCCAGCCAGAAAGCTTAGTCTCAATCTTGTTGACCAAGACCATCCAAATATCTCCCCATTCATATCCCAAAAAAGGGGGATAGTTAAATAGTTACATAGAAGATCATTAGCGAAATAGCCCAACAAATGTTTTATCCTAACTTGAAACCTCAATGCAAGATTGAAGAAAAATATTCTCAATTTTTCACTCTCAATAGACTAGCTAGAGTTTCTTATAATCATTCAAAACCTTCTTAACCAACTCAATCTCCACAACAAAAGCAATAGCAAACAAGAGAGTATCATCAACAAATTGAAGATGAGTAATAGCTTCAACATTACCCACACATTCGTATGGCTTTTACATGACCCCATATTTGAAGGTGTCGAAGAGTCCTACTAAAGACTTCATCCATCAAAATAAAGAGATGTGGAGATAGAGGATCACCTTGCCTAATTCCCCTAGAGTTAGAGAAGAAACCAAATGGAGAGCCATTAATGAAAATGAAGGACCTCAAAGTAATTACAACTTCCATAAATCATTCAATCCTAGAGGAAGAGAAACCAAAGGCTTCTAAGACCACCTTGAAAAAACTCTAGTCCATCCTTTTTTAAGAGAGTGCAAAGTCTTGTGGGCAAGAATGATACCATCCAAAATTTCTCTTCCACATAAAAAGACACCTTGATCTAAAGATATCAAAGAAGGTAGAAAATATTTGAACTGCTTAATTATTACTTTAGAAATGATTTTTTAAATTATGTTGTGTTGGAACTAGACAACTGAGAGGGGGGTGAATCAGTTGTCCCACAAAATCTTTTCTGCCTTTGACCTTCTTTAATATCTTACTATCAGATTAGTGATGTAAACATTAAAGCATAAATCAACAACATAAGAGCATAAATATAATCAACGCACTTGACACCAAGATTTTGACGTGGAAACCCGGTTAAGGGAAAAACCACTGTGGGGGTTAACCCACAAAATGCGTACCCTGTTAAAAGTAATTAATAAAATAGAAAGCACACTACCCAAAGCTCACTACTCTAAAGAGAGGCTCACTGCCTACAGAATTTATTTAGAAAGAATTGACTAAGAAATAGCATCTACTTCATGCCTGATTCAGTTTCAATGAATGTTCAAGAACTTTCGCTTTGTCCCAAACTTTTCTTCACACTCTATACATTTCTCGCTCCTTTTCTTCTCTGCTCTACTCCTGATCCTTTCTTTGGATGTTATCTATTTTGCACAAGGATGATCTTCAATAACTTTTCAACAAGTATTTATACACTTCATCAACCTTGGAATGATCAACAAGGTCGACTAAACATGATGTGGATCATCACACTGTCGGCCAAACACAACTGAGACTTGAATCTGCTTCTACAATCACTCCACGCTTCATAAAAATCTCTTAGGGCATCCGCAATAGGATAGGAACATCCGGTCGGCCAAGACTAGGAAGAACATCAACCTCAAAGAAGAAATCTTCAATCAACAAGCTCAAACTACAATGCAGACCTCCAACATAGTAGCTTCACGATCCAGAGACCTCCACAAGCACATTGGAATCACCAATAACATTCACTCTAAACCATATCACCAAAAACATTTGAATCTTCCTCCAAAACCTCAAGAACATACTCTGCCATGACTGTCAAACTGGAAGGATGGCTTGCGGACCTCCAAACCACTAGAGTTGATGATGCACACTGACTTCCTAAATATGCCTTCAGATCCGTAGATCACAATCTTATATTACTGGAGAAATCTGGACCTCTTTCCTATCACTCTGTCTTTCTTGATTATTGTAGGAACCGGTTCTACTCAGATGGCCATAGCTTCTTCAAATCTTCACGCAAACTTCTCAATTCTTAACTGGAGCAACCTCTAACAATCCTGTACACAGCCACATGATCCACATGCATTGATTGTCTTTAATTTTTTCAATATCCTCAACAATCTAGTCTTCTATACAGACAACAATAGGATACAGTTGACACTAATGGAAACAAGGATATGTTGACATCAATGACAACACCATTTAGGCACATATTTGCAACAATCTCCCCCTTTGTCATTGATGGCAACATATGATGTGAAAAACTGAATTCAACCATCAATATAAGAATTTTTCCCCCTTCCTCTTATCACACCTACAACTACTTTCTTTACTGCTCCCCCTTTCATCAGCAACTAGTTTTTCACATGACTTCTCTCCCCCTTTAACATCAATGGCAAAGGGCACATATTTGCTATCTTTACTCCCTAATCCCAAAGTTACATATTGACTACTCCCCCTTTGAGTAGTACCTTCTTAACATCAATTCGGATCACAAGATATGAGTGTGAATTCCACCGGACTGATGCACCTTAGTGCATCTTAGTTCTGCTCAGGAGGGATAATAACCCCTAACTTCTCTCTGAGATACTCAAAAGTATCCTTGGGAAGAGGCTTAGTGAAGATGTCTGCAACCTGATCTTTGGAAGCACAAACTCCAACTTGACTTCATTCTCATTACTTTCTCTCTCAAGAAATGAAACTTGATAGATATATGCTTTGTCTTTGAATGCAATACTGGATTCTTTGAGATGCTTATTGCACTAGAATTATCACAAAAAATTGTGACTAGCTCCTCAAACACAATTCTGATGTCCTTCAACATTTACTTCATCCACAAAACCTAAGTGCAATTATTTGTTGCTGCTATGTATTCTACTTCTGTAGTAGACAAAGATATTGCTTCTTATTTTTTGCTTATCCAAGAGACCAATCTTCTGCCCAAGAAGAATGCACCACCACTAGTACTTTTTTTGTCATCCACATCTCCTGCCCAATCAGCGTCTATTTATGCATGAAGAGTGAAGTTATTGTCCTTTGGATACCACAGTCCATAATCAATTGTCCCTTTGAGATATCTGAAAATTCTTTTGACTGCCATAACATGGGATTCTTTTGGATCAACTTGAAATCTGGCAACAAGTCCAACTGAATTCATGATGTTAGGTCTAGTCCGGGTTAGATAAAGCAATCCTCCAATCATTGATCTATATCTTTTCTGATTTGCCTTGGGAGAGTCATCATCTTTACTTAGCTTGCATCCAGTTACCATAGGTGTACCTACTGACTTTGAGTCTTCCATTCCAAACTTCTTTATCAATTCTTTTACTTACTTGGACTGAGATATGAAGATACCTTTATCTGATTTAACAATTTGCAGACCTAGGAAGAAATTCATCTCACCAAACATTGACATCTCAAACTCACTTTTCATCTGATCAGCAAATGCTTTACACATGCATTCATTTCCACCAAAAATGATATCATCAACAAAGACCTCAACAATTAGAATGTCCTCATGATCAATCTTGAAGTAGAGATTACTGTCAATAGTACCTTTGCTAAATCCTAGCTTAAGCAAATGCTTATCCAATCTGGCATACCAGGCTCTTGGAGCTTGCTTGAGTCCATACAAGGCTTTTCTCAATCTTCAAACCATATCTCCCTGATCAGACAACAGAAATCCTTCTAATTGCTCAATGTAGACTTCTTCCTCCAAATCTCCATCCAGAAATGCTGATTTCACATCCATTTGATATACTTTAAAATCTTTGAAGGGATCAAATGCAAGAAACAATCTAACTGCCTCTATCCTTGCTACCGAAGAAAAAGTTTCTTCAAAATCAATTTGTTCCACTTGAGAGTAGCCTTTGCATACCAACCTTGCCTTATTCCTTACAAGTTCTCCATCTTCATTCAGTTTATTCCGGAGGACCCATTTGGTTCCAATCACATTTTTGTCCTCAGGTCTAGGAACTAGATCCCATGTATGATTCTTTTCAATTTGCATCAATTCCTCTTCCATTGCTTTAACCTAGTTTTCATCATTGCAGGCTTTATTTACTGATTAAGGCTCAATCCTTGAAATTAAACAAATCTCTTCTTGATATTCAAACATTTTTCTCCTAGTTCGAACACCTTTACTCTTATCTCCTATGATCTAATATTCAAGATGATTTAACCTTACATACCTGGGAGTTTTGGAGATTGTTGGAGTTTCTGTTTCTTGAACTTGTTCCTCATCATCTATATTAACCTCTGGAGTTACCGGTTCAAATTGAATCTGGCTCTGAACTTGAATTTGCCTTCCTTGATTTTGACTTTCATCTTGATCATCTGAGTCATATCCGGAGTACCTAGAATGTCCTTTGGTTTCATCAACTTCAACATTCATACTTTCAACAATCTTCCTCAATCTTTTATTGAAGCACCGGAAGGCCTTACTTTGAGTTGAGTTTCCCAAAAATATTCCTCCATCAATTCTTGCCTCAAACTTGCCTAAATCCTCATCTCTTTTGATATAACATTTACTACCAAAGACTCCGAAGTATCTCACAGTAGGAGGATGACCAAACCAAAGTTCATAAGGAGTCTTACCAGAATTTCCTTTGATCTGCACCTGGTTAAGAGTGTAGACAGCAGTACTCGTGGCTTCTCTCCAATAAACTTGAGGAACATTAATTTCCATCATCATGGTTCTAGCATCTTCTTGAATGGTCCAGTTCTTTCTTTCCACAACTCCATTTTGTTGAGGAGTTGTAGGAGCAGATAACTGTCTTTTTATTCCATGCTTTTCACAGAAAGCATCAAACTCACCGAAGGTAAATTCTCCACCCCTGTCAGATCTTAGACATTTTAGTTTCCCACCAATTTCATTTTCAACCATCATTTTGAACACATTAATCTTGTCGAGGGCTTCTAATTTTTCTCTTAGAAAGGTTACCCACATCATCCGAGAGTACTCATCAATTAGCAACATGAAGTATATGTCTCCTTGCACACTCCTAATTCTAGCAGGACCACAGAGATCAGTATGTACCAGCTCCCATCTCTCACTTGAACCTTGTTCCTTACTCTTGATTGAAATCTTGTTCAGTTTGCCCAATTGACATTCTCTACATATGTCATTAGGTTTCACAAGTCTTGGAAGTTCTCTTACAGCTTGAGTAGAGCTTGTTCTGACAATATTGTCAAAATTCACATGACACATCCTCCTATGCCATAGCCAACTTTGATCTGTCTGAGCAATCAAACAACTTTTCCCAAAACTACTTAAGTGAAAGATGTTACCTCTAGTTTGATACTGGATGCAATTTCAGTTCCGGAGCTTTCCAAGATTCTGCATTTTCCATCCTTGAACCGAAGATCATAACCCTTGTCAACCAACTGTCCAATACTAAGAAGATTATGTTTCAGTCCTTCCACATACAGAACATCATTGGTGCTATTCTTGCCATCAAAAGAGATGGATCCTCTGCCACAGATTCTACCAGTTGAGTTGTCTCCAAATTTCACAAGTCCTCCTTCATAGTTTTCAAAATTCACAAACTTACTCTTGTCACTAGTCATATGATGAGAACATCCACTATCAATCACCCATTCATCCTTTTCAATAACCTGAGCAGCCAAGGCACTTTCCACATTTTCACAGCTAGCAGATTCAGTAGACACTGAATCTTCTTCTTTGATAGCAATAAACACCCAATCATTTTTAGAGGAGCCTCCATGATCGGATTCATCATTTGTTACCCCTTCTTCTCCATTTTTTTGGACATAGTAATGTTTCTTTTGACCTTTATACCTGTTAGGGTTAGGTTTTGAAAACCTTTCCAGACATCTTGAGGCAAAATGACCAATCTTATTACAAGCAAAGCATTTGAGTGGTAATTTTCCTTCATACTTACTAGATCCTCTTGGCATTCTTCTGGCAATAAGAGCTTCAAGATCTGCTATTTCTATTTCAACATCTTCAAGATCCTTCCTTGTCTTCAAAAATCCATTTGATCTTGCAGAAGAGCTTTCACCCGGATCATATCTTTGTTTTCCATGCACACTAGCCTTGAATGCAGTTTCAGACTTGGGAAGAGAATCACCAAACTCACTTAATTCGAAGGCCAAAATTTTGCCAACCAGATGATCTCTTGTAACCTCTGAGACTGTTTTGACTTCTTCTATAGCTGCAACCTTATGTTTGTATTAATCTGGTAAAGATCTGAGTACTTTTGACACAATTTATGATTCTTCCAAGGTTCCACCAGCACACCTGATGCCACACACAAGTTCATTTATCTTTTGCATGTAGATTGTGATGTTTTCATCTTCGCTCATCCCATGGTTTCAAATTTTCCTCTCATACTTTGTAGCTTTGCACATTTGACATATTTATCACCTTCATACAGATACTCCAACTTTTTCCAGATTTGATAAGCAGTTTTTAGACCAAATACATTTGTCATTTCTGAATCAGTCAGGGCAATCAACAAGGCTTCTTTAGCTCGAAGATTATTTTCATCATCTTTAACTTGATCAAGAGTTGAAGGACCTTTCTCTGAAGGTTTGTACTCAACACTGGTTATTGCCCAATAGAAATCGCCCATGCATTGCAAATGGCACTCCATGCAATTTTTCCAAATAGAATAATCTGTTCCATCAAATCTTGGACTATCCTTCTTGTAGGTTGACATTCTGGATCTCCTCAAGTGGTTAGGCTTTTATGAGAGGATCTGTCTCTGATACCAATTGTTGGAACTAGACAACTGAGAGGGGGGGTGAATCAGTTGTCCCACAAAATCTTTTTTGCCTTTAACCTTCTTTGTTATCTTACTATCAGATTAGTGATGTAAGCATTAAAGCATAAATCAACAACATAAGAGCAGAAATATAATCAACACACTTGACACCAAGATTTTGACGTGGAAACCCGGTTAAGGGAAAAACCATGGTAGGGGTTAACCCACAAAATGCGTACCATGTTAAAAGTACTTAATAAAATAGAAGGCACATGCCTTCGGACGCACTGCCCAGAGCTCACTGCTCAAAAGAGAGGCTCACTGCCTACAGAATTTATTTAGAAAGAATTGACTGAGAAATAGCATCTATTTCATGCATGATTCAGTTTCAATGAATGCTCAAGAACTTTCGCTTTGTCCCAAACTCTTCTTCAACCTCTATACATCTCACTCCTTTTCTTCTCTGCTCTACTCCTGATCCTTTCTTCGGATGTTATCTATTTTGCACAAGGATGATCTTCAATAACTTTTCAACAAGTATTTATACACTTCATCAACCTTGGAGTGATCAACAAAGTCAGCTAAACATGACACGGATCATCACACTGTCGTCCAAACACAGCTGAGACTTGAATCTGCTTCTACAATCACTCCATGCTTCATAAAAATCTCTTAAGGCATCCGCAACAGGCTAGGAACATCCAGTCGGCCAAGACTGGGAAGAACATCAACCTCAAAAAAGAAATCTTCAATCAACAAGCTAAAACTACATTGCGGACCTCCAAAATAGTAGCTACACGATCCAGAGACCTCCACAAGTGCATTGGAATCACCAATAACATTCACTCTAAACCATATCACTAGAAACATTTGAATCTCCTCCAGAACCTCAAGAACATACTCTGCCATGGTTGTCAAACTGGAAGGATGGCTTGCGGACCTCCAAACCACGAACCACTGGAGTTGATGATGCACATTGACTTCCTAAATATGCCTTCAGATCCACAAATCACAATCTTATATTACTGGAGAAATCTGGACCTCTTTCCTGTCACTCTGTCTTTCCTGATTATTGCAGGAACCGATTCTACTCAGATGGCCATAGCTTCTTCAAATCTTCACGCGAACTTCTCAATTCTTAACTGGAGCAACCTCTAACAATCCTGTACATAGCCACATGATCCGCATGCATTGATTGTCTTTAATTTTCTCAATATCCTCAACAATCCGGTCTTCTATACAGACAGCAATAGGATACAATTGACACTAATGGCAACAAGGATATGTTGACATTAATGACAACACCATTTAGGCACATATTTGCAACATGTTGCATAAACTTGTAGCCATGTAATCTACAATTTAAGTAAATCAATTGCTCCTCTTCCCAATTAAGGCTAAAAATTGCATTTGAATTCCTTAAGAATTTTCATAGACTTCCTTGAATCCTTTACCACATACAATAATTTCAAACCTATAAGCTCCCAAAAGGCTTGAAAAAGATAGCTTGAAACCACGTGGGTCATGAGCCTTATCTTTATTCAATCCAAACCTTTATGACCTTTTGCATGATGAAGGGGCTAAAAGTATATTGTTTTGGGCTTTTGAAACCAAATTAGGAATTGTTGGGATTAGGTGTCATCCACCTTAAAAATCCCTAGACATGTTTTAGTTGTTTTAATTATTGTTGTCGATAAATAATGTTATGTCTCCAAGGATCATGGAGAGGGTAGACTTGGACACCCCTCTTAGATAGCAAGCAAAATTATTTATTATCATTTATTCTCTCACATGTAATTGTAGTGGCATTTAAGTCGAGAGTTGCATTCAGGAAAATATTGGAAATTGGGTAGAGATCGGGATGTGTAAGATGTAGGAGGATCTTCTACAAATCAATTGTTAGTGTTTTATAGTTGCGTGAAAATTTTTTTTTGAAGGAAAAGAATACAGCCGACCTGGTCGGCCTAGAAGGAATTCACCCAAGTCTTGTATATATATATATGAGATAAAGTCTCATTACTCAAAAAATAATTAATTCAATTTAAATCTTCTTCAGCAGCAAGTTCGCAGCAGACTCAAGGAGAAGGAATATTATTATTATATCCAAGGAAATCACACTATCTTCAAGTGCAGAATTATTGTATGAGATCCAGCCCTTCTAGGGCCTAATTGTGAGTGTCATTTCTGCACTTATATTTCTTATTTATAAGAGAATATCTTGCTGGGGTTTTCTCCCTTGAGTAGGAGGGTTTTCTCAGGGTAAAATATTGTGTTCATTGTTCTGTGTTGTATTTTCTACTTACGCATTTCTGTTCTATAAAACTAACATGGTATCAGAGAAAGTTTTAAGCAAGATTGAGATCCAATTTGTTTAAGCAGCGAAATCTTCACCTCTCCTTCTCATCTAAGGGAGTCTATCTTAGCTTTGAAAATGGTGAACGAACTCAAGGTTGAAGATAGACTTGATGATGCATCTAACTTCACCTCTTGGAAGTTCAGAATTCTTATTGCATTGGAAGAAAATGATATTCTCGAGTTCGTGGAGAACGAGGTGCCCGAGCCTTCTGATGAGACTAAGTAAACACAATGGAGGAAGAATGGCACGAAGGCCAAGAAGATTTTGATTGATTCCGTGAGGGGATATGTTCAAGACCTTGAAGGGATTGTATGAGATCAATAATACCAGCAGAGCCCTTGCTTTGAGACAACAGCTTCACCATGTAAAAATGGATAAAGAAGATTCAGTTATCTCATTCTTTATGAAGATTGCTGATTTAAGAGATCAGTTGAGCACTATTGGGGACATAATTACAAACAGAGATCTTGTTATGTTGGCACTAAATGGTCTTCCCCAATCTTGGGAGCCTTTTATCCAAAGCATCAGTGGAAGATCTAAGTTGCCCAAGTTTGATCATCTTCGAGCTGATTGTATTCAAGAATAGTCCAGGTTGGCAACAAGAGGAATTGAGCGAAACTATCATGATGTAGAAAATCAAGTTCTTACTACACATATTTCTAGAGAAAGAGGTAAAGGAAGAAAGAGGAATAGAGACAGAGAATCAAATTCTGCCCCAGAACTGAAGAAGAAGAAGGATCTCTCTCACATTCAATGTTTCAAGTGTGACAAGTATGGTCACTTTGCTTGAGATTGCAAATTAAAGTCTACACAACTTGTTTCTACTGCGGAAATTGCCATGGGGACATCTCAGAAGGAGCCAAGCTCTAAAGTCGATGCAGAAGGTTTCTTATTCTAAAGTTGACCAATTTCTTCGAAGAGGAGGAATTAACATTCAGAGGGAGTCTGACAAACCAACAGAGGCAACCTTGGATGAGAAGGTCAGGAGGTTGATGTTAGTACTTGGAGCTTCAGAGGGAGTCACATCATCATGAAGGTTCCTTGTAGTGTATTTTTCTCTGAGACGGAGAAATATGAGGTGAAAGCCCTTGTAGTGTATATTTCTTTGAGACAAGAGAAATATGAGGTGAAAGCCCTTGTAGTGTATATTTCTCTGAGATGGAGAAATATGAGGTGAAAGCCCTCCTAGAGTATATTTCTCTGAGACAAAGAAATATGAGGTGAAAGCCCTTGTAGTGTATATTTCTCTGAGACGGAGAAATATGAGGTGAAAGCCCTTGTAGTGTATATTTCTATGAGACAAAGAAATATGAGCATTGAGCCCTTGTTCATCTCTGAGACTGAGATGGGACGTCATGTTGAGAGACTCCATGACGACATCACGTTGAGAGACTTTGTGATGGGCACTTGTGCACATGTTCCTTTCCACACATGGGAGTAGCCATGGTGGACGTCATGTTGAGTGACTCCATGACGATATCACGTTGAGTGATTCCGTGATAAACATTTTTTCACAAATGGGTGTAGCCATTGAGGGTGTCATGTTGAGAGACTCCATGGCATGGATATCTGAAAAAATACCTCCCTAGCTAAGAGGGAGTGTTGGTGTTTTATAACTGCGTGAGGATTTTTTTTTAGGGAAAAGAATACAGCCAACCTGGTCGGCCTAGAAGGAATTCGCCCAAGTCTTGTATATATATATGAGATGAAGTCTTATTACTCAAAAAAACAATTAATTCAATTTAAATCTTCTTCAGCAGCAAGTTCACAGTAAACTCAAGGAGAAGGAATATTACTATTATATCCAAGGAAATCACACTATCTTCAAGTGCAAAATAATTGTATGAGATCCGGCCCTTCTAAGGCCTAATTGTGAGTGCCATTTCTGCACTTATATTTCTGATTTATAAGAGAATATCTTGTTGGGTTTTTCTCCCTCGAGTAGGAGGGTTTTCCCAGGGTAAAATATTGTGTTCATTGTTCTATGTGTTGTATTTTCTGCTCATGCATTTCTGTTCTATAAATCTAACATCAATCTCATGATAGATTTGGGCAATCTTCCAATGGAGCACCTAGGATTGGGATTTTGGTCAATTTGATCATTATGATAGAATCTATGACATTTATAATGTGTGAGGTGGGTATAAGGTGTGTAAGAGGAGTTACTATTCAAGGTGGTTGACCGATTTTTGTGAGTTATAAGATTGCCCATGATGAAGGTGGTCGCCTAGATTTGGGTGTGGTATTGGCCTCTAATTTTAGAATATCATTCATGGTGTCTTGTATTCATATCTCCTATATATTGATGCCTTGAGATGGTGGTATTATGAGATTGTTTTGTAGGTCATTTGAACTTATGTTGTTGGAATACACAAGATAAGTAGATTGTATTGATGTAACTATTCTTAGGATTAATACAAGCTTGAGTCTCTTTGAGTCTGGAGTTTTCTCCCACAAGGGTTTCTCCACATAAACATTGTTATGGTTTGTTTTATCTTTCATTGCTAATCTCTATTTCATTTTGTAATCTATCATGGTTAGGAAATTGGATGCATTAAAAAACAACATTTCTCGTTGATTGTTTCACCATGTTTTCAACATTTGGTATCAAAGCGAAGTTTGGTTTGATTAGAGAGGACACCTCTTTCAGAGTGTTTGATTGAGTTTTTGTTGCAGTGGGAATTTGTGTTATCTTGTAAATTCAAGTTTTGGGTGATAGAGATCATAGCAAGCTCATCCTTGTTAAATATTGAAAAGTTCAATAGCTCGAGTTTTAAACTTTGGAAGCTAAAGATGGAGGATCTCTTAGAAGAAAGAGATAAGTGGATTGTGGTGAAAAGTGAAAACAAACCAAAAAAGATAGAAGATGAAGATTGGGTAAAACTTGACAAAAAGGCTCGTGGCACTATATGATTGTGTTTATCTAATTCCATTCTTTTGAATGTTTCTAACAAAACTACTAGATATAAGTTGTAGAAAATAATAAGAGAAATTTACCAAACTAAGAGTCTTGTGAATAAATTCTTTTTTTTATAAGAAAGTTGTATTCTCTACAAATAAAAGATGGAAACTTGATTGCAAAACATTTGAATGCATTTAGTTTAATCTTAAGTAAGTTGCAATCAATAGATGTGAAGATAGAAGAAGAGGATAAATATATTTTAGTACAATATTCATTGCCTAATTCTTAGGATAATCTAGTTCTTGCACTCAATAATTCTATGACAAATCCAATGATGGATGCTCTCGTTGCTACCTTGCTCACATAGGAAATGAAGAGAAAGTCGAAGGAAGATGGGTCTAAGGATGTGTGATCTTAAAGAAAGGGTAAGGACAAGCAGAACAGTGATAAGAAGGACAAATCCAAGTCCAAAGGTAGATCCAAGACACCTGGTAAGAGTAAATTGATATGTTGGGATTGTGGCAATGAGAGCATCTCAAAAAGAAATGCCAAAAATAAGAAAAAGAAAGATGAAGATTCCTATACTGATAAATCCTTTAATGATGAAACTATTGATGTTTTTATTATTTTTGCTAACATGACTTCTAATGACTCTTGGTTGATAGAGTCAAGTGCATCCTATCGCATGACTACTCACAAGGAGTGGTTTTCGACGTATATAGCATATGATGGTGGAGAAGTTTTCCTCAAGAACAGTAGCACTCAAAGATTGTGGGGCAAGGGAAGGTAAAATTGATTTTCAGTGATGAAAGGTTGAAAACCTTCATGAGTGTATTGCATATCCCTAGTTTAGCTAGAAATTTGATTTTTCTATCTAAAATAAATGATTCAAGGGTACATGTGACTTTTGAGAAGAATGGTTGAGAGTGTTATAAAAAGTGGACACCTTGGAGAATGTTGCAAATTCACTCACTATGCCAATGAGCAGAGAGAAGTTCAATTGGTGCAGAGAAACCATGGGTCTCTCCTCTTCTAGAGCTTGATTGATTATGTTATTGATTGTGTCATTGCAATGTAAATGTCAAGTGGGAGAATGTTGGGATTATATGTCATTCACCTTGCACATCCCTAGACATGTTTTAATTGTTTTAATTATTGTTTTCGATAAATAATGTTGTCTCCAAGGATCATGGAGAGAGTAGACTTGGACATCCCTCTTCCGTGGTATGTAAAATTATTTATTGTTATGTATTCACTCACATGTAATTGTAGTGGCATTGAAGTAGGGAGGTACATTTGGAAAGATATAGGAAATCAAGTAAAGATCGAGATATGTAAGGGGATGTAAGAGGGTCTTCTACAAATGAATCTTATGACATATTTGAACAATCTTCTCATGGAGCACCTAGGTTGGGGACCTTGTTCAGTTTGACCATTATGACAAAATCTATGACATGTCAAGTGAGTGTAAGGTGCATAAGAAGAGTTACTATTTAGGGTGGTTGACTAATTTTGGTGAATTGTGAAATTTCCCATGATGTAGGTGGACACCTAGATTTTGTTGAATGGTATAGGCTACTAGTTTTGGAATACCCTTCATGATATATTGTATTCATCTTCTATATATTGGTGCCTTGAGATTGTTTTGCAAGTCATTTGAACACCATTATGCTATCAAAATAGAGAGAGAAACAAATTGTATTGATGTTACTATTTTCAAGATTCATACAAGCTTGAGTCTCTTTAGGTGTGGAGTTTGTTCCCACAAGGGTTTCTCCACATAAACATTGTGTTATGGTTTGCTTTATCTTTCATTGTTAATTTCCATTTCATTTTATGATCTATTACAATTAAATAATAAAGAGCATCATTTCTCATTGATAGTTTCACCCTCTTTTCAATAGGAATAACAAATAGTAACTCAAATAGATTCCTTTTTATAGCAGCCATGAGAGAAGAAAGACACTACCTCCTTCCTTGTGTCCTCAAGAGCACTAAACACAATGCCATTGGAAGCAAAAATAGAGTGAACTCTATTTACAACTCTCCTTGCAATCATAACCTCATGAAAATATTTTGAATTTCTATCACCATCTGTCCACCATTCCCTAGATTTCTACTTCCAAAATACTTCTTTCATGGCATAACAAAGCTCCAAAGCCTTCCAATTTTTCTCGTAAGCCAAAAGGTCATATGTTAACCATTCAATTGAATCTCACCATTAAACACTACTAAATCTTCTAGACAAGATTTCTTTTTGAACATGTTTCTAAATACCTCCTTGTTCCATTTTTTCATATTACTTTTATGGATTTGAACTTATGAGCAAAGATAAACATTATGGACTCCTTAACCTTTCTCCACTCCTTTCCACCACAAAGCAACTTGGTCATGGAAGATAGGATAAAGAAGCCACATTGATTCAAATTTGAAAGGGCTCTATACTAGAGAAGAATCCACACTAATATCAAATTTTATAGGGAAATGGTCAAATCCTAACATTTTCAAAATAGAAGTAACATTCTCCCATTGTTTAACCAACCATTACGGAGACACCAAAAACTATCCAATCTCGTAGCTTTACCACAAAAGCTTTATGTTCTATTACTCCAAGTAAGCTTCCCTATCTTAGGTATAACATCATACAAAGAGAAGTCAACTATAAAGTTTTTGAAATCCATCTAAAACTAATAAACATTCTAATAATCCATCTAAAACTAATAAACATTCTTACTTTGAAATCCATCTGAAACTAATAAACATTCTTACTTTGACCGTCCAATCTCGTAGCTTTACCACAAAAGCTTTATGTTCTATTACTCCAACTTCCCTATCTTAGGTATAACATCATACAAAGAGAAGTCAACTATAAAGTTTTTGAAATCCATCTAAAACTAATAAACATTCTATCTAAAACTAATAAACATCCATCTAAAACTAATAAACATTCTTACTTTGAAATCCATCTAAAACTAATAAACATTCCTACTTTGAAATCCATCTAAAACTAATAAACATTCTTACTTTGAAATCCATCTAAAACTAATAAACATTCCTACTTTGAAATCCATCTAAAACTAATAAACATTCTATCTAAAACTAATAAACATTCTTACTTTGAAATCCATCTGAAACTAATAAACATTCTTACTTCCTCCTCTCTTATCTATATGTTCAATGGTACCTAATAAACGTTCTTACTTCCTCCTATCTATAGGTTGAGTGGTACCATTGAAATCTCCTCACCTATAGTACCATTGAAATCTCTTTATAAGAATGAAAAAATAATAAAAAAAAAAACTCAAAAAAAAAAGCCTAACCCATAAGAAGGAAGGCTCGAAAGCCCTTCCAAGATGACCACCTTACAAATTGGGATATCCAACCTATGTATATTCATGCAACATATTTCAATGTACTCTTGAAAGAAAGAAAACGAACAAGCAATCCAACGAGGATAAGAGTCAATAGGCATTACCCTGGCTTCCCAATAATACAACCCCTAGAGGCATCCTATAAATCCACCACTAAACCTTTCCCAGTTTTCCGAGATACATTCAACACACTTGACACATCGACTGCAAGCATTTAGTTTCTTGAATAAAAACGTCGTCAGGGGCTTCTAACACAAGTTGACACGTTACCACGCTTCACTTGTTAGAGGCATTTAAATCTCTAACAATCCAGCAAAAGAACACCATATTTTTTTCTTGAAACTAGTAAGGGCTTTTTTGAGATCCTTACTTCACTCCTACTTGAGCTTCCCTCTTAAAGCACAATTGGGATGTCTTACTACCCTTATTTTTCTGCTCCAACTTGGTAGATGCGGCACTCTCACCCAGCTCATTTCACAAACCACAACCAAGCAACTACAAGGGAAAAGCCGAGTCGAAATCCTACAATAAGCCTTCCTTGGCACTTCTATCCCAAGAATCCAGGGAATAAGAGATCACTCTCTCCTCTTAAAAATCCAACGTGCATAAATCCAAAACTATAACTTCCTGCTCAAGTTTTTCTAGCTCAATAATCTCCTCCGCCATGCTTTGCTCCAAACACTTGCTCAAAGACACCTCTGACTTTCCAAGTCTTTCCCGCTAGCAATCAAGCTCAAATAAGCACCACATAGTAGACCCAAATTTACATGACCAAGCCAGGTGGCCACATTTATGGCAAGAATACCATCGGAAAATAATATTATCATAATCCAGCTCCTCAAAGTAGCACACCCCTCGGAAGAATAAACTTTTTTGGTAATAGGCAGGTCTAGATCTCAGAGAACCCCAATCTGAAGGCAGCTTAATGGCTTCTAGAGACTTATAATTCCAGAACTCGAGGCAAAGCATACGTCCTAACCCATACCCCCAAGTCCTCCGATTGCTACTCTCCTAAGGATGAATGATGTTTCCAGTGGTAGAGGATCACCTGAGAACCCACTATCTCCTAGACATCCAAATCCAGCACCTCATCCCTAGATTCTGGAGATTTAAATGTAACCACAAAGTGCCCTTTAGGTGGAAAAAAATACAGCTCTACATTGTCATTCCACAAAGCATATGCCCAATCTTTGATACAACCATCTGCCACATGATCACATTTGCAGGAATACAAATCCTCGCACTTTATCTAACACAGTCGCTCAGAGCCACGCAAGGAGAAATTCTAGCAGCACCAGAAAGCTACACTGCTACCTCCCCATCATCTTGATCAACAGATATTCCACCTGCTGAGAGCATTGTCCCTATTAAGTTATCAACCCTCACAGTGATGGCATTAGCACCAGAAGCTGGGCTCAGAGTTTTCTTTCCCTATACTCCAGATACTTTACTGAAGCACTGCCTGATGCTGCTGGATAGGAAAGGAACCAGATTCTCCGCAAAGGGATTCCCAACCAAAAAGATTTGAAAAAAATTCCCTTCTCACCAAGGAGACCTCTGTCAAGTATACAAGTTCTTATCAATTGATCCAAAAAAAATTCCCTTCTCACCAAGGAGACCTCTGTCAAGTATATAAGTTCTTATCAATTGATCCAATGTTGTCATAGAATTCTCTTTGCTAGCATAGAATCTTACAGCACAATTCCAGTATAGACGCTTAAGACTAATTGATCCAATGTGGATGTACAATTCTTTTCACTACCATAGAATCTCATAATACATTCTCAGAAGTCGAGCTAAATCAAAAAAAAAGCTAAGCCTACCTTAAGCCCTACAACCACCCAAATGAAACAATATGCCCCTTGCAGATGTCGAGAATCTATTCTGAATCCTTTTATGGTTCAGACCACCATTTAGCCACGGCAGTATAGATGCAGCTTGCAAGCAGACTCCAAAAGGTCATACAGCACTGGAGTACAATGCCCAGCTTGGAAAAAGAGCACACAGGAATTGTGTAAAAAGAGTGTACAGCCATCAACCAACCTCCATTTCACGCTAAATTGACTGATTCAAGTTATAGTGTTTGTAAGCCTGGTCAGCCGAACGTCCAGCAAAGAAAAAACACTTTAGATAACTTCATATTTCTAAAGAGATGTAAATGCCAACAAAATCCTTCAAAAGAACCACATTTCAAATTATATCAATAACACTTGTCAAATCTACTACTATGGTTTACCATGCCTTTATGCTTTAATACAATTGCACATATGATAAGACGACCCATAGAAGTAAATTGTTACACTCGCACAAGATAGCAGCAACATAAGGAGAATAACACTCTTAACAATAACAGACTTTATTATGCAGTAATCTAGAGGCAACTGGTGCATAGATTTGCAAAATTTTGCACTGCATGGACATTCTTGATTTCTCTTTGCTATAATCAGCAAAACGCTTCAGTGTGAAATTCTGTTTTATGATGATCATTTTTAAATTCAGCACAAAGTTCTGATAAAGGATTCAAAACACAAATTGATTGTACTTAAAGGTGATTACCTCAATATATCGACATTATAAACAGACCAATATGAACTGCAAATACATGTAACAATCTATAGAACTAGAAGGACAACAATCTAATCTGCAATTCACATTCTGTAAAATGTTTCATGCATGCTTTGTTTGCTAAATAGCAAACTTGTACTACCTGATAAAATTTAAATCTGCATAATTTAGAAGTTTGCTTGAATATTGGTTACTCATTAAACATGCCTTAGCCACAACGCTACTCTTTAAGATGGTCCATCTAAATTGTTCTCCAAGCTAAGATATCCTTATTGAAAATACAGAAAAAAACTCAACTTCATGCATCAAAATCCCATGCAGCAGTTGTCTTTCAACTTTCTCTTCTTAAGGCTGTCAGTATCAAACTGCACCTTCTGTTTAGCCGGCTTACACTTAACCTTTCGTCACTCGAAAACTCATACATTTAAATGATTTGGAAGCAGGTAAAGTGCATTCTAGGCTATCCACTAACAGCTTGCTGTATGGTTGCTACTCTTACATCAGAATTTTTAGGAGTTTTAAATGTCAACTACCTCAGGTCAGAGGCAAGTAAAGAAAGTTTGCAGCAATATTCATAATGAAAACAATGTGAATAATTAATTGACTCGGACCTGCCAGACCTGATGAAGAGTGATTGATCTCTTCAACATTATAAATTAAGAATATGATGCAATTGAAAAGATCAATGATTTGGACACTCATCCCAATTAATTCTAGACTGCAGACACATTTAAATCTTGAGCTGTATCCATCCATAAGTCCCTCTTCAAACCAAGGAAATCGATACAAGACATCATATCTCAATTTGTTTGCATAGCTTCCGCATGATAACTTTCTAACTCGGCATCAAGATCTTCAGCACTTTTTTCTTCACCACTCTGTCTTCCGCGACCTCGGCCACGTCCACGTCCACGTCCACGACCACCAGGGCCTTGGAATGCTCCTCCTCTACCACGCCCCCTGCAGATCACATAAGTATATTAATGCAGAAGACGAGCAATAATTTCAAATTAAAGCTGTAAAATATTTGATAGACAGTGAGAGTGTGGCAACCACATTAAAAAAATCTAATTGAATTCAACCTATAATCTTTCTTTCCAAACAAAGTTCATAAAGATTAATAAGTCTTCGATGAAAATCAAGATGGAAATATTTAATAGATTTACAAACCTTAACTCCATTTTCAATCAAGAACATCAAGAGATGTAAGAACCTATCATTCAAAGTCTATTACGGTAACCAATGCCTTGTAGACAAAATATTGTTGGAGTCATATTGAGAAGTTAGGTGCTCAATAAACCAAACTCAAGTGAGCAAAATGAGCAATGCACTTCTTACTTTCATTACATGTTATATCATTTTATCAATATAGTATCAGGGGAAGTACCAAAGAGCCTGATAATCTGAAGGACTGAAGGACTCAAGTACAAAACATTACGGTGATTGAAAGCAAATATAAAAATTAGACTTACAAATGAATAAAAACAGTCAGGTAAGTGATATTTTTATAAATTATAAAATTGAATACACGAAGATGCCAAGAGCCTCGTGGCAAACCAAAGACCTCCAAAAGCTCCTCAGCTCCATATTATTCCAAGATAAAGACCTTCCGCAACTCACAGAGCCATTGGATCCATTTATCTGATTTGGCAGAAAGAACAAGGAAAATAATAACAACAGATCTGCCCTATCTGCAGCAGCTTGCATGGATCGGCATGACAAACCCTTGGGTTAACTTCTGGAGTTTGAAAATTCAAGTGGGATACAAAAGAAGTAGGTTTCATATTTTTTGGAAACCAAAGTAGTAGGTTTCATATTTTTCACAACTTCAGACAAAAACAGCAGACTGAAATAATTACCTAGAAGTGAAATTTGGAGTTTTCACATCAGCAGAGAACAAGACAATGTCGATTTCAGACACCATGCATGGTACCAGATGCAGCAATGGAGACTTACAACATTAATTTAGTTGGCAGATACAGGATGTTTTTGTCAATAGATGCTGATCAGTAGACACAGAGCCAGCAAACTGAGCATTTCCCTTTGGTTAGATTTCAGCGTTCTTAAGAAATTCCTGCAAAAAAATAATAATTGCCTGAGACTAAATATGAGCATTTGACTTCCACTAGATTTCTGCCTGCTTGCATAGTGATGGAACTCTCATGTGGATGATATCAGATATTTCAAACCATGAAACCTTCTTGCACTTCCATTTTAGAGCAACTGGATGCCATCAGGTCGCCTTGCATGATGTTGCACAAGGCCACAAGCTGCCTTTTCAAAAACAATGTTCTTCCCTTGCCAACAAACCAGCAAGAGAGAATTTCATTGGAATAGGGGTCTCTCAGGCACATACATTCTGCTCAGATATTTTCTGAAGAAATAAGCAATCTTAAATTAGTTTTGACTCTTTGAGGAATAAGCTGAATTGACACTAGCCACTTATCTGATACAGCACAAGTCCTTCCTCCATGGCACTGGTAGACCCAAAACCAAATATGGAAGCAGATCAAATGAAAAAATAAGGATCTTGGAGAAAGGCCCCTATCAGATCATATTCGTGGTTGAACAGAGTCCAAACTCAACCAAGCAGAACCAGAGCAACCACAAGACAAACCCATAGCAATGACAATAGGCAGACAACAGAGGAAGGTTACTAGACTTGCACCAACATTAGAAACAAAGTATATAAGAATCTTTTAAAACCTGCTTGTGGCCATGAATGGCTGCCCCTCAGAGCTAAACAACATTAGCAAGTTTATTGTTGATTGTTTATAGGTTTCTATGTGCTACATGTCAGGATAATTCTTCATTTATTGTCCCTGCCCAGGCCTCCGTGACTAGAACCACTTCTTGTCTTCATCTGCACCTACTAGAAAGAAGAAGGCTTTCAGCTCTCTGAATAAGAATAAGTTGTAACATTTTGAACTCTGTGAATGCCAAACAGAGAATTAGAGCAAAGGAGTTATACAAACATGAGCATAAGGACAGTACCAATGGGAAGTCATGAATAAAAATGGTGATATTTTGATCTAGGAGGAGATTTTGCAAATCCAACTCTCGTCATTACTTTTTACATCTCCAAAAGGATGATGGAAGGCTTTAAAGCCCCAATTTCTCTAAGTTATGTGCTCATTATAGGGGGGCATTTCTTTCAAGGGTTTGCCTCTACCATTTGCATCTACCCCCATGTTTGCTACAGGGTATGCCACTTGGTTCTCCTTCCATCTAATATAGCAAAGCTTATCTCATATTAGTGATTACGAACTACCAAGACTTCTTGGACTTTAGGATTCACCATATCCATGTTCTGCACTCCTTTCTCTTCATAGCATAGATGATATTATTTAAGATACCTTACAAAGCCAAAACTTTTTTCCATCCTTTCATCCCTAGCAATCCTCAGCATCTTAACAGAACCAAACATTCAACAACATTGTTCTTTGTAATCCCAACATGAAATTGAAATGCACAGAGTTTGCCCCCCTCTTCTCTGAGAAACCCTCTTCGACCAGCATTGGCCACAGTTGCTCCTCACAGGGCCATCAAACTTCATCTTCAGAATTTCTCAAGGCGAAGTTCTTCAAATGACTAAAGGCTTGGCGGGCCTATCTGATCTATCTCCAGTAGCAGGGGGAACTCTATTCTTTACCAACATATAATGTTCAACTTTTGTAGACCTTAGAAGTTTCAACCAATCCACCTGCATCCTTGGAGTAATCAACCTGCACAAGGCAAATCTCATGCTAGTTGCAGTTCCAAATCACATTATGGAAATTCTCATAATATTGTACTTGTTGCAGGAAAAACAGTCATACTCCAGAATCCAGATGAATGAGTTTAAAAACAACAAAACAATCAGAATAATATAAACAACAAACGAGAGGAAATAATAGGAATGAATTTGTTTCACAAGAATTCAAGTGCCAATGAAAGTGTTAAGTGACAGTTGATCAAATTAAACAATTTTCTTCATGTAACTGCACTACAGAGAATCTCCTTTCTGTTAGTCAAGAAAGATTCCAGGTCAATAGTTTAGAATTACGTGTTGATAAGTGTTCAATCAAAGACAGAAGTAACAAAATAGTAGCCAAAGGCGAAAGAACAAACGACATCTTTAGTTTTTAAGGCATAACAGATAAACAGCGAGACTCTATTTCCAATGAGAGGTTATATAATCAGCTTTGTCATGAGAAGCATGGCCATAACATTATTTCTTTTGCAGTCTGCTAAAAAACATCATTCAAGGCCTGCCTGAAATCAAACAAAACGAAAAAAGAAAAAATTAAACTTGCCTAACAGTGAAACAGATAGAAATATGAAGAGAGCACCGCAAAAACCATCAGCTCAACTAAGTCACAGGTTTGTGAAATTATAAGAAAATAAAATTAATGGATGGAGCAAGAGACTTTTTTATATTTCATGGATAATTTTGCAAGGTATGTTCAGATATGCTTCTTAATCTAGACTTTAGGATGGTAAGTAACAAGTGTATTCCAAAAACTCTGGTTGAAAGAACAAAGTCAACATCTGTAATGCCAAACTTCTTTTGTGAATAACAGATTCAAAAGCCAGCAACTACCTCCTCTACAACATATCAAAATGGGTATGCATAAAAGCAAAACCAGATGATAAAAGAGACTGCTTGTTGGATTATAATAGCATCTAATTTAAGAAATAAATTTTGGACAAGCTGTGCAAATAAGAAATCTTATTGAGAAGTTAAAATATGAATCCAGAAGGTGCCTGATCATGTTGAAAAACACCATATTTGTGCACACTGGAATCACGCTACAGATGAGCCTAATCAGCCCCTTTTCATGTAAATATTTGGGGACTGAAAGCAATGTTTAAATTCTAGATATACTGGGCTATAAACTAAATTAAGAGAAAAGAGTGCACTTATAGATTTACTAAAGACCTATTGTAAGATATTTAGAAGAGGTGATGTCTCTGACAATAACTTCAGCCTTCACAAATGATGTAGGAGGTTTGTCTTGGACGTTACGTTGAGAAGATGATGTAAAATGACACTAGTAAAACAATTACCTAGAGAAGAAAGAGAAGAATTGTGTTTTTAATAATATGATCATTAATAGGATGATCTTGAATCATTATTTAAAAAACAGATGAGATCCATGCCAGACCCTGGTTCCTAAGTGCGTTATGTCCTATTTAGTATGTTAACACAGTGATCTCCAAACATTTTAAACAACAGACTTCGACCCAGGCAATCCACACTGCATACCCAAAAAATGAATTTTATTTTGAGCAAGTTCAATTATGTCTGTTAAAGTTTGTGAACATCAAATCTCTATTCAATTATGTCTTTCATGTAGAATAATAATGGTGATATTCAAGCCTTACAGCTGAAATGAATTGCATCTTCTAAATGGTGATATTCAAGCCCTAGATTTTTATATGTTAAGAATTTTTACAACATTCCTAAAAAGACACTTGAAAAGGACTAGTTTGTTGCATTTTATCTTAATTATATGTGTTTCACTTGATTATTGTTCAAATATAATCATTTGTATTTTTTAGTCGCTATTATACTTTGATATCATTGTCACAATATACGGTCAATTATAGAAAACATGGTCCACACAAACCATTCCAAATTCCTAGAATTATTGTCACCATCTTATCAAATAATAAATATAGTGCTTTTATGTTAATCTTATATCTTCTCTTTAAATAGACCAACAAAATGGAATATTTTTTATCGTAATCAGTATTAAGTAACATGTAATAGTTGAAGTCTGAAATCATCAGAACTTGATGTCAAAATTCTCATTGTTATATTTATTTAGAGCCTAGGAAAGACAGTAGTACACACACAGCACTAGTAGAGTAGTCAAACAAAATGGCTTGAAAAGAATGTGTTAGCCTAAAATTACAGCAAGCAGTGCAAGCAGAAACTCTACAAATATCTAGAACATACAAAATATTAAATACTTTCTACAGTTATAGCATGTAAACAGAAGCATATGAAAAAGAGCTATGAATGCTATATTAAAAGGTAGCATTGCAACACGAGAAGATGCAGAGATGAATGAACCACCATCTAGAGAGCACAACATTATCTGATGAATGCTTTACAAAATAGGTAGCTTTGCAAGACATGAAGACAAAGAAATGTGTACACAGTAAGCCATTATTTGAAGAGGTAAACAATATCTAGTCATTACTCCTTACCTCACTGGTGCCCGGATTGCATTTCCTGCTGTCCAGTTTTTAGGCTGATTATTCGGAGCGGGAATTGATAGGTTTGTTCCAACTATATCTAACTTCAGTGGTTTTCCATCAAGTTGTACATTGTTGTATCGCTTCACAGCAGCTTCAGCATCTGCTCGCCTTGCAAATACAACTTCTGCTGAACCCTGACATTAATTGAAAACAATAGTAGTGAATGAGAACGTTACCCTAACTTGAACAAACATGCAAAGTAATCAGAATTATGATGCAATAAGACCTTATCGCAACTACCTTTGACCTCCCACTCCTATCATAGTGAACCTGATGCCTTTTAAGATCACCAACCTCCGAAAACAGTTCCTGCAAAAAAGATGGCATGGATCTGAAGTTAAGAAATGCAATTTCCATGCATAACAAGGAACAATTAAGGTATAAAGAAAGCATGTCTCTTGATATTTTATATTTTTGTCAAAAAAGCACAAACTCAGCTTTAATGCTACATTAGGGTTTCAAATAAAATAGATATAAACACTTGAAATGAAGCAAACAGATAACCGAAAGGTAACAGAGATTCTGTATTTACTTCTTCTCAAAGAGAATAACAAGAAAAATAACAGGAATATCAGGCAATGCTTGTCATTGAACGAAAGCAACAAAAGTAGGCTGGAAATAAGTAATAAATTTCATACTATTAAATAAGTAACAATAGTGAGTCTGCTACCTTTATATCATCATTAGAAACGCCATAATCCAAGTTGGAAATAGTCACTTTTGTTCCAGTCTCAATCCGTAAAAGTCTAGTGGATGGAGCTGCATCAATCATCTGTGCATCAAACAGATCATGTTGCCAGGTAGACTCAGGAGCTTGCTGGAATGGCTGCTTCGACAAAAATTTATTAAACAGTCAATACTCCCAAACCAAATGAATAAATACTGTCAAACAAAGATCCTTGGACCAGGCCTGCTCCTGTGAATAGACGTGCTATAATATATTTCTTCCTTCCATAAATTCTTTAAAAAAAAAACTCATATAAAGTTAGGCAAGAGCGAGAAAAATAGAATTGCATGGAATATATTATATAATTATTTGAATCCTGCAAATATTATTTGATTGCATCTTTAGATATTATTTACATAAATAAGACCCCACACTCGGTCTTCATAAAACCGGCTGAATCCAAGTCAAGTGAACCCTAACAAGTCAGCACTCATTTTAAAATGTGGAAATAAGGGGTGGGGGGGAACTCAAAGATAGTATCCTTCCCTCCTCCATTGCAACATCCAAATTTCTGTCTTACAGAAGACACGAGAAAATAAACAAGATTTGCAGTGTATAGGACTGGATTTTGACAATTTCGGTCAATTTGTGGGTGAATGGCTTTTGATAAATTTAATTTGACAGCCAATCTTGTTGGTTGGGTCTGAGCCCATAATCAATCTGCCCAGTTCAAGTCTACTCCAAATCTGAAGACCATGATGTAAACTACCAATGGGTCTGGCCAGTTCAAGCCCAGTCCAAATCTTACTACTATGTGCTAACTACTAATACTATAATTTTCAGGTTTTCTAATGTCTACCGTATATCAAAACTTGTTGAGGCGAGAACTCTGTTTAATTAATCTTATCTTTTGGGTTCTACTATCTGCTTTCATCTTACAACTAAAAATTCTCCAAAATCGTATTCACAGAGGGTCAACCACGTTGAGATCTTATTCAAGAACTCTGTATGTCAGAAAGATAACAGATCTAAAGACAGCCCCTGGCTCAAAAGCTACAAGCAATCTACAAACCCATGCTAAATAATAGTTTAGACTGAGTTCAAAGAATAAAACACACTCTATATACCCAATACTAGAGTCCAAAGACCCTGAATACCAATATCAAACCCTCTTCACCAATTAAAAAAAAAAAATTTCATAGAAAACAAGAACTACGAAAAAGAAAAAGAAAAAACCAATCTCAAAATTTTCACTCGCTTACCTTAGGAAGAGAATATGGCGCCGCCCGATTTGCTGATCGAAGCGATGCTCGGCTGCGTAGGGGACCTGCAGAGGCGCCATTCGCCCTGCCCCTGCCTCGCCCTCCTCTCCCAGACTGCTTGTTCTTTTTTATCAAGTCATCGAGAGACATGTCCAAAGCATTCGCCATACTGGGTAATAAAAGCGACAGAGAGGGTCACGGATTCAACCCTTCGTGCGGCGTAATGAAGAACCGTAATACAAACCTAGGGTTTCAAACTGCAAAACTAGTACATAAAGGAAAATCCTTTCACAGAATATCCAGAGAAGACCTCAAAAGGGGCCTCTCTAGGGCTTGAGTGATCTGGAAATGGATTGCAATATACCAAACAGATGCTCTGTAGATCAAAATCTCCGGAACAAAAAAGTGAAAGACTTTTAAGTCTTTATCTAATTAGCGAACAAGAAAAGAATGAGTTATTAAAGATTCTTTGCAGCTGGATGTATTAGAAAAGACGTGGACTTCATTCAAAGCCGCCGGCAACTAGAGTGAATGCTGATGTCGGAAAAGTAAACCCTAAATAGCTGTTCTCTGATTTTTTAATGAAATTTTTAGTGCCTATTCATCTTTACAACTTTAAGCCGCTAAACCGAGAGAGAGATCAATGGCTTCCAGCAGTCGAAGTGGAGGAATTAAAATGAAATGTGCCCAGCTCCAGCTATGGTCAGCGATCAGCTAGTGGGGTTAAATACTCTCCTTTTGTGTTCTAAAAAAAACTATTTATTTTATTTATTAAATTTATTTTGTAAGGCTCTTTCACATTATCTCCATTCACATTATTTTTTTCTAATTTCCTATTTTTTAATTTTTAATTAGTATAAATTGTTATATGCTCTTACATATACATCAAATAATTGATCTTTTTGGATAGAGGTTGACTCGGGACGACGTTCTAGATGTATTGGAAAAGCTCAAATCGAAATGCCTCTATATTGTTTATTGGGTTGTATTAAAGCAATGTAATGGTGAATACATTTACTTGTGATTTTCCAATTTAATTCAGTTGGCATGGGTTTTCCACATACCATGAAGTTATGTATGAGTGTTTTTGGATTGAACTCTTCTTTTTCTCTCATACTAAAAAAAGCACTCCTACATAATTCAATTTTGTATTTAATTTGAGAGAATATTTTAAAATTTATATTAATAAATAGTGTAATTTTATGTAAAGTTGGGTTCATTTCTTTAATTAGTTGAGAGGTGTAATTTCATGTAATAAGGCACAAAGTTTCATATGGTGACTATAAAAACCAAAACACAACTGACATATATATATATTTTTAAACTGAAATTATAAAATTAAAATTTTAAAAAGCATTAGATAAATATATAATAATTTACTACACTTTTCAAAGTAAAAACAAAACAAAAGAATTATTGAAATAATGAATGGTGGATTTTCAAAAGTAAAATAAATCTTCGAATTAAAATACAAAATGTGATGAAATAAAATAATTCTTAAACAAAAATTAAAATTTATGTGTCCATGTAGATAATTCTAAAGTAAAATAAAATAACTCTTAAGTACATAAAATAGCTTGAGATATCTCTCCACGTTTTTTAGATAGATGTATTTAAGATATCTATACTAGTTCTTATTTTTCTCTATATATGTACACTCCCATATATATCTACATTTTATTGGTTTATGCACATCTTTGAAGAGTTCTTATTTTTCTCTATATATGTACACTCCCATATATATCTACATTTTATCAGTTTATGCACATCTTTGCATAATCTTCATTTATTACACCATGCATATCCAAATACTCATTCTCCACCAAATCATACCACACCATTGACCTAGGTCATTTATGCAAGTGCGGGGTTGACTCCATGTTCATGAATTCAACCCTCAAATTTCTAAAATTCAAATTCAAATTTGACATACTCCTACCCATTCCACTAGTTATTGTGAATTGACTAAACACGCATTTGTACAATTTGACACTATGTGCTTGTATTGAAAGGCGTTCATTTCATATCATCTCTCATCCTATAAGCATTCAAAGAGCAATCAATAGCAAATCATTTCAATTTGGTGCACTGAAATGAATCTACATTTTCATTCTAGAGCATTGCTTGCTTATCTACAAATCATTTATGCACTTTTTCGAGGGTTGATGTAATGACCCAATCATATATTTTTGTAAATAATATCATATTTGAAGTATACATGGTAAATGAAACATAAAATGTACTGAAATTACCTCCACCCAATTTGCATGTTATAGATTGTAACATAAAATGTTGATTTTACAATTAACTATGTCAGAGAAGCACTCGACGTTTGCACACATAAAACAAACTTCACCAAAACACTCCAACGCTTATTTGTATTTTTTTTAATGAATATGCTTGTCTATTACTAAAAAAGTTTAAATAAAATACATATTCACAAAAAAAAAGGTTGGGGGACACAAGGTCACCCCACAAAGTCCAACGTCACATGGGCAGAGCCTAAAGAGAAACAAAAGCAACTTAAAACAACATAAGAACAACTAAGCAGCAAGAGCAATTCTAGTAGGCGGTGGTGGAGGATCCTTATCCTCTGAATTGCCCCAGATCCTCAGGAATGAACCAGCCATCCTCTGTTTCTCCTTCTTTTTGCCATCATGCACTAGGGAAATAGCCAGGGCCAAAGTGGGGAACACTTTGGAAGAACCCGGCCAACCATAGTCCTGCCATCCACTTGCACCTCTTGTATGTTGCTCATCCCTTCTAGAACCCCATGGAGAACGGCCACACGAAGGGGAGGCAAAGAGCCGTCGAGTAGCTCCACCTCGCGAGGGAGAGGTAGAGCACCGCCTAATAATATCGCCGCCGCCAGAGTGGCACCGGGACTGGGAGCGAGGGTTCTGAGAACGGCGGTCAAGAGAACTCCTACCATGTCTTCGTCTCTGAGAGGGGGAATAACCCTGAGAAGTGGAAGCATCGGGAGGGACCTAGGCCACATTGCAAGGGGCATTGCCCTAGTGGTCCAGGAGCTCTTGGAGGTGAGAGATCTCCAAAGCCACTTTGTTGGCTTGAACATGAATCTGAAGAAGCAAATTGTCGCAAATTCAGGCTTTAGTAAACATAGAGATATCTGTTGCTATAGTATGATGAGCAAAAATAGCAGAATTTTTATCCTTCCATAACAAAAACAAAATCTCCCCCCAAAAAACATGCCATATTTGAGTAAATCTAGATGGAAGACGAGGCTAGTCTCCCAAAAGAATCATATGCCAAGAAAAAGCTTCTAGATGAAATGGCCAAAAAAAGTCATGAATCCAGTTCCAAAGGTTCTGGGCACGTTGGCAAAACCAGAAGATATGCATAAAAGTCTCTGGTTAGCCACAAAATGGGCATCGAGGATCAGCAACGCCTAAATGGTAGAGGCGAGACCCAATGGGCAATCCTTGGAAAATCACACACCATGCAAAATGAGCCATCTTGTGTTCAAATATTATAGAACAAATAATCTGGAATCGCCTTTGCCAAACAAAAGGTGAAGACTGCAAATGCTAGCGGTTGTTCAAAGAAGACACCATTGGCAGATGTGGTGATAGCCAATAGTATCCAAGTCGTGGTTTATACCGACAAAAAGTGGTCTCAGGAGACCATAACCAATCCTTCCACCATGGCTTAGCAGAAAAAATACCAATCTTGTGAATCATATTCAATGGGAGAGCTGACATCACAATGTCGTAAGTTTCACGATCCAATCTGTTAAGATTAAATTGGACCCGTATATCCTCCCATGAGCATAAATTCATTGGCGCTCTAGAAAATAAGTCTTTGGGAGTATGAATACCTCGCTTGTGAAAACGCAAAGCATGAACCCAAGGAAGCTTAGCAAGAGGTTGACCTTGAACTTGAATGAGAGGGCACCACCAGAGATTGTGACAATTGAATGAAAGGCCTTCACGAAAACTAGAACCATTCCAGCGAAGCCAAGGTTTAGTGGCTTCCCAAGCTCGCCAAATGCTTTTGGCAACAAAAGTACCTTCAATATGAATAGCTTCTTTCATAACAAGAAGGGTCTGAAAGCCAATTCCCTTCCAAGCCAGGTGGTTAACGGGATAGCCTGAAGAAATACAGTGTCGAAGCAACACTTTCCAGGCCTCGTTACTAGAGACCGCCCACACAATCCATTTGGCACAAAGAGCCATACCTTGGCGTTGAGTGGAAAGGAGTCCAAGCCCTCCAGAGTCTCTCAGGAGGCAGCAGAATTCCTAGGGAACTCTGTGAAACCCTCTATGCTCCTCGGAGGAGGCCCATAAAAATCCCTGAGAAGCTTCTCCAACTTCATGTATGAAGCTTTAGACGGGGCCCAGCAAGAAGAGTAATAAACATGAGTAGCTACAAGAATTTTGGAGCAAACCTGAAATTTATAGCCAAAGAAAGTGGCTTGGTGATCCAAAATGAAAGCTTCGTCTCAATTCGAGAGAGCACAACATTCCAAAGATCCACAGGGGAGACTTAGCAAGCAAAAAGAATGCCCAAAAATTGAAAAAATTCTCCATGATTGATCCACTTCTAGTGATATTGGAGGAGCCTTTGAGGATTCAGAAGAATGGATTGCCTATAACATTGAGTTTTATGTCATTGAATTGCAGAGCCAGAGGCTAGACAAAACGTGTCAAGGTAGCGAAGAGCTTCTTTGACATTTTGCTCTTCTTCAATCAATGTAAGAAAGGAGTCATCTGCAAAGTGACCATTCACAAGCTGAGTAGAAGAATCAGGGAGAGCAATTCCTCTGACCCTCCCAATAGAAATGGAATGAGCTAATAAATAGCCAAAACCTTCAGTGGCCAAGACATATAAAGAAGGAGCAAGCGGACAACCTTGCCTAATAGAACAATGAAGGCCAAAAGCTTGACATTGGCAACCATTAATGGTAATGCATGCAGAAGCATTTCCTAAAAGCATTTTAACATATTGAATAAAGCAAGGGCCAAAAGCTAGAGCCTTCAGCATGGCAAGAATAAAAGGCCACTCAATGCAATCATAAGCTTTAGCAAAATTGATTTTTAGGAAAAGGACCTATTGCCGAGACTGACGAGCCCATTCCATACCTTCCCAAATAGCAATAATATTGTCTAGAATGAATTTGGATTTAATGAAGCCTGTTTGTTCTGGGTGAACGATCTATAGAAGCAGCTGACAAATTTTTAAAGCTAACGCTTTGGCAATGATCTTGTAGGAAACATCAAGCCATGATAGGACGCCAATTACAGATATCTTCGGAGTTGCCAGCCTTAGGTATGAATTTGATATTTCCCTTGTTAATTAAATTACCTAAGGATTGATTATGAAAGGCTTCTAGATAAACTTTGTGCAAGTCTAGACCCACATAATGCCATAATGCTTTATAAAACTCACAAGGAAAGCCATCACAACCTGGAGCTTTGTCATCTGCCATGGAAAGAGCAGCTTACTTAAGGTCTTCAATGGTGAGCAATTTCTCACAGAAGGCATGTTGAGTTTCTGAAAGCTTAGAAGGAACCACTTGAAGGCATTCCTGCAAAGCTCTATCGTGGTCTAGAGAATCCTCTTGCACTGTGAAAACTTTCTCATAATGAGGGACAAAAGCTTGAATAATATCTGGCAGCTCAGAAAGCACCATCTGTCCTTCCCAAATTTTCTTAATCCCTAGCGAAGAATGATGAGAACGTAGAGCCAGGAAAAATTCCTTCGAAGCTCGGTCTCCAATTTTAAGCTAATGAAGGCAGGCTTTGATCTGGGCACCCCTAGCAGAGTAGCTACCAGCTACCTATTTATGATGACGAAGCTGAGCCACCCTAGCCTATAAGGTTTAAGAAAAAGGATTGGCAGCAAGTTCTTTTGTAGCACGACGGAGATCCAAGGTGGTGGCCTCGTATGAGCACCGCTGAAAGGCGGCAAGTTGGCGGCTATAGATGCAGAGAAACTGAGCGGTGCATCGAATGGCGTTATTTCGCTAATCAATCTAACCGACCGTATGCTAAGCTGGATGACACTTTTAGAGCTCCTGCATACCCATTTCACTTCTTCTCTGGCATACCATTTCCCTCCTCCACACGCTCAGAGGGGCTACATGAGCAGCAAAGGCCGAGGGTATGAGTTGGAATAGTCGGGGCGTGTTGCAAAGTATGCACACCCATAACCTGACCCAAAGTTTCAACCATTGTCATAACTAGATTCTCCTTCCCCTTCACCAAAGGATTTGAAGCTTGTGCCAATGGGCGATTAACAGGTTCAGCCTGTTTAGCACTATTAGAAGCAGCAACTTTTCCTTTGCAGGAGACTGTGGTCCATTTGTCCTCAAATTTGGAATCTTCCTGGGACTTTGGAGGGTTAGCCACCTTAGGTGGTGACTTATCCCTTTGAGCATTCAAAGGACAATCCTTAATTTTGTGCTCTGATGATTGACAACAGAAACACGTATTGGGCAGGTTGAGGTAAACCACACGCTGGGTATGAGAGACCCCACCTATCTGGATATCAATAGTTTCCTTGAGGTCATAGGACAAGTCAACCTCCACATAGACCCTTTCTGGGGTCAACCATGAAAGAAACGATCAGGCTCCACACAAACCACTTTACCCAAAAATTGGGCAATGAGGTGCAGAAAAGACTAAAAAGGCAAAGGGAGGCCAAGGAATTCAACCCACACAAGGACACGAAGTCTCTTATCATCAGAGACTATGAAATCAGATGACCATGGTTGAAAAACCAAAAGAGAAGACCGCACATACCATGGCCCATTCTGAAGAATGGCTTGGACATGATTGACCTCAACAAAATGAAATAAGAAAAAACCTTTGGTCAGGTTTTGAACGCCGTCAAGGCGGACCCCATGAGGGGTCCATGCCTTAGAGACCCAATCCCTAAGCATGCTTTCTGGGGGAACCCTCCCAACAAAATAGCCTATTAAAGTATGTTGCTCAAGCCATTGGCAAGCATTATCAAAATCCTGAACAGGCAAAATAACATCTACAGATTTTTCAATATGCAAACCTCATGAAACACCTTAGGCATAAATTTCTAGGGACGTTTGTTCACAGGACCCATTATCGTCGGATGCTAAAACACCAACTCCAAAAGCAATAGTTGGGTTGAGGCTGGTCGAGGCCATTATAAACTCAAAAAATTCTTGCAGTAAGTGCGGTGTGACGCAAGACAGATGCTAGCAGAAAAAAGCGCACGGTGAAACCCTATTAGACCTAAAACCATCCAAAGCTTATTTATATTGATAGAATGTATAGCAAAATGGTCATAAATCAAAAATAATAGCAATACAAATGATATTTAGATTTGTAAGCAAAACTATGTATGTTGGAGCTCCTTCCTTCACAAATCCTACAAACAAACTACTGAAAACTATGCTAGAGTCCAAAACATCTTTGAATTGCATATTACAACCTCTGTGTGAGATTGCCCTCAAGAAACCAAAGGGATTTTGTCCTATGATTTTAGCATCCAAGGGGTTTTGTCTTCATATTGATGAATGAACACAAGTGCTCAAACAAATTCAGCAGAGTTTTGGTATATAAAAATGAGATGCTAAAATGAAGAAACTACTTGCATTTTATAGATGTTGAAGGCCCAACTTGGGTGCCCAAATTCCAATGCCCCTATTTTCCAGCAAATAATAATTAATATTATTTTTAATATTCTCCTGAGTCCAAAAGTGCCCACCAAAATATAAGTCATAACCTCCATTTGATGCCTAGCTAAAAATAGACAGTAACTCCTCCATAAAAGCTTGTCATAAAATATGTTAAAAATATCGAGAGTTATGCAAGGCCCATGAAGAATCGCATGCCTCATTGGAAGTTGAAATAAGATGTACAAAAATATTTATTTTAGGAAATCTAACTTGGTGGGGTCCTAACTCCTAGTCTGGTGGGCAAAAATCAAATTTCTTTAGTGCATTGGAAACTTGTGCTAAAAAATAAAAATCTCTAGAAAACTAAAAATAAAGATCTCCAGAAAACTTATGCTAAAAAATAAAAATCATACAACTTTTTTGGACAAACCAGGCCTAAAAATGCTCTAAAGACCTTTGAAAATGCAATTTACCAAAAATGTAGGAAATACCAAAAAATTAAATATTAATTGAAATTATTTTCTTTTCACTTTTCCTAAGCCCATGGGAAATATTTAATGGGTTTTGGGTCCCCCAAGATAAATAATTAGGAAAGGGACATTACAAGTCCACCCTTTCCAAAATTACTTTCCCTCAAGCAATGTAAATTTGGATGCTCCAAAATCTTTGGTCCTTCCCATGTAACATCTTCTACAAGTAGATTCTTCCAATGAACTAGATATTTTGTAATGCTTCTAATTCTTAATTTCTTCACCCTAGTATCAATAATAGCATCAGGTGCCAAAATGAGCTTCCCCTCATCATCTAAGGGTTGCAAATCCAATGAGGGTGTGATATATTGTCCAAGTGCCCTTTTAAGGTAAGACACGTGGAAAACATTATGGATCTTACTATTCTCTGGCAACTCCAACTTATAAGCAACTTCACCAATTTTTTCATGATCCTATAAGGTCCATAGAAGTGAGGTTTGATATTTTTATCCCCACTTCTTTTGATGGAAGATTGTTTGTATTGCTATAATCTCAAAAAAACCATGTCTCCAACCTCAAATGATCTCTCTATGCAATTTTGATTTGCATAAAACTTCTATTGATTATGAACTTGCTGGAGGTGATATTTGAGTGATCTCAATGTCTTGGCTATGCTTAACCAGGTCACTTGTTATTGGTACTCTACTATTTGTCAACACCCAATCAACAAAGGTTAATGTATCATATGTAGCACATTTCACAGTTGAGTATATTGTCTTTTCATTGATGTCAAAATATCAGGAAATCAGGATGTTGCATTACACAGTTTTCACAAGATGCAGTTGACAGATGTGTTGATCACATTATATTTCAGAAGATGCAGTTGACAGATGTGTTGATCACATTATATTTCAGAAGGATTCTTCATAGGAAAGTTTAAGTTATGCTTTCAGTGAAAGTGGCTAAGGTTGGCATTATGAGTGGTCTTCATGCAATTATGACACACTTTTGAATGTGACTTGTTGTAATCACAGTGGTTTGGTACCTTCTCAGTTTTTAAGTTGTAAAACTCTTACAAGTGGTTCTTCATGGTAATGACATCAGTGACATATCAGTGTTGATTCTATGTGAGTTTGTTCTGACTTAGTCATTTCAGAAGATGACACTCATTGCATCAATATTGAATCAGGAGAAGGGCTTATGTCATTTGATAAAAGTTAACTTGCATCATATTAACTTCATGACAGTGGCAGATCAGTTGAAGTTTGGTTTACAAGGTTGAGGTTTAAATATGTGTTGAGGTGTTTACATATGTTGAGGTTTAGAAAAATGTAAGTGGTAAATATGTTTTTTCCTTAACACCTAACAAGTCATAAACTTTGTGTTTAACACTTCTTATTCATTACCTTATTGCCCGTCACAAGTCTATGCACTTTATGTTATAAACTCAAACTGACCGGTAGAAGTGGTCATCGGGGCTTTAAGTTACGATGTAAAGGGTATCGGGTCGTGTGTTTACCGGCCCCGTTGGTTAGGATGCCCGGTTGCCGGTTAGGTCGGCATTGTATGGTCCGTGGGAAACACAAAATCAACGATTGTCTTTGAATCCTCAGTTGGCGGGCACCGAAGATCGAAAGGTCAGTTTTTAAATGGAAAGTTTTGACAAATGGTCAGTTAGCCCGATTAAACTTGACGTCCTCCTTGTTCTAAAAGGCAATAAAGCTTCTATTTCTATCTTCTCTCACCGAAGTTTAAGAGATTTTTGAATATAGAAATTTATGAAAAGGAGAGAGTGAGTTGTAGAAGGTTACTAAATATGAAGAATATGAAAAGGTAGTATTGTTCGAAGAGAATTCATTTTTGTTTGTTTTGTTGTTTGATTTTCTTAGGGAATGTGATAAGGTTGAGATGAAATTATGATTGAAGCTGAACCGGTTATGGGAAGATGAATGTTAATGATTTTTTTTGAGTGTGCAGATATGTTTTCAAGGAGGATATATAAGATCTAATGGTAGTGTGAAAAAGTTTTTTTTTGTGTAGAGAAGAAGAATGGTATTTTTGTAGCAAGATAATCCTTTTGCAGAGAAATTTTTTGTTGACATGAAGAGACATTTTGATAGTGAAATTTGCTCAGTTTTGGAGATGTGTTGGTGAAATCAAGAATGGAGATTTTTGATCAGAATTGAACAATATTTTCTCAGAGAAGGATAAAGCTTTGAAAAATGATTTCAGAGAAGGTTAAAAGTTTTTCAATATTGCAGTGAAAGAATCTATGAATTTGCAGAGTATGAATTGATTTGTTTTGAGATTGATTTGCAGAGACAGAGGTATGAAATATATTGAAGATCAAAATTGATTGACTGTAGGAGTTGAAGACAGTTAAAGGTTGATTGCAAAGAATTTATTTTGTTTATCTTAAAAGGGAGAAATAAGGTTGTGTTTTATTGAAACAGGGAAATCCCCTGAGTTATAACTTTCATTGAATTTTAGATGTTGTAATGTCAGTGAGACATGCAGAGAGATACAATTTGCCAGTGAGGCAGAATTGTAATGTCAGTGAGACAATTGTAATCTGAATTTTGTGTTAAGCCAGTGAGGCAGTTGAGTGGTTTTTATACCCCAGGAGGGTTTTCCACTCGGGAAATTTTTTGTGTCAAATCTGTGTGTTGAAATTCTGCATATTTACTTTGTTCCTTCTAAAGAATTCTAAATTGTGAAATTAGATTAATCAAAAGTATTAAAAAGTGTTAAAATTGTAAACAACACTGATTCACCCCCCCCCTCTCAGTGTTGTGTGTATTCCTACATCATAACCATATGTTATGTCATAAAATATCCCCCTAAGACTTTTTACCACCTAGTTTAGCTCCTAGGTCCCCTTAATGTAATCATACATGTTTAAAGCTTATCCTGGAGTAATTTCCCCAAAACCCATGTCAAATGGGGTTTAGGGGTCCACTTTAATGCTTAATCATGACTCAAAAAGCATCCCTAGACTTGGGTGCCCGCGCCCTAGTCCAAACTATTTTGTCGGGACCTAAATTTAAATGTGTGGCCCAAGTCCTGACCATTTAGCTGGGACCTAAATTTAAATGTGTTAGTTTATGACCGTTAAAAGGTTTCCCTTTGTCGGCCTTTTCAATTTGAATTATGAATGTTAGCAGGAATGCATAGATAAACATGTTTAAGGCTTCATTTTAAACCTAGATAGATAATGCAAACTTGTGATATTGAGCTAAGGGATTTCAAGGCATTCATTGTGTTGAAGAACATACTTGTGTTGTTATTGTGTTTGTTTGTTGCAGATTTGGCTTCATCAATCCATCTCCTCATGGTGTGAAGGATCTTCATTCTTTGTGAGGGCTTCACCTCCAAGGTGACATTTATTTGTGTTTCAATCAATCTATGTCATCATTTGATTTGCCTCTATCCACCAAGGACACACACTCTATTTAACAACAGTGTTGGAAAGCTTAAATGCCATTCCGGGGCTTGATCAAGGCAAGCTCCTAAACATCACACCCCCAAACCCCTTTCTTATGATTGCAAGTTACAAGTGTAGGATCTTGCAAAGTGGAGTTGCAGAAGATCATAGCAGAGGATAGAGATTAGGATCTAAGAAGAAATTGTAGAAAACCTAACCTACTGGACTAGGGTGCCTGCCCCGTAGTCCTCCCGACTGACATCTTTGAAAACTCTGAAGCAGGTTGTTGTCTGAATCACCTCACTGTTCCAGATCTATAAAAAAGTGACATGTTGGACTAGGGCGCCTACCCCAGTGTTCCTGAAGTTTTTGCCTTCATAAATATGAATCCTGGTATGTTTCTAATCTGCATTTAGTGCCTTTATGTGCGATCATTTGTCGTATCTTGTTCGTTTGTATCCAAAATCATATAATTAGGGTTTAGGGCTTAATTGAACTAGGGTTTGACATATATAGCAATCTAATCTATCTTTCTATATCATTCCTAAGTGACATCAACCTATATTTGAGTCCTCTTCATCTGCAGTGACTCAGCTCGATTGTTGTCCTTGAGTGTTATTGTGAAAGGAGGGTTTGATTGAATCTTCATTAACTACACTTCAACATACCTTCTTTTTATATATAACATTTTGTTGAACCCGTGTTTTTATTGAACTTGCACCTTGCTGAGTGTTGTAATTAGTCTTTGCATTCATCTATATCATATTCATCATCATACATTCAAAAATCTTGCATACATTTGAAAATTTTTTAAAAAAAGCATTTTAGGCTTGCATTAAGGCATAGTTTTGCATATTTTGTGTTACATATCATAAAAAAATAATTAATTTTCTGATATTTACATTAGAGTTGAGATAAATTACAACATTTCATCATTTCATGATTATTTACCTTGTATTTGCATATCTCATTTGCTAGGGTTTTACTTGAAATTTGTATTTTTTCAAATAACCTAGTAATTCCAAAAGCTAGGGTTTGTAGCTAAAATCTTATTTCAGATTTTACTACTCATTTCAACACTCTCTTAAATCTGATTTTGGACTATAGTGTTGCTACATTGTGTGTTTTTGCATTTACATTTACATTGAAAACAAGTGAAAAATTTGAGCATTTCGATTCATAAACAAGCATCGACTTGTATTTTCATTGCACTTATCATAAATACCTTTCATTTCAAATTTTGCATTCATTTTCAAGAATATTTTCATTGATCATTTGAAAATTTTGCATCATTTCATATTGTTGTTTGAATATTTGCATATTTTTAATTACACAATTTGTATTTCAACATAGGCAATTTAACCTCTCTCTAACATTTCTTTGCAAGAAATCTTAAAAGTGATCTACACTACCTTTTATACAACACTTTTGCATCTTAAGCACTTCATTTGTAGTGACACTAGTATGTTTTTGTTCTTTGCAAAAATCTTTAAAAAACCCGGTTTTCTCAAACTAGTGTTGTGGTGTACAAAACTCTCTCATATTCATTATATTTGATAAATGAAAATATCTTATTGTACATTGTTGTTCCAAGACATTTTAATATGGCATCTTCATCCCATTTCTCTTTAGTATCTTTGTATGCATATATCAAAGATCTTGATTTTCATAGATTCATAACCCTCATGGGTGAGCATCCTTCAATATTAGAAAATCTAACTGAACTCATATCCATGAACACTTATGAGAAAAAGGATTGTGAAAGTTCTTCTACAAATCATGATAATACATTGGATCTAATATCTCAAGTACATGACGATGATGATGATTCTATGATGCATCCTATTCCTCCTTTGGATGAATGTTCAAGTAGTTTGGACATCACTAAGGATGTGAATAGTTCTCCTTTGGTTACATGTTCAAACCCCTTGGACACTACTAAAGATACAATCATTGACAATTCTCTTCACAACAATGGACCTTCCCTTTGTTCCAATGCTCCTTTAAGAGATGAAACATTGGTGGATGAAAAAAGGTCCCTCATATTAAATCCTTTAGGGATGAAGGTCGAGCTTAATCAAAATCAAAGCACTGTGAATTCAATTACCTTTAATAGGTTTCTTCCACCCACTAAGGGATTATTAGAAACATGTAGTAATATTCCTAAGATGATTGTGCGAGGGGCACCTAATGCACCTTATTGCTTAAAACTGATGATTATGGTTCTAGGTGATCAAAAATCACCTCGACCCCTGGATTACATTCTAAACTATGCAAGACAAATCACTCAAAGGAATCAAGGTGTTCAAAATGTGTCGCAACAACCACATTACAATGTGATTGCTCACACATACAACACCCATAATAACAATCAAAGCAAGCAAGCACCACATGTGCCTGTCTCTCTTCCATCTTCTCAACCTATGCTTCCTCTACCACCTCATCTTACTCATAAAGGTGGTTAAGATTATGATCTTGTTGAGCAGCTCCGTGCTACTCCTGCTAAGATCTCTCTTTGGGAACTCATACAAATATCACCTACATACCACATAATGCTCCAAGAAGCTTTACAAAAGGTGATTGTACCACCCGTTGTTAAGTTGAATGATGTAGCAGCTCTGTTAGATTGTATGCATGCGACAAAAATGGATATTCTATTCCAACCACATGAATTACCATCAATTGAAGTTCAAAACCAATATGATCCTCTTATAATCTTTGTAACAATAAATAAAAAGTTGATAAAGAGAGTTATGATTGACAATGGATCGGCTCTTAATGTTTGTGGCATTGACTTACTATGCAAAATCAAGATTAACACTTCTATAATCAAACCAAATAGGATTAGCATTCGTGGCTTTGATAATGCTGGTAGACAATCCCTGGGTACTATAACTTTACCTGTAAAGGTTGGACCCATGACACTGTCCACCCTTTTTCATGTCATGCCTGGTTTGCTTTCATATAATATGATTCTTGGTAGACTGTGGATCCATGCCATGGGGGCAGTTCCATCTACCCTTTATCGATTAATAAAGTTTATTTATCAAAACAAGCTCTACACTGTGGAAGTCAATCCTGACCTAAATAACTATTTACATATTGAAATGCAAAAAGAAGTTAACAATCATAGGAGTCTAAACAACTTACAGGTTGATTTGTCATCACCTCTTGCCACAGACAATGTTGTACAAGACTCTAAACCATCAAATGCACTTTTTGGTGACAATTGGGGTTCATTAGATTTTACTCCTTCTTGTGTGGGGGAATATAAACTTAATAACTTTGATACATCAAAAGTTGCATCGATTTCATCCAAGCAATATTCGGAAACACGTGAGAAACCCAAAGACTCCTTGGTAGAAAACAAAGACAATACTCTTACTTATACTACAAATTATGAGACCTATGAAGCCTCACCATCTTCTAAAGAGATGGACTCTCTCTATGGTCATGGATTTCAAATTTTGTACAAAAATTGCGACTACATAGGCAATGGTTGTGGGGTAAATCAACAAGGAATCAGAGTACCTTTACAAGTTGCTAGAATTAACTACATGACCGATATTAGATACTATTCTTTGAAGCCCACCAAGTCCTACCATCATCCTAAACTTAATGTCAATACAATATCAACAAGACCAAAACTACATGCGAGATATCTTGAGCTGATAGACAAGGATTGTCTGCCAGGAAATATCCCATTAAATTAGGTAAGTATTTCTCCCTCCTTTAGCCACACTCGATGTAGCACCTATTCTAGTTGCTCTCAAGGGTGGACTCCTCCTAGATAGATATGTTATTAGCATTGTGTTGTGTTCCCTTGTGATGTGTTATGTATTGTTTAGGTCTCCTTGGATGACTCTTGATACTCTTGTATGGTCAAGGATACCGAGAGACCGCCCCTGTTGTGACCATTCTTCTATGTGTTTCATCATTCTTATATCTTGCCTCTACTCTATTTTATTATTGTGTGTCGTGCCTTAGGGCATAGCGTTGTGGTTGGTATCTTGGGGGCATCCTCCTAAGTGGTGTTCCTAAGACACTTATTCTCCTCTCTCATTTTTATTATTTACCTTCTTTAGTGATTCTACCTAGTTAGCAGATGACGAAAACAAACATATACTGATACAGACCGCGCATCCCTTCAATGAGTAAGCAAAAATGGACCTAGTCCATATATGAAGATGGGGTTGATATATATATATCTGATGCTTGACTAGTAGAATCACTTTGTGTGATGCATCATGTTGTCTTATCTCTTCTAACAAACCTTTGCAATACAACTACTCTATGCACTTTGGATTGTTTTATATCTCACCTTGTCATTACATTCAGTCCTGAGATACCTGCAGTATAAGCCCAACAACTATACTCAGATCCAAACTCATAATTGTAGCTTTGGTTTCTTGGATGGGATCTAATACATGCATAGCTTTCATGATTTGATTTGGTTATTATCTTAGAGTAAGATGTTCCAACCTTATCTTTTGATTATCTTAGCATATCTTATCAATGTGTTTGTGGGAGCATTCGACGATTATTTTTGGGGGCACGGGCTTTGCAAGAGCTCTTGTTCCCTTGCATGTTTTCGCTCCACCTTAACGTACTTGATATCGATAAGTGACATCAACCACTTTAAGGTGGGGGCATATATAATGGTATATGTCTAATCATTTTGGCACCAATGAAGTGTGTTTGTAAGCCCTCTCTGTGAGGCGGGATGACGTATCTCTTGAGCTAGTGCACATCCTTATTTAAATTGCAATAAAAAATCCCTCTCCGTGAGGTGGGATAACGTATCTCTTGAGATAGTGCGTATCCTTTTACATAAAGCCCTTATGCGGAAGGCGGGATGGTGTATCTCTTGAGCTAGTGCACATCCTTTTATACAAAGTCCTCATCGGGAGGTGGGGTTGGATCTTGAGCTATCCTCCCTTAATTGTGTATTTGGTGATTGTTGTAGCATAAGCTCAACTGTCAGGTGTGTCTGCAACGTGTTTTAGATGGTGGGATTTAGCAATAGGTTCCTACCATCGCTCGTGTTTGCCACGTGTATAAGATGTATAGTATGTCTATGGCATCCTATATGACACTCGTGTATTCCGTGTGTCTTCCTTGTGTGTCTTTCCCCTTGTGTGGTATTAAGGGTGTAGCAATGAGCTCTCCCCACACTCAGGTTTTGTTTGACATGTCTTCCCCCTAGTGTAGTCTCAAGGGCATAGCAATGAGCTCCCCTGCCCCTTTGTTAGGATTTTATTTCATATATGAAAATGTTATATCAATGTATTCATCGTGTTTTGCATGACTACTCTCATGTCTTCACCATGTTTTGCGTGCTTCTTACTGTCTTCATTGTGTCTTGTGTGTCTTCAATGTGTCTTCTAGTGCTTACCTGAGACTGGGGGCTAGAAATAGTTCCTCAATCTTGATGTATGCCTTAGCTTCATGTGCTTGGCATGTTCGATGTGTTTTCGATTGTACTTTAATGCATATATGGGTCATAAGATCATACATACATTAAAGTAGGGGCTAAATGTTATGTCATAAAATATCCCCCTAGGACTTTTTACCACCTAGTTTAGCTCCTAGGTCCCCTTAATGTAATCATACATGTTTAAAACTTATCCCAGAGTAATTTCCCCCAAAAACCATGTCAAATGGGGTTTAGGGGTCCACTTTAATGCTTAATCATGACTCAAAAAGCATCCTTGGACTTGGGCACCCGCGCCCTAGTCCAGACCTATTTTGTCGAGACCTAAATTTAAATGTGTCAGTTTATGACCATTAGAAGGTTTCCCTTTGTCGGCCTTTTCGATTTGAATTACGAATGTTAGCGGGAATGCATATATAAACATGTTTAAGGCTTCATTTTAAACCTAGATGGATAATGCAAACTTGTGATATTGAGCTAAGGGATTTCAAGGCATTCATTTTGTTGTAGAGTAGACTTGTGTTGTTATTCTATTTGTTTGTTGTAGATTTGGCTTCATCAATCCATCTCCTCATGGTGTGAAGGATCTTCATTCTCTGTGAGGGCTTCACCTCCAAGGTGACATCTATTTGTGTTTCAATCAATCTAATTCATCATTTGATTTGCCTCTATCCACCAAGGACACACACTCTATCTAACAACGGTGTTGGAAGGCTTGAATGTCGTTCTCGTGCTTGATCGAAGCAAGCTCCTAAACACCACAACCCCAAACCCCTCTCTTGTGATTACAAGTTATAGGTGCGGGATCTTACGAAGTGGAGTTGCAAAAGATCATAGCAGAGGATAGAGATTCAGGATTTGAGAAGAAATTGTAGAAAACCTAACCTATTGGACTAGGGCACTCGCCCCATAGTCCTCCTAACTGACATCTTCAGAAACTCTGAAGCAGGTTGTTGTCTGAATCACCTCACTATTCCAGATCTACAAAAAAAGTGACCTGTTAGACTAGGGCACCCACTCCAGTGTCCCTGAAGTTTCCACCTTCAAAAATCTAAATCTTGGTATGTTTCTAATATGCATTTAGTGCCTTCATGTGTGATCATTAGTTGTATCTTGTTTGTATGTATCTGGAATCATATAATTAGGGTTTAAGGCTTAATTGAACTAGGCTTTGGCATATATAGCAATCTAATCCATCTTTCCATATCATTCCTAAGTGACATCAACCTGTAGCTGAGTCCTCTTCATCTGCAGTGACTTAGCTCGATTATTGTCCTTGAGTGTTATTGTGAAAGGAGGGTTTGATTGAATCTTCATTAACTACACTCCAACATACCTTCTTTTTATATATAACACTATATAATGTCATAAATGGAGACATACCAATAGACATGTGGTAGGAAATGTTGTGGCAGTATTCTCCCAAATGCAACCACTTAACCCAAGCTGATTATTGGTCTAAAACATAGTTCCTCAAATACCCCTCAACCCATTTATTCGCTATTTCTATTTGTCCATTTGTTTGAAGATGATAACATGTGCTAAGATTAAGTTTTGTACTAGTCAAATGAAACAACTCTTGATAAAAAGAACCAAGAAATCTATTATCTCTATCACTGACAATATTTTTAGGCAACCCACATAACCTAAACACTTATTTAAAAAATAAACTAGCCACTTGAGGAGCTTTGAATTCTAAAGAAATAGTAAAGAAGTGTGCATACTTAGTTAGCCTATCCACAACATAAATGTAATCTTTACCATGTACCTTGGGTGACCTATAATGAAGTCCATGGATATGCTTTCCCACTTCTAATTTGGAATAGACAATGGTTGTAGCAATCCTACAAGAAAGGCATGCTCCACTTTATTTTGTTGACGGGTTAAATGCATTCTCTAATATGCTTAAGGACATCCTCCTATAGGCCCTTACATGTGAATCTCTTCCTAATCTATTCGTATGTTTTGTAATGTCTTAGATGCCCTGCTAATGGTGTATCATGGAAAACTCTCAAAATCTTCTCCTTCATCCTTGATTTTGGAATTAAGAAAATTCTATTCTTGTAGAGGATAAGTCCATCTATCATTGTATATATATCATCTTTCATTATCCCATTAAGGAGACTAGTAGAAAATACATTTTTAATCTGTTCTTCCATGATAGTAGCCTTCCAATCAGTAGAAATAACAAAAATGGGACATACAATAGGCATCCTGGAAAGTGCATCAGAAACTATATTATTATTCCCTTTCATGTACTCTATGTCAAAATCATAGGTTTTAAGCTTACTCACTCATTTTTTATGCATGTCATTCAGAAGATTCTAGCCAAAGAACTTTAAATCTTCCACGAAACAAGTATTGTCTAAACTTGGTCAATGCATGCATAATAGCCAACATTTCTTTATTATATATGAACAATCATTTTTTTAATTCTTTCAGCTTCTTGCTTTCAAATGCTATAGGATGCTCATTTTGTATCAACACTACTCCAGTTCCTTCACCTAAAGTATCACACTCCGTAACAAATGGTTGTAGGAAATTAGAAATGACAAGTACTAGATATGAACTCATTACCTCTTTGAGTTTGTCAAAAACCTCTAGTGCTACCTCAGTCCATGTAAAAGATCCCTTCTTGGTTATATATATCAAGGGGGTTGCTAGCTGAGAAAAACCTTAACAAACCTTCTATAATATCTACAAAGACCAAAGCAACCTCTTAATTGTGTTAATGTGGTAGGAGGTGGCCAATCCAGAGTGGCTTATATCTTTTGTTGATCCATATAAACACCTTGAGCACTAATGATATGGCCCAAATATAGAATCTATGTCACACCAAATTTGTATTTGGATTCCTTTGCAAAAAAGTCTATTGCTCTAATATACCCAAAACTATATCTAATGCTTCAAATGATATTTCCAAGTCTTGTTGTAAATCAAAATGCCATCAAAGAAAACCAAAACAAAATTTCTCAATTGCTTATTGAATACTCGATTCATGCATGACTAAAAAGTAGTTGGTGCATTTGTCAAGCCAAAAAGCATGACCAAGAACTCGAAGTATCCAAAGTGATACCTAAATGTTGTTTTATGCACATTTGAGCATCCCTTACACAGATCTGGTGGTAGCCCAATCTCAAATCAATCTTTGAAAAGTACACAACCCCATGCAACTCATCAATTATATCATCGATTCTAGGAATAGGGTATCTAATTTTTAGTCTTCTTGTTCAAAGATCTATAGTTAATACACATCTATATGGTTTCATCCTTTTTCTTCACAAGAACCATGGATGAAGAAAATAGGCTAGAACTAGGGCTAATGTGGCTCATCGCCAAGAGCTCCTTTATGAACTTTTTTATCTCCTCCTCATACATTCTTGGGTGGTGGTAGGGAATGGTCATAACAGGTTTAGAGCCTATTCCAACTCTATGATATATTGGAATCCTCTATCAGGAGTAGTTCTAGAGGCAAATCACTAAACACCACACCATGCTTATCTAAAATATTTTTAATATCAATATGATAAGTGCATTTATTACCCGTGGATGAATTTGTAGGCATCACCAAACAACTCATTGCCCATAAAATTTGTCCTTTATGGAAAGTCCTCTCCATTTTTCTAGTGGACTTGGCCTTTGCCAAGGTATTTATGACTAGGTTCCCATGGCTCTTTTTAAGAAAAATAAAGTTTCTTCCTTCTAAGTTCATTTTTAGTGTAATCATCTATCCTCAAGTTCTGATATATGGTTGAGGTATGGTCTTTTGTAGAAACGCATGTGATCCCCCTTTCTAAAAATTCCCTTTTGTGATACAAAGGTAGGTGTCTTGGATTGATATGAAAAATTTCTCTTCAGCACAAATGGCTCAAGTGTTAGAGCTTCTTTGAGGGCTTCTTATAGAGTAGAGGGTGCAAAAGCCTTAACAATACTTTTGAGGGGTTCAAACAAGCCCTCAACAAAGATAAAAATGATTCTCTTTTTCTAAAATATCTGGTACCATTACTACAACATGTTGTAATTCTTCAACATAGGATTTCACTAAGTTTTGTTGTCTAATTCCTACAAGATCTCTGAAATATTAATTTTCCTCTTTTTTGTTCAAAGCGATCCATAATCCTTTGGTTGAATTTATCAAAAGTTTACACAAGGCTATGTCCTTGTGTGATTAATCCATGGTGCCACCAATCATAAGCAACACCTTCTGAATGTAATGTGGTAAATAATATGGCATCTTCCTCCTCCATAGGGCTAAGAGTGAAATAAGTTTGTAATTTCTATATAACTAGGCACGAGTAGAATTTTATTGCTACCATCAAATGTAGGGGCATTTAACTTACCAACCTTTTATTGTGGCACCTTCTTTTCATCATTTTTGTTGCCATGTGAGATTCTTCCATTAGGAACTTTATTTCCAAGGATGGCCAAATAAATCACAAATGAAACTATGTTTTTGAAATCTTTAGATTCACCTTGATATTCTTGAAAAATTATGTAAATCTCCTCTGTGGGAGTGACCTCTAGTTCTTTCTCCTCTTTTTCTTTTTTTATGCAAGAACATAGGCTTAAATGGTTTTGGTATAGAATTAATTGTAGATGTACTCCCTTCTCCTAGAGATGCTTTGGGAGGATTTGGGGTTTTATAATTTTGGGAGAGCATCATTTGTGTCATGAGGCTGCCAATCTACCTTGTCCTTAATTAGTTTGAATTAAAGTCTCATGGAAGAAAGTTGCTCTTTCTTCATCTATTAACCTGTGCTTTCCTCTTCCTCCTTCTATTATATCTTCTCTTTTATCAATATTTTATGCTTGTAATTTCCTTTATTCTCTTCTCTGATGCCTAATTTCTCTTTCACTAGGAATCAACAACCATTTTATTAACCCTACAGGCTGGCAAGATCAAAGCTCTAATACCACTGTAATTACCCAATCATATATTTTTGTAAATAATATCAAATCTAAAGTATACACAACAAATAAAATATAAAATGCATTGAAATAAACTCCACCCAATTTTCATGTTAAAGATTGTAACATAAAATGTCAATTTTACAATTAACTATGTCATAGAAGCACTCAATGTTTGCACACATAAAAAAACTTCACCTAAACACTCCAGAGCTAATTTATATTGATATAAAGTATAGAAAAATACTATTAGAAATTAGAAATAACAACAATACAAATAATATTTAGATTTGTAAGCAAAATTGTATGTTGGAGCTCCTTCACAAATCTTGCAAACAAACTACTGAAAACTATGCTAAAATCCAAACAATCTTTGAAGTGCATATTACAACCTCTGTGTGAGATTTCCCTCAAGAAACCAAAGGGGTGTCATCATTTGATTTCATCATCAAAGGGGTTTCATCCTTAGATTGATGAATGAACACAAGTGCTCAAACAATTTTGATAGATTTTTGGTATATAAAAATGAGATGTTGAAATGAAGAAACTGCTTGCATTTTATAGGTGCTAAAGACCCAACTTGGGTGCTCAAATTCTAATAACCCCTCTTTTCTAGAAAATAATAATTAATATTATTTTTAATATACCCCCTTTAAAATTGCCCACCAAAAGATAAGTCATAACCTCCATTTGATACCTAGCTAAAAAATAGACAGTAACTCCTCCATAAAAGCTTGTCATAAAATATGCTAAAAATAGGGGAGTTACACAAGGCCCGTAAATAATCCCATGCCTCATTGGATGTTGAAATGGATATCCAAACAAGGACATACTAGCTACAAAATTAAATAAGATGTATACAAATATTTATTTTAGGTACCCCAACTTGGTGAGGTCCTAACTCCTAGCATGGTGGGCAAAAATCACTCTTCTTTGGAGTGTTGGAAAGATATCCAAAAGGCCTATGCTGAAAAAAAAATTATACAACATTTTTAGACAAATTAGAGCCCAAAAATGCTCTGAAGACCTCTAAAAATGTAATTTACAAAAATGTAGGAAATACTTTTAAAAAAATATTAAATTGAAATTATTTCCCTGTCACTTTCCCTAAGCCCACATGAAATATGGAATGGTCTTTTGGGTCCCCAAATTAAATTATCAGGAAGGAGACCTTACATTTGGCCTAGGAGAACATGTTCCCTTGGGACATACTAGCAATCCTCTAAAGGTATTTTTAAGTACTATAATTTTTCTAAGTAGAGCAGAGAGCAAAGTAGCCAAATGTAAATTTAGTAAATCAAAGAGTAGGAACACGAAATCATAGAGATCAAATTTGTATGGTAGAAGGACAAATCTATAGATGCAGAAAAGAACCTGAGGTGTAAACTTGACCCAGAATAGTACGAATCTATATGCATTAAAATATAGCAAAAATGTTAGTTCATGTTGGTTGGATTATAGTGCCAACTTGCTATTGTGGACATGGCAAGAGTTGATCTAGTGCTAGTGCATTAATTGGATTCCCTTATTCTTAAGGTTCAAGTAGCAAGTGGATGATGCATGGAAGAGGCTCTATCAAAATAAGCTAAAGAGCTCTTGGGATTTGAACGAAGGTGACATGTTGTGTGTTTTGTGGAAGGGTGTTCAGTTGTTGGTTTACACCTAGAGCAAGGCTTTTAAGCAAGCATTCTCTTATTGGAAAGTTTCAAGGAGAGTTGTTTATTCCAATGCTTCTAAATGAGAATTTTCTCATTTGATGTTTTTTAGGAGCACAACCTTTAGACACCTAAAATTGGTCATTCTTCCTCACATCCCTAATTCATTCCTACTTACCCCCAATTCATCCCTATTCGCCCCTAAACCATCACTAATCATCTCTAGACAACCTTAGAAATCACTATTTCTATCACATTAACTGAATAAACACACGTTTAGATAGTTAATTAACCAATTCCCCTTCAAACCATAATTTTACAATATTTTATTGTTAAAATCACTAGTCATGTACTATTCACTATTCATCTGTACCTTCAACTATACCTGCATTAGTACCTAGCCCTAGTTAAAATGATTTATTAATCATTTATCCCCTTTCTCCATAGTCCAAATATTAGATAAATTTATTTTATCTAATATCCTTTTATCCCATCCCATGAATTAAATAAATATTTACATTTATTTAATTCTCTATTTTCTACACTTTTGATTAGGTCACCTAAACCTAATTAACTAACCTAATCCCCCACTTGCACAAACTAAATCATAATCTAATCATAGTCAAATCCTCTCCATTCCCCCAAATGTACAAAGGCATGGGCCTCTTGTACATGTCCACATGGCTTTCTTGCAAAAAGCATGGTCAAGGACCCTTGTACAAAGGTCCTTTTGTCCTCCATCCACTATTCCTCCAATTTTAAATTGGGCATGTACCCATGCCTCCAATTTAAAATTCAAATCTATTCCAACTCATCCCTTTTCCTCTAATTTTAAATTGGACATGTACCCATGCTTCCCAATTTAAAATTCCAATCAAATCCAACCCATACCTCCCATCTAGCAAGACAATCTCATCCATCTATCTTCCCAAAGCTCAATCTCAACCATTCATTCCTTCCTTGATCCAAGGACATCTCCCATCCACCAATCCTATCATGCCATTTGTCCAACTCTCCTTGCTTGAGAGCTCTCAAGCATCCTCATCCATTGATCTCCAAATCAAATCCTATCCATCCATTTGAGCCTCCAAAAATCTATAAATTGGAGCTCACCCCTTTACAAATCAATAAGCCATCAAATGCAAAGACATTCTGCCAAATTGAGTTCTCACATTCACCTAGCTTAGTGCAATCATAAGTAGCATAGTCTAATTTCATATTCACATAGAGCAAATCATCACTAAGGTATTTAGATAGGGCGCAATTAGGTGATTAGAAGCACACTAATGATTTAGCTCAATCTTGAGGTCCCTTGGGCTTGGGATTGGGTGCAATTTAGAATAGTTTGCATTCGTTTTAGGATCCCGTCTCTTAGGTAGACACAACCTATTAAAGAAAAGTGGGTGGAGGACAAAGAATGCTAATTCTCCTAAGATTTCTTTCAACAAATTTAGCCTGAATCCAGGACACATAGACAATGAGGTCAAATGTGACCTCTTTGGGATTAAAGTAGACAAATTGAATGTTTAATCACGTGTTTAAATGTGAGTGTTTTTTTTTCTTGTTGATCACTTGGTTTGATTGTTTTGATGATTTTTTATTGCTTGAAGGTAAATGTTTTTTTAATTGTTTTTGTGTTTAAAATGCATAAAAGAAATCTAATTTGAATGCATATATATGTTTTTGGTGTTTTTCAAGTTTTGAATGAATTAACTAATTTAATTAATTATTAATAATTAACTAACTCACCAAGTAAGATGGATTACTCCTTTCAACTTGATACAATCAATTAAATAATGAATTATCACACATGTAAGAACTTATTAATCTAAGAACAAATAAAAGAACTTTTTATAATTTTTGCTTTTTAAAAGGAAATGAAATAAAAACAACTAATTAATCTAATAACTAAAAATGACTAATTAATTAATCAACTAAATCAATTCTATTACTCTAATTGATTTAATGTAATTAAATAATTAATCAAATTCAATTATAATGCATTGACTAAAACTTGAGGAAAAGGAAAAGCTCTTCTAAAGAAACACAGTGATTTTTCTTTCCCTTTTTCAAATTATAATCTTTGTGTAAAAGCATACATATAAAGGTAGAAGAAACTCCAACAATAATTTATCTTCTTCCAATAATAAACAACAGAACGTGTAGACACCTGAAATTGATCAACACTTAGACATCCCCCTGTCAACATCACCTTGCGACACTTTTGTCCTAAGAGTCCCCTTTACCATATCCCCTTCTAAATTAATTAAATAAATTAGATGTATTTAATTAATTTCCTCCATTACCCAATTTAATTAAATAAATCATATTTATTTAATTAAATTTATCCATGTCCTCCCTCTATCCAAATTAATTAAATAAATTCTATTTATTTAATTTATTTTATCCTCACATGTCTCTCATAATTAATTAAATAATTTTATTATTTAATTAATTATCTCGAGCACTTATCCTCATCCTCATCCACTTACCACAAACAATAAATGACTTGCACAAAAGTCAAACTGGCTTTACATCTCAACCATCCAATTCACATTTCACCTCTTAATCTCAACCGTTCACATAAGAATATGCCCCAATCCTCCACCTCTTAATCCTACCCATCCATTGCACCTCTTAATCCTAGCCATCCATCATATCAACCAAGCATCTGTAAATCAAACATCTATTAAGCCATTTTGATCAAGTGTTTCAAAGTAATGTCATGGTGTTGGTTTCCAGAGCAATCAACATACCATTCTATCAAGGAGCATAGCTAGTGGAGCTAGGGTGCACTCCATTCCACTCTATCAAAGGAGAAAGGGTGATTTGAGGTAAAGATCTTGTGTTATTATATTATCTTTGTTGTGTTTTCCTCTTATCAGTTTCTTGTCTTCATTTTGGCATGACCAATGGGACCCACATCCCTTGATCTAGCTAGTTTTTTACAGGTTTTGTAAGCTTTTTGTTGCAGGTTTAAGCTCATTTTGGTGAAGATCTAGGGATTACCTATTGCAGGAGGCATCCTAGAGAAAAATAGACCTTACTGTTTGCATCCAAGAGGCCCAAAAACCTAGGATCCATATATAACTCGACATATTTCTGAGGTAATTTTTTTTTTGACTTTGCAAATCCATACGGATCCATACCGTACAGACCTGATATACCACTCTGTGCAATCTTCAGTCACCTTATCACGCACTCAGTCCACAAAAGCCTCTATCACAGGGTTATCGACACAAAGGTTTGCTAAAATTTATATATTTTAAACTTTGGTCGTTTGAAAAATTTTAATGGGTCGATTTGAAATATTAACCACAGGGTTTGATTTTTATACGTGGGTTTTTTTAGCCTTTATCCACCATTTAAAAATATATGACTACTGGTATGTGGCATTATTCCCATCCAACGCCCAACCCTCCCACTACTTGAATCGGCACCACCCAGACTTATCACTTGTTGACCACCAACTAATGCCACTGCATGTCGCCATGGTCGCTAACGGTGACCTCTGTATGTGACTAGGTCAACAATCACTGTGCTTGGACTGTGACTTAACCATAGCATCCTCTGGCAGTTAACCAATGCCTACCATCACCCTACCCAATCCCCTTAACCACCACACATAATCATAACTACTAGCCCCTTATTATTTTTCTGTCGCCTCCAACCCTAGTCACATGAGTGACCAAGGGCTTCACTAGCCTAATCACTAGTTTTAGTCACCCGATCCAACCAAAGCATGTGACCACTGCATTGACCACCAAGATTTGATTGCTAGCAGTCTAGCAGACAACCCCCCTAGTTCATTTGTCATAAACTAGGGTTTTTTCAATTTTGCATAACTTTTGCCCAATAGGTCAGATTTTTACAAAATTGTTGGTGTTGAAAAATTTATTCAATGAGCTTTGCAGTGGTGTAGGCCTCATCATCAGATTCAACCCAGATTTCAAGGTTTATTCATTTGAACTCATTGTCTGCTTGCAAACTTAATTCACATATAACTTTTGCAAAACATATCAAAATTTGACCATTTTTTTGAAATTGCATAGAATTTCTCAAGCAATCTAATAAAATCATCTCATTGTTGTATCTCATCATTTGTTTTAAGTTTTTTCGATATTTCATCATTTTGACCTTAACACTTGTTTTGTAGCATTACGCTTGCTAAAGGCTAAAATCTTTCAAACTACTAACAAGTTTACTGCATGTTCGCATGTCCAAGGATGATCATTAAACCAATCTTTGTGCCTTCTTTATTTGGTGGGCTTGATCGTGACTTGGGGTGTGTATGCTCTTCCCTTGCACTTAGTGTGATCTTAGGAATCAAAGCATCCTATAGTCACACTCATTTTCACAACACACATCATTTTATTAAGGTCAATTAATCTTTGCTTGTGTGGATCAAGAGTATGTTTATGCTCTCCTCTCACACCTTTAGGTGATCTTGAGGATCAAAAACACCTCTTGCTTCACTAAATTGTCACCCAAGGTGTGTTAGTGTGTGTATGCTCTCTCCTTATGCTTCGTGAGAGCTTGGGGATAAAAAACATCTAACATCTACCTTTCCCTTTAGTAGGCCTGCTTGGGGATTTCATCATCCCAAGGGATGACCTCAACCACACATTCCAATGAGGTATATCAAAAGGGGGAGAATTAAAGTTGTACCTCAATCTAGTCACATTGTCATTGGCACAACCTTGGGGACTCAGGTGACTTCAGACACAAGGTGAAGTGACATTTGCTTAATCACATGCCTTACGTACCTTGTTTATATAGGGGGCACCCTTAGAAGCTTATTCATCCTATCTTTAAGACATTTCAGTCATCTTTTAGTGTGGTGCAAGGGTCAACAATCAACCTTGAAGTTACTCACCGTGTACCTCCTTGAGATGAGATAGAAGTCTTCTTTGGGAAAGGCATCAAGGCCTCCAAGGAAAGGGAAAGGGTGAGCGAAGGCCACTTGATTCCTAGCAATTCAATCTTGGAAAATATTCCTAGTTAGGTAGGAATATTAAGAGGTATTGAGTGTGGGCCTACACTAAAAGTGTTACATCCCTATTTTCTAACTTGCTTTACTTTTACTTTTTACTTGGGCATAAGTAAATTTGTGGTGATGTTATAGACTTACGACAGGATATGACATGGAATTATATTGAATATCATTTATGAAATCATGGAAATGATTATGTTATTGTCGATTTAATATCTATATGATGAGATTTGATTTACTAGTTGAATTTATTGAATAATGATGCACTGATTACATATTGTTTGATGACAAGTGAAAACAAGATTACAGGTTATCGACTCTCAGAGAAGAGAGAGAGTATCTTTCGAGAAGAGAGATATAGACCTTGGAATACGAGTGGTCTATTTGCCAAACAAGTTTAGTGTTAAACGATAATGTGAACCAATGAGTCGTATGAGGTAAGCCGTGTCTTGCTAGTTACTTTTGAATCTAATCGACAGGTAGTCGATATCTTGATTTTCATTTAGTTAAGTCGATGATGAGTCGACATAGTCGTTGCCAGATAAACAACGTCATAGCCATAAAACAATTACGTTATTCTTCTTGAGTCACTTGAGGTTTTACTGTCGCCTCTTAAACGTTAAGACGTTCCCATCAAGTTAGATGACGCTAATATTGCCGACGTTTAACGTCAATAGATGAACCTATTTGTGGCAGATTTGTGGATCACGTCTCGTAGTCGAAAGATGCGAGAAGTCATTTTTTGCATCAAATGATTTAGAAAACTTGTGTGCATTACGCCCAATCCGTCGTGATTGCCGTCAAAATGCGTTAATCATGTATTGTGAATTTATTCCCTTTTGTAAATCGACGGAAGTCGAATGTGAAGTCGTTATATGCTATAACTGTTATGGTCGTTATTTGGAAGAATATTCCAAAATTGCCTTAGTTATATTTTTGGTAAACGCGAGGTATTTCCTTTAGTTTATTGATGTCGTTTTTCTTGTTGAAGCCGAGTAGGTTTACGCCCAAGTTCTATTGTTTTTGACGTCTTCAATTTCGAATGAGTCTTCTTCCTTCTAGCTTAAGACTTTGAGTTATTATTGATCTAATCTTTATTTTTGGTAAGTTGGCCTTCGTTTATTCTCTTGATCGACTTTAGAGACACTTTATTCTTTTATAAATGCCACCCTGCAAGAGTTGAACTCCATTTGCGAAGAACGTGGCATTGAAGCCCTTATCTTATGTGTAGTGGAAGGGTTGTTACTTTTTCCAACTGCCGTATCACCTTATAAAGCTCCATTATGGAGAGAGTGTTGGGGATGGTTAAAAGCCAACCTTACATGCCATAAGATTTGACATCTTATGAGGCATGGTCGATGGTTGTGGGGCCGTGACAGAGCTTCGCCGTGGGAAGGTTTTAGAGCGGGTTTTGGACTGAGTTTGGGTGGTCTTGGGGAGAATGGAGAGACGTTTGATACAATATAGTAAGGAACGGTTTGGAGGGGAAAGAGGAATCCGCAGCTCCACCATGAAGTTTTCTTTACCAGAGAAAAAGCTTGAGGTGATTAATCTCCTTCGCCGTGGGAGTTTGGGAGGTGGTTATGCCGTTAAGAAGAAAACTGAAACCGCAGTGAGTTTAATGCGAAAGGAATTTCCTTCATAACGGGGAGTTCAAGGATATACTCCATCGACGTGGAGAGCGGAGGAAGGCATCTATTCGGTGGTTGTTGATAGAAAACGGGAAAGAAAACGCAGAGAGGGGGGGATCATTCCACCTTGCCATGGAGATAGTGGAAGGAATAGCTTTCTGTTGTTAAGAAATTTGGAAACCGGCAGTGTAAGAGGACTCTTCTTCTTCGCTGTGCACGGCTAGGAGGAGTGGTTATGTTGTGAACAAATCAGAAAACCAGAGAGGAAGCACGTCCTTTCTGAGGAGAACACAGATAGGAGAGTTCTGTGAGTCTAGAGTCGGAGGAAGATCCTTCGGGGATGACGCCGAGAGCTCGGTGAGGACGAGCTTGCAACAACAGACCTCTAACTCCATCGAAAGGTTTCCATTCTCCTTTATTTTTGCAGTCTATGATCAATATTTGTGTCTCTTCTCTGCAAGGATAGTGTAATAAGTTTACAACGTATAGGATGTGATAATAATATCATTTTACTGTAAGTTTTGAGGAGGTTGCTTACAAGGAAACGTTATCATTGTTGTCTTCATTAGAACACGAAAACAATGCTATCCTCTCAGAAACACTATCATTTCATATCAAGAACGAAACCAGAATGATAATATAACACAATTTTAAAATATATATACACTAATGTGATAAATGCATGATGCAAAATGTGAACTATATTCTATTAGCTGTCGGCAATGATGCATGTTTTGAGAGGTTTTTATATGACTGTATTATAAGTTTAAAATTGTCTTGAGTGCACTCGAAACGTTAGTTTCATAGTGAGAAACCACATTGCACCACGTGCCTATTGTTTAAGGAACCTAAACCCCAAATTTAATGCATGTATCGACGTAGATTTTAGATTGTGTTGACAGCCGAATGGTGTGATTTCAACTGGCTGTGCTGTCGGGAGACAAACCCCAGAGTAGGCAAGGGTTGCAAAATGTCTCTCTGTCCAAACAAATAAGAATCCTGAAAACAAGACATTGAATGTCGACAAATGCGTTTGATCATCTCTAGTGTCGTGAGATAGATTCCAAGTCTTGTATTATCTTATTTTACGACTCTTACCTCATTGAACCATGTGAAACCATTTGTTTTGGAAGGAGGTGTAGAGTTGTAGTAATAGTAATTATTCTTGGTCGAAAACCATCATGATTTTTTGCAATGAAAAGATAAGGGTGGGAAACCCGTATTTTTGTGTCGAAATTAAGTTGCATGTGATGAATCTTGTGTCGCAATTACCTTGTAGACCCTTATGAGTAAAAAACTTTAAATCCTGGGCTTACGGGAAATTGTATTATATACTTGAGTATGTTGTATAAACATATGGGAACCGTATAGCCGAGTTAGAGACCACTTAGGAGTGGATAATTATAAACGATGTTTTATATGATTATGGGATTATGATTACATTACAAATGCTATCCAATGAAATAGAAAACCCTTTATTCATCATGTAAACGGACATGAATCCATAAACTCAGGAATAGAGTAAACCTTTGCTCTATGCGCTAATGCATGAGGAAATTCAAACACCTTGAGGGTATTGAGGATGTTTTATAGAACTTATAAGTGGGTGAACTCATTTTGTGAGTAGATATTAATGTGTCATGAACCCTAATTTAGTAAATGTTCATACCTGTCTTGTTGGAAAGAGATTTGTTCTAGTCAACAAAGATTAACCCTAGGTAGGGACAACTCCTTGTTGAGTTAAAAGTTGAATTGAATTACAAGTCGTAAGCCTCAGATTTTGCAAACATGCAAGAGGTACCATTAAATGGTTAAGTCAAACATTAATTCATTACACCTTTTTATCACAACTTCTCTAAGCTATTACTTGTCGACAAGGGGTGAATCTCTTATGTTGCGTAGATGCAATGAGAGATACTTAAGAATGAATAGTCTTTCCATAACACTTGTAGAGCAACGACAGTGTCTTATGAAATTACCTAAGTCAGAAAGACTAGGTTTGAGTTAGGCTAAACTCAATAGTTAAATCTTAAACCTAGATATGGTAACTATTATAATAAATCATTGAGGTCATCATTTAAATCGTGATTGAAGGGTCAAGTGCCCTGACAATGCGTAATTTTTCTTACTTGCAAGAAGTGATTTAGATTCCTAGACTATAATGCTTAACCTGGTTAAGGTTATCATCTTAGTCGTAATCAATCTATCTATATCTATTATGAGACAATAAGTCATAGACCTCGGGAATTGCAATGATGCAATGAGAGTCCTTGTAAAGAAAGAAAGTTGAATAGGTCTATGGATTATGGACAATGAAAGAAATCATGTATGAGTAGGGAAGACTAAATTAATTAAAACGCCATGACTTCATAAGTTGAATGTAGGATGACCAAGTTGAACTGTAGGAATATGATAGTATCCAAGTCAAGTTGGAGTGGGTGAATAATACGACAACGTTCATTGCGAATGTCAATTTATATTGAAAACTATGGCCATAGTAATGCATGTCTCTGGATGCATTGTCAGTTCACTGTATCTGGATTGGACATCCTATTGCGAATCATACTTAGCTAGAGGGTATCTTGGGTTGTATGATAGATAGAGATGTGTAAGATACAACACTATGTACTCGGAAAGGCAAATTACCACTGGTCACCTTGGTCTATACTTCTCGTGAAGGGTAGGGCCACTTCCGGTTAGGAAGGAGTGCGGGAGACCGACGGTCTGTGGTTGGAGGTAAATCACTGGAAAGATACTCTCTCTCTCTAGCAGAAGACATGTCGAGGCTTGCGATAAAGATGTTAGAATTTCGGATGCAGTACATTTCTGAGACTTGTGTTTATTAAGACTAAGTAAAACATTATCGGATTCAGGTATTTATAATTGATTTTTTTTTGTAAATGTTGTACTTGAGAAAGACAATATGGTCTATTATATTTAGTAATGAGAGATCTTGCAATTGTAGTTACTCGACTATTTGATGAATAAAAGAAAAATTTTCCGACTCATTTTACCTTGTAAATTTACTTTAAGGGGTTAATTTTTGGTTTTACTTTGTTTTTAGAATTTGGATGTTACAAAAAGTCGATCCCATTTGAATAATCTAGGGTTCTATTGTGTTTTGCATGCGTGATTCATTTACATTTTCCCAATCCAAATCCAAATCCATTGCAAACCCTATGCATGTATGTGTGAAATCTATTGTTTACAAATTGCCTAAGGTCAAGCTTTAAATCATCCATTTTTATCCAATCCAATCGACTTTATCCTAATCTTCCAATAAAAAATCCACCTCATCCTCTTCATCCTAATCATCCCTCTTATCCACCTATACCAATCATCTTATTCATCTCCTAATCCAATCTAATCCACCTCATCCCTAATCATCTTATCCACCTCATTGCTAATCATCCTAATAATGTCCCTCATCCATTTCATCCCAATCACAACCTAATCATCCAATCCTATCCTAATCATCCTTATCCACCTTGTACAACTATCCTAATCCTCCCTAATCATCCAATCACTTTGTCCTTATTAATCCTAATCATCCCAATCCAATCAATTTCATCCTAATCATCCAACCACATCGTCATCCCAATCTATCCCCAATCCATCCCTAAACTATCATTTAGGACCCTGATCCAAATCAAGTTATTAATCCAATCAAGGTCCTAATCCTCATTCATCCTAATCCAATCTCCATCATCTTCCTAATCCAATCCTTAGTCTATCATCCTCCATCCATTGTCATCCTTAATCCACATCATAATCCCATTGTCAAACTTAAGCCAATCCTCCATCATCATATTAATCCAATCCCTTCAGCCACCTAATCCCATTTCAACTAAATCCTAATCCAATCCATTTATCCCTCATCCACAATCAATCACCCATTATTCATCTATCCATTCCAATCAAGCATCCAATCCCTCATCCTTAATCAAAAATCATCCTTTGAAAATCAAATTTTGGTTAAGGACTTAGTCTCCTTCATATCCCATCCACTTTCATCCAAAATCCCAATCATAATTATCCAAATCATCATCAAATTCCCTCATCCAAAGGATCCTAGCCTTGATCTTGCATCATCCATTGCAAATCCAATAAAAAATCAAGACCTTAATTTGATCCTATTATCCTTAATCCAAACTTGCTTAAGAATGTTAGTCTATCATAAGTATATTTATCAAATCCTATCAATTCCTACTTAAGAACATAAGCCTATCTTAAGTAGAAATCAAATCAATCCAATCAACCCTCTTGCTTAAGAATGCAAGTCTATCTTAAGTATAGAGAATCATCCTTCAATCAAATTAAATCATTTTAAGGTCTTGACATTTAATCCTCAATCATCCATCATCCTACATTATCTCATCCCCTAGATCCTAGACCAAGAACAATATGGATCCTTATGCACAAATACAAGAAATTAAACGTAAGTATGAGGGATTTGATCCTATCACCAAGGCAAAATGCATAGATATCATCAATAATATTCCCTTAGCACATCTCGTCATTGGATATTCTCAAGCTCCTATCACATCAACATCCCCATCCTATATGTCATCCCCATCAACCTCATATCAAACTTCACCCCCTCATGCAACCATGTCATCATATCTATCCAACCTATCAATACCTCTGAGTTATCCACCTTCCACCTATTCATATACCTCACCAATCCTTCCATCACAATATCCCTCGAATCCTATTAATCTTCATCCATTAGTCCACATAACTCCTAATCCATCAATCCCTATAATCCCTCCACAATATATCTCTAACCCTCCTAATCCTAACCCATTAGCCCATATACCTCCCAATCCATCAATCCCTATAGTCCCTCGATCACAATCTCCCTCCACTCCTCCTAATCCTAATCCATTGATCCACCCATCTCCCAATCGATCAAACCCTATAGTCCATCCACCATCAAACCTTCCAAGCCCTAATCCATCGACCCATGAATCCCTGAAGGATCTTCTCCAAAGACTATTTACAAAATTTGAAAGCAAAAGCAAAGCTATGGAGCCATCCAAATCCACTCATCCTTTGTCATCCCCCTCTAGCATAAGGATTCCCAAGCCCATCAATCATGAACAAGAGCCTCCAAATACCATGTCTATTTCTCCAAATCCACCATGTTATCCAACACCTATCCTTGAACCTACCAAAGAGCCTTCAAATACCATAAGTGTAAGTCTAGATATACCATGTGGCCATGTTGTCAACCATTCTGAGTCTACCAAATCCATCCAAGAAACTTCTACTTCCATCCAAACCCAAGAGCTATGTCAAGGTCCTAGTCCAAAGCATGTGGAAACATCACCTCCCCAACCAAATAAAGATTAAAGCCTCCCAATTCATTCCATCCATAACCAATATCACACTATCTATGCTGATCCTCTCTATGATCAAGATATTATCTACGATAAAGATCATATCCATGAGCAAGAAATCCAAATTCCTCCTATCCATAGTTTACTTAATCTCATCTATGATCCCACAACCACTCACAATAACGAAACCCACATCACTCCTATCCATCATCCAATAACACCCACCTCCCATGATGAGACACTTGGTCCCTAAGACAACATAGAAAATTAAACAACTAGCTTAGATCATATCACACCGCATCCTAATGAGCATAATGGTAATCAAGATCCAAGCATCCCAACTCATCCCATTTCTAATCCCTCACCATCTCCATTGATCCCCCATCATCCCCCATTGATCCTTCACCATCACCTATCAACCCTATCCCAAATCCATCATCCTATCCTCTTGGTCTTAAGACCTTCATTTATGATGGTTCTCTTGTAGGAGAGGAACAAACTCTATCCACCACCCATCCTCCCTCATCTAATAATGGACTCACATCTTGTTTCTAAAACAACAACCATCTCATTGCACATTGCATGCTCCAAAACACGAAATATCAAGGTAAAGGCTTAGTCCTTTATGAACAAGGTATCTTGGAGCCCATTCATGTCAAAATCCTTCCACGATTGCATGGCCTTTGCTACATATCCCAAGGATAATGATCCAAACATGTTGGTGCCACCCGCACACTTCACAAGGCATTTTCTTTCAATCCCAAGCGAGTTACCCCTCATTGTACCTCCAAATCATATGCCACCATTCCTCTGCCATCGTCATATAAATCTACAAAGCATGTGACCATACATCTCCCTCCATCCACTCTACCTCCACTCCTTCTAACTCCCATTAATCCCATCCTCAAATCCCCTTATCCCTTCATCCACAAATCCACTAATCCCTCCATCCACATATCTCACTCCCTTAAATCCCCTACAATTCCTAATCATGACCAATGAATGCACACATCACCTAAACATGAAGCGATCACAAAACCCATGGGATTCAAAAATAAAAATTTGGATGCCTCCTTACATAAAGTGAAAAATCCACAAAAGCCCCCAGATTATCATGCCATACGGCATCAATATACAAAGCCAAATCCATCCAAAAGGCTACAAACTCCCACACCCCCAAAAGTAAAATATAAAACAAAAATGGTGTGGGTCCCCAAGCAATTAGCCTTAAATCCAAATGGAGCATCCAAATCCCATTCTATAAAAAATCCCAAATCCCACAATCCCCCTCCCTCATCTCGATCCCATACTAAAAAATCCCCATTACTCCCCACTCCCCATCATAAATATAAGATTCAAACTCCACTACGGTATGTGCAACCATTGGTCTTGATTCCCCTCCACCCCATGGCATTCCCTCATGCACCCATACCCCCATCTTACATCCCCTATCCCACATATCTCCCCCATCACATCACTATGATTCATGCTTTCACATAATCCTCCCATCTATCCATTCACCCATTTATCCTTCATCCATCCATAATCCACATCATAATCCACTATCCCCCATCCATCCATAATCCACATCATAACCCACTATCCACCATCCATCTCATCCACTCACCTACCAACATCCATGCACCTAACAACACTCAACATGGTCCATGTGCGACAACTATCCAACATGGGACACTATCTTTCTTGCTGTGGAAACAGACGCTCGAGTCCCCATCCTCCATCCAAATTATTTTCTCCATCTAAATCCACCTATCCCATCCAAGTAGCAAAAATTTGAAAAAAAGGCAAAAAAAAAGTAAAGAGAAATCATTCGTCCAATGGTGAAAACCACTTTGCTGGTGCCTTGGATAAGTACCATGATGAAAACCCATTTATGAGCATCATGTGTAGAGCGATTATCTATGTACCTTACAATTGGGCAAGTTGTCTCATTTATCCCATCCTGTCATTTCCTATCTTACCATCTTCCTCTATTATATCCACATACCTATCTCATTCCACCAATCTATCCTCCCCTCCTACTTTTGATCTTGATAATGACAGGGGAAAAATGTTGAAAAATGCTTTGGACATCTTTTGATATAGCTAATCGTTTCCAACCAATCCTATCACCTATCCTCGTAAGCATTGTCATGCAAAATCCTGAGCATAATATATAGAGTGGGGCATGTTCTTCCTATGCAACATAGTCCTTGGAGACCCCTCCATCTATCCATCATGCATATTCCATCCATCCCATTTGTTGGGACCAAAAACCGCAGGTCCCAAATCCTACAATGTGTTCCTATTTTCCAGGCCAGGGGATGTCATTAGGAAAATGGAACAGGGACTCATCCATAGATTTGGGATGGTTGAAGACCAACTACAAGAGTGGGTAATCTCTTTTGCTCTTCTAGCTCAACTAGGATTGTGAGGGTAATCCTGGAGGTATCCTTTAACAATAATTGAAAACTACAATAGGGCTGGTACTGCAGACATGATGAGACTGCTACTTCAAATTGGACATGCTAAGACTACTACTGCTTCTGCTACTGCTGACATGATAAGGCTGATACTAACAACAGAATTTTGGCAAAGAAAATGAGTATAGAAGCATTAAAATGACCTCTTATACCCCCAAGACAATAGAATTTTGGCAAAGAAAATGAGTATAGAAGCATTAAAATGACCTCATATACCCCCGGGACAACAAAATTTTGGCAAAGAAAATGAGTCTAGAAGCATTAAAATGACCTCATATACCCCTAGGACAATAGAATTTTGGTAATATCATTTCGTACAAGACCAAATTATTAGCTCTCCCTCCCCCCAGTCAAAGTGATCACAAGCGGATGGACCGGGGCGACCTAAGGATGAACGGTCCAGAAGCGATCTTGTGCACTAGACAGATACCAAAAGTGCTCATACGAACAAATCTAAAGATTCCATGTACTTAGCCAAACCACCAAACAAGTTCCCTAGGGGGGCACCCTTTGCATGCACGGGGGGGTAACAACAACCATTGAGAACTTTAGGATCAACGAGTTAACATGCAAGCCACCTGGTTAGGACAATAACAACCAAACGTGGAAACAAAAGATGGAACAAAGGATGAAGGAAGCAAGCAGGGAAGGATGCACACCAAGCATTGATCCATGCAGGGAAGCACCGAAGCAAGGAATCCAACAAGGATGATCAAAGGATGGAGGGAAGCAGGGAATGAAGGAAACAGAGAATGACTAAAACACACTTGTTGTATGATGTGAGGCCGACTATTTTACCTCCCATATTTTGATAATTGTGCTATTCAGTAGTGACTATGTTTCATTATGCAGACTTGATGTTTTATCTCACTGATTTGATATATGTGATTTGATTCAGTCATATTGGATGATATGTTGTGGTTCGACGTATGGGACATATATATTAGATGTTATTTTGTTATGAGATTCTAGTTGTTTATGTGTTATGGTATTAATTGACATATGATTGGATAATGCAGTTTGATTTGGAGTTATGTAGTGATGTTTATCTCAATTGCGTGAAGTTAATTTCAGTTGCTTCAGCTATCACTTTTAATGACAGGACTGACACTTGATTGAGATGTGCAGGTTTTACGTTCCCTAGCCACGGGAAATCGGAGGTAGGATTCACACCATGTTATTCCCTGTTAAGCTGATCTGTTCCCAAGAGGGATAAGGATCACGTGTGTAATTGAATGATGATTTATTGTGCTTGGTTTAATTTTAATTATTTTTAGCCTTAGTACCCTTTCTTTTCTTATTGTGATTAATATTAAGTGTTGTAAAATTTTATTTTGGATTTATGCCACTTGGTATTTTTTTATTATTCTTTTTGGGCCATTTAAATGTGGATTTTTGACCCCTTTCATGAACCCTAGGGTCCCAAAAGTTACCCTAGGTGGTCAACCATGAGTCTAGGGTCAACTTGGACCACCTAACCCTAGTTTTGACTCACCTTAGGTCACCCTAAACCATGGTTGAGTAAAAGTGACGAATTTGGAAAGAGGGAAGATGAGGGATGGGCCTTGCCTTGGGAAGAACCCATCTCCCATCCCTATGTTTTGGGAAGCATTCCCAAGGAAGACTAGGGAGGTCTCCAAGAGTCCTCCCAAACTCCCAAGTGAGTGGGAGCACCACTCAAGGCCATTGTCTTCTTGAGGTGTGAGTGGGAATCCAACTCACCACTTGTCCCCCTCCCACTTGTGTGGAAGCACAAGTGGATGAGGTGGAGATGGAGGTGGAGTGAGAGGAGGACATTTGTCATCCTCTTACCTTCTCACTCTTACAAGTGGTTTTGGAGGAGGGAGGAGATGGTGACAAATGTCACCTTCTCATTCCCTCAAGGCCAAGTGGATGGCCTATAATAGCTCCTCTTGTAGAGGAGTGGGGGTTCTTCTCTTCTATTCTTTTTTTTCCTTGCATTTTTTGAGACTTCTTGCAAATTTGGATCTTCCTTACTAAGTTTGGAGGAGTTAGAGAAGGTTGGGAGATTCTGAAAGTTGGAAGGCTTGGGAAGGCTTGGAGCTCTTCACCAATTCTACTTCCATTGTCAAGGCCTTGAAGGTAGGCCTCTTAACTTGCTTCTTACTTTGCTTATATGAGGTTCTATGTTTGTTTTTCTGGTTGTAAGTTTGTTTGCATTGTGATGTTTTTGTATTTGATGTGGGGTTGGGTGTTATGGTGAGAGCACCTCCAATGGAGGTAATGCTCAACTTGTATGGGTAGGGGAGAGGAACAATCCTTGGGGGCTCTCCCACAGTATGTGTTATGCCTTGAGGGCTTATTATCATTTGATGAGAAGATAGCTATATGGAAAGAGTGCCATGCATATTGTTTGTGATTCTTGTGGATTGTGGTGTTCTGAGATTTTGGATTGAGGCCAGGAGTTGAGATTTTCTTTTCTTTTGGGAGCCCTTTTAAGTTGAGAGGTCTATTCCCTACCCTCACCAAACTCATTTACATGAGTTGATTATTGTGCTAAGCCTTTGGGTTGTTTGAATGGATGTGTTTGATTCTGTTGTAGATTGATACACTTGTGTGAAATCCCCTACCTCCCTAGCTCGGGGGTGACCCACTTGCGGGTCTATGGTAGGGAGGAGAGCTTTCCTTTCTTAGTGGCTGGACTTTTTGTTGCCTTGTTGGTGTGTTTAGCTGTAGGTTATTAAGTGAAGAGATGAGATGTGTAGGAGCTCAAGTTGGTGTTCATATAGCCTCTTGTGTTGGTTGTTTTTGAAGCCATAGCTACTTTGGCCCTCTTGTAAAAACTGTTATTATTCTTGCCACGGAGTTGGCTGAGTTAAATTTGAAATGTAAGCATTTGGTTAAGTTATCAATGTTGAAAGAGAAATATGTGTTGAATTGGTTTTGTCAATGTGATTTTCCTCACAAAGAAAGTATGGTGTTGTGGAATGCGTGTGAATCTGAAGAAAAATGTTATTCTGTCCCTGTTCAACAAAAAAGAGATAAATACATCATTGGTAGTTTAAAAGTTATTTACATAAGAGAAAAGAGGAAGTTTTAATTTAATTTGCTGTTTGAAAATGAGATTAAGATTAAGTTATTTCCAACATTGAAATAGTTAATTTGTATGTAGTCATGATTTTAAATTTGCTGTCTGAAAATGAGACTAAAATAAAATTATTTGAAATGTTGAGATAGATAGTTTGTATGCAGCGATAATTTAGTTTTGAAATACTGTTTGGAAATGAAATTTTCCGTTATTTCTCGAGTTAATAATATGGTACCATTTTAATACGATGTTTTAACATGTTGGTTTTAGATTTTTTAAAAAAAACATATACATATCCACTCAGTTCATCCTATCATTGTATTATTCTGTGTATATGCTGTGGTTGAAAGAAATACAGAAATACATTTTGATGGTTGCTTTTAACATATATATATACTTATATATATGTATATATATATTTAGAAATCTATATATATATATATATACATATAAAAGTGCATACAGAACTGTTATCTATAATATACCAATGCAGAGGATAAAATCCCACTGATTATTACGAGTGAACTGAGGTTATGAAACTGAGTTATCTATGCAAGAAGCTATGGAAATATATATATATATATATATATATATATATATATATATATATATATATATATATATATATATATATATATATCATTTTTGACAACTAGAATGGTGTATGACACCAAATAAAAAAAACTGTGAAGACGCTGTGTATAGCAGTGTATTGCAATTTTTAATAAATAAAAAAATAGAGGAGACAGGGGGGAACGATGGCTACCCACCGCCCCCTGCCTCTGCGTGTCTTATGGTGTGGGGGGAGGCATAACCCCCTCCCCACACCTTCCCCCTTGCTGTCACGTAGCCGCTGCTACGGCTTCCCATCACCGCAGTCCTGAGTCCGCAGTCCCGCGCCCCCACGACCCGCTCATGACTTCCCCGCCTCCTCCTCTGCCGTTATCACCACCGTCCTCTGTGGCCCCTCACGTCCCTGCACCCTTCTCTCCGCTCGCCCTCCACCGGATCCATACACCCCCACACGGAGCCGACCTTCACTCTCACGACCCCCTAACCGTCCTCGCGGCCAGGTACTCTTCGCCCCATCTCTCTCAGTGTAACCTCTAGCATTTCAATGCCATTTGCATCCAGACCTGTAGTATATGATATACCAAATAACACCGTCAGTTTCTAAACAAATAATATATAAAAAATAAAAAATAAATAAATAATACATAGTGAATGAACATATACCTTAAGCTCACTATGCTTACCTCCGTGGAGGTTGTGGAGGTATCTATGGCTTCCATCTCTGGACCAAACCCTAACCAGCAAGTGCTTGTGGCAAGAGTAAAAGAAAGCTATACCATATCACAAAAGAGGAAATTAGGGCATGTGAGGATAATAGAATAAAACAAGGAATTAGGGCAACCTGGTCTTTAGAGGAGAGTTTTAAAAATAGAATATAAATAAAATTAATAGGATTAGGGTTAGTTAGAATTTGGGGATTAGCATGGTTCCATAATTTTGGTGAGATGGATTTAAATAATGAGGATTTAAATTATAAATTTTATTCAAAGACCTCACTTGAACTTTTCAAAACTCATGGATATGTATAAGAGAAATTCATTATATAGAGCATTCAAACAAATGAATCCCTATAGTTATATATATATATATATATATATATATATATATATATATAAAATATTGTTTGTTAATAAATTGGTAAATTCCTTTAAATAATAAATATATTTAATTGATAAGTTCTTTTTTATAATAAATATTATTTTCTTTTTTTAACATGTATTATATATCGTTATTATGTAAGAAGGAAGCCTTATTGAACAAAATTACGTAAGGGTTATAGATTCTTGTCAATATTATTTACATCAACATTTAAATTGATAAAGGTAAATATATATGTTTTTTTAAAAGATTCTAAACGTAGAATAAAATGGTGAATCGGAGTTAAACCATTTTAGAAAAAAAAATAAAAATAAAAAATAAAAATAAAAAAAATAAAAAAATAAAAATAAATTTTTTACCTAGCGAGAGTATTAATCATAACGGAACTATATACCCTTACGTTAACTAAATTAAGTCATCTTATGCATGTATTAAGCGGCTAGCCAAGCCTAACCAATAGAATGAGAAAGCGTCCAACCGAGAAAAGAGAGACAGACTAATTTAACGCGGAGTTAAACCCGAGCATGAACCCCGTATACGTCTCCTAACAACTATAGTAATCTTGCATAAGTGACCTAGTTTACCAGGTAAATAGAGCATTTAACCAAAACAGGATAACTAGGTAATCAAGTTAAGCGATAGTGTAATGAATTTTAGTCCACATCGATAACGCGTTATGCTGTCGATTTGTCTCTAGATTCCTAGGGCTAAATTTACGTCACTTTATTAATTTCCTCTCCATCCTTCCACTTCAATCATGCGTCATCATGTCATCGTAATTATCCACTTGTCGTTCCAAATTTGATTAGGGTTCACTGTAGGCAAATCCATCATCGCCTAGGGAACTTAGGGTTCAGGTTATTTTAGTCTAACCCTAGAAGCGACACACTTCGTGTTGTATACCCCTAGACCGCCTTCACCTCCTCAAATATGTTGTCATGCTTACGCCTCAAGCGTATTGCCACTGAGCACGCAAGAGCGTGCGAGGTGGTTCTTAGGGTTAGGGAGAAAAGTTTTGCGTGGTTCGTGTCATGACCACATGGCAAATGTGGGCATGACACATGTGTTTGTGTCGTGACCGCACGGGAGATGCGGGCATAACATTTGGTATCAGAGCCTAGGTTTTTTTTAAAACACTGGGCTTGTTTTAGACACACTATTGTTTCTGCAACTATGATTGACTTGTGGCTACCTCGTTTTGTAGGATGCCTCCCAGACGAGTTCGGCGAGCGCAGACCCGCCGCACTCCACCCACAGAGGTACGCACTGATTCATCAGCTGTGGGATCGGGTCAGCCGGATCCACAGGGTCAGCCAGATCCACAGGGTCAGCCAGGTCCATAGGTGCAACCACTCCTACAGCCACAGCCAATTCCTCAGGTACCGCAGGCACCACCGGCCCCACCAGATATGGGACCATAGATTTTACAGGCCTTACAGGCAATCTTAGATAGGCTTCCTTCAGCTGTAGTTGAGCCGCGCGCAGAGCCACGTGTCGAGCCCCACAAGGATCTGCGAGAGGAGCCCCACATAGAGCCATGAGGGGCACCACGTGAGGAGCCTTACGTCGAGCTACTAGAGACAGAGGAGGTTGGTTCGGCCAATAGGGCCCGTAGCAGGAGCCACCCACATCGGGCTAGACAGGACGAGACAGTGCGTGTAGAGCACGTGGGTCACAGGCCTTATGAGTATCATGCAGAGGAGCCTATCAGGGGGCACAGAGATAGAGGAGATCCCATTAGAGACATACTGAGGTTGAACCCTCCTACATTCATCAGGACCACAGAGGGAGCTGAGGCAGAGGCTTGGCTTATCAGTTTGGACAGGTGCTTCGCGTTACGTCCTTACGAGGGCAACACAAAGGCCCGTGTGGCAATTCACTTGTTGCGAGATGCAACAGCTACCTGGTGGCGCACTGAGGAGTGCAAGCGCCACCTTTCTTTAGACACCCTCTCATGGGAGACCTTCATTGAGCACTTCAATGCGCGCTATTTATCAGACCACTACAGGCAGCGTCGTCTAGACGATTTCCATGACCTCCAACAGAGAAGACTTATAGTGGCTCAGTATGAGGCTAGGTTTACAGAGCTATCTAGATATGCGGAGTATCTCCATGACGAGAAACTCCTGGTGCACAAGTTTATCAGAGGGCTTAATCATAGTATAGCAGGGCATGTTCGGATGGTAGACCCCCAGACTTTAAGTGATGCTACCGAGAAGGCATACATTGTTGAGGAGATTCAGGGATGAGGGCAGAGTTCTCGTCCTTAGTTTCAGGATCGGGGACAGCAGCAACATCAGCAGAGTTTTCGTAGACCATTACAGCCACCTCACAGAGGAGGATTCAGTTCAGCATCCTTACCTCCTAGACCCTCACAGCAGCAGCAGCCACAGCAGCAACAGAGAGCTAGGACACAATAGAGGTCACAAGGGGGACATAATAGGGGTTGGTAGTAGCAGGGCCCGCGCAGAGATCAGAGACAACAGGGACCACCTGCGGGACCCGCGAGGTCATAGCAGTCTTATAGGGGTTCACAGGGGTCTACTGGCAGATCAGGACAGTAGTAGTCAGGTAGGACCCAGACTATATAGGTACAGGTTAGGGGCCCTTGTTATGTTTGTGGTGGAGTAGGACACCTAGCTAGAGAGTGTCCACAGGGTTACACAGTAGGGGGACAGCCTCGTGCAGGAGGTTCTGAGCAGACAGCGGGTGATGTGGGTAGATCCCACCATATGTTTGCAGCGGTAGATAACCACTAAGCAGATTTTTAGGTGTCAGTGATCAAGATGTCAGGTATGATTGGGGGTAACCCCATTTCTATTCTCTTTGACTCTGGTGCTACTGATTCATTTATATCTCCATCGTTAGTGGAGCGTTGCAGGCTGGTGGCCTCTAGGTAGGGTGATAGGTGGGTAGTGGAGTTGGCTTCAGGAGCCAAACTGACAGTAGATACCTTAGTCCATGATTGTGAGATTGCCTTTGGATCCTTCACTACAGTATGCGACCTTAGAGTCATGACATTAGGATCCTATGATGTGGTGTTGGGTATGGATTGGCTTGCGGCTCATCGAGCCAAACTAGATTGTTGCCGAAAGGCGATCAATTGTTTAGACGATCACGACACATCAGTTGAGATTGTGGGCATGCAGAAGCCCACCGCAGTGCCTATGATATCCGCTCAGCAGCTTAAGCGCTGCATGCAGAAGGGATGTCAGATGTTCGCCATCACAGTGAGTGACAAATCAGATGACGAGCCAGAGGCATCTTTGGATGATCATCCCATCCTTAGAGAGTTTGCTGATGTATTCCCAGCAGAGTTACCGGGGATGCCTCCCCGACGAGAGGTAGACTTTCACATAGACTTAGTGCCGGGTGCCGAGCCAGTGTCTCGTGCACCCTACAGGATAACCACACATGAGCTCACTAAGCTCAAGCTACAGTTGGAGGACTTGCTCGAGAAGGGACACATCCGACTGAGCGTTTCACCTTGGGGCGCTCTTGTCATCTTCGTGAAGAAGAAGGATGGGTCTCTTCGTTTGTGTATGGACTACAGGCAGTTGAATAAGGTGACGGTGAAGAACTGTTATCCTCTGCCCAGGATTGATGATCTTTTTGACCAGATGCAAGGAGCCAGGGTGTTCTCTAAGATAGACCTGAAGTCCAAGTATCATCAATTATGTATTGCAGAGGCAGATATCCATAAGACCGCCTTCCGGACTCGTTATGGGCACTATGAGTTCACAGTGGTTCCCTTTGGCTTGACGAACGCCCCTGCAGTGTTCATGAGTCTCATGAACGGGGTGTTTTGTACCTATTTAGATCGGTTCGTGATCATATTTCTCGATGACATTTTGATCTACTCACGGACCGAGGAGGAGCATGAGGAGCACCTTCGTCAGGTTCTACAGTGCTTGCGAGAGTAGAAACTTTATGGGAATTTAGCGAAGTGTGCATTTTTCAGGATAGAGGTTCAGTATCTGGGGCATATCCTTTCCGGCGATGGTATCTCAGTAGATCCATCAAAGATCAGGGCTATCAGGGATTGGCCAGCACCCACTAGTGTGACAGAGGTCAGGAGTTTTATGGGGTTAGTTGGTTACTACCGTCGCTTTGTTGAGGGCTTTTCTCGGATTGCGCACCCCATCACTTCCCTCCAGCAGAAAGGGAAGAGCTTTCTTTGGATTGAGTAGTGTGAGAGGGCCTTCGAGGTCCTCAAGGAGCGTCTTACCAGTGCTCCTATTTTAGCAGTTCCTGATCCTGCAACAAATTTCATGGTTTGCACGGATGAGTCACTTGAGGGATTGGGAGCTGTTCTTATGCAGGGTGGTAGAGTGATCACGTATGAGTCGCAAAAGCCCAAGACTCATGAGCTGAACTACCCCACGCATGACCTGGAGTTAGCAGTAGTGGTTCATGCTCTAGTCCGTTGGAGACATTTCCTATTGGGTCGTCGCTTTGAGCTCCATTTTGATCATCACAGCCTCCAGTATATCTTTACACAGCCGAATCTGAATGCCCATTAGTGGCGTTGGATGGAGTTCCTCTGTGAGTATGACTTTGATGTCCACTACATCAAAGGGAAGGAGAACGTGGTTGCTGATGCATTGAGTCGGAGGCGCCACGAGCTCTTGACCTTGACTTTGCGAGTGGACTTGAGGGACCGCATTATTCAGCATCTACCAGAGGATGAGTGGTATCTTGAGGTGCAGCAGGAGATTAGTTCACAGAGGGCCCTTGTGGGCAAGTTTGCAGGGTATACACTTGACACAGATGGTTTACTTCGTCATCGACAGCGCATCTATGTACCCCGCGTAGGTGACCTGTATACCGTAGTGCTATCAGAGGCTCATAGGGCACCATATGCGGCACATCCGGGGGTGAAGAAGATGCATGCCGATCTTCGACAGCTATACTATTGGGTAGGTATGAGACGAGATATAGCAGAGTTTGTTGCTCGTTGCCTTGAGTGCTAGAGGGTCAAGGCCGAGCATCAGCATCCAGCGGGTCTGCTATACTCACATGATATACCTGAGTGGAAATGGGACACCATTTCCATGGATTTTATTGTTGGTCTTCCTATGTCTTCGCGTCGCCATGATGCCATCATGGTGACAGTCGACAAGTTGACCAAAGTAGCTCATTTTTCCCTTGTGCGCACGACATACAATGCGCCAGCTGTGGTGAGGGTATTCTTGGATGACATTGTGAGACTACATGGGGTACCCCATCGCATCATCTCAGACAGAGATCCAGTGTTCACTTCAGCATTCTAGAGAGCCTTACAGTAGCCATTGGGCACACAACTCAATTTTAGCTCCGCTTATCACCCTGAGACAGATGGACAGACAGAGCGGGTGAATCAGGTATTGGAGGACATGCTTCGGATGTATGTTATGGACCATCAGTCTAGATGGGAGGAGTATCTTTATCTCATTGAGTTTGCCTACAATAATGGGCATCACAGCTCATTAGGTATGCCTCCCTTTCAGGCTTTATACGGCAGACCATGCAGGACACCATTGAGTTGGGATCAGATTGAGGACAGAGTCGCCATTGGTCCAGAGCTAGTTCAGGATATGGAGCAGCAGGTCACATTGATTAGACAGAGATTGCAGAAGGCACAGGACAGGCAGAAGAAGTATGCTGATGCTAAGAGGATAGATCAGAGCTTCTTAGTGGGTGACAGGGTATTCCTTAGAGTGCGACCACACAAGAGTCCAATCCGTTATGGAAAGGGCTCTAAGCTCGCACCATGGTTCATAGGACCCTTTGAGATTTTGGAGCGGATAGGACCAGTTGCCTATTGTCTAGCATTGCCACCTAGCCTGTCACGTATCCACGATGTCTTTCATGTTTCTGTTTTGAGACGATATATATCTGATGTATCTCACATACTAGACTGGAGTGCTTTACAGGTAGAGGCAAGCGAGCAGTTGGTGCTGGAGCCAATTTGCATATTGGCTTGTTGGACGCTAGGCCTTCGAGGTCGAGAGCTGGACCAGGTTAGGGTCCAGTCGAATCGATATGACGGGGTCACGACGAATTGGGAGGATGCAGCTAGTTTGAGGGCACTCTATCCTCACCTTTTTGACGACTTCCAGGAGGAAGTTCAATCTTAGGGGGGGAGGATGTGAGGCCAACTATTTTACCTCCCATATTTTGATCATTGTGCTATTCAGTAGTGACTATGTTTCATTATGCAGACTTGATGTTTTATCTCACTGATTTGATATATGTGATTTGATTCGGTCATATTGGATGATATGTTGTGGTTCGACGTATGGGACATATATATTAGATGTTATTTTGTTATGAGATTCTAGTTGTTTATGTGTTATGGTATTAATTGACATATGATTGGATAATGCAGTTTGATTTGGAGTTATGTAGTGATGTTTATCTCAATTGCGTGAAGTTAATTTCAGTTGCTTCGGCTATCACTTTTCATGACAAGACTGACACTTGATCGAGATGTGCAGGTTTTATGTTCCCTAGCCACGGGAAATCAGAGGTAGGATTCACACCATGTTATTCCCTGTTAAGCCGATCCGTTCCCAAGAGGGATAAGGATCACGTGTGTAATTGAATGATGATTTATTGTGCTTGGTTTAATTTTAATTATTTTTAGCCTTAGTACCCTTTCTTTTCTTATTGTGATTAACATTAAGTGTTGTAAAATTTTATTTTGGATTTATGCCACTTGGTATTTTTTTATTATTCTTTTTGGGCCATTTAAATGTGGATTTTTGACCCCTTTCATGAACCCTAGGGTCCCAAAAGTTACCCTAGGTGGTCAACCATGAGTCTAGGGTCAACTTGGACCACCTAACCCTAGTTTTGACTCACCTTAGGTCACCCTAAACCATGGTTGAGTAAAAGTGACGAATTTGGAAAGAGGGAAGATGAGGGATGGGCCTTGCCTTGGGAAGAACCCATCTCCCATCCCTATGTTTTGGGAAGCATTCCCAAGGAAGACTAGGGAGGTCTCCAAGAGTCCTCCCAAACTCCCAAGTGAGTGGGAGCACCACTCAAGGCCATTGTCTTCTTGAGGTGTGAGTGGGAATCCAACTCACCACTTGTCCCCCTCCCACTTGTGTGGAAGCACAAGTGGATGAGGTGGAGATGGAGGTGGAGTGAGAGGAGGACATTTGTCATCCTCTTACCTTCTCACTCTTACAAGTGGTTTTGGAGGAGGAAGGAGATGGTGACAAATGTCACCTTCTCACTCCCTCAAGGCCAAGTGGATGGCCTATAATAGCTCCTCTTGTAGAGGAGTGGGGGTTCTTCTCTTCTATTCTTTTTTTTCCTTGCATTTTTTGAGACTTCTTGCAAATTTGGATCTTCCTTACTAAGTTTGGAGGAGTTAGAGAAGGTTGGGAGATTCTGAAAGTTGGAAGGCTTGGGAAGGCTTGAAGCTCTTCACCAGTTCTACTTCCATTGTCAAGGCCTTGAAGGTAGGCCTCTTAACTTGCTTCTTACTTTGCTTATACGAGGTTCCATGTTTGTTTTTCTGGTTGTAAGTTTGTTTGCATTGTGATGTTTTTGCATTTGATGTGGGGTTGGGTGTTATGGTGAGAGCACCTCCAATGGAGGTAATGCTCAACTTGTATGGGTAGGGGAGAGGAACAATCCTTGGGGGCTCTCCCACAGTATGTGTTATGCCTTGAGGGCTTATTATCATTTGATGAGAAGATAGCTATATGGCAAGAGTGCCATGCATATTGTTTGTGATTCTTGTGGATTGTGGTGTTCTGGGATTTTGGCTTGAGGCCAGGACTTGAGATTTTCTTTTCTTTTGGGAGCCCTTTTAAGTTGAGAGGTCTATTCCCTACCCTCACCAAACTCATTTACATGAGTTGAGTATTGTGCTAAGACTTTGGGTTGTTTGAGTGGATGTGTTTGATTCTGTTGTGGATTGATACACCTGTGTGAAATCCCCTACCTCCCTAGCTCAGGGGTGACCTACTTGCAGGTCTATGGTAGGGAGGAGAGCTTTCCTTTCTTAGTGGCTGGTCTTTTTGTTGCCTTGTTGGTGTGTTTAGCTGCAGGTTATTAAGTGAAGAGATGAGATGTGTAGGAGCTCAAGTTGGTGTTCATTTAGCCTCTTGTGTTGGCTATTTTTGAAGCCATAGCTACTTTGGCCCTCTTGTAAAAACTATTATTATTCTTGCCATGGAGTTGGCTGAGTTAAATTTGAAATGTAAGCATTTGGTTAAGTTATCAATGTTGAAAGAGAAACACATGTTGAATTGGTTTTGTCAATGTGATTTTCCTCACAAAGAAAGTATGGTGTTGTGGAATGCGTGTGAATCTGAAGAAAAATGTTATTCTGTCCCTATTCAACAAAAAAGAGATAAATACATCATTGGTAGTTTAAAAGTTATTTACATAAGAGAAAAGAGGAAGTTTTAATTTAATTTGCTGTTTGAAAATGAGATTACGATTAAGTTATTTCTAGCATTGAAATAGTTAATTTGTATGTAGTCATGATTTTAAATTTGCTGTTTGAAAATGAGACTAAAATAAAAGTATTTGAAATGTTGAGATAGATAGTTTGTATGCAGCGATAATTTAGTTTTGAAATACTGTTTGGAAATGAAATTTTCCGTTATTTCTCGAGTTAATAATATGGTACCATTTTAATACGATGTTTTAACATGTTGGTTTTAGATTTAAAAAAAAAAACATATATATGTCCACTCAGTTCATCCTATCATTGTATTATTCTGTGTATATGCTGTGGTTGAAAGAAATACAGAAATACATTTTGATGGTTGCTTTTAACATATATATATACTTATATATATGTATAAATATATATACTTATATATATGTATAAATATATATACTTATATATATGTATATATATATATTTAGATATATATATATATAGACATATAAAAGTGCATACAGAATTGTTATCTATAATATACCAATGCAGAGGATAAAATCCCACTGATTATTATGAGTGAACTGAAGTTATGAAACTGAGTTATCTATGCAAGAAGCTATGGAAATATATGCATATATATATATAGATAAATGAATTTATATATTAAAAAAAAATCATTTTTGACAACTAGAATGGTGTATGACACCAAATAAAAAAAAACTGTGAAGACGCTGTGTATAGCAGTGTATTGCAATTTTTAATAAACAAAAAAATAGAGGAGACAAGGGGGAACGACGGCTACCCGCCGCCCCCCCCACCTCTATGTGTCTTATGGTGTGGGGAGGGGGCTGTGCCTCCCCCCACACCCGTGGGTGTGGGAAGAGGCACAGCCCCCTCCCCACACCTTCCCCCTTGTTGTCATGCCGCTGCTGCTGCGGCTTCCCATCACCGCAGTCCTGAGTCCGGAGTCCCGCGCCCGCCGCGACCCGCTCACGACTTCCCTGCCTCCTCATTTGTCGTTATCACCACCGTCCTTCGTGGCCCCTCACGTCCCTGCACCCTCCTCTCTGCTCGCCCTCCGTCAGATCCATACACCCCCACACGGAGCTGACCTTCACTCTCACGGCCCCCTAACTGTCCCCACGGCCAGGTACTCTTCGCCCCATCTCTCTTAGTGTAACCTCTGACATTTCAATGCCATTTGCATCCAGACCTGCAATATATGATATACCAAATAACACCGTCAGTTTCTAAACAAATAATATATATAAAAAAAATAGATAATACATAGCGAATGAACATATACCTTAAGCTCACTGTGCTTACCTCCGTGGAGGCTGTGGAGGTATCTATGGCTTCCATCTCTAGACCAAACCCTAACCAGCAAGTGCTTGTGGCAAGAGTAAAAGAAGGCCATACCATATCACAAAAGAGGAAACTAGGGCATGTGAGGATAATAGAATAAAACAAGGAATTAGGGCAACCTGGTCTTTAGAGGAGAGTTTTAAAAATAGAATATAAATACAATCAATAGGATTAGGGTTAGTTAGAATTTGGGGATTAGCGTGGTTCCATAATTTTGGTGAGATGGATTTAAATAATGAGGATTTAAATTATAAATTTTATTCAAAGACCTCTCTTGAACTTATCAAAACTCATGGATATGTATAAGAGAAATTCATTATATATAGCATTCAAACAAATGAATCCCTATAGTTTTATATATATATATATATATATATATATATATATATATATATATATATATATATATATATATTGTTTGTTAATAAATTGGTAAATTCCTTTAAATAATAAATATATTTAATTGATAAGTTCTTTTTTAAGGAAGCCTTATTGAACAAAATTACGTAAGGGTTATAGATTCTTGTCAATATTATTTAAATCAACATTTAAATTGATAAAGGTAAATATATATGTTTTTTAAAAAGATTCTAAACGTTGAATAAAATGGTGAATCGGAGTTAAACCATTTTAGAAAAAAATAAATAAAAATAATAAAGAAAAATAAATAAAAATAAAAAATAAAAATTTTACCTAGCGAGAGTATTAATCATAACGGAACTATATACCCTTACGTTAACTAAATTAAGTCGTCTTATGCATGTATTAAGCGGCTAGCCAAGCCTAACCAATAGAATGAGAAAGTGTCCAACCGAGAAAAGAGAGACAGACTAATTTAACGCGGAGTTTAACCCAAGCATGAACCCCATATATGTCTCCTAACAACTATAGTAATCCTGCGTAAGTGACCCGGTTTACCAGGTAAATAGAGCATTTAACCAAAACAGGATAACTAGGTAATCAAGTTAAGCGATAGTGTAATGAATTTTAGTCCACATTGATAATGCGTTATGCTGTCGATTTGTCTCTAGATTCCTAGGGCTGAATTTACGTCACTTTATTAATTTCCTCTCCATCCTTCCACTTCAATCATGGGCCATCATGTCATCGTAATTATCCACTTGTCGTTCCAAATTTGATTAGGGTTCGTTGCAGGCAAATCCATCATCGCCTAGGGAACTTAGGGTTCAGGTTATTTTATTCTAACCCTAGAAGCGACACACTTCGTGTCGTATACCCCTAGACTGCCTTCACCTCCTTGAATATGTTGTCATGCTTACGGCTTAGGCGTATTGCCACTGAGCATGCAAGAGCGTGCGAGGTGGTTCTTAGGGTTAGGGAGAAAAGTTTTTCGTGGTTCGTGTCATGACCACATGGCAAATGTGGGCATGACACGCGTGTTTGTGTGTCGTGACCGCACGGGAGATGACATATAAAATGATGTCTATTTAATTTGACGACAGCAACCTTGCACAACTGCAAGTTTCTTTTATGCACTTGTGATTTGTTTTGAACATCTCCTAAACAATTTACAATGTATATTCTCTAGTGGTGTTGCAAATCACAAAAAACACATAGATCTAACTACTTCTATCTCACACAAGATTGATTCTATCTGATTTATAAAGAGATTGGTCAATCAAGAACACCTCCTAGATCAATGCCTTCGTTGAGTTACAGAGTTCTTAGACTACCAAAGGAGAAAACAACAAATAAATAGTATGTAGTTGCCTAACTGGAAATGCCCAGATGCATGAAAGTTGAAAATAGAAACAAACATACTTATTAATCCCTTCCCACACAATATTTATTCATTTACAATCTCAAAATGACCATTACAACATAATATGTTATGGATCTGTCAAATCCTTCAAATGAAGATTACAATCATACCACCAATCATGGCATGAGGAATCACACAAAAGTTTGAAATTCCTTAAATGAATACCTGCAACAATGGAGACATAAAATTCTACCTATAAAATGTTCTTTGATTCATCCATACAGTTTGCAAATGGTGTCCCTGAAGATCTAAAAATTTCTCAGTGTTTGAAACCCTAGTTGCCCTGCACCGACCACCTGAAAAATGTCAAAGAGACCAACCCTTGGAAAGATTTAAAAACCTCTATTTATAGCCTTTGAATCTTGGACTGAAAGATGGAATGGGTGGGAAAACCCTAACCACCTCACCCACAACATTAAATGCATTATATTTGACAATCCAATAACATTTATGGCCATCCACAGAAGTTTCCTATTCATCAGAATGTAGCTGAAAAAGTTTACTTTTTACTTTTATACGCCTAGAGCAAAAAGTGGAATCCCCAGGGGATCAGGGATCTATAGAAAATTGGGGGATAATAGGATTTATGGGGGATGGAGGGTCATCAAGATGTGGAACATTGAGGGGATCAACATGCAGGACTTTAGAGGGGTATTGGATGCAGGATACTTGGAAGGTGTCCGAATGCGAGGAAATGGAGGAAGCATGGATATTAAGGGAATTGAGATGTGGGGGTTGGAAGGGGTATCATATATGCGGAGATCTGAGGGGGATTGGCATATATGTCGATGGACAAGAAATATTCGCATAATGGTGTGACAAACAAAGGACATCCAGATGTGAGAAAGCGGGGAGCATCTGGATGTGGGGAAAAGGGGTGGAAGTGGATAAATTCACATGGGGAATAATTTCACACAGAACGGGGTAATGAGGGAAAAGCAGAGAAATACAGGTTAAGGGGATTAGCAGGGAAATGGGAGGTAACGACATATATGCCGATGTCGTTAGTAAATGCACAAGAAACCACTTCTGGACAATTTGCAAGGAAGCGGGGAAAAGGAGGATGTGGGGATCCAAGGGGGTCTTGGATATATCCTTATCCTAAGGGAAACCCCACATCCTGTAGGGGCACAGAGTTCTTCCAAATGTTGATGGGGCCAAAACTCTCGTTAGAAACATAAAAACTAAATAAACTTGGGTTTTTTTAGGATTTTGCAGAATTTGAACAAGATTGTGAGCATTTCTAAGTACAAAGCAATAAGACTTTAGGATTTTCAATGGATCTTGGGCAAAATTTGGGTTGGAAAACTCAGGTGCCAACACCATCCACCAATCCTTTCATCCATCCATCCAATCCCCCTTTCATCCTTGCCCTTAGACTTGGTGTTCCCTTGTCATTGGTATCTAACAAAACAAACTATCTAAACACAATCCAACGCAACCATCCCATAAAACCAAAAAAAACAATAAATCCAAAAAAAATCCAAGCAATAAATCCAAATGCAAGCCATTCTTAATCCATGCCAATCTAGCCAATCATTCAAAAGTATCTAATATTTTTATTCTCAGCCTTGCTACAAACCTGATAAAATCAAATCCAATAAATTAATTCTTGCTTAAGAATCTAAGGCTACCTTAAGTATATAAATCAATCAATCAATCAATCCTAGTGTTGATTTGCATGGCCAACAACACTATCCAATCAATCCATCATTAGTTTTCAGCTTGACAAGGACAACAACTTTGTTTATCTTTTTTTTTTTTTTATCATTTATGCATACTTGCTTGTTTTCTTGTGTGTGTTATCATTTTATCTTGAATTTGTATCAGTCCTTACAACATACTATCACCATGACATCATGGTCTTCCACATCATGGTGCCCAACAACATACGTTTGCTTGTGACCTTTATCTTTTGAGTCAATCCTTTATGCACGAGACACATCATCACCTTGGTCTTTATACCTTAGTGTATAATGTCTAGTGCTATATCAAACTATATGGTTGCTCACCCAATGGAGCATAATGTATCATTCATCATTTCATCCATCCCTTATCTTTCCTCCATCACCTTAACCAATCCATGTCTTCCATTTCGAGAGCATACCTATGTTCTTCTAACCCACCTATCCTCTCAAGGGAGCATACCATCCCTCCATCATTCCTCCTCATCACTCATGTAAGTGGCTAGGTAATCCCTTTCCAACCCAACACTATGTTTTAAACTTCTTCGAAATAATGCTGCTTCACAACACCATCTCAAAGAGGGGCAAAATGTAGACACTTGAAATTGACCAACACCTAGACATCCCCTTGTTGATATCACCTTGCAACACTTTGTGACACTTTTGTCCTAAGAGTCCCCTTTACCATATCCCCTAAATTAATTAAATAAATTATATTTTTAATTATTTTCCTCCATTACTATTATCCTCAAATTCAGCAAAGCTCAATTTGTGGGATGACCCCTACGAAACTTGTTCGTTTCATAGCCCACAACTCTAAGCTCGTGAAATGAGGCAATCACAACTGTCCTTGTGCATATTCTCTTAGCCTCGGATAGTCCTTTCGAGTGTCATTTGGTATTGATTTATCGAAACTTTGCAAAATAGTTTAACTTGCAAGTTTTAGTTTTTAAAGAGTTAGAAATTTTTTATTAACATGCAGGAGCGACAAATTTTGACACCGCTACATGTTAGAATCCTTGTCTTATGCAAGGGCAGTAAAATTTGTCGCCACTGCATGTTTCCCCTTTATAGTTGCTAGGTCAGCAAATTCTGCCACCCGAGCAACTATTAATTCACTTCAAGTGTAATTAATGTATTTTGATCCTAGCGCTTTTGGGGGGATTTTAGTAGGTTTTAATTATTTTATTTTCATTATCATTTTATCTTTTACCTTCATGATTGCTCGAATACCCTTGGAGAGTCCTCAAATTTGCTGAGTGCACATCATTGAGCGGATTCAATTGGTGAATCAAAGTTAGGGTTTTCGTCAAATTTTTAGTTTTTAAGAGTTTCTTCTTCCTCATTTTTCTGCGTCCTTGGCATTAGGTTTCCATCATTCTATAAATTACTATGTGCTTTCATTTAAATATTTTTTGTTTCCTTTGAAGAGATAGGTAAAACCCTAGTGTAAATCTTTAAAGCTCATTTCTTTTCTGTGTTAGAGTTTTAAGTTTGTCTTTTTGTTTAAGTTCGTTGGTGATTTTCACCATTTTGAATGTTTTCATTACTAGTGATCGGAAAAAAAAATTGTCGTTTGATTTACCTTTGTTCGGCCCAATTCATTTGTTCACCAGTGTTAGATACTTTTACTCCTAAGAAATATCAGCGATTTTCGCCGACATCACTTTACCTTAGAGTCTACCATTAGTGCAATATCGACGATTTTCATCGACATGGTTTTCCTTTGAGGTTTACCTTCTTGGTGCAACATTGGCAAAAATAACTGACTTTACACCAAGGTTGTGTAAGGTTTGAACTAAGGAATTTTACCCCATAGAAATTTGAGTTTACTAAAATGCATATTCCATGCAAAACTTGACATTTCTATTAATTGAGCATGGATGATGATTTTTGCTGCCCATGTAATGACAGGTTTTTCCCATATGTAGGGGCAACAAATTTTGCCACCCATACATAAATGCTTTACCAAAACATATTCCATGCAGAAGTGGCAAAATTTGCTGAGCCGACATGACTTGTAGATTGAAGACATGAGCTTGCAGATAAAATACATCAGGGTTTGATAATGAATATAATACATGAGATATTGAGACAAACATCCTAAAAACTTGAGACAATGCAATTTTGAAGAAGATCTTGAACATTTGAAGTGTGCAGTGGCAGATGGGCGAGTTTGGGAGCTATCACAGTTTCTGTCAAGACAATGGAATCTTGTTTAAAGACCCTCAAAGTTCTCTAGCCAAGCTTTTTGGAGTTTTGAAGATTGAGAAGCACCAACTATTCTTGTACATGGATAGAGGTTTACAAGTCATCACAGAGGTTGGTAAAGACATGCAGATAGCATGAACCTTGAATAGAGGTCTCCAAGGAGAATAGCCTACACAAAGAAGCAATAGATGAATGAGAGATTATTGAAAGTGAAAACATTTATGACAAAAGTAGACATTGGAGAGCAAGCAATTGTTACAGTGAAGAGGTATGTGTGTCTTATAAAGGCTCTAACATGATCATACAAATCTCCAAGAGGCCCTATACAACCATTGTCTCAGTCTTAAACATGTAGAGTGATCTCTAAAGGTTGTTTTAGTCTTGAACTTGCACAAGGGTAAAGAGTATTGTCAAAACAATGTGCAACCTGTGTGTGTATGGATAAGGATTAGTGAATACATACAAAGAGACTATGTTAAGGGTTAGTGAGAAGTCTTAGGACAAGACCTAAAACCTTAGAAGGTCATATCAAAACTTTGAATAGTTATTAAAGGCTGTAAAACCCTTACAGGAGTTTTGGAACGTTCATATGATGTTTTTAAGGTTCAAGAGATTGCATTGTCTCACTCTGTTTTAATAATGGCTTTGTCTGCAAGATGAATGTTTTCAGAGCTTGTACTGTAGTAGGTTAAGATGTGAAAAGGATACTAAGAGTATGAAAGGAAGAGAATAGAGTGTAGTCAGGTATGGAACAATTGTAAGAAATGAAGAAGGTAATACAGTGTCAAGGGATTGTTATAAAGGTGAAGAGATCTTACAAGGAGACTAAAAGACTGTCAAAGGTATACATTGCTTAGACAAAAAGCTTTCATGGAGCATCCTCAAGAGGATTCACAATGAAATCTGAAGTCTAAGTCAACCTTTAAGGGTCTTTAAAGGATATAATGAATATTAAGTTTGCTACAGTCTAAAGAAGACGAAGATAACAATCATAAGAGGAGAATGTTTCCATTTTATCATTCATAGTGATCTTTACTATGAGATCATTAGAGTGTGTATCTTCTTTTGGGCTTCATGTCTATAAAGAACATTCACAAAGATTATGAGGTCTTGGAGCCTATGGAAGAAGTCAGTATAGACTTTATGTGAAGGCCTATGTGATAGTTGATGGAGTGTTTCAAACTCTGCAAGAACAAAGGAATGTATAATCAATAGAGGTATGAGGAAGCCTGCGCCAATCAAGCAAGTCTACATAGTCAAGTAAACAGATGCAATAGGTGTACATGCAGAAGACATTTTCTTTAGCCTCATCACTCTAAGGAAATGTAGTCCTATCAGATACTCCTGCAAGCAAAGAAGGCCACTAAGTCTCTTAACTTTTGCCAAGGGTAGAGAATAGTCAATACAGGGGTAGTGATCTCTAAAGATACAATATACAGAGGGTTTGAGGAGAAGTCATGAGAGATCCATACTCATCATTGACGTAAACATTGGAGACCTCTTGAATGAGACAAACACAATGTGCAGAGTTTTCTTGTAGGGGTATGAAGAGGACTGTTACCATTTTAATCCTGCATAACAGCAAGGAGAAGCTCTGTAAAGCTTCAAGAGGGTTTGCAAAACTAACTAGGATCGTGCAAGCCTATATTGGTTATAGAATTAGTGAAGCATTTTGAGGTGGTGGAACTTTCCTTAAGGCACCTTGGGAACACTTGATAGAGACTCCACCAATACAGAGGCCTTAGGAACACTGTCATATACCCAAGATTCCTATAGAGAGGTAAGACAACATTAAAAGTTTGTTGAACAAGAGGAGCTTCTATGAAATAATGAAAAGAGGAGCTACAGTAGGTCTGCTATAGTATGACAGTGAGAAGCAAGGAGACAATGATAAAGAATGCAAAGACTCAGTCATAGAGTGGTCTGAGAAAGATTCCATTACTAGGGCTCTTGCTATTTCTAAGCATACTTCAAGACCTGATGCGGATGAAGTACAATCAGTGATGAAGAAATATGAATATTTCATGAAGAAAGATGGTGGAGATGATTGATCATGCCTTAGTATATTTTTCAAATAGTTTTCATGCATTTTGTATTTAGCTCCAAACATATTTACATGTACTTTTTCAATATGTAATTACATGTAAAAACATGGAAGCCCTAAATCAATTTGGACTTTTATGTTGAATAAGTCTAAGTAGTTATAGTTTTCCTATTTTTGCTCTCGACCTCTCACTATAAATAAAGAGGGCCTCTTTTGTAATTAGATACCTTTTAATCTTTGAAGTGAAGCTCTGCCAATTTTGTGAAGCATATTTTAGACTTTGTGTTGAAAGTGCAAATCAAGAACTTATCAATAAAAGAAGCAAATTTGTCTCCAACCTTTGCTTTGGGAATACATTTGTTGTATGAAAGAGTGTTCTTACGTCTCTCTATTCATATTAGCTTGAAGTTGATTTTTGGGTGATCTAGTTTTTCATTGTTGAGAGGAAATCAGATTTTAATACTGGTAAACTTTGTGTTATAGTATTATCTTTGGAGATATATGTTTTGTATGCGAGTGTGGTTGAGAGATTGCAGACTTTGTGCCACAAGTATCATCTATATTGTTGCAAGTTTGTGGTGTTGCAAGTTAATAGTCTTTGAGCTCTAATTTATTGCATGGATTATATAAGTGAAATCATCGCGGAAAGTGGTAGAAGACTTTATTTTTCAATGGATTTTCTAGTTACTTTTATGTGCTGGTATCTTTCCTATTATTCTTTCGTCTAATGGAATTGTATATTGGTTAGTATTGCTACAATTGGTATTATTTAGTTCCTTAGTCTCTGTAATCATCAGAGTCTTTATTGTAAGTGACTTGCACAAAAGTCAAATTGGCTTTACATCTCAACCATCCAATTCAAATTTCACCTCTTAATCTCAACCATTCACGTAAGAATATGCTCTAATCCTCCACCTCTTATCCTCAACCATCAATTGCACCTCTTAATCCTAGCCATCCATCATATCAGCCAAGCATATTTAAATCAAACCTCTATCAAGCCATTTTGATCAAGTGTTTCAAAGTAATATTATGCTGCTAGTTTCGAGAGCAATCAACGTATCATTCTATCAAGGAGCATAGCTAGTGGAGCTTGGGACGTACACTCCATTCTGCTCTATCAAAGGAGAAAGAGTGATTGAGGTAAATATCTTGTGTTATTGCATTATCTTTTATGTTATTTCCTCTTATCATTTTTTTGTCTTCAAAACCTTTCAAATTACAAGAAAACAATGAATTTGCTTATTTTCCTCTTAATTATGTTGGTGTGTTCTAATATGATAAGTTTGTGTGTTGGTCTGGATCCTAATCCACTGAAGGGGTTCCTAGTGTTTCTTCTAAATCCCTCTAAACATATTAGAGGATTCCAAATAAGACATTTGTGAAATCCTTCTTGGAAAGCTTTGTGTGGTATATTCAAGTTTTTAATTCTTTTAATTCTTTGAAGTAGAAAAAGCTTTTAAATTAATAGTTGTAGAGAGCTTAGAAGCATGGATCTAAACAAATAGCATATTTTTAGAATGAGTAGAATTCTTTGAAGTAGAATTTTAAATAAGAAGGTTTTTCAATTTCAACAATAAGATTTGAAGCACAAATCTAAACAATTGAAGTTTTTCAACAAACAAATAAAATTAAATATAAATATTACCTAATAAACTAAATCTACTCTAACCTGCCTACAACATCTCTTTCATAAGCACACAAATCTCAAATTCACAAATAATCTAAACTAATTAATAATAAATCTACTCTAAGAAAGTAGGAAATTCCACACAAGCCTAGAATTGTCTGAGAGAGGAGCAGACTTGAATGGTGGCAATATGTCATCAGCAATCCAACAACTTCCTTCTCTTTTAGTCTTCAACTATGGTAATTATCTCCAAAGTAAAAGAGACAAGAAAATGAAACTAAAATTCCTAAATGAAGAAAAAAGCATGGCTTATAGAGTTAATGACATGCAAGGATTTTTTTAAAGCTTCAACACAAATCTTATTAGTCTTAAAGTCATGGCAATGGCTTCTTGGCTACAAAATTTGGACCTTTTGGTTCACTGAAAGAGGGTTATTAATAGATTTGAGGGTAATTGAGAGTGAATCAAGGTTAAGGGTATACTTTTCTAATCAAAATTGGGCTAAACTAAATCTAGGAGTTAAGACAAGCTCATAAAATAGAATTATTATGCATACAAATAGAAGTGACACATTTGCCACTACCAAATGTGTTTGCCAATTTAATAATAAAATGTTTGTCACAACAAATCAAAGTTTGCTACAAAAGACTCATCACTATGAAGGTAAAATGATTTTTTGCACAAAACAAAGACATAGGCACTTGGCCAATGAAAAAAGGCAATTGAAAATGACTTGTCAAGAGTCCTAAGATGTTGACATGGCACTTTACCTTGGAGATATTAGTTGAAGACCATATTTTTTATATATTTCATGCCATGTAGGGTCATGAGCTAGATTGGATCATCATTAGACCTACCACGTAGGCCCATTCATATTTGGACACTTACAAGATCGAGCACAAAATCTAAGGTGACAAATAGACAAGGAAGAATCTTTTCCCGTATCAGAGATGATTCATAATTTAGCGCACATCATAGTCATTCGTTCTTTGGTCATAAAGCTAAATACTCCTTTCATATTTACTTTTATAAAATAACATTTAATCCAAAATTATAATAACCTACAAATACAAATTAATCTAGGTTAATTATTGCTTATGTGTTTACATTGTATTGGATTAACCTAGATTAAGCCTAAGGAAAGTTTATTTTCCTTTCCAAGTAGTGAAGATTAACTATGGACAATGTTATAAGTGTAATGTAGAACTGATTTGCACAAACTATTCTACTTGTTCTTTGGGGGGAGATTAATTGATTGAAGATGAACTAATGCCAATGATCCATGCATAATGGGGATGGGTCCATATGTAATTTGATTTACTACTACATTAATCTAATGGAAAGAGGATATGAGTTGGGATTAAAACTAACTTACAAATTAAAAAAAAAACTTGCAAATATAATTAATTTAATTATTTATGGTAAATAAATAATTGTAAGGGAATAAAATCCCTTTTACATAAATTTAATTTAATTAAATAGGTGAATATAATGATTATATAATTAACCTAAATTTAATTAAGGCACTAGGTTGATAAATTGAAATGTTGTTTTTAGAAAATAAATGCAATGGATAGGGTACTTAAGGAAAATGAATGTTGAAAATGCACAAAATCATTTCATTATAGTTTAGAAATCAATACTCTTAATGTGCTCACTATCTCAAAATAAAAATAGACTCGTAATCTTTTTGTTAAGATTAAGGTGCCATCAACCTTCTAAATCCTATATATTTTATTATTCCTATTATTGTTTGTAAATCACCCATGTGATGAGTCGAAGTAGTGTTTGTTAATGCATCATCATTTAATTTTATCAATCTGGAGGTGTCTGGAGCGATCTGCGATAAGACTCTTTGGTATGGGGGGATTTGGTTGAATGGTTCGTGGATGGAACTTGGTTCGTCGATCTTACAGAAATGAAAGGTCATACAGAAATGAAAATCTATCTAGTTGCTTTGAAAATAAACACACATGCAATGAAAGAAACTATTTTAGCTTGCTAGAAAATAAACACACTTTGCTAGAAATAAACACACTTGCAGTGAAAGAAACTATTCTAGCTTGCTGGAAAATAAACACACTTGCTAGAAAAGTAAATAAAAATAAATTGCCTCTACTTATTAAGCTACAACAATGAAACACTCTGAATATGACAGTGCTGCTGAATAACAAGTCTATTTTAGAACTTATAAAACGATCCTACAGGGAACAACTTAACTAACAATCACACAGAAGCGAAACACACATCACATGAACACAAGTACAAAGCTAACTGAATAGAAGATACAACAGAACTAAACAAACATGAAAATATTGAGAGATCTCCTCCAAAATGGGGAAGCGGGCCCTACTTTCCCAACTGGAGACGATCTTCTTTGCTCAACTAACTCTTTCAGAAGAATTCCCCCTTCATTTGCATTCATTCATAGTCCAAAGAATGGATGAAAGTACATGCCTGAAAACAAGGAGTTTTCCTATTACTGGAAACACAATCTGGCGAACAACTATCTAAGAAAAACTGGAACTAACTTAGAGAGATGATTTGCTCCTATTCATACATTCGAGCTTTATTGAAAGGAAATAACTAATAGTGATTCTAACTACAACAAATTGGACTTGAAACCAGTTGCTAATTTATTACATTGATGATTCCTATGTGGGTTACTGAAGATCAAGGATTTGCATCAACTTGGCTATTGGCAAACTTGAGTGATTTCCTAAAATGGTGTGGCATTTGGTGGCAACAACTTCAGTTAGAATTGACTCCAATTAGCAGCTACTTCAATTAGTCACTAAAATGGAGTGACGTGGAGATTTAGATTATAACAAATGCCTTAATTGGGGTGTGGATCATGTTTGCATTGCTGGGCCTTTTAGGTATCCCTCAGATTAGCTGGTAACAGTCATCGACTCAAGGGGAGAATGACTCTATTGGAGGGTAACGACATTTGGAGTCGTTTGAAGTTTAGGTTCTTTGTAGAAAAAGGGGGCTCCGGAGGGATCCAAGGACCACTGGAAGTCTTAATAGCGTAATCCTTATGCAAACACAAATCACTTGTACCACAATTCATAAGATATGTATTTTGAAAATGTAATTCAAGTAAACAAGTTAAGAGATTTCATCAAAGGAAATGAAAACCAAACATGTGCATAAACCATCCAAAAGACAAACATAATTATAATAATATGTAAATATATATGCCATAGTGTTTTGTTAAAATATTTGAGAACACAAAATATAATGAAATAGATGAGTCATATATTTGACTCATCATTCCCCCCCAACTTAGTGTATGCCATGTCCTCATGGCTGTGCCCCAGCTGCTTCATCCAGTATGTTCTTACCCTCAATGATTGTACTGCAGTTGTAGTCCTCATCTTGGTATTGGAACAACTTCCTCCCTTTTGGCTAGAACCCATCGTTCTCCTGTATCTTGTTGAACCATGTATTGAATTTTCCTTCTCTCATTGCTTGTCCTTGAGGGTGACTTAGGCAAGGAGTTGGCATTAGTATTAGTGGTGGTCTAAACCTCATCCCAATCCAGTTTTGTTGTCTTTGCTGGATCAGGGGTATTATTTTTCTAACCTTGTCTGTCATCCACCTTATGTTTGAGGGAGACATTGGCTCCCCTCTCTTGAAAATATGAGGCAGTTCCTCAAATTTGGATATGCAGCTTGAGACTGCTACGTTGGGGAGATAATCGACAATTGCAAAGAAATCAGAAATACAGGAATTCAAATTTCTCACATATTGGTTTGTGATGCCCTACTTGTAAGCATTTTCTTTGAAAGTGTTGGAAAACCATGTAGTTTTAGGGCACTCATGTCTCATTAGTATCCCTATGGATCCTGCTGCAACATCATATTCTTCCATCCTTTCTTCCCATGTAATATGTTATTCCAAAGCAGAGATAGATAGCTCCGGATTTGAAGTTCTCCCACATATAGATTTAGCATTGAGGTTTTGACATGCCCCATAATGTGGCCATGTTGGAAGAATTCACACAAAAGGTTTTGTTGATCTTTAGGATTTTGCATATAACATTCAATAAAATCTTTATCATTGTCAAAATTGAATGGAAGATTACAGCTTATCCTGAGTAATTTCCATCTTAAAAATTGTTCTTGGAGGAACAGGGCATACACCCTTGATGGTGGCCGCTATGCTAACAGGGTTTCTCCTGTCTCGTAGGCTAAAGCCAAGTTGTTCTCTACCACCACCTTCTCCTGTTTCAGTGTCTTAATGTCTCTCCAGAGCTGTATGATCTCTCCTCGGAGTTGCCTGTTAACCAATGTAAGTTGTAGGTTCTGAGCATAGACATTCAATGAGGCAGGTGTAGGGGCTTGCTGAGTAGCCCATTGCCTGAGTTGAGTTATTTGAATGTCTCTTTGGGCCACCATGGCCTTGTGGTTATCCACCTCTGCCTTGAAAAATAAAATTCCTTTTCTTTTTCTTCCTTCTCCTTTTCAGCCTCTGCCTTGAAAAATAAAATTTCTTTTCTTTTTCTTCCTTCTCCTTTTCAGCCTCTGCCTTTTGCTTTCCTAGCTCCTCATCTTTGGCCTTCAATTGTTGAGCTAGGGCCTCTAATTATGCCCTGTACTACTTCAATTCAAATTAAACTCTGGATAGAGCTAGGGCATGCTGAGTTTCTTGTGCCATGGTGTCCTCGAAGCTTTCCTCAAGGATCTCTTTTCCTTTCTGGTGACTGTGTTGTAATGTATCCTCCCCTATTTCTTCTAGGATGCCCTCATTGCCAACTTCCTTGGGAATCTCACCACCACCAACTTCCTCAGCTCCCCTCTCCTCATGAGTCTCTTCTCCAGGGTGTGTAGCAGGGGATGAGTGGTTGCCTGAGAGAGCGGTAGGGTTCCTCTTTCTTCTTCATCCGAAGAGATGACTAATCGGTGGTGGCGTTTTTAGCAGAGGTGGATGTTATGGATTCACCTTGCTGACTGCTTTGGTCTGTTCTTCTCCGGAGTTGTCAGAACTGGACTTCAGGGGAAGCAGAGGAAATTGCAACAGGGTCTCCTGAAATAGAGACAATAGAAGTATGATGTTTCACCTTTTTCCTTTGGGGCTGCACGGCGAGAAAGTCCTCCCATTTCTGTTGACCAACCTCCTATTGCAGGAAGTGGTGCTAATAATCAAATGTATCAAACCTGGATGACTAATTTGTCCTTCTTTGCCCTTTCTTTTGGTCAGCATGGTGACAATATTTGTATGCATAAAAGTAAGAACATTTATCAAATATTGGGGGTTATTGGCTTCATGCCTCAGGTGGGTAATTAGCCACATCCCAGGGCCCAAAACTATACCAAATTGGCAATCACATGTGAAGAAATTCATGACCCACAGGACCATAGTCTTCCATGGGTCTAGAAGGCTGGTCCTTTCAATGCCTTTAGTTGCTCCCTTACAATATATCAGGGCAAGGGCTCCGGAGCAACATGAAAATTCTGAACTAATTCTTCACATGATGGTTTGTTTGCAAACAAATCAACGCCTACTGCAGGAATACAAGAAAGTTGACTAATTATGGTAGGGTTGATTAGTATTCTTAGCCCTTTCACAGTGGTGAAGGTCTTGTGGAAGTTTGTAACAAACTCCTCAACCAAGTCAGCTTCAAAGCCTTCAAATTTTTGCAAAAATACCAACTATCCAGCCTGCTGGAAAATCTACATGGTAGCATCATCAAAAATTGCATTCTCAGGATCGGCCTTCCTTTTGTTACCCATTTGATCAGTAGAATTTGAATGAGTCTACAACAAAATGTTACAATGGAGCTCTATTTTTTTCTTTGCCTTCTATCTCTGGTTTCAAACAAGAAGGAACTGTGAACTCTGAGTTGTCAATTGTAGATCTGTGTAAAGGAATAATTGCATGCAAGATGGACAAGATGGCAGTTACTTTGCCCGTCTTTTCAACAATCATGGCGTGAACTTCAGAGTTTCAAACCAGAGTGGGCACGTACGAAGTGCAATTTCTCAGTAGCCACCTTAACTGCTCTTCCATACTCATTCAGAGATGATGCCAACAATCCTAGCACTCATGTCTTTTCAAATGTACTTCCTTTAAATGGTCATAAATATTGATCATCATTGTTTCTCAATCTATCATTTATTTCTGTTTATGGCATTTATTTGAAATGTCGTGCCATGATGACCAAGTACTTGTATTTCATTGTGAAGCATGCAAGATCGATGGACATATCTGTGGTTGCCACCTATCAAACTGTAATCATTTATGCACTTGTCGTGGCATGTAAAAGATGAGGGTTGCATGCAGGTAACTTTGGGGAACACGTGGCATACATAAACATATTCAAATAATTTTATAAGTTTTTAAGGAAGGAATATACCTTGTAAAGTACCCATCCCCTTGATTATTTCACCTTAACGTATTTACCGAATCACTTTTCGCAATGTAACGTCACCTAGCGCCTGATAATACTTTGGAAAGCAAGCATCCGCCAATGTTCATCTAGAGCAATTCGTAGCCATCTGAAGCTATCAGTATCCATCTGGAGCTCTTCAAAAAACTTTAACACAAAAACCTGCAGAACTGCAAGAAGGAATTTTATTGAAGGAAATGGGGAATTCAAAGGAAAGATTGCCATTGTTAGTTTTCAGTCTTCCCTCTAGGCAAAGCCGCCATTGCTGGTTTTTAACTTTTGCTTGATTTTTGTTTGGAAGAAAAGGTCACCATTTCTGGTTTTCAACCTTTACTACTTTATTTATCCCAGAGTCATCACTTAGAACATGAGTCCCATGGAAGAGAGATCTTCCAGGGTGAAATGCTCTATCTGAGACTAGATTTCTGCAGAAAACTCCTCTTTGGAAGTTGGCTTGTGGTACAACTTCAATCTATGTCCATTTACCAGAAGAATTCTGCAGTCTCCATCAATGGGAACTAGTTGAACAACTCCATTGCTGAAAGTTTCTTTGACTTTGTAGGGCCTCAACCATCTAGTGTGTAGTTTCCCTTTTAAATCTTGATATTTGGAGTCGTACAACAGGGCCCAATCTCCTTGCTTGAACTGCTTACTGATAATGTGCATGTCATGCCATTCTTTTCTCTGCTATTGGATCAACTCTGTGTGCTGAAGTGCCTCCATCCGCATCTCTTCCAATATGTTGAGTTGCATCATTCTATGTTGTTGTGCTTCAGTTAGGTCTATCCCCACTTCAAGTGTTGTTCTTAGTGTTTCCACCTCATATTCTATGGGCAACACTGGGTGTTTTCCATAGACTAATTTGTATGGTGTGAAATTAGTGGTGGTTCTCCATGTGGTGTTATAAGCCCAAACAACTTTTGTCATTCTTTCAGCCCAATCTGTTCTTTTACCTGAAATGGTTTTTGTAAGGATGTTCTCTAGTTCTTTGTTTGTTACTTCTACCTGACCATTGCTTTGAGGATGATATGGAGAGGACTTCTTGTGACAAATTTGATATCTTTCCAGGAATGCTTTGATCATAGTAGACATGAACTGTGGTCCTTGATCAGAAACAAGGACTCGGGGTACTCCAAACCTTTGCAAAATGTGCTTATATAGAAAATCTACAACCTTCTCCTCCTTTGCTATTGGTAGTGCTTTTGCTTCGAGCCATTTAGTGGCATAGTCAGTGCAAACCAAAATTTAGTGATTTCCTCTGGAAGGTGGATCTATCGGCCCCACAAAATCTATACCCCATTTTTCAAATGGTTCAAGAACTACTTGAGGATGGAGTGACATCTCTGTGGTAGGAGTTGGACGTTCCATTCACTGACATTGATCATAGTGCTTGACATAATGTTGAATATCCTTGGTCATTGTTGGCCAAAAATATCTTGCTCCCAAAATTTTATGTCCCGTATGGAGGGTTGAAAAGTGTCCACTAAAAGGTTCATCATGACATGCTCGAATTATGTCATACACTTTTGTTTCCTATACACAGCGACGCAATACATGGCCATGACAATTTTTTAATAAGAGACCATTTACCCATTTGTATCTAGAGCTCTCTCGAACCAATCGTTTGGTTTCTTTTGAATTGAAATGTTGTGGGCATTTTCCTGAAACCAAATAGTTTGCAAAATCTACAAACCACAGAGATTGTATGGATATGGCAAACAACTGTTCATCCAGGAATGCATCATCCACTGGTTCATTATTTCCCTGCACAATCAATTTGGATAAAAAGTTAGCAACAACATTATGTTTCCCTAGTTTATCAACAATGGTTATATCGAATTCCTACAATAATAACAACCATCTGAGAATTCTACCTCCTACCACTTTATTCATCAGATATCTTATAGCTGCATGATCAGTATGTATGAAAATTTTATAGCTTGTGATGTAGTGGCAGAATTTATTGATAGCATAAACTACTGCCAGCAATTCTTTTTCAGTTGTGGTATATTTTTTTTTTGCAGGGTTTAAGTTTTTGCTAATGTAATATATTGCATGCATACCTCTAGATTCATTTAGTTGTCCTAACATTGCTCCAATGGCCTGATTGGAAGCATTCGTGTGAATGTGGAATGTCTCATTCCAATTTGGTCCTTTAATCACTGGGGCTGTCATGAGGGCACTTTAAATGGCTTCAAATGACTGTTGGCATTGTGGTGTCCATTTGACTTCAGAATCTTTTTTAAGCAAGGTGAACAAAGGGTCATCTTTTCGACTGAAATTTTCAATGAACCTTTGATAATATCCAGCATGTCCCAGAAAGATTCTTACCTCTGTTTGAGTTTGAGGAGGGGGAATTTGAATAATAATTTCAACCTTTTTTGGATCTACTTTCATTCCCTCCTGTGAGATATGGTGACCAAGTACAATTCCCTCAGTCTTCATAAGAAAGCATTTCTCATGGTTTAGGGATAGCTGATGTTCTTTGCATCTTTCAAGTACCTTGTTCAGACTATTCAAGGCTTCATCAAAAGTTTTCCCATGTACTGTAAAATTGTCCATATAAACCTCCACGCATGTATTTGCTAGGTCTGCAAAAATTGCCAGTACAACACGTTGAAATGTGGCTGGTGCATTGCATAATCTAAATGGCAAAATTCTATAAGAAAATGTCCCCCATGGACACGTGAAGGTAGTCTTATCCTAATCTTCCGGAGCCACCTGGATCTAATTGTAGCCGTTGAATCCATCAAGGAAGGAAAAATAGAGATTACCGGCTAGGTTATCCAGCACCTGGTCAATGAAGGGAAGTGGGAAATAGTCTTTCTTAGTGGCTTTGTTCAATTCTCTATAGTCAATGCATACTTGCCACTTGCCATTTTTCTTTGGTACGATAACCAATGGTGATACCCAATGACTGTCAGAAATGGGGTAGATGAATCCTACCTACAATAGTTTCTCTATTTCTTCCTTCACTATATCTCTCAAGGTTGGATTGATTCTCCATTGTGGTTTCCTAACAGGATGGATGTGTGTACATACACTGGGGTGGATCCCTTTCATGTCCTTGTATTCCCATGCAAAAGCCTGGGTATGATTTTGTAAAAGTTTTGTCAATCAAATTTCTTCTGCCTCTGTTAACCAACTACTAATAGAGAGTTGTTTGTTGGTTTGGACAGTGATTTGCTATGTTCCATTATGAATAGAAAGAAGGTCTTTGTAAGGACTTGGCAGAGTATTTAACAGACAAAGGTGAGGTACAATCTGGTGTAACATTTTTTCTTGTTGATAACTTAAGTGGTAGGCAATTTGTTTAGAATAGGGATAGTGGAATGCCTTGAAAGATCCTCTCAGATCTCTCCGGAGCCATCTGAAGACCTCTTACTGGGTGACACTGTACAAATAGGTTTCACTATTTGATTCCAACTCTTTGTATTCCTCATTACACTCTTCGAAATGTTCTGCGATTGTTACCATTTCCAGTGAGGAGGCATCTTCTTCATTAGAATCTATCAGGTCATCTATCCATGGTTTATTTCCATATTGCAAGAATGGTTTGGCAGGGGGATAGATGGAAAGTTCCTTCAGCTTTTTCCCATTTGAATTTTAGTCATGTTCCTTAATCGACAGTCAATAAGGGTTGCTGCGATAGCCAGCCAAGGTCTACCCAATATTATTGGGTACCCTGAGAGTTTCTTTTTGGTCTGAAGGATGAGGAAATCAACTGAGTAATCCCAGGTATCGATAGTAACTATTATATCTTCTAGAATTTCTTCTAGTTTTGTGATAGATAGATCAGCTAGTTGTAACACAGTTGATGTTGGCTGAACATGTGTTAGTGCCAATGCTTCTACAGTATCTAATGTCATTATATTAATGGCAGCTCCCAGATCAATCAGAACATTTGAAATTGAAACCCCTTTTATGTCTACTGTAATGACAGGGCTTCCAAGATCTCCATATTTTTGAGGAATTAGCTTGCCTATTAGGACATCGGCAAGTTTCCCATCTACTTGAATGGTATTGGGTAATTTTCATTTTCTGCCTCAAAGTTTCAGACACAAACTCTAAATGGTCTAGTTTATCTTAGGAATATCTTTTATTGCTTGTAACAAAGGGACTTCGATGTGTATCTTTTTGAGTTCCTTAATTAATTTGGAGTCATCATGTGAGAGCTAGCTTTCTTTAGATTTTGGAGGGACCTATTTTAATCATTCTAGAAATGGAACAAAGGTCTCCTTCAGAATTTCTTCTGAATCCCTTGCTTCAGCCTTCTCATTTTGTTGTTGTGTATCAACTTTGGGGATTACTTCTTCTTCAATGACTTCCTTAGTAGGAATGGTTACAGGAATGTTCCTTGATTGAAGTTGGATGTCATTAATCTCAACTACATTCAGGGTGGTTGTATTTGGGTCAGCGTTGTACACCTATTGTTGTGGCCTATTATTCTTGGGATTCAGAACTGGCTGAGTGGGAATCAATGGTTGGTTCACTTGTTCATTGGAGTTTGAATTTGCAGGTTGTGAGGGTCCAGGGAGTAAGGCTTGGGATTGGTTTCCAAATCTCCTCTAGTTATATTGAGGTGCCCACTGTTGTTGATATTGTTGCTAATTTGACCATTGAGGGTTGGTCCAGGATTGATTTGTCCATTCTTGCGTAGGCCATGCTGGTCCCCATTGCATAAGCATTTGCATTGGGCCTCCCCAAGGTCCATTATAGGAGTTTGTACTCCAAATAGATGGTCCTCTTGGAGCATATTGGTTCTGAAACTGATTAAATCCATAATTATGTTATTTCTAGCCAATAAAGTTTAGCTCTTCCTCATCTGTCGGAACCTTTTTCAATCTGTTTTTAATTTCAGGAAGCATGCCACACTCATTTGTAGTGTGATTTTCTCACATATCTTACTCAACTCAGTTCAATTTAAGGGACATTCCCTAAGTGGATGTTTTTCTCTACAATAAGGGTAGTAAATAGCTAAGGGTTCAGTGTTCTTACTAACTTGCATACCATCCAAAGTGGTATTCAAATGAAGTAGGATGTCAGTTTTGAGGTTTTCTAGTTCTTCCATTACTTGCATAACATCATTGGTACTACCCCTTTTCAGTATTCTTTTACCTGCTCTAGTGCGAGAATAGTTTCTACAGACTTCTACAATTTCTGCAAAAGTTTGTTTGTTAATAAATCCCTTACCCATCAGATTTAAAGCTTCCCTAATCTCATCGTCAATTCCTCTTAGAAAGATAGTTTTACTTAATTCCTTGTCTAGATCATTTCCACACCTCCTATGGACAAATAAAAATCTATCCACATAATCCTCCAAATTCTCATCTTCCATTTGTTTCATGTAGAAGAGTTCATCTTTTCGATCCTTGACTCTATAGTAATCCTAATATTTGTCAAGAAAAATAGTTTCCATTTCATCCCAGGTAGTGATAGAGTCTGCATTCAAACCCATGAACCATCGTAATGCTGACTCCTTAAGAGTGGAAGGAAGCAGTTTTAATTTCTGATTATCTGTGGCATAATCATAAGTTTGGCAGAGGACCTTGAATTCAAATAGGAATTGGTTTGGACCTTCCAAAGTTTCCCCCCTAAAGGTGGGTAGAAATGCAAGAGATATATTTTTCATAGGAGGTTCATTTCTCTTAGGAATGATGGAGATCAGATAAGAGAATGTTCTATTATTATCCGGTTCCTCATGGTTACCACCATTGTCACCCATTATTGAATATGTAGCATATGAATTGGGAGACTCTGATAGTATAGGTGATCCTTGATTGATCAGATGATCTGGATATTCTTCTAAACGAGATTCCATAGATGTATTAGCTATAGTTTACTTGATGAATCGACCTAAGGTATCCCTAGGTCTTCTCATAAACTAATGGATCAAAAGTCTTATCAACACCTTAAACCTACAATGATTTGTAGATTTCCCCGGCAACAGTACAAAAAATGATGAGTCAAAGTAGTGTTTGTTAATGCATCATCATTTAATTTTATCAATTCAGAGGTGTCTGGAGCGATTTGCAATAAGACTCTTTGGTATGGGGGGATTTGGTTGAATGGTTCGCGGATGGAACTTGGTTCATCAATCTTGCGGAAATGAAAGGTCATACAAAAATGAAAATCTATCTATTTGCTTTCGAAATAAACACACATGCAATGAAAGAAACTATTTTAGCTTACTAGAAAATAAACATACTTTGCTAAAAATAAACACACTTTCTAGAAAAGTAAATAAAAATAAACTGCCTCTACATGTTAAGCTACAACAATGGAACACTCTGAATATGACAGTGCCGCTGAATAACAAGTCTATTTTAGAACTTATAAAACGATCCTATAGGGAACAACTTAACTAACAATCACATAGAAGCGAACCATACATCACATGAACACAAGTACAAAGCTAACTGAACATAAGATATAACATAATTGAACAAACATGAAAATACCGAGATATCTCCTCCAAAATGGGGAAGCGGGCCCTACTTTCCCAGCTGGAGACGATCCTCTTTGCTCAACTAACTCTTTCAGAAGAATTCCCCCTTCATTTGCATTCAATCATAGTCCAAAGAATGGATGAAAGTACATGCCTGAAAACAAGAAGTTTTCCTACTACTGGAAACACAATCTGGTGAACAACTATCTAAGAAAACTGGAACTTAGAGAAATGATTTGCTCTTATTTATACATTCAAGCTTTATTGAAAGGAAATAACTAATGATTCTAACTACAATGAACTGGACTTGAAACCAGTTTTTAATTTATTACATTAATGATTCCTCTGTGGATTACTGAAGATCAAGGATTTGCATTGACTTGGCTATTGGTGAACTTGAGTGATTTTCTAAAATGGCGTGGTGTTTGGTGGTAGTGATTTCAATTAGAACTGACGCCAATTAGCAGCTACTTCGGTTAGTCACTGAAATGGAGTGACGTAAAGATTTAGATTATAACAGCTACCTTAATTGGTAGCCCTAGGATCGACCAGTAATAGTCATCGACTCGAGGGGACCTAATGACTCTATTGGAGGGTAACAACATCTGGAGCCATCTAGAGTTCAGGTTCTTTGCACAAAAAGGGGGCTCCGGAGGGATCCGGGGACCAGTGGAAGTCTTACTAGCTTAATCCTCATGCAAACACAAACCACTTGTACCATAATTCATAAGATATGCATTTTGAAAATGTAATTCAAGTAAATAAGTTAAGAGATTTCATCGAAGGAAATGAAAACCAAAAATGTGCATAAACCATCCAAAAGACAAACATAATTATAATAATATGTAAATATATATGCTATAGTGTTTTGTTAAAATCTTTTAGAACATGAAATATAATGACATAGATGAGTCATATATTTGACTCATCACCATGTAAGGGATGAAAGGTTTCACCAGTAACAATCTTGTTTCAGTCGCATGTTTATATCTAGTCCCCGACGCTAATTCATCTTCGACGGGGAGTCCCCCCTATGAGGGGTCCAAAGGTAGCACCCCAGAGCTAAATTTTATTTATATTTTATCATTGTAAATCTGGACCATTCGTCATTAGGTCACAGATCTGATGGTTGATATTATGTCAGTTTTCTTGCCCTAGAAGGCAACCCCCTTTTATAAGGATATTTGTACTATGTTTTTAGTAGAGTTGAGAGTAACAAGCGCCATTGGATTGAAGACTGAAGAAGAAGAGAAAGTGCATGTATTGTAATCTCATATTTGAAGATAATACAACTTGAAGCCTATTTTCTTGGTGGAGTTTTTTACTCGAAAGGGTTTTATCCACGTTACATACTGTGTTATGTGTTCAGTTCTTAATGTATGTTATTTATGTGTAGTGAGTTTTATTTCTGTTGCAATCTCCACTGATTCTACATTGTTTAGAGGACATAAATAAGGTTTGAATCAGATTTCCATTGTGTGGTTTGCACCTTCACTTCTAACACTTTTGTGGATCAATTCTAAGCAACTTATGTTCAACCCTGTGATGTGGATTTAATCTTTGATGTATGGATCTGATCTAGCAAGTAGCAAACTTCTGAAACCTAATGAATGCCCACAATGATGGACTAATATTTAAAAAAATCTTTGGGGAAGTTGTTAGATTGTTAGGGTCAAATTCTCTTAGATCAACCCCCTTTCAAATTAGCTTTATGGATTTGAGCAAAAAATTATAATCAACATGCATAAATTTGTGATTTTGATGCAAACTAATATTCCTTTTAATCTCCAAATTAAAATCTTCCTAAAGTGAATGCTCGCTTTGCTCTAGATGTTATGTTGATTCTCTACATGAATTAATTGCACAAACGAATGCCTTCAAATACCAAGATATAGTAATAAGTCATGAAAATGTGTACCAAGTCAACTCACAATGGATAGTTAAAAGAGGTAAGAAAGTTATAATTTAAATTTAAAATTTTCAACTTGAGTCAATCCCGCACTACTTAGGATTGATCTCTAGGTACTCAAGATTGACCCAGGGTAAGTAATGACGATATCGAGGTAGGGAATAGATGTATGGAAATGGGTGTGAATATGGGTGCAATAAATGGCTAATAATGTTGAATGTGTTGGAATAAGTGCAGACGCGGATGAGGTAAGGTCAAATGTATGGAAATAGGTGCAAATGAATGTGAAGGGGACAAGGATAAGTATCATATTTTGACCCAAACTTAGCACAAGAGTGTGCCACTTGTCATTATGTAATTATATTAAGTCATTTCATCAAATGCGCCCAAAACTAAATGGGAATTGGCATGAGTATGCCAATTTCACCATTACATTTTGTCCCTGCTCTTAGGTTCATGTGAATCTAGTATGAGCATGCATTTCAAAGTTTATGATCATTCTTAGCCATGCATAAATACTAAATATTTAAACACTCATAAAAATGATATTTCATCTTGTTGATGCAGTTGTTAGTCACAACAACAAGAAATAAAAGTTTCCATCAAACCTCTATTTATCTTGAAGAATATGATGAATTCAAAGAATTCATGATTCCAAGTCTCCATGCGTTAGGTCATAACAATCTATTGTCACTCAGAGGTTGATGTGATATGTTGTTTTCCAGTAGGGGCCTTACGTCTTGATTTAAATAAATCTTGTCCAGATATTTATCCTGTTACACCTAATCTACATGTATCTCAATAAATTGCATCAAATATGATAATCCTTAGCTAAAATGTGCATGTATTCATGTATATTTATCATAAGTTTGATCAATTCTTTTGAAATTCTCTCCAGCTAAGATTATTTAGCGTGATCTTTCTAACTTTGATTAGTTCTTCTAAAATTCTCTCAAATTTAAACTAATCCTCACTCAATTTTACTTTTGCACTTTGGATTCTTTCAAATAGTGTGCCTATAAGCATATATTTCAATGTTCTTCATCACTATTTACCATTATGTGCACGATATTTTCAATATGACATGTTATTTTCTTAAATATGCTAAGGATATTCGATTATCTACGTGAATTCAACATATTTCTCTATATCTGCTTGTCATTTATCATTATTTATAGTTCTAATGTGATTGTTTAATGAAATGAAATAAAATGGAAAGCAAACAAAATTCTAAAATTACCAAAATTAATGAAGTTTGATCAATGATCCACATGTAACCTTGATACTTTCATGAAAAGAAGATAAAAACCAAACGATGCTTTCACCAGGACAGTCCACAATTAGGCATGAAAGGTGCGAATCTTCAAAGGAAAAGGATGATGACAACATGCACCAGTTGAAATGCACCTCTAAGGAGCGCAACAATTCACAGTAACATATGAGAAAATCATCCACCAGATTATGCAAGATATACAATTAGTAGTAATCTAAGTGTCCATGCTTATTTAGTATGCAAAAGAATACACATCTGCATATGATCTCGAGAAAGAACCATGGGGAATCACAAAGTCACAAAATGTACACTTAGTGTTCACAAGTTCATCGATCCAATCTCAATTAAGCTTCTAATAGTTTACAAATGATAATCCATATCCTTTTATAGAACAAGGATATGTTTCAGTTACAACGATCCAATGGTTAGGATCAACTCAAAACAATTAACGGTCAGAAATAGTGGCACGTGATTGCCAGTTGGCAATCTTTAGTGGAGGATAGTTGGCATTCCGTGCATCTTTGACTTAGTCTTTATGTTCTTTACTCAACATCTTCTTCAAATTCTTCATCTGTAGAGTCTTTAGTAACTTGAAATCTAGTCCCTATGCCCTTGAAGAAAGCATATGCTCCTACTGCTTTGTTTATCTCTTCTCTATTCTGCACCTTGGCTTTTTCTTTAGCATGCTCTTGGGCCTTTAAATTTTCCTTCAAGGTTATCCACGTGTTTGTCCTGTTATCCAATTCCTCATTGTAGGCATCCATCTTTGACTTCATATACATTGCCTTATCAATAATATCTTCTGAGAAATGTTGGACTGGATCTTCTGTTGCTAAGCTGAAGTTGTCCTTGAATGCCTTAACTACAAACTCCTCATCCTAATTCTCAACTTTGCCTTCTACTTCACCCTCTAAACTCTCCAAAATAGCCAATTCCTTTGCCAAAAGCTCATGGGCTTTTATGTTGATATCTACTGTTTTTGTATTGCATCTCTTCAAAATAGACACTTCAAACTTTATATCTTCTAGATCCAGAGGTCTATGTTAGTAATTGCCTGGGGTATCAAAATCTTGTTGGTTACTAGGACCTAATCTTCAACTTTTCTCATGTCCTTGAGCATGGTCAAGAACCGGCTACTCTGGACTAGCCTCTGGACCACTTCCTTCTTTAATGCATATGATTGGATAATGATGTTCTTATTACCTTTTCTCCCTCCTCCAAGAATCTTGCAAACCATTTATTCATCACATTGTCTTGATGCTTTTGTGCATCCAACCCAATTATCTCTTGTTGTGAGACCAGAGCCAAAGGTGTAGTTGCTGTGATTGGGACATTAGCTGGGGTGACCAATCCCTTTATAAAAGCCTGTAATTAGGTAATTTGGCCCTTATACTTCTTATTTTTAGCCTTGGCCTTTATAATCTTGGCTGCCACTGCATCTGTACTTTCTCTTAGTTCTTGGATATCCTAATCTGCAGTGGCGTGCCCTAAGTCTATTATGGTCACTTGGAATTCACCTACACTAATCTCCCCTTTATTCTTGTCAACTGTAGGTGCAACTAATTGAGCTGTCCTCTTTCCAGTGGCTAGATCTTGCCTTATTGTGAAGGTTTCCCTCACTCTATACTTGGTATTTGTAGCCTCAAGCAAAAATAATGATTGAATATCAAAATCAGAAGAATCTTGAATGGGAGGCCAACTTACCTCATGTGTTAACCAATGTGGTGCACTAGATACTGGCCCTTGCTGACCTGTATGTTCAATTTGAGCATCCTACACATATGTATCTTTTCCCTTTGAAGCCTCTTCATTCACATGTTGTTGATCATTTGGAGCCTCTTGGGATGTCATATCCTGACCTTGTAATACTTCTTTCACTGGCTCTTGGTTATCCTACACATTTATCTTCACATGCTCATCTTGTTTACTTTTATTTTCAAGGATATCCTCATGTACTCCCATATCCCGATCTTGTGTATCATGTTCCTCTTGGATCTTGGGATCATCCTTATTTGCATTTTGTTCCTCTTGGTGACAAATATCTAGAACATCTGACTGTATGTCCCAGTCTGTTCCTACTTCCTTTTCTTTAAGATCTCTTCTGTCACCTCCATTCTCTAGACCTTCATGTCTGAATATCGATGTTTGTTGTTCTTTTGGACCTGCTTGTCCAGATATAGATGATTCTTCTTCATTCTCTAGATCCTCTGGTTTAGATATTAATTTTGGACCTCCTTGTCTGGATGTAGACATTTGTTTTTCCTTTTCTCCTGCCTCAGCATGTCCTTCTTCATTTACCTAGACATTTTGCTCTGGAGGCTCTGTCTAGATGTCCATGTCTTCATTTGTATCATCTTCATTCTGTACATTGTCCATGGCTACATCCTTGTCCTCATCATCAGCCACATCATAAGATAAGTCAATAACTTTTGGGCTTGTGATAGTTTTCACTAACACATCTAAATTCAAGGTCTACACCACTGCCTCTAGATTCTCAGGATCTTCTTCATCTCTAATATTCTTAGGTGCCTGTGGTGTACCTTAGGGTGTTAGGGCATGATATCTCAACAAATTTTTAATGGGATCGGATATCACATCCCTTGTCACATCATCATCTATTAAATCAATGGTTTTATCTAATGACAAGGGTTGATCATCCACCTTCTTCCTCTCTTCTTCGCTTGCTTCCTTGGCAAGCTCATCCTTAAATTTGACTATGGTAGGGATGGGCACATTATGTTGAAAATATTTAGGTATCACCTCCACATGCTTTGGGACCATAGTTGTTGTGGATGTGCTAGCTGTATCTGCCTTTCTAGCAAACATTATTTCCATTCTTGTGGGCTCTTCCTCATGCTCCTTGAGTGGGATATCTGATTACACATTGGTGGCTTCTTTCATTACCGATGCCTGTCCTCTCTTCTACTTAGGGATGCTTGCCCCTTTCAGTATATCCTCACCCTTCTTCATAGTTGCTTCTCCATCTTCCTCAATGTCTTCATATGAATCCTCCGACTCTTCCACCTTCCTTGTAGTTATAGTGATAGCAGGGATAGGACTCTCTCTTTAAGGTGAGGGCCTTGTGGCTATCGTAATGCCACTAGTGGTGAATTCCTCAGCTACTTTTGAAGAATATGGTTTGGCCGGCTTGGCCTCCATAATTTGCCTTTTATGAATTAGGAAGTCATCAAAGTCAGGATCTCCCAACTCTTGTCTCTTTCTCTTCTTATCAATAGTCAATGCCACTCCTTTTGCTTTCATTGCAACCAACCTTTGATCCACCCATTTCTTTGTGAGCTCCATGACCTTGGCTGTGATTAGCTCAATGGATGTGACCTTAGGTTGATCCCAGTTTGGAGGGGAGATAGTTTCCTTGTATATATGCTCATCTTCATATTCTTTATTCATAAGTTTTCCATCATTAGAGTGCAGTTGAGGAGGGACATCAAAATAGTCTATTGTCTTGATCTGATTAAGAGTTAATCTCTGATAACTTCTCCTAACTTCCACTTCATCTAGACAATCTGCCTAGTAATCTTCTAAATGCACTTCATGCCTTAGCTTTTTATTCACATACCTTTCCATCCGATGGTATGGATCATAGTATCTAGCTAAGGAGAAAAGCTGTAAATGGAGTTCCACCTCTGAATATTTGGCCCCATCAATAGATGCACATACATACCATCCTAGGAATAGTGGAAATCTGACATTGCCTTTTTTATTCCTCTTCACATAGGCCTCATAAGAGGGTATAATCTATCTACTTAGCTCCAGTAGTATTATTTTGTCAGTAGGATATCTTGGCAACATGAAAGGCTTCCACTCAAATCCCTCCATTTAGATATATGTAAACATTGGGAACTGTATAAACCAAGTTCCATTCTTTGTGATTACCTCTTGAGCATCATTGCTCAATCTATTTGCTCGATCAACCTCCATCAATCTGACCAAGTGCATGGTAAAACATTCATTCACTCTTCTATAATTTTTGGTGGAGGCCTTCCTTTCTAATTAGGGATAATGATCCCATAAGGCCTTCTCTCCCAAATTTCTTCCCACTCTGCGTACTATTTGCAAGCTAGAAAATGTTGACTAAGTTGCACATGCATACACTACATATGAAGACATGTAAAATAGGCATGACTTGCCTCCGAATTGCCGCATGACCTCATCAAGGTTGTCACTGATCAAGATGCCCATTGTACTTTTTGTGTTAGTGGATTGTATCATCCTAATGAGCCCATATATCCATGGCTCAAAATTTCCTGAATCTAGTTTTCTAGTCATTTTTCTCAACATCACCATCATGTACTGTACCTTTGGTGTGAAGTCAAATTTAAACAATTTGTTTGGCATCTTTTCTAGTTCCTTGGCCTTGTTGTTTGCAGCTCTCCAGTATGTGAATGTATGATCTTTCTGCAATCAGTGGATTTGTTCTTGTACCGGGCTTCTAAGTTCTCAATGTTAATTTGAAATAGATTAGGGCCTGTGGGAAGTTGAAATGCCTTTGTAATCCCTTGGATTGAGAAGTCTGCATATACCCTTCCCTATTTCTCTACCTTCTTGTTAGCAGAGTTATAGTTTTGTGCACATGCTACCACCAATTCTATGGCGTCAGCTGCATATGAGAACCCGATTGCATTCCACATCCCAGAGTTGTAGATCTTCTATAGGATGGGATGTCCATCTCCTCCAATTGATTTAGTGGTCCAAGCATCCAAGTCTATTTCCAAAATGGGTGTCCCCTACTCTTCTGAATCGAAAGCCTGTAGCTCCAGGAGCTGGGAACATGGGATTCTTAAACTCCACATTGTTCCAGTTCTTTCTGGCCTACATTTTGTCGTGCAATTCATAGATGTGTAGACTTTAACCTAAATTATATTTATTCATTTCAACATTTGCTTTTATAGATATTTTAATTTTACTATTTCACAGCATAATTATTTGCATATGCAAACAAAATTTACCGTATGTACGCATTTTACCTTGCATTACTTTTGTGAGCATATGACAAAAATAGGAGAATAGAGTTTTGTTATTTACATACCTATTTCCAGATTTAAAACCTAATTTAATGCATCTAGATACACTCTTTTCATTGTGCAATCACCTTTTACCATTCTCCACTTGCCGTCTGTACTGCTCCGTTTAGGGTTATGATCACCTTTTGATCGTTGTAAAATTGCCTGAGCTCTGTAATTCCTTATCTAAATGCTTTGGTAAGTTTAAAATGATCTAAATCCACCTTTTATGCATTAAAATTGTGAATTAGGGCTTAATAAATGCTAAATTGCACTGACCCAGGGATGTCCACCTATGGTTTGGGAGATCTTTACAAGTGGCAAGTTCCAATTTGAAATTTTGAAAGGCCAAGGACTCTCTTTCATGGCATTAAATGAAGATATGGACATCTAGATGTGGATATGAAAACTTAAGTAATATGCTCACTCTTGGAATATTCGTACGCATATCCATATGTCGTCATCAACCATTTGGTCAAACATTGACCCAAGGATGGATATTGAGACAAAGGAATCCTAAGGCATTTTCCTTTGATTTCAAATATCAAGACATTAAAATGTCCATGTTGAAGAGTCAACTGCATGCCACGTGGCATCGTTTGGTTGGTCCATGGGGGGTTGCTGGTTTAGTTTGTAAAAGACAAGGATATGGATATTTAGAAATATTCGGATATTAAATCTCACGAAATATCTCTAAGTTTGAATGTCTTGATGATGTCACCCCTTTGAAAGTGATTCTTGGTTACGAGGAAAGTGACGTCATTCGGATATTGGGAAGATATGGACATTAAGACAATGTCTGGACATTAAGATTTGTAAAATATACTATCCCTGAATGTTCATATGATGTCATCATTGTTTGGTGTTTCTTTGAAATTAAATTTGATGATGTCATCCAGATATTATGCTTCTATGCAAATTGTCCATAGTCTAATGTCCATTTGAAAAGTCAAATAGGACACATCGTCAGGATATTGAGGGTTTGGACATTAAGCAGCAGATGTAGATATTAAGGAATGTATGGACATTAAGTAAATGTCCAGATATTAATATTGAATATCTAGACCACGAATATCCATGCATATGAAGTTTTGTTATACCGATAAGGTAAATTTGACAAGTCCACTTCTAGGTATCGGGATACTAAGGTTCACGTTAACCTTTTTACTTAACATTTCTCAAGCTTTTCGGTCAGGAAAATTTATTCGGATATTAGCAAATATGAGGACACTAAGTGTAAATGTGAATATCCCTATAACCATTGACCAAAACTTTAACCTTGAATAACTTCTCTGTTTTGACGAATTTCAACATGATCTAAAAGGCAAACCTACTCAGAATTTCATTCTCTATCATTTGGCTGGCTTCATGAGGGGGAAATTCATGCTTGGCATTTTTGACTCATAATTCAAGATTCGGATATGCCTAAGACAAGACCTAGACATTGACTGATACTGCTTTTACCATATCACCCAAAACAACAAGGAAAGCAAAACAAGCAAAGCCAAAAGAAAACATTGGGTCCCTATTTTGCTAGGGCAAAATAGGGTGTGTTGTGTAACCACACAACACATCCATGTAAAGTAATGGATCTATTGACAGCTAATGTAGTTCTCACCCATGTGCTAACTCTTGCCTTGTATTAACTGTTCTATGATTGGGTTAAAGGTTATAAAAATATGATTTTGATATGATGTAATTGCAAGATGGATATGTACCTTGCTAGAATACACATACTTGGGCCCATATATGTTGCTTTGGCTATGATCTTTGTTGTCAGATCCAATGCCTTGCTTTGAGTGTGCAAGATATACATACATGTGTGGATTGGTATATGCTTGGACTCAACAATGTTTTAGCCTCATAATTTTTACTACGATGTGATTTTTCCTATGCTCATTGAGTTCAGTACTAGGATTATTTATTACACATTGATATATCTGAATCATGCTATTGTTAAATGATTTTTAGTCTAATGTGGATTTTGACATTATCCCAATGGTGGCTATACGCATACTGTACTTTAGTTATTTTATATTGGGCAAGTATGCCTGATGGTTTCCTTAAGTGTGCAGGCATAGGTTTTCCCTAGTAGTGATTAATTAGAGACAACTGACTTTGGTAAATGTGTTGTGTTACCTATCCCATCTTAATTGAAGTCGAGCTACAAGATGTGCCTTGTGAGGCCCTATGAATCTAAATCTGAGTTAGATGATTACAGATCTTTGAGTCCTATGGAAAACTTGTAAATGTGTATGCGTGTTCGTCATTCCCTATAATTTGTTTTATTTAATTATTTTCTATAAAGTGTGGTTTGTTGACAAAGTAAATTTTATGTTGCTGATTGATTTAAATTATAGTTTTATGTTTTTAACAATGTATTTTTAAAAGTTGTTGTGTGAAGTAATGAATAATGTGTTTTAATTGTAAGATCGAACTATGCAAAATGTGTATGTCCTACATGATACCATCATTGATATAGTATTTTATTGTAAAAGTCTATCCTTTAAATAAAAATAAGTTATATTTTTTAACTCGACAAAAAAGAAAGAAATGCTTTCAAAAAAATGAAAGAAAAAGGCCCTTTTGGGCATTCAATTTTTGGAGAAAAGACTATAGATTTTGGCTTAAGAGTTTTGGCTACATATTTTGGCCTCCATCCCTTGCCTCCCACTCCATCTTGTTGGGCATGGAAGCTACTTAGGTTATTTTTGGTATGCTGGGGTGTGGGGCTTGAAGGGGTTGTATCTCCTCTCCTTATGGGTTGGCTTTCTCTTTTTTCCTCTCTCCTTGTGGTTGGATGTGAAGGTTTTCCTTGAGCTAGTTTGGTGGCTTGGATGTGGGTGAGTTGATAGTTTCTTATGTTGGAGGGTGGATAACATATGAGAAACTTCCTCCTCATTTTGTCACATGTTTGGCTAAAGGTAAGGTCTTATCTTCTTCCCTTTCATTTCTATTTCCTTATGAAATTTGACCATGCCCATAATAGGTGGAGCATATGGTAGTCCTTCCATAGGTTTTATTTAATGGGAGGAATTATGAGCTTATTTGTATGAGTGTTGTTCTCCATTGTGGATGTGTTTAAGTCTTTTAGAAATTTTGAAATAACATCATGTAATGCTACCAAAATTTTCATGAAATGATTGTGCAAGCTAAAAGTGTGTTATTGAGGCCCTTGGCTCTAAAAGGGCATGCTTGTATTTTTAGGTTTGCATTTTTTAAAATTTGGGCACTTTAACCTCAAAAAATTTGAAGCTTTGGGTAAAGTGGTATGCTAATGAAAAAGGGCATTTTAATTTCATCCCATGCGTATACGTTATATTTTGTGGAAATAGGAATTTCCATCATGGAAATGGGATGGGAAACTTGTGCTTCTATGTGCATGCCTCTCTTGGACCTCATTTCCATGTCATTAACCTTTGTGTGTACTTGGTTATGTGTTCATGTATTAACATGTCATCCCTTAACATATGCTTGATTGGTGTGTTCTTCCCAATCATAGATGAGGATGTATTCTTGTGTGATATCTCATGTCTAAGCATTGTTCGTGGTGATAGAATCCCTCATGTGTACTTGTGTGGTATTCCATGTATCAAATAATTGGCATGTGTATTCACTGGTTGATGATTGCATATCCCTTTTCTATGCCTTGCTCAGAAAGATTTTACATGGTTGGTGTGTTTAGCATGTGTATGCATATACCCCTCAGGTACATTTTGCTTGGTTAACCCTCTCTTCTTTATTTGTGCATTGGATTGCATACCAAATGTGTGCATGTGTTTTTATAGTTCTTATTTGATTGGTGTGTCTCATCCACCTTGTTTATGGTTGTATCTTGGATGATATATTTCTAGCCCATGTGTAGACATTAATGGTGTTGTTAAAACTCTCATATGTGCTTACTTGGAATTCTAGGTGTTTTGATGGGTCTATTGAGTGTATTCATTGATAGTGTTGTTAGGACTTCATGTGTGCTTGCTTGGTGATCCATGTATTGATGTGATTACTGTAAGTATTCTTTGTTTGGAGGTTGCTTCTCTCTCATGTATGTTTGGTTGGAAGCCCTTGTATGATGTTTCTGTTGAACATACAAGGATACTGAGAGGGGGGGTGAATCAATATTTAAACAAACTTTAACTTCTTCGAAGTAGATTAAAACTTAAGTATTACAACATCAACATAAGCATGAAGATTAACACAATGCACATCAACACATAACACCAAATATATGTGGAAAACCCTAGAAGGGAAAAACCACTGTGAGGATTAACTCACAATATATGAAGCTCAAAATAATAACTTTGTTTTAGGGCTACCACCCAAGGAAGCTAATATTCCTTGAAAACTTTGATTTAGGGTCACTCTAAAGGAAGCTACTACTCCTTGAAGACTTTATTTTAGGGTCACTCCTAAGGAAGCTACTACTCCCTGAATTGAGAACACACTTACAAAAGATTACATTGAAAATTGACTTTGAAACACACACCTTTGATGATTACAATTCTGCCTCTTCACACTTCCTTTTGATGGTCCGATCAGATAGGCACACTCTACACTAGATCACTATCACATATAAGTCTTTAAGATGAATCAGGATAGCATCTACCACTTCTGCTCTTTCTCCTTTAGTCGCACATCATAATGCAGTCATTCTGCTCTTTTGCTTGCTTGCGAACCTTATCAATCCCTTTGCAATCACACCTCGCCCCATTCAATTTGATTTATAATTTATACAAGATATTACATTGATTACATTTCTTGTCAGCCAGATACAACATGAAAAATACATTTACAAATTGGCCAAACAACACACAACATGAAACATGTAGAGGACAAGTCCTAAACAAGACTACAGGCTACACCAAGAGAAGTCCCATGCCTTGCAGATATCAACACTTGCTTAATTAGGTCCAAAACATCCTTCACAACATCAACCACCAAGGAATTACATCCGCACACTCTGCTCATTTGAAAATAGGACAACTTTAAGCAAAAACACATGAACCTTGAAGCATAACGACCACATCAACTTGAAAACCTTGTGCGGTACTAGAAACAAGAAAGATCTTCATAAAAATTTTCTAGATGAGTCTACAGGACTCATACAACATCTCCAAATACTCCTTTACCTCCACACATCAAAGATTTTTCACCACACATCTTCAATCATGAACTCTGAGAGCAACCTGTCATCCAGAACACATTGCAACATACTGTCATTGAGAAACTGAGCTTGCAGACCACCAAGAGCCTTGAAACTAGAAGGAAGCATGTAATCCACATCCATTAACATGTCTAAAAAACCACAAAGGCAACCATTCACTTTCAGAGGAATGCGAAACATTCCAACATGCCTTCAATTCTAGCTCACTCTATAAAACACATGTCGGTACTTTATCATGCATAAATTTCATAACGAAAGGACAAATGATCTGAAACTTTGGAATTATCACCTTCACTACACCCTAAACATAGTTCCAGAACCGCATAGCCATATCTACAAATACAAAGGAATGCGAAGCATTCCATTGATATACGGAGTTCACACCTTCATAGAAACAACACTGTCTTTAGTCTGTCAACAGTAAAACATTCTTCCAGTAATCTAATCATCATAAAACTTGGAACATACATGCTTCAAGCCATCAGTAACATCTTCTAACATCTTCTAACACATATGATCATCTTAGTGCTTCTAATTCCCATATTAATATGTCTTCATACTTAACTCTACACTAATCAAGGCATGATATCCAACCATGAATTGTATCTTCTCTCTTCTCTTGTTGGATGGGACATGACCTCCAACCATGAATTGTATCTTCTTTGCACATGACATACAACCATGAACACCATCACACCTCCATGATAGTGTTGACATAAATGACAACCTAGTGACTATGTTGACATTAATGACAACCCTCGGACCTATATGTGTAACAATCTCCCACTTTGGCATTGATGGCAACACATAGTTGCACATTTCTCCTCCTTTGACATCAAGGACAAAGGGAAACCACTACCTACTCATCAGTGACCACATACCTACACATTATTTCTTAGGGAATAACTTCTTGCAACAAACAGACTCCCCCTATCATCAACAACCACTACCTGCTCCCCCTGAGAGGTAGCCACCATTAGTCTAATAACAAGATATAATATGAACTCCCCCTGGACAGATGCACCATTATACATCTAGCATGAAGAAGGAGGGGCAATTACCCCTAACCTTTGTTGGAGATCCTCAAAAGTATCCTTTGCAAGAGCCTTTGTGAAAATATCTGCCATTTGATCCTTTGTTGGAACATATTCCAACTTCACTTCCTTATCTGCAACCTTCTTTCTCAAAAAGTGATACCTGATTGTTATATGCTTTGTTCTATAATGCATCATTGGATTCTTGAAAATATTGATAGCACTTGTATTATCACACAAAATAGGAATAGGCTCATCATACAATACCTTGATATCCTTTAGGGTTTGCTTCATCCATAACACTTGTGTACAATAGGATGTTGCTACAATGTACTATGCCTTTGCAGTTGATAAGGACACTGAATCTTACCTCTTACTTTTCCATGAAACCAATTTTCTTCCTAAAAAGAAAGCACCACCACTTGTACTTTTTCTATCATCAACACAAACAGCCCAATCAACATCAGTGTAGGCACTCAAATCAAAGTCATTACCTTTTGGATACCAAAGGCCATAATTTAGAGTTCCTTTTGAGTATCTGAATATCCTTTTAACTACCTTCTCATGTGTTTTATTGGGATTGGCTTGATATCTGGAAACCACACATACTGCATGCATAATATCAGGTCTAGAAGCAGTTAGGTACAACAGTCCTCCAGTCATAGATCTATAGATAGTCTGATCCACCTCTGGAGACTCATCATCTTTTCTCAAGTGATATCTAGTGACCATGGGAGTACTCACTAGTTTTGAATCCTCCATACCAAACTTCTTTAAAAATTCTTTGACATACTTATTTTGAGAAATAAAGATACCACCATCTAGCTGAGTAATTTGAAGTCCAAGGAAGAAAGACACTCACCAATCATAGACATCTCAAACTCTTTTTGCATCTCTTCTACAAACCTCTTACACATATTATCATCTCCACCAGAGATGATGTCATCAACATATACTACAACTATCAATATCATATCTCCTTCTTCCTTGATGTAAAGATTGTTATCTGTAGTATCTTTCTTGAAGACCTACTGAAGTAAGTACTTGTCTAACCTAGCATACCAAGCTCTAGGTGTTTGCTTGAGACCATACAAAGCCTTCTTGAGTCTACACACCATGTCTGGATCTTCTGATATCTGGAAACCATTTGGTTGATCAATATAAACCTCTTCCTCTAGGTCACCATTTAGAAATGCTGACTTAACATCCATCTGATATACCTTGAAGTTCTTATGAGCAGCAAGAGAAAGGAACATTCTAATTGCCTCCATCCTAGCTACTAGAGAAAAAGCCTCCTTAAAATCAATACCTTCAACTTGTGTGTATCCTTTGCATACCAATCTTGCTTTGTTCCTTACAACTTCACCTTCCTCATTTAGTTTGTTCTGGAACACCCACTTTGTTCCTATAACATTCTTATTTGTTGGTTTGGCAACCAATTCCCATGTCTGATTCTTCTCAATCTGATCCAATTCTTCTTCCATGGCCTTTATCCATCCATCATCTTTGTTAGCATCAACAAATTTTTTGGGTTCTACTTTTGATAACAAACACAAGTTTACTTTCTCATGTGTCTTAGCAAGCCTTCTCCTTGTCTTCACACCTTCATCCTTATCTCCAATCATCTGATCTGCTGAGTGATTCTTCTGAACATACTTTGCTAGAGTTTTAGGCATCTACTCTGGTTCTCGTTCCTTTTCTTCTTTCACTTCTTCTTCATCTTCAATGCATGGAAAAATATTAGATTTGGAGTCCTCTGATTCATGTGAGATTTGATACAGGTCTTCATCTACCTTGACATTTGTGCTTTCAACCATATTTCCCAACCTCTTGTTGTAGAATCTATAAGCCTTGCTTCTGGTTGAGTAACCAAGAAAGATTCCTTCATCACTTTTTGAATCAAACTTTCCTAGGTCTTCTTCATCTCTTCTGATGTAGCATTTTCTACCAAAGATCCTAAAGAATCTGACAGTGGGAGGTCTTCCATACCATAGCTCATAAGGGGTCTTAGTGCTATTGACCCTCAGTTGCACTTTGTTAATTAGATATACAATAGTGTGAACTACATCCTCCCAGTACATATCAGGCAGATCTGCATCTTTCAACATTGCCCTAGCCATCTCTTGCATAGTTCTATTCTTCCTTTCTACTACCCCATTTTGCTAAGGGGTCCTAGGAGATGATGGATGTATCTTAATACCATGATCTTCACAAAACTTTTCAAGTTTATTTGAAGTGAATTCACCTCCTCTATTAGACCTTAAGCACTTGATCTTAGCATCCACTTCATTTTCAACCATAGCTTTGAACACCTTAAATTTATCAAGGGCATCTAATTTTTCTCTTAAGAAAGTAACCCAAGTCATTCTAGAATAATCATCAATGAGCAACATAAAATACCTCTCACCTTGTTGAATCAGCTCCAATGGCATTGAAGAAGAATACTCCTTGCTTTTGAAACTTGTCTTTGTTTGCTTTCCCATTTGACATTCCATGCATACGGTATTTGTAGGCTTGATTATCTTAGGCATGTCTCTCACTGCATGAGTAGAACTGATCTTTACCATATTATCAAAATTGTTGTGTCCCATCCTCTTGTGCCACATCCAACACTCAATGGATTGAGCCAACAAACATGTTCTTCCATTTACCTCCTTCAGATGATAGATATCACCATATGTCTTGATACCATCTGCAACTAGTTTTCCGAACCCTACCTTCCTAATTTCATAGCCTTTGGCATGAAAGGTGAGATTATAACCCTTGCTGTACATCTGACTGACACTGAGAAGATTGTGTTTTAGCCCTTTGACATAGAGGACATCCTCAGTCCTATTCTTCCCATCAATAGTTATAGCACCTTTTCCATAGATTTGTGATGACTCATCACCACCAAACTTGAAAACACCACCATCCCACTTCTCAAGGCTGATAAACTTCTCCTTATCACTAGTCGTATGATTTGAGCATCCATTGTCAATTACCCAAGCCTTGGCTTCTTCTCTTGCACAAAAGGCAGTCCATACAACCATTGATCTTTCATTGTTTTGGTTTGTTTGCAAGGCATCGGTCTTCTCACATTTTCCAACATCATCCTTTTTCTCACCAATACTCAAGGCCATGAAAAGTGTTTCATATTTGAATCATCATGATCCTCATGTTCTAAAGAGTAACTACTTTTTATGGAATACAAACTTCTTTTAAACTTGTCTCTTATGTTATTAACCCTTGATTCTTTAAAAGGACATTTTGAAGCAAAGTGACCAACCTTTCCACAATTGAAACATTTGAATGGTAACTTAGCTTTGTATTTTCTAGTGCCTTTCTTCGGTCTTCTCACAAAGTTTGCTTCAAATTCATTAGAGCTCTCATCTTCATTAGCAATTTATTCCTTTCTCTTCATACTGACTTTGAAAGCATCTTCTTTCTTTGGAGCATCACTGCCAAACTCTCTCATTTCAAAGGCAGTAAGGGAACCAAATAGTTTGTCTACAGTGTATGTATCCAAGTCTACATTCTCCTCAATAGCAGATACCTTATGACTATAAGATTTGGGAAGAGATCTCAGAACCTTCTTCACAATTTCATCCTCTTCCACTTTGCCACCAAGACCTGTGATGCTATTGACCACTTAATTCACCCAGAGCATATATCCAGCAATGTCTTCATCCTCTGACATTTTTAGGGTCTCAAATTTGCTGTTGAAGATTTGTATCTTTGCTTGCTTTACTTTCTTATCTCCTTCATAAATGGTTTCAAGTTTAACCCAAACATCTTTAGCAAAACTGCAACTCATTACCTTTGAAAGTTCTGAATCAACTAACCCACTCATGATAGTAAACTTTGCATTGGCATTGTTATCATATTCCTTAACTTCATATGGATCTATAGGAATAGTAGCAGGAACTTTGTAACCAGTCTTGACAGATTGCCAAACACCACATCTTAGAGAATTGATGTAGCCTTGTATCCTTAGCTTCCAAAGAGCATAATTTGTTCCATCAAACCTAGGTATCTTGTTGGATCCATTAGGTGCCATCCTAGACCTTCCTCAAGCAGTTAAGCTTCCTTTAGAGGAACTTAGCTCTGATACCAATTGTTGAACATACAAGGATACTGAGAGGGGGGGTGAATAAGTATTTAAACAAGCTTTAACTTCTCTGGAGTAGATTAAAAATTAAGCATTACAACATCAACATAAGATTGAAAGATTAACACAATGCACATCAACGCATAACATCAGATATATGTGAAAAACCCTAGAAGGGAAAAACCATGGTGAGGATTAACTCACAATATATGAAGCTCAAAATAATAACTTTGTTTTAGGGCTACCACCCAAGGAAGATACTACTCCCTGAAAACTTTGATTTAGGGTCACTCCTAAGGAATCTACTACTCCTTGAAGACTTTGTTTTAGGGTCACTCCCAAGGAAGCTACTACTCCCTGAATTGAGAACACACTTACAAAAGATTACAATATGACAATCCTTCTATTGTCTAAAAACTAACTTTGAAACTCACACCTTTGATGATTGCAATTTTGCCTCTTCACACTTCCTTCTAATGATCTGATTAAATAGGCACACTCTACACTAGATCACTGTCACATATAAGTCTTCAAGATGAATTAGGACATCATCTACCACTTCTGCTCTTTCTCCTTCAATCGCACATCATAATGCAGTCATTCTGCTCTTTTTCTTGCTTACGAACCTTATCAATCCATTTGCAATCACACCTTGCCTCATTCAATTTGATTTACAATTTATATAAGATATTACATTGATTACATTGCTTGTCAGCTAGATACAACATGAAAAATATATTTACACGTCGGCGAGACAACACACAACATGAAACGTGTAGAGGACAAGTCCTAAACAAGACTACTCGCTACACCAGCAGAAGTCACATGCCTTGCAGATATCAACACTTGCTTAATTAGGTCCAAAACATCCTTCACAACATCAACCACTAAGGAATTACATCTGCACAATCTGCTCATTTCAAAATAGGACAACTTTAAGCAAAAACACATGAATCTTGAAGCATAACAGCCATAACAACTTGAAAACCTTGTGCGGTACTGGAAACAAGAAATATCTTCATGAAACTTTTTTAGATGAGTCTACAAGACTCATACAACATCTCTAAACACTCCTTTACCTCTGCACATCAAAGATTTTGCACTGCTTATCTTCAATCATGAACTCTGAGAGCAACCTGCCATCTAGAACACACTGCAATGTACTGTCATTGAGAAACTAAGCTTGCAGACCACCAAGAGCCTTAAATCTACAAGAAAGCATGTAATTCACATCCATTAACATGTCTACAAAACTGCAAAGGAAACCATTCACTTCTGGAGGAATGCAGAGCATTCCAACATACCTTCAATTCTAGCTCACTCTGTCAAAACACATGCCGATACTCTATTATACATAACTTTCACAGCAGAAGGACAAATGATCTGAAACTTTAGAATTATCACCTTCACTATACCTTGAACATAGTTCTAGAACTACATAGCCATATCTATAAATGCAGAGGAATGTGGAGCATTCCATTGTCCTACACAGAACACCTTCATAGAAATAACACTGTCTTCAGTCTGTCAACAGTAAACATTCTTCTAGTAATCCAATCATCATGAAACTTGGAACATACATGCTTCAATCCATCAGTTACATCTTCTAACATCAACAACACATATGATCATCTTAGTTCTTCTAATTCCCATATTAATATGTCTTCATACTTAACTCTGCACTGATCAAGGCATGACATCCAACCATGAACTATTTATTCTCTACACATGACATCCAACAATGAACACCATCACATCTCCATGATAGGGTTGACATTAATGACGACCCTAGGAACCATATGTGTAACAGTTTCATGTCCATGCTTGAAGGTGTCAACTGATCTCCTCATGCATGTTTACTTGGTGTAATATTGTGACTATGTATTTGGCATGTGCATGTATTAGATGGTGGCCAAGTACCCTTCATGTATGTTTGTTTGGTGAACCTATGTTGAGATGTGGAGTTGGGTGTGCTTGTCCAACCCTATGTTTGGTGTGAATGTGTTATACCACCTGAGTTGGTTGCCTCCCAATTCAAAGGGGTGGGCCTAAGGATTCCACATGGTTGGGTGGTGTTGAACCATTATTAGGGAACTCATAGATTACTTGAATTAGCTTGGAGATGGCACAAGGAACTCCATCATCCATCATATAGTTATTATGTTCTTTTTTCTATTGTAGAGAATGTATAAATTTAGGACCTTTGATGTCCTCATTTGTAAATTATATTTTGGTTTGGGCAATAATTCATTGTATTATATTCCACCCATGGAGGTGATTCTAACTCTCTAATATTCATTATGGTGTAATTGACCCTAAAGTTAGATATGTATGATTGTTACAATGGCTTTTCTCTTGTTGGTTTAATTTAGAAAATGTGATTAATAAGTATGATTTCCTTATCCCTTGGTGCTATTCTTTCCATATCCTTATCGAGAACTAATATTCCTTCTTGCTCATATGTATGATGCTATGATGTTTTGTTATGCTTCTATCATCGAGCTAAGATTTGTTTTCCTTGAGAACCATGTCTCTTTCTTGCATGGGTTGTACATCTGGAAGAGGAGTGACATTTGGTTTAGTCCATGTTCTGAGGGCTCTTGAGAACTTATTGTTCAACCAATGTGGGGCTTACTAGAGACCAAGTGCCTGGCTTGGACCATCTTCATTCAACACACTAAATGAGGGAGTTATGCCTCATCAATAAAAAAAGTTAGCTTGATGTCCCTACCTTATCTTTTTTCTGCACATTTGCAATTTGCACTATTAGGAATTTGTAGGTCAAATAAAACCAATTCCACATAACCCAATAGGAGAAAAAGATGCAAAAAATAACCATAATGCAAAGATCAAATGACAAACACAAGATAACACAAGATATACCCTGGGAAAACCCTCGAGAGGGAAAAAGCCAGCCTCCAAAAGCATCCACACTCATATGTATTATTCAACAATAAGATATTACAATACATGCCATGAGTCTCCATGAATACCTTTGAACCATCAAGCACCTCCTTTGTGTCCAAGCATGAATCCACACATCACCTGCCATGCTTCACAACATGCACTTACAGGAGAGAGCTCAATATAATGATAGTCTCTCACAAACCTCCAATCCACCTACACTGAAATAGCCAATCCACCTACAATGAAATAGCCAACCCACCCACAAAAAAATGACCATGTACTTGCTTTTATAGACTAAGCTCACACAAATACAACTTGTGGTATTGAACAAAACCATGTGTTCCAAAACCATGGATACACAAAACTATTGACCCCTTTATTTAATATTTTTACTACATTTTCCCAACAATTAAATAATACAAATAATAACCCAATGTTACATACAACATTTACAAGTGGCCTCCAAATAAATATCTAATGTGGTTAAACACATCAATTAAGATGCACCACAAAGAAATATTTATTTTACATGAATAAAATAATACAATATTATGCAAGGTATACAACACCTATTTCCCAACATGCACTTCATACCTCAAAGTTTGGGTTACAACCTTATAGGAATTTAGACCTGACATGGGGTTTTACATGGTTAACAAGTGCATTTTGGACCTTGAATTCTAAAATGCATGTTGTAGTTCAGACTCCGAAGTCCAGATTGCTACCATGAAGAAGTTTGGACTTGCATTGGATATCTGTGCAAGAATGTAAGTTGCATTTTGGACTTTGAAGTCTAAAATGCATGGTGTGAGTTAGCCTCCAGAGGCTAAGTTAGTCATCCATTTGAGTTTGGGATTGTCATCATAATTTATAGGAATTACAAATTGTTTCTTAAAGTCCAAAGTCCAAAGCTTGAGTTGCACACCCTTCCCGGTGTTTAGTGAATAGGTCATTTTTTGCATGGAATGTAGGTTGTTAATTGGACTCTGAAGCCTAAGGTGATCACCCTATCAATTCAAAGTTGATCCCAAAAATGACAAAGTTTCAATTTGTTATTTAGACTCCAAATCCCAAACTACAAATTGTAGGTTGGACTCTATAGTCCAAGGTCCTGCAATCTCAGCCTCAAAGTCTGAGAGGGCTATGCAGGTTGCAAGTTGTAGGTTGGAGGTTGAAGTTAAAACTAGTAAGGATTATGCAATTTGAACTTTGAAGTTTCAATATGTGTAGATTGATTGTTGAAGTCTGAACTAGTGTAGAATGGCCTTTGTCTTCTTGAATCATGAGATGCTTGAGGAGTGGTTCATTGATTGAGGTACAAGGGTTTATCATTTGACATGGGAATCCTAATCTTCCTCTAGATCTCATTGATTGTGTTAGTCCTAGTGCTTTAGGCCTATGGTTAGTAAGTCTTCTTCCTATGTCACCATGCTTGGTGCATTGGTGTGCATGCTTTATGCATTGTAGTGTTATGTTGTGGCACCTTGTACATGTAGGGGTGCGATGTTACATGTTCAGTGTTGCTTTTGTATTACAAAAATATTGTTCATATGATTTGTGTTTGTTAATGTCTTAGGCATAGGCTTGGGGCATGTTGCATATGGTATTAGAACCCAAGTTACAACATTGGGAGCTTTGGGTTGTGTGTTCTCTAGTGTGTTGTTGGTTGTGTGTTTTAGCTTGTTGGTATTCAATCTTTTGTGTGTGTGTGTGCATGTGATGTGTTGTTCCTTGATATGTCTTATGTTCATGTGCATTTTGGTGGAATACTTGGTTGTGAAATTTGTCAGACTCTTGTGCATGCTGAGGAGATGTCTTTGGTGTGTGCAGTACCTTATTGATGCCTTGGATGCCTGACAATATTTCTTGCAATGTGTGGTGCACTTAGTTGTAAATCCTATGCAAGGTCCACGTGAATGAGTTATGCTTGAAATTATTGTTTGGAATGTGTCTTGCTTATTCCGTTATTATTTGTTACCATACCTCCTAATGTTCTAACATTAGCAGAGTGTATGATGTTGTGTTATAGACATAAGGTCTATGTTACTAAGTGACATAAAGGAACATGTCATGTCATTTAGATGTGATTTCATAACTACACAGATGTCCCAACATTGTGTAGGGTATGGTGGTGCAATAATCAATGCATTAGCACATACTACTTATATCTACTATATTATACTTATTTGTATGTTCTTTTTGTGTTTCTCATTTTGTGGACCTATGTTTATAAGGCTACTTATGCAAATAATTAGTGTGAACCATTCATTTTTATAATAAAAAAGAGCCTTCTAGCCTTTTTTTCAAGTTTGATCTATAAATGTCTTAAAGTGACTTAATCTAAAGAAAAAATTGCTAAGATCTCCACTACAAACCCTATGCATCAACAAGATAGTGATGATAATTCTTGCCTAAGAATCTAATTGTAGGATGATAAAGAAGTAAAAGAAGTTGAAATAATGGTAACTCCAATTTTGGTAGATGTAACAAATTGTTAAATGGAAAAGAGAGACTTAGCCTAAGAGATTAAACTAGGTCAAACCCTCTTCCATTCAACATTGGAACACAAATCGAGCTTGGCTTCTACCCATGAAGGAGAGCCAAACTATAGGGGTTTTGTCCCTTTATTGTATAGAGGAGTGTCAACCAAATTCAACAAAAACTAACCAACCAAACTAGGGCAACAGATGAAACCCTAATTGACCAAGATATGCAAATAGATGACTATCATAAACTAACACAAAGATTTTGAACTTACAATAGAGATCAGGTGGTGCAGTCACAGTAGGAGGGTTCATAGAATGAACTGTCTAGACTGTATAGCAAGAGTAAACACAATAGAAACAACTCAAAGAAATGAAGCAAATGTAGATTCAGTCATTCAATATATCATAGAATTCAAATACAATCTGACCGACAACATGCAAGCTTACAATTAGGGCTCATAGGCCTGATCACATGCATGCATAAGATAAATCTTTGAAGTCCTCTTGCAAAGGAGCTAATTATCTATCTCTAAATCATGAGAACTATGCTAACTGCTTTCCTAGGGATCTATTACATCAATATATATCATCTCCAGACCAATAGATTCCTTCGTGTCAGCCAAGGAAGATCACAAACTCCAATGAAGAGATGTAACGTGTGTACACAGATAGGTTGGACCTAAATGCATAGAACACTTCCTCAAATGAATGGAACAATGTACAGATCTCATGGGAAGGTTGGCCACGAAGCAAAGATCATTGAATAATGTGTCATTAGGCTCCAAAGATCGAGAAATGCTTTCGCAAGTTTCTCCTTCAGCTGGTTGCCAGTGAATATTAGGATACTCTACTTTGAGAAACAATCAACTTCTAATAGTGATATCTTTCCAGTATTGACATGCAGATCTCTGGACTCTAGATATGATGTAAATGAATGAAAGTAGATGCTAAATCCAACTCCTCAAGATCTGAACTGAAACTGGACCATAAATACAGAATCTGCTTCTAACTGAACTGCCTGAACTGAAAATAAATAAACTGAACTGCAAACAAACTAGAATGTAAATGTTTTTTTGGTTGATGCAAAATTGCTCTTGAACCAAGGTTGCTCCTGCATCAGACATCCAAGGTTATTGAAAAAGTGAGTCCCCCACTTTGCTGGGGCTAAGGGAGAACCAAGATAGTCCACCTCAGCCTGAGAAATCCATGATGAATCTTCTTTCGGTCTGCATTTCCACTTCACAAGATATTCTTTGTATTGTCTTCCTCTAGTGCTACGTCCAACTCTGCTGTCCAAAATGTCCTCAATCTACTCTGGTGCTTGTTGTGGTAACTACTTCTTCAATTCTTCTTTCATGTTGTTACTGAACTCTGCTTCATGATACCGATAAAGATCTACAATATTGAAAATAGGTGATATACCCAAGGTCTTCGGTAACTCCACTTCATACGCATTTCCTGAATCAAATTTCTTGAGTATCTTACAAGGTCCAAACTTCTTCATCTTCAACTTGTTATAAGTCTCAACTGGAAATCTTTCTTTTCTCAGATATACCATCACTTCATCTCCCACATCAATTTCCTTATATCTTTGCTTCTCATCTACCTTCTCTTTGTACTTAATGTTCATGTCCTCCAAACGCTTCTTCACCTGATTATGCACTGTCTTCATGTGATCTGCAAATTCTTCTGCTTCTGCACTTCTCTTTTCTTCCATGTTGATATCTCTCAATTTTGCAACTCCTCTAGGATGCACTTCGGTAACAATCTCAAAGGGTGTTCTTTCGGTACTCCTATTTATTGAATTATTGTATGCAAACTCTACTTGTGAAAGAATCAAATCCCAACCTCCTGCTTTCTCTCCAACCAAACATCTCAACAAGTTTCCCAAACTCCTATTCACTACCTCTATTTGTCCATCTGTCTGTGGATGAAAAGTTGAACTGAACTTCAAATCTATCTTCATCTTCTTCCAAAGTGTCCTCCAAAAGTATCCAACAAACTTTATATATCTGTCTGAAACTATACTCTTAGGTAATCCATGCAATCTCACAATCTCCTTGAAAAATAGGTCTGCTACATGCACCGCATTAGTTGTCTTCTTACAAGGTATGAAATGAGCCATCTTTGAAAATCTGTCAACCACTACGAATATTGAATCATGTCCTTTCTGAATCTTCAACAATCCCATTACAAAATCCATGCTTATGTCTTCCCAAGGTCTCTTCGGTACTGTCAAAGGTTTATATAATCCAGTGTTCTGACTACTCCCTTTTGCAACTTAACAAATTCTACAACTCTACACAAATCTCTGAACATCCTTATGTATCTGAGGCCAAAAGTAATTTTCACTCACCAAAGCCACTGCCTTATCAATGCCAGAATGTCTTGCCAATCCACCACTATGTTTTTCCTTGATCAAATTATCTCTCATTGAACTTCTAGGTATGCACAATTGACTTCCTTTGAACAACATATCTTCTTGAATGAAATAGTCTAACCACTTACTCCTATTTGTCACAACATGATCCTTACATGCTTTCCAAGGTTTTGCAAAATCAGTGTCTCCCTCATACATGTTCTTCAATTCTTCAAAACCCAACACTTCAACTCTCATTTCTGTCAACAAGTTTCTTCTCCTACTCAAGGCATCAACAACTTTGTTTGATTTACCACTCCTATGCTTTAATGCAAAAGTATAACTCTGCATGAACTCTACCCATCTCATATGTCTCTGATTCAACTTACCTTGACTGTTCAAATATTGCAAATCTTGATGATCTATATACAACACAAACTCCTTAGGCAACAAGTAATGTCTTCACTTCTTTAAGGCTTGAATTATGGCATAGAACTCCTGATCATAAACTGAATATCTCCTCCTTGCATCATTCAACTTCTCACTGAAATAAGCTACAAGTCTACCTTCTTGACTTAACACTACTCTAATTGCACTTCCACTTGCATCACAATCAACTTGAAATACCTTATTGAAATTCGGTAATGCCAAAATAGGTTGCTCTGTCACCTTCTGCTTCAACAACTCAAAATTTTTATCTACTCCAGATGTCCACTTAAAACCCTTTCTATCACCTCTCATTGTCTCTGTCATAGGGTTACAAACTGAACTAAAATTTCTGATAGAAACTAGCCAATCCATGAAATGATCTCACCTCTCCAAGGCTCTCCGGTGTAGGCCATTCAATAATTGCTCTTACTTTCTTGGGGTCCATCTTCAATCCTTCCACAGAAATCACAAATCCCAAATATACTAGTTCTCCCTTCATGAAACTACACTTCTTGATGTTTATCAACAATTTCTCTTCTCTCAATTTCTGCAAAACTTGTCTAATATGCCACAAATGTTCCTCTTTTGTCTTACTAAAAATTAGAATATCATCCAAGTATACAATCACAAACTTACCCAAGAATTTCTTCAAGACTTCATTCATCAATCTCATGAAAGTACTCGGTGCATTTGTCAATCCAAAGGGCATCACTAACCACTCATACAATCCTTCATTTGTATTAAAAGTAGTCTTCCATTCATCTCCTTCTCTGATTCTGATCTGATGGTATCCACTCTTCAAGTCTATCTTTGTGAAATATCTTGCTCCACTCAAACAATCCATGATATCATCCATTCTAGGTAAAGGAAATCTATACTTAACTATGATCTTGTTTATTTCTCTAGAGTCAGTACACATTCTCCATTCTCCATCCTTCTTCGATGCAAGCACTGTAGGTACTGCACAAGGACTCAAGCTTTCTCTGATCAAACCTTTCCTCAATAACTCTTGTATTTGTCTATTCAGTTCTTCATTCTCTTCTGGTGTCATTCTATATGCTACTTTGTTAGGAAAACTTGCTCTCAGTATAAGATCCATGTGATGACTGATACTCCTTATAGGTGGCAATCCTTCAGGTACATTATCTGATATGATATCTTCATACCCTGTCAACAATTCTCTTATCTCCTCTGGTTGTGATTCTTCAGTCTCCTTCTTCAATGCTTCAAGCTTCTTAGGAATGAAGGCATAACACATATTCTCATGTCTCAAACCATCCAGAAATTTCCTTCCATCTACCAAACAGATTCTAGCATTCCCACATACTTCACTCTTAGGGTCATCCTCCAAAGGAATCAAAGTAATTCTCTTTCCATTTGTTGTTATAGTATATGTATTCTTTCTCCCATCATGTATAGCTTTTCTATCATACTGCCAAGGTCTACCCAACAAGATATGACAAACATCCATAAGCATAATATCACACAAGACTTCATCATGATAAGATCCAATATGAAATTTCACCAAACATTGTTCACTCACCAATACCTTATGATCATTCTGATTCCATGCTATCTGATAGGGCTTAGGGTGTTTCAATCTTTCCAACTTCAACTTAGTCACCATCTCCTCTGAAACTAGGTTTTCTGAACTACCACTATCAATTACAACTTTACAACACTTACCTCCTGATTTGCATCTAGTTCTGAACAAACTCTTCCTTTGTGGTGGTTCCTCATTTGTCTCTACTTGAAATAGTGCTCTTCGCATCATAAGTGACTCTCCTTTCTCCAGTTTGCCAACAGAACTAGGTGATCCAATAGGTTCTTCTTACACATAGGCTACTCTTCCACTGTTTTCTATCCTCTTACTTGTACTACCCTGATTACACTCAAATGCTCTATGTACTTCACCTCCACACTTGAAACAAGTACCTCTGAATGTTCTCTTATCCAATCCTTTTCCTTCTCTTATGTATCCTTCATTCTGGTATGCACTAGGGTTTCCTCTCTGGTAAAATTTTTTGTCATCTCTCCAGTAAGCATTGTTATCTCTGTCATCCTTCTTAAATGGGCTTTCAAACTTGTTCTGCTCTGGATGCGATCTTTCTCCTCCAGAAAATGTTCTACCTCTCTAAAATTTACCTCCTCTACCTCTCCATCTCTGATCATGCCTCTTATTCAGCTTCTCTTCAACTTTCAAGGCAAACTGATATGCTTCCTCCAAAGATGTCATCGTTACCAACCTTAGCTCTTCTTGAATGTTCAATCTCATTCCATTGATGTATCTAGCCACTTTCTCCTTGCTTGCTTCACTATGTCCTGTTCTTATGATCATTTTATGAAATTCTTCAGTATACTCCTTCACAGATTTATCCTTTTGTCTCAGGTTTTGCAGTATTTTCAATAGTTCCAACTCATAGTCAGCAGGTATAAACTGATTCTTCAACTTTGCCACCATTTGGTCCCACTTTGTAATCTTTTCTTTTCCTCTTCTGTTTCTTTCCAACTGAACTTCTTTCCACCATATAGCAACATGTCCTTTCAACTTTGTCTTTGCAAATTTTACCTTCTCTGGATCTTCAATCACTTCATATTCAAAGTATTCTTCCATGTCATTTATCCAGTCAATCAGTTCTCTAGGGTTCAAAATACCAGTATAGTTTGGCACATCCACTCTAGGTCTCTTTCTAATATTTGAAATAGCTCTCAACATCTTTACTTGATCTGATTCTTCTTCTTCATCACCTCCTAGGGTTTCACCAGTTTGTTCAATAGGTTGAGTTTCTTCTTCATCATCACTTTCAATATTAGATCTCGGTGTCAATCCTCTTTGCCTATCCTCTTCAACAACATTTAATTGAATTCACATTGTTTTCATTATATCCATCATCTCATCTATTCTACTAGCCATTGTTCCAATAGCAGCAACTCTCCTCGGCAGCATTCTTCCTAGGATTAAGTGTAAACTGCCTCAGGTTTAGTGATCGGGTTACAAAGTGACAACTGCCCCACAATCGACGATTGGTTGCAACACAAGTAACCTGCCTCAATTCAGCGATCTGTCCACAACAAGATCTTATGGAATTCCCTAGCCAACTTTGCTCAATTCGCTCCCAAAATTCAAACTTTCGCTCTTATACCACTTGGTGTAGTCACAGTAGGAGGGTTCATAGAATGAACTGTCTAGACCATGCAGCAAGAGTAAACCCAATGGAAATAACTCAAAAAAATGAATCAAATGCAGATTCAATCATTCAATATATCATAGAATTCAAATATAATCTGGCCAGCAACATGCAGGCTTACAGTTAGGGCTCACAGGCTTGATCACATGCATGCACAAGATAAAGCTTTGAAGTCCTCTCACGAAGGATCTAATTATCTATCTTCTAAATCATGAGAACTTTGTTAACTAATTTCCTAGGGATCTATTACATCAATATATACCATCTCCAGACCAATAGATTCCTCCACGTTAGCCAAGGAAGATCACAAACTCCAATGAAGAGATGTAATGTGTGTACACATATAGGTCAGACCTAAATGTATAGTACACTTCTAGTAAATGAATGGAATGACGTGCGGATATCCTGGGAAGGTCAGCCACAAACCAAAGATCATTAAATGAGGTGTCATTAGGCTCCAAAGATCAGAAATGCTTGCGCAAGTTTCTCCTTCAGCTGGTTGCCAGTGAATATCAGGATACTCTACTCTGAGAAACAATCAACTTCTGATAGCGATATCTTTCTAGTATTGACATGCAGATCTCTGAACTCTGGATATGATGTAAATGAATGAAAGTAGACACTAAATCCAGCTCCTTAAGATCTAAAATGAAACTGGACTAGAAATACAGAATCTACTTCTGACTGAACTACTTGAACTGAAAAGAAACAAACTAAACTACAAACAAACTAGAATGCAAATGTTTTTTGGTTGATGCAAGATTGCTCTTGAACTAGGGATGCTCCTGCATCATCAGGAAATAGAGGAGAAACTAGATCTAAGTTCAGGAGCACAGAAAGATTAGGGCACTGGGTGCCCTAGAACCTAATTAGGGTTTTATAGAATGTGAAAGTCTGAGTGTCTTCACCTGTTAGTCTTCTTTAGTCCCATAACTTCTTTTAGTCTGATTCTTTTAGTTATGACCTACACACAAGCAAAGAGGAAAAGGTTGTGTTGTATTTAGGGGCTTACCTTAGTCAAACCCCATGTTGGTATTTCCACCTCCACTACAATGATGATTAGTGATCCAAGAGTGCATACCCTAGGAGGGTAGATGCAAGATTAACAATATATGATGAAAGTATGAATGAAAATGATAAAGATTACCATAAAATGTGAAACCCTAGTTGGAGTAGATAACTCAAGATCATACACCAAAAAGGAGATAGATAAAGATAGCTTGAAATTCCTTCAAAACCTACAAATGAGCATCATAACATCCATAAGCATATAGCAATTCTAAGTATGAAGAACACTTGAGCATAGGAGACCAATAATGTAAGCAATTTTAATCTTGCATCGTCCATCTAGCATTCTCTAGGTTATAAATGAATAAAAAAACTCCTTTATATATGCATTCCTGCTCACCAACAATGAATAAAATTAAATGGGGATGACATGTAAAAGTTAAGGAGGTGTTCTAATCCAACATCACAAAAATAGGGATAAATTAACCATCTGGGACCAGGGCACTAGGTGCCCTAGTCCTCTAGCCCCACAAACTCTGGGGAGTGTTAAATGTGGTGGGCTTAGGCTAGTCCTAGGTTTACTTTGTCAGTTTTATTCATAGAGATCAAGATTTAACTGTTTAATGTTCAAAAGGGTGTTAAAATAGGTCTTGATTAACAAGGGTAAACATTTTACTCCATAACACAAACAACCTATGGCCAAAGTATAAGAAGTATCCATTTAAAGTGATGGAAGTTGATCCTGATGGGGCCTTCTCCAATGTGCTCACCGACATGATCTATATGGAAGATGTAAGGAAATATATACACATGACACTCATTGAAATTGACCACACAAAGTTTGAGTCATTGTGGCAAACCTTATTGAAACCAAGACAACAATAATACCTAGATCAATATAAGCAAAATCAATATGTTCAAGCTTGACATTTAGAAGGGTTTTCTAGACTTTTTCATAAAAGAGGGTTGGATAAAGATTGTTTTTAGTAAAACTCATGATGACCACATGTACCTTGATCAACCCTACCACATTACCAAGGAAGCAAATTCACATGATAACAAGATTGTGAAACAAAGGTGACCTACCATAAAATAAAAATGTAAGCATCCAAAAGGTCACAAAACTCACAAGAGCTACACCAGATGGAAGAAACCTAGCAATAGAGAAAATCATGAACTCGATAGTTAGATATGCAACTTTGGGCATCACCCACAAAATCTACTATACAAACAAATAAGGGTCTTCTACAAGAATGACCATTCTTACTGCCTACTAGATGGTCATGCAGGGCAAATAAATTGATTTATGTGAGGTCCTCCAAGAAAAACTAATGGAAAGCATCACCAGAACTAAAGGGAGAGACTACTATCTATTCCAGTATGGCTCTATTATAATTTTCTCATCTTTTTATTTCATGAAAAGACTTCCTAGATTTCCAAGTAAAGTATGGTCACAAGATACCCTGGTCACCACACAAATCAATGCACATGTTAAGACCATCACTGACACCACCTCCTATTTTAAGGTATATTGGGGATTATTCAATAACGTTTAGATAGAGATGCAAGTAAAGGACCGCATCTCATATGATGTAGTAAGAAAATGCACCAACAATATCACCTTTGTGTTAGACAAAGACCACATCTCTATGGAGGCAGTGGAACCATGCTAATTGTGGATACTATATGCAAGAGAAATTGATCACAAAATGGTAACCTAAACTAGTTAAATCACCTAATTGCAATCAACTACAAACAATCAAGATTAGGCTAAGAGAACTCAAATAAAAAAAATGCATATAAAATACACAAGTTAGAACTCCCTTGTTACACTAGCATAGGTTGTGCCTATTGGTGTTTCTAACTGGTTGCCTGATTATCTCTATAAAGTAGCCATCTTTAATGCTCAAGACTTTCAGATCAGTGGCCAATGAATAGAAGTCAATGAAATGATTCCCTCTACACTTTAGGTTCTACTAGACCTAGGGGATATTCCATTTGCAACAATATCAATTGATCAAACCCTAATTGCCACAAGATATTGCAAATGTAGAAATGTTCTCATAAATATGTACCAAGATTATGAGATTAATTCAAAACTAATTAAGTCCTTGGAGATTAACTCATTGCTAGCTTTAAGAACATATATTAAAATAGCCTACACTAATACAAAACAAACAAAAAAAATGATTCAAATAATTTATCTTTTAAGATTTTGGTTTTGGATATTGGGCAAGTTGAACTTCATATCAGTGTCTACCTAGGGTATAGAGTTAAATTATTCCTGCAAGTGCCCCTTTCTGACATGTAACTTCAAACACAGAGGATAAACTATATCATTGCCTTACGACGATACATCCAAGAAAAGGTATCTCCCACATTTCTTCTCACCAATCCTTAATGTAATACATAACTCCCTATATCTCATTCAAATCATTTTAATCCATTACTTGAATAGAAGAAACAAACAAGATACACAATACATCAAATGTGCACAAATAAACTCAGAAACCCTTGATTCCTTTATTTATAAGAGAACTACATACATTCAAGGAGACAAATGTGAATGATACATGCTAGAAGCATTTTTCATATGATTCATTCTAAATTTAAAAATGTCATACATAGATTTTTCACTAGCAAATAATTTATCTTTTAAGATTTTGGTTTTGGATATTGGGCAAGTTGAACTTCATATCAGTGTCTACCTAGGGTACAGAGTTAAACTATTCCTGCAAGTGCCCCTTTCTGACATGTAACTTCAAACACAGAGGATAAACTATATCATTGCCTTATGACGATACATCCAAGAAAAGGTATCTCCCACATTTCTTCTCACCAATCCTTAATGTAATACATAACTCCCTATATCTCATTCAAATCATTTTAATCCATTACTTGAATAGAAGAAACAAACAAGATACACAATACATCAAATGTGCACAAATAAACTCAGAAACCCTTGATTCCTTTATTTATAAGAGAACTACATACATTTAAGGAGACAAATGTGAATGATACATGCTAGAAGAATTTTTCATATGATTCATTCTAAATTTAAAAATGTCATACATAGATTTTTCACTAGCAAAATCTATATCTGCTACCCCAAATGTTCTTCTTTCAAAGTATATCTGCCCAAAAATGGTGTTCCAAAATCCCTTTACAGTGAAAAGACAAGTTCTAAGATAGAAAATAAGAATCTTGTCGGCCTAGGACCTAATTCAATATGTTCGGCTACAATTTTGTCTCTTACATTTAATAAATGGGGTATAGAGACACACACTTAGTTTACAACAAAATATTTCAACTAAAAATAGCCCCTTGTAGTAATTGCAACCATTGAAGGAGACCAATCTTGATGCTGATGAAGACTATTGAAGTTGATTTTGCTAAAAGTAGACCTCCTGCCATCTTGAACTCCAATTACTTGTTTTTTTTAATCATTATATTTCTTAGTCCATGCAACACACATCCTCTTTGTAGGACATTGGAAGGGGATCGCCTTAGCTATTTTGTAATTATTAGCAAAATAATTGGCATCCAAAATTGCCCTAGTCTCCTTGTTGAAACTATCAAGACTCACCTCTAGGGAAAACAATTCATCTAATCTACTATTCAATAGATCCATGCTAAACACATCATTAGTGCATATAGTAGATGAAAGATCAGGTACCAATGTTTTGAACTGCTCCATCCACTAATCAAGAGGCTTCACTTGTTTGTCTTCATCTAAAATCTTTGGCATAATCCTCTTGTCAATGTGCTCTAACAGATGCAACTTATCTCCAACGTACTTCTCAAATCTTAACATGTATGCAACAACTTCCTCCAATATTATAATCATGTCATATGCTGGTAAAATATTAGCAGGAGCTGCTGGGTCAAATATGGAACACTTATGGATTTGCCTTATTCTTGAAGTCTTTGATAACCATTTATCAACTATTCCTTTTAGATTCTCCTTGTCCTACACATGCTTGTTAAATGCTGTCCTCAAATCTAAATAGGCTTTCCATGCATCATCATCTTTATTCATCACCTTGATAACTCTATGAATAATCAAATCATTGAACAATTTGCCAATTATTTCCATCTTACTCTCTGTAGCTCCCTTTAATTGATCCTTAAGTTCCTTTCTTTCTGCAAGCAAAGACTCTCTGTCTGATGGAAATGGCTCTGTAGAACTGGAAGAAGTGGAAACTATTCAAACTGGGGTTCCAATCTAAAGAGACCTGTAGTAATTCAACTCTACCATAGTTTGTGTGTACTTCTCATTTAATTGATCATGCTCCTTCTGCAATTTCATAGTCGCTGCTTCAGTGAACAAAGCTATAAAAACACTTAGGGATGTAGCTTATGGGGTGAGTGTGTTGCAAGTATGTGCCAATCAATGTTGTCATTGATGTCAACATGTTTGTGTTGTCATTGGTGTCAACTGTGTCTTCTGGTGAAGTTAGTGTTGTTTGATTTAGTTGCTTTGCTAAAAGTTAGTTTGGATGATTTGTATAGATGTTAAAGGTGTTGAGAATATACCTATGTAGTTGGGTTTCCAAGTGCTTTTGAGAAAATTTGAATAATACTGAAAATAGTGTGTTGAAGGAGTCTTTTGACTTACAGTATACTACTCAAGTATTTGCTCCACATTTCTTCTGTATTGGAGATCTGAGTGTGTGGTTTGGATATGTTGTTGAGAAGTGATGTAAGATGATAGATCTAGAATTTAGTGCTTCCGAAGTGAAAGTTATGTTCACTAGTTTGAGAACAAGATTTGACAGGGTTTCTAATTTGTGCAGAGGTGTCTAAGAGAAAGTATTTTGCTCCACATTTGTTCATAGAGTGGTTCTATTAGAGTCACACAAAGACCCACAGGAGTCAAGATCATCTATAGGAAATCTTCTACAAGAGAGAGCTGCAAGAGGATAATGCACAAGCCAAAAACATTTGTGAATATGTGCTTCACATTCTAATGCTGGAGTTACATTATGCATTAATAAAATTCAAATATATACACACCACCACTGTCTAATGAAGAGACAAAGTGGAGAGTTGAATGTGAAAAGCCTATGACACATGTCATGAGGCTAAAATAAAGTGTCTCCCTAATTAACTTATGTAAAAGTGAAAATATTTCACCAACACCCCCCATAAGTGCAACTTAGGGAGATTTACACAAGCTAAAAAGAAAGAAAGATGGATGCATGAATGCAAGGATGGATGGGTCCCAGCAACAAAGGCCTGAACAGGTACCCATTTACAAACAAAATCTTTCATAAAGTGGAGAAAAGGAGAAAACCACATGGGAAAAAACTCCCCCCAAAAGAGAAAAGAAAAAAGTGAAAGAAGTGATAGTAGGAGAACTCAACATGACCCTCGAAGTGTTAGAATCTGAAAAGATTATTAACCTAGAAAACTAGTGCAAAGAATAGATATCTAAACTATGAATGCAAATGATACGAAATCAAAATAGCAACATAGAGTTTGTCTCCAAGAGAGTAATGCAAATTCTAGAAGCAAAATAGCATTAAGAGGATGCAAAAGCAAATGATACAAAATACAAGCCAGGTAGCATGCTTATATAGACTAGGAAGAGGGAGGAGGTGGCAACACCGACCAATCAAGAGCAACCATCTATCAGACTAAAGACAGCAAAGTATCTTCCCAAGATAGCTAATGGATGCTCACATGTAGGAAGGTGACACCTCACAACCACTCACCTAATAAGACATGCTTTATTAACCTAAGCGAGATTAATAGAAGTGTAGGAAAAACCTAGGAATATAGGGAAAAATAAATAACCCAACTAGGAAATAAAAACCTACACTAACACCCCCCATAAGCGAAGCTTAGGTGGATGTAGAAATGGGTCCCGACAAATCAAGCCTGATGAGTTAGCCATGTACATAAAGTTCTCCCCCAAAGAGAGAGAAAAGAGACCCCCCAAAAGTAGAGAGAGTCAGGACTCCGAGTGAGAGGAAGAAGCCCCCCAGAAGATGAAGAATCCCGTAGCCATAGCAAAGCTCGCAAATGAAGGAACTTGCTCTTAGTGAAGGGTTTGGTGAAGATATCAGTAACCTGCTTAGAAGTTAGACAGTAGCGAAGGTCGATGATGTGGCCATGGATGAGCTCCCGAATGTAGTGCATGTGGACCTCTATGTGTTTGGTCCGCTGATGATGGACCGGATGCTGTGAGATTTGAATGGCACTCTGGTTGTCACAAAATATGACTAATGGCCGTTTGATCTAGATACCAAACTCAGTGAGAAGATTTTGAAGCCAAATGGCCTCAGTGGCAGCATTCACAGCCCCCTGATACTTGGCCTTAGTAGAAGATAGAGCAATAGTAGACTGTTTCTTGCTCGACCAACAAACAGGACCTGAACCAAGTGAGAAGCTATAACCTGAAGTAGACTTGTGATCCTGAGAATCGCCCACCCAATCTGAATCTGTGTAGTCCACCAAGTCAAGCTCAATGCCCGCTGCATAGTGAATCCCAAAACTGTGAGTACCTTGAATGTAGTGAAGGATTTGCTTGGCTGCTTTCCAGTGCAGCTCATGAGGCTCCTGCATGAATCAAGAGACCATGCCTACAACATATGAAATGTCAGGTCTCGTATGAGTTAGATAAATGAGACTCCCAACAAGCTGTCGGTACAAAGTGCCATCAACAAGTGGACAAGAACACTGAGCCTCAAGTTTGACTCTAGAAAGAAAGGGAGTCAGAGCAGGCTTACAGTCAGCCATATGAAACCTCAAGAGCAAATCTAGAGCATACTTGGACTGTGTGGTGGTGATCCCATAAGTAGACTGGTTGATCTCAATCCTGAGAAAGTAATGCAACAAGCCCAAGTCAGTCATCAAAAACCTGTCATGAAGGGCAGTTTTGATAGCCCCAATGGTGGATGAAGAACTCCCTGTGATCAGCAAGTCATCAACATACAGAACCAGAAATAGGAGTGAATCATCCTGCTGTAGAATGTAGACATTGGGATCACAATGGCACCGAGTGAACCCAACTGATAGAAGGAAGGAGTCCATCTTGGCATACCAGGCCCGAGGAGCTTGTTTGAGGCCATAGAGAGACTTCTGAAGATGGCACACAAGTGAAGAATCTTGAAGGAACCCCTGTGGCCGCTCCATGTAGATCTCCTCCTAAAGGTCACCGTGAAGAAAAGCACTCTTCACATCCATCTGGTGTACTTCCCAATGATTAGCTACAACAATGGCAAGAACAAGTCGGATGGAATTCATTCAGGCAACTGGCGCAAAAGTCTCAGAGTAGTCAATCCTAGGAACTTGGGAGAATCCTTTGGCGACCAAGCGAGCCTTATGCTTGTCAACCAACCCATTTGCTACAAATTTTGTCCGATAGATCCACTTACATCAAACAAGTTTTCTTCCCTTAGGAAGAGGGACAAGATCCCAAGTGTGGTTCCTCATCAAGGAACTATACTCCTCCTGCATAGCTATATCCCACTCAGGAATACCAGAAGCCTCATGAAAAGACTATGGATCTGAGGCAGTATCAATGAAGACATGTGGAGCATCCTAAAACTGTGAATGAGTCCACCTGGTGTCTGATGGATCCCCAACCCAATCACTTGCAGATTGCAAGGTCTGTCTAGCCCAAAGTGGACCAGAAGATGGAGAATCTAGAGGAGAATCATCAACCTCTGAATGATGACTAGGAGAGGAAGGAGGTGAGTCCTCTGAATCACTCTCTGCATCGAAAGTGGAAGTAGAAAACTGCTAAGGTGAATCTGACTCATCAGAAGATCTGTCATGTATCCCAAGTGACTCCAATGTCAAAGTAGAAGGAGTTGGAGAAGTGATAGAAAGTGAGCTCTAAGAGCCCTCCTCAAACTAAACACTCCTCTCAATGAACAACTCATGTGTAGTAGGGTGGAGCAATCGATAACCCTTCACACCATCAGGATAACCTACAAATATGCAAGGTCTGCTCTACGGATCTAAGGCCTTGCATTTCTATGCAGGAATGTGGGCCCATGCAGGAGAACCAAAACCTTGAAAGTGCTTAACGGATGGTTTCTGACCACTCCAAGCTTCAAAAGGAGTGATTCCCTTCAAGGTTCAGTGAGGAACACAGTTCTGGATATAACAAGCACAGTTAATGGCCTCTGCCCAATACTATGGTGCAAGAGATATGGAGTGAATCATGCAGTTCACCATTTCCTTCAAGGACCTATTCTTCGGTTCTGTAACACCGTTCTATTGAGGATTGTATGGAATTGAATGCTGCAAATCAATCCCCTCTGAAGTGCAAAACTTCTCAAACCGATGGTTGACATACTCACCACCATTGTTAGTGCACAAAACTTTGATGGCTTTCCCTGATTGCTTCTCTACAAAAGTTTTGAAGTTGTAAAAATGATCAAATACCTCTGACTTCTATTTGAGAAAGTACACCCAAGTATATCAAGAAAAGTCATCAATGAATGTGAGGACATATCGGGCCCTACTGAAAGAAGGATGCTGAAATGGACCAGCTAAATCACTGTGAAATAACTCCAGTATCTATGAAGCTCTCCATGCCTTCCCTTTGTCAAAATTTTCCTTAGGATGCTTACCAAGAATGCAACCTTGGCAAACACCACCTGAAAACTGAACTGAAGGCAACCCTGTGACCATGCTCTGCTGGTTGAGCTGCTGCAAGTAGCGGAAGTTAAGATGGCCAAATCGCTCATGCCATAATCTACTTACATCATTAGAATGAGTGAGCAAAATAGTTGAAAGAGGATTAGGAACAAAGTGAGAAAACAGATAGAGCCATGACTGATGATCTGCTCTCCCAACTGCAATTGTAGAACCACTGTGCCACTCACGAATCTCCACTGAATCAGGAGTGAACTCAACCTGCTTGCCTGAACCTGTGTGAGTGATCTGGTATACCGATAGGAGATTAGTTGATAATGAGGGCACACGAAGAACATCATGGAATGTGCCATTCCCCACATCAACAGACCCTCTCCCACACACCTCAATAGGAGTGTCATCATCCATAAAAAAAAAGGCATAGTACATGGCTCCAAAGATGCAAGTTCTTCCTTAGATGAAGCCATGTGGTGCGAAGCACCCGAATCAAGAACCCAAGTGGATGGTGAAGAAGCAACTGCAACAAAGGCCTTGCCCTTTCCTTTCCCCTTGCTATTTTCTTTTGCCTTATTAGACCCCTTATAGAACTCTATTTGATAGAATCAGGAACACTGATATTATTCTTCTCAAGAATGTGTGTCAAGTGATCAATTTGTTTCTTCAGACATTTATGTTCATCATGACTAGGTCTTTTACAATAGGCACATTGGACCCTCTCTTTCTTAGGCTTGTCACCCTTGGAAGATTGAGTCTCATTAGTTGCTTTTGAAGCAACCGGTATCTGATCCTTCTTCTCCTTGCTATTCTTCCATTTCTTATCCTTACTATTATTGTTACTACTTTGTCCTTTTTGTTCTTTTGTGCCTTGGTTTTCAGCCAGGGCATGTGACTTAGAGGACTTAAGAGTGCCCATCTGGATTAGCTTGTCCTGTTCCCGAGTGAGATTGACAGTAAAATCATCTAAAGATGGCATGGTGAATTGAGTACCAAGTGCACCCTTAGTAGCATAGAATGTAGAAACAAACACAGAATATTCTAAACTTAGCTTAGAGAGAATACTAAGAATCAGTTGTTCATCTTTCTTTTCAATTCCACATTGTTTTAACTGCAGCCTTAGTGATTTCAATTTAGTGAAGAATGCCTGGATTGTGTTGAAATTGCCTGGACTTAAACTAATTAGTTCATTTTACAACATATGACCCCTCATTGAATCTTGTGTGCCAAATAGTTTTTCTAGCTTTGTCCAGATTTCATTTGGTGTATTCAAAGACTCAATGTGAAAGAGCAAATCAGGAGAAATAGATAGACACAATGTTCCATATGCTTCATCACATTTGTTAAACCACTTAGGCTTATCTTCATCTTTAGCAGGTTCAGTTTCAAGTCCCATAGTTATCCTATTTAATCCAGCTTTCCTTAAGTAAATTCTCATGCGTGATTTCCACTCAAAGTAATTGTATGGAGTTAGGATGGGCAGATTTGTTTGATCCATGATAAAGAAATGCAGAGAAGAAATACCGAAAAGAAGAGAACCCAACCAAGACAACCCCCCCTTTTCACTCAATCAAAGAACCCCCCCAAGAAAATATGATTTGGCACTTTATATTAGTGCGTTTAGAACTACCACTAGCAAGAAATACTAAGTGGTCTTGATTTCAATCCATTACAAAACCCTCACGAAGAGCATATGCTAAAAATATAATTTTGGCACAATACTTAAAGAAATAATCACCACCTCTGCGATCTACTCAAAAAATCATGCACTTTCAAAAAAGGAATTGCCTCGATACGAGGTCGTATGTGAAAGTTACGATCTTCTGAAGTTCCCAAAACGAGAATTGTGCAATGTCATGACTGAGAATCTGTAATTTCTGAAAAATCTTGGCATCAAAATCAAAAAATGTCTGCACTAGTGCATAGAGCACGAAAAAAATAGCTAAAATCAAAAAAACATTCATGGGAAAAGGAGTCCGTATGAGCAAGAATGGAGCATTTGAAAACTGCCTTCAAAACTACGACTGCCAACAGAGAGGGGTCCTGCTGTAGTTTTCTGAGCGCATTTTTGTAAAATATATAGACTGCATGCAAAAATAGAAAGATACCCAGATGGTTTTTCTATGCTGCAAACAAAACCTAGAAGGCATTTTTCTTGCTAATATACAGAAGATGTAGTTCTAATGTAAATAGAACGCCTTTAGCAATAAAAAAATGACCCCAGCAACCAAAAAATGACATGCAAAGGCTGAATCAGTTACCTAAGATAAGCAAAGGCATGCTGGAACCTACAATATTGATTGAAAACATGAAATATGCAAGCTGGTTGTCAGATTTAAGCTTGAAACCCCGGTTCCACAACTGTGTATGATGATCTCTGATTTCAGTGAAACGAAAGCCAAATCTAACTTTCTCAAGCCTCCTGGACACGTTGGAATAGCTAGAAATGCTACCAGTATAACTAGAAATGTAGCAATCACCCAGATTTCATAAAACACATGTGCAAACCCCAGAGATTAAAAAAGTTTCCGTCAAACTTTTCTGATTTTCAAGATCATTCGAAGATGCAAGAGAAGAGCATACTGGGTTTTTAAAAAACTGCAATAAGCTTAATTAGACCCCCCCTGAATATCTCAAATAAGGAAACTAAAATCTACTCTTGCACATAGCAAGGCTCTGATACCATGTTAGAATCTGAAAAGATTATTAACCCAGAAAACTAGTGCAAAGAATAGATATCTAAACTATGAATGCAAATGATACGAAATCAAAATAGCAACATAGAGTTAGTCTCCAAGAAAGTAATGCAAATGCTAGAAGCAAAATAGCATTAAGAGGATGTAAAAGAAAAATATACAAAATACAAACCAAGTAGCATGATTATATAGACTAGGAAGAGGGAGGAGGTGGCAACACTGATCAATCAAGAGCAACCATCTATTGAACTAAAGATAGCAAAGTATCTTCCCAAGATAGCTAATGGATGCTCACATGTAGGAAGGTGACACCTCGCAACCATTCACCTAATAAGACATGCCTTATTAATCTAAGCGAGATTAATAGAAGTGTAGGAAAAACCTAGGAATATAGGGAAAAATAAATAACCCAACTAGGAAATAAAAACCTACACTAACACCCCCTATAAGAAAAGCTTAGGTGGATGTAGAAATGGGTCCTGACAAATCAAGCCTAATGAGGTACCCATGTACATAAAGTTCTCACCCAAAGAGAGAGAAAAGAGACCCCCCAAAAGTAGAGAGAGTCAGGACTCCGAGTGAGAGGAAGAAGCCTCCCAGAAGATGAAGCATCCCGCACCCCCAGCAAAGCTCGCAAATGAAGGAACTTGCTCTCAGTGAAGGGTTTGGTGAAGATATCAACAACCTACTCAGAAGTTAGACAATAGTAAAGGTCGATGATGTGGCCATGGATGAGCTCCTGAATGTAGTGCATGTGGACCTCTATGTGTTTGGTCCGCTGATGATGGACCGGATTCTGTGAGATTTGAATGGCACTTTGATTGTCACAAAATATGACTAATGGCCGTCTGATCTGGATACAAAACTCAGTGAGAAGATTTTAAAGCCAAATGGCCTCAGTGGTGGCATTCATAGCCCCCCGATACTTGGCCTCAGTAGAAGATAGAGCAATAGTAGACTGCTTCTTGCTCGACCAACAAACAGGACCTGAACCAAGTGAGAAGTTGTAACTTGAAGTAGACTTGTGATCCTGAGAATCACCCGCCCAATCTGAATCTGTGTAGCCCACCAAGTCAAGCTCAATGCCCACTACATAGTGAATCCCAAAACTGTGAGTACCCTAAATGTAGTGAAGGATCTGCTTGGCTGCTTTCTAGTGTATCTCATGAGGCTCCTGCATGAATTGAGAGACCATGCCTATAGCATATGAAATGTCAGGTCTCGTATGAGTCAGATAAATGAGACTCCCAACAAGCTGTCAGTACAAAGTGCCATCAACAAGTGGATAAGAACACTGAGCCTCAAGTTTGACTTTAGAAAGAAAGGGAGTCGGAGCAGGCTTACAGTCAGCCATATGAAGCCTCGAGAGCAAATCTAGAGCATACTTGGACTGTGTGATGGTGATCCTGGAAGTAGATTGGTAGATCTCAATCCCGAGAAAGTAATGCAACAAGCCCAAGTTAGTCATCAAAAACCTGTCATGAAGGGCAGTTTTGACAGCCCCAATGGTGGATGAAGAACTCCTTGTGATCAGCAAGTCATCAACATACATAACCAGAAATAGGAGTGAATCATCCTACTACAGAATGTAGACATTGGGATTAGAATGGCACCAAGTGAACCCAATTGATAGAAGGAAGGAGTCCATCTTGGCATACCAGGCCTGAGGAGCTTGTTTGAGGCCATAGAGAGACTTCTGAAGATGACACACAAGTGAAGAATCTTGAAGGAACCCCTGTGGCTGCTCCATGTAGATCTCCCCCTGAAGGTCACCGTGAAGAAAAGCACTCTTCACATTCATCTGGTGTACTTCCCAATGATTAGCTACAACAATAGCAAGAACAAGTCAGATGGAATTCATTTGGGCAACTGGCACAAAAGTCTCAGAGTAGTCAATCCCAGGAACCTGGGAGAATCCTTTGGTGACCAAGTGAGCCTTATGCTTGTCAATTGACCCATCTGCTACAAATTTTGTTTGATAGATCCACTTACATCGAACAAATTTTCATCCCTTAGGAAGAGGGAAAAGATCCCAAGTGTGGTTCCTCATCAAGGAACTATACTCCTCCTGCATAGCTGTATCCCACTCAGGAATACCAGAAGCCTCATGAAAAGATTGTGGATCTGAGGCAGTAGCAATGAAGACATGTGGAGCCTCCTAAAACTGTGAACGAGTCCGCCTGGTGTTTGATGGAACCCCAACCCAATCACCTGTAGATTGCAAGGTTTGTCTAGCCCAAAGTGGACCAGAAGATGGAGAATCTTGAGGAGAATCATCAACCTCTGAATGATGACTAGGAGAGGAAGGAGGTGAGTCCTCTGAATCACTCTCTACATCGAAAGTGGAGGTAGAAGACTGCTAAGGTGAATCTGACTCATCAGAAGATCTATCATGTATCCCAAGTGACTCCAATGTCAAAGTAGGAGTTGGAGAAGTGATAAAAAGTGAGCTCGAAGAGCCCTCCTCAAATTGAACACTCCTCTCAATGAACAACTCATGTGTAGTAGGGTGGAGCAATCGATAACCCTTCACACCATCAGGATAACCTACAAATATGCAAGGTCTGCTCTATGGATCCAAGGCCTTATGTTTCTATGCAGGAATGTGGGCCCATGCAGGAGAACCAAAACATCGAAAGTGCTTAACTGATGGTTTCTGACCGCTCCAAGCTTCAAAAGGAGTGATTCCCTTCAAGGTTCGGTGAGGAACACGGTTCTGGATATAACAAGCACAGTTAATGGCCTCTGCCCAATACTGTGGTGCAAGAGATATGGAGTGAATTATGCAGTTCACCATTTCCTTCAAGGACCTATTCTTCCGTTCTGTAACACCATTCTGCTGAGGATTGTATGGAACTGAATGCTACAAATCAATCCCCTTTGAAGTGCAAAACTTCTCAAACTGATGGTTGACATACTCACCACCATTGTCAGTGCACAAAAATTTGATGGCTTTCCTGGATTGCTTCTCTACAAAAGTTTTGAAGTCCTAAAAATGATCAAATACCTCTGACTTCTGTTTGAGAAAGTACACCCAAGTATATCAAGAAAAGTCATCAATGAATGTGAGGACATATCGGGCCCTGCTGAAAGAAGGATGCTGAAATGGACCAGCCAAATCACTGTGAACTAACTCCAGTATCTATGAAGCTCTCCATGCCTTCCCTTTGTCAAACTTTTCCTTAGGATGCTTAACAAGAATGCAACCTTGGCAAACACCACCTAAAAACTGAACTGAAGGCAACCCTGTGACCATGCTCTGCTGGTTGAGCTGCTGCAAGTAGCGGAAGTTAAGATGGCCAAAGCGCTCATGCCATAATCTACTCACATCATTAGAATGAGTGAGCAAAATAGTCGAAGGAGGATCAGGAATAAAGTGAGAAAATAGATAGAGCCATGACTGATGATCTGCTCTCCCAACTGCAACTGTAGAACCACTGTGCCACTCACGAATCTCCACTGAATCAGGAGTGAACTCAACCCGCTTGCTTGAAGCTGTGTGAGTGATCTGGTATACGGATAGGAGATTAGTTGATAATGAGGGCACATAAAGAACATCATAGAATGTGCCATCCCCCACATCAACAGATCCTCTCCCACACACCTCAACAGGAGTGTCATCACCCATCAAAATAGAAGGCATAGTACACGGCTCCAAAGATGCAAGTTCTTCCTTAGATGAAGCCATGTGGTGCGAAGCACCTGAATCAAGAACCCAAGTGGATGGTGAAGAAGTAACTTCAACAAGGGCCTTGCCCTTTCCTTTCCCCTTGTTGTTTTCTTTTGCCTTATTAGACCCCTCATTAGAACTCTATTTGATAGAATCAGAAACACTGATATTATTCTTCTCAAGAATGTGTGTCAAGTGATCAATTTGTTTCTTCAGACATTTATGTTCATCATGACTAGGTCTTTTACAATAGGCACATTGGACCCTCTCTTTCTTAGGCTTGTTGCCCTTGGAAGATTGAGTCTCATTAGTTGCTTTTGAAGCAACGGGTATCTAATCCTTCTTCTCCTTGCTATTCTTCTGTTTCTTATCCTTACTATTATTGTTACTACTTTTTCCTTTTTGTTCTTTTGTGCCTTGGTTGGCAACCAGGGCATGTGACTTAGAGGCCTTAATAGTGCCCATTTGGATTAGCTTGTCCTGTTCCTGAGTGAGATTGACAGCAAAATCATCTAAAGATGGCATGGTGAATTGAGTACCAAGTGCACCCTTAGTAGCATAGAAAGTAGAAACAAACACAAAATATTCTGAACTTAGCTTAGAGAGAATACTAAGAATCAGTTGTTCATCTTTCTTTTCAATTCCACATTGTTTTAACTGCAACCTTAGTTATTTCAATTTAGTGAAGAAACCCTGGATTGTGTTGAAATTGCCTGGACTTACACTAATTAGTTCATTTTACAACATATGACCCCTCATTGAATCTTGTGTGCCAAATAGTTTTTCTAGCTTTGTCCAGGTTTCATTTGGTGTATTCAAATACTCAATGTGAAAGAGCAAATCAGGAGAAACAGACAGACACAATGATCCATATGCTTCATCACATTTGTTAAACCACTTAGGCTTATCTTCATCTTTAGCAGGTTTAGTTTCAAGTCCCATAGTTATCCTATTTAATCTAGCTTTCCTTAAGTGAATTCTCATGCGTGATTTCCACTCAAAGTAATTGTATAGAGTTAGGATGGGTAGATTTGTTTGATCCATAATGAAGAAATGCAGAGAAGAAATGCCGAAAAGAAGAGAACCCAACCAAGACAACTCCCCCTTTTCTCTCAATCAAAGAACCCCCCCAATAAAATATGATTTGACACTTTATATTAGTGCGTTTAGAACTACCACTAGCAAGAAATACTAAGTGGTCTTGATTTCAATGCATTACAAAACCCTCACGAAGAGCATATGCTGAAAATACAATTTTGGCACAATACTCAGAGAAATAATCATGACCACTTCGATCTACTCAAAAAATCATGCACTTTCAAAAAAAGAATCACCTCGATATGAGGTTGTATGTGAAAGTTATGATCTTTCAAAGTTCTCAAAATGAGAACTGTGTAATGTTAGGACTGAGAATATGCAATTTCTGAAAAATCTTGGCATCAAAATCAAAAAACATCTGCACTAGTGCATAGAACACGAAAAAATAGCTAAAATGAAAAAAAAATCATAGGAAAAGGAGTCCGTATGAGCAAGAACGAAGCATTTGAAAACTGCCTTCAAAACTACGACTGCCAACAGAGAGAGGTCCTGTTGTAGCTTTCTGAGCACATTTCTACAAAATATATAGACTACATGCAAAAACAGAAGGATACCCAGATGGTTTTTCTTTGCTGCGAACAAAACCTAGAAGGCGTTTTTCTTGCTAATATATAGAAGATGTAGTTCTAATGTAAATAGAATGCCTTTAGCAACAAAAAATGACCCCAGCAACCAAAAAATGGCATGTAAAGGCTGAATCAGTTACCTAAGACAAGCAAAGTCATGCTGGAACCTGCAATATTGATTGAAAACACCAAATATGCAAGTTGGTTGTCAGATTTGAGTTTGAAACCCCAGTTCTGCAATTGTGTATGACGATCTCTGATTTCGATGAAACGAAAGCCAAATCTAAGTTTCTCAAGCCTCTTGGACATGTTGGAACAATTGGAAATGCTGCCAGTATAACCAGAAATGCAGCAATCACCTAGATTTCATAAAACACATGTGCAAACCCCAGAGATTAAAAAAGTTTCCTTCAAACTTTTCTGATTCTTAAGATCATCCTAAGATGCAAGAGAAGAGCATATTGGGTTTTTCAAAAACTGCAATAAGCTTAATTAGCCCCCCTGAATATCTCAGAAACTAAAATCTACTATTGCACATAGCAAGGCTCTGATACCATGTTAGAATCTAAAAAGATTATTAACCCAGAAAACTAGTGCAAAAAATAGATATCTAAACTATGAATGCAAATGATATGAAATCAAAATAGTAACATAGAGTTAGTCTCCAAGAGATTAATGCAAATGCTAGAAGCAAAATAGTATTAAGAGGATGCAAAAATAAAAAATACAAAATACAAGCCAGGTAGCATGCTTATATAGACTAGGAAGAGGGAGGAGGTGGCAGCACCAACCAATCAAGAGCAACCATCTATCGGACTAAAGATAGCAAAGTATCTTCCCAAGATAGCTAATGGATGCTCACATGTAGGAAGGTGACACCTCGCAACCACTCACCTAATAAGACATGCTTTATTAATCTAAGCAAGATTAATAGAAGTGCAGGAAAAACTTAGGAATATAGGGAAAAATAAATAACCCAATTAGGAAATAAAAACCTACACTAACATGAAGGACTACTTCTATCACATATATATAACCAAATACCCCCCCATAGGAGAGCAAGTGTGAGATGATATATCCCCTCTACAAAGAAGTATCTCCTGTGCCAATGAATGCTTGAAGGCAAAATACAATCCAATGCTTGCAAACAACATTTCTCCCCTTAGGAAGAAACCAATCCACTGGTTGATGTAGAAGCAACTCCCAAAACATGGATGAAAAGGGAATCCAAATGAATATGTGTTCCTCAGAATACAACTATGATGTCCTCATGCTGGAAAATGATGTCTTCTCCAAATCAGGAATGTAATGCCCAATTAAAGAAGTAGAACTAGGAGAGGAAGGATAGTGAATTGCATCTGAAAACATTGAGGATGAAGGTGGTGATGCAAAGCCACCTGAGATAGCATCAAACAAGAGAGATAAACCCTCAAATGTGTCCTCCAAATCAGCAATGTGAGACTCCACAAATAGAGATGATATGTCTGCAAGATAGGAATCCCAATGAGGTGGATCAAGAAGACTAATATTGACCTTCTACGCAGAATTACTGGAAGCCAATATTGATGCAACACTAAATTCTGAAGTAGCAACAGGTGATGGTGGAGCAATGATCTCATCAGGAGGAGAATAGATTGAACAAAGCATTTCAAAAAGATGATGTGAGAAATGAGGACACATCTCTTTCTCATGCTAATTACTTCCATAATATCTACAATTAGATTTATGTTGCTGGTAGAATCCCATCTCCTTAGATGATTAGAGATCAAAACTCTCAACATTAGCCCTTTATTCAAAGAAAAACTCACTGAAATGTCTTTTTCCAACCAACAAGACAAAAAATAGAGATATGAAAAACATAGATACTTGGTAATATTTTATGGAAAAATAAACTTGATGGGTATGTGGAGGACTGAATCACCTTTCCAATGATATTTGGTTTGTCTGATTCTGACACCGTATGCAAAAGATATGCCCAAAACACTGAGGGCAATGCTAAAAATGAAGACCTAACTTCTGGTGAAAACAACAAGAAGATGAGAAAAGATCAACAAAAATTACCTACACCACTAGAAAGTGCTCTGAGTCCTCTTTCTAGCAATATCTTATTTGAGCAAAATGGAGTCCTGACGTGAAAGTTATGACAGTTTTCGTGAAACTACTCTGAAAAGGCACAAAATAGGGACGCGGATTTGTGATCTAATTTTCTCAAAATCCATGCACTTTTTGCAAAAAATAAGAGATACCCAGATAGGATTTTGATGTTGCCGACAAAACCCAAAAACATGTTTTCTCTAAGATGCACCAATCAAATGATAATGGCTAAAATCCTCTCCGATTCGAGAAGGACCAAACAGATCTGGAGCTCTGATACCATGTTAGAGCTGATTGATGTGCTCTGATACCATGTTGGAGTCACACAAAGACCCACAGGAGCCAATATCATTTGCAGGAAATCTTCTACAAGAGAGAGCTGCAAGAGGATAATGCACAAGCCAAAAACATTTGTGAATATGTGCTTCACATTTTAATGCTGGAGTTACATTATGCATTAATGAAATGCAAATATATACACACCACCACTATCTAATGAAGAGACAAAGTGGGGAGTTGAATGTGAGAAGCCTATGACACATGTCATGAGGCTAAAATAAAGTGTCTCCCTAATAAACTTATGTAAAAGTGAAAATATTTCACCAGCAGTTTCAAGTATTGCAATTATGGATTTAAGCCTATAAGGTCCTTATCTACCTTCTATCCAAAAGATTTGTGGTATGATGCTCTAGAAAGCAAGTTCTTATGTAGTAGAGTTCGACAGTGTTGGTTATGAGCAGACAGTGAGCCTTCTTCAGTTGAAAGTTGTTGTGGATGAATTTGTTGATTTCTAGGTGACCTCAAGTTGTTTGTGGATGTTTCTAGAATGTGTTAAAGCTTTGGGCATGGTCCGCAAGTTATGGTTGTGATCGTGGAAGTGTGTGATGAAGAATCCCCTATGTTTACACCATTTGGTCAACCTAGAAGTTTGTGCTGATTGTGGAGTTGATTTGATGATTATGTGAGTGTTATGTAGCATGCTTGGATAGATTTGGGTTCAAGCTAAGGCTTGGAGTGGTTTGTCTTCATTCCCTTGCATCGTGGAATGTTTAGGTCCAGACCTAATTCAAATTTTGTGTGTTTGCCAACCTTGGAGACTGTTTCAAGGATTGAAGCTTGTGTTGTCGACCTTGAAGATTGTTTCAAGGTTGATGGTGATATAAATAAGTGTCAAGAGTTTGTGTGTGCATGTGCACGAATGGTAGAGATAAAGTTTGTGATGTGAAAAAGATAAAAGGGCAGTAAGAGATTTAATGAGTTAGATGATTGGATGTAGTGAGCAGAAGGTGTCTACTATCTTTCGGTTTAGGTGTGAAGGTGATGATTGTTGTGCTTCATTGGAATTGAACCCATGCATGTGTTAGATGCAATTATATCAGTGAACCTCTTTTTTCTTCTTTCTTTTTTAGTGGGTAGTGAGTCCACTTGGACAGGGAGTCCCCTACAATGAGCATTCTTTGTATGGTAGTGAGCCTCTTGTAATTCAATGTTGCTACTACTTTATATTGTGAGCTAATCCTCACCATGGTTTTTCCCTTTTAGGGTTTTCCACGTAAAAATCTGGTATTCTCTTATGCATGGTGTTGATGTGTTTAAGTTTCTATTATTTGATTTCCATGTTTAATCTTCATAACAAATTAAGGATTTAAGTAAACTAATGTGGATGTGATTATGTTTATGAGGGTTTGAAATTTTTGATACAACTGATTCACCCCCCTCTCAGTTGTCTTGTGCCTTCAATAGAGTGTATCTGACAACCTCTTGATAATAACATTTCATGTCAGATCATGAACACTATTCACTACCTTAGGCTTATTTGTATTTGGGGCCATTTCCCATATCACCAAGGTTTCAAACTTTGGGTTAAAACCTGACCCAAAGAAAGCTTGATTAGCCTGCTCTTTTGTGGCAAATACCTCTTCATCTTGTCTCCTTATAGTATCTAGGGCAAGTGCAGTGGCTATATCCCAATGTGGCAATAGCAACAAACCACTATTCATGACCATTTGTCTTCCCTCCTCTGGAGTGATTTGGCCGATATCCTAACTCACCTCATGCAACACCTTTTGAGTAATTTCCTCATATTGATTAGGGTGTGCATTACTTTTGGCCTCCTCAACCCTTTTTTGGAATTCTGCACTCCTCAACTTCAACACAAAACCCTTAAACTCTTTGGTTTTGACAAATTCATCATTAGACAAAAATTGTGTACAAGTCAGAGCTTGAATATCATTTGTTTCATCTTTCCCCTATCTTATACTTATATCCTTCCTATTTTGAGGTGGAGGATTTACCACAACCCTTGTAGATGAAGCCATGGGTTGATTAACTTCTTGTTCTTCCCTAGGTGTACTCTCTATAGTACCTTCCAAATCAACCACTTCAATTTCTATCTCCCCTCCCTCAAGATCAACTATTTTTCTCTTCTTAGCAGGTGTCTGTGAAGGAACATTAGCACCATGAGATTGTTTAGAAGCAACAAACTCACTTGGTGCAGAAACATAAGGATGACGTGAAACATTAGGGCCCCTTTGGTATGTTGGCCTTTCTTCTATTGCATGAACTTTACCAATCAGTGTTTTAGCATTATCTAGTATCTTTCGTATTTTGATGATAGTATCCTTTTCCTCTACAAAGGCACCCAGATGATTTGCATACATTTTTCTCTTCTGGTCCTCTACATCCTTGACTCTCGACCATCTGGCCCTTTAATCCTTCACTTCTTCCATGGAAAAACAATTTATCACTATATCCTCATCAAACAAGATCTTATGTGCAAATGCATACCTCTTGGTACTCAATCTTATCTTATTGATGAATCCCTCTGGATCAAAACTTCTAGGGGGCTCCTTCCCCATCTTGTACAACTATAGAATAGGATAAATTTGATCCATACCTTCTTTATTTGTTTCCCAAAAGTCACAAAACTTTGTCGAAGTGGGGAAGAAAGAACCTTTCTTTTGCCCCCTCAAGTGAGTCTTATCTGACTCATTCAACTGCCACAACACTTCCAAATAAGCCAACCTCTTTGGAACATATTTGGATAATATGTGAGGGCTTACCATACATCTATATACCCTAATTGCAGTAGTGTGGGTGTGTAAAAATCAATCACCTCAATTATGTTGAATTCCCATTTTAGGGGTTCTCTCCATTGGCCTAAAGAAATCCATAATTTCTATTGGCACTCTATCTTGTGGTGGTTCAATGAAATTCAAAAGCCTTCTAACAAAATGTTCTTCAAAAATTACACAACTAGCATTACCACAATGCTTATCTAGCATGTGAGTCCAACACTGAATAGGAAGGGGAGCACCTTTGTCATCTACCTATTTTACCTGCAAGGCTTCATGCCACAATCCTTTCCTTACATATAAGAACATATGGCACATCAGAGAGTACCAACTAAATTCCATCTTAAATTCCATCTTGTCTTCATTCTTCCTAATAGCTACCAACTGTTCACTCATCTTGTTTGAAATAAATGAGGTATAATCATATTCAGTATTTACCATTTGATCCTAAATATTTGCTGCCATAAGCATGAGGGCAACATGCATGTTACCCTTTGCATCCTGCCCCAAGACTTGACACAACATGTGATAAGTCTTGATGAAATAGTCATAGAAGTAGTCAATGGCTAGAGGATCCCTCTCATTAGGGGAAATCTTGATGGGTCTGTTATCTATTCTTCTTACCCTATGACTAGGAAGTAACACAGTCCTGTAACTACTCCTATTTTTCTTGTATTTATCATTAAAGTCCTCAAAATCTATAATTTTGCTAGTTGCAGGATTTAGTCCAAAAACCTTAGAGATAAATTCCTTTGTCAAGCTGATCATTCCCACACCATTTCCAAACAACACAACTCTTCTCTATGAGTCATATGTCCTGGCTACAGCCTTGACAAAATCAACATTAATAAATACATTTGGCACCATAAATTTTGCCAAATCTAAAGTCCACGCATGTGATATAGGAGCCCTAGAACATCTCTTTATGTACCAATGATCAAACAATGCCCATCCAGTCACAGGAATCTTTGCATCTCTGCATGCCGGGGCGTTATCTAACAACCTATGACTAATTCCTCCCGGGACACAAACATTCAAGGGTCTTCTTGATGACCTAGGCAATTGCAACATCAAATCTTCATCTAATGTTTGCTTTGAAGTAGACAACTAACCTGTTGAATGATTCATTTTGTCAAATTACATGGTTTTAGAGCTTTTATTAGAACTAGGGTTTCTAACAACTACCTGATTCTAACACTTTTTCCTTTATACGAATAGAGAAATACACAAAAGCACTCAGCACAGAACAATGATTTCAAACTCAAAAAATTTACTTGTTTCAGAGCTTTTATTAGAACTAGGGTTTCTAACAACTACCCGATTCTAACACTTTTTCCTTTATACGAATAGAGAAATACCCAAAAGCACTCAGCACAGAACAATTGAACCAATTTCAAACTCAAGAATTTTACTTACTTGGATTTCTGCCCATGAACCCTAATTTTCACCAGAGAGAAGCATAAAGCTCGAGTCACCGAAGAATTCTTTATGCAATAAGAAATAATCATCACAATCGACTCAAATGCACTATTTATTCACTTTGGGTATCCCTGTAATTTATTGGTGTCAATTATATCCTCCATTATTGCTCATTTGCTCAAACAAGGTGTCCATAATAGATAAATTCAAAAATTTGAATGTAGATTGTTGATGCAAGGCTCGTCATGGCAAGATCAACGACTCAAAATAGTCCATAAGATTTGAAAAATCCACCATGCGTGCTGAAAATTCTCTGACCAATCGTCTTTTTCCATGCGAGAGAACTTTCCATGTCAACTATCAAAATTCACCACGTGTTACCATTTTGCAATCCCACACTCCCCATCAGGTCCCATTTTTCTTACATTGTGGGCTCATGCTTTCCTTCCAAGTGGAACACACTATCTTTCGGGCTTTGTATGTATTCAACAGGATGCATACACGTGGCATCAAACCACAACAACATGGAGCCAACTCATATTTGACAGTATGTCCTTTGCGATAGTGCACGATCAATCACAGACCGCACAACTTGACCCCCCTTTAGTTTTGGTATTTAGCAAGACCATGGGCCCAATTGACATATGGTACTATTCTGCAACAATGCGGCTCTGACAAAGTACACACTTCTAAATCTTGCAGGTGCGTGTTGGGCTGCCAAGTGTCCTCATCACAGTTAATCCCTTGTACTATAGACTTAGACATTTTAATATTTCAATTATTCATGGGCACTGTCAACCGGTAGATTAGGACAAAGGGGCCGGTAAAACATGACACATAAAGGCTCGGTTTATAACTTAAAAGATTAGAAACTGGGACTAAGGGGTAAATAGAAAAACATAACATAAAGCACCTAGGCAATTTCATGACTTAGGTTTTTAACCTAGGGCACAAAAATAAGCACTGACAAATTCAATAAACCCTAGAATTTGAGGACAAACCAAGGGATTCGACCAAAAATCCAAAATTTTAGCATAGATCACCAGTGGCTCTAGTTAGGGACGCATGATTTATCAAAGCATGCCGAGAACCACAAAACTCTGAGAAGTAGACCAAAAACCAAAACACAGAGCGAAACAAATAGACAACTATAAAAACATGTACAATATGTATAATGTGCATGGAAAACAACCTAGTTAAGAGAAGTATGGTTTCAAGAATTGTCCATGCATGGGCAATTCCTAAAATTCACCAGTTAAACTCTACAAAAAATATGAGTTCTCACCATGTGTGCTACTAATCAAATATGGACCAGTCTAGAGTGGGTCAAATTTACCATGTTTCCCTTTTCCTCGCACCTTGCATTCCACATCAAGACCATGTCATCTATTTTGAATTTTCTGTGTGAAGCTTTCTTATCAAACAAATACTTTACTTGATGTTGCTTCTGAATATTTATTTTCCATGCTAACCTTCTGATCTCATCCAATTCAACCAACTGATTGATCCTATTGTTCATAACTACATCAAGATCATCATCATACTCTTGTATAAACCTGTACACTGGTAGGAGATATTAATAGGCATCCTAGAGTCCATTCCATATACCAATTCATAAGGAGACTTTCTAGTAGCCTTCTTGATTGTAACCCTGCTAGCCCATAATGCAAGTATGAGATTTGAGTCCCATAATTTCTTGTCCTTATCTATCATTCATTTTATGATTTTCATCAAACTTTTATTACTAGACTTAACTTGTCCATTTCCTTAGGGATGATAAGGTGATGAGTAAGAAAACTCATTTCCATATTCAATGCAAAAACCTACAGATTCTTCTGATTTGAAACACATAGCATTGTCTGTGATCAGTTTATATGGTACTCCAAACCTAGTGATAATGTGTTCCAATAGAAAGTCTGAGACGACTTTGCTTGTTGATCTTTTGGTAGGAATTTCTTAAATCCACTTAGTGAAATAATCAGTAGCAACAAGAATCCATCTGTGACCCCCACTAGATTTTTTTGTAATTTCCCTAATGAAGTATATACCCCATTGCTAAAATGGCACTTCTACAGTCATGGTTCTTAGTGGCAGAGCACCAGAGTATTTCAACTTTCCAGAAAATCTTTGACATGCATCATAATTTCTCACTAATCTCTAAGCATCAATAAAAAGAGTGGGCCACCGATACCCAGACCTGAAAATTCTGTGTAGTAGTCTTTGCCATAAAATGACCTCCACATATTCCATTGTGCATTTCATCCAGTATCTTAGAAGCTTGACTACTGTCAACACATCTCAACAAAATACCATCTTTGTTTCTCCAATACAAGTCTCCTTGGAGAATAACATATTTTATTGCTTGCAATTTCAAAGTCCTCTTTTGACTTTCATTCATCTCACTAGGACATATCATAGTTTCCAGATAATAAATGATATCCTTATACCAGGGAGAAGTTTGCAAATTACACTTTTGGAGAGATGTCTCCTCTTGAAATTGATTTATCTGAACAACTTCCAAATTAGATTATGTCATTAGCTTTGCTAATCCCTGACCTCTCACTATCTTTGTGATCTGAATGTCAATGTTAAATTCTTGAATTTTGTTTATCCACCTACATCTCCTCCCTGTAACCTCTTGTTGTGTGAATATGCCTTTAATTGCATCATGAGGAACATAAGCTACTATCTGGGCCCCTACCAAATAAGGCCTAAATTTTTTGACTATCTTTACTAAAGAATAAGCTTGTTTTTTCATAATATCATATTTTAGCTTTGCAACCTGCAAGGATTTACTAAAAAATGCTATAGGCTATTCATACCCTTCACTATTTTTCTACAATAAAATTGCTACAATGGTGTGAATAGAAGCAAATGAAAAAAAAGCTGAAATGGCTTTGAAAAGTCAGGTGACTTAAGTACAGGAGCCCTTTTAATTGCTTCCTTGACATTCTAAATTTTTTTTATAGCTTCATCTCCCCATGAGATAGATTCTCCCTTTTTCAACATCTTTGAAATGACCTTTGTGGTTTCTACAAAGTTTGTGACAAACCTTCTTACAAAGTTTATTTGGCCAAAGAAGGATTGTATCCCTTTGACATTTTTAGGAATTGGTATCCTATCAATAGAAACAACTATTTTAGGGTCAATTCTGATACCATCCTTTGATACAATGTGACCAAGTAACTTTCCTTCAGTGATACCAAAAGTACACTTCTTTGGATTCAAAGATATACCATATTCTATTGCTCTGATAAAAATCGTTTCAAGATGCATGCAATGCTCTTCTTCTTTCTTAAAGAAAGTAGTTAAATCATCTGATAGACCACCATAATAGTATCAATCAAGTCAACAAATGCAACATCCATTATTCTCTGCAATGTTGCTCCAACATTTGTCAATCCAAAAGGCATCCTTACATAAATATAAGTGCCCCAAGGTGTAGTGAAAGTTGTTTTATACTGTTATGATTCCTTTACTTTGACCTGATTATATCTAGAAAAAACCATTCATCATGGATAATAACTCACATCCAGTTACCTTTTGCAATAAGGCTTCCATGTTAGGTAATGGATAGTTGTCATTCAGTGAGGAAACATTTAGATTCCTAAAATCAACACACAACCTAATATCACTATTCTTTTTCCTCACTGGCACCAAATTGGAAACCCAAGTAGAGTGCCTGATGGGCTTTATAATACCTCCATCTCTAAGCTTCATAAGTTCTTGTTGCATCTTAGGTGCCAAAGTTGGATTTATTGGCCTTTACTTCTATTTGAAAGGCTTGGCCTCTAGTTTTAGAGGGATTTCATGTTGGAACAAATCCTCCCTATAAGCCTTCAAATCATCATAGGACCAAGCAAAGACATGTCTATATTTCCTAAGTAGAGCTACCAGCATTGCTCTTATCTTTGTATTTAGTTTCCTTCCAATATAGACCTTTTTCAGAGTAGTTTCCATCCCTAGATGAATTTCTTCAAGATCCTGATCATGCACTAGGGTAGATTTTGCAATTTTTCTATCATTGTTATCAAAATTTCTTTCTAAAGCAACCAAACCCTTAGGAATCTTATTTGTTTTAATTTTAATGAATTCATTTCAAAACAATGTTTCTTTTCCATCTACTACTTGGACAAAGTTTTGGAAATCAATTTCTTAATTATCAAACTCATCTATGCATTTCAGAAAGCTCACCAAATCTTTGTCATCACTACAAACCTACCAATTGCAAATGTTGTTTGGGACTGAAGGTCTTGTCTTGACTTCAACTCTAGATATATCAGCTAAAGTAACATCATCTGGCCTAATAGAAACATTTTCTAGAAAATCTTCAATTACATTTCTGGACCTTTCCACCCAATTAATGGTAAAAGGCATCAAAAAGCTCTATTGTATCCCAAACAACATTTTTATATTGTTTTAGTCTCTTATGCTTTGATGCATACTTTCACCTTACTTGTGAAAAACCAATTCTGAATCACCTAGGACTCTGAGCATTTTGATTCCATATTTAACAACAATATTCAATCCTAAAAGGAGTGCTTCATATTCTTCTATATTATTTGTGCACTCAAAATTCAAAAGAAAAGAAAACTTAAAAAGTTTTTCTTAGGTGATACAAAAATAATTCCAGCACCAGAACCATTCTTTGAACAAGAACCATCAAAATACATTGACCATACCTCATTTTCATCATTAGATATTTGAGCTTCTTTCATCATAGGTTCTTTACTTATTGACTCAGACTATGGTGTGATAACTTTAAAATTATCTAAAGTCAACATCAAGAAAACACACCTATTCCACATGTTCTTGATCTTCAACCAAAGAAGTAGATCTCTTTTCTCTATCTAATATGACTTTCTTACCATTTATGGGGATCATAGCATAAGATAAATCCAACTGCATACTTCCACCTACTGCTGCAACCCACTTCCTAGACAACAACATCCCATATTCGGGTAGGATATCAAGTACAATAATATTCATGCTATATTTCTTCTTAGGGAATGCAACAAGTTTGAACTCCACATCTCTCATAATCCCAATAATAGGTACTTCTCTAGAATCCATGGAAAAACATTTTCCATATGCCTTGTTCACTTGCATTCCCAATTCTTTCATAACTGCTAAAGGAATAACATTAGTACAAGCTCCTAAATCTATCATACAATTTCTGACCAATTAATCATTTATTAGTAAAGTAACATAAAAAGGTTCTACCTCAGCATGACATCTGGTCACAGTTGTTCCTCGATAAACTTCTAGAATCTCATCATTTGACTCTTCCTCAACCTCATTTACCCGCTCTTTGTCCTTTTTATTTTGATTAGAGGTCTCCTTTCCTACAACTAACTGACTTGTACAATTATTTATCAAGGCCAAAGCCTTGTCCATATGTTCCTGTATTCTCATCATCTCCAATAACGACACTGAAACCTTTATTTGAGACAAAACTTGTGTCATATCAAAGGGAACGTGATGTTGTGTTGGAGAAAGAGTTTAAACTACACCTGAAGACACATGCTTACCTTTCTCCTGATTATGTATTGTCTTAACATTAGCAACATTTGTGGGGATGTCAATATTATCCTGAGAATGCTTCATTGCTTGCTTATTACTGATTGTGATTTTCTATTTTTAGAATTCTTACCTCTTTCGTCTGTATTATTAGCAGCACTTTGAACTTTAATAAGATCTTGAGTCTATTTCACAAATAAACCACCCATCTTACCCTAATCCTGATCCTGAGGTCTGCTCCTCAGATAATAATTGATTTTAATTTGTGCAATTGTAGTTGTTGCTAGTGCTTTGATCTCTTTATCTGAAGGTCTTCTTAATCTTGTATTAGAACTGTAAGACTCAAAAGCATACATGATAAAATCATTATCCTCATCATCAGATAAAGCTTGCTGAGAATGACTTTCCTCCTATTGTCCTATGTCATCTATATTTAAGCTGTTGGACAACATGTTTATATGGTTATCTTCATTGTAATGGGAATCATTGCACTCATCATAGGGACTTGCAGATTCTTGAAAAGATTGAGCAACCATACATTGTGCTAGTTAATGTGGCATTTGACAAACAACACACCAAGGAGTCTCATCAACCATATTGATATTACTTTTTCTAAGAGGATCTAGAGTTTATCTATTGGAAGGACCTCTCTGATTGTTTAGTACTGGTTTACCATTATGCCAAGTAGTATTATAATGCTGATCTGACAACTTAGGCATTCATTCCTGCTTGGGATAATTTTGTCTATCAGAGATAAACCCTATTCAGTTCTTGCCACTATGTAACTCATATCCTTTAGTGCACTCATTACTTTATCCAATTTATCTTCAGATGAAAGAGCTCTACCCTATTGTGCTTTGAAATTAGGTTTTTACAATATTGTGACATCATCCCTTTACTTATTTTCCCCAATGCTTTCCTATTACTTTCAATATTTGTTGCCATTTTAAAAGCATCTCTCAAAGATTGAGGGTTCTTCTCTCTCAACTCATAACCCATCTTAGCATCATATGAATTACAATATAAGACTAAACACATGGACTCATTTGGCCTCATATATGGTGGGATCTTATTAAAAACTCTATTAAACCTAACATTGAAATCTGAAACAGGTTCATTGTAGCCCTTAGTAATGCTAGTAAACTCATTAATAACAAATATTGGATCAATCTTATCACCATATTATTCCATGAAAGCTCTCTTGAATTCATCCCAAGATTTTTTTTGATTGGTAAGGATGCTATACACATCATAATATATTATATTAATAAGTTAATGTTTTTACATAAGGGCCCAAAGGTTAGATATTACAAATGGAATTCTTGAGAAAAAATAGCTCACATATATTCAACAACAGAACAAAGATAATACAAATTTAAAAAACTAGAAATAAAACTTAAGGATTCATTACATTAAGATCAACAACCTTAAAGCCATGAAATCCCACTAATTCATCATCCTCAACTAACAATGTATCACCTTCTCGAATAAAAGGAGCAGGAGGGGGTTGGAAATGAACTAGAATAGTCCATGCATTAAAAGCATCTTCAATTCTCTCCCTTTTTCCATTACCAAACTATTTTTTATGGGCACACAATGAATAGTCCAAGTGCTCACTATTGTTATTCTGCAGGCTATTAACCATAGCTTGATACACACAATTCATAGAAGGCTTCTCCAAAATATCTGGACGAAGAAACAAACCTCCTATATCAACAACTCCCAAATGCAGATCATAATTAGCAAAAGCAATGTGAAGTTTGTCTTCTAGGATAAGACATTCATGAACAAAGTTCACCGCCAAACCCTTAACCATATCCATGTTTTGGAGCACATCCATGGCATTTGAAAAGAAGTGAGAAACCAAATGGGATGCAAAGAAAACCTTAGAATGTAGAAGAAAATCATTACCACAAACTTCCATAAATGCTTCTTCAACCTATCCATCATGCAGTTTAAAAGCCCTTGACATCAACCCAGAATCGATGCAGGCATGAATAGGCTGTTCCTAGTTTTGAACTAGAAGAAGAAGATGAGAATTCCTGGGTGCCATCGCCATTTCTGCTGCCTTTCTATAGAAGAAGCAAAGAAAAGTAGAAATGTAGAAATACTCCATTTAGCTTGTGGTAAATAGCCACCCCACACGAGCCATAGTAATGATCAAAGTCCTTCACATCTAGTTAGAATATTTCCCATAACACAAAACAAAGGCTAATCATCAATTCATTTGCTATTTCTTACACAACATATGATTCATACAGGAGGAAACCATAAATAAATATCATTATCTCATGTGTGAAAGAACCACATCCTCAACTACAATGCAAAGTCCATTCAACTGCCACGAAGCAAAAGGGTAGGTGACAACAAGCAAAGATACGACACAAATGCATGCCTTAATCAAAAACTGCAACAAAAAAGGTAGCATTTGTGAAGGAATGTGATGCAAAGTAGGGATGGACAATACTGAACCTAGCTCAATCAACCAAACTTTATTCCAAACATTAAATGGTCGGTTTTTGGTCTCTAGACCTTAATCCTCTAGTAGCCCTTACAAACTGGGTTTTCCATCATATCTCCCTGTGCAAACCTTTCTTCCAAACTATGAAAACACTTTTGAGTACCCTTTAAGCCCTTTAACAATATATCCAAGATTAAGGTATTGTTGTTTTGGAACAACAAGGTTAAAAATTGACTGTCCTAGTCTCTAGGCCTAATTGCCTGAACAAACATGGGAGCAACAAATTGAGTTTTTTGGTCATAACTTTCGTTGCAGACATGATATCAAAATTATAAACATAGTTTCAGACACCCATTTGGACCTTATAAAACATATCTTAGAATCAAGTCAGGTTACTTTGTATGGAAGCCTTCAAAAATTGATTTGTTTGCTCATTATTACTTTAACTAGGGTTTTAGACCTGCTTATAGTAAAATGGGCGCAACTTGCTTGAAACTCAATGAAAATGGACCAAATAAAAAATCCATTAAAGGTACAGGTGCCCTCTACAATGGGTAATTAGCCATTCATCCATACAAGTTCGTAAAAATCTGTACCAAATAATTTTCTGGCTGTAAAATAGTAAAAATTTGGAAGTGGCAATCATTAATTGGATCATAACTTTCATAAATCATAATAGAATTTCGTGAAATAAAAAGAAAATGAAATATAACTCAATACTTTTTCCAATCATACCACATGCAGGTTGTACAAATGTTGTATAGATCCATACCATGTGAAAGAATATGACTATTACAGAAAAATGCACAGAAAGCAAGGGTTTTATTTATCAAAACTTCCAAATACCAAATGCTTTCTCAACTTTTATCACCCCCCATCCTTTGTGTTGACCATATAAGGCCTTTTAAAAACTTACAACCATTTTCAAATGGTTCTCAACCAACTTATCAACTTACAACCGTTCATATTCCAACCAAACTTCAATTTGACAACAAAATGCAACTTTTACAATATCTTGACAATTTTTACATCTTTAAAACAATTAATCCTAAAACTTCACAAAAGACTTCCAAAATGATCATGAATGGTCCACAATGACCTTATTCACATGAAACAATCCAAAAAGGACAAACCCAAAGATTAATTATTTTCTTGCATGAGGTGCTCCTGCACCATACTCCCAAAGGGAAGAAAAACTCAAGTCCACTTGAGTGCAGACCTTCTCTTTCTTCTTAGTCTTCCAATTCTTCTGCAACTTGTCTTGGATTTCTACAACTTTCCTTGGATATTTCTTCTTCTTCTTGTATTGCCTCTTACTTAGCATCTTCTCAGCTTCAAGGTACCAAAACTCGAGTTCTCGTTCATATGCCTCAGTACCGCCATCTATGTTTTCATCTTCATCATTGGAATACAATATGTTAGCACATTCATCATCCATAAAATTAGAAAATGCAACCATTACCTTAGTTGTTTTGGCAACATCTTCTTCACCATAGTGTGCTATATTTGTATAACAATCTTCATACACTATTTGTGTAACTAGGGATACCTGTGAAATCGACTTGCATGTACCTTTCAAGATGCAATGGTCTTTTAGCCTACATATTTTCTGCTGCAACATTGGCCTACATGTTTGGATTTCCTTGTACATTTTTCTGTCCATGAGCATTTTGTTGTGGGTTTTCTTGAAGGTTTTGTTGACCAAGAGGATTATGACCTGCTTGCATGTTATGCATATAACCACTTTTGTGTCTTCCATGTAGATAATGCATGTAATGTTGTCCTACCCACCAGTATTAGCATTTTGGGCTTGGGTTACTACCTGTGTGTGTGGATTTGGCACAAACTGTTGTTGGAAATGCATAGGGACAAACATAGCAACTATAGAAGTTGGAACATTCCACTATTCTGATGCAGAAGCATTTGTGCATGTTAAAGTGCTCTTTGACTAGAACTTAAAGCAAACATAATTTATGAAACCTTATTAACATCAAAAGTCTGTGGAATAGAACCATAAGAAGCCTTCATTGCATTAATTCTCTTTTTATATCATCCTGAATTATCCTTGCTTCTAATAAATCTAATTCAATTTTTAAATCATTCACTTCCTGTAATAACTCTTCCTCAGTTTGCACTTTTGTTCCAGATGTTGAGGCTTTAGGAAAAACATGGACACTTTGTGTATTGGCTATTGTAGTTGCACTAACAGAATCTGTATACATAGGGTTATAAAATGTTTGAGACTGAGGTAGGTTTTGGGCATTAGCCTGGTGGAGTAAATCAATCTCTTTCTCTATCCTAGTTTGGTATTCTGAGTTTTGCCAAAGTTCCTTATTTATGATATTTTCAACAGTCAATTCTGGAACTCCGGGGTTAACATATTTGACACTAGGTACATCCCTAGTAGGGCTTTCATCACCACTAGAATCTGTTGCATGTGGAAAAGGATTATAAGGAGTAGTATGTGACTTACTAGATTCCTTTGTTTTCCATGCTTGCGTCATGTTTATTTGATCTCCAATCATCAACTTGTTTCCAGGATTAGTTTTGTACCAATATCTTCTTCCATCCATTCCAAAATGTGCAATTAGTATTTCTATTTGGCCTTTTTGGAGATGTCAAAGTTGCCACCCAAAATATTTTGGGAATAAAAAATGTCCAACAGAAAATGAGTGATCAAATAATCTTTCCTTGTCCCCAACAGATTGGCCAATCTGTTGGTGTTTCCAACTGATTGCCTAATTTTATCTATAAAATAACCATCTTTAATGCTCAAGACTTTCAGATTAATGGTCAATGAACAAGAGTCAATGAAATGATCTCCCCTACACTTAAGGTTCTTCTAGACCTAGGGGGTATTCCCTTTGTAACAATATCAATTGATCAAACCCTAATTGCCACAAGATATTGCAAAAAGAAGAAATGTTCTCATAAAGATGCACCAAGACTGTGAGATTAATTCAAAATTGGCTAAGTCCTTGGAGATTAACTCATTGTTGGCTTTGATAACATATATTAAAATAACCTACACTAATACAAAACAAACAAAACAAAATGATTTAAATAATTTAGTTTTTAGGATTTTGCTTTTGGATTTTGGGCAAGTTGAACTTCAGATCAGTGTCTACCTAGGGTACATAGTCAAACAATTCTTGCAAGTGTCTCTTTCTAACATGTAACTTCAAACATAGAGGATAAACTATATCACTGTCTTACAATGATACATCCAAGAAAAGGTATCTCCCATGTTTCTTCTTACTGAGCCTTAATGCAATACATAACTCCCTATATCTCATTCAAAGCATTTTAATCCATTACTTGAATAGAAGCAACAAACAAGATACACAATAAAACAAATGTGCACAAATAAACTCAGAAACCCTTGATTCCTTGATTTATAAGATAAATACATACTTTCAAGGAGACAAATGTGAACGATACATGCTAGAAGCATTTTTAATATGATTCATTCTGAATTGAAAAATGTCATACATAGATTTTTCAATAGCAAGATCTATATCTGCTACCTCAAATATTCTTCTTTCAGAGTATATCTGCCAAAAAATGGTATTCCAGAATCCCTTTACAATGAAAAGACAAGTTCTTATATAGAAAATAAGAATCTTGTCAGCCTAGGACCTAATTCAATATGTTTGGCTACAATTTTGTCTCTTATATTTAATAAATGGGGCATAGAGACACACACTCAGTTTACAATCAGCTAAAAATAACCCCTTGTAGTAATTGTAACCATTGAAGGAGAGCAATCTTGATGCTGATGAAGACTATTGAAGCTGATTTTGCTAAAATTAGACCTCTTGCCATATTGAACTCCAATTACCTATTTTTTTAATCATTATATTTCTCAGTTCATGTAGCACACATCCTCTCCATAGGCCATTGGAAGGGGATCACCTTAGCTATTTTGTCATTATTAGAAACATACTTGGCATCCAAAATTGCCCTAGTCTCCTTGTTGAAATTGTCAAGACTCACCTCTAGGGAAAATAGTTCATCTAATCTGCCACTCAATAGATCCATGCTAAACACATCATTGGTGCATATAGTAGATGAAAGATCAAGTACCAATATTTTAAACTACTCCTTCCACTGATCAAGAGGCTTCACCTATTTGTCATCGTCTAAAATCTTTGGCATAATTCTCTTTTCAATGTTCTCTAACAGATGCAAGTTATCTCCAACATACTTGTCAAATCTTAACATGTATACAACAACTTCCTCCACTATTATAATCATGTCATATGTTGGTAAAATTTTAGTAGGAGTTGCTTGGTCAAATCTGGCACACTTATGGATTTGCCTTATTGTTGCAGTCTTTGATAACCATTTATCAACTATTCCTTTCAGATTCTCTTTGTCCTACACATACTTGTCAAATGTTGTCCTCAAATTTGAATAAGCTTTCCATGCATCATCAACTTTCTTCATCACCTTGACAACTCTATGATTAATCAAATCATTGATCAATTTTCCAATTATTTCCATCTTACTCTTTGTAGCTCCCTTTAATTGATCCTTGAGTTCTTTTATTTCTACAAGCAAAGACTCTCTTTTTGATGGAAATGGCTTTGTAGAACTGGAAGGAGTGGAAACTACTCAAACTGGGGTTCCAAGTTGAAGAGACCTATAGTGATTCAACTCTACCATAGGCTGTGTGTACTTCTCATTTAATTGATCATGCTCCTTCTGTAATTTCATAGTCACTGCTTCAGTGAATAGAGCTGTATGCACAATCAGGGATGTGGCTTTTGGGGCGAGTGTATCTGACAACCTCTTGATAATAACATTTCCTGTCAGATCATGAACACTATCCACTACCTTAGGCTTATTTATATTTGGGGCCATTGGCCATATCGCCAAGGTTTCAAACTTGGGGTTAAAACTTGACCCAAAGAAAACATGATTAACCTACTCTTCTGTGGTAAATACCTCCTCATCTTGTCTCCTTATAGTATTTAGGGCAAGTGTAGTGGCTATATCCCAATGTGGAAATAGCAACAAACCACTATTCATGACCATTTTTCTTCCCTCCTCTGGAGTGATTTGGCCAATATCCTGACTCACCTCATGCAACACCTTTTGAGTAATTCCCTCATATTGATCAGGGTGTGCATTGCTTTTGGCTTCCTCAATCCTTTTATGAAATTCTGTACTCCTCATCCTCAACAAAAAACCCTTAAACTCTTGGGTTTTGGCAAATTCATCATAAAAAAAAAATTGTGTACAAGACAGAGCTCATATATCATTTGTTTCATCTTTCCCCTATCTCAGACTTATATCCATCCTATATTGAGGTGGAGGATTTACCACAACCCTTGTAGGTGAAGCCATGGGTTGATTAACTTCTTGTTCTTCCCCAGGTGTACTCTCTATAGTACCTTCCAAATCAACCACTTCAATTTCTATCTCCCCTCCATCAAGATCAACTATTTTTATCTTCTTAGCAGGGGACTGTGAAAGAACGTCAACACCATGAGATTGTTCAGAAGCAATAGACTCACTCGGTACAGAAACATAAGGCCGATGTGGAACATTAGGGTCCCTTTGGTACGTGGGCCTTTCTTCTATTGCAAGAACTTTACCAATCAATGTTTCAACATTATCTAGTATTTTCTGTATTTTGATGATAGGATCCTTTTCCTCTGCAAAAGCACCCAGATAATTCACATGCATTTTTCTCTTCTAGTCCTCTACATCCTTGACTCTCAACCATCTGGCCCTTTTATCTTTCCCTTCTTCCATGGAAAAACAATTTCTCACTATATCCTCATCAAACAAGAGTTTATGTGCAAATGCAGGCCTCTTGATACTCAATCTTATCTTATTGATGAATCCCTCTGGATTGAAACTTCTAGGGGGATCCTTCCCCATCTTGTACGACTGGTGGATGTAGCCCGAGTTTGGGTGAACCATGTTAAAATTGTCTCTCGCTGTTATTATTTATGTGTATTTTTCATTCCTCTGTTAATCTTTATTTGCATTTAATTGATATCTTCTGCATGTAATTCCTAACAGGGAGCACCTTTGTCATCTGCCTGTTTTATGTACAAGGCTTCATGCCACAACCATTTCCTTGCATATAAGAACATACGGCACATCAAAGAGTATCAACTGAATTCCATCTTAAATTCCATCTTGTATTCATTCTTCTTGATGGCTACCAACTGTTCACTCATCTTGTTTGCAATATATAAGGCATAATCATATTCAATATTTACCATTTGATCCTGAATATGTGTTGCCATAAGCATGAGAGAAATAGACATGTTACCCTTTGCATCCTGCCCCAACACTTGACACAATTTGAGATCATTCTTGATGGAATATTCATAGAAGTAGTGAATAGCTAGAGGCTCCCTCTCATTAGTGGAAATCTTGATGGGTCTATTATCTATTCTTCTTACCCTATGACTAGGAAGCAACACAATCCTATAACTACTCCTGTTTTTCCTATATTTGTTGTTAAAGGCCTCAAACTCTATAATCTTTCTAGCCATAGGATTTAGTCCAAAAACCTTAGAGATAAATTCCTTTGTTAGGCTGATCATTCCCACACCATTTTTAGACAACACCACTCTTATCTGTGAGTCATATCTCTTGGCAACAACCCTAACAAAATCAACATTAATAAATACATTTAGCACTAGAAGTTTTGCCAAATCTAAAGTCCACGCATGTGATACAGGAGCCCTAGAACATCTCTTATGTACCAGTGATCAAACAAAGCCCATCTAGTCACAGGAATCTCTGCATCTCTGCATTCGCGTTATCTAACAACCTATCACTAATTCCTCCCAAACCACAAACATTCAAGGGTCTTCTTGATGACCTAGGAAATTGCAACATCAAATCTTCATCTAATGTTCTCTTTGAAGTAAATGGCTGACCCGTTGAATGACTCATTTTGTGGAATTACACAGTTTCAGATCTTTTATTAGAACTAGGGTTTCTAACAACTACCCAATTCTAACACTTTTTCCTTTAGACAAATAGAGAAATACCCAAAAGCACTCAGCATAGAACAATTGAACTGATTTCAAACTAAAAAATTTCACTTACTTGGATTTCTGCCTGTGAATCCTAATTTTCACCAGAGAGAAGTAGAGATCTTGAGTCACCATATAATTCTTTATGCAACAAGAAATAATCATCACAATCGACTCAAATGCACTATTTATTCACTTTGGGTGTCCCTGTAATTTATTGGTATCATGCATATCCACAATTATTGCTTGTTTTTTGGAACAGGGTGTCCATAACAGATAAATTCAAAAATTTGAACATAGATCGTTGATGCAAGGCTCATCGCAACAAGATCGATGACTCAAAATAGTCCAGGAGATTTGAAAAATCCACTGTGCATGCTGAAAATTCTCTAACCAATCATCTTTTGCCATGCGAGAGAACTTTCCATGTCAACTCTTAAAATTCACCATGTGTCACCATTTTGCAGCCCCACACTCCCCATCGGGTCCCAGTTTTCTGACACTACAGGCTCACGCTTTCCTACCAAGTGGAACACACTATCTTTCAGGATTTGTATGTATTCAGCATGATGCATACATGTGGCATCAATCCGCAATAGTGTGGAGCCAACTCATAGCTGACAGTACAATCAATCACAGACCGCAAAGCTGGAACCCCCTTTAGTTTTGACATTTAGCAAGACCGTGGGCCTAATGGATAGATGGTACTATTCCACAACAACGTGACTCTAACAAAGTACACACTTCCAAAGCTTGTAGGCATGTGTTGGGCTGCCAAGTGTCCTCATCACAGGTAATCCCTTGCACTATAGACTTAGACATTTTAATATTTCAATTATTCATGGGCACTGTTGACCGATAGCTTAGGACAAAGGGGCCGGCAAAACATGACACATAAAGGCTCAGTTTATAGCTTAAAAGACCAGCAACTGGGACCAAGGGATCAATAGAAAATCATAACATAAAGCACTTAGGCAATTTCATGACTTAGGTTTTTAACCTAGGGCACAAAAATAAGCATTGACAAATTTAATAAACCCTAGAATTTGAGGACAAACCAAGGGATTTGACCAAAAATCCAAAATTTTAGCATAGACCACCAGTGCCCTTGATAATTGAATGATAATTGCTTATATGTTAGTGCTCATAGAAGAAACATACCCTTGCATTCAATTGTGTTTTGAAATGGCTAGAGGTGTTAATGTAAATAAGGTCTTTATGTAACTAGTTAGGATATCACCTTTACTAGAATTGACCTATTCACGCTCAGCTTAAGTTTACTTAGGCTTTTTAGACTTTGTCTCGCCTCATGTGGTGGAGGCATGTGTCCTCATAATTTGAGAACACCTATTGGATGTGTACTTGCCACTTGCATGAGCACTTGCCACTTAGTTCACAAGTGTCATATCTTATGAAGGTTAGTCAATTGTTGTGTTCGACTATCCTACCTCCTCTCTCATGCCTATTTATACAAGGCATCTATGTACATTTTTCTTATCTTTTGGCAATATTAATTAGGCTTATTTTGTGCAATTGTCTTTTGTGGAAGTTGTTTGGTCTTTGCTTGCTGATCTTGGCTTCTCCAACATGGTATCAAAGCCATGCTAGAAAAACCCTTCCTGTATTGAGAGATTCTTGCACCTACCCTAGTCAAGAGTTCCCCATAGGGCCAAACAGACATTGCCATTGAGTCCAGAAGGTCCAAATTAGTAAGGATTGACTCTCCAAAAGTTAATTTTTACAACTTTCAATTTTTGCAAAAAAAATTTCACCCCTGCCCCTTACCATACGATGGTACAATCATATGGATTTGTATGGAATTTTTATAAGAAAACTAAATTTTTTTAGCAAAATTGAATTTTGCAAGAGCTTTGATCAATTTTGGGTGCATTTGCGTGAAAATTTTCTTATGTTTTGGGCAAATTATTGCCTAGCTCGCTATTCTAAATTGAAGATATCTCTATGGATTTCTCACCATCCACCCCACAGTCATCACTCTCTCTACACCTTCATTCATAGCAGTTTGTGGTCTTTGTAAAGCTTCACAACCACGTTTTATTGACTTCAAGTTGATGACTTTGCCCTCAAATCGAGAGCATTCTCCAAGAGCGTGGTCATAGCTGTAGATCAATAAGGTTAAATGCCCTTTAACCCCTTTTATAGGCATTCTGACCCTTGCTCACATACCAGGCCGCTATTTAGCCGCCCTCAGGCTCGTTCGTGGCCTTATAAGCTCATTTTTGGGTATTTTTTTGGCCAAACTTGGCCCTTGTGGCTTTCAAAATCCCTGACCTCTAGATCGCCTCTTGTTCTCTACAAGTGAACACTGGTTCTTAGACCAGGCTTTCCACATAGGTTTATGGTGGTTTTTCCTTTAAGATCTACCAACATTTGAAGATTACAAGGCTGTTGTTGACAATTTTTTCTTGTAGATCTTTGGTTTTGCTTTTGCATTCAAGCCATGGTTTCACTGTGAAGGTCATCAATGCTATCACCATTTATATTTTAGAGTCATCTTTACTCTAAAGGCTGCCAATAGTTTCAGGTCAAGGATCGAGATCTACATGCCCTCTATCGGCCTCATCCTCTCACTGACCCTTCTCTAATTGATGGTCAAGCCTCCACAACAAGTCATCGAGTTCTTTAGACTTGTAAATAGTTGTGTTTTCTTTTTGAAGGGTTCGAGGGTGTTTACATGGCTGAAATATCCTTTGCCTCTTCTCTCTAAAGTTGCCATTATGTTGGGTCGTGGCTTCCATGGAGGTCACAGTTTGATCATTGATATCAAAATTTGTTGCAGAGTCTTTATTCGCCATTTGATATCTTCTAGTCACTCATTTATTTATTGCAGACGATGGTTTGTTTGATTGTTGCTATTTTAAATTGGCATGGACCTTACTTGGCCGTAGTTTTCTTCTACACTGACACTACCATTTGTTAAACATTTTAACATTTGTTGGTTGGAGACCATGCCACAAAGACTCCTTTTCCACTGGGACTGTTCATAGTCACTAGGGAGCAGTAAAACTGTAGCATTATATGTTACAATTTTAGCCTAGCTAGTGGTTACCTATAGCGGTTTCTGCTACCAGTCAATAGTTAACATTTTACGTTACACAGACAAACCCAAGCTTTCTTCAATACTTGCAAAAGGGGGGCTTTTTTCATTTTTCCATAACTTTCACCTACAAAGGCAAAATTTGACAAAGTTATAGTCAACAGAAAGGTGTTTTCATGATCTTCACTATGGCGAAGTCTTTTTCATTTTTTTTTAACCTTTTTGACTAGTTTTTAAACCCCAAAACTCATTGTAATCACAATTTTTGATAGGGTATAACTATTGCCCATGATATAAAAAATTAACAAAATTTCTTTTTAAAGTGCTCAGAATTTCATAAGGAATTCAAATTTGTAATTAAGATTTAGATTTCCCATTTTGTAAAAATCACCGTACATTATAAATGGTCAAGTTGATAGCCAATCTTAACACAAGTTGTAATTTTTTCTTGCATATTTTCTGGGGGGCTTCTAAAACAGTCATAATCATTTTGGGGAGGGAAAACTTGTATTTTTGCTTGGATCTTGCTTAAAATTTGATCATGTATATTGCTGTGGATGTCACACATAATCCCTTCCATTTGAGTATTCCCAATCAATCTCGTAATAAATGGAAAATTAAATGTGGCTATTGTGGGATAAAATGACATATAATAGAAGAATATCAACATCATAAAATCGATGAACTCAAACAACTTCTTCATGTTTATCAAAATTCTATAGATCATTATAAAGTACTTGTAGAAAAATAATCTAGTCTCACTCAACCAACTTGTGAGACACCATCTTTTGGAGATGAACAATCTAGTCAGATGACTTTAATTGAGATCTCATCTCCACCATCATCACCTATTGCTACATCTGAATCCAGAGTCAATATCTCCATGGCTTCCAATGATTCTATGCACCAGTATATTGATATCATCTTTCCAGATCCATCACATTGAGATGTATATCTACCCAACATTTTGTGTCTTTTCATAGAGTCTTGCATTATAGATTTGGGAGACACCATTGAGGACATTTGTCTTGTATTCGATGCTAGCTTCGATGAAGTTGCATCACCATTGTCTTCTTCAGATATGATTGCTCTTGCTTTGCCTACATCAACTTCTATAGTGAGATTCTGTAGATACTTATGAGTCCACATTATTCGACTTAGTCATCCTTGATTTTGACATCCTTTGCAACAATATCAAATTCTCATCGTGTGAGACCTATTTTTTTTACACTACTGTTCATGAGACTATTTGCAGTGCTTTTGTTATTATTATTATGTTAAGAGACTATTGATTTCTGAATTCTGGATTATTGAACTTATGTGATTTTTAAGAAAATAATTGTGCAATGATATTAGATGTTATTTTCTGCATTCTGGATTATTGAACCTATTTGATTTTAAGGAAATAATTGTGCAATGATAATTTAGATATTGTTTTGAAGAAAATGAAGAATGGAAAGGGAAACTCAATATGATTCTATGGTTGAATGTTTAAGATGCATGTATTTAGTTTTGCTTCGGCTATGATATCTATATGTGATATTGACTTCGAGTTTTAGTGTGCAGGTATTTCTAACAAAACCACTATTACAGGAGACCATCTCATACCTATGTTGTTCCCTTGTGAGCCGATCTAGTTCAATGAGGAACTGAGATCAACCTCTTGTTTTGGAAAATTGTGGTACTGTCGTAATGTGTTATTTTTGCATGAGGTTAAAGGAATAAGGGCTTTTATCTGAATTACTTTTATTATGATAAGTGTTATAAGTTGATGTTTTGAATCTTGTTTTAACTTTAATTATTTTTGACCCTTTTCATGTGTTTATTTGACTCTAGGAGTCTTAACTAGGTGTAAAAACAACCCTAGGTTGTACCCCTTGGGTTTAGGGACCTTTTTGATTAGGTTAACCTTGGGTTAACTGCCATAGGGTCACCTCAACTTGGGGGTGAGGTTAAGTGACGAAAATTGGAAGCTTGGGGGACATGGGATGAGTGGAATCCCCACTCATGCCCACTTCCAAGTCATGGAGCACTCCATGATCCCCTTCATTATGGAGGGCTTGTCTCCATGTGCCTCTTTTGGTGGGGTTCCCTTTTATGTGGGTGTTGTGTCACCCACTCTATGTTATTTTAAGTTTTCTCATTGTATTTTATTTCTACATGTGGACTATAATGGGGGACCTCATGAGTAGGTATATTTTATTAATTCCACTTGGGATAGTGGGGATATTTTATTAATTCCACTTGGGATAGTGGGGATATTTTTTAATTCCACTTGTGATATTGGGGTTATTTAAATATTACATCTTTTAAAAAAATAAATTTTTAATTCATCCACTATGAATTTAAAATTCACAAATAATGTGAGCCCTTGATCTCAACTCTTGATCCTCACCTTCCATTCCCTTCTCTGAAAATCTATAAATGAGACCCTTCTCTAAGCAATTAGGAAGACAGGAATTTTGCAGGAGACTTCTTTTTTTTGCAGGTGAACTTCATTTTTGCAGGAGAGGACTTCGTTCTTGCAGGGGGACTTCATTCTTGCATCCTCATCATGCCCAATTTCCTCTAAGAATTCTTCTTCTGGCATCCTCATAATTCCCAATTCTTTCTCTATTCTTCTCTTCATAGCCTCATAATACTGAAATTATTCTAGCCATTCTATATCCTCCATACATTATCCCTTGCTTGTGATCATAGAGAAATTATTTTTGGGGTTGAATCTTGGAGGAAAAAGAAGGAGATTTTGGAGAAGAAAGTAGAGAGGAGCTCTTCATCAGATTCTTCCATAATTGAACTTTGGAAGGTTGGTGAACAAATTCTATCCTCTTGTGTGATCTAATGTTGATATGCATGTTTATATCTTGGTTGTTGAAAGAGTCTTGCAATGTCTTCTTTGAGCTTTTCTGTTTATTTTTGGGTTTTGTTTTGGGGTGTAGAGAGAGCTCCTTCCAGTTGGAAGGCAATGCTCATCATGTTTAGGGAGGGGAGGTGTGACCCTCCTCAAGTGTCATCCTGGTTCTGGTTACATGATATGCCTTGAGGGCAAATTGGTACTGTTTTTAGCCTTGAGGGCTTATTGGCTTTGAGAGCCTATTTGGATATCCTTGGTTACTTGATTCATTGGAAGGCTTGAGGCCTTGTGGAAGATTATACTGTTGGCTTGAGGCCTTGTGATAATTTGTGAAAGGATGGCACCTAGAGGTAGAGATTGTCTACTCCCCTACCCTCCTAAACTCACCTAAGCTGGTTCATTGTATTGTGAATCAAACCTTGAGGGTGTATGTTTTATTTGATCTGTTGTTGTTGATCAATGTTGTGATGTGTATAGTCTATTTTACCTTGGGTATGTGGATGGTCTCTCTAGCTTGGGGGTGACCCACTTGTGGGTCTACGATAGGGAGGAGAGCAGCTTGTGTGGTGTTTCTTTCTTTGTGTGTTATGCAGGTATTCTTGGAGCTTATTGTGAAGCTTGGAGAAGATTATTGGATCTTAGAAAATATTTTATTTTCCTTAAGTCTTAAGGAGAGCATGATCTTTTAATAGCTCCTTACTTGTCGATTTTTCCAAAAGGAGAAAATTATCTCCCTATTGTTGTATAAATTGTTATTTTTGGAGTTGTGAGGAAATTCTCTCTTTTCTTAGGCTGATAGTTGTAATTTTCTTGTTCATTAAGTTTTACCATTTAGAATTAAGAAAAAGGAAAAGAAAATTTGTTTTTAAAAAGATATTAAAATTAGCTAGTTCCTTCTTCTTCTACTTGCAACGTTATGAGTTAGTTGATGTTTTAATTAAGTTTGTAAAAGTGTTAAAAATATATCCCCACCATGAAATAAATGAAATTTGGGTTGCAGTATTGCTTTTGAAATTACTGCCACCTTGAGGGTCTCTTCCTAGGATGGGAACCTTTTCACTTTTACTATGCTATTCACTATTCATTGTCACTATTCACTTTTACTATACACTTTTCACTATTTACTATTCACCATTTACTATTCACTTTTCACTTTTTACCATTATTATTCACTTTTCACTATTCATTTGAAGGCAACTATATGTAGTTTAAAACATTTGACTTGAAATAGAAATCTTAAATCAAGGAAAGTGGGATTTATTTATGCATATTGTATAATACAAATTGAATAGATGCTTAAACTCAGAGTTGCAATTCGGAAATATAATATTTATATTTGCAAAAACAAAATTAACTCATTGCTTTTTTTTTATGAATTATTCTATACTTTCTTTATAGTTAAGGAGCTTATTAATGAAATTGAGAGTTAAAGTGAACTGAGTCAAGTGAAGTTAACCAATCCTGTGTAAGTGATCTGGTTTACCAAGAAATTAGGAATAATGTAAAGGATGTAGTGTTATTGTTGTTCGATAAAGAACATGAAGAGAAACAATAGGATACAAAAAAAGAAGATCTTGCACAACGGGAAGGGAAATGAGATAGAAATACAATCAAAATTAAATTTCAGAGAAACGGTAAAATGAACATGATAGAAATACAATCAAAACTAAATTTCAAGAAAAGGAAGAGAGGGCAAATGAACAGATGATCGTGCTTTGTTGAAAAATGATCTATCACCTAAAACAACTTTGTTCAAATATAATTTGTGAGATTTACCTAAGTCAGGGAACCACGCGTTTCCTTGGCTAGGGTGTGTGCACATGTATTTGGTACGCCGCCGTCAACTGTATTGCTTTCGCCTTAAGCGTGCACCGCCGAGCACGCTTATGTGTGCGAGGGGGTTTTCAGAGTAGTAAGGGAAAATTTTTGATAGTTCGTATCATGACCACATGGCGCATGTGGACATGACACATGTGTAATGCGTGTTATAACCACATGGAAAAAGTGGGCATGACACATCGGTCCATTTATCACCATACATATATGGTTCATGTGGTCCCTGTTCTTGAATCTTTTATAGAACATGATTTGTGTTATCAACATTTGTCACACATTAGCATTGGCTTGGAGATACTTGAGCATCTTATGAAGACATCATGGGCATCATCTACATCTTTGGATCATTTGCATAATTTAGATACTTTAATTCTTCTTCCTGCATGTTCCTATCTGGAATGGGAAGATTCTTTGCACACTTCTGTGGTTCTTTTTCTTCCTAAGGGGAGAAATATGGTTCAACATTCGTGGATCATCCTCAACATCTAGTGTCAAGCTTCTACCTATCACATCTCATTTTTGGACTTTAATTATAATTTAGATAATTGGACATTTTGCTATGATTGTTTTTACCATTGAGAGATTTTACGTGCATAAAGGTAAAATTGTTGTTATTTAAAATGCATAAAATTTGAAAGTCGATTTAATAATCAATTATTATTGGTATGATTATGGATGTATCTCTTATTCTTGCTTCAACTATGATTATAAGGAACTAACCTATTGATGAAAATCTAAGTGTGATTGAGTGCAAAAAAAATGTCGAAGACGAGAACATGGCTGAGGTAGAAATGCCATAGCCACCAGAAAAGTTGCCATGATGGATAAACTTGATGCATGCACACACTCACTTAGCTTCATGCCATATTTCATTATTGAGTGGTTTTATTATGCATCGTAATATGGTTACTAGTCTTGTTTGAGCATTTTATATAGTTAATGGATGTGATTGATGTATGATGATTAGATAAATATGTCATTTCGTTGCTACAGTATGTTCATTTGAATGCATAAGTTAGTCATGTAATTATACTTTCTTTCGACTTTAGATTTAATAAAAATTATGAGTTGTTTTCTAATTGATTTATTTGTTAATTATTAAAAGTGTTTATTTAGAAATATATATAGTTTAATTATTAATATATATATATATAAAATTTACGCTTGCTTGAAAACAATATCTTTGATATGTTTAAATTAAAAATATATAATTATGTAATTCAAGATTATATTATTATTAAGAATGGAGATAAGTAAATTTGAGAATATATTAACAAATCTAAACATAATAAAAATAATCTTAGCATGCAAATGGGAGCGGTAGTAATAAAGGAGTTTAATTTTTTTTAATAAAGAAATCTATTGAATGGATGCCAAGGGCATGGAAAATTGAAGAGAACTGGAGATAAATAAAAAGCATGATCTAAAAATATGAATGTTATTATTGGAGAGTGATTATTGATTAAAGTTAGAGAGAAGGAAGAAAGTATCACCATTAATTAGTGATAGAGGAAGGAAAAGGATTGAGATCAAGACACAACAGTGACATAAAGGTTATCATCTGCGCTAGGAGGAAGGAATTCGTGGTGTTTTCTGGGTATGTTTTAGATCATAGAATGCAAGTGTGATGCCTTTTAAAAGCAAAGAATATGTGGAATGATTTTATACCAGTTTTTAAATGTGTTAAAAGGCTTTCTTGAGGATCCCATGTTCTTTTCAAATGTTGTTTATCTTGCTTGTTTCTCATCTTTAAAACTGCCGTAAAAATTTCTTGCCGCCTATTTGGTAATATTAATCGCTTGTGTTTTTCTTCCTTTATGTCTGATGAGTGATAACCAGCTTCTAAGCTTTATTAAACTGATTTAAAAACAACCTGAAGATCTTTATTTTTTTGACCTCTTAAATTTGTTATTATCAAATATTATTATTTCTAGAACAACTTGTAATTATAGATCTTTCTCTATGGCCTTGTTTAAGCACACTTCTTTTGGCCTGTTTCTTATTGTTATCATCCCTTCTATTTGTTAGTGTTGACCTAAGTTTAATCTTTGTAACCGCTTGTTGTTTTCTTTCAATGGCCTCTTGATAAAGTTCTGTCAGACTTTGTTATTTTGACAACGAATTATTTTTATAGTGGCCTGCTATTGATCCTTGCAACATGTTTTGAGAACAGTCTACACCTTTTTCCTAACTGCCAGAAGATAACCTAGTGAGCCAACTATATTCCTGTCGCTGTTTTTATTTAATTACTATCACAGATTAAACTATTTATGTAGCTATTTTTGTTCCTGCAGCAGCCCTTACTATTTCCTGTCACAGTTTACTTTTTTGTTTCTATAGCAGTTCTTAATCCTGTCACAGATATGTATTCTTGTCGCGGTTATTCCTGTCACAGTAGTCTTTGTAATCCTATAGCTTTTTACTATTTATTACTGTCACAGTTTTAATCGTGTCAGATCAGTTAGTAATCTCTCACATATTTATTTTATTCATGTCTTTGTTGTTTATTACTATCATAGTTTTAATCCTGTCGCAACAGTTAGTAATCTTTGTCACAAATTTTTATTTTATTCCTGTCTCCATTGTTTATTACTGTCACAGTTATGTAATCATGTAGCAGACTTTTTGCCTTCCTATAGAAAACTTAACTCTGTTCATGTAGCCTAATAAACTGTGTTTCTGTAGCAGATTTAACTTATTTCCTGCATCAACTTGACTGTATTCTTGTAGCAGACAATAGGGTTCTTGTGATAGATTTAGGATATATATTTAATCAATCTTCTTCTTTTACCTCATTGTAAATGATGTTTTATTGGTAATCTTGATGTTGTTACACAATTGTTTCTTCTTAAATCCTTGTTGTAACCTTAATTTACTGGAATTATAAACTTACTTGCGGATAGAAAATTTTAGTTCTAGATTTATATTAGATATTTATGATTGGAATATGGGTTAAAGAATATACCTAGTTTATAGTTTTTGATAGGCATCGTGAATGAATAAATGAAGCTATTTATTTATTATTGCTTGAAAATGTACTCTCATTGATTATGCAAAGTAAAGAATTAATAACTATGTCTAGGCAAAAGTATGTGTTATCAATTTGCTTTGAAAATAAATTAGTTTATATTTTTAGGTGTGATTGGGTTACTTTTGGGCTAAGATGCTAAAATTAGTTTATATTATAAGTGCTTGGGCCAAGCCATGTTCATTGAAATAGATGAAAGATTGTCTAGCAAAACTTTATTTATATATTTCTCTGTCACATCCTGTTGTGAGATATTGCACGTCATCATTTAGATTTTTATTTAAACATCAGGTTGCATTGGGTGTTCCATCTTGCCAATTATTTCTAGGTTGCTAGGCATTTCGTATAGGGTTGGGTATCCTTCGTGTCATGAAAGATTCTGAGGAAATGTAATTGCTTCATGGTTGGGTGGAAAAGCGCTCGAGCCATGTTCTCGTCTCTCGGCTTGTGAATAACCATGTGGGTTAGTGGTGGATGGAGACAGTGATTCAATTCATATTCATTACTTATACTTGATTATTGTACCTTATTATTCATTATGATGACTTATGGCATGAGATCCTAAGATGTATATTGTATTATTATTTTATAGTGCTAACACTTGGTTATGGCATGTGGATTTGTAAGATGTAATGTCATTATTGTTGATATATGTAACATCTCATTCCATAATACTCAATAATTAACATAAGTATTCATCTTAACCAAGAATTAGAATACATCATGATTATCCAAATCAAAGTTAAACAAGAATGAATCATTATCATTACATTAATTAAGCATGTTATTCTTAACCAGAATATAACAAAATTCATAATTACAATATCCAATTACATCTCATTAGTGAATAACCTTCACTATGCATGTACAAAACTATGCTCAAGGCATCAATTATCAAATTATACATAATAATTGACTATCAAGTCATATAATTAAAAAGCACTGCAGGGTAAGTGCAAAAAGATGGGGGGCCAAAAAGGGGTCTTAAGTGGCCACTCCTTTTCTTTTATCAGGAAATGCTAGCCTTGGATGAGAAATTGAGCATAGTTACACTCAAAATTTGGAGATGCAACCAAAACAATGTTCGTAGTACTTCGAGTCTACTTTCTAAACTACTATTTTTTTTGAAAATGGTATAGATTAAGGGGTTCAAAAGAGGGAGCCACAGAAATTGGTGTTATTTCTGTCAAAAAAACATAACATAGCATCTTTTGTGTCTCCCTCAAAAGGTCAACTTTTTTTTGGTATTTTTAAAATCGCTTCAGTGAGAAATTAGCTAACAACATGTAGTTTATGCCTGATTTTTCTAATATTTTTTTGATGAATATTTGATTTTTTACTAATTTTTAAAGTGGACACATCCTAAAAAATAGAATTTTGGCCGTGCTACCCCTATAAATTTTGAAAACTAATTGAAAATCATTTTTTTCTTTTTTTAATATGTGTAGAATGGAGTCTAGTTTCTAAATATGTATTTTTTTTGAAATTTCAATGAATAGTTAATTTACAATGAAAAAAAGACCAAACAGTGGTTTTTGCCCAAAAATGGACACACAAACAAAAGAAATTAAAGATGAAAGGCTTAACATTGTCAAAATGTGAAAAAAATCACGTCGTCAAATAGCTAAGAGAAATCCTAACATTACCTAGGTGTTTGATTTGTTTGACCTTGAAACACGTGCAAATTTGAGGGTTAGCACGAATGAAATTATGTGAAATCCTATAGAATATGGAAAAACACATCTCTGGACATTGGGAAGGCACTCCAAGCCTTTGGGTTGGAAATCCAAAGGAAATCCCAAGCCCAAGGCTTGGGATTCCTAAAGCAAAACATAATGCGAGCGCGTTATAACGCGCTCGCATTATGTTTTACTTTACATTTTTCCTTTTCCGCAAAATTTTGTGCACTGTTTGTCATGTTCGAAATAACACGAGTGCGTTATAACGCGCTCGCATTATGTCCCTCTTGAATTTTTTTATGTTCAAGGTTATTAATCATGTATGTATGTATGTATGCCTATATGTATGTATGCATAGTGTCAAGGGTAGACGAGGGTAGAGATGGGGGTGAGCCAGATAGGGGAGGAGAGGGGTGGATAAGGATTGAGTGATTAAGGTTTAAGGTTGAGGGTTGAGGGTTTAGGGATAGGATTTAGAGTTTAGGGATAAGGGATTAGAGTTTAGGACCTTGAGGGATTAGGGTTTAGGGTTGAGGCTTTAGGGATAGCGTTTAGGGTTGAGGGTCGAGGGATTAGGGTTAAGGTAGAGTGTTGAGGGTAGAGGGATTAGGGATAGGGTTTAGGGTTGAGGGATTAGGGTTTAAGGTATAGTTTTGAGGGTTGAGGGTTTAGGGATAGGGTTTATGGTTTAGGGATAAGGGATAAGGGTTTAGGGTTTAGGGATTAGGGTACCATAAATTATAATTAGGGATTAGGGTTTATGGTTTAGGGACTAGGTATTATGGTTTAGGGTTAAGGGATTAGGGTTTAGGGTACCATAAATTATAATTAGGGATTAGGGTTTATGGTTTAGGGACAAGGTATTATGGTTTAGGGTTAAGGGATTAGGGTTTAGGGTTTAGGGATGTACAATTAAGGGGTACCATAAATAAACTAGAATTTAGGAAGGGTTGGGAAAATTTTGTGAATCATCATGAGCTGGAGATTAGAGATTTTGTTGTGTTCAAGTACATATCGAAGTCATAATTTGAGGTTAAGATATTTCAAAGAATAGGGTGTGTGAAAAACATCAATGCTCTTCGGCTTATGAATACCAACATTGATACAGATAAAAGATGCCCTTCTTCTAACAGTGTATGCAGTTCAAGTCAACCGATGGGCAACAAGTTGTCGAATGAGTTGGTTTAATGGCCATGCCTCCTTCTTCAAGGCCCAGGTGGGCAGGAGTGGGATGTACAATTAAGGGGTACCATAAATAAACTAGAATTTAGGCAGGGTTGGAAAACTTTTGTGAATCATCATGGGCTGGAGATTGGAGATTTCGTTGTGTTCAAGTACATATCCAAGTCATATTTTAAGGTTAAGATATTTCAAATAATAGTGTGTATGAAAAATATCAATGCTCTTCAACTTATGAATACCAACATTGATACAGATAAAAGATGCCCTTCTTCTAATAGAGTATGCAGTTCAAGTCAACCAATGGGCAACAAGTTGTCGAATGAGTTGGTTTAATGGGCATGCCTCCTTCTTCAAGGCCTAGGTGGGTAGGAGTGGGATGTACAATTAAGGGGTACCATATAAATAAACTAGAATTTAGGTAGGGTTGGGAAAATTTTGTGAATCATCATGGGCTGGAGATTGGAGATTTCATTGTGTTCAAGTACATATCTAAGTCATATTTTAAGGTTAAGATATTTCAAAGAACAGGGTGTGTGAAAAACATCAATGCTCTTCATCTTATGAATACCAACATTGATACAGATAAAAGATGCCCTTCTTCTAACAGAGTATGCAGTTCAAGTCAATCGATGGGCAGCAAGTTGTCGAATGAGTTGGTTTAATGGGCGTGTCTCCTTCTTCAAGGCCCAGGTGGGCAGGAGTGGGATGTACAATTAAGGGGTACCATATAAATAAACTAGAATTTAGGCAGGGTTGGGAAAATTTTGTGAATCATCATGGGCTGGAGATTGGAGGTTTCGTTGTGTTCAAGTACATATCCAAGTCATATTTTAAGGTTACGATATTTTAAAGAACAGGGTGTGTGAAAAATATTAATGCTCTTCAGCTTATGAATACCAACATTGATACAGATAAAAGATGCCCTTCTTCTAACAGAGTATGCATTTCAAGTCAACCGATGGGCAACAAGTTGTCGAATGAGTTGGTTTAATGGGCGTGCCTCCTTCTTCAAGGCCCAGGTGGGCAGGATTGGGATGTACAATTAAGGGGTACCATAAATAAACTAGAATTTAGGCAGGGTTGGGAAAATTTTGTGAATCATCATGGGTTGGAGATTGGAGATTTTGTTGTGTTCAAGTACATATCCAAGTCATATTTTAAGGTTAAGATATTTCAAAGAACAGGGTGTGTCAAAAATATCAATGCTCTTCCACTTATGAATACCAACATTGATACAAATAAAAGATGCCCTTCTTTTAACAGAGTATGCAGTTCAAGTCAACTAATGGGCAACAAGTTGTTGAATGAGTTGGTTTAATGGGCGTGTCTCCTTCTTCAAGGCCTAGGTGGGCAGGAGTGGAATGTACAATTAAGGGGTACCATAAATAAACTGGAATTTAGGCAGGGTTGGGAAAATTTTGTGAATGATCATGGGCTGGAGATTGGAGATTTCATTGTGTTCAAGTACATATCCAAGTCATATTTTAAGGTTAAGATATTTCAAAGAACAGGGTGTGTGAAAAATATCAATGCTCTTCAGCTTATGAATACCAACATTGATACAGATAAAAGATGCCCTTCTTCTAACAGAGTATGTAGTTCAAGTCAACTGATGGGCAGCAAGTTGTCAAATGAGTTGGTTTAATGGGCATGCCTCCTTCTTCAAGGCCCAAGTGGGTAGGATTGGGATGTACAATTAAGGGGTACCATAAATAAACTAAAATTTAGGCAGGGTTGGGAAAATTTTGTGAATGATCATGGGTTGGAGATTGGAGATTTCGCTATGTTCAAGTACATATCCAAGTCATATTTTAAGGTTAAGATATTTCAAAGAACAGGGTGTGTGAAAAATATCAATGCTCTTCAGCTTATGAATACCAACATTGATATAGATAAAAAATGCCCTTCTTCTAACAGAAGATGCAATTCAAGTCAACCAATGGGCAGCAAGTTGTTGATCTTGTATTGGTTTCTGATGAAGAAAACAAAGATGTTGTTGAAGCAATGGAAGAAAATCAAAATTGTAAGTCTAATTTAATTTATTTCAACTTTCAAAGCAGGCATTTGAATTGTAGTTTTACCTAGAGGATTGGTATAACAAAAACTTAATTATGTTTCAAGCCTTTCTTTGAATAACCCTGGACATTATGGACCCTATCATCTAGAAAAGCACATGATAGTGAACTCTGCCCCACCTTTCAAATCAGATATTTACCTTTTTGTTCAATGAAAATGAAGTCACAGAATGTAAACCGACCATGCATACCAGTAAGATCAAATTCTCTGCCTTCTATTCTTATTACTCTTACTTTATTAAGAGAAGAGTGTAAAAAAGAATGGGTTTAATTGTAAGCTAACATAAGGCAAAGCAGTTTTGTTATTATATTTTTTTGAGGGATCTCTAATAGTCTAATATAATGCAGTCTTCTATAATATGAACATCTGCATTTGTGTGAATGCTAAGCTTTAATATCTAGTAGAGTATTAAATCAATGCAATCAACTATTTATTGGGTTAAAATAACTTAGTTTTTGTAATGGTTTGGGAATGCAGGAGTTGCCAAAAATAAGTGAATGTCCTCTACAATTACCAAGAGAAAAAAGTTTAGTAGTTCTTGTGGATAGAGCCAGTAAATAATGGGAGATTATTTGCTTGTTTCATAACAATATACCTCCCCTAAGTGCAGGGTGGACAACAAGAAACATAGATGTACCCCAATGCAAAGCTTTTCTCATAATGATCATCCTTCTGATTTCAATTGTTAATTACTTACTGTGGATGTACCATACGCAAAGCTTTTCTCATAGTGTGTACACCTATTGGCATAATGAACCCCAGATGGGCTAGAAAAACATGCCATATAACATTACTAACATTAAAAAAGTTCATAGCCATTTCTCTGACATATTCTTGCAACTCAGATATCTTTAAGAGAAGAGTGTCAAAAATGATGGTTTAACAACCTAACATAAGGCAAAGCAGTTTTGTTGGGTTTAGGGTTTAGGGTCAAGGGATTAGGGTTTAGGGTTTAGGGTTGATGGATTAGGGTTTAGGGTTGACGGATTAGGGTTTAATGTTGAGAGTTGAGGGTTGAGGGTTGAGGGTTTAGGGATAGGGTTGATGGTCAACAGATTAGGGTTAAAGTAGAGTGTTGAGGGTAGAGGGATTAGGGATAGGGTTTAGGGTTGAAGGTTTAACGATTGAGGGTTTAGGCTTTAGGGATGAGGGTTAAGGGATTGGGGTTTAAAACATATTGTTGAGCATCGAGGGTTTATGGATAGGTTTTAGGGTTTAAGTTTTAAGGGTTAAGGGTTAGGGATAAGGGATTAGGGTTTAAGGTATAGTGTCGAGGGTTGAGGGTTTAGGAATAGGGATAGCGTTTAGGGTTTAGGGATGAGAGATTAGGGTTGAGGATTGAGGGATTAGGGTTTAAGGTATAGTGTCGAGGGTTTATTAATAGTGTTTAGGGTTGAGGGTTGAGGGATTAGGTTTTAGGGTTGATGGATTAGGGTTTAAGGTATAGTGTTGAGGGTTGAGGGTTTAGGGTTGATGGATTAGGGTTTAGGGTTGACGGATTAGCATTTAATGTCAAGGTTAGGGTTAGAGTGTTGAGAGTAGAGGGATTAGGGATAGGGTTTATGGTTGAAGGTTTAACGATTGAGGGTTGAGGCTTTAGGGATGAGGGTTTAAGGCTTAAGATATAGTGTCGAGTGTTGAGGGCGTAGGGATAGGGTTTAAGTTTTAAGGGTTAAGGGTAGAGGGATAGGGATTAGGGTTTAAGGATTTAGGGTTGAGGCTTTAGGGATGAGGGTTAAGGGATTAGGGTTTAAGATATAGTGTCTAGTGTCGAGCATGTAGGGATAGGTTTTAGGGTTTAAATTTTAAGGGTTAAGGGTCGAGGGATCAAAGTTAAGGGTTGAGGGATTAGGGTTTGACATTGAGGGTTGAGTACATTAAGGTTCAAGGGTTGAGGGTTTTGAGATAGGGTTGAGGGTCGAGGGATTAGGGTTAAAGTAGAGTGTCGAGGGTATAAGGATTAGGGATAGGGTTGGAGGGTTTAGGGATAAGGGATTAGGGTTTAAGGTATAGTATCGAGCCTGTTGAGGGTTTAGGAATAGGGATAGCATTTAGGGTTAAGGGATGAGGATTTAGAGTTGAGGGATGAGGGATTAGGGTTGAGGGTTGAGGGATTAGGGTTTAGGTATAAGGTTTAGGGCTAAGGGTTGAGGGATTAGGGTTTAAGGTATAGTGTTGATGATTTAGGGATAGGGTTTAGGTTTGAGGGATTAGAGTGAAGGGTTGAGGGATTAGGATTTGATGTTGAGGGTTAAGGGTTGAGGCTTTAGGGTTTAGGGTTTAGGGATAGGGTTGAAGGTCGAGGGATTAGAGTTAAGGGTTGAGGGATTAGGGTTTAACGTTGAGGGTTGAGGGTTGAGGTTCGAGGGTCAAGGGTTTAGGGATAGGGTTGAGGGTCGAGGGATTAGGTTTAAAGTAGAGTGTCGAGGGTATAAGGATTAGGGATAGGGTTGGAGGGTTTATGGATAAGAGATTAGGGTTTAAGGTATAATATTGAGCCTGTTGAGGGTTTAGGAATAGGGATAGTGTTTAGGGTTTAGGGATAGGGTTTAGGGTTGAGGGATTAGAGTTAAGGGTTGAGAGATTAGGATTTAACGTTGAGGGTTAAGGGTTGAGGCTTTAGGGTTTAGGGTTTAGGGATAGGGTTGAGGGTCGAGGGATTAGAGTTAAGGGTTAAGGGATTAGGGTTTGACGTTGAGGGTTGAAGTTCGAGGGTTTAGGGATAGGGTTGAGGGTCGAGGGATTAGGGTTAAAGTAGAGTGTCGAGGGTATAAGGATTAGGGATAGGGTTGGAGGGTTTAGGGATAAGGGATTAGGGTTTAAGGTATAGTATTGAGCCCGTTGAGGGTTTAGGAATAGGGATATTGTTCAGGATTTAGGGATGAGGGATTAGAGTTGAGGGTTAAGGGATTAGGGTTTAGGGATAAGGTTTAGGGTTGAGGTAGACACGGAGTGACTGAGAGACATAGAGAGGGGAGAGGTAGAGAGGTGAGGGGGAGAGATAAGTGAGATATAAAACATGAGCTAATGGAACTAGAGGTGAGATATTGTAAAGGTGCTATCAAAGGTGAGATAGGCACAAATATTTATGGATCAATCTATAGCAGGACAAAACGCGAGTGCATTATAACGTGCTCGCATTTAGTCCTACTATAGAAATGGTAAAAAAGTGTTGACCCCCGTGATCCAGGCTCACATGCTTTGTTTTCATGCTGATTATGCGCGTGCTCTGACAAAAAAGAAGTGCTTTCATGCTGTTGGGTTGTTCACATGCACATTTTACACATTCTACCATCTTTACATGATCTTTCCACCACCTTTTCTGCTTTGCCAACTTGAGAAGGAGGAAATAACATAGTTTTCACACCAAGTTTGATATATATCTATTCAAGTTTCAATTTTTGTAGTGTTGCAATGTTAATTATGATTCAATTTTAGGAATTTAACATTATAGATTGGTAATATTATTGTTGTTAGTAATTATATTTGAGTGTTATTCAATTTAACATTGAAAAGGAAGCAAGTGGTGAAAAACTCAAATTGTTGAGAAGTTTGATGCATGAAGAAAAAAACACTACATAATTGAGTACTCTCTCCATTTGAATCTTTGTTTTTTAGGTATGTCAAGTCTTTACATGCATGTTCTTTACATTTTCCTTAATTCTATTTGAATTACTTTATCATGCTTTATCATACATGTTTAAAATAGACACATTCCCAATCAAGAAATCAACCTACAATCTCACATGATGCCATGCATATTTTCTACACTTGGGCTCTTTAATAATTATGTGTAATAAACAGACCTTAACATACCATGATGTCAAACTATACAAGAATAAATCCTTATAACATAATAAAAATACAATCCCACTATTATCTTGTCATATTAACAAGTTAAAATACAAATGAATAGGTGCCAAGATCATACAAGTATGCACATGACATGATGATTTGTATGCACATATCCTGGGCTAGGACATTCCTTATGCACCTATTCATGATGATTTGTACATGCACATGACACAACAATTGTTGTCTATTCCTTCACAAGCCACCCAAATCCTAGTATCTTGAGTACCAACAAAACACCTTCTCAATTCCAAATCCTAGTAGCCCTAGTAACAACAAACATGTCAAATTGGGCCTGCCTCAACCTTTTCAAGCATGCAATCCCATGTACTCTTTTCATGGCTGCAATAATTTGCTTTGTATGCTTTGTACCTATTTTGGTTGAGTGACATTTACTCTTTTACATGATGATTGTATGTACATTTACTATGAAGGGTTGAATGGCATATTTTAGTTATTTGTATGGATTCATTTCATAGGAACTAATATTGGTCTCTTTATCATGCTACAGACAAATTCTTCGTCATGTCAAGGAAACGATCAAGAATTAAACCAACACAGGAAGAGATAGAAGCTAAGAATGCAAAGAAAGCAGTGGCTATGAGGGAACTTCGTGAGAAGAGGAAATTGGACACGATAAATGAAGACATGCCAATTGAAGAGGAAGGCAGATTATTACTTATGTCGTTGTTTTGAGGCCAAAAAGAAATTGGAGGCCCCAGTTACAGATGGAGAAAACATCGAATACCCTACAGGCTCAGTGGTTATTACTGGAACATGGCTTAGAAGGTACCCACATAAGAGTGTTAATGTTTGGCTGTTTCAGGACTTTGACACACATCAAAAGATTCTTCATTACTTGAACCTTGTCGTGGCATCCAATGTTCATTTGATATAGTATCAGGATAGACCTTTGAACAAAATCTTATGGAAGGTGCGTGAGTCTGACCATGAAGCAATACTTGACACAATAAAGAGTAGAGCAGACCTAGATGGTTCATTGGATTAATTTGTAAGTATTCACATTGATTTTGTAAAGTCATGTTACGTTGAGTTGTAAGTATGCACATTAATTTGTGAGGTTTGTCTTTTTTTATTTCCTGCTGCATTTTTACACATATACACAATTTTACATCATCATGTTATGCTTCATGGGGTTAGACCTAAGTGATGGATGAAGTTGATCCTGAAAATAATGTATAAACTCTAGGTAATGTATAAAATATAGGTGTCTCTAGATGTCTTGGTTTCTAACTAGATAGTAGGTGTCTCTAATTGTGTCTTAGGTATATACGATATGTCAACTAGGTAGATAGAGACTAGAAAATAGGTGTCTTAGGTGTCCTGCGTCTACTAGACTACATGTGTCTTAGGTCTTAGGTGAGGCCACATGAGCTTCCACCTTCACGTGGTTCACCTTGTTAGTATAGAATATTTATATTTCTTGAAGCTAAGGGAAGTGCTTTTTCTTAATAGGAAAACTTTATCGACTTCATTTACACTAATGGTGCAAGAGCACCTAGGTTGTCATGCCTCCAAGAGGGGTCAAAAAATAAAATTTTGTTTTGATTGAGTCAATTGTATGTAATAATGTCTTCTAAGACCATTTAATTTGTTTTTAAGTCACTTTGAGTCATTTGGGGTTAGTTTGAGTCTTTGAGTCCTGTTGTAAAAAAGTGTCAATGTTGTCAAGTTGCACAAAGCAACTTTTGCATTTTTGGTGTCTTGCTCCTGATGTGACCAAACTGACAGTTCTAACGTGTCTGAATGGGTATGTTTAGGCTAGGCATGGTTCTGTGTTTCACCCAAACATGTCGAAACAGTTCGAGCTACATTGTACCGACGATATCCCTAAAGAGTCCAAAGTGCAAAAATACAACAATCTTTGACGAGATGTTATTAAAAAATTGTGTCACTTAGAAACATTTCATCTGAGGCAACGCAATCACGTAGAGTGCCTCTACAATAACCTCTCTCAGTTTTTTATATCTCTCAGGCATTTTCCCATGGTGAAAGGTTTTCTGCTGCCCCAAAAATTACTAGGAGGCAGTGTAAAGTTGCAAAGGGGTGTAACTTTCGTCCTGCTCCTGATGCAACCAAATTGACTCTTCCAATGCATCTGTATGGGTACATTTAAGCTAGGAATGGTCCTGTTTTTCACCAAACATGTCGAAATAGTCTAAGCTACATTGTACCGACGATATCCCTGAAGAGTCCAAAGTGTAAAAAGGCAACAATCTTTGACGAGATGTTACTCGAAAACTATGTCACTTAGAAACATTCTATCTAAGGAAACATGATTATATAGAGTGCCTCTACAATAACCTCTCTCAGTTTTTTATATCTCTGAGGCATTTGCCCGTGGTGAAAAGTTTTCTGCTGCCCCAAAAATCGTTAAAAGGAGGCAGTGTAAAGTTACAAAGGGGTGTAACTTTCATCTTGCTCCTGATGTGACCAAAATGACTATTCCAATGCATCCAGATGGGTACATTTACACTAGGCATGGTCCTTTTTTTCACCCAAACATGTCGAAACAGTCCGAGCTACATTGTTACGATGATATCCCTAAAGAGTCCAAAGTGCAAAAAGGCAGCAATCTTTGATGAGATGTTACTCAAAAACTATGTCACTTAGAAACATTCTGTCTAAGGCAATGTGATCATGTAGAGTGCCTCTATAATAACCTCTCTTGGTTTTTTATATCTCTGAGGCGTTTGCCCGTGGTGAAAGGTTTTCTGCTGCCCCAAAAATCATCAGAAGGAGGCATTGTAAAGTTGCAAAGGGGTGTAACTTTTGTTCTTCTCCTTGTGTGGCCAAATTGACAGTTCCAACGCATCTGGATGGGTACGTTTAGGCTAGGCATGTTCCTGTTTTGCACCCAAACATGCCGAAACAGTCTGAGCTACATTGTACTGGCATATTAAATTATTGACAAATATTGAATCATATAAACACATAGAAATCATTTTAAAGCATAAACTAACTTCTCCAAGTCAAGGCGCAGATTAAGGTATGTGAAAGTTGAAATATACGCCTAGTAAAAGATAGCCTCATATTTGTCATTTTAATGACCTCAATCAATTAGAGATGTCTTAGAATGGTTTTCTTCTTCAAGGAACACAATCATAGGTGCCATTCTTATGTAATTTATTCTTGGGTGCTCATTTAGGTGTGTAGGGAGTCAAAGTGCACCTAGATGAACTTAGCCCATTCCTTAGCCTTTCAACATTTTCAAACAGGGTGAGGTCTTTTATCCTTGATTCTTGCCTCCTTCACAAGACTAGGTGCTAGTTGAAGGTTGCTCAAGTGATAATATGCACCTAGATTCTTTGGCTTATTTTCTTCATTTTTGAATCAAAGTAACATTAGATTTCATAGTTTAAGCTTCCTCATGTTTAGGCGCTGATATGTGATGTTCTGAGCATGAAATAACGCCTTGATGCTAATAGGTGTTCTCTCCAAGTTAAGCACTCATCAAAGGTAAAATGAGTTGAAAATTGCGTCTAAGGTTTTCATGTTTGTTAATCAATGCTTAAATATTTAAGAAAGTCCCCTTCATCTTAGGTGCAAATGTAAGGTTGTTTAGAGTTGAATGGGTGCCTAAGCTAGATGAAGACTTTTTACCCACCTCATCCTTCAATCATTATAATTGTTCTCAAAAGACATCATCAGAACATGAAAAAACTCCAAGACTTGTAGTTTTAAGTAGATTTCCTCCAAGGTGCCAATGTGAGGTTGTTTTGATGGCAAAGGGTGCCTTGATTCATGATGTTGAATCTCCTTCCTCCTAGGCACCTTAGTATACTTAGCTCATTTCTTGGCAATTTGATGGCTTCAATCACTTGTTCAAACCTAGAGGAGACCATTTTACACTTAGGAACTAGATCTTAGAATTTAGAACATCTTCCTTCAAGGCACCAAAATGAGGTTATTTGGACACAAAAGTGTGCCTCCATACAAGATGCTTATTCTCCTTCCACTTAGGCACTCATTCATGATGATCCAAGTGACAATAGGCGCCTAGACTTCCTTTGGTAAGATTTAGTCATTTTGAATGTTCTAACACTAGGCGCTATAGTTGGAAGTGATTTGAAGTTCATTTTCCTCTAGGTGCCCAAAATGGATGGTGGAGACAAGAAAAGGCGCCGAGGCTTCTTTTGATGATTTTCAAAGTCTTCCTAAGTTATATTATGTTATATTGACCCTTAGGCGCAAATGGATGATCTAGGATGACTCTAGGCGCACATCCAAGGTGATATCTTTCTAGGCACAATCTTCACTAAGTTTAGACTTCACTTTACATCAAGGCGCCAAAATGGATAATTTAGAGAGAGGCAAAAATGTGCCTAGAGGTATGATGCTCATTTGATGTGTTTGATCAACTTTGATAATCAAGATGAATTGCCTCCCTTAAGGTGCCCTCCTTTATACTTTGAAACATCTTTTCAATATCAAGGCACAATTTTGAGGTTGTTTGGATGATGAAAGGTACCTTGAGTTCTAAGCAGAGTTTTGAGGTTGTACAAGTAGAGAAATGTGCCTAAGGTCTTAAAGCAAATTTGCGCCTAAAACTGAAAAATCCCCGAGGTATGACTTATGGAAGCCTATAGCCCCAATGTTATGTTGCATACTAAAATTAGGTAAGACTCAATGTAATCTCATAACCTCGCCTTAGATGCAAGAGGAATTACATTTAATAACCACAATGGTCATTAGGTGCTCATAAGCATATGATTTTGACTATCTTATTCAAAATAACAAACATACTCTTTGCATCCCAATATGGTATAATAACAAGAAATTAAGAAATATTTTCAATTGACCAACTCATAAAGAATATGGATTAGCATACTCATTTGAATATTTTCAATTGAGCAACTCATAAAGAATATGAATATTTTTTGTTCAACATGATGATTCATTTTTTTTAAATACAACTTTTATCTTTTAGTTCCAAAATGAGGTTTAGGTGATACTTGTATAACAATAGCTAGCTTATTGGATCAACAAACATCCTATGTAATACAATTGGACTTTAAATATTTGAAGTAGCCATCTACAAATATCCATTCAAACGTGGACTTATAATGCAAGTATGGATGCCATCAATAAAAAAGATTTGTATTAACCAAATATCCATATAGGCATACATCAATATCTGTCGATATGCGTATAACATATATACAAAATAGCCATATAGGCTTACAAGAATGCCATATAGGCATACAATGTCAACTATATGCAATACAAAATATATGTCCACAAATGCCATATAGGCATACAACAAAGGAACACAATAAAAAGTCATTCCCCTCTGGTTGGTGAAGAGAATAGATCACGGGCAACCTTTGATCTTCTAGGGGATGGAGACGCGTATGTGGGTGGTCTACTACGAACCCGAGGACTGCTCCTATTTAGTTCTTCCTGCATCTTTAGTTTACAATAAAAAGTATAGACATTAATATATAGAAATTACATGTTATAAAAATGAAACATTTAACAAAATAATCATTTACCGCAACCATATAATCTGTCTCCTCACTTGCCTCAGTAGCAAGAATAGGCCATGGTGATGTCATTTCCTATAGAAACCATCCAGATAGAAATTAAACTTCAAATCAATAATCTTTTGATTTTTCAAAAATAAACAACTATAACAATGAATGTAAATTGAAATTTACTAATCTGCCTCATATCTCTGTCAATGGCATGGAGCTATGAATCGCAGAGGTTACACCATTTTCCATTGCCCTATAAACATCGGGAGGTGTCTCTACAGCCTGCATCATCTAGAAATAAAATAACATTATTCAATTACGAAAACTATAATAGTGATGTAAATCATGGCTCCTAACATACACAAAAATTCATCTAAACATGGAAGTACACATAATAAAGCACACAAGTCACATACAAAAATCTAGTAAGTACAATTCATTCATTAAACTATTTATTTTATTACCTATATGAAGCTTTGAAGTCCACCACCGCTGGCAGGTGTTGCCGTGAAATCTCCAATATTAACCTATTCAATATCCAAAATTAGATATTAGAATACCATTCATATAATGATGCTATTCACATGTAATATTTATAATTGTTTACTAGTTACATACCCCGACAGTAGATGATGTAGTGTAATATGCAGGTGGAGAACCACTAAAAATTGCATCAACGCTATGATCCTGAAATTTCATTAAAATCATCAAACTAAATTAGTTAATCTTGCATTTCAAAAATAAAATTTAATAAATTAAATTCAATAAACTTGCTAAAATTTACATGAGTATCAAGGTTGAAAGTCTCATTCAGAAGGGTGTCTGTCATCACCATCTGCTCAGCTGCAGATGTAGCCTGTGCACCTGCATCCTGACTATCCATGGGGTCATAACCATAGGCTAACCCACAAGTCTGACAAGCATGGGGTGGGACCCTACTCGCACTATCTCCCAACCCACGCTGTGTTGCAGGACTGGCATGCTCTATGATACTCTGGGTCAAGACACTAATGGATTGAAGTGTATTGACCTCAACACTCTCCTTCACAATGGAAGGGATAGAAACATGCTCATGGGCTGGTCTGCTGATTACTCATCTCACTGGCTGCTGTGGGTCAACACATGCCCCTGGTCTATCTTGTACTGACCCCCCACCTTTACCCTGGAAGTCTGCCTAAAGTGAAATGACATAAATCTTGCTAGCTTAGCGCAAAAGATAAAGCAATAACATTATGAATGAAGTCATGGTGCAAGATCTACTTGACATAGCCACATATTAAAGAGAAAAAATGTTGTAAAATAAAACTTATAAGCCTTCTAACATAAACAATGAAGAGGCACAAATAAAGTCACCAACTGAAGACTCAGAAAAAATAAAATCTAAACTCTCATGGATAAACAAAGGCATACAACTTGAGAAAATAGGCCAATAGGAAGCCTTCACACGTCTACATCATTACTAGAGGTGATGGAACAAAATACAATAGCATTATATCATTCCTATAGACTGAGTCGACTATAAGAAACTTTAAGGGTCGATGAAAAGAAAACTGAGAAAATATACAAGCTTATCAAATCAGCAGTAGAAGGAAAACATACGCTCAAAAATAAAATACTAAATGCATTCAAGTTTCTATATCTCTTGGTCACAAAATAGAAAAGACAATAAGAACCAAAGATTCCCTCATTAAACTGTCACCTCTACCTTGGCCTAAATATATAGATTCCACTTGCTCATGCACAAAAAAATCTTTTTGAAAGATATTTAAAATATCTTAAAATAATAATTCAAAATAATGCAATATATATATTACAACTAGCCATTTTCAAAAGTCTATTGTTTAAAATAATTATTCTAAATGTAATATATCAATTCATAAATTTATTTATGACTATCTAGTTTAGTCTAACCTTCAAATTAATTATGCAAAATAAATGCAAATGTTTAATCTATATGAAATCTATGTGGCCTGTGCAGATATCCCTTCAGCGCAGTTTGCCCTCAATCGACTAGACGCCCCCTCCTCAATGATACTCTCTCTCTCTCCACTGAGAGTGTCATTCCTGCCATTTCCACATCAAGTAAATTAATTAATCCCAATAATAATATTATTTAAAATTCAAATTAAATATTAGGAAGAATAAGGGTTGTGACAGATAGAATCTCTTGAGAGATGATAATAAGTAAAAATTGAGTAGCAATTGGATCCTCAGAAGGAGAATGAGCAGATAGAAATTCCCTTGCTTGAGTAGGATCAAATACAAGATCAATCAATCCCCTTTGGTTGAAAAGATCATGACCCAAAGGATCAACATATGGAAGGAGAGCAAGAAGGCAGGGTTCAAAGAGAGTAGGACGTATCAATTCCTCCTCCTCAACAACAAAAGATTAGATCAAAAAAATTTCTAAGGGGACACACTGAAGAAAAAATTCTTTCAACGTCTTCTCTAGAATATATGATACACAAAATTTAGAATGAATTAGGCTAGAGAGCCACTTCTAGAAGCTTTGAATCCAACTCTCAATGCATTGGTGGATTATAGAAGAGGAGAAAGGGTGAAAAGATCAAATCATAGTGGAAGATGATGTTCTCAGTCCATAGGTATTGTTCACACTTGCCATCTTGGATGAACCAATTTTAAAATCCCAAGTTGGATGATGCTCTTGGGATAATGTGTTATTTTTGTCTCTTGTGCTCACTTTCCTAAGATGTGTATTTTGTCTTTGTATGGATATACTTAAAAGGTGTATTTTGTCTTATTATAAAAAGTCAAAGAAGAACAATTGTAGCCATTGGATCCAAAAGCAGTTAGAGATGGATGACTAATATACTTATACCTTAAACAATTAATGTTGCATATGTGTTGTCATTGATGTCAATAGAGTCGTGTTATGGAAGGTTGCATGTGATGTCAACAGTGTAAGAATTCAAAGGACTTGTGAGGTGAAGGACAACCAAGGAGATATGGGAGAAGCTAAAAAATCTCTATGAAGGAAATGACACTGTAGAGCAAGAAAAATTACAATCTTACAAAATAGTGTGAGAATCTAAGGATGAAAGAAGAAGAAAACATTGCTAGCTATTTGCTCTGAGTAGATGAAGTAGTCAATAGAATCAGAAGTCTAGGTGAATAATTTTTTGATTCAGTGGTGGTGAAGAAAGTCCTGAGAACTCTCATTTATAGGTTTGATTCAAAAGTCTTTGCTATTGAAGAAGCCAAAGATTTCAAGACACTCACCATGGAAGAGCTGTTTGGGTCCCTCACTACCTATGAGATGAGAAATGAAGTCATAGGTACATCCAAAAGAGAAGTTGCGTTCAAAGATATGAAGAATGAAGGAACATATGGTTCATACAGTGAATCTAAGGAAGAAGAAGTAAACTTTGTGAGAAAGCCAAAGAAGGGATCAGGCAAGTATAAAGCTAAGTTACCTTTCAAATGTTTTAAATGTGGAAGAGTTGGTCATTATGCTTCTAAATGTCCTTTTGGAGAAAATGAAAATAGTAGCAAGGGTTTCAAAAGGAACAACTTCAAGAGGAACCTCCTTTCCAAAGAAGACTACAGCTGCTCAGAAGAAGTAGATCACTACTCATTAGATGATGAAAGAGGAGAATCCCTATTCATGGCCATGGTGATCTTTGATGGTTCAGACAAGACTGTAGATGAAGAAGAATGTGAAGTTGATTTTGAAGGTGAACTTATTTATTCTCTTACAGACTTGGAATGTGCAAGGAAAGAGAACAAAGAACAAAAATCCTTAATTGAAGCCAAGAAAAATGAAATCCTATCACTCAAAAGGAAATTGGACAAAGTTAAGTTTGGAAATCCGGATGACCCTGAAGAAGTAGATCTCATTTCTATTATGCCTCAAGGAAGACCTTTTCATGGAAAACAATTCTTTATAAACAGGTTCAGTCATACTTTTTTTGGTTATTGTTTATTTGCAATAAATTTGGTCATAAGGCTATGGATTGTAAGTCTAGAATGAATAGAAGAAATCTTGTAAGTAGGAATCCTCTTGTTTCACTAGTGGATGTCAATGTGGTATGTCATATTTGCAACAATTTTGGACATATAGCAAGATATTGTAGGAGTGGATTAGCAAAATTAGAATCTTAGGTGACAGATGTTACTAAGAAAGACAAGGTGGGTGACTCTTCCAAAAGACAGGAGACAAACAATGAAGTTGAAAATTCAATGATTGTTCAAACAACATTTGATGCTCAAGGAAAAAAAATCTCTGGGTACTAGACAGTGGAAGTTCAAGCTACATGACAGGTGACAAGAGCAAATTCATCAATCTTGTTAAGTGGAATGGTGGACCAGTCAGGTTTGGAGACAATTCATTTGCAAAGATTTATGGAAAATCCAAAACAAAAGATGTTCTTTACGTAGGTCTCAAGCACAATCTTCTTAGTTTAAGTCAGATGTGTAGCAAAGGATACAATCTCATATTTCATGATCAAGGGTGTGAAATCAAAAGATCAAAGTCTAGTAGATTGGTGGCAGAAGGTTCTAGGACATAGAACAACTTGTATAAAATAAAATGTGTTAATGAAAGGACTTGTTGTCTAGGACAAACAAATGAATACTGGATGTGGCATAAAAGGATGGGGCACATAAACATTGACAATCTTGTAAAGATATGCTCCATACAAGCAGTTAGAGACATGCCAAAGATCATCAAGTTTGCAAGCACCTTATGCAAGGACTGTCAGATTGGGAAGCAGACAAGGATAAAATTCAAGACCAAGGAGTATTCTTCTACAAGGCTGTTGGAATTGATCTATATTGATTTGTGTGGACCTACCAGGACAAAGAGTCTACAAGGTGAGAGATATTTCATGTTGCTTATTGATGATTTCTCTAGAATGAAATGGGTTACATTTTTGAAAGAGAAATCAGAAGATTTCAGTAGGTTTAAGATTTTCAAGTCCATGGTTGAAAATGAAATGAATGCTAGAATCAAGTGTTTAAGGTCTGATAGAGGTGGTGCGTTTACTGTTAGTATATTTTGACATTTTTATGTCAAAGCGTGTGTTGGATGGTTTTAGGAGGTTTTTTTAGTCTTTAAAAGCCTTTTATGGTTTTAAAAATCTCTTTTGCAAAGGTTAATAGTCATCTCAAGAATTTTTAAATGCCCAAAAGCAAGACCCCACATTGCATGCAACAATGGGAAGGTTAAAAGTTAAGACAAGGGAGTTTTGTACATTGCATGAAGGTTTTGATATATTTTAAGGTTAATAAAAAGCAAAGTTTACGTCCAAACAACCTTAATCTCACCAAAAAGGATCATACAACGTTTTACCCTGAGTTTGGGTCATGGAATTTGAGTTAGCATTTGGTCTATTTGTTGAGTTGGATTTTAGGTTTAGTTTTTGTCAAAGTTTTGGTAGTTTTAGGGTTTTTCTTGTTTGTTCTCAAGTTCCAACTCATTTATCAAGAAGCTAAGTTTTTTGCATGGTTGAGAAAAGAGTTTCTAAAGATATAGAGATAGAAAACATATGGGAGTTATTCAATATTGAAGCACATGTCAAGCCCTTTTGAAGGATGAAGATAATGTTGCAGATATAGGAAGAGGAGCAGCAAGTTTTCAAGTCTTAAGAAAACCCTAACCCTCAGTTGCTAGCATTCTTTTGAGAGATCTTATAAGTATATCAAAGTTTGTTAAAGCTTGTCAACAACCAACGAGTTTAAGAGTTTTTAGAAGTCTTAGATCAATGAAGAGTCTCTCAAGAAGTAAATAGTTTGGCCAAGGTTTCATAGGTTCTGTTAGCCTCTTAGAGAGCTTTCTTTGAGCAGGTTATAAGCCTAAGGAGTGGATAAAAGACACTATCAAACCTCTACCGACCTTGTATATGCATTTCAATAATTCTCTCAAAAGAAACTCATTTAAACCCTGCTAAAATTGAATGGAGGATGTCTAAGACAGGCATGAAAGATGATTATGAAGTATGCAACAAAGAGATACAAAAAAGCAGGAAAGAGAACAAAGGCTGACAGGGTTTATCAAGATGTAAACATATAGGTTAAACAAAAAGTAGATAAAGGTGCAGTCTAAGCCAAGGCAACAATTGAGGAAGGAGCAACAACATTACAGTCACTAAATAGCATGCAGAACAATAATAATGAACAACATCAAGGAAAAGACTCCATTAGACCTAATCAGTCAACCCTAACAAAGGCTTATGAATAACAAAAGAGGTATGAAGTTCACTAATACCCTACCTACCTACCTACCTAGCCAAACTATATACTAATGAAGGATAGTGGTCTTTTAGGCCTTCACAATGGTCATACATAAGATTGTGTGCACATTTAGAACAATATCATCAAGTGTTACTACTTTGTAATAGGGTTTCATAACCCCAAAAAGAGTCTACAAAGTCCATAAAAGGAATAGTCTTAGTGGGAATGTGGTGTAAAAGGTTCCATCATGTTAAAACCTAGTAAAAGCTCATGATCTTACCCTCAATGTTCCCTCATTCCAGTCTTCAAGATAGTTGGAAGGTTTGTAGCATGTATGAAGGAAGTCTGTAATGACAAAGATATGGATTTGAAGTCATCCAAAGCTAAGGAGGAAATATTGATGAGGATAGAGGTATGCTAATTCAAAGTTATTCTCAGTCATAGGTCTGAGACAGAGTAAGTAAATGTTGCTTCATAGTGAGCATAAGGTATTGTAATACACCCCAAATATCTAAGACTATGGTGTAAGAGGGACAACAATCAAAACAATGCATGGGGTAAGGAAAAAGAATGAGATTCATATGCACCATCATAGAGCAACTAACTATAACAAAGGCACGTATGATAGAGGTATGTGCAAGGAAGAAAATAAGTTTCAGATCTACATTTTAAAACCTTGAAATGGCATGGAACAATCTTGATCATGCCATGCATAGATACTGACCTAGACATCCATACAAAGGAGGTCTGAGAAGCATTCAGAGCAACAACATACATGTACAAAGGAACAATCAATAAAAAGTCATTAGGGGATAGTGCAGACCAAAAGATAGTCACCTATGATATGAAGAGCAGTCATTAGTAGAGGGATAGCATGAGGAACACTGTATGGTGCATGAAGTATAGTGAAGAACCGTATTTGAAGGAGCAACAACAAATAAAGGGATAACAATAACAATGGGACTGTGATAGTGTATGGAGGTTGATAAGAACAATACAAAGAAGGTGAATAGGAGTGTTAAGCTCTTCATGAGGGTTAGGTATGCAAATGTAGACCATCCATTTGACAATGTACAAAGATTTCTAAGGGTAAACTATCATGAACATAGCAAGGAAAGTTGAGTTGAGTAAACTCCGCCAGTGCAGTATGTTATGTGTTTTAAAATCCTATATAAAACTCATGTAGAATCTTATAGAGATTATGAAGTCCTCATTACACTTAATGTAGGTTTTGCAAGAAGGAGTTTAGGAGAGAGAGACATGCAATATAGGACTGTGGGAGCAACAAAAAAGAAAAAGTACGTGGAGTGTTATTTCAGATCCTGTAGGCTTTAGAAACCCTAAGGCATCATCTTATTGAGCCCTGCTATAACCTTAGAAGTTTCAACCATACACTCAAACAAACCCTATGGTGCTATATGAGCAATTTTTCAAACCTCTGTGAAGTAGTATTGAAGCAAAGATGACATGTCATAAAAGAGAAGGAAGGACAGTCATTGGAGTGCCATAAAACAATCATCTACAGTCATAGAATGACTGTTAGAAAACATTCAAAATAGTCATGAAGTGACTGTATAAGATAATCATTACAGTCATAGAATGATTGTCCAAAACAGGATAGAGAAAACAATCATCATTTTTGACTATTCCCAACATCAAGTTCAGTTAAGATGACTGTTCCATAAAAACTAGTTCAAGCAGTCCAAAATCAATCATTTATGACTGTCCAAAACAGTAAATAAAGCAGTCATTTTGTCTTACTAATGCAGAGGGATAGTTAGGGACAATCATCAAATGGTTGTAGAGGTATATAGTCTTTGATAAGATTTATGACAAGGTGACAACAATGCTAGGTGTCTATAAATGCAATGCCTAAGACAGTGGAGGGAGTAACCATGTATGGACAATGTAATATACAGTGAGGAACCAGTAGAGATGCAAGGTATACCAAGGATTAGCTTCAAAGAAGACAAAGATTGAACCTTCTCAGTATCTCTAAGGTTAAGAAACTCTTCACCAAACACATTTAGGAGACTTCCTAAGGTTCTTGTATGACCTCTTGAGTACACATAGGTAGTTTTATAAAGGAAAATAGATGTCAGAAGCCTTCCTAACATCATGCAGGGGTTTTCCAGTTGGATCAGTTAGTAAAGAGGCCTAAACATTTAGTTTAGGCACACCTACAACTAGATTCAAAATCTCAAAAAGGTTCTACATGGATAATATATCAGTTGAGAGGACTTTTGGAAGCAAAAAAAGAGACATTTTGGGGTAGTTTTGACCCCTTAAAATAGGCCTTTTTCACTTTACATGCCTAAGAAGGCCAAAATTCATGCATATCACATGCTTATCATGCATATGAGATAACAAGAAGTTAAGATGCCTAAAATTTTTAATTTAGAGGCACTTACAAGTAGTTTAGGCCTACTTAGGAGACTCACATGGTTGTAATTGAAGTTGTGAGGAGTTTGAAGCTAAAATCATGCATTTTGGGGCAGTTTAGAGTCCTAATATAAAGGTTTTTTTGCCTTGTACACCCATCAACTTCTAGTTCATCCAAATTGATTGAAGGCATCATTTTCTAATCAATCTCATGCAATGGAGATAAATTCAGTTCAGTTGGAGTTCACTTCCTCAAGTGCCCAATCACAACATGCAGACTAAACCTTCTTTGAAGAAAAATTCTTTGATCAAAACCAAGCACACAAGTGCTTTTTTCTCAATTCTTTCTAGTTTTCTTTGCTCAAAACAAGAAAAGATTGTATTGTAACTCAAATAGAATTTATCATTGTTGAAGAACAACAATTTTATGTATTTTCAAGCAATTTTCAGACATTTGTAAGCAGAAATTCCTATTTTCTCAATAAAAGCAATAGGTTATCCTTCTAAATCAAATGTGTTATGTGTAAAATGAATGATCTTGATGCAAATTTCTATGATTTTTAACAAAATCATTTAATTTTATGTCTCATTCTAAGAAAAATTAATATAGAAAACAACTGATTCATATAGGTCATAGGTTATGTTAAGCATTTTCAGTAGGTTGTAGTTGTGAAAAGCATTAGCTTTCCTTCAAACAAACTTGAAAACTCAAACCTCCCTATGAAATACTGATGTATGAACACTGTTTAGATTGAGTTTGTGAAACAAAACCTCTCTTTGAGAGAAATTGTTAGTTGAAACAACAAGAATAAGTCTTTTCAACCTCGGTGCATCACCTCCTAGGATCTAGATTTTAGTGCATAGCAATCCTTTTATCCCTTTTCCTCATCAATACAGAAGATTTAGGAGGTCTATCAAGGGAACCAACACTCTCTGGAGGTTCACCTTCGTCATAGGCAACCCACAACTTGAAGGTGATCCCATGTTTCATGGGATGGATAAGTTTTACGCTTAGCCATGGTGCAATCCTTGTGATAATAGTTTTTGGCACACCCGGTGGGACATTAAACCTCATTTTGAGTCAAGAATTACTCAGTTTTCATTGCTATCCTGGTATAGACAGTAGTGTTTTTAACCTTTTTGGGGTTATAAACATATACTCGACGACTCTAATCTCTAATTTTTAAGCAAATCTAGTGTGAGAAACACATGAGAAGAGTACAAACAAGGGGAAGCTTGACTTTGTTTGAATACTTACATCTGTCACCACCTCAAAGAAGAGGAAGAGCAGTAAGAAGAAGCCTTAGCTCACCAGGAAGGACACATTCTACACCCCCAAATCATAGACCCACAAATTTGGAAATCAGGTACAAAATCCTCAAATACCACCAAATACAATGGCAAGACAGTTTGCTTTTGCATCATTTGATGGGGCCAGCCCATTAAATCTTGCCCAACATGATGATATACCTGTGGTAGCCCTTCGAAGTTTGCCTTTCTTCACTGGAGAAGATCAAACTACACCTATTGAGCATATCAAAGATGTGGCTACATTGTGTGTAGTTCACAATATCACATCTGAGAATGTGATAATTAGGCTCCTAGCTACTTCACCAAAGGGAAAGGCATTATAATGGTTCATGACTTTGGTTGTCAATTCAATTATTTCATGGGATGAGCTAGGTGATGTATTACATAAGCAATTTCAAGATAAATTAGATCATTTGTCTTTGGTGGAGCAACTAACCACAATCAAGAGAGCCCCACATGAGCATATGATGGATTTCAACTTCCGTTTCCAGAGGACTTGGGATAGAATACCACAAATAGTAAGGCCTTCAGCTCAACATGTATTTTTGTATTTCCTAAAAGACCTTAATAATGACATATCTGTGATGATTTAGTCAATGGGTGGAATTGCACTTCCTAATGCACATGACATTGCCATCAAGGTAGAAAATAGCCTCATAGAAGTTGGTACATATCCCCAAGGCCTCTTGTTGGTTGTTTTTAATTCCCAACCTTATCTCATGAAATAGCCTATGATTTAGCCACTTTCAATGTTCAACTATCATGAGGGGCTGGCCAACACATAGGTGAAAGTTAAAATAACTTTCCCTCTACACTTTAGTCTCTACAAAACTTGGGAGGGTGATTCCTTAATAGTATTTAATAACCTCATATGCCAATTTATTACAAATAATGTGAAAAGTAGATTTGTTCTATGCAGATTTGCTTGAGGACTATGAAAATATGAAGACCTGGCTTAAATCATTCAAGATTCTGCATTATCAAGACCATAGAACAAGATGAAACTTCACTTCATAAACACTTACAACTGATTTCAATGATTTTAAAGTATTTGGGTGTTTACTTGATTCTGGAGTATGAAAACTAGACATAGAGGTAAGAGATTGATGCCTTGTCCTAAGGCAATAGAGTCAAACCAAATATAATTGAAACTTAATAATAGTATTTAACCTAAGCATCAGAGTGCCTTATAACATTTCCTTACAACATTATACTCAATATTTTTGAATCACTCATACTTATGATATCCTTGTATACATTCACACAAATCTATATTTCTATTAAAGCATTTAACTCATTCTTTGAATAAGAGCCTCAAACAAAAAGATACATCCACAAGAAATTTCATGGAGACAAGATGAACAATCTTTGATTTATTCACTCATAATTTGCGTAAACCACACCTCAGGAGACAACTGGCATTAGAAATCTACCATTATATTCATTTAGATGTTAGTACTGTCAAAACAAGTTTACAAAAACACACAATTCAGACTAAAAAAACCTAGAATAGAACACAAACTTCTATTCTCTGTGTTTTCGCTACACAATTCTCTTAGAAATCAACCAACCACCTATGTAAATGGACCTAAATTCCTTTTTATAACCTAAAGGAGCAACAAGCCTCAGGCCACTTACACCTGTCCTACTTCATGATGAAGCAAATTTGATTATCTGACAAATTTTAAGACGAAGCAATTTGATTATCAATTATATGGAGCAAATTTGATCATATGGCCTTGAACACATTGAAATGCCATTAATTACAGAGTAATGGCTTGCACGAAAAGCACTAATAGACAACCATTTCTGGTTCAAATCTTGACTGTAGATGAAACTGCCTTAGGACACAATTAATGGTCATCGCATATCGCTAATTGATCCAAGATCTTCCATTGCGAAGGCTGCCAAGTTAGCCTTTGAAATGCCACTTTAGACTGCAGGTAAAGCTTCACAGTCCCACTAAGGTTATTTGGACAGCCCAACGAAGTGTATGGTCTCCGCAAAATGCCAAGTCAACACTAGATGCATGTCTAAGTCTTGTCTTAGGCACATCCAGATATTGAACTCTGGATCAAAACTTCAAAGTGTGAATTTTCCCCCATAAGGCTTGCCAAATGATAGAGGATGAAATTCTAAGTAGGTTTTCTTTTTGGATCATGCGAAAATTCCTTAAAACCAGGAAGTTATTTAAGGTCAAAGTTGTGGTCAACGGTCATATGGATATTCATGTTTACACTTAAGATCTTCATATTTGCAAATATCTAGAAAAATTGCAATGATTCTCAGTATCCTGACATCTAAATGTGCACCCATCAAATTTACCATAGCAGTGTGACAAAACTGTCATATGCATGGACGCCCGATGTTTGGATATCTAGACCTTTCCTAATGTCCATACCTGCAAAACTAATAGCAATATCTTGATGACGTGTCCTGATTGACTTTTCAACTAGATATTGACATACAAATATTTGCAAGAAAATCTTAATATCTAGATCCTTCAATGTGCACATCTGGGTGATATCATCTAGATTCCTTTCCAAAGAAACATTACACATTGATGACATCATCTGGACATTCCGATACTTAGACATTTTGCAAAGTAAATATCCAAACATTATCTTAATGTCTGGATCTCCCCAATGTCTGGATGACATCACTTTCCTCATCATTGAGAACCACCTTAAAGAAATGCTACCACCTCAGAGCCACGTTGGAACATCTAGGGGAGCCTCACAGCTGCACTAAAATTGTTTGGAAGGCCCCACGAAGACTCTATTCTCAAAAAAATGTCTGCATGGGCACCACGTCAGACAATCAAAAGACTTCGTAATGCCGCTAGGACTTTAAATGGGGCTCAACAAAGTGTATATCCTTAGTGAAATGACTGTTCAATGTTGTGGATGCCACGTTAGATCTCGTGGTGCCTCTGAGATTGAAAATGAAGCCCCGCGAAGAAAGAAGCTCCTGCAAAGAATGAATATGTTGATGACTAGGATGCCAATGACGTAATTTTATAAGGCTTTTTGTGCACATGCTCATAAGTTGTTTTAAAATGGGGCCATGGATTGGAAAACTAACAAAGGGGCCAATCACCGAATGGTAGAAAATACTCAAGTTTATTACTTAGGCAACTGGGAATGGGCAACAACGGTTAATGAAGGAATATAACAAAAGGCACGTGAAGGCAAACTTTGAAGAGTTTTTAAGCTTTTAGGGTTTTAGCAAGCTTAAAGATAAAACACCAGGGGCTAGGGCATGCATTAAAATGTAGGTCCAAATAGTGGCTCATGCTTGGGGATGCTTGTTCACAAGAACAAGGCGAGATTCTAAAAAATCTCTTGGTGGAGCAGACCAGACCAAGTAAAAGCATAGAGAAACAAAAACCCAACCAGATAGGAAAAGGACAAACAACTAGCCAAAAGAGACAGATGCACTATATACATATGATACATTGTACATGGAATATAACATACCTGAAGAGAAGTATGGCTTAAGGAATTGTCCATGTATTGGCAATTCCAAAAGTTCACCTATCAGAGACTGCAGAAAATATGAGTCTTCCCCATGAGAGTTATTGATCAAGTAAGGAACCAGCGATAAGGCATCAAATTTTCCATGTTTTCCTCTGTCCTCAACCTTGGCATTCCACATCAGGACCATGCTTCCATCCTCAAAATTTCTATGAATCTCTCCTTACCTCATCTAGCTCTATTAGGACATTGATCCTATGTTGCATATCATCTGTAATATTTTCATCATATTCCTGAATGAACTTGTATACCTGCAACAAGTTGTTAGTTGGCATTCTAGCTTCCATGCCATAAACCAAATTGAAAGGAGGCTGCCCTATTGCTTTCTTGACTGTCATCCTGTCAGCCCAAAGGGATTGCTTCAATTTTGAATCCCAAGCCTTTTTGTTTTTCTCTATTACCCTTTTTATGGTCTTCATCAAACTTTTATTACTAGATTCTACCTATCCATTATCTTGTGGGTGATAAGGGGTTGAGTAAGAAAGTTGAATTCCATACTTATTGCAAAAGTCTATGAATTCTTCTGATCTAAAACACATAGCATTATCTAACACTATCTTTTTTGGTACACCAAATCTGATCAGAATATTGTTCATTATGAAATCAAGTACCACCTTACTAGTAGCCCTCCTTGTTGGAATGGCTTCAACCCACTTTGTGAAGTAGTAAGTGGCTACCAAGATCTAAGAATGTCCACCACTGCACTTTTATGCAATCTCCCCTATAAAATCAGTCCCCCACTATTGGAAAGGTACTTGCACTATGATTGGTCTAAGGCAAATTTCGTGAGAACTTTAACCTCCTTGAAAATCTTTGACAAGCATCACATGAATTCCCCAGTCTATGTGCATCCTTAAACAATGTGGGCCACCAAAATCCTTCCCTTAAAAACATTATGTGTGGTTGTTTCAGCCATATAGTGGCCATCACAAGCACCACTATGCATTTCAGTCAAAATCTCCAAAACTTGATTCTCATCAATGCATTTTAATAACACTCCACCAATTTTTCTCCACCACAATTCATTCTCAATTATAACATACTTGATAGCTTGTAGTTTCAATGTTCTCTTTTGATTATCAGTCAACCACTCAGGGCATGACATATTTTGCAGGTAATATACAATGTTCCTATACCACCCTGCAGTCTGCATATCACAAATAGAAGATACATCAACATATTCAACATTGTTTACCTGATTTGCCTCTAGATTTGTATCTGCCCTCAACTTGGCCAATCCTTGTCCTCTAACCAATTTAGGGATTTTCACATCAATATTGAATTCCTAAATTCTATTTATCCATCTACACCTCCTTCCAGTGACCTCCTATGTAAAAATATCCTTTATAGTAGCACTTGGGACAAAGGCAACAATGGTTGCACCAACTAAATATGGTCTAAAATTTTTAATTGCCTTTACTAGAGCACATGCCTATTTTTTAGATATGTCATATTTCAACTCAGTTGCTTGCAATGATTTGCTAAAGAAGGATATAGGTTGTTCATAGCCTTCATCATTCTTCTGCAACAAGACTACAACAATTGTATGAAAGGAAGCAAAAGAAAAAAGCTAAAATGTCTTTGCAAAGTCAAGGGATTTTAGAACTGAGGCCTCCTTGATGGCTTGCTTAATACCTCTAAAAGTGTTGCACGGTTCTTCACTCAAAGATATCATTTCTTCTTTCTTCAACATCTTAGAGATAGGTCTTGTAATTTCAACAAAGTTTTTCACGAATCTTCTCAAGAAATTAACTTGTCCAAAGAAAGATTGAATACCTTTGGCATTTTTTGGTTGTGGTATTCTATCAGTGGCAGCCACTCTCTCAAGGTCAATCCTAACACCTTCTTTAGACACAATATGTCCTAGCAACTTCCCTTCAGTGACTCCAAAAGCACACTTCTTTGGATTAAGAGATATTACATATTCTAAGGCTCTGATAAAGATCTTTTCCAGGTGCATACAATGATCCTCCTCCTTGGAGAATGCTGTCAGGTCATCCTGATATACTACCATGACAATATTAATCAGGTCAGGGAAAGCTACATCCATAGCTCTCTAAAATGTAGCACCAACATTAGTAAAGCCAAAAGGCATCTTGACATAAATATAAGTACCCCAAGGAGTTGTAAATGCTATCTTGAACTGCTCAGATTCCTTGACTTTCACCTGGTTTTAACCTGAGAAACCATCCATCATAGATAACAATTCACAACCAGTGACTCTTTGCAACATTGCCTCTATGTTTGTCAATGGATAATTATCTTTTAATGATGATATATTAAGGTTTCTGAAATTAACACAAATTCTGATATCACCATTCTTCTTTCTAATAGGCACAAGATTTGACACCCAAGTTGAATGCTTGATCGACTTTATTATTCCACCTTCTCTCAACTTTGTTATTTCTGCTTACATTTTGGATGCCAATGTTGGGTTTATGGATCTTTGCTTCTGCTTGAAGGGCTTTGCATCTAGTTTGAGAGGTATCTCATGCTGGAACAAATCCTCTCTGTATGCTTTCAGATCATCATAAGAAAAAGCAAACGCACCCCTATATTTTCTCAATAAAGCAATCAACATTGCTTTAACTTGAGGCTTCATTTCTTTCCTATATATACCTTTTTTGGATCATTCTCAGTTCCCAAATTTGTTTCTTCCAGGTCATCTGGATGTGCAAAATGTTTCTTAATAGTACCTTTGTTAGGGCCATCAAAAACCCTTTCCAAAGCCACCAAACCCCTAGGAATTTTGTTAGTCTTGAGCTGGATCACCTTGCATCCAAATATTGTTTCTCTTCCATCCTTCACCTCTACAAATGCCCCAAAGTCTATCTCCTAACTCTCATATCGGTCTACACATTGCAAAAAGTTCAATACGTCTTGATCATCATTAAACACCTGCCAATTCTGAATATTGTTAGGGACAGAAGGCCTTGTTTGCATCTCAACCTTTGAGATACCTACCAAGGTCATATCATTAGGCCTCAATTCTATGTTTGCCAGCAAATCTTGCATAGCATTCTTGTTTCTTTCTACCCATTCAATGTTAAAAGCATCAAACATCTCTACTGTGTCCCAAAAAATGTTTCTATACTATTTCAATCTTCTATTCTTTGACATGAATACTAACCTTACCTGAGACACAATCAATTCTGAGTCACCCATGACTCTCAACTTTCTTATTCCATGTTTGTATGCAACCTTTAACCCAAGTAATAAAGCTTCATATTTAGCAACATTGTTTGTGCAAACAAACATTAATGAAAATGAATACTTAAAAGTTTTGCCACTGGGCGAAATACGAATAACACCTACACCGGATCCTTCTTTGGAACAAGCACCATCAAAATACATACTCCATAGTTCATCATTAGGTGCTTGTTTCTTTACCTCATCTTCCAAAGGTACATGTTTCTTGTCTTCTTATTTTTTTTCTTTGAACTCTTCAACCCTGAAGTTATCAATATCTATATCAACAAAGTGGATACATTCTTCAGGTTGATCTTCCACTATTATATATGAAGCGAGAGGCTCCCTATGAAGTTTAACATCCTTGCCATCAATGGGGATGGTGGCAAAAGACATATCACATTGCATACTCCCACCAATGGTAGTAGACCACTTTCTAGACAAAAGCATCCTATAAGTGGGAGGTATGTCTACCACAGTTGCACTCATCACAAACTCCTTATCAGGATATGCTACCAACTTGTAAGGTATCTCCTTTATAATCCCTATGACCAGGACCTCTCTATTATCCATTGCATAGCACTTTCCATAAGCTTCAGTAATATTTAGACCCAATTCTTGCATGACTCTAACTGACATGATATTCAAAGATGCTCTCGAGTCAATCATACAATTCTTTAACATTTTGTTATTTATGATCAGGGACACATAAAAAGGGTCTATTTGATTAGGGCATGCAGTAAGTGTGGCACCTAAGAATATCTGAGGATTATCATTGCTACTCCCCTCAACTTCCTTTATTTTTGTCTTCACCTTACTCCCTTCAGGATGAATATTCTCTCCTTTTTCATTGCATGACGTATCTACACCATTGATAAAGGCTATTGCCTTATTTTTATGCTCTTCAATCCTCATCAGCTCTAGAAATGGAACTGACACCTTCACCTATGATAACAACTGGAACATATCAACATGGCTATATTTAGGCACATTAGATGCTACCACAAGGTTATCCTTAGATGTCCCTTTATGAACATCAGGGGTTCCATCCTCCTGAATCGCAATATTTTTCTTTCTTACATTAGTTTTCAACTTCTGAGGCCTGATCAGAGTTGAGGGAGAAACCAAGGGTTCATCAACACATACCTTGCTAGGTTTCTTACCCCAAACCTTGGTATTTCTTGCCTTGGGCTCTTCCCTTTTCTTAACTGCTTGACTTTCCTTAATAAACACACTGCCAACTTTGTCCTGATCACTGTTTATAGCTCTATTTCTCAAATGATAACTTCTTTTAAATTGAGCAACAACAACGGTAGTTAATTTCTTAATTTCTTCATTTGATGGTCTCCTTAAAGTGACATCTACTTCTTCAGTTTCAATGGCATTCACATCACAAGTCTCTCCATTATCCTCATTTGAAAATACTTGGTGTTGACATGCACTTGCTATATACCTTGGATTTTCAACATCAACTTCACTTGTCTCTTCATCAGAAGAAAACTCACCATAAGAAAACAACATATTAATCACCCCATCTTGTTCATGAGGCATGTCATAGTCATCATATGTGTTATGGTCTTCTTCTAAAGATTGTGCTAAAGCACATTGATGTGGTGCATGGGGTAAATGGCAAGATATACATAAAGGGGTATCATCTACAAAATTTGCAGAAGATTTCTTTAATGGATCAGGAGTGTCTCTACCCTACAAATTTTGTTGATTGTTGAGAATAGGCTTACCATTATGCCAATTAGCATTATATGGCCGATCATGCAGTCTTGGGGGCCTATCATTTCTTTGGAAAATTGGTTTCTTATTTGCAAGACCCTTTTCTTGTCTAGCAATATTATAATTCAAATCCTTCAAGGCACTCATAACCTTATCCATTTTATCTTCTTGTACTGGCAGCTTTTCTTGACCTCTAGGATTTTTAACAATTTTACATCATCTATTTTTCCTACTTTCCCAGAGGCTCTTCTATTACTTTCAATATGTAAAGTAGTTTTGAAGGCTTCCCTCAATGTCTGAGGGCCCTTATCTCTCAAAGAATAACTCAACTTTGAATAAAATGCATTGAAATATAGGACAAGGCAGGCTTGTTCGCTTGGTCTCAAACCAAATAGAAGCCTGGACATTGCCTTCTAAAATCTAGTGTTGAAGTCAGAAATCATTTCATCGTGTCCTTTGGAGATGTTGTTAAACTCATTCAGCATAAATTGGGGATCTGTTTTATCACCATACTGATCTCTGAATATTCTTTTGAACTCTTCCCAAGACCCAATACTGGCCTCAGACAATCCCCTATACTAGTCCCTAACATCCTCAACTAGTGATTGTATAAATAGTTTCATGACATCATCCTCATTCTCAATCTCATAATCATCCAATAAGTTTAGGAAAGCCCTTAAGTGATCTTCTCCAAACAATGCATCATTTCCAGTAAACTTAGCCAATACACTTCTAACATAATCTAGAAGAGGATTAGGATAACCAGGTATCTGATCAAAAGACACTTGCCTATACCTCTCCAATTGAAATGGTCTTCTATGAAACTGATCTCTCTAATTTTCATGTTGTCTATTTGCACACTTCCCCCTGCACTCAGACTTCCCTATTGTCTTATATTATGGTCTGCAGAGTGAGAAGGTATTTGGGAATTAGGGATGGACTGGTTAGCCAAGGTTGAAACATTTATATCGATGGGTGCAAAAACCAATGGGTTGTGGGAAGAAGATGCCACGGGACTCCCAACAGAAGATTTTAGAAAATCAATCTTCCTCTGCATTTCAGTATTGGCAGCCAAAATTTCTATTCTCCTTAACTACTTTTGTAACTGCTCATTTTCCTTTTCCAACCTAAGATCTAATGAGTTAGACTCTTCCATTGCAATAATTTTTTGAGATGACCCACTTTCATTGATATGCACTCCTTTCAAAGGCTTCTTTCCTTTATCACTAGATTGACTTGAAGGCTTGAGGGTAGAGGTGGCTGCAATGGTAGTTGTAACAACAGAGCCAGTCCAAGTATTTGTAGGGATAGTGTTCAATGGGACATTCAAATTATTTTGGCTAGGTATTTGAGAAACTATTGGGCTAGTGGGTATGACAGACATAGGTTCAGTTTCTTCTAGACCCACTGACTTCGGCCATTCTAAACTTCTCTTCACCATATCCCTCTTATACATTGCAAATTCCTAATTTTTTTCTCTCTTTCCTTAGCCATTTTCATATTTAACTCTTTAACTCTTTGAGTCTCTCTATGCAACTCATTGATTTCATTCATTAGTTCTTCTTCACTAGGCAATGTAATATCTGAATAAGAAGTTTCCAAGGCACTATCCGAGAGATTTGCAACATTCATGTGGAGAGCAGGAGTAGGTGATCTATTAACATGATTGCCAAGCAGGTCATATTCTATGGGACTAGAAGGACTTGACACTTTAGGATTTGACTTCTTGTTAGTTAGGAGATTTGAATAGGAATTTTCTCCTTCAACTAATTCTCTCAAGATAGAATTATCCTCATTTGTAGCATGCATACCAAATTCATATGGTTCTTGCAAATTATCAGCACTATTATCAAGAGAACGTCTAGATCCTAAAAGAGGAGGGAAAATATCAAACTTACCAGTACTTGTATTCTTCTTCTTCCAAGATTTCCAGGTGTTCTGTGGCAATTCACCCTCTAACTTCTGCTTAGGATGATTCTTCACATGTCTTCTGGTTCTTCTCATTTTTTTGCAATTTCCTAGCTCTTTCTTTACTTATTTCTTTGAGATAATCTTTCACTGGCACATGAGAGTCAGAGTTGCCACCCAAATTATGGGAATAAGAAAATATGTGGAGCTACTGCTCAATCTTTTGAGAAAGTGAAGATATGGAGAACCTTGATAGGACTATTGACAAGCTAAAGGACATGTTACACAAATATGAACAATGGATTCAAGATTTTAAAGATTTAACACCTTTTACTCTGAATACAACAAGGGTCTATGGTAGTTGTAAATAGGGAATTATAATACTTAGGATAAGACACAATTTCACTCAAATGTCCCCAGCAAAGTCGCCATTTCTGTTGGTTGTTTTTAATTCCCAACCTTATCTCATGAAATAGCCTATGATTTAGCCACTTTCAATGTTCAGCTATCATGAGGGGCTATCCAACACATAGGTGAAAGTTAAAATAAATTTCCATCTACAATTTAGGCTCTACAAAACCTGGGAGGGTGAATATTTAGTAACCTCCTATGCCAATTTATTACAAATATTGTAAAAAGCAGATTTGTTCTATGCAAATTTGCTTGAGGATTATGAAAATATAAAGACCTGGCTTAGATCATTCAAGCTTTTGCATTCTCAAGACCATAGAACAATATGAAACATCACTTCACAAACACTTACAACTAATTTCAATGGTATTAAAGTATTTGGGAGTTGGCTTGATTCTGGAGTATGAAAACTAGACATAGAGGTAAGAGATCGGTGCCTTGTTCTAAGGCAATAGAGTCAAACAAAATGTAATTGAAACTTAATAACAATATTTAACTTGAGCATCAGAGAGACTTATAACATTTCCTTACAACATTATACTCAATATTTTTGAATCATTCATACCTATGATATCCTTGTATACATTCACACAAATCTATATTTCTATTGAAGCATTTAACTCATTCTTTGAATAAGAGTCTCAAACAGAAAGATACATCCACAAGAAATTTCATGGAGACAAGATGATCAATATTTGATTTATTCACTCATAATTTGTGTAAACCACACCTTAGGAGACAACTGGCATAAGAAATCTGCCATTATATTCATTTAGATGCTAGTACTGTCAAAACAAGTTTACAAAAACATAATTTAGATTCAAAAAACCTAGAACAGAACAAAAACTTCTATTCTCTATGTTTTCACTGCATAATTCTCTCAAAAATCAACCAACCTCCTATGTAAATGGCCTTGAATTCCTTTTTATAACCCAAAGGAGAAACAAGCCTCAGGCCAATTACACCTGTCCTACTTCATGATAAAGCAAATCAGATTATTTGACAAATTTTAAGATGAAGCAATCTGATTATGAACTATATGGAGAAAATATGATCATATGGTCTCGAACAGATTGAAATGCCATTAATTGTAGAGTAATGGTTTGTGTGAAAAGCATTGACAGACAACTGTTTCTAGTTCAAATCCTGACCGTAGATGAAACTGCCTTAGGACACAATTGATGGTTATCGCATATCTCCAATTGCTCCAAGATCTTCCACCGCGAAGGCTACCAAATCAATATTTGAAATGCCACTTTAGATTACAAGTAAAGCTTTGTGGTTCCGCTAAGGCTATTTGGACAGCCCAACGAAGTGTATGGTCTCTACAAAATGCCAAGTCAACACTAGATGCATGTCTAAGTCCTCTCTTAGGCACATCCAGATCTTGAATTCTAGATCAAAAATTCAAAGTGTGGATTTCCCCCCATAAGACTTGCTAAATGATAGAGGATGAAATTCTAAGTAGGTTTGCTTTTTGGATCATGTGAAAATTCCTTAAAACCAGGAAGTTATTCAAGGTCAAAGTTATGGTTAATGGTCATATGGATATTCATGTTTACACATAAGATCTTCATATTTGCAAATATCTAGACAAATTGCAATGATTCTCAATATCCTGACATCCAGATGTGCACCCATCAAATTTACCATAGTGGTGTGACAAAACTGTGCATGGACATTTAATGTCTAGATATCTAGATCTTTCCTAATGTCCATAACTATGAAACTAATAGCCATATCCTAATGATGTGTCCCAGTTGAACTTTCAACTGGCTATTGACATGTGGGTATTCAAAAGAAAACCTTAATATCCAGATCCTTCAATGTGCACATCTGGGTGACGTCATCCAGATCTCTTTTTAAAGAAACATTACACATTGATGACATCATCTGGACATTCTGGTACTTAGACATTTTGCAAAGTAAATATCTAGACATTATCTTAATGTTTGGATCTCCCTAATGTTTGGATGCTGTCACTTCCTCATCACCAATAATCACCTTAAAGAAATGCTGCCACGTCAAAGTCACGCTGGAACATCTAGGGGAGTCTTGTGGCTGTGCTGAAACTATTTGGAAGGCCACACGAAGACTCTATCCTCGGTGAAATACCTGCATGGGCACCACATTGGACAATCAAAATACTTCACAATGCCACTAGGACTTCAAATGGGGCTCAACAAAGTGTATGTCCTTAGTGAAATGATTGGTCAATGATGCAGATGCCACGTCGGATCTCGCAGTGCCACTGAGACTGAAAATGAAGCCCCGCAAAGAAGGAAGCTCCTACGAAGAATGAAGACGTTGATGACTAGGATGCCAATGATGCAATTTTATAAGGCTTTTTACGCACATGCTCATAAGTTTTAAAATGGGGCCATGGACCGGAAACCTAATAAAGGGGCCAGTCACTGAATGGTAGAAAATGCTCAAGTTTATTACTTAGGCAACTAGGAAAGGGCAACAATGGTCAACGAAGGAATATAAAAAAAGGCACACGAAGGCAAACTTTGAAGAGTTTTTAGGTTTTTAGGGTTTTAGCAAGCTTAGAGATAAAACACCAGGGGCTAGGGCATGCATTAAAATGTAGGTCTAGACACTTCCCATGCCTATTTTTCCTAAGATACAGCCACCTATACCATTACCAATACCCCCAATAGCTGATGTACCTATTGTACCAACACTGGGTTATCCAAATTTTACTCAAGAAAAGGCTATCCCAGCCCAGTCCTATGAATTACAAGAAATAAAAGGCTTATTACAGATCTTTGGTAACAAATTAGTCAATATAAAGAAGTAGCAAAATCAAAATTTCAGACCTTATTAGCCAAATCAGCCTAACCTCCTTACCAAGCTGATCTTCAAGGTAAAAGAAGGAATTTTAATGCAAGGCCTTCTCAACATTTCAATAAGAACACTACCATCACTTTTAGGGAGCTTGTACCAGTGCAAAATAACATGGCATAGGATTATCAGTGGTGTTTTCCATGTAACCAACCTCATAACCAAGCCACATGTTCCAATGGGGTGATCAATTAGGCCCTCATGGTATAGAATAACACTGTTGTCCCAAAAGATGCAACACAACAAAATCATGAACAATAGGGTTCTCATACAGATCAAGGCAACTAGGATGTTACCTTAATGAATTGGCAAGGTGAAGAGTTTTGTGGGGTGAACCATCCAAACACACAAAATTAGTCATCTCACTCCATAGCAACCAACATAAGGGCTAAAAAGAGGGTTGTTGATATAGGACAACAAGCTGATAAAAGGCAAAATTAGGCTCCTATAGGTCACCAAAGTGCTGCTGGCCCATCACATACACCAAATGTGCAAATACTACCAAGAGGACAACCTACAGTGAGCAGAGATCAGCCTAGAAATCAATCGCAACCATTGCAAACACAGGTAGACGTTACTATTCCAAAAGGATAGCCAAAGGTCAGTACAATTCCATTCAGTATTTTGGAACATATGAAAAGGGAAAATGTGAGCATGTCAATGTGGGATTCTTTATCCCTTCCTGGTCAAAATGATTTGTTACAAAAGGCTTTGTCTAACCTTACCTTGTCAAATGAGTCTCCTAATGAGCAGCCTAAAGTTGTACTTGCTAATACTCCTTAAGCTAAAAGTGAACAGAAAACCCAAGGAATCAAACCACCTTCATTTTATGTGTCTTTGATTATTGGCCAGCACCTTGTCCATAATTGCATGATTGACTCAGGTGTGAGTAGTTCTGTAATGCCCAAAGAAATAGTCGACAAACTTGGTTTACCAAATGAACCCCTTTCCAAAGGAGTAGTATTATTGGATGGGACATCCATCAACACTATTGGAGTCATTAAAAATTTGAGCCTCACTTTGCATGCTTGTCCAAATGTTTCCATATCTCAAGACATTTTTGTCCTAGATTTACCACCATACTTTGCAATATGCTTTTCTAGAAACTTCACTAAAAAATTAGGTGGTTATATATCTGTTGATTGGTCACACATGTTCTTTAGAACAAGGTATGGCACTAGAGTGACTATGAAATCAAAACCTATAGCAAAAGATCACATAGAGCCATACGTCCCTAGTGCTGTCAATGCAAATCTTACCATCCATGAAGAAGAACAATCTGCTATCCAAGACCCAAACACTCCTATAGAAGGCATACTCGATCTGATTTTACATGAGTGGGCAGCTGAGAATCATGAGGATGATCCATTCAAACATATGGAAGAAGCAGGATTGGGTATCTACATGATTCATGAACAAAACATGGCCGTCCCTAACCTTGTAAAAGATGAAAGCCAGTAGTATGGACAACAATCAAATGAGTTATGGCAACTATATTTTGATGACTCAAGAAACAAAGTAGGTGCTGGTGGAGGAGCTATGCTTGTGTCTCATGAGGGTAAGATGTATTATTCACCTTTCAACTGTACTAATAATAGAGTAGATTATGAAGCACTTATCCATGGCTTAGAATGGGTAAGAAAGAAGAAAATCAAGAGCCTATAGGTGTTTGGGGACAATAAAATGGTTGTGAATCAGCTAAAGAGGTATAAATGTGACTAAAAATGTTTTACTTAAGTCATATAAGCATAGAGTTTGGGATATTATCGAAGAATTTGATGCCTTTAACTTGTCTTTACCAAGAAATCAAAACAAATAGGCTGATAAGTTGGCTGCCATAGGTGATGAATATGATATTCCAAAAGAGATTAAAAATGTTGAGGTACAACAATATGTAAAAGTGGTTGTAAGGCCATTATTTCTAGATAATAACATCCATTGGCAAGTGTTTGAAAGCGATGAACAAATTGTAAACTTTATGATTGAAGAGGCTGAATTTGCAGCTGGGAATCAACAAAAATTACAATAGTTTGGTGATAAGATTCTACAGCTAAAAACAAACAAATTGCCAAAGGGGTTAGTGACTTTGGAGTCCATTTTCAACACAGATGACCAAGTAAGGAGGGAAAAGGATAGCATATTAGTTAAAGAAGAGCACTATGAATCCATTGAGATCTTCAATGGTAAACTCCTCAAACTTGGCAAGATATGTACTAAGGAGGAAAGGCATGCTTTCATTTTTCTTTGTCAAGAGTATAATGATATCTTTGCTTGGGAGTATCAAGATTTGAAAGACTTTAACCCTGAATTAGCATGCCAAATGCAAAACTAGTAAGATAAAGGCAAAGGCCTTTGAATCCTAAACTTAAACCATTGAGCTAGAACCAAATGTAAAACCAGTAAGATAAAGGCAAAGGCCTTTGAATCCTAAACTTGAACACCTCATGAAGACAGAGCTAAACAAGTTGATCCAAAGTAATATCATTTTTCCTATCAAACACACATCTTGGGTCTCTAACTTGGTGCTTGCGAGGAAAAGAAATGGTGAAATCAAATTGTGTGTTGACTTTAGAGACTTGAATAGAGCTTCACTTAAGGATCATTATCTGCTGCCAAGCAAATATTGCAAGTAGGATCAGGTTCAGAGAGGTTCTCTTTATTAGATGGTTTTTTAGGTTACAACCAGATCTTGGTAAAAGAGGAAGATTGGTTTAAAACAACATTTACCACAAAATGGGGAACCATGGCATATAGAAAGATGCCTTGTGGGTTGTCCAATGCTGGGGCAAATTTCCAAAGAGCCATGGACATGGCTTTTCAAGGCCTCATGAACAAGTTTGTGCTTGTATACCTTGATGATATTACTATTTTCTCAAAGGAGGCAAATGAACATTTCTCTAATCTGAGGCAAGTCTTTGATATATGTAGGGAGTATGGTGCTTCTCTCAACCCAAAGAAGTGCATCTTTGCTATTCACGAGGGTAAACTCCTTGGCCACATTGTCTCCAAACATGGCATTACAATCGATCCTGAAAGAGTAAGTTCAATTTTATCTCTACCTTTACCAACTCATAAGAAAGGATTACAAAGTTTTTTAGGAATGATCATTGTTAGGAGATTCATACCTAATATTGCAAGTCTCTTGAAACCTCTCACCTCTATGTTAAAGAAAAAACATGGGATTCATCTGGTCAAAAGAGGGAAAGAGAAGTTTTGAAGACATCAAAGAGACCATAGTAGCAACAGCAACACTCACAAATCCAAATTTTTCTAAAGAATTCATATTATATGCCTTTGGAAGCATTGACACAATCTCAGCTATGCTAGTACAACAAAATGAAGATGATTTAGAACAACCAATAGCTTTCTTCAACCAAGGTTTGGAAGGTTACAAACAAAGGTACACATTTTTTTAGAAACATGTACTAGTTGTGATTAGAAGTCTCAAGAAATTTAGGCATTTGCTTTCAAATAACAAGGTACATTTGATCGTTGCTCACCTAAGTGTCAAAGATTTCTTGCTAAACAAAGATTTAAATGACAAGAGAGTTGATTGGATAATAAAGGTCACCAAGCTAGTAAGAGGCAAAGGTTTGTGTGAACAACTGGCTGGTAGGTTAGAGAACATCAAAGAACTTGAAAAAGAAGCTGTCCTTGTGCTCAATGATGAAGGTCAAATTGCTGTACCAACTCATACTTCAGGTTGGGTGCATGAAATGATGCATTATCTTCAAACAAGTGATTGTCCTAAAGGCCTAAACAATGCAAAAATAAGGTATTTTAGATTGCAAGCAATTCCTTTTGTGATTGTAGATGGCATCTTGTTTAGAAGAGACTTCAATGGTGTATTGTTAAGATGCATTGAAGCTGATCAAATTAATAGAGTTCTTGAAGAATTCCATGATGGGGCAGCTAGTGGCCATTTTGTACCAAGAACAACAACCCTTAAAATAATGAAAGATGGTTACTTTTGGCCTGATTTGTATAAGGATGCACATGCATGTGTAAGGAAATGTAGAAAGTGTACTTTATTTGCAGGGAAACAGAAGCTAGCAACCTTACCATTGCATTTGATTCAGGTAGAACAACCCTTCATGAAGTGGGGTCTTGATTTTATTGGGCTCATAAATCCACCATCCAGTTCAGGACACAAGTGGATACTAACAACAATGGAATACTTTACCAAATGGATAGAAGGAGTAGCATTGAAAGAGGATAATGAAATTTCAGTCCTAAACTTCTATGAGGAATTGGTTGCAAGGTTTGGTACTCCTAAATACATTATTTCAGATAAAGTATTGGCTTTTATTGGCACAAAAATAACTGATTGGGCTGTTAAAAATGACATATTTTTGAGTGCCTCATCCAATTATTACCCACAAGGTAATGGACAAGAAGAGTCCACTAATAAGAACTTGATCAGGATCATCAAAAGGACAGTTGAAGACAATCAAAGAGCTTGGCACAACAAGCTGAAACTAGCCTTATGGGCTGATAGAATAACTCCTAAGAGGCCTACAAGTAATTCACCTTATGTACTCCTATATGGCAAAGAGGCAAGGCTACCTATTTCATTAGAATTGCCAACACTTAGCCTTATGAAGGAGCTGGAATTGATGGAAGAAGAGCCAATGGAAATCAGACTTGTTGAGATTATTGAATTGGAAGAAACAAGGAAGGAAGCAATGCAAAATTTGGAGTTCCATCAAGCACAAATGAAGAAGACTTTTGACAAAAAGGCAGTCCCTAGAGTTTTCAATGAGGGAGATTTGGTCCTAAAATGGGATAAGTTGAAAAATAGGCCCAAAAAGCACACTAAACTTGATGCCATGTGGAGTGGTCCTTTTGTGATCATAAGTTGCAAGATGCATAACGATTTTCAACTATCCAAACTTGATGGAGAAGAGCTACCAATCCCAATTAATGGGATTCACCTCAAGCATTTCTACTGAAGTATTAATCTACAATTGTAACATATTAGGATAGGTTTGTTGAGTCAAATAAGTGCTAGCTTTGAGTCTTTCTTTTCCAATAAGTGTTGATGCACAATTTGTTTGTCCTATTAGAGGACCATTTGTGTCATGTTTTCCATAGTTGTGTCTCGTGTTGATTATGTTTAATGTTTCTAATAGTTGTACCTCAAGTTTTCTGAGTTCTTTTCAGGCCTAAATGACTCTATTACCAAATAGATATGCAAGGCAATTGGTCTCTCAGTTTTAGCATGCAAAACATCAGCAAGAGTCACCAAAGATGTTAGTATATTTTGACATTTTATGTCAAAGCGTGTGTTGGATGGTTTTGGGAGGTTTTTTTTTAGTATTTAAAAGTCTTTTATGGTTTTAAAAATCTCTTTTGCAAAGGTTAATAGTCATCCCAAGAATTTTTCCATGTCCAAAAGCAAGACCCCATGTTGCATGCAACAATGGGAAGGTTAAAAGTCAAGACAAGGGAGTTTTGTACGTTACATGAAGGTTTTGATATATTTTAAGGTTAATAAAAAGCAAAGTTTATGTCCAAACAATCTTAATCTCACCAAAAAGGCTCATACAAAGTGGAGTGAAGGAGTTTTTTTTAACATGTCACATTTTATCTAGAGTTTGGGTCATGCAGTTTGAGTTAGCTTGGGTCTATTTGTTGGGTTGGAGTTAAGGTTTAGTTTTTGTCAAAGTTGGGTAGTTTTAGGTTTTTCCTTGTTTGTTCTCAAGCTCCAGCTCATTCATCAAGAAGCTAAGTTTCCTGCATGGTTGAGAAAAGAGTTTCTAAAGATCTACAAAGACAATAAACATATGGGAGTTGTTCAATATTGAAGCACATGTAAAGCCCTTTTGAAGGATGAAGACAATCTTGTAGATGAAGGAAGAGAAGCAACAAGTTTTCAAGTCTTAAGAAAACCCTAACCCTTAGTTGCTAGCATTCTTTCAAGAGATCTTGTAGGTATATCAAAGTTTGTTAAAGCTTGTCAACAACCAATGAGTTTAAGAGTTTTTAGAAGTCTTAGATCAATGAAGAGTCTCTCAAGTAAATAGTTGGCCAAGATTTGGTAGGTTATGTAAGAATCTTAGAGAGATTTCTTTGAGAAAGTTATAAGCCCGAGGAGTGGATAAAAGACACTATCAAACCTCTATTGACCTTGTATATGCATTTCAAGAATTCTCTCAAAAGAAACTCATTTAAACCCTGCTAAAATTGAATGGAGGATGTCTAAGACATGCATGAAAGAGGATTATGAAGTATGCAACAAAGAGAGACAAAAAAGCATGAAAGAGAACAAAGGCTGATATGGTTTATCAAGATGTAAACAGATAGGTTAAGTAAAAAGCAGATAAAGGTGTAGTCCAAGCCAAGGCAACAACTGACGAAGGAGCAACATCATTACAGTCACTAAATAGCATGCAGAATGGTCATAATGAATAGCATCATGGAAAAGACTTCATTAGACCTAATCAGTCAACCCTAACAAAGGCTTATGAATAACAAAAGAGGTATGAAGTTCACTAATACCCTACCTACCTAACCAAACTATATATTGATGAAGGATAGTGGTCTTTTAGGCCTTCACAGTGGTCATACATAAGATTGTTTACACATTTAGAACAATATCATCAAGTGTTACTACTTTGTAATAGGGTTTCATAACCCCAAAAAGAGTCTGCAAAGTCCATAAAAGGAATAATCACAGTGGGACTGTGGTGTAAAAGGTTCCATCATGTTAAAACCTTGTAAAAGCTCATGATCTTACCCTCAATGTTCCCTCATTCTAGTCTTCAAGATAGTTGGAAGGTTTGTAGCACATATGAAGGAAGTCTGTAATGACAAAGATAGGGATTTGAAGTCATCTAAGACTAGGAGGAAAGATTGATGAGGATAGAGGTATGCTGATTCAGAGTTATTCTCAATCATAGGTTTGAGACAGAGTAAGTAAATGTTGTTTCATAATGAGCATAAGGTATTGTAATACACCTAAATATCTAAGACTGTGGCCTAAGAGGGACAACAGTCAAAACAATGCATGGGGTATGGCAAAAGCATGAGATTCATATGCACCATCATAGAGCAACCAACTATGACAAAGGCATGTGTAATAGAGGTATATGCAAGGAAGCAAATAAGTTTTAGATCTGCATTTTAAAACCTTTAAAAGGCATGGAACAGTCTTGATAAGGCCATGCATAGATACTGACCTAGACAACCATACAAAGGAGGTCTGAGCAGCATTCAAAGCAGCAACATACATGTACAAAGGAATAATCAAGAAAAAGTCATTAGGGGACAGTGCAGACCAAAAGATAGTCACCTATGCTATGAAGAGCAGTCATCAACAGAGGGACAAAATGAGGAACATTGTATGGTGCATGAAGTATAGTGAAGAACAGTCTTTGAAGGACCAATAGAAAACAAAGGGATAACAATAGTTATGGGACTGTGATAGTGTATGGAGGATGATAAGAACAATACAAAGAAGGTGATAGGAGTGTTAAGTTCTTCATGAGGGTCAAGTATGCAAATGTAGACCATCCATTTGAAAATGTACAAAGAGTTTTAGGGGTAAACTATCATGAATATAGCAAAGAAAGATGATTTGAGTATACTCTGCTAGTGTAGCATGTTATGTGTTTTAAAACCCTATCTAAAACTCATGTAGAATCTTATAGAGATTATGAAGTCCTCATTACACTTAATGTAGGTTTTGCAAGAACGAGTTTAGGAGAGAGAGACATGCAGTCATATAGGACTGTGGAAGCAGCAAAAAAAGAAAAAGTATGTGAAGTGTTATTTGAGATCCTATAGGCTTTAGAAACCCTAAGGCACAGTCTTATTGAGCCCTGCTATAACCTTAGAAGTTTCAATCATACACTAAAACAAACTCTATGGTGCTATATGAGCAATTTTTTAAACCTCTATGAAGCAGTATTGAAGTAAAGATGACATGTCATAAAAGAGAAGGAAGGACAGTAATTGGACTATCATAAAATAGTCATTTACAGTCATAGAATGACTGTTACAAAAAATTCAAAATAGTCATGAAATGACTGTATAATACAGTCATTACAATCATATAATGACTGTCTAAAAAATTTAAGAGAAAACAATCATCATTTTTTACTATTCCCAACATCAAGATCAGTCAAGATGACTGTTCTAAAAAAACCAGTCCAAGTAGTCCAAAATCAGTCATATATGACTGTCCAAAACAATAAATAAAGCAGTCATTTTGTCTTACTAATACAGAGGGACAATCATCAAATGGTTGTAGAACTATACAGGCTTTGATAAGATTTATGACAAGGTGCTAGGTGTCTATAAATGCAATGCCTAAGATAGTGGAGGGAGTAACCATGTATGGACAGTGTAATATACAGTGAGGACCCAGTAGGGATGCAAGGTATACCAAGGATTAGCTTCAAAGAAGACAAAAATCAAACCTTTTCAATATCTCTAAGGATAAGAAAATCTTCACCAAACACATTTAGGAGACTTCCTAAGGTTCTTGTATGGCCTCTTGAGTACACAAAGGTAGTTTTATAAAGGAAAATAGACCTCATAGGCCTTCTTAACATCATGCAAGGGTTTCCCAATTGGATTAGTTAGTCAAGAGACCTAAACATTTAGTTTAGGCACACCTTCAACTAGATTCAAAGTCTCAAAAATGTGCTACATGGATAATATATCAGTTGAGAGGACTTTTGGAAGAAAAAAAAGAGACAGTCAGGGGCAGTTTTGACCTGTTAAAATAGACCTTTTTCACTTTACACACCCAAGAAGGCCAAAATTCATGCATATCACATGCTTATCATGCATATGAGATAACAACAAGTCAAGAGGCCTAAAATTTTTAGTTTAGGCCTATTTAGGAGGCCCACATGGTTGTAATTGAAGTTGAGAGGAGTTTGAAGCTAAAATCATGCATTTTGGGGCAGTTTAGAGTCCTAAAACAAAGGATTTTTTCCTTGTACGCCCATCAACTTCTAGTTCATCCAAATTGATTGAAGGCATCATTTTCCAATCAATCTCATGCAATGGAGATTAGTTCAGTTCAGTTGGAGTTCACTTCCTCAAGTGCCCAGTCACAACATGCAGACTAAACCTTCTTTTAAGAAGACTTCTTTGATCAAAACCAAGCACATAGGTTCTTTTTTCTCAGTTCTTTCTAGTTTTCTTTTCTCATAGCAAGAAAAGATTGTATTGTAACTCAAAAAATAGAATTTATCATTGTTGAACAACAACCATTTTATGTATTTTCAAGCAATTTTCAGACATTTGTAAGTAGAAATTCCTATTTTCTCAATAAAAGCAGCAGGTTATCCTTCTAAATCAGATGTGTTATGTGTAAAATGAATGATCTTGATGCAAATTTATGTGATTTTTAACAAAATCTTTTAATTTTATGTCTCATTCTAAGAAGACTTAATATAGAAAACAATTGATTCATATAGGTCATAATTTGTGTTAAGCATTTTCAACAGGTTGTAGTTGTGAAAAGCATTAGTTTTCCTTCAAAGAAACTTGAAAAATCAAACCTCCCTATGAAATATTGATGTATGAACACTATTTAGATTGATTTTGTGAAACAAAACCCCTATTTGAGATAAACTGAGTTGAAACAACAAGAATAAATCTTTTCAACCTCGGTGCATCACCTTCTAGGATCTAGATTTTAGTGCATAGCGATCCTTTTATCCATTTTCCTCATCAACATAGAAGATTTGGGAGGTCTATCAAGGGAACCAACCCTCTTTGGAGGTTCACCTTCATCATAGGCAACCCACAGCTTGAAGGTGATCCCATGTTTCACGGGATGGCTAAGTTTTATGCTTATCTAGGGTACAATCCTCGTGATAACATTTACATCAAGTGAGTTTGAGGAATTTTGTGAAGAACATGGAATAAAGAGGCACCTATTTGTTGCTAGAACTCCTCAGCAAAATGGAGTAGTAGAAAGAAAGAATAGAATAGTTCAGGAGATGGCAAGAACAATGTTGAATGAAGCTAAGTTGCCTGATGTATATTGGAAAGAAGCAATCCATACAACTCTCTATATTCTCAATAAAGGACAACTAAGAGTGAACAACACCAAGACACCATATGAGCTATGGTATGGAAGACCAACATCTATCAAGTATTTCAAATTTCTTGGAAGAAAATGCTACATCAAAAGAGTGAAGAAGGTTTGGGAAAATTTGACTCAAGATCTGATGAAGGAATCTTTCTTAGATGCTTAACTAGGAGCAAAGCTTACAAGTGCTTTAATAAAAGACTAAGGAAGATAGTTGAGAGTGTAAATGTTAGGGTTGATAAAGAGTCACATCAAATCACATATGAGAAAGAAGATTGTTGGTCAAATGAACCTGCCTGCACAAAAGAAGAAGTTGAAGAAAAGGAAGAAACACAAGAGAAGGTTACAAAGACTCCTGCCAAGTATGTTAAGAAGAATCATTCAGAAGATCAGATCATTGGAGACAAGAATGAAGGAGTGTAGACAAGAAGAAGATTTGCAAGAGCAAGTGAACATGTAAAAATTTCTTTACTGTCAAGAATGAAAGGAAGCAAGGTACGTGGAATAGCTTCCTACACCAAACTAATGAGGGGAGAGTTATGCAAATGTTTTAAATCCTTTACAGTTACAGATGTGTTATACATTAACAGAGAGATTAATCAAAACATCAAATGCAAGAACAATGACAAAGACACAAGATATACATGGGGAAAGCCCTTTTGGGTGAAAAACCCCACAGTCCAAAACTTGCACAATGTATTAAAAAATCAAATGCTGATTACAATACACTTGCAATGCAAGTTCTTTCAGGGGTTCCCAAGATGTCAATTTTGGAGCAATTTTGATAGCATAATAGTACTTGCAAATGAACCATATTGTTGCACATTTTGTCATTGATGTCAAAGAAGGTGTAAAGTTGAACATGTCGTCATTGATGTCAAAGGAGTTGTAAAGTTGCATAAATTGTCTTTGACTATCCCAGATCAAACTAACTCAGTCTGAAGGTGTTTGGCTAATAGCATAGAGATGAAGGGACATGGTTACTAATCATGATGGAGCCTGTTAATGTTACATGCCTGGAAGGCTTTCAAGATAAACTTGTTGTATGTCTAAGCACTGCTAATAGCATTGACACGAAGGAGATTTGGCAGGTAATGCAAATAGTTTGAGTGATGTGCAATTGTGGATAAGGATCAGTATCATCATTTATGGTTTCAAGGATGTGAAACTACATTAGAGTAAATTAGGATAGATTTGTGTATTGCAATCATACCACCTATGCAAACAAGAGTTTAATGTTTCATCCTCTGCTCCTTGTAAACAGATGTTTGTTTTCTAATTACACTTTTGTATGGGTTCTTGCAAGTTAGGGTTTGATTGTTTGTTTGAGGTCTCAAAACTCTAAAGACCTAATTGTCTTCAAGAGAAAAGTTCCTTTTCTTTTGTGGTATCATTTCAACCTTATGATTTTATCTAGTTTATCCTCTATCAGAGGTTGCCTTCAGAAGCTGAGGATTCTACCAGATGTTGCTTTCAGAAGCTAAGGATCAAATCTCAAGACATTGATTCTTGATGGCAGGTTAGGGTTTGCAACTGTTTGAAAACCTAACCCTAGCACCTTGAAAACAAGTCACAAAATACACTTATCATAGATAGGCTCCTTTATATTCTGATTTGATGGTGACTTGTGATCATCAGTCACTTATAACTTAAGTGACAACGTAAGTCCACTGCCATCGTAGGATGACCAGCCCCTCAACCTAGTTAGGACTGGCTTCTCCCTTCAACTCCTTGTAAAGTGGCGCCAATGTCTTTATCAATGGTGGCTATTAAATGTTTCGATGGCATGGAGTTCTTCATCAACGGTGATTGTTTAAACCCTAACAACTACCTTCCTGAGTCTGTATTTTGACAGACAGTTACCCGTATATATGGTTTTACAGCAGTTTGAACAATTTTTGTTAACTATTTTTCAAGGCGATGGGTTTAGTAGTTTCAACAACTGTATTAGGTCTGTATCCTGAGCATTTGTAGGTGATGTATCTATATAAATCAATTATATGTGTTTGTGTGAGGTTGTAGATGGAGTTTTTTAAGAAATATTCTTTGCATAATTGAAGAAGAGTGTTTTAATAATGTGTACATACAGGCCAAAGGGAGCAGAGTAATTGTAATTGTAGATGCCATAGTTGTATAGTGTGTATGGATGAAATTGATGTAATAAGATGAACACATAAGGATTGTTGCAGGGGATGTAATTGAAAGGGGTTTTTAATGTAAATATGTTTTGGGTTTAGTGACTGTATGTTGCAAGAGGTGTACATGTTCTTGATGCCATTTTAAACAGAGTAGTACTTTATACATTTATTTTCTTTTGTGATTGGAGTTGGTACTCCTAAGTGAATTGGATTTGGTGCTCCTAAACAAATTGTAATAAGTGAGATTTGGTCAGTGAGACCTTAATAGTGATTTTCTTGTGAAGTTGGATTGGTTAAGCAAACCCAACCAACGTTTCACACATTGGTTTTTCCCTTTTAAGTGTTTTCCACATACATACATGTGTCATGGTGCAATTTATGTGATTTCATTGTTCTCTAAGTATTCTGGTGTGTTTGAATTAATTGCTTTTACAAGTATTGGATTATTGAATGAACTAGTTTTATTGTACCACTGATTCACCCCCCTCTCAGTGGTCAAGTGTATTCAAACAATTTGTATCAAAGTTGCAGGTTCCTTGCAGAAGTTTAATAAACTTGGGTTGATTTGGTAGTGGAATACTATGGCAAAAATAAAAGGAAATAAGGGAAGAAGAAGTGCTAAGAAAAATGCTAATCAACAAGCACCAATCAAATCAAATGATGAGTTGGGGCATGAAACACACATGTCAATTAACACAAAAAGTGATGTATCTGAAAGAGAGGACAGCCTTGTGGTTGAGAATAATGACAAAGAAAGGAGACATTCATATGAAGAAGAAGAGGTCAAAATTGATCTAGAGGATGATGAAGAAGCAAATCTTGAAGAAGAACTTTATTATGCTTACAGTATGGTTGAAAAACTTCAAAAAGAAAACTCAAGACTAAAGTTGCAGCTTCAAGAAGAAAATGAATCCAAGGCCAAAGCACTTTCATCTCTTGAAGAAGTAGGAAAATTGATCATAGATTTAAAGGTACAAGTTAATGAAGTCAATAAAATAGAAGGAGAAGTAATAAATCGGTTAAAGATCAAAGAGGTAGATTGTGAGAGGCATGAGTTAGAGATAGTTTCCTTGAGAAAAGAACTATAAACTTAGACATCCTCCAAGTTGAACAAGAACCTTCAACTTGAAAAGAGCACTGAGTGTTTAGATGAGATATTAAATGAGCAGAGATCACCTTTCAATAAGACAGGACTTGGTTATAAAAAAGATTCTAATAAGGCACAAAAGAATTCAAATGAAGCCCCCATCAAAAGTGAAAGAAGCAAGAAGAAGGAAGATCATGTTCCACAAAAGGAAAGAACTCCTCCACAAGCCAACAAGAACAAATTTAGAAGACATTTCTATCCAGGACAACATCAAATGACCATCTTTGAAAATTCTTTTCATGGTTATTGCTATTCTTGTCATGGATTTGGTCATAGAGCAATAGATTGTTGGATGCATGCAAGAAAAGTTGATTGGAATAAGAGTTCTTATGAGTTGTCAAATAGAGTATGTAATATCCTATATTATAAATGCAACCATCTCGGTCACATTGCAAGGGATTGTAGTACACAAGTAAGAAATGATGTTTGTGGATTTTCAAGAAACTATAATTCTTTGGTCATATGCTATAAATGCAATAACTTTGGGCATAGAGAAAAATATTATAGTAGTTTAATGGAACCATCTAGACATAACAAAAAGATAGACACTATGACCAAGCAAAAGAAAGAACCTATGAAAGTTTGGAGAAGAAAAAAAGAGCAAGAGAAGGAAGACCCTCAGTTTGTTCATATCGCACAAGAGGCATCACTAAATGCATAAGTAGTAGCATAAGTTCAGGGGGATTTGATCATTGATGAATCTTTTAGCCCCATGGCCCCATGGAGAAGATAAATAGGTTATATTGCAGAAAAATGTATAGAGACAACCATTGTTTTTATTGCATGATATGTTCTTGGTGCAGGTCTAGGACAATCCTACAAAATAATTTGACAGTGGTGAGAAAGTTGACTGTCCAAGAGCGTATAAAACCACAAAAATAGTGAGACTATTAAATTTAAAAGATTAGCAACAGTCTTGTTTAAGGTCTATAGTAGGTGTAGAGACTGTATAAAGACATGCATAGATCTACATGATGCATGAAGTCTATCAGTGTTACTCAAAGATCCATTGACATGGGGGTCTACAAAGATACTTTAGGTTGAAGAAGTCTCGATGAAGGTGTTACAAAGCACTCTACACACTCCATAGGTCACTGTTAGCAATGTTATCATTAAAGAAATGAAATGTAGAGGTCAATGATTGTCGTCATGGTATTGCTACAGAGTGTGTAGTGAAGGTATAGTGATGGAAATGAGGCAATAAAAAAGACCCTATTGCACAATACATGGTGTATAGGAGGTTTCCAAATGTCTTGTACATGGGAAAATCTATGTTAAAGAGTATGGAACCTTGCTATAGAGATGTGAGAAGATTGAACCCGACCTTGCATATTTAGAGACACACAAACACGGATCTAAGACTATCTAAAGATTTAGTTTCCTTATTATACAAACCCAACAAATAAGGTATGCATCTATAGCTAAAAGTTTTTAGTTTTTCTTGGACAAATGGGATTATTATAGGATCTATAGTTCACAAAAGCATGACAGTGAGAAAAGCATTAGATAGAAAAGCTCAAATAGCAATAGACAAAGAAATCCTGAATAAGCATACAAGTCATGAAATGGTGATGAAGATAGATGGTGTATAAAACCCTTGACAGTCTGCAAAAATCTAAGAAACAGTATAAGGTTCTCAAATTTTTGAGAATATCACTGCATTTTTACAAACTTGTTATTGTGTTCAAACATATAGAAACTTTGTCAAGCATCTTGGAATCATTAGGTTCTGTTAGGTGAATATTTTATCGTTAACTCACTAACGACAAAATGGGTATATCAGCCACAGCTATGATGAGACAAAGTCTCTCCTCTCAGCAAGGGGAGGTTCCCTCTATTTACTTGACTTTTGCAAACAAAACTACTTATGAAATTTATGTACACTAAAAAACTATGTTTGTGGTGGTTCCATCTCATCTCATTCTCTTTTTTCAGAATAGATGTGTATACTTCAAACTCTTGATAAAAGACTTATAAATTATCACAAAATCACAGAAACCTAAAGTTTTCTGTTACTTCACTTGCTAACTGTAAATAGGACTATTTGAAGTAGAATGTAGCCCAAAGTCTTCACTCCTCTTCAAGATGATAAAAGTAAATTGAATATAACAACTTGTAGCACAAAGTCTACAACCTATTGTATTCTTACAAACATGAACACAATCCTCACAAATGACTTGATAACACAAAGTCTATCAGAATCAAATTAAGAGCGCTCTTCAATCACTTGAAATAAACTCCACACTTCAATTATTACCAAAGAAGATTATGATAGCACGACATAAGAACAATACTATCACAACACATATAACCCCAAGACAAAGATTGGAATTGAACTTGCTTTCTTGTATTGATAAATATTTGATAATTGATTTTCACAAAAAGCACAAAGTCTTGATTTGCTTTTCAATTCGCCAGAGTATTCTTGCAATAGACCAAAGATAATATTTACAAAAGAGGCCCCCTTTATTTATAGGGAAAGGCCTTGAGAAAATTTAGGAAATCTACAACTACTTTGACTTATTCAACAAGAGAGTCCTATTTGACTTAGGACTTCTCTTGTTTCACATGTAATTACATTTTGGAAAATTACACGTGTAGATGTCCAAAACAAAATTCAATTTACATATCGTTCAAGAAAAATAAGCTAAGGCACTAGCTTCCTCCATCTTTTTTCTTCAGGAAGTTCTGGTACATAGTTTGAATGACCGACATCTCGCATGCATCTGGTTTTGCTGTATTTGCTGAAATGGTGCGAGCTCGGAGAATGGAATCTTTCACCACCTTTATCGCCTTTTCATGCTTGTCCAGATTATTTTTCAGGTTCTCTAGAGTTGAATGTTGGTCATACAGACTATCCATCGAAAGCAATGAGGGCGCCTCCTCTTCAAATTTCTTTTGTACCATCTCTTCAAAAGAACTTATCATTTCCTGTGCCGTGAGAAAACCATGATCTTCCTTTGTCAAGGTGCAAGGATGTTCTTCTAGCCGATGTAAGAGTGTGACATCACTATCTTCGCTGGCTTCTCGAGCTTGACATAGATCTTCAAGTAGACTCTTTATCATGAAAATACGATGAGCTAGAGTCTCCTTGGTCTTAAGATATGATTCCCTTTTGGTGATGACCCCAATGGTGATCAGATTCTTAATCTTGATCTTCTTCATGTCTATCCACTCTTCTAGGCTCTCTTCTTGATCTTGCAGCTCTTGTGAAAGTAGATCTACCAGGTCATCCAGCTCAGCTTTAGCTTTGTCCATTTTCTCTTTCCTTTCTACAGCAGTTTTTAGCAGAACTCGTCCTTGAGCCAACAACCACTCCACTACATCTCCCACTATCTTTCCTCTGGCTTGCACTTTTTCAACCTTCTGTATCAGGGGATCTTCCACTGTCACTGCCATCAGTTCTACTATTTCTGATGACTTCACTATTTTCTGAAGGACAACAGCCAGTTGTTCCGCTTTTGCTTTGTACTGCTCCTTCTCTTTCTTGGCTTCATCATACTTTTCAAGTAGGGTACTAGCAGTAGTCTGGAAATTTGCCTTGACACCTTCATGAGTCACTTTACCTAGTTCAACCCTTGAGATGACATAATTACTCATGTCAAAAGTGTCAATCGTGGCATCTTCAGGAGGTTTGGCAATTTCGGCATATCTGATTCCCTTTTTAGTGACCAGCCTAGAAACAGTCTTAGGCTTCTTTTTCTGGTTCTTTGCTTTCACAGGCAACAGATTTTCAATGTCAATCTCATTAGGTGAGATGGCTTGCTTCTTCCTCTTTGGAGTATAGGCAGATAGCCATGGAGGAAGTATAGAAGTGCTAACAGCTGGAGGGGGATCCACTACTTGCTTGGCTGTATCTATATTCATGCCAGTGATGGTGACAATTGGACTTGTGTTGGTAAACACAATACCTGTATCAAGAACCTTTTGTGAAGCATCCAGAAGGTTCTCCAAAATAGTTTGTTCCCCAATATCAAAAGAAGGGGAAGATAAGCTTGGAATGGAACCAGAAGAATCAAAAATAGTTCCAAAGCTAGCCTTCACGGATTAAGGAGTATTGTCAGAAGAAATAACAAAAATTGGAGAAAGAGGAACATTAGAAATCACTGGAAAACCATCAGAAACCAGAACATGAGGAGGTGTAAGAACTTGTGCCTCAGAAGGAAGATTTTTCACAGGAGTCTGAGTAGAACCACCAAGCTGTTCTTCTTCTATGTCTTCATCTATACCTTGTTCAGCTTCATCAGACACCTTTGTTTTAGACTTTTGAACATTTTGTTCTTCAGTCTCAACCTCTTCGATTTCCATTTGATCATCATCAACATCTGACTTTCTGGCATCAGAAGCTTCTGTGGTTTCCTTCTTCTTTCCTCCTTTAGATACAAATTTGATCTTTGGTTTGTGTATCTTGGAGGAAGAAGGGGTGTCACTCCTGTTTTTAGTTCGGTTCTCTACCTTCTTGCCCGTTTACTCCTGTGTTTCAGCCTTAGATCCTGTGAGAAACTCTTTCAACTTAATCCCTTTACTTTCCAACCACAAATTAGTATTTGCCAGTATTGGTTGGAATCTTTTCCTGATGGATGTCTCTTCCTTAACTGACCATTTCACCTTTGGGAGAGGTGAAGCCTCAGCATTTCCTATGTTGTACTTGGGATCCAGAACATCACCGTCATCCTCCATTCCATCTGGAATATCAGCGAGGCCTAGTTCTTCAATCTGACTCAGGTGAAGTCTGCAAAAGTCTAGCTTTCTGACCTCGTTTTGTGTCCTGAGATCTGCCCATATATCTTCTACCATTGGCACATGAAAAGTTGACTTTCTCTTGATTTTATATTGAACTCTTCTGAAGTCAAAATGGTTTCTTTTCTTGTAGGTCTTCATAGTGACCAATTACAACTCAGAATCAATTATTTTTGCTTTGTTGGTCGATTGAACTTAATACCTTCCAATTTCAACGGGAAACTTTATCCCTGACTTCTTTAGTTCCATCTGCTTATTGTGCACCACAATCAGTTGTCTACAAAGCTCCATAAGAACAATGTGATCACTGGGATACCGTGGCAACATGTAAGGGTAGCCAGAATAGTATCCTACCTGAAGATATGTGAATGTGGAAAATTGTAAAAATAAGCAGCCAAAAGAATTTACCCCCTGCCAAGCTTCATCTGAGACTTTGTTCTGAACTAATTCATTATCCCACAGAATCATGAATACTAAAAAGAAGGCGTCATTGACTCTTCTGAAATGATGAATTGACCCCTTTAGAGTGATTTGGGGGTAGTATTCGTACACTGGGATCAATCTCCTGTCTCCCACTTGGGTCAAACCTGGAAAGTTTCTCATGCTTGCAGCAGCATAGACAAGATAAGAAGTCATGTAAAATTTGAAGGTAGTATTGACCCTTATCAGTTGTTCATGCAAAGCATTACTTATCTGTTCACCCCAGAATATCTTCTGGTTACCTCGTAGAATCACCTTGATATAAGTATACATCCAGTCTTGGAATTTGGAAGCAAAAGGAAGTCCTCTGATGCGACTCAAGAGAGTAATCAAATCACACACTTCCTCCACAAAATCACTCCTGTGAAGGTCCTTTGGCCATCTGGTCAAATTTCCCCTAGGAATCTTTAACCATTTGTTGTTTATATACCTTCTAGCAGATTCCACGTCATTATCATAGTCTTGTTGACCCTGAGCAAAATCAATCCATCCAATGTTTTCAATTGGTGGACACATGAAGATTTTGTCCATGAATTCTGCATCCAACCTCATGATTACATTTCCCTGTGAGTCTGTCACAGCTCTAGTGTCCCTGTTATAATGACTGGCCACTTGAAGAACAAATTCAGGATTGTGTGCACTAACTGGAAATGACGCAACCAAATGAATACTGCTGTCAATGATTTTCTGCATTGGCTTGGAGGGATTTGCTTGTTTAGTTCTATCTACAAACTCGGCCAAGTCCACATGCCCAATTTCTGTGTCTCTGATTTCATCAATATTTGATTGTACTGCCGTTACCGGAAAGACACCCTGGTACTTGTATTTCATGGCTTTGGCCTTTGATGGAGATGATTCTGACATGAGCTTTGGAGAAAACTGTGAATTTGAACACCACGAACGCTGATTGAGAACTGCAAAAACCATGATCTCGCAGTTAGGGAAAAATTGGATAAACTGGGTCAACTACGATTTGATGATCATGGACATGAAAGCACACATTTGAAGGGCTTGAGTGCACAAATCAAGGCGAAGGTGAAAGTAGGCTTTTAGTTTTCAAAGGAAAATTTTCCCTATGTTGGGAAAAAATTCAAGAAAATATGCTTGAGTGGGTGTTTCGGTCGCCATTGTGGGTTGAAAGAGTCTTCAGGCGTAAAGGCGGTGGAAAACACCGCCATTGCATGTATTTTGGAAGTTTTGTTTAACATGCACGAGCGGTCAATATGACTGCTATTACATGTGAATGAGTTTGAAAACTTCAAGTGCTTGGGCGGGTGTATCGGCTGCTCTGGCAGGGAAGTGCTTTTAAAGGGTTTTGGTGCAGGGGTGGCGGAAACTACCGCCGTTGTAGATGATGCTAAGTTTTGGTTTCTGAAGTGTTTGATTGGAGATTATAACTGACACTGCATAGGATAAAACTTTTAGGATTTAAGTGTAAGGGCGGCGAATTTGGCCGCCCTTACACTTGCATTTCGATCAAGTTTATGGAAGGTTTTTAAGCGGCAATCTTCGCCATCGTTGCACATTTCGAAGATGAGGTTAGTAGAGTCGGGAAACTTCACTGATGTCGCACAATGGTTTAAGGCAAGGGTTTTGTGGGCCTAAGCGGTAAACCTAGGGCACCTTTGGCGTATGAGTGAAAACAAGTCCAACACACATCACAAACAGACCTCACACAACAAGATAAAAACAACAAAAAAAATGAAGAACAAAAACGCAACAAAACCCTAAAACAAAAATTTAAAAGATATACAAACAAAACATGAGAAAGGGGGAATGGAAAAAAAAGAGAACCTTACCCATAAAATCGACCGAAAACCCTAAGCGCCAACTGCAACTCGAAATCTGCTATAACTCGAAAGCATGCGATTAAGTGGTCGAAGATGGTATTAGCGAGTAGACTAAATAGTTTTTTTTTTTAAAATGAAAGAAATGACAAGAAACCATGGGTTTAATAACACCTTAAAAGGTTGAAAACAAAACTTAAATGCATGGCACGAGTGGCCATTAATGGCACTCGACGTCCAAGATCCCAGAAATCTTGGTCAAGCGGAAGTTTCGGCCGACTTTGCACAAAGATAAACAAATATGAGATGGCAGCGAAACTTGCCGCTTATGCGAGGAAAATAAAGAAAAACATGTAATGGCGGCGAAATCCGCCGCCTTTACATGTGAAATAAGAAAAACATATGCACAAGCAGCAATAAACACTGCTAGTATACGTATAAGAAAAACAAACCAAAAGGAGATATGCAGGAGCGGCATTTTTTGCCGCTCTTGCATATCAAGACTCAAAAACTTACGAACTTTTAAAAATGACCTAAATTGACATGTTTACCAATTTACGATTTGAACGATCTTCACGCATATCGAGAAACCAATTCAAAGGGATGTCATAAACCAATCTAGAATGCCAAATGACTTCATGCAAGATCAAGAGAATCTTGTCTCGATTCGCGAGCTTAGAGTGTAGATTCACGAAACAGACAAGTTTCATGGGGGTTGTCTACAAAAATGAGCGTAGCTGATTTTGAGAACAACAGGTTCTTTTTCAAGGAATTTGAGGTTGTTTAGGGAGTTCTAACACAGTCAAGAAGGGTTTGACTATCAAATAGGGATAGTGATAGAGGTTTGGGAACCCTGATAGGATCAAAGCAGGATGTTCAAGTCCCAAAGTTAGTTTGAAGGACTTTTTGAAACTTGCAGATCACCCTAAAGTTTTTGAAGTAGTACATAGGGAGAGATTTCATTGTTCATTCCATGGAGGATAGTGCATAAGTCTATGGCAATAGTGATAAGTCATCTAGATGCTTATGGTTAATGGAAAAAGACAAAAATAACTCAGGCAAAGACATTGTATAGAAGAAGTATGGATATGTCACAACATGAAGATAGTGGCCTGCATAGACACTGTGAGAGTAGTGGAAAGATTGAAACAATAGTCTTATGGTTCAATATCCATTCAAATATTGACAATCACTATATAAAACCTATCTAAGGTCTGAAACAATGGTAAGAAGACAGTGAGTTAGAAGTCTATGGAAAAGTATCCATAAGAGTTGGATCAGTGTGGTTTGAATAAGTCAGTTATAGTTAATAAGAATATTTCTGTTCAGAGTCTCATGAGGTTTTTACAAGTAGGAATAGTTCAGACCTTGCTTTAGTAAAGAAAAGCCCTAGTTTGGAAGAAGATTCTGAGTGTGAGGTTAATATTGCAAATAATGGAACAAAGATAGAAAATGACAGGTCTCCATCAAATACCCTATTCAGAATCACAAATAAAAGAGTGGGTTTTTGCCTTCATAAGCTACCTTTGGATCTGTTGACCAACTCATAAGTGTGCATCCTGGTGTTGGTGCTACAATTTTTTTGAAGAGAATACAATTTTGACTACAAATGGAAGTGTGCCTATATAGCAAGAGGAGTTGTACCAAGATGACATATTCAGTCTTGATGAGTTATTGGCTATGGACAACAATCAGAAAACAAGTAAAATGTTACATATCAATAGAAATTACTTCAACTGAGGAGTTTCTAAAGTCATCTATTACTATAGATGATTTAACTAATGAGATAATTATAAATTCAAGTGAGTGCTATAGTAAAGACTTACCTATAGAATTGAAAGGACAATCACATCCAAAGCAATCTCAAATGATAACACTAAATGAACATATGAGTGTGTTTGATGAGAAATCATCAAAGCATGAAGTCAAACAAGATTCAGCAAATCTGAATGTGAATATGGAAGCATGATATGTGGATAATAAGGGGGAGAGTTATAGGAAAAAGGATGAATGTGCTGGTGCAAATTTGGTTTTGGTATTTGCAAAGGCTATTGTTGTGGCTTTAAATGTGGATAATCCTTTTTGGCTCAAAGGCTAGAGAAGATATGAAAGAATTGTAGAAGGGAAGATCCCTAGGATTACATGGAATTCCCATAGATTTTGAGGCATGAGATTGTTAGAGCCAGGATCAGCTGCAAGCATTCATCTATGGGAGAGTTATGAAAAAAAGCCAAGAGAATATTGATGCAAAATATTGGAGAAATGCATTGAATAACCCATGAAAAATACATGCAAAGGAGTGAGTATTTATAGGCAAGGTGAGTGGGGTGAGGTGTCAATATTGACCAATAGGAAATGTAACTCCAGCATCTCCAAAAATAGGGGAAGGTGGAGTAACTTCCATGAATGGATTGACACCACACACACATGCACCCACTAACATAAAAGGCCTATTAAATGGCTCACATTATTAAACTACCTAAGCAAGCTTAAAAAGATGTGTAGGAAAAACCTTATAATAAGGAATAAAAAACCTACACTAACACCCCCCCTTAAGCACAACTTAGGAGGATGTGAAGATGGGTCCCAGCAAATGACACCATGTTAGGTACCCATATACAATGATGGTGGAGAATGTCATAAGACTCCCCAAAGATACAACCATCATACAAACATCATTCCTCAAGAAGAGGATGGAGAGGATCAAGTGTCCATCATAGGTAAAAGTAACTTCAAATCCACTGAAAGATGCAAGAGAGAATAAGATAGTGCATTGTTTGCATACAACATTTCTTCCCTTGGGTAGAAACAAGTCCAATGGAGGATGAAGAAGCCACTCCCACAAATTTGATGAAGAGGGAAACCAGATCCAAGTATGAGCCTCTGAAGGGATGATAGCTGTGTTGTGACTATCATCAAAGGTGTTCTCAAAATCTGCAATGTGAGATTCATAAAACAACTCTGAAATACCTGTTAAATAATCATCCCACATAACAAAATCAGAAGAACAAACATTGTCCTACTTAACCATGGAAAAAGGAATATTAGACGAAGTAGGAGGAGGAGAAGAAATGTCAACACAAGTCTCAAAAACTAGATTAGATGTAAGAACAACAAGGTTCGAGTGACCACACTTCTCCACAGAAATATGGTTCACACGAGGAGTGTGAACATCAGCCAAAGTATCTGAACCATCATCAGGAGCAAAACTAGAAAAGGTGTATAACTGAGTTTCATGATCAACAACCCCTATAGCAATAATCTCTGTACTCTCCAAGTCTCTGATGATAACTAAATCAGGTGTGAATTCCACAGTTTTCCTTGCACCACTATGATTAATCTGATATATGGAAAGTAGATTATTTGCCAAAGAAGGTACACAAAGTACATCATTAAAAGTACCATCACCAATCTCAATTGATCCCTTCCCAATTACATTCACATATGTATTGTTACCCATTAAAATTGGTGGCATAATGCAAGGCTCAAAAGTAGAAAACATGGACTGAGATGAAGCCATATGATGAGAGGCTCCAGAATCAAGAATCCATTTACCTGAATTGGATTGTAGATGCACAAAGTGCTTTACCTTTATGTTTGTTAGCTTGCCCTTTTTTACAAGGTTCTGGCTGTTTTGATGATGGAGTAGGAGTACATGAACTAGGAGATGAGGCTGAAGTAGAACTTACATTCATTTTCTGAATTAGAGTCTTCAACTCATTCACTTCCTTTTTGTAACAATCTTGTTCACTATGCCCACGCTTCTTGCAGAATGCACAAGTGGGTCTCTCCTTTTTCTCATTTTTACTAGATGGCTCAGGGGTAGCTTGAGGTGTTGAATCTTTGTCTTTCTCACTATTCATGTTTTTTTGCTTCTTTTCTTTGCCACTTGAAGCCTTCTCATCTTTTGTGTTTTGAGTTGCAACAAGAGCCTGTGATTTGTAAGACTTCAGAGTACCCATCTGCACTAACTTTGCTTGTTCTCTTGTGAGTGATGCAGCAAATTCATCAAGAGAAGGCATATGATACCTAGCACCAAGAGCATCTCTTGTAGCATAAAAAGTAGATACAAAAATAGAATAATCAGAACCCAGTTTAGCAAGAATAGACAAGATCAACTGGCTGTCTTCTTTCTCTATATTACATTGTTTCAACTGTAACCTGAGAGACTTAAGCTTGGTAAAGAAATCCTGAATGCTGTCAAAGTTAGATGGACTTAGTTATATAAGTTCATTTTCTAACTGAAAAACTTCTTAAGGTGTCTTGCTTACCAAATAAACCTTCTAATGTAGTCCATTTATCATTTGGAGTTTTGCAAGATTCAACATGGAAAAGAAGATCAGGAGAAAGAGAAAGACACAAAGTCCCATAAGCTTCGTCAGATCTATCAAGCCATTTTCTCTTTTCTACAGCACCAGTGGGTTCAGGATCTATACCCACAGTTATCCTATGCAGCCTCAATTTAAGCAACAGAAGTTTCATTTGCCTCTTCCACTCAAAATAGTTAAATGGAGTGAGAAGAGGAACTGGAAGTTTATCCATCATGTATACAACAAAAATGATAGAGAAACAGTAGAATAACTCTCTCAAAAAAAACAACCCCTTTGTTCAAATAAAACTCACTGAAATGTCATTTTTCCAACCACGGGACAGAAAATAGAAATCTGAAAAATGTAGAGATCAGATTATATTTTCTGAAAAAATAACCCCAATGGATGTGTGGAGGACAGAATCACCTTTCCAACAATATTTTGTTTTCCCGATTTCGACACCATATGCAAAAGATATGCCCAAAATACTGAAGGCAATGCACAGAAAAAAGACCTGACTTCCAATGAAAATAATAGGTTACTGATAAAAAATCAGGAAAAGTTACCTATACCACTAAAAAGTGCTCTAAGTCCTCTTTCCGGTGATATCTCATTTGCCCAAAACGGAGTCCGGATGCCCGAGTTATGAAGGTTTTCCCAAAACTGCTCCTTTAGGTCATGAGAGAAGGGAAAAATGGAGGATTGCTTTTAACCATTGGATAAAAAGCCGAACCCTGTGGGAGCACCCTTCAGACCGCTGGATAAAAGGATGTGCCCTGTGGAAGCACCCTTTGGACCATTGGATAAAAGGATGCGGAAGCACCCTTCGGATCGTTGGATAAAACGATGCACCCTGCGGAAGCACCCTTCGGACCACTGGATAAAACGATGCACCCTATGGAAGCACCCTTCGGACCATTGGATAAAAGGATGCACCCACAAAAAAAAAACACAGCAAATTTTTAGTCTCTGATTTCAGTGATTTGACAGGTGTTTCTAAGGTTTTTGACCCTTCTGAGCACAATGGCGAGGTTAGTTTTTCTCCAGGAGGCACAAATTAAATGCTAATGGCTAAAACCCTCACAGATTTGAGAAGAAACTTGCAAGCCTAGAGCTCTGATACCATGTTAGTGCCAGGATCAGCTGCAAGCATTCATCTACGGGAGAGTTATGAAAAAAAGCCAAGAGAATATTGATGCAAAATATTGGAGAAATGCATTGAATAACCCATGAAAAATACATGTAAAGGAGTGAGTATTTATAGGCAAGGTGAGTGGGGTGAGGTGTCAATTGACCAATAGGAAATGTAACTCCAACTTCTCCAAAAATAGGGGGAGGTGGAGTAACTTCCATGAATGGATTGACACCACACACACATGCACCCACTAACATAAAAGGCCTATTAAATAGCTCACATTATTAAACTACCTAAGCAAGCTTAAAAAGATGTGTAGGAAAAACCTTATAATAAGGAATAAAAAACCTACACTAACAGAGATGAAAAAGATACAACAATGAGAAAAGAGAATAAATGTCATTTATGTCAAGAGGAAGTATTACAGATACGGGGATCAACTCAAGGCATATTTATTATCCCTAGTTTGACAGAGGCTACCTCTCAGGGGGAGAAAGTAGATGAAAGACAATATAGGTTGATGCAGATAGCGGAAGACACTTCTGTATTTTCTGAATTGGGAGACTGCTCATCCTTTGTCCTTGACGTCAAAGGGGGAGAGATTCAAGATTAGTGAATTGGATTAATAAAGACATCATTCACAACTATTGAGGAGGATTTGCCATCAATGACAAAGGGGGAGATTGTTGCACATGTTGTCATTGATGTCAAAGAAGGTGTAAAGTTGAACATGTAGTCATTGATGTCAAAGAAGTTGTAAAGTTGCATAAATTGTCTTTGATTCTCCCAGATCAATTAACTTAGTCTGAAGGTGTTTGACTAATAGAATAGAGATGAAGGGACATGGTTACTGATCATGATGGAGAATTTTAATGTTACATGCCTGGAAGGCTTTCAAGATAAACCTATTGTATGTCTGAGCACTACTAATGGCATTGGCACTAAGGAGATTTGGCAGGTAATGCAGATAGTTTGAGTGATGTGTAGTTGTGGAGAAGGATCAATATCATCATTTATGGTGTCAAGGATGTGAAACTACATTAGAGTAAATTAGTATAGCTTTATGCTTTGCAATCATACCACCTATGCAAATAGGAGTTCAATGTTTCATCCTCTGCTCCTAAACAAATGTTTGTTTGCTAATTACACTTTTATATGGGTTCTTGCAAGTTAGGGTTTGACTATTTGTTTGAGGTCCTAAAACTCTAAGGACCTAATTGTCTTCAAGAGAAAAGTTCCTTTTCTTTTGTGGAATCATTTCAACCTTATTATTTTATCTAGTTTATCCTCTACCAAAGGTTGCCTTCAAAAGTTGAGGATTCTACCAAAGGTTTCTTTTAGAAGCTGAGGATCAAATCTCAAGACATTGATTCTTGATGGTAGGTTAGGGTTTGCAAATATTTGAAGACCTAACCCTAGCACCTTGAAAATAAGTCACAAAATGCACTTATCATAAATGGGCTCCTTTATATTCTAATTGTTGCAAGTATGGGTCTAACCAGTGTTGTCATTGATGTCAACATACTCATGTTGCATTAATTAGAAGGATTTGATGAGCTGTGTGCTGAGGATATTGAGAAAATTAGTCTCAAACAGGAACAGTGAAGAATAGTGATAACAAGAAGGTAAAAGTCCTCAATAGGTTGAGGATCAGAGGATGCGGTTTAAAGGGTTTGTAGATATAAGTCTTGAGATGCTCCAGTCAAGTTTTCAGAGGTCCGCATGAAGATCTGAAGAAGTTGTGGTCACTCAAGTAGAACTGGTTCTGGCAGGTGTTTAGAGGTGACAGAGTGTCATAGATAGGTCCGGTGAAATCTAGAAATTCACCATCCCATTCTGTAGATTTGAGGAAGTGTTGAGGATGTCTCTGTGAAGCATCAACTAGATTGGTTCATGGTTTGAAGGTTTAGAAGATCCTATTCCTTTGTGACAGTGACGATAGACTGTGTTCTTGAAGCTCTGGATGAAGGAGAGAAGAATTCCAGTAGGCTGATGAAGTATGGATGGTCTTGGTGATTTCGGGAAGGTTATGATGATCGTTGGATCATGTCCAGTTCATGTTGGTGGTCCGCATTGAAGTTAGAGTTTGCATTTGAAGAATAACCACCGGATATTGGTGTTCTTCTTGAGACTGGCCGATCGGATGTATTACATGTCTGGCGGATGTTCTTGTAGGTGTTTGCTGACTTAGATGATTGTTCCTAAGTCGATGCCCTGTATAAATAAGGGATTGTGAAGTCATTTTGGAGTGTGTCAAGTGGGGATGAGCAAGTGGTAGCAAAGAGGAGAGCGAAAGGCAAAGCAGAAGTATTGAGCTTAATGGAACTAATTCAAGCATGGTGAAGATGCTATTCTCCAGTTCATGTATGTGATACTTATTTCTTTGTAGACAGTGTGTCTCTTGTAGGCAGTGAGCCTCTTGTGAGCAGTGTGCTCAGGCAGTGAGCCCTAATTGGCATGTGCCATTTTGTTTTTTCTATTCTTCTAACAGAGAATACATTCTTGCGTTAATCACCCCGTGGTTTTTCCCTTAACCGAGTTTTCCACGTCAAAATCTTGGTGTCTCATGTGTTGATGAGTTTCTGCTTTTGATTTGAATGCATTATGTCTCATGTTTAATATGCTGCTAATCACCAAAAGGATTTAAGTGTGTAAATTGTGAGAAAGTTTTGCACAACTGATTCACCCCCCTCTCAGTTGTGTGCCCTAAGTCTAACACTAATTTGATGGGGACTTGTGATCACCGGTCACTTATAACTTAAGTGACAACTTAAGTCCACCACCATCGTAGGATGACCGATCCCTCGACCTAGTCGAGACTGGCTTCTCCCTTCAACTCCTTGTAAAGTGGCGCCAATGTCTTTATCAATGGTGGCTATTAAATCTTTCGATGGCACAAAGTTGTTCATCAATGGTGATCATTTAAACCCCAACGGCTACCTTCCTAATTGTACATTTTGACAGACAGTTACCCGTATGTCTGGTTTTACAGCAGTTTGAACAGTTTTTTTAACTGCTTTTTGAGGCGATGGGTTTAGCAGTTTCAACAACTATATTAGGTTTGTATCCTGAGCATTTGTAGGTGATGTATCTATATAAATCAATTAAATGTGTTTGTGTGAGGTTGTTGATGGATTTTTGAAGAAATATTCTTTGCATAATTGAAGAAGAAGAGTGTTTAATAATGTGTACATACAGGCCAAAGGGAGCAGAGTAATTCTAATTGCAGATGTTGTATTTGTATAGTGTGTATGGATGAAATTGATGTAATAAAATGAACACATAAGGAGTGTTGCAGGGGATGTAATTGAAAGGGGTTTTCAATGTAAATGTGTTTTGGGTTTAGTTACTGTATGTTGCAGGAGGTGTACATGTTCTTGATGCCATTGTAAATAGAGTAGTACTCTGTACATTTATTTTCTTTTGTGATTGGAGTTGGTGCTCCTAAGTGAATTGGAGTTGGTGCTCCTAAACAAATTGTAATAAGTGAGATTTGGTTAGTGAGACCTAATAGTGATTTTCTTGTGAAGTTGGATTGATTAAGCAAACCCAACCAACATTTCACATAGTGGTTTTTCCCTTTTTAGGGTTTTCCACATACATACCTATGTCATGGTGCAATTTATGTGATTTCATTATTCTCTAAGTATTCTGGTGTGTTTGAATTAATTGCTTTTAAAAGTATTGGATTATTGAATTAACTAGTTTTATTGTACCACTGATTCACCCCCCTCTTAGTGGTCAAGTGTATTCCAACACATACATCCAATACTCCAAGCACCTATATTTATTGAGTTTCAAGGCCAACATGGGAAGACTCTATAGGTAGGCATCCAACTTGGCCTCATTGTCAATATCCAATGCCTTAGGACACTTATTCAACATGCATTCAACCTCCTTACATCCGTCATAACCTGTAAGTTTGACTTTCCCAAGATGGAGTGCTCCAACCAAGAATAGACTATGACAGATGCTCTTACACATCTTACAACTATCATAGAATCTGTCATACATGAAAACACTTACACATGTAAGAGAATCTGTCATAACTAACTAATAATAGCATATTCCTCTTACATGTCATAGTTGAACTTGGGCACCCAAAGATGCCTTCCTCATAGGCAAAGATGCTTTATGAGACTTGTCTTCACCTATCATAGGAATCTCTATTTCTAGCTCTTACATGTTATAGATTATGTTATACATCATAACCTCTTACACAAGCCACAAGATGCCAACACATAGCATATTAGTGCCACCTCAATAGGGATGTCTACATTCTCATGAGTTGACTTGTCCATCCAAGTCACATTACAAGTGGAATGACATCTCACTATGCCATCTCACACTAAATAACAAAACAAGATGTGCAAACTTAATTACAACATAGGCAAATAAATACATATACAATCAAATATTAAATGCTAGGAATTGCAAGGTTGAGACACGTTAATTCCCAACATTCTCCCACTTGTCGAACACCTTGCAAGAGCTAATAGAATGACAAGATTTAACTGCTAGGGGCCAAGAGGCCCATAGACTCTGAACACCATCTGAACTTCTTTGTGCTCACATGTTTTGTCAAGGAATCTGCAACATTAACCAAAGTGTCAACTTTCTCCAAATTCACCTTCCCATCCTCTACCATGTCACAAACAAAATGGTACTAGACATCAATATGCTTGGTCCTCATGTGGAAAGTAGGATTCTTCGCCAAACAAATGGCACTCTGGATGTCACAAGAAATGGTAATATTCCCTGTGTCAAACCTAATGTTTGAACATAATCTCTTAACTGAAATGGTTTCCTTACAAGCATGAGTAGCTGCCATGTACTCTACTTCAGTCGTGGAAAAAGTGACCACACGTTTCTACTTACTCATCCAACTAATAGCACCACCGAACATAGTGAATACATAAGCACTAGTGGATCTCTTGCTGCTAATGTCACCTGCCCAATCAAAATCCACATATCCTCAAATACTCACAGAATGTTGAGGTCCTATAGGATAACTATGATAACATATGTAATACTTAGAAGTACCCTACAAATATCTGAACACTCTCTTCACTACATCCCAATGTACCCATCAAGGATTAGCCATAAATCGACTAAGGACTCCCACTGCTTAGGCAATGTCTGCTCTTGTACAAACCATAGCATACATCAAGCTACCAACCACACTAGCATAAGGAACTGTGCTCATCCTCTGTCTCAGAAGGAGACTTTGGACAATCTGCAACAGATAACTTTGTCCCTATTCTAACAGGAATAATCAAAGGTTTGCAATCTACCATGCTGAATCTCTCCTACACAGTGTTAACATACTTACTCTAGCCTAACCAAAGTTTTTTGTTTGCTTTGTCTCTTCTGATCTCCATCCCCAGAATGTATCCGGATGTCCCTAGATTTTTCATTTCAAACTCTGCTAACAACTGAGATGTCAAATCAGGAATTAAACTTTTACCATTCCCAATTAGCAACATATCATCAACATACAAAACAATAATGAGAATGTAGTCATTGTCAAACTTGTAATAAACACAATGATTTGATTTCGATCTTAGAAATTTAATACTCAACACAAAGGTATCAAAATTTTGGTACCACATCCTAGGAGACTGTTTCAAACCATACAAAGACTTTTTTAACTTGCAAACCAGATTTTCTTTACCTTCAATAATGTAGTGCTCTAGTTGTGACATATAAATCTCCTCCTCCAAGTCACCATGAAGGAATGTTGTCTTCACATCCATCTACTCCACTTCTAAATCATACAATGCTACAAGAGATAAAAAGAATTGAACAAATGTCAGCTTTGCAATGGGAGAAAAAATTTCACTATAATCAACTCCCTCCACTTGAGAATACCCCTTCGCAACCAATCTAGCCTTATATTTCTCAACACTGCCATTTGTACCAAATTTCTTTTTGAACACCCATTTGCATCCAATAGGTTTCCGTCCTTCAAGCAAAGGCACCAAGTCCCAAGTATTGTTCTTTTTCAAAGAAGCCATCTCCTCTTCTATGGCCTCCTTCCAGGAACTTGCATCTTTCATACCCATAGCCTCTTTCATAGTTCTAGGCTCATCAGTGTTAGAAATCAAGGTAAAAATACAACTAGAATCTCCTCATCATTAGGTCCAACAGATGTCTTCAGTTCAACTTTCTCAACGGTGGAAGGAAGCTGAACCACATCCTCTTTCTTCTCTTCTTTCTTTGGCTGTAAAACAACAGAAGAAGGATTAAGCTCTCTGAAGATAACACTTCTGCTATATATAAATCTCTTAGCCACTAGATCCCAAAGCTTGTACTCTTTCACACCAATGCCATAACTGATGAAGACACATTTTACTGACTTATTTTCCAACTTAGACATCTTCTCTTTAGGCACATGTGCATATACCTCACAACCATATACTTTAATGTGTCTTAATGTAGGATTCTTACCAGACCACACCTCCATCCATAGGTGTCTTATCAATGAGCGTCGATGTAGGAGACCTGTTAACCAAGTAACAAGTAGTAGCAACAGCTTTAGCCCAAAACTTTTGTTCAAGGCCAACTCCACTTAGTATACTTGTAGCCCTCTCCATCAACATTCTATTCATCCTCTCTATAACTCCATTCTATTGAGGGGTATACAGAGTTGTCTTGTGCCTCTCAATGCCTTGTTCTTTACAGAACTTGTCAAAATCTGTTGAACAACACTCACCATCATTGTCAGTTTTCAAACACTTAATATTTCTATCCTTTTGATTCTGTACAAGAGATTTGAACTCTTTGAATCTTGCAAAGACTTCAGATTTACTTCTAAGGAAATACACCCATGTCCTTCTACTGTAGTCATCAATAAATGAAACAAAATATATAGATTTTGAAATCGAAGGAACATTAACAGGACCAAATACATCAGAATGAATCAAATCCAACACCTCAGAAGATTTGTGAGAACTAGAATAAAACTAAACATGGTTTTATTTTCCATATATGCAATATTCACAGAAATCAAACTCAAGGTTACAATCATTCATTCCCTTAATGAGGTTTTTATTTTTCAGGGTCCTCAAACCCTTTTCACCAATGTGGCCAAGCCTTTGGTGCCATAACATTATCTTCTCTATTGGAAGTTTCATCTCCATAGAATGAGCACCCTTGGGTACCCAAAAAGCATGACAATCAAAAGTAGATATAATAGTCTTCTTGGCTACTAGTTCCAATGGTGAGGATGAAGACTCTGAAGCTCTCTTCTTCGAAATAGAGGCACTATTGCACTAAACCACAAATGCATCAAGCTGAAACAGAGTGCCAATCCAAACATCCTTAGCTAGCACCATAGCTCCTCTAGTCATCTTACATCCTCCATTTGAGAAAATAACCTGCACACCCAAATCATTCAACTTACTTATAGAAAGAAGGTTTTGTACCAAACCAGGGATATGCAGAACAACATTGATCCCCTTCACTCATCCATCAAGGAATCGAATCAAGACTCTTCCACGGCCAACAATCTTTAGGTGAGAGTCATCACCCAAGTACACCTTCCCACCATCTAACTCTTCATACTTTGAAAACCAATCTTTGTGTGAGGTCATGTGAAAAGATGCACTGGAGTCGATTAGCCACACATCCTTAGATGCATGTGTTGCCAAGGTACCAACAAACGCTTCTCCATATTCTTGAGAGGACTTGTCAGAATCTAAATCATAGTTCTTTTTCTTTTTCTTCTTCTCCTCCTTGCACTCCTTGTGGAAATGACCAGATTTTCCGTAGTTCCAACATAAAGCCTTAGAATTTCTAGGAGACTTAGATCTCCCATGGGATTTGGATCCTCCTTTGTCTTTTTTATTTCCTTTCTCTTTAGGTCAACCACGAACTGCAAGAGCCTCCTTAGTCTGCTCAGAAGACTTTCTCTACATCTCTTCAAATAACAGTGAAGAAACCACTTTGTCCATCTTGAAGGTGCTAGTGGTACTCTCGATGGTCATGACAAGGTGGTCCCACAAATCTGGTAAGGAACATAGTAATGTCATGCAATGATCCTCCTCCTCCATCTTTACACCAATGGAGGTCAACTAGGCAACAAGCATATTGAATGCATTAAGGTGATCTGCAACAGATCCTCCATCTCCCATCCTCAGAGAATACAATTTATTTCGTAGGAATAGCTTGTTCACCAGGGATTTATCTTGATAAACATCTCCAAGTTTCTTCCAAAAGTGTTTTGCAGTCTTCTCTTCATGGATATTCAGGAGCACTGGATCGGCCAAACAAAGCCTTATCAGACCCTTTGCTTTCTGATCCATCAGATCCCAATCTTTTTGATTCATGCTCGATGGCTTGGTGTTGGATACTGTGAGCCATAGATCTCTATCCACAACATGTCTTCCATCTTGAGTTTCCACAACTTAAATTTTCCTCCATTGAATCTTTATTTCAAATCTCCCATATGTGCTTTCCATTTTCTTCCCACAACAAGATCACAAAATCCTCTACACAAGCTCCCACTCAGTCAAAGATCAGTACAAAAAACCCTCTACCCAACAACTAAAACCAAAGGTGATCAAGCTCTGATACCAACTAAAAGGAAGCAAGGTACGTAGAATAGCTTCCTACACCGAACTAATGAGGGGAGAGTTATGCAATTTTTTTAAATCCTTTACAGTTATAGATATGTGTTACACATTAACATAGAGATTAATCAAAACATCAAATGCAAGAACAATGCCAAAGACACAAGATATACGTGGGGAAACCCTTTTGGCTGAAAAACCCCACACTCCAAAACTTGCACAATGTATTAACAAATCAAATGTTGATTACAATACACTTTCAATGCAAGTTATTTTAGGACTTCCCAAGATTTTAATTCTAGAGCAATTATGATAGCATAACAATACCTGCAAATGAACCATACATCCAATACTCGAAGCACTTATATTTATTGAGTTTCAAGGGCAACATGGGAAGCTTCCAGAGGTAGGCGTCCAACTTGGCCTCATGGTCAATATCCAATGCCTTAGGACACTTGTTCAACATGCATTCAACCTCCTTACATCTGTCATAACCTATAAGTTTGATTTTCCCAAGATGGAGCACTCCAACCAAGAATAGACTATGATAGATGCTCTTACACATCTTACAACTATCATAGAATCTGTCATACATGACAACACTTACACATGTAAGAGAATCTATCATAACTAACTAATAATAGCATATTCCTCTTACAACATGTCATAGTCAAACCTAGGCACCCAAGGATGCCTTCCTGACATGCAAAGATGCATTATGACACTTGTCTTCACCTATCGTAGGAATCTCTATTTCCGGCTCTTACATGTCATAGATTTTGTCATACGTCATAACCTCTTACACAAGCCACAAGATGCCGATAGATGGCATACTAGTGCCACCTCAAATGGGACGTCTACGTTCTCATGAGTTGACTTGTCCATCCAAGTCACATTACAAGTGGAATGACATCTCACTATGCCATCTTAGACTAAAAGACAAAACATGATGTGCAAACTTAAATACAACATAGGCAAATAAATAAATATATAATCAAATATTAAATGCTAGAAATTAAGAGGTTGAGACACCTTAATTCCCAACAAAGAATAGAACCTAAAACTTTTGTTGATGCTAGTAAGGATGAAGGATGGATACAAGCAATGGAATAAGAACTAAATCAGATAGAGAAGAATTAGACTTGGGAATTGGTGCCAAGGCCTGTAGACAAAAATGTGATAGGTACAAAGTGGGTATTCAAAAATAAATTGAATGAAGATGGAGAAGTGGTTAGAAATAAAGAAAGATTGGTTTGAAAAGTCTATTCACAAGTAGAAGGAATTGATTTTGAGGATACTTTTTCTCTGGTGGCAAGAATGGAAGCAATCAGGATGTTTCTTGCATTTACAATTCATAAGGGTTTCAAGATATTTCAAATGGACATCAAATCTGTATTCTTGAATGGTGACTTAGAAGAAGTCTACATAGAGAAGCCTGATGGATTTTAGTTATCAAAAGACCCAAATATGGTATGTAGACTTAAGAAGGTTTTGTATGGTCTCAAAAAAGCCCCTAGGGCATGGTATGCAAGGTTGGACAAGTACTTACTCCAGCAGGGATTCAAGAAAGGTACCGCAAATAGTATCTTTACCTCAAAATTGAGGATGAACAAATTGTAATAGTTGTTGTGTATGTTGATGATATAATCTTTGGTGGCAATGATGAGATGTGTACAAAGTTTGCAGAAGAGATGCAAAAGCAATTTGAAATGTCTATGATAGGTGAGCTATCATTCTTCTTGGACTCCAAATTACTCAATTAGATGATTGCATATTTATCTCTGAAGCCAAGTATGTAAAGGAGATGTTGAAGAAGTTTGGTATGGAGGATTGCAAACTAGTGAGTACTCCTATGGTAACAAGTTGTCATTTGAGCAAAGATAATGAGTCACCTTAGGTTGATTAGACTCTGTATAGGTCTATGTTTGGAGGCCTACTATACTTAATATCATCAAGGCCTGACATTATGCAAGTTATTTGCTTGGTTGCAAGGTTTCAAGCCGATCGAAGAGAAACACATGTGAAGGAAGTCAAAAGGATCTTCAGATATTTGAAGAGCACTCTGGAATATGGATTGTGGTATCAAAAAGGTGATGAATTTTCCCTGAATGCTTATACTAATGCAGATTGGGCTGGCAGTGTTGATGATAAAATAAGTAGCAATGGTGGAGCTTTCTTTTTGGGAGACAGATTGGTCTCATGGTTTAGTAAGAAGTAGGATTCAGTATCCTTATCAACAACAGAAGTAGAATATATAGCTACAGCAACCTGCTGCACTCAAGTGTTGTGGATGAAGCAAACATTGAAGGATATCAAGGTAATGTATGATGATCACATTCTTATTTTTTGTGACAATATAAGTGCCATCAATATCTCAAGGAATCTAGTGATGCATTCTAGAACAAAGAACATATCTATCAAGTATCACTTTTGAGAGAGAAGGTCGCAAACCAAGAGGTAAAATTGGAATATGTACCTACAAAGGATCAAGTTGCATACATCTTTACAAAGGCACTTTCTAAGGAAACATTTGAATATCTTAGACAGAAGTTAGGGGTTGTTGCCCCTCCTTCTAACTAGATGCATATATGATGCATATGTCCATAGGGAGTAGTTCAAGACATATTTTTATCCCTGGATTGACAGGGGTTGCCTCTCAGGGGATTAGGTATAAAGAGACTAAGGAGGATGACAAGGATTGTGCAGATAGGGGGAGATTATGTGTTTTTGTAGGTATTGTTACTAATTTTTGTTCACACTATAATTAGTTAGACCTAAGTGTAGTTGTTCAAAAGGAATAAAAGAAAACTTTAAATTTATGCATTTAATGAACAGTTGATGTCTTGACAAAGCAGAGATGGAATTCAGTTGACAGGATAACCCATCAGTCTAATCAAGACCAACGAATCAGCATGAAAAGAGAATCAGGCTATCAAGGTATCAATCATTCAAGAAATACAGTTGATTTAACATAGTGTTATCTTTTAGGAGTTATAAGACATATTGATTAATTCAGTTAATCAGATTTGACAGAAAGAAGAAAGATATTTGTTTAAACTGTTATTTCATGTCATGTTTTGAACATACAATTCAATATCTGTTACTTTATCCTATGCATTGATTGAAAAGGAAATACACATACATCAAGTGCATAAGATAAAATAACTGATCATGTTTAAAAGAAGTATTCAAATGTGTCCCACACAAGCTGTGGGAGTAACTAGACTGAGCAATGCAGACATGCAAGCTATATATCTGATGATAAAAGAAATAATAAGAACATATGATAAAGGTAAACATCCATCATTGTCTAAGCAAGAAGGTTGTTTTGTTGATGTTGATCTTCAGTCTTCATCTTCAGGTCCTATCATCAGTTGAACTTGCAAAAATTGGGGAAAGTCTTGTTAGAGCTCCGGATGTTTAAAGTTATCATATGCTTTATCAAACAGACATATCAACTTGTCACATCATGCATTTCATATGAAAGATTCAAATTAGTGATCAGGATCAGCAAAGAGAATCATAAAGTAATCAGATATGAGTATCAAAAGCAGAAAAGGATAGCCTAGTAGGTGCCTTAGATTGGAAATCAAAGGTACATTTTTATGACTAACATGTGTGTTTGATGTGTAGGTACATATAAACATTCATTTTCAATTTCTTCTCATAACATGTGGAGTAAATGTGGCTCCCACAAGGGTTGAGCCCAGCATGTCTATCATAGAGCCATTTATGCTTTCAAGCAGTATGAAAGAAAGAGATATAAGTACAGAAATGAAGTACAAATGTTATCCTGTGGCTGCTCATAATGAACGTAACCTACAGATGCAGGTATGATCAAAGAAACTTACAAATGTATTACATATTCTATTCATTGTTATGATATAGAAATGATTACAACTTATTTCACTGCATCAATTGGCCAACAAATGCCAAATCTAAAGCCACTAATATGCTGAAATCAGCATTCAAATAGTACAGATCTGATAAGAAGAATATGATGTTATGGCCAAAGCAACAAAAGGTCAAAGACCAATCATGTATTGCAATGCTATACATTATAATGAGTAGACAGGGAAGCTCTTAAACAGGGTATAAATTAAGAGCCTATGTAGAGGATAATAGTCTTGTTCATTAAAAACTCAAGTTGATCAAGGAAAGCACAACCATGATTATCGAAGGTAGTCAAACAATCAAGAAGATAATGCCAAGGTATAGTAGTACACTCAAGAGCATGCCTAAGTTAAAGGAAATGCCATCAAGGTAAGCACTGCCTTATTTTTAAAGACTTTGTACTATCATAGGAAGGAGATTATGTAAGAGACAAAAGGTGCAGTCATCAAGATGCATGAAGAAACAACTAATTAAAAGGGAACAATAGTATCATGAGTATCAAGCTTATACAGCTAGGGTAGAATCACAATCAACATCTAAGGATAATCAATTATCATGGGATAGTCTTAGAAGAAGGAATGTACCATCATAAAAGACAGTAATAGTATGAGGAACAATCAAGTCTATTGCCATATGACTAAGTCTTTCCATGTAGCTGCCATAGTCACAGTATAACCAAATGAACATCATCCAGATTGTTAAAGTGATATATGAAAACCATAGCATGATCACAAAGTACAAATGTGATGTACTTTTCCATAACATCTAAGAACAAGTACTTATCACTTTGGTTGAGGTATGAGATTACTATTGAATGCTATAGAACAACCCAAGGAGATCAAAGCTACAAAACAGTCACCGTGAACTACAATTAAATACCCTGTGTTAACAACCATACGTCTGAAAGAACAATTATTTGCATCATTTTGAGTTTCATTAAGGAACATAGGATTCATGTTCAGTTAGAGGACATGATTATACATTGCAAAGGAGATAAGGAGCAGCTAAAGGAACAATATTCATAATGCAGAGAATCAAAGAGTTCATGAACTGTAGCAGCATGATAGTCTTAAAGAGCTTCTGATCAACAACATCACCACTATAACAATGTTAAAGTATAGTCAAAGCATTTAATGAAACAAACATATTTCCTAAGAGTCAGAGTGAAAGAAGGTACTCATCATAGAAGATAAGCATCCACATTGGATCAATATCAAGGCATAACACCTCATCAAAAGATTTTTTAACTAGAAGAAGATGATGTAACAACAAGATGATTGATAGGAGAGTCATAAGGGGATAGCCATGAAGCTCAGTAATAAGGACATGCTACAGGACATGATGATGTTGAAAGATGATGGACAATGTTGAGAACAACTGACAAGGCACCAAGATCCTGATAAGATATCATGAGCTCAAAACACTCTAAACTAGAGCAGATACAGTGGTGCATAGTGGATGAGGACAAATAAGATTAAGTCTAACAGTCAGGAGCATAAGATGATAGTATTAAACAGTGAGATCTCATATAGGCCCTTTGAAGGCAAAGCACACTAATGAAATGAAGAGGACAATAGTACATCATGAAGATAATTTTATTTTGTCAAAACTCTTACTATATGCCTTGAAACCCTTGTTTCAAAATTTTGAAACCTTACTCATGCATACAGTTAATAGTGCCAGAGGAAAGAAATAATAGAGCAGGTCGTGACACCAAGGAGATTCAGAAATGCAATACCCACTTCATAAATTGCAAAAAACCATACATAGTGCCTTCTTTTGGCCTTTTTCAGACAAATAAATTCAAGTGAAAAATTGCTCAGAGGACAACTTACCAGAGTTAAAGTTGTTGAGAAGCTGTGCCATATATTTGCTCTCAATGGTCATTGCACAACACAAAGGAAGGAGCAAACACAACAAACAAAACTCATAGTGAAAACCTTATACAGTGGAGAGGCCACAGTTAAGAGTTTTGTTTTTTACAGAAATGAAGGAATGAAACACAGAAAATCAAATTTAGAATGACATTTTTTACCTTCTTGTTGCCAAGTAAAGCTCATAGAGGCCGAATAGGTAAGAAATTGTCTCAGAAAGTAACACAGGAGACCTTTGATAGGAGATCTAAACCCTCATGGTGGTAGAGGCAGGAAGAAGATAGGTAAAAATGAGAAGCATCTTTTAGGGTTTCTTTCTTATTGCCAAATGCCCTAGCCGAGCCATGATTTTTTTCCTTTCTTTTTGACTTTCAAATTCTTGGATAAATCATTGTTATCTATCATGGTCAATACTTGCAAAGGTCATGGAACCTAATGATTTAACCACATGGAAAGGGTCAGGTGCCAAGGAAAGACACAACTTTTTTGCATTTGATTTTGAAGAAGCCAAAAAATCATCATCACGAGAAAGAAAACCTAATGCCTTATAAACCTTTCGTGCCTTTTGTGGTCAACTAATAAATGTGGTTGAATGCTTCAAACTCACAACATGGTCAAAGAATATACCTTTTTATCATATGTAATATGGTTTAAAGGTCAAAGAATATACCTTTTATCATATGTAATATAGTTTAAAGGTCAAAGATACTTTAAAGTGTAATACCTTGTCATTTTTTTAAACATAATTAAAAGATCCCAAGTAAGATTCCTTATTATCATGCAAGGTGGCCGAACAGAGTCAATGAGGTTATTTCATGACCTATGTATTTCTTGAATGCATTGAGTACCAAAGATGGAATCACATGAAGACAAGATATGCATGCAAGGTGGTGGATTGAGGATAAGGTAAATTTTGCAAGGTGGCAGAGTCTGTGACAAAGAGAATTATTCACAAGTGCATAAAAGACAATATACTACATGCATGAAGTCATTGTAAATAAGATCAAATTTGACATGATGGTATTTTTGTATGGGCAAATGAGGCCAATTTTAATATTGTAAATGGAGTTATAAGTGTGCATTTTTGCCTTAAATGCATATGGCATGCAGTTAGGTGATTTTTTCTCACAAGGAGATATAAGGGATTTTTGTTTTCTCCTAAGTCCCTTTTTTTGCTCAAATCATGCAAATTAGGCATGTGTAAATTGGAGAGATAAGGAGATCTATTTTTCTTCTCATGCATGATTTTACAAAACAAATCAAATATAAATAAATAATAAAGTAATATTCTTCAAATTACTTTATTATTCTTCACAAATTGTAAAATCAGAAATAGTACAAGTTGTAACTAACAAAAGAGTAATTATTCTAATTACTTTATTATTTACTCACAATCAATTTTGCAAAAGCAAAATCATGCAAATTGATAAGTTGAGTTAACTAGGCCATCTAGGGGATTTTTGCATGATTTGAGGAGCTATTTGAGGGATCTTGGTCAACTTCTTGGTCAAGCACATGGAGAGGTCCAAATTGGAGCTATTTTTGCTCGATTTGTGGTAGTTTGAGCCCTTATTTTTGGGGATTTTTGAGTAGCTGCAGTTCATTTTTTGCATGCCTCTTAGTGAGAGCAAAGCTATATATTGTAAAGCAAAACTTGTTTTTGCTAGTTCTTGCCTTTTTGCTCTTATACACTTTGAGAGAGAAGGTTTTGTAACTCAATTTTTTACATTTTTATAAAGATGAGCAGGTTACAGGTTCCATTTTTTATCTCTCTTGCAATATTTCCTTTGTTCTTTGAAATCAAGTAGTTGCCTTTCCATTTGATGATAATTGTATGAAGTGATTTGATGAAGTTTTACCGTGTTTAATCATTAAAACCTTTAAAATTATTGTCTCACTATTACTTGAAGCATTAAGCATAGTGATATTATAGGTCTTAGCTTGTGTTAGTGAAAATAATCCTTTTTGTATTGTGAGAAATCCTTTTCCTTCATAAAAGGTCTATTTTCAAGCCTTCCTTAGAAAGACTTTTTGTGATATTTGTGCCAAGATTGGATTGTGTGAGTTAGATTTCTAAGTTATATTGTGAACCAGATTGCATATTTTCTATCCATATTAGGTGCATCACCAAATTTTACAGTTCCATTTCCTTATAATTTCCTTCTTACCCTTTTCCAAAACAGAAAATCACAGTTTCAAAATAGAATATTTTAAGGGAACCAGCCCACAATCTGGAGGTTAAAACTCATTATAGGTCACCCACAACTTGAGTTTGTCCCCATGTTTTGAAGGATTGCAAAGTGTCACATCTTTGTATAAGGGTGCAATCCTCATTGACAAGTACATAAGAAGACCACTAACCCTTTGTCCTTGATGTCAAAGGGGCATAAATTTGCATATCAGGTCAAGTGTTGCCATCAATGCCAAAGGGGGAGATTGTTGCATATATGTTGTCATTGATGTCAATAGAATCATGTTATGGAAGGTTGTATGTGATTTCAATAGTGTAAGAATCAAAGGAGTTGTGAGGTGAAGGACTTGGTGATGATAATAGAGTAAGTGATCAGAAGTGTTGTGAGGTAGAAAGCAAAGTGATGTGTATATAGAGGAGTGATTATCAAAGGTATTATGAGGTGAAGAAGATGATGATGAAAGTCTTGAGCATAGTGATGGATCAATATCATGTATACACAGTTGTACCTTAACTACTGAAGTTCATGGATAGGTGAAAGTTGTGCTAACATGAAGATTCTTGTTTTTGATGAAAAAAGCTATGATTTTATCTATGGTGTTGTGATTATTGTATTCATTGTCTCCTAATGGTAAGCATTGCATAAGATATGAAAGAAAGTGTTAAAGTGCTTCAAACAGTCAAAGGCACATGAAGATGCACTAAAGAAGCTCAGGAGAATGCTCCACATTCCTCCACATTTGAAGGTATTACCTTGTGGTTTGGAAGTGAGACAAAGACAAGTGTGAAGTATGTATGATCCTGATTTCAGAGCATAGAAGTTACCACAGAAGATTCAAGAGCTAGTAGAGTGAAAATAGTGGTTTAGAGTTGTTGCAGCTAGAAAGGGTCAGAGAAATGCTCCGCATTTCTCTGTAGTCGAAGATGTGATCTTGTGTCTTGAAGGATAGTTGGATACAGATGAAAGGTATCATGGTTTAAGTTTCAGATGATAAGATGTACCACAGAGTTTCCTCGGAGTCAGCAGAGTAAAGATAGATCACATTGCTGATTAGGGTTGTCAGGAGGAGAATGTTAAAGCCATCGCATTTCACCGCATTACAATATTTAGCTTTGCTATTTGGAAGATATGTTTAGAATGATTGTATTCTTGTCCATTTCAAGTTTCAAGTGTTGAAGAGTACCACAAGTTTGGTTTTCAATGTTCTATATCATGATTGTGTGATCAGAGTTTGCAAGTGATGTTGGGTTCAATGTCTGTTTGTTTGTGCTAGAATGAAGATGCATAATTCAGACAAAGGAATGTCTGGGAATGTGTTTTCAAGTCATATAATGGTTGTGAAGTGATCCGTATGATGTTATCTAGTCTCTTCGGTACCGCTTTGGGTCTGGAGCAAATGCATGAGAGGTTAAGTGTTTGCTGGGCCAACTTTGTATGATTTGGTGATTACGTCGTGTGTTTGGAAGTGTGCGCCAGATTTGAGATGTGTGCAAAGATAAAATAGGTCCTGTTTATCACTTGGTTTGAACCGCATTAGATTTCTACATGACTTTGGGTGCCGACTTGTTGTGGTCATTGCACGTTTCATGTTACATGTTTCATCTTGGCTGAAATTGGAGAAAATTTTTGAACCTTGTAGAGGATATAAATGAAAGATCTTGTTTGGTGTGAAATGCATGAGAGTGTGAGTGTGTGTGCAAGTGTGAAGGAGTATGTGTGTTGTAGAAGTAGTAGAGTGGTTTGAGTAGAGGTATTGTAGATATATGCCAGTGTGAAGGGTGTTGATGTTGCAGAGGTAATTGATTAGAGGAGTTTGTCAAGTGTGTTGTACAAAGGTTGTAGCCTCTTTCTATAAGTGTTTTAGCACTATAGGGAGTTGTATCTTCCTTTGGTTGAAGCCATAAAAACTGTGATTCAGGGAGTTGTATCTTCCTTTGGGTTGTAGCCCATAAAACTTGTAAATCTGTTTTATTATTTGTGAGGCTAGATTAGGATAGTAGATCCAAGCAACTTGCTCACCATGGTTTTTCCCTTCTAGCATTTTCCACATAAATATGGTGTTATGGTTGTGTGATTGTGTGTTGTGCTTTGAATTGCTTAATCTGCTTCATTACCATTTTAAGGCATTAGAAAGTTTTATTGATAGAGTTGAATTGAATTAAGTTTTGGCATATACTGATTCACCCCCTCTCAGTATATCAGTCTTTTCTAACAATTAATTGTAATCAAATCTGAGCCATTAGTGAAGGATGAATCCTAGACATTAATTGTATAATAAGTGCTCTTGCCTCATCTATAAGTATGCAATCACTCTCTCTTATAAAGATGATCAAGAATTGTTGAGACTTGGCAATATTTTAAAATTAATACAAACAAGATTCATTTTGTGGTGCTTTGGAATTTAAAAAATTATTAAGGCAGACTAAGCTTGATTATCGGTTGAAGAAATTTCTTGCATGGTCCCTTTTCATTTAGTTGAGTTCATTTACAATTGTGAGCAATTATTTCAGATATTTGATGGATCTAATGTACATACCACTAGTCATTTGCTGATAGTAAGTTACTCTATGTGGTTAGTCTGAATGCTTTGTTGAGTTTGATTATGAAGAATTTGATTGAGCTATGCCATATATGGGTGTTTAATGAAATCTTTCATGATTTGAAAATCCTATATTTACCTTTCAAGATTGCACTATCTTTGTAGCTTTGTGGATTGCCTAATTAAATAGAGATTGATTATTTTTACATCTGTTTATTTGGATAAGAGTTTATCATTGTAACTGCCCATAGTTATCATTATAAACCCTTTTTCTTTCTCACTCATATTTTGAGTTTTATTTTGAAATCAATCACATTTAGGTTAGGATTAAGCATCAAATACTTGTTTATCTAATGATAAGAGAATTTATTTTCATTTTTTTTTGTTTGAAAATAGTTAGGGTTCATACATTACTAAATTGTGTTAACCATGAAACATTAATCTTCTTTGGTTTAGTTGTGTAAGGCCCCTTGTTGAAATAAAAAACAACATCAAACAACTGAGTTATCTCACAAGGCCAAGGTGTGGCTGGCATAGACCTTGGGGTAGTCATTTTCCATTTATTTGGGATTTGAGGAGAGATAAGATACTTAGTATTTTATCAAAGTTGTTGTGTGAGAAAACACCTATGAACACTTACTTTCTATATCCAAGTTGAATGATTCTAGTGTGCATGTGGGATTTGGAAAGTCTAGTTGGAAGTTGGTGAGAGCAAACTTGGTGGTTATTAAAGGATCTTAGATTTGGACCTTGTTTGGGCTTAATGTCTCCACATTTTATGACTCTACCAACATAATTGGAAAGACTAAAAATGCATGTATGTTGTGGCACCAAAATTTTGGCCACATAAGTGAAAAAGGTCTTGGGACTATTATTAATAAAAAATTGGTTAGCAATTTTTTGATTACTCTGTTGGTAAAAATGATTTCTATGAGCACTACGTGTTTAGTAAATAGAATAGATCCTCATTTCATGTTGGTATCTATAGAGCAAAGAGATTATTGGAAATCATTCATTCAATTGTGTTTGGTCCAATGGATGTGGGTTCTATGAGAAAATCTTGATATTACGTTACATTCACTGATGATACCTCTAGATATAGCTAGATTTATTTTATGCATGCTAAATATAAAGTTTTCACTAAGTTTAAGGAATTTAAGGCCTTAGTCAAGATTTTAAAATAAGTCAAGATTTGCAATGGTGGTGAATGTTTCTCCAAGGAATTTGATGAGTTCTATAAGCATCTAAGTATTGTTTGGTAGAAGAATACACCATATGCACCTCAACAAAATGGAGTTGTAGAGAGAAAGAACCAAACTCTAATCAAAAGAGCCAAAATTATGTTGAGTGGTATGTAGTTGGATCGGTGCTTTTGGGAAAAGGTTATAAGTATTTCTAGTTATTTTATCAATATATCTCCTTATTTGGATCTTGTTGATAAAACACTTTATGAAGTGTGGATAGGTAAGAATCCTTTTGTTTCACATTTAAGGGTATTTGGTTGTGAGGATTATGTTCATGTGCCTCAAAAAAAGTGATCTAAACTAGATATAAAAGCTCAAAAATGCATCATTGTGGGAAATGGTGAGAATGTAAAAGGTTATAAGATTTGGAACCCTCTAACCTAGAAAATGAATTATTCTAGAGATATGATTTTCAAGGAGTTCAGAGTTTTTTTCAAGTTCTAAACAACCAAAGGAAAAATATGGGAAGAAAATAATACATTTTGAAACTAAGATTTATAAGAAAGAAGATGCACATGTGGAATAATAGATTTATGGATCAACATATGGAAAGGGAGAAGAGGGTTCTAATGAGAGTTCATATGAGGATGTACATGATGAGCAAGTAGAAGAATAGGCAAATCCCCTTACTCCTACCTTAAGGAGATCCATGAGATAGAAGAATCTAGTTGATAGACCTATAGCCCACCAAATTTTAGTTGTTTATTTACTTTATTGAGTACTATTGATGAAACTAGATCTTTTAGGGAGGCTCTCTCTTTTGAGGATAGTGAGTCTTGGATGGAGGCCATGAAAAAGGAGATGATGGCTCTAGATAGTTGTGATACCTGGGATCTTGTGAGTTTCCCAAGGGAAGAAAACCCATTGGTTGCAGGTGGGTATATAAAATTTTTTGGAATAGATGGATGGTTAGAGCAATACAAGGCCAAACCAGTGGCCAAGGGCTACTCCTAGAGAGAGGGAGTTGATTTTGGTGAAATATTCTTTCTTGTTAATAAGTTAACTTCTATTAGATTCCTATTATCTATTGTTGTAGCTTGTGATTTTGAGATTGAGAAAATAGAAGTTAAAACTACTTTATTGCATGGGGATCTTGAAGAGGATATTTATATGTGGTAGCTAGATGGTTTTTTGTAAAGGAAAAGGAACATTTCATTTAAGTTGAAACAATCATTGTATGGTTTGAAACAATCACCCAAGATGTGGTACTAGAAATTTATTGCATTTTCATTGAGTTTGGGTTTTTTAGGAGCAAGGAGGATCACTGTGTTTATATTAAAATTATTGATGATCAAATTCTAACCATTATCATGTATGTGGATGACATGCTATTTATTGAAAACAATAAGGTGGTGATTAGGGAGCTCAAAACTCAACTTTCTGGCACATTTGATATGAAGGATTTGGGGGCTAAAAATTGTATTCTTGGTATGGATATTAGCAATGATCGAGTACATAGAAATCTTTAGTTAGGTCAGATTAAGTATTTTTATACCATTTTATAGTAGTTTAGTATGCATGATTGTAAACCAGTGAGTATTCCATTTTCTATTGGAACTAAGATTTCTTTAGATATGTGTCTCAAATCAGATGATTATTTTGAGGTTATGTCTAACATGTCTTATTCTGGTGCTATTGGTAGCTTGGTGTATGCAATGTTTTACACTAAAACAGATATTGCCCAAGCAGCGAGAGTTTTGAGCAGGTTTTGTCTAACCCTAGTAAGGAGCGTTAGACTTATGTTAAGAGGGTTTTCAAATATTTATGAGGGACTTACAATTACTAGTTGTGTTATCATGGTACTAATAGTGTGAATAAGTCATTGGACATACAGGGCTTTGTAGATGTAGATTAGGCAAGTGACTTGGATAGTCAAAGGTCTACTAGTTGCTACGTGTTTCCTCTATTTGGTGGTGCAATGACTTTGATGAGTAAGAGGCAGCCCATGGTTTCATTTTTTCCTCTATTAAAGTAGAATATATAGATACTACATATGCCTCTAAGGAGGCAATATGGTAATAGAGACTTTGTACCTGGGTATTTGTTTTAATTACAATATTGTTAGAACTAGTTGTGGTAGTTAGAGTGCTATCTGTTTGGCCAGGAATCCCATGTACCATGCTTGTACTAAGCATGTGGATGTTTAATATCACTTTGTGCATGAGATGGTAGAGAATGATAAGGTCTTGTTGTAGAAGTTGACACTCAAGATAATGTTATATATTCACTCATGAAGCCAGTGACCATAGATAAGTTCTCTTGGTGTAGGAAGGTCATGGGCCTTGGATCTTGTACTTGATTTATTTTATGTTTCATATGGATGTATTTGCAATGTAAAATGTCAAGTGGGAGAATGTTAGGACTAACGTGCCATTAACCTTACAAATCTTATGTATATTTTACATCTCTAACACTCTTGGAAGGTGTACTTAGATGCCTAGGGTGTAACCGGAGTAATAATTTGTAATTTAGATTCTCTTAGAATCTTGTATTAGTTTTCATATGCATTCATGAGGGAGGTGGAACAACTATGGTTGTGGTTACATTTGACTTTGGACTCATTTAACACAAATTGCCAATTCTAGGCACTAGGATTGATGAGTGGAGAATATTGTCATAATAGATGGGACTTACATGAGTTGTCTTCTCCAAAATAGATCACTACATTTGAGGATGTGAGCCATTGGGGAGTTTTGAGTGAAAGATGTCTTTACGGTTATGTTTTATATTTAAGGATTCATTAATTGAGACCATGTGATGTCCATGTGAAGTCATTGATTGTATTTATTATTCTTAGAAGATGCTCGCTAAGGTGGGCATGGAGTTTTTGCAAGATACCATGGTTTTGGTATCCATTATTTTGGTGAAACCATTTATGGTTTTGGCCTCATTCTTTTCCTATATATTGGAGGTATGAGATAGTAGTTTGATATGATATTTTTATAAGTACACAGGTGCTGTTAGAATGCTATCAGAGTGTAGATAAGAAGTGTATTGATATTATATCCATGTTATTTTAATATTAATATATACTTGTCTTTTTTCTCTAGATGGTTTTTTTCCCAAAAGGGTTTATCCACGTAAATCATGTGTTGCTGTGGTTTGATGATTTTATTCTTAAATTGCTAATATATGCTTCCACACATAATCTTTTATGGTAATCCATTTATTAAGAGATTAATTTCAGATTTTCATACACTTTGAGAATTTTTTTTATTATAGTAGTTTCACCTTGTTTCTCAACACTCATGTGATGTGATCAATTTCTTTAAGTACAATTGTATACAGGATGTGAAGGTTAGCATATGCCCACATATGAGGGTTAGGTAGATATAGTTGTATTGAACCCAGGAATCCCACAATCCTTGGCTAGGGTGATTATTTAATTTAATTTGAGTTCTTAACTATGTTAACTTACCATTAGACTCTCCCAACTATAAAACCAAACTAATGGATGAAAGTTGTCTAGTACTAAATGCGGAATGTACACATAGTATGAGATGTGGGCATTATTGTCTTTGAAGGTCTATTTAATTTCTATAGTGACTAATGGCATAGTGGACATTTGAGTGACAATATAAATATAGGATGCACTATGATAAACAACACTTGATTTGATTACCTAAATTTTGTAAGATGTCATTGGGCCAATTTTTGGGGACCTTTTGCCATCTCTGAATAGTAGGCAAGCACATGCCTCTATCCTATGTATAGGTACATAGTAGTGTCATACTTTTTGGTAGATGTAAGTACACTACAATAAGAGATCTAAATATTGGAACATCTTAACTACGATAAGATGAGGGTGCAATTATACATTGTCCTTGTGTAAACATGGCCCTTAGCATTAAATATGTCATCAACATAAAATTATAAGTAAAGAAACTTTTGGGAGGTGTAAAAATGGAAGTAAGCTTCATGTACTTAAATAATTCATAGCCCTAGTTCTAAGTTATTCATAATAAGCATCATGATAATGCTTTTGTAAGGGGGAAGGATATCACAATGCAAAATTCAAGTACTAAACTATATTTTATACTTGTAGGTGCTTGAGATGTGAGATTAACTAGGATACACAATTAATTACCAAAACGACAATGTTATCATGAATATTATATCAATAATTGTTAAAATAATATAAGTCATTTTAGTCCTATAATAAGCACTTGGTAAGCATAGTAGGCATTAGTTGGTTTAAGAGTCTTTAGCCTAAGTTTTAGAGATTATAGGTGGAACACTGACTAGTTTGAGTCGATGATAATAGATCTATGAAATTGGAAAGTGATCAATCAATGAGATCAATGGTAAACTTTATTTTTGTTTTAGTACCCTATTGTGTGTCAATCATGACAAATCAATTAGGATGATATTGTAACTATTAATTATAATAGTAATTAACTTGAATTTATTGAAATTATTATCATAGTAATTAACATGCTATATAATAGTAATAATTAACTTGAAATATAAAAATTTCATCCCTGTAGTCAATCACAATTGAATAACTCTAAATGATTCCTCAAAATTTATATTGAAATGTCAACACATTTGTAAAATATGCAATAATGAACTAGAATCACAAGGCCAAATTTTGTAATTAGGTGTATAGGGTATTATAAGATATATAGTAAATTCCATTGCCTTAGTAAAGAAAATCATGGATCTCTATGGGATCTTGTACATTATGAGAATAAAAAAAGTGCATCTCTTTTCATTAGAATAATGGCCTAACATGTAGAGGAAAATTCTTAAGAGTTGTCAACACGATTCATTGTCTCAATGTTCACCTTCAAATTCTTAACCCCAATTTTAGAAGCACATGCAAACTCATTTCAATTTATGATTATCTTTCCCTTTCTTATATAGTTTTATATAAAATGTATTTTCTTATAGTCCCATTAACTTGATTTGATTGGTAATAGACAACTATATATATATTAAATTTTAAATTAATACTTATAACTAGCAAATTGTTATTATAGTTACAATTTATTATGATGTTTTAAGTAAGTTAGGATTTGAAATGGGACATAAGTTATAATAGTCATGGTAATTAATGTATCCATTGAGTATCACAATCTAATAAGTTGTAATTACATAGAATTCAATTTTAACAATTGGTTGATGTGTTTGTTTCTCAATGATGTAGTGGATGAGAGGGAGAGGTGGTGGGTAGGAGGTTTCCTGTGAGTGGCTATTCTCTTGACAAAATGAACTATGGCCATCATGCATGCATCCATACCATGCATGGTCAGTAAAAATAAGTTAAATATTGTTTACTTCAATTAAATGTGAGCCACCATGCAATAGAGTTGGATGAGGCATGCATTGATAGAATACAGATCACAAGTTTGAATTGTAGAACTGAACTACATAATGACATGTTTAAAAACACACTATAATTTTTAGCAAGTTATTGAAAATTAGAGTGTTTTTTAAACACACTTCAAAAATATTCTAAGTATTTACTACGTGGCAAGATGGGCATGCTAGCCATATATCTGTATTTGATGCCCATAGGTGCATTTTGTAGCGAGAATAGTTTCTTCCCCTCCTCTCCACTCTATCTTAACAAAAATTTTGACCCGTTATTGGGAATCTTTAATTAATACAACATGGTGAAGTGTTGGGGCACAAAGTAGTAGGAAAGAATAATATATAATCCCAAAAATGTTCAAAAGGGAAATTATTATTTTTAGCTATTGAAGAGAGGGACTTGGTTGTTTTGAGTAGTTTTGACTTGTATAATTGGAGAGAGATCATTGTGTGAAAAGGGCCAAGAGCTCATAGTTGTACAAGCGAAGACACATTTTTCTACTACATGTCGTAGGAGTTAGAAATTCACAACAAACGTTTCATTGCTCTTTTACATCAAGCACATGTGCATTTTTCATCTATAGAACAAGGTCATAGATTTTATTATGATGATTTATAGGGCACGATCAACTTCATAGATAACTTTCAACTTTCTTTTATAAACCCTATTATTTCATTTTATAAGGAAAATTAGTACAAAAATGATGGGATATCACAATAGAGGGATGTTTTACAACTTCCTTGGTAATGAGTCTATTATGTTGTAAAATGTCCTCCTAGGACTTTTACCTCCTAAGTTTAGCTCCAAGGTCCCTTAGATTTAATCATGCATGTTAAAATGAATCCTAAAGAAAACTCCTCCAAACCCATGACAAATGGGACTTAGGGGCCACTCTTAAGCTTAATCAAGTCCCATAATAGGCCCCTGGACTTGGGTACCCATGCCCTAGTCCAAACTTATTTTGTTAGGATCCAAAATTTAAATGTCGACAAAGTGACCATTAAAAGGTTTTCCTTTGTTAGTCTATTCAATTTGAATTACGAATGTTTAGTGGGAATGCATATATAAACATGTTTAAGGCTTCATTTTAAACCTAGAGGGATAATGCAAACTTGTGATCTTGTGCTAAGGATATTCAAGGCTTTCATTGTGTTGCAGAGCAGTATTGTGTTGTGTTTGTACTTGTTTGTTACAGATTTGTCTTCATCAATTCATCTCCTCATGGCATGAAAGATCTTCATATCCTCGTGAGAGCTTCACCTCCGAGGTGACATCTACTTTATGTTTCAATCAATTTATCATATCATTTTCTTTTGCCTCTATCCACCAAGGACACACACTTTATCTAACTACGGTGTTGGAACGCTTGAATGCCATTCCGGGGCTTGACCGAGGCAAGCTCCTAAACACCACAACCCCCAACCCCTCTCTTGTGATTGCAGGTTACAGGTGTGAAATCTTGCGGAGAGGAGTTGCAGGAGGTTGGAGCAGAGGATAAAGATTCAAGATTTGAAGAAAAGAGAAGAAAATATCCCTAATTGAACACAGATGCCCGCTCTAGTGTCCTCTAGTTTTGCATCATTAAGAATCTTGTAGCAGTTTATAGTTTGAAGCAGATTTTGGTTCCAAACCCTCAGAAAAAGTGTCATATTAGACACAGGCACCCGCCCTTGTGTCCTCAAAGTTTTTGCTTTCTAGAATTTGAATCCTGGCATGTTTCTAATCTACATTTAGTACCTTCTTGTGTGAGCATTTGTCGTGTTTCATCCATTTTTTTATAATTTCATATAATTAGGGTTTAAGGCATAATCAGATTAGGGTTTAACAAATTAATCAACAAATTTCAAATTTCCTTATCATTCTAAGTGACACCAAACCTGTAGTTGAGTCCTCTTGCAAAAGTTATGACTTGACTCAGTTTAATGTCCTTGAATGTTATATGTGAAAGGAGGATTTAATCACACTATCAAACATTATCAACATCCCCTCTTTTCCTACATAACATTTTGGTGAACCCATGTTTTTGCTGAATTTTGCACCTTGTTGAGTGTTGTAAATCAGATTTGCATTCATTCATTTCATTTTCACCTTCTTACATTTGAAAAACCTTGCATAACTTTGAAAAAATTGAAAAAATTAAGCATTCTTAGCTTGCACTTAGACATAGTTTGCATTATTGTTATTACATATCATTGAAAACATTTAATTTTCTGATGTTTACATTAGATCTAAGACAAATCTGCAACAAACAAGTACAAACACAACACAATACTACTCTGCAACACACTAAAAGCCTTGAATATCCTTAGCACAAGATCACAAGTTCACATTATCCCTCTAGGTTTAAAATGAAGCCTGAAACATGTTTATATATGCATTCCCGCTAAACATTCATAATTCAAATTGAATAGGTCAACAAAGGGAAACCTTTTAACGATCACTTTGCCAACATTTAAAATTTGGGTCCCAACAAAATAGGTTTGGACTAGGGCATGGACGCTCAAGTCTAGGGGCCCATTTTGGGACTTGATTAAGCTTAAGAATGGCCTCTAAGTTCCATTTGTCATGGGTTTCAGGGGATTTTGCTTCGAGATTTATTTTTAACATGCATGATTAAATCTAAGGGACCTAGGAGCTAAACTTAGGAGGTAAAAGTCCTAGGGGGACATTTTACGACATAACATTTAGCCCCTACTTTAATGTATGTATGATCTTACGACTCATACATGCATTAAGTACGGTCGAAAACACATCAAACACGCCAGGTACTTGAAGCTAAGGCATACACAAAGATTGAGGAACTATTTCTAGCCCCCAATCTCAAGTAAGCACTAGAAGACACATGGCAGTCACATAAAACACAATAAAGACAATAGGAAGCACGCAAGACACGAAGAAGACAATATTGAAGACATGTAAAACATGATGAATACATGAGAGCAGTCACGCAAAACACGATGAAGACATTGATATAGCATTTTCATAACATTTTCATATATAAAATGAAATCCTAAAAAGCACACAAAACAAAACTTAAAATGTAGGAGGAGCTCATCACTACACCCTTAATACTACACCTGGGGGAAAACATGGAATACAAAGCCCAAGTGTGGGAGGAGTTCATTGCTACACCCTTGAAACCACACATGGGGGAAAACACACCAAACAAAACTTGAGTGTGGGAGGAGCTCATCGCTACACCCTTGAAACCACACATGGGGGAAGACATGCCAAACAAAACCTAAGTGTGGGAGGAGCTCATCACTACACCCTTGAAACCACACATGGGGGAAAACACACGGAATACACAAGCGCCGTATAGCATGCCATAGACATACTATATGTCTTATACACGACAAACACAAGTGATGGAAGGAGCTTATTGTTAAGTTCCACCATCTCAAACATGCTACAGAAACACCTGACGGTTGGGCTTATTCCACAACAACTGCCAAAAACACACTTAAGGGAGGATAGCTCAAGATCCAACCTCACCTCCCGATGAGGACTTTGTATAAAAGGATGTGCACTAGTTCAAGAGATACACCATCCCACCTCATGATGAGGGCTTTTGTATAAAAGGATATGCACTAACTCAAGAGATATGTTATCCCACCTCGTGGAGAGGGATTTTTTATTGTAATTGATATAAGGATGTGCACTCATGCCGGAGATACAACATCTTTCCTCATGGAGAGGGCTTACAAAAATGCTTCATTAGTATCAAAATCATCAGACATATATCATTATATATGCCCCCACCTTAAGGTGGTTGATGTTGTGTACCAATATCAAGCACGTTAAGGTAGAGAGAAGACACACAAGGAAACAAGAGCTCTTGCAAAGCTCATGCCCCCAAGATGACATGTGCTTCGCCGAATGTTCCCACAAACACATCGATAAGATATGCTAAGATAAACAACAAGAGATAAGGTTAGAACATCTTACTCTAAGATAATAACCAAATCACATCATGAAAGCTATGCATGAAAATAGTCACATCAAGGACCAAGGCTATACTCACGAGTTCAGAGATGAGTATAACTGTTGGGCTATACTGCAGGTACCTCAGAACTGAGTGTAACAACAAGGTCAGATACCATTCAAAGTGTACAAGAGCAGATTGAGTGGATTGTAAAATGTTAGTTACAAGAAATGCCATAAGACGATACATCACACGAAGTGATTCTACTAGTCAAGCATCGAATATATATATATATATATATATATATATATATATATATATATATATCAACCCCATCTTCATATATGGACTAGGTGCTATTTTGTTAGGACCCAAATTTTAAATGTCGACAAAGTGACCATTAAAAGGTTTCCCTTCGTCAGCATTCAATTTGAATTAGGAATGTTTAGCGAGAATGCATATATAAACATGTTTAAGGCTTCATTTTAAACCTAGAGGGATAATGCGAACTTGTGATCTTGTGCTAAGGATATTCAAGGCTTTCATTGTGTTGTAGAGTAGTATTGTGTTGTGTTTATACTTGTTCATTGCAGATTTGTCTTCATCAATCCATCTCCTCATGGCGTGAAAGATCTTCATCTCCCCATGAGGGCTTCACCTCCGAGGTGACATCTACTTTGTGTTTCAATCAATTTATCATATCATTTGATTTTGCCTCTATCCACCAAGGACACATACTCTATCTAACAATGGTGTTGGAAGGCTTGAATGTCATTTTGGGGCTTGATTGAGGAAAGCTCCTAAACACTACAACCCCCAACCCCTCTCTTGTGATTGTAGGTTACAGATACAAAATCTTGCAGAGAGGAGTTGCAGGAGGTTGGAGCAGAGGATAAATATTTGAGATCTAAAGAAAAGACTAGAAACTACCCCTAATTGGACACAGGTGCCGTCCCAGTGTCCTCTAGTTTTACATCATCGATAATCTTGGAGCAGGTTACAGTCTGAAGTAGATTTTGGTTCCAAACCCTAAAAAAAAGTGCCATATCAGACACAGGCACCTGCCCCTGTGTCCCCAAAGTTGATGCTTTCTAGAATCTAAATCTTGGTATATTTCTAATATGCATTTAGTGCCTTCCTGTGTGAGCATTTTTCATGTTTCATCCATTTGTTTACGATTTCATATAATTAGGGTTTAAGGCATAATCAAATTAGGGTTTAACAAATTAATCAACAAATTCCAAATTTCCTTATCATTCCAAGTGACACCAAACTTGTAGCTGAGCCCTCTTGCAAAAGTTGTGAGTTGACTCAGTTTAACGTCCTTGAATGTTATATGTGAAAGGAGGATTTTATCACACTATCAAACATTATCAACATCCCCTCTTTTCCTACATAACAAAGTCAAACCCCTTTATCAATGAAATAATATCATAGCCACACCAAGAAAACAACACAATGTAGAAGTCTATGATGTTGATGTTGATATATACACTAATGTAATGTAGTAATTCTTTTGCATATGCTTTATGACAAGTTATTTTATGATTATTCGATGAGTATTAATGACCTAGGATTATTTATAAACACATGATCTATATGCTCAACTTGAGGTGTTTTGGCATGCAAGTTAATGGCTAATGAACAAATTCCAAAAGGCTTAGCTGAAGCTAAGATATTTTAAATTTTTTAATTGAGTTAGACTAGGTCGAGGTGTAGTCCTGTAAAGACCACTCCATTATCCAGAATAAAATAATATTATTCCAATAAAATAATAAGAAAAAGAGAGCAATTTAAAAACTTTCCCAACACAAATAAAATCATGAAATAATGATCTCAAATATCTCCCAATAAATATATTCAATTAAAAGAATATTACATAAGCTATAGAGCTTTGAAGTACAAATAGGACCAAGTCCTTTACAACATATCACATCATATAAGTCACACCATACAATATCATCAATACTGAACCTGGTGGAGAGAGAGCATCATCAAGGTGATTAACCACCCAACCACAAGGCTTGAGGAATCTGGTGCAACATGATATCTCTAACATTTAACAAATAGTAATCTATTGCAAATGAGCATATATCATGATATGGCAGAGAGTGAAAATAAATCAAACCAGTGCAAATACTTAATTTGATTTCAAAGTTTTGGCCAAAGAATCTTTTTGAGTTGATAATGATAGCTAGATAGGTTAGTAAACCTGACATACCCTTCTCTGTAACCCCATATTCAACACCCATCCATACTATTTCTCTAACTCTACTTACGTAAAATAACAAAAGTAGAAAATGCATAATTGCAACCAAAATGTACATCATCCAAGATACCATCAATAATGATCATTCACAATCGAGGAAAGCATTAATAAGTTGGAAGACATGTCTTAAATAGACAATTTCGTAGTCTTCAAACATCAATATAAGTCTAAAGAATTTTCCTTGAAGATGCTATTCACATATTTAGACACCTCCCATTCATATAAGATCAAATTCACAAATATGCACCATTCATTGAGGAATGAGAAATTAAAGGTATACTAACTCATAACATTCATATAAAAACTCACAAGATTTTACAAGACATAAATAGGAGAAGATCAAGCTCTCACTGAAAATACAATATATCATTATACCCAAAAGAATTTGTATGTCAAAACTTATTCTAAAATAGCAACTCAAGCATATGGAAAAATAATTACTTAATCTAGATATGAACCATGTAAGTTAGCTTGCAACATATATGGCAAACATAAAAAAGTTTAGCATTTGAAATACAATCGTAGAAAGACTATATATTACCTTAGGTCCTTCATTTTACCTTGCTCTCATCTCCAATTTACTTTCTTTTCTTTAGTAACCTATGCCTGTGTAAAGTCGCTTGATTTCTACAAAACTAGATAAAAGAATTAGTCTTTCAAATAAAATAATATTGTTAAACATCTGATGCATGAAATAGAAAAGAGATAGGACCTAGGGGCCAAACCTAGGCCTCAGGGGCTCATATAAAATGGCCTTGCCTACGTAACACAATCAGAGGCTTCGTAGTTCATCTGCTAGACTTTCAACCTAGTTAGGTTGGCTAAAAAACAAATTTTCATGTTGGTATAATAATAAGTTCATACTAGATTCGTAACAAGAATCTAGGCTCTCTTTTTTGAGCCAAAAATGGGTACAACCTCAATTGGGCAAAGTTTTCTTAAGACAAGTTGATTTTTAACTATTATGTCAGAAAAATGCACCCTTGGGGGATTTTTCCTAAAGGTTTAGCTCCCAAGTCTTTAGATTTGCATTTAGAGCATTTTGCATGTTAAATCAGACTCCCGATGAGAAAACCCATGGGTCTTGTGGCAAATAGGACCTAGGGCGGTGCAATTTAATGAATCTTGAGCAAAGACAAGGGGGTGGACAAGGGCGCTAGTGCCCTAGTACAGCCTTATTTTGGGTCTGCCCTAATTTGAAATGTCAGTTTTGTGACCGTTATTTGGTCTCTAGGCTGACATCATAAGTTTCAAATATGAAATTTTTGGTGGGAATCTTAATAGCTGCATATATAAGCATGTTTAGGTTATCATTTGCAAACTAGAAGATATCTAAAGGATGCTTATGTTTCAAAAGCTATTGGCATACTTGTGATTATCATTGTGTTGTAGAGCATAGCATTTTTTGTTATGTTTGTTTGCAGGTTGGATTACATCTTCTCCTCATGGCATTGACGAGCTTCTTCCTTCCATGAGAGCTTCACCATCAAGGTATCATTTATTGTGCTTTATCAATTATTATCATTTGGTATTTGTCTTTGCCTCCCAAGGGCACGCACTCTCTCTGACAACGGTGTTCAGAAGACTTGAATGTCTCTTCGGGGCTTGACCGAGGCAAGCCTCTAAACACCACAACCCCCTCCCACACTCCTTGTGATTGCAGGTTATAGGTATTGGATCTGGAGAAAGTGGAGTTGAAGAGTAGGAAGGCAGACATTGAAGATTCCAGATTTAAAAGAAGTGGACATGGCCCAACATTTCGGGACAAGGGCGCCATCAACCTTGTCCTCAAATTTCTGGTCATGAGAAACATAAGACATAGTAGAGATCAGTACTGGAAGGAGATTGGGGCTGTGCAGAAAAAGTTGTGCATTGGACTAGGGTGCCATCACTGTTGTCCCAGATTTCTCCATTTTCTATCTGCAAAAAATAGTCAGTTATGTTGGGAATTAAGGTGTCTCAACCTTGGTAATTCCTTGTATTATTTTCGTTGTATTTATTTATTCATTGCCTATGATGTAAATTAATTGTAAATTTTATATTGTCATCTTGTGGGATGTGGCACGGTGATGTGTCATCCTACATGGAAGATGAGAACTTTTAATTTTGTCCTCACATGAGGAGATAGGAATCCCACTTAGTGGTAGGAATATTTTAACATGTGTTGGCATCTTGGATGTTGTGTAAGGGAATATTGACCGAAACGGTCATGATAGATTCCTATGACAATTTTATGACATGCAAGAGTCAGAAATAGGAGATTCTATGAAAGGTACATACAAGTGTCAAAGAGCATCTTTGGGCACCCCAAGGTGGGTTATGACATGTTGTAAGAGAATATGCTATTTATAGCATGTGTATGACAGATTCTCTTATAGCTGTAAGTCACTATGCTATGACAGATTCTATGATGGTCATAAGAGTCGTAGAAGCATCTGTCATTACCCATTTTGGGAATAGGTGATCTCTTTGGCATGGGGTGACCTGACAAGTATCAGGAACATTCTACAAGGTTGGACAAGTGTCTATAGATGTGGGTTTTGGGCCATGAGGCCATGTTGGACGCCCATTCCAAGATAGAGCTAAAATTGCCTTGTAAACTCTATATAAACAGGTGCTTTGAGGAGGTGATGTACTACAAGTTTTATAGGTATTGTTATGCTACTGGATCATCTCCAGATATGAGTGTCAAAGACTCCTACAAGAGTATTGGCTCTAATTTGTATTTTAACCTTCTTTGTTTATGTAATATAGTTGAGCAGTGTTTTAGAGTGTGGGGTTTTTCACCCGTAAGGGTTTCCCCACGTATATCTTGTGTCTCTCTTCTTCTGTCATTCTTTCTTCCTTATGTGTTTTCTGCAACATCTCATGTTAATGGTTTAATGTTGCTATAATAGTTAGGATAAATTTGAATTTGCACTCTCCTCCCCTCATTAGATTAGTGTAGGAAGCGATTTCTACACACCTAGCTTCCTTTCAGTCGGTATCAGAGCCTAGCCAGTTTTTGGTTCTTTTTTGCTAGGTAGGGATTTTTGAGCTAATCTTAGGTTGGGTGGGAGTCTTGTGTAGAGTATTTTGTATCTTGTTGCAGCAAGAAGATGGCAACCACATCTGGAAGGTTAGAGGTTGAGAAATTCAATGGCACTAATTTCGAGTTGTAAAAACTCAAGATGGAGGACCTACTTGTTGATCGTGACCTATGGAAAACCGTATCCGATGTGAAACCTATAGCAATGTCACAAGATGATTGGGACCTCAAAGATCGAAAGGCTAAGTGTCTCATAAGACTCTGTATAGCTAACTCTGTTCTGTCAATTGAACATCCATGAGAAGAAGACAACGAAGGATCTTTGGAAGAAGTTGGGTGATGTTTATTACGCCAAGTCCTTGGTAAACAAACTCTTCCTGAAAAAGAAGTTGTTCACTCTGAAGATGGAAGATGGAGGATCTGTTGCAGATCACATGAATGCTTTCAACATGATCATTACATAGTTGACATCTATGGGTATGAAAATGGAGGAGGATCATTGCATGACCTTGCTTTGTTCTTTTCCGGACTCGTGGGATCATCTTGTGATGGCTATCAGGAGCACCACATCCACTTTCATAATGGATGAAGTGGTATCTTTGCTATTATTTGAAGAGATGCGGAGAAAGTCTTATGTGGCAGCCAAAGAGGCTCTTGCGGTTCGTGGAAGACCCAAGGAGAAAGGGAAAAAGAAAGACAAGAAAGCTGAGAAGGGCAGATCCAAATCCTGTGGGAGATCCAAATCTCTTGGAAATTCCAAAGGCTCTCTGTTGGAACTATGGCAAGTCTAGGAATTTCTGAAAGGAATGCAAAGAGGAGAAGAAAAAGAAGAAGAAAGCTCCTAATTTAGATTCTGACAAAGATGATGGTGATGCCTTCATCGCAGCCTTGGCCACCCATGCATCTAATGATGTGTGGTTGATTGATTCTGGTGCATCATTCCACATGACCCCGCATCAAGACTAGTTTACTAATTATGAAGAGTTCGATGGTGGAAGGGTGTACCTTGGTGATGACTCTCATTTGAAGATTGTTGGTCGTGGAAGAGTTTCAATCTGATTCCCTGATGGACAAGTGAAGGGATCACTGGAGTTATGCACATTCTAGGCCTTGCACAGAACCTATTTTTTGTAAGTATGTTAAATGATGCAGGTGTGTAGGTTGTCTATTCGAAGGATGGATGCAAGATTACAAGAGGATCTATGGTGCTTGCGAAGGGTACTCAGAGGGGTACTCTGTTTCAGCTGGAGGCATGCACTTCACAGTGCAATAGTTCTTCTGACTCAAGGAAATGAGCTGCTGTCACTTCATCCCCACCATCTGAACATGTAGTGAAGAAATCTGTTGTAACCAGATCCGATGGTAGTGCACATGCCATGGAAGCCAAGCTTCCTGCTGAAAAGACTATGTTATGGCATTTGAGATATGGCCACATTGGTGAGAAGGGTTTGCATACCCTGAAAAATAAAAACCTCATTGAGGGGTTAAATGATTGTAATCTCAAGTTTGACTTTTGTGAATATTGCATTTATGGAAAACAAAACTGTGTTCAATTTTACTCTAGTTCTCACAAGTCTTCTGGTGTATTGGATCTAATTCATTCTGATGTGTTTGGTCCTGTGAATGTTCCTTCGATTTCAAAATCTGTATATTTTGTATCTTTCATAGATGATTACAGTAGAAGGACATGGGTTCATTTTATCAAAAGCAAGACTGAAGTCTTTAGTCGGTTTAAGGAGTTTAAAGCCTTTACTGAAAATTAGACTTGTAAAAAGATTAAGTGTTTGAGAACTAACAACGATGGTGAGTTTTGTTTGGCAAAATTCATTAAGTTCTACAAAGAGCAAGGGATTGAAAGGCATAAGACAACTCCATACACCCTGCAACAAAATGGAGTTGCAGAGAGAATGAATAGGACACTGATGGAGAAGGCTAGGAGTATGCTTAGTGGAGCAAGCCTCGAACAAAAGTTTTGGGCTGAAGTTGTTGCCACTGCTTTCTATCTGGTAAACAGATCTCCTACATTAGCTCTTGTTGGCAAAACACCTATGGAGGTGTGGTCTGGTTAGAAGCCTTTAGTAAGGCATCTTCATGTTTTTGGTTGTGAGGCATATGCACATGTGCCTAGGGAGAAATGGTCTAAGTTGGAGAACAAGGTTGTTAAATGTATTTTCATTGGCTATGGTGTCAGTGTGAAAGGATATAAGCTTTGGTATCCTGTGACTAAGAAAGTGTTGTATAGCAGAAGTGTTATCTTCAGAGAGCTAACACCTTCTTTTGTTGTTCTATAGCTAGAACAGTCAGAAAAGAAAGAAGATGTGGTTCAGTTTCCTTCTACCCCTGAGAAGACTGAACCGATAAACCCTGTGAGGCTTGATGATGAGGAGAGCTCTAGCAGCTCTAGAAGCGATGAAGAAGAAGCAGAACCTCAACCTCAGCCATTGAGGAGGTCTACACAAACAAGAAAGCAACCTGATAGGTTTGGTTATTCATTACTTGATTCTAGTTGTGCTTTTGCTTTACTTTCTAACACTGATGAGCCTAGAACTGTGAAAGAGGCTATGGGCATGAAAGATGTAGGTTCTTGGAAGGAGGCCATGGAAGATGAGATGGCTTCTTTGGAAAAGAACAAAACATGGGACTTGGTGCCTTTGTTTGATGAATGAAAACCTGTTGGTTGTAAATGGGTGTTCAAGAAGAAATTTGGTGCAGATGGCAGTGTTGAAAAGTACAAGGCTAGATTGGTTGTGAAGGGGTACTCACAAGTGGAGGGAATTGATTATGGTGAAATTTTCTCTCCCGTTGCAAAGCTAACATCCATTAGATTTCTATTATCTCTTGCAACATCTTATGATTTAGAGGTAGAATAGATGGATGTGAAGACAACTTTCCTTCATGGTGATTTGGAGGAAGAAATCTACATGTCACAGCCAAAGCATTACATAGAGAAAGGTAAAAAAAATTGGTTTGCAAGCTTAAGAAGTCTTTGTATGGTTTGAAGCAATCTCCTAGGATGTGGTACTTGAAGTTTGATGCCTTTGTGTTGTCAATTGGTTATCTGAGATTGAAATCAGATCATTATGTGTATTACAAGTTTGACAATGATCACATTCTCATTATTGCATTGTATGTTGATGATATGTTGTTGATTGGGAATGGTAAGAATATGATTTCTGATTTGAAGTCTCAATTGTCAGCACAGTTTGAGATGAAAAATCTTAGGGCAACTAGGTACATTCTAGGAATGGAGATTAGAAGAGACAGAGCAAACATAAAACTTTGGTTAAGCCAGAGTAAGTATGTGAAGATCATGTTGGATAGGTTTAGCATGGCAGATTGTAGACGAGTGAGTGTTCCTGTTTCATTGGGAACAAAGTTATCTGTTAGTGATTGTCCAAAATCTCCTAGTGAGGTGGAGGACATGAGCAGAGTACCTTATGCTAGTGATGTTGGTAGTTTGATGTATGCTATGGTTTGCACAAGACCAGACATTGCCCAAGCAGTGGGAGTCCTTAGTCAGTTTATGGCTAATCTTGGATGGGTACATTGGGATGCAGTTAAGAAAGTGTTTCGATATTTGAGGGGTACTTCTGAGTATTCCATATGTTATCATGGTAATGCTACAGGACCTCTGCATTCAGTTTGTATTCATGGACTTATGGATTCTGATTGGGTAGGTGACATTGACAGCAGGAGATCCACCAATACATATGTGTTCACAATGTTTGGTGGTGCAATTAGTTGGATGAGTAAGTGAAAACCTGTGGTTGCTTTATCCACTATAGAAGATGAGTATATGGCTACAAATCATGCTTGTAAGGAAGCCATTTGGCTTAAGAGATTATGTTCAGATATTGGTGTTGATGCAGGTCAAATTATGATCAGTTGTGACAGTCAGTGTAATTTGCCTTGCGAAGAATCCAACTTTCCATGCCAGAACAAAGCATATTGATGTACAGTTTCACTTCATGCGAGACATGGTAGAGGATGTGAAGGTAAATTTGGAGAAGGTAGATACTTTGAATAATGTTGCAGATGCATTAACGAAGCCAGTGGGCATAGAGAAGTTCAGATGGTGTTCGGAGTCCATGGGCCTCTCGGCCTATAGTAGTTAAATCATGTTATTCTATTGGCTCTTACAAGGTGTTCGACAAGTGGGAGAATGTTGGGAATTAAGGTGTCTCAACCTTGGTAATTGCTTGTATTATTTTCATTGTATTTATTTATTCATTGCCTATGATGTAAATTAATTGTAAATTTCATATTGTCATCTTGTGGGATGTGGCATGGGCATGGTGATGTGTCATCCTACATGGAAGATGACAACTTGTAATTTTGTCCTCACATGAGGAGATAGGCATCCCACTTAGTGGTAGGAATATTTTGCCATGTGTCGGCATTTTGGATGTTGTGTAAGGGAATATTGACTAAAACGGTCATGACATATTCCTATGACAATTTTATGACATGTAAGAGTTAGAAATAGGAGATTCTATGACAGGTACAGACAAGTGTCGAAGAGCATCTTTCGGGAAGGCATCTTTGGGTGCCCCAAGGTGGGTTATGACATGTTGTAAGAGAATATGCTATTTACAGCATGTGTCTGACAGATTCTCTTACATCTGTAAGTCATTATGCTATGACAGATTCTATGATGGTCGTAAGAGTCATAGAAGCATCTGTCATTACCCATTTTGGGAATAGGTGACCTCTTTGGGATGGGGTGACCTGACAAGTGTCAGGAACATTCTAAGTGTCCATAGGCATGGGTTTTGGGCCATGAGTCTATTTTGAACACCCATTCCAAGATAGAGTCAAAACTGCCTTGTAAACTCTATATAAACAGGTGCTTTGAGGAGGTGATGTACTACAGGTTTTTACAGGTACTGTTATGATGCCGGATCATCTCCAGATACGAGTGTCGAAGACTCTTGCAAGAGCATTGGCTCTGATTTGTATTGTAACCTTCTTTGTTTACGTAATACAGTTGAGCAGTGTTTTGGTGTGTGGGGTTTTTCACTCGTAAGGGTTTTCCCCATGTATATCTTATGTCTCTCTTCTTCTGTCATTCTTTCTTCCTTATGTGTTTGTTGCAATATCTCATGTTAATGGTTTAATGTTGCTATAATAGTTAGGATAAATTTAAATTTGCACTCTCCTCCCCTCATTAGATTAGTGTAGGAAGCGATTTCCACACACCTAGCTTCCTTTCAAGTTAAGGTTCTCTGCCCTCTGTCTATTTCTCGTAGCATTTGTCGTAATTCGCAGATTTGATTACGGTTTTGCTTAAATTAGGATTTTTAGGGCATAAAAGCATTAATTGGAAAACTTATGTGATCACATCTAAATTTTCTAGCAGAAAACCAAGTGGCAACTCAAATCTGATAGATGACTCTCCTCTTGATAGGTGAGGCACTCGGTTGAAAAACCCTTGGAATGTTTTGTGGAAAGGAGGATTCAAACTAAAGAAAACATTAACCCTTCATCCTTTTTACCCAAAAACATTTTGGTGAACCCATGTTTGGAACTTTTTGGCACCTTGCTGAGTGTTGTTTGACAAATTTGCATTCATTCATTCTATTGCATTGGAAAATTTACAAAAAAATTGATATATTTGGAAAAATTGAATAAAAAAATTGCATTCTAGGGTTTGATTTTTGACATAGTTTGCATTCATTCAATCGAATTTAGTTAATTATCTAATTTTCACATTAGATCTGAAATTCATCATCATTCAATTCATTATTTTCAATATTGCATTTGAAAAATTACAAAAAAATTTAAAAAAATAGAAAATTTGCAAAAATTGGCATATTAAGCTTGCATTTTTGTGAATTTTGAATTAATTGGCATCTAATTTAAATTAATTTCTGTAATTTACATTAGATATGATCCAAAATACATAAATTCATCATTTACAATTCATTGGCATTTCATTTGCATGCTTGATTTGTCAAAATTTGCTTGAAATCTTGCATTTTTTGTGAAAACCTAGTTTTGCATGAACTAGGGTTGTAGTCAACATCTTGTCTCAAACTTTACTACCTTTTCAAAACACTCATTAGGCCTAATATCTGATTGTAGTGTTTCATTATAGTGGCCTCCTTGTGAAATTTCATGTCTAGGGTTTAAAAACTTGCATTTTTCACTAGATTTGAGCCTACCGTCTTGCTAGATTTGCACTCCAAGCATGTTGTAAGGGATTTTATTGCACTAATTGGATTTTATTAGCCTTATCATTTTCTTCCCCTTATAAATTTCCTTACAACACCCTTTATTTTGGGCTTTTGCATTCAAATTTTGGGAAAATTGGCATATTTTTACTATCTTTGCACTAGGGTTTGGTCTAGATAGGCACTATAGGCGTGTTGTAATGGATCTTTTGAAATTAGGTGGCTTTTATTACTGTTATAAGTTTCTTTCCATCATAATTTTCCTTACAACACCCGTTGTCCTACTCTTTTGCATTGAGATTTGGTGAAAAACCGCATATTTTGGCCTATTTTCACTAGGTTTGGACTTATCGATTTTGTAGAGTTACTTCAAAAGAGTGTTGTGAAAAGTATTCTTGCAGTAGTGGACTATTTTTAGGCATATAATTTTCTGTCCCTCTTGAAAATCTTTACAACACCTCTTCTTTCATATGTTTGCATGAAGATTTGGTGAAGATTGCATATATTCACTAGGTTTTGGCTTATCGACTTTCTAGAGTTGCTTCAAAAGCATGTTGTGAAGGTATTCTTGCACTAGTAGACTGTTTTTAGGAATATAATTTGCTGTCCCTCTTGAAAATCTTCACAACACCTCTTCTTTCACTTGTTTGCATTGTGAAAAGTTAAAAATATCAAGCATTTTAGAGCATATTTTGACATCACTTTTGCATTTTGTTGCATAAGTTTTGGAAGATCTTGAAAATCTGATTTGACACTCCTTTGCAAACTTACCAATGGCTTCTCAACATAATAATAATGCTAGTTTTGTTCCTAGGCCTCATTTGAAAAGAAGATCCCCTAAGCTTGAAATAACATTCACACCTCATGACAAAGAAATGGTACATACTGAAGGGCCTCCTTATATCACGGTAAAGATAATGGAACAACCTGTGCATGGAACACTCATAGATCCTAATTGCATGAAAAATGTGGTAACGGAAGATTTCCTCCTTAAACATGAAATGGCACAAGAATCTTATGAACCATCAGATTTGAAAATTAAAACACATAATGGACCTTTCATGAAACCGATTGGCAAGATAACTCTAATTGTCTCAGTCTATGATAAAGTTGTGGATCAATCATTTGATACAATCCCCTTATCTGACCTCTTCCTCGTAAAACTTGGATATCCTTGGCTTAAAGCTATGAATGATGTTCCTTCCATTATTCATAAATGCATTAAATTTCCTTTGTGTGGAGAGATTCGTACTATCCATCATAATGACTATCAACCTCTGGCTAAGGACAAAAACTTTATTCTTGATTATTTCTGGCCACAACCTGAGATAGATCCTGAGCCATGAAGAGATAGAACTTTCATACAATATAGAAAATACAAATCAAAACAACTAGCTCGAGTGGCCAGGTCTCCTGTGCATCCAATAAGAGAAAAACATGAAATAAGTATTAAACAAGACTATTATGGCTTTGATGAAAATTTTGACAAGAGAAATGTGGAAAAGGAAAGCTCTCATGACCCACCTCATCCACGGTGAGATGGCATCTATGCTGAGGTTCCTCCCGCATCCTCCTTAAATGGATCTGGAGGCTTTCATCGACAACAAAATATCCCACCTAGACCAATGAGATTTGAACATGGTGCTTCCTCCTCTACTGCACAAACAATAGAACAACATGATAAGATAAGCAACAAGACAAGAAGGAATAGAATAGAAAAAGAAAGGAGGAGGAGGAGATAGGCCTATGCCCAACAAATTGCAAATGAACAAGAGAACATTCAACCTAACATTGAGAATCAAGAAGAACTTAAAGATGAACAAGTTGAAAACAAGAACAACAATTGGGCTTTGGTACTTTACACACCACTTTCATCTAGCATTTAGGATTGGGACGATGATGATGACCTCCTCGATGATGACTTCTAGCATGGGCCTCTCTATAGGTAAGTATCTCTAACCCTTTATCTCTCGTGATGTGTTTCCCCCATGATGTGTTATGTGTTGTTAGGCCTCATAGGATGACCCTTGATTCTCTTGTAAGGTCAAGAATACTAGGAGACCACCTCTGTTGTGACCTTCTTCTAATTGTATCATCATTATTCTCTATCTCCTATCCTCTGATTTCATTGTTGTGTGTTGTGTCTTACGGACATAGCGTTGCAGTTGGTGAATTAGGGGCACCCTCCTACGTGATTGTCCTTAAGACACGTGTTCTCCTCTCTGATTTATTGTTTACCTTCCTCTAGTGTTTCCATCTAGCGGGCGGATGACAAAAAATATTTACACTGATGCGAACCTAGTGTCCCTTTCGAGAGCAATCAAAAAATGGACTTAGTTCCTATATGACGATGGGGTTGTAACAAATTATCCGACGCTTGGCTAGTGGAATCACTCTGTGATTTCTCTATCTTGATGTTTATGTTGATGTTATCTTATCTTGCTACCAACACTAAATAACAATACTGTTGTATACACCTAAAATTGGCATGACTCTACTTAAATAAATATTTTAAATATTTATTTCACCTTCGCATTCCTCTATCAATAAATAAATACATTCATTTATTTATCTGATTCATTTCCTCTCATTTAATTAAATAAACACATTTATTTAATTAATAAAATTCATCTACATTCTTCTAACTAATTAAATAATTTTAATTATTTAATCAAAATCTCTTATTCCTCCAAATTTAAATAAAATGCAAATTTTATTTAAATAAAATCTAAAATCCTCACAAAATAAAATATATTTCCATATTTTATTTATTCTTCTCAAATATCCACAAAAATAATTAAATAAATCTTTTATTTAATTATGTTTTCTTCTCTCTTTGAAAAATCATTCTTATCTTCCAAAAATAACCTTCCTCTTGTCACACAAAAGCAAAACTCTAAGTTACAAAAGTAAATCTTCTCTTAAATTAGAAAAATAAATTCTAATTTAAGAAAATCAAATCTTGTCCTCATCAAGAGAGGAGTTAACTCAACTAAGTTGCTTTTGGAATGACATGTGTCCTTCTTCTGTTGGTTGCACGTTCCTCAACAAGCCTCCTCCGTTGATTCCTTCTTTTCTTCTCAACCATTGATCTTCCCTCACTCTCTTCTATAAATACAACCTTCTTCTCTTCATTTAAAAATCTGGATTTTGTGTAAACTTATGCTGCAGAGATATCGGCGCGCCTTTGGCACCCCTACTCCCATTTGAGCATCCTCACTCATAAGCCATTTCTGTATTTGAAGCTCATCTTCAAATACACAAGTATCACAGCCATTCACTCTTTGTCATCTTCAAACAAGCAAGCAAGCAAAAGCTTCTGAGGGCTTTTATTACCAAGATCAAAGAGAGATAGGCGAGCTACAGAAGGCAAAAGGTAAAAGGTGAAGGTATCATTGTTTTCATTATTTTTAATCTTCCTTTATCTTCATATTTTGCAGGTGTTTGGGTTTCATGTTTCATTGATTTGAATAACCTGTTTTCCCCCTCACATTTTGGCGACTACCGTGATCTAACCCTATTATCGTTTGTGAGTGTTTGTTGTTGAAAGTTTTTGTTGAAGGTTATTCAGGTGTTTCAAAGAACATTCGGGCATCAACTCTCACAAACTATCTCCTATGCACAAACCGAGCTCACCATTGAGTCCAGGAGGCTTCGGAGGTAAGAAATCCCCAATCATTTGTCTAGTTTTGTTACCCAAAATTTTTTGAAATTTTTATTTTATTTTTTAGCCCATTTTTTTGCAATAAATTTAGAACAAAAATAAAAAATAAAAAAAAAAACAGACAGAAAACAAAAATTAAAAAAAAAAAAAAAAACAGACAGAAAACAAATTAAAAAAAAAAATACACAGTTCTTTTTTTTTAGATCTTATTTTATTTTATTACAGAATTTTTTTTTAAAAAAAAAAAATTACACAGAATTTTTTTTTCCCGCCACCCCAGACCCCGGCCTACCCTAACCCCCATCCCCTCGATCCCCCTTCCTCCCTGCTCCCATCCCCTACAAAACCCCCTACCTTTTTTTACCGTCAAAGTCAAACTTACTTGCAATCTTCAAATGCACATAACTTAAGCAAAACTCAGCCTTTTTCAGCGAATTTTTTTTTCAAAGTGTATGGAATTTCATCTAAAATCTGATTATGCACTTCATTTTACTCTCACAATTTATTTTTCATCAGATTTTATCAGATTCTTGATTTTTGCATAACGATCATCTTGGCTTGTCTACTTGCTTCGTTTTCGATTCTGTGACTTGCAGGTGATCATTTGGGGCTGGAATCACATCAGGATTAGCAAATATGACAATTTGGATATCAAAAACAATTTGGGTACATTCATTCTAATCTTTCATCTTCAATCTTGTTTTCATCACACACTTCGGTTTGGGACCATAAAACGAACATTGTTTGATCACACATCATTGAAATTGAGCTTAAAATAAACTAGTGTCTTCATCACACATTTGGACTTGGGCTATAAAAAGAACTAGTGTCTTCATTGTTTGGTGAATTTGTATGCGATTAGGGGTGTGTATGCTCTTCTCATGCGCTTCGTACGATCTTGAGAATCAAAAACACCTCTTATCCATTCAATTTTCACACACTTTTCAATTTCTTAAAGGTTAATTTACAAGTGTGAGTGTGAGTCAAGTGTGTGTGTGTATGCTCTCTCCTCGCACCACAAGGTGACCTTGGAGATCAAAAACACCTCACTTGCTTCGCTTTTGTGTACCCTTTCCTAGGAGGCCTGCTAGGGGATTTCATCACCCCTAGGGACGACCTCAACCGAGGCTGAATCAAAAGACACCCTCATTGAGAATCAGAATCCTTTCACTCTTGGCTAAGCCCCAAAGAACTTTATACCTTTGGGAAGTGAAGGTGAAGGGTGGGTTACCCCCTTCTCCCGGCTGTGTGACAAGATTTCACTTTCAATCCCTAGTCAACCTCGTGTAAACATTGCCCAAACCTAATTGGCTATACCCTACATCAAACTAGACATTAGGGCATATTGATGTGTCTTCCACGTATGCTTGTTTAATCATCATCATATTCTTCAAATTCAACATTCAAAATTGCTTATGTGTCTTGCATGAGTGAATAATGTTTGTACATGTGTGATCATTGCCAAATCAAGTTAAACACCAAACACATAAGGTAAGTCATTCAACTCATTCTTCCAGGCACATTTGATCTCGACTTGTGACACATTTGCACTCTGTTTTGGCGCATTTGTTTTTGCGCATCTAAACCAGTAAGCTTTTATGGTCTTGTGTCAATGGCAAACAAATTAGAATATATTGGTCAAAAAATCCAATATCTGCAATTACAACTAAGCTTAGATCCCTCGCCCCAAAATTGTATAGCAATTTCTCAACAAGCCCAAGTCTTACAAAAAGAAATGGCAATCTTGCAAGCTGAACATGCCAGTACTAGCTATGCCTCGCCCTAAAATCGTTCATCCTTTTCCCATACTCATGACAAGGCAAGCACCACCTCAAGTCATAAATCATATATCACTCCTTCTACTAGTCCTCCTTCACCACCTAAAATGCCTATCCCAAAGCATACCAGTCCTACACCAACACCACCATCGAGTTCCCCAAGCTCTAAACCAAAAACCAAGGAATCCTCGGAGGATTTATGGAAAAGAGTTTTTCCACATTTATACAACCAGAGAAAAGCTAGGGAAAAAGCTAAATCCCCTCATTCACCTATCCATACACCTACCAATGATGTGATCCAAGGGCTACTAGCAGAGAGTCAACCATGTCCCCAAATTCTGGTCCTTGACCTTACCAAAGATTCTTCCAATCCCATGTCAAATCCTACAACACCTTCATGTCATCCGCAACCCCTTAAGCTTATCAAAGAACCTTCTACCGTGAACCCAAGTCAAGAGCTACTGTACCTCCATGTCAATAACCCTCAAGAACATGTCAAGCCTACCTAAGAGCTATCCACTTCCATTCAAGCAACCCAAGAGGTATGTCAAGAGTCTAATCCTAAGCATGAGGAAACATTAATCCCTAGTCCAAGTCAAGATCAAACCACTTTCTTGCAACCTATCCATAACCTTTATCTTTTCTGTGATCAAGATACTATCTTTGATGAAGAAGCTATCCATGAGCAACTTGATCCTATACATGAGATGGAAATCCAACTCCAACCCATCCATAACCTTTATTTGTTCTATGATCAAGATATTCCCTATGAAGAAGATGTCCTTGAACAACTTGATCCCATACCCATCCATGAGCAAGAAACCTCCATTACTTCTATCCCTCTTACATCTAATCCCATCCATGATCCAACAACTTTTGCTTCCTATGATGAGACACTTGCCTCCCAAGTGCACATGAATGATCAACCCAATAATTTAGATCCTAAAGAGCATAATGATGATCAAGATTCTAGTGATCCTTCACCATCCATTATTGACCAAGCTGCAAATCCGTTATCCTATATCCTTGGTCCCACTACCTTCATGCATGAACATTCTTCCTTAGAACACCAACAACCATTATCCTCTATCTCATCTTCTCCATGCAATAAAGAACTTGTGTCTAGTGTTCCACTTACACATAATCCCGCTGTCCGCCACATACTCCAACATATGAACTATCAAGGTAAAGGCTTAGGCCTTCATGAACAAGGTATTTTGGAGCCCGTCCATGTCAATGTTCCTCCACCTTCATATGGCCTTGGATACATACCCCAAGGTGAACAATCTCAACATGTTGGTACTGCCTCCACTCCTCCTAAGTCTACCACTTTCCATCGCAAACCCTATCATATCCCCAAAACATATGTCGCCATTCCACCTCCATCATCCTACATTTGTCAAAAGCATGTGACCATACACCTTCCACCATCCAATCTACCTCCGCTACTCCCAAATCCTAACATCCCTCCCTGCATTTTACCATCACTTCTTCCAACACCTTGTACCTCCATCCATAAATCATCTAACAATCCCAATCATGGCCAACAAATGCACATGTTGTCTTAACAAAGAGTTTCCACTTACCCCACTTCCACCATCCCAAGAGAATTCAACAGCAACAATTTGGATGCCTCTACCTCTCAAGTCAAAAATCCTAAGCGTCCTCATGACCTAGGATACCAAAGCCAAGAATCAAAGAAACATCCATCTCAAAAGCTGCATACACCCACGCACCTCAATGCCAAACTGAAAAAAGTGTGGGTCCCCAAGCAACAAATAATTATCTCAGAATCTGCACAAAAGATACATATACCCAAGCCCATACCTTCACAAGTACAATCTACAAGCAAAAAGGTTTGGGTACCCAAGAAAAAACATATCAAGTCAAATGAGGCATCCACCTCTAAAGCATCCCAACCATCCACTTTCTCCCATGCCATCCACAAATATTGAATCCTTCCATCCCACATGACAAGAAAAAATCAAAAAAATACTAAGTCTATGTGGGTCCCTAAATTCCTAAATCATTCATCCACCAAGCAAAAATCTTCATTGCTTCCCACACCACCTACCTATCATAAGCTTCAATGTTTATCACGGTATGTGCAACCGTTGGTCATGGTTCCCTTCCATTCCACAACACTTCCATATAACTCCATCTCCCCTCCCTTCCACTACTATCCTACATATCTTTCTCATTCTATGGTCCATGCTTTTGTATAAACCTTCCTTCCATCTTTGGATAAGTCCTTCTGTATTATGCATCATCATCCACTATCGCACCTTCCATAATCTACTATCTACCTACTTCATCTCACTTTCATGCAATCCCCTACCAACATCTATGAGCACACTTGACATGGTCCATGCGATGACATCCATCTAGCGGGACTATCACCTTTTATGGAACTACATACTTGAGTCTCTCCTTTCTGTGTCCACCTTCTCCCATCCAAATATTCAAAAAAAGAAAAAAAGAAAAAAAAAGAAATGAAAAAATGAAAAAAGTAAAGAAAAATCCCTTCGTCCAATGGTGAAAACTTGGCAAACAGGCGCCTTGGATAAGTACCATGATGAAAACCTGGGAAACATGCATCATGTGTAAGTTGATCTCCTACATCACCTACACTTGGGGGCACCTTGTCTCATCAACATATCACCCTTCTCCTATCAGTTTCAATCCATATCATTTCCTATCCTATTCCTCTATCCATTACATACCTATACTGTCCAGTCCATCCATCCTAAATCTTCCTTTCCTCTATTTTTGATCTTTATAAAGATTGGGGGCACAATGTTGAAAAAAATGTTTTAGATGTCTCTTGACATACCTTATCCCTCCAAACCACACAAATCCTTCATTATCCTCTCATCCTTTTGTTGTCATAAACATTGTCATGAAAAATCCTACGTATTCTACCTATAATGGGGCATGTTTTCCTTATGCGACATAGTCCTTGGAGATCACATCCTTGTTTCCTTCTACCTACCCTATCATTGATCCCCTATCGCCCATCCATCTCCCTACCCGTGGTGTTTCCCTTGTCATCAGTATCTAGCATTAAGGCTATCCAAAATTCTTGTCCAGTAGCCTGTCCACAGTGTCAGCCTAGCATGGCCTCTGTCATCAATGTTACCTGTTCCATATCTGATCCATATTTGGTCAATATCGTGTCTCATCCGATCCATATCTTAGGTCCATCAGGGTTCACCCCGAACTACGTTGCCTCTATGTCATCCCATAGGCAAGGCCATTTCTTCAAATGCGCCCCTGAGGCTCCACTTCCCATCTGTTCCATATTTTGTCGTCTGTCCTTCTCTCTATCCGCGTCCGCACCCTTTCACCAGGCAAGCAAGTGTAGCACAATGCGTTTCCAAACAAAACCTTGGCAAAAACATCAACCTGTCCAAAGCAGAGCACCATACCAAAACACTCAAGCTAATTCTACATCAATTATGGCAAAAAGACACATCTAATGCAAAGAATGTTTTGTGAACAGGTTAACTTAACAAAGTCTTGGGTTTTTGTCATTATGTCTTCCTATGCTACTCAAGGATGCCAAAAGCTAGAGATGCTATGATGAGGGCATAATCTTTTTCTTTGTTTGCTGCTTGTGGATTAAACTTTAGTAATGTGACGACTTTCTATCTAACGACATCATCAGCAAAAGATCATCGAGGACTTTGAAGTCTGAACATGAAACGGGGCAATCCTTGTCTGTTAAAAATGCAAGAAGTACTCAGGTCATCTAGATTCAAGTTTGACTAGATGCTTGTATCAACTTGCTATATCAAAATCCAGGTAAGCGATACTCAGGTAATCTCGGTCTAATTATACCCAGATGCTTGTATTTTCTTACCACATTTCAAAACGCAAAAAATACCAAAAAGTGCCCAATGATGAAAGCAAAAGACTTGCAATATCAAGATGACAAATATCCATATCCATATCCATACCGTATCCAATTGCATTTCATATCCATATCCATATCCATATCCCATGCAATAAAATTCTATGCAGCATATAAATGTTTACAAAGAAAAGCTTGTAATTTATTCTATCAAGTCATTCTTCTGTCGATCAAATTTCTATTTGTCTTCGTGTCCCTCATCAATAGTTCTAGCTATCAATCCAAGCGGTGATCAAAATGCAAGTTTATCCTTAATCCATACCAATCGAGTCAAGCCAATCTTGTCGAATTATCAAATCGCAATCAGTGGTCTTGATCCTAATCTTGTCGTAAACCATATCAATCAGTCATAACTATCCTTCGTGTTGCTATAGGGATATATTGTTCCCCGCCATGACAACACTATCGTATATTGTTATCATATCAAATGTCTTAGACAGGATGTTGCATTGTCGAAACCAGAGCCGGAGTCTTATACGACATGTTTCATTCCTGAAACCAAACATCATCGATCTATATATCCTTGGTTTGCTGCTCGACAGGGGCAATACCTTGTTTGTTCTTGTATCATTTGTGCATACTTGCTTCTTGCTTGTGTGTGTTATCTTTTTATCTTGCATCCCATATCATTCATCATCTTTCTTCTGCATCCAACCATTTCTTCTCCTGTTTCTCCTCTTCTTCATCGTGAGATTGTTCGTCTCACGCCTTTCTACCGTCTCCTCGTCTAATCTCCCGAGGGGGCATCCTGTCGTTAAATTTGTACCAGGGGCAAACTAGGGCATGTATCACTGTCGAAAATTCTTATTCTTTGAAACAACGTGATAAAACACATTGCATCAAAGAGGGGCAAAATGTATACACCTAAAATTGGCATGACTCTACTTAAATAAATATTTTAAATATTTATTTCACCTTCGCATTCCTCTATCAATAAATAAATACATTCATTTATTTATCTGATTCATTTCCTCTCATTTAATTAAATAAACACATTTATTTAATTAATAAAATTCATCTACATTCTTCTAACTAATTAAATAATTTTAATTATTTAATCAAAATCTCTTATTCCTCCAAATTTAAATAAAATCTAAAATCCTCACAAAATAAAATATATTTCTATATTTTATTTATTCTTCTCAAATATCCACAAAAATAATTAAATAAATCTTTTATTTAATTATGCTTTCTTATCTCTTCGAAAAATCATTCTTATCTTCCAAAAATAACCTTCCTCTTGTCACACAAAAGCAAAACTCTAAGTTACAAAAGCAAATCTTCTCTTAAATTAGAAAAATAAATTCTAATTTAAGAAAATTAAATCTTGTCCTCATCAAGAGAGGAGTTAACTCAACTAAGCTGCTTTTGGAATGACATGTGTCCTTCTTCTGTTGGTTGCACGTTCCTCAACAAGCCTCCTCCGTTGATTCCTTCTTTTCTTCTCAACCATTGATCTTCCCTCACTCTCTTCTATAAATACAACTTTCTTCCCTTCATTTCAAATCTGGATTTTGTGTAAACTTATGCTGCAGAGATATCGGCGCGCCTTTGGCACGCCTACTCCCATTTGAGCATCCTCACTCATAATCCATTTATGTATTTGAAGCTCATCTTCAAATACACAAGTATCACAGCCATTCACTCTTTGTCATCTTCAAACAAGCAAGCAAGCAAAAGCTTCTGAGGGATTTTATTACCAAGATCAAAGAGAGATAGGTGAGCTACAGAAGGCGAAAGGTAAAAGGTGAAGGTATCATTGTTTTCATTGTTTTTAATCTTCCTTTATCTTCATTTTTTGTACGTGTTTGGGTTTCATGTTTCATTGATTTGAATAACCTGTTTTCCCCCTCACAACTACTACTCCGCGCACTTTGTTTATCATGAATATCGCCTTGCTTGGCTCTTTCATGTAGTTGATCATATGCATTGTTGTTTATCATGATTATTTGGACACTAACACTTTTCTTGCAGGGATGTGTTTGTGGGAACATTTGGCAATTGTAACATACATGTCACCTCTGGGGGGCATGGGCCTTGCTAAAGCTCGTGTTCCCTTGTGTGTTTTCTTCCTACCTTAACGTGCTTGATATCAGTACGCGATATCAACCACCTTAAGGTGGGGGCATATATAAGGTAAGCTGCCTGCTTTAGATCATAGAAAAGTGTGTTTGAACAATCTGAAATCAATCAATCATTCATCTAAGCCCTCTGCAGAGGCAAGATATCGAGCATATCCTTTTATCTTAAGCCCTCATCATGAGGCGGGGATGGTGTATTTCTCAGAGAGATTGCATCATCCTGTCATTTTAAAAAGTCCTCATCGCGAGGCAGGGAGCGGTTCTATGACTAACTCAACCCTTAAGTGTGTTTTTGGCAGTTGTTGTGGCGAAGCCCAATTGTCGGTGTGTGCCTATAATGTGCCTGAGATGGTGATGAGCCTAGCAATATGAAAACTCCATCGCTTGTCTGCCATGTTTTCTCCATGTCTTTAGTGTGTATGTGTATGGTGTGCTTGTTCTCAAAGTGCAAGACCGGTGGCGATGAGCTCCTCTACACTTTGGGATTTGTTTGGCGTGTTTGTTCTCAAGGTGCAAGACCGGTGGTGAACAACTCCTCTACACCTTGGGATTTTGTTTGGCATGTTTGTTCTCAAAAAGTGCAAGACCGGTGGCAATGAGCTCTTCTACACTCTTTTGGGATTTGTTTGTTTACTTTCCTTGTACTTGCATTATGCATTTCATATGGAAAAATCAAAAATAAAATAATCATTGCATTCATTGTATTCTTTGTGCTCTACATGTCTTCAATGTTGTATTCTCCGTGTTTTGCGTGACTGTAACTGTCTTCTCCATGTTTTGTGTGTCTATCATTGTCTTCAATGTGTTTGGCATGTCTTCTCTGTGTTTGGCATGTTTGCTGTGTTTGTGGACCTACTTTAATGCATGTATAGGCCTTGCATTTAATGCATACATTAAAGTGGCCTGGGCTAAATGTTATGTTAGAAAAATGCACCCTTGGGGGCTTTTTCCTAAAGGTTTAGCTCCCAGGTCTTTAGATTTGCATTTAGAGCGTTTTGCATGTGTTAAATCAGACTCCCGATGAGAAAACCCATGGGTCTTGTGGCAAATAGGACCTAGGGGGCTGCAATTTAATGAATCTTGAGCAAAGACAGGGTTTTGTGACCATTATTTGGTCTCCAGGTAGACATCATAAGTTTCAAATATGAAATCTTGGTGGGAATCTTAATAGTTGCATATATAAGCATGTTTAGGTTATCATTTGCAAACTAGAAGATATCTAGAGGATGTTTATGTTTCAAAAGCTATTGGCATACTTGTGACTATCATTGTGTTACAGAGCATAGCATTGTTATTATGTTTGTTTGCAGGTTGGATTACATCTTCTCCTCATGGCATTGAAAAGCTTCTTCCTTCCATGAGAGCTTCATCATCAAGGTATCATTTATTGTGCTTTATCATTATTATCATTTCATTTTTTCCTCTGCCTCCCAAGGGCACGCACTTTCTTTGATAATGGTGTTCGGAAGACTTGAATGTCTCTCCGGGGCTTGACTGAGGCAAGCCTCTAAACACCACAACCCCCTCCCACACTCCTTGTGATTGCAGGTTACATGTATCGGATCTGGAGAAAGTGGAGTTGAAGAGTAGGAAGGCAGACATTGAAGATTCCAAATCTAAAAAGAAGCAGACATTGTTCAATATTTCGGGACAAGGGCACCATCAACCTTGTCCACAGATTTCTCTATTTTCCATTTGTGAAAAACAATGAGTTAAGGTTCTCTGCCCTCTGTCTATTTCCTGTAGCATTTGTTGCAACTCACAGATTTGATTACCGTTTTGCTTAAATTAGGGTTTTTAGGGCATAAAAACATCAATTGGCAAACTTGTGTGATCACATCTGAATTTTCCAGCAGAAAACCAAGTGGCAACTCAAATCTGATAGTTGACTCTCCTCTTGATAGGTGAGGCACTCGGTTGAAAAGCCCTTGGAATGTTTTGTGGAAAGGAGGATTCAAACTAAAGAAAATATTAACCCTTCATCCTTTTTACCCCAAAACAGTAACTAGGTCATCATATAATAATAGTTCAGGGAAACTAGCTGACTATATTCATAGACCTTTGTTCTTAAGTTTGAATACACTATGCAAATATCGAGCCATACACGTAATAAGTAGATCAACCTGTAGAATCTATATATTAATATAGAGTGCAAGAGAAAAGACATCACATAGTTCAATTTACAAAAGATCCCATAAAGGTATAAAGGGAGGTTATTATAATAACAAGAGCAATCTAATCATTATCCTTGATAGCATGCATACGTTTCCACATACACATGCAATAAATAAATACATTACTATCACCTTATTTAGCTAAAATATTTTTATCTTCTTATAACAATGTAGCCTACTTAAAAAGGAAAAGATATGCATTCACATGCCTCTAGCCTATTACTCATGCTTAGTTGGATATCAATATTCAATATGCTTAAATAAAAGAGATAAATTTCAATATATATAAGGCATGAACAACTTAACACATTAACTACACACAGTAAATAAGGATTTTAAATCATCACATACCTCTTGTCTCCTCCTTTCCACATGATTGCTTCTTGATTGACCTGGGATGTGACTAAAATCCACATAACATACAATACCCATTATTATAACTTTACTGCACATAATATCAAATCAAATGAAAAACATCCTTCTTCCTTTTACAACCATGCAATATAGAGATTTATCAAGCATTCTTATGCATTAAAAATACAATTTAACTACCAATAAAATTTCCCATCTCCAACTATTTCTATAGCAGTATTAAAATTACCATAACTTTCAAATTACTTAAGAAAATTTAAAAATGTAAATTCTTCCATAAATCTTAAATAAATATTCTCATAACCCATAAATCTGAAATAAAGATTCTCATAACCCATAAATCTTAAATAAAGATGCTCATAACCCATAAATCATTTTACAAGCCATTTCCCATGTAGAGATCAGTTTATAAAACATCAGCCCAGGGTTTACAACAGGGTTTTTAGTAGGATTAAAACAATATTAAAACATCCATAACTTTCTCATTTCCTAAAAAAAAAAAAAATCAAATATGTTCTGGAAACTAACAAATCCAAGAATAAAATCCAGAAAGAAATTAAATAGATTTATTTAAATGATAGAGCAGTTTATAAAACATCAACAAGGTTTACAACAGGTTTTTCAACATGATTACTGTAGTATTAAATCATCCATAACTTTCTCATTTCCCAATGAAAATAAAAAATGATTTAAATGTTTTGGAAAGCTAACAAAACTAGGAATAAAACCCAGAAAGAAATTAAATATATTTATTAAAAGGAAAGAGTCGATGAATAAACAATGGGGTTTCCTTCAATTCTGAAAAGTGGCTAGCATAATAATACAAAATGATTATTAGATAATACATAGGAGAGCTCTACTATGATGAGCATCAAAGAAGATATAAATTCAATGTGATGCTAAGACATATAAATCAATGCACAAAACAACATATAAATTGAAACAATTATCTAGAAACCCATAGAAGTATTCAAATTCAATAGTTGAGTAAAACTCATACCTGAAAACTTGATTTTGATCAGTCACAGACTCTTTCTTGCTTCGATGCTTAATGATACATGTGAAACTTTAAAAAAAAATGAATTGTTCATGTCTCGAAGAGAGAGACCCTCAAATGTCTTCTTATTTAGGGTAAAATAGCCTCCCAATTCCTCTTTCAAGAATTGTCCATACAAAACAAAATGGAGAAAAATTAAACCAATTAAATCACCACTACTTCCATTTTCTTCATTTTCTCTCTTTCTCAACAATTTCTAAAATAACAAGATAACTCCAAGGAATAATTATAACTCATAACCACCACTCTTTCTTGTGGTCTCAAATATAATTAAATAACTAATAAAATAAAATCAAGTTGCGATAATTAAGAATTAAAAGATATATATATATATATATATATTGCAACATCATATTAATTTAGTCTTTAAAAAGAGATTATTCTAAATGCAATAAATGCACAAATATTTTCACTAATGTCGAGAGAGTGGCATTCTTCTCACACTCACAAATAAAGTCAGTTGATTGTAAAATTATAATTATTATCTTTTATTAATCAACAAAATAAAAGATAATTAATAATAATATTATTCCTTAATTGTAAATTAATTGCATTAATTTAAATATTAAGAATTTAGGGTTGTGACAAGTCCACTCTAAGGGGCAAGACTGCAAATGTGACCTACTTTGGGAAGGGTGAAGTCCAAAAGGATTAGATCGGTCTTGACTAGAGCAATGGATAAAGATTTTTAGAGTGATAGGTTTAGGGTTCAAGGTTGGTTTGTATGCCAAATAATACAAATTAGACACTACAACACTATATTTGCAAAATACTAAAAGTAGGTGTAAATGAAAGAATAAAAGGGTAGGGTATGCACTTTTATTGCTTTTCTTTTCAGAGTGATAGGTTCAAGGTTTAGCGCTAGTTTCTATGCCAAATAAGATATATTAAACACTAGGACACTATATTTACAAAATACTAAAAGTAGGTGTAAAATGAAAGAATAAAAGGTTATGCACTTTTATCACTTATAATTACAAAGAATAAAAAAAAGTTATAAATGCCTTATCTTTTCTATTTTTAAAATTAAAAATAAAATTTTATATTAAATTTTAACATCTTTGTAACAAAAAAGTCTAGCATTATGACTCCCAAATTATTATACTTTTTCTATTTTTTAAATTAAAATAAAATTTGATATTATTTTCACAAGCAATATTTTTTAACACTTTCAAGTCATCCCACTAGTTGATATCAATTAAAGTGAAGTTGAAATTCAAACATGGATCCTCCCACCCAAAATGCAGTAAACCCTAATGTGGTGGACAATGCTAATGTGATAGTAAATTGAGCATTCCAGCGTAGGCATTGACAAGAATCTTAGATGCATCAAAGACTAAAAAGATGAATTATTCTATTGCCTCATTTGAATTGGGCCCATCCTTGGTAGTGACCAGGGGTTTGGTGGCCCCTGTGACACCTTGCAAATAGGGCATGCATGGGAATATTTATGGTATTGAAGAGCAATTAGGAGTGGTTATTGAGCATAAGCCTAAGACTTTACTATTGTTGGATGATGTAACTAGGGCTAATGATACAAGTAGCTGGTAGAAGGGGTTAACTCTAGATGCTCAAATATAATGCTAGCATATGGTCCCATGTGTTAGAGGTGCATATGAATCTCTTGTTGGGTAAAAAGGTGCTATATGAACAAGATAAATTCTTCAATTGAGGCTTTATCTATAAGTTTAGTGTCTTTTGGCCTAGTTTAGGTAATCTTCATGCTTGGATTACTAACTCTTGGATTGCTAATCTTAAACAAGCAATAGAAATATATCCATGTGCTTCTCTATGAATCTACTGAAGATAGAGCATTTAAATTAGCTAGAGGTCCTTGGTGTTGAGATAAGCATGTGTTATTGGTCAAACCTTAGTTTCTAGAATTTAATCCAATGATGTCGCATTTGAAGGAGTTTGGTGAGTGTTATAAAGTGCTATCATGTATTGTAAGGAGTAAGTTTTTTCAAAAACATTTCAATGTCATAGTTTTTATAGTCATGAATACTTAGGGAACTAAATTGGCAGTCTAGAGTCTCTCCTACTTAATCATGGTTGAATGTGATGAAATATAATTTTTCCACCTACACATTGAAACAACCTTTCTATGCAAGTTCAATCATTACTAAATTTTATTATTTTTACATATATGATTAACTCACACAACCTAGGTTATTTTTGCATGCTAGTTCGTGTAGTTAGTAGAACTTGTGCAACCTTGTGTTGCGTTTCTTTATTCTTGTGCAACCTAATGTAGCCTACCCATCCTTTTTATGTGCAACCTATTATCCTCACACCCCTTATGCAATTGCTAGTTCTTAGGTGCAACTTATTGGATGTGACCAGTACAAGTCTTAGTAGCCAATGTTGCTTGTGCATCTAGTGTACTATTACATTTTAGTCTATGCATACTTTGTAGACTCCAAAGTTAACATATACATATTGTAGATTTTAAAGAAAGGGTGACTTGGTCTTCTCGTTGTTCATTTCATCATCCATGTTAACTTAATGCTTGTTTTCTTATACTTACACTCCAATTCCAACCTTATCCAAAGTGATATGTTCCTTTGATTTGTGGAAACTAGCTTGTAATACAAGTTTGGTTGGTCGTACAGGTGTAGTTTGCTTTAAAATGTACGCCAATTCAATTGCTTTAATGTGGGATATTCTTAGAAGGATGCTTTACATGCTTTACTTTTAATGTATAGATTGGAGTAGAGGTTGCTTATAAACTAATGGTGGCATTCTTATCCAAGAGTGGGGCATGAGAGGTTTCCATGATAGAATATTGTGATAGATTTGTATCAAGAAACCTTCCAAGTGGTTAAGCTTCTAGTGATTCTTGGGTAGATTGTAACATAGAGAGTCTCTACTTAGGTTGGGTGTTTTATTCATTATTCCCAAGTATTCACATGTTGCTAGGTTCCTATTGTTAATAAGGAGCCCATATATGACTATAATTTTGTTTCTATAATTCAATAAGATTTCCTTCACATACTTTTGAACTATTCCATTTGTTATGGCGTAACTTTGTGTACCAATTACCATTTGGTCATTTGATTCATGTCAGAGTTGGATCAAGAGGTCACAAATTCAAAATCTCCAAACTTTTTCCACTTAAAACTTTGAACTAGCTCACCTTAATACCTAAAATTTCAATTGAGGTAACTTTTCTATTTGATTAGGGTGGTGGTACAACTTGCTAATTAAGATACTATGACTTGAGAATTAGGATCTACAAGATGATCGAGAAGTTCTTGATTCTCCTTCCAATGAGCTATCTAGGTGGGTGGTTCTTCAATAATATGATCCTCCTTTACCTTTTCCTAGCACAACAACCTTTTTGTACTTTAAAAACTTTTAATCAACAAAATGTTAGCAGGGCTCACCTTAATACCCAAAATTTGTGTCAAAGCAACTCTTATGTTTTGTTGTCTTGTTGGGGGTGTTAGTGTGACTTGCAAGTTATGATTTGTAGGATACTTGGGAGGTTCTCAATTCTCCATTTAATGAGTTCTCCTAGTGGGTGACCTTTTGGCTTGATGATCCTCCTCTACCTCTTTTGAAATGTTAAGTAGGGCTCACCTTAATACCTAGACTTTGTGTCAAAACAAGTCTTATCTCTTTGTTGGCTTGATAAGGATTGTTGGTATGACTTGCAAATCAGGATATGGAAGATGGTTGCGAGGTTCTTGATTCTCTTTCCAAAGAGATGTCCCAGTGGATGGCTCTCTAACAAGATGATGCTCCTCCACCTCTCCCTGGCACAACCACCTTTTTTCACTTTAAAAACTTTGAATTGGTAGAACATTAAGGAGGGCTCACCTTAATACCTAGAATTTGTGTTGAGACAACTCGTATGTCTTTGTTGTCTTTTTGGAGGTGTTAATACAACTTGTAAATCAAGATCTCTAGGATGGTTGAGAGGTTTTTTAATCTCCTTCCAATGAATCTTCCGAATGAATGGCTCTTTGGCAGAATAATCTTCTTTTACCTTTTTCTAACAAATAACTTTCAAACTAAACGTTTTATAACCTACATTTTAGTAAATCATGCCTACTTTTTATTGTAAACTTTATATTAATATTATACACTCCTAAAATTCAAACTGGAAGCTTCCATCTACACCCGTTCCACTACCCGTAATTTTTTGACTTTCTGAGCCCAATATCACATCCCGTGCTATTTTTTCTCGAGGACGACGAGAAAGAATTATATTAAGAATCCCAGGGCATTGGTTTTCTTCGGAGAACAATGGGAACCCTTTTCCAGCTAAGCTCTTGTTTTACCGTAGTGCTACCATGGCTATTGTTTCTCTCACAGTCTGCCTACTGCAAGACTTTCAGCTATGGTGAATTCAACGAATCAAATATAATCCTGCTCAAGGATGCTTCGATACACTCTGAGCGGGTGCTCACCCTAACCAATCAAACCCTGCGTTCAAAGGCCCGTGCTCTGTATCCGATCCCAATCACAATAAAAAGCAGCAATAATTCAGTTTTGTCCTTCAGTACTATCTTTGTCTTCTCTATTGGGGTTCCATCTGAGGGCATAGCCGGGCATGGGATGGCCTTCATCATGGCTCCCAATAACTCAGTCGTGGGCACCCAGGATTCCCAGTACCTTGGACTTGCTACCCCTAAAACCAATGGTCTCCAATCGAACCATTTTTTAGCGGTGGAATTTGATACAAATTATAACCCTGAACTTGGAGATATAGATGCAAACCATGTTGGAATTAATCTAAACGGCGTTATGTCATTGGAATCTCAGCCGGCAGCCTATTGGATTGACAAAGATCATTTTCAGAATTTGAGTCTGAAAAGTGGAAAGAATATTCAAGCCTGGATTGATTATGACCATGTTGAAGACCGGCTTAATGTGAGTGTTGCAGTAGTCGGCATGGAGAAGCCTGTCCGGCCATTGATATCAGTTGCTAACCTTAATCTTTCTGCAGTATTGAAGGAAGAGGTGTATGTGGGGTTTTCTGCATCTACAGGGTCTTATGCAGTTGAATATCATTACATTCTCGGCTGGAGCTTCAGTACGGAAGGTGATGTTGTAAATATAAATGGAAACATAGGACTGAAATGGACCAGTAAGATCAAAAAGTTTAGATTTTAAATTTAGCTTAAAATTTCATTAGTCTAAGAAATTTTGTTTGTTTTGAGTTGGGGTTTGGGTGAGGGTGGAGTGTTGTGGTGAGGATGAACAGGTTTCCTGAATCTTTATGCTTCTTTGATTCTAATTCTTTTAGATGGTTTATGTACAATCAAAGATTAATTAGTTTATTTCAGGTAGTGTTCTGTTTTAAGTAGTGTTACTTGTAAATTATATTTAATTCCGTGCAACTCCGGTCAGATAAATCATCAGTAAGTTTTTATAGAAATTTAATTCGTAAATTGTAACTCATGTTTTCAGTTAATAACCATGATTTTTATACAACCTTGTTATTTCGGCCCTGGGGCATTCCAAATCTAGAAAACTCTCTTTGTTATTTGGGGATATTCAAAATCTCAAAAGACTGTTTGTTATTTGAGATTTTGGTGTTATCCAAAAGTCTAAAATAATAAATAGTATTTAGAATTGTTTACATTTGGATATATGTCAGCTCTCACTTTTTTAAACGACCTCATTATCCAATTTAATGTTCAAATCCGGGTTTAAATTTGACTGTCGATCCTGCCTGTCAAACAATTTTTTTTATGATAGTTTTCCATTCAAAGGTGCTTTTAAAATATTATGACATACCTTAATATAAGTAAAATTATATATAAAGCAAATATATATATCATCATAATCTTATATAAATTTTGACAATCTCTTCAAAATGTCTCTTTTCATGTGATACAATCTCTTCAAAATTTAATTGTATTTTAAGACAAAAATGTCTAAATATGGCTAGGCCCTGGGTCAAATAATCAATAGTAATTTTACACTTCATCCACACAAAAAAAAAATTGAAATTGAATGATATTTACGAGTGGATAATATTAAAAATAAAGTCAGCCAGCATGGTATACTTTCTCTATATATGCCAAGAGAAACAGCAGCTCTTTTTTTTTTTTTTTTCCCTGCTGGAAGATCTCATGGGAGTGGACACGTCCAAATATATATATAAAGGTCTAATTTAAACTACAATTCCTTACCCTGAGGACACAGTGTATGCCGTGCCATTGAAAGGGCTCCACTCTCCCCTGTAGAAAAAAAAGGTTTACCTAAAGGGTACCAAAATGATACGTCAAGTATACTGAAAAATAAAAAATTAATGGAAATGAAATGGTCAGGGCTTTATAACTTAAATCTTTTGGAGTTAAGATTTCACTCTGTATATATCGAAAATTATGGAATAGAGATGCTATTACTCTATAGTTTACATCTTTTGCACTGTGATTTTTAAGCTTTATATGATTATATGGTTGTTTTTTCTTGTGTGTTGGTCTATTGATCCGGGCCTATACTTTTAACAGCTAAAGCACCGCCGCTGGATCTTTCTGGTCTCCCTTCATTCATCAGAGGAAAAAGGATAACTCAATCCAGAGGCTTCAAGGCAGCAGTCACTGTAGCATTTCTGGTTCTGCTCCTGATAGCCGTTTTCTTTGCATTACATAAACTGAAAGAAAAAGAGAACAGAGAGTTGATTGAAGAATGGGAGCTAGAGTATTGGCCTCACAGAATTCCCTACGAAGAACTAAAAGCTGCCACACAAGGGTTCCGAAATGAGCAGCTGCTGGGCCGCGGGGGTTTCGGAAGGGTTTACAAGGGCGTTCTCTCCACAAGCGGCTTTGAAGTTGCAGTGAAATGCATCACAAAGGACTCCACTGAAGGAATGAAGGAATTTATTTCAGAAATCTCGACCGTGGGTCGTCTCCAGCACAGAAACCTTGTTCAATTGCGTGGCTGGTGCAGGAAAAAGGAACAGCTATTCATTGTTTACGACTACATGCCAAACGGAAGCCTGGACAAATTCATATTCCCAAACCCTAAGGCAAAGACAGAAGTACTGTCTTGGGCTCGAAGATACGCAATTCTGAAGGGAATCGCTACAGGGTTGTTATATCTTCACGAGCAATGGGATCGCAGAGTTGTTCACAGAGACGTGAAATCCAGCAATGTGTTGCTCGATTCAGAGCTCAATGCAAAGCTGGGAGATTTTGGGCTTGCTCGTTTGTACGACCACACGCAAAATCCCCAGACAACTCGGGTCGTGGGGACTATTGGGTATATTGCTCCTGAGGTCACAAATACAGGGAAAGTTACTCCAAGCTCCGATGTATTCAGTTTTGGCGTTGTTTTACTGGAAGTTGCCTGTGGCAGGAGGCCTGTAGATTTGTCCAAGGATAATGAACAGATTGTTTTGATGGATTGGGTGAGGGATTTATATCAAAATGGAAAAATCTTGCATGCAGCCGATCCAAATCTTAATGGTGTGTACGATTTGGAAGAAATAGAAAGAGTGCTGAAATTGGGCTTGTTTTGTACTCATCCTCTACCAGAAAAAAGGCTTGACGTTAGAACAGCACTGCAAATACTGGAAGGCCAAGCTCCTCTTCCAGTTCATCAGATTCTTTGGGCTTCTCACGATACAAGTCAGAGAGATTATGGCCATGATGTTTTACGTGTTACAGATGGAGGAGAAACTGATAGTCTATTGGCTTCTGCTGCTAAGTCTGTGGAATCTGCAACTATTTCAACAAGCCATGGTTATGACAAAGATTCTGATTATGATGCAGGCAGATGATTTTCTCAGTTGCCTGTAGGCCTTGGCCTAATGGCTTTATGCTAAATTCCTATGGATAAATATATGCCAATCATTTTTAGATTGAATTGTAGTGAAATATTAATTGTGGGTGTTGAAGTTGAAGTATCTTGTATTATCGATTCGGCTGAAACAACTCTTGAAATTTCGTTTTCTTTTTTATTTCTAACGAGTTCAATATCAATTTTACCATGATTAAATAATTGTGCATCATATATTTGCCATGTCCGGGATCAGCTATTTAAAAAGTCATTCCAGGTAGATGTCCATCTCCATCGGACAATATAGAGATGCCTTCCGAAGCAAGTCCATGTAAGAGGATTAGAGCCAAGGTTACAGGGTTTTTTATTCAGCACTTGAATGAGGATGATCAATTGTCATGCTCTGTCTCAAGGTCCTAAAACCTTACCTAGGTGAATTGTGAGTTGAACTCATGCACTGTCAGCAGAGGGTGCTGTTATGGAAAGAGCTCTAGTAATTAAGACAGTTTGATGGATAGGGCATGAGCTTTCAATCATTTTCAGCTCAGTTATGCTTTCAGCTATCTTTCTTCAGGCATTGAAGGTGCTGGTTTGCTCTTTCAAGTGGAGCTTCTGTGGTTAGCTATGGTTTCAAGGATTATCAGCACACACAGCCAATGACTTTTTTTCATCTGAAATGACATGTACATTTATGAGCGTTGGTTGTAGCTGGGCTGGACCTGTTTTGTGCAGTTTGTAGTGTCTGTTTTTTTTAACAGAGTCTCTTGTAGACTGTTTTCTCCCTTGTATTTAATTGCATTTTTTTCAATATAAAAAAAATATATATTTCTAGTCTTCAAATACATTGTTATTATATCACTCCATATTTTACTATAGAAATGTTTCGATGTTTGTACTGAAAGTTTTTTTTTTAAATCCAATTGTCTCCTTTTTAACACATTTATGTCCCATCCAAATATCATTTATTAAGGGAGAGGGGCTAGTTGCCGCCCACGCCCCAATAACCGCTATGTTTTTAATCACTTGACCCCAATTAAATTTTTAAAAAGAACCAATACATTTAAAATACCAACCAAATAAATTAACACAAATGCACCAATACATGTTCACAACATTTGTTGATGTTCACAAATGCACCAATACATTTGTAAATTAACCAATGAAATTAAGACAAGTGTACAAATGTGATGGCGAGCGGTTACCGGCACATCGGTGCGGATGTATGGGGCGACATGTTGAAATGACCATTTTTTGACCCATGTGCACATAAAGCGTCTTACAAGGAAATGTAAAAGTGCCCAGACGCTGAAAGAATAGCTTTAAGCTCTTTGGTTGCATACTGAAAAACCAAAAAAAAAATCGTCTAAATTCGATATATCTCTATGTGCTTGACGTGCGCAAAGTTAGGGTGGATAGTTTTAAGCTCAATTCGATATATCTAGCTATGTGCTTGACATGCATGAAGTTAGGGTGGACGGCTACTGGTCCCTCTCCCTTAGTACTTGCTTAGTATAACTATTTGTAAACAGTTTTTTAACTGTTTTTAGATAAAATATAATTATTGTAAACAGTTTTTTAACTGGTTATTATTACCTATACTCGTGAATAAATCACATGTTAATATTTTTTTTATCTAAAATGATATTTTATAAAAATATTTTTAAAATAAATTATTACCAATCTAATTAATTATAAATTTTTAATTCTTATACAAAACTTCACGTCAATCAAAAATCCATTTAAGAGAGAGATGAACGTACGGATAGATAGTATTCATAATTATTGAATGTCTTGGTGCCTACCTAGTATGAAATGGAAATTGACGCCTTGGCCGGAGAAGTAGAAAGTGGAGAAATAAAAAGGAAATTGGAACGGAAGGCTTTAATGAATGATTTGTACGTGATGTCACAAGAAATTCTGGCATGTGATTTCTCTTGCAGTGAGGGTAGAGGAGCAGTTGCAATTTGCAACCTCCAACGCAAATGCAATGCATTTATACCGTTTTGATACAATGGCATTTAGTGTACAATGGGTACACGGGAATTTACAGAGTATGGGTGGATTTCATTTTCACAACCAACTACTATTAATTTCATTCACTATGTGTATCTTTCATATTTCTTTAGATTTTTTTCCATATAAAATGTATTTATAATCATCAAATTTGAATTCACTAAATATGTCAGCGCTAACTTCCATTGCACATCTTAGAAAAGAAGTAATTAAGGGAGATGGGCCCGTTGCAGCCCACGCCCCAATAACCGCTATGTTTTTAATCACTTGACCCCCCAATTAAATTTTTAAAAAGAACCAATACATATAAAATACCAACCTAATAAATTAGCACAAATGCACCAATACATGTTCACAACTCCAATAAATTAACCAATGAAATTAAGACAAGTGCACAAATGTGATGGCGAGCGGTTACTTAAACATCGTTGTGCATGTATGGGGCGACATGTTGAAATGACACTTTTTCGACCCATGTGCATATAACGCATCGTACAGTGAAATGTGTAAGTGCCTAGAAGATGAAAGAATAGCTTTAAGCTCTTCAATGGCATATGCAGAAACCCAAAAAAAAATCGTCAAAATCTGACATGTCTAGCTATGAGCTTGACATGTGCGAAGTTAGGGTGGGCGGCTACTGGCCCCTCCCTTAGTGTGCAATGAGTACGCTGAGAATGGATTTGAAAAGGAGTTTTGTGTGGATAAAAGCAAACATTATTTTGCATATGGGAAACTTAAAGTATACATAGTGTGTAAAATTGAGTAGGTAAGAACAATAAATAAGGGGCATATTTGTAAGAGTACTAAAGAGGAATTTTTTACTTGTTTCTAATATTAGTATTCTCAAGAAAAGAGTATATAGTTCATATTTGCATTAATTTTTTGGGTCTATTTTGATTTGTTAAATGATAGTCATCATTTGAACATTGAAACCATGCAATTATGTATGTTGTTCTATAGTGGCAAGTAAAGTTTGAGTAGATGATTTGGACCAACACATACCAAGCTTCACTTTTTACATTGTAAAAGTACCATAGCTTGATCTTTAATGTAGGGTTTTCCATTGGAATGCTTGATTGTAACCTCAAGTCTATCCCGCAATAGAACACCTTTTGTCACTATGTTTCTACAGTTAAGCTTAGTTTTGTAATCCCATGATGGGTAATGATTTTGTGTTTTAAAAAATGTCTCTTTAATTGTTATGGGTGGTAAAGGTCAAATTTGGAAATAATTATTCATAGGAAGGTTATGCATGTAGCCATGTTCTCTATTTGAAATTGAAAGGTACTCTCTCTCCCCTTATTTATCTCTCTCTCTCTCTCTCTCTCTCTCTCTCTCTCTCTCTTTATTTCTCTCACTTCATCTCTCTTCCTCTCCCTTTCTCTCTCTTCCTCTCTCTATCTCTTTTTCTCTTTATATATATATATATATCCCTCTTTATCTCTTTACCTCTCTCTATATTTGTCTCTATATTTGCATCTTTCTCTCACACATACTTCTCCCTCCCTCGCTCTCTCTCTCTCTCTCTCTCTCTCTCTCTCTCTCTCTCTCCCATTCTTTGTTCCTCTCTCTCTTTCCACATAACATCTTAAGGGTAAATTGTTTAAGGTGGAAGATGTGTAGAATCTGATAAAAAAAAGACTTGACAAAATGATTAATTCAATTGGAGGTTTTAATCTGATAATAGGTGGAAGCCTAGGCTATAATAATTTAATAGAAAACAACAGTAGATCTCTCTACCTATGTTTATCTCTTCTCTCTCTACCTCTCTCCTTTTCTGTTTTTCTTTATCTCTCTTCGTCTCTATCTCTCTCCCCCCTTCTCTCTCACACACTTCCTCTCTACGAGATCTCTCTATCCCTATTTTTTTCTCATGTTTCTCTCTTCTTATGTTTTCAAAATGACACTCTAAAAAGACTATTGGTGCATCAGAGAGATTCCCAACGAATAAGTCAATACTATTGCATGGAATTATGATGTTCGTATTCTTTTCTTGATCACTTGTAGGAAAATCAAAATATTTTTTTGAAACACAAGAAAGTAAATGAAACTATTAGTTATATAATTCTATTAATAATATATATAAATAATAACAAAGGACAACACCTAGTAACAAGAAATTTCATCCAATCAACCTATACAATCACAATATTCTACTTATGTTATTCTTTTATGTACATTGACATGAGTAATGTATTGGTTCATTTCCCTTAGCCCATTTTTTGCTTTCTGGTGCATTAGATATCCTAGTTAATTAATTGGTAGTCGTACTTCTTTGTATCCCTAGATATTAAGAATTGCATTTTTCTTATGGGGGACATTTCCTATTTTGCCTTGAAGTTTTTGTTAGCTGTGAAGAATTGCTTTGATTCAGTTTATTTTAGGAAGACAAAGAGTGAAACAAAAGATAATGTAATCTGCAAATGATAACCTATGTATCTAGTTCCTCCATTTATAGCTGGCTAGCCATAGATTTTCCTTTCTTGTTAGTGGAAAGCTATTTTTCTTAGAAGTGTTTTTTCCATGATAATAAGTAGTTACCTAAACTAAGGGGATCTCCTTGTCTTAAGCCTCTACAACTATTTACACTTTTGGATATTTATTGTGATGGAGAATTAGGGGGTGCAAATACAACATTGTATCCAATCAATAATATATTTGTTGAAACTAAACTCTTATAGAGTCTTTAGGAGGAAGTTTGAATCACACTTGTCAAATGCTTTAGATATGTCAAGCATTGCAACAATCCCTAACCAATGTTGTCTTGGTTGATTGGAGTTATTGGCTAAGATTATGTCTTTCATATTACATGTATTGGTTGTTCATTCACTTACAATAACTTTATAAATTAGTGAATGTTCTAGCTCTTCCTATCTCCATTTTTTGTAGATACAACAAAATTGAGTGGTATACCCCAATGATGCAAAGTAACTTCTGTAGCCCCAGTTCTAGAGAACAAAGAAAGGATATTGATCCCCTTTAGATAAGTAGGCTTCAAAACAAAAAAGATGGTATCCTATAATGAACAATTTTACATCTACGGAAACTGGTTTTTAAATGTTTGGTTATAAAGTCTCCTTAATGAATCTTTAAAGAATATAAATTTCTTTTCGAAAATAACGTATTTACAAGACACTTAGTTTGATATAATGTAATAAATTTTTCTCATAAACTCATAACAATGTTTTGAGCTAAAACATTCATCAAGATTGAATTAGAAAGATAACCTAATAATAGATCTATCTCTTCTATCCAACTTGTCCCATTCATCTTGATCCAAACTCTCTCTCTCTCTCTCTCTCTCTCCATGTCTTCCTCTAGCTCTCCCTTTCTCGCTTCCTCTCTATTTTAAATTATACTCTAATTCTCTCTAATCACCCCTCTCTGTCTCTCTATATGTATATATCTATTTTGTCTCCCTTTGTCTCTATTTCTCTTTGTATCTATCTCTATACCTCTCTTTTTCTCTATCTTTGTATCTCTATTATATCTCTTATCTCTATCTTTCTCTCATACTCTATCTCTACCTTTGAGGTCGACTTTGAACTTTTGTTGGTTTCAAAAGTACTATAGGATATTTCATTATTGTGACCACTTGTGGGATAGGATTTGGATTGGATTTTATCATATCCTTGAACCCTTCATTAAACTTGACATCCCTACTTGTGAACACACCAAACTATTTTAACTAAGTACTTAATACTTTTTTCTTTAATTAATCAACTTAGATGAAGAAGCCACAACCAATGAACCCCATTCACATCCCTACTTGTGAACACAAAATGCTATTTTAACTAAATACTTATTTTTATTTTTTTTTCATTAAGCAAAGGTGAAGAAGCCACAACCAAAGAACCCCATTCCCATTACATGACTAATTTAAATTGAAGATTAGAGCCTATTGATTTTAGCTCCTTCTATGCCTATTTATAGGTAAATATATGGATTGATTTATAGTTCTCATTGTCCACATTTCATAGCAATTAGTTAAAGATTATTTATGAGCGTAGACATTTAGTAGCAATGAGTGGTGATAAATGGAAGTAAGTGGAAATAGAGACACAAAGAGATTGCATGGCTAATTTAAATTGAATATTGTAGTGTACTGACTTGAATTAGATTCAACTACCTAACTTTTAAATTCAAAATGAATATTGGGCTTATACCAACTCCTTTCTTATTAATCCTTATTTTTCAATTTAAATGTGAAATATGTGACAAACCCTAATATAGAGAAAGAAAAAAAGAGATATATATATATATATATATATATATATATATATATATATATATATAGAGAGAGAGAGAGAGAGAGAGAGAGAGTTGATGAAATGATTAATTCAATTGGAGGTTTTGATCTGCTAATAGGTGGAAGCCCCTATAATAATCTAATAGGGAACAAAATGAACACAAGAGATGGGCTAGAGGGAAAGCATTCCTCCATTTTCTATGAATTTCCATGGATTGTGAATTATGTAAGGCATGCAATGCATTTAAGTGTAACTTGATAGAATAATGAGACCTTCATTTTGTACTAATCTAGACTTCAATATATTATAAATTCCTTATTTCCCATAGCCAACTTCCCCTCAAAATTTAAGAGCCTACCAAAAACAAGTATTGAAAATTATAGAAATTATTATTATTTTGATTCTATGTAGCATATTTGTTTGCACAATTAACATGGTACTAATTTCCAGTATGGATGTTGCCAACTGTAGACCCCTATAATATTCTAGTAATAAATTCTTTATTTTGTACTTGTTTTAACTTAAATAGATTAGTAATTTCTTATTTTTTCATACTCATGTTGATGAAGGGGTAAATCATAAAACACACAACAACAGAAATTGTACACAGAAAATAGAATATCCTTTTATCGATTTGGACAACTCATTATATTACAGAAGATCAAATACAATTAGAGGAATCAATCCTCCACAGGCCGCAACACACTACAGCTTCCCTATCTCCAGACTTTAGAATCATCCACCTTCTGTAACTCCAAATCAGCTAGGGTTTCTATTTTTCCACCTTTTCTTGACTCTACACTTTCCTCCTTATCTCTACTACCCCCAAGAGTTCCCAAAAATGGTCATAAATAGCCGCTTTTGGTGGCCAACAACCAAATTTCAAATTTTGCATCTCCCTCCAAAAATAGGTCAACTTCTGGGAGCCATAACTTTTGATCTGGGTGTCCGATTGACATGTCGTGTGAAGTGTTGGAAATCTCACGGAGTGCTCTACATGCTAAGAACCTACTCTGCTAGTTCCAGTCATTTTTCGTCCCGTACAGGACCGTTTAGTGCCTCAAACCTAAATTTAAATAATTTTCAGGCATTTTTTAGGAAATGAAAGCTTTAATTTCTTTCATCTCACAAATGATCTTTGCGTGATTCCTTCGCCAAAGGTCTTATTTTTCATTTATGAAGCTTCCTACAAATTTTTGCTTTAATCCGTGCCCAAATGCAAACTTTCCTAAAATGACAATTTTCTATTTTTAGTAGTTTGGAAAAACTGAAAGTTCTACATCATTATTCAAGCAATTATGGAACCAGAAATACTAATTCTGAAAAGAAATAGAAGCAAATTCAATGATTTTGAAACATCATCTTTTTTGGGTGATGCAAGATTGCTCTTACACCACTGGATTCTCCTGCATCACACCTAGGGTAATTTTGAGAAACTTGACCTTGTCACATCTCAGGTGCTTGAGAAAAACCCCAAACGGTCCACTTCTGCCTTAGATAACAAGAAGAATCTTCAACAGGCCTTCTTTTCCACTTCACCAAATATTCTTCATATTGCTTATTCCGAGTACTCCTTCCCACATGGCTATCCAAGATCTCTTCTATCTCCTCCTTTGAAGTAGATGCCAGAATACTCCATTGTTCTTCTGTTGGTCCATCTTTTGTGCCACCTTCATGATATTCTGTTAAATCAGCAATGTTGAACACAAGGGAAATATTGATCCCACTTGGCAGCTCTACCTCATATGCTTTTCCTAAATCATGTTTCTTCAAAATCTTGCATGGTCTAAATTTCTTCATTTTCAACTTATATGTTCCAATTGGGAACCTTTCTTTTCTCAAGTGAACCATGACTTCATCTCCTACTTGGTATTCCTTATATTTCCTTTTCTAATCTGCCTTAGCCTTTTACTGAATATTCATCTTATTAATGTGCTTTCTCACCTCTTTATGCAAATTCTTCAGGTGTTCTGCAAAGTCTTCTGCTTCAGCACTGGTCTTTTCTCCCTTGTCCAGCTTTCTTAGCTCTGAAGCATTTCTTGGACTACTCCAATATACAATCTAGAATGGTGATTTACCAGTACACCTATGGATAAAATTGTTGTAAGCAAATTCTACCTGTGGTAAAATTAAATCCCATCTCTTAGGCTTATCCCCTACTAAGCATCGTAGCAGGTTACCCAAACTCCTATTCACCACTTTGGTCTGTCCATCAGTCTATGGATGGTGTGCAGAATTAAACTTCAAATCTACCTTCAACTTCTTCCACAATGTCCTCTAGAAATAACAAACAAACTTGGTATCTTGATCTAAAACTATGCTCCTAGGTAGACCATGTAATATCACCACCTCCCTGAAAAATAACTCGGCAATATGAACAACATTATTAGTCTTCTTGCAAGGAATAAAATGTGCCATCTTTAAGAATCTGTCCACCAACACAAAAATGGAATCATGTCCTCTCTGTGTCCTTTGTAAACCAAGAACAAAATCTATACTAATATCATCCCATGGCTTCTCTGGTATAGGTAATGGATATAGCCCTGTATTATGACTTGCTCCTTTTTCCATTTGACACACTCTACAACTCTGCACAAATTTCCTCACATCTTGCTATAACTGTGGCCAATAATAATGCTCACCAACAATAGCAACGGTTTTTTCTAAACCAAAGTGTCCAGCTAATTCCCCACTACACTTCTCCTTAATCAAGTTCTCTCTCATGGAACTCCTCGGAATGCACAACCGACTTCCCCTAAACAACATGCCATCTTGGATTATGAAATCCAATAATTTTGTCCTGTCCAAAGTAATAGGTTCCAAACAAGCTTTCCAGGCCTCTACAAAACTCTAATCTTTAAGATACAAACTTTTGAGCTCATCGAACCCAACAACCTCTATCTTCATTTCTGTCAACAAATTTTGCCTTCTGCTCAAGGCATCTGTAATTTTGTTGGACTTTCCACTCTTGTGCTTCAAAACAAAAGTATAGCTCTGCAAAAACTTAACCCATTTTAAGTGCCTCTAGTTCAACTTTCCTTGACTATTAAGATGCTACAAACCCTGATGATCAGTATATAAAACAAACTCTTTTGGCAACAAATAATGTCTCCATTTCTTCAAAGCCTGAACTATTGCATAAAAACCCTGATCATAAATATAATATTTTTTCTCAATATCATTAAGCTTCTCACTAAAATAGGCAATGGGCTTACCTTCTTGACTTAAAACAGCTCCTATAGAACTGCCACTAGCATCACAATCTACCTGAAATGCCTTATTGAAATCTGGAAGTGCCAAAACAAGTTGCTCTGTGACTTTCTATTTCAATGAATCAAAACTCTTGTTTTCTCCTATAGTCCATATAAACTCTTTCCTATCCCCTCTTATTGTCTTCGTTAGGGGTACACAAATGCTACTAAAATTTATGATAAACTTTCTATAAAAACTTGCCAAACCATGAAAAGATCATACCTCTATAGCACTCCTTGGCATAGGCCATTCAATGATAGCCCTATCTTTTTTTGGGTCCATCTTAAGACCTTCCTCTAAGACAACAAATCCCAGGTATACCAACTCCTTTGCAAAACTATATTTCTTGAAATTAATCAACAACTTCTCCCTTGACTTATCTAAAAATCTTCTGATATGCATTAGATGCTCATCCCAAGTCTTATTAAAAATCAAAATGTCATCCACATAAACAATAACAAAACTTCCAAAAAACTCTTTCAATACCTCATTCTTGAGTCAAATGAATGTTCTTGGTGCATTGGTTAGACCAAATGGCATGACTAATCACTCATACAAACCTTCCTTTTTCTTGAAGGTTGTCTTCCATTCATCTCCTTCTCTAATTCGGATGTCATATTACCCACTCTTCAGTTCAATCTTCGTGAAGTACTTGGGTCCACTAAAACAATCCATTATATCATCCATTCTAGGCAATGGAAATATGTACTTGATCATGATCTGGTTGATGGCCCAGGAATCTGTACACATTCTCCACTCTCCATCTTTCTTCAGTGCTAGTAATGCAGGTACCGTACATGAACTTAGGCTCTCCCTTATTAGTCCCTTCCTTAACAACTCATGAACGTGTTTGTTCAGCTCTTCATTTTTTGTAGGAGTCATTATGTGGGCTGCCTTATTCAGCAAATTGGCTCCTGGTATCAAATCTATTTGATGACTGATCTTCCTTACCAGTGGTATACCTTTTGGTACATTATCAGAGACAAAGTCTTGAAATTCTTCCAGCAGATCTGAGACTTCTATTTGTACATCTTCACATTTCTCTTGATTGATCTTAGGAATCAATGCAAAGCAATGACGCTCATGCTTCATACCCTCCAAAATTTTCCTACCATCTACCAAGCAAATTCTGGTAGTACTACATACCTTTTCTTCCACCTCCTTCAAGGGCTTCAACTTATGACGAACTCCATCCTTTGTCAAAGAATAGGTATTTGCATGGCCATCATGGACAACACACCTATCATACTACCACGACCTCCCCAGTAACATATGACATGTATCCATCAATATGATGTCACACAACACCTCATCATGGTAGTCACCAATCTTAAACTTAACTAAACACTACTCATTGACCAAATCTCTATAGTCCGTCTGCAACCATGCGATCCAATATGGATGTGGATACTTTCTTCTTGTCAACTATCTCCTCTGAAACAAGATTGTCAGTGCTTCCACTGTCAATAATAATATCACAACACTTACATTCACATTTGCACCTTGTGCAGAATAAACTCTTTCTCTGATTTGGTTCTTTCTCCTCATTCAACAAGGTTCTTCTAATGACTAGGGTTTCTCCCCTTTCAACATCTTCAGAATGCTTAGACTGCACATCTTCATCTACATGTGTAACTTGTGCATTACGTTCAATCTTCTATTTGTCCTTCCTTGATGTTACAGACACTCGTATGCTCAATGCCCTTCTTCTCCACATTGGAAACAAGTTCCTCTAAAACCTCCTCTTCCAGCTCCTTACCTAGGTCGGCCTCTTCCTCTTTTCTCACCATTGTTCTAGTCACGAGGATGGTAGGCATTATCTCCTCTCTAATTTTGATTAGTGCAGCTCTTCACTTTTCTTTGGATCTTCATTTCAGCCTCCATAGGATCTTCCACCAGTCCTTCTGCCTTGACCTCTTCCCCTTTGCTTTCTTTCAAATCTTTTATTTATATTCTCTTCCACCTTCAGGGAAAACTGGTACGCATCTTCTATGGTGGTCATTCTAACTAGGCTTAGGTCCTCTTGAATTCTTGGCCTCAACCCATTAATGTAATGGGCTACCTTCTCCTTGTTGGCCTCTGCATGACCTATCCTGATAGTAATCTTATAAAAATCTTTTGTATACTCCTTAACAGACTTGTTACCTTGCCTCAATCCTTGTAGCTTCTTTAGCAACTCCATTTCATAGTCCACAGGAATGAACTGCTTCTTTAGTTTTTCCACCATCCGATCCCACCTGGTAATCTTTCCTTTTCTTCTTCTATTCCTCTCTAACCGAACCTCCTTCAATCAAATACTGGCATTGCCCTTCAACTTTATTTTTTGTAAACTTGACCCAATCTGGGTCCTCCACATCTTCATACTCAAAATATTCTTCCATATCATTGATCCAGTCAATAAGTTGTTCTAGATTCAAATCTCCAAAATAGGTAGAAACTTCGATCCTGAGCCTCTTTCCGATCTTTGAAATGGCCCTTAACAACCTAACTTCTACAAGATCTCTTGCAACTTATTGTTCTTTCTCAGATAGTTCTTCTTCAGCTTCATCTTTGCTTTCTTCTCTTGTTCTCGGCTCAAACCCTCTTCACAGCTTCTCTTGCAGTGCATCGATTTTCTATTGCATGGCTCTAAAACCCTCTTTTGTCAAAGCATTCCTCCCAATATGATTTCTTTGTGGAGGCATCTTGATCTCAGCAGCAAACCCATAACCTCAGGTCCTGGTGCAAACTCCCTCACTGTCGGTGATCTATCTACACACTCAGGAACCCTTGCTCTGATAACACTTAATGAAGGGGGTAAATCATAAAACACACAAAAAAAAAATTGCACACAGAAAATAGAATGTTCTTTTATTGATTTGGAAAACTCATTACATTACAAAAGCTCAAATACAATCAGAGGAATCAATCCTCCACATGCTGCAACACACTACAGTTTCCCTATCTCCAAACTTTGGAATCATCACCTTCTATAACCCAAAATCAGCTAGGGTTTATATTTCTCTACCTTTTCTTGACTCTACACTTTCCCTCTTATCTCTACTACCCCCAAGGGTTCCCAAAAATGGTCATAAATAGCCCCCTTTGGCGACCAACAGCTGAATATCAAATTTTGCATCTCCCTCCAAAAATAGGTCAACTTTTGGGAGCCATAACTTTTGATCCGGGTGTCTGATTGACACGTCGTTTGAAGTGTTTGAAATCTCGCAGAGTGCTCTATGTGCTAAGATCCCACTTTGCCATATTCAACCATTTTTAGGCCTGTACAAGACTGTTTAGTGCCTCAAAACTGAATTTAAATAATTTTCAGGCATTTTTTGGGAAACATAAACTTTAATATCTTTCAGCTCACAAATGTTTTTTGCATGATTCCTTCACCAAAGTTCTTATTTTTTATTTATGAACATTACTATAAATTTTCACTTCAATCCATGCCCAAATGCAAACTTTACTAAAATGGTAGTTTTTTTATTTTTAGCAGTTTGAAAAAACTAAAAGTTCTACATCATTATTCAAGCGATTATGGAACTAGAAATACTAATTTTGAAAACAAATGGAAACAATTTCTACGATTTTGAAACATCATCTTTTTTTGGGTGATGCAATATTGCCCTTACACCACTGGATTTTCCTACATCACATGTTCCCCCAAATTGAAGAGGCTAGCAAAAGGAACAAGGCCCATATAGATGTCTATCAGCATTCATCAAGGATCTCATCCAACAATAGGTGATCCATCTTGAATATTGTAGGATAAAGGAGTAGATAGTTTATCTTTTCACCAAGGCTTTATGGGAGACTAAATTTGTTTATCTTAGAAGACCTATCTTTTAGGATTCAGAGAAGTCATATGACTATCTAATGGTTGTCATTTGAGGAGTTATTTTGAATGTCTACATTTTAATAGTGAATAAGTGATTATAAATAGGTACCTAACAAGGCTTTGTGTCAAGATCCATCTTTCCTAGATTATGGGTGTAATGTGGAAATTTGGATAGGGTTGATTAGATGGTTTGTTTAGTTTGTGCCTCTCCTCCTTTCACCATTAACATTTAAGGACCTTAGGTCCAATGGCAATGCACTATTAGGCCCTTGATCACTGTAGAATGTTGGGAAAATTGGATTTGTGTGATTTGATTGTCAATTATGATTAATTATGCTCAATTATACATCAAAACCCTAATTATGCAAATACAGAAACAAACGGATAAATTACTCAAAATGTTGCTACAGGAAGATGTAAAATAATAGATAAATGTGCACCTAATTTTGAAGTTCGCGAAGCGGAACAGTCGGGGACTAATGAGCGGGCGCCCTAGTCCAATGCCCTAATTTTTGTTGATATTTAGAAACTTGATCTGCAACATGTTCCTGTTGTCACAAAGATTTCTTTGTTGTGGAATCTAGAGGACTAATGAGCGGGCGCCTGAGTCCAGGGTCCTATTTTCAACTCTGATCTGCAAATCTGACACTCTGCAACACTCTTCTGCAAATCAACTTTTCCTGCTTCTTCAACCTGTAACTTGCAATCACAGAAAAATGGGGAGGGGGTTGTGGTGTTTAGAGGCTTGCCTCAGTCAAGCCCCGGAGAGACATTCAAGTCTTCCGAACACCGTTGTCAGATAGAGAGTGCGCTCCCTTGGGAGGAAGAGGCAAAAACCAAATGATAAATTCTTGAAAACACAAATGATGTCACCTTGTAGTGAAGATCTCATGGAAGGAAGAAGCTCTTCATGCCATGAGGAGATGATTTCTCAAATTTGCAAATACAAACACATAAACAACACAAAATCTGCTCTTCCATACAATGAATGCCTTGAATCACCTTTACACAAGCTCAAGAATCCAAATTGCCATCTAGTTTACAAATGAATTCCTAAACATGCTTATATATGCAGCTACAAACATTCTCACCAGGAATTTTGTAATTCAAACTTACTGTGTCAGCCTAGGAGCCAAATAACAGTCATAAACCAACACTTAAAATTTGGGCCTGACCCAAAATAGGGCGGAACTAGGGTGTGGGTGCCCAAGTCCTCCCCCCTATTTTGGGCAGGGTCTGCTTCAAGGGATCCCCCTAGGTCCCATTTGTCATGAAACTTAGGGTTCATTTCATTGGGATGTCAAAATATGATGCAAGATGTCCTAAATGCAGATAAAGACTCAGGAGCTAAACCTTAAGAGGGAAAAGCCCCCAAGGGGACATTTTTTGATGTTATAATGGGGAGATATTTAGAGGTGAAGGAGAGATTATACTTAGCATGACTACAACTACCACTAGCCAAAATAGCAATGTGGTCTTGATCTTAGTACATTGCAGATGCCAAATTAGGCCTCAAATTAAAAGTATAATTTTCGTATAGAATTAGATCAAAATGATTAGATCAATGTGAAGTACTTCAAAAATTATGCACTTTCAAAAAAATCACCAAGAAATGTTATTGTATGAGTCCAAATAGAGCCTTAGAAGCTCCCAAAAAAACTACTCAATAATAGGGGTGAAAATCTATAATTTCTAGAAAAACCAAACACCAAAATAAAAACCATCTACACCACTACGAAGCTTGCAAAATTTTGCCCCAAATAAAAAAAATCTTCAAAAAAGGAGAAAATATGACTAAGAAGGGGGGTTGCAAAGTCTGAGTGCAAAATAAAAAATCAATCTAGAGAGAGGGCTAAAATTTGAAAATCCACCTGCCACTAAATTTGGTGAAACTGCCACCAAGTTTAGAGGTGTTACCAAAATAGAGATGCTCTAGATAAAAAGCAACTCTGTCAAATATGGAACCACAACTAAAAATAGTGGAGCTCAGCTAAACTAGTAACTTTGCCAGATCTCTTGCTAAAGATGGTGGAAGTCACCAAATATGGAGGAGCACCAAAAATATCACCAAATTTGGTGGATCTGATAAACTTTGGAAGGGCCACATAGGCAATGTGTGGTAGGAATTGCACATTAAGTTATTTTATAAGGTCGAAGGCTTATATACAAGGGGTTATAGGGGGTATACCCCTACCACGTGAGCCTCCAATGGGGGTACCCTAAGATATGGGGCCTTGTGTAGGGTACCTATCGAGGTACCCTAGTACCAAATTTTATTTTTGATTTTTATTTTTAAAAAAAGATTCGATAAATTAATTAAAAAGTACGAAGATTTCTAATAAATTTTTTTATTCATAAAAAAAATATTAATGTGCCTACATAGGTATGTAGAATATTTTTTTATTTTGTAGAAAATTCTTCCATATGGCGACGAGGGTGAATTTTTCTGAGGGCTCGAGGCAAAGTGCTCCAAATCTGACGAATTGATAATCAATATTTAGGTTCTTGGGTCTTCTAGACATGATGACAAGGTCATATTTGACCTAAAATGCTCCAAAAATGTAGCTACCTCCTAGATTTGGTAACCACCTTCCAACTTCAAACCCTTGTAGATCTTGCCTCTAATGTTCAATTTGGACAAATCAAAAGGCTAAACTAACTTTCTTGGACACCCTAAACTCAATGGTGAGCTCAGAGTTACACCAACATGCTCTAAAATGAACCTCCAGTACAAGGCCACAAATAGAAAACCCTCCAAAATCTAGTATCTCTGTCAAGTTTTTTTGGTTCTCCAGGTCATCATATAATGCAAGAGAAGAGCATACTCATTTTCAATATCTACCATGATTTTTATCTTAGATCTCTCAAAAAAAGACCAACATAAAGCAATCCTACAAGCTTTGATACCATGTAAGAATTGGCTATGAAGGTAGTCATTGAAGATATAGGAACTTCAATGAAAGCACAAGGGAGATCCAAAATGAAAGAATAATTCTATTCTATCAAAGGATGCAATATGCATATAATATGTACATAATGATGAAATTACAATGAGAAGACTTTGGTTATACAGACCAACTTGTGAAAGATAAGACAACATAAGATTATGACAAGTGTCTTAATCTTATGACTTGAGGCAGAAAGTGATAACTATCCTTCATGTACCCTAGGTATACCCTATGTAAACTTAACTAGGCAAGTGTGGATAGCCCTAATGTGGAACTAGTTGAAGAACAAGAAAACTTCAAAGGTTAAAAACACAAATGAAATGCATAAAACACACACATTTATACCTTGAAATCTTCCTCCTCCTTGATAAGGTTGAGAGCTTAGCACCCACAAGCTCTAGCTTTACCCAAGGCCATATCTTCAATGTGAAATGCTCTCAAAACTCAAATGCAAGTCACTATAGCCTAGCTCAAGATGAGGAGATGATAGAAATTTTAGCATAATAACACTACTCAAGAATTGGATGATCAAATGGCTTGTGAGAGCTTGTATTTATAGGCAAAGTGGAGGGAAATTTGATCCAATTGTGGAGATTCAATGTTGAGATCAAGGGATGAGTTTGATTGTAATATGGAGGGCTAAGATATGATCAACAAGATTGAAGGGTGGAGAATAAAAATGAATTTTTTATTCATTTTAGGAAGGACTTAGCATTAAATGAGATTAGTTGGATGAGGTAATTTAAAATTGATTTCCTTGGAGGAGGTGGAATTAAAAATTCCATCTTATGTGTAGGTGTGCAAATCCAAGGACACATGTAATTATGGGATCTTACACATGTAATCTAAAAAAGAGGAAGATGTTTTTTCATAAATGTGGTAATAAAGAGGTGGAGTGTTGTGAATATTTTATAATTTTTAATTTGTGGAGTGCGGGAGAAGGTGTTAATTAGGCTTTGACCAAGCTAATCAAGGTGATTAGCTTAGTTAATGTGGCTGGAAAAAAATAGTGAGGGGTAATTATGGTTTAGGATTAATTAAATAATGATTTATTTAATTAATCCTGGTCTAGGGGTCATATAGTCTAAGGTAGCTAATTAAATAATAGGTATTTAATCAACTAGGTTAGGGGTAGGCTAATTAGTAGGCTTGATTAATCAGATGAACATAATTTATATAATTAATTAGGTTTAGGGAAGTGGAGAATTTAACCAAATAAATATTTGTCATATTTATTTAATTAATTGTAAAATTGTTAGAAGGTGTGACTATTGAATTAATTAAATTAATTCAATTTTAGGGGTTAGATGATGGAGAAAAAGTGAATAATTAATGTATTGGAGGAGGTAATTAATTAAATAAAAATTTAATTAATTAATTAGATGAGAAATTAGTGATATGGGTGATCTTAGAGGATGGTTAGATGGTTAAGACATTTTTAGGTGTCTACATTTGCCCCTTTTTGATGTGGCATCATGACCTAGTAGGGATATGGCATCATGTCAAATAATTTGCCCCAACAGCCGGGAAGGAATAAAATGGATGAGGGATGCCCCATCGAGAGATCAGGTGGAAAACATTTTTTTTGGGTGAGCTCTAGAAAGGGGGAAATGATGGTGAAAAATGGATAGAGGATGGAAAAATAGGTTGGCAGGAAGAAAAACGGGTGAAAAAGGTTATGTTTTCCACCCTGGGGAATGAAAAGTGTGTTGGAGGATGACATGACCTTCATAAATAGAAGAAGTGGGCTTAAAATGCCACATTTGCACACATTGAGCCTATTGGACGAGAGGAGAGAAGAGGAGATGGATGCTCAACCACCATTCCCCCTTTACGAGCATCTATCTAAGCGAATGCATACATACATGAGATCACCACTGGCGGACCCCCGTATATGTGGCCTATCCTTGACTTTGTCAATTTTAGGGTTTTGGGACACTTATTGCACAAGAAAGGGTAGGTTTAGGGAGTGTGGTGCCATAACGCAACCATTTGGTGCCATCAACGGTCAGAATGGTGTCATCGACCAAGGGGGTTTTGGAGTGTTTTGGCTCCATTCTAGTTTTTTTGTGGCGTCATTTTCTGGTTTGAAGCCATGTCGAATTGGGGCTTTTCAGCACATTGGCGCCATATTGGATTTTTGTGGTGCCAAACTCTAGTTTGGTGCCATGCAGTTTGGGGGTTCTGGGTTTTGGCACCAAATGCTAGTGCATTGGCGTCATCCTCTAGAATGGTGTCATACCCAGATTTTGTGGCATCAGGGTTTGGTAAATAAAGCTAGGTGTTAGTGTTAAGCACCTAGAGTGGCACCAAAATCGGGAGAATCGACGCCATCCTCTGGAATGGTGCCATATTGGGAAAGATTGGTGCCATTCTCTGGAATGGTGCCATATTTGGTAGGATTGGCGCCATGTTGGTTAGATTTGGCTCTAAAATTAGTTTTGGCACCAGATGGGTGAAAATTAGTACCATGACACTGATTTGGAAAAAAGGCTAAGTTTTTAACTCATATTTTGCGAATGTAGATTGATGGGGGTATTGTGGCTTCATGGGAGCGATGCATTCCCGTAGTTATGAGGCTATTAGATGGTTTTGACCAGGCTACATTAGCCAGGTTAGGGAGATTGGGCCTACGGATAGTGGCCGGGATGTCCATCATATGGGCACATATGGTCATGATGACAGCCCTAGCAGCGCGATGGCAGAGCGAGACATGCTCCTTCCTCCTACCCATAGGTGAGATTATAATCACCTTGGAGGACATGTATCATATTCTGAGGTTGTTGATTGCCAAATCATGGGCTACTTATGATATTGCCAGAGGACGAGTAGCCCTTGACAAAGCTTTTGCCCCAGGCCACCCAGTTCTAACGTAGGATCGACGACAGATGAGTTATGGTCAGACTTTAGCGACGTGAGTGGATGACTTCACATTATTTTTGTGTGTGGTGATTGGGGGTCTGGTGATGCCGGATCGACGTGCTCAAGGCTTCTCAGTGGGTTGGGGAGAGGAGATTGAGTAGATCATGAGGCATGAGACAATGTATGCATGGGGACCGTGCATGCTAGGACAGTTGTACCATGAGATGCACACTCTTGTGTATTAGTTGGATTTAGCTTTGTCTACTAAGGTGACACTACTACATGTGTGGGCCTTCGAGCACATAGGTATTACAAGGCCACAAGGAGCTCTATTTCAGGCGTAGTTCAAGGCGTTCATCTTTTTGTATAGGCCCCCTACTTAGTATTCTTATGTTGGGCAACTATGATACTAGCGACGCATTCTGGATGACTTGGTTTGTATTACATGGTGCCCATATATTGGAGTGGAGCCATGGCTAGATGAGCATATTCATTTTCCTTAAGCATTCCAGGCTTGATACCTGATGGACCAAGGAGATCATATGATTGACATGTATCTCCCTTCTCAGGTGCTGAGACAGTTCAGGTTGCGCTAGGACCTGCCATAGGCGATGGCAATTTTTTCAAGGACGCCTCGAGATATCATATGGCCACTGCAAATAGCACCTCAGGTGGTGATAGTGATATTTGTAGGGTTGCAGCCCCAGCAGTCTAATTGGAGGAGCACAATGGTGGATGCAGGGACCACCCCATACTATGATTGGTGGTGGGCAGTATGGAGACCAATACGTTTGACAGATCCTGCTGCAAATTCTGACATGACAGTAGAAGAGGGGGAGGAGGGGGAGGAGGTGGAGGAGGAGGTAGTTCTTAAGGAGGTAGAGGTTGACGAGGATGATGCCATTAGGATGTTAGCTGCAGCAGCAGTAGAGTAGATTTTTGTTGGGAGAGGACAGGGACAAGGATAGTAGAATCCTCAACGATAATGGGCACCTAGGCAAGTATAGCAATAGTAGGTACCTGCACAGGTAGGACAAATGGCACCATCGTGGGCACCACCACAGCAGCGGGGACCAAGGCAGACACCACCTCAGGCACCACCACAAGAGTAGGAACACATGGGACAGATGTCGCTACCACAAGCACCATCGTAGCAGCAGGGACTGAGGCAAACACCACCCCAGTAGTAGGTTTGACCACAGACTCAGTAGTGGCAGGTGCCAGTGACTCAAATGGCATTTGCAGGGGTTGGGGTTGCAGAGGCAGGGAGTTTGGGGACACGACTGGGTCCAGTTCCAGGTACAGGTACTCGTACTGTGTGTCGTTGTACTTGAGTTGATGCGGAGGAGATTGAGACCCTACGGGCCTAGGTAGCCAGTTTGGAGGACCTGGTGACTTGACAGACATAGGAGCTTTCCCAGCTATTAGGAGTAGCTACTTTACTAGATGGAGTGGGGGAGATGGAGATGGATAGATTAGCATGTTACAGGCACAGGTAGGGTAGTTGCAAGCACATATGACACAATTACAGGAACAGGTGGCCGTGATTACTACAGAGAGATACAGAGAGGTCCCTATGCCAGGCCACAGATGCATAGGTGGGGGCCTTACAGGCAAAGGTTACTAGGTTGCAGGGGATGGTAGTTGGCAATAGCATTGGTTAGATTTACTTAGATTCCTAGCATGTATCCAGCAGTTACAGGATCAGTTATTAGAGCAACATTTTAGGGCCGAGTATTACTATGGTGCTTATTGTACAATAGTTCCAGAGGGTCAGCAAGTGTCTGGCTATAGTCAAAGGAGTGACTTTAGGATGTCTAGGTCATACAAGTCCATGAGATTAGTGTAGTCTATGTAGCAGCCGAATGCACCTCCACAACAACCACCCTAGTGGCCACCTCAACAGCAATAGTAGCTATGTTCTGGGTCTCCTATTAACTTTGCTAGGGGGTTGTTGGTCATGATGTTAGTCATTCACAAACATAGAATAAAAGTTACACAACAACCTTTACTCATCTTGAAAGATACGATGAATTCAGAGAATTCATGATCCCAAGTCTCCGTTGATTAGGTCTTAATCTACTGACGTTACTCAGTGGTTGATGTGTGTTGCTGTTTTCCATTCAGGGGCCTTACGTATTTCTGCAAAGTTCATCATCATTTCTTCCAAATATCCTGCTCTGTATGTCTGCTCTGCATAAATCTCCAACAATTCTACCTCTGCACTGTGAATTTAGTCAAATAATGTGCCTACAGGCTGATATTTGCATGATTACTACCATTATTTATGATTCTTTGCATGATATTTTCAATACTGCATGCATTTAACTCAAATATGCTAATGATTTTCAGTTACCTACGGGATTTCAGCATATTTCCTGTTTCTGCTTATTATTTGTCATGACTTGCAGTTATGGTGATGAATTTATGAAATTAAAAAAAGGAAAAGGGTTAAAGAATGAGATTCCCAAAACTACTTGACTTAGATCACTGATCCACATACAAGCTCCCATACATGCAATGAAAAGAAGGAAACTAGAATCATACTTCACCAGGACATTCCACAAATCTGCATGATCCAGTGCAAATCTTCAAAGGAAAAGTTGACAACAACATGTAATGAAATGAAAGCGCTTCTAGTTGAACACAGCATTCACCAGTACATATCCAGAAATCAACATGAAGATTACGTAAAATTTACAATCAGGATGTAATCTGAAACTTCATATCCATTCAGTATGCTCAAGAACAGGTACATTTACAATGATCTGAAGAAAGAACCTTGACATTTCAACAATTCTATCCTCATTAGTCTCAGTAATCCGATCTCCTAATTGGTTCTACAGTAATTGGCCTTCTTGCCAGATATTTTTTCTTTTTTTGTTCCCCCCTCTGTACAGCTCAGGATCTGGCTCTTATATAGAACAAATGCCAGAAAATAGTTACAATGATCCAAGGATCAGGATCCTCTCATAATAATCAACAGTCCAGATGAAAAGCACATGCTTCGCCAATTGGCAAATGTACAGCTGGCACAGAATATCCCAGCATCTTTGATTTGATTCGGTCTCCAGCTGGCAAACAGCATATTTGACAATATCCTCCTCACTTCTGGTTCATGTTGCCTCCATGTGCAACTTTGTAATTATCAGCTTCAGCAGCTCCGAGACTTCCTGTAATAAACAGACAAACATTAAGTTCATCATCATGTGGATAAACAACAGGAATTTAAACATTTTATTAAATAGGCCTCCAAAATGTGCAACTACAGGCAATCGGGCTCCAAATTTCTATCGCTCTGTTTTCTCGCCCATTTCCACGTATATCGGGTTCAAATTATGATCATGTATGTATCGGCGTGACTACATACTGTCGAAATGACAATTTTACATTAGGCCGACGCCTAAACTTATACCGATGCCAAAAAATCATGATGATGTCCTTCCATCGGGAAGACATGTTCTATCGGCATGATAACTCAAGATTTGGCCGACAGCAAGACTTATAACTTTTCGTCTGCATGATATTCTGGAAATATGATGCTCCCCCTTTCGAATGTCCAGATGACGTCACAGTCATGTTTTGCTTCTGTATATTGGGGAAAAGAATGACATCATCATCATCCTCATGTCGAAGGAAAATAGGAGGATATGAAATATGATCCTGCTGCTGAGGAATGGAATATGATGGTGACGTCATCGTCATATCCGGGCTTCATTAAAATGCAAAAGATGACGTCACCGTCATGTTTAGTTAAGATCAGGGGATAAATGTAATATCGGGTCACCTAAGGAAGACGATCAGGTAGTGAATGTAATATGACCCCTTTGCGGCCAAGGTAACCCTCTCGAAAGATCAGGATGATGATGATCATCAGGATATCCGGGGCTTTTGTTAAACTTAGAATATGATGCAATCGTCATATTCGCGAACCGGATCATGTTTTGAAAATATCCTGCCGAAGGGAAATGTGATGATGATGTCATCCTGATATTTGCTTCTTCGTTTATCAGATCAGGATGACGTCATCAGGATATTTGCAAAAGGTCATATTTCTCGGCAGGAGGACATTACGAAATATCGGGTAGACAAACAAGATCATGATGATCTTGACAACATGATAGGATAAAAATATGATGATCCTCCTCATCGAATATCATGATGACATAACCATCATATTCCGTCTTCGAAGCATGAGGATGAGTTGAGGTCATCATCAGGTTAGTGCTAGGGTGATATTTAAAATATGATCATGCAAGGAATGGAATATCACCCTCCCTTAAAAGATAGGGTGATCGTCATGATCATGCAAAAGGAGATCAGGAGGATATGATGACGTCATCATCATATTAGCGAATATCAGCAAATATGACCTTCTCTTGAAAGATCAGGATGATGACCCTCCGATAGGACTTTGACATGTGCATGCAAATATGCAGATAGTGGATTTTCTAAGCAGGGTGATATTACAATATCAGCATGATATTATAATATCAGGTGATGTTATAATATCATGATGCTCGTTGTTATGAAATATCGGGTTACACTCAAAACATGATGCTCACGATGCGCCTAAGGTCATTTGACGGGTAAAACACACTATCACCTAAGATTGACGTCCGGATATTGGGACTGCATGATTTTATCAGGTGATAGACCAAGATCATGATGACCTTGACAACATGACTGAGGATATAAAAATATGATGATCACTTGCGATTATCAGGTTTGACCAAAACTTTGACTGCTCATAACTCCCTCATATGGACGAATTTTCAGGTGATGTAAAAGGGAAACCTGCATGGAATTTCAAGCTCTTCCTAAATATGAGGTCATAGAAACAAAATATGAACTTTGACAAACTGACCTCATGATGATGACCAACCTCATCGAATATCATGATGATGATGCACCTGACTCATTTTTACCAAACCGCCAGAAAGCAGACAACACAAGCCAAGCCAAAAGTTGGGTCCCTATTTTGATAACGCAAAATGGGGCGTGTTGTGTAACCACACAACAACTTGCCACCAAAGAAAACAACAAAATTCAAATGATTCAAGTGATATGATCATATTCATCTATAGTATTCTAATTCTTTCTAAGTAAAATCATCATGATCTTTGAATGATAAAGTTTCATCAAGGTAACAGTGCTAACAAAGGATCATGTGTGTGCATATGATTAATTATCCTCATCTTGAAAGCAAGTTGAAAATATAAGTAACTGGTGTTAAACTACATAGTTGGAGATCATCCCTCATAGCCAACCTGGATAGAGCCTTGCTGCCAGCAGGCGTCCATAGCCTCGGCAAGGTTATCTATACAATCTCCCTAAGTAAAGCCCCACTGCCAGCAGGCATCTATAGCCCCGGTAGAGTTACTCAGATGGCCTAAGTTTATTGTTTATATACTTTTTATTTATATATCTGATATCATCATGTCAGCTCATTTGTACAAGGTATGGTCACTTGCAGCTTTAGGTTGGAGATTGTATTGGTAGCAAGGGAGTCCCTTTAGATTTTTCACTTAACACCTATACTCATATCTTCAACAAGCCCAAGGCTGTTAGGTGTTTCATTGTGTTTGATTCACTTTGGACAAGAAAAGGCACCTGATGAAAAGATATTATAAAACCTGATCATGAATATTTATCAGAATGAATTACAATCTATATCTAAATCTGATCTCATCACTTGAATCCTAACAATTTAGTTATTTTCTTAGGTGATGAAGTGCATCATCTTGACTTACCAAAACAACACAAAACAGAAGCAACACTATACAAACAACTAACCTACAAAAAGGAAACAACAGAAACAAAACAAGAAAGCAAAACAAGCAGACTGTACAAACAACTAACCTACAAAATTAAATACAAACTACTACTAGGCAAACAAAAACCAGCAAACGACCCAAATACACCTGTATTTGCATACTTCTTTTGATTGTGCAGGAGCATTAGGGTATTAGTTATGGTTCTCAACCTAGCAAATTGATCTTTATATTCTGAAAAATATTCTGATATTCTGAATTCATTATGTTTAACAGAACAACTCTTGATGATCAGCACCTGAGGAAGCTCATCATGTTCATGATTAATCCATATGCATGTCTTATCTCCTGAATTTCCATAATCAAAATAATAATCAACATCATTCACTGTGGAAAGGAGAAATACAACCTGGTGTATTTCTGATTCTGTTGGACATGCTTGTTCATTGGCAGTTGGTCCTCCATTTGATTCTATATTTTCATTGCTTAGCCCAATGCCTGGTCTCACTTCAAATTGAAGGATGTATGACTCTTGATGTATTAATTCTTCATCTTTATCCAGCTTTATCCCTTCATTCCGGATGTTCAGTTTATCCTCCAGTTCAGGAAACTTCTCAATATTTTCTTCAATTTCCTGCACATCAGCATCTAAATAAGTATCTTTATTATCACAACCTGATATACAGAAATTTATCATTTCTAAATCATGTGACTGTAAAAGAGAAACAACTTTCACTTGATAAGGACACTCCCCTGTAAAATATTTCTGGAGTAACATCTGATCATTAACAACAACTCCAAAGTCTTCTACATCTTCATCTTTCAGGAATTGTTCATTAAATAATTCACATCTTCTATCTATTAGAGGATCTGGTTCCATTAAGTTGCAACATTCTTGTATTTGATCATTCAATTCAACCCAGTTAGGTAGTAAATCAGCATTTATTTTATTTTCTATGACTCCCTAAGTTACTATCATAGGAACTTCATCATCAGCAGTGAATTTAAATTGCTCTACTATCTGTTTACACTTCTCTTTACCATAGAATGACTCCAGGAAAGACGTTTCATCTTCTTTATCAAAAGTATTAGGATCAGAATCAAAAATATTATCCTGATGAGTGGTTTCTTCTCTAAAATTTTCACAAGATTCATACCTGCATACTAACTGATCCTTACTTGTATTAGGAAGTAGAGAACTCCTATCAATCTCACCATAAAATGAATCCAGGAAAGATGTTTCCTCTTCATTACCTTCTGGAACTGATTCAGCTATTGTATTTTCTAGAGTCTTTTTCAACATGACCAAGCAAGGGTAGCAATCTCTCTCTGAATGGTCTTCATCATGTAATCTGCACCAGCTTTCAATCAGAACATCATAAGTGGATAAACCTAATAATTGACTACACTGTATATTTCTAGACAAGTATAATTCAAAATCCTCAGATCGGTCCACTTCAGTGTCTGGACAATTAATAACTTCTGGTGCTGCATCTGCTTGTTGCTCCAGAATTTCTTCATTTTCTTGCCAGACTTCTTCATTTTCCTGGCAAGTTTCGGCCCTGAACACATCTAGAAAGAATATTAATCCTTTCAAGTATAAATCCAACCTTGTAAGGAAAGTTAAACAATTAATTTCACTGTGTTCCGCAGTCTGGTGTATCCTGCAATAGGTGGATAAACCAAAGTTAGACAAACTGTGAGGGTAAAGATGCCTACTCAAAGTTTCCTGAAATAAAGGAATGTTAATTTGACAATTGCCTTCATATACATCTATCAAAATGAGACTCTATTTTTCAATTTTTTAGTATTTTGAAATTTTAAGGAGATCCATCATATCTCAGAATAAAACTTGAAAGTCCAGAAAATCAAACTAATCTTTGATGCTTTGGGCTAGATCTTGCAAAGGTGCAACCAAAACATCTCAGATAAGAGATATTTGCAGACATTTAACTGAAATGCTGAAATATTTATGCAATATTTGTAGAAATCCAGAAATTCTCTGTTCAGGCCCTCCTTCTAGCGCCAATTTATGTTGGTCATGATGTTAGTCATTCACAAACATAGAATAAAAGTTACACAACAACCTTTACTCATCTTGAAAGATATGATGAATTCAGAGAATTCATGATCCCAAGTCTCCGTTGATTAGGTCTTAATCTACTGACGTTACTCAGTGGTTGATGTGTGTTGCTGTTTTCCATTCAGGGGCCTTACGTATTTCTGCAAAGTTCATCATCATTTCTTCCAAATATCCTGCTCTGTATGTCTGCTCTGCATAAATCTCCAACAATTCTACCTCTGCACTGTGAATGTAGTCAAATAATGTGCCTATAGGCTGATATTTGCATGATTTCTACCATTATTTATGATTCTTTGCATGATATTTTCAATACTGCATGCATTTAACTCAAATATGCTAATGATTTTCAGTTACCTACGGGATTTCAGCATATTTCCTGTTTCTGCTTATTATTTGTCATGACTTGCAGTTATGGTGATGAATTTATGAAATTAAAAAAAGGAAAAGGGTTAAAGAATGAGATTCCCAAAACTACTTGACTTAGATCACTGATCCACATACAAGCTCCCATACATGCAATGAAAAGAAGGAAACTAGAATCATACTTCACCAGGACATTCCACAAATCCGCATGATCCAGTGCAAATCTTCAAAGGAAAAGTTGACAACAACATGTAATGAAATGAAAGCGCTTCTAGTTGAACACAGCATTCACCAGTACATATCCAGAAATCAACATGAAGATTACGTAAAATTTACAATCAGGATGTAATCTGAAACTTCATATCCATTCAGTATGCTCAAGAACAGGTACATTTACAATGATCTGAAGAAAGAACCTTGACATTTCAACAATTCTATCCTCATTAGTCTCAGTAATCCGATCTCCTAATTGGTTCTACAGTAATTGGCCTTCTTGCCAGATATTTTTTCTTTTTTTGTTCCCCCCTCTGTACAGCTCAGGATCTGGCTCTTATATAGAACAAATGCCAGAAAACAGTTACAATGATCCAAGGATCAGGATCCTCTCATAATAATCAACAGTCCAGATGAAAAGCACATGCTTCGCTAGTTGGCAAATGTACAGCTGGCACAGAATATCCCAGCATCTTTGATTTGATTCGGTCTCCAGCTGGCAAACAACATATTTGACAATATCCTCCTCACTTCTGGTTCATGTTGCCTCCATGTGCAACTTTGTAATTATCAGCTTCAGCAGCTCTGGGACTTCCTGCAATAAATAGACAAACATTAAGTTCATCATCATATGGATAAACAACAGGAATTTAAACGTTTTATTAAACAGACCTCCAAAATGTGCAACTACAGGCAATCGGGCTCCAAATTTCTATCGCTCTGTTTTCCCGCCCATTTCCACGTATATCGAGTTCAAATTATGATCATGTATGTATCGGCGTGACTACATACTGTCGGAATGACAATTTTACATTAGGCCAACGCCTAAACTTATACCGACGCCAAAAAATCATGATGATGTCCTTCCATCGGGAAGACATGTTCTATCGGCATGATAACTCAAGATTTGGCCGACAGCAAGACTTATAACTTTTCGTCTGCATGATATTCTGGAAATATGATGCTCCCCCTTTCGAATGTCCAGATGACGTCACAGTCATGTTTCGCTTCTGTATATTGGGGAAAAGAATGACATCATCATCATCATCATGTCGAAGGAAAATAGGAGGATATGAAATATGATCCTGCTGCTGAGGAATGGAATATGATGGTGACGTCATCGTCATATCCGGGCTTCATTAAAATGCAAAAGATGACGTCACCGTCATGTTTAGTTAAGATCAGGGGATAAATGTAATATCGGGTCACCTAAGGAAGACGATCAGGTAGTGAATGTAATATGACCCCTTTGCGGCCAAGGTAACCCTCTCGAAAGATCAGGATGATGATGATCATCAGGATATCTGGGGCTTTTGTTAAACTTAGAATATGATGCCATCGTCATATTCGCGAACCGGATCATGTTTTGAAAATATCCTGCCGAAGGGAAATGTGATGATGATGTCATCCTGATATTTGCTTCTTCGTTTATCAGATCGGGATGATGTCATCAGGATATTTGCAAAAGGTCATATTTCTCGGCAGGAGGACATTACGAAATATCGGGTAGACAAACAAGATCATGATGATCTTGACAACATGACAGGATAAAAATATGATGATCCTCCTCATCGAATATCATGATGACATAACCATCATATTTCGTCTTCGAAGCATGAGGATGAGTTGAGGTCATCATCAGGTTAGCGCTAGGGTGATATTTAAAATATGATCATGCAAGGAATGGAATATCACCCTCCCTTAAAAGATAGGGTGATCGTCATGATCATGCAAAAGGAGATCAGGAGGATATGATGACGTCATCATCATATTAGCGAATATCAGCAAATATGACCCTCTCTTGAAAGATCAGGATGATGACCCTCCGATAGGACTTTGACATGCGCATGCAAATATGTAGATAGTGGATTTTCTAAGCAGGGTGATATTACAATATCAGCATGATATTATAATATCAGGTGATGTTATAATATCATGATGCTCGTTGTTATGAAATATCGGGTTACACTCAAAACATGATGCTCACGATGCGCCTAAGGTCATTTGATGGGTAAAACACACTATCACCTAAGATTGACGTCCGGATATTGGGACTGCATGATTTTATCAGGTGATAGACCAAGATCATGATGACCTTGACAACATGACTGAGGATATAAAAATATGATGATCACTTGCGATTATTAGGTTTGACCAAAACTTTGACTGCTCATAACTCCCTCATATGGACAAATTTTCAGGTGATGTAAAAGGGAAACCTGCATGGAATTTCAAGCTCTTCCTAAATATGAGGTCATAGAAACAAAATATGAACTTTGACAAACTGACCTCATGATGATGACCAACCTCATCGAATATCATGATGATGATGCACCTGACTCATTTTTACCAAACTGCCAGAAAGCAGACAACACAAGCCAAGACAAAAGTCGGGTCCCTGTTTTGATAACGCAAAATGGGGCGTGTTGTGTAACCACACAACAGGGGTCATCAACCTAGGGTTGATCATGTACTATCTAATGTTTTTTGGTCCTTGTGGCATTTTGTATCATGACATTGTATTTTGAGCGATGTACTTTATGATATAATGGATGTTTATGGTATGATGGTGTATGCATTATGATGGTTTATGGGTTATGTTTTTATGGATATTTATATGATGTTATGGATATGTGATGTGATGGATATTTATGTTGTGATTAATGTTATGGATATAGATGCGATGTTATGAACATGCATTTATGGATTGAATAGATAGATGGATTTATGGTTATGGATTTTATTTAATTATGGATGCATTTTCTATATGTGATGATATGAATGGGATATATGCTCATATATTATGAATGCAAATGGATGTGAATGTGAAATATATGCTCAAATTAATAAACAAATATTATGACTGCAAATGCATGTGAACGTGAAATATAGGCTCAAATTAATAAACATATATTATGAATGCAAATGGATGTAAATGATTTAAATGGATAAAATTGATAAATGGATAAATAGTAAATGATAATATAATGATTGTGGTTAGATGGTTAAATGATGAAGTGTTTAATGGATAAATGTAACTATGATAATGCAAATGGACAAATGAATAAAACGATTAATGGATAAATGTAATGTTTAATGGAATGATAATGCAAATGATAAATACAAATGATAAATTCAACAGTCAAATGGTAATGAGATGGGAAATGGGATGATTTAATGTTATAGTTGGATGTCATGATACATGTGATGTTCATTGAACCTTGGGCAATGGGGTTAGGTGGTTGGGATAGGTTTGGGGATGGTTGGGATAGGTTTGGCAATACTAGGTCATTTTAGACGCCACATTATTAGAGGGGTTTTGTTGGAATGGGTGAAGTGTGAAGAACGAATTGATTGGGGGGATGTTAGAGTGGGTGAATGGATGGGGGGTGAATCATTTAAATGATAAGTCCAAATATTATGTTGAATGGGTGGTGATAGAAATGGAGATGGATAACCTAGGCAAAGTACTTGCATTACCTTATTGAGAGCATTTCTAGGTTTATTATAGCAAAATAGGATATTTTTCACCAAGGTATGAAAGGACCAAGGCGATGATATATATTCGTATTTGCATGGACTAGACTTAGAAACAATAGGTTGACCTCATGCATTCCCAAGGTAGTATAAACTTGCCTAGATGAGGGAAGGGGACTCATAACATAAGTTCCCTTATTATATAGAAGGTATGATTAACCTTATATGCAAATGGGAAACATTATGCTAGAACCGACCCTATCTTCAAGATATGAATACTATTCTTGGAGTAATGAAATCAACCCACAAAGACAGCATACCAAACAATGACTATGCCCCATTCTAGGTGTTTTCTGCCACATACCGTGATATAGTGAGATCAAAGTAGCTTTGGAATGATTCCTAGAACAAGACAGAAGATAAAAATTAATAGTAAAAAAGACCAATGAATTACACAAACAACCATTGTATCTCTTGCCAAGATAAGTGTTGATGATGGATTCTGCCTATTGTAGGAATGATATATCCGTTTAGGTGAGAATCGATTAGATGTTGTTGGATAAATTTTGAAAGGTGGGCAAAAGGATAGCAAGGCCATGTGTGATGATTATGGTTAGTTTTTTTATTGATGATTTTTGCGTAGGATTTGGTGTTTTGACGTTTTGCTTAGCATGTGTATTTCTTAGTGAATTTAGTAAGCTCAAATGATAGGGACCATCCAAACGGGTTGGATGGGTGCATCTTATATACCCAAGTACTAGATACTTCCTTCATATTCCAAACTACCTGCATATCCTATGTCCACGAGATCAAGGTATTTTAAGATGCGAGTGAGATGAATATGTAGTTCTGGTTTGACTTGATGATGTGGGGATGGTTCAAAATAGATTTAATGATGGTGAAAGATGATATGTTGAGTGGGATGATGTTGTGGGATTATTTTTGGAATTTTGTATTTTTGTGATTTTTTTAGAATTTTGGATATTGTATTGTTTTTGGATTTTTGGATTTTCTAATGTTTTTAGATTTTTTGTATTTTCTAATGTTTTTGGATTTTTTGGATTTTGAGCTATACAGGAGAAGCATACAAGGATCCTTGTTCCATGGATTATCTTTGGGTGGGATAATGTAGGGTGGGTGATGTGATTTGATGTTTCAGAATTCCAAGCCATGGGATGTGCGTGATGTAGAATGTTATGATGGATAAGAGGACTTATTAGATGGTAGAACCGGCCACTACGCATGGCGTCTAAGATAGGTTTTCACCATGGTACTTATCCAAGGTGTCACCGAAGTGATTTTCACCTTTGGACGGCTTTATTGCACTCAGGTTTTTCTTTATTTTTTTATTTTTTTGGATTTTTTTTGATTTTTTATTTTTTTTGGATTTCTTTGATTTGGGATACTCAATGGGTCATGCGTAGAACCTTTTCAGATGTAGGATGTTCATAGTTTCATCTAGAGGCTGCCCCTCAGGCATTGCCAACTAATATGTTCTTGACCCATAACTAGTTGTGATGACATATGGTTCCAACCAATTAGGCTTGAACTTTCCTTTCTTAGTGCACTCTTGTAGGTTTTTCTGATTCTCCATAAGGACAAGGTCGCCTATGTCAAACTTGTGGTTCTTGATCTTTTTGTTGTAGCTCCTGCGTAGGTGGTTTTGATAGGCTTGAAGGTGATTGAGAGAATCCAATCATTTCTCATCCAGTAACTCTAGCTCATTTAGTCATGCAACTCGGTACTCCTCCTCAGTGATTATATTCTGTAATGAAATCCTAAGTGATGGGAGCTCAACCTGAATAGGTAAAATGGCTTCGAAACAAAATACTAAAGAGTATGGCATGGCTCCTGTGGGTGTGTGGATGCTCGTGCGGTAGGCCCATAGGGAGGGGTTAAGTTGAAGGTGCTAGTCACGATCGGCTTCATTAACCGTCTTTTTCAGAATGCATAAGATAGTTTTGTTAGAAGCCTCGGATTGACCATTACCTTGAGGGTAATAGGGTGTGGAAAAGTGATGTTGGATGTGGAATTTCTCACACAAGGTGTGACTTCCTATTTTTTAAATAGTTTCCCGTTATCTGTGATGATGGAATGGGGAATGCCATAATGGCATATTATGTAATGGAGAATGAAATTAGCAATTTGGATGCCTGTGGTAAAAGTGAGCAGAATGGCTTCGACCCACTTAGTGAAGTACTCGGTAGCAGTGATGATGAACTTGTTGCCATTGGATGAGGGTGGATGAATTTTACCTACGAGTTCAAGTCCCCATTGTGAAAAGGGCCAAGGACTTGTTATCGGCTATAGCTCTTATGAAGGTGCATGGATGAGATCACTGTGTTGCTGACATGGTAGACATTTCTTCACAAATCGGTAAGCATCTCATTCCATGGTCAGCCAATAGTACCCTATCCTCAGGATTTTCTTTGCTATGGTAGGTCCACTAGAGTTTGCCCCACAAATGCCTTTGTGTACATCTTGCAAGGCCACTTCGGCTTCCCTAGAGTCGATACATCGTGAAAGAGTACCATCAAGACTTCTTCGATAGAGGGTGTCTCCTATGAGGGTAAAGCAGGAATCTCAGCGGATGAAGCTTTTACATTGTGCAGATGATAGGTTTGGTGGTAGGATGTTGTCGTGAAGATACATGTAGGTCTCTTGATACCAAGGAGATAAGGGACCAACAATGTCGCACACTAGCTCTGATTGGGGTACATTGTAAGTACGTATTGGAAGCTCTTCGTTCAAGAACTCACACTTTTTATCGTCCTTTTTCATGTTGACCAAGGATCCTATTGTGGCCATAACATCTAGTTCTTTGTTGTTCAATCTTGGAATTTGCTCAAAATGGATATCATGGAAATAATCTTTGAAATCATTGACCATTCTTTTGTCGGGCAGGAGTTTGTCATCCTTTGTCTTGTATTCAATGTTGACCTGTTTGATGACTAACTGGGAGTCTCCATAAATTAACAGCTTTTCAATTTTCCACTATATGGCCATGTGAAGTACTTTGATGAGGGCCTCATACTCAGCTACATTATTTGTGCATGGGAATGTGATTATGTAGGATTTAGGTATAGTGTCTCCTTGAGGGGTGACAAACAAGATGCCTAGCCCCGAGCCACGATGCGTGTAGGGTCCATCAAAATACATTTTCTACGTATTTGTTATCGGTGCTATTGTCAATATGGACTTATTTGGAATCTCTGCAAGCATTGGGTGTTCTGTTAGGATTGGTGCATCAGCAAATTGCTTGGCAATCACTTGTCCTTTAATGGATTTCCTTTCTGGATATTTAATGTCAAATTCACTCAGGATCATAACCCACTTAGCCATCTATCTTGTAAGAGCTGCTCTAGTCAGTAGATATTTCAACGGGTCAATTTTGCAATGAGCTTGGTCTTCTGGTTGAGCATGTAGTGTCTTAACTTTTGGGCAGTGAAGACAATGGTGAGACATGCTTGTTCAATTGGAGTGTAGTTCAAATCATAGGTCACCAAGATGTGACTGATATAGTATATAGCTCTTTCCTTTCCCTGTTCATCATGTTGTGCTAACAAGGCCCCTATTGTTGTTTCTGTTGTTGAAATGTACAAGAGGAGGGGTTGTCCTTGCTTCAGTGGAATAAGGATGGGTCATTTAGCAAGATATTCCTTCAGTTGTTCAAAGGCGTTCTGACACTGATTATCCCATACAAAATCTATGTTTTTTTAGAGTAGATGTTGAAATGGTTGACACTTGTTGACAAGATGTGCTATAAAGTGGCAGATGGAATGGACTTTCCCTTGTAGGCTTCGAAGTTGTTTAAGTGTCTTAGGTGGAGGCATCTCCACTATGGCCTTGACCTTGGCAGGAACAACTTCAATTCCTCTTCTCAAGACAATGTATCCCAGAAGCTTTCGGGAAGTGCCCCTGAAGACACATTTCTTGGGATTTAGCCACACATTGTATTGCTCTAGCTTGTCAAAGATTTTAGCCAACACATTTAAGTGCTCTTCTCTAGTTTTGGACTTTCCTAGTAAACCATCGACATAATCTTCTATTATGATGTGAAAAAGGTCATGGAAGATGACTATCATTTCCCTTTGATAGGTACCTCCTACATTTTTCAACCCAAAAGGCATCACAACCCAGCAGTATGTACCCTATGGACATATAAAGGAGGTCTTATGCTAATCTTCTTTGGCTATCTTGATTTGGTTGTACCCAAAAAATCCATCCATCCAGGATAACATCTCATGTCCTACAGTGAGATCCACAATGATGTTGATGTTAGGTAGCGGAAAGTCATCCTTAGGGCAGGCCTTGGTAAGGTCTCTAAAATCTATGCAGGAACGAATGCCCCCAGTGACTTTGGCTATTGGTACAATATTAGATACGCATTCAGGATAATCTATAGGGCGAATGAATCCCACATCTAGGAGCTTCTTGAGCTCTTCATTGACAAGGAGTGCTACTTGGGGATTCATTTTCCTTAGTGTTGATGATGATTGTTAGTCATAACAACACTCGTAAAAATTTGCATAACAAACCTTTATTATCTTGTAAAGTACGATCAACTTAGAATAAACTGATGACTCTAAGTATTCGTTGATCAGGTCATGATCTTCTGATGTTACTCAGAGGTTGATGTGACATGCTATTTTCCATTTCAAGGGGTCTTACGCTATTTGAATGATCGACTGTATACCTGCTTGCTGTAAATTCACTTCACAAATGATGTTATTTTCCCTATGCTCAACAAATTATGATTATATTTATAAGTTTGATCAATTCTTCTAAGCATCTACTTGCTTGAACCTGTATATACTTCTGCACTTTGTATTCAATCAAATGATGTGCCTACAAGTAGATATTCATATGTGCATCATGGATGTTAATGTTTACTAGCATGATATTTGTCATTATTGACATGCTTTCGCTCAAAATATGCTCTGTATGTTCAATTATTTATGAGATATAGGCATATTTCATGTTTATTTGCTTTAGATTGTACGCTATTTGCAATTATGGAGGTGATTTGTAATGAAATTCAAAGAAATTCAAAGAAATACTTCTAATTTTAGTGAACCTTTATCTATTGAGTCACATACATTCAAGATACAGTCATGAAGAGAAGGAATCAAACCATAATTCACCAGGTTGTTCCACAGCTAGGTATGGCTGATGCTAACTTCAAAGGAACAAGGAATGAAAACAATACATGCAGATTGATAAGCACTCCAAGGGATGCAACTAATCAATGCATATATCCTAGATTTCATCCACTGATTACTTAAGATTTACAATGATTTGTAATCAAAATAGCTTCTCTTTCATTAAGTATGCAAAAACATGTACATTCACAATGGCCTTGAAATCAGTCCTGAATTCTTCAGCAATCAAATTTCAATTAAGTTTCTAATGTCTAAAAGAGTGCACTCCTTCCCCTTTTATAGAATAAGGAGAGGAGGCGGCTACAAAATGACCAACAGTCAAGATTCATCTATTCAGATCAACGGTCCACATCCTTCATTGACTTAGTCAATCATCTTCATACGTGGCACAAGTTACCAGTTGGCAACTATCTAGCAAGACTTATTCCCTTGCAAGTGGATCATGCATATGATTCTATTATCATTCATCTTTACTTACTCTTCATTTCCTTCTTCTTCTTCACTCTCCTCTTCCTCATCATTTTCTACATCATCCTCATCTTCATTATCACTATCATCTTGATGTAGATCATCCCCTATATGTACCTTCATTGTTGTCCTAATGGATTCATATACTTGTACTACTCTATCAATCTCACCCCCATCTTGGACTTTGGCCTTTCCTACTGCATGCCAGTGAGAATGAAACTTAGCCTGAAGGGCATCCATCTTGTTTTTCCTATTGTTCAGTGTTTCATTATAAGTTTCCACCCTAACCTTTATTCTCATGACCTTGTTCATCACTTCCTCTATCAGGTGGTTCAGGGGGTCCTTTGCAACTTGCTTGAAATTATCATGGAAGGGTTGGATAGCAAAATCTACATCCTAATATTCAATCTTCCCTTCTACCTTCCCTTCCAATGCCTCTAGGGTTTCTGTCTCATGTGCCATTAGATTGTGCAGCTTGACACTTATATCCCTGAGCTTTTTGTTGCATCTCTTCAATATATCACATTCAAATATGGTATCTTCATACCAGATACTTAGCAACTAGGAGGTGTTATTATCTAGTATATTGTTACTTATCAATATATGTGTATCAATCCTCTTCATTTCACCTAAAGCATCTAGGTGCTTCTCCAGCTTAAATGACCTCATGCCTACTTCATTTTGTAATTTATCTACTTTTCTTTTCAAGGCACTCAAAGAATTCCACCTCCCCAAAGAGGCTTTTACTACATCCTCAGCTTTAAAAATGGATGACATCATCCACTTCTCCATTACCTGAGCTTTATGCCTCATCAGGTCTAACCCTGTAATCTCCTCTTGGGATATGATGGTTAATGGAGTGGCTGCACTAATTGGTGTATGCTTCAGATCAATTAATCCTTTAATAAAAGAATGTAACTGAGCAATGTGCTCTTTATGTTTTTTATTCTTCTCTTTCTCTCTCTTCACGCTGTGTTAGAGAGTCAATGATATCTTTGCCTTCTTGACCTTCTTGGTCCTCATTTGCAAAACCTAGATTAACATTAGTGATCTGAAACTCTTAAAGGCTTATCTAGCCTTTCTCTTTCTCAACTAGTATAGTTCTCCTACCTATACTAGGGTTTCTTTTGATTGCAGATGTCAGCCTTGCCTTTCGTCTTGGTTTTCTCATGCTCCCAGCAAATAGTGTACAAACATCAAAATCTTGTACCTCCTCAACTTGTTGCAGATGTACTTCTCGTTGCAACCAATAAGGTACATCACCCTTAGGCTCTTGATGATGACCCTTTTCATTTTGGGTGTCGTGTGCTCCTGTGTTGGATTTTGCCCTCGGTGGTGAATGTTCTTTCCTGATTTCTTCCTCATGTACCTTCTCATGAGGAGGATCTTCTTGAGGTACCTCCTGTTGAGGGGCCTCCTTTTGTGGAGGGGGTTCCTACAAAGTATGTACATCTTGATCTTGCACCTCCTTTTGTAAACTTTCTTTGGGAGCCTTAGGAACACTTTGACTGTTCTTATTTTGTGGCATAGTGTTTTCCTAAGCAGATTGTGTATTCTGACCTTGGAGATCACCCAGATCGCCCTTGGTCACATTCTCTCTCTTTGTCAGGACCCTTGTCATGTGTCAAATTATGTTCATCACCTTTAGGTGCACTCACATTCTCCAAACTGGTCTCTTTATCACTTGATTTCTCTTTTGTTTTAGGATTACTTCCCTGATCACCCACCTCAGTATGTGGTGGTGAAATACTTTGCTCCTGACCAGCATCTTTGTCAGGCATCTCCTGATCACCCCTATTTTGAGGGAGTGATTCTATCTTTTCTTGTTCCATGGGCACATTGCCTTGACCTTTATCTATGCTGGGGGTCATCCCACTAGACTCTATATGCACTCTACTATCAGCCTTTTCAGGCTCTAAAGGTTCTTCTTTGTTTTTATCCAAGGTCATATCACCCTGATAAGTCAAATCAATTACCGCAGGGCTAGTCATCTGCTCTATCAAATTAGTATGCCCTATTTGTTGGGCTATCTCCTCAGGATTTCCCTGTTCTATTTCATCTCGTTTCTCTTCTACTCTAACCATCCTCGTCTGGGCCAATGGGGTCCCATGACGGGTCATCTTAGTATTCGCTACTAAGGCCTCCATGTGCTGAGCAGTCACATCTTAGACTACTTCATCATCTGATAACTCAATAGTATTGTCCAGTGGAAAGGGAGACTCCTTACTAGCTAATTATGCTTCTTTCCCCATCTGTTCTTCCATTTTCTTAGTCTTGAACTAGGTAATTTTAGGAAGGGGAACATCATGTTGCAACTCCTTCATAAATGTCAAACCAGCTACACCCCTTAACATGAGCGGTTCAATGCTAACATTGCCCCTCATTGTTGTTCTTTGCTTCTTGGGCAGTGGTGTCTGCAACACTTTCTTTTTTTACTTGTTATCAATAAGTCATCATCCCTAGGCTCTTTATTCAATTGTTCTTCTTCTAAGGGATTACCTTCCTCTAACTCATCTTGTAGAGGCTCATCTTCTATCTGCCTCTTTGTATTTTTGGTGACAGGCCTCACTGTTGTCTTGGTCTTTTTTTTATCAGGGGGTGGCTGTGATGTGGACGCATGGGCTGATGTGGATGCCCCATCACCTTTTGATGGAAGCCTTTTGATAATCACCCCTTTCTGTTCATCTTCCACCTTCTTACCCTTGGATGGCAGCTTTTGTTCTTCAGTGGGTAGCCTCTCCCCATTAGACTTTCTCTTCTCAATGAGAAAATCATCATACTCTTCATCTGACAATTCATGTCTCTTCTTATTATCAACTGTGAGGGCCATGCCCTTCTTCTTCAACTTAGTAATCTCTACATCTACCCAACTCTAGGTTAGTTGAATGACTCCTTGCATTATTTGGTCCAAGGAGGTCTCCTCCGGCTGTGTCAGATTAGTGGTTGAAATGGTGTCATTATACACATTCTTGTCCTCATACTCATTGGACATTATCTTTCCATCATCATGATGTAGCTGTGCGGGTACTGGGATGCAATCAAAGGTCCTAATTTGATTTAGGGTGAGCCTTTGATATTTTCTTCTTCTCATCTCTGCCTCATTATCACAGTCAGTCCAGAAGTCCTCCAGATGCTTTTGATGTATCTATTTTCCTAACAACTTCTACATCCTACCATAAGGGTCAATGACCTGGCGATAGCGAATGGCTACAAGTACATGAGTTTTAATCCTCCAATAGCATCCTTGATGCTCTGTCTATCTGGGCATAAGTACCAGCCTACATAAACTGGGAATAGTACAGGAGGGATCCTCTTCTACTCTATGTGAGCTTCAACAGAAGTAAACACTTGTCTGACAAACTCCATTAAAATAACCTTATCAGTGGGGTATCTTGGCAACATGAGGGGATGTCCTTCAAACCCTTCAATCCTTATGAATGAAAAAGTGGAGAATTGGATAAACCAAGCTCCATACTTGTAAATAACTTCTTGAGCTTCCATGTTCAACCTCTTGGTTCGATCCTCCTCCATTGTTCTAACTAGATGCATAGAAAACGAATCATTTACCAACTTGTAATCTTGGAGGTACTCCTTTCTCTATAATTGGGTATAGTGATCCCAAATATTTGCATCATCAGTGCTATTTCCTACCTTGCCTATTGTTTGTAGGGCATCAAATGTTCCTCAGAAAGCACAAGAATATAGAACATAGGAGGTCATGTAGAATATGCATGCCTTACCTCCTAGCTTCCTCATCCCCTCATCTAGGCAATCACTAAAAATTTTGGCCCATAGAGACTTGTTATCTGAGTATAATACCATCTGGATGATTCCAAACATCCAGTTCTCAAAATTGCCAGCATGTGGTCTGTCGGTCATCCTACTTAACAGGGCAATTATATACTGATATTCATCATCAAAATCAAACTTGTATAGGTATACTGGCAACTTGGTCGACACTGTGTAGGTACTGTTCTTTGCCCTCCACTGATATATTCTCTTCCTAGCCTCTTTCTTATTGTTGTTATACTCCTTTTCTAGTTTATTGAGGTCTACACTTAGTACCTTATTTCCCACTGGTAAATTAAATGTGGTAGTGATGCCCTTGACTGAAAAGTCAGCATATACTCTGCCATGTTCTTCTACTCTCCTGGTCTCTGGTTTATAATTTCTGGCACACTCCACTACCAGCTCAATGGCATCCATAGCATATGGGAATTCTACTGTGTGCCACATACCTGTTGTAAATATCCTATCCAGTATAGGGTTGTCAGTATCATCATCCAGTTTCCTTGACCATGCATCCAAGTTTGTTTGTCCCTGATGTGTGTCATTGATAACACCATATCTGAACTCCACTCCTTCAAGTTGTATGAACATAGGTTTCAAGAACTCAGCCTCAGAACTGTTCTTTCTAACCTCTACCATTGATTCCTGCAATAGACATATGCATGTCTTACCCTATGGTGTTTGTACGAACATTCAACAATATCATGCGTCTCCTAGCTATTATTCGTCGTTTTAATTCTTTTCATGCATCATCATACAAATTTAACCTAGTAAAGAATCATTTTACCTGGATATTTGCAGAAAATGACAACAGAGAGGGTTTTTAAATTACTTACCTGATATTGCTTTTCCTTTTTTGATTATATGCTGATAACATGAAATGTAGATGTGCAGGGCCAACCATTCCGTTTCGTCGAGGGTCATGATCTGTTAGCAGATGACTGGGAAGGGTTTGACTTCCAGAGCTCTGTAATTCTCAATTAGTCACAGGGTAAATGTAAATAACCTTTGAATTTTACTTTTAAATGGATCAATAGGAAGAATTAGGGCATATGTGTTGTTCTGATTAAAGCCATTGATTATCTGCATGGAGCTCATAGATGTCGCCAAGTGTTGGATTTGTATTTAAAATGGCAGGGCTTCATCTACCATTTTGATTCGCATTAATGCCAAAGGGTGATCTTTCAAAGATTAGGGATATTTGAAAATATGAACCCTAATGAATAATATGACCCCCCCTTATTGTGCGGGATGATTGTTTACTAAAGATCCAGGTAATATGGTCAATCTTTGCCCACGAAGCTAGATCGGGTCATCAAATTAAGATCAGGGATACTTCGAAAAGTGACCCCCTCGGGGCTAGATCATGATGACATCAATGCTCTTTAGTTATTGGTTTTTGGTGACGTCATCGTCATATTGAGAAATATGACAGATATTTGGATATATGACTCTCCGTGGGTCGGGTGATATGATTACGTCATCACCAAGGTGATTTATTTCATTCATTGGAATTGAATGACATCATAGTCATACTGGCATAGGGTGATATTCGCGCAGGGGTGATATTTTGTAAGATGATTGATATTAGGGAATATGACCCCCCAACGAATACATGAGGTTCTTGACGGGTAGATACCTGTGCCAGTTTAATTTTGGCGTTCGCGTATCAGGTATCTAATGGTTATCGATGGATTTTTATAAGTCGGGGTCATGTTAGTGAATATGACTGATGTTTAGAAATATGACCCCCATGAGAAATATCAGGGTTGACCAATCTTTGACTCAACATAACTTTCTACCCTTAAACAATATTGGAGTGATCCAAAAGACAGACCTGCTTGGAATTTTGTACTCTTTCCAACCATGAGGTTTATGATAGAAAACACTAACTTTGGCAACCAACCTCTTCTTGTGGTGCACATATCTCAGATGGCATACATGATTGATTTTACCAAACCACCCAAAGAAAGAAAACAAGCAAGCAAAAGCAAAAAAAAAAAAGGTTGGGTCCCTGTTTTGCTAAGGCAAAATGGGGCGTGTTGTGTAACCACACAACAACTTGCCACCAAAGAAAATAACCAAATTCAAATGATTCAAGTGATGTGATCACATTCTAACATAGCATTTTAACTCTTTTTGGGCATAAGTATTATGACCTTTCTGAATGATATAATGTTCATCATTGCAACAATGCTAGCAAGGGATCAAGTGTGTGCAGATGATTAATTATCCTCATCTTGAAAGTAAGTTGAAAACATGAGTAACTAGTGTTAAGCTACATATTTTTGGATCATCCCTCATAGCCAACCAAGATAGAGCCTTGCTTCCAGCAGGCGTCTATAGCCCTGACAAGGTTATCTATACAATCCCCCTAAGTAGAGCCCTACTGCCAGCAAACATCTATAGCCCCGGTAGAGTTACTTAGATGGCCTAATTTTATTCCTTTTGGATTTTTAGTATTTATCTTTTGTTCATATGATATCATCATGTAAGATCAATATGCAAGGTGTGGTCACTTGCTGATTTAGGTTGAAGATTGTGTTGGTAGCAAGGGAGTCCCTTCAGATTTTTCACTTAACACCTATACTTATGTGTTCCACAAATCCAAGGTTGTTAGGTGATTCATTGTGAAAATCTCCTTAATTAAGAAAAGGAACTATGATGAAAAGGGTATCACAGACCTAATCCAAGATACTCCTCAAAATGTGTCATAACCTATATATGAACTTGTTCTCATCACTTGAATCCTAACAATTTAGTTGTTTTCTTAGGGTGATAAGCTACATCATCTTGACTAACCAAAATAAAGAGTCAATAAAAAACCAAACAAACCAACACACAAAACCAAAACAAAATTGTACAAACAACTATACAATATACACATTTATAATACAACTGACTTACATGACCCTATTTCAGGATGGGAAGTAATGCTTGAGGAATTGTCCATTAACTGGTAATGGAACATCCTCACCAGTTAGAGTCTTAATTCTGTAGGTACTGTCTTCTAGGATTTCTAAAATTTAAAAAGGACCTATCCAAAGTTTATCAAATTTACCATGGTCCCTTTCTTTTCATGTGCTTTATCCCATGCTAGGACTAGGTCTGAAATCCCAAATGCTTTAACTTTGGCCCTTTTATCAAACTAGCGCTTGAAAATAGCCTGATATTTAGCAAACTAATCAATTTATCTATTTCTTTTTTCTTCTAGATGCATGTGCTGAAGTAACCTAACTTCTTGTTTTCTATCTATGCCTAGATACTCTTGTGCAAACTGCAATGTGGGGATTTTCAGATTGACAAGGAGGATAGGATCCACCCCATATACTAACTAATAAGGAGAATTTCCTAATGCAACCTTCATCCTAATTCTATCCACCCACAAGGCATACTTTAATAGAGTATTCCACTCCCTAGGGTTTTTCTCTATCAATTTTTTTTATTATATTCAATAAATTCTCATTTGTTGACTCTGCTAGTCCATTCCCTTGAGGATAATAATTTGAAGAGAAATTCAAAATGATTCCATGATCAAAATCCCAACTGGATAACTTTAATGATGCAAAGGCAGGTCCATTGTCACATACTAGAGCATAAGGAACTCCATACCTGGTTACTATGTTGCTTTCTAAGAAATTGATCACATCATCTGCATTGCATGTCTTACTGCTGACAACTTTAGTCCACCTGGTGCAATAATCTGTGATAGTCAATACATACCTATGGTGTGAAGATGATAGAGGATTGATGGGTCCTATGAAATCCATCCCCCATTGAGAAAATGGGCGCATCTCCATCACTGGTTGCAAGGGCTAAGCAACATATCTTTCTCTGTTGGCTGCAACTTGACATGTATGACAACATTTAATATGTTCGGCAGTGTCCTTGAAGAAAGTGGGCTAGTAATATCCTGCTCTTAGGATAGCATGGGTAATAGCTAAATGTGATCCAAGTGTGGTTCCAAACTTATCATGTAGTTCTACTAACACCTTATCTGCTTCTTGCCTTTCTAGGCATCTAAGATATATTCCTTCAAAGTTCCTTTTGAAAAGACTCCTCCTTTTATCTTGTATTTTTGTGATCTTATCTTCAAGGCTCTCCTCTATGAGACTTGCAATCTTGATGGGCATCTCCCAGTAATCAGGATGTGCCTGATATCTGAATACCATTCTTCAATTTCTCTAGTGTTTATCACATATTGTTGGCTCATGATGTTAGGGTCAATTTTTGATATTATTTGGCTCAAGGCTTGTCCTCTTACCAATTTCATGGGCATTATATCCATATCATATTCTTGAAGGACTGTTATCCATTTAACCCTCTTCTCACCAGGCTCATTTTGCATTAGGAGCATTTTCACTGTTGCATCTGGTACTACAACAATTATCTTACTTCTCAAGATGTAGTGTCTAAATTTCTTGACTGCTTGGACTAGAGCTAGAGCTTGTCTTTCAACATCCATGCATCTAAGCTTTGCATCCTTGAATGGGCATCTCATAAAAGCTATTGGCTTTTCTTCTTGAGCCTCATTTCTTTGTGTTAACACTACTACAGATGTATGCTCTAAAGCAAATGAATAAATGTAAAAATCCCTTGCATAATATGGACTGATCAGAACAGGGGCATTAGATATGGCTTTCTTGATGTCCTCAAAAGCTGCTCTAGCTTTAGGGGTCCACTCAATTTTAGCATATTTCTTGAGCATTACATTTAGTGGCCTAACAATCTCTACAAAACCAGTAATGAATTTTCTAACAGAAATTATCTTACCAAAATATGATTTAAGCTCTTTTTTGCTTCCTGGAAGCTATAGTTTCATGATTGATTCTACTCTTGCAGGATCAATGATGATCCCGTTTTCTGTTATCAGATGACTTAACAATTTTCCTGTGGTTACTCCAAATATACACTTCTTGGGGTTCAATGATATACCATATTTTTCACACTTTTTAAGGACCTTCCTGATGTCTTCTACATGATCACTTCTCTGCTTGGAGAAAACTGTCAAGTCATCCATATAAATGACTATGCATTTGACAATCAATCCCTTGAAGGCTATATCCATTGCACATTGAAAAGTGGCTCCAACATTTATCAATCCAAAAGGCATCTGCCTATATGCAAATATACCCCACTTGGTGGTGAACGCAGTTTTCAATCTATCTATTTTGTCTACCATCACTTGGTTGTAACCTAAGAAACCATCCAAGAATGACATCATCCTTGCACCATTTATTTTTTGTAAGACTTCATCTAGTGAAGGCAAGGGATAGTTATCCTTTTCAGAAGCTCTGTTTAGATTTTTTAAGTCTACACTCACCCTGATGTCACCATTTTTCTTTCTTATAGGGACTAGGTTGGCCACCCATGTTGAATGTCTCACTGGGAATATGATCCTGGCATTGAGCAGTTTCTTCACTTCTTCATAAATGATGGGCTCCAGCAAGGCATTGACAGGCCTCTATTTTTGTCTGAAAGGCTTGCAATCTGGTTTTAATGGTATAGTATGAGTTATGATTGAGGTATCATAAGTTTTCAACTCATCATAGGTCCAGGTGATAACATGAATGTAGTCTTTAAGTGCTTGGGTTATCCCTATCATCTCTTCTTTTGTACAAACTTTGCCAATTAGGACATTCCTTATTTCTTCATCTTGTCCTATATTAAATGATGAGTATTCTCCTCCATCAGTTTTGGGGAGATCTTTATGTTTCAGCATATTATGCAAGTCAAATGCTCTTTCCAATTCTATCATCCCCTTAGGTATCTTGTTACTAGGTAGATCCATGATCTCCTCTTCTTCCCAAATATGATCTTCCACATTCCTTTCATCTATGATCTACGCATCAAACACATCTCTGTTTGATATAAAATCTAAAATATGTTGGTCATCATCAAACACTTGAAGATTGATGACATTATCTGGTACAGAGGGTACCGATATTTACTCAACTAAAAACCTCTTTAAACCATATATGGATAATGGCTCCAAAGTAATCACAACTTGGGCTAAAGCATCTGCTCTATGATTTTGTTCTCTAGGCACATGGGTGATGTTGAATGCATCAAAGTCTTCTATCAAATCCCATACCCTATGTCTGTAATTAGACAACCTTTTGTAATTACATGAGTATATGTGTCTTACTTGTCTTACTACTAATTCTGAGTCTCCATAGACATGCAGAATCTTCACTTTCTTTTTGAATGCAAAAAATAGCCCATGGATTAAAGCTTCATATTCTGTCACATTATTTGTGCATGGGAATTGTAATCTATATGCTACTAAATAGGACTTTCCAGCTGGATCAATAAGGTTTATACCCACTCTAGCTCCTTGTTTTGACTTAGATCCATCAAACCTAAGGATCCATGGCTTATCTTCAGTTAAAGGCTTATCAGGTCCTTCTCTTTTCTTTTTAGCTCTGGCAATTGTGCCACCTGATATCCATTTTAGTTTTGGGGATTCATTCTTTTCTATTTTCACTTTTTCTGACTGATGTAAAACTGATGAATCTTTGTTCTTTTGACCTGTCATGACATGATCCTCAATATTTGTTTGTACTTCAACATCTCTCTTTTCATCATTAAGCATGCTTCCCCTATCATCTAGCTGATCTCTTGAATAAAATAGCTCCTGCCTTTTCAAAATATTCAAGCATAATGAACAAGTAGTTTTTGAGTGTGGTGCTTCATGCAATCTGTACCATCCACTAATTAGAGCATTTTGTAGAGGAATTTTTTGTAACTTCATCGTCTGAATCTGTTTTGACAAGAATTCTTCAAACTTGGTCAGATTACTCCCTTTATCTTCATCAGATACTTCATAATCTGACTCAATCAAACAATCAGTCCCTGGGGTGATATTGCTTTTACTCTTGGAAATATTCTCATTGCACATCAGGATATCTTCTGAATTATGAATGTAACTTTCATCCTGATAAATGCATTCTTTTGTACTTGCAGATGATGAAAAGGAGCCAGTATCACTATAACTATTTGTACTACTTACCATAGGTGATGACAATTCTCTCACTACATGTCTATTCTAGCTTCATCATGTCTAAACAAGAATCACAACTTCTTTTAGAATGTGCTTCATCATGCAAGCTCCACCAGCTTTCAATCAAAACATTTTCATCAGACATGTTTAGAATTTGACAACGTTGCATCTCTCTGGATAAGTACATTTCAAAATTTCTAAAATTGTTTGACTCATCACTATCTTCTGAACTGTGATCAAATTCTATAATTATCTTATCATCTTGGTAATCATCCATATCAACATGAATATCACACATGAGGATCTCTTCTATCCTGACTATTTGGGGTCTAATGGTGTAGACTCCAGGTTCAACATCCACACACATGATCTCATTAGTTTTATTATACTCAGTGATCATATGTTTCATGCGAGGTTCAGCATCTATCCTAATCTGATTGGGAATCCCTTTCCAAGGTAGCCACATGTGATTGAAATTAGTGGACATATATCCATTAAGTGTCTTTGACCAATCCCTGCTAAGCAACATTCCATATGTATCAGGGATATCAACTACCTGGATGTCAATATAGTATTGAATTCTTGGATAAGATGCTAATTGCATGTGTATATGAGTTAGTTCTCCTACAACACTTACCTCAGTCTTGTCTAACTATGTCACTTTCTTGAGTGACTTTGCAGGGTGTAACCCTAAGGAATTGCATATAGTCAGCGACATTACATTAGTAGATGTACCTGAATCTACTAGGCAGTTATGCAAATTCTTACTGAACATCCTTATGGTAAGGAGAAACAGAGGTGATTCGGTCTTATCCCTATAAAGGGTCATGTGTGAAGTTTTAGTAGCTTGGATAGTAGCTGAAGTTCTATGTTTAACATTATTATCCTTAGTTGCATGATCTCTATTCAAAGTCTGGTTTGAGGGATGACTGTCTTCTTTTGGTATAGGATCATCTAGAGCTTTCATGAATGCCTTTTTGATAGTTGGGGTTTTAAGCAATTTTGACAATGACAAGGTGATTTTGATCTTTTTCATTTTATCTGCTAGATATGTAACCAATTTGTCAGATTCAAGAGGCTGATTATTAGCTTTTGGCACTACATTCTATGGTGCTAAGTATTGAGCATTACCTTAGGAAATCTAGGGTTATTGCTTGCTTTAGGATCAGGAGGAGTGTAAAAATCATTTGGAGGCAAAGATGTAGTCAAGGGACTAGTAGGTCTATTTGAGCTATTCTTGAGGTTGTAATTATGTCTACCTTGATATTGCTGCTGATAAGCATGCACTTCCTCATGTTCAATTGATGGCTCATTCTCATCTTCAAAAGGAAAAACATAATTTGTTTCAAAAGCCATAGCTGACTCTTCACATGCTAGGGTGTAGTTCTCATGAGATGGGGCTACTCGTTAATGAGAAGGATTGTCATAACTCTCTAACACAAGGGCAGAGTCATATCCACAAGGGACAATTTCATTCCCTTGAACAAAGGGAGGGTTATCTGCTATATTTGATACTTCAGCTTGAAATATACTGGCTGCTATCCTAAACTGAGGACAATCCAACTCAACATGAGCATTGGTGTTATGGATCCTACACCAGTTAGTAAGAGTTGCTTCTACTAGGTTCACCCTAGTAGTCTTTAGATTCACTAGGAGGCTGATTATCTAAGGGTGATGGCAAAGAACCATTGTTTGGCCTAGTGTTCCATAATCTAGGCTGTCTAGGGACATTGTTGTTATTACTATTATTGTTATTGTTATATCCCCTATCAGGATATCTAGATCTGTCATTGTTATATCCTCTATTATAATTTGGTTGAGAATAGAAGTTCTGACTTCTCAAATGAGTGATTTCAGTTGTCAATTTCCTCAACTGTGTTGATATCTATTTAATTTCTTCCTTTTCTTCCTGAGCTTTGGCTACTACATTCTCTACCTGAGTCTTGAAAAAGGAAGAACCATTGTTATTACTATTATGTCCTACATCCTGAGGTACTTGTGCATGTCCTGGATATTGCACTATTTGGCCATTTCCATTTGGAGGTGGCATTATGCTTAGTGGAGGTACTTACAAAGGACTAGGCATTGTAGCTGGAGGCATCATGACTCCATTGGTCTGCTAATGAGCAGGATATGTAGGATATGCAAGATGTGCAAGGAAGGCAATATTAAGTGTTGGACCAGGGATCAATTGTTGATTGACTTTTATAGCTTCTTCAAAAGCTCCTACCAGAGTTATGACATTAGAATGTGTCCTCCTAATAAACATAGAAGTCAGAGGATTTAATACTGAGCAGTATATAATCCTAGTAGCTTCATCTGCTACAGTGTAAGGAGCTACCAGTTTTGAAAGCATCTTTTGGAATCTAGCATTAAAGTTAGCAATAGGTTCTTCAAATCTCTTGATTGTGGCAAATAGGTGATAATACATTGAAGGATCTATAGGTATCTTAAACCTACCCTTAAAAGCTTTCTCTAAGTTGGCCCATGAACCAATTGAACCTTGACCAAGATTGATATACCAATTATATGCTTCTTCTCCCAAGGAAAATGGAAATAATCTACATACCACATCTTGATGTTCAATCCTTGCTCTACATCAAGCTTCCTTGAATGTTATGATATGATCATCAACATCCTGGTATGGATGATATTTAGGACAAATCTTGTCAGGATTTTTAGGCAAAGGATGATATGCAGTGAAGGTCAAAGGTGACTCTGCAAAAAAGAATGACATTGTGACAGGTGGAGGTAGTTGGACTTGGGGTGTTATAGGTGGTCCTGTAGGTGTTTGCAATCCAACAAGGGTTATTGGAGTATTTCTTGGTGAAGATTCTGATGTATTGGAACCAGGAGTGTGATGAATGTCTATAGTTCTAGGTCTAAGTCTATAGATAGGCAGTTCCTCAAAGAGTCCACTAGATCTAGACCTGGTATTGGGCCTAAGAGCTAGGATTTCTACAATTTACGAAAATTTGACTTGATTTTCTGTAAAGATCAACTTAACTACCCGAGTAAAGGAGATATTTATGATCAAAGCCTTCTACTACAATATTTGTAGAGATGTTGCAAATGTGAGTAGGTATAGTGCTTCCGGACATGGATATCAGGATATCAAGCATCACCAGCAAAATACAACAAAGATTTAGTAGGGAGATCTAAATAACTACTCAATCTTCAGAGACTACAAGGATTGGCTACAAAGTTTGAGATATTTATGCTTAATTCTGAAATATTTATGATGAACATGCATGACCTACTATAGAACAATCAAATATTTGTAGGAATACTCAAAGCATGAACGATTGTGATGAGTTTTGAGAAGATTACCTCACTTTTGACACATGAATACACTTATACAATTAATTCACCTTTCAAACAAGATCAGGCAACCAGCCCTCCTTCTAGCACCAATTTGTGTTGATGATGATTGTTAGTCATAACAACACTCATAAAAATTTGCACAACAAACCTTTATTATCTTGTAAATTTTGATCAACTTAGAATAAACTGATGACTCCAAGTCTCTGTTGATCAGGTCACGATCTTCTGATGTTACTCAGAGGTTGATGTGACATGTTCTTTTCCATTTCAAGGGGTCTTATGTTGTTTGAATGATCGATTGTATACCTGCTTGCTGTCAATTCACTTCACAAATGATGTTATTTTCCCTATGCTCAACAAATTATGATTATATTTATAAGTTTGATCAATTCTTTTGAGCATCTACTTTCTTGAACGTGTATATACTTTTGCACTTTGTCTTAAATCAAATGATGTGCCTACAAGTAGATATTCATATGTGCATCATGGATATTAATGTGTATTTGCATGATATTTGTTATTATTGACATGCTTCTACTCAAAATATGCTTTGTATGTTCAATTATTTACGAGATATAGGCATATTTCATGTTTATTTGCTTTAGATTGTATGGAGGTGACTTGTAATGAAATTCAAAGAAATACTTCTAATTTTAGTGAACCTTTATCTAATGAGTCACATACATTCAAGATATAGTCATGAAGAGAAGGAATCAGACCATAATTCACCAGGTTGTTCCACAACTAGGTATGGCTGATGCTAACTTCAAAGGAACAAGGAATGAAAACAATACATGTAGATTGATAAGCACTCCAAGGGACGCAGCTAATCAATACATATATCCTAGATCTCATCCATTGATTACTCAAGATTTACAATGATTTGTAATCAAAATAGCTTCTCTTTCATTAAGTATGCAAAAACATGTACATTCACAATGGCCTTGAAATCAGTCCTGAATTCTTCAGGAATCAAATTTCAATTAAGTTTCTAATGTCTAAAAGAGTGCACTCCTTCCCCTTTTATAGAATAAGGAGAGGAGGCGGTTACAAAATGACCGATGGTCAAGATTCATCTATTCATATCAACGGTCCACATCCTTCATTGACTTAGTCAATCATCTTCATATGTGGCACAAGTTACCAACTGACAACTATCTAGCAAGACTTATTTGCTTGCAAGTGGATCATGCATATGATTCTATTAAAATGCATCTTTACTTACTCTTCATTTCCTTCTTCTTCTTCTTCACTCTCCTCTTCCTCATCATTTTCTGCATCATCCTCATCTTCATTATCGCTATCATCTTGATGCAGATCATCCCCTATATGTACCTTCATTATTTCCCTGATGGATTCATATGCTTGTACTACTCTATCAATCTCATCTTGGACTTTGGCCTTTACTACTGCATGCTGATGAGAATGAAACTTAGCCTGAAGGGCATCCATCTTGCTTTTCCTAATGTTCAATGTTTCATTATAAGTTTCCACCCTGACCTTTATTCTCATGACCTTGTTCATCACTTCCTCTGTCAAGTGGTTCATGGGGTCCTCTGCAACTTGTTTGAAATTATCATGGAAGGGTTGGACAGCAAAATCTACATCCTAATTTTCAATCTTCCCTTCTACCTTCCCTTCCAATGCTTCTAGGGTTTCGGCCTCATGTGTCATTAGATTGTGCAGCTTGACACTTATATCCCTAAGCTTTCTGCTGCATCTCTTCAATATATCACATTCAAATCTGGTATCTTCATACCTGATACTTAGCAGCTGGGAGGTGTTATTATCTAATATATTGTTACTTATCAATATCTGTGTATCAATCCTCTTCATTTCACCTAAAGCATCTAGGTGCTTCTCTAGCTTAACTGACCTCCTGCCTACTTCTTTTTGCAATTTATCTACTTTTATTTTCAAGCCACTCAAAGAATTCCACCTCTCCAAAGAGGTTTTTACTACATCCTCAAATTCAAAAATGGAATCTAGCATTAAAGTTAGCAATAGGTTCTCCTTCAAATCTCTTGATTGTGGAAAACAGGTTATAATTCATTGAAGGATCTATAGGTATCTTAAACCTATCCTTAAAATACTTCTCTAAGTTGGCCCATGAACCAATTGAACCTTGACCAAGACTAATATACCAATTATATGCTTCTTCTCCTAAGGAAAATGGAAATAATCTGCATACCACATCTTGATGTTCAATCCTTGCTCTACAACAAGCTTCCTTGAATGTTCTAATATGATCGTCAGCATCCTGGTATGGATGATATTTAGGACAAATCTTGTTAGGATTTTTAGGCAAAGGATGATATACAGTGAAGGTCAAAGGTGACTCAGCAGCAAAGGATGACATTGTGACAAGTGGAGGTGGTTGGACTTGGGGTGTTACAGGTGGTCTTGTAGGTGTTTACAATCCAACAAGGGTTATTAGAGTATTTCCTGGTGAAGATTCTGATGTACTGGAACCAGGAGTGTGATGAACATCTATAGTTCTAGGTTTAAGTCCACGGATAGGTAGTTTCTCAAAGAGTCTACTAGATCTGGACCTGGTATTGGGCCTGAGAGCCAGGATTTCTACAATTTATGGAAATTTGACTTGGTTTTCGGTAAAGATCAACTGAACTACCCAAGTAAAGGAGATATTTATGATCAAAACCTTCTATTGATTAGATATTTATGCAATATTTGCAGAGATGTTGTAAATGTGAGCAGGTATAGTGCTTCCAGACATAGATATTAGGATATCAAGCATCACCAACAAAATACAGTGAAGATTTAGCAGGCAGATCTGAATAACTACTCAATCTTCAGAGACTACAAGGATTGGCTGCAAAGTTTGAGATATTTATGCTTAATTCTAAAATATTTATGATGAACAAGCATGATGTGCTACAGAACAAGCAAATATTTGGATGAATACTCAAAGCATTAACGATTGTGATGAGCTTTGAGAAGATTGCCTCACTTTTGACACAGGAATACACTTATACAATTAATTCACCTTTCAAACAAGATCAGGCAGCCGACCCTCCTTCTAGCACCAATTTGTGTTGATGATTTTTAGTAATAACAAAACTCAAAAATTTGCACAACAAACCTTTATTATCTTGTAAAGTACGATCAGCTTAGAATAAACTGATGACTCCAAGTCTCTATTGATTAGGTCATGATCTTTTGACGTTACTCAGAGGTTGATATGACATGTTGTTTTGCATTTTAAGGGGTCTTACATTGTTTGAATGATCAATTGTATACTTGCTTGCTGTAAATTCACTTCACAAATGATGTTATTTTCCCTATGCTCAACAAATTATGATTATATTTATAAGTTTGATCAATTCTTCTCAGCGTCTACTTTCTTGAACCTTTATATACTTTTGCACTTTGTATTCAATCAAATGATGTGCCTACAAGTAGATATTCATACGTGCATCATGGATGTTAATGTCTATTTGCATGATATTTGTCATTATTGACATGCTTTCGCTCAAAATATGCTATGTATGTTCAATTATTTATGAGATATAGGCATATTTCATGTTTATTTGCTTTAGATTGTATGCTATTTGCAATTATGGAGGTGATTTGTAATGAAATTCAAAGAAATACTTCTAATTTTAGTGAACCTTTATCTATTGAGTCACATACATTCAAGATACAGTCATGAAGAGAAGGAATCAAACCATAATTCACCAGGTTGTTCCACAGCTAGGTATGGCTGATGCTAACTTCAAAGGAACAAGGAATGAAAATAATACATGCAGATTGATAAGCACTCCAAGGGACGCAACTAATCAATGCATATATCCTAGATTTCATCCACTGATTACTCAAGATTTACAATGATTTGTAATCAAAATAGCTTCTCTTTCATTAAGTATGCAAAAACATGTACATTCACAATGGCCTTGAAATTAGTCCTAAATTCTTCAGCAATCAAATTTCAGTTAAGTTTCTAATGTCTAAAAGAGTGCACTCCTTCCCCTTTTATAGAATAAGGAGAGGAGGCGGTTACAAAATGATCGATGGTCAAGATTCATCTATTCGGATCAACAGTCCACATCCTTCATTGACTTAGTCAATCATCTTCATACGTGGCACAAGTTACCAGTTGGCAACTATCTAGCAAGACTTATTCGCTTGCAAGTGATCATGCATATGATTCTATTATCATGCATCTTTACTTACTCTTCATTTCCTTCTTCTTCACTCTCCTCTTCCTCATCATTTTCTGCATCATCCCCATCTTCATTATCACTATCATCTTGATCCAAATCATCCCCTATATGTACCTTCATTGTTGCCCTGATGGATTCATATGCTTGTACTACTCTATCAATCTCACCCCAATCTTGGACTTTGGCCTTTACTACTACATGCCAGTGAGAATGAAACTTAGCCTGAAGTGCATGCATCTTGCTTTTCTTGTTATTCAATGTTTCGTTATAAATTTCCACCCTGACCTTTATTCTCATGACCTTGTTCATCACTTCCTCTATCAGGTGGTTCAGGGGGTCCTCTGCAACTTTCTTGAAATTATCATGGAAGGCTTGGACAACAAAATCTACATCCTAATTTTCAATCTTCCCTTCTACCTTCCCTTCCAATGCCTCTAGGGTTTCTACCTCATGTTCCATTAGATTGTGCAGCTTGACACTTATATCCCTGAGCTTTCCGCTGCATCTCTTCAATATATCACATTCAAATTCGGTATCTTCATACCAGATACTTAGCAGCTGGGAAGTGTTATTATCTAGTATATTGTTACTTATCAATATCTGTGTATCAATCCTCTTCATTTCACCTAAAGTATCTAGGTGCTTTTCTACCTTAAATGACCTCCTGCCTACTTCATTTTGCAATTTATCTACTTTTCTTTTCAAGGCACTCAAAGAATTCCACCTCTCCAAAGAGGTTTTTACTACATCCTCAGCTTCAAAAATGGATGATATCATCCACTTCTCCATTACCTGTGCTTTGTACCTCATCAGGTCTAACCCTGTAATCTCCTCTTAGGATATGATGGTTAATGGAGTGGCTACACTGATTGGCGTATGCTTTAGATCAATTAATCCTTTAATAAAAGAATGTAACTGAGCAATGTGCTCTTTATGTTTTTTATTCTTCTCTTTCTCTCTCTTCACCCTTTGTGTTAGAGAGTCAATGATGTCTTTGCCTTCTTGACCTTCTTGGTCCTCATTTCCAAAACCCAGATCAACATTAGTGATCTGAAACTCTTCAAGGCTTATCTAGCCTTTCTCTTTCTCAACTGTAGGCATGGCCACTTGTGCAGTTCTCCTACCTGTTGTAGGCCCTCTTTTGATTGCAGACGTCAGCCTTGCCTTTCTTCTTGGTTTTATCATGCTCCCAGCAAATAGTGTAGAAACATCAAAATCTCTTACCTCCTCAACTTGTTGCAGATGTACTTCTCATTGCAACCAATAAGGTACATCACCCTTAGGCTCTTAATGATCACCCTCTTCATTTTGGGTGTCCTGTGCTCCTGTGTTGGATTCTGGCCTTGGTGGTGAATGTTCTTTCCTGATTTCTTCCTCACGTACCTTCTCATGAGGAGGATATTCTTGAGGTACCTCCTATTGAGGGGCCTCCTTTTGTGGAGGGGATTCTTGCAAAGTATGTACATCTTGATCTTGCACCTCCTTTTGTACACTTTCTTTGGGAGCCTTAGGAACACTTTGACTTTGCTTATCTTGTGGCACCATGTTTTCCCAAGTAGATTGTGTATTCTGACCTTGGAGATCACCCTTGGTCACATTCTCTATCTCTTTGTCAGGACCTTTGTCATGTGTTAGATTCTGTTCATCACCTTTAGGTGCACTGACATTCTCCAAACTGGTTTCTTTATCACTTGATTTCTATTTTGTTTTAGGATTACTTCCCTGATCACCCAGCTCAGTATGTGGTCGTGAAACACCTTGCTCCTGACCAGCATCTTTGTCAAGCATCTCCTGATCACCCCTGTTTTGAGGGAGTGATTCTATCTTTTCTTTTTCTATGGACACATTGCCTTGATCTTTATCTGTGCTGGGGGTCATCTCACCAACCTCTATATGCACTATACTATTAGCCTTTTCAGGCTCTAAATGTTGTTATTTGTTTTTATCCAGGGTCATATCACCCTAATAAGTCAAATCAATTGTCGCAGGGCTATTCACCTGCTCTATCAAATTAGTAAACCCTATTTGTTGGGCTATGTCCTCAGGATTTCCCTATTCTGTTTCATCCTTGTTCTCTTCTACTCTAACCGTCCTCATCTGGGCCAATGGGGTCCCATGAGGGGTCATCTTAGTATTCGCTACTAAGGTCTCCATGTGCTGAGCAGTCACATCTTGGACTACTTGATCATCTGATAACTCAATAGTATTGTCCAGTGGAAAGGGAGACTCCTTACCAGCTAATTGTGCTTCTTTCCCCATCTGTTCTTCCATTTTCCCAGTCTTGAACTAGATAATTTTAGGAAGGGGAACATCATGTTGCAACTCCTTCATAAATGTCAAACCACCTGCACCCCTTTACATGAGCGGTTCAATGCTGACATTACCCCTCATTGATGTTCTTTGCTTCTTGGGTGATGGTGTCTTCAACACTTTCTTTCTTTTTTTACTTGTTATCAATAAGTCATCATCCCTAGGCTCTTTATTCAATTGTTCTTCTTCTAAGGGATTACCTTCCTCTAACTCATCTTGTAGAGGCTCATCTTCTATCCGCCTCTCTGTATTTTCAGTGAAATGCCTCACTATCCTCTTGGTCTTTTGTTTATCAAGGGGTGGTTGTGATGTGGACGTATGGGCTGATGTGGATGCCCCATCACCTTTTGATGGAAGCCTTTTGATAATCACCCCTTTCTATTCATCTTCCACCTTCTTACCCTTGGATGGCAGCTTTTGTTCTTTAGCGGGTAGCTTCTTCCCATTAGATTTTCTCTTCTCAATGATAAAATCATCATACTCTTCATCTGACAATTGTTCTCTCTTCTTATTATCAACTATGAGGGCCATGCCCTTCTTCTTCAACTTAGTAATCTCTGCATCTACCCAACTTTGGGTCAGTTAAATAACCCCTTGCATTATTTGGTCGAAGGAGGTCTCCCCCACTGTGTCAGATCAGGGGCTGAAACGGTGTCATTATACACATTCTTGTCCTCATACTCATTGGACATTATCTTTCTATCATCATGATGTAGCTATGCGGGTACTGGGATTTAATCAAAGGTCCTGATTTGATTTAGGGTGAGCCTTTGATATTTTATTCTTCTCACCTCTACCTCATCATCACAATCAGTCCAGAAGTCCTCCAGATGCTTTTGATGTATATGTTTTCCTAATAGCTTTTGCATCCTGCCATAAGGGTCATATGACCTGGCGATAGGGAATGGTTGCAAGTACATGAGTTTCAATCCTCCAATAGCATCCTTGATGCTCTGTTTGTCTGGGCTGGGAATAGTATAGGAGGGATCCTCTTCTACTCTATGTGAGCTTCAACAGAAGTAGACACTTGTCTGATAAACTCCATTAAAATAACCCTATCAGTGGGGTATCTTGGCAACATGAGGGGCTGTCCTTCAAACCCTTCAATCCTTATGTATGAAAAAGTGGAGAATTGGATAAACCAAGCTCCATATTTGTAAATAACTTCTTGATCTTCCATGCTTAACCTCTTAGTTCGATCCTCCTCCATTGTTCTGACTAGATGCATAGAAAATGAATCATTTACCAGCTTGTAATCCTGAAGGTATACCTTTCTTTGTAATTAGCAATAGTGATCCCAAATATTCACATCACCAGTGTTGTTTCCTACCTTGCCTACTATTTGTAGGGCATCAAATGTTCCTCAGAAAGCACAAGAATATACAACATAGGAGGTCATGTAGAATATGCATGCCTTACCTCCTAGCTTCCTCATCCCCTCATCTAGGCAATCATTGATGATTTTGGCCCATAGAGGCTTGTTATCTAAGTATAATACCATTTGGATGATTCCAAACATCCAGTTCTCAAAATTTCCAGCATGTGGTCTGTCGGTTATCCTACTCAACAGGGCAATTATATACTGATATTCATCATCAAAATCAAACTTGTATAGGTATACTGGCAACTTGGCCGACACTGTGTAGGTACTGTTCTTTGCCCTCCACTGATATATTCTCTTCCTAGCCTCTTTCTTATTGTTTTTATACTCCTTTTCTAGTTTATTGAGGTCTACACTTACTACCTTATTTCCCACTGGTAAACTAAATGTGGCAGTGATGCCCTTGATTGAAAAGTCAGCATATACTCTGCCATGTTTTTCTACTCTCCTGGTCTCTTGTTTATAATTTATGGCATGCTCCACTACCAGCTCAATGGTGTCCATAGCATATGGGTATCCTATTGCGTGCCACATACCTGTTGTAAATATCCTATCTAGTATAGGGTTGTCAGTATCATCATCCAGTTTCCTTGACCATGCATCCAAGTCTATTTGTCCTTGATGCATGTCACTGATAACACCATATCTAAACTCCACTCCTTTGGGCTGTATGAACATGGGTTTCAAGAACATGACCTCAGATTTGTTCTTTCTAACCTCTACCATTGATTCCTGCAATAGACATATGCATGTCTTACCCTATGGTGTTTGTACGAACGTTCAACAATATCATGCATCTCCTAGCTATTATTCATCATTTTAATTCTTTTCATGCATCATCATGTGAATTTAACCTAGAAAAGAATCATTTTACCTAGATATTTGTAGAAAACGACAACAGAGAGGGTTTTTAAATTACTTACCTGATATTGCTTTTCCTTTTTTGATTATATGACTGATAACGAGAAATGTAGATGTGTAGGGTCAACCATTCTGTTCCATTACATCAAGGGTCATGATTTGTTAGTAGATGACTGAGAAGGGTTTGACTTCCTGTGAGGCCAACACTTTTTCATTTCTGTACATGTGACTATTTAGCTTACTGTTGTTGGTATTTTTATATTTATGGGACTGTTGTTCCTAGATTTTCAAACTATTAAACCTTATTATGTTAAAGGAAAACTAATTGGGAGATGTTAGTTAGATGTTTTCTTTAAGAGAAAACAAATTGGTTGATGTTATATAGATGTTTATTCTATTAGGAAAACTAAATGGGTGATGCCCGATTAATGTTTACATTACAGGAAAAATAATTGGGTGAGGTTAGATAGAAAATTGTCATGTGATTTCATTATGTTTATAAGAACTGTGATATGCTTTAGAAATGCATGTATTAAATTTGCTTCGGCTATGATATGTATATGTGGAATTAACTTTGAGATTGAGTGTGCAGGTATTTCTAACAAAACCATAGATACAGGAGATTATTCCACACCTTATGTCGTAATCCCTTGTGAAGCCGATCTAGTTCCATGAGGAACCAAGATCAACTCTATGTTTGGTGCAATGTTGTAATGTTGTAATATTGTCTTGCATGAGGTTGAATGGCTTAGGTCTACCCTTTTGTAAAATTGAATTATGATTTGTGTTGTAAGAATTGTATTTGAATTTTATTTTTTTAATTTAAATTTTTGAGATCCTTTTCTTGTGTCTTAACTTGACCCTGGGTGTCCTAACTAAGTTTAAATTGACCCTGAGTTATACCCCATGGGTCTAGGGTCACTTTTGACTTGGGTAACCCTTAGTTAACCTCCGTTTGGTCACCTTAACATCACAGTGAAGTTAAGTGACGAATTTGGAGGCATGCGAAGGATAGGATGAGTGGGATCAACACTCAAGCCCATCCTTTCTCCATTTCCAAGGCTTGAAATGACTCCATGGTCCACCAATAATGGAGGGGCTTATCTTCTTGTTCCCTCACTTTTGGTGAGAGTCCCCATGAAGTGGTGTGGTTCTTTATGGGTGGAGATATTTTTTAATTCCACTTGGGATAGTGGAAAAATGAGTGGGGTTAGTTAAATATTACAATCTTAAAAAAATTCATAAATATTCCAATCTTTAATTCATTTTTGTCCTCCACTCCCCCATGAGTTGAATTAAAAATTCAACTTGTCATAATCCACTCTTCCCAAAAAAATAAATTTTTAATTCATCTACTATGAATTTAAAATTCACAAATAATGAGAGCCCTTGATGTCATAATCCACTCTTCCCAAAAAAATAAATTTTTAATTCATCCACTATGAATTTAAAATTCACAAATAATGAGAGCCCTTGATGTCATAATCCACTCTTCCCAAAAAAATAAATTTTTAATTCATTCACTATGAATTTAAAATTCACAAATAATGAGAGCCCTTGATGTCATAATGCACTCTTCCCAAAAAAATAAATTTTTAATTCATCCACTATGAATTTCAAATTCACAAATAGTGTGAGCCCTTGATCTCAACTCTTGATCATCACCTTCCATTCCCTTTTCAGAAAATCTATAAATAAGATCCTTCTCTAAGCAATTAGAGAAGACTGGATTTTTGCAGGGGAACTTGATTCTTGCAGGTGGACTTCATTCTTGCATTCTTATCATGCCTAATTTCCTCTAGGAAATCTTCTTCTAGCATCCTCATAATGCCCAATTCCTTCCCTATTCTCCTCTTCATAGCCTCATAATGCCAAAATTATTCTAGCCATCCTATATCCTCCATTCATTATCCCTTGCTTGTGATCATAGTGAGATTGTTTTTTTTGAGGAGAGATTGGGAGAAGAGACTAAGTGTGGAGCTCTTCATCAACTTCATCCATTAAAGGGCTTTTTAAGGTTGGATTTCATGGCTTTTCCTTTGTATTTCTATTTGTTACATGAAGGATGTGTGAAAATTATTTATTTTGCTTGTGTTGTAAATTTTGTTATTGTGGGGAAATTTTATTGCGATGTTGACAGAGCTTCTTCCACTTGGGAGAAATGCTCATCAACTGTGGGGTGTTGATAGAGCCTCTTCCACTTGAGAGAAATGCTCATCAAGTGTGGGGTAATGGAGGAGTGATCCTCCTCCAGTGCATGCCTTGTTTCTTTTGAGATGTTGAAAGCCTTGAGGGCATTTGTGTGAATTTGAGAAAATTGGTTATATGGCTTGAGAGCCAAATATGGTATTCCTTAGAATCTGATGATCTTGTTTGGCTTGAGGCCATGAGAAAAATTATGTTAAAATATTGTGAAGGGTGGTACTCTAGAGTTGAGTGTGTCCACTCTCTTACCCCTCTGTAAACTCACCTTTGTTGAGTTTTTGTGTTGTGTAAATATCCATGGGTGTATGTGTGTTTCGGTGTGTTATTTTTTTACCTGTTGTGAAGTGGATTTGGATTCCCTAGGTGTGTGGATGATCTCCCTAGCTCGGGGGTGACCCTCTTGCGGGTCTACGGTAGGGAGGAGAGCAACTTGTGTGGTGTTTCTTTTCTTGTGTGATATGCAGGTTTTCTGGGAACTTATTGTGAAACTTGGAGAAGATTATTGGATCTTAGAAAATATTTTATTTTCCTTAAGTCTTATGGAGAGCCTGATCTTTTAATAGCTCCTTCCTTGTTGATTTTCCAAAAGGAGAAAATTATCTCCCTATTGTTGTATAAATTGTTATTTTTGGAGTTGTGGGGAAATCCTTTGTGATTGGATTGTTGTTTATATTCTACTCTTCATTAAGTTTTACCATTTTAAAATGAGGAAAGCAAGAGGAAATTTGTTTTTAAAAGGATATTAGACTTGTCTAGTTCCTTCTTCTTCTACTTGCAAAGTTATGAGTTAGTTGATGTTTTAAGTAAGTTTGTAAAAGTATTATTCCTATGCAAGCTTAGTAGAAATATTAGTTTTAAATTTTGTTATAAGTCAAGTTGTAATTTTGCTACCATGAAAGAAATGAAATTTGGGCTGCAGTATTGCTTTTGAAATTACCGCCACCTTGAGGGTCTCTTCCTAGGATGGGGACCATTTTACTATTCACTTTTCATTATTTACTAGTCACTTTCCACTAATCACTATTCATTTTTACGATTCACTATTTACTTTTACTATTCACTTTTAACTATTCATTGAAGGCAAACTATATGTAGTTTAAAACATTTGACTTGAAATAGAAATTTTAATCGAGGAAAGTGGGATTTATTTATGCATAATGTATAATACAAATTGAATAGATGTTTAAACTCAGAGTTGCAATTCAAAAATACATTGTTTATACAATTACAATTTAAAAAGAGCATAGGTAAATATGTTTTAATTTTAAGGAAGAGTTTCTCGGAAGTTTTAACAATTATCCTAAATTAAATGACAGGAAGATAAAGAGGAAAGTATGATCCCTTCATTTACAAAGGACACTGAAAATAAATGCAAACAAGCCATCACAGGCATTCCATGAGTGGCCATTTTAAACTCAACTGCAGATTTAGAGAATAAACGTCCAATTGAAAAAAAAAGAGAAAGAGAAAGAACAGCTAACCTTGGAAAACAAAGAGGAGAAAATGCGCAGCATTTCCGAACAGGGCTAAGAGAACTAAGTAAGTTTAACCTACCGTTAATCCTTTTTAGGAACAAGATGATTATTCAAATTAATTCAAACGTTGAACTAAAACCTAGAGTGGAACCCTAGGGGGACTGAGTTGAGTAAAGTTAGCCAACCCTGTTTAAGTGATTTGGTTTACCAAGAAATTAGGAATAATGTAAAGGATACAGTGTTAACGTTGTCCGATAAAGAACGTGAAGAAAAAAAAAAAAGGATAACATAAGAAGATCTTGCACCACGGGAAGGGGAATGAGATACAAATACAATCAAAATTAAATTTCAGAGAAACGGTAAAATGAACGTGATAGAAATACAATCAAAATTAAATTCCAAGAAAAGGAAGAGAGGGCAAATGAATGGGCTTGGTTGAAAATGCTAAGTCTAAAGGAGAAGAAATTAATATTAAATTCCAGAAAATGGAAAGAAGAATCAGATGATCGTGCTTTGCTAAAAAATGATCTATCACCTAAAACAATTGTTGTTCAAATATAATTCATGAGATTAACCTAAGTCAGGAAACCACGTGTTTCCTTGCGTAGGGTGTGCGCACATGTATTTGGTACGCCGCTGACAACTGTATTGTTTTCGCCTTAAGCGTATGCCACTGAGCATGCCTACGCATGTGAGGGGATTTCTAGGGAAGAGTGGGAAAAATTTTGGTATTTCGTGTCATGACCACATGGTGCATGTGGACATGACACGTGTGAAGCGTGTTGTGACCGCATGGGAAATGTGGGCATGACACTTCCATAGCTTTGTAATTCTCAATTAGTCGCAGGGTAAATGTAAATAACCTTTGAATTTTACTTTTAAATGAAACAATGGAAGAATTAGGGCATATGCGTTATTATGATTAAATATGTCAATTATTTGTATGGAGCTCATAGATGTCGCCAAGTGTTGGATTTGTATTTGAAATCGGTGGGGTTTCATCTACCATTTTGATTCTCATTTAATGCTAGAGGGTGATCTTTCGAAGATCAAGGATATTTGAAAATATGACCCCTAACGGATAATATCACCCCCCTTCTTGCGCAGGATGATTGTTTACTAAAGATCTGAGTGATATGGTCAACCTTTGACCACAAAGCTAGATTGGGTCATCAAATTAATATCAGGGATACTTTGAAAAGTGACCCCCTTGGGCCTAGATCATGATGACATCATCATGCCATCAATGCTCTTTAGTTATCAGGTTTTGGTGACATCATCATCATATTGAGAAATATGACAGATATTTGGATATATGACTCTTTGTGGGTCGGGTGAGATGATTACGTCATCACCAAGGTGATTTCTTTCATTCGTTGGAACTGAATGATGTCATAGTCATACTGGCATAGGGTGATATTCACGTAGGGGTGATATTTTGTAAGATGACTGATATGAGGGAATATGACCCCCCAGTGAATACATGAGGTTCTTGACAGGTAGATACATATGCCAGTTTAATTTTGATGTTCGTGTAACGGGTATCTAATGGTTATCGAGTGATTTTTCTAAGTCTGGGTCATGTTAGCGAATATGATTGATGTTTAGAAATATGACCCCCCATGAGAAATATCAGGGTTGACCAATCTTTGACTCAGCATAACTTTCTACCCTTAAACAATATTGGGGTGATCCAAAAGGCAGACCTGCTTGGAATTTTGTACTCTTTCCAACCATGAGGTTTATGATAGCAAACACTAAGTTTGGAAACTAACCTCTTCTTGTGGTGCACATATCTTAGATGGCATACATGACTAATTTTACCAAACAGTCCAAAGCAAGAAAACAAGCAAGCAAAAGTAAAAAAAAAGGTTGGGTCCCTATTTTGCTAAGGCAAAATGGGGCATGTTGTGTAACCACACAACACATAGCTCCCGTTTCATTGGCTTCACATCAGGATGCACTGCAAGGTGGTGGACAACTAGAGCAGGATCTAATACTAACATGTTATCATATGTCCATGCGAAGTTATGACTCCTCTATTTGAAGAAAGATAAGAAAGCCTCTTGTTCTTTTATTGTGAGTGACTCTGCTTGGAATGTGATCTTTGGTGTCTCTTCAGTTCCAAGTTTCATCTCATGTGATACTTCAACTAGGATTGATGATCTTTCTTGATATAGCTCAGATACTTCAGGGAGGTCCATTCTCTCATCCCCTAGCGCCTCGTGGAGGTTTTCACTGGGTGATATGTCCTTTATTTTGATTTTTTCTTCATCTGAAAGTGCCACAAACTGGTTTTCACTAGGGGATGTTATTTTTATTTTTATATTTTTATGACTAAGAGTTTGGGTTGTCTCCCTGAAGTATGCGGATGTGTTTAGTTCCATGATGTAGCCGATCCTATGATCTCCAAGGGGAAAGCGATCTCTAACCCCCATCATTTCATCTCTTGCTTCGTCATTTTGTGTGACATCAAGGACAGGAGGTCCTTGTTGGTCCCAATCTATGAGTTGGGGATAAACAAGAGGTAGGTCATTGGATGTGGATGGCATGGTGGTTAAGGTGTAGATGGTACATATGGATGATTCAAAGAACTTGGTGAAGTCATTGAAAGAGTCTTGATGGTCCTCTTCATTTATGTTGTCTACCGCAGGGAAGGCCTTAGCGACTTCACTTAAAATACACTCAACATCAGTGGGGGTAGAGTCTTGTCTTCCATACCCTAACCCATGGAGATATGGATTTCTTGTTGCTTGGATGGGCTCTACAATTCCTTGTTCATGAAGGCCTATGCCGCCTTGTCCTTTGTAGCCCATATACTTGACAATTTTGAGACCTTTTCCATAGATCTCAGTTAGGAGAGTGGGAGATTCTTAACTTTCTTCTTCTTTGTATAACAAAGAAGATGTATCTTCAAGGACATCTTGTTCAAGGAGGTGCTTCTTCTCGAAGGTAGGTGATGGCTTGCCCTTGATGACCACTGTAGAGACTTCTTCTTCTTTAGGAGCACCAAATGTCTTAGGAGATGGAAATATCCCCACACAAAATGTATTGTGTAGGTCATATTCACCACATCCCATGTTACTTATCTTGATCTTAACCTCGAGAGGACAGGATGTTTGTGATGTGGTTGTAATGTTGGAGGGATCAATGTATGAGGTGGATGATGTAGGATTAGCATGTGAGGTGGATTTTTTGGTGGCATTGTTGTAAGGGTAGAAAGTGCGGTCGTGCCCTTCTAAGAAACTACAATATTGGAAAGGACAGGGATTGGCATAGATGGTAATTTTTGTGTCGTTGTGGGAGAATTTTAAGCATTGATGGAAGGTGGACGGGACAACTTGCATGGCATGAATTCATGGTCGAATAAGAAGAATATTATATTGGAGGTTAATATCAAGTACTTGACATTTGGTTTCCAAGATCTTTTGTCCTACTTGAATAGGAAGCTTGATGGTGCCCATGGACAATCTTTCAGTGTCATCATATCCTTTGATGGTTATACATTCAGTAGAATCCACAACCACATCAGATTATCCCAAATGTCTTAATAATTTTAGAGTGCAAAGATTTAGGCTGGAGCCACCCTCTATTAAAACTCATTTGATGGTATGCTTGTGGATTAGGACTTCAATGTGTAAGGATTCATTATGAGAAGCATTGTATGTAGGTAGATCTTTTTTCTGAAAATGTGAGGCAATGGGGTAAGGTGATGTGGCCTACCATGGCTTGGAATTGGTCAACATTCAAATTGGTAGGGACTTGGGTTTCCATTAAGGCTTTGTCAAGGACTCCCTTATGGATCAAAGATGTGCAGAGTAGCTCGAGGATGGATATTTGTGCGGAGGTTTTTCTGAGGTGATCTAAGAGGTTGTACTTGTGAGTGGACGGTGGATTGGTAGGTGTGGATGTAGAAGGTTGATCATTGGTGGGGGCTCTACGGATGGAAACACAACTGCAACAAGTAGTAACGGTGCAATATGGTGTCTTGGGTCTAATAGTGATAGTGTTGATGTGGTTGGAGTAATCTTCTATTCATCCCACAACAAAGTTGAAAGAAGAGGGAGGTGGTACGACATTGTATGTTTGGTTGGAAGAGGGTACTTTTCTATTATTATGGTCAGGAAGGGGATCCTTGTATGCTCCCAAGTTGGCATTGGGTGATTGTCTCAGAGATTCGTCAATGGCTATGTCACCCCTATCAATAAGGTCTTGTATACAATGTTTCAACCTCATGCAGTTAGATGTCTTATGCCCTTTCACACGATGGTATTCACAATAGGCATTCTCATCAAACCAAGAGGGTTTAAATTGATTTTCTTCGTAAGGCCAAATAGGGGGTATGTTATTAAGTTTTCCTTCACAAAATTATTCAAGACATTTTTATTGGGCTCCCTAAAGGTGTGAACTTTCTCTTAAGGTTTTTATTTTGTCTTGGTGGTCCCTTAGGAACATTGGCATTATTATTCGTGGATGTACTTGGTGGGGTGGGATTTTTTACATTTTGGATGGCTTTTACATCGGTGACGCCGTCATTGAGGGTATTCTTGTTCTTACCCCAAAAGCACTGTTTGTCGTTGGATTGTGCATTGTTGTTTGTGTGGGAAGTTTTGGTGTTATTGTTGTTGACTTTGTTGTTGTTGTTAGTCTTGTTGTCATTATTGTAAAGTTTTATAGAACCTTTAGTGAGAAGGGCTCTTTCAATGGTTGTTCATTTGTCTATAACCTCCTTAAAGGTTGATGTGCATTGGATTTGCAAATGGAACCCCATTTCTTGGTTAAGGTTAGTCACAAACATAGTGACTAGTTGTTTTTCAAGAATGGGCTAATGGAGTTTGCTTGCTAAGCCTCTCCATCTTTGCAAAAAGGTGGCGAGGGATTCCCCACTTTTTTGTTTTGTATTGCAAAGGTCGATCATGGATATTTCATATTCAAAGTTGTAGGAGAAATGGTTCACAAACTTCTCCGCAAGCTCATGGAATGTCTTGATGCCGAGGGGAAGATGAGAAAACCATTTGACAACTTGACCACTGAGGCTCCTAGGAAATAGTCTCATCAAATAGGTATCATCATATGAGACTTCTAAGAAAGCTATATAAAACTCCCTAAGGTGTTCCCTAAGGTCTCCCTTTCCTTTGTATTTGTCAAATGTTGGCATTTCAAAAATTTTAGGAAAGGGAGGCATGTGTAATGTTCTATCAAACGGATAAGGGTAAATATCATCAAAAGAATAGTGCTTTCTTTTATTTACATGTTGTATGTCATCAACTTTTTGGATCAATGTTTGCACAGTGCTAGATAATTCTTGTGTGGGTGGTGGTTGTGGAACATATTTTTGTTGGTTTTGGATTAATTGTTGGAGGAAAGGTGGAATTTGGTTTTGGGGTGGATTTTGGTGTTGTGAGATTTGATTTTGGGTGATTTGGTTTTTATGGGCGAGATGTTGTTGATAGGTGAGAAGTTGTTGTAGAACATGGGGTGGAATTTGTTGGTTTTGATTGGGGTTTTGTTGTATGGTTCGAATAGAGGATGTAATAGGTGATTGGGAGATTATATTTTGTACACACATGAAATTGGATGAGGGGTTATTACATGGGTCGTTGTTAGGGATGTTAGATGTGTTGTAGGGTGGTTGTGAGAATAAGTTGGTCATGAAAGGTATGGTGTTAGCATCAAGTTGTGGTACACTCGTGGAAGTACTTGCGTGCATGGTGTTGTTGGGGATATTAAGGGTGATTTGCAGTGTGGATGTGGTGATGGACGAGACATTTGGTGTAGTTGTGGTGGTGACATTTGAAGTTTGGGATATGTTAGGGACATTATGAGATGTGGATGATTGTGATTATGTAGTCACATTAGGTATGGTAGCACCATTTTGAAGAAGGAATTCAAGATATCTATTGGGATTTGATTTTAGGACTCAATCCAGTATGTCCATGGAATCGGCGCCTTGTGTGAAATCTAAGACATCTTGATCCACTTAGTTGGTGTTAGTTGTTTGGGTTGGTGGAAAAGGATTTATCATAGCATTGGCATCAAATGTTGGTAGTTGTTGGACTACAAGAACATTGTTTTGGTCAGTGTGAGGCATCCCTATGCCCGTGTTGATTCTAAATGGTTCCATATCTTTGTTCTTCTTAGCTTGAGACCTTGTCAAGGGCATACAATGGATTTGGGTGTGGATTTGGTTAGATGGATGAAGGTTGGGACATTAGAGAATAGATTTTAAAGTATTGGACCCAAGGATAGGTGATGATGAAAATTTGATGAAAGGAAATAAAGATTTAGTCTTAAGAGAATAAAATCTCAAAATTCTAAACCTAAGGATAATGATATGGATATGGTAAAATACAGGTTTTTTAGCTTTAGAGAATAAAATCTCAAAAGTTGCGAACCTAAGGATGATTTAATGATAAAGTTATGAGGATGAATGGGAAACCTTAGAGGTTAAAACCTCCAAGATAAATGGATAATTTGATTTTCACAAATTTTGGACCAAAGAGGATGATAGGGACAGATGAAACATGATGGTTTTGGGGGTGTAGGTCAAGAATGATTTTAGGATGATTTTGAAAGGGATGATGATGTGACTAAGGTATTCTTAAGATGGTTTTAGATAGTAATCAACCAAGGAAGAACTTAGATGATTTGGCTAAATGGATTTTAGATGATAATCAACAAAGGAAAACTTTAGGTGATTTGGATGTTTTGGATGATTAAAATTTTGATGATGTTTAAAAAGGATGTTCAAATCAAAGGTGAGCTTGAATAAATATAGATCTTTGGATTATAAAAAGGATGTCCTTCTTGACTTAAGGTAGAATTATGACCTTAGGTAAAAGGGGGATGATTATTTTACTTGGAGGTAGACTAATGACCAACAAGAAAAATGAGATATTAGATGATAGTAAGATCTAGATTTAATTTTTTGCACAAAATTTGATTTGAGGTATGGTTTTGGATGTTGATTGATGTTTGTAATTTTAAATGATTTTGATTTAAAATTTGATGGATAGAATTTGGATAAGGTTGGGAGGATGTTGGATTTGAAAAGAATTTTGGAATGGGTAGATTAAAGGTCCAAAGGTGAAAACCAAAATGTAGGGTTAGGTTGGATTATGTGGGGATAAAAAATATGGAATATGGTTAGGCTTGGCGATTGATTAATCATATGAGATGAAGGGTCCAATAGTCAAAGTGATTTTCTCCAAGATCAAAATGGAACTATATGGGTGAATTGGGACAAAATGGTTATGAATTAAGGTCAAAGGTGAATTTGGATTTTGATGGATTTTGACAAGGTGAACACATATTATGATTGGGCAAGATCCAAGGATTCTGAGACAATTTACCATACATGTGTGAGATTTAACTTCCAGATGGCATCAAATTTGAGTGATAAGGTGTCAAAATAGAGTGAAATGGCACCGGTAATCAAGAATATGGCATCAAAACAATGGATTATGGTCCTAGAGAAAATGACACCACAGGAAAAAATTTAGGTGCCAAACAGAGGAGTTATAGCGCCAAAGTGAGATAGTATGTTGGATTTTGTCTAGGTTTTTGGGAAATTTTAGATTTTTGGTCTCAAACATTTGGATTTTTGAAGGTCAAATGGTTGATTTGGAAGGCTCAAATGTTCAATGGTTTGATTTTTCAAATGGTTCAAAAGGTTTTAGATAATGTCAATGAGATTTCTTGGCAAGTATACAAACAATCCAAACAAGAGAACACAATGGCCAAATGTTTGATAGGAAGTACAAGCATTATGTGTATGTTCAATAGCCCCTCAAGGCCAAAATTTCGTTGGTTCTAGACACAATCAAATACACTTGAAAACAATGCTTAGTCTACCTAAGGGTAAAGGAGAATGGTAACTTGTTCAACCCACACTTGGAATCTCCGTCGACTCAAATGTCATCACACCTAAAGAAGGTGTGTACATTCTTTTGTCTTTGCAAGAGAGGACAGGTAGGGGCCTCTAGGACTGGAAAGATGACCTAATCACCCTTTCCTCAAAAAGCCCAGAAGAAACTTATGCTAAGCTGAGGATTTCTATCTCATCTCAGGGGAGCCTTATGGTGAGTAATCTTGGGGGCATCGTACCCTTGAATTGAACAAGACACCAATAGGTCAATAGGGTAGGCTTCTAGCTTAGGGTGTCTAGTGGAAATTTAAGGACTTGATGTTTATTCATGTGACAGTGACTCACTTAAGAGACTATCCCAGCGACTTACATCAAACCTTTTGCGAGGAAAGAATGGGGTTGACAAATCACATACACAAGTGTATGGATACTGGGGAACTATCAGAATAAGAATACTTCACCAAGAAGTCTTGGTTTTCACCTAAACCATTTGTATAGTGGACTGAATTGAAAGCACTGCTTAGAGTCATCCCTTGGGGTGAGTTCCTCTTTTCCCACCAAGGCAGGCTCTCCTAAAAATATAAAAGAAGATAGAACAATTTCTCTTACACCCAAGATCCTTTGAAAGGTGAGGGGAGAGGATACTTTTGTTCTATCTTTTGGGATCTACTTGACAAAGATGTGCAAATGCACCAAACACTCCAAACAATTTAAGTTCTTTTTAAGCACCAAACGAAATGTTCCTAAGTTTGAGCACACAAGTTCATTACCAAATCAAATGTTCCTATGCTACCAATGCAAACACACATAAAAAGTGAAGCCTTGCAAGGAAACACGTTAGTAGTTTAAGTTTATGACTTTGACAAGCGTTTTTCCCTGCAAAGTGTGTTAGAAGCCTACATAGATCCCAAAAACAACCAGCAGAAATAGTGCCAAACACAGAGATAGATGGTGTCATAAATCAGTCAAATGGCATAAAAAATAGATAAGATGGTGCTACAGATAAGCCCAATGGCCTCAAAATAGAAACAATGCTAAATTTTCTAAACTCAGACAACAAGTTGAACATAATTAAAAATGGCACTAGAAATTAGAAAAATAGTGCTAAATCTAAAGATGGCATCGCAATTTCATAAAATGGTGTTAAGATATTAGGAAATGGCACCAAAGGAGTTTTATACCTGTCTTTACCTTGTTGCTCGACCAGATGGCATTGTTCTATGTATGGATGGCAAAAAAGTGATGCAGTCTCTCTAAAACCTGATAAAAAAAGGTTGTTAGTTCCAAATGTGAGCTCAAAAGAAGCTTAGAGAGTCTCCTATCTTGTTCACAAACACCCAATGTTAGATTAAAATACCAAAAATGGTTAATGTGAGGCAAAACGGGTTAGGTTTAGGCAAGAAGCATGTTCTAAGCATTTCTAGAGAAATTTTGGCATTATCTCCCCTTACACCTGTGTATTTTCTACTAAGACAGAGAGAAAGATGTCCTAGTTTCTCTTAAAAACCTCAAAAATGCATTAAAACAAACTTTCTAAGCCTAACAAAGTCCTAAAATGTCATGCTCGCTAAAACAAATGAAAATGACACCAAAAATCAAGGAAATGACACCACTGCACAACTAGATGACACCAAATTGAGAGCTTTTAGTGCCAAAACCCTGCAAACACGTCTCTTTTCACAACTCAAGCAAAAAGTTAGTAGCTTGGGACCATGGGGGTCCCATCGGGCATGCCAAATGAAGAACAAGAAAACTTCAAAGGTTAAAAACACAAATTAAATGCATAAAACACACACATTTATACCTTGAAATCTTCCTCCTCCTTAATAAGGTTGAGAGCTTAGCACTCAGAAGCTCTAGCTTTACCCAAGGCCATATCTTCAATGTGAAATGCTCTGAAAACTCAAATGCAAGTCACTATAGCCTAGCTCAAGATGAGGAGATGATAGAAATTTTAGCATAATAACACTACTCAAGAATTGGATGATCATATGGCTTGTGAGAGCTTGTATTTATAGGCAAATTGGAGGGAAATTTGATCCAACAGTGGAGATTCAATGTTGAGATCAAGGGATGAGATTGATTGTGAGATGGAGGGCTAGGATTTGATCAACAAGATTGAAGGGTGGAGAATACAAATGAATCTTTTATTCATTTTAGGAAGGACTTAGCATTAAATGAGATTAATTGGATGAGGTAATTTAAAATTGATTTCCTTGGAGGAGGTGGAATTAAAAATTCCATTTTATGCGTAGGTGTGCAAATCCAATGACATGTGTAATTATGGGTTCTTACACATGTAAGCTAAAAAAGAGGAAGATGTTTTTTCATAAATGTGGTAATAAAGAGGTGGAGTGTTGTGAATATTTTGTAATTTTTAATTTGTGGAGTGTGGGAGAAGGTGTTAATCAGGCTTTGACCGATCTAATCAAAGTGATTAGCTTAGTTAATGTGGCTGGAAAAAATTAGTGAGTTAGGTAATTATTGTTTAGGATTAATTAAATAATGATTTATTTAATTAATCCAGGCCTAGGGGTCATGTAGGCTAGGGTAGCTAATTAAATAATAGGTATTTAATCAACTAATTAGGTTTCGGGAAGTGGACAATTTAACCAAATAAATATTGTTCATATTTATTTAATTAATTGTAAAATTGTTAGAAGGTGTGACTATTGAATTAATTAAATTAATTCAATTTTAGGCATTAGATGATGGAGAAAAAGTGAATAATTCAGGGGTTGGAGGAGGTAATTAATTAATTAGATGAGAAATTAGCGATATGGGTGATGTCAGAGGATGGTTAGACTGTTAAGACATTTTTAGGTGTCTACGATGCAATCAAGACCAGGGTGTTTTATCAAACTACCCAGTTATGTAGCCAATACAACACAACAGAAGCATAAATTCAACATAGAAATATTAAACAAATTATTCACTTCAAAACATAAGCATTTACAAATTTGTTGGCCCTTCACAGCCTCAACATTACACTGTAATATTCAATCGACTATGTGCTTACAACACCAAAATGCCTTCCAACAGATGTAGAGATCGTCCCTGATCTACGGTCACCCCACTTCTATTCTGCAACTACTAACAACCTCCCCTAATCACCCCTCCTAATATGCCATGGTTTTAATTCATACGAGGATTTGGAAGTCGATAGTTGCGTAACAGTTGCCAAGTAGTTGAACCATCGCCAAGTAGTTGAATAGTCGCCAAATAGTGGATCCATTATAGAATGGAATCGCCATCAAAACTTCACATGTGTTAGGTCTAGAACAAGATCCCTTGTCCAAACTCAGTCAATCATAAATGCTTATAGGCAAAAGTTTAGTTTCTCTAACCTTAGTGGTAATTGCTTATCGACAAATGTTGATGTTTTCAAACCTAGTTATAAATGCTTATTGGTGAAACCCTACTTTTTGAAACTTGCACTTTATCTCTTATGCCTTCACTTCTATCGGTGATTTGATCATTTTACAAACTTGTTCTTTGTCCACTCTATCGACAAAATTTAATTTTTCTGAATCTTAGTTTTGGTCTTCTATCTGTAAATTCTCTCACTTTTAAATTGATGAAGACTTAACATTTTCCTCTTATCGGTAAAACATGCTTTTCTCAAACCATTATCGACATATTGACAAATTAGAGAAACCGCAACTAATTCGCAAATGAAAAGGTTTGCCGATATAAACTATCAACTCCTATCGGCAAAGTTTATCTGTCGTGAACTCCTTGTCGGTGTATCAACAACTTTTAAAAGTCATGAACTAGCTAAGACTTAGGCTTTTATTCTATCAGTGCCATTCTAATTCCACAAACCTTGGGATTAGACCTCACAAACTTTAACTATCTCAACTTCTTCATTATTGCCTATCGGTGAATTAAAGCAACTGCAAACTCCCTCTTCAAGGCCTTTATCGACAAAATGTTATATCGATGAACTGAATGGTTTGCAAACTCAAAACTTTCCTGACTAAGTTTGAAATCTTTCAACTTCACTGACAACAAAGATAGTTATTCAAATTCTTTACGGTTTCAAACAACTAACTGAAGAAGACTAGGAAAATCAAACTTCCCTTGAAGTATTTGTCATAGAAATCGCCCATCAACGAACTGGGCAATCGACAAATAGCAGAACCAGTGAACTCTGAATAGTTTGAAAACCAAAGATTTTTCTGACTTGTCATAATTTAGTCATTTTTCATCCAAATTTCACCAAATTGGAATTGGAGATGCCCAATTGGCTCTTCTACATTATGATGTGCTTACTTGGTCAAAATAAATCTGAATTTGCTCTAGAACACAAAACCAACACTGCAAAGAAAACAAAGCTAAAGACCAACTTAAAAAATAAAATATATTTTTGGTGACACAGGATTGCTAGTGAACCCAGATGCTCCTGCATTAGACACATCAGGTAAGTGAAATGTTCCATCAGTTGGAAAACTCATGAACATTTGAAAATGATTGGGACGATGATCCCATTCTTGTTCTTTATCCAAACCTCCTCTTTGTCTACTTGACCTCTCCTCTTCATCACTTGCTGAAATGCTTCACTTCCACTTGCACTTCCTAGGCTACACCTCTCTTGAAAAATTTCCAAGTGTCCAAACTGTGACTTGTGTTGTTTCCTCTCCAAACCATCACTCCTTTGTTCAACACTCACAATCTTTACCCTGTTGGCCACTACTTTAGGTTGTTGTTGCACAAAACTAGTACCACTCCCTTTATCTTCAACCACGGTCCTCTTCATGGAACCCTTCATTGAGTCATTCTCAATTTCTCTTGTCACCTTAAGTAACTATTTGTCAGAGTTGCAACAAACTATCAAACTACTTTCTTTCACCTGGGGTCTCTTCTCTTTTACTAAACTCAACCCATACTTCTTCCCATCATTACAATGGTATAAAAATTTCTTTTACCATCGTAGATTGCTTCTCTATCAAACTGCCAAGGTCTACCCAACAACACATGACATGTACTCATTGACATAACATCACACAAGACTTTGTCCTTGTATGACCCAATCTGAAAACTAACCATGCATTGCTCCTTTACCACTAATTCATCTTCCTTTTGTAACCAAGTAACTTTATAAGGACTAGGATGTTTCCTCTTTTTCAAACCTATCTTTTCTACCATTTCCTTTGAAACTAGGTTGTTAGTACCACCCCTATCTACAATTACTTTGCAACACTTACAGGTCTCCGGACTTGCATACTATTCTGAAAAGACTTCTCCTCTGAGATACTTCATGTCCTTCACGTCTGGTGTTATCAATACTCTCTTGAACATAAGAGGCTCTCCTTCTTTAGGCTCTTCTGCTTTCAATGATGTGACACTCTCTTCATCTTCTTGTACCATGTTATTTCTGGCCACAATTTTCCTATTCTTGTCCTGATGTAATTCTGGACATTCATAAGCTCTATGTCTTGCCTCACCACATTGAAAACATTTCCCAAGGAACCCCTTGTTGCTGCTACCACGTCCTCCTATAGAGTATTCTCTTCCTTTCACTCCTTGACATGACTCCTTATTCCATTTTGAATTTGTTTCTTCTTCATGAACTTGTTTGCCTTTGCCAATGCTTCCTTGTCCTCTCCTAGATGAGAATTTCCCTCTTCCTCTTACATTACTCTACTATCTTCTTTCTATCTTTTCCTCTGCTTTCAAAGCATATTGATATGCCTCCTCTAGTGTAAAAATCTTCAGCATACTCATCTCATCTTGTATATTAAATTTCAACCCATTGATATATTTGGCTACTTTCTCTTTATCCATTTGATGATGCCCATATCTAATTACCATTTTATAAAACTCTTCAGTATAGTCCTTTACACTCATATCTTTCTGCTTCAAATTCTAAAGTTTTTTTAACATCTCCAACTCATAATCTCCAAGAATAAATTTGGCTTTTAATCAAGTAACCATTTGATTCGATTAGGTTATTTTCACATCTCCATTAGCCACTCTCTCTTTGCAAATCCCTCCACCATAAAGTAGCGTGTCCTTTGAGTTTTGTTTGTGCTAATCTCACCCTCTAAGGGTCACAAATATTTTCATATTCAAAATATTCTTCTAATTCTCCTATCCAATCTATCAATTCATCGAGATTCAATGTTGCAAAAAAATTAGAAATTTCTATTTTGTTACCTCCTCCAAATCTAGCAAGTACTCTCAAGAATCGTTCTTCTCCAGCATCTACTAGTTGTTCATTTTATCTTTCTCGTTCATCCTCCATAACTTCTTCCTCATCATCAGCATGATCTTTTACACAATCTGGGTTTCTTTTCAATCTAGCAACTAAATTTGTCAACTCGTTCTGCATTTTAACACGAAACTGTTCTAACATTTCCTCCATTCTAGGAACTCTTCTTCTCAGGGGCATCTTCTCAAATTACAATTGCTATTGCTTGCTCTCCACACACATTGTGGAAACAAAATCCTCTTCTGCTCACAACTCCAGCATCTCCTTTAGTGCTTAGTAATTACGGGACTCCTCTTCACATCTGTAAATACCCTCTCGAGCCCTTTGAGACAATACTTCAGGTTCTCTGTAATGTATCTCCTCCCGGCAAGAAAACCTTGCTCTGATACCACTTGATGCAGTCAAGACCAGGAGTTTTATCAAACTACCCAGTCATGCAACCAATACAACACAACAAAAGCATTAATTCAACATAGAAATCTAAAACAAATTTATTAACTTTAAAACATCAGCATTTACAAATTTGTTGGCCCTTCATAGCCTCAACATTACACTACAGTATTGAATCGACTATGTGATTACAACACCAAACCGCCTTCCAACGGATGTAGAGATCACCCCAATCTATGGTTGCCCCACTTCTGTTCTGCAACTACTAATACCCTCCCCTAATCACCTCTTCGAATATGCCATGGTTTTAATTCATACAAGGAACTAGAAGTTGACAGTTGCATAATAATTGCCAAGTAGTTCAACCATTGCCAAAGAGTTGAATAGTTGCCAAATAGTTTATCTACTATAGAACGGAATTGCCACCAAAACTTGACATGTGTCCGTCCAGGACAAGATCCCTTTTTAGAACTGAGTCAATCACAAATGCTTATCGATGAAAGTTCAGTTTCTCTAACCTTAGTGGTAATTTCTTATTGTCAAATGTTGGTGTTTTCAAACCTAGTTATAAATGCTTATCAGCGAAAGCCTACTTTTTAAAACTTGCACTTTATCTCTTATGTCTGCACTTCTACCGATGATTTGGTCATTTTTCAAACTTGTTCTTTGTCCACTCTATCGGTAAAATTTGATTTTTCTAAACCTTAGCTTTGGTCTTCTATCAGTAAATTCTCCCACTTTCGAACTAATGAAGACTTAACATTTTCCTCTTATTGGCAAAACATGTTTTTCTTGAACCATTATCGGCATATCAACAAATTACAGAAATCATGAACTAGTTCGCAAATAAAAAGGTTTTTTGATATAAACTATCAACTCCTATGAACAAAGTTTATCCGCCATGAACTCCTTGTCAACGTATCGACAACTTTTAAAAGTCATGAACTAGCTGAGACTTAGGCTTTTCTTCTATCAGCACCATTCCAATTCCATAAACCTTGGGATCGGACCTCACAAACTTCAACTATCTCAACTTCTTTGTTATTGCCTATTGACGAATTAAAGCAACTGTGAACTCCCTCTTCAATGCCTTTATCGGTGGTGTTGTATTGGCGAACCATGGACTCGGTGAATTGAATGGTTCGCAAACTCAAAACTTTGTTAACTAAATTTGAAATCTTTCAACTTTGTCAACTAAGTTTGGGGTAAAAGCAATAAGTTGGGTCCACATGTAGGGGAAGTTGGGAAGATGAAAAAAATCTCAACAGGAATGGGTGCCCGAGCCTAAATGGGTACCCGCTTAGGAATGGGTACCGTTTAGAAATGGGTACCCATTTCTAAATGGGAGTTGAATTTTAAAAAAAGACTTGCACGCTTTTTTTCCCACACAAAAGGAACGGGTACCCAGTCCTAAAATCTTAGGCTTAGGAATGGCATGGTAAGCCAACCCCTTGCCTTGGACCTGCAAGTACAAGTCCATGTTTAGAGCAAGAGAAAAGACCAACTTTACCAGTATGGCTGATGATGCTTTTTTTCTGAATTTTCTTACAAAATTAAAACCCATTATAGATGACAATGTGTAGTTTTCAAATATGTAATTTTTTCTATTGGACTTGTTTTTCTATTATTATTTAATTTATGAGAAAACCGATTCAAAAACTTGAAATGACAGGTGTTTGTATTTTTTTAATAACTTTTAATTTTTAAAGTTTTAAAAAATATATATATGTCATCAATATACACGTCATTCTTTACACAATGAAAAAATATTATTTTATGATTAGTTTTGCTCAAATTATGTTGGTTGTACACAAGGGGTTTTCAAAAACAACAATTAGGGCCAATAAAAACTTAATAAAAAAAATATTTGGAAAAAAATTATAAAAAAAATCCTCATAAAACTTCACTGTACTACATGCATCTTTCCCCAAAAGGATTTAGAAAAATACTTTTATTTAGCTCAAATTATGTTGGTCGTACATGTGCATGGTATGGTAAAAAAATGTGATTTTTAAATAGTGGTTTTTAGAAATGCCTATTGAAAATCAATTTGTATCATCTGGGTATTAAAATAAATTACATATTTGGAAACTAGACTCCAAGTACTACATTTCATATTACTAACTTTTTTTAAGATTCAATCTTTAAGTGCCTCAAATGTTTAGGTCCAATGTGGCAAATTTTGAAAATCAGGGAAAACACTTCCACTTTTTGGCCAAAAAGTGGACCCAACTTCTTGCACTGACCCTTTGAAATATTTCAACTTCGCTGACAACAAAGATGGTTATTCAAATTCTTTAAGGTTTCGAACAACTAACTAAAGAAGACTAGGAAAATCATACTTCCCTTGAAGGCTTGGTCAGAGAAATCACCCATTAACGAACCGGGCAATCAACAAACTGCAGAACTGATGAATTGAATAGTTCGCGATCTGGAGATTTTTCTGACTTGTCATAATTTAGTCATTTTTCATCCAAATTTCACTAAATTGGAACTAGAGATACCCAATTGTCTCTTCTACATAATAACGCTCTTACTTGGCCAAAATAAATCTAAATTTACTCCAGAACACAAAGCCAAAAACCAACTTAGAAAATAAAATATATTTTTGGTGACACAAGATTGCCAGTGAACTTGGATGCTCCTATATCAATAATATACCTCATTCACACCAACAAATATTCTCTCTTTATGTATATTTATCCCTCTCCCTGTCTCTCTATCTCTCTTCTGCTCTCTCTCTCTCTCTCTCTACCAACACTACTTAAACCTCTCCTTCCTTTGCCACATTTTATTTCTATATCTCCATAATTGGCTCCCCATCTCTCTCTCTCTCTCTCTCTCTCTCTCTCTCTCTCTCTCTCTCTCTCTCTCTCTCTCTCTCTCCATAGGAAAAAAGTATTTAAGTTCCATGCCCACAAGTTTTCATGGGTTGTAATTAGGTTTCAAATTATATATTGGGCAAGCAACAACCCATTGAAAGCCCAACATTGTCAAAAGAAAAGAAGCAGACAAGCCTTAAACAAAAGAAAAGAAATCAACCATATTTTGAAAGTTGTTTAAAGACTTCTTGTGGACAAACCTATTTTCTTGTTTTTACATTGCATGCACTTGTTTTGATGTGATTTGTGGATAGAAAAATATAACTCAAATATTTCTTGACTTGCTAGATACCTTAGTTGTACCATTTCCATCATCTCTCCAACAACATTCTTCGCATTTTGACAAATAAAACTCTATCAAATATTTGCAAATGAGATTGATGAAGGTACAAAAAATGAATGGACAAAATCATTTCTATCATCTTGCATGCTTAAAGAGTATTCTAAATCATAGGACTTATTTTAATAAATAAATATATATTTTCTATTTATCCTTAAATTAAAATATTTAATTGTTCATATAAATAAAAGAACAAAATAAAATCAAGAAACTTTTAAAGAATTGAGAATACACAAATTAAAGAGGTGGATGTTAAGTAAGAAAACTACCTAAATTTGGAATGAGTGGCAAATAAATCAAACATGGACCTTTAAGAGGGAAGGAAGATTTAACATCTTGTATGAAAAAATGTAAAAATAAAATAAGCTTTTAAACCATCCTATATAGCTAGTCTAGGTCCGTAAATTCTTTTGGGATACTTTCCACAACAATCTAGACTCGAGAGCCCTTCAAAATTATGGTGTAAGATATGTGTGGGTTTGTGTACTGTTTAATTAATCTCAACTCAATTGGCACCGACTCTTTCTTTGTCAGGCGCCTGTCCCTTTTGTACATGGCCTCTTTTGGAACACTATATGACACTCTATTTTTTGAATCCTTCTCATCTAATAGTGGTTGATGTCAGATAACACGTGTACAACAAGGATACATTCAATCATCTTGCATCCTTCTCTTTAATTCTATTTTTATGCTAAGTTCTAAGAGAAAAAAAATATATCATACCTTTTCTATTTTTAAATTAAAATAAAATTTGATGTTACTTTCACAAGCAACAAATTTTCAACACTTTCATCATTTTTCACCTTCTAGAAAATACACGTGTGTTGTACTTTTAGATTTTTTATATAATCACATAAAAAAGTGAAAAAGAAAGACAACAAGTGAAACAAAAGATAATGTAATATACAAATGTTAACTTATGTATCTAGTTCCTCCATTTACAATTGACTGACCATAGATTTTCCTTTCTTGTTAGTGGAAAGCTATATTTCTTAGAAGGATTTTTTCCATGATAATAAGTAGTTCCCTGAACTAAGGGGATCTCCTTGTCTTAATCCTCTAAAACTATTTACACTTTTGGATATTTATTGTGATGGAGAATTAGGGGGTGCAAATACAACATTGTATCCAATCAATCATCTGTTTGCTAAATCTAAACTTTCATAGAGTCTTTAGGAGGAAGTTTGAATCGCACTTGTCAAATGATTTAGATATGTCAAATTGAGTGGTATACCCAAATGATGCAAAGTAACTTCTACACCCCCAGTTCTAGAGAACAAAGAAAGGATATTGATCCCCTTTAGACAAATAGGCTTCAAAACAAAAGGACGGTATCCTATATTGAACAATTTTACATCTATGGAAGCCAATTTTTAAATATTTGGTTACAAAGTCTCCTTCATGAATCTTTAAAGAATACAAAATTCTTTTCGAAAATAACTTATTTACAAGACACTTAGTTTGATATAATGTAATATTTTTTTCTCATAAACTCATAGCAATGTATTGAATTAAAACACTATATGACACTCTATTTTTGGAATCCTTCTCATCTAATAGTGGCTGATGTCAGATAACATGTGTACAATAAGGATACATTCAATCATCTTGCATCCTTCTCTTTAATTCTATTTTTATGCTAAGTTCTAAGAGAAAAAATTTATATCATACCTTTTCTATTTTTAAATTAAAATAAAATTTGATGTTACTTTCACAAGCAACAAATTTTCAACACTTTCATCATTTTTCACCTTGTAGAAAATACACGTGTGTTGTACTTTTAGATTTTTTATATAATCACATAAAAAAGTGACAAAGAAAGACAAAGAGTGAAACAAAAGATAATGTAATCTACAAATGATAACTTATGTATCTAGTTCCTCCATTTACAATTAGCTGACCATATATTTTCCTTTCTTGTTAGTGGAAAGCTATATTTCTTAGAAGCATTTTTTCCATGATAATAAGTAGTTACCTGAACTGAGGGGATCTCCTTGTCTTAATCCTCTAAAACTATTTACACTTTTGGATATTTATTGTGATGGAGAATTAGGGGTGCAAATACAACATTGTATCCAATCAATCATCTGTTTATTGAATCTAAACTTTCATAGAGTCTTTAGGAGGAAGTTTGAATCACACTTGTCAAATGCTTTAGATATGTCAAGCATTACAACAATCCCTAACCAATGTTGTCTTAGTTGAGTGGAGTTGTTGGCTAAGATCATGTCTTTCATATTGCATGTATTGGTTGTTCATCCACATACAATGACTTTATAAATTAGTGAATGTTCTAGCTCTTCCTATCTCCATTTTTTGTAGATACAACAAAATTGAGTGGTATACCCAAATGATGCAAAATAACTTCTGCACCCCCAGTTCTAGAGAACAAAGAAAGGATAGTGATCCCCTTTAGACAAATAGGCTTCAAAACAAAAGGACGGTATCCTATATTGAACAATTTTACATCTATGGAAGCCAGTTTTTAAATATTTGGTTACAAAGTCTCCTTCATGAATCTTTAAAGAATACAAATTTCTTTTCAAAAATAACTTATTTACAAGACACTTAGTTTGATATAATGTAATAATTTTTTCTCATAAACTCATAGCAATGTATTGAACTAAAACATTCATCAAGATTGAATTACAAAGATAACCTAATAGTAGATATTTCTCTTCTATCCAACTTGTCCCATTCATCTTGATCCAAATTGTTGATCTGTGTGTGTGTGTGTGTGTCTTCCTCTTTCTCTCTATTTCTCTCTTCCTCTCTATTTTAAATTATTCTCTAATTCTCTCTATTCACCCCCCCCCCCACCCTATATATATATATATATATATATATATATATATATATATATATATATATATATATATATATATATATATATATATATATATATTTGTCTCCCTCTCTATCTCTCTATTTCTCTTTGTCTCATTGTCTCTATCTCTATACCTCTCTTTTTCTCTATCTCCCTATCTCTCTTATATCTCTTATCTCTATCTTTATATCATACTCTATCTCAACCTTTGAAGTTGGATTTGAACTTTTGTTGGTTTCAAAAGTACTATAGGATATGTCATTATTTTTGACCACTTGTGGGATAGGATTTGGACTGGATTTTATCATATCCTTGAACCCTTCATTAAACTTGACATCCCTACTTGTGAACACACCAAACTATTTTAACTAAATACTTAATACTTTTTTCTTTCATTAATCAACTTAGATGAAGAAGCCACAACCAATGAACCCCATTCACATCCCTACTTTTGAACACAAAATGCTATTTTAACTAAATACTTAAATATTTTTTTCTTTCATTAATCAAAGATGAAGAAGCCACAACCAAAGAACCCCATTCTAATTACATGACTAATTTAAGTTAAAGATTGGAGCCTATTGTTAGGAATTGCATGTAGAAGATATCAATTAAATGCAAATAAAGATTAAACAGAGGAATGAAAATACACAAAAATAATAACAGCGAGAGACAATTTTTAATGTGGTTCACCCAAACTCGGGCTACATCCACCAATAGATAATACAATATTATTATCCAGTAAATCAAACCAATTACAACTAGCAATCCTTGCAACTCAATACCACTGCAAATGCTACAATACAATATCTCAATGGAAACCCTAACCCTTATCCATTTTATCAAGACTTATGTCGGTTACAAAATAGGGTTATTTTATGTCAGCTAATAGAAAAATAACTCCTGACACCTTTATAAAATAACAAAAGTCATTTAAGGTTTCAGGGACACTGCCCCTCAACCCTGCCCTGTATCGCGATAGGGAGCGTGCTAGGGGAGCTGCCCCTGGACCCTGCAAGGGGCACTACCCCTTGACCTCGTCTTGGGGGCGCTGCCCCCAAACCCCTGTTAAATAATTTAGGGGGAAACCACACCGATAAAAGGGGAAAATTTAACCTCTGTGTCTAATTAGGCTCCATATAACAACACCTATTGATTTGAGCTCCTTCTATTCCTATATATAGGTAAATATATGGATTGATTTATAGTTCTCATTGTCCACAATTCATAGCAAATAGTTAAAAATTATTTATGAGCGTAGACATTTAGTAGCAATGAGTGGTGATAAATGGAAGTAAGTGGAAATAGAGACACAAAGAGATTACATGGCTAATTTAAATTGAATATTGGAGTGTACTAACTTGAATTAGATTCAACTTCCTAACTTTTAAATTCAAAATGAATCTTGGGTGTATACCAACTCCTTTCTTATTATTCATTATTTTTCAATTTAAATGTGAAATATGTGGCAAACCCTAATATACACACACAGAGAGAGAGAGAGAGAGAAGATTTGATGAAATGATTAATTTAATTGGAGGTTTTGATCTGCTAATAGGTGGAAGCCCCTATAATTATCTAACATGTAACAAAACGAACACAAGGGATGGGCCAGAGGGAATGCATTCCTCCATTTTCTATGAATTTTCCATGGATTGTGAATTATGTAGGGCATGCAATGCATTTAAGTGTAACTTGATAGAATAATGAAACCTTCATTTTGTACTAATCTAGACTTCAATATATTATAAATTCCTTATTTCTCATAGCCAACTTCCCCCCAAAATTGAAGAGGCTACCAAAAACAAGTATTGAAAATTATGGACATTATTATTATTTTGATTCTATGTAGGAAATTTGTTTGCACAATCAACATGGAACTAATTTCTGGTATGGATGTTACTAATTATAGACCCCTATGGTATTCTAGTAACAAATTCTTTATTTTGTACTTGTTTTCACTTAAATAAATTAGTAATTTCTTGTTTTTTCATACTCATGTTCCCCCAAATTGAAGAGGCTAGCAAAAAGAACAAGGCATATAGATGTCAATCAACATTACATCAAGGATCTCATCCAACAATAGGTGATCCATCTTGAATATTGTAGGATAAAGGAGTAGATAGTTTATCTTTTCACCAAGGCTTTATGTGAGACTAAATTTGTTTATCTTAGAAGACCTATCTTTTAAGATTGAGAGAAGTCACATGAGCATCTAATGGTTGTCATTTTAGGGGTTATTTTGAATGTCTACATTTTAATAGTGAATAAGTGATTATAAATAGGTACCTAACAAGGCTTTGTGTCAAGATCCATCTCTTCTAGATAATGGGGAGATATTAGGAAGTGAAGGAGAGATTATACTTAGCATGATTACAACTTCCACTAGCTAAAATAGCAATGTGGTCTTGATCTTAGTACATTGCAAATGCCAAACTAGGCCTCAAACTAAAAGTATAATTTTCGTATAGAATTAGATCAAATTGATTACATCAATGTGAAGTACTTTAAAAATTATGCACTTTCAAAAAATCCACCAAGAAATATTATTGTATGAGTCCAAACGGAGCCCTAGAAGCTCCCAAGAAAATAGCTCAGTAATAGGGGTGAAAATCTATAATTTCTAGAAAAACTAGACACCAAAATAAAAATCGTCTACACCACTATGAAGCTTGCAAAATTTTGCCCCAAATAAAAAAAAATACTTAAATAAAGGAGCAAATATGACTGAGAATAGGGGTGGCAAAGTTTGAGTGCAAAATAAAAATTTGATCTAGAGAGGGGGCTAAAATTTGAAAATCCACCTACCACTAAATTTGGTAAAACTACCACCAAGTTTAGAGGTGCTGCCAAAATAGGGATCCTCGAGATAAAAAAGGAATTCTGTCAAATATGGAACCACAACTAAAAATAGTGGAGCTCAACTAAACTAGTAACTCTGCCAGATATCTTGCTAAAGATGGTGGAAATCACCAAATATGGCGGAGCACCAAAAATATCACCAAATTTGGTGGATCTGATAAAATTTGGAAGGGCCACGTAGGTCGTGTGCGGCAAGAAATGGGGGCACCCTAAGATATGGGGCCTTGTGGAGGATACCTGTCGAGGTACCCTAGTACCAAATTTTATTTTATTTTTTTATTTTAAAAAAAGCTTCAGTAAATTAATAAAAAACTACAAAGATTTCTGATAATTTTTTAAATTTTTTTATTAATAGAAAAACATTAATGTACCTACGTAGGTATGCAAAATATTTTTTATTTTGTAGAATATTCTTCCATAGGGCAGCGGGGATGAATTTTTTTTAGGGCTCGAGGCAATGTGCTCCAAATATGATGAATTGATTGCCAATATTTAGGTTCTTGGGTCTTTTGGACATGATGGTAGGGCCATATTTGACCTAAAATGCTCCAAAAAAATAGCTAACTGCTGGATTTGGTAACCACCTCCCAACTTCAAACCCTTGTAGATCTTGTCGAGCTAATGTTCAATTTGGACAAATCAAAAGGCTAAGCTAACTTTTTTGGACACCCTAAACTCAATGATGAGCTCAGATTTATACCAACATGATCTAAAATGAACCTACAATAGAAGACCACAAAGAGAAAACCCTCCAAAATCTAGTGTCTCTATCAAGTTTTTTTGATTCTCCAGGTTATCATATAATGCAAGAGAAGAGAATACTCATATTTTCAATATCTACCATGATTTTCATCTTAGATCTCTCAAAAAATACTAACATAAAGCAATCCTACAAGCTTTGATACCATGTAAGAGTTGGTTATGAAGGTAGTCACTGAAGATCTAGGAGCTTTAATGAAAGCACAAGAGAGATCCAAAATGAAAGAATGATTCTATTCTAGATCAAAGGATGCAATATGCATATAATATGTACATAATGATGAAATTACAATGAGAAGCCCTTGGTTATACAAACCAAGGTGAAAGATAGGACAACATAAGATTATGACAAGTGTCATAATCTTATGACTTGAGGCACAAAGTGATAACTATCCTTCGTGTACCCTAGGTATACCTTGAGTAAACTTAACTAGACAAGTGTGAATAGGACCTAATATAGAACTATTTAGGTAATCTACCTCGTTCACACCAACAAATATTCTCTCTCTCTCTATTCCTCTATTTGTCTCTGTTGGTGTTTCTCCTATCTCTCTCTATACCAACACTACTTAAACCTCCCCTTCCTTCTTTGCCACTTATTTTATTTCTATATTTCCATAATTGGCTCTTCTCTCTCTGTAGGAAAATAGTATTTAAATTACATGCCCACAAGTTTTCATGGGTTGTAATTAGGTTTCAAATTATATATTGGGCAAGTACCAACCCATCGAAAGGCCATCATTGCCAAAAGAAAAGAAGTAGACAAGCCTAAACAAGAGCAAAGAAATCCACCATTTTTGAAAGTTGTTTAAAGATTTCTTGTGGACAAACCTATTTTCTCATTTTGACATTGCATGCACTTGTTTTGACATGTTTTGTGGATAGAAAAAGATAATTCAAAACTTTCTGGACTTGCTAGATACCTTGGTTGTACCATTTCCATCATCTCTCCAATAACATTCTTCCTATTTTGACAATAAAATGAATGGACAAAATCATTTCTATCATCTTGCATGCTTAAAAGTATCCTAAATCACAAGACTTATTTTAATAAATAAACATATTTATTCTATTTATCCTTAAATTAAAAAATATTTAATTGTTCATTTAAAGTGAACATTTAAATAAAAGAACAAAATAAAATCAAGAAACTTCTAAAGAATTGAGAATAGACAAATTAAAGAGGTGGATGTTAAGTGAGAAAATCCCTAAATTTGGAATAAGTGGCAAATAAATCAAACACATACCTTTAAGAGGGAAGGAAGATTTAACATCTTGTATGAAAAAATGTAAAAATGAAATAAGCTTCTAAACCATCCTATATAGATAGTCCAAGTCTGTAAATTCTTTTGGGATACTTATCACAACAATCCAAATCCAAGAGCCTTTCAAAATTATGGTGTAAGATATGTTTGGGTTTGTGTACTGTTTAATTAATCTCAACGTAATTGGTAGGCACCGACTCTTTCTTTGTCATAGGCGTTTGTCCCTTCTGCATGGCCTCTTTTGACACACTGTATGACACTCTATTTTTTGAATCGTTCTCATCTAATGGTAACTTATGTCAGATAACACGTGTACAACAAGAATAAATTCAATCAATCATCTTGCATACTTCTCTTTAATTCTGTTGATTTTAAAATTCAATTAACATAAAAATACTAAAAATAGATGTAAAATGAAAGAATAAAAAAAGGGTATATAATTTTATTTCTTACAGTTACAAAGTATTTAAAAAAGTTACAAATACCTTATCTATTTTTATGCTTGGTAAGAGAAAAAAAAAATTATATCACACCTTTTCTATTTTTTAAATTAAAATAAAATTTGATGTTACTTTCACAAGCAACAAATTTTCAACACTTTCTCCCCATTTTTCACCTTCTAGAAAATACACGTGTGTTATCACCTTCTAGAAAATACACGTGTGGTGTACTTTTAGATTTTTTTATATAATCACATGACTGCAACAATGACTTAATGATGTGACAATTGAACGTGGTTGGTGAGTGTTTTAAAACATTACCATTATCATCACAAGTAAGTTTTCTCACATCTCAACGTCGCGTATAATTAGGGAACTAAAGTGGTTGTCTATACTCTGTCCTACTTAATCATGTTTGAATGTAACAAAATATGGTTTTCCCACCCACACACTTAAGTGGCTCTTCTTCGTGGGTTCAATGGTTCCTAGCTTACATTCTTATAAACCATACAGACATAATAGTCATACTAAGATTTTTAAACCGGATCCTTATCCATATAGGTGTAAACTTGATCACATCATGTGAAGTAAATTCAAACCTGGAATTCCCCTTCCACCCATAAATTTTGACTTCTTCAACCCAGGGACCCATCCCACGCTATTTTTCCTTGAGGATGAGAAAGAATTATATTAAGAATCCCAGGGCACAGGTTCTCTTGGAAGAAACAATGGCTACCCTTTGGCAGCTAAGCTCCTGTTTTGCCTTAGTGCTGCTGCTATGGCCATTGTTTGCCTGCTCCAAGACTTTCAGCTATGGTGAATTCAACGAGTCAAGTATAATACTGCTCAAGGATGCTTCCATACATTCTCAGCGGGTTCTCACTCTAAGCAATCAAACCCAGCGTTCAAGGGCCCGTGCTCTGTATCCCACGCCAATCATAATAAAAAGCAGCAACAATTCAGTTTTATCCTTCAGCACTAGCTTTATCTTCTCCATTAGAGTTCCATCTAAGGGCTTAGCCGGGCATGGGATAGCCTTCATCATGGCTCCTAATAAGTCTATCATGGGCACCGAAGATTCCCAGTACCTTGGACTTGCATCTCCAAAAAACAATGGTCTCCAATCCAACCATTTTTTAGCAGTGGAATTTGATACAAATTATAACCCTGAACTTGGAGATATAGACGACAACCATGTTGGAGTTGATCTGAACGGCGTTACGTCTTTCAAATCTCAGCCGGCAGCCTATTGGATGGACAAAGATCAGTCTCAGAGTTTGAGTCTGAAAAGTGGAAAGAATATTCAAGCCTGGATTGATTATGACCATGTTGAAGACCGGCTTAATGTGAGTGTTGCAGTAGTCGGGATGGAGAAGCCTGTTCGGCCATTGATATCAGTTACTGACTTTAATCTTTCTACAGTATTGAAGGAAGAGGTGTATGTGGGGTTTTCTGCATCTACAGGGTTTTACGCGGTTGAAGATCTATACATTCTCGGCTGGAGCTTCAGTACAGAAGGTGATGTTGTAAATAGAAATGGAAACATAGGACTGAAATAGATTTAGAAATGAAGATTGTGGATACTCGTACAACCAAACAGTTTAGATTTTAATTCTTTAATTTTTAAGAATTTTTGTTTAGTTTTAAGAATTTTTGTTTACATTGTCAGCCCTCATTGTATATCTTGCAAGAGAAACAACAGTTCATTTGCTGGAAGATTTCATGGGAGTGGACCCCTAATTTTTTTTTTTAAAATAAAAATTTACTGCCCGGCCCTTATTTTTGAAATCTGTTGCAACTTCTGATTATAACTTACTTTTAAGACCTAGTTTACACTGTAATCTCATCGGTTTCTTACCCTGAGTACACAGTGTGTGCTGTGCCGTTGAAAGGGCTCCACCCTCCTCTGTAGCTAAAAAGGTTCGCCTAAGAGGGGAAAAAATGATAAATCAAGATTACTGCAGAAGTTAAAAATAATGGAATTGAAATGGTCAGTAGTTTGTAATTTACATCATTTGGACTCCAAATCAAATATTTAAAATTATGGAATGGAGATGCTATGATTGTAGCTCAGTGTTTCAGGATTTAACTGTGTGTGTTTTTTTTCTCTCAACTCATACTTCATGATCCATCATCAGGAGAATATAGAACAAGAGAAGAGAAATAGAAAATGCTCTATATTTTCCTGATGATGGATTATGGAGTATGATCTGAAATGTTGAGAGAAAAAACGCACACACAGTTAAATCCTGAAACACTGAACTACAATCATTATAGACTGTGGCAATTTGATGTCTATCAGGTATTTTCTATTTCTCTTCTCTTGCTCTATATTTTCCTGATGATGGATCACTTGCTCTATATTCTCCTGATGATGGATCATGGAGTATGATCCGAAACGTTGAGAGAAAAAAAAAAGCACAGAGTTAAATTGTGAAACACTGAACTACAATCATTATGGACTGTGGCAATTTGATGTCTATCAGAGATGCTATGAGTTTGGAGTATACATCTCTTGCACTGTGATTTGAAGCTTTATATGATTATATGGCTGTTTTTCTTCTGTGTTGGTCTATTGATCTGGGCCTATACTTTTAACAGGTAAAGCACCGGCGCTGGATCTCTCTGGTCTCCCTTCATTTATGAGAGAAAAAAGGATAACTAAATCCAGAGGCTTCACAGCAGCAGTCACTGTAGCATGTCTGGTTCTGCTCCTGATGGCCGTTTTCTTTGCATTGCGTAAGATGAAAGAAATAACAGAGGAAGAGTTGATTGAAGCATGGGAGCGAGAGTATTGGCCTCATAGAATTCCCTACGAAGAGCTAAAAACTGCCACACAAGGTTTCCGAGATGAGCAGCTGCTGGGCCGCGGGGGTTTTGGAAGGGTTTACAAGGGGGTTCTTTCCACAAGCGGCCTTGAAGTTGCAGTGAAATGCGTCACAAAGGACTCCACTGAAGGAATGAAGGAATTTATTTCAGAAATCTCAAGCGTGGGTCGTCTCCAGCACAGAAACCTTGTTCAATTAAGGGGCTGGTGCAGGAAAAGGAAACAATTATTCATTGTTTACGACTACATGCCAAACGGAAGCCTGGACAAATTCATATTCCCAAACCCTAAGGGAAAGACAGAAGTACTGTCTTGGGCTCGTAGATACGCTATTCTGAAGGGAATCGCTACAGGGTTGTTATATCTTCACGAGCAATGGGATCGCAGAGTTGTTCACAGAGACGTGAAATCCAGCAATGTGTTGCTTGATTCAGAGCTCAATGCAAAGTTGGGAGATTTTGGGCTTGCTCGTTTGTACGACCACACGCAAAATCCACAGACAACTCGGATCGTGGGGACTATTGGATATATTGCTCCTGAGGTCACAAATACAGGGAAAGTTACTCCAAGTTCCGATGTATTCAGTTTTGGCGTTGTTTTACTGGAAGTTGCCTGTGGCAGGAGGCCTGTAGATTTGTCCAAGGATAATGAACAGATTGTTTTGGTGGATTGGGTGAGGGATTTATATCAAAATGAAAAAATCTTGCACGCAGCCGATCCAAATCTTAATGGTGTGTACGATGTGGAAGAAATGGAGAAAGTGTTGAAATTGGGGTTGTTTTGTACCCATCCTCTACCAGAAAAAAGGTTTGACATTAGAACAACACTGCAAATACTGGAAGGCCAAGCTCCTCTTCCAGTTCATCGGATTCTTTGGGCTTCTTACAGTACAAGTTACAGAGATTATGGCCATCATGATGATCGTGTTACAGGTGAAGAAGAAATTGATGGTCTATTGGCTTCCGCTCCTAAGTCTGTCGATTCTGCAACTACTTCAACAAGCTATGGTTATGACAAAGATCCTGATTATGATGTAGGCCGATGATTTTCTCAGTTGGCTGTGGGCCGTGACCTCGTGAGTTTATGGTAAATTTCTATGGATCTGCATCAATCATTTTTGCAGTGAATTGCGGGAATATTAGTTGTGGGTGTTCGTTGAATGCCTTTATTGCCTCTCTAGAGAGGTTGTTTCTTGTATTATTGATTCGGCTGAAACAATTCCTCTTCAAATTGTTGGAATGTCTAATTTTACCTACCCCCTTGTGAAATCTCATCGTCCTTTTCTTTTCAAGTCTAAGATTTTGTAAAGTACCTTTTTAATAATTGTAAATCTCTACCTTTTCGTAAAAGATTGGCTCATTTATGTTTGTTTATTGTTGCCACATCTACTAGGGTCCATGTTTATTTCCATCAAATTGCTATTAGAAAAAGTTTGAAGCTTTTTAGTTCTAGTTTAGTCATGGTGGGTGTGAGCAATAGTCTTACCCATCCTTAAATCCTTATTTTCAATGGGAAATTTACGATTTTTAGAATATTAAGTTGAAGACTCTCTTTTGTTGGCAAAGATGTAGGATTTGATTGAAAGTGAGTTTCTTGAACCAGCTAACCAGGGAGCATAGAATGCATTGACACATGCAGAGAAAGACTTGGGGAGAGAGAACAAAAAGAGGGACATGAAAGCTTTGTTTTGTGTTTAGTAGGCCATAGATGAATCCATCTTCCTTATAGTTACAAAAACAACCAAATCAAAACAAGTGTTAGAGAACTTACAAATAATATATCAAGGTACAAGTAAGATTCAAATAGCTACGTCGTAAATATTTAAAAGAGATTTTAAAAATTTATGTATGAAAGATTCAAATTCTATAGATATATTTTTTACCCATGCAATGAGTATAGTAAATCAAATCAAAGTTCATGGTGAGACACTAGAGGACCAAAGGGTCGTAGAAAAATCCTTAAAAATCTACTTGCTAGGTATTAAGAAGAATCATACCTAGTGTCTTGTAAATCTTCTAGAAGGAAAGGATGTAATTGGTGTCAAGTGAGTCTATAACACTAAATTTAATGCAAATGGAAATGTTGAAAAGCATAAAACAATGTTGGTTGCAAAGGGTTTTTCATGGTAACTTGAAATTGATTACAATGAAACTTTTACTCCAATGGTTGGACTAGATATCGCAAGAACCATTTTAGAAATAGAAATTCAAAACAAATGGAAAATATATTTTGCATTTTTGAATGGTGTACTAGAAGTTGTCTATGTGCAGCAACCACCAGGTTATAAAATTTCCAGTCAAGAATACAAAGTTTATAGATTAAGGGAAGCCTTGTATGGACTCAGGCAAGCTCCAAGAGCTTGGTGCAACAAGAATGATTTTTATTTTCTAAAGAATGGCTTCAACAAAAGTAATAGAGAACTGACACTATATCAAAATGAATGATCAAGGTCAGATTTTGGTTATGTGCTTATATGCACGGATGATTTGATATTTATAGGGGATTTGTCAATTGACTTGTTTGAATCAGTAATGAAGAAAGAATTTGAAATGACTAATTTAGGTTTAATGAAATTTTTTATTGATATAGAATTAAGTTAATTAAATTATGGTATTTTTATCTATCAATCAAAATATACCAATGATATCTTGAAGAGGTTTACAATGATGAATTGCAAGCCAACAAGGACACTTGTTACCAAAGGATTGAAATTGAACATAGAAGATAAGGGCTCTAATGTAGATCCAACTTTGTATTAGTAGTTCGATGTACCTAATAGCTATAAGGCCCAATATCATGTATGGAGTAAGCCTAATTTTAAGGTTCATGGAGTCACCAAAGGCTTCTCATTGGCAAGCTGAGAAAAGAATGTTAAGATATGTTTGTGGTACAAAAGATCATGTTAGTTTATATACAATATCAGATGATTTCAAGTTGATTGGTTACATGGATAGTGAATGTGAAAAAATATTAATGATAGAAAGAGCACATGTATGGTTACATTTTTGTAATTTTGGATCAGGCATATAGTTCAATGAGATTCCAAGAAGTAGCCCATTGTCACTCTTTCATTACTAGAAGAAGGATATGTATCAACCACATTAATAACATGTCAAGCAATGTGGATGAAAAGAGTGTTGTTATACTTGAAGAATGGTTAGGAGGAAGCGACAATGATCTTTTGTGATAACAATTCAGCTATAACATTGCCCAAGACTCATGTTTTTCACAAAATAATCAAGCATATTGATACAATATATCACATCATTAGGGAACAAGTCAATAATAGTGAAATATACTTGGAATTTTGTAGATCAGAAGATTAGTATGTTGATATCTTCATGAAGCCATTACTAAAGGATATTTTTGAACATCTTAGAGAAAATTTGGGTATCAATGATGTATTGCTCCTGTGATACTTTGGTAGTCAAACTTAAGACGGAGTGTTGAAATATTTAATCTTGCCTACCCACATTTAAATTATGACTACCCCTTCCTTTCAACTCAAGATTTTGAAAAGTATTCTCTTATTAATTGTAAATCTTCTCTCTTCCCCAAAAGGTTGGCACCTTTATGTAAATTCTATGTATACTCATTTAGCTTGTAGAAGAAGCCAAGAAGTCCTCAAAATTTATAATACTTTAATATTTATTTTAGGAATTCTCTAAAATGAAGAAGTGTCAAGGAGAAGTCTATAGATGTAAGTCTCATTTGTGAAAAGTTGTGAGAAGAGAGATCATCATTATGTTGCAACATTTTCATCAATAAAACTCCTATTTTGTGTATATCTTTTCTTGTGAATGGTTTATTATCTTCATACAACACAATTTACATGTTTGTTATTGCCACACCATGTAGGGTTCCTATTTATTTCCATCACAAATTTCTTTTTCTCTTTGTTTTCAATGAATTTAATTTCAAATTTACCATAATTAAAATGCCATTATATATGCATCATATGATGCAATGTCTATACTTATAGCCCTTATATATTTTTTTGATCAGCGAGCTCTACCATAGGGATAGCTCCCATTATATTAAAACCATAAGTAGAAAATAAATATACATAAAGAAGGCATCAGCTCTGTATGAGCGTGCCATGTATACATAGTCAACATTGTCTTTCATTAGTGCCAGAGGCATCTCAGGCCTTCAGACAACTCGAAGGCTCTATCTATTTGTGAAAGAAAAGTAAGTCTCCATGCTAACTCAGGAAGTAATTGAAGACTTCCATATTGTTGTGCCTTATCCCATCTCCAAACAGGCTCATAGCATCAACAATGATCTTGTTTCCCCTCACTGTGGTAGCGTCAAACACTCTTGCAATCGATCCTCTTGCAGGTCATTTGTTAAATGCCAATATGGCACTATTTGCCATTCCCCTATACTCCTCCAGCAGAAATTTGTAGGCCATAAGTTTCCCTGATTGCTTTCTCCCAAGAATCAACATTGTGTTCGTCATAAATTCTTCATACAGGGTCCCATCGCAAACATGCTCCTCATCGAAGATATGATGGCCAATTACCTGTTTGATCACCTTGATGGTCTCCACTGTATCCACCTTGAAAATCCTCCTTATCTACTCCTCGACGGATTCTACAATGTTTTCGTCCTCCGCTTCATTTTGTTCCTCCTCTTCTTCTTCCTCTGAACTGTCCCCTACATTTGATTCAGTCTAGCATTTGCACCTGCACTCACAATGCATTCGATCCACCATCTTTTCATTATGCATTTTCCTACTACTCTTTCCACCTTGTGAAGACACATGAGAGCGGGGCTCATGACCAGCTGAAGCTCCTTACATTCTGAAACAATACTTCAAATCCTTGCCACTGGATTCGGCATGCCATCTCATGATTTATTTAGATTATCCTTTTGCAGAAGATCTACCAGCCCCTGCCACTCAGACTTCGAGTTTGATATTTTTTGATCCTTTGATTGATCCACACCTTGATTTGCAAGTAAGTCTGCCATCCCATTCGCTTCACAGTATATGTGATGGATGGAGAAGTTTCCTAATTCATCTAAAAGCTCCCTTGTCTCTATTAAAAAAATATGTAGCTTCTAGTTTGAGATCTCCATTCTTTTGATGGCGCTAATACAAATAAGGGAATCACCTTTGATATCGACCTCATGTATTCCTTTCTGAATGCATATCTTCACTCCTTTTAAATAAATCATTTCCGCTTCATTATTGGTTCCAAACCCTATTTTTATTGATGTCACCCAGATGAGGATTCCCTCCTCGTTGTGGATGATACATCCTGCAACCGAGGCTCTAGGATTGCCTCTTGAGGCCCCATCAAAATTGATCTTCAATTTGCCTCTTAGATGGGCCAATCTCGCCCTTAAATATATTGTTATTATATTAATCAATATTTTATTATATAAATGTTTCCATGTTTGTAATGCCCACTTTTGTTTCTTTATCCAAATTGTCTCCTCTTTGAAAGATTTTAAAAGTAGATTTATTAAAATTTTAAAATTATTATTTTTATATTTAAAAATTCCCCAACTTCAGTTAACTTTTAACATATTTATATCCCATCCAAATGTCATCTATATGATTAATTTTATAAGCATTATATCTTATTTTAGTGTTTATTATTTTGGGAAGGTTAGTGTAAGGGACAAAAGCTTGTGGTGCATGGAAATGTTGGACAAATTAGTGGCCAACCTTGAGATTTTCAACAAAACACATTCATGTTATGAAAAACATAGCATGTAAATGTTTTGACATGTTTGCATTTTTAATGCTTTGAATTCAAAATTTGTATGATCCTTTTCATTTAGGGCTTGGATTTCCAAGCCTAAGGGTTGGACATCTCTTGTGGCTCCTAAATTTGTGTTTTTAACATAAAACAACTCAAATTCAAACTTTGACCTCATCAGGTTTACACATTTTGCTATAAAATTTTAAAATACCACCACCAAAATAAAGAGATACTTGTTACCTTTCTAGCCATATAATTTTTTTAATATTTTAAATAAGTTGAGGTATTTATTTTTATTTTCTTTAAAGAGTGTCTTTATATTCCTCTAGCACATATGTATTGATTTTTTAATAACTTTTGACCCACTTATCCAAATTTGAAAAAACATATATAGGATTCTTCTATGCTTCATTCTACACACATTCAAGAAAAAAATTACATTTTCAATTAGTTTTGTGCAAGTTATGTGACACACACAATCAGTGATGCAATTTTTAGGATGTATCCACTTCAAAAACTCACACACAAAAAAAATTCAATAAAAAATATACAACTTGTAGTGTTGATTGTTCACTATATTTCCACCAACTAGTTTTTAAAAATACTTAATGTAGAAAAAAAAATAGGTGGGCACACATCAGACACTGTTATATTTTAGTGATAAAAATAGGAACACTTTTGTGCATGCTCAACATTTAAAACCTTTAACCTTAACCATTTATAAAAATCTTTAGTAGTTTAGAAACTAGATTCAAAGTACTACAAGTCTTGTTCTTATCATATCTTCTAATTTTGAGTGTATGCATCTTGAGTTACTTGTCTAAGTTTAGATTTAGTTGATTTCAGGAAAAAAAAAAGGCCACTTTTGACCCCCTTTTTGTCCCCCATTTCCATGCACTTACTCTGTACCATGCATCTTTAGCTCATTATTTTATGTTATTTTATATAAATGTCATAAGTATAAACTAATTTTAGTCTTAAACCTATTATCTAGAAATGACTTATTGATTGTTTTAGTTAGGACTAGTTTGATCATACAAGGATTTTGTCTTCTTTGCCCTTTTTAAATTTGAATTTTTTTGCTTCATATAGTGTAGAAAATTACATACCCTTGCAATTTCACACTATATTTTTGGCCCTCCTTTAGTTTCCACTCCCTTAGTGTGATTGTAGGCTCATTTTAGCCCAAGTGTATTAACCTTTTTCCTCCCATGGTGCTTAGGCCTTGTTTTTAGTGTTGCATTTTCGTCAACTTTCGTCATCACTTTTGTGTTAGCCATGTGATGTTATTGTGTCTTTTCATTTTTGAGCCTTACACTAGCGCTACATGCGGACATCTGTGCGGTGTGCTAGCTTCCTACGATAGTTCTGTGTTTCATGGGAAATCGACAGAGGGAAACCTTTTGAGAGGAACCAAGACGACACACTTTAAATTTTATCCTGGCAAATTAAGCTAGACTTGGGCATGGGTACCCAAGTCCCAAGGCCTTAATTTGGTCTTGATTAAGCATTAGAATGGGCCCCTAAGTCCCATTTGACATGGGTTTCGAGGGAAATTGCTCTAGCATAATTATTTCATTTGCAAAGTGTAAACACAGGGACCTAGGAGCTAAACTAGGAGGTAAAAAAGATATGAGGTTACTTTTTACTCCATAACAGATAATAACACTTATTCCTATATTACTGAATATGAGACCTATGGGGTGCATCCTTCCTCTTTGGAAATGGCATCTATTTATGGTCGAGGTTTTCAAATCCTTTCTCAATGTGGATACTTGATGGTAATGGTTGTGGTATATGGGATCACGGTATAAAGTCCCTTTGGAGGCTACTATGAATTACTCTTTGTTTGGACTTGGATATCATCCGTTACAACCCACTAAAGCCGTTTATTGTCCTAATCTAAATGTAAACACAATCTACTCATCTACACTTAATTGGGTATATCCAAAATTTATTGATACAAATTGTGCTTTTAAAGATATTCCTCTGGATAGTTTTTCAATGGATGAAGCTTTGGCTGAATTCTTAGGAGCTTATGATCACTTGCCCTATTACCATCATGATCATGGCCTTCCTTATTGTTTAAATGTGGAAGCATACTTTGGGTAAGAAGCTTGTTTATCTAATGGTACCTTGGCATCTCATGAGACATGTATGGAATCCCTTCATCCTCCTGATATTCAAGACCGCAATATTCCCCTTAATGGGAAAACTGTTGATGTTTTGATAGATAAAGATAACCCTGAAAGTCATCCCTATTGGGAACTATCTAAATACTGAAGAAAAACAAGAAATTACATCTCTCTTACATGAATATCCTGATCTCTTTGCTTGGACATACTCTGATATGCCTAACATTGAGCCTAAGGTGGTAACACATAATATTGTAATTCATCTTGGTGCTAAACTAGTAAAGCAAAAGATACACAAGATGAATGCTAAGGTTGCATTGTTGGTCAAAGCTATGATAGAGAAGCTTCTTCAAGCAGGCTTTATCCGCCCTATTGACTACTCGCCTTGGATTTCGAATATAGTGGTTGTCGCTAAATTTGGCAACCATATTCAAATGTACAATGATTTTCGAGATTTGAATAAAGCATCTTTGAAAGATGATTTTCCTCTTCCTAATATTGATATGATTGCCGATTCTACTTTTGGCCATGCGTTACTTTCCTTTATGGATGGTTTCTCTGGTTATAATTAAATATTCATCAATCTTTAGGATCAATAGAAAACAACTTTTATAACTCCTTGGGGAACATTTTGTTGGGTTGTCATGCTGTTTGGATTAAAGATTGTTGGTGCGACTTATCAACTTGCTATGACACTTATCTTTCATGATTTCATGTATAACATCTCAAAAAATTATGTCAATGATATTCTGGCCAATTATTTATTAAATATTTCACTTTAAAATCTCAAAAAATGCATTGGATCAATTCTCGCCATTGAATTCTCTTGGTGAAAAAGGGAAGTTTAGCCCAAATTGGCTAGGAGCTTACATCATCACTGAAGTCTATGGATCAGGTGCATATAGGTTATCCGATATGCATAGTACACCTCTTAAAGAACATATTAACACTATGCATTCATTTAGATATTATGCTTAATCTCTATTTTTCATTTATATGCTATCACTTTCTTTATAAAGCAAATGATTGGTAGATAGTAAATTTAAATTTCCTATTTTATTATATGCTTCAGTCTTGACAAAATATGTGGTTTGTCTTGATTCTTTAAAGTAGTTTTCTTAGTTTAGAGAATTACTTGGTTGTTAGCATATAAAATGATAGATATGCACCATGTCTAATAATCATTGTTGAATTTAAGTTAACAATGTTACAACATTGTTTCATTGGATCACAACTGAATTATTCATCATGTGTATACATCTTGTCTAATATCTAATTAAACATATGTGTGCTTCATTAGAACATGTATCATTTAAATCATTGTTGTATTTGTTAAACAATTACAAATAGTTGTTTACACAAATCACTTTTTACATTTAATTCGAGATACATGCATAAAACAAATCTAGATCTTTGTTGCATTTACTTCACAAGTAGATCACAAGTAGCATCTAGCATAAACACATTATATAATGAGTCAAAACCACACATATAAATCATAAGAGTTTATATACACAAGTTTACCACTACATCAAAATGTGGTGAATCATAACACAAAACAATAAATATCATCAAGACACAGGACCATGACACTCAGATCCCTCGAGATCTGGTGATGCCTAAGTAACAGATGGTTTTTTGTGTGAGGCTACAAATCATGAGTAACTCCCAGAGATACTTCATGATCGTAAGCCCCTAAGCTCTCCCACATCTTGTGTGGCATCTATGTGTAGCTGTTGGAATTGATCTCTCTTAACTCTTAGTCAATCCACCTCATCCTGTAGATAGCTCAGTAGGTCGTGTTCAATATCTGATGTTGCTATGACTCTATGTTGATCTATCTATGTTTGGAGAACATCTCGTGTCTCCTCGGCACTCGCTGCTCTTTGAACCACCTGGTCTCTCTTGACTACTAGTCGATCTTGCTCTATTTGTCCCTCCTCAAATGCCACTCTCAGTTGTGCAACAGGATCAAATATCTTTGCATGTAAACCCACCGTGTGTGGTGGCCTATAAAAAGCCTGCACTAGCCGCTACGTCAACTTAGTGGGTACCATCTCCACTATGACTTGACTCACAAATTCACGTCATGCACTGCTACCAACTGCAGAGCAAAATAATCATCATATAAAAATCTCAATCAAATTAACATTATATAACTTAAACTAACATAAGTATAATAACAAAATATGATCCTCACTAGGATCACCCTCCTTCCATGATGGATCATGTGGAATGACTATTGTGCTGATGTCTGCAGTCATCCTATATGTTGGGGGCATCGTAGTGGAACCACCACTCGAATCCCCATGCTTGAAGCGACATTGTACTCCTCTAGCTAAGCACCGTAGTTGTAGGCTATGAGGTTGAACCCTTTGCTACCTGACATTTTCTCCCTCTTGTCATCAGCATTGGTGGATCCTCCTCCTCCTCATCATCTCTAGCATAATCTCTATCGCTGTCTCCCTCCCACTCCTCTGACTCATCTCCTCAGTTTGCCTAGGACCTGGGATTGCCAGGAGGATGATATGTAGGAAAGATAGGAGCAGGGAGTGCTGTCTCCCACCACGTTGTATATGTTGGGCTTACACCTACATCGTCAGCCTCAGAGATGGGATCATCATCCTTTGTAATATCATTTGGATCACTCAAAACCACGTCTACGATGGTAAGCTAGATGCCTTATTCAAGGATAACTTTAAGGAACCCCCCTAAAAAAACCTATAAAATCCTAGTGAATCCTAGCTAAGTGTTATAATTTTCCTGGCGAATCTATGCACATTATTAAAAAAATTGTAAAATTGTGGCAAATCCTAGTGAAAACTCACTAAAAAAAATAAAACCAATGGCAAATCTTAGCAAACAATTACTAAAGAAATTAATTATAATGGTGAATCCTTTCTTTAAAAAATTACATATTTGGTCAATGCAATCCCCCATATATTCTTTTGTTTTTCTTTAAATTTTGAAGTAGGGGCCTAGGGGCGACAACCACCGATGAGGTCAGGGGGGCAGTGCCCCCTCATGGGGTTCGGGGACAACAGCCCTGATGCGCTCCTGTCATGATACAGGCGAGCTCGAGGAGCAGAGCCCCTCACCACCAAGCACAAATGCATTATCCAAAATGCATTGGATTAATTATTTTTTGAATATTTCACTTTAAAAAAAGACAAATAAAACTGAATTCTCGCCATTGATTATAATTTTGATCAGACGAATGTTATTAAGTTCCACAACCCTCTTAACATGTGCCTTTTAAATGGCTTGTTGGGGTCCAAAATTTGTTTTGGGCCACACAATCATAATCTAATTGTGTGGCCCAAAACAAATTTTGGGCCCTGGCAAGCCTTTTAAAAGGCACATGCTAAAAGGGCCACGTAATTCAACCACAATTATTTGATTAAAATGATAATCAACGGTAATGAGTCAAAGACACATTTAAAGTGAAATTAGCCCTAATGTACATATGATAATTTATTAATAATGACGATATTACCTTGAAAGTAATGATAAGAATATAATATTAATGGCGAATCCAATTAAGATTTATAATTATATTAAAAACTACTGGCGAATCAGCTCTAATGACGCATAATTTACTTGGCGAAACAATTTAATTTATTGGTTTTAAAAAATAGTTCTCAAGCCATTTAACCAAGAAAAAATATTTTTTTGTAAAAATTGGATGATTTAACTCCTCGCTGGTTGCAATATATTCACCAAATTTGAATTTCTAGATTTGAACTATTCACCAATTGGCAAAGATTCACCACTAAAAAAATCCCTAGCCCTATCATGAGGCTACACCCAACAATGTGAAGACCTCACATAGAATGACCGTGTGGCAAGAACTCCTTACACTTGTTTGAACTACCTCATCACTCTATCATAATAGAATGCAACTATGATGTGATCTATGTGACCAGTTAACAACTGATCCCTCTACATCCTCACTAGCTACCTCGTCTATCCCATACATGGTCTGCATCCCCTATATGGTCTCCACACAATGACCTCTAGCTACAAGTTGTCTAACGCAATTCTCCAAAATAGTAAATCACCACATCTACATGGTCTCCTTAGCTCGTAGGCATGTGATCATGGACTCTTCTTTATAGTCTCTATTAGATAGCCCACTGGCCTCATGCATGTAATATGCTCAAATGCCCACACTTGTAGGAGTGTGCATATCATCAAGTTGTGTGCAACATAGTGTACATAGATACCTAGATCATAATATAAATGAGCTAGCATACTCTGTCCCCATAAGTATACTGTCCTCTGTTCCTCCATCACTCTAATGGTATGGACTAGTCCCCCATGAAGGTGAGTGCCTTTCCCATCTGGTGTAACAATTAGTGTGATGGTAGCGATCATGATGTGATGTATGATCGGTATAACAACCGCACCTTGCTCTAAGAATTGAATGTCAATGTGTCCTTGATCGCTCAATGATACTGCGTGCCCAAGACAATACATCTGGTTCACATGAGTGTAGTCCTTGAACCTTTTCTCTACGACCTTGACTGTCTCACCACACACAGGTAGTTGTAGTATCCTATACACATCCTCTAAAGTAACAATCATCTCTCCTGTCGGAAGATGAAAAGTGGACGTATCTGAGTTCCACCGCTCCATGAGCACCATCAACATAGTATTCAATGATATGTCATCGTACCTACATAGTGTACATCAACCATAATCCAACATCTCGTAGATGTCCCCTCTTTGCGTCTGTAAGTGTGCCTGATCGATTACGCAGTAATGTGTACAAGCGACTGCTGGCATGCTTTCGCATCTCTGGGAGATCCTAAAACAAGATAAACAAAGTGTACATCAGACTTCAATTCCAATAACTTCATCAACATTCACAAAAATTAGTCAAAGCCTTGATCCTGGACTAGGGTGCCCAAATAGGTTTGGAGCGCTTGGGAAGGACCTGGGCACTCAAAAGGGTCTAGGGTGCTCTGGGAGGACAATGGCGCCCTAGGGGGACACTGAAAAATGTCCCTTGGGCCCATTTTTGGCTTAAAAACTAAAAAAATACATTAAAATAGTGACATAAATGAAAATTACATGTTGGGCAGAAGCCTACCTCATGCTTGTCTAGTCCTTGGGCTAGTCAGACGTTGATATGGCCTTCACCTCGGCATGATCACTCTCCTAGTTGCTCTATCTCCTCAAATATTGAAAATGACAATAGAATGGTAAAAACTAAGAACTTCTTTTACTATTTATAGTAAAAAGTTAAGAACTCTTGATTACTATCCAGGGGCGAAGACCACATTTTTCCAGACCTCTATTAATTTAAACATCGATAAACTAGGCTAGCAAACTTGAATTTGAATGCCATTTGTTGCGCTTGAATCTTGATTTTACCATCTCTACAATCATATGTTTTGTGTCGTAGCGTTATTCGTTATAATAACCCTACCAAAGCATATTCATCAACCTTCTCTCTAGAAAGTTGAAGTGGAAATATCACCACCATGTTTCTACATCCTAAAGTAGTAAGAAAAAATAGGGGGACATATATCTACTTGTGAATTTCTCTTTAATCATGTCTCGTTACCTTTCCTCTTTAGAATTTTTGGACTAACACATACATCTATTGGTTGTAGGATTATTTTATCGCATTAATGTTGTGGTTTGCAGGATCATAGACTGGGGGCTTCACCCTCTTTCTTGGTGACGATTGGCATCCTCTACAATATCCTTTTTGATATTCTTGTACAATATGTTTTTACTTTCCTGTCCTTTAACTTGCATATGCGCGTAGTGTCATATGATCGCTAAAGTGGAGGCTAAATGTTATGTCGTAAATTGTGTACACTAGTTGTGTAGGCACAATTTCACTATGTTTAGCTCCTCCCTTTAGTGATCCCAAGCCTAGTTCATTTTTAGGTCCACCTTAAAGTTTGTTTTGGCCTAGATTATGGAAAATGTTGTGATTTTGGTTAAAGTTTCATCATAACCCAGAAAATAATTTGAGATTTGGAGTTAGCCCTAATTAAGTGTGGGCTTGAGCTTTAAATTGCCCAAAGGGCCTAGGGTGCCCAAGCCCGACTTGGCTTTAGTGTTGGTTAGGCCGACCCTAAACTCAAATTTACTTTTTGGCGCATAATGTCAGCTCTTTAATTCAAATTACTCTTTTCTATAGCCTTGTATAAAAGTAAATGACTTATTTCATTTTGAAACTAGATGGATTAGATGTGAAAAAGATCTCTATTATTATTCTCTCTATGTTATTGAATTATTGCAGGTTTCTATTTGATCAATTGGAGTCCATCTTTGCACTTGGAAAGATTTGTATGAAGGCTAGGAAGTGAGATCTTGAGTCTATCTCATTTGTTTCTAGGTTGAAGCACTTTACATGATTGGGAGAAGGGTTGGAACCACCAACTTGAGATTGGCTTGAGTACCCTCCAATGGTATGGTTGCATCGCCTTCTTATTCAACAATCCTTCAGTGAATCTTCATCCTTGAGGTGAAGTTGTGATCTTCATTGATTGAAGCATCCCTTTGTATCATTCCATTCCTATTTTCTTGAGTCATATAGGGTTAGGGTTTAATATTATTTGGTTAGATCTTGCATGTTACCATACACACTTAGGGTTTCTGAGCACACACAACATCTAGTTCTAATATTGGCTATTTGTGAGGTAGGAATACCGAAATAGGGGCTTGACTAAGGCAAGATCCTATATAGCCACAATAATTTCTCCTTCTTTCATGTGTGGATGTTGAAGGAACAAGTTTTTGGAGATATCAGTCTGGGATAAGAAAGGTCTTGCAGGTATAGGTTTGGTGAAAGTCTCAGTTTCTACAAAACCCTAAAAAGGGCCTAGGGCACCCAAGCACCCTAGTACCTATGGCATTCTGACTCCAGGTTCCTTTTTTGAACTTTTTTCTCATCTATGATATCCATTTAGATTCTCTATTTCTATTCCCTACAATTCTCTTTAGCTCAAGCTCTCTCAATTATGGTTTGATCATTTACCCTAGCTAGATTGGTTGAATTTGGTTTGACACTCATATACAACCAAGAGGCAAAACCCCTATATCTTGGCTCTCCTTCAAGGGTAGAAGCCAAGCTCGATTGGTTTCTCAATGTTAGATAGAAGAGAGTTTGACTTGGTTTTTAACTTGTTGAGCAAGGTCTCTCTTTTCATCATCACAAGGACATCAAAACCTTTTGAATTGATAATTGAAAGGAGTATGTCAAAACTCAATTTGAGCACTTTTTTTCTACCAAAGGGATAAATCTTGAACACATTGTTCTGTATAGCCCATAACATAAAAAGTAGCATAAGGGAGGATAGATCCTTGAAAGAAATGGCTAATTCCATGATTCAATCATGATCACTAGCACCACAGTGCTAGGTTGAGGCAATAAACTATGCTAACTACATACAAAACCACATTCCACAAAAAATCTTGGAAGGCATCACACTACTTGAGGCTTGGAGTGGTCATTAACCATCAATTAAACACTTTAAGAGTTTTTGGATTATGAGCTTGGTCCCACATACCTTTAGAGAAACATAAGGACATGAAACCTTAAATCAAGTCTTTCATATTTGTGTCCTGATGGAGTCAAAGGGTATCAAATTTTGGACCTTGATAATCATGATGTGATCATTGCATGAAGTTTTAAGTTTGAGGAAACTCCTTCCCCTACTATTGACATTTCCCATTCATCTCCACATAAGGCTTTCATCCAAATGGTGAATTTGGTTTAGAGATAGAGGAACAACATCCTCCATCTCCACCCTCTAGTTTGTACTCTATAGTACATAGGCTTGATCCCACTTCTACTACTCTTCCACTTTGGGCTTGTCAAACCTTACACATAGTAGGTACATCAATTGGGGATCCATTCAATACGAGGACTTGGTCACAATATTAGGATATGCCTAATGCATACATAGCCCAAGCTCTTCTGATCCATAATTATTTGAGGAAGCATCAAGTATTGTTAATTGGGATTTAGAAATAGAGGAAGAATACTCTTCCTTGATCAAGAATAACACTTTATATTTAGTCCCACTTCTTAAGGGAATAAAGATAGTTTGATGCAAGTGGACCATTTGAACTAAATATGAAGCATATAGAATAGTTAGGAAATACAAAGCATGGTATCACCATAGAATTCTCACAAGTGTCTAATGCAAACTATACTAAGACATTTGCACCTATCACCAAAAGGAATTCCATTTTTTGCGACTTACCGCTAGTACATATTTCAGATGGATGTGAAGAGTGTCTTTCTTCATGGTGATCTACAAGAGGGGATATATATGACATAACCATAAGGGTTCATTCATGATTCTTTCTTGGTATGTAGACTCTGGAAGTCTCTCTATGGCCTCAAATAGGCCCCTCAAGCTTGGTATGCCAAGATGGATTCCTTCTTTCTTTCTCTTGATTTCAATCGATATCACTCTAACCACGCTTTCTACATCTTGTGGTAGGATGATGAGCTTCTCCTCTTGGTGTTGTACATTGATGACTTGATCATTAATGGGAGTTCTTCGTCCCTCATTGGCTCCATTTATCTTTCTCTACATGATACATTTTCTATGATAGACTTGGGATTGTTACATTACCTCCTTAGGATTAAGATCACTTAGATTGATTCCAAGATTAGTATTTCTCAACTCGAATATGCTCTCAATCTTCTCTCATAGTTCCAAATGGCTACTTGGGAGTTCTTCATCCCTCATTGGCTCCATTATCTTTCTCTACATGATACATTTTCTATGACAGACTTGGGATTGTTACATTACCTTCTTAGGATTAAGATCACTTAGATTGATTCCAAAATAAGTATTTCTCAACCCGAATATGCTCTAAATCTTCTCTCATAGTTCCAAATGGCTACTTGTTAGCTTTCTCTAACTCCCTTTCTATCAGGGGTCAAATTGGAGGCTCATTGTTTGACTCCTCTTGTTGATGCTACCTTGTATTGACAACTCATGGGGAGTCTCATATATTTCACACATACTTTTCCTAACATTTCTTATGATATTGGCTTGGTCTCTCACTTTATGTAAGAACCTCATGAGATTCATTCAAAATATACCAAGCATATATTATACTATGTATATAGGTAAATATTCATATGGGATACACTATATAGTAGATTGAGATACAAACTTAGTAGGATATGTAGACTCTAATTAGGTTAATAATTCTAAGGATCACAAGTCCACATTTGGCTATAGCTTTCACCTTGAATATGGTCCTATTTGTTGGTTGAGCATGAAACATCATTCTATTGCTCTATTATCTATAGCTCGACAAAGTATATAGGGATTGTGAATGTTACTATAGAGGCCATTTCACTTCATCACATCCTTAAAGTTTGGCATCACCTATTAGAGCTACCATCATTATCTACTATTACAACTAGACTTTTATTGCAATCTCAAGAAATTTAGTTCACTAGGTCAGTGAACAAAACATATTGAGATCCATATGCACTACATATGAGATCTTATATAGGAGTAGATCATTGATCTTCAATACTATCTTGTGTCAAAGAAGATTTCAGACATTTTCACCAAACCCTTTCTAAAGAGCACATGTGTTCATCTACAAGCTCTTCTAGAGGTGTGGGAGACTCACTTCTGGGGGCTATCTAGTCCTCCATCAAGCCATCCTTTGGATGGAGTTTTTTCCTATGAATTTTCTCATTCTCTTATTCTAGGGGGTACACTCTTTCTTTTTATACCTGTGGATTCTATTAGATTGTATATGAGTACCTAATATGGTTTGCCTTGCTAGGACCCATTTTATTTCTCCTTGAGTTGCACTTACGGGGTGTGTTGTTGTAATCAATTATTTATTGGACTCTGTATTTTTTTTTTAAATGCGCCTGGTAAACTTTTTAACGTGACCAGCGACGCTGGTGCGACACGCCCTCCAGCCCCACGCGCATGCTTTTGCCCGGAGCAATGAACTGGTGAGGCCACAACTGGGGGACCTCATCCCCTAGGAAGAACACTTCAAACCCGCGAGCTCGTTGGCCCAGCGAAGGCGTAAAGCCTTGCGAGCTCGTTGGCCTAGTGGGGGTTTGAACTCTGGTGGCCACCACTACAACCGAGTGACTTAACCACCAAACCATGCTGTCATCGGCATTGGACTCTGTATTTAAGTTTACTTAGGCAATTGCTATTTATTTACTTAGGTAAACTAGGAAATAAGAACACATGTCATCTCCTTGATTTATGGGAGCACATGCCACCTCTACCTCATTCAACTCCTTCATTAATGGTAGTTAGGTGTCGTGCCACATCTCCCTCATCAAGACGAGTTATGTTGACACCATTGCTACTACATGGTGAGTCATCCTCCAATTCACTAAGGCTTACTTAACCTCTCTGGAACACTTTTCATCTTGGCTCATGCATCCTAGAGCCTATACACGTAGTCATTTCCTTCATTACTTCATCTAGAATATGGATCATGTTGAAATTCTGTCAAATTCTTCTCTTTTTTTTGCTATTAAATTTATGTCATTGTAGTACTATTTTTGTTTCTAGGGTGATTTAATATTGTTAGTTATTCTTCTTTATTAAATCCAACAACAATGCATATTCATTAGTCCTCCTAGAATATAATTTGATACAAATCATTCACATTATGTTGAGGTACACGATACTATAGAACATGAGGATATAATATTTACGGGAATGTTGAGTTGAATGCTGCATCTTCCTCTCCTCCTTTAGCTCCACTAGTTGCATTTTATGATGAGGAGATCCCACAAAACAACTATTATGGACCATTGTCCATCAAAGCATACATGAAAGAATGAGAAATTATAAATGTTTTAGTAGACCCAACTAATCAATACAATATTATCTTAGAAGATCTATTAGTTGCTACAAAGATAAAACCAACAACATATGCACATTTGATGGTTTTTTAAAGATGACAAATAGAATGTTACTTAAGACTTTGGGTTGTGTCATCTTACCACTTGAGTTTGGACCTAGGATAATACATTTTTTATGCTATATCATCCAGCACTATGAATCAATTCTCTATTTTACTTGGAAGACCATGGCTAGAACATTTATTATATCTTTTTATGAAGGAAAAGTTATAAAGATAAGAAGGGATGGAGCCAAACTGGTAATAGAGTTAAGTCATTTCACTTTCGACATATATTCCAACTCTAAAAGAAACTCCATATGATGAATACAAAGGTATTCACAAAACATTTCAAGATGTGTTTCAAGGGAACATGAACAATACAAATAGAAACAACTAAAACACGAAAGAGCCTAAAGTTCATCCTCAACAAGAACAAAACAAGTAAAAGAAAAAAAAATTCAAACAAGAGTCAAAGAGAGAAGCAAAAGAGGAAAAACAAAAGCTTGAATTTCACATAAATATTTAACATGGAAACCAAAGCAAGAGGTTGTGGTGCATAAAAAAAAAAACATTCCACCACAACCACAAGTTAAAAAGAATGAATTCTTAAAAAAAGTACCTAATATTATACCTATTAAGTACACATTTTTTCCAAGTACAAATGAAGATCAAGATGAAACAAGTCATAGAAAAAAAAAACAAGAAAGAACAAAAAGAAAAACAAAAAGAAGAAAAATGAAATGATTTTTGAGATAATAATGATCTAATAATTGATGAGCCTAAGACGTTCAATAATTTATGAACACCACTATAATATATATTCATATATACCTATTAGTAAGCTTTATTTATTTTTCAATTTTCTATTTCACACCATAGTTCCTTTTTCAATTTTCTATTTTATAATTTTACCTAAATTGTTGTGCCTATTTATACTAATTTCACCATTTATATTTATTTCACCTATGTTTCTTCCAAAAGCAAATGGTTGACATTTGGTCAGCAAATGCATCTCCCCTTATTTTTCTTATCATTTTTATAATGGTACCTAGATGTTAATGTTTCGTTTCAAATTCCAATATGGACGATTTTTAGTCCACGTTATTCTCTGTTAAAAACCGATTTGTCTTGTTGTGACGTTTACGAAAAGAGTTTACAGTCAATTAGTGGGACCCACGGGTTTGGCATTCATACACAAAATCAAGGGACCGCATCCTCCGTGATGATGAAAATCTCTTTTGTGGGTTTGTAACTTTCATGAGACGAAATTTTAGGTTATTTTCTACACATGTTGTAGTATTCGATTTGATATAGTTGGTATATAAATGGCAACTTTTATTTCAAAATTTCTTATTTCCCTTTTCAAGTATAAAAATGACTATGCGATCTTCTTGATATAAGAACATCTTCGACTAATTTACAATCTTATGCCAACCGAAAATATGTTGCTTTCTTTTCTTTGTTTTCCTTTGCTTTCGGTTTCTTTATGTGCATTTCAACTTTGAGTGTGTGCTTCCTCCTAGGCTATCATAATGGCCCTAAGATATTTCAACATTGCCACAAAGGGGTTTTATGGTGGTTTTCTTCTCGTATTTATTCATATAGGGTTCTTTTAGTTCTTTTCCTTGAGTTAACATACCAGAGTATAGAGTATGTTGTAGATGGTAATAGTCTAATAATGTTTCATTATTTGTGGATGATTGAGACTTCTTTGATATGTTTAGCATGGTTTTATCTTTCAAATTCATTGATTGTTTGCGTGAAGTCTTGTCAATTGTGATCATACCATATTTTCACTTCGTTTAGTTTTTAAATTCAAAACATGGGAGCTTAATTCTACACCATAGTTTGGGGTGATTTCAAAAGAAAAGCTTTGGATCTTGGTCTTGACTATGTGCCATGTTCGGAAGAAATCTAGGTTTGTTTTGATTACTTAAGTGAATAATTGCAATTTTAAAATTGAGAATCAATTTGAGAACTTCATCCCTATCTCTTGGAGATTCTAACGAGATTTTGTTATGCCTTTGATGTGTAAAAATAAACATCCCCAAAACATAGTGTGATCATTGCTCACTCTGAAGAAGTTCTATCATTCAAAATATAGAAGATTTCTATTATTTTTGATATTTTGGCCTTGCACCAAGTTGTAGGTCTATGTGCCATGTTGTATCATTCTACCGTTGAGAATAATAAATCTCTATGTTGTTCCATCTTTGTCTCAATGTTAGTATTAGTATTGTGTGTGTTGAGTCAAGTTGCTTGGTTTGGCGGTCCTTAATTGGACTCTAAAACCTTGCCCTATAGATCACTTCTTATGCAATAGCTATTTTTTCTCCTCCTTCCAAGTTGTAAATACAAATGAACAAATTTTCAAGTTTTATATAAACATATATTAAGCTTTGACAATGCTTTGAACATTTTTCTTTAGGAGGTTGTGTGATGCAAGTTGTATGATAGTTGTTAAGAAAAAGGATTTTGCATTTTTGAGACTGAAAACACAATGCAAATGACTCTAAAATGATTGTCACAACATCTAAAATCCCTCAACAAGGTATAAATCCTATTTTCATCATTTTTAGAAGGATTTCAATGGATAGGGGATACAATTAATTTTTGATAATCAAGATTAATGGAGATGGGCAAGGGATTGATCATGGATAGCCAACTTGGACAAATTAAAATTATACAACTCAAACAAGGGTTCACACAAATTTAAGAACCAAGAGATAGTTGCATGCACCTAAATATGACTAGTATGGTTGATTTAAGCAAGAAAAATATAAGAAAGGTGACTATTTTTTGGGAAATCTCTAAGTGTAGGGTATTGTTTTGATATGGCTTTAGCTGTGGAATCCCAAATGAACTAGAAAAGGTCTTATTTCAATAAGGTTTGAATAGGTGACCACATACATGCACCAAAAATAAAGAGGAACACACAAACCCAACTAATGAAAATACATAAATTTAGTCTAATTCTTACAAAATACATTTTAAAACACTCTAAGCTAACCTATTTATTTAACTTAAACTAAAAAATAGATAAATTTAATCTACATTAAAATAGAAAACAAGAAATATTCCACAAATGTAGTAGGGTGCTATAGACATAAAGTAGGTTGAAACACTTGTTCTCAAATTGACACCAAATCATATTTGATTTTTCTAGCAAACAAATCAAGAATTATCCTCAGTTAGGGTAGAAGTAGGATGCAGCTAAAAATAAAACATGAAGGTAAGAAACCAACTCACAAAGGCTAGGAGTGGAGTTTTGTAAAGATTTGTGTTGCTTTTTCTGCTTTCACACACTTACAAATAAAGGAAAAAATAAGGATTATGAAGGAAAAAGATATGGGAGACAAATGGATTAGGATTGGGAGAATGGAGAGGAGGTGTGAAAAGAAACATAAGAAAGAAGCACAACTTTTAGAATTATAGTTTACACCACTTTGCAATTGTAAAAACTATTGCTTTTAATAGATTAGAGATCTTGAAACCATCGTTGTGGTCACAAGACCTTTTTGGAAATGTGAGATTGTCATGGTAGTTGTACAATCATTGTGATGGTTTCATGACCACTTGGTATTGGGAAATAAACCACAAAGATAAAAGTCTAGGAAATAGAAAGAGAAAGAGCCTAAGGCATGATAGAGTGGTCCAAAGGGGCTTTATGGATGAAACAAATAAGAATAATGATTGCTTGCTTGCATATTTTACACCATAAAGGAATATTCTAGGTGTTTACTCATCACTAGGCATGAAATGTCTACCCATGCAAACTTGTCAATTTACATATATATTTTCCCCTTGGAATAGGCACGTTTCGTTACTAGGTACACTACTTTCTACAATGAGGCAGGGGTTTGGGGTCATTAATCCTTTCTTAAATATTCTTACCTATGGTGATGATTTCTTATTGTCCTGTGTTTGGTCATGCAAAACATAAAAGGTGAAATCAAGCATGGTATATGAACATTCTTAAACAAAGCTCAACTAATTATGTAGACAAGCATACTTACCTTTTCCTTAGGCTTTAGGATTCCACCTAGATTAGGGAAAGCTAATAATGGGTTAATTATTACCATTAAGTGGCTATGAAAACTCTAGAAAACAAACATAAGGTAGCTTCCCATAACAAATCAAAGGGCTTATTGTTAGAAATTAGGATATTAGGATACTAATCATTATAAATAAAAATAAATAAATAGAATGAACATTATACAAGCATAGATTTAACACATTACACACGATATACATGGGGAAAACTTTTTCTGATAAAAACCCCATAAAACATCATTTTATTAAAACACTTACAAAATATAGTCTATTGAGAAATAGACTGAACTTGGGGATATACTCATCTACATACTTCCACATGGCCAATAATACCTTCTATGCATTGTGTAAAGCCCTCAATTTCAACACAAAAGTAAATGAAGTAAATAATCCACTTAAATACAACATCACAATATCCAAAACAAAAAAATGTTTAATAATCTACTTAAATACAACATTTCAAAGATAAAAGATGTAATTAATCCGCTTAATTACAATATCTCAAATAAAAGATAATCTCATAAATAAGAATCACAATGTCATTAAATCTTACATAATCGCGTGCTTAATCTAGGTAACAAGCACTATAAAATAATATACATAAATCCATTGGCAAACATGCCATAATACATCCAATCAAGTACAATAATCTTGTACAACAAGAACAATGAATCAACACGCTCATCAGTCGCATGAACCAAGGGGTCCACCACTTGCGAGCCGAGAGACAGGAACATGGCTCAAGTGCTTTTCCACCCAACCATGAAGTATTTACACTTCCTTGGATCCCTTCCTGAAATGAAGGAAACCTAGCCCTACACAAAATGTCTAGCTACCTGGTAACAACTGGTAGGAGGGAACACCCGATGCAACCTTGATGTTTAAATGTGCAATTCTAAGTAACGAAAAGCAAATTGTCTCACAACAGGATGTGGCAGAGATATCAATAAATAAGTTTGCTAGACAATAAACATCTATCTCAATGTCATTCCGATTAGATCTAATCATTCAAGTAACCTGGTCAATTCCTGAAAAGAGGAAAAGCCATCTCTGATATATCCACATTCAGCATCGCAATCCCAAAAGTAACCCAATACATTCCTATATATAAACTACTTCTTTCCCCAAGAAGCAAGAAAATAAAGTAAAGAATCGAAAGTACAAGTTTCCATCAAATTCAATTCCCTTTTTCCCAACATATCATTTACAGAATAATACACTTTCAAACAAAAATCGATCTCTTTTAATCATACAATTTACAATCATAAGTTTATTAGTTTGATATAGTCTCTAATCTTGAAATTCAATCACAATGTCTTCAATAACAGTCATCCTAAGACATTAATCTAGCTTACTGTTTATTTCTGTTATAGGAGATTCTTTTAAAAACAATAAAAACAATAAAAATAGACCTCCTGTCACCACTGCGACAAGAGTTATTGCAGAAATAAAAAGATGAACATAATTCATAGTTTAATCAATTTCTGGTCATGAATATACATGTAATAGGTTTTTATCATCAGTAGTCAAGGATAATAATATAGAAGTTTACTATCTCTATTTAACCTTACTGTCATTTGCTTGCAGTAGGATCTACTCAGTTTTGATCAATAGGTTTGTATATACTATTCAATAATCTTCCTGTCACTTTAGTGACAGGAGCTATGACAAAATGGTAAAATAAAAGAAATTATACAGGGTCTTAGATCTGATTTCTGTCATTTAAGATAATGGCATAAATTCAAAGTTTTTGGAACAACAACAATAGCTATGGAATATGTTTGTAAGAATACAATGGTTTTTAATCTATTTTAAGATTTTGGATTTCATCATTTAGAAGTCGATTTCCAATTCCCAAACTAATATCAGCCAGTATAAAAAGAAAAATAGTCATATAATTATTTGACAGAATATTCTATAGTATCTAGTGGTTTCAACGTTTAATAATCAAGAACAAGAAGAAAATGGTTTCACTTCCAATATTGAAGAGACAATGATTTGTTCGGAAAGAAAACAGAACGGCCGAAAAGGAGGTGGTTAGCATGCATTCACCCAGCCTGAAGACTCAGGCGTCCAAATATGCAATCAATGGCCAAAACAAGGAAAAATGTAAGGTTTGTCAAGAGCAAAAGAAGCTGACACATACCAGTAAATCGGTGACCATTCTTTTTGTAGGTTATTTTCATTGAGAAGAGGAATGATGGTTCGAGAGGAAGGTCAACGGTACACCAAATAAGCATAAGTGGCTAGGTAAAGATATGGCTAGCCATAAAACTAATGACTGGGAAAATAATACATGCGGTCAGAAGAATAGATAGCGGCCAGATAAAAGTGGCGGTAGACATGCCAAAAAGAAGATATAGTTATTCAATTACAGGTTGCTTCTGTCATTTTGGGCATAGAAATAGTGGTAAAAGAAATCGCCCATTTAGAATAAAAGAAGGTCAGCTCAGGGAGAGATAAGAGCCAGACATAAACAAAATAAAAACCTAGAAAAGATCATTGATCTCAGATGAAATTGGAAGCTACTATTGATGCCTTGATCACCCTCTTTCCTGTCGTAGCCTATAGCTCTCTCCTTGCTTCTGTCACTCAGATAACATAAATGTCCTCCTACTTCCTTTTGCTTAGAAAAATCTATTCCTCTGCTGCCAAACATGGGTGTGCCTTCTCTATTTTTAATCCCCTCTCTTATCAAAAATAAAATCTCTTATTTTTTGGGCAATCAAGATTAGGTTTTTAGAACTGGAGTTCATTTTTCAGTTTGCATGATAATTTGGCCAATAGAATTTTGAGAAAAAAACTATTTAAAACAATAAAGAAAATAATATCTTTTGCACTCACTGTCGCATGGATGATAGAAACATATATTTTTAATTCTTTTATCAAAACTCTAAATATAATAATGCTAATTTTAATATTATTTAACTATTTTAATTAAAACAAAACCAATTAAATAATCAAAGAGAAATGCAATATAATATTGCATATATTTATCTATATAATTTAATATATAATATCTATTTATTTTTAAGGAACATATTGTCTTCCAAACATCTTATAGACAATATTTTATTATTTATTTAAATAACACACAATACATCATTTGAATATATTTTGAAAAGATATTAAGTTAAAGTAATCACATCATGCATTTGAAAATGATTAAAATTACACATTAAGGCAATCAAAGCCAATCGATAATGCATATGCAACTACGTGGTATGTGTGATTGCATCAGGGTAATCCATCCATCAGTTCTTGCCAAGTGGCTAGAACATCTCTACCTCAACCATGCTCTCATCTTTGACGAGTACCTGCATCCATTTGCACTCAACTCAAAGTCAATAGCTTAGTGTATCCAAAACATAGTCCAAGCAAATCATTTCATCAATATTCAATATTTAAAACAATTTCCAATTTTCATCAATTATAACTCATAATAATGACCTCCATGTATGCAAAATTACTTAAAGTAAAATTAGTCACCATAATTGTTCACTAAACTAGAATAATCATATTGTTCATGGAAACGAGATGTGACACATAGTGTTATAATTCACAATAAAACTCCAAATTCACCCCCTCTCAAATGAGAGAGAACATCCTTAAATAAAGGAGAAGGGTGGAAGGAAGCAAGGTATGTAGAAATGGCTTCCTACATTGATCTAATGAAGAAAGTTATGCAAATTTTAATCTTTACTAGTTACAGGTGTGAAGGATAAAATATGCAATGCAAAGACCAATGAAAAAAGTCAAGTCAACAACAATATACCTTCCTTTGCACACAAATTCACCTCACTGATCAAGCATATTGGAATGCACCCAACTCCATTGGATTTGCTCCTTTGATATGTGGATATGTGGATTGCTTTATCAAATTAGCATAACCTTGATCTCCCAAAATTGATGATTCAAATGGCAACAACATAAGTTTACGAAAATGAGAGATGGATGAGAGGTTGAACAAACGTTTCATTTATAGACTTTCAGAAATGAAGATCAATGGCTGGAATTGGATGAGAGTATTTGAACAAATAAGAGAGTGACAAGTGTCCTTGTCCTCTCATAAATTAGGGAGGCTAATAGATTTGATTGATGAGTTGACTGAATTGATTGATTTGTTAACTGGATTGATTGGGTTCTTAACAAAATTGATTGATTTGTTAACATAATTGATTGAGGAGTCAGCTGCTTTGATTGATTTGTTAACTGATTTAATCAGAGGAAATTATGGTGAGAGGGAAAAATAGGGTTCAAATTAAATAAATTAATTATTTAATTTCATGTGCACATGGATAAATAAATAAAATGTTTAAATTTTATTTATTTGGAGGAAAATGGAATATTTAATTAAATAAATAATTTAAATTTGTTTATTTAAAGTGTGGAGGGAAAATAGTTTAAATAAATAATTTGAATTATTTAATTAATGTGGAAGAATAGAAATTGAATAATTAATTGGGAAGTGATGTGAATGTGATGTAGTAACATGAAGAACACATTGGTGAATATTAGGTGTCTACATTTTGCCCCTCTTTGATACGACATCCCATAAGGTGGCGTCATGTCAAAGAAAATAGAAAAAGATGCCCTAGTCAATGATAGGAACAAAGAATGGATGATGCAATAGAGAAGGGATAATGGATGCCCCCTCAAGATTTTTTTTAGAAAAAATGAACATTTTAAAAAAAAAATCTTGAAAGAAAAGGAATGACACGAAAATAATGAAATGCAAGGGTAATAGAGAAAAAATAGAAGACTAGGGGTAAAATAGGGTGGCCTGGGAGAGTTTAGGAAGGTTAAGGATGAAAACTTGGGCTAGGGGGCCTATAAATAGTGGCAGGGGGGCTCATTTCTAGTCATTTGTCCACACAAGTTTAACAAACATTTGGGAGACTAAGTCGCGATTCCTTGTCATCGACATTGCAGTGAGTTACGTGTCAGACAATTCTAGCAACTAGCAGGAGTTGGTAGACCGGTGAGTGCCTAATCTTGGGACCTTTTGGGTAGGTTAGGGGGTGGGTAGGGGTCATAAATGATAGGAGGAAGTACAAAGATTGAGGCTCAATCTGTTAGGAATTGCATGCAGAAATATCAATTAAATGCAAATAAAGATTAAACAAAGGAATGAAAATACATAGAAATAATAAGAACGAGAGACAATTTTTAACGTGATTCACCCAAACTCGGGCTATATCCACCAACAAAGAGTCCAATATTATTATCCAACAAATCAAACCGATTACAACCAGCAATCCTTGCAACTCAATACCGTTGCAAATACTACAATACAATATCAACGAAAACTCCAACCCTTAGCCATTTTTATCAAGACTTATGTCGGTTACAAAATAGGGTTTTCTTATGTCAGCCAATAGAAAAATAACTCCTGACGCCTTTATAAAATAATAAAAGTCATTTGAGGTTTCAGGGGTGTTGCCACTCGACCCCGCCCTGTATCGCAACAGGGAGTGCGCCAGAGGTGCTGTCCCTGGACCCTGCAAGGGGTGTTACCCCTTGACCCTATCTTGGGGGCACTGCCCCCAAACCCCTGTTAAATAATTTAGGGGGAAACTGTACCGATAAAAGTGGGGAAAATTTAACCTCCAAGTTTGATTAGGCTCCATCTAACAACATGATCCACCATCTATAAGGACTCACTTTATTTTATGCTTGTGAATGAGTACTTCTAAATGGAGGGCATTGTTATGTGAAAGGGTATCTGAAGGGAGATCTTTTTTATTGAATATAAGATGATGTGGTGAAGATAAGTGTCCTACCATGGCTTGAAATTGATTGGTATCGATGTTATTAGGGAAATGTGACTCTTGGAGTGCTTTATCAAGGATTTGTTTATGTGTGGGAGAAATACAGAGGAGCTCAAGGATGGATATTTGTGTAGGAGTTTTATTCAAATGATCAAGGATGCTATACTGAGGTGATGGTTGCAAATTAGATGGGGCTCCTTGAAGGGTTATTCAACCTCGACGTGTGGTCACATCACAATCATATGTTTTTGGTACAATGGTGATGGTAGCTACTTGATAATGGCATTCATCGATACGACCTACAATAGAGTCATAGGAAGTAGAGGCATTGACATTATTCGTGTTGTTGGAGCCCTTGTTTTTGTTGTGGGCTTGACCATGGGTTGGGAAGGCATATTGATATATACCCAAATCTGCATTTGTTGTCTTATGAGGGTGTTGTTCTACCACAATTTCTCCTTGATCTATGAGGTCTTGGATGCAATTTTTGAGCCGCATGCAATTGGATGTTTTATGTCCATTTACCCTGTGATACTCGCAATATTCATTTTCATTGAACCATGGGGATTTCACTTGATTTTCATCATGTTGTCTTATAGTGGGCAAGTTTATGACATTTGATTGCACCAATTTATGTAACATAGATTCGATGGGTTCACCTAAGGGAGTGAATCATTGTCTAAATGTAGATGTTTGTTTAGATGGTCTCTTAGGAATGGTATTATTGTTATTTGGGGTTTGTGTGAATGACGGTTTGGTATTTTGTAGATTTTGAATGTGTTTGACATCAGTTACTCCATCATTCACAACATTCTTATTCTTGGCCCAAAAATGAGGTTTGTTGTTAGTTTGATTGTTATTTTTGTCTTTGTTGTCTTTGTAAATCTTGACTAAACCTTTAGCTATGAGGGATTTCTCAATAGTGACACGTTTGTCTATGATTTCCACAAATGTATTTGCACATTGAATTTGCAAGTGAAAACCCATCTCTTGAGTTAAGTTCTAAAGAAATATGTTGACAAGTTGTTTCTCAGGGATGGGACAAGAGAATTTACTAGCAAGGTTCCTCCAGCGTTGAAGGAAGGCAACAAAAGATTCTCCATTCCTTTTCTTGGTATTACAAAGTTTTGTCATAGATACCTCATGTTCAATGTTATACAAAAAGTGTGCAATGAATTTCTCAGCAAGTTCTTGAAATGTCTTAACATACCATGAGGTAAATGAGAGAACCATTCGATACACTGGCCTCCGAGAGTACTGATAGGACTTAAATTTTTTTTCCTTGGTTCCTATTGGTAAACAGATTTGTCACCGTGAAATAACCTTTAAAAATGACCCGTTGCCCTTAGAGCGGTGACTAAATTGTCCCAACAGTTGGAGAGATCGCGACAGAGCAACGATCTTCCTCTGCGTTTGAGAGGGGCAGCTCCCTTGTATGATGGGGGTATTTGTGGTTTTTGTGTACTTTTAACCTGAAAGTACAGAAAGGAGGAAAAGGAAATCTAACAATAAAGATGATTAATAGAAACCCTAATAATAGACATATGAATACTGGTTTAGATTTCACAAACTCAGGACAAATTATGAGGGGATTTCACCATAGAAGTTAGAAACTACGCTCTTGAACCTATATGATGGATTGCATAACAATAAGTTTAATATGCAATGATAATAAAAAGAAGATGATGGATCTCAACATACGAAGAGACAGGTTTCTTTGAACACATTCAAATCGAGATACCAAGAAATAATTGTGCTTCATTACATCAATTGCACAGTTAAATGTTTCAATGGATGACCCATGATCTACACAATGACACAGAAGTATTACCAATCTAACATATGAAAAATTAGCAACAATAACTTCGAAGTAACATTGGAAGACACAAACCAAATGCATTCTTTATTATTCTTTCATGAAATTATACAACATCAGAAAGCCTTCATGTACAAGGTGTTACATCAAAAATCTCTGCAAAAAAAACTTTTCCATAAGTTCCCCTCCCAAAAAGTCCCTTCTCAAAAGTCCCTTCTCCAAAGTCCCTTCTCAAAAGTCCCTTCTCAAAAGTCCCTCTTTACATTTGAAATAGCCTTGTATTTATAGGCTTGTTCCCAGTAACTACTTTGTAACTACCCAATAACTACCTAGTAACTACCTTTTTTGAAATATAATAATATAACAAACCTTAATTTTTTTTGTTATATTTTACATCACTTTTCTAGAAATAAGGTTCATTTTCTAACTTTCAGTTACAATGAGTGACATAAGTCACTTTTACAAAAAGGTAACTAAAACTTGCAACTTCCCACTTGTGGATTTTGCCAAGTTATTTCCATCTCTGTCTACTCCATTTTGACGATCAGGTCTTGCCAAATGTTGAAAACTTCTCCAGATACCTGAATCTTAGACTCCTGTGCCTGTGTATACATAATATGGAATGAGAAAATAGTATGTATTCCATTGAAAACATCAACGCGATAGATGTAGAATGAATCATGCTACATATCTTCCTGCTTCAATATAATCATAAAATGTTATTGCCATCCACTACTCATCTTGTTCTTTTGTCTATGCTCCAAATTTTGCATACACATCTGTCAAAGTATCAACAAAATTTGATGAAATTCCGCTTTCTATTATTTTATTTTATTTTGATGAATCTTTGCACCCTATTCCAAAGCACCCGTTTTAGTGAACAATTGGAAGACACTTGAAAACATCATAGAGTTTGGTTTAATGCCTTCTAATTGCATTTGTCTATAAACTTCCATATCTTCCCCTTGATATAACCATCAATAAGTATGTTGAATATAAAATGGTCGACATTGACATTACTATCAAGCATTTAAGAATTTTGTAGGAAATAAGATTTGGGTCAAGTATTGCATCTAACTTTGCATCATAAATCCATCAAATTTATTACAAGTCACCCTCCTTATAGAAGTACTAAATTCTTCAAAGAATGTTTCAAAGGTATCATAGTCTTCATCTTGGAGATTATAAGCTTGAAGTGTGTGTCCAATACCATGACATTTATGATCATGCAATTAAACCAAAATTCCTCTGTCACCATGCTCAATTTTCTTTTGCATGGCTAGTGCAAGTCAGTTTCCACAATCGCATCTCCTTGATCCAAGGGTACCCCCAGTAAGACATTCAGAATGAAACGTTAACCATATATCTAGTCTATTGCCAATGTGTCTCTAATCATGGCAACATGATAAATACTGCCCAACTTTGAATAATAATAATATACCAGACATGGTCCCCACATTGTGAGCAGTCTACCAATAGCACTTCATTCAACCAGTTTCTCTTGTTTCCTATTGTGTCTAACAAGGCATGCAATAGTTATGAGGAGAGGATGATGTTACCTTGAAAACTTTTATAACCTTGGTAAGCATGTCAATGATCCATCATTATCAACTATTTCACAAAACGCATTTGAGGCAGTTTGATTTTGTTTAGATCTCATTCCTTTATTCTCCTTTCTTTCATCATAAATGAGCTTCCCTTGTCTAATAACTTCAATCACCATGGGAATGGGTCAAAATCCTTATAAAAGGCAATCAATATCACCTTTTTCATTTCACATGCATGTATACCATTGCATTCTAATTATGACATTAACAAACCCTCATTCCAAATCCGCCATTTTGACACAGGTTGCTAGGATGCTTGCAAAGATGTAAATCTTGTCATTGTTGTTTGTAATGCACACTAGCATCTGTTCCATTTGCACTCTGTATATCTATAATAGGCATCTCATGTGTTTGTGTTTCTAGTTGAGTTTCATTTGTTTCTAAGTTGTTGGCTTCTTGTATAGGAGGATCTAAGCAAATCAAACTACTAAATTCTGGTGTGCTATAGTAACCCCCATCTATTAAAGGAAAGAGAGCACGATAAGCCCCCTCTTTTTTTAATTCTTATTTTTGGTGTAACTGTAGAGTCATCTTGTGCATCGTCTTCATTTTTCAAGGATTTATCACCATACTTTTTCATTATGGTCTGTTGGATCAAGGCTTTATGAGGCTAAATGTCAAATGATTCACAGGCTTTTCCTGTGCTTCAAGATTTTGCATGCATGTCCACTAGAGTATTGTAACTACAACGTACCATAAAAAGAGTGCCAATTTCACATGCTTTGATGGATTCCTATCCCTGGTTCCAAAGCTTCCATTTTTGTTACAGGTAGTGAAGATATTGGCAACAGTTATGGAACTTGGTTTCAATGCCTAAAATTTGCATTTGCTAGAAAGTTTCCATGACCTTTTCAACAACATCGTTCTATGTATATCCAACAATTGTGGTAGTTCATGAGAACACATTTCTTCAAGGAATTTTGTTTAACAGTTCATGTGCCTTATGTCTGACAAAAATCAATTTTCAACTATGCTTCGATGGATATGCATAGTCTTTTATTTTGCATAGGTTGGGAGGAAGGTTGCAAAGGTCATGGAGTTTGACATTACACCCACCAGTTACATTTGCTTTGCAGTTTCTAACAAATCTTTTCAACAAATCCATTTTATACATATTTGATGCCATCAAATCTATTTGTGTGAGTCTTGCGGCCATGGTGGTCTTTTTGAGGGATTTAATCGAATGATACATGTATATTGTGTATGTTTCCACATTTTGTATGCATGTTTGCTAGAGATTTGCAACTATAATATCTAACAATCCACATTTCATTAAGATTTGATAGATGCCAATACCCTGCTCCAATACTCTATTTTGACACATAGGCCGCGAGTATGCTGGCAAAGGTAGTGGAGTCTAGTTTTACACCTCTTGCACTCTCCACACCACATTTCTTTAAACCATTTTGTTAGACAATTCACATGCCTTGTCAATGCTTTTGTATTATGCATACATGTCTAACATCGCATTTCCATCCATAATATCTGACAAGAATCCCCATTCGGTTATTGATTTCAGTGCTCCAATTTTAGTATTTAAAAATTTGGATTTTCACCAGCCAATTGCATTTGCTTGAAACTTTCTAAAGTCTTTTCAACACGTCCACTTTTTGCATATCAATCATTGTAATCCAGGAGACCTTTTCTTTGAGACTTTTTATTGAACAACTCATGTGTACTATCTATTCTTCCACAATCTACATGCACGCCTTCGTGGGTAATTATAATAGTATCATCTAATAAAATCCTTCACGTTGTGTCTTGATGGATGCCACAAACTTGTTTTAAAGCCGTCATTTTTACATAGGTCATGGAGATGTTGTGAATGTTTTGAGAAATTTTCTTGCACTACTAACACTAGGTTATGGAAGCCATTATCTTCAACTTCTCACATAGTAATGACTCAAAAATAATTTCCAGTAATTATTGCACATCACTTTTAAGTGTTCATAACCATTTTAGAATTCACGTTTCTCCCCCTTTTCGCTTGCATGGTGTGAGCTAAAGAGATAAAATCACTTTTCTAACAATAAAAATGACTTGTAAGCTTCCAGTTAATATTGCATGCCGGCTAAAGAAAGTGATTTTGAAGTTGTTCCCTCGATTATAGGAGATTTTAGTGGATATGAAGGAGTGGAGTTATTCTTCTTTGTGAAAAGTGAAAATGGATTTTTTTTTCATTTTTCTCTCCAAAGTTGTAAAATTACACCTTTTGGTCTTGGTTAGCCAAAAGTAAAAGTGCGTGTGAACTTAGCCAAATTTGAAAGTTGACACAAACTTAGTGGAAAGAAAAAGTTGACGCGAGGTTTGCAGAAAATGAAAGTGGACATAAAGTTAGTAGAATTTGAAAGTTGATGTAAGGTTTGCAAAAAAAAAATCGACGCGAACTTTGGGAAAAATAAAAGTTAACACGAGCTTAGTGTAAAATGAAAGTTGATGCATAAATAATATTACTAAGTCGTTTCAACATAAATTTTGACTTGGGATAATATTGCTATACAAAGCTTCAATGGAGAGAGATAGAATGAACAAGACAAAGTATGACATCTTGATAACAAGTTATCGACATGATTGACACAAGAAGCATGACATCGGCAAACTATAACCAAAAGGATGACTTGGCACAGGGGTTTGATATGCAAAAAGTTTAAAATTTGGGTAGTGGAATGGGGTAAACAGTTCCCTACTGTGGTTTTTCTACAAGTTTCAATTTGGTCATTCTATGCTAGGGTTTACTTAGAAATTGCTTTTAAATCTTGCTTTTGAGTCTAAAACCCTAAACTCTAAGGTTTATGCAAGCGTTGAAGTTACTTTTGTTCTAATTTTATGTTGATCGCTTGCTACCTGTTGCTAGTTCTTTAAAGTTGCAACTCCATGTTTAGGGTGTCATGTGCTTACTAGCTCCTTAATCCTAATGTTACCACCTGAACCCATGCAATGATAAATGTGTCGTATGCCTAAGTTTTTTGCCCACACCCCTTATACAATTTGGCCCCTCTTTCCCTAGTCACACAATGTTGTTTTTAAGTGCACGTGCTCAAGTTTAACCCTTAAGTTGTTTGCTATTGAAATTAAGGAACACTGAGAGGGGGGGTGAATCAGTGTTCTGTAAAAACTTTTTATTATGTTCCTTTATTAATTTACCACATACATTCAAAAGAAAGAAGCATGAACTTAAAAACAACAATGACAAGATCATCACACATGAACACCAGGATTTTTACATGGAAACCCGGTTAAGGGAAAAGTCATGGTGGGGGTTAACCCACAAGATTTTATACTCTATTATAAGTATTACAAAATGGGAAGGCACATGCCTTCGAGCACATTGCCTAGAGCTCACTACTCAAAGGAGGCTCACTGCCTACAAGATCAATTACAAGAGTTTACTAAAATGTTTGAACTAAAGAATAGCATCTAACAATGCAAGATTACAGTTTCAGTTAGGCTCAATATATTGATTTTACACACTTCATCTCTTACTTCCCTATTTCACTATTCTGCCATGATCCAAACCCTAGATCTCTTTGCTTCACACTTGTTACCACTACACTTCACACCTCTCACTTCATCTCTTATACTCAGAATCTTGAAACTTTCAATCCCTTCATCACCGGAGGCTAAATATTTGGATTTAGGTAGCCCTGACATCCCTTAACATTCCCTCAGATCTGCATCATAATATGATTATCTATGGAGAAATGTGGACCAAAATGCTGAACCCTGTCATATGCTCTATTCTTGTTTATCTGGACTTAGACAAGTCTACAATCTAACTTCCGGTATGATCAAATGATACAATGTAGATGTGTAAGATAGATTCAGTTGCCATCAATTACAACACCTGACATGCCTAGCAGTGTCTCTTGCCAACAATCTCCCCCTTTGGCATTGATGGAAACAATTAGTGAAAAATGACTAAGTGTTATAACAGATCCCCCTTACTATGTACACTTGTGATTTCTAATGCTCGCCCTTTGATGAATTCCCCATTTTCACTACTTTCCTCTCCCCCTTTGACATCAATGGAAAAGGCTAAGTTCCTCTTACCAAAATTCATGTAAAAATTCTATGTACATGGGCGCATATATACAAACAATCCTTATGACTTGTCTACATGAATTTGAACACATCACCAGAAATGTTTTTCAACAGTGCCAATTCACTGTCCCAACTTTTCTTCATGTTATCCAAAATTAAAATATGACCACTGAATAGAAATGCCTGTGACTCTTCCTTCTGTAGATTAGTGGGATCACTTGTCAGAGTAGCAACTTGAGCTTCTGTCAATACATTGAACCTTATTTCTAAATTAGGAGAAATTAGTCCCTGGAGTTCATCCAATTTACCCTAAACTGTAACCTTTTCCTTCTCTAAATTGTTCAATTCATCAAGCAACCTCACTAGACATTTTTTAGTTATTACAGACTCAGTTAAGGGACTATAGGACTGAGAGATGTTAGACAATTTAAGCTCTAGGTCCTTGATCTTCTTCTCAATATCTGCAACAAATTTAGATCGAGATAAACAAAATTTGTACACATCTCCTCCTTCAATGAGGGCATTTTGAATACTCTTTACACTAGTATCTAGCATAATTCTATCATTGTCAATTATTCTTTTTAGTTCACTAAATAGAATTGATCAAACTCTTCAGCTAACTGGAGGGAGATGCTGATGAATCCTTCTGAAATGTAGGCATGATTTTCTCTAAAATGCTAGATGCAAGACCAAGCAACTCACTATCTTCTATATGAAACTTCAGGATTTCCTCTCTAGCCTTAGCTTGTGCAAAAGAGGCCAACTTCATCTTCTGTACCGGTGACAGAGCATAAAAATTGATTGGACCTTGTATTATATCCGGATCTTTTGCAACTTGTTTATCTTTCTCCAAAATTTCTTTTATTGCTTCTGTAGTGTCTCTTGCCCAATATGATGTTTTAGTTTTATGCTCATTTGGGCCTGCATCTTCTCCCTTTCTGGAGTCAACCACATTGTCTTTCTTATCATTTTCATTCTTTTTCTCTGCTTCTGCTCTCTCTGCATCATCAGCAATGTCTTCTGCATTCTTTTTCAGAGGATTTTGTGTATCCTTAGTAGCATCATCATTTTTATCAAATTCCTCAATGTCCAGAATGGAGGAATCAATTCCATCATCAGTTTCTTCCTCTTGATCTTCCTTGTCCTTAACCTCTTCTACTTTCTGCTCTTTAATCTTCTCAGAGTCACTTTGAGTAGGAGCATTTATATTCATTTATGTATTTTCTTCACCAAATTGGTCTGGAGGAATTTGAGTATCCTCTACACCATCAACATTATCTTCCTTTACCATCTCTTCATCTTCTTTATTCAATATTTCCTCTTTCAGAGTAGATAAATCATTTGCCTTAGCTTGTTGCTCATCTTCCTTCAACTCTTCATCACTTGGAATGGATGTACCATCAGCATCAACATGTTCTTCAGTGACCACATAAAACTTATTCTTGTCCAGAGCTTTCCTCAGATTTTGTTCTATTTCTTTTACCACTTCATCAATGTCTCCAATCATTAGCTTATTCATCCTTTTCTTGCTTCTGAATTCATCTTTAACTTTTTTAAAAATTAGATCTGCTTCCTTCCTAGAGATTACCGAACACAGACTGGACAACACATGTTCTCTTAGCTCCAAGTCCTTTGCTTTTGCAGCTTCTTTTCTCATCTCCAGAATGTCTCTTAGATTCTTCAAGATTTCTAATAAAATTTCCACAAGTGCTCTGTTGAATGTATTCAAGTATTTAACAGTAGCATCCTCCAAAATTTTCTTGTTGACATTATCAAAGCTGTCATAATATTTTGTTATGGGCTTTAAATTCCCATGAACAGTTACTGCATTCACAATGTCTTCAATTGACAGGGTGGATTTTTCAACATGGGTCTTAGTCTATTGTCTTTTGCTTACCCTTATACTTCTGGAGGGCTTGTCTTTGGTAACCCTTGATGCTTCTGCTTTCTTTAATTTTATGCTTCTGGAGGGCTTCTCCTTAGACACTTTAGCAGCCTTGGTGCCTGAGGCCTTGGACTCTTTAACCTCATCATCTAAATTAGTTTCTTCTTCATCTTCGTTCCCCACACTGACATATGACCTTTTGGCCATTACTTTTGTCCTTTTACCTTCCTTACTAGTAGATTTTTCTTTGAATTTCTCTGCAATAGGAGAAGTTGATGCACTAGAGGTTAAACCTGAACTCCCAGTAGTCCTTGGCTTAGAGGAGGATTCTACTGGAACACTTCCCTGTTCCCTATCCTGCTTCTCCTTCTCAGCTTTCTCTATCCTTTCCCTATTTTGTCTCACAGCTTGTTTTGTTATGCAAATGCTTTTTGCATACATTTCAACTTACCTTTGGATCTTTCTCTTAGATTCAGGTTTCTGGAGCTCAACATGCAGTTTCATACTGAGTTCACTATATGTATCGAATCTCTCAACTAAGGTGTCTTTTGGTTTGCTTAGAAGGTGTTGAGCATATATTTATAGTATTTATTCATCAACTTCATACCCCATGGGCATGATCCATACAATCCTTAGTTCAATTGCTTCCATCAAGCATTGGTCTGTTTCCACCATAAAACAAATTGTATCCTTGTACTTTTCCACCACAGACGTAGGGATTCTTTCTCTTGATTGCATCATATTCTGAAAATTCTTGAAATATCCCCAAAGAGTAGTCCTTTGGGCATTGGAGTCGCCAATACTATGCAAGTGTTCTCTTATTTGTATGGCAATAGGCTTGTCACTAGTCCAATTCAAGCTTTTCTTCTCGGGTAACTTATTCATGAAATAGAAGAACAAACACAAGACCAACATACCATACTTGAATGTATTCTTCTTGTGCTTATTGATCTTGTTTAGATTCTCCATTAACTAGTTTTGCAGCAGCTCACACAAGTCATAGTCAACATTTTCTCTTAACATCTAATAGGTAGCATAAATGGCTTTACTGGATATAGAGTTTTCCATGCTGGAGTGGTATATCTTATACCCAATCACCATAGATGCAAATTTGACATCCAGAATAATTATATCATTTATTGTCATTGCTCTCTTATCAAATTTTGATCTGGTAGCTTCAGTTACAGTCTGGTTCTTTACTGATTTTAGCATCGGCAATCCATCAGATGAGTTTAATCCTGTTACAGCCTTGATGGCATCCTTGGTGAACTTAAAGGGTTTCATCAACCACATGAATTCAACATGCATCCGATTTAGTACATATCAGACCCGCTCATCTTCATCGAAGGACGGGAACCAAATGACCTGAATGAAATATTTTTCTTATGGAGCCTTATATTCAGGTTTAAGACCATGAATCTCACCCCTCAGGTGATTCTTAAACAAATCTACTAACTTTGAATCCCCAAACTCATATATGCTAGCATGAATGTAAGCCCTAATATCTTCAATGTATAACACACCATGTGGGATATTAGAAAAGGAACCTAATGAATCGACCTCTATAGACTTGTGTGGATGCTTTTTGAATTTAGGTCGGGGCCTTTTGGTGATATCAACAACCAATGAAGTAGCCACATTCAAAAATTGTAGATTCAGAAAGCTTTACAGAGAATACCTTGTTTCGCCGGTTAGGGTTTTCGCTTGGAAATCTTCTTTACACTTTAGTCTCTTGAAATCCTTCTCACAGAGCTCACCTTTCTTCTTTCTTCTTGGATGCAAAGTGATTTTGAGGTTACTTGAGTTTCCTTTTAACCTCTGTACACATACTTTTGATGTAATAAATGCTTTTGCCCTAATTCATCCAATTACATTATTTCTACATACAATCAATCTTCAATTGCTCTGCAATTAATCACATTAGCTTTTTTTCTTCTAGAATTTTCTTCAACAGATCTGCAATAGGCTTCTTTATCTTCATTCATTGTGCCAAATTCATGCACCCACTTACTAGTAGGGGGAGTTAGATCTTCAATGCAGATCCTCGTGAGCCAGAGCTTCTATTTCAATTCCCAGAGGAATCATTAGCACCGGATTCCAGTGTGGATCCATCACCATCATTCATTTCACCTTTCTTCACCCATGTTTTGTTCATTTCATTTTGGATCTCAATCACATCTACTTTACCCTTGCCTTTATCTTGTCTCTGCATGTTTTGGATTCTGTTTACCAAACCTTTTTTGTCATCATTCCTGCTTTTACAGAATATTGTAATATGACTGGATCTGTTGCAATTAAAGTACACAATATTTCTTTGCTCACTTACTTGATTTCCTCTTGATCTACACTGATTAGCCATGTGTCCAAATCTATTGCATGCAAAATAGTTGCCATTGAAAGAATTGACATTTCTTCTATTGTTAGAGTAGTTCATCATCATACTTTTGCATTCATTGGATCTATGACCATACCTTTTACAATTGAAGCATTGACCAGAGAAAGATGGACCACTTTGATTCACTCTACTTCTACACTAAGTAACTCTATGACCAAATTTATTGCAATTGAAACAATTTCCATTGAAAGATGGATACCTTTGAGCATTAGGTTGCCTTACCGGAGGCCTTCCAAGATTCCTTCTTGGATTTCTTTGACCAGATCTAAAGCTTTCACCTTTCTCATATCCTAGACCATGCCTATCATCTGCCTTCTTCTGATTATCAAGCAACACCTTGAGTTTAGCTGAGCTTATCTTGAACTTTTATTTGTATTCATTTGCAACTTCTAGGTCATGCTTGAGAATGACAATTTTATTTTCAAGTTGTTCCTCATTATACCTGGTTTCTTGTAGATCAGACTCTAGATGGCCAATTATTTTGGCTATTCTATAGCACTCTTTTGTTCTTTCTTTCAGAGACAAATTTAGATTTTCTTCAGTCTTCTTCCTTTCCTCTATTTCCTTGGTTAGCCTCATCACTCCAGATTCCATTTCATGTTTTAATACAACAGCTTCTTTTGCCAGCTTCTCACATTCCTTTGAATTTTCCTTTAGAGCCTCATCCATGTAATTGCCTTCATTTAGATTTGCTAACCGCTGAAGTAACTCCTTCCTCTTTTCGGTAGATTTGCTCAGTTGCCCTTTTTAAGTCTGAATGAAATCCTCAACATCTTTAAGGTTCTCTTTTAGTTCTTTGACTTCTGCTCTAGACTAATCAAGATCTTCTAAAGCAACTTGAAGTTGTTCATTGATGCCTTTAGTATACCTGAATGATCCCATTGAAATACCTTCCCAGATCTTCCTCAAGCTATTAAACTTCTTCCAAGGAACCAAGCTCTGATACCAATTGTTGAAATTAAGGAACACTGAGAGGGGGGGTTAAACAGTGTTTTGTAAAACTTTTTATTATGTTCCTTTATTAATTTACCACATACATTCAAAATAAAGAAGCATGAACTTAAGAACAACAATAACAAGATCATCACACATGAACACCAGGATTTTTACGTGGAAACCTAGTTAAGGGAAAACCACTGTGGGGGTTAACCCACAAGATTTTATACTCTGTTAAAAGTATTACAAAATGGGAAGGCACACTGCCTAGAGCTCACTACTCAAAGGAGGCTCACTACCTACAAGATCAATTACAAGAGTTCACTGAAATGTTTGAACTGAAGAATAGCATCTAACAATGCAAGATTATAGTTCTGGTTAAGCTCAATATACTGACTTCACACACTTCATCTCTTACTACCTTGTTTCACTATTCTACCATGATCTGAACCCTAGATCTCTTTTCTTCACACTTGTTATTTCTACACTTCCCACCTCTCACTTCATATTCATACATTTGCACACCAAATTCTCAAACTCATCGATTATATATATCCACAACATGGGATTTCATCAACTACAGTTGGCCTCAAGAAAACTTAGAAACTTTTTCAAGATCATTGTTTTGTCAGCTGAATCCATACACAAACATCAATGTGGACCACAACTTATGAACTCAAGTCACCACACATGTCGACCAATATCACTGGATCTCATAAATTACTCAACCAACCACTTCTCTTGATCTGTACAAGGATCAAACACCAAGTCAACCTCTTCTTCACCGGATTGAACTATCTAACAAAAATTGGATACTCAGAAGCTTGTAACTTTCAATCCCTTCATCACCAGAGGCTAAATATTTGAATTTAGGTAGCCCTGACATCCCTTAACATTCCCTCAGATCTATAGCACAATATGATTACCTGTGGAGAAATGTAGATGAAAATGCCGAACCCTGTCATATGCTCTGTTCCTGTCTATCCAAACTTAGACAAGTCTACAATCTGACTTCCGGTATGATCAAATGATACAATGCAGATGTGTAAGATAGATTTAGTTTCCATAAATGACAACACCTGACATGCCTAGTAGTGTCTCTTGCCAACAGTTCACATGGCATCATTCTAATTGATTTATGTCATCTCGCAATGCATTATTTATTAAGGCAAATGGTTTCTTGCGGAACCACGGAAGAGGTGACAAGTGGCAAGTCTTTGGCTGAGAAACTTAGTAGGACCCATTGGTAGGTCCCATTAAGCCTACATGGCAATCTTTAGAGTATTCTTCCATTCTGTTGAACCCTTTGGAGTGGACCCACGACTAGCTTACAGAAGAGTAGGAGGAAGACATCTGACAAAATTTCCAACGGTGCTTCATCGGAATGATCTAAAGGGTATCCACATGAAATCATCCTGTGGCCTTTTTGCCATTTTGTGGAACACTTGTCTTAAGCTTTGTTTGATGCTGCAGAAGTGCGGGAGGCCGCCACGTGGATTGAGCTAATTTCTCCTCTCAATAGTGTGCCTTTTGCTGAAGTGTAAAGGTAATCCAGGTGGATGAATTTCATTGGTCCAAGGTCTTCTCCATGAGATTCAAAATATTTTCAAATAGATTGGACCAATTAACATTTTCATATCAAACCTTTTTCCAAAAGATCAACGACCCACATTCAAAATGAGGAAACTAGTAGTTGCAGTGCTTTGGCTCACGTGAGCTAGCAGTAATGATGGAAAAGATGGCTTTCAGACAAACCATAAAAGCATTTTTTTTCCATAAAATCCATGTTTCAAGCATTTGAAAATTTCACCTAAGTGTTTTGAACATCCAGAGTGAAGAATTCCTAGCATTCGAAGACTTCTCTGTGTCAATTAGGTTTTTCCAGAGCACAAAACCAGTAAGTTCTACTTTGACCTCCAAGTTTTCTCAATTACTCATCGAATAGCTTGATGTTCTCTTACATTTGTGTTTTAGAATTTCATCTTGAGCTAGGACATCCCTGTGTGTCTTCAATTATCTTGAACTTGCCCTAGTCATCGTCTAGATTTTCAAGAAAAACCTAGAACCCTAGAAAGCAACCCTCATCTATCAAAATATATTGTAAAATGAGTCCTCCTAGAGCCCAAGCTTCTTCCTCTTCCCAAGGATGAGATCTACATGATGACCTTGTTGCACAACTCCCTAGTTTTTTTTCTCAAGGAATTAAGGTTTAGGGCCCCAGTTCTATTGAGGGTTTAGTTGATTTATTTCATGAATGCAAGGCTGCAGAAATTCTTGTGGTAGGATGGCAATTGTTTTGCCACTGGTATGACAAGACAAATTTATCTACCCCACATTCAAATGTATGGGGATATGACTTAGGCAAGTTGATAGTCCTGAATGTTTTCATGAATATTGACTTATTGAAATCTATAGCCACTAATTATGATGAAATTGTCAAGGCAGTAAGGATGGCAAATGGTAAAATTATGGTGCAAATTGATAAGGCATCAATTTTTGAGGTCTTTAAGCTCAACCTAGATGCTACCAAGCCCATTGAGTTTGAGTCTTTTAAGAAGTATCAACAAGATAAGAGTAGCTATAGGATAGTATGGTTACCTTGTCATAGGGTGAAGATTCTCAAGGGAAAAAGTATCAGAATCCCATCCAATGAAATTGAACCTTTTAAGCTTAACATTTTTGAGATTTACTTTGTCAAAACCTATTATGCATTGTGCCAAGTTATAGGGGAAGATAAATTGAAGAGAATTCCTATCCCTCTTATGCATATGGCTGTAGATATTCAACATGTACTATTGAATGATGAATTTGATTATGTCACTTACCTTGCCAATGCTATACATAAAGGACTGGTTGATATCAAAAAGGGACTACCTATGGTAAGATTTTGGTGGTATTCCCTATTGTGCCATATGTTCTTGTACAAAGGGAAAATAGAGTGGAGTCTTTCTTTACAAATTTGTGACAATGATGGACAAGGACATCAACTTCCTGTCCAATATTGGACTCATGTTTGGGACATGCATTGTAATGAAGCCAGTTATGTTACATTTATAAATCATTTTGTTGGTAAGGTATTATGATTTCTACAGAGGCCAATAGCTAGGATACCCAAAGAGATATGTAAAGTACTCAAATCATCACAAAAGTAAATAAATTAAATAATCCATTTAAATTACAACATCACAAATAACAAAAGTAAAATGATGTAATTAATCCTCTTAATTACAACTTCACAAGTAAAAGATAAATCTCATAAATATGAATAAATAAAAGTCATTAAATCTTACAAAAATCTCATGCTCATCCAGGTGATAGCACTATAAAATAATATACAAAGTCCATTGGATTCCATGCCATAATACATCCAAATACAAATTACAATAATCATGTACAACAAGTATAAATAAATCAAAACACTTTCCAGTTGCCACAAACCCAAATGGTTCTCCTGCGAGCCGAGAGACGGGAACATGGATCAGGTGCTTTTCCACCCAACCATGAAGCAATTACACTTCCCTAGATCCCTTCATGACACGAAGGAAGCCTAGCCCTACACGAAATGTCTAGTTACCTAGAAACAACTGGCAGGAGGGAACACCTGATGCAACCTAATGTCTAATGTGCAATTCTAAATAAAAAAATGCAGACTATCTCACAACAGGATGTGGAAGAGATATATATCAATCCATCAATAAAGTTTGCTAGACATAATATGCATCTTTTTCAATGACAGCTCGTTTAGATCTAAACCTTTAAAACATAGTAACTGGTCAATTCCTGAAAAGAAGAAAAGCCATCTCTGATAATCTAGATTTGGCATCCTAGCCCAAACGTAACCCAAACACATTCCTAGATAAAAATCTACTTTCCTTCCCTAATAAATAAATAAATAAATAAGTCAATAAATAAATAAATCAAAATCACCTATAACCACCTCTAATCCATTTCCCAAGCATCAATAAAGAAAACACACTTTTCAAACAAGCAGTAATGAAGTACATCATAAATCATTTAAAAACAATATAGATTTTAAAATCTGATTATATTCTCGATTCATATTTCCATGGTTTTAATAGATTATAGAAAACTAATGCTTTTACTTTATATCTAATAACGTTTTGTGATTCAAGCAATAGAATCAATAATGACATATGCCAACTCCACTTCAACAATGAGTATCCATGCATACTTATTTCAAATATTATTACTATATTTCCTCAAGAAAAAGAAAAAAATAATAAAATAAAACAATCAATGTTCTTCTATAATTCATCATTTGATCATACAATTGCATCTATAAGGCTATTAAATCAGTTTTAATTACCAAATCTATATTTTATTCATAATTCATAATGTAATAAGCATTCCAAGTTATTTATTAATCTTACTATCATATTAGTGACATGAACTATTTTGTTCATTAAATATATATATATCGCAATATGTATTAAAATCTTTTAAGAACCTTGTGACAGGAAATCAAGAAACTAGAAAATAGTCTTCCTGTCACAACTGCAACAAGAATTGTAACAGATTTAAAAGAAAATAATAGAGTTCATAACATACTTACTGTCACTTAAACGATAGTGATTTAGAATAGATCGTTGAACAACAAATAAATAGATGAATAGGTCTACAAGAATCTAATACTGTCTTCCAAGTTAAAGAGTTTATTTTCACATTGTTTGATCAATATGAAGAGGAGTCGATTTCCAAAAAATGACTGATTTTGAATAGCAAACAAGAAAGATAATAGTTATCCATTTTATGTCTGCCAAGGAGTGATTTTATTAGCACTAAAAAATTTGGTTATCTGTGGTTTCAATGGTTATGACAAGATCAAGAAAAGAGGACAGTCTACCAAGAATACAAGGAACAACAATTACAATGAATAAGAACAACAAATACAGTGAATAAGAACAATAAATACTATAGGGAAAAGGTCTTAGCTACATGAATACCATACTTATCAACTAAGTTTAAGAGTTATTTGCACATTGGTTTGATCATTAAATCCTCCCTCATCTTAGCGTCTAAAATTTAGGTTTTTCAATGCTTTTTAATAATTGATAGATACTTAAGTTTTGCATGAGATTGCATTTAAAAAGGCTTTGAATTTCTATTTAAATTTGAATAAATAACTTAATTAGCTTTCTGTCACTTGCATGATAGTAATTAAATTATAATGCTCTTTATTTTAGATTTCTAAATATAATATTAATGTTATTAATACAATTTATCTATTTTTAATAAAACACAAATACTAAAAACAACTCAAGAAGTAATTACAATAGTAATAATATTATATATTTATCTATTTAATTATAATAAAATAACTTAATAGCTTTCTATCACATGCAAGACAGTAAATATTCTTTTATTTATTATTCTAAATATAATAAATGTTATTTAATATAATTTATTTATTTTCAAATTACATAGTCATTTAAATCAAACAAGAAGTATTTAAATAATATTAAAATAATAATATATATACCTATTGTAATTTAAATATAATGGTTTAAATCTAATTTAGATATTGTCTTCCAAACATTCATATTTATATATAAAAAAATAGGAAACATTTATTAATTATTTAAATAATATAACAATACATCAATTTAATAAAATACATCATTTCAAACATAATTATACCACTCAAAATATCAAATGAAAAGATATTCCTATTCATGACTAAATCAAAGCATTCAACTTACTGTCGCAATTAAACACAATATTTTTCTAAGCATCTAAACATCAATCTCATTTATTATCTACACAATAATGCATAATAAACCAATCATAATAATGCAATATGATACTACGTGAGTGTGTGAGTGCATCATGGTTAACCATCCATATAGTTCTTGCCAAGTGGCTAGAACACCTCTACCTCAACCATGTTCTTGTCTTCAACAAGTACATGCATTCATTCACACTCAACTCGATGTCAATAGGTTAGCTCCCCAAAACATAGCTGAAGCAAAACATGTTGGATTTAGGGCATACAACTGAGAGGGGGGGGGTGAATCAGTTGTATAGAACTTGTTCTCTTTTAAACACTTAATTCTCTGTTGTTAGTTAGCAGCATATCAAATAATCATTCATGGAAGCACAATACATAAACACAAGAGCAGATAAGCATCAACACCAAGATTTTGACGTGGAAAACCCGGTTAAGGGAAAAACCACGGGGTGATTAACCCAAGAATTATTCTCTGTTAGAAGAATAAGAAGAAATGAATGGCACATGCCAATAAGGGCTCACTGCCCGAGCACACTGCTCACAAAGAGGCCCACTGCCTACAAGGAGACACACTGTCTACAAAGTGATGAAAATCATAGTCTTGAACTGGAGAACGACATCTCTACTATGTCCGGATCAGTTCCAATTAAGCCCAACAATCTCTGCTCTGCCTTTCGCACCTTTCTTTGCTATCTCCTACTCATCCACATTCCACACCCTGAAATGAATTCACAAATCACTATTTATACAAGACATCGACTTAGGAACAAGCATCTAAGTCGGCAAACAACCATAGGAGTATCCGCAAGATGAATAACACATCCGGTCGGCTATCACAAGAACATTCGCAGGATGAACAACTCATCCGGTCGGCTAAACAGAGCAATAACTTCATCCGGAAGAATAACTTCAATTCCGGGCTCTACCATCAATGCGGACCAACAACACAACCTAAACATGATTCAAGAACCTTTACAAGTCTGTCTGAATGTCCGGATACATCCGCACTTCCTCTACTTACTGGGATCTCTTGTCTTCCTCATCCGGAACTTCAAGAACACAGTCTGTCGCCACTGTCATAATGCAATAGGTACTTCCGGACCTCCAAATCATACACAAACCAGAATGACACATCACAAGGACATCCCAAACACTCCGTCCAATCCGCAGATTAGGATGATACAATTCCGGACCTCACCGGACCTTTTTGTGATCCTCTGTCACCTCCGGATACTTGCCGGACCCGGTTCTATACCGGCAGCCATAACTCCTTCAGATCTTCATGCGGACCTCTGAAATCCTAACTGTAGCATCTCAAGATTCATATCTACTAACCCTTTAATCCGCATCCTCCGGTTCTCATCCTATACAGTATATTTACCTTCTTCTCATCACTGTTCTTCACTGTTCCTGACTGAGGCTAATTTTCTCAATATCCTCAGCACAAAGCTCATCAAATCCTTCTTGTCAGTGCAGTATGAGTATGTTGACATCAATGACAACACTGGCTCACCTCATACTTGCCAACAATCTCCCCCTTTGTCATTGATGGCAACATATGATGTGAAAAACCATCAGGACAAGAACTTCTCTTTTCTGTCACAGCTCACCCTATCAACAACAACTCTTCACATGTCTTCCTTTGCTGCTCCCCCTTTGATCATCAACCACTTGTTTTTTCACATGTCTTCTCTCCCCCTTTGACATCAATGGCAAAGGGCTCATACTTGCAACTCTTATGCATCAGAATAATACCAGCTGCTCCCCCTTAGTTGCAGCTCCCCATTAGTCCGGATCACAAGATATGACTGTGATTGCCACCGGACTGATGCACATCAGTGCATCTTAGTTCATCACCGGAGGGGCCATGACCCCTAACTTCTCCCGGAGATATTCAAAAGAGTCCTTGGGAAGAGGTTTTGTAAAGATATCTGCAATTTGATCCTTGGAGGGAACATACTCCAATCTGACTTCTTCCTTGTTTACTTGTTCTCTCAAAAAGTGAAATTTGATAGATATGTGTTTAGTCTTAGAATGCAATACCAGATTCTTGGAAATATTAATTGCACTTGAATTATCACAGAAAATTGTAATAGGCTCCTCATATTCAACTTTGATGTCTCTTAGCATCTGCTTCATCCACAAGATTTGAGTGCAACTACCTGCTGCTGCAATGTATTCTGCTTCAGTTGTAGACAGAGATATTGCATCTTGTTTCTTGCTTAGCCAAGAAACCAATCTCTTCCCCAAAAAGAATGCTCCACCACTAGTGCTCTTCCGGTCATCCACATCTCCTGCCCAATCTGCATCTGTGTAAGCATGAAGAGAGAAATCCGGATCTCTAGGATACCATAGACCATACTCAACTGTCCCTTTCAAGTATCTAAAAATTCTTTTGATGGCCATAACATGAGATTCTCTAGGATCAGCCTGGAATCTTGCCACAAGACCAACAACTTGCATTATATCTGGTCTAGTTTGAGTGAGATACAACAATCCACCAATCATTGATCTATACTTTGTCTGATCTGCCTTTGGAGAATCATCATCTTTGCTTAACTTACATCCGGTTGCCATAGGAGTGTTCATAGGCTTTGAGTCTTCCATACCAAATTTTTTTAACAATTCTTTCACATATTTGGTCTGAGAGATGAAGATCCCTTCTTTTGTTTGAGTAATTTGCAGACCCAAGAAGAAATTCATTTCACCAAGCATAGACATTTCAAACTCATTTTTCATCTGATTTGCAAAAGTTTTACACATACTATCTCTTCCTCCAAAAATGATATCATCCACAAACACTTCAACAATCAGAATGTTTTCATGATCAATTTTGAAATATAAGTTGCTGTCAGCAGTACCTTTGTTGAATCCAATCTGCACAAGATGCTTATCCAACCTTTCATACCATGCTCTTGGGGCTTGCTTCAATCCATACAAAGCTTTCTTCAACTTGCAGACCATATCATTATTATCAGACAATTGAAATCCATCCGGTTGTTCAATGTAGACTTCTTCTTCCAGATCACCATTTAGGAAGGCAGACTTGACATCCATCTGATATACCTTGAAATCTTTGAAGGCAGCAAATGCAAGAAGTAATCTGACTGCTTCAATTCTTGCTACCGGAGCAAAAGTCTCTTCAAAGTCAATTCCTTCTATTTGAGAGTAGCCTTTGCAGACCAATCTAGCTTTGTTTCTGATTACTTCACCAGCTTCATTTAGTTTGTTCCGGAAGACCCACTTGGTTCCAATTACATTCCTGTCTCTAGGTCTGGGAACAAGATCCCAAGTATGATTTTTCTCAATTTGCATCAGTTCATCTTCCATCGCTTTGGTCCAATTTTCATCATTGCAGGCTTCATTCATTGTTTTAGGTTCAATCTTTGAAATCAGACAACATTCATTCTGATCTTGAGCAATATTCCTTCTAGTTTGTACACCTTTGCTTCTGTCACCTATGATCTGATCTTCAGAGTGATTCAGTTTTACATACCTTGGAATTTTGGGAGTATCCAGTACTGCTGTTTCTTGATCAGGCTCATTCAAACCTAACTCTTCTTCCTGATTTACCGGATCAGGCTGACTCTGTTTCACCGGAGAGGATTGAGTTCCTTGAACACTATCTTGGTCATCTTCATCAAATTCATAAAATCTTGAAGGCTTCTCAATTCCTTCATCAACCTTTACATTGGTACTTTCTATCATTTTCCTCAATCTCTTATTGTAACACTGGTATGCTTTGCTTTGAGTGGAGTAGCCCAAGAAAATTCCTTCATCACTTCTAGCATCAAACTTTCCTAGATCTTCATCTCTTTTAATATAACACTTGCTACCAAATACCCTGAAATATTTCACAGTAGGAGTGATGCCAAACCAAAGTTCATAGGGGGTCTTACCGGTGTTGTTTCTGATTTGAACTCGATTGAGAGTGTAGACTGCAGTGCTGATAGCTTCTTTCCAAAACATTTGAGGAACATTTGCTTCCAACATCATTGTCCTAGCAGCTTCCTGGATGGTCCGATTCTTTCTCTCAACTACTCCATTCTGCTGTGGAGTCTTAGGAGCAGACAACTGTCTCCTTATACCCTGTTTCTCACAAAAGTCAATGAATTCACCAGATGTAAATTCACCACCTCTATCAAACCTTAGACACTTTAGTTTCAATCCGGTTTGATTCTCCACCATAGCTTTGAAGATTTTGAACTTCTCAAAAGCTTCTGATTTTTCTTTTAGAAAGGTAACCCACATCATCCGGGAATGATCATCAATTAACAACATGAAATATCTATCACCTTGCAGACTCTTGATTCTTGTCGGACCACATAGATCAGTATGTACTAATTCCAACAATCCGGTAGAAGACTGATCTTTGCTTTTAAAAGAGACTCTGCTTTGTTTGCCTAACTGACATTCTTTACACACACTGTTTGTAGGTTTTATCAACTTTGGAAGATCTCTCACAGCCTGAGTATTGCTTATTTTGATGATGTTATCAAAATTTACATGACACATTCTTCTATGCCATAACCAACTCTGATCAATTTGAACAAACAAACAACTTTTATTTGAACCAACCAGATGAAAGATGTTACCTCTTGTCTGAGTACCGGATGCAATTTCAGTTCCGGAGCTTGTAAAGATTCTGCATTTTCCATTCTTGAACCGGAGATCATAGCCTTTGTCCACTAACTGACCAACACTGAGAAGATTGTGCTTCAATCCTTCAACATATAGTACATTACCTGTTTTGCTCTTACCATCAAAGGAAATAGTTCCCCTACCTCTGATTCTGCCTGCAGAATTGTCACCAAACTTTACCATTCCTCCTTCATATCTTTCCAAGTCTAAGAACTTATTCTTGTCACCAGTCATATGGTGAGAGCATCCACTGTCAATAACCCAATCATCCTTTTCTTCCACTTGAGCAGCCAAGGCTTTTTCAACAACTTTGTGATTGACAGATTCAGAGAGTAAGGAATCTTCTTCCTTGATGGCTATAAACACCCACTCATTTCCGGATTTGCTTCCTGGATCTGATTCATCATCTGTTACTCCTTCATTGTCATCTTCTTCATGAACATAATAGCAATTCTTTTGAAACCTTTGTCTGTGAGTATTAGATCTTGCAGATCTTTCCGGACATCTTGAGGCAAAATGACCAATCTTATTGCAGTTAAAACACTTAAAGGGTAGTTTTCCTTCATACTTACCGGATCCTCTTGGCAGTCTCTTTGCAATGAGGGCTTCAAGTTGAGCTGTTTCTGCTTCTTCTTCTTCCATGTCTCTTCTTGCTTGATCATACCATGACATTTTCCTTGATGAGTTTTCACCCGGATCAAATCTCTGTTTGCCTTTCACATAGGCACTGGCTTTGAAAGCAGATTCAGTCTTGGGAGGATCATCTCCAAACTCGGTCATTTCAAATGCAGCTAGTTTGCCAGCCAGTTGTTCTCTTGTGACTGTTGTGTGGGCTCTGAATTCATCAATGGCAGCAACTTTGATTTTGTAGGCAGCAGGAAGGGATCTTAGGATTTTGCAAACAATCTCATTTTCATCTAGAGTTCCACCAGCATTTCTGATTCCACATACCAACTCATTTACCCTTGGCATAAAGGTAGTAATGTTTTCATCATCTCTCATTTTCAATCTTTCAAATTTCCCTTTCAGACTTTGCAATCTTGCACTTTTGACAAACTCATCTCCTTCATACAGAAGTTCTAGTTTAGTTAGGATCTCATATGCAGTTGGTAGGTCAATGACATTCGAGAGATCTGAGTCATTCAATGCGCTTAGAAGAGCTTCCTTAGTCCGCAGATTGTTTTCAGCTTCTGTGGTTTCATCTGGAGTTGTCGGACCACCTTGTGGGGGTATATATGGTTTTGAAATCATAGCCAAGTATGCTTTTCCCATACATTCCAAATGACACTTCATGCGACCTTTCCAGAGAGTGAAGTTGGTTCCATCGAACTTCGGACTATCCTTCTTGTATGACGACATCCTGGATCACCTCAAGCGGTTAAGCTCCTATCAGAGGAACTTGGCTCTGATACCAATTGTTGGATTTAGGGCATACAACTGAGAGGGGGGGGGTGAATCAGTTGTATAGAACTTGTTCTCTTTTAAACACTTAATTCTCTGTTGTTAGTTAGCAGCATATCAAATAATCATTCATGGAAGCACAATACATAAACACAAGAGCAGATAAGCATCAACACCAAGATTTTGACGTGGAAAACCCAGTTAAGGGAAAAACCACGGGGTGATTAACCCAAGAATTATTCTCTGTTAGAAGAATAAGAAGAAATGAATGGCACATGCCAATAAGGGCTCACTGCCCGAGCACACTGCTCACAAAGAGGCCCACTGCCTACAAGGAGACACACTGTCTACAAAGTGATGAAAATCACAGTCTTGAACTGGAGAACGACATCTCTACTATGTCCGGATCAGTTCCAATTAAGCCCAACAATCTCTGCTCTGCCTTTCGCACCTTTCTTTGCTATCTCCTACTCATCCACATTCCACACCCTGAAATGAATTCACAAATCACTATTTATACAAGACATCGACTTAGGAACAAGCATCTAAGTCGGCAAACAACCATAGGAGTATCCGCAAGATGAATAACACATCCGGTCGGCTATCACAAGAACATTCGCAGGATGAACAACTCATCCGGTCGGCTAAACAGAGCAATAACTTCATCCGGAAGAATAACTTCAATTCCGGGCTCTACCATCAATGCGGACCAACAACACAACCTAAACATGATTCAAGAACCTTTACAAGTCTGTCTGAATGTCCGGATACATCCGCACTTCCTCTACTTACTGGGATCTCTTGTCTTCCTCATCCGGAACTTCAAGAACACAGTCTGTCGCCACTGTCATAATGCAAGAGGTACTTCCGGACCTCCAAATCATACACAAACCAGAATGACACATCACAAGGACATCCCAAACACTCCGTCCAATCCGCAGATTAGGATGATACAATTCCGGACCTCACCGGACCTTTTTGTGATCCTCTGTCACCTCCGGATACTTGCCGGACCCGGTTCTATACCGGCAGCCATAACTCCTTCAGATCTTCATGCGGACCTCTGAAATCCTAACTGTAGCATCTCAAGATTCATATCTACTAACCCTTTAATCCGCATCCTCCGGTTCTCATCCTATACAGTATATTTACCTTCTTCTCATCACTGTTCTTCACTGTTCCTGACTGAGGCTAATTTTCTCAATATCCTCAGCACAAAGCTCATCAAATCCTTCTTGTCAGTGCAGTATGAGTATGTTGACATCAATGACAACACTGGCTCACCTCATACTTGCCAACAAAACATTATAATCATATTGATAATATTTAATATTAAATCAATTTTATAATTTACACAAATATAACATCATGATAATTACCTTCACATATACGAAATTTTCTCAAAGTAAAACAATCATAGTAAATGTTTGCTAATCTAGAATAATTATATAGTCCATAAAATGAGATGTGACAAGATATTGGATTTCCTAAGGCCCGTGGAAAGAAGGCCAGATTTAGGCATCCAACACAACTGGGGAGACTTCATTCTCCATTCTAACTATATAGTCCTAAGAGTCTATGGATGCCCAATAGGACCACATGTCCTACATAAATTTGTACCCATGAGAATTGGTTTCTTGGAGGTCATCTGGCAGCTTGCTGAGTCAGATAAAGCACATTTGTAAAATCAGAAGAAGGGTTCCTTCTTTCCTTATTTGACAGTTTTCTCTGATTTTAGGATGAACAAAGAGGGTTTTGAGAAATTATATGAAAAATTTCAAACTTTTAGGATAGATCATGTACAAGCAAGAAATTCTAACCTTGAGGGTTTCATTAATAACCTTAGGAGAAATATCAAAAGATCTCGGTTCAACCATTGCCCTTACTATTTTGAAGATGTGTTGAGGAATTGCTTAAATGAAAAGGAAATAAATGAAAGAAAGGTTAAGTTGACAACCTTTTAAAAAAATTAAGATGCTAAGAAGAAGAGGGATGCCTCCTACAAAGGAGCATATGTAGAGATTGCAAACCCAATTTTAAGGATTCAAACAATTTTGGAAAACATTGACAAAATAATTGGGGAAGATCTACCAATTGAGGGGAGGGCAAAGGGTAAGGCTTCTATCATAGAAGAGAGGCCCTCTTATCAGCCTCCAAGTGCTAGTTCATGCAGATATTCTTTTAGAAGAAAACTCAAGGGTGTGGTAATAAGAGAGCAAGCTCAGAAATCTCCCCCACATGCACAATTACCCCCATCACCTCCACCAGTGCAACAAACACCCTCTTCTCTAGCAAATCATGTAGATCTTGATTCTCCCCTTAGGGAGCTATCTCCAAAAAGAAAAAGGGAAGATAAGTCTCCTCTTGTGCATTACCCAATTGCCCCTAAAGAGGATGATGATTATGAATTAACAGGGGATGATGTGATCATTACAATACCTTGCCCATAGAGGGATGAGAATGCGCAACCACCCCTAAATAGAATGAGTAAAAGCATTATGGAGGGAAGGGATAACATAGATGCTATAAGGGAGTTGGCATTCAACAATTTCATGAATGATGAACAGTTTATTAAAACCTAGGAATTTGCTGATTTCATCTGGAGATGTAGAAGGGATGAGTTTGCTAAGAGACTCGAGGAAGAAATGGCCAAGTCTCTACAAGAGACACATGAACAAGTCTCACAAAGAATACTATCACAAATGAAATCTAAGGCCAAAGACATCACCCCTGAAGAGGGCAGATGTAAGGTCAAATAGATTGGGATTCTATTGCTCCCTGAGTGGGATATTACTTCTGCCATCATCCTAGATACTATTAGAAGACAAGACTAAGAGGTCTTCTCTTCAGAGGATGAATCTATAACTACATTATCTAGTGTAGGTTTTAATCCCAAGTGGGAAACTTTGGTAATTTGGGCTTTAGCCCGTAATACTAAAAAACCACTAGTTGTTGAGCCTGATAAAGATTTGAGAGGAAGCTTGATTATCAAAAGAGTATCTGATACCCCTGTAGTTGAGGAAACAACAATGGCAGTAGATGTTGCTACGTTTAGTAGGGAAACAACAAATGCATTGTAGAGTAAATATGATAAACTACTACAGGAACATATGGAGGTACTAAATGAGTATAATAAGTTGAAGGTATTGGAAGCTCAGTGGCAACAACAACAACAAGTAGCAACTTCTACCCCTTCAACAACATTAGTAATAAGAAGTGCAGGGACTATGGTTGCTAGTTCTTCATCAACTCTACCACCAAAGTTTGGACTTGAGAAGGAGAATGAAGAACTAAAAGAGAAGATAAATGCCTTTGAAGAAATTTTTATGAATTTTAAGGAAGGTCAATAGGAGATAAACCATCATATTCTTTCAAATGTGTTGGGACATTTAATAAGCAAGATTTTGAAGAAGTTGGAAAATGTCCATGTAAGTTAGGGAAAATCAGGCATAAATCACTAACATCAATCATAAAATCCTAACTCAACAATGGAGTACAAAATAAACATATAAATTCAAAGGATAAAGCAACTAAATCTAAATCTCTATGCTAAGCTTGGTTCTCCTCCATTTCTCTTCTCCATTTTGCATAGGATGCAAAATATCGAAGATTGTGGTTCTTGGATGAATGTTGATTGCTCACTTCAGCAGCATAACACTAACATGAAGATGAATGATTAGAGGATATAAAATTATTTTGGCAACATGATGTTTCTTGTAGATGGATGCCTTCCCAAATGGATTGGGTGAATCTTTATTTATAGGAAAGGAGTGATATGAATGAACGACTAGGATTAAAAGGTCATTATGTGATATGGACGACTAAGATTAAAAGATGATTTGACTTTGGATCCCTTCATTTAAGAAAGGTAGTGGAATGAGAAGTGTGTGGATAAGAATAAAGGTGACCTAATTTAAATAATAAAATTATTTAAATTAGTTGGTAGTATGATAAAGCATTAAATGAAAGTTGTAGTATGGTTGTAGTATGACACATAATTCAAATATAAAATTACTTTAATTATGAGAGAGGGACATGTGTTGGAATGGGGTTGAAGGTGAGGACTAATTCAAATATTTTATTTATATTAGTTGGTAAATGGGAGAGGGATAATTTAAATAAATATTTTATTTATTTAAATTAGAGGAAAGGTGGGAAATTAAATAAATATTTAGGATTTATTTAATTGATTGGCTAGTGGGATAAATGGGATTAGTTAAATAAATAAGATTTATTTAACTAATTAGGTGATAGAGGGATTATGCAAGGGACCTAGGACAAAATGTCATAAGAGACCTTAAGTAATGTATCAACAAGGTGATGTTGTAAGACATGGAAAATTTTAGGTGTCTACATTTTGCCTCTCTTTGAGATGATGTTATGACTAAGATAAGTAACATCATTTCAAAGAAGGTAAGGTATGTATTGAGGAAAAGGATGCCCCAGCCACTTTAAAGAGTGAGAAGGAGGAATGGATGAAGAAATGGGATATGATGATATAAGTATAGGATGATGCCCCCTCGAGAGGATAGGTAGGTTGGACAAACACAGGTATGCTCTCGAAATAAAATGAAATGATAAAGGATAACTAAGAAAATGGAGGATGCAAGATAATGGATGGATGAAAGAGATGAATGATAAGTTAGGCTACCATGAAGTGAGCAATCATATAGTTTGATATAGCACTGGACATTATGCACCAAGGTATAAGGTCCCCTGGGTGATGATGTGTCTTGTGCACCCAACCTAATACAACCTTGTCTAAACGTATGAGGAAGAAAATTTAGATAATTAAAGTCCTAATGCACAAAAGGTATGATATGACCTTAGATGCAAAGGATAGTACAAAAAGTTATTCCAACATACACAAGATATAAATATTAGCTGGAAAGATACAGATTTAATACAAATGCAAGATAAAAATGATAACACAAACAAGAAAGCAAGCAAGCATGCACAAATGATACAAAAACAAACAAGGTATTACCCCTGTCAAGCTATAAACCAATGATTAATTGATTGATTGATTGATAATGATAATGATGTTTGGTTTCCGGAATGAGACACCTCGTATAAGACGCCTAGTCTGGTTTTGAAAGTGTGACAACCTATATAAGACAATTGATATGATTGATTTGTGATGACTATTGATTGATTAATTGATTGATTGATTGGGTTTACAACAAGGCTAGGATCAAGACCATTGATGTGATTGGATAGTTTGAAAAGATTGATTGACTTGATTGGTATGGATTGATGATGACTTGCATTTTGTATTTATTGGATTGGATTTTTGATCTGATGATTGGAGTGTGATGAATTGATTTGATTTGATTGATTTTAATGAATTGATTTGATTTGATTTGATGAATTGGATTGATGTGACTTGATTTGATGGATTGGATTGATGATGATTATTTTTTTTGTTTTTGTATTTTGGAAATGTTTGGATTTGTTTTTGTGTTTTGTTGAATGTTTTGATTTTTTTGAATTTTTGAATGTTTTGATTTTTTTGGATTTTTGAAAATTTTGATTTTTTGGAATTTTGAATGTTTTGGGATGGCATTGGATGACAATTTGGATAGTTTTTATGCTAGACACCAATGGCAAGGGAAAACTAGGATAGAATGCATGGATAAAAGGATGTGTAATAGTAGATAAGATGGAAGACTCATGATAGATGGATGGATAAAAGGATAGGTGATAGTGGATGGAAGACTCATGCTATATGGATGGATAAAAGGATAAGATATAGTGGAATGGAGGTATGTATCATAAGGGAGCTAGGATGTGATCTCCAAAGACTATGTTGCATAGGAATAACATGCCCCATTCTAGGTATAATGCTTAGGGTTTTACATGACAAAGCTTATGACAATAGGGTGATGATAGAATTGGTTGGAAATGATGAGGTATATCAAGAGATATCCAAAACATTTGTCAACATTTTGCCCCCATATCTTTATCAAGATCAAAAGGAGGAAGGGAGGATGGATGGATTCAATATGATAGGTATATGGGTGTAATGGATACATATAGTAAGATAGGATGGTATGGAAATGGTATGATGGGATAGATAGTTTTGATGAGATAATGTGCCCCCAAGTGTAAGTGTCATAGATTATCAACCTACACATGATGCTTGTTTTCCATGTTTTCATCATGGTACTTATCCAAGGTTCCACCAAGAGTGGTTTTCACCATTGGACAAAGGGATTTCTCTTTACTATTTTGATTTTTCTTTTTCTTTTTGGTTTGAATAGTTGGATCAGATAGGTGGATATGGATAAGAGGGACTCAAGAATCTAGTTCCATGAAAGGTGATAGTCTGATTAGAGATGGATTTCATCGCATGGACCATGTCAAATTTCATTATGCTCATAGATGTTGGTAGGAGATTGCATGAGAGGGAGATGGATTATGTAGATAGTGGATTATAAAGGTTTATGCATGGAAGGATAGTGGATTATGTATGTAAAGATAGTGGATTATGATGTGGATAATGGAGGGTTTTATGCAAAAGCATGGACCATAGGGATAGGATGGGGGAGATATGTAGGATAGTGGATGAAGGATGGGGAGATGGAGGTATGTGGAAATGTTGCAGAATTGAAGGGAACCAAGACCAACAGTTGCACACACTGTGATAAACATTGAAGCTTTTAATTTGGAGAAGGTGTAGGAAGCAATGGAGATGGGTTCTTAGAGGATGGTCGATGTAAGAATTTAGGTACCCACATAGACCTAGGATTTTTATGACTTTTGTATTGCTTGTGGGATGAAGGAATTTGAGACTTTTGAATGAAATGGGATTTTTAGGGTTTTTGGATGGAAGAGGATTGTTGAGATTTTTTGAGATGTGGATGCTTCATTTAACTTGCTTCATTTTTGCTTAGGGACCCAAACCATTTTAGTTTTGGCCTTTTCTTTTGGAGGTATGGGCTTGTATAGCCTTTTGGATGGATTTTTCTTTGGTTCTTTGTATTTGTGCCCTAAGGCATTAGGATTTTTTTCTTTATGGGTAGAGGCATCCAAATTTTTATGTTTGAATCCCTTAGGATTGGTGGAAGCTTCTTGTTTAGATGATGTGTGCATTGATTGGTCATAATTGAGAATGTAAGGGGATTTATGGATGGATGGATTAAAAGAGGATTTATGGATAAATGTATTAAAAGTGAATTTTTAGATAAATGGATAAGGGGATTGGATGATAGGGATATTAGTCATTGGGAGAAGTGGAGGTAAAGTGGATGGAGGGATATTAGGAGTTGGAAGTAGTGGAGGTAAAGTGGATGGTGGAAGGTGTATGGTCGCATGCTTTTGGGATTTGTAGGATGATGGAGGTGGAATGGAAAGATATGTCTTGGGGGTATGATAGGATGCATGGGATTTGAGATGAAAAAGAGTGGATTTAGGAGGAATGGAGGAAGTACCAACATCTTGAGATTGTTTTCCTTGGGGTGTATATCCAAGGCCATATGAGTGTGGAGGGATGTTGACATGGATAGACTCCAAAATACCTTGTTCATGAAGGCCTAAGCCTTTACCTTGATTATTAATTTTTTGAGGTATGCGATAGACAATGGGACTATGGGTGTTTTGAACATTAGACATGAGCTCATTATTTGATGGAGAGGGGAAAGTGGATAGAGGGTGTTGTTGTCCTAAGGAGGAACACTCATGAATGAAGGTGGTAAGACCAATAGGATATGTTGGTGGATTTGCAATATGGTTGATACTGGATGAGGAAGGATCACTAGGATCTTGATTATCATTATACTCACTAAGATCCAAGCTATTTGTTTGATCATCTATGTTTTCTTGGGAGCCAAGTGTCTCATCAAGGGAAGTGGATGTTGTTGTATCATGGATAGGGATAGATGGAAGATGGATAGAAGTAGTTTGGATGTCTTGGTCATGGATGGTTATGGGATTATGGAGAGGTGGAGTGATTATCTCTTGACCATGGAATGCATAAAGTTGACTAAGAGGATCATCATGGCTTTCTTGATCATAGATAGGATCTTAATCATAGATGGGATCTTGATCATAAATAGAATTAAGTGTGATATGGATGGGATCAATTTGGTCATGGATAGATTCTTCATAGATAATATTTTGATCATAAAGAAGGTATAGATTGTGGATGGGTTGAATGGAATGTTGAGTGTTGGTTTGTCATTGATGTCAAATGTGTTGGTCTTTGTTTGTAGATGGTGTCTGTTGATTGGAGAACAAGATCTTGTTTTGGTGTTGATCTTCAACTGGGTCTGTATACACCTAAAAATGACATGACTCTACTTAAATAAATATTTTAAATATTTCTTTCATCTTCATATTCCTCTATCAATAAATAAATAAATAAATTTATTTATTTGATTCACTTCCTCTCATTTAATTAAATAAATTACATTTAATTAGTTAATTAAATTCATCCACATCAACTTTATTCTTCTAAAATAATTAAATAATTTTAATTATTTAATTAAATCTTTTATTCTTCCATATTTAAATGAAATGCAATTTTATTTAAATCAAATCTTAAATCTTCACAAAAATAAAATATATCTAAATATTTTATTTATTTCCTCTGAATCTTCTAAAAATAATTAAATAAATCTATTTATTTAATTATGCTTTCTTATCTTCTAAAAATCTTCAAAATCTTCTAAAAATACATTCCTCTTGTCATACAAAAAGCAAAAGCTAAGTTAAAGCAATTTTAAAGCAACTTTGCTCTTAAATTTAGAAAAATAAATTCTAATTTAAGAAAAACAAAATCATCCTCATCAAGAAAGCAATTAACTCAACAAAGCTTTTTTTTGAATGACACATGTCCTTCTATTGATTGCACATTCTTCAACTATCCTCCTCAGTTGATCTTCTCATTTCTTCTCAACCATTGATCTTCCTTCACTCAAATCTATAAATACAACCCTCTTCTTCTATCTTTCATATCCATCGCTTGAGTAAACTTATGCTGCAAAAACACTAGCACACCTTTGGCACCCCTATTATCACTTCATCTATCATCCATCAATAGTGAGTTGAAGCTCATCTTCAATCACACAGTGTATCATAGCCAACTTCATCTTGTCATCTTGAGGACATCGAAGCAAGGAAGCAAGCTTCTTGAGGGCCAACATTCATCTCCATCAAGATCAAGACAGAAAAGGCGAGCAATGGAAGGCGTAAGGTAAAGGTTGTAAGTATCACTTTTGTTTGTTTTAAAATCTCCTTTTCCTTCAGATTTCATTGATTTTTAGGTTTATATTCTTAAATTGATTATCCCATTTTTACCCTCACATTTTGGCACCCACCGTGGAGCCCTTGCCCCTTCATCTAATGAAAATCTAAGTTTTCTTGTAGACAGGTTCTGTACAGGTGTCACACAGGCTTCTAAAAGGTTAATCTGGTGCATCTGTGTAATCTCACGATGCTTCTATTCTTTGTTTCGACGCATGCAAAAGTTTGGCGCAAATATTCTCTATACCAGTGCTTCTGTCTTCTATTTTGGTGCCTGCAATCTCCCGGCGCATCCATACTCCTAGACGGTTCATACAAGTCCTGTTCCGGTGCCTGCATAACTACAACGCATATACCTTGATTTACAGTGCTTTCATACTGTATAACAACACATTTATTAAAATGACACATTTGTCTCTTCTTATAACACTTTTGACACCTGTCTTAGTGCATCTATAAAATGATGCATGCTAGCTCTGTTTTTGTGCATTCAGACTGCATAGCGGCGCTTCTGTCTTGCACTGTGGTTGTAGGGTTTCATCTAATTTTTATGTTTGAACTAACATTTGTCTTGCAGGATTAGTGGCTGGATTAGATCATTTAGTTGCATTGATTAGTTCATTTAGATTAATTAGGGGAAAAAGTAAAAAAAAATGCATGCATGCAACTTTCACGTAGTCCATAACTAGGAAGACAGTAATTGAACCACTGCTATATCTGCATATTGCTATCTTCTTTAGTTATATCATTGCTATCTTACAAATGAGAAAATGAACAATTCTATCTTTTTAACAACTTCAAAGTTAACAAATGCGTGAGTGCACAAATAGATAACCCATTTAGTTGTTTTCTTTTTAACTAGGTTTGGATTAATCAGTGTTCTATGTGCTTATCGAATGACAATAGGCTTATGCTCTCCACTTAACTAGGTGACCAGAATGCCAGACTTGTTATTCCATTTGTTTAACCTTTAGAGGGGCCTGCCCTTGGATGGACACCTATCCAAGTGGGAAAGACCCCGAGTGGTAACAGGCTAAAGCCAAGCCCTACCAATCCACTTAAAATAAATTGTGCTTGAGGTGAAAACCTCCTACAATGAGTGTTGTTGTGTTACACTGACGACCAACCTCCCCCAAAACCCTCTAAGGCGTAACCCTTTGAGGCTGGGAGACTCCATAATGGAGAGTAGTGCCACCGTATGTGTAACCACTCGAATAGTTGCCTTGACTACGAACCAACTGTGTAGTATACCAAAAACCCTTTTTTGTTGACACAAAGGGCAGAGCTCTTGAAGCGGCCTTGATTCATGTGATTCTTAGTAGAGGTAGCAGGGACAATCCTATGGTTTGGTGGGGGTACAAGCCTAAGGAAACCCATATTTGGTATACATGAGAAGTGAGTGCCATGGAGGGGATCCGGTGCTACCAGATCCTGGAGCTACACACTTTGAATATGCACATCTAGAGGATTCAACAAATACTGTCCTATCCAGCCTAGGGTGTACTTATTTTTGAGTCAAAATAGTCCAAAAATACACAAAAATAAGAAAAGATAAAATCATGAAAACTTCTATGTGTTTGCTGTGTTTTTGCCATAATTAAACATTAGAATTCTCAAAAACACCAAGTTTTCAAACCAAAAAATAGGAAAATCTTGAAAAACATTCCAAAAACTTTGAAAAACCAAGATAAAAACTAGAGTTGTGCATTTGACACGACCTGTGGTGCATCTAATCAGACTTTTAGCATATTTAAACTCTGTTACAGTACATTTGAAACATCACCAGTATTGCGCATTTGATCAGGCTTGTGGCGCATTTGAACTATTTTGTGGCACATTTACTGTTGCACATCTAATCCAGAGAGTAAATCCATACCTTCCAAGAAAAAAATTGTCAACTGTTCAAATCCATTTCAAAACCTATCTCAAATTATTCCAAAATCTAATTAAGATCTTGCAAAATAAACCATTTCCCTCTCTTTCCACACCTTAGCTACTTTTTCATCCAAACTCTCACAAAATTCTTCCAAAATTCAACGAGGTTAGAACCAAGCTCTTCTTGATCATATCAAACCTCAAACAATCCTAGTGAGTCTCCAATATCAAGGATCACTTATCCTTTTCTCGAGGAACTCCACTAGGGGATTTGTGTAAGACTAGTCCACATCAAGTAAATGGATTTCTATCATCCTTGCTTTGACTATCGTTTTGTTCATCCACTTGTTTGACACCAATTGATCTAAGAAGAACCTTTCTAAAATCTTGTCACCTTGTAGCACCTTGTTCAAAACTTTCTCACTCCATCCCATCTCTAGTCACCTTGCATGGTCTTAACACGGTTGTAAAAACAAAAATAGATTGAAATGGCTGTGAAAATTATTCCAAACGCTCACAAAAGTGAAGAAGAAATTTCTATGGAAGAGATCCTTCAAACGCAACATGACCCAAAATTTCAATGTCTATTGGAAAAGGTACTTACCCAAGACCCTACCAAATCCTTTTTACATCTAGGACATCTAGGAGTCAAGTTCCCTAAATATTTTGATGTAGAGACTCTAAAAGAAACTGAGGAAGAAAGAAACCTTGAGGGAAGTAGACATGAGGAAGAAACACCTTTAGACAAAAGTAAAACAACCACTGATTCTACGGATGCCCTAAGTCTAGTAAACTGACAAATCCAAGCTTTACAACAACAATTCATAGACATGAAAATAGGGGCATCGACTAAACATTACACCCTAGAGGATATTTCACCATATCCTTTTGATAGGACCTTAATCATGATACCTTTCCCCTCTAAATTTGAGGTGCCAAAATTTGATAAATATTAAGGAAAGGGTGATCTAAGGGACCACATTAGGGAATTCAATGCTACTTGTCTTGAGGTCACACATAATAACACTTACCTTATGCGACTATTTCCTCGAAGCTTGGGAGGACAAGCCATGGAGTGGTTTTCTAGACTACCACCCGACGTTAAAACATTCAACGAACTTGTGGACAAATTTATCACGCACTTCTCCTATAATATTGGGCATGACACCTCAATCTTAGATCTTTGTAACACCAAGCAAAAAGGTGGAGAGTCTTTCGCCACCTTCCTATAGAGATGGAGACAACTGGCAAGTAAATGTCCACACCAAATGCCTGAAAAACAAATGCTAGAAATGTTTGTCCATAACTTACAAATTGACCTAAGCTATCAGATACAAATCCAATGTCCTACTTCCTTTAGCAAGGTCATTGAAATGGGTCTCATCATTGAAAAAGCTTTAATCGCCAAGGGTCAAATAAAGCTAGATAAGGACACTCCTAGTACCAACACCAACACTGACAAACCAAGATTCTAGACAAAGAACAAAAATATTGTGAATGATGGGGTGGTAGATGCCAAGAATGTGGCACCTAAACAACCAATCTTCAATTTATCGACTCCTCAAAATGAGTCCCCACAAAACAAACCAAGAAACACTGAATCACAGTTTACCAACTTTCAACCTAGGAGAAAGTTTACACCTTTGGGAGAATCATTGGAAACTGCCCTACAAAAGTTAATCTCAAATAAAATCATAACACTTCCCTCAGCACAAGAATATGAACCAAAAATCAAACCCCATTGGTGGAATGACAATGATTTCTATGAATACCACCGAAACAGGGGGCACAAAACCAACGATTGCATTGCGCTCAAGCACACTATCCATAATTTAATCGAGAAAAATAAAATATCCATTGATGGACATACCTCTAATAGTGATCATCAGGCATTCAAAGATCATCTTCCCAACTATGAGCAGGGAGGACCTTCCAACAAAAATAATGGTGGATCTAACAACGCAAATTACATAAACGTCGACTTTGACTATGTGGTTAACCATATCTTGAAAAGTGATTCACACATCAATTTGATCACTATAAACAAGGATCTGGATTGCAATTTTGTCACCCGCAGTAATAGAGTCACTCTTAGAGGAGCCTCCGCCCCTCCGGCTAATCAATCAGTATCTTGGATCAGTTACATAAGACACCTGCATATATCTCTATTCTGGAACTTCTACGTCTATCCCTGTCTGATAGGGCCATTCTTGACAAAGCTTTAGCAGAAGCCTCTATTCCAATGAACCTTGCTGAAGAACAGTTCCAAACCATGGTAGGTCACATTACCTCACCTCACTCCCTATCATTCATTGAAGAGGATGACATGCCAATCACTCAACCCCATAACGCCTCTCTTCATATCGAAGCCTGCATACACAAACACAAGATAAAGAGGGTCCTAATCGATGGAGGAGCTGGTTTGAATATTTACACCTTGAAGCTAATCCTTACATTGGGGTTTTCGGAGAAGGTTATAGATCCAAAAAGGAAAATCACTATCAAAGCCTATGATGAAGAGGAGAGAACATCCAAAGGAATTGTTACTTTACCGATCAGAGTGGGACCTGTAGTAAAAGATGTGGCTTGTCCTAGCATACAACATTCTTCTTGGAAGACCATGGATACATGCTCTGAAAGTAATACCTTCAACATACCATCAGTGTATCAAGTTCCCCTATGAAGGCCAAGAGATCACCATCCAAGGTGACCCCAATCCCTTTCAGTACTGCAACTCCATTCAATTGAAACCTGAAGTTGTAATCCCTAACAACCATGCCTCTGCTTCTTCATCATCTTGTGTTGACCCAACTACACTTGCTTCCTCTTCAAAGCCATCCCAACCTGACCTCAAACTCAAAGATAAGGGCTTGGGTTAGTACACAATTTCCCAATCCCTCTGATTAGCACAACTCCCCCTATCTCCAAGATCATATGGAAGACCCATTCTGAGCAAACCTAAAGTAGATAAAGATATCAAAGGACCATTTGTCAAATAGGGAAGCCTTGAAGATGAGAGTGATGAAAAAGATATCCTGCAATGGCTATACAAGGATGAAGGCAGTTCATCGACACAACATGACCATCCCACTATACAGACTGCACAATGTGGTCAAGGTTTCCAAATGTTGCAAAGAATGGGCTATGAAGGACACGGTCCACTCGGTGCAAGAAAGGATGGTATCACTGAACCCATCCAACCTCATACCTTAACAGCTCAGGACACTACAAGACTAGGCTATATTGGCATGTCAAATAAAGGCAAACAACCAGAGACATCCACTAGTAATCCAGTTGAATAAATTCGACAAATGCAACTTCATCATGGGAGTGAAACTGATTCAAATGAATATGAGTGGGACAGTCTATCGGAGCTATCTTGTGATGAAAAGGATATCAATGTTGTCCACGAGTATGACCCAACCCCTGCAAATGAGAGACAAAGTCCAAGGGCTAGACCGCTAGAGTCCGTACGACATAATAACAATAGTGAAAGTCATGAGGAAGGAATGACATGCCCTTGATGGATCCGCTAATAGAGAGTACCATCACAGATTTTGTCTGTGCTTTTAACAACTCTATCCTAACCATCAACACCATCGAACCGGATCAACCCAATGACCCCTTACCTTTGGTACATCCCAAACTCATAGACTGGGACTTACAAGGCACTACCCTTGAGCTAGATACCTTTGAGAATGATGAAGCCATCATAGACTATCTTGAGCTTAGAGATCATATACCCGCAGGGGACCACAGAGTTGGCTATGCTATAGCACTCAATGAGAAGGCCTATTTTGGTGAGAGTGCGAAGCCTTTCAGTCTCAAAAATGTCAAAATGAAAGAAAGATCTAATGGTGAAAACCACTCTGCGGTAGTGTTAGATCATGAAAATAGTAAAAATAAAACCGTATACGACAGTGAAAACCTCTCTGATGCACCCAAGGAGGGAAGGCTTGACCGTCTACCTAATCTTACACATCAGGAGAGATCTTCAATCTTGATAGAACCAACAGAGCCAATCAATGTCAGCACAAGTGATAATCCCAGAATGGTCCACATGGCAAAGGCTTTAACAGAACAAGAAAAGCCAGCCTTTACCGACTTCTTCAAAAGAAAACAAATCAACTTTGCTTGGACCTACGTAGACATGCTAGGGTTAGATCTGAATCTTATAATGCATCACTTATCTTTAGCTCCATGAGCTAAACCGGTTAAGTAACAACTCAGAAAGATGCACCCGCTTGTGGCCGTCATGGTGAAAGAAGAGCTAAAGAAACTATTAGATGTCAGATTTATCAGACCAATAGACTTACCTGAGTAGGTTTCAAACATAGTACTAGTGGATAAACCAGATGGCAGAGTTTGAATATGCAATGACTTCAGGGACCTGAACAAAGCTTGTCTGAAAGATGATTTCCCCCTGCCAAACATTGACATGATTATAGATCTCACAGCAGGTCAGACTATGCTGTCACTAATGGATGGTTTTTCTGGATATACCCAGATAAAAATTACACCTAAAGACCAACACAAAACTGTATTCACATGCCCTTGGGGCACCTATTGTTGGTGTGTCATGCCATTTGGTTTGAAAAATGCCAGTGCAACATATCTTCCACGACATGATGCACACTATAATGGAAGACTATGTTGATGATATTTTGGCAAAATCACTCACAAGAGAAGGACACCTCACCGTATTGGATAAAATCTTCAATAGATTGGAATAGTTTAATGTGCGCCTTAATCAAAAGAAGTGCGTATTTGGAGTTACTTCAGGTAAACTACTTGGCTACATAGTGTCCGCTAATGGAATTGAAGTCGACCCAGCTGAAGTGAAGGCCATCATGGAAATGCCACCTCCTAAGAATCTCACTCAGCTAAGGTCCCTACAGGGAAAACTACAATCTATCAGAAGATTCATTTCGTAATTGGCAGACAAGTGCCACCCATTTTCTCACCTTCTACATAAGAATGTCCCTTTCAAATGGAATGAGTCATGTGAGCAGGCATTTCAACAATTAAAAGAATATCTCATGAAACCACCTATATTGATGCCACCAATTCAGGGTAAACCGTTGCTACTGTACATCTCGGCTACACCAATAGCTTTGGGAGCTCTCCTTGTACAATGAAATTATGATGGGAAAGAACAAGCTAATACTATATTAGTCGAACACTTGTTGGTATGAACTACAATACACACCAATCGAAAGAGCATGTCTCGCTATGGTCTTCGCCTCACAAAAATGGAGACATTGTATGTTGTCTCATTCTGTCCAACTGGTAGCAAAGATTGATCCACTCAAATACTTACTCAACAAGGCAGCCTTAACAGGTAGATTTTCCAAATGGGTCATGCTTCTCAACAAGTTTGATGTCGAATATGTAGATAGGAAAGCAATAAAAGGCCAAGTACTTGCAGATCAGCTGGCAAATGCACCTCTAATAGATGACAGCCCTTTGAGCTTTGAATTTCTAGATGAGTCTATCTTCCACATAAACACAACAATCTAGAAAATGTATTTTGACGGCTCATACACTCAACATGGATCGGGGGCAGGTATCTTATTGATCACACCTAGTGGCTACACAATTCCTAAGTCATATAGCTTAATATTTCCCTGCACTAACAACGTGGCAGAGCATGAAGCCCTAGTCATTGGTATCAAGAAAGAAGTTGAATGGAATATCAAAGAGCTTCAAGTGTATGGCGACTCACAGCTGGTCATAAATCAAGTAAATGATGACTACCAGACAAAAGATGAGAAACTAATCCCTTACAAATGAATGGTAGATGACTTCAAAGAATACTTCATCAAGATCTCTTTTGAATATATACCAAGGATCGAGAACAAAGATGTAGACGCTATGGCAACTATTGCATCTCTCCTTGATATTCTAGATAATCAATGACGTTACGAGTTCTTGGTAGAGCCAGTGCCCTATCCTGCATATGACACCCCCGAATCCCATGTCATTTGCCACATTGTTGGAGTTGATTCCCCCCTCTATGGAAAAATATTTTCCTATCTTAAAGAGAATACCCTCCAACCCGATCTCTCTAGTAACCCAAAATGCACCTTCATCCGTCAGGCATCTTTGTATGCCATTGTCGCCAATACCCCATATCGCAGAGGTCTCGATGGTACTCTCCTTAGATGTCTTGATAGTGAGGAATATCAAATTACCCTGAGCAAAGTGCACGATAGTATATGTGGGACCCATTGTAGTGGCCCTACCCTAGCCAAGAAACTCATACGCATGGGATACTACTGGCCAACAATGGAACAAGATTCCTATCATTTTGTAAAGAAGTACAAAAAGTGCCAAATCCGTGGGAACCTGATACATGCACCAACACAGGAGCTCCAACCATTGATGACTCCTTGGCCTTTCTGTCAGTGGAGACTCGACTTAGTGGGAAAGATTCACCCCTCTTCATCTAGTGGCCATAATATCATAATCACTGCCACTGAGTACTTCACGAAGTGGATTGAAGATGTGCCTTTAGCCAATATCACAGGCAAGTAGATTGCCTCTTTTATCTTGAACTATATCATTTGTCGTTATGGTGTCCCTTTGTCCATTATCACGGATAATGGACAACCTTTCAAAAATCAAGATGTCAGGGAACTATGCAAAAAATTTCATATCCAACACCACTTTTCAACCCCATATTACCCCCAAGGCAACGGCCAGGCTGAGGCATCAAATAAAACTATCTTAAAAATCATAAAGAAGACTGTCAATGATGCTGGCAATGATTAGCATGTCCAATTAAATCCCGTGCTGTGGGCCTACCGCACAAGCATCCACACAGCCACAGATGCAACACCATACTCCCTGGTCTATGGATCTAAAGCCATCTTGCCCATTGAAGTTGAGATCCCATCCTTGCGAGTTTCATTAAAAGGCCTCATATCTAATGAAGAGTATAGAGTAACCAGACTTCAAGAGTTAGAGCTACTCGAAGAGAGAAGGCAACAGACCTTTAACCACCTAAAAGCATACTAGAGATGAATGTCCAAAAGCTACAATCGTAGGATAAAGCCCTGAGTATTCCAAGTTAGTGACCTAGTCCTAAAAGAAAACCCCAGAAATCAGCAAGACAGAGAGAAGAAAGGCAAGTTTGAACCCAACTGGCTCGGTCCCTATGTCATCATTGCAGCCTATGGGTCTGGGGCATATCAATTGGCTACATCTGAAGGTGAACTATTTGATGATCCTATCAACAACATGCACCTTTGCAAGTTCTATACCTCAAAACCCCAATGTAAGGGAGTCCTGAAAAAATCCAAAAATTGAAAAAGTGATAAAAAACAAACAAAACAAATTAAAAAATAAGAAAAAATAACAAAAAAAATCATCCTATGGTGAAAACTTGGTAAACAGGCACCTGGGATAGGTACCATGATGAAAACCTGGCAAACAGGTGTCATGTGTACTCTTGGCTTTTGTGCAAATAAAAGCAAGTGGTGAAAACCTGGTAAACAGGTGCTATCTATGACAAACCATTTCCTCCATTTGTTGTGACTTCATATCTCTTGTGTCCATCGTTGTGTTCATCTTGAACCAGTCCTTTGAACTGTTGTCAAACTACGTCACCTTTGAGATATCATGTAGGCAAGGCCATTTAGCAATGAGCCCCGAAGGCACTAGGTCAGTCCCTTAGGGTCCGTCTTTCCATATTTGTTTGTCCTGTCACCCATAATAAGTCGATCCATTGTCTAAACTGGGGGCAACTCCTCGACCTGGTTACGGATTTGGATCCTTGAATGCCACATGTTCTAAGAGGATACCAATAAGGATTGTGATACCTTTCACTAGACAAACACACACAACAAAACAAGCTTCCCAAAAACAAGAATCTTGACACAAAACATCAACCTATCCAAAGCAAAATAGAAAACCATACCGCAACACTTCAACCAATTCTATATCAATTATGGCCAAAGACACATCTAATGCAAGAATGCTTTTGTGAATAGGTTAACTTAGCAAAGTCTTGGATTTTTGTCATTATATCTTCCTATGCTACTCAAGGATGCCAAAAGCTAGAGATGCTATGATGGGGGGCATAATCTTTTTCTTTGTCTACTTCTTGTGGATTAAACTTTAGTAATGTGATGACTTTCTGTCTAATGACATGATCAACAAAAGATCATCGAGGACTCTAAGGTCTGAACATGAAAAGGGGCAATCCTTGTCTATTAAAAATGCAAGAAGTACTCAGGTCATCTAGATTCAAGTTTGACTAGATGCTTGTATCAACTTTCTATATCAAAATCCATGTAAGGAATACTCAGGTCATCTCAGTCTAATTATACCTAGATGCTTGTATTTTCTTACAACATTTCAAAACGAGAAAACTACCAAAAAAGTGCCCAATGATGAAAGCAAGACTTGCAATATCAAGATGACAATCCATATCCATCCCATATCCAAAAATCCATATCATCCATGCAATAAATAAATCTTGCAGTATATCAAATGAAAGCATGTATTTCTTCATTCTCTTCTCTTCCACCTATCTATATCATCTATGTGTCGATTGAGTACATTTGGACATATCAAAAACATAACATATCACATGAAATAGTCATTCACATAATTACATCATTTGCATACATCATAAGTGCATTAGATCATCCACATACATGGGCATCCGCATATCATATCAGAAAAAATCAAAAACATAGACAAATACACATAGAGCTACATAATCATAACATTTCACATTTGCATCATTCTAAATCCATCTAGTATGCATCACATATACCAAACACCATAAGATAGATTGCATCCATAACATATCAACATAAAAACACATGCATGTAGAACATCAATAAACTACATCATCGTATAAATCATCAACACATGTCCAAATGTACAATATATCAAACATTTGTCCATCTCTCAGAGTCATATCATAAACTGTATATAATGTACAACAAAAATGGTGATACATGTCTTAGGGCAAAAATGATACATATACAGGCTATCTTAGCCATCAAAAATGTGTTGCTGGGATCCAAAAATATGTACAAGTATCCAAATCTGGCTACCCTTGCCACTGTGGGGCACTGTTCCCTGCACTGCCCTCTCCTCTATCTCCCTCTGACTGCTATGGATCCCTCACTAATCCTACAGACTGAGACCCACCTGCCCTCTGGGATGCCACTGACTAGCTCCTAAAGCTGGGTGCACGATGCTTTGCTAAAACTGCTCCATGATCTAAACCCCTATAATACTAAGCTTGAGCATGCGCTCTGGCAAGCTCACCTTGAACCTGGGCCAACTATGTCTGTGCCTACTACACCTGTGACACCAAAAAGCTAGATGTACCATTTGTACCCATATCTACCATAGCTACATCCCTCTCTTATCTCATAGCCCATGCGCTAGCCAAGGCTGCATCTCTCTCTAGATACCTCTGATAGTCATCCTGCATCAGCATCTCTCCAAGACTCTGTCACTCTCAGATGAGCCCTCAACTGTCTAACCTGCATCTGTAAGGATACCATAGCCTGCTACTGTAAATTAGGGTATGGAGCCTGCTGTGCAGGCACCTGCCCCTGTACCTGCTGCCGAGTTACCTACTGGGGTGGCGACATCTGTCTCTGTGGTACCACCTACTGTGTTGGTGCCTGGGCTTGTCCTGTAGCCTGTGGCTGCACAACTGCTTGCTAACCTAAAGGTCCCTCTCCAGATCTCCTCCTCCTCTATCTTAGTCTACCACCGCCTCCTCCTCCTCCTCCATCTCCTCCATCATCCCCCTGATCTCCTCTCCCCCTCCTCTGTCCTCTCCTCCTCCTTCCAGCTGCACCCTCATCGTCTGAATCCTCCTCATTGATACGAGGAGCCAACTCTCCCAGTCCTAAGTATCTAGGAAAGGAATGAGCAATGAACCACTCCTTGTAGTCTGGAGTCATGCCAGCATCCACTATCTCCCTGCTCATGGGCCAAACTGCATAAAGGATTTGCTGAACCCTACTAACAATCTACCTCTCTAGTATATACCCAGTCCTCCCAATCAACCATCGAGTCTAAAAACAATAGGGTAACTCATCAGCCTTATCCTCCCATACCACGCAATCTAGGTATGGGTGCTAGATAATTACATCCAAGTTATCAAATGCATGTCTCCAGTACTCCAGCTTCCCTATCCTGTGTTGGGAAATCACACTTGTATAGCCATAACTTTACGGCTCACCCCTCTGCCTGTGAAATAGACATATTGGCCATGTGATAGCTATGTGCTCCCACAACCAAAATTGCAAGAGAGACACACCTGCTGACAAATTGGCTCCTCTATGGTACACTACCTGATGCATATCTATGTATAAGTGTGCAAGCATGCACACACCCCATGTATACCTAGTACCATCCATAATCATGCTCTCTAGCACCCTCCCACAACCAATCAGGAAGCTGTGTGACCTCCTATCGGGGCATACTTCGCCACCGATCAATCTTGCCACTATGCCTGGGAAGTAGTCATAACAGTCATGTATGTCCTACCATGAAATTACCTGCTCCACCAACCCTCAGTCATCAAACACGCATCTACACTCTGCCAAGCTAGTGTCCTACTATGACTCATACTTGACCAACTCTCCCTGAATCAGGAGGTGCAAAATTCGGTACACATCCTCTAGCATGATCGCCATCTCCCCCGTAGGAAGATGGAATGTGCCATCCTCACTATGGAATTGCTCCACCACTGCGGTCAACATGGCCCACTTCACACCAACCTCAGGCATGAAACAAACATAATGCAAACCCATAACACTAGAGCCTCACGATCTATCTCAGTCAACATGTACCGTTGCAACAATGGCAACGGGAGTTACTCTCATGACATAACGGTATCCCATATATCCTCCTGCTATCAGGCAAAGCATAATGTCAAAGAAATCCATATCTAAGCAAACCTACTCAAAGTAATCAAACTATCCTATCATTGACTTAGCATATCAAATTAATCAAAACAACATATCATCTATTGACTAGATTCTCGGCAATCTCAGAGATCGCTTATCAATTGACGCATCGATTAAGGTGCAAATTGAGTTAATTTTGTTAAGTCAACTAATTTTCCTAGTGCAAATGTGCTGATCCAGGTGGAAAATGTGCCGATCCATATCGTATGCATCTCTTCATCATGAATACGTCGCCCTTTGACGTGTATGCACCATTCTGGCACATGCGCCCCTTCTCATGTCACATGCACAGCTTAGCAATAGATGCGCCAATTCAGAGCATACATGTGCCAAACTACCAAATGCGCCGTAGAATCTCTCAAATGCATTACTTCGCAACATATGCGCTATTTCAGAGCGTATATGCGCTGAAAGGCAGTTCGACGCATCTATCCTAATTAGTTTTCCTAAGCATTTATTGCTCTAATAAATGACTTTTAGTGAGTTTTGACGAACTACATACCGGTGGTCCTACCTCCACTGCTCGATCGAACCATCAGACTCGCTCAAACCGGTGCTCCTCGCATGAAATATCCATCTCTCTAGCTGCCATGCTCTCCTAAGCTCTTAAAAGACCAATCAACTAAGGACAAGTGTGCAAATGAATATAACTTGTGGACATAGCTCCTATTTATAGCAAGTGAACCATATTTGACTGTATGACAACTGTGACTACTTCCCATGTCTGTTTCTTCAAACCATATCCCATTTTTCTCCATCCTAACCCATTTTTCACCTTCTCCTTCATGAGATTGTTCGTCTCACGCCTTTTGCCTTCTTCCCATCCAATCTCCTGAGGGACATCCTGTCGTCAAATTTGTACTAGGGGCAAACTGGGGGATGTATCATTATCAAAAATTCTTATTCTTTGAAACAACGTGATAAAACACATTGCATCAAAGAGGGGCAAAATGTATACACCTAAAAATGACATGACTCTGCTTAAATAAATATTTTAAATATTTATTTCATCTTCATATTCCTCTATCAATAAATAAATAAATTTATTTATTTATTTGATTCACTTCCTCTCATTTAATTAAATAAATTACATTTATTTAATTAATTAAATTCATCCACATCAACTTTATTCTTCTAAAATAATTAAATAATTTTAATTATTTAATTAAATCTTTTATTCTTCCATATTTAAATGAAATGCAATTTTATTTAAATCAAATCTTAAATCTTCACAAAAATAAAATATATCTAAATATTTTATTTATTTCCTCCAAATCTTCTAAGAAAAATTAAATAAATCTATTTATTTAATTATGTTTTCTTATCTTCTAAAAATCTTTAAAATCTTCTAAAAATACATTCCTCTTGTCATACAAAAAGCAAAAGTTAAGTTAAAGCAATTTTAAAGCAACTTTGCTCTTAAATTTAAAAAAATAAATTCTAATTTAAGAAAAACAAAATCATCCTCATCAAGAAAGCAATTAACTCAACAAAGCTTCTTTTTGAATGACACGTGTCCTTCTATTGATTGCATGTTCCGCAACTATCCTCCTCCATTGATCTTCTCATTTCTTCTCAACCATTGATCTTCCTTCACTCAAATCTATAAATACAACCCTCTTCTTCTATCTTTCATATCCATCACTCGAGTAAACTTATGTTGCAGAAACACTAGCGCGCCTTTGGCACCCCTATCATCACTTCATCTATCATCCATCAATAGTGTGTTGAAGCTCATCTTCAATCACACAGTATCATAGCAAACTTCATCTTGTCATCTTGAGGACTTCGAAGCAAGGAAGCAAGCTTCATGAGGGCCAACATTCATCTCCATCAAGATCAAGACAGAAAAGGCGAGCAATGGAAGGCATAAGGTAAAGGTTGTAAGTGTCATTTTTGTTTGTTTTAAAATCTCCTTTTCCTTCAGATTTCATTGATGTTTGGGTTTATATTCTTAAATTGATTATCCCATTTTTACCCTCACAGGGTCATCCCACAATAATGGGTTACACTTTTTGGCCAAACTTGACATTGAAATCAATATTTTGAACTAAATCTTCATGTTCTGACACTTATAGCTGCTAAACCATTAGGAATTTGAAGATGATGCGAGCTAGTGATTCGTGAGATTTTGTTTGTAGGTTCTAAATATATATTTTTAAAAAAATTTGGAGTTAAATTGAAATTTTTTTGCATCTCCTTTGATAATTGGTTTTTAATTGTAAACAACATTTTTTAAAGTGATGTGTATTCCGTAGCACATAACTTTTTTTCTACAAAGGATTAAATTTTGGTTCTTTTTAATTTAGATTGGTAACACTGATATATAGTGTATACATTTGGTTTCATAATGTTTTGTTGAATATACATTTTATAATTAATTTTTGAAGTCAAACCAATTATAATTTAGAAATAGGCATATTCCGTAAAATATAACTTTTTCTGTATATATCGAAATTCAATTTTTTTTCTTTTGTTGAAACAAGTACATCAATACCTAGTGCATAGATATTTTTTAGAATTTTTTGTCAGTAATTTACTAATTTTCCATGTGTGTATTATAGAGAACTTGATGTTCGGTGAAAAACATACATTCACAAGAAATAAAAAACAAATATAATAATCAAATTAAATATATTTAAAATTATATTTTTTGGGAAGTTTATAATAAGAACTACATACTTACAAAGCATAAATTTTAAATGAATTCATTTGATCCGTCAAAAGATAAATTCAAATTGGTTTCTTATTAGCATTTTTATAGGTGTAGAGGAGACTCCATTATAGGTATGGTTTAAAACTAGCGGGGTTCTATCCAAGGGGGTTTGAATCTAAGGGGTTTTGATCAAACCCTCTTCAATTAAAATCCTTTAAATGGAACCTTTCAAGGCTTAAATCATTATATTTTCTAAAAATATGCGATTTTAGTAAAAATCTGGATGTCCCAGAAAGTGTAACCCATTATTGTGGCAGCACCCAACTAAGATCTTGTTTTAGTGTTGATCTTTATCTAAGAGTTATCTTCATAGGTTCATGCATAGGACCTATGGACTTTCAAACTTGTCAGAGTGATGAAATATCATTTTCTTATCTTCAATTAGGAGTTGCTTTGATTCCTTCATGATCCTCATGATGTTCTTCATGTTCATTGATGTCAAAGCAATTTGAGTGTTGATCAGATCATCCTTGTTGTTTGATTACAGTGGTGTTGTTCATCTTTTTCTCATCAGGAGTGTGAGTTGGATCAGGATCATCGTGTGTCAGAATGCTTCATGACATATTGTTTTCCAAGGTGGATTGGGCTTGGTGTTGTTGACAAGGTTTCACATCTTGACTCCAAGGTGGATTGTTTATGGTGTTGGTATTATTGCTTTTTTTTTCACTCATCTCATGATGAATACAATTGCAATAGTCTCAGACTTGTAGAGATCTAATAGCAATTACAAAGTGTTTAATCTCTAAGATTTTGAAATGACTTAGAGGTTAATATCCTACAAATCTTAATCCTAAGTCCTAATGGCTAAACCCTAAGAACCCTAAAGCAAGTCTTTTTAAGCTTATGGATACTGTCATGCAAAATTTTTCTTTTTGTTATATCCTCTCATTGACCTGCTATCATAGGTTAAAGTTATTTAAGTTGTAACCTTGAGGGATATTCAATGTAAGACCACCAACACCTCTTACCTAAATGATCGGCTAAACCCACATATCAAAAGTGTTTTAAGTAGGAAAAGCCTATCAAAGGTTCATTTTTAATAAATGTTGGGCACAAACAATTGAATCAAAGGTCAGCATTTGAAGCCTTTTCAAACCCTAACGACTAGTTCGTAAGACAAGCATTTGACGGTCATATGATTGTATACCTTTGCAAACAGTGGTTCTAGCAGTTATCAACAACTGCATGTGTTCTCTATTTTGATTTTTGACAAATCTCCAAGTATAGTAGTTGTGTGAATATACCTGGAGGAAGAAGAATGCTTTGAGAGAGAGGATTGAAGATGATAAAACTGTGATTCTTGAAAAACCAATAGATTGATTGAGACATCTTACAAATATTTATATTGAATCAATTGACAGAGATTGTGATGTAGGTGTAAATGTTTTTGCATCTTGATGACAGGGTATGGTATTAGTAAGGTGTGAAGATATATTGCTGAGATTGAATTGTGTAAAGTATAGATAATTGATTTCTCTCATGGAGGTAAACATCAGAGTGTTTTAGAGGTATGAGTTTTGTGTTGTTTTCTGCAGAGTCAAATGATTTGAACCAAATGCAATGATAATGAATGATATATGTTATGTGAATCATGTATGTGTTGCTTATGGTGAAAGTCATATAAAGAATATTGAGATGATTTTGAAAAAGATTCAAAGTGTCATTAGTTTTGTATTGGATCAATTGTCACTATTTTACAAACATGATATCTGAATATAAGGTTTTGTAAGGGTTTGTAGCAACAAGTTTTGAAGTATGCTTGAAGTTTTGAGTGGGCACTTAAGCAGAAAGAATGTGCATAATTTGAAGTCATAACAGAGAAGTTAATGTACTTATCAGATTGTAAGTGAACTTGCACAGATAGAGTGTTTTGTTTTGCAAAGAGGTCTTTATTTATGTATGTTTGGAGACATGAAAGTGACGAGTCATGCAAAGAAGAATGTGTTTTGATTGTAGATGATCTTCTGTGGTCTATGATACTATTGTAATAAGAAGTTCTTATGATATCATGTACTTTTGTAATTGGATGTATTGTAATCTTCAAAAGTTGCTCTATTGTGACAAATTAGGAGAGAAAAGGTGTTTGTATAAGAGTTATATAACACATCTATAACCTTTGGTTTTCAATATAAACAGAGTAGTACTCTGTGTTTATTTTCCTGTATTGAGATTGGAGTTGATGTGGCCAGTGAGGCATTGTCAGTGAGACATATTGTTTTGCTAGTGAGGCATTGTAACCAATGAGGTTTATAACCAGTGAGGCTTGTATGTGATCAGTGAGATCCCAGCCGGTGAGACATATATGTACTCAGTGAGAGTTTGGTTAGTGAGACCCAATAAAGTTGTGAGGATTGCACAATGGTTTATCCCTGAATAGGGTTTTCCACTTTACATCTTGTGTTATGGCTTTGTGTGTGTGGTTCTATCATTTGTTGATGTCTTTGTCATGATGATGTTAGAAATTATTTCTACAAGATTGATGAATGAACAAGTTTTATTGGATCAATGATTCATCCCCCCTTTTAGTGATCCTTAGTATTCCTACAATTGGTATCAGAGCTACAGGTTCCTTGGACAAGTCTAATAGACTTGGGTAGATTCTAGAGGTGGAATACTATGGGTAAGAGGTATAGAAATAAAGTTTCTAAAAAGGAGAAGGATCTACATCAAAAGAAAGAGAAGTCTAATACAAAAGTTGATGACGTTTCTAATGTTCTTGGCTCTAAAGAATGTCATGCAGGAATGTCTTTTGCAAAAAGAGATGAGTTTTAGTTCATGGAGGTTACGAATGGTCAATTTGATGAAAATGATGAAGAGGAAGCACAAATTTATCTTGAAGATGAATTGATTGTTGCCTTGGATGAATTGAAGAAATAAAGAAGAGAAAATGAAGAACTAAAGATGAAGTATGAAGAATCTAATCAACTTGTTGAGGAACTAAAGAAAAAGTGTGTATAATTTGATTAGATTATTGAGAAACTAAAGTTGCAATTGGAAGAGTCTAGAAAAGTTGAAGAAGCCACTTGCATGAAGTTGCAAACCAAAGTAGAAGATTGCCAAAAGTTAGAGGCTGAAATGTTGTCCCTAAAGAAGCAATTAGAGAAGGCAAGTCAGGATTTGAAAATAAGTCTACAAAATGAGCAGAACACTGAGTTGTTTGTGAAAATGACATGCTAAGTCAAAGATCTCTATCAAACAAATTTGGGTTAGGATATGAGGCAGAAAAGAGTCACAAAGATGTTGCTATGTCCAAGAAGAATGTTGGAAAAGCATCTATGAAGTCAACAAATACATCAAAAGACACTATGTATGAACTAGAAGAATCAAGCACTGCTCCTAGAGGGTTTGCAGATCAGACCAACAAAGAAGGACACAAAAGTATGCATAAGTCCAAGCAAGGATTGAGGAGAAGATCATCAGCAAATCAAACCAGGTTCAATCCTTATTTTCATGGTTATTGTTATTCCTATCATAATTTTGGTCATATGGCTAGGGAGTGTAAAATTCATACAAGAAATGGTTTTGATTGGGACAAGAAGATGTATCATAAGAGTAATAGAGTTAGTTACAAAGAAAAAGATAATAGGACATATGAGAGATATAATTATGCATGGAACAATAGTAAAAGTGCTTATAGTTTGGCAAGAAAATTTAATGCTTTTGTTCCTTTGATTGGTCACAAGGTCAATTGTTTTAGATGCAATTACATTGGGCATAAAGCACAACATTGTAGAAATAATTTGAAGACATCATCTAGAAACAAAAGAGTAGATGCCTTGAGCAAGAAAAAGAAAGAGCCAATAAGGGTTTGGAGAAAAAAAACAAAACCTAGAAAAAGAAGATCCTAATCTTGTGCGTACTGCAAAAGAGGCATCATAAGTTGCATATGATGCAACATAAAGTCATGGGGAGATAATCAATGCCCTATCTTTTACCCCAAGGTGAAAATAAGAAGGTCAGTCATGGCTTAGTGTAAGGTTTTTGCCAATTGTTGCAGTTACAAGTGTCTTGGTAGCCTTGTATACAATATGTAGAAGGACTGCATATATGACAGTGGAGGTGTGATCAAACTGTGAGCAAGTTCTTTCAATGTTGAACAAATTATCAAGATTTTGAAAACTCTCTATGGCATGAGAGAAATCAAGTAGAACAATGGTATAGAACTAAATTTGTTCTAGGACAGTCCTTGTTGAGTAGAGAAGATCTAACAGTGCTTATTTTCTAAGGATAGTATAGTGATCTTGTTGTGTGTTGAGACATGTTCAGGTAGGTTGAGACAGTGATTCAAGTGATATAGTGCTCTAAAACTATGATTGATTGATGTGATACAGTAGTGAAAGAAAGGTGCAGTCTTGCTATTTGTTTGATTGTTTTCCGAGTGATTCAAGATAGTGGTTGGTAGTTTGATTTTCTTGTTTTTTTCTCAAATTGTGTAATAGTGGATATAAGGAGTTGTAAAACTATGGCAGTTAGTAGACTTTGTGTTCAGTGCAAAACTTGTTATATTAGACATTGTGGTTATGCTGTTGACAATGATTAGGTACTGGAGTGCAAGCATACCATCTGTCTCTATAACTCTTACCAACATTCTTACTTTGGAACAGAGTTAGGCATCCATCAGTGTGTCTAGAAGTTTTTGTTTTGCTGTTGTAGTTGCAATTGTCCTGATTGACATAATACACAAATGTAGTAGATTGGACAAGGCATGACATGTTTATTCTTTCTAGTGTGTCTTTGTTTCTCTGTGCAAGTTGGACCTCCTCAAGTTGATGGATAAAGTGTACAAGGAATTGATTTTGTGTGTACATATGACAGTCCTAGCCTTTATGACAGTGTAGTGGTTGTAGATTGCAGTATAATCTTCATTAACAATTGTTGTGTATTTGAGTGGTTTTTTAGACAATGATCAAACTATTTACACATCAAACTATTTACACATTGATATGGCAATAGTATGTAGTGTGTAGGACAAGAATTGATGTATGTGGGACAATGTGTTCTTAAAAATGCACATGACTTCTTGACAATGTATTTGACCTTGTATGACATTGTATGACAATGGTTATAGTTGAGTGTGACAAGTCAAAACATCTTGTTCCTGAGTACAAGTGATAATTCACTATTTGTTGTAGAGACAGTGCAAGGACAATAATTTCACAGTGTTGACAGGACAGAGGTATGTAAAAGATAGGTGATATGATAGTGCTTGTTGCAAGCAAGGTTAATGATAGGATGACTACTGACAAGAGTTGCTGTATACAGGAGTTATATGTAGTGGAGTTAAGCTATGACAATGTCTTTGATATTTGACAATATATTTCATGTAAATGATTGTTGACTGTTTTATGATAGAGCTAGTTCAGTGTTTGTTGCTGATAAATCATGTTAATGACAATATGACATTATGCAATGAAGTACTCTCTTGTTTTCATTGGGATCATCATACACATTAGTGCATCCAAGAGAGGGGGAGTAAGTGATTCTTTGTCCTTGATGTCAAATGGGGAGAAAGAGAGTGGTGAGTCTTTCCATCAATGACAAAGGGGGAGTTTGTTGAGTGTTGGTTTGTCATTGATGTCAAAAGTGTTGGTCTTTGTTTGTAGATGGTGTCTGTTGATTGGAGAACAAGATCTTGTTTTGATGTTGATATTCATCTAAGAGTTGTCTTCATAGGTTCATGCACAGGACCTTTGGACTTTCAAAGTTGTCAGAGTGATGCAATATAATTTTCTTATCTTCAATCAGGAGTTGCATTGATTCTTTCATGATCCTCATGATATTCTTCATGTTCGTTAATGTCAAAAGAGCTTGAGTGTTGATTAGATTATCCTTGTTGTTTGATTATAGTGGTGTTGTTCATCTTTTTGTCATCAGGAGTGTGAGTTGGATCAGGATCATTGTGTGTCAAAATGCTTCATGACATATTTTTTTCTAAGGTGGATTGGGCTTGGTGTTGTTGACAAGGTTTCACAGCTTGACTCCAAGGTGGATTGTTTATGGTGTTGGTATTATTTCTTGTTTGTTCACTCATCTCATGATAAATACAATTACAACAGCCTCAGACTTGCAAAGATCTAAGAGCAATTACAAAGTGTTTAATCTCTGAGATTTTGAAATGCCTTAGAGGTTAATATCCTGCAAATCTTAATCCTAAGTCCTAATGGATAAACCCTAAGAAACCCTAAAGGAAGTATTTTTAAGCTTATGGAGACTGTCATGCAAAAATTTTCTTTTTGTTATATCCTCTTGTTGACCTGGTATCATAGGTTAAAGTTATTTAAGTTGTAACCTTAAGGGATCTTCAACATAAGACCACCAACCCCTCTTACCTAGATGACCAGCTAAACCCACATATCAAAAGTTCTCTAAGTAGGAAAATCCTATCAAAGATTCATTTTTAATATATGTTGGGCACGAACAACTGAATCAAAGGTTAACATTTGAAGTCTTTTCAAACCCTAATGACTAGTTCATAAGACAAGCATTTGATAGTCATATGACCGTATACCTTTGCAAATGATGGTTCTAGCAGTTATCAGCAACTATCTGTGTGCTCTGTTTTGATTTTTGACAAATCTTCAAGTATAGTAGTTGTGTGAATATACCTGGAGGAAGAAGAATGCTCTGAGAGAGAGGATTGAAGATGATAAAAGTGTGATTCTTGAAAAACCAATAGATTGATTGAGACATCTTACAAATGTTTATATTGAATCAATTGACAGAGGTTGTGATGCAGGTGTAAATGTTTTTGCAGCTTGATGACAGTGTATGGTATTAGTAAGGTGTGAAGATATATTTCTAAGATTGAACTCTATAAAGTACAAATAATTGATTCCTCTCATGGAGGTAAACATCAATCTTTTAGAGGTATGTGTTTTGTGTTGTTTTTGGTAGAGTCAAATGGTCTGAACCAAATACAATGATAATGAATGATATATGTTACGTGAATCATGTATGTGTTGCTTATGGTGAAAGTCATAAAGAATACTGAGATGATTTTGAAAAAGATTCAAAGTGTCATAAATTTTGTATTGGGTCAATTGTCACTGTTTTACAAACATGATATTTGAATATAAGGTTTTGTAAGGGTTTTTAGCAACAAATTTTGAAGTATGTTTGAAGCTTTGAGTGGGTACTTATGCAGAAAGAATGTGCATAATTTGGAGTCATAATAGAGAAGTTAATGTACTTATTAGATTGTAAGTGAACTTGCATAGATAGAGTGTTTTGTTTTGCAGAGAGGTCTTTATTTATGTATGTTTGGAGATAGGAAAGTGATGAGTCATGCAAATAAGAATGTGTTTTGATTGTAGATGATCTTCTGTGGTCTATGATGCTATTGTAATCAGAAGTTCTTATGATGTCATGTACTTCTATGATTGGATGTATTGTAATCTTGAAGAGTTTCTCTATTGTGACAAATTAGGAGAGATAAAGTGTTTGTATAAGAGTTATAGAACACATCTATAACCTTTGGTTTTCAATCTAAACAAAGTAGTACTCTATGTTTATTTTCCTATATTGAGATTGAAGTTTATGTGGCTAGTGAGGCATTGTTAGTGAGACATATTGTTTTGCTAGTGAGGCATTGTAACTAGTAAGGTTTATAGCCAGTGAGGCTTGTATGTGATTAGTGAGATCCCAACCACTGAGGCTTATATGTACTCAGTGAGAGTTTGGTTAGTGAGACCCAATAAAGTTGTGGTGAGGATTGCATAGTGGTTTTTCCCTAAATAGGGTTTTCCACTTTACATCTTGTGTTATGGCTTCATGTGTGTGATTCTATCATTTGTTGATGTCTTTGTCATGATGACGTTAGAAATTGTTTCTACAAGATTGATGAATGAACAAGTTTTATTGGATCATTGATTCACCCCCCCTCTCAGTGATCCTTAGTATTCCTACATGGAAGGGATTTGATCTTGATTAGAATTAGGGCTTGATGTTTCCACATGCTTTAGATTATACCCTTGACATATCTCTTGGTTTTTGATGGAAGTGGAAGACTCTTGGATAGGCTCGATAGATTCTTGACAATCACCAACATGAAGGTGTAATGGATCTTGACTTGGACTCGTGGAGGGAGAGTCTTCAATAGGCTCGATATGTTGTGGACTATATGATGTATTTGAAAGATTAGACATTGTGTTGGAAGACTCTTTGAGATGCTCAAGAATAAGTGTTTGGTGGCATAGTTGATTCCTTTCTAGTAGCCATTGGATCACATCCTTCATAAGTGTATGGGTGGATGGACAATATGATGGATGGATAATAAGGGTAGAAGTTGTAGGCTTACGATTATGATTAGGTGGATGAATAATAGAGGTATTGGATATATTAGGATTAGGAGTGGATAGGTCCCATGGTGGAGGGATAGAAGGGGTGGAAGATGTTATAGGCTTAGGATTTTGATTTTGATTAGATGGAGGATCAAAGGGATTGAGAAGATTGAAAAGTGGAGGGACCAATGAATTAAGACTAGGAGTACATGGTGGTTTTGGTATAGTACTAGTAGGCTTTAGGATATGCATTTGATTGGATGGTGATGGAAGATACCCATAGGATGCATATGTTGCAAGTATGGGCCTAACTGATGTTGTCACTGATGTCAACATACTCCTATTGCATTAATGATAAGGATTGGATGAGTTGTATGTTGAGGATATTGAGAAAATTAGTCCTATCAGGAACAGAGAAAGCATACTGAAGACAATGAGGTAAAGATCCCCGCTAAGATGAAAATTAGAGGATGCGTACAAAAGGGTTTGTAGATATGTGTCTTAAGATGATCCAGTAAAGATTTGAGAGGTCCGCATGAATATCTGAAGGAGTTATGGCCGCTTGAGCAAAATTGGTTCTGGGAGATGTTTAGAGGTGATAGAGTGACACAGATAGGTTTGGTGAGATTTAGAAATGCAATATCTTGTTCTGTGGATTTGGTGGAGTGTTTAGGAAGTCAATGTGAATTGGCAACTCAATTGGTTCATGGTCTAGAGGTCCACAAGCATCTATTCCATTATGACAGTAATGATAGACTACGTTCTTAAGGTTCCAGATGAAGGAGAGAAAGATTTCAGTAAGCAGAAGCAGTGTGGATGTTCTTGGTGATTGAGGCAAGCTTGTGGAGGTCTTTGGATTGTGTCCAGTTTGTGTTGGTGGTCCGCATTGAAGATTGAGCTCGTAATTGAAGAATTACTTTCGGATGATGATGTTCTTCCTAAGTTTGGCCAACCGGATGAGTTACACATCCTGCGGATGATCTTGAAGATGTTATGTGAAGAATGGTGTGTTCCTAAAGGAAGATTGAAGTCTCAGATCTGTGTGACCGACAGTGTGTTGATCTGCATGAAGTCTTTTTATAATTAGTCATGTTATATTTATGTATTTTCTCTGTAATGTATGCTAACTTGGATGATTATCTTAAAGTCAAATGTCTTGTATAAATAAGAGGTTGTGAAGTCATTTCAAATGTATCTTGTGGAGATGAGTGTGTGGTAGAAAGGAGCAGAGCGAAAGGCAAAGAAGAAGTATTGAGCTTAAATCGAACTGACTCAAGCATAGTGAAGATGCTATTCTTCAGTTTAAGTATGCAATATTTATTATTCTATAGATAGTGTGTCTCCTGTAGGCAGTGGACCTCTTATGAGAAGTGTGCTCGGGTAGTGAGCCCTAATTGGCATGTGCCATTTGTTCTTCTTATTCTTTTAACAGAGAATACAATCTTGGGTTAGTCACCCAGTTTTTCCCTTAACTAAGTTTTCCACGTTAAAATCTTGGTGTCGTATGTGTTAATGTGTTTCTGCTCTTGAATTATTGCATGATTGATTTATTATTATGCTGTTAAATTACAAAGAGAATTCAAGTGATTAATAAGAAGTAAGTTTTGGAACAACTGATTCACCCCTCCTCTCAGTTGTCTTTCTTGAATCTAACAATTGGTATCAGAGCTAAGTTCCTCTAAAAGGAGCTTAATTGCTTGAGGAGATCCAGGATGTCATCGTACAAGAAGGATAGTTTGAGGTTTGATGGAACCAATTTCATTCTTTGGAAAAGTCGCATGGAATGTCACTTGCAATGTATGGGAATGCAATATTAGGTCATGGCTTCAAAGAAGTATGTTCCTCCACAGAATGGTTTGACTATCGTAGATGAAATTAGAGATACTGAAAACAATCTTCAGACTAAAGAAGCTCTTCTAAGTGCCTTATCTGATTCAGAGCTGACAAATGTTATTGATCTAAAAACTGCATATGAAATTTGGCAAAAACTGGAACTTTTGCATGAAGGAGACAAGTATGTTAAATGTGCCAAGCTATTGAGTCTGAAAGGAAATTTTGAAAACCTGAAGATGAGAGAAGATGAAAATATAACTACATTTATGCCAAGAGTAAATGAGCTTGTTTGTGGCATTAGATGTGCTGGTAGAATCTTGGATGAAGATGAGATTGTTGCCAAAGTTCTTAGATCCCTTCCTGATTCTTACAAGTACAAGGTTGCTGCTATTGAAGAATTTAGATCTTTCTCAAATAACACAAGAGATCAATTGGTTGGTAAATTGGCTGCATTTGAATTGGCCGAGTTTGGAGATGCACCCCCCAAGATTAAATCTGCATTCAAAGCTAGTGCCTCTGTAAAAGTAAAACAAAAGTTTAATCCAGGAGAGAACTCTTCAAAACTATCATGGTATGAAAAAGCAAGAAAGATTTGGAAGAAGATGAAGCAGAAATTGCTCAACTTGAATCCCTTATTGCAAAAAGACTGCCAAGAGGATCCGGTAAGTATGAAGGGAAATTGCCTTTTAAATGTTTTAACTACAATAAGATTGGTCACTTTGCCTCTAGATGTCCAGAAATATTTTCAAGACCAAATCCTAACAGATCAAGATTCCAAAAGAAATGTTACTATGTTCATGAAGATGATGATGATGAAGGAGTCACAGATGATGAATCAAAGATAGGAAACAAATCAGAAAGTGACTGGGTGTTTATTGCCATCAAGGAAGAAGATTTAATGCCCTCAGAATCTGTCAATCATAAAATGGTAGAAAGAGCTCTGGCTGCCCAAGTTGAAGAAAAAGATGATTGGGTCATTGATAGTGGATGCTCCCAATATATGACAGGTGATAAAAATAAGTTCATAGATTTGGAAAGATATGAAGGAGGAGTTGTAAAATTTGGTGATAATTTTGATGGCAAGATCAGAGGTAGAGAAACTATTTCTTTTGATGGAAAAGAACAAAACCAGTAATGTACTGTATGTTGAAGGTCTGAAGCACAATCTTCTCAGTGTTGGACAATTTGTGGACAAAGGGGATGATCTCATATTCAAAAATGGAAAATATAAGATCTTTGAAAGTTCTAGAATAGAGATTGCATCTGGTACTCAAACAAAAGGTAATATCTTCCACTTGGTTGGTACTGGCAAAAGTTGTTTATTTGTTCAAATTGATTAGAGTTGGTTATGGCATAGGAGAATGTGTCATGTGAATTTTGATAACATCATCAAGATAAGTAATACTCAGGTTGTAAGAGATCTTCCAAGATTGGTGAAACCTACTAATAGTTTGTGCAAAGAATGTCAATTGGGTAAGCAGAGCAGAGTATCATTCAAAAGTAAGGAACAATCTTCTACCGGATTATTGGACTTAGTTCATATTGATCTATGTGGTCTGGAAAGAATTAGGAGTGTTGAAGGTGATAGATACTTCATGTTATTAATTGATGATCATTCCCGGATGATGTGGGTGACTTTTCTGAAAGAGAAATTAGAGGCTCTTGAGAAATTCAAAATATTCAAGGCTATGGTAGAGAATGAAACCAGATTAAATATAAAATGTTTGAGGTTTGATAGAGGTGACGAATTCACATCCGGTGAGTTCATAGAATTCTATGAGAAACATGGGATAAAAAGACAGTTGTCTGCTCCAAGGACTCCACAGCAGAATGGAGTAGTGGAGAGAAAGAACCGGATCATCTAGGAAGCATCTAGAACCATGATGATGGAAGCAAATGTTCCTTAGATCTACTGGAGAGAAGCTGTTAGCACTGCAATCTATACTCTTAATTGAGTACAAATTAGAAGCAATACCAGTAAGACTCCTTATTAACTCTGGTTTGGCATCACTCCCACTGTGAAGCACTTCAGAGTCTTTGGTAGCAAATGTTACACTAAAAGAGATGAAGATCTAGGCAAATTTGATGCTAGAAGTGATGAAGGAATATTCTTGGGTTATTCTACTCAAAGCAAAGCATACCAGTGTTATAAGAAGAGATTGAGAAAGAATATAGAAAGTACAAATGTGAAGGTTGATGAAGGTATTGAAAAACCCTCAAGGTTTTATGAATATGATGAAGATGATTAGAATGATGTTTTGGTCCAAGGAGTCCAAGCCCCTTCTAAAATTTAGATCTAGACTGATCCGGTGAATCAGGAAGAAGAGATAAGTTTGAATGAACTTGTTCAAGAAATAGAAGTGCAAGAAATTCCCAAAGTTCCCAGGTATGTAAGATTGAATCACTCTGAAGATCAGATCATAGGTGATAAAAGCAAAGGTGTTCAAACAAGAAGAAAGATTACTCAAGATTCAGAACAGTATTGTCTGATTTCAAAGACTGAACCAAAGACAGTGAATGAAGCATGCAATGATGAAAAATGGACTAAAGCAATGGAGGAAGAGCTGATGCAAATTGAGAAAAATCACACTTGGGATCTTGTTCCCAGACCAAAAAACAAGAATGTGATTGGAACCAAATGGGTCTTCTGGAGTAAACTGAATGAAGATGGTGAAGTAGTTAGAAATAAAGCCAAATTGGTCTGCAAGGGTTACTCTCAAGTAGAAGGAGTTGATTTTGAAAAAACTTTTGCTTCGGTGGCAAGGATTGAAGTAGTTAGATTATTTCTTGCCTTTGCTGCCTTCAAGGATTTCAAAGTATATCAGATGGATGTCAAGTCTGCCTTCCTGAATGGTGACTTGGAAGAAGAATTATACATTGAGCAACCGAATGGATTCCAATTGTTTGATCATGGTGATATGGTCTGCAAGTTGAAGAAAGCACTGTATGGACTCAAACAACCCCCAAGAGCTTGTATGAAAGATTGCATAAGCATCTTTTGAAGATCGGTTTCAACAAAGGTACTACTGACATCAACTTGTACTTCAAAATTGATTATGAAAACATCTTAATTATTGAAGTGTTTGTTGATGATATCATTTTTGGAGGAAGAGATAGTATGTGCAAAACCTTTACAAATCAAATGAAAAGTGAATTTGCGATGTCCATGTTTGGGGAAATGAATTTCTTCTTGGGTCTGCAAATCACTCAAACAAAGAAAGGAATCTTCATTTCATAGACCAAATATGTGAAAGAATTATTGAAGAAATTTGGGATGGAAGACTCAAAACCAATGAGTACTCCCATGGCAACCAAATGTAAATTTAGCAAAGATGATGACTCTCCTAAGGCTGATAAGAAAAAGTACAGGTCAATGATTGGAGGATTATTGTATCTCACTCAAACTAGACCTGACATTATGAATGCTATTGGTCTTGTTGCTAGATTCCAAGCTGATCCTAGAGAATCTCATGTCATGGCAATCAAGAGGATTCTTAGATATCTAAAAGGGATAGTTGAGTATGGTTTATGGTATCCTAGAGATCATGATTTCTCTCTTCATGCATATACAGATGTGGATTGGGTAGGAGATGGGGATGACTGGAAGAGTACTAGTGGTGGAGCATTCTTTTTGGGGAAAAGATTAGTTTCTTGGCTGAGCAAGAAACAAGAGGCAATATCTCTATCCATTGCAGAAGAAGAATATATTGCAACAATAGGTAGTTGCACTCAACTATTGTGGAGGAAGCAAATGCTAAGAGACATCAGAGTGGAGTATGAGGAACCTATCACAATCTTCTATGATAACTCAAGTGTAATAAATATATCAAAAAATCCAGTGTTACATTCAAAGACAAAACATATATCCATCATGTTTCACTTTTTGAGAGAGAAAGTGAACAAGAATGAAGTCAGATTTGAGTTTGTGCCTTCCAAGGATCAGATTGCAGCTATTTTTACTAAACCTCTACCTAAGGACTCTTTTGAGTATCTCAGGGAGACGTTAGGGGTCATTACCCATCCAGTTCTGAATTAAGGTGCACTGATGTGCATCAGTCCGGTGGATCTCACAGTCATATCTTGTGGTTTGGATTGATGATGGGAAGCTGCTACTTAGGGGGAGTAGCTAGTATGATTCTAAAGTGATGCAAGTATGTGCCCTTCGCCATTGATGTCAAAGGGGGAGAGAAGACATGTGAAAAACAAAAAGTGGTTGTTGATCAAAGGGGGAGCAGTAAAGGAAGAGAAGACATGTGAATGGTTGTTGTTGGGAGTTATGTCAGTCAGTGAGGAGAAGTTCTTGTCTTGATGGTTAAAATAGTTTTTCACATCATATGTTGCCATCAATGACAATGGGGGAGATTGTTGCAAGTATGGGCCTAACTAGTGTTGTCATTGATGTCAACATACTCCTGTTACATTGATGATAAGGATTGGATGAGTTGTATGTTGAGGATATTGAGAAAATTAGTCCTATCAGGAACAAAGAAAGCACAGTGAAGACAGTGAGGTGAAGATCCCCGCTAAGATTAAAATCAGAGGATGCATACAAAAGGGTTTGTAGATATGTGTCTTAAGATGATCCAGTAAAGATTTGAGAGTTTTGCATGAATATCTGAACAAGTTATGGCCACTTGAGAAAAATTGGTTCTGGTAGATGTTCAGAGGTGATAGAGTGACATAGATAGGTCCAGTGAGATCCAGAAATGAAATATCTTGTTCTGCAGATTTGGAGTGTTTAGGAAGTCAATGTGAATTGGCAACTCAATTGGTTCATGGTCTGGAGATCCACAAGCATCTATTCCAATAGGATAGTAATGACAGACTATGTTCTTAAGGTTTCAGATGAAGGAGAGAAAGATTTTAGTAAGAAGAAGTAGTGTGGATGTTATTGGTGATTTAGGCAAGCTTGTGGAGGTCTTTGGATTGTGTCTAGTTCATGTTGGTGGTCCGCATTGAAGATTGAGTTTGTAATTGAAGAATTACTTTTGGATGATGATGTTCTTCCTAAGTTTGGCCGATTAGATGAGTTACACATCCTATGGATGATCTTGAAGATGTTCTGTGAAGAATGGCATGTTCCTAAAGGAAGATTGAAGTCTCGGATCTGTGTGGCCGACAACGTGTTGATTCACGTGAAGTCTTTTTGTAACTAGTCATGTTGTATTTATGTATTTGCTCTGTAATGTATGCCGACTTGGATGATTATCCTAAAGTCAAATATCTTGTATAAATAAGAGGTTGTGAAGTCATTTCAAATGTATCTTGTGGAGATGAGTGTGTGGTAGAGAGGAGTAGAACGAAAGGCAGAGAAGAAGTATTGAGCTTAAATGGAACTGTCTCAAGCATAGTGAAGATGCTATTCTTCAGTTCAAGTATGTAATATTTATTATTCTATAGACAGTGTGTCTCCTGTAGGCAGTGAGCCTCTTGTGAGTAGTGTGCTCGGGCAGTGAGCCCTAATTGGCATGTGCCATTTGTTCTTCTTGTTTTTTAAACAGAGAATACAATCTTTGCTTAGTCACATCATGGTTTTTCCCTTAACTGAGTTTTCCACATTAAAATCTTGGTGTCGTATGTGTTAATGTGTTTATGCTCTTGAATTATTGCATGATTGATTTATTATTATGCTGTTAAATTACAAAGAGAATTCAAGTGATTAATAAGAAGTAAGTTTTGGAACAACTGATTCACCCCCCCTCTTAGTTGTCTGTCTTGAATCTAACAGCATAAGCTAGAGTGGTGTTCCCCTTGTCAAAGGTAGCATAAGGACTTAAAGACACTTTATCTTGTTGCAAGGGGTAGCTTAGGCTCTCATGTTCTTGTTGTGAAGTGAATTGATATGGATGTTTTTGGGATGTAAATTGAAATAGATGTTGGTTAACATAGGAGAAGTGGGATAGGTTGATGTAGGATGGATTTGATATGTGGATGGACTAGGGTGGTATGATGATGAAGGTGACACATAGGATTGAAATGAAGTTTGTTGATGTTGTGGTTGTGTTTGTTGGGTTTGGGATTGGTGAATGGATATGAGTTGTTGGATTTCAACTAGGAGTTGTTGTATTAGAGGTGATTGGTTTTGTTGAAGTGTTTGGATGATGTCTTGTAGTTGTTATATGGTTTGTTGGTCTAGGGATTGTGGCATTTGGTGAAGTATTTGGATGATGTCTTGTAGTTGTGGTGCTAGGATCTTGTTCTCTAGTGTTGGCATGGAGTTGCAAATATGTTGAAGTCTTCGTATTTCATCTTATTCCTTAAGGTATGCATCAAGATTATCATCATTATTGGAACTAAGAGGAGGGTCCCATCTAAGTATGAGTTTGGGTCTTGGGATTGGATTTAGGCTCATTAATGATCACAACCATTTTGAAAAGTGATTGTATAGAACTAGAATGATGATGTGGAATGATTAGGATATAGTGATTGGATGATTAGGAATGATTAGGATATGAGGTGGGTCACAAGGGTGATTAGGATGATTAGGATGGAATGATTGGATTAGAACTAGGATGATGATGTGGAATGATTATGATGTGATTAGTATGAGGTGGAATGATGCCTCCTCGAGAGGATAGGCGAGGATGAAAGACATGGGTAGACTCTTGAAATGAATGAAGGTGGATAACGATTATGATGATGTGGATATGACAAGTAGGATGATTAGGGTTAATGAGGTGAATGATGAGGATGATTATGGTTTTGATTAGGATGAAGTTGAATTGTCTTAGAATGAATGTGATGACAAGAATACTTAGAATGATGTAGAATGTGTTTATGTTGATAGCTTCTCTTTGGCAATTTTCAAACAAAAGATTTCACATGTACATGCATGAATCACACACACTATTTAATATTAGTCAAGTGGGTATGGCCAAATAGGTCTTACTCTAGGATGCACAAGTTTGACTAATGATGTCCCTGATATACTCAAGGTACAGGGGCCCAATTCCATGAAATGAAAGTGAAATAATTCCACACAACTGAGAGAAAGGGGTAACCCACCCTTCACCTTCACTTCCCCAAGCTATAAAGTTCTTGGGGGCTTAGCCCAAATGACAAGATTTCAAACTCCAAGAGGGTGTCTTTCGATCCACTCCTCGCTTTTTAGACTCTGTCAGAACACTAGAGTTGAGGTCGTCCCTTGGAGTGGTGTGTCTCCAAGCAGGCCTCCTAAGAAGGGTAACAAAATAAAATTGAGTGGGTGCTTTTGATCTCCAAGATCACCTTCCGATGCGTGGAGAGAGCATACACACACACACTAGATTCACACTCGCAATGTGTATTTCCCCTTAGAAATTGAAATGTGTGTTGTGAATGTGAATGGATGAAATGATTTTTTTGATTCTCAAGATCACATGAAGTGGATGAGAAGAGCATACAAACCTTCAATAACACTCAAATTCACCAAGAAATGAAAGCACAAGTTCTTTTTAAACCCAAAGCCAAATGTGAGAATGAAGACACAAGTCTATTTTAAGCCCGATGTCAAAATGTGATTACAAACACTAGTTCATTTTAGAGGCCAAATTGAAATGTGATTGCAAAAAATGGTTCGCTTTAGAGCCCAAATTAAAATGTGATTGCAAACAATAGTTCATTTTAAAGCCCAAATCCAAATGTGAATGCAAACAAGTTTATTTGATCAAATGAAAGACAAGAGAATAAATTAAATGCACCTAGAAAATTTGTCTTTATATCTAATGTTGAAGCTAATGTGGATGTTGTTACAACACTTTGTGTGCTCCTAGAATGCACCAAAATGAAAAAAAGACAAGGAAACTTGTAAACAAATGTGTTAGGTGAAAAATGAGGAATATAATAAAATTCTGATTTAGATGAATAGTGATAGAAAAATAAATGACATGAACAAAATCTAGACGAAATTCTATGTTGTTTGAAAAAAAAATTCAAATGGATGAAATTTTCTCAAGTTATGTGTGTTTGAACTTGCAAAAAAGAGTTGAATATGACTGAAAATAACTTGTAAACCTGATATAATTACCTGATAATTCTTTCACCACAGTGAAGCTAGGAAAACGAACTCTCCAATGCCACAAGCTTCACAAAATTATGACCTATTATGACAAAGTTATAGAGAAAAGAAAAAAAGTGCCTAGTTAGGGCTTAAGAGGAATGATGACAGGCCTGACAGTTATATAAACCACTAGCGATTTGGAAAATTGCGGTCACATAGGTGGTCAATGACTGGCGGTTTTAGGTTGGTGGCTAGAAATTAAGTGGGCCCCTGGTCACCCATGTGACTAGGGGTGAAACATTTGCAAAAAATAAAAAAAAGAAATAAAGTCAAGGTGATGTGGCCAAGAGCTTATAGCCTGGCCATAGGGAGATGGTGATGGTCTATCAAAAGTGTCGACAGTCTGTAGAAGGGAAGGGTGGAGGGCAATGGTGATGTTTGCAGAAGGGAATGTTGACCAATATGTTGATGGGTATTGTTGACCAAGATGTTGATGATACATTGAACAACCAACAGTCGACAAGGAGATTATGGGCAGTAGGGATGAAGCAGGAGGGGTGCTGATTGATGTTGAGAAGGGGTATCAATGCATTTAAGGGTGGTGATGAGGCGGTTCAAACGCTACGACAAGGTTTAGCAGAGGTGGCCGATGGGAGACACAAAAGGTTTTGATAAGGCTTTTAGACAGGTGGAAGCAGATTTTACTATGGCAATGGGGGCTTAGACTAGAAACAAGAGGGTTTGTGTGTTGCAGAGAGGCAACCAAGGGTTTGTAGGACAAGCAGTTGGTAAGGAAAACATGATAGGGGTTGGCAAGGATGGCTATATTATTTTGCACAGTCGACAGGGAAATCTAACCTTCAACATTCAAAGCTAGATTAAAACAAAATCTATGATAAAACCTATGACATTCAAAGAAAACTAGATAGTATGCATAGGGTAAAGGCAAATCTGTATGGTATGGATCCGTACTGTATGGATCTGCAACCCTAAAAAAATTTCAAAAATTTGCAAAAAATTTTTGGAAGCGAAATATAGAAAACTTTGTCATTTCTCACCTACGAGGCCTCTTGGACACAATGGTGAAGTCAGTTTTTTCATAGGAGACAACTTGCAAAAATTGATTACAAAAAAGTGACAAAAATGATCAGGTTCACCAATGTAAGTCAGGAAAAATCAGGCATAAATCACTAACATCAATCATAAAAACCTATCTCAACAATGGAGTGTAAAATAAACATAGAAATTCAAAGGATAAAGAAACTAAATCTATATCTCTATGCTAAGCTTGGCTTTCCTCCATTGCTCTTCTCCATTTTGCATAGGATGCAAAATATTGAAGATTTTGGTTCTTGGATGAATGTTATTTGCTCACTTTAGCAGCATAACACTAACATGAAGATGAATGATGAGAGGATCTAGAATCATTTTGGCAACATGATGTTGCTTGAAGATGGATGCCTTCCCAAATGGCTTGGGTGAGGCTTGATTTATAGGAAAGGAGTAATATGAATGAATGGCTAGGATTAAAAGGTCAATTGTATGATGTGGACGACTAAGATTAAAAGATGATTTTTCTTTGGATCCCTTCATTTAAAAAAGGTAGTGGAATGACAAGTGTGCGGATAAGAATAAAGGTGACCTAATTTAAATAATAAAATTATTTAAATTAGTTGGTAGTGTGACAAAGCATTAAATGAAAGTGTAGTATGGTTGTAGTATGACACATAATTCAAATATAAAATTACTTGAATTATGAGAGAGGGACATGTGTTAGAATGAGGTTGAAGGTGATGACTAATTCAAAATTTTTATTTATATTAGTTGGAAAATGGGAGAGGGCTAATTTAAATAAATATTTTATTTATTTAAGTTAGAGGAAAGGTGAGAAATTAAATAAATAAATAGGATTTATTTAATTAATTGGCTAGTGGGATAAATCGGACTACGATGAGATTAGTTAAATAAATAAGATTTATTTAACTAATTAGGTGATGGAGGGATTATGCAAGGGACCTAGGAAAAAATGTCATAAGATGCCTAAGTAATGTATCTACAAGGTGATGTTGTAAGACATGGACAATTTTAGGTGTCTATAGTCCACAATGACTACTACAAATTGGTGATGGCAATTAGGAAGATTGCAGAAGATAGGGAGAAGGCTACACCCCTATTGAACAAGTGGATCCCAAGAACCAATTCACTACTCCTGATATGCAAGGGATTAGCTCATGAACCAGATGCACCAAAAGAAATCAAACCCACATATAAGATAGTCAAAGCAACAGGGGAACTACAAGGGTTTGTGGATCAACTTGAGGAAAGAACAAAGGAAAGAATTGAGGAATTTGATAACAATGATATAGGAATAATGCCTGAGATTAAGAAGGATAATGGAGAGGTTAAACCTTACAAGATATGGTTAACTCAATTTGAAGCCATTATTCCAACTATTGCCTTCCTCATATGCAAAGAAGATATGATTAATTTAGATCTTGTCAAGAGCAACAAAGACAAGATATGAAGTAAAAATCAGCTCATGGAGGATTTTCTCAAAGAAGCTAAGTCTATTTTGACAAAATATAATAATAAATATACACCAAGTGTGGATGATCTCCTTGCATTCCAGTGGCCTTCAGAAAAGCAATATAATGCTTGGCATGATAAGTATAATAATTTATTATAATAATGACCCTTTTGCTTCCTTGGTACTCCATATTCTTTCATTCTTTATTTAAAGTGGGTATTCTTTTAGCTTTTTCTGCCTACTCATCCTCAGCGTGGATCTTCTTTAGCACCAACCAGATATTTTTTCTTCTTTTGGATTTATCCTTTTGTCCTCATCTGCATAGTCAACATTTCCCAGACTTTTGGGAACATAAAAGAAGGTGAATAAAGAAGCAGTTAAAGATGTAACAACTTTCCACAAGCACCTTTTGGAGGCAACAACATTTTACAATTGCTCATGCAACAACTTTTGTCCCTTGTGGAATATTCTCTCCACGATCGATTGTACTAATTTTTTGTTATGTAAAGGTTGTCAAATGAAAATGTGATACTTGTCAAGTGGCCTAAAGCTTGTTTTGCTCCCTTGTTTCTATAAAAGCGAATTCAGGGGCTTTGGCAAAGGATTTTGAAGAAATTTTGTATTGTAGAGCATATAATATTATAGTCAGTATTTTGGTCTAGGTTATTGTTTGAGAATAGATTGTGATGTATGTGTGAAATTTTTTATGATAGTACTAGTTCAAACTTGAATATGTTGCCAAGTTCAAAGCTATATTGTCTCCTATATTGTACTCTTCATCTCATTTATGAATAAAGTCTGATCAAGGATCATTTTATTCATCTTCATAGTCTTTCATGTGTATGAATGTTCTTATGGCTTTTACTCAAGGAGTGAATTAAAATGCTTTAATGAAAATCTTGAATGTTATTATGTTTGTTGGGATTTGTAAGTAAAATTGGTTTTGAATTGCTGAAGTGTGATAGTGTAATACATTATTGTAGTGCTTCATGAATTGGGGTAAATACTATTATGTGGGGGTTTCATTTACATTTATCTTAACTCTATAGCCCAGGTTAAGGTATTGATCTCTCTATATTCATGTCTAATACAACTCCTTAGTCATATAACTTGAATATCACAATGAATTTCCCATTTTTGTAATAAGTTATTTGCATAATATTATTTCCATGTTCTTCTGCAAACAAATGTATAGAAGCCTAAGGATCTGGCCAATTGCTTTAGCATATTTTGTAATTCTTTGGCATACTAGAGAGAACATATCTACTTAAAACAATATTTGAGATAAATGGCAAAGAGATCTTAAATAATACTGTAAAGGATCACCCTCTTAGGTTTTACAGAGCCTAAAGTGCAAAGGAAAAGTGTAATCTAACTTTTCCTATTTGTTGGCCAATCCCTCAAGGCAATTGATCATTAGAATCAGCTATTCTTTAGATTATCTTTGAGATCTGGTTGGGAATTAAAAACAACCAACAGATTGGTGACTCTACTGGAGACCTAGTATATAATTGTTAAGAGCTAGTCAAGTGGTCTATCATAGGTATTTAGAGTTTTCATAGTTGAGTGCAGTATCATTCCCTTTAGAGAGTGGTGACTTTGATAATCTCCTTGCTGGTTGATCAAGGAAGAAAGTAATTGTGTGTGAAACATAAATATCTCTATATATTTTGGAAATTGTTACATCCAGACATCTCATCATTCAAGTTTAGAGAACTTGTATTTTTTATCTACATAACAAGAACCATTCGGTGTGTCCACCTTCTATTTCCCATTCTTGGGTGGTGACTGCATATATCTAAGCCAATGAAGATTAAATAAAATACCAAAGCAGAAGGATGCATGGGAGAAGATCATTGCAGCATGGGCATCCCAACATGCCTGTGAGTTTAGAATCTGCAAATCAACAATGGAGGTCCAAGTAATCTGGTGAGTATACTCCTTGTTGATATTATTACAATGACCACACCCCTTTTGGGTGGTAGTAGGGACTGTTATAAATTAGATGAAATAAGAAATAGGCATGCTATCTTTTATATTCCTCAAAATGTTCCTGAGGGTGAGGTTGATTTTGATGGTGATGAAATAGTTTATGTTGAGCCCCCTATTTTCTCAAAGTGTGAGGGCCCCTTTGCAAAATGAATCTCAAATAGTACCCATGTCTACTATTTGTTCATGAATCCCTCAGCCTAATCCCTTATGTAAGATTAAATTCCCCTTCATCTGGGAAGGCTAAATCCATAGATACAAATGAGTATTCTATACCCAATGTAGCTTCTAGTTCTAACCAAACTAATGAAGAATTAGAAAAGGAGGTAGTTGAATTGGGCCTCAAGTTAGCTAGGATGGATATTTCAAAGAGAAAGGAAGACTTATTATTAAGAATACAAGCCCTAAATAACTCAAATGTTACTAGTAGTTACTCCAATCCTAGTTCATCTACTACTAACATACAATACACAACACATTATGCCTGCTAGAGCCTTTAATACAACTTGCATCATCTGTGTCACAACAACGAACCATTCAAACAAATATTATAGTTGTGTCTCCCCCCATGAATAATCATGTTGTGTCAGCACCTACATCTCAGCCCCAAAGGCAACCATACTTACCCAATACAAATACAAGGATGGCTGGAAAACAAGTAGGTTATAACCCTTATGCTGGTCAAGGAGGAGTACAATACCCAGGTCCTCAAGAAGCCCAAAACTTTGCATCACAACCAAATAACTAGAACCAAAATGCACCACACTAGAATCATTTGCAAAACCTACAAAATCCTCCAGTGAATTAGAATAATTAGGGTGAGCAACCACTAGTAGGTCCTTTTTCGAGGAGACCAATGCAATTGGAAAGATATAGGCAGCTCGATTTCATTGGTATACTTGGCTACCCAAATTCTATTGGAAATGAACTTAGGAATCTTGTTCCAAAATTTGTTGGAAACAATTCTATATTAGGGGAGGGACATTTGAAAGCTTTCATAAATGTCATCGACGATTTTGAAACAAAAGTAGAGGATATTGTAATGAAGTTGTTTATGTAGTCTCTTACTGAAGATGCTAGGGATTGGTATAGGACTCTCCCTGATGGAAGTATTGACAACTGGTAGGAGTTTAGGAGGGTTTTCAGAGAAAATATGGTGACCACACAGACCCTAGGTTTGTTGTAAATGAGATCACAAGCATTCAGAAAGGATACAATGAAGTAGTGGCTAATTTTAATGCTAGATTCATGAAGATTTTGAACAAAATTCCAAACCTTTTGAAACCTAATGATTCTATGTGCTTGATCTTCTATTTGAATGTATTTGATTCAAAATGGGTTATGAATTGAGGATAAAAGATCCTCTGACACTAAGAGATGCTTTAAAATATGCAATGAGTATTGCAAGTAATAGAAAGGCAGCTGGAAAGGTAGGAAAAAGAGATGATGTCAAAATATTATAGAATCCCAAAGGACATCAGCCAAGACAACCAAAAGAAGAGGATAAATTAGACAAGGTCACGAGTGCATTAAAGGATCTTAGGTATAAAGTTGCTAAGAATGAGAAGGGATTAACTCATGACAAGCCTAATTTCCAAAGACCAAGGTTGCAAGAAGTGCCTTATAATACCACATTGAAGGAGGGAAAGATAATGCCCCCTAATAATAGAGGGAGTTTATCTAAGGAAACACTTGATCCTCTAAGGAAGGGTGTGCATTCTATGGATGACAATCTCCAGTGTCTGGTGTGCCAAGCTCCTCATTCTTCTTCCTCGTGTTGTAGCAATGTCTCTAATTGATAGTCCTAACCCCTATGATGAGTGTGATGGCAGGGAAGATTATGAAGACCATAATATAAATATGGTGTTTGACCATGAGGGTATTGTGGATGATTATGTTACATCTGATGAAGAAGGTTTCGTGGATGAGATCACAATAGATAAAGAAAAATTGGAGAACTCCTATAAGAAATAGCCTCTGCTTAGCAAAAATGAGGATAGTAAAGATGTTTTCCAATTGAATACCGAGCATTCTATATCCTCTTGAGAAGACCCTCTGATGAAGAGATAAGGGCCTTACCTATCACCAAGATCGGTCGGGTTAAGAGTGATTACAACCTGAGAAGCAAGAAGATTCAGGGAGAGAGCAACACCATGGGAAATGCAGGCAACATTTTCATTAAAGAAAAGTAGAATTCTCCCAACCTCGACAAAGATGTGGGTATCTAGGGTAAGTCCAAGGAAACAGTGGGGAAACATAATCCACATCATAATGGACATCCTAGGGCTAAAGTGTTGCAAGTATGGGCCCAACTGGTATTGTCATTGATGTCAACATACTCCTGTTGCATTGATGATAAGGATTGGATGAGTTGTGTGCTGAGGATATTGAGAAAATTAGCTCTAATCAAGAACAAAGAAGAACAATGATGATAGTGAGCTAAAGATCCTAGCTAAGATGAAGATCAGAGGATGTGGTTCAAAGGGTTTGTAGATATGTGTCATAAGATGATCTAGTAAAGATTTTAGAGATCTGGATGAAGATCTAAAAAGGTTGTGGCCGTTCAAGTAAAACTAGTTTTGGCAGATGTTCAGAGGTGACAGAGTAACCCAGATAGGTCCGGTGAGATCCAAAAATGCATTATCCTATTCTGCAGATTTATTGAAGTGTTTAGGAAGTCTATGTGGAGTTACAATTCAAATGGTTCATGATCTGGAGGTCCACAAGCATCTATTCCATTGTGACAATGATGACAGACTGTGTTCTTGAGGTTCTAGATGAAGGAGAGAAGGATTTCAGTAAGCAGATGTAGTGTGGATGTTCTTGGTGATTCAGGCTATCTTGTGGAGGTATTTAGATCATGTCTAGTTTGTGTTGGTGGTCAGCATTAGAGTTTGATCTTGTAATTAAAGAATTACTTCTGGATGATGGTGTTCTTCCTAAGTTTGGTCGATTGGATGAGTTACACATCCTGTGGATGATCTTGAAGATGTTATATGAAGATTGGCGTATTCCTAGAAAAAGATTGTAGGCTCAGATCTATGTGGCCGATAGTGTGTTGATCTGCATGAAGTCTTTTGTAATTAGTCATGTTATATTTATGTATTTTCTCTATAATGTTTGCCGACTTAGATGATCATTCCTAAGTCGATGTCTTGTATTAATAAGGAATTGTAAAGTCATTCCAAAGTGTATTGTGTGGAGATGAGAGTGTGGTAGTGAGGAGGAGAGCGAAAGGTAGAGCAGATGTATTGGGCTTAAATGGAACTAATTCAAGCATAGTGAAGATGCTACTCTCCAGTTCAAGAATGTGTTACTTATTATTTTGTAGACAATGTGTCTCTTGTAGGCAGTGGGCATCTTGTGAGCAGTGTGCTTGGGCAGTAAGCCCTAATTGGCATGTGCCATTTTATTCTTTATATTATTCTAACAGAGAATACAATCTTGGGTTAGTCACCCCGTGGTTTTTCCCTTAATCAGGTTTTCCACGTCAACTTGGTGTCTCATGTATGAATGTGTTTATGCTCTTGATTTAATGCATTATATTTCCATGATTGATTTATTATTATGTTGCTGAATTACAAAGTGGATTTAAGTGTTTAATTGGAAGAAAGTTTTGGACAACCGATTCACCCCCCTCTCAGTTGTCTATCCTGAATCTAACAATTGGTATCAGAGTTAAGTTCCTCTAAAAGAGTTTGACCGCTTGAGGAGATCCAGAATGTCGTCCTATAAGAAGGATAGTCTAAAGTTTGATGGAACCAATTTTAATCTTTGGAAAAGTCGCATGCAATGTCACTTGCAATGTATGGGAATGTAGCACTGGACCATGGCTACAACGAAGTATACTCCTCCACAGAATGGCCGAAAAACCACAACTGAAATCACAGATACCGAAAATAATTTGTGGACTAAAGAAGCTCTTCTAAGTGCCTTGTCTGATTCAGAGCTAACAAATGTTGTTGACCTACAAACTACTTTTGAGATTTGGGAAAAACTAGAACTTCTACATGAAGGAGACAAGTATGTTAAACGTGCAAGGTTATAGAGTCTAAAAGGAAAATTCAAAAATCTGAAGATGAGAGAAGATGAAAATATCACTACTTTTATGCCAAGAGTAAATGAGCATGTTTGTGGCATTAGATGTGCTGGTGGAGTCTTGGATAAAGATGAGATTGTTGGCAAAGTTCTCAGATCCCTTCCTGCTTCCTATAAATACAAGGTTGCTACCATTGAAGAATTCAGAGCCCATTCAGGTGTCACAAGAGATCAATTGGTTGGTAAATTGGCTGCATTTGAACTGACCAAGTTTGGAGATGCCCCCCCAAGACTGAATCTGCATTCAAAGCTAGTGCTTCTATAAAAGGAAAACAAAGGTTTGATCTGGGAGAGAACTCTTCAAGGAAACTATCATGGTATGAAAAAACAAGAAAAGACCTGGAAGAAGAAGAAGCTGAAACTACTCAACTTGAAGCCCTTATTGCAAAAAGACTGCCAAGAGGATCTGGTAAGTATGAAGGGAAATTGCCTTTTAAGTGTTTTAACTGCAATTATAAGATTGGTCATTTTGCCTCAAGGTGTCCAGAAAGATTTTCAAGGCCAAATCCTAACAAATCAAAGTTCCAAAAGAATTGTTACTATGTTCATGAAGATGATGATAATGAAGGATTAACAGATGATGAATCAGAGACATAAAATAAATCTAGAAGTGATTGGGTGTTTATTGCCATCAAGGAAGAAGATCCAATGACCTCTGAATCTATCAATCATAAAGTTGTAGAAAGAGCTCTGTCTACCCAAGTTGAAGAAAAGGATGATTGGGTCATTGACAGTGGATGCTCTCACCATATGATAGGTGAAAAAAATAAGTTCATTAATCTGGAAAGGTATGAAGGAGGAGTGGTAAAGTTTGGTGATAATTCTACTGGTAGAATCAGAGGTGGAGGAACTATTTCTTTTGATGGAAAGAACAAAATCGGTAATGTATTGTATGTTGAAGGATTGAAGCACAATCTTCTAAGTGTTGGACAATTGGTGGAAAAAGGCTATGATCTCCGATTCAAGAATGGAAAATGCAAGATCTTTGAAAATTCCAGAACAGAGATTGCATCCGGTACTCAAACAAAAGGTAATATCTTCCATTTAGTTGGCACCGGTAAAAGTTGTCTATTTGTGCAAATTGATTATAGTTGGTTATGGCATAGGAGGATGTGTCATGTGAATTTTGATAATATCATCAAGATAAGCAACACTTAGGCTGTAAGAGATCTTCCAAAACTGGTGAAACCTACAAATAGTTTGTGCAAAGAATGTCGGTTGAGGAAACAAAGCAAAGTCTCATTCAAAAGAAAGGAACAATCTTCTACCAGATTATTGGACTTAGTTCATACTGATTTATGTGGTCCGACAGGAATCAGGAGTGTACAAGGTGATAGATACTTCATGCTATTAATTGATGACTACTCCTCGATGATGTGGGTAACTTTTCTGAAAGAGAAATCATAAGCTCTTGAGAAATTCAAAATATTCAAGGATATGGTAGAAAATGAAACCAGATTGAAATTGAAATGTCTAAGGTCTGATAGAGGTGGTGAATTCACATCCGGTGAGTTCATAGAATTCTGTGAGAAACATGGAATAAAGAGACAATTGGCTGCACCTAGGACTCCACAGCAGAATGGAGTAGTGGAGAGAAAGAACTAGACCATCCAGGAAGCATTTAGGACCATGATGATGGAAGCAAATGTTCCTCAGATCTATTGGAGAGAAGCTGTTAGCACTGTAGTCTATACTCTCAATCAAGTACAAATCAGAAGCAATACCGGTAAGACTCCTTATGAACTTTGGTTTGGCATCACTCCTACTGTGAGGTATTTCAGAGTCTTCGGTAGCAAATGTTACATTAAAAGAGATGAAGATCTAGGAAAATTTGATGCTAGAAGTGATGAAGGAATTTTCTTGGGTTATTCTACTGAAAGCAAAGCATAACAGTGTTATAACAAGAGATTGAGGAAGATTATAGAAAGTACAAATGTAAAGGTTGATGAAGGTATTGAAAAACCCTCAAGGTTTTACAAATGTGATGAAGATGATCAGAATGATGTTTTGATCCAACGAGTCCAAGCCCCTTCTGAGATTCAGATCCAGATTGATCCAGAAAATTAGGAAGAAATGATAAGTTTGAATGGACTTGATCAAGAATCAGAAGTGCAAGAAACTCCCAAAGTTCCCAGGTATGTAAGATTGAACCACTCTGAAGATTAGATCATAGTGATAAAAGCAAAGGTGTACAAACAAGAAGATGGATTGCTCAAGATTTAGAAGAGTATTGTCCGATTTCAAAGATTGAACCTAAGACAATGAATGAAGCTTGCAATGATGAAAATTAGACTAAAGCAATGGAGGAAGAGTTGATGCAAATTGAGAAAAATCACACTTGGGATCTTGTTCCCAGACCTAGAAACAAGAATGTGATTGGAACCAAATGGGTCTTCCGGAACAAACTGAATGAAGTTGGTGAAGTAATCAGAAATAAAGCCAGATTGGTCTGCAAGGGTTACTCTCAAATAGGAGTTGATTTTGAAGAAACTTTTGCTCCGGTAGCAAGAATTGAAGCAGTCAGATTATTTCTTGCTTTTGTTGCTTTCAAGGACTTCAAAGTATATCAGATGGATGTCAAGTTTGCCTTTTTGAATGGAGACTTGGAAGAAGAAGTATACATTGAGCAACTGGATGGATTTCAATTGTTTGATTATGGTGATATGGTCTGCAAGTTGAAGAAAGCACTATATGGATTGAAGCAAGCCCCAAGAGCCTAGTATGAAAGACTAAATAAGCATCTTTTGAAGATTGGTTTCAACAAAGGTACTACTGACAGTAATTTGTATTTTAAAATTGATCATGAAAATATCTTGATTGTTGAAGTGTTTGTTGATGATATCATTTTTGGAGGAAGAGATAGTATGTGCAAAACTTTTGCAAATCAAATGAAAAGTAAATTTGAGATGTCCATGCTTGGGGAAATGAATTTCTTCTTGGGTCTGCAAATCATTCAAACTAAGAAAGGAATCTTCATTTCTCAAACCAAATATGTGAAAGAATTGTTGAAGAAATTTGGGATAGAAGACTCAAAACCAATGAATACTCCCATGGTAATTGGATGTAAATTGAGCAAAGATGATGACTCTCCTAAGGCTGATAAGAAAAAGTACAGGTCAATGATTGGAGGATTATTGTATCTCACTCAAACTAGACCTGGCATTATGAATGTTGTTGGTCTTGTTGCAAGATTTCACATTGATCATAGAGAATCTCATGTCATGGCAATCAAAAAGATTTTTAGATATCTAAAAGGAATAGTTGAGTATGGATTGTGGTATCCCAGACATCATGATTTTTCTCTTCATGTATATATAGATGCGGATTGGGCATTAGATGTGGATGACCGGAAGAGTACCAATGGTGGAACATTCTTTTTGGGAAAGAGATTAGTTTCTTGGCTGAGCAAGAAACAAGAGGCAATATCTCTGTCTGCTACAGAAGCAAAATATATTACAGCAGCAGGAAGTTGCACTTAAGTGTTGTGGATGAAGCAAATGCTAAGAGATGTAGGAGTTGAGTATGAGGAGCCTATCACAATCTTCTGTGGTAATTCAAGTGTAATAAATATATCTAGGAATCTGGTGTTGCATTCAAAAAATAAACATATATCCATCAAGTTTCGTTTTTTGAGAGAGCAAGTGAACCAGAATGAAGTCAGATTGGAGTTTGTGCCTTCCAAGGATCAGATTGCATATATCTTTACTAAACCTCTACCTAAGGACTCTTTTGAGTATCTTAGGGAGAAGTTAAGGGTTATTACCCCTCCGGTGATAAACTAAGGTGCAATGTTGTGCATCAGTCTGGTGGATATCACAGTCATATCTTATGGTCTGGATTGATGATGGGGAGCTACTACTCAGGGGGAGCAGCTAGTATGATTTTGAAGTGGTGGTGTTGCAAGTATGTGCCCTTTTCCATTGATGTCAAAGGGGGAGAGAAGACATGTGAAAAACAAATGGTTGTTGATCAAAGGGGGAGAAGTAAAGGAAGAGAAGACATGTGAATGGTTGTTGTTAGGGGGAGTTGTGTCTGTGAGAAAAAAGTTCTTTTCTTGATGGTCAAAATAATTTTTCACATCATATGTTGCCATCAATGACAAAGGGGGAGATTGTTGCAAGTATGGGCCTAACCGGTATTGTCATTGATGTCAACATACTCCTATTGCATTGATGATAAGGATTGGATGAATATGTGTTGAGGATATTGAGAAAATTAGCTCTAATCAGGAATAGACAAGAACAATGAAGACAGAGAGCTAGAGATCCTAGCTAATATGAAGATCAAAGGATACGGTTCAAAGGGTTTGTAGATATGTGTCTTAAGATGACCCAGTAAAGATTTTAGAGATCCATATAAGATCTGAAGAAGTTGTGGCCGCTCAAGTAAAACTAGTTCTGGTAGATGTTCAGAGGTAATAGCATAACCCAGATAGGTCTGGGGAGATCCAAAAATGCATTATCATGTTCTACAGATTTAGTGGTGTGTTTAGGAAGTCTATGTGGAGTTACAACTCAAATGGTTCATGATATGGAGGTCTGCAAGAATCTATTCCATTGTGACAATGATGACATACTATGTTCTTGAGGTTCTGGATGAAGGAGAGAAGGATTTCAGTAAGCAGATGTAGTGTGGATGCTCTTGGTGATTTAGGCTATCTTGTGGAGGTCTTTGGATCATCTCCAATTTGTGTTGGTGGTCCGCATTGGAGTTTGATCTTGCAATTGAAGAATTACTTCCAGATGATGGTGTTCTTCCTAAGTCTAGCTGACTGGATGAGTTACATATCCTGAGGATGATCTTGAAGATGTTATATGAAGATTGGAATGTTCCTAGAAAAAGATTGAAGTCTCAGGTCTGTGTGGCCGATAGTGTGTTGATCCATGTGAAGTCTTTTGTAATTAGTCATGTTATATTTATGTATTTTCTCTGTAATGTTTGCTGACTTAGATGATCATTCCTAAGTCAATGTCTTGTATAAATAAGGAATTGTAAAGTCATTCCAAAGCGTATTGTGTGGGGATGAGAGTGTGGTAGTGAGGAGGAGAGCGAAAGGTAGAGCAGATGGATTGGGCTTAAATGGAACTAATTCAATCATGGTGAAGACACTACTCTCCAGTTCAAGTATGTGATACTTATTATTTTGTAGACAATGTGTCTCTTGTAGGCAGTGGGCCTCTTGTGAGCAGTGTGCTCAGGCAGTGAGCCCTAATTGGCATGTGCCATTTTATTCTTTATATTCTTCTAATAGAGAATACAATCTTGGGTTAGTCACCCTGTGGTTTTTCCCTTAACTGAGTTTTCCACATCAAAATCTTGGTGTCTCATGTATGAATGTGTTTCTTCTCTTGATTTAATACATTGTATTTCCATAATTAATTTATTATTATGCTTCTGAATTACAAAGTGGATTTAAGTGTTTAATTGGAAGAAAGTTTTGGACAAATGATTCACCCCCCTCTTAGTTGTCTGTCCTAAATCTAACATAAGGTACTAGCTGAAAAGGATAATGCCAAGAAGATCCCTGTGGAAGATAATCATGGCAAGGGCAAGGCCAGTGTACCTTAGACTCCTACTGTGAGCATTGATGCAACTCATACTAATACTTTTCCTGAGTATGTCCCATTGGACATGGCCCATGTGTTTAACCAGATTAGAGTAATGGTCCCTTTGCTGGAAATGATGAGAATACCAGAACATAAGGATAGGGCTTTGGTTGCAATTAAGGAAGCAGTCCCAAATGTGCCAGGAAGGATTAATGATAATGACAAATAGTTTGAAGAGAAGAAAATGACATCTCAAGATGCTAAAAAATGGAGTTCCAATGTGCCAAAGGTATATTTGGGAACTACCTTGTATAAATCCCATCTCAGGTGGATCCTTTCTTTGTCACCCTGATGCTAAAGGGTAGGTTTGTAAAAAATTCTATGATTGACTCAAGGGATTCTGCTAATATAATGCCACTAGGAGTTATAGAAACTTTAGGTTTGCAAGTTACTAAGGCCCATGGGAAGTGATTTTCTATGGACTCAAGGGAAGTCCCTATCATCAGAGTCATCAAAGACATAATATTTAGACTTGGAGCTTATCCCAATAAAGAGCATAAGATGAATATTATAGTAGTAGACATCCCACCCATGTATGGAATGCTACTATCTAGAAAATGGGCCTCCACTATTGGAGGCAACATCCAAATGGATTCTTCTTATGCCATGATTCCCAAGGATGGGAAAGAAGTGAGACTTGATAGAGAGAAGAAATATCCTCAGGTAATAGATGACATTAATGAGGATGATGATCATATATGTTTATTAGATGTTTCCATGGATTTAGAGTTGAGACGATTGAAACTGACTAGGATGAGCACACAGATGATAGTCTCCAAACATCCCCTAATGATGATGGATTATGGTCTATGCAATTTGATGGAGCCTATTCTAGAGAAGGTTTTGAAGCTGGAGTTGTGCTCATTGCCCATTCTAAAAAGACATCCAGATCATCTTTTAAGTTAGGTTTTGAATGCACAAATAATGTTATTGAATATGAGGCTTTGCTTCTAGGTTTGAAGGTGGCTCTTAAACATGGAATCAAGAAGCTCAAAGTTATAGGGGATTCTGAGTTGGTGGTCTCATAGATTAGAGCTAAATATACATCCAAAAACAAGAGGCTCAGGCAATAGAAAAATGTTGTTTGGAACAAAATAGAGGATTTTGATGCTTTCTCTATTAACTGGGTAGAATGGAGTAAAAATGTAATGGCTGACATCCTAGCCAACATTACAATCAGATTAGAAGATGTGACCCTAGCAGGAATCTCAAAGGTTGAGATATTGACTAGACCTTCTATCCTAGATAATATCTACCATTGGTAGGTTTATAAGGATGATCAAGATGAGTTGTATAAATTCATGAACTATGTTGATGAGTACCATGCACAAGAGATTGACTTCCAAGGGTTTGTGGAAATAATGGATGGGAAGGAAACTGTATTTGGAAAATAAATCATCTAGCTAAAAACAAACAAGATTTCAAGAGGGTTAGTTGCCCCAGAAAGAGTATTTGATGACAATGATAGACAAACTACCAAATCAGCACCAGTGCATCAAAATGGTCTCAAGGAGGTGAATCTTGGGACTGAGGCCAAACCAAAGTTCATCTACATAGGCAAGTCCCTAAATCCTAAGATCAAGACAATGTTGATTGCTTTACTTAGAAAATATAAGGTCTTTGCATGATCTTATGATGACCTTAAAGAATATAGGGAGGACCTATTCCAACATGAAATCCCATTAAAGCTAGATTTAAAACCTTTTAGCTAGAAGCAAAGACCCATAAACCCCACTCTAAGATAAAAAATGCAGCAAGAATTGGCTAAGTTAAGTGAAGGATGGATTATCAAGCCCATCAGACATTCAACCTAGGTGTCTAACTTGGTCCCTGTCAGGAAAAAGAATGGAGATATCAGACTCTGTATTGACTTCATAAATCTAAATATTGCATCATTGAAGGATAATTATCCTTTGCTAAATATGGAGGTCATGTTACAGAGGGTAACTAGCTATGATCTCTTATCAATGATGGATGGTTTCTTTGGATACAACCAAGTAATGGTCAAGGAGTCTAAACATTATAAGGCTGCATTTACTACTCCATGGAGTACTTATGTGTACATCAAAAAACCTTTTGGATTAACAAATGTAGGAGCCACATTCCAAAGAGCTCTGGATGTGGCCTTCTTTGATCTCATCAATGTTGTAATGGTAGTTTATTAGGATGATTTAACTGCCTATTCAAAGAATGAACATGATCACTGTTCCCATTTAGAGTAGATTTTTGAAAGAAGTATGGAGTTTGGCATATCCTTGAATACCAAGAAATGTGTATTTAGGGTGATAGAGGGGAAATTACTGGGCAATATTGTGTCCAAAGAGGGGATCAAGATTGATCCCGAGAGGGTTGCAGCTATTAATAAGATCCCAATACCCAAGAATGTTAAAGGAATTCAGTAATTCTTTGGGCAGGTGAACTTCTTGAGGAGATTTGTTACAAATTTTGTAGAAACCACTAGACCAATCTCTAGGATACTGAAAAAAGGAGAAATTATCACATGGAATGAAGAGCCAATCAAAGATTTTAAAAGTATTAAGGAGGCTATAATGGAAGCCCTAGTGCTAAAATCCCCAAATTTTTCTAAACTATTTTAGTTGTTTTCCTTTGCCTCATTTCACACTGTAGCTGTTGTTTTGTTACAGAAGAATGATGAAGGTTATGAACAACCTATTGCCTTCTTCAACAAATCTCTCCAACCTATAGAACTGAAGTATGACATAATAGAGAAACAAGCTTATGCTCTAGTAAAGGCCGTCAAGAACTTCAGATCATACTTAGTAGGTGCTACCATTATTGCTTATGTTCCTACAACTGCTGTCACGGACATCTTCGGTCAACATGAAGTAACTGGGAGGAGATGTAGATGGATCAATAGGATCCAAGAGTTTAACATCGACATTCAAATCACTAAGCTAGTAAGAGGACATGGATTAGCTAAACTGATGGCTAGGATAAATTTAAAAGCTAATCGAATAAACAATGATGAAGTTGACCAAGTTGTTCCTGAATGTGACATGAAGTTGTATGAATGATATAAGAATATTGTGTATTACTTATGCAAAATTTCTTGACCTAAAGATATGACTAACAATAAAAAGAGGACATTGAAGCTACATGCCATAAAATATGTGATTATTGATAATGAGCTTTGGTGGAGGAATTTACAAGGCATTTTTCTTAATTATGTAAATGAGGAGCAAGTATCAGAGATCTTGGAAGAGATGCACCATGGTGTATGTGGAGGCCATTATATGGCTAAGACAACAACCCATAAGGTTTTAAGGGATGGATATTGGTGGCCTATAATCTTCAAAGATGCTCACAAATTGGTTAGGAGTTGTGATGCCTACCAAAGATTTTTAAGTAAATTGAGATTATCTGGAAATTTACCTCTCAATCTAGTGACAATTGAGGCTCCTTTCCAATAGTGGGGAATTGATTTCATAGGAGAAATTAGTGAAAATTCAAGTGGACATAGTTGGATCTTAGTTGCCACTAATTACTTTACTAAGTGGATTGAAGCCATTCCAACCAGAAAAGCAACAAGCAAAGTTGTGATTGATTTCCTAATGAATAATACTTTGACAACGTTCAGAGTGCCTAAAAGGATAATATTTGACAATGTGATGTGTTTCAGGATAGATGAATTCACAACCTTTTGCAAGAAATATGGGATAGCAATTTCTTACTCTTCCCTATATCATCCTTAAGTAAATGGACAAGTTGAATCAAGCAACAAGAGCTTAGTGAAGATTATTAAGAGGGTGATTGAAAAGAACAAAATTGCCTAGGATTATAAGTTAAAGATTTCTTTATGGGTAGATAGGGTGATAGTAAAATAGGCTATTGGGCAATCACCATTTGATTTAGTATATGGCCTAGAAGCAAGAATGCCAATCAACAAATTGATGCCAATATACAAATTCATCCAGGAATATGGTGAAGATACATCAAATGCAATGCAGAACATAATAAATCAAGTGACACAACTGGATGAGACAAGAAGGTTAGCACAACAGAAGAATATCAAAATGCAATAACAAGTAAAGCATTTGTATGACAAAAGGGCTACTAAAAGGAAGTTTCAAATAGGAGATATGGTTCTGCTATGTGAAAGGAGGTTAGGTGTGCGAAAATCACTTCCTACACCAATCTAATGAGGGGAGAGCTATACAAATTCAATTTAATCCTTACAACTACAACAAAATGAAACATATAAATGAGATATTGTAGCAATACACATGAACTAGAAAGAAGATATAAGAAGAGAGACAAAGATATAACACGGGGAAAACCCTTATCGGGTGAAAAACCCCACACTCAGAAACCTGCACAATGTATTAACAAAACTGAATATGGTTTACAACACACTTGTAATGCAAGCTTCAATGGTCTTTGACACTCATGTCTAGAGTCAATCAGGTAGCATAATAGTACATGTCAATCCTGTAATACATCTTGTCCTCCAAGCACCTATTTATATAGAATATACAAGGCAATATTGGTCCTATCTTGGAATGGGTGTCCAACTTGGCCTCATGGCCAAAAAACCATGACTAAGGACACTTGGTCAACATTGTAGAATGTGTCTAACACTTGTCCATAGGTCCCATACCAAAGAGGTTGCCTATTTCCAAAATGGGCTATGACAGATGCTCTTACGACTCTTATGACCATCATAGAATCTGTCATAGTGGTTACAACTTACAGCTATAAGAGAATCTGTCATACATAGGCTAAAAATAGCATATTCTCTTACAACATGTCATAGTCCACCTTGGGGTGCCCAAATATGCCTTTTTCAAAGATGCTTCATGACACATGTCTTCACCTATCTTACAAGCTTCTATTTCTGACTCTTACATGTCATAACTTTGTCATAAGAATCCGTCATAACCGTTTCTGTCAAATATTCCCTTACACAACATCCAAGATGTTGACACATGGAAAAATGCTTCTACCACAAAGTGGGACACCTATCTCCTCATGTGAAGACAAAATTACAAGTTGTCATCCTCCATGTAGGATGACACATCACTATGCCACATCCCACAAAATGACAATATGAAATTTACAATAAATTTACAACATAGGCAATGAATTAATAAATACAATCATAAATAATGAAAGGAATTACCAATGTTGAGACACCTTAATTCCCAACATTCTCCCACTTGTCAAACACCTTGTAAGAGCCAATAGAATAACATGATTTAACTGCTATAGGTCATGAGGCCCGTAGACTTCAAACACCATTTGAACTTCTCTGTGCTCACTGGCTTCATCAATGCATCTGCAACATTCTTAAAAGTATCGACCTTCTCCAAATTTACCTTCCCATCCTCTACCATGTCTCGTATGAAGTAAAACTAAACATCAATATGCTTTGTTCTGGCATGGAAAGTTGGATTCTTCGCAAGACAAATCACACTTTGACTGTCACAACTGATCATAATGTAACCTACATCAACACCAATATCTAAACACAATCTCTTAAGACAAATGGCTTCCTTACAAGCATGAGTTGCTGCCATATACTCAGCTTCTATCATGGACAAAGCAACCATAGGTTGTCGCTTACTCATCCAACTAATAGCACCACCAAACAATGTAAACACATAAGCACTGCTAGATCTCCTACTGTCAATGTCACCTGCCCAATCTAAATCCACAAATCCACAAATATCAATAGAATGTGGAGTTCCTATAACATTACCATGATAGCATAAGGAATACTTAGAAGTACCCCTCAAATATCTGAACATTCGATTAACTACATCCCAATGTACCCATCCAGAATTAGCCATAAATCGATTAAGGACTCCCACTGCTTGGGCAATGTCTGGTCTTGTGCAGACCATAGCATACATCAAACTGCCAACAACATTAGTATAAGGTACTCTGCTCATGTCCTCCACCTCACTAGGAGATTTTGGACAATCCTCAATAGACTACTTTATCCCCAAAGAAACAGGAACACACAATGGTCTACAATCTGCCATGTTGAACCTATCCAACACAGTCTTCACATACTTACTCTGGCTTAACCAAAGTTTTTTGTTGGTTTGATCTCTTCTGATTTCCATTCCTAGAATGTACCTCGCTGCCCCTAAATCTTTCATTTTAAACTGTGCTGACAACTGAGATTTAAAATAAAAAATCATATTCTTTCCCTTCCCAATGAGCAACAAATCATCAACATACAGTGCAACAATGAGAATACGATCACCATGAAACTTAAAATACACACAGTGATCTGATTTCGATCTCACAAATCCAATTGACAACAGAAAGGCATCAAATTTCAAGTACCACCTCCTAGGAGACTTCTTCAAACCATACAAAGACTTCTTTAACTTGTCAACCAAATTTTATTTACCTTTCACCATGTAATGCTTTGGCTGTGACATGTAGATTTCTTCCTCCAACTCACCATGAAGGAAAGATATCTTCACATCCATCTGTTCTACCTCTAAGTCATAAGATGCTGCAAGAGATAACAGGAATTGAATGGATGTCAATTTTGCAATGGGAGAGAAGATCTCACCATAATCTATACCATCCACTTGTGAATACCCCTTCACAACCAATCTGGCTTTATACTTCTCAACACTGCCATCTTCACCAAATTTCTTCTTGAACACCCATTTGCATCCAATGGGTTTCCATCTAGGAGGCAAAGGCACCAAGTCCCAAGTTTGATTCTTTTCCAAAGAAGACATTTCATCCTCCATGGCCTCCTTCCAAGAACCTGCATCTTTCATATCCAAAGCCTCTGACACAGTTCTAGGTTCATCACTGTTAGTAATCAAAGCATAAGAACAACTAGAATCAAGCAATGTAAAACCAAACTTTTTAGGTTGCTTCCTTATTTGTGTAGACCTCCTCAAGAGCTGAGGTTGAGGTTCAGCTTCTTCATCTAAGCTTTCAGAGTCGTAAGAGCTCTCCTCATCATCAGGTCCAACATTGTCTTTCTATTCAGTCTTCTTAGGGGTAGCAGGAAACTAAAAAAGATCCTCTTTCTTTTCTTTTTCCTCTGGCTGTAAAATAGTGGAAGAAGGTGTAAGCTCTCTGAAGATGACACTTATACTATACAACACCTTTTAAGCCATAGGATCCCAAACCTTGTATCCTTTCACACTGATACCATAGCCAATGAAGATACACTTAACAACCTTGTTCTCCAATTTTGACCGCTTCTCCCTAGGCACATGTGCATATGCCTCACAACCAAAAACATGAAGATGCCTTATTGAAGGCTTTCTACTAGACCACACCTCCATGGGTGTTTTATCAACAAGAGCTGATGTAGATCTATTTACAAGATAGCAAGCAGTGGCAACAACTTTAGCCCAAAACTTTTGTTCTAGGCCAACTCCACTAAGCATACTCCTAGCCTTCTCCATCAGTGTCCTGTTCATCCTCTCTACAACTCCATTTTGTTGCAGGGTGTATGGAGTTGTCTTGTGTCTTTCAATCCCAAGTTCCTTGCAATATTTATCAAATTATGTAGAACAGAACTCACCACCGTTGTCAGTTCTCAAACATTTAATCTTTTTACCAGTCTAATTTTCAGCAAAGGCCTTAAACTCCTTAAACTTACTATAGACTTTAGATTTGTTTTTGAGAAAATAAATCCATGTCCTTCTACTGTAGTAATCTATAAAAGATACAAAATATACAAATTTTGATAATGAAGGAACATTAATAGGACTAAATACATTAGAATGAACAAGGTCCAACACACTAGAAGACTTATGAGAACTTGATTAAAACTGAACACGATTTTGTTTTCCATATATGCAATGTTCGTAAAAGTCAAACTCAAGATTACAATCATCTAGTCCCTCAATGAGGTTCTTATTTTTTAGGGTACGCAAACCCTTCCCCAAATCTCTTATGCCATAACATTATCTTTTTAGCAGGAAGCTTAACTTCCAAGGCATGATTACAACCATTAGAACTAGAAATAATAGATTTCTTCATTGATTGTTTAGATGGTGGGGATGAAGTGACTGCTGCCCTCTTCCTTAAGTCAGAAGAACTATTGCATTGTAAAATGCATGCCTCTAGCTAAAATAGAGTACTTCTCCTAGTACCCTTAGCAAGCACCATAGTTCCTCTAGTCATCTTGCATCCTTCTTTCAAAAAGACAACCTACACACCTGCATCATTCAACATACTTACAGAAAGCAGGTTCCGTGCTAAGCCTGGGATGTGCATAACCCCAGAGATCCCCTTCACTCATCCATCAGGGAATCGAATAGAGACTCTTCCACGACCAACAATTTTCAGATGAGAGTCGTCACCCAGGTACACCTTTCCACCATCGAACTCCTCATACTTAGTGAACTAGTCTCGATGTGAGGTCATGTGAAATGATGCACCAAAACAATCAGCCACACATCATCAGATGCATGGGTTTCCAGGGCTACGATGAAGGCATCACCATCATCTTGTGACTTGTCAGAATCTAAATCTGGGTTCTTCTTCTTTTTCTTTTCCTCTTTGCATTCCTTTCATAAATGCCCAGATTTACCACAGTTCCAACAAAGAGCCTTGGACTTTCCAGGAGATTTGGATCTCCCACAGGAATTGGATCTACCCTTCTCATCTTTCTTGTCCTTCTTTTCCCCTTTCTCCTTGGGTCTTCCACGAACTACAAGAGCCTCTTTGGCTGCCTCAGAAGAATTTCTCCGCATCTCTTTAGACAACAGCGAAGAAACCACTTCATCCATTTTGAATGTGGATGTGGTTGTCATGTCCCAACATTAAGACATTATTTGTCATCATCAAATTGGATGATAATTATGTATATAATAATACTTAATAAACATATATAATATTATTAAGTAATATTATAATACATTTATTGTACTTATATATAATAAATATAAAAATAATTATAATATTATATATGATATATATATTATATAAATATAAATATGTATATTAATATTACTATAAATATAAATAAATGTTATTATAATATAATTATCATATAATATATAAGACAAATGTCTTATAATATATAAATATAAATAAGAAATATTATTATAATCATTTATGATATAATAAATATAAATATAAATATTAATATTATTATTATATAAAAATTATAATTATCAATGTAAATATTAAATCAAATATTAGTATAAAGTATGATCATTAGAAATATAATATTATAAATATATATAAAATTAATATTAACTAATATCCTTGGAAGATATCAATAAAGATAGACCAAGTTTATTAAAACAAAGATAAATGCAACAATTATGTTAGAGGAAGCAAGTTAGATTATTAGTAAATAAAAGAGGTGCATATTAATTAAAGGTTATTTTCTATAAGACACATCCCTTCATTAAAGGAGGGTATAAAGATGGGAAGAAGATAACATAAAGGGGGGGAAAGAAAGGAATGAGAAATATATATATCTGGAGAGGGTAAGGAAAATAGAAAAGAATACACAAGGAATATAATTCTGATTTATAAATATAACAACAAGAAGGATATAATATAGAATTTTTGGAAATGGTAAATATATTCATGGCATATTTAAATATGAAATATATAAGGAATAATATATTTTGAGTTGTAATATACCATTTCAGAGATACTTATGTACACTAGCAACCTTATAAGAATATTAGATATATCTGAGATATAATATATATGGTTTGAGTTAAAGAAAAGAAATATATTAAAAGGGAATAATTCTATTTATGAAGTGTTGCATCTCTTGGCAATAGTTGCAACCATACACCATTGAAGATATAAAAAGGAAGTGTGGAGTAAAAAAGATCATATAGTAATATAAATCACTAGACAACAGATTGGTCTTCCATTAAATACAAGTATTAGATCAGCACAAGGTATTATATCAACAAGCATTACTAAGAGCAATCGATCATACAAGAAGTAAAATTGTGTGCAGGATTAATAAATTTTGTTCTTCCTAAAAGGGGACATTACAAGTGGTATTAGAGCAGTGTATCCTACCATCCTGTGAAACAATCTTATGCAAGCATACACTAAGGAAAATTTTGAACCAAAAGAGAAGACAAAGAAATATAATGAATAAGAAAGTTTATAATTGCCCGAGTATGAGCAAACCAAGTCAAGACATGATAGGTAGGGAGAATGTCCTCCATCGTGCTCTTGTCTAATTATGTTAAGAGGATGATAGGTAGGGAGAATGTCCTCCATCATATCTCAACAAGACACGATAGGTAGGGAGAATGTCCTCCATCGTGCTCTTGTCTAATTATGTTAAGAGGATGATAGGTAGGGAGAATGTCCTCCATCATACCTCAACAAGACACGATAGGTAGGGAGAATGTCCTCCATCATACCTCAACAAGACACAATAGGTAGGGAGAATGTCCTCCATTGTGCTCTTGTCTAATTATGTTAAGAGGATGATAGGTAGGGAGAATGTCCTCCATCATACCTCAACAAGACAGGATAGGTAGGGAGAATGTCCTCCATTGTGCTGTCATCAAATTATGTTAAAGGGATGATAGGTAGGAAGAATGCCCTCCATCATCAAGACATGATAGGTAGGAAGTATGCCCTCCATCATGCTCTTGTCAAGATGTGATAGGTAGGAAGTGTGCCCTCCATCACACTCTTGATCTTTAATGTTAAAGAGATGAAAGGTAGGAAGAATGCCCTCCATCATGCTCTCATCAAATTATGTTAAAGGGATGATAGGTAGGAAGAATGCCCTCCATCATCAAGATATGATAGGTAGGAAGTGTGCCCTCCATCATGTTCTTGTCAAGATGTGATAGGTAGGAGGTTTGCCCTCCATCACACTCTTGATCCGTAATGTTATAGAGGTGATAGGTAGGAATTGTGCCCTCCATCACACTCTAAATTGCAAGTATTTCTATGGATTCTATCAAAGGATCAACTTGAGGTATGGATACCTATATGTTGAAATTGAATGTTATTTATGTTATATCATTAATTATATTATGATGTATTGATTTCATTACTGATTTATTGATCTTTAATATTGCTAATGTCCCTTTCAAGAGTTATTCTTGTGTGCAGGTGAAGAAATCAGTATAACCTACAAGTGGACATTGGAGAAGTATAGAACATAAAAGTTAATTTTATTAATCACAAAGACCCATAAACCAAATTCATCTTAGATCAATTCTTCCAACCTCCTTGAGTTCTTCTCTTGAAATTGATACTAAGTTATTTATGGGCCCATAACCCACAAATTCCCAAGATCATTTTTCATAATCATCTATAACACTTATATTTCATCAAGCACATCGCTATTTAAATAAAAGCTTACCAAATCTTCTTTGATCATAAAATTTCTCTCCATGACATCATATAAGCAATTACTCCTCAAAAATACAACTCTTCTCAATTTTGAGGTCAATAACATATGATAAGTATAAGACCAAATCTCGTAATCAAAGATCAAGATATCTTCATCATTGATTGGAATCTTGGAATCTCAATGCTCCCAAAATCTTATTTAGCATTGAAAATATTTTCATTGCCTAATGTCTTCATCTATGATACTTGCATCACTTTATTATTAAAAACATCAAACACATGCTTACCTAAACATTTGTCTTCATTAAACATTTAAAGTATTCCTTGGTCATAAATTCTCTTTCATGAATCACAATCATTTTCTCTTCACGAAAGCATGTTCATTTTGAATAAAAACTATGACTTTGTCTCAACACATCGGAAGGTAGCGCAAAGTAATGAAAGAACTCACTGTGATTGCTTGAGGACAAGCAATTTCAAGTGGGGAGGGCTGTCATGTCCCAACATTAAGGCATTATTTGTCATCATCAAATTAGACGATAATTATGTATATAATAATACTTAATAAACATATATAATATTATTAAGTAATATTATAATATATTTATTGTACTTATATATAATAAATATAAACACAATTATAATATTATATATGATATATATATTATATAAATATAAATATGTATATTAATATTACTATAAATATAAATAAATGTTATTATAATATAATTATCATATAATATATAAGACAAATGTCTTATAATATATAAATATAAATATTAATATTATTATTATATAAAAATTATAATTATCAATGTAAATATTAAATCAAATATTAGTATAAAGTATGATAATTGGAAATATAATATTATAAATATATATAAAATTAATATTAACTAATATCCTTGGAAGATATCAATAAAGATAGACCAAGTTTATTAAAACAAAGATAAATGCAACAATTATGTTAGAGGAAGCAAGTTAGATTATTAGTAAATAAAAGAGGTGCATATTAATTAAAGGTTATTTTCTATAAGACACATCCCTTCATTAAAGGAGGGTATAAAGATGGGAAGAAGATAACATAAAGGGGGGGAAAGAAAGGAATGAGAAATATATATATCTGGAGAGGGTAAGGAAAATAGAAAAGAATACACAAGGAATATAATTCTGATTTATAAATATAACAACAAGAAGGATATAATATAGAATTTTTGGAAATGGTAAATATATTCATGGCATATTTAAATCTGCAATATATAAGGAATAATATATTTTGAGTTGTAATATACCATTTCAGAGATACTTATGTACACTAGCAACCTTATAAGAACATTAGATATATCTGAGATATAATATATATGGTTTGAGTTAAAGAAAAGAAATATATTAAAAGGGAATAATTCTGTTTATGAAGTGTTGCCTCTCTTGGCAATAGTTGCAGCCATACACCATTGAAGATATAAAAAGGAAGTGTGAAGTAAAAAAGATCATATAGTAATATAAATCACTAGACAATAGATTGGTCTTCCATTAAATACAAGTATTAGATCAGCACAAGGTATTATATCAACAAGCATTACTAAGAGCAATCGATCATACAAGAAGTAAAATTATGTGTAGGATTAATAAATTTTGTTCTTCCTAAAAGGGGACATTACAGTGGTGCTTCCAATAGCCATGACAAGATGATCCCATGAATCTAGAAAATAACAAAGCAAGGTCATACAATGATCCTCCTCTTCCATCTTCACACCAAAGAATTCATATGTTCTGCAATGGATCCTTCGTCCTCCATTCGAAGGGAATAGAACTTCTTTCTTAGAAAAATTTTGTTAACCAGGGATTTGGATTGATACACATCTCCCAACTTCTTCCAAAGCAAGTTTGCAGTAGTCTCCTCATGGACATTTAATAGGACAAAATTAGCAAGACTATGTCTTATGAGACCCTTAGCCTTCTGATCCTTGAGATCCCAATCAGCTTGTGACATTGTAGCTAGTTTAGTTCCACTGATAGTTTCCCAGAGGTCTTGATCAACAAGCATGTCTTCCATCTTAAGCTTCCACAGCTCAAAATTAGTGCCATTGAATTTCTCCACCTCTATCCTTCTGGATGTGCTTGCCATCTCCTTGCTGCAACAAGATTCAAAATACTCTGCATAGACTCCCACTCAACTTAAGATCAACTCAAAAAACCCCTACCCAACAACTAGGACCAAAGGTGATCAATCTCTGATACCAACTGAAAGGAAGCTAGGTGTGCAGAAATCGCTTCCTACACTAATCTAATGAGGAGAGAGCTATACAAATTCAATTTAATCCTTGCAACTACAACAACATGAAACATATAAATGAGTTGTTGCAGCAATACACATGAACCAAAAAGAAGACGGAAGAAAGGAGACAAAGATATAATGTGGGGAAAACCTTTATCGGGTGAAAAACCCCACACTCAGAAACTTGCACAATGTATTAACAAAACTGAATATGGTTTACAATACACTTGCAATGCAAGCTTCAATGGTCTTTGACACTCATGTCTGGAGTCACTCTGGCAGCATAACAGTACTTGTCAATCCTATCATACATTGCCTCCTCCAAGCACCTGTTTATATAGAATATACAAGGCAATATTGGTCCTATCTTGGAATGGGCATCCAACTTGGCCTCATGGCCCAAAACCCACGCCTAGGGATACTTGGTCAACATTGTAGAACATCCCTGACACTTGTCCAAAACTCCCATCCCAAAGAGGTCGCCTATTTCCAAAATGGGCTATTACAAATACTCTTTTGACTCTTATGACCGTCATAGAATCTATCATAGCAGTTACAACTTATAGTTGTAAGAGAATTTGTCATACATAGGATAAAAATAACCTTTTCTCTTACAACATATCATAGTCCACCTTGGGGCACCCAAATATGCCTTTTTCAAAGATGCTTCATGACACATGCCTTCACCTATCTTACAAGCTTCTATTTCTAACTCTTACATGTCATAACTTCCTCATAGGAATCCATCATAACCGTTTCGGTCAAACATTCCCTTACACAACATCCAAGATTCTAACACATGGAAAATGCTCCTACCACAAAGTGGGATGCCTATCTCCTCATGCGAGGATAAAATTACAAGTTGTCATCCTCCATGTAGGATGACACATCACTGTGCCACATCCCACAAAATGACAATATGGAATTTACAATTAATTTACAACATAGGCAATAAATTAATAAATACAATCATAAATAATTAAAGAAATTACCAATGTTGAGACACCTTAATTCCCAACACTATGGAATTCAAGGGCTCAGTAGAATGGAAAGCATGGTAAGTTTGATACCCTCTGGTTAGGACCATACTTGATCAGCAACACACATGGAGAAGACTCTTATTTCTTGCAAAATTGAATTGGAGAACTTCTCAAACTGCAAGTGCATGGATAGTTCTTGAAGCCATAATTTTAATAAGGCGTGTTCTATTCCATGCACATTGTATTTTATGTAAATTTCTGTATAGTCTTTCCCTACTTTGGTTTGGTTTTAGTTTTGTTTTGTTTTGCTCTGTTGTCTACTTCTCTAGAGTTTTCTATGATCTCATTTTGTTTTGGTTGAACAAATGTTCCCAATTGCAGCCACTGATAGGACTTTGAAATTTTTTTCCTTGGTTCCCTATTGTGGTTTTGCTACAAGTTTCAATTTGGTCATTCTATGCTAGGGTTTACTTAGAAATTGCTTTTAAATTTTTCTTTTGAGTCTAAAACCCTAAACCCTAACGTTTGTGCAAGCATTAAAGTTACTTTTGTTCTAATTTTATGTTGACCGCTTGCTACCCATTGCCATTTCTTTAAAGTTACAACTCAATGTTTAGGGTGTCATGTGTTTACCGGCCCATTAATCCTAATGTTACCGCCTAAAGCCGTTTGACAATAAATGTGTCATATGCTTAAGTTTTTTTCCCGTGCACCTTATAAAATTTGGCCCCTCTTTCTCTAGTCACACAATGTTGTTTTAAGTGCACATGCTCAAGTTTAACCTTTAATTTGTCCACGTGGCTTCATCCTGATTGGTTTCTACCATCATGCAAAGCATGTTTTATTAAGGCAAAGGGTTTCTTGTGGAACCATGAAAGAGGTGACAAGTGGCAAGTCTTTGGCCAAGAAACTCAGCAGGACCTGTTGGTAGGTCCCACTAAGTCTACATGGAAATCTTTAAAATATTCCACCATTCCTCTGAACCATTTGGCGTGGATCCATGAATAGCTTGTAGAAGAGCGGGAGGAAGATATTTGACAAAATTTCCATCAGTGCTTCATTAGAATGATCTAAAGGTTATCCACGTGGCATCATCCTGTGGCCTTTCAATCATTCTGTGGAACACTTCTCTTAAGCTTTGTTTGATGCTGCAGAAGCACAGGAGGCCGCCATGTGGATTGAGCTACCTTTTTTTGAAGTGTAAAGGTAATCTAGGTGGACCAATTTCATTGGTCCAAGATCTTCTTTGTGTGCTTTAAAATATTTTCAAACAAATTGAACCAATTAATGTCATCGATGTTGAATGGCACAAGACAACTGAGAGGGGGGTGAATTAGTTGTATCAAAATTTTAAATTCTATAAACCACAATCGATTTCTCAATCACTTAACTTATTTCCTTAATCTATTATCAGCAATAAACATGAATAGAAGAATCAAAAACTTGAACACATCAACATCACATGCACATGAACACTAGAATTTTTACATGGAAAACCCTAAATAGGGAAAACCACGGTGAGTGTTAGCTCACAATATAAATGTAGTAACAATACCAAATATCAAATGGTGGCTCATTGCTAAAGGGCTCACTGCCCGAAAGGATGGCTCATTACCGAGGGTGGCTCACTGCCGGGGGTGGCTCACTACCGGATGTGGCTCACTGCTAAGAATTGAACTGATATAGTAGCATCTACACCATGCCTAAGTTTAGTTCCATTGAAGAGCAATATATCTCCTCTACTCTGCTCTGCTTTTACAACTCACACCTTATCTTCGCTTCTTCGTACACACACCTTAAACATGAATTCATTACATGTATTTATACAATTCATCAACCTTGGAATGTACATCAAGGTCGGCATTACAATCATCAACCATTGGAATAATCTCCAAGGTCGAAATACATACATACATCAAATTAAGACTAGACCTAAACAATCTTGTGGACTAAAAGAATAAAGGAGGAACAATTGACACCTTAACAAGGACTCAATTACATCTTCACACACTACCACATGCTTCTACAATTCAAGAGATTTATTCACAAAGAGTGTTAATCATCTAGGTCAGCCAAACAGGTGCAATCACCGAGAACACTTGAACACACGCTTCCAAGATCTTCATTGTAGCTTGCGGATTAATTACATGACTTCAATGCATTCAAGGGACATCTATGAACATCATAGAATCATTTGGAGACTAGAAAATCTAGCTGCAACAGATCTTAACTTGTTTCACTTGAAGATGGATCACAGCCTATTCTCAATCAGACATTGTCAAACTCTGCTAATTAGAAACTTCTTTTTTAGAGCTTCAAATCACTTATCCTTTGGAATAAAGATGACTAAGGAAATTATAAGCTTAAGTCCATAATTGCAAGACAAAACTCGAATCTGTGGAGAAATGCGGAGCAAAATACTTTCTCCCAGTCACCTTGCAAACCTTGCTACGCACCATCTTCATACTGGTGAATAGAACTTTTTCTACACAATGATCTGGACCACTAAATTCTAGATTTAGCTTCTTCAAAAACTTCTCTAAATCATATCCAAAGTTCATACTCTCATCTTCAACACAGGAAATACATAGAGCAAAATTCTTAGACAATGTTCTTTAATCCATTAACAAACAACATTGCTAGAAGATATAGTTGATAGAAATGACAACACAAATATGTTGACATCAATGACAACACCAATTAACACATACTTGCAACAATCTCCCCCTTTGTCATTGATGGCAATGTATGATGTGAAAACATGTTGCACTATCAAGACACAATTCTGCTTTAGAACTCCCCCTTTGTTTTCATACTTCTGCACTCTTACTGCCCCTAAGTTTTTCACATGATTTCTCTCCCCCTTTGACATCAATGGCAAAGGGCTTCACATCTTCTCCACTGCACATACTTGCACACTTTTTCTCTAATCATATTGGAATCATTCTTTACTCCCCCTGATTGCAACAATCATCTTAGATCACTACCTACTCCCCCTAAAGGGTAACCCCCCTATATCAGTCTAGAAGAAAATATTCTTTGAGGTACATTGGACTGATGCATCTCCTTATGCACCTAGTTCAATGGAGGGGCAATAACCCCTAATCTTTCTTAGAGATATTCAAATGTGTCCTTTGGAAGGTCCTTAGTGAATATATCAGCAACTTGATCCTTTGTAGGCACATACTCAAGCTTCAAAACATTCTTTGCAACTTTCTCTCTCAAAAAGTGATACTTGATTGAATGTGTTTTGTCTTTGAATGCTTCACTAGATTCTTTGAAATATTTATGGCACTTGTGTTATCACAAAGAATAGGGATTGGCTCCTCATACTCAACTTTGATATCTTTCAAGGTGTGTTTCATCCACAACACCTGAGTGCAACATATTTCTACAACAATATATTCTACCTCTACAGTAGATAAGGAGACTGATTATTGTTTCTTGCTATACTTGGACACTGCCCTATCTCCAAGGAAGAATACACCTCCACTTGTCCTTTTCCTTTCATCAACACAACTGGCCCAATCTGCATCTGTATAGGCACTTAGGGAGAAGTCATTATTCTTTGGATACCATAGACCATGATTCAGAGTACCTTTCAAGTACTTGAAAATCCTTTTCACTACCACAACATGTGATTCTCTAGGATCTGATTGAAATCTATCCACGAGACAAACTACATGCATAATATCTGATCTGGTGGTAGTTAGATAAAGGAGTCCTCTAATCATTGACTTGTACTTGCTCTGATCAGCCTTAGGAGATTCATCATTTTTACTCAACTTACATATAGTAATCATAGGAGTGCTCACCAATTTAGAGTCTTCCATTCCAAACATTTTTAATAACTCTCTGAGATACTTTGATTGAGAAATGAAGATATCTTTGTCTATCTGATTGATTTGCAATCCAAGGAAGAAATTCATCTCACCACACATGGACATCTCAAAATCCTTCTGCATCTTATCTACAAATATCTTACACATCTCATTTCCACCAAATATAATATCATCCACATAGACTTCAACAATCAAGATTTGATCTTCTCTTGCCTTGATATACAAATTGCTATCTGTGGACCCTACTGCAGTAGATACTTATCCAGTCTTACATACCAAGCTCTAGGAGCTTGCTTCAATCCATATAGAGTCTTCTTCAACTTGCACACCATATCTGGTGGGTCTGATAACTGGAATCCATCTGGTAGCTCTATGTATACCTCTTCTTCTAATTCACCATTCAGAAAGGCATATTTCACATCCATTTGATACACCTTGAAATCTTTGTGTAGCAAAAGCCAAAAATAGTCTGATTGCTTCTAGTCTAGCCATCGGAGTAAAAGTCTCCTCATAGTCTATCCATTCCACTTGTGAGTAGCCTTTGCACATAAGTCTTTCTTTGTTTCTGACAACTTATCCAACCTCATTCAGTTTGTTTCAGAAAACCCACTTTGTTCCAATCACATTCTTGTTTGTAGGTCTAGGGACAAGTTTCCAAGTCTTGTTCTTCTTAATCTGCATTAATTCTTATTTCATTGCATTGACCCAATGTTCATCATTGTAAGCTTCATTTACTATCTTAGGTTCCACCTTTGAAAGTAAACAGAGATTTACTTATTCTTCTATAGCTCTCCTTGTCAATACACCTTTCTTTTTATCACCTATAATCTGATCTTCAGAATGATCTCTTTGCAAATACTTGGGAGTCTTTGGAATTCTTTTAGGAGCATCTTCTTGAATTTCTTCTTCTTTGGGAGCAACTTGTACTTCAGTTTGAACTTCCTTTTCTTTGCCTTTTTCTACCTTCTCTATGACAACAGGTTCATCTGATTCATACCAATCCAATTGAAGATCTTCATCTACCTTTACATTTGCACTTTCAATGATCTTTTTTAGTCTTTTATTATAGCACCAGTAAGCTTTGCTCTTGGTTGAGTAACCTAGGAATATGCCTTCATCACATCTAGCATCAAACTTCCCTAATTCTTCATCTCTTCTGATATAGAATTTGCTTCCAAACACTTTGAAATATTTGATTGTAGGAGTCTTACCATACCACAGTTCATAAGGTGTCTTGGTCTCTTTTTCTCTAACCTGCACTCTATTCTAAATATAAACAATAGTGTGTATTGCTTCTTTCTAGTACACTTCCAATAGGTTTTCTTCCTTGATCATTGTTCTAGTAGCTTCTTGAACAATTCTATTCTTTCTTTCAACCACTCCATGTTTTGCTGAGGAGTCCGGGGGACAGACAAATGTCTCTTTATTCCATGTTCTTCACATAAAGCATTGAACTCATTTGAAGTAAATTCACCTCCTCTATCAAACCTTAAGCACTTGATTTTTAGATCCAATTCATTTTCAACTATAGCTTTGAAAGTTTTGAACTTGCCTAGGACTTCTGATTTTTCTCTAAGAAAATTAACCCAAGTCATTCTTGAATAATCATCAATAAGAAGCATGAAATACCTATCACCTTGCAAACTTCTTACTCTTGTAGGACCACAAAGGTCTGTATACACCAACTCCAATAGACCAAAAGAGAATTGTTCTTTACTTTTGAAGGTGGGCTTTGTCATCTTCCCCAATTGACAATCTTTACATGTAACATTGGCAAGCTTCACAATCTTAGGTAGATCTCTTACAATCTGAGCAGTACTTATTTTCACTAGATTATCAAAGTTGATGTGACCCATTCTTCTATTCCATAGCCAACTTTCATTTGTCTTCGCCAGAAAACAACAGTTGTTAGAGCCTTGATAAACATTACCATGAGTCTTCTTACCAACAATAATTATGGTTCCAAATCTTTTTCTTATCTCACGTACTTTTTCCTTAAACACAAGATTATATCCTTTGTTGCACATTTGTCCAACACTTAGAAGGTTATGCTTCAAGGCCTTGACATAAAGAACATCATTTGTATTATGCTTTCCATCAAAAGTAATTGATCCTTTTCCACAAATCTTACCACCTGCATCATCTCCAAATCTTACCAGTCCTCCATCATACTTTTCAAACTTGACAAACTTACTTTTGTCTCCAGTAATATGAATTGAACCTCCATTATCAATGTTTCATTCATCTTTCTTTTCAACATGAAATGCAGATAACTCTCCTGGACTTCTATCCTTCACACAGCTAGTAAGGTTAGCAAAAATAGGTTCTTCTCTAAGTGCAATAAACAAGATTCACTACTATTTCCATCATTAGAACTATCATCATCAGTTACACCATCATCATCTCTAACATAGTAACTCTTTCTTACCATCTTTCCTTTTTTTCACTAAATTTTAAGACTCTTGTTAGGACATCTTGAAGCATAGTGACCAATTTTTCCACAATTGAAACATTTGAAGGGTAACTTACCTTTGAGTTTTCCTTTGCTACCTCTTTGTATTCTTCTTGCAAACTTAGCCTCAAGTTTTGCAAAATCTTCTTCATCTGATTCCACATCATACTTCTCTAATCTAGAAGTCTTTTCTTCCTTGGCCTTGAAAGCAGTCTCAATTTTCACAGGACCATTAGTAGTACCAAATTCCCTTATTTCAAAGGTAGTTAGTTTACCAAGCAATTGATCTTTTGCAAGTTTACCTCACTCAAGCAATTCTTCAACAGAAAATAGCTTGTGACTATAGGACTTTGGAAGAGTTTTAAGTATTTTATCAATAACATCTTCATCTTCTAACTTTCCACCAAGGGCATTGATGCTGTTGATAACTTCATCAATCTTCTATATATAATTTGTTATGTTATCATCTTTAGACATTTGCATGGTTTCATATGTGGTCTTTACATTCTGCAACTTAGCTTTCTTGATAGATGCATCACCTTCATAAACATTCTTCAGTTTCTCCCAAATTTCATGAGCAGTTGTAAGATCCGCCACTTTAGCCATTTCAACATTTGATAAAGCATTCAATAGAGCATTTTTAGCTTTGTGATTCAATTCAAACTCCTAGGTTTCTTCTTCAGTCTTTGGGCCATTTTCAGGTATTTCATATTTCTTTTTGACTATCATCCAGACACTGTAACTTATGGAAATAAGATAACTTTCCATTCGTACCTTCCAGTATGCGTAGTCAGTTCCATCAAATTGAGGTGTGTCCTTTTTGTGTGCCATCCTGGATCTTCCTTAAGCTGTTAGGCTTTCTTCAAAGGAACCAGCTCTAATACCAATTGTCAAATGGCACAAGACAACTGAGAGGGGGGTGAATCAGTTGTATCAAAATTTTAACTTCTATAAACCATAATCAATTTCTCAATCACTTAACTTATTTCCTTATTCTGTTATCAACAATAAACATGAATAGAAGAATCAAAAACTTGAACACATTAACATCACATGCACATGAACACTAAAATTTTTATGTGGAAAACCCTAAATAGGGAAAAACCACGGTGAGTGTTACCTCACAATATAAATGTAGTAACAATACCAAATATCAAATGGTGTCTCACTGCCCAGGGCTCACTCCCCAAAAGGATGGCTCACTGCCGAGGGTGGCTTACTACTAGAGGTGGCTTATTGCCAGATGTGGCTCACTGCCAAGGATTGAACTGATATAGTAGCATCTACTCCATCCATGAGTTCAGTTCCACTAAAGTGTAGTATATCTCCTCTGCTCTGCTCTACTTTTACAACTTATACTTTATCTTTACATCTTCGTACACACACCTTAAACATGAATTCATTACATGTATTTATATAATTCATCAACCTTGGAATGTACATCAAGGTTGGCATTACAATCATCAAGGTTGGAATTACAATCATCAATCATTGGAACAATCTCCAAGGTCAGCATACATACATACATCAAATTAGGACTAGACCTAAACAATCTTACAGACTAAGTGAATAAAGGAGGAACACTTCATGCTTTAACATGGACTCAATTACATCTTCACATGCTACCACATGCTTCTACAATTCAAGATATTCATCTGCAAAGAGTGTTAATCATCTAGGTCGGCCAGACAGGTGCAATCACTAAGAACACTTGAACACATGCTTCCAAGATCTTCATTGCAGCTTGCAGATTAATCACACACCTTCAATGCATTTAGGGGACATCTATGAACATCATAGAATCATTTGGAGACTAGCAAATCCAACTGCAATAGATCTCAACTTGTTTCACTTGAAGATGGATCACAGACTGTTCTCAATTAGACATTGTCAAACTCTACTAATTAGAAACTTGTTTTCTAGAGCTTCAAATCACTTATCCTTTGGAATGAAGATGACTAAGGACCTTATAATCTTAAGTCCAGAACTACAAGAAAAAACTCCAATCTACAAAGAAATACAGAGCAAAACACTTTCTCCCAGTCACCTTGTAAACCTTGCCAGATACCGTCTTCGTACTGGTGAATAGAACTTGTTTTGCACAGCGATCCGAACCACCAAGTTCTAGATTTATCTTCTTAAAACACTTCTCTAACATTTCCAAAGCTCATACTCCGATCTTCAACATAGGAAATACGCGGACCAAAATTCTCAGACAATGTTCTTGAATCCATTAACAAACATCAATGCTGGAAGATATAGTTGACATAAATGACAACACAAATATGTTGACATCAATGGAAACACCAATTAGCACATACTTACAATAGTCAGATCAAACCTTTTGCCAAAAGATTGACGGCCCACATTCAAAATGAGAAAGCTGGTAGTTGTAGTGTTTTGGCTTACATGAGCTAGTAGTAATAGTAGAAAAGATGGCTTTTAGACAAGCCATAAAATAAACTTTTAACATAAAAGCCATGTTTCAAGCATTTGAACATTTCACCTAAGTGTTTTTAACATATGGAGTGAATAATTTCCCACATTCGAAGGCTTCTTTGCGTTAATTAGGTTTTCTAGAGCACAAAACCCATAAGTTCTACTTTGACCTACAAGTTTTCTCAGTTATTCGTTGAATAGGTTGTTGTTCTCTTGCAGTTGTGTTCTAGAATTTTATTTTTAGCTAGGGCATCTATGTGTATCTTTAATTATCTTGAAATTGCCCCAGTTGTCATCTAGATTTTCAAGACAAACTTAGAACCCTAGAAAGCAACCCTCATCTATCAAAATATATTGCAAAAAATGAGTCTACCTAGAGCCAAAGCTTCATCCTCTTCCCAAGGATGACCTCTACATGATGACCTTATTGCAGAACTCCTTGGTTTGTTTGCTCAGATAATTAAGGTTTAGGACCCTGGTGTTGTTGAGGGTATAGTGGATTTATTTCATGAATGCAAGGATGCATAAATTTCTTTGGTAGTTATTTTGCCACTGCTATGGCAAGAGGAATTCATCTGTCCTACTTTTAAATATATGGGGATATGACTTATGCAAGTTGATAGTCCCAAATTTTTTTATGGATATTGACCTATTGAAGGCTATAGCTGTCAATTATGATGAAATTGTCAAGGTAGTAAGGATGGAAAATGGTAAAATTATGGTGCAAATTGATAAGGCATCAATTTCTAAGGTCTTTAAGATCAACCTAGTTGCTACCAAGCCCACTGACTTTGAGTCTTGTAAGAAGAAGTATCAACAAGACATGAGTAGCTATAGGATAGTATAGTTACCTCATAATAGGGTGAAGAATCTTAGGGGCAAAAGTATCAAAATCCCATCCAATCAAATTGAGCTTTTTAAGCTTAACAGTTTTGAGATTTACTTTGCCAAAACCTATTATGCATTGTGCCAAGTTATAGGGGTAGATAAATTGGAGAGAATTCCTATCCCTCTTATGTATATGGCTACATATATTCAACATGTATTGCTAAATGATGAATTTGATTATGCCACTTACCTTACCAATGTTATACACAAAGGACTGGTTGATATCAAAAAAGGACTACCTATGGTAAGATTTTGGTGCTATTCCCTATTGTACCATACATTCTTGTACAGAGGGAGAACAAAATGGAGTCCTACTTTAAAAATTTGTGATAATGATGGACAAGGGTGTCAGCTTCCAGTCTAATATTGGACTCATGTCTAGGACATGCATTGTAATGTAGCCAGTTATATTACATTTAAAAATCATTTTGTTGGCAAAGTATTATCATTTCTATAGGGGCCCTGTAGCTAGGATACCCAAAGAGATATTTAATTTCTTAAGGCTCTTGGAAAGAAGGCCAAATTTAGGCATTCAACACAACTGGGGAGACTTCATTCTCCATTTTGAGTGTACAATCCTAAGAGTCTATGGATACCTACTAGGACCACATGTCCTACCTAAATTTGTGTCCATGAGAATTAGTTTCTTGGAGGTCATCTGGCAACTTGCTAAGTTAGATAAAGCACATTTGTCAAATTAGAAGGGTTCCTTCTTTCCTTATTTGATAGTTTTTTTTTTAATTTCAGGATGAACAGAGAAGGTTTTGAGAAATTAAATGAAAAATTCAAAACTTTCAGGATGGCTCAGGTATGAGCAAGAAATTCTGACCCTGAGGCTTTCATTAATAACCTTGAGAGAAATATCAAAAGATCTTAGTTCAACCATTGCCCTTACTATTCTAAAGATGTGTTGAGGAATTGCTTGAATGAAAAAGGAAATAAATGAAAGAAAGGTGAAGTGGACAACCTTTCAAAAAATTGAAGATGCTAAGAAGAAGAGGGATGCCTCCTACAAAGGAGCATATGTAGAGATTACATACCCAATTTTAAGGATTCAAACAATTTTGGCAAATATTGACAAAATAATTAGGGAAGCTCCTCCAGTTGAGAGGAGGGTGAAGAGTATGGCTTCTATCACAAAAGAGAGGCCCTCTTATCAGCCTCCAAGTGTTGGTTCATGTAGATATTCTTTTAGAAGAAATCCCAAGTGTGTGGTGATTAGAGAGCAAGCTCAAAAATCTCCCCCACATGCACAATTACCCCCATCTCCTCCACCAATGCCACAAACACCCTCTTCTCCAACAAATGTTGTAGATCTTGATTCTTCCCCTAGAGAGCCATCTCCAAAAAGAAGAAGGGAAGATAAGTCTCCTCTTGTGGATTATCCAATTGCCCATGAAGAGGATGATGATTATGAAATAATAGGGCATGATGTGATCATAAAAATGCCTTCCCCATAGAGGGATGAGAATGTGCAACCACCCATAGATAGAATGAGTAAAAGCATTATGGAGGGAAGGATTAACACAGATGATATAAGGGAGTTGGGCTGCAACAATTCCATGAATGATGAATAGTTTGTCAAAACCTAGGAATTTGCTGATTTCATCTGGAGATGTACAAGTGATGAGTTTTCCAAGAGATTCAAGGAAGAAATGGCCAAGTCTCCACAAGACACATAGGAACAAGTCTAAAAAAGAATACTATCTCAGATGAATGTTGAGGCCAAAGACATCACCCTTGAAGAGGGTAGGTGCATGGTTAGAGAGTGGGATTCTATTGATCCTTGATTGGGATATTACTTTTGTCTTCGTCCTAGATACTATTAGAAGACAAGACCAAGAGGTCTTCTCTTCAAAGGATGAAGATGTAATTGAATTGTCTAGTGTAGGTTTTAATTCCTAGTGGGAAACTTTGGAAATTTGGGCTTTAGCCCCTAATACTAACAAACCACTAGTTGTTGAGCCTGATCAAGATTTGAGGGGAAGCTTGATTATCAAAAGATTATCTGATACCCCTATAGTTGAGGCATCAACAATGGTAGTAGATGTTGCCAAGTTTAGTAGGGCAACAATAGAGGCATTACAGATTAAATATGATAATCTATTTCAAGAACATATGGAGGTACTAAATGAGTATAATAAGTTGAAGGTATTGGAAGCTCAGTGACAACAACAACAAGAAGTAGCAACTTCTCCTCCCCCTTCAACAACACTAGTAATAAGAAGTGCAAGGACCCTGGTTGCTAGTTCTTCATCAGCTCCACCACCAAAGTCTAGACTTGAGAAGGAGAATGAAGAACTAAAAGAGTAGATAAATGCCTTTGAAGAAATTGTTATGAATTTTAAGGAAGTTCAACAAGAAAGAAACCATCATATTGTTTCAAATGTGCTAGGACATTTGATGAGGAAGATTTTGAAGAATTTGGAAAATGTCCACAATGACTACTAAAAATTGGTGATGGCAATTAGGAAGATTGTAGAAGATAGGGAGAAGGCTACACCCCTATTGAATAAGTGGATCCTAAGAACCAATTCATTTCTAAGGATGTGTAAGGGATTAGCTCATGAACCAGATGCACCAAAACAAATCAAACCCACATATAAGATAGTCAAAGTAGCAGGGGAACTATAGGGTTTTGTGGATCAACTTGAGGAAAGAACAAAGGAAAGAATTGAGTAATTTGATAACAATGATATAGGAATAATGCCTTAGATTAAGAAGGATAATGGAGAGGTTAAACTTTACAAGATATGGTTAACTCAATTTGAAGCTATTATTCCAGCAATTGCCTTCCTCATATGCAAAGAAGATAAGATTGATTTAGGTCTCCTCAAGAGCAACATAGATAAGATATGGAGTACAAATCAACTCATGGATGATTTTCTAAAATAAGCTGAGTCTATTTTGACAAAATACAATAATAAATATACACCAAGTGTGGATGAGCTCCTTGCATTCCAGTGGCCTTTAGAAAAGTAATATAATACCTAGGATGATAAGTATATCTGCCTTGGTACTCCATATTCTTTCATTCTTTATTCAAAGTGGGTATTCTTTTTGCTTTTTTCTGCCTACTTACCCTCAACATGGATCTTCTTCAACTCCAACTACATATTTTGTCTTCTTGTAGACCTGTCCTTTTGTCCTCATCTACATAGTCAACATTTCCTAGGCTTTTGGGAACAGAAAAGAAGGTGGATAAAGAAGGGGTTAAATATGTTGCAATGTTTAGCTTTCCATGAGCACCTTTTGGAGAAACAATGTTTAACAACTGCTCATGCAACAACTTTTGTCCCTTGTGGAATAATCTCTCCACGAGGAGTTGTACTCATATTTTGTTATGTAAAGGTTGTCAAATGAAAATGTGACACTTGTCAAGTGGCCTGGAGCTTGTTTTGCTCCCTTGTTTCTATAAAAGGGAATTTAGGGCCTTTGGGAAAGGATTTTGGAGAAATTTTGTATTGCAGAGAATATAGTAATAGAGTTAGTATTTTGGTCTAGGTTATTGTCTGAGAATAGATTGTGATGTATGTGTGAATTTTTGTATGACAGTACTAGTTCAAGCTTGAATATACTACCAAGTTCAAAGCTATAATGTCTCCTATATTGTACTGTTCATCTCATTTATGAATAGTCTAATCAAGGATCATTTTATTCATATTCACAGTCTTTCCTATGTATGAATGTTCTTCTTATGGATTTTTCTCAAGGAGTGAATTAAAATGCTTTATGGAAAATATTGAATGTTATGAATGTTTGTAGGGATTTGCAAGTAGAATTGATTTTGAATTTTTGAAGTGTGATAGTGTAATAGATTGTTGCAGTCATTCATGAATTGGGGTAAATACTATTATGTGGTGGTTTAATTTACATTTATTTTGACTTTGTAGCCCAGGTTAAGGCACCATCTCTCTGAATTTGTGTATGATACAACTCCTTGGTCATATAACTTGAAAATGACAATGAATTTCCCATTCCTACAATAAGTTATTTGCATAATATTATTTCCATGTTCTCCTACAAATGAATGTATAGAAGCCTAAGGATCTAGCCAATTGCTATAGCATATTTTGTAATTCTTTGGCATACTAGAGAGAACATATCTACTTAAAACAATATTTAAGATAAATGGCAAAAAGATCTTAAATAATATTGTAAAGGATCACCCTCGGTTTTGCAGAGCCTAAAGTCCAGAGGAAAAGTGTAATCCAACTTTTCCTATTCATTGGGTAATCCCTCAAGGCAATTGATCATTAGAATAGGCTATTCTTTAGATTATCTTTGAGATCTAGTTGGGAATTAAAAACAACCAACAACTATGTGGAAAGAGTCACATCAGTTAGGTATCATTATAAGTGAATTCCATACATGCTATGTAAAATTCTTTTAGATGGTCCCTAGGGTTACCTTTTCCTTTATATTTGTCAAACTTAGGTATATCAAAGTTATGTGGAAATAGGATCATGACCAAGGATCTATCAAAATGATAGGGAGATATCTCTTCAAAGGAGTATTTCTTCTTTGAATGTCCCATCTCCATATCTTGTACCTTCTTCCTCAATTCATCAAGTTCACGGGAAAGATTAGTGGGAGGAGGTGGATTCAGATTCCCATTTGGAGGTTGTTGATTGAGTAATTGTTGGATAAAGGAATTTTGTAGTTGTGATGTGGTGGTGTTGGTAGTTTAGTAAGGATGGGAATTAAAGGGTCAATGGAGACTTGGGAGTTGATGTATGAGGATGAGGTAGAAATTTGAGAAATTTGGGGATGGATGGAGGATAGTGATGATGAATATTGGGAAGTTTGAGGATTAAGTGGTGGAATGGTGGTCGCAACTTGAGGGATGGGAACTGACATTTGTGGTTGACTATGAGGTTGTTAAACATAATTCAGAATTGAAGGTTGCATACATTAGTATGAATGGATTTACTAATCTTTGTGTTGATGCGAAGATAGATGAGGGATTAATTATGGGAAGTGGTGATGTTGATGGAAGATTGTGAGGATCATATGCAAATGGATCTTTTGGCTTAGGATTGACAATATCATAGTCTACTTGGGTAGTTGAGCTCCACGTTGGGCCAACATGAGAAAGTATTTGTCAGGATTAGCTACAAGCATTCGATGCATAAGTTCCATGCTTTCATCATCTTGCAAAAATTCTTGTAGGCGTGGGAAAATGGCTTGATGATCTTGAGAACTTTGGCCTAAGATAGGTGCATTTGGTGATGATGGTTGAGAGGGTTCTTTGTAGTCACTTGGGACAAAGAGATGAGTTGGAACTCAACTTCTTTTCCAGCCTCCATGTGAGGGATAGGTTTCTTTTGAATGGTGGACTCCATAAGTTTTCTTGCTTGCAACCTTGTGAGTGGTATGCAAAGAAAGGACGTGGGTAAAAGAAGATGGGATGGAAAGATGTATGAATGTTAGAAAGAGAGAAAAAGAATGTGATGATGACTTGGGGTAATCCAAATTTGTACTTTGGTATCTTGGGGATGATGTTTGGGATGAGGAATAAAAATAGCCTCAAGTACAAATCTAGATCTTAGGATTGATGACAAATGATGATACCTTTCACTACATAGGAGAGATTTACACCCAAGCAATAAAAGGGTAAGGATGCTCCATTTCCTACTTGAGGTAGACAAGATCTCAAGAAAAATAGGGAGTAAGATAAGGATTTCACTAACTCAAGAGCAGTCAAGACTCCTAAGCTAATTAATCCACAAGATCAACTTAACACTTCTTGAGGTTGACAAGATCTCAAGTGATATGCTAAGCTAGAGATGAAAAAATAATAAGATCTAGATTTGACAAGATGGATTTTGGATTCAAGGATGGCTTAGGATGTGGGTTGATAAGATCAAAATGATTGACAAGATTGAAGTCCCAAAGTGGTTGAGGAGCAAAGCCAAGTCTATGGGTAAAATGGAAGGAATAGTGAAATGGATGGATGGGTGAAATGAAGCTTGGAAAAATGGTATGGTATGGAAAGGTTTGAGTATGGAAAGGATGAATGAGGAAGAGGTTGATAGATCCCAAGTGTATGCTATGAACTCCTAAATAGTTTGACCAAATGCTACCAATTTTCCAAAGGTTGACTTGTGAGAAAATTTTGACAAGAGTTTTGGATCAAGAGATTACTTGCAATCAAGAGACACGATGGTTGATACAACTTTCAAGGAATTAGTGATGCAAAGGTACTAGACCTTCATAGCCAAAAAATGGCTATTATTGGTATTTCACAAGAAAAAACACATCATCACTTGAGCATATTCCTAGATATTTATTTAGGTAGGAGTGTCGTATCCCGCGGATTGACTCAGGTGTGACTTCAACCCCCACTATTAGATAATGGTAGTTTCCGTCCCCTTGATACCATTTATCACTGCTTAGATAGGTAGGGAATGCAAGTTTTTGGACCGCCTTACACCTCTTACTCTAGAGACAAAGTCTTGCCCAAAGTGTATTCTATCTCAAATCAATGAAGGTGATAGCGTGAGCTGTTCTCCTCCATGTGGCTGTGATGCACCAAAGGATATGATGCCCAGAGGTCTTATCTAGGCTTTACAAGCTTCTAGGGGTGTTCCAATATACACAAGGTATGGGGGACAAATCTATGAATGGGGGTGTCTCTATCCACCCAAGTGCCAACCAACACAAGTCTCAGTGGACCGAGGGACTTGGGGTCTTTGCAAGGGGGGAGAAGTCTTTCCTTTGAAGTGAGTCTTTCAATTCTCACGACATTTATATCCCATGTTGGAACACACAGTTGAGGTCATCCCTAGGGGTGATGAAATCCCCTAGTAGCCCCCCTAAAGGGAAAGATGGATACTAATTTCTTTTGATCCCTAGGGTCACACTAGGCATAAGGGGAGATCATACACAAATTAGCACCACCTTAGGCTCTAATCTAAAAACAAAAGGAAGTGCAAGATTTCTAATCTCCAAGATCACACAAGGTGCATGGAGAGAGCATACATCTTAACAAATCCCACAAACACAGAAAACAAGTTCATTAACATACTAAACTAATTTAGTGCCTAAATTAGTGAGAAACAAAAGGTCTTTGACTAACGAGGCTGCAACAAACTCATTAGTAGTTTTGAAAATGATCAACAATCGAAATGTGTTGTACCAAAGAATTATTCTCAAAACCACAAAAAATGTTATCCTAGAATAATAAATTGACCAAAAGTGCACAAAGATAGTCAAAGGCATGTAGATAGGAATAAAAACAAAAAAGAAAATAGAATGATGATACCTCCTTTACCTTTGTAGCTAGAGCGCCGACAGTGACCAAAGGCGCATAGATAGGGACCAAAGGTGCACAAACAAAAATTGAGGGCACACTTTTATAGACATAGGCAGAAGCCAAAGGTGTGCCAATAGCAGGCATGGGTGCATTGATGGAGAACAAAGGCACGCATTTACAGACCAAATGTGCACTTATGTCACTATGTTGCCGAAACCTACCAAAAATAGAAAGTTAGACCTGATAGAAAGTAAAATTTGTTGACAAGCAATGATCCAGAGATCCTGAGGGTTAGATTTAGGTCACACAAAGGTTGCTAACTATTAGAGAGGCCATAGATGCACTTCTATAAATAGTACCTAAAACTTGCAACAAAAACCTATTTCAGACCTTGTAAAAATAAATGTCAGGTGACTGAACAGAGGGATTTGAGGGTTAGTAGGCCACAACAAACAAAACCAGTTAGAAAACCTAAAAAATGACCACTAAACAACATAAAATGTTAGATTCCAATCAGAAAACACAGGTGCTCTAACAAAAACTGTACGCGCATTGACTTAAACCATAGGCACACCAAGCTAAACCGTAGGCATGTTGTTTCAGCCAGAGGTGCATATCTGAACTTGCACACGAAAAAATATGAAATTTCTTCTAAAAAATGGTTAAATTAAAGGGATGTGGGTCCCATCGGGCATGCCAAAATGTGAAGGATAAAATATGCAGTGCAAAGATCAATGAAAGAAGTCAAATCAACAACAATGTACCTTCCTTTGACACAAATTCATCTCATCAACCAAGCATATTGGATTGCATGCAACTCTAATGGATTTGCTCCTTTGATATGTGGATTGCTTTATCAAATTAGTATAATCTTGATCTCCCAAAATGAATGATTCAAATAGCAACAACAAAAGTTTACGAAAATGAGAGATGGATTAGAGGTTGAGCAGACATTTCATTTATACACTTTCAAAAATGAAGATTAATGGCTGGAATTGGATGAGAGGATTTGAACAAATGAGAGAGTGACAAGTGTCCTTGTCCTCTCATAAATTAAGGAGGCTAATAGATTTGATTGATGAGTTTACTGAATTGATTGATTCGTTAATTGGATTGATTGGGTTGTTAACAAAATTGATTTATTTGTTAACAAAATTGATTGAGGAGTCAACTGCTTTGATTAATCTGTTAACTGATTTGATCAGAGAAAATTATGGTGAGAGGGAAAATAGGGAAATTAAATAAATAAATTATTTAATTTCATGTGCACATGGATAAATAAATAAAATATTTAAGTTTTAGTTATTTGGAGGGAAATGGAATATTTAATTAAATAAATAATTTGAATTTATTTATTTAAAGTGTGAAGGGAAATTACCTTAATTAAAAAATTTGAATTATTTAATTAATATGGAGGAATATGGTGAAGATAGATGAATTATTTAATTAATGTGGAAGAATAGAAATTGAATAATTAAGTCGGAAGTGATGCAAATGTGATGTAGTGACATGAAGAATGCATTGGTGAATATTAGGTGTCTACAACAAGTTATTAGATACACATTAAAAGAAAGGTAATAACACATTAAAAACAAGTACAATGCTCACAACACAAGATAAATGTGGGGAAAACCCTTTTGTGTAAAAAACTCCACATTCCAAAACCTACACAATGTATTATCAAATCAAAAGATGATTACAACACACTTGCAATGCAAGCTATTTCAGGAGTACACAAATGTCAATTCTCATTCACATCCCTTGACCTTTCACATTCTCTAGCCACTTATTTATCAAGCCTCTTTGGCGGTTATCCAATGTCAATTTTTCCATGTTGATGCTGACCCCTTTATTAAATATAGGGCATTTTTTTGCTTCGAGGGAGCTGCCTTTGAGCCCCTAGCCAGGGGCGATACCCCTAGGGCTCTGGCTCCCTACACTCCCCTATTAATTATTTAGGGGGGAAACTGTAGCTGACAAAGTCACTAAAATTTACCTTGATGCATGTACCTGTAGCCCTACAACATGATTAGTCACCACATACTAACAACTTGTCACACCTATCATTTCAACTCTTACATGTCATAGAATCTATCATAAATTATGACACATGACCAAAAGGTGCCGACACATGAAAAAACTATGCCAAGTCAACATGGATGCATACTTTCTCATATGAGGACAAAATTTACATAGAAAATGACAATAGTAGGTAAGAATAAATAAATACAACATTAGGAACTTGCAAAGGTTGAGACACCTTAATTCCCAACAAAGGGGGTGGTATAATACCTAAAAGGGTATTAGTCACACCCATTCAAACCAACCATTTGTAAATATTTAATAATCTAATAGTTATTAGTTTATTAATTATTAAATGGTATATGATTTATAACATAAGGTTTTATAACTTTATATTAGAACATTATATAAATGTTTTAAGGGTAATGACCCCTAATAACATTATGTTCCAACACTTATCCATAAAATTTCAAAAAGATAATAATAGTAGCTATAACATTTAAAATATATTTCATAAGCTACATTTTATTTTTTAATAATTTCAACTTATCGACGTAAAAAATCACATATTTCAAATATACACTACTTAAAATTTTAGTGAAACATATAAAGTAGTGGCCATTTTGGAAAACCTTTTTTGACTAAGAATTAATATTTTCACATAAAATCTTGTATAAATGTAAAGGATACATGCACAAAGGGACAATTTTTTTTCATAAAAAATACTAATTTTTAATGTCTTTTTTAAAACATTAATGAACTATCAACCTACCTCAATTAGTCAAAAAGATTTGATTCAAAATAAAATAATCATATACATGTAAAGACTATAATAAAATATTATTATTATAATTAAATAATACAAAAATGGGAATTAATTAAAACTTTTACCAAATAAACATAATTTACAAAAAGTAATAATTCACAATATCTCAATAAAAATTTTCATTTAAAGAATATTTAGAAGCTAATAGCTTTGAAGTACAAATAGGACTATGTCCTTTTACAACATTATATAATAATAAGTCACACCATACAATGTCCTCGATACCATACCATATATTCAACACTGAACCTGGTGGAGAGAGCATCATCAAGGTGATTTACCGCCTAGCCACAAGGCTCACACCTCTCTGATCTACTTCTAAATGGAGAAGAATGACCCTTCTTAAGGTGTACTGCCTCTGGTAACTGTGCCTTTTTTACTAGACATGTGGTTTGGTTTCTACTACTATGTTTAGCGATGATACTTTATTTTGGCATCGAGGTGATCTCGATGGGTTTTGTGTGACTTTTAGACTTGATTATGATTATCTAACATGTTTTCACTGATTATGCTCATGCTATATATTTATTTAGAATTTCAACTTCACTATTTTCATTTATGTAATATGTGTTTAGTAGAAAAGAGTGACTTCACCTAACAAGGTTAACTAGGTCAAACCCTCTTCTATTAACATTGGAACACAAACTGAGCTTGGCTTCTAAATAAGGAGAGCCAACCTATAGGGGTTTTGTCCCTTTTTGTTATAGAGGAGTATCAACCAAATCCAACCAAATCTAATAAAGCGAACTAGGGAAAATATCAAACCCTAGTTGACAAAGTTCTACTCATAACGGACTATCGGAAAGAGATATCAGAAATCTAACACCACAACGAGGATCAAAGGGCATGATTGAACTTGTAGTAGTAGGATTGTGAACATCAACCTCACCTCCAATCTGGGTGTTCAACCCCATTATAAACTTTCAAACATGGAATTTCTCATCTTATTGATACTGCGGGACATACTTCAACAATCAAGTGAATTTTTCCCAATATTCATTTATAGTCATATTAGCCTATTTTGGGTTCTGAAAGTCTATAAGTTTCTGATCATAGAATAGTTGAGGTAACCATCTTTACCTTAAAAGTTCTACAAACTTGTCCAAAGTAAGGCTTGTAGACCTCAAGCCTAGTTCCATCTTTTTGTTCATCCACCATGTGGTTGCTTCACCCGCTAGCTAGAATGCTCCCCACATAGCTTTGGTAACGTCATTATAATTTTTTATTTCAAAATACCTCTCCATTTCTATAAGCCATGCCTCTGTGGCATCTCCACTTATGGATCTGTCAAATTTAGGTGGCATGACCTTTTCCATGTCATGAGACAGTTCCATAGCCATAAGGCTCCTCTTATCCCCTTCCTGTCTAGCCACAGAGTTATTTTCTCCATGCTCACTTTGTGTGGTGTCATTATGGCATTCCTCACCATCACCCCATCATAAGCATTTTGCTTGTCTTCTGATTGACCTCCTACTTTATGTTCGAGAGTTTCTACCCTCACTCTTGTTTCTTTCAACAAATTCAAGATTTGGTCTAACTTAGACTCAGATTGCCTTGAAGGTGCTCCTTCATCTTGGGTATCCTCCATTCTAGTTCTAATTTGAACCTTTGCTGCAATCTACTTCATGAAGTTTACAGATTAATCACAGATTAGTTTTTCCATGTTATTCAATTCATTCATTTTATAGATCTATTCACATTCATGTAATCTTTAACAAGAAAGGAAAGATTGTCAAAATTTGCCATTGCATCACAGTTTCCATTGGATTACATATAATCCTCCAAAATTACAAAATTTTGTTTACACCAAGGTGCTACTGCAAGTCATTTACAATTTCAAATAGCTTCCCATATTCATAATTTCTTTTCAATCTTAGAAGGTGAGGATACACACTGGTACTCCTTCACATCCTCCTTAAGTACAATACATTATTTAGGTTTATTTCCCTCAGCTAGTGCTTTAGGGGAAAAGGGTGTTTCTAATGCATCAGTAGAGTTAGGGGCAGCCATCCTTTCAACTTTCCTTAACTCCCACTTGATGTATTTCATGGCATCAGCAGAAGTTTCCTCATCAGATAACCATGCTCTTACCAGACAACTAGTCTATTCAAGTTTCTTCATTCTTGAGGCTCATGCCTTCAAGATCTTTTGTTGGCGTAGGTAACGTTCATGTTCTGTTACCTTCTTCTGAGGAGTGGTTCTAATTTTTACCATTCTCGCATAGAACATCCAATCATTAGTATACTTAATGTTGGATACAAATAATCATCAAGTAGTGAGCTCATTAGGTCCATGTATTGAACTTGGTAGCTCTGATAACATACGTAGCATCACTTTCCATAATGGTAAAAAACTTAACATAAACATTAAGCATAATCAAGAGATTGGTTAGCCTTCTGATTTCTCAAATCAAATTTTTACCATAATGAATCATTTTCATTTCAACAATTAAGCATAATATTCTAATAGAATATAATCAAGCTTACAAAAAAATGTTCATTTACATATCCTTAGTGATTAACTATCACTATTCATGAACAAGTTATGCCCAAGGCATCATAAATCATCTTATACATATCAAAATTATACATTACAATAGACCATCAAGTCATATAATAGGATCACTATATCTAGAACATTTGACATCCATCTTCATAAGCCTCGACTTGTCCCATGCTTGGGAAGGAGAGCATCATCCAGGTGCTTTTCCACCAACCACAGACTGATGGTCCCCCACACACAAGTTCCTATCTGGACGTGGCTCGACCCTTCATGGAAAGATAGATATTAGGAAATGATAGGTTAGCCATCTAAGTATCTGGTGTTGTGTCCTTCATAATGTCTCATGGTCATGCAACTATAGATTCCTTCTAACTATGCATGATGCTACTGGAGACCATTATGCCATCTGGAGCACTGTGGATTGACAATGCATGCATGGATGGATGCATTACTTTGGCCAAAGTTTTACATACATATACATTACATCATGAATGTTGTTGTATGTCCACCACCCTGACTTGACTTATAAGTTTCATGTCCTACAGTAAGTTTAAATTGACCTCACTTTAGGTCCAAAATAAGTGGGATCCATTCGAATCATAACCCGTACTAGGGCAATCGACTCCCATCTTGGGTTGTTTCGACCATTTGGGTTACTATAGTAATGGGGAATCATGACTCCTCGTCACCTTATCCCACTTATAACTTATTTCAAAAGTGACCATAATCACCACCCTAGGTCCTCTATGGCTCACAAGTTCAAGTTTATCAACCTTGAAAGTAAGAATGATATTCTTTATTTTTTAGGCATATCTTGCCTTAGACCAAAAGAATAGTTTTATAATGGCTGACAGCTCACGTTTACCCATGTGAGATTTTAGTGTTAAGTACTATCTTAGAATGTTCATTCATAAGTAAGATACATCTTAATGCAAACTTGTAAAATAATAAATTGTGTTCTTGACCTTATACACTACCTCCTATCTCGAGGGTTGATCAAACATGGCCTCAGTTATATCATTAACCATACTGCCATCATCAGTTTCATAAAGAGAATACAATGATAAGTTCATCGACTAAGGTCATAATGATCTCTACCACCTTTCGTGGTGACTACAATGGTTATAAACATGTCGGCCAATGAGTAGTTATAGAATGCAATATTCTGCATGTTTGTGCCATGAGCACATACGACTCATCATTTTTACGAGTCTTGGCCACTTTTAATTCTTAAGCCATATACATAGTTGACATGCATTACATTAAAGGATAGGTGTTCATCCATAATGTGTTAGACTTAGGGCACACAACTGAGAGGGGGGAGTGAATCAGTTGTACAAAACTCTCTTTCAATTACACACTTAACTCCATTTAGCAATTCAGCAACATAATAATAAATTAATCATGGAAACACAATGCAACAAATCAAGAGCAGAAACACATCAACACATGAGACACCAAGATTTTGACGTGGAAAACCTGATTAAGGGAAAAACCACGAGGTGATTAACCCAAGAATGTATTCTCTGTTAGAAGAATAGAAAGAACAAATGGAACATGCCAATTAGGGCTCACTACTTGAGCACACTGCTCACAAGAGGCTCACTGCCTACAAGAGACACACTGTCTACAAAGAAATAAGTATCACATACATGAACTGGAGAATAGCATCTTTGCCATGCTTGAATCAGTTCCATTTAAGCCCAATAATTTTTCTCTACCTTTCACTCTCCTCCTTGCTACCACACACACATCTTCACAAGGACAACTTTGAAATGACTTGGCAATCCCTTATTTATACAAGACATCAACTTAGGAATGATCATGTAAGTCGGCAAACATCCATAAGAACATCCGCAAGATGTATAACTCATCTGGTTGGCCTGTCTCAGGAAGAACACCATCATCCAAAAGTTGTTCTTCAAATGCGAACTCCAACTTCAATGTGGACCACCAACATGAACTAGACATGATCCAAAGACCACCACAAGCTTTCCTGAATCACCAATCCACACTTCATCTGCTTACTGAAATCCTTCTCCCCTTCATCCGGAACCTCAAGAATACAGTCTGTCTTTACTGTCACAAAGGAATAGATGTTTGCGGACCTTCAAACCATGAACTAATCTAGTTGACACTCTAAAATAACTTCCTCAACACTCCCTCAAATCTACAGAATAGGAAAATGCAATTCTGGATCTCACCAGACCTGTCTGTATCACTCTGTCACCATTGAACATCTACTGGAACCAATTTTACTAGAGCAGCCATAATTGATTCAGATCTTCATGTGGACCTCTAAAATCTCTACTGGATCACCTTAGGACACATATCTACAAACCCTTTAATCCATATCCTCTGATCCTCATCCTATTTGGACTTTTACCTTATTGCCATCACTATTCTTCACTGTTCCTGATTGAGACTAGTTTTCTCAATATCCTCAGCACACAGCTCTTTCAATCCTTATCATTAATGCAACAGGAGTATGTTGACATCAATGACAACATCGGTTAGGCCCATACTTGCAACAATCTCCCCCTTTGTCATTGATGACAACATATGATGTGAAAAACTATTTTAACCATCAAGACAAGAACTTCTCCTCACTATCACAACTCCCCCTATCAGCAACAACCATTCACATGTCTTCTCTCCCTTTACTGCTCCCCCTTTGATCAGCAACCACTTTTTTTTCACATGTCTTCTCTCCCCCTTTGGCATCAATGGCAAAGGGCACATACTTGCAATTCCAACGCTTCTGAATCATACCTGCTACTCCTCCTAAGTAGCAGCTCCCCATCATCAATCTGGATCACAATATATGACTGTGATATCCACCAAACTGATGCACCTCACTACACCTTAGTTCATCACCGAATGGGAAATAACCCCTAGCTTCTACCTGAGATAATCAAAAGAATCCTTAGGTAGAGGTTTAGTAAAGATGTCTGTAATCTGATCCTTGGAAGGTACAAACTCCAATCTGACTTCATTCTTGTTCACTTGCTCTCTCAAAAAGTGAAACTTGATGGATATATGTTTAGTCTTTGAGTGCAACATCGGATTCTTAGATATATTCATTGCACTTGAATTATCATAGAAGATTGTGATAGGTTCCTCATACTCCACTTTGATATCTCTTAGCATCTACTTCATGCACAAAACTTGAGTGCAACTACCTACTGCTGCAATATATTCTACTTTAGTTGTAGATAGAGATAATGCCTCTTGTTTCTTTCTTAGCTAAGAAACCAATCTCTTCCCCAAAAAGAATGCTCCACCACTGGCACTCTTCTAGTCATCCACATCTCCTTCCCAATCCGCATCTGTATATGCATGAAGAGAGAAATCATGATCTCTAGGATACCACAAACCATACTCAACTATCCCTTTTAGATATGTAAAAATCCTCTTGATTGCCATGACATGAGATTCTCTAGGATCAGCCTAGAATCTAGCAACAAGACCAATAGCCTGCATAATGTCTGGTCTAGTTTGAGTGAGATACAATAGTCCTCCAATCATTGACCTATACTTTGTCTAATCAACTTTAGGAGAATCATCATCTTTGCTCAATTTACATCTGGTTGCCATGGGAGTATTCATTGGTTTTGAGTCTTCCATCCCAAATTTCTTCAACAATTCTTTCACATATTTGGTCTGAGAAATGAAGATTCCTTTCTTTGTTTGAGTGATTTACAAACCCAAGAAGAAATTCATTTCACCAAGCATGGACATCTCAAACTCACTTTTCATTTGATTTACAAAAGTTTTACACATACTATCTCTTCCTCCAAAAATGATATCATCAATAAACACTTCGATAATCAAGATGTTTTCATGATCAATTTTGAAATATAAATTACTGTCAGCAGCGCCTTTGTTGAAACCAATCTTCAAAAGATGCTTATCCAATCTTTCATACCAGGCTCTTGGGGCTTGCTTTAGTCCATACAGTGCCTTCTTCAACTTACAGACCATATCACCATGATTAGACAATTGAAATCCATCTGGTTGCTCTATGTACACTTCTTCTTCCAAGTCACCATTTAGGAAGGCAGACTTGACATCCATCTGATATACCTTGAAATCCTTGAAGGCAACAAAGACAAGAAATAATCTGACTGCTTCAATTCTTGCCACCGAAGCAAAAGTTTCTTTGAAATCAACTCCTTCTATTTGAGAGTAACCCTTGTAAACCAATCTGGCTTTATTTCTGATTACTTCACCAACTTCATTTAGTTTGTTCTGAAAGACCCATTTTGTTCCAATCACATTCTTGTTTCTAGGTCTGGGAACAAGATCCCAAGTGTGATTTTTCTCAATTTGCATTAGCTCTTCCTCCATTGCTTTAGTCCAATTTTCATCATTGCAAGCTTCATTCACTGTCTTAGGTTCAATCTTTGAAATCAGACAATACTCTTCTGAATCTTGACCAGTTCTCTTTCTTATTTTTACTCCTTTTCTTTTATCACCTATGATTTGATCTTCAGAGTGGTTCAGTCTTACATACCTGGGAACTTTGGGAATTTGTTGCACTTCTGATTCTTGATCAGGCTCATCGAAACTCATCTCTTCTTCATGTTTTACTGGATTAGTTTGAATCTGACTAACAGAGGAGGCTTGGGCTCCTTGAGTCAGAACACCATTCTGATAATCTTCATCATATTCATAAAACCTTGAGGGTTTCTCAATTCCCTCATCAACCTTCACATTTATACTTTTTATCATCTTTCTCAGTCTCTTTTTATAACACCGGTATGCTTTGCTTTGAGTAGAGTAACCCAAGAATATTCCTTCATCACTTCTAGCATCAAACTTTCCTAGATCTTCATCTCTTTTAATGTAACATTTGCTACCAAAAACTCTGAAATACCTCACAATAGGAGCGATACCAAACCAAAGTTCATAAGGAGTCTTATCGGTATTGCTTCTGATTTGAACTCAATTGAGAGTATAGACTGTAGTGCTGGCAACTTCTCTCCAATAGATCTGAGGAACATTTGCTTCCATCATCATGGTCCTAGATGCTTCCTAGATGGTCCAGTTCTTTCTCTCCACTACTCCATTCTGCTGTGGAGTCCTAGGAGTAGACAAATGTCTCTTTATTTCATGTTTCTCACAGAACTCTATGAACTCATCGGATGTGAATTCTCCACCTCTATCAGACCTCAGACATTTCAATTTTAATCTGGTTTCATTCTCTACCATAGCCTTGAATATTTTGAATTTCTGAAGAGCTTCTAATTTCTCTTTTGGAAAGGTTACCCACATCATCCAGGAATAGTCATCAATTAGTAACATGAAGTATCTATCACCTTGCATACTCCTGATTCTTGCCGGACCACAAAGATCAGTATGAACTAAGTCCAATAATCCAATAGAAGATAGTTCCTTACTTTTGAATGAGACTCTTCTTAGCTTACCCAACTAACATTCTTTGCACAAGATATTATTAGGTTTCACCAATTTTGGAAGATCTCTTACAGCCTGAGTATTGCTTATCTTGATGATATTATCAAAATTCACATGACACATCCTCCTATGCCATAACCAACTCTGATCAACTTAAACAAATAAGCAACTTTTACTAGTACCAACCAAGTGGAAGATATTACCTTTAGTTTGAGTACCAGATGTAATCTTTGTTCTGAAGCTTTCAAAGATCTTGCATTTTCCATTCTTGAACTAGAGATCATAGCCTTTATCCACCAACTATCCAACACTGAGAGATTGTGCTTCAATCCTTCAACATACAGTACATTACTAGTTTTGTTTCTTCCATAAAGAAAAATAGTTCCTCTACCTCTGATTCTACCAACAGAATTATCACCAAACTTTACCACTCCTCCCTCATACCTTTCCAACTCTACAAACTTATTTTTATCACCTGTCATATGGTGAGAGCATCCACTGTCAATGAACCAATCATCCTTTTCTTCAACTTGGGCAGCCAGAGCTCTTTCTACAACTTTATGATTGATAGATTCAGAGGATATTGGTTCTTCTTCCTTGATGGGAATAAACACCCATTCACTTCTAGATTTGTTTCTTGTCTTTGATTCATCATCTATTACTCCTTCATTATCATCTTCTTCATGAACATAGTAACAATTGTTTTGGAACCTTGATCTGTTAGGATTTGGCCTTGAAAATCTTTTCAGACATTTTGAGGCAAAATGACCAATCTTATTGTAGTTAAAACACTTAAAAGATAATTTTCCTTCATACTTACCGGATCCTCTTGGTAGTCTCTTTGCAATAAGGGCTTCAAGTTGAACATTTTCTACTTCTTCTTCCAGATCTTTTCTTTCCTTTTCATACCATGACAGTTTCCTTGATGAGTTCTCTCCCAGATCAAACCTTTGTTTACCTTTTATAGAGGCCTTGGCTTTGAATGCAGATTCAGTCTTGAGAGGTCATCTCCAAATTCAGTCATTTCAAATGCAGCCAATTTTCTAGCCAATTGATCTCTTGTGATAGTTGTATGGACTATGAATTCTTCAATGGCAGCAGCCTTGATTTTGTAAGAAGCAGGTAGGGATCTGAGAATTTTTCCAACAATCTCATTTTCATCCAGGACTCCACTAGCATTTCTAATTCCACAAACAATCTCATTTACTCTTGGCATAAAAGTAGTAATATTTTCATCATCTCTCATCTTCAGATTTTCAAATTTCCCTTTCAGACTTTGTAACCTTGCACATTTAACATACTTGTCTCCTTCATGCAAAAGTTTCAGTTTTTGCCAGATCTCAAAAGTAGTTGGTAGGTCAATAACATTTGAGAGCTCTAAATCAGATAATGCGCTTAGAAGAGCTTCTATAGTCCGTAGATTATTTTCAGCATCTGTGATTTCACTTTGGGATTTTGGACCACCCTATGGAGGTGCATATTATGTTGTAGCCATGGTCCAGTACACCATTCCCATACATTGCAAGTGACATTTCATGTGACCTTTCCAGAGATTAAAATTGGTTCCATCAAACTTCAGACTATCCTTCTTGTAAGACGACATCCTAGATCTCCTCAAGCGGTTAAGCTCCTTTTAGAGGAACTTGGCTCTGATACCAATTGTTAGACTTAGGGCACACAACTGAGAGGGGGGGTGAATTAGTTGTACAAAACTCTCTTTTAATTACACACTTAACTCCACTTAGCAATTTAGCAGCATAATAATAAATTAATCATGGAAACACAATGCAACAAATCAAGAGCAGAAACACATCAACACATGAGACACCAAGATTTTGATGTGGAAGACCTAGTTAAGGGAAAAACCACGGGGTGATTAACCCAAGAATTTATTCTCTGTTAGAAGAATAGAAAGAACAAATGGCACATGCCAATTAGGGCTCACTACCCGAGTACACTGCTCACAAGAGGCTCACTACCTACAAGAGACAGACTGTCTACAAAGAAATAAGTATCACATACATGAACTGGAGAATAGCATCTTCACCATGCTTGAATCAGTTCCATTTAAGCCCAATACTTCTGCTCTGTCTTTTGCTCTCCTCCTTGCTACCACACACACATCTTCACAAGAACAACTTTGAAATGACTTCACAATCCCTTATTTATACAAGACCTCAACTTAGGAATGATCATCTAAGTTGGCAAACATCCACAAGAACATCCGCAAGATGTATAACTCATCTGGTCGACCTATCTCAGGAAGAACACCATCATCCAGAAGTTGTTCTTCAAATGTGAACTCCAACTTCAATGCGGACCACCAATATGAATTGGACATGATCCAAATACCACCACAAGCTTTCCTGAATCACCAATCCACACTTCATCTGCTTACTGAAATCCTTCTCCCCTTCATCTGGAACCTCAAGAACACAGTCTGTCTTTACTGTCACAAAGGAATAGATTATTGCAGACCTTCAAACCATGAACCAATCTAGTTGACACTCCAAAAAGACTTCCTAAACACTCCCTCAAATCCATAGAACAGGAAAATGTAATTCCGGATCTCACCAGACCTGTCTATATCACTTTGTCACCACTGAACATCTACCAGAACTGATTTTACCAGAGCAGACACAACTGCTTCAAATCTTCATACGGACCTCTAAAATCTCTACTGGATCACCTTAGGACATATATCTACAAACTCTTTAATCCGCATCCTCTGATACTCATCCTATCTTGGACTTTTACCTTATTGCCATCACTGTTCTTCACTATTCCTGATTGAGACTAATTTTCTCAATATCCTCAGCACACAGCTCTTTCAATCCTTATCATTAATGCAATAGGATTATGTTAACATCAATGACAGCACTGGTTAGGCCCATACTTGCAACATAATGGACTCAAGACTAAAATATGGAAAAGAATACATTGTTGTAAGTTCAGCCACCATGGTCTTGAGCCACAGTCATTTACAAAATCAAGTTTTTACAACTCGACCGATGCGACCTCCAGCCATACTCACAAAAATAGTATAAATAATCTCAGCTCAACCTATACAACCTTGAGCCATATTCACAAAGAATAGTATAACGAATCTCAGCTTGACCTATACGGCCTTGAGCCATATTCACAAAGAATAGTATAAAGAATCTCAGGTTGGCCTATACGATCTCAAGCCATCTGAATATGAAAGATTAAAGAGGTTCTCAACTTGGCCTATGCAGCCTTGAGCCTTCTATTCAGTGTATTTTAAAAATATTGTATAGGCTGGGTCATTCAACCCTGAGCCATCACATACAAATAACTTCAATGATAATCTCAACTCGCTCATTTGGCCACGAGCTCTTTCTTAAAGAATACAGTAAAGTAAAACTGGTTCAGCCATTCAACCTTAAACTGTTCCTTAAGATTATACTTAAATCATTTATAGGCTTGACTGGAGCAGTCTAGTGCCACTGCTAATTAAACATAAGATTCAACATAGAGATAACTATCTTATCATATGAAAGTAAGAACAACATTGTGTCAAGGACTCTCAGCCTGTCAATGTCGATAGTTCCTATTGAAGGACTTCTTTCTTTTGCTTGGCATCCTCTTCCACAGGGCAGAGATGCACTCCTATCCTACCCAAAGACTACATGAATGAATAAATCTTACTTACTCAAAACCCAATCTTAAATGACTTGCCCATTTTCCACATGCTGAGCCTAGTGGGAACCACCTACGATGAGATGGGATGAATGGTCTTCTACCCACTCGACCACTTCCCTAATTCATAGGGCTCGTCACCCATAGAAGCTTATCTGACAACTTTGAAAATATGTGGCCCTCTAAAGACTTAAAGAAATAAACATAATATCAACCCATTATCATGGGTGCCTTCAACTATGACAAACTATTAGCATGATGATATAGTATGAGATTTATATAGTCATAGCACAATAATATTTTCATGTTGTCTCTAGATATAAACAATTAGTAGAAGAATTAAAGATATCAATTTTTGATATCACCACTTAAGGAAGACAGGATCGACACGTGATTTAGGGATTGAGCATTGCTCTCCCTTTTATAGAAAGAAAATAAAAGGAGCAATATAAACAAGTTCTATCCAAAATAAGGCTAACTCTTGACTAGCATTGAAAAGAATGCCTTGAGTCGAGTCAAATGCAACATTGTCGAAATGACTAAATTGACAAGATGACTCAAAGGAAAACAATTGGTTAAAAATAAGTGTAACTTACGCCAACTTAAATGATTTCAAACACGGACAAAACATGTCGAATACTCTAATGGCTGTCGACTCCCATTTCCAAACATCTATTCCTTCCTCCTAGATGATACTCTCCTTCTGTCTCTGGAAGATGATCTCTTTCCTGATCCAACTCACAATCAAAAGACCATGATTAGTGCATCATCATATAATGGATAAATCATAATAATTAAATAACCATTTAAATCTAGAATCTCATAACTAACCATAATAAGTTAGAAGTAATGATTAATCTGATATTTTCCACAAACATTATTAATCCAATTCTTAACTAATCCTCCTAATTACTAGATAAAAGTAGAGATTAAGATAATCACAAGTTGGGGATGTAACAGGAGGCCCCCTTTAGACCTACATTTCTAATTGTTAAGGAGTTGTGGTTACACATTCCCCCTCATTTGGCCTGGAATTTGTGGAAAGAGCGTAACAATAGAATTTTTAGGGAAAAGTTTAGAACCCTCTTGGAGGTTTTTTAGACCTCCAAATTGCTGGCGAAGAATATCAATTCCTGCAAATTCAAAGTTGTTGAGAACCCCCCAAGAAAGGAAGAACATAGTGGTTTGGAACAATGGACTGTTAGCCCAAATATCTGTCAAATTGACAATTCTAAAAAGATAGTTAGGGATAAAATTAATTGGACCTTGCCTCAAAAAGCCTGGTTCAAGCTCAATTTTGATGGGACAGCTAAAGGGAACCCAGGGGTAGCTAGTGGAGGAGGCATAATTAGATCTGACTCAGGAATGTTTGTGGCTGCTTACACTAGGGGAATTGGCATTAAAAGAAACAATGAGGCCAAAGATTTTTCCATGTTGTGGGGTATCAAACTTACTATCTCCTTTAACATTCAACATATTTATGTGCAATGGGATTTGCAGTTAATAGTGAAAGTTGCCCTCGGACCAGCGAGTATAGGTTGGAATTTGGCATACATTGTAGGTGATATCTGACTACTTCTCAATGTTATGGAGGAATACAAGGTTTCTCATATCTATAGGGAGGGTAATGTTGTGGCAGATGCTATGGAGAACCTGGGTAGTAACAACAATGGTTGGCGGTGTTGGAGACTTTTGTGCAGGATGCCTAGCGGGATTCAAACTCTCATAAAGCAAGATGGAAGCAAGTGCACATATTAGGTGTTACGGGATCTTTGTCATCTACATAATCTGGTTTTGTGGAGGCAGCTACTTTATCTTGAAAGGAATTAAGACACTTAATGAGCTTGGAGTTGTTGGTTTTCAAACTTAGAGCAGCAAGAAAAGAGTTATTACTTTTCAAACTTTTCAAAGTGGGTGTAAGGAAAAGAGACATAAGGAGATGAGTAGGAGTCCTATTAAGATGCCAAGGTGGCATACAAAAGGTGAGAGGAAGGTTTGGAGGATAGGTTGGCTCATCAGGAAGTTGAGGTGGCAAGTCACTGGGTGGTGGGATGATTGGATGATAGGCTAGATCGAAAGGACGCTAAGGAGGCACGTGATTGGTGGGCGGGTTGATGAGATGACAGGCTGGCCCAGAACAATGTTGAGGTGGTATGTGATGGGAGGGCGAGATGATGAAAGGACAGGATGGGTCAGGAGTAATAATTTCCCTTCAATCCCCATCTCTAGTGATTTTCATTTTTGCACGAGGTGGCAAGCACAGGTCTTTCCTGAGGGAGAAAACCAAGTAGCAAAGGAAATACCAATCTCCAAAATTATTACAACATTATTATTTTAGGATTCACGTGGCCTTTGAATTGATGGAAGTGCATGGAAGGGCTTATTTACTTCTTGGAGTATTCTGCTAAGCATTCCAAAATTCTTTTCCTTAAACTTTCCTTTTCTCTCTGGCTTCGTGGTTTACTGGATTTGAAGATGGGTGGCGACATTGTTAAGATTGAGCCAACCTTTCCTAAGGAATTTTGACAAGACCATATGGTCTAGCATATTATACAGGAGGGAATGTGGCTCCATTCCTTGATGCTATGATTGGTCATGACAAGAATCTATCTCGACAGTTTGTGGAGTCATGGGATGAGGATTCCAGGCATGTCCACATGGGGGTATTGGTTTCGAGGTCTCAAAGGAGGTGATCAGGAAAGCCACGAGGCTCCCATCGAAGGCAAGAAACATAGCCAACATAGCAAGGTGTCAGACCCTGAAAATATGGGGATTTTTTGAGAGAAGGGGAGACTGCTGTGAAACTCCATGGGGGCTTGGAAAGGGAGAAACTGTCGGTGCTGTGGGGCAAATTTGCCTAATGATCATGAAGTACTTCACTTTGGAGGGCAGATTTAAGGTATTCTACCATTACCACTTTGCTTTGCTTAACCACTTCAGGAATAGGACGGAGATAAGTTTCCCCTTTTTTATGTTGTCTTCTTTGGAGAACTCTATTTAGTTAGCAAAGGAAATTCATGCTAAAAACCCTAACTACCCTCTCATCCTCATTCACCAAGCCTCATCTTGAGGTTGTATCACTTTCATTTGGCCTTCTGTCCCTTGAAACAAATTAAAGTCATCTTGATTGAGGATACCCCATTGACCATGTCTCCTACTGCTAAAGGTAAAGCCAAGAAAACCATCAGGACCCCCAAAATCTCCCCTAAAACCTGAAGGGGGGTCCTAGAATTGAAGAATGTAGTACCCTTGTTGGGACCCCTACTCCTAATTCTAAGACCAAATCTCCTAAGAAAGCCAATGGTAAACTTGAAACCCCTAACCAAGAGTTTGAGAAGGATATGGTGGTGTTTGCTAAAAGGGACCAGAAGGCTGTGGAGGATGAGAGCAACATGCAATCTAAGAAGGCTAAAAGTAGGAAAAAGGACTCAAACAGGGTTGAGGAGCTCGTGAAAGTTATAGATTTGGACTCGAGACCTAAATAGGCGGGGAGTGGCAATGGGGGTGGTGCTGGTAAGCATGGTGTTCAAGGAGTGCGGAAGTCCAGCCATATTGTTGGAATCCCATCCACTAATCCCCAAGGCATGGAAATTTTTGAAGATTTCAAGTTCTTTTAGGATACCATTGGGGAGGGAGAAGATGAAATGCCCACCAAATCTGTGCATGAAGATGATGGAGCAAGCCACTTTGTCAAATTAAACAAGCCTAGCTCAAAGGAGATGGAGGAGGCTGCTGAAGAAGCCCAGGGCTAGAAGAAGAAGGGAAGTTGCTCATTGTATGTCAAGACTGCTGATGAGCTGGTGGTGCTCAAGGCTAGGATGGACAAGATGCAAAATAAATGAAGGGTAATGATAGAATTTGCTGCCAAGGCTCTTCACCATGTAGCTTTGGTGTTTTCTACTATTAAGCACTTTGACGACAAGGTCAGAGATGTGGGGATGGACAGCCTCAGTGACTATAAGGATATGGTCAATTTCTTGACCAAGTATGGGATGACTGATAGTCCTTAGTGGTTCTACTAATTTTTGTGTTTTTGATTAGTCTCATTTTTTGTCTATTGTTTATGTGTTGTTAATGTACTATTTCTGGCACGTTTGAGGTCTTTTTGCCCTGGAGGCTGCTTTGTATAGGGTTTAGGACCCTTTTTTTTGCTGAACTAATCAAAAACATTCTTAATAACGAAACATAGATGATAATATCATTTATTATTATGCATTAATAATAATAAACACTACTATCAATATTTATTGATTATTAATAATGTCTCTATTATCAACTTCCAATGTTACTAGTGATGAAATCATTATTAATATCGATATTTCTATAAAGATACTATTTTTTATTAACAATTTTTGTCTTTAGCAATAAAATAAATAGTCCATTCAAATGTAGTGAAGAATCTATTATGTCACTATGTAGCAATAAAGACAAGCGTATTTTATTTTGACCAAACAATATATCTATGAAACTATCATTTGCAACCATGAAAACATTTCACTCACATAGAAACACATAAGGACAGATCAATGTAAAATGGTACAAAACTATTTATGATCATTAAAAATAAATCATAAACTGCATTCAATGTGAGTGTGTGTAGTTCTCATATTGTCATGGTTCCATAAGGGTCTATTCCCAATCTACATTTCTCTCCCCAGTGATACTCTCCCTCAACTTGGGGAGGGTACATTATACTCCTACATCCACCTCACAGTAGACAAAACATAGTTAGTCTGAATCTTGTTTATTTGAACAAAAATTATCATAATAATCCAATTAAAATAAAATCACATAAACATATCATTATTCAAATATCACCTTGATAATAACATTACAAATTGCATTCTCATGTTTGTAGAACATGATATAACAAAATATTCAGATTCTAATCATGATAAACATAAATAATTCATTTCTTTTTGCAGTCTTGTTACATAAAACAATGACAGTTTAAATAACATGTTATAATTGTTCATAAAATGGGGTGTGACAAACACTACTATCAAGAAGGCTCTTGTACCATTCTCTTGCACTCTTGTCTAAGTCTTACACAAATAATTTCATCATGACATATTCATGATCAATCTCATAGTCATCAATGATATTGATGAAATGCCTTGGATGTTCTTCTCTTGTAACTACATTATTACTCTAAAATCTAAGTACCTAAATTCTTGTTCTCTCATTTAGAATTGCATTAGGGTAATCTATGATACCAAAGAAATCTAATTGGGCTTCCTTACTAATGGGAACCTCTAAACTTTTCTTCTAAAGGGAGCTCTCACATTAGGAGGGTTGCTAAACTATGGGTTCTGTTGTTGATTTGGTGCAGGCAAGTGCATAGCATAATATCCATGATTCTATTTTTATGAATTAGCAATTTAGGTTTGCAGTTGGGATTGCTATGTTATTTGAGCTTGTTGTTTCTCTATTTAGCTCTTGAAGTTCTTAATGCTTTTTTCTAAGGTGATTGATAGCAAATTTAACTCTGGTCAATTTCTCTTTCCCTATAATCAATTTACGAATATGTGGGTTCACTAACATCATGGATTGTAATATCATGCTCAAGTTTATTTCTATGTGAAAAAGTAAGAAAAGTAAGATGTGAGCCAACATGTTGGGCTCTTTGATTATAATCATGCATACCTAGATTTTGCACATGTACATCATGAGATTTATCCTTATTTCTTCTATCAATAGGCATAACATTTCTTTCAATATTGTAATTATGCTTATAAGTCCTCAGAATTCTAAGCATGTTATCAACAAAATCATTTTATATATATTGATATTGATCTCCCAAGTTGACAAACACTATTTTCTCCTACTCTCCTACTTGACCCCTAAATATACAAAACATTTCATAATCATTTTTTTAAAATGGACTCTCCTCTTGCTTTCCCACTTGGCCCTACAACTAAACTTTGACTACCTCTATCTCTTAGTGGCATCCATGCCCAAGGGTGACCCCTCAATCCATTGTGTGATCCTCCTCAACTTTGAGTGCATAGCCTCTTTTGATCTTCTAGAGATTGTTCCTTTTAGTAGCAAGGGTAGTTCATCTCCTAGATCCCCTATGTGTGCCCTAGGTGTCATGTAGGGGAATATATTATCTCTTATTTGTAGGAAGATTGTGACTAGAGGAGGGTCCTCTTCCCCCATTGGTAGGGATGATTCATTTCATGCCATCAATCTGGATATGGCTCCCTACAATGATAAAGATGAAAACACTTCTACTCTCATGGGGTTTGGGATTGGATGCCTCCTCTTTTGCAATAGTTGTCGGCAATGGCTTTGCCTCTTCTTTGTCCATTATTTTGCCTCCTAAGACCATGATATATTGAACCTAGTCTACCCCTGTTGTCATTCTGGGTGAGGATGTGATCAAGAATGAGTCTTATTATTCTAAGAAAGGAATCATCTATAGATTCAATCATCCTTGGCCTCAACTATTAGAGCTAAAGAGTTGAATTTCTGAGACTTGGTATCCTGTTATGAATGAGAAAATTGAAATTAACCCATCAATCAAGGGTTTCTTCATACTAGTCTTTGACTTAGCCTCTAACAAAGATGTGGTGCTAGATGATCATCTTTGTTTTTGGGGCTAACATTCCCTCATGCTCAAGCTCTAGTTTCCCTCTTTCAACAATCTCATGAAATCTTTCATTATTTTTCTAGTTTGGATTCATCTTCTAAATCTTCCTCTTCATTTTTGGTGTAATTCCTACAGAGGAAATTGTAAACTCTCTTGAAGATTTCCTAAAGGTGGATTCTACCACCACTTTTTTCTCTCACACTATGTTTTCCCAATTATTGGTAGAAATTAACTTGTCCAAGCCCCTTCCAATGGAGGTAGTTCTACATGTGGCTCTTAGTTCTTGGAGCCAACCTCTGAATTACAAGGGCATCCCGTTTTGATGTCGATAGTGTTTTTCTATGGGGCATTTGGCCTCATATTTCCTGCATCTTAAGGTTTCAAGATCTTCTTCATGGTGGAAGAATTATCTTCTTGAAACGTTACTATGGATTATGATGATGATGACTCTACCTTGGAGGGCATTAAACCTCTTCCTAATGCCTATGTCAATCCTATTGTGTTAACTGAATGTAATACTACTGATGTTATTATCATTACCTACTACCCTATTTAGGTGATGGCTAAGCCTTCATTAGATCCCACACCCTTTGTGGTGGTTGGTGTTGGTGATCTAGTTCTAACTCTTGTGACATATTCTTAGTGGTTGACATCTCTTGCTAGGTGTTCTCCACACATGATGTCCTGGGTTGGAGTGCTAGAGGTAGATCCCCATGTCTCCTTTGTTGGAGGACTTGGAAAATTATGTTTCCTGGACTATTATTCAAAGGTAGAAGAAAGGTCTTCCCAAGTCTATTTCTTAGTAACACACCTAGGTTAGGTGTGTGTAGTTGGCTAGGGTGAGATATTAAATTATTTAGGCTAGATCATTTGGTGTTGTGACATACTTGACAACTTAGCTACAATAATGTTGTTTCTATTCCTTTTGGTTGTTCCATTCCTTGTGGAGCCCATTTTGTTTTCCTTGGGTAGATTCTGATGTAAAAGGGTTTGGGCCCTTTCAAAAACCCATTTTTACCAATATTAAAAATAAACAATGTCTCTACCAGATGTACCAACTTCTTGTGCGTGTAGAGAAAGTCTAGAAGACTTACTAGTATTTTTTTCGTTCCATGTTTCTTGTTTCTTTCTTGTGTGTATTGCAATATTTTCTTGCTCATAAGTATCTCTTTTACTAGCTCCTCCTTTCTATCTTCAAACTTTTATTTTGATCTTCTAACTAGGTTTGATTCAACAGAGTCACCACTCTTCACTATGAAAGAGAAAATAATAATTTGTTCACTAACTTGCAATGGTATAGCTCATGAAAACTAGGATCAATACTTCCTCAAAAATGGCACTAATTTATTTGTGAAAGTTAATGAGCTACCAACTGCACACAACAAATGCACAACTACAAATGGTTTCTTCAATGATTTAGATACAAAGGTACATAAATTATGAACCAAGAATTATATCCCTAGTAATGATGCCAATTTGTTGTTACTCAAACATGTAATCCCATAGATCCTAAAGAATTGTGCCAGAACATAAGGCTAAGGGTGTCAACAAAGTTGGTAGGAAGGACTTATAATCAAACTGTAGAAGTAATGGACTAATGCTTGTCAGTAGGTAGATTCACCTTCATATTTAGGTTCTACTATATCAAGGGGGTTTTCCTTGAGATGTTTTTCTAAGATGACTAAGGATTAATAATAATAAAATAGACCTTGAGGAAAATAATACCCTATGTACATCAAATTCCTATTTGATTGTCATTAAGTACCAATGTGTTAGTTCACCTTGAAACAAGGATTTCACACTTATATAAGAAAATGCATTGACCATGTAGAGAATAACCTTCCTTTTAAACCCTTAAAATTTATAAATGCAATATTTCTCTTCATACATGGATGCGGTAAGAACAACAATGCATAACTCACCATAAATGACATTTTGTAACACATAAATGGTTTGCAATGCTAGCGTAGATGAAATCATGCAATGTAGAGGACCAACTAGCTTTATTACTATTATTAATATTGGTATTTTATTATTTTCTATAAATGTAGTGGGATGAGAACAAGTTGAACATATAATAGATAGGTGCCTTTATCTTGTATGGGTAGAAAAGTCAAGTTTTCAAGACTAAGGAACAATACAATAGGAAACCATGACATGACACCTTGTAGAAGATGGCAAAGAGGACTATGCATTACAATCTTACACATAAACTAGGCTCTATGTGCACAAATTGAAAGTAGATGATATTGCAAGATAACTAACTGAACATAACTTAAAAATTGATCAACAAACTCATATATTTCCTATGCAAATTTAATAGGACACCTTACAAAAACATTTTCAAGGAGTTTTACAACCTTCTCATTGCCAAACTAGTGAAAGCTAACAATTGAATCAAAAAATGTGGTTAAGAGGATCAAATAGATCAGCAAAAGGATACAAAATGTTCATGGAGACATTCAAGTGATTATGAACCACACTTTATATTCATTCCTCAACAAGATACAATGGTAATGAATCACTTGAGTAATAAAACTAGACATATACATTTAGTGTAAAATGCTCAACCTATTATAGAATATCTAAGACAAATACATGCTACCTCTCTTCTCTTCTCTCTTCTGTAACTGTACCAACCACCAACCCATTAACATATCCAAAATTTGAATGTATAGCATTCAACCATTAGGTCTTGGAGGGAAAATTAAAAATCCATGTCAAATCATTTCCAAGGTGATCACAAGGATTACATAACACCTTGTTAGAAGATCCATGCCCTCAAGAGAAGATATCTACCTAGGATCATGCAAAATCTATCTCATGAAGACAACTAGACCATTCCTCATAACTACAACCATATAAGGATGCCCAACAACATGAAGAAACTATGAATCTATATGAGAAGCCACCATATATACAACCACTAGTTAGATCCACCATTAAATTCATTTCCAGGTCAAGGATATATAAAGAATAAAGAAAGCTTGCCATGACCATGCACAAGGCTCAATACAAAGAATTTGGTCAAATACCAACATCCAAGATCTAGATAACAACTTCAAGGAACACAGTAATGTTGAGAGGACACACCAACCACCTATGAAGACATCCATAAAGTTCATATTTTAAATGTAACTTGAGAAACATGGGATGAGATAGGGTAGGTAAGGTGAACAATGTTTGATAGGGATAGGTAAAATTTTTGAAAAGCATTTGAATAAACATCATCCATGTATGGAAACAAGATGTATCAAATGGTGAAAAAAATATAAATGACAACTTATGCCCACATAAGGATGAGGAAACATAACATCTATGAGTAAATAAAGTTTCAAGGCATCATGAAAAAATTACCAAAATACAATCATAGGAACACCCTAGACCATTGCAAAAGCACACACAACCATCACAACACTTGCGGTCAAAGGATGAGAGACCAGACATTACACCCACCATCATACTTCCAGAAGAGCATTACCAATTCACAAATTATTGTCACTGGTAAAGATCATACCACAAATGTAAACAACTAGCATCAAAGGCACAACAAATTCACCATAAGAAGAAACATTCTCACAAGATGAACTAGATCAAGTGCCACAACTATAGAAGAACAAAATTCACCACACAAACATAATATACAACAAGTACATGAGGACGTAGCACACTTGAATGTTCAAGGTATAACCACCACAACTCCACATGCAAACTAAGCCAATCCAACCACAACATTCATGACAAAAGATTAAGGTAGTAAGAGGAATGCGACTGTAACATGTTGGATTGTGCATAAAATAGCAATTGTGACCACCAAAACTAGGTAAAGTCATTGCATACTAAGGGGTTTATCACAATAAAGTGAGTGAAGATTTGTCATTGAAGTATTTTGCCTTTTGATTGAGAAAAACAAGATGAGGAGCTCGTGTAGTACTAGTTGTAAGTGAGGACACCACAACATGAAATAAGACACTGCATAACCATGGGAGGGAGAAAGAATAGCACAAAAACTTTACAAGACAACACTATAGGGGAAGATAGTATACTCATAGAACTTTGTGATGAGCTAACACATAAGATATGACCTATATAAGATATCTAGGCTAACATACTGATATGGTACATCAGAAAAACACTAGACTTAATCAAAATATTAGGCACAAGCCAACATAAAATACCAATTTAACTTGGAAAATCAAATCTCTTTTTCTTACCAACTTTGGAAATAGCCTTCAACATTCTTTTATCTTTTTCTTGTTCACCAATATGATATCTTCAAATAGCCTTTATCTTGTTCATCATCACTCTCATCAATTCTAGGGTTAAGAATATTTGTTCTTAGATGTAGTCTTCTACTACATCTAATTGATTTTGGACATTCCTCAAATCATCCTCTTCTAAAGATATGCAGTGATGACAAATGCCTTTGAGAGTTTACTACTTGCTAGGATCTTATTCTTATGTCAAGCCCATAAATCTGAATAAATAGCTTGAATAGGATTGAAGACATGCCAAACAATCATGTAATATGCCTAGAACATGAGTATGTCGGTGTTGACGTAAAAAAAAAAGCACGGGGATAATCATTTATGTTGTGTTAGATATTTGGTATGGATTAAAATAACACTTACACATTTTTTGTAGTATTGAGTATATTATCTAGCAATTAACTCAAAAATTTAGAAAGCGGGGTACTATTTCATATCCATTCAGTAATACAACAAAACTTCATATCTATATTCATATAGTTAGAGGCAATATACAACACAAATGATCTCTCTTAAACAATACTTCTATATTATAACTTCTCTTCGTATTTCATTTTGTGGACTATCATTATAGGTACATCACTATTTTCTTTGCTATATAATATACAATCTTTTCTCTCCTATGCTATGCCATATTCTTCTATATGTTATATGTGCACCCCCTATGATACACTTATTCCTCATTCCATTTAGTTCCCTTTGTTTATTAGGTCTCATTAGTTCTCCCTTATCTTGTGTCATATTGATGTAGAGGTAGGGGTTCTACAATGACAATTACAAACTACAATCACACACAAGGGATTTTGACCTACAATTTACTAGGTCTTCCTTCACAAACTGCCCTTAAGCCTTGTAGTCATTCAAAAAGGTTTTTTGATCATAACTTTTGCTACAGGCCTGCAACTCAAAAGAAAAGACCCATTTGGGATACCCTTTTGGACAATACAACACATATCCAAGAATGGGGTGGGGTTCCTTTGTACGGATTGAGGCAAATCTTGATTGTCCCCTTTTTCTATTAGGCCTAATGGGTCTCTTAGGCTTGACAACCATCTAACACTTGACTTCAAATGGGATTTTCTTTGTTCCTACACATCCAATGCATCCAACAAGACCCCAATGAACTGTTCCCCTATCATGAAATGGCCTATACAATCATATTCCTTAGACCCTCTAAGTCTACTAGGGTTTTGACTGCAAAATAGAGTAAAGGACAACAAACAATCCTCTTATTCTCCTTCACATGTGTGAATTCAAATCTCAAACTTCTCAAGGGTTTAGAAAACATCTGTACAGACCTTATCTCCAAGTTTCATGAATTGGTCAAGGTGGAAACTCAAGAAAAAGCATTTCTTTGTCTTTCTAGAAACCCTAGGCAGGGTTATGATAGTTTTCACAAAAATGAGGATATCTTTCTCAAAACTCAATGGATTTCAGCCAAACCAGAAGAAAATGAAAGGTAAGAATGCCCCCTACAATGTACAATCAACCTTCCATCTGTATAGCTCCCCAAAATCCGTACAACTTGAAAAGAGTTGCAGAAAACATAGAAAAACACAGAGTTTCACGTGCAACAATGAGTTTTCATTCATCAAATCTTCATCATCTGTCTCCCTTCGAAGTTACAAGGCTTATTTGATGTTTTTCCATCAAGTTGCAACTGCCTCTAACCATATTTTGGTTAAGGAGTTAACAAAACACCATTATTACAAGTAAACACCATTATTACAAGTTTTGCTTGACAACTTTTTAGTAACTTTGCCAACATTGGCATTTTTGCATAACCTTGCACCTAGAAACTCAATAATGGCTCAAATTGACTCAAAATAGCCTAAGCAGACCTTATTACATGAAATCAATTCTCATATGACCAAAAACCAAAAATTCACTACATAGAACCAAGGGTGCACCTGAAACCAAGGGTGCCCGTGCACCACATATTAAGGTAGTTTAACATATCATATATGTGTAAGGACATATCTTTTAGATGTGTCACTTCTTGAATGTCATCTTCTTCCATGACATAAGATTGTAGGTGATACCACACAACTTCTATATGTCGTTTTGCTACTAAATACTTAGTGTTCTGTATATAACTATGTAATACTAGTTATAAGAGTTTAGAAATAAGACTTAGCCAAAAATTGGTGAAGAACCCTATAGACATTATCCCCAAACTTTTATTTTATCTAATCTATAAAATAACTTAAAACAATATCTAAGTATTCCATATGCTTCTTTTAATATTACTTTTGTTTCATGATGTAATACCTACCATCTCAAAACTCTTTCTTTTCCCATTTTCTAAAGTTGTCCATGTATCAAGGTAAATGGAAATGCTTGATTCACCAACCATTTTGCTTCATACCATTGAGTTTTTTAGGAAATTATTTTATAGCCAAAAACTACACTATTTTTTCCATGTGTTGTGGTATCGGTTCTATTTGGAACAAATGTGCTCCTAGGGAATCATCACCATCTATGAGACCCTTTTTCTTCTCCAACATCTATCCTAGATTAGTAATCTGGTCTGGTTAGCTTTCCCTAGTTTTACCACAGTTTTAAAATCAAGTTCTTGAAACAACAACTTATCTCTCTCAAAGTTCACAATTTTGTTGAAGAGCTCTCCACACTTGTCAAATCTACACCACCTTTTCGCTACAACGCTGCTTTAAGTTATGGGTATTCACTAATCATACTGCATTATCTTTTCGGTTATGACAACGCTTACAAAATCTCGTAACGAAAACTGAGAGGGGAAAGTTCGTTAGTCGTTACATAACCTTCACACCGGAATGACAGCGTTTAGGTATTCATAACTATATTTTGCATGTGTTGTGCATTGTTCAGAAGGGTGGTATAGGAGCCCACCAAGTTCAGTCAAGAGGAATGGTGATCACTATTTACTTGTAAGTTCAAAACGAAGCATCCATACTGCTGGCTCTTGCCCACTTCAAACACAGGTACCGAATGCTTCTGAGCTGTTTGTGTTTATAGTAATTAAGATCACTCTACCTTCGAACAAGCTCTTTCAAACTGACATATTGCTTTTCCTTTTTAATCTTTGTTAAGGTTCTTGTTTGTGCGTATAATCTTGTGGAACATTAGTTCAACATGAAGGAGGGCACTGCAAACTTCATTGACATCTTGTTGGCGATCCTGTTGCCTCTCTTGGGAGTCTTCTTAAAATTTGGTTGCCATGTAACAAACACTAACTCTCAATGTTTTTCTCGGTTTCTTTTATCTTTACTTGGTATTTAATAAGTAAAATGTGTTGATACAGGTTGAGTTCTGGATATGTTTGCTGCTGACAATATTGGGCTACTTACCTGGAGTTATATATGCCATCTATGCCATCACCAAGTGACAGTATTTATCATGCTTTTCTTTGGAAAGGTTTCTGTTGAAGAAGAATAAGAGGTGTTGCAGTAGCTTTGTAGGAGGGCCCTGCAGCCAAACCCCTTTTTATATGTAATATTTACTCATCAATTCATAAAACCAAAGTACCATATTTGTGTTATGTTTGTCCCTTTTAAAACAGAAAATTAGAATTTAATGTCTTCCCACTAATAAATATACGGGGAAAAAATTGTTAGGTTGCTTAATAAGAGAGCAGTACTAATAAATCACACTTACATAAATAACCTAGTTTAAATTAATTAAGCATTATAATAACTAACTTTTTTGTTGTAAGCATTTTAATGTATTGACCATATTTTATGGATTTGACTTTATGATTAGGAGGTTAGCTTGGGCCTAGATTTAAGTTTGAATTTTAAAGTTTAGGGGTCATTTCTTTATTGCAATATAATTAAGTTGGGTTTAGATACTTTTATGTAGACACTACTTGGAAAAGAGCAAGGTATGCATTTTTCACCCTTATATTTTCCCCCTACTTTGACTCACATGTGAATAGAAGTACTCATAAAAAAGATTAGATAAGGATGCTGATTTAACATTTTCTCTTCACAATGAGTGCTCATTTAAATACCTAAGCCAAGAGCATGAAGTTGTTATGTGGCATGAAGCTTGTAAAAGAGCATGAAGTTGTACTATGGCATGATACCATGAAGAGAATTGAGTTGTGATGGGAATGAATCCTTGAAAAACATGATGTTGTAATTGACATGAGGCCATGAAGAGCATGAATCTATAATGAGCATTCAGAGCCATGAAAAGCATGAAGTTGTCAACATAAAATGTTAATTGATCATAGAAATAAAGCATGAAGTTGTCAACATAAAATGTTAATTGATCATAGAAATGCTAGTGATAATACAAGCCCCTTTGATTGAAGGATAAAAAATTGGAGGAGAGGAGAAAAAATATGAAAGTAAAATTCTTTATGTAATAAGTGTTATAGATGACATCATGTGATGAACATGTATTAATAAAATAGGATGTGATCATGAAAGAATGTGTATGGATGCAAAACAAGGTGACCCCAATGATTCCCCCAACAAGGGCCATAAACAAGTGCTACAAGCCATAGAGTTAGATAAGAAAGACCTAAGCATAGGTAAATGTATGATGTCATCATGATAAACATTAATTAGTAAAGTGTAATCATATAAACACTTGAGCATAAAAGGTAACATCTAACCATAAGATAAGCACAAGTAAAGATCATGTAGACATGTAAGCATCATAAGATAAGATTAAGCATTTAGGTATAACAAACATGGCTCAATCAAAAAAGTGAAAATATAAACCAAGCCAAAGCAAGATATGTTTTTAGTCAACATGATGAGAATGATTTCCATGCATTCCATACTTCTCATCATTCCAAATTCATACAGAAAACATAAGAAGATCCACATATACAACACAAGAGAAGTGCATGCTCAAAGTCACTTTTGTCAGCATGCATCAATAAAAGTGTCTTTGCATCATCCACATATAAACTAGGAATCTTCGCAATGATGTAAAGATAGAAAAAGAACACATAACACAAGGAAAAGATCTCACCCAATTATGTTGGAATCAACCACATAATCATATTCAACCATTGAAAGACTTTGTAACATATACACATGCAAATATTGTTGCCCAAGTAGGATAGGGGATAAGTATATGGAATCAAATGATAACCACTTGATGCTTAAATATTAATGTGATCCTGCATATACTTATGATGTTTAAAAAGTGAAATGTTCTATCATAGCACATTTAATATCCATAAATCATAATGAAAATCATACCATCATAAAGCTTTTCCAACTAATGAACTTCACAAAATGTATGTATTAGGAACATTTCATCATTGATATGAGCATAATAAATGAGACAATACTGTTCATACATTTCCATGATAACTATTTCTATTACCACTAAAGCTCTCAATATATGAATCTCTAACAACCTAAGCACTATAAATCATGGGATCTAAAACATCATGATATATTGAAACATTTTCAACATGGTGATATCAATAATATTTATATTAGTTGAGTAGGAAGATCATCACATGTGATAAAACCCTTTGGGTAGCCTAATCGCACCCTTGCTTTAATTTTTTTCTTATCCTTCATCTTTTCTTTTAAATTCTTCATTCCTCCACAACAAATCCCTATTCCTTCAAAATTGGGCACCCTTGCTTTAATTTTTTATCTCATCCTTCATCTTTTCTTTTAAATTCTTCATCTATGAGGATTGATTTTGGGGTTGCATTGATCTCATTTTGTTCAGGTTATTGTGAATGACATTTGTTTAGGGTCTAAGACTTTTCAAACAAGTATTGAAGTGATCTCATTTAAGTGCCTTAATGTTAATGAAAAATTAAGACCTAGAGTTAACAAGTGCTTTCTTTGAAATTTCAGACTTTGCTTATGTTTTTGCAAGTTGTAAACTAAATTCAGACTTTGAACCTTGAATTACAAGTGTTTCAAACTTCTTAATTGAATATATGTAATTAATGTAAAGTGCACATTGAACCCCAAACCTAAAATTAATTGTATTTAGACTGTGAACACTAATTTCCATGCACTTGTGAATTTACCTCAAAACCCTATACCCCAAGATTTCCTAACTTTCAAACTATGTAACCTAAATTACAATACATGCAAATTCACAATGGCCCTTTAAACCTCAAGGTTAGTGAGTACTAATGACTCGCATGTGCAAATTTATTTTTAAACCCCAAAATGCTTCATCGTCCCTCATTTTTCTCTTTTTGCTTTCTATTTTTGTGTGATTTTAAAGGGTCTGCAACTCATTCAACCTTCCAAAGCTCTTGGTATTCTATATTCAAGTGTTGATGTGGACATTTACAAGATCCCATACCATTTCTCCTCATCTTTTTCTACTTTTCTTCCATTTCCTTTTCCTCATTTTTTAACATATAGGTCTTGGGATAAATGGGTCTCATTTGGTTTTGCATCTATCCTAGTTAAACTAGTTTCAATTATGTAGTAAAACCCTAGTTATGGCATCACTAAGTCAAAGGATTCAAGATTTTGAAGAATAATCCCTAGATAGGGCATTCATATATAAAAAATTCCTAGATCTTTAATGGAGTAAATCCTAATTTCAACTGACACTAGAATCCCCCTTATATGTTCTTTGGATTGGGCTTTTAAACTTGAAAAGAACATATGTATTCATGTTGAGAAATACTGGGATCTTAGGGCATTGAGTCTTTAGGATGTTAAACCAACTTACTAATGTGAAATTATTTTTTAAACTTCGAGACTCTTTATTTCAGGTTTTGAGTCAAAATTTCACTCCTACAAATTCAACATCAAGGTCCAAACCCCATAAAAGTTCAGCATCTCATCCTTTGATGTCAAATCTACACACATGTTAAATTATAACTAAACACCAAAGTTTAAAGTTTTCATTATCTTAGACTTGTAAACCCAAAATGCACAAATGCAAACACAAGATAACTCTGAAGTCCAAATTTTCATCAGATCAGACTTTAGGACCAAAACTACATACCTGCAATATGTTAACTAAAATCCAAACCCTGAATTTCCACTATATTGAACTTCCAAAATAAACTTCATATACTTGTAAAAATACAATTGGATTCTAAACTCCAAGAATTTTTGGTGTCAGGTTTTGAAGTCTATTTACATTACCGAAAATTGTTACTGAAACCTTAAATGTTGAGTTTTTATAACACCAAACTTCTAAAGTGAAATAATTCAAAACATGTAAATTATTCATAAGGATTTGAACCTTGAGTTGCTTATAAATTAGACATTTTCACTTATTTTCAAACATGCAAACATGGATTTTGGACTTGGAACCTCGAAATGCATGCATTTCAAACTACCATGTCTAATTCACATGCTTACAAATTAGCACACAAACCCTAAGAAACTTGCATTTTGACTTTAAAACTTTAAATTTCTTCAATAAATGTATTGTTTAGAATTGCAAACACATAGTGGAACCCTGAGATCTTGCTAATGGTATAAATTGTTAAATTATTTTAACTTTTTAAAACTCATATAATTCTCAAGGCTTGAATGCTAATCATATCTTGCCTTTGGCAAGACACTAGAAAGTAATATTTCTTCACCCATAAAAATGAAGTACAAGTACAAGGGTGTGGTTACACCATCTAATATTGTAACTGAGTTGGCAAACATAATTGACACAGACCATGGCCATGTTGGTTTGGAGGAATTCCACAAGAGAATGAATGAAGCTAATGTAGCAAATTTAATGTCATAGAACTTGAAAACAACTAGCCTCATTCAAGCTACTATTGTCCCTATATCCATATAATCCATTGATTTGGAATTGAAATGTGCAATATTTTACTATAAGAAGGATAGAGTGATTAGGAACATGGATTACCTTATCATGTTGTAGATTCAACCATAATATGCATATAGAGGAGATGTTGGATATCCTTGTTAGAGAGGCATATGTAAATATTAACATCGACTCCTTTAGAGCACACTATGATGATAAGTGTACCTGATTTGGAAACCTTGATTAGTGAAAATATACATGAGCAATTGTGCATTGTCAATAAATCGAAGAGATTTTATATGACTTCATACCTTGTGTAAGCACTACCAAGGAGAACAATTTGATGGACTCAAAATTGAGGGATCTATGGGAAATGGATAGAATAAAGATACAAATGCTACCCTCATCTAGAACATTGGAAAATCACCAAATCATTTGAGAGGGTCAATGATCCTTTCATTTTCTACATGATTAGTATGTTATAAAATGATTTCACTAAAAGCATATCCATCTAGGAGATGGAAGAGATTAAAAAAGGGTAATTAGTGTACATCCATTTCTCTACATTCACATACATCAAGGTGGCAACTTTATCAAATGCTCCATATAAACTCCCTAAGTATGTGAGTGACAAATTGCTACTCTTGGAACTATGTAGACAATTGACAACTATACAAAATGTATGTCCCAAGAGAAAAGTAAAGGTCATTCCATTCCCTATCTCTGTAGGTAGGTGCACTTGTCTAACAATCCAAGTAGAAAAAACTATAGAAACTAAGATGGCACAAAAAAACTTGAATTAGTATGAATCAAGGGACTCTTTCAAAAAGGCATGCATATAAGGAACTTAAGGGATTCATACAAACACAAACCAAGATTAGAAGACTTCTACGAAAACTACCTAGATTAATTTGAGGTAAGGAAAAGAAGCTACTACCACTTGAGCACTTATCAGATGAAGATTATTAGGTGGCTTATGCACAACATGAGGTAAAAGATGTTGGAAATGTTGAAGAACCTTCATATGAGAAAAACAAATTCCAAACCAATCTCAAAGTGTTAGTGTAGGTTTTTTATTTTCCTTATGTTAGGGGTATTTATTTTTTCCTACACATTATTAAGCTTTCTTATGTTATATTAGACTTGGTTATTATGAGGCCACATGGCTAAATCCATCAGTTACATGTGTCGCTCTCACCCACACTTGGGTAGTTGAGCTTCTCACCATCTTTTGGATTTTTATGCCACCTCTGATAACCATTTCTTTGTTTTTATCTAAGTAGGTAGAACCATGTATTTTGGCTTTTACCAAGTAGGTAAAACTCCCGCCTATTTTGGGTAGTTGGTGTTATTACACCTCATAGATGTATTTACCCATATTTTGCTATATATACAACTCTCCTCTCCCCTCTCAGGTAGTCAGTGAGAGTAATATGAGTATTCTCAAAATTCTCTTGCAATCATCTCTTGTATTCTCTCTTTCAGGATAATCTCTCCAGTTCACTATTTTGATCTTCGATCATCTGTTGATTGGAGTGCATATGATCTATGACCGACAACAAATCTTAGCTTGATTCTTGTTTCTCATAGAATATAACATGCTATTAGAAGTCTTTTTGTTTGGTTTAGTTCATTTTTGTGGTCTTGATATTTGAGAGAATTGAGACTAATATAGTGCTAATATTTTTCTCAAAAACCTATTATGCTCTTCTCTTGCATCCTCGAATGATCTGGAGAATCATAATAGTTTGAAGGAAAATAAGCATCTGTAATATTGTAGTTTGCATATTTGTTTTCCTATGAGATCTGGTTGATTGCAACATTTTTGGTAATCCTAGAGGCATTTTTAGTGGCTCCATAGTGTCCAAAAGGCTTGAGAAAGTCGAGATTGGCTTTCATTTCACCAAAATCAGAGATTAGAGGATCCATTTGCAAAATAGGGGTCTCAAAGTAGTTGTTTAAGGTATTTGATAAATTGATGCATTTTCGGCCCAAACGGACCTCACCATCATTCTTAGAAGGCATCAAAACCTAAAGATCATCTATCTATAAGTTGAATTCAAAAAAGTTGCCTTCTGAGGTAATTTTTTTTGCTTTCCAAACCGTACAACCTCTTCCCCTACATACTGTATGGAATTTTTTTCAAAAAAAATTAAAATAAAATAAAATAAAAGGCCTCTCGGCCTGTGTGCTCAGCACCTTGAGATTAAAGAACTTAAGCACTTTTTATAGCACTAAGCACTCTGAGTAAAGTTCTTTAAGCATAGGGCATAGGCCCTATTCAAAAGGGCTTCAGTCCTGGTTAAGCCAGCCCCTAGTGGGCCTTCACTTGTTACCAAGAACTGCTGCCCAAGTGGCCTAAACAGGTGGCTCTGCTTGCCTAAAGGATGCCACCTCTGCCTGATATAGTGGCTCCGCTCTCTCACAGCTCTACCACCACCCATGAGCGGCCCCTCCACCACTTGCTAATAGTGCCTCCAAATCTGAAGGGATATTTAGTAGTTTCACCAAAAAATTAACCCACTAAATTTAACAAGCAATTCACCAAAATTTAGTAGCTATTAAATTTAGAAAATTATAACTAAACTTGGTGGGTCTTGACAAAGTTGGAGGTTTTCCACAAGAAATAGCAATGACATTAGCATGACGCAAGCGGAGGAGTTTTGAATTTCACGCTCTTCACCGTGGTGAAGTTTGTTTTTTTATTTGATGCTCTAGTTTTTCATAAATTGAAGATTTTTCTAGAATTTGTTGCATAGTTCTCATTTTGAGACCTTCCAGGAGCCATAACTTGTGCAAACAAACTCCTTTTTGGGTTCCATTTTTTCCAAGATTCATATTTTTTTGTGTAATCCACATTGGTGCTCTCAATTTGATCTCACATTATACTTGAGCTATAGTTTCAGTGTTTTTCCCATTTTGGGCCCTATAAGAGTCTAAAAATTTGATATTTGCATTGTAAATCGCACTAAGTATAAAGTGCCAACATTGTAATTTTTGGGGGGTCATTTTAGAAACCAGTAAAAAAGGGGGGTGTCTCGTGTTTCTCATTTTCCCACTACTCTTTCTACATTTCAAATCTAAGTTTTTATACACTAATGGATCAATCAACAGTTCCTGTTTTAACACCATATAACTATTTTGAATGGAAATCTAAGAGGATAATATATCTCTAAAAGCAAGGATTGCATAGGGTTACTATGGGACTTGAAATAGAATTTGCATAGGATGTAGAAAATCCTAAATGGTTTAATAAATGTGATGAAGCCTTTAGTACTTTTTGTATGTCAGTGTCTCCTGACTTACTATTACACATTGAGTCTGCCACTACACCAAATGATGTGTATGAGACACCTAATCCCAACATTCTCCCACTTGTCATATACCTTGCAAGAGTTAGGGGATTCATACCATCATGAACTCAATCACTAGGGGCTGAGAGGCCCATAGACTTCAAACACCATCTAAACTTATTTGTGCTTATAGGCTTTGTCAATGAATTTGCAACATGTGTCAAAGAGTCAAATTTTTCCAACTTCTCTTCCATCTTCTGCCATGTCACAAACAGTTTGGTATTAGACAACAATGTGCCTTGTCCTCACATGGAAGGTTAGATTCTTTGCCAAACATATGGGACTCTAACTATCACAATAGATAGTACTAATCCATGCATCAAGCCCAACATCAGAACACAATCTTTTAAGCTAAATGGATTCTTTACAAGCATGAGTAGTTGCCATATACTATACTTCTATAGTGGACAAAGTGACTATAGATTTCCGCTTACCCATCCAAATAATAGTACCACCAAACATCATGAAAATATATCCACTAGTGGATCTTCTACTATCAATGTCACCTCCCTAATTAGAATCCACATATCCACTAATACAAATTAAACGTTGATTCATGTAGGATAACCATGATAACATAAGGAATACTCAGAAGTACCCTACAAACATTTGAACACTCTCTTCATTACATCCCAATGTACTCATCTAGGATTAGCCATAAACTGACTAAGGACTCCCACTACTTGGGAAATGTTTGTCCTTGTACAAACCATAACATACATCAAACTACCAACCACACTAGCATAAGGTACTCTACTCATGTTCTCCAACTCAGTAGGAGACTTTGGACAATCTTCAATAGATAACTTTGTCCCCATCATAACAAGAACACACAATAATTTGCAAGATGTCATGTTGAATCTCTTCAACATCGAGTTCACATACTTACCTAGCCCAACCAAGATTTTTTGTTAGCTCCATCTCTTTTGATTTCCATCCCCAAGATGTACCTGGCTACCCCTAAATCTTTCATTTCAAACTGTGTTGAAATCCAAGACTTCAAATTAGAAATCAAACAAGTTTACCATTCCCAAAGAACAACATATCATCAACATACAATGTAATAATGAGAATATGATCATTATCCATCTAGAAATAAAAACCATGATTTGATTTTGATCTTAGAAATCCCAAACTCAACACAAAGGCATCAAAATTTTAGTACCACATTCTAGGAGATTGTTTTAAACCATACAAATATTTCCTAAACTTGCAAACCAAATGTTCTTTACCTTTTTCAAGTAGTGCTCCGGTTATGACATATATGTTGCAAGTATGTGCTAATCAGTGTTGTCATTGATGTCAACATGTTTGTGTTGTCATTGGTGTCAACTGTGTCTTATGATGAAGTTAGACTTGTTTGATTCAGTTGCTTTGCTAAAATGTGGTTTGAATGCCTTGTATAGATGCTAAAAGTGTTGAGAATATTGAATAAGGTGCCATTAACCTTGTAAATTCTAATATTGTATTTATTCCATTTATTATTTGTAATTTGTAATTACCCATAAGGGAATGAGGTAGTTTCACTGGCAGTGGTAATTCCGGAGTCACCAAAAGTAATTAATAAGTGACATTTACGGTTGGCAATTGTAAAACTCAATAGTAAATGAGTGTAGGCACCACCTTTGGATAATCTACTATTTTTAGCATATATGATGCACATCATAATGTTTGGTGGGTGCATGCAAAGAATCTATGACAGCTCCAAGTTGTCATAAGATTCTATGACACTATGACGCATATGACAGATATTCATTAGTTGTAAGTTGCTATGTTTATCCCAAGGTTCCCATATTGGGAAGATACTCTTTGGTGGAATCTATGACGGTTATGATACCTCATAAGATGTTGTAAGAGGCTAGATTTAGTCTTGGGTGCCCAATCTTGCATGGTTGTTTTTGGACAAGTGGAAGGTGCTTGTAAGATGGCATTTAATGTTTACAGGTTGGAGATTCTTAGGAGAGAGAAAGTGAATGCCTACAGAGGTGTGAGAGCACTTCTATATGTAATTTGTCATTGTATTTGTTGTTGCAATACATGTTTTATGTACTCAGGTGCTGCGGGAATGCTGTCGGATTGAAGACTGGTAGAGAGAGTTGTGTAGTTGATGTATTTTACAATCTTTTACAGATTAATACAAACTTGTACCTCTTTCTTGGTGGAGTTTTTTACTCACAAGGGTTTTCTCCATGTAAACAATGTGTCATTGTGTTGAGTTCTTCATGTTTGATATTTTCTCTATAGTGGGTTTTCTGTTTTGATGCAATCTCCATTGATAATACACTAATATAAGACCATTAAATATATTTGAATTAGATTTCCATTAAAGTAGTTGTGCTTTCATTTCCAACATTTGGTATCAAATCCTAGCTAGCTTTGACTCTTGGGTGGTAGTGTGGAAGCTGTAGCTGTAGTGGGAGATTTGGTTGTATTTATTTTGCAAATCTTGAGTTGATATTATGGATGCATCCACCATTGCATCAACCTCTCGATTGGACATTGAGAAATTCAACGGAATGGGGTATGAGTTGTGGAAGCTAAAAATGGAAGACTTGTTGGAAGAAAGAAACCAGTGGTTGGCTATTCAAAATGAGAAGAAACCTGATTCGAATGAATGGGAAAGGTTGGCTAAAAGGCACGGGGAACCATTCGTTTGTGTTTTGCAGTTTCTATCATGTTGAATGTCGAAAAGGAAGAGATTGAACATAGTTTTGTGGAAATAGTTGGGTGAGATCTACGAAGCCAAGAGTATGGTAAATAAACTTTATTTAAAATGAAAATTGTTTTCCATGAAAACAAGAGAGGGTGATTCAGTTGCAGAGTATATAAATTCATTTAATTTGTTGTTGAGTTAGCTTGCATCCGTAGATGCTGATGTTAATGAGGAAGATAAATGTATCTTACTTCTTTGTTCTTTACTTGAATCTTGGGAGAATGTCATACTGGATATCATTGCTAACCTCACATATCTGAAGTTGGATGCACTTGTTTCAGTTCTACTTGTTGCAAGTATGGGCCTAACTGGTGTTGTCATTGATGTCAACATACTCCTGTTGCATTAATGATAAGGATTGGATGAGTTATGTGCTAAGGATATTGAGAAAATTAGTCTTAATTAGGAACAGTGAAGAACAATGATAACATCAAGGCAAAAGTCCAAGTTAGGTTGAGAATCAGAGGATGCGAATTAAAGGGTTTGTAGATATAAGTCCTGAGGTGTTCTAGTAGAGATTTCAGAGGTCCGCATGAAGATCTGAAGAAGTTGTGATCGCTCAAGTAAAACCAGTTCCGGTAGATGTTCAGAGGTGACAGAGTGTTACAGAAAGGTCCGATGAGATCCAGAAATGCATTGTCTTGTTCTGCGAGTTTAAAGGAGAGTTTGGGAAGTCCTTATGATGTGTCATCTCGATTGGTTCGTAGTTTGAAGGTCTGGAAGCACCTATTCCTTTGTGACAGTAATGGCAAACTATGTTCTTGAGGTTCTGGATGAAGGAGAGAAGGATTTCAATAAGTAGAGGAAGTGCAGATGTTCTTGGTGTTTCAGGAAAGCTTGTGGATGTCCTTGGATCATGTTCATTTTGTGTTGGTGGTCCGCGTTGGAGATGAAGCCCAAAATTGAAGAAATACTTCCGAATGAAGGTGTTCTTCCTTAGGCTGGCCGACCGAATGAAGTATACATCTTGCGGATGTTCTTGTGGATGTTTGCCGACTTAGATGTTTGTTCCTAAGTTGATGTCGTGTATAAATAAGAGATTGCAAATTCATTTCAATGTATGCCTTGTGAGATGTGGATGTGGTAGTGAGGAAAAGAGCGAAAGGAAGAGTAGAAGTTTTTGGGCCTAAATGGAACTGACTCAAGCATGGTGAAGATGCTATTTACCAGTTCAAGTATGTGATACTTATTCTTTTGTAGACAGTGTGTCTCCTGTAGGTAGTGAGCCTCTTGTGAGCAGTGTGCTCGGGCAATGAGCCCTAATTGGCATGTGCCATTTTGTTCTTTCTATTCTTCTAACAGAGAATACAATCTTGGGTTAGTCACCCCGTGGTTTTTCTCTTAATCAGGTTTTCCACATCAAAATCTTGGTGTCTCTTATGTTGATGTGCTTCTACTCTTGAGTTAAATGCATTATGTTTCATGATTGATTTATTGTTATACTGCTAAGTGAGTACAAGTGTTTTGATAAGTGGAAAGTTTTATACAACTGATTCACCCCCCCCTCAATTGTATGCCCTTAATCTAACAATTGGCATCAGAGCCAAGTTCCTCTGAAAGGAGCTTAACCGTTTGAGGAGATCCAGGATGTCGTCATACAAGAAGGATAGTCTGAAATTTGATGGAACAAACTTTACTCTCTGGAAAGGTCAGATGAAATGTCACTTGCAATGTATGGGAATGGCTTATTGGAACATGGTTACAACTCAGTATTCACCTCCACAGGGTGGTCCAAGAACCTTGAATGAAGTCATCAATGCAGAAAATAATTTGTAGACCATTGTGGCTCTTCTAAGCGCATTATTTGATTCAGAGCTCTCAAATATCATTGACCTACCAACTGCTTATGATGTTTGGCAAAAACTGGAAGTATTGCATGAAGGAGACAGGTATGTTAAAAGTGCAAGACTATAGAGTTTGAAAGGAAGATTTGAAAATCTCAAGATGAGAGATGATGAGACTATTGCTACTCTTATGCCAAAAGTAAATGAGATTGTTTGTGGGATTAGAAATGCTAGTGGAGTCCTGAGTGAAGATGAGATTGTTGGCAAAATCCTCAGATCTCTTCCTGCTGCTTATAAAATCAAGGCTGCTGTAATTGAAGAATTCATAGCTCACACAACCATCACAAGAGATCAATTGGTTGGCAAACTAGCTGCCTTTGAGATGGCCAAATTTGGAGATGATCCCCCAAAGACAGAATCTGCATTCAAAGCCAGTGCCTCTGTAAAAGGGAAACAAAGGTTTGATCCAGGAGAAAGCTCTTCAAGTAAACTATCATGGTATGAAAAAACAAGAAAAGACTTGGAGGAAGAAGAAGTAGAAACTGCTCAGCTTGAAGCCCTCATTGCAAAAAGGCTGCCAAGAGGATCTAGTAATTATGAAGGAAAATTGCCCTTTAAATGTTTCAACTGCAACAAGATTGGTCATTTTGCATCAAAGTGTCCGAAAAGATTTTCAATGTCAAATCTTAACAGATCAAGGTTTCAAAAGAATTGTTACTATGCTCATGAAGAAGATGATGAAGGAGTAACAGATGATGAATCAGAGAAAGCAAACAAATCCATAAATGACTGGGTGTTCATTGTCATCAAGGAAGAAAATCCAATGCCCTCTGAATCTATCTGTTGACACTCATTTTGACCAGGGGTTGATTTGTCATGATCAGGAGGTTTCTTCATCTGAGGCCTTCATCTTCTTGCCCAAATTTTCTAAGTGTTGGACCTCCTCAACATTTTTCAACTGCAGCATCATATTTTCCTGAGGAGGAGGTCATCATCATCATCTTGTCTTCGATGATGATCTGCATCATCATGTTCCTCGTCGACTTGTTTTTCAACGTCATCATCATATTTCAACTGTCGGGTGATGTTTGCTTATTATCCTAATGATACTGATGAGCTACAGTGCGCCCTCATCTGCTTGCGAGGGTGATTTTTCAAAGTATCCGGTGATCTTTCATTTATCACCTTGCTCAAGCATGATGATGTTGCCCCGGTATCCTGAAGGGGTTATTCTCTAAGTGTTCGACCTAACTTGTTTTTTCCTAAGGGTTGTCATCATCATGATATTTCCAGTTGTCATCCTGCTGCTTGCGGTGGTCATCATATTTTCTGCCTTCATGATATTTCGCCGGGGTGATATTTCTATCATCGGGTGATCTTGGTTATGATCATCCTGATGATGATGTTGAAGAGTTTTAAGTGCGACCCGATATTCACTAGGGTCATCATATTTCGAACGTCAGGATGATCTTAGTCAATATCATCCTGATGATGTAGTATCACTTCTTGTTCTTTGTTTCTCATCCTGATGATGCTGACGTCATCCGTATATCAGGGTGATATTTTTCTTTCTGCCTATCTGCATCATGATATTCCGAAGGAAGGGGTGATATTTTCATATCACCCGGATATATGTTTGCTCGAGCATCATGATGATGCTGATACCAAGGAGATATCCGCCTGTTGGCTTCGCGCATTATCTCCGGGGGGTGATCTTTTCAAGCATCATCATCATATTCAGTTATCGCCCCGATCTTATAGCGGAGCTACAGTGCATCCTGATGTTTGAACGTCAGGAGGATATTTTCATATATCCGGTTGTCTTTCTAATATCATGATAATGTTAATATGATGATGATGTCATCAAGGTCCGCGGGGGTCATATTTCTAACAACTGATCATCTTGAAGAGACCTCCTGATATTTGTAAACATGATGATGACGTCATCCGGATATAAGGAGGTGCGCAGTAAGCAGATATCATGATGACGTCAGGGTGATATTTCGAACAGCAGGATATCATGCTGCTGGGGATGATGATGATGAGGTTATATACTAGTGTCGTCAGGAGCAAAAGCACCGACATGATATATGCTCATGACCTAGTATATAAAGTGTAATTGAGGTCGTCGCGGGGTGCATGTGGGATATTGTTATCCTGCATTTTCAAATATCATGATGATGAATATCGGCGGGAAATGCTTGCGATAGTCTGTATGATGATCTTCCCAAGGCCGCGGGTTGGTGCGCCATTAATGGCGAAGGTTGCAGAGGTATGGGCGATGGCGTGGGTCGATCTTGTACCCGACTGAAGGTGTCAATCAGCGGATGATGGCGCAGGGCTCGAGAAATCTTCCTGTCTCCTCCCCTACCTGCTGCATTCAAGTTTGGGCGCCAATCTGGTTGTGTTTGAGCGCCATTTTCATGATACCGTGTATCTGGCGAGATTTTGGTCAACATTGTAATTAATTGCTGAGCACCTACCTGGCTGTTATAAGCAGGTTGTGTTGTTCATTTGTGGTTGTTGAAAGTTGATGATTTTGGCTCTGTAATGCATAACAAGCTGATCTGGTTGCTCTGTACAGCTTACCTGTGAGTTTATGTATCTCTTGTTGTTTGTTTTTGGCATGAACCCACTGATTTCATGATTAAACTTATATGAGAAATGCTGTTTGGCATGTGTTGTGTTAATTCTGTCTCCAGTATTGCATGTATTCTTCTTCTGAATCTGGATGTTTGGTAATGTTTAGATTCTAGAGCATAGAATTCCTATGTTGACTGTCTGATCTTTTAACTTCTACTCAAGGGGTAGATTAAACTGTTTTCAGGTTGAACATTGGGAGGGATATACTGCAGTAGGGATACCATAAGTAGAGATAACCTAACACTTTGTATTGGGAGATGCCTGTAAGGCAGGTATCACACATATCCCCTTGAAATCCAGCTTTAGTTGTTCATGCTGATCATTCACAGGTGTATGTCTACTGACTCCAGGCCCTGGATAGGCACCAATCATGCTTTGTTTTGTGTTATAACCATATCCAGCTTTACATCCACACTTAAAATTCAAATCAAAATCTGAAACCAACATTAGGACACTAGAGTTAGTTTAGGATCCTCAGTCCTCTGTCTACAACTGCTAATAGGCCCAAAGCTAGCCCCTTTGCTCTTATCATTCAGTTTTGGTCTACTTACAGGAGGACTATCTGCTTTCTGTCAGCATCCCAGCCTTGTATGCATATCCTCATGGATGTTGAGTAGGGAATACCCCCCTAGGTCTTGCAGAGCCTGAAGAAGAAGAGGAGATAAAATATAGAGTCTATCTCCTATACTGTTGACCCCCTGGCCCAGAGATCCTGTTAATCACTGATGGCTACCTTGTAGGGAAATCTGGGAATTAGCATCCAGTCTGGGAAAAAGTCAACACTATCAAAGTTGAAGAAAAAGCGCTAGCTGCCCAATGTGAAGAGAAGGATGAGTGGGTCATTGACAGTGGTTGCTCTCACCATATGACAGGTGACAAAAACAAGTTCATAGATTTGGAAAGGTATGAAGGAGGAGTGGTAAAGTTTGGTGATAATTCTATTGGTAGAATCAGAGGTAGAGGAACTATTTATTTTGATGGAAAGAACAAAACTGGTAATGTACTATTTGTTGAAGGATTGAAGCACAATCTTCTCAGTGTTGGACAGTTGTTGGACAAAGGCTATGATCTCAGATTTAGGAATGGAAAATGTAAGATCTTTGAAAGTTCCAGAACAGAGATTGCATCCGATACCCAAACAAAAGGTAACATCTTCCACTTGGTTGGTACTGGTAAAAGTTGTTATTTGCTCAAGTTGATCAGAGTTGGTTATGGCATAGGAGAATGTGTCATGTGAATTTTGATAATATCATCAAAATAAGTAATACTCAACTATAAAATATCTTCCAAAACTGGTGAAACCTACAAATAGTTTGTGCAAAGAATGTCAGTTGGGAAAACAAAGCAGAGTCTCATTTAAGAGCAAGGAACAATCCTCTACCGGATTACTAGACTTGGTTCATACTGATTTATGTGGATCGACAAGAATCAGGAGTGTGCAAGGTGATAGATACTTCATGCTACTAATTGATGACTATTCCCAGATGATGTGGGTGACCTTTTTGAAAGAGAAGTCAGAAGCTCTTGAGAAATTCAAAATATTCAAGGTTATGGTGGAGAATGAGACCGGACTGAAACTGAAATGTCTAAGGTCTAATAGAGGAATTCACATTCGGTGAGTTCATAGATTTCTGTGAGAAGCATGGAATAAAGAGACAGTTGTCTACTCCTATGACTCCACAGTAGAATGGAGTAGTTGAGAGAAAAAATTGGACCATCTAGGAAGCATCTAGGACCATGATGATGGATGCAAATGTTCCTCAGATCTATTGGAGAGAAGCTGTCAGCACTGCAGTCTATACTCTCAATTGAGTTCAAATTAGAAGCAATATCGGTAAGACTCCTTATGAACTTTGGTTTGGTATTACACCCACTGTAAAGTATTTCAGAGTGTTTGGTAGCAATTGTTACATCAAGAGAGATGAAGATCTAGGCAAATTTGATGCTAGAAGTGATGAAGGAATATTTTTGGGTTATTCCACTCAAAGCAAAGCATACCGGTGTTACAATAAGAGATTGAGAAAGATTATAGAAAGCACCAATGTGAAGGTTGATGAAGGAATTGAAAAACCCTCAAGGTTTTATGAGTATGATGAAGATGATCAGAATAATGATCTGATTCAAGGTGCCCAAGTCTCTTCTGAAAAACATATTCAAGGTGATCTGGTAAGTCAGGAAGAAGAGATAAGATTCAAGAGCCTGATCAAGAGTTAGAAGTGCAAGAAACTCCCAAAGTTCCAAGGTATGTGAAACTGAACCACTCTGAAGATCATATCATAGGTGACAAAAGCAAAGGTGTACAAACAAAAAGGAGAATTGCTCAAGATTCAGATAATTATTGTCTAATTTCAAAGATTGAACCTAAGACAGTAAATGAAGCCTGTAATGATAAAATCTGGACTAAGGCAATGAAGGAAGAACTGATGCAAATTGAGAAGAATCACACTTGGGATCTTGTTCCCAGACCTAGAAACAAGAATGTGATTGGAACCAAATGGGTCTTTCGGAACAAACTGAATGAAGATGGTGAAGTAGTCAGCAATAAGGCCAGATTAGTTTGCAAAGGCTACTCTCAAATAGAAGGAGTTGATTTTGAAGAAACCTTTGCTCCGGTGGCAAGAATTGAAGCAGTCAAATTATTTCTTGCATTTGCTTCTTTCAAGGATTTCAAGGTATATCAGATGGATGTCAAGTCTGCCTTTCTGAATGGTGATTTGGAAGAAGAAGTGTACATTGAGCAACCGGATGGATTCCAATTATCTGATGATGGTGATATGGTCTGCAAATTGAAGAAGACACTATATGGACTAAAGCAAGCCCCAAGAGCTTGGTATGAAAGACTAGATAAACATCTCTTGAAGATTGGTTTCAATAAAGGTACTGCTGATAGTAATTTATATTTCAAAATTGATCATGAAAACATCTTAGGTGTTGAAGTGTTTGTTGATGATATCATTTTTGGAGGAAGAGATAGTATGTGTAAAACTTTTGCAAATCAAATGAAAAGTGAGTTTGAGATGTCCATGCTTGGTGAAATGAATTTCTTCTTGGGTCTGCAAATCACTCAAACAAAGAAAGGTATCTTCATTTCTCAGACGAAATATGCAAAAGAATTATTGAAGAAATTTGGGATGGAAGATTCAAAGCCAATAAACACACCCATGGCAACCAGATGTAAGTTAAGCAAAGATGATGACTCTTCTAAGGCAGATTAGACAAAGTACAGGTCTATGATTGGAGGATTATTGTATCTCACTCAAACTAGACCAGACATTATGCAAGCTGTTGGTCTTGTTGATAGATTCCAAGCTGATCCTAGAGAATCTCATGTCATGGCAATCAAGAGGATATTTAGATATCTAAAAGGGACAATTGAGTATGGTCTATGGTATCCTAGAGATCATGATTTCTCTCTTCATGCATATACAGATGTAGATTGGGTAGGAGATGTGGATGACCAGAAGAGTACCAGTGGTGGAGCATTCTTTTTGGGGAAGAGATTGGTTTCTTGGCTAAGCAAGAAATAAGAAGCAATGTCTTTGTCTACAACTGAAGCAGAATATATTGCAGCAGTAGGCAGTTGCACTCAAGTGTTGTGGATGAAACAGATGTTAAGAGACATCAAAGTGGAGTATGAGGAACCTATCACAATTTTCTATGATAATTCAAGTGCAATAAACATATCTAAGAATCCGGTGTTGCATTCAAAGACTAAACATATATCCATCAAGTTTCACTTCCTGAGAGAGTAAGTGAACAAGAATGAAGTCAGATTGGAGTTTGTGCCTTCTAAGGATCAGATTGCAGATATCTTTCCAAAACCTCTACCTAAGGACTCTTTTGAGTATCTCAGGGAGAAGTTAGGGGTTATTGCCCCTCTAGTGATGAACTAAGGTGCACAGAGGTGCATCAGTTTGGTGGGTATCACAGTCTCATCTTGTGGTCCGGACTAATGATGGAGTGTTGCTACTAAGGGGGAGTAGCAGATATGATTCTAAGGTGGTAGAATTGCAAGTATGTGCCCTTTGCCATTGATGTCAAAGGGGGAGAGAAGACATGTGAAAAACAAGTGGTTGTTGTTCAAAGGGGGAGTAGTAAAGAGAAAGAAGACATGTGAATGGTTATTGCTGATAGGGGGAGTTATGGCAGTTGCCATGAATGACAAAGGGGGAGATTATTGCAAGTATGGGTGTAACCGGTGTTGTCATTGATGTCAACATACTCCTATTGCATTAATGATAAGGATTGGATGAGTTATGTGTTGAGGATATTGAGAAAATTAGTCTCAATCAGGAACAGTGAAGAACAGTGATAACAGCAAGGCAAAAGTCCAAGTTAGGTTGAGAATCAGAGGATGTGGATTAAAGGGTTTGTAGATATAAGTCCTGAGGTGTTCCAGTAGAGATTATAGAGGTCCGCATGAAGATCTGAAGAAGTTGTGATCGCTCAAGTAAAACCAGTTCCGGTAGATGTTCAGAGGTGACAGAGTGTTACAGAAAGGTTCGGTGAGATCTAGAAATGCATTGTCTTGTTCTGTGGATTTGAAGGAGAGTTGAGGAAGTCCTTATGATGTGTCATCTCGATTGGTTCATAGTTTGAAGGTCCAGAAGCACCTATTCCTTTGTGACAGTAATGGCAGACTGTGTTCTTGAGGTTCCGGATGAAGGAGAGAAGGATTTTAGTAAGTAGAGGAAGTGCAGATGTTCTTGGTGTTTCAGGAAAGCTTGTGGATGTCCTTGGATCATGTTCAGTTTGTGTTGGTGGTCCGCATTGGAGATGAAGCCTAGAATTGAAGAAATACTTCTGGATGAAGGTGTTCTTCCTTAGGTTGGCTGACCGGATGAAGTATACATCTTGCAGATGTTCTTGTGGATGTTTGCTGACTTAGATGTTTATTCCTAAGTTGATGTCATGTATAAATAAGAGATTGCAAAGTCATTTCAATGTGTGACTTGTGAGATGTGGATGTGGTAGTGAGGAAAAGAGAGAAAGGAAGAACAGAAGTTTTTGGGCCTAAATGGAACTGACTCAAGCATGGTGAAGATGCTATTTACCAGTTCAAGTATGTGATACTTATTCTTTTGTAGACAGTGTGTCTCCTGTAGGTAGTGAGCCTCTTGTGAGTAGTGTGCTCGGGTAGTGAGCCCTAATTGGCATGTGCCATTTTGTTCTTTCTATTCTTCTAATAGAGAATACAATCTTGGGTTAGTCACCCCGTGGTTTTTCCCTTAACCGGGTTTTCCACGTCAAAATCTTGGTGTCTCTTGTGTTGATGTGTTTCTGCTCTTGAGTTAAATGCATTATGTTTCATGATTGATTTATTGTTATACTGCTAAGTGAATACAAGTGTTTTGATAAGTGGAAAGTTTTATACAACTAATTCACCCCCCCTCTTAGTTGTATGCCCTTAATCTAACACTACTATCACAGGAATTAAGGAAGAAGAGTTTAGATAGTTCAAGGGATGCTCTTAGTGTTAGGGGAAGTCCTAAAAAAATAGGACCAAAAGGAGATCAAAAAGGGGCTAAGGACAAATCTAAGCACTAATCTAAGACTCCTGGAAAGAAAAATAGAGTTAAGTGTTAGAATTGTGGTAAAAAGGGGACATGTGAAGAAGGAGTGCAAAAACCCAAAGAAATAGTGGGAAAATGCTTCTGATAAGTCCTTGAATGTAGGTGAAGATGTTTTACTTTCTTCTTGTAATGTTGTTGCTAATGAACACTGGTTGGTTGACTCAGGATGCTCATTTCATAAGACCCTGCATAAAGAATGGTTTTCCACATACGAAGAGTATGATGGAGGTAATATCTACCTTGGAGACAACTCTACATATCCGATAGATGGGAAAGGCAAGGTATTGTTGTGTTTTAGTGATGGGAGGATTAAAATCCTCCCTGGTGTTTTGCATGTTCCTAGATTAGCTAGAAATCTAATTTCAATTTTGAAGTTGAATGATTTGGGAATGCATGTAACATTTGATAAGCATGGCTGCAGATTGGTGAGAGGAAACCTAGTGGTAGTGAAGGGAAAGTGATTGGGAAACTTGTTTAAGCTAGAAGCCACTACAGTTTGTAATGTCTCTTATATTTCTAAGGCTTTTGAAAACACTTGTATGTTGTGGCACCGTAGATTGGGTCACACAAGCAATAATGTATTGAAAACTATTAAGAATAAAGATTTGTTGGATGATTTTTCTTATTCTGATGAGAACTTTGATTTCTATGAGCATTGTGTGTTTGGTAAACAAAACATAAAATCATTTCCTTCAGGGAGCAAGAGAGCAAAAGAGAAGTTAGAGATTATTCATACGGATGTGTTTGGACCTGTGGATAATGATTCTATTAGAAAATCTCATTATTTTGTTACCTTCATTAATGATGTATCGAAATTTACTTGGATTTATTTTATGAACTACAAATCTAAATTTTTCACTAAGTTTAAGGATTTTAAAGTCTTAGTTGAAAACCAATCGGGATTAAGGATGAAAATATTAAGATATGACAATGGAGGGAATATTTCTCTAAGGAATTTGATGAGTTTTGCAAGCATGCAGGTATTATCAGAAAAAAGACAACTCCATATAAACCATAGCAGAATGCTATTGCATAAAGGATGAACTGAACAATTATGGAAAGAGCCAGAAGTATGTTGAGTGATGCATGGTTGGATAAATGTTTTTGGGCAGAGGCTGTGTGCACTGCTTGCTACTTGATTAATAGATCTCCTTGTAAGGCTCTTGATTTGACACCTTAAATGAAGTGTGGACATGTAAGAAACCCTCTATTTCACATTTAATGGTTTTTGGCTGTGAGGCTTTTGTTCATGTGCATAAGGAAAAGTGATCTAAGTTGGATCCAAAAGCTGAAAAGTGTACATTCATTAGATATGGTGATAATTTTAAAGGTTATAAGCTTTGGAATCCACTAACCCGTAAAATTATCTATTCTAGAGATGTTATTTTCAGGGAACGTAGAGCTATTTTTGAACCTGAGAAACCAAAAGAAAAAAGATGAAAAGGTAAAGAGAGCACACTTTTATTTAGAGTAGCAAGATGTGCCTCAGGAAGAATAGAATGATGGATTGGAGGGTGAAGAAGAAGAAGAATATTTGAGTAGTTCTAATGAAGATGAATATGTTGTTATAGAAGAAGTTGGTGTAGATGATCATGCAGAAGAACATGTTGAGACTCTTACTCCACCCTTGAGGAGATCCACAAGACAACAAAATCTAGTTGACAAGTATAGCCCACCAAATTTCTATTGTATATTTGTTTTATTGAGTACTAACGATGAGCCTAGATCTTACATGGAAGCTATTCTTGCAGATGACAATGAGTCTTGGCAGTTAGCCATGCAGGAGGAGATGATGGCTTTAGACTCATATAACACCTGGGATCTTGTTCATTTGCCCAAAGGAAGAAAGGCCATAGGTTGTAAGTGGGTCTTCAAGAAGAAGTTTGGAGCAAATGTTTCATTGGAGAAGTACAAGGCTAGACTGGTAGCCAAGGGCTACTCCTAGAGAGAGGGAGTTGATTTTGGTGATATTTTCTCTCATGTTGCTAAATTGACTTCTATTAGATTTGTTTTATCCATTGCTACAACCTTTGATTAGGAGATTGACCAAATGGATGTTAAGACTATGTTCTTGCATGGAGATCTTGAGGAAGAAATTTATATGCAACAGCTTATAGGTTTTGAGGTAAAAGGAAAAGAACATTGGGTTTGCAAGTTAAAGAGGTCTCTCTATGGTTTGAAACAATCTCCCAGAATGTGGTATCAAAAGTTTGATTCATTTGTATTGAAATTGGGTTTTGTTAGGAGTGAGGAGGATCATTGTATTTACATTTATTGTATTGGTGATTCTATATTGATCATTTCTTTGTATGTTGATGACATATTTTTTTAGCAATACTAAGGGTTTGATCAGTGAGCTGAAAGCTCAACTTTTAGGTGCATTTGATATGAAGGATCTTGGAGCTGCCAGATATATTCTAGGAATGGAGATTAGGAGGGATAGAGCTAACATAAAGCTTTGGTTGTCACAGAGTAAGTATGTGAATACTATTTTGCAAAGATTTAGTTTGCAAGACTATAACCTAGTTAGAGTTCCTTTACCCATTGGTACTAAGATTTCATTAGATATGTGTCCAAAGAATGAGGATGATTTTAAGGATGTGTCTAATGTGCCATATGCTAGTGATGTAGGGAGTTTGATGTATCTAATGGTTTGCACTAGACCAAATATTGCCCAAGCAGTGGGAGTTTTGAGCAGATTTATGTCTAACCTTGGTAGACAACATTAGAATTATGCGAATAGGGTGTTTGAATATCTTGCAGGTACTCCTAATCATTGTTTGGTTTATTATGGTACTAAGAGTGCTGATAAATCTTTGGACATACAGGGATTTGTTGATTCAGATTGGGCAGGTCACTTGGATAGTCAAAGGTCCACTAGTGGCTATGTATTTACTCTGTTTGGAGGAGCAGTGAGTTGGATGAGTATGAGGTAGACCACTGTTGCTTTGTCCACCACAAAAGTAGAGTATATGGATGCCACTCATGTCTCTAAGGAGGCAGTTTGGTTGAGGAAACTCTGTATAGGTATTGGTTTTGATTGCAGGATCATTCATATTGGTTGTGATAGCCAGAGTGCTATCTATTTGGCTAAGAATCATATGTATCATACTCAGACTAAGCATGTTGATGTTTAATATCACTTTGTTTAAGAGTTGGTTAAAATGGATAGATTGAGCTGAAGAAGATAGACACTCAGGAGAATGTTGTAGATTTATTGACCAAACCTGTGAGCACAGAGAAGTTTGTGTGGTGCAGAGAGGCCATGGGCCTTGTTTCTAGTACCTGATTATTTCATTTGATTTTCTATGGGTTGATTTACAATGTATAATGTCAAGTGGGAGAATGTTGGAATAAGGTGCCATTAACCTTGTAAATTCCAATATTGTATTTATTCTATTTATTATTTGTAATTTGTAATGACCCATAAGGGAATGAGGTAGTTTCACTGGCAGTGGTAATTCCAGAGTCACCGGAGGTAACTAATAAGTGACATTTACGGTTGGCAATTGTAAAACTCAATAGTAAATGAGTGTAGGCACCACCTTGAGAGAATCTACTATTTTAGCATATATTATGCATGTCATAATGTTTGGTGGGTGCATGTAAAGAATCTATGACAGCTGCAAGTTGTCATAAGATTCTATGACAGCTATGACACATATGACGGATATTCATTAGTTGCAAGTGGCTATGTTTATCCCAAGGCTCCTATATTGGGAAGATACTCTTTGATGGAATCTATGATGGTTATGATGTGTCATAAGATGTTGTAAGAGGCCAGATTTAGTCTTGGGTGCCCAATCTTGCATGGTTGTTTTTGGACAAGTGGAAGGTGCTTGTAAGATGTCATTTAATGTTTACAGGTTGGAGATTCTTAGGAGAGAGAAAGTGAATGCCTAGGGAGGTGTGAGAGCACTTCTATATGTATTTTTCCATTTTATTTATTGCAGCAATATAGGTTTTATGTACTCATGTGTTGCAGGAATGTTGTCAGATTGAAGACTGGTAGAGAGAGTTGTGTATTTGATGTATTGTACAATCTTTTATAGATTAATACAAACTTGTGCCTCTTTCCTATGGCATTTTTTACCTACAAGGGTTTTATCCACGTAAACATTGTGTCATTGTGTTGAGTTCTTCATGTTTGATGTTTTCTCTGTAGTGGGTTATTTATGTTTTGATGCAATCTCCACTGATAATACACTAATATAAGATCATTAAATATATTTGAATCAGGTTTCCATTGAAGTAGTTGTGCTTTCATTTCTAACAAATATGTCTATGTAGTTGGGTTTTCAAGTGCTTTTGAAAAAAATTGAATAATACTGAAAACAGTGTGTTGAAGGAGTCTTCTGGCTTACAGTATACTGCTCGAGTTTTTGCTCCACATTTCTTTTGTTTTGGAGATCAGAGTGTATGGTTTGGATATGTTGTTGAGAAGTGGTGTAAGATGCTAAATCTAGAATTTGGTGCTCCAGATCACTGTGAAGTGAAAGTTATGTTCACCAGTTTGAGAACAAGATTTGATAGTGTTTCTGATTTGTGCAGAGGTGTCTGGGAGAAAGTATTTTTCTTTGCATTTCTCCGCAACGTGGTTTCAGGTGTTGTGATTCTGGATTTAAGCCTATAATTTCCTTATCTACCTTCTATCGAAAAGGTTTGTGGTATGATGTTCCAGAAAGTAAGTTATTATGTAGCAGAGTTCGACATTGTTGGTTGTGAGTAGACAGTGAGCCTTCTTCAGGTGAAAGTTGTTGTGGATGAACTTGTTCATTTCTAGGTGACCTTAAGTTGTTCATGTATGTTTCTAGAATTTTTTAACACTTTGGGCATGGTCCACAAGTTACAGTTGTGAGCATGGAAGTGTGTGATGAAGAATTCCCTATGTTTACATCGTTTGGTCAACCTAGAAGTTTGCACTGATTGAGGATTTGATTTGATGATTATGTGAGTGTTGTGTAGTGTGCTTGGATAGATTTGGGTCCAAGCTAAGGCGTAGAGTGGTTCACCTTCATTCCCTTACATCATGGTCCAGACCTATTTCAAATTCTGTATGTTTGTTGACCTTGGAGAGTGTTTCAAGGATTGAAGATTGTGTTGCTGACCTTGAAGATTGTTTCAAGGAGTGATGGTGATATAAATAAGTGTTAAGATTTTGTGTGTGCATGTGTGCGGATGGTAGAGATGATGTTTGTGATGTGAAGGTGTTAAAAGGGAAGTAAGATCTTTCATGAGTTAGACAATTGGATGTAGTGAGCAGAAGGGGTCTACTATCTTTCAGTATAGATGTGAAGGTGATGGTTGTTGTGCTTCATTGGAACTAAACCCATGCATGTGTTAGATGCAATTTTATCAGTGAACCTCTTCTTCTTTCTTCCTTCTTTTTCAATGGGCAGTGAGTCCACTTGGATAGTGAGTCCCCTGCAGTGAGTATTCTTTGTATGATAGTGAGTCTCTTGTAATTTAGTGTTGCTACTATATATTGCGAGCTAATCCTCATCATGGTTTTTCCCTTTTTGGGTTTTCCGCGTAAAATATATGGTGTTCTCTTGTGCATGGTGTTGATGTGGTTAAGTTTTTGTTATTTTATTTTCATGTTTAATCTTCATAATAGATTAAAGGCTTAAATAAACTAATGTGGATGTGATTATGCTTATAAGAGTTAAAAAATTTTGATACAATTGATTCACCCCCCCTCTCAGTTGTTTTGTGCCTTCAACAATTGATATCAGAGTGAGGTTCCTTTGAATAAATCTTAATAGCTTGAGGTAGATCCAAGATGGCGCACAAGAAGGGCATTCCCTTGTTTGATGGACCATACTATGCACTCTGGAAGATGTGTGAAGGAAAGGAGTCTGAAAACATGTGCTAACCCTAAAGGCATTGTAATATCTTCTTTTCATGCTAGGAGTGAAAAGGATGACTGGGTCATTGACAGTGGATCCTCAAATTATATGATAGGTGATAAGAGTAAGTTTATTAAATTTTAAAAATTTGATGGTGGATTAGTTAGGTTTGGTGGTGATGAAGCTGCTAAGATCTATGGAAAAGGTTCAATCAGTTTTGATGGAAACACAACACTAATGATGTTCTTTATGTCAAAGGTTTTAAGCATAATCTCTTGAGTGTTGGACAGATGTGTAGCAAAGGGTACAATCTTATGTTTTAGGATGATGGGTGTGACATCAGAAAAGGCTTGGAAACAGTAATTGCTACTGGAAAGAAGACATGTGGAAATGTTTATCATCTCAAAGGTGGTGTTAGTTATTGTCTTACATCTCAGATCACTGAGAGTTGGTTATGGCATAGAAGATTGTGTCACATCAATTTTGATAGCTTGGTAAGGATAAGTTCAGTTCAATCTGTGAGAGATCTGCCAAAGTTAACAAAGCCTATTATTGTTATTTGTAATGAATGTTAGTTTGGAAAGCAAACTAGAAGAAGCTTCAAAAGCAAGGATCAGTCATCTACCAAATTGTTGGAGTTGGTGCATACAGACCTGTGTGGTCCTACCAGAGTAAGGAGTTTTCAAGGTGACAGGTATTTCATGTTATTTATTGATGATTGCTCTAGAATGAATTGGGTCATTTTTCTTAAGAAAAAATTAGAATCCCTAGATAAATTTAAAGCTTTTAAAGTAATGGTTGAAAATGAATTGGATATGAAAATCAAATGTTTGAGGTTTGATAGAGGTGGAGAGTTTACTTCTAATGAGTTTAACATGTTTTGTGAGAATCATGGGATAAAGAGGCATCTATCTGCTCCTAGAACTCCTCAACAGAATGGAGTCATTGAAAGGAAGAACAAGACTGTTCAAGAAGCTACAAGAACAATGATAATTGAAGAAAACTTTCCAGAAGTCTACTGGAGAGAAGCAATTCATACTATTGTCTACATACGTAACATAGTACAAGTGAAAGCAAATAACAAAAAGACTCCCTATGAGCTATGGTATGGAAGGATTCCCACTATTAAATTTTTCAAAGTTTTTGGAAGCAAATGTTATATAAGAAGAGATGAAGAACTAGGAAAGTTTGATGCAAGAAGTGATGAAGATATTTTCCTTGGATACTCTAACAAAAGCAAATCTTACCAGTGCTATAATAAGAGGCTAAGAAAGATTGTTGAAAGTGCTAATATTAAGGTTGATGAAGATATACAAAAGTTTTCAGAGATTAATGGATATGAAGTAGATGAATCTTCTTGCGAAGAAGAAGAAAATACAAAAGAGAAGGAAGTGCAGGTTAAAGCTCAAGAAACTCTAGAAATAGAAGTACAAGTTGAAGAACAGGAAGCTCCAGAAAAAGCTCCTAAAACTCCCAAATATGTGCAGAGGCATCACACTAAAGATCAGATCATTGGTGACAAGATCAAAGGTGTACTGACAAGAAGTAGAATTGTTGAAGATCAGGTAGATTTATGCTTACTTTCAAAAGTTGAACCTAAAATAGTAATTGAGGCATGCAAGGATGAGTATTGGATCAAAGCTATGGAAGAAGAACTAACACAGATTGAGAAGAATCAGACTTGGCAACTTGTCCCAAGACCAGAGAATAAGAATGTGATTGGAACTAAGTTGGTATACAGGAACAAGTTGAATGAGAATGGAGAAGTGGTAAGGAACAAGGCAAGACTTGTGTGCAAGGGGTCCTCACAAGTGGAAGGAATAGACTATAAGGAAATATTTTCTCCGGTTACAAGAATGGAGGCTATTAGACTGTTTCTGGCTTTTGTAGCACATAAGGATTTCAAGATATATTAGATGGATGTGAAGTCTGCTTTTTTGAATGGTGAGTTGGAAGAAGAAGTCTACATAGAGTAGCCGGATGGATTTCAGTTGTTAGACAAACTATATATGGTATGCATATTGAAGAAGGCATTTTATGGATTGAAGTAGGCCCCCAGAGCTTGGTATGCAAGGTTAGATTGGTATTTGTTGCAGCAGGGATTCAATAAAGGGTCTGCAGACAATAATTTGTACTTCAAGGTAAGTAAAGATCAAATCTTGATTGTTGAGGTCTATGTGGATGACATAATCTTCGGTGGAAATGAAAGTATGTGTAAGGACATTGCAAATGAAATGTAAAAAGAATTTGAGATGTCAATGTGTGGAGAGATGAACTTCTTCCTTAGGCTGCAAATCAATCAGACAGATAAGGGCATTTCAATTCACAATCAAAGTATGTCAAGGAACTATTGAAGAAGTTTGGAATGGAAGATTCTAAACTAGTTTGTACCCCCATGACAACTAGTTGCAAGCTAAGCAATAATGATGAATCCTCTAAGGTTGATCAGAGCTAATGTAGATCAATGATTGGAGGACTACTGTACCTAATTGCTACTGGACCAAATATCATGCATGCGGTTTGTCTTGTTGCAAGATTTCAAGCAGATCCTAGAGAGTCACATGTCATGGCAGTAAAGAGGATATTCAGGTATTTGAGGGCACTCTGGATCATGGTTTGTGGTATCCTAAGAACAATGACTTTAACCTAAGTGCCTACATAGATGCAGATTGGGCTAGATGTGTAGATGACAGAAAAAGTACAAGTGGTGGTGCATTCTTTCTTGGAGATAGAATTGTATCTTGGCTAAGCAAGAAACATGACTCAATATACCGTTTATTAATAGCAATGTCATAGAATTTGTTTTCCTTCATCATTTTATTGTATAAAAATATATAAGTATATCCTTGTTATATAAATTTATATATATATAAAAGTGTGTATACACATCTCACAAAATAAACAACAAAAATTATAATATATAACTTTCCCCTTATATTTTATTTTTCTGTATACATATAGTGGTAAGAACAATAAAAGACAGCAATAAATTTTTTTTGAATAAAGCAACCAAGCATGTTCATGAATTAAAAAAAATGCAAAAACTGTGTATATTCCCATGGCCTCCATTTTCTCATAACATTGGACTAAATACAGAATACTACATTTCCATTTAACTCCCAACCCTTTTTTTTTTAATACTAGCATTTCTTTTCTAAATCAAATAAATAGATAACCTAGTATTGCAGTTTCTCTCTTTTTTTTTACATATTTTAACAGAGTTATATATATGTTTTGTTTCTTTTCTGAGAATAGTCTATATGGTAGAATATGCATTTTCACGTAATTTTCTATCCGTAACTAGATTCTCAATAAAAAATTTGTGCAATAAAATAGAAATTTAATTTCAAAATTCTCTTTCCTACATGCAATAAATTCTAAACAACCATTGATGCACATATATCTATATATATATATATATATATATATATATATATATTTTATCAAGACAATGGCAGGAAATTAAATTACTCATGCCTTTCCCAACACAAAACCAACTCCACAATAAAAGGAATAAACAACTTTAATTAACACAAATAGAAAATTTACATTGCACTTATTTTTTTACAGCCAACTCCAAGGGCTTACAACTTGCCAAGATAAATACAATAAGGCCATAATGTCCATGGCTCAAACAACCAATAAACTTTTAAAGCCACACAAAGTGGGTTTCACAACAACTCCATTTCTTCACTCAACTTGCAAATAAACACAACAACAAGAAGAACAACCCAACCACTTCAAAATGCCCTCCTCCCTCCCATAGACCCGCAAGAGGGTCACCCCCGAGCTAGGGAGGTAGGGATTCACACAGGTGAAACACTCCACAACAAAATCAAACACAACAACACGAAAATAGCCCCAAGGTTTATCACATAACTCAACTCATGGAAATGAGTTTGATGAGGGTAGGGAATGGACCCCTCTACTTCAAAGGCCACCCAAATGATAAAATATCAAGCTCATGGCCTCAAGCCAAAAATCTCCAAAAAATACCACTCTCCACAAAATCACAAAATAATCTCCATGGCACTCTTGCGATTCAATAATCTCCTCAACAAATAAAAGCCCTCAAGGCATAAATACACAAAGTGGGAGTGACCTCGAGGAGGTTCCTTTCCCCTACCCAAACAAGTTGAGCATTACCTCCAATCGAGGTGCTCTCACTATACTCCCATCCCACACAGAAACAATGCAAACAACAAAACAACCAAAAAATACAACACAACACATTAAATAAGCAAGGGTGAAGAAACAAAGTTTAATAGGCTTACCTTCAAAGCCCTAAGATGGAAGCACGTTTGGTGAAGAGCTCCAAGCTTTCCCAAACCTTCCAATCTCTAAGAATTCCTCCCAAGCTTTCCCCAAATTCCTCCAAAATAGAAGAAAACTCTAAAATGCAAGAACCCCACACTCCTCAACAAGAGGAGATAATATAGGCCATCAATTTGGCCTTGAGGAATGAGAAGGTGACACTTGTCACCTTCTCCTTCCTCCTCCAATGTCACTTGCAAGGGAGAGGAAGTGTGAGGGTGACAAGTGTCACCCTCCTATTCCATCTCAATCCTCACCTTATCCACTTTTGCTCTCACACATGTGTGAGAGGACAAGTGGTGAGGTGGCATTCCCACTCAAACCTCCAAGAGGATAAGGGATGCCATATGGCATCCTCTTATTCTCTCAAAGAGCCATCTCCCTCCAAAATGCTCTCACACGTGTGTGAGAGTCTTGGAGGAAGCTCCCACACACTTGGGAGTCTTGGAGACCTCCCAAGTCTTCCTTGGGAAAGGATTCCCAAACTTAGGGAAGGGAGATGAGTCTTTCCTAAGGCATGACTCATCTCCCACCTCACTAAATTCAAATTTCATCACTTGACTAAACCATAGTTTAGAGTGACCAAAAGTGAGTTAATCCAAGGGTTGGTTAGTCAAACTTGACCCTAGACCCATGGGTAACCACCTAGGATAACTTTTGGGACACTAAGGTTCACAAAGGGGTCAAAAATCCACTTTAAATGGCCTCAAAAAAACTAAAATAAATACCAAGTGGTGTAAATCAAGTAAAATTTATACAACACTTATTATTGATTAATTTAACAAATGGAACTAGGCCAAAAGATTAAAAAAATTAAATCAAACACTTAAATCACATTTGATTTCAAACGTGATCCTTATCCCTTTTGGGAATGGATTGGTTTTACAGGGGATAACATATTGTGAATTCTACCTCCAATTTCCCGTGGCTAGGGAATGTAAAACCTGCACATCTCAATCAAGTGTCAATCATATCATGAATTATCATAGCCGAAGCAATGGGAATTAAATTCACGCAATCGAATACAACAATAATCAATTATAACATAAATTTAAATTAAACTGCATTTTTCTATCACATGTCAAATAGTCAACAACACATAAATAACTAGAATCTCATCACAAGCATCATCGAATATATCTCATATGTCAAATCAAAAAATATCATCAGATATGATCAAATCAAATCACATATGTCTAATCAATGTTCTATCATAATCAAGAGATAAATCAAGTATGCATAATGAAACCATAGTCACTAAAAGTTTGATAATGTCATCATCTGAAATGCATAACGATCAAAATAAGGAAGGTAAAATAATCAGCCTCACATCCTCCCCCCTAAGACTAAACTTCCTCCTAGAAGTCGTCAAAAAGGTGAGGATAGAGTGCCCTCAAACTAGCTGCATCATCCCAAGTTGTTGTGACCTCATCATAACGATCCCACTAGACCCTAACCTGGTCCAGCTCTTGACCTCGAAGGCCCAATGTCTAATGAGCCAATATGTGAATTAGCTCCAAAGCCAATTGCCTGTCCGCTTCTACCTGTAGAGCACTCTAGTTCAGTACGTGAGATAAATCAGATATATATTGCCTTAAAATAGAAATATGAAAGACATCGTGGATACGTGACAGACTAGGTGGCAACGCTAGACAATAGGCAACTGGTCCTATCCACTCCAGAATCTCAAAGGGTCCTACAAACTGTGGTGTGAGCTTAGAGCCCTTTCCATAACAGATTGGACTCTTATGTGGCCGCACTCTAAGGAATACCCTATCAGCCACTGAGAAGCTCCGATCAGTCCTCTTAGCATCGACATACTTCTTCTGTCTATCTTATGCCTCCTGTAACCTCTGTCTAATTAGTGTGACCTGCTGCTCCATATCTTGAACTAGATCTGGACCAATGGCAACTCTGTCCTCTATCCGATCCCAACTTAATGGTGTCCTGCATGGTCTGCCGTATAAAGCCTGAAAGGGAGGTATACCCAACGAGCTGTGATGCCCATTATTGTAGGCAAACTCAACCAGATATAGATATTCCTCCCATCTAGACTGATGGTCCATAACATACATCTGAAGCATGTCCTCCAATACCTGATTCACCTACTCTATCTGTCCATCTGTCTCGGGATGATAAGCGAAGCTAAAGTTGAGTTGTGTGCCCAATGCCTGCTACAAGGCTCTCCAAAATGTTGAAGTAAAAACTAGATCTCTATCTAAAATAATGTGGCGGGGTACTCCATGTAATCTCATAATATTGTCCAAGAATACCCTCGCCACTATTGGCGCATTGTACGTCGTGTGTACAGGTGAGAAGTGCGCTACCTTGGTCAACTTGTCGACTATCACCATGATGGCATCATGGCGACGCGAAGACATAGGAAGACCAACAATAAAATCTATGGAAATGGTGTCCCATTTCCACTCAGGTATATCATGTGGGTATAGAAGACCTGCTGGATGCTGATGCTCGACCTTGACCCTCTGGCACTCAAGGCATCGAGCAACAAACTCTGTAATGTCACGTCTCATACCCACCCAATGGTACAGCTGTCGTAGGTTGACATGCATCTTCTTCACCCCCAGATGTGCCACATATGGTGCTCTGTGAGCCTCTAATAACACTACAGTACGTAGGTCACCTGCGCGGGGTACATAGATGCGCTGTTGATGATGAAGTAACCCATCTGCCTCAAGTGAATACCCTACAAACTTGCCCACAAGGGCCCTCTGTGAACTGATCTCCTGTTGCACCTCAAGAAACCACTCATCCTCTGGCATATGCTGAATAATGTGACCTCTCAAGTCCACCCTCAGAGTCAAGGTCAAGAGCTCGTGGTGCCTCTGACTCAATGCGTTAGTAACCACGTTCTCCTTCCCTTTGATGTAGTGGACATCAAAGTCATACTCGTAGAGGAACTCCATCCAATGCCACTGACGGGCGTTCAAATTCGGCTACATAAAGATATACTGAAGGCTGTGATGATTTGAATGGAGTTCAAAGCGATGACCCAATAAGAAATGCCTCCAAAGAACTAGAGCATGAACCACTGCCGCTAACTCCAAGTTGTGTGTGGGGTAGTTTAGCTCATGGGTCTTGAGCTTTCGTGACTCATACACAATTGCTCTACCACCCTGCATAAGTACGGCTCCCAATCCCTCAAGTGATGCATACAAGCAAACCATAAAATCTGCTACAGGATCAGGAACTACTAAAATGGGAGCGTTGGTAAGATGCTCCTTGAGGACCCTGAAGGCCCTCTCACACTGCTCAGTCTAAAGAAAACTCTTCCTTTTCCACTGAAGGGAAGTGATGGGGTGCGCTATCTGAGAAAAACCCTCAACAAAGTGATGGTAATAACCAGCTAACCCCATAAAACTCCTGACCTCTATCACACTAGTGGGTGCTAGCCAATCCCTGATAGCCCTGATCTTCGATGGATCTACTAAGATTCCATTGCCAGATAGGATATGCCCCAGATACTGAACCTCTGTCTTGAAAAATGCATACTTCCCCAAGTTCCCATAAAGAATCTGCTCTCGCAAACACTATAGAACCTGACAAAGGTGCTCCTCATGCTCCTTCTTAGTCCATGAATAGATCAAAATGTCATCGAGGAAAATGATCATGAACTGATCTAAATAGGTTCGGAACACCCCGTTCATGAGACTCATGAACACTGCAGGGGCGTCCGTCAAGCCGAAGGGAACCACTGTGAACTCATAGTGGCCATAACGAGTCTGGAAGGTGGTCTTATGGATATCCGCCTCTGTGATATGCAACTGATGATACCCGGACTTCAGGTCTATCTTAAAGAACACCCTGGCTCCCTGCATCTGATCAAAAAGATTGTCAATCCTGGGCAGAGGATAACGGTTCTTCACTGTCACCTTATTCAACTGCCTGTAGTCCATGCACAAATGAAGAGACCCATCCTTCTTCTTCAAGAAGATGATAGGAGTGCCCCAAGGTGATACACTCGGTCGGATGTGCCCCTTCTTGAGCAAGTCCTCCAGCTATTACTTGAGATCAGTGAGCTCGTGTGTGGTCATCCTGTAGGGTGCACGAGACACTGGCTCGGCACCTGAGACTAAGTCTATGTGAAAGTGTACCCTCATGATGGGGTGGCATCCCCAGTAACTCTACTGGAAACACATCGGCAAACTCTCTAAGGATGGGATAATCATCTAAAGATGCCTCAGGCTCGTCATCTGATCTGTCGCTCACTGTGATGGCAAACATCTGGCATCCCTTCCGCATGCAGCACTTAAGCTGTTGAGCGGATATCATATGTACTGCTGTGGGCTTCTAAATGCCCACTATCTCAACTGATGTACCATGGTCATCCAAACGGCTGATCGCCTTTTGGCGACAATCTAGCTTGGCTCGATGAGCCGCAAGCCAATCCATACCCAACACTACATCATAGGATCCTAATGTCATGACTCTAAGGTCACACACTGTGGTAAAGGGTCCCAAAGCAATCTCACAGTCATGGACTAAGGCATCTACTAACATCTTGGCCCCTGAGGCCAACTCAACCACCCACCTATCATCCTGTTTAGAGGCCACCAGCCTGCAACGCTCCACTAATGATGGAGATATAAATAAGTCAGTAGCACCAAAATCAAAGAGAATAGAAATGGGGTTACCCCCAATCATACCTAACGTCTCAATCATTGACGCCTAAAATGCAGCCTGGTGGTTATCAACCACCACGAACATACAGTGGGATCTACCCACATCACCAACAGTCTGCTCGGATCCTCCTGCACGAGGTTGTCCCCCTGCTATAAAACCCTATGGACACTCTCTAGCTAGGTGTCCTGCTCCACCACAAACATAACAAGGGCCCCTAGCTTGCACCTATCCAGTCTGAGTCCTACTCGACTGTTGTTGCCCTGATCTACCAGTAGACCCCTGAGAGCCCCTATAAGACTGCTGCAACCTCACGGGTCCCGCAGGTGGTCCCTGCTATGACCTCACGGGTCCCGCAGGTGGTCCCTGCTGCCTCTAATCTCTATGTAGGCCCTGCTACTACCAACCTCTATTATGTCCCCCATGTGCCCTCTGTTGTGTCCTAGCTCTCTGCTGCTGCTGTGGGGGCCGAGGAGGTAAAGGTGCAGAACTAAATACTCCCCTATGAGGTGGCTGTGAGGGTTTGCGGAAACTCTGCTAATGCTGCTGCTGTCCATGATCCTAAAACTGAGGGTGTGAACCCTGCCTTCGTTCCTGAATCTCCTCAGTGACATATGCCTTCTCGGCAGCATCACTCAAAGTCTGGGGGTCTGCCATGTGAATAGGCCCTGCTATACTATGGTTCAGTCCTCTGATAAACTTATGCACCAGGAGTTTCTCGTCATGGAGATACTCCGCATAATGGGATAACTCGGTAAATCTACCCTCATACTGTGCCACTGTAAGTCCCCTCTACTGAAGGTCATGGAACTCGTCTATGCAACGCTGTCTGTAATGATCTGATAAGTACCGCACATTAAAGCGCTCAATAAAGGTCTCCCATGTGAGAGTGTCTAATGAAAGGTGATGCTTGCACTCCTTAGTGTGCCACTAGGTAGCTACTGCATCTCGTAATAGGTGTACTGCTACACGAGCCTTCGTGTTGCCCTCATAAGGATGCAACGCGAAGCATCTATCTAAGCTAATAAGCCAAGCCTCTGCCTCACCTCCCTCTATGCTCCTGACGAATGTAGGTGGGTTCAGCCTCAATATGTCCCTAATGGGATCTCCTCTATCTCTATGTCTCCTGATAGGCTCATCTGTATAATAATCATAAGGTCTGTGAACCATGTGCTCTACTCGTATGGCCTCATCATACCTAGCATGACATGAAGGGCTCCTGCTACGGGCCCTGTCGACCGAACCAACCTCCTCTATTTCTGGCACCTCAACATAAGGCTCCACAAGTGGTGCTCCTCGCGGCTCAACGCGGGGCTCCACACGTGGCTTGACACGGGACTCAGCTCGTGGCTCCTCTCACAGATCCTTGTGGGGCTCAACACATGGCTCTACGTGCGACTCTACTACAACCGGTGGAAGCTTATCTAAAACTGTATGTAAAGCCTATAATATCTGTGGCCCAATATCTGGTAGGGCCAGTGGTGCCTGCGGTACTAGTAGGTCTGGTTGTGGCTGAATCTCAGTTGAAGAGTCACTATGCACCTCAGGTGGTGGAGTGTGATGAGACTGCGCTCGTCGAACTCGTTGGGGAGGCATCCTACAAAAATGAGGTAACCACAAATTAATCAAAACTGCGGAAGTAATAAAGTGGCCAAAACAAGCCCAGTGTTTAAACTTAGGCTCTGATACCAAATGTCATGCTTGCATTTCCCATGTGGTCATGACACACAACACACGTGTCATGTCCACATTTGCCATGTGGTCATGACACGAACTGCAAAAAACTTTTCTACCTATCCCTAGGAACCCCCTCGCACGCATTTGCGTGCTCAGTGGGCAATACGCATAAGGCATAAATAGGTCAACATAACCGCGCTGGTGAAAGCTATTTAGGGGGTATGTGACATGAAGTGTGTCACTTTTGGGGTTAGACTGATTTAAATCTGAACCCCTAGTCTCCTAGGTGTGAAGATGATTCTGCTAACATCAAGCCCTAACTTGTCTCAGGTCTAAAAGAAATCAAAAAGTGATTAAGTAGAACAAAGGCAAGATGGCACATGATTAAATTGGAATGATGGATTAAAAATAAATAAAACATCACATATAATAAACCCTAGGAATCTAGCAAAATTTTGACAACATAACACGTTATCAATAATTGAAATAAAGATTTTAAAAATAAATCTTCAATAAGGGATTAATTAAGTTTTAAGAATAAAAATTAAATTTAAACTTAAGAACAAATTCAAAATGATAAAAAATAAAGTAATAGAATAAAACTTAATGATAGAACGTCAGATAAATCCAAAGGAAGAGTTGAGTCCATTATTAAATATAATTTCAGCATTATATTTAATAACTAATTCGAATATTTAAAATAGGAGAGGGAAGAGTTTAAATAACTCATCTCGTAAAATAATAATAATAAAATAGAAAAAAATCAACTAAATCGATAAGAAAAAATCTTGCTAAGGTAAAATAAACTCAAGGGAAAATTTCTTCCCAGTTAGAATAAAATAATCCCTCCCAAAAATTAAATTCAATTCACCAGACAGTAAATCAAATGCCAAAAAGAATTACCCCATTTAAATTTTAGAAAACAAGTTAAAAGTCCCCAAGAGATAAATAGAAAACAAAGGAGAAATAGAGGTTTAAAAAAAATTAAAAAAAAAAAAATTAAAACCCACTTCCTCACATATTCCTCTCAAATAAATATAAAACCCGAAACTAAAAAGCCCTAATCTCATATTGTATTTGTTTTCTCTACTGCCCTAATTTTGTATTATGTTGTTTCACATTTTGAGTTGCCCTAATCTCTTAATCTCATTCATCCTTCTCTTTTTCTCTTGCTTTATTTCCTACTTGTTGCAGGTTAGGGTTTTGACCAGAAATAGGAGCCATGAATTCTTCCACAACCCCCACAGAGGTATATACAGTGGGTTTTTGAAATTATAGAAGTATACACATTTATTTATTTGTGTTTGTTTTTAGAGAGAAACTTGTGTGGATATATATATATATACATATATATCGTTATATAGATAACGTGCATCAATGGCAGAAATTGTAGAGTGAAAGAGAAAGGTCACCGCTGCAGAGGGAACCATAGAAGGGAGGTTCAAAGGGGAGGTGGTGTGGTGTAGAGGCAGCATGGTACAAGGATCCGCAGAGGAGGTTGGGCAGAGGAACGGTGGTTACGGTAGGCGCTGCGGAGGTTTGGAGGTGCTGTGGAGGGGTTAGGGGGGAGAGTGTGGGGTGGAGGCAGAGCCTCCTCCCCACACCCTCAAAAATATTTAGATTGTTGCGCCGCCCATAGTCCTTTTTTATTTTTTTTGTTTTTGTAACCTAAAAACTGTGAAAAAAAAAGGCAGTCCGTCTACTACAAATTTCATCTTTTCTATAATTTATTTAAACTAATTTTTTTCTTGTCTCAGCTATATATATAATATATACATATATATAGATACATTTATATAGATACATATATATATATATATTTATATATATGTATGCATATATATATATATGTTGATAACTGAGAGGGGGGGTGAATCAGTTATCTAAATTACTTTAACTTATTTGAACTTTCTTAACTCTTAGTGCAATATTAGATCATATGAACAAGCATACTCATGAAATTTAAACAACACCAATACACATGACACAATAGTTTTGACATGGAAACCTAGTTAAGGGAAAAACCCACGGGGTGATTAACCTAAGATTGTATTCTCTGTTAGAAGAATAGAAATAACTTGGCACATGCCAATTAGGGCTTACTACCCAAGCACACTGCTCACAAGAGGCTCACTGCCTACAAGAGACTCACTATCTACAAGAAAGGAAGATTACACAATGTTTGAACTGATGAGAAACATCCACACATGCTAAGGTTTAGTTTTGGTTAAGCTCAGTAAACTGATCTGCTGCACTTCATTCTTACTCTCTTCTGGTACAGCTCTCCTGTCACATTCCGGACCTGTCTTACTGCCTTTACTCTACACTTCTGCTTTTCTTCGCACATTAACACACAAAACACACTTTTACATCCAAGACTCTCTTGTATATATATCCACACTAGTGATTTCAACACCTTTCTAGTTGGCATCCAGAATAGTTAATATTTTCTTCAAACTCTGATCTATCGGCTGAATCCTTGCATACCAAGCAATGCGGATCAAGATTATACTTGTAGAAGTCATCATTTATGTCGGCCAATCATAACTTATGCCTTAGCAACCTTTACCACCATCAGTATCACATCCGGAATGATGTCTGATGTTCTGCCAGTCAGTTCTTCCTCTGTCAACACAGTCAAACAGGAACCCACAACTCAAGTATTCATATCTTTTCATTCTTCCATTACCGAAAGCTCAATCCTTGGAATCTAATAGTCAAGGTATTCCTCTTAACTTCCCCAAATCCACACTGCACTGAGATACTTCCTCTGAGAGATCCGGACTTGTCTGTCGGACCTTACTGACTGCTCTATTCTTGCTTACCAAACCTCAACAATTCTTCAATCTGACTTCCGATGACTTCCGGTGAAGACTCATCATATCCTGCGGATGTGTGGGATAACCTTTGTTGTCATCAATGACAACATTCATCAACCCATATAGTGTCTCTTGCCAACAATCTCCCCCTTTGGCATTGATGGCAACACTTAGTGAAAAATGACTAAGTGTTTACACTATGCTCCCCCTTGGCTGATGCTCTATTTTTATATACATTTTCAGAACTCCCCCTTAGTTGGATTCCTCATTTTTCACTGCTCTTCACTCCCCCTTTGACATCAATGGGAAAGGGTGGGATCCACACATCAAAATTTTCAAAAATTTAACTATACTTAGCCGCATATAACATACTCACATATATTGAAGAATGTCTGCAAAAGTTGTCTTTAATTAGACGAATTCTACTACCCAACTTTGCTTTATTCTATCTAAAATTAATATATGGCCGCTCAACAGGAATGCAAATGCATCTGCTCTTTTTAGATCTGTTGGATCACTGGTCTGGACTGTGATCTTAGCTTCTTTTATGGCCTCATGCATGGCCTCTAACTTAGGGATAATTATCCCTCTGAGTTCACCTAACCTGCTGACTCTGTTTTTCTTCTCCTTCTCAAGCTTCTTTATTTCATTTATGATTGCAATGGTTTGACATTCTTGATTTATTATGGAGGAGGAGAGAGGATCAAAATTCTTTGATAGGTTTGTCAGTTTATCCTCTTGTTCTTTTATTTTCTTCTCAATGTCCAATGTTACTTTGGACCATGATAAACAAAATTTGTACATTTCTCTGCCATCTTTAAGAGCATTTTCTAAGCTCTTTATCCCAGTATTTATATTTCTCCTATCATTAGTTATCAGCCCTTCAACTTTTGATAATCTTTTTGCCAAAAATTCCTTTCGGACCTTGTCTTCAGCTAACTTCTCTAGAGAATCAAAATGTGTGCTAACACTGTTGACTAGAGATTTGAGGTTACCAGATGAGGAGGCTGTGGGATCCTTTTGAAAAGATGGCATGATCTTTTCCAACACTCTGGATGCAGCTGCTATAAGCTCACAGTCTTCCATGTGAGATTTCAGGAGTTTTTCTTTCGCCTTTGCTTGGGCAAACGAGGCTATCTTCATAGTTTGTACCAGAGAAAGAGAGTCAAAATCAAATGGCCCTTGTAGCAGTTCTGGTTCATCAATCTCCATAGTCTCTTTGTCCAAGAATTCTTTGACCATTTCTGCAGTGTCTTTTGCTAGAGACAGATTTTTCTTCTCTTCTGCAGTGTCAGCTTCTTTACCTTTCACATCTTCTTCTTTTTCCTTTATTCTTTCTTCTCCCTTAGATCCAGAGATTGCAGGGGAAACCGGAGGAGAGATGTTAGTTTGTTCATGAACTTCCTCTTCCAAAGTAGAGGATTCCAAGTCCTTATCCTTTTCTGCACCAGTGTCCATGACTTCCTCTGCCATTTTCTTAGTTGATTCTTCTTCAACACTTGTGGCCGAGGGATCAGCACACAAGTCCTCTATGACAGGAAGATTGAATCTTTTGAAGGCCTTCCGGAGGATCTCTTCTGTTTCCTTGGCTACCTTGTCAGTCTCACCAAGCATGAGCTAATTCATTCTAGCTTTGCTCCTGAACTCATCCTTGCAATATTTAAAGATCATATTCATTTGATTTGAATCAATTGAAGGATATAGCTGAATAGCTATCTATTCCGAGATCTCAAGGTCTTTTGCCATGGCATTATTTTTTCTTATTTCTAACTCTTTTTCTAGGCTTTTGGGAATAAGAGATATAATTTCAATAAAAGCCTTATTATAAATGTTCAGATACTTAACTGTAGCTTCCTGCAAGATCTTTTGGTCAGCCTCATTATAATCATCATAGAATTTGGCCATTGGTTGAAGGTTTCCATCCATAGTGACTAATTTGATTACATCATCTAGAGACAGGGTGGGCTTTTCAACAAATTCCTCTACCATTTCTTCCTTGTCTTGACCTATGGAAGTTTCACTAGATCCCTTCTTCTTCTACTTCTTTATTTTCTTTATCTCCTCATCATATTCAGTCTCTTCTTCATCCTTTTGACTCACATAAGACCTTGTGGCCTTAGTCTTGGTTCTTTTCTCTGTTTTACCGGATGATCTTGCTTTCAGTTTAGATGCCCTTGAGCTTTTGGCAGTGGCAAATGCAGATCTCTTTGATGATCTAGTCTGGGTGGAGGATTCTACTGGAGCACTTTCCTTGCTTTCCTTTTCTGCCTCTTTCTTCTCTTCCTCAACCCTTTGCCTCTTTTCCTTGTTGGCATCAAGTGCCTCCTTTGAGATGCCAAAGCTTTTGGCAACTTCTTCAACTTCTTTTCTCACCTTCCTCTTAATCTCTGGCTGCCTTAGCTCTATATGGATTTTCACACTTAGTTCTTCAAAGGTTCCAAACCTTTTTGCCTTAGGATCCTTTGGCTAACTTAGCAGGTGTTGAACATGCAGCTCCACAATGTTCTCATCAAATTCATACCCCATTGGCATGATCCATACTATTCTAGGTTCCACTGCCTCCATTAGGCACTGATCAGTTTCTACCATGAAGCAAACTATATCCTTATACTTTTCAACTAGAGCTTGGGAGATTCTCTCTCTAGCTTGCATCATGTTCTGAAAATTCTTGAAATAGCCCCAGAGTACTGTATTCTGTGCTTTGGCATCACCAAGCCCATGTATATAATCTCTAATTTGGATGGCTACTGGTCTGTCATTCTACCACACCCAGCCACTGGATCCAGGAAGCTCATTCATGAAGTAGAAGAATAAGCACAGTATCAACACACCATACTTGAAGGAATTCTTTTTATCCTTCTTGACCTTCTACAAGTTTTCCATCAATTGATTTAGAAGGAGTTCACAGAGATCATAGTCTGCATTTTTCCTCAACATTTCATAAGTAGTGTATATAGCAGTTCCAGACACTGAATTCTCTTTGCTTGAATGATATATCTTATATCCAATTATCATTGATGCAAATTTAATATCCGGATCTATAATATCTTCAATTGTCATTGCTCTTTTATCAAATTTTGATCCAGTAGCCTCGCTTACAACTTGGTTTTTGACATATTTGAGAGTAGGTACCCCACCGGATGAGTGCAAACCGGTAATTGCCCTAATGGCATCTTTTGTGATCTTGAATGGTCCATTCAACCACATGAAGTTGTCATGAATTCTGCTTAAGACATACCGGACCCATTCATCCTCACCAAAATAGGGGAAATGTATGCACTGTGCAAAGTGCTTGTCCCAGAGGGCTTTGTATTGGGCTTTGATCTCAAATGAATCATCTATTAGTTGTTTGTGGTAGATATCTCTTAATTTGAACTCACCAAATTCGTCAATGTTGGCGTGAATGTATGCCCTAACATCTTCAACATGCAAAACCCCATGTGGAATGTTGGAAAAGGTGCCTAAGGGGTCTACTTCTAAAGATTTGTAGGGATGCTTCTTAAATTTAGGGCACGGCCTATTGGAAATATTAACAACATTCGGAGTACCTATTTTGAAGATTTAGAGAGAGATTTCAAGCACGAAAAATACCTCTTATGCTTCTAGGGTTCGCGGAATGAACTTGATTGATTATCTGGATGAATTGATTTCTGTGATAGCTTCTTGAGAAATCTTGTGTAGAGCTCCTTTTCCTTTCTTCTCGACTGCAAATGTGCAAATGATGAGCGAGTGGACCATTTTTGTTTCTGAAAAACCCTAATTTCATACCATAATAAATACAAAACTTAAGTTGTTCTGGTTGCTTTGTTTTCCTTGTTCAGAGAGGGAGAAACTCATCCAGATCATTGTGATGCCCTTATGATTGATGTTAGTGATGAATCATAATGTCCACTTCTTCTTCTGATCATCTCATAAGTCCGCAAATCAAGATGTTTCAATTTAGATTCATACCAGACCAAACTTTGTGAGAAACCTATTTTACTGGAAGACTGTTTAACCGGATCAATTCTAGAAGAATTAGACTCTTCAAATCTTCTTGCGGATCTCTCAAATCTTTACCAGACCTTCTTTAGATGTTTCTCTAGGAATCCTTTGATCCGCAACTTCTCATGTGCTAATTTCAGGCACCAATTGACTGGCTGGGAGAATTGGCTTATCTTTTGTTACTCCCCGTGAGCCAAAGCTCATCTTATTTAGTTTCTAGAAGGAATATCAGCACCAAATTCTGGTGCGGATCCATCTCCTACATTCTCTAAACTTTTCTTCACCCAAATTTTGTTCATCTCTCTTTGAACTTCATCCGCATTCATTTTCCTTTTGCCTTTGTCTTGATTCTGATTATGATGTACCGGACCTCTTTTGTCCTGATTCTTGCTTCTACAAAATTTGGCAATATGACCGGATCTATTGCAATTGTAGCAAACAACATTTCTTTGTATATTTGATTGATGTCCTCTTGATCTACATTGTTTAGCCATATGTCCCATTCTATTGCATTCAAAGCATCTACCATTGAATGAATTGTTCATTTGCATATATCTACACTCTTGAGATTTGTGACCATACCTTTTGCAATTGAAGCATTGTCTGGAGAAGGATGTATCAGTCTAATTTGTTCTTTTTCTGCACTGATTAGCTTTATGACCAAAGTTATTGCAGTTGTGGCAGTATCCATTGAAGGATGGATATCTCTGAGCATTGGGTTGCCTTACCGGATGTCTTCTAGGTTTGTTTCTTGGATTTTCTGATCTGAAGTTCCTCTGTCCGGATCCGGAGCTTTCACCTTTTTCATATCCCAAGCCACTCCTGTCATCTACCCTCTTTTGGCTTTCAAGAAGAACTTCAAGTTGAGCAGAGCTTATCTTGAATTTCTCTTTATATTCATTTGCTGTTTGAAGATCTCTTTTGAGGGTGTTAATTTGATTCTTGAGTTGTTCTTCATTTTCTTTGGCTTCTTCAAGATCAGATTCTAGATGCCTGATTATTATGTCCATGTTGTGGCAATCTTTAGATTTTTCTTTGAGAGATTGTCTTAGGTTGTCCTCAATTTTCATTTTCTCTTCAATGTCTTGGGTAAATTTCATAACTCCTGATTCCATTTCATGTCTTACCATAATGATCTCTTTTGATAGCTTTTCACATAACTTAGTTTTCTCCTTCAGATCTTCATTTGCATCATTTGCTTCACTTTAGTTTGCTAATTGATGAAGTAGTTCCTTTCTCTTCTTCATAGAGAGACTTAGTTTTCCTTTTAGCTCATTTATGAAATCATCACCCTGTTTGAGTCTTTCCTTTAATTCATTGACTTCAGAATTAGATTGTTCAAGATCATCTAGGGTAGACTGAAGTTGTTCCCTCATACCATACATATCCATTTGAATTCCCAGATCTTCCTCAAGCTATTAGGCTCTATATGAAGGAACTTAGCTCTGATACCAATTGTTGATAACTGAGAGGGGGGGTGAATCAGTTATCTAAATTACTTTAACTTATTTGAACTTTCTTAACTCTTAGTGCAATATTAGATCATATGAACAAGCATACTCATGAAATTGAAACAACACCAATACACATGACACAATAGTTTTGACGTGGAAACCCAATTAAGGGAAAAAACCATGGGGTGATTAACCCAAGATTGTATTGTCTGTTAGAAGAATAGAAAGAACAACTTGGCACATGCCAATTAGGGCTTACTACCCGAGCACACTGCTCACAAGAGGCTCACTACCTACAAGAAAGGAAGATTACACAATGTTTGAACTGATGAGAAGCATCCACACATGCTAAGGTTCAGTTTCGGTTAAGCTCAGTAAACTGATCTGCTGCACTTCATTCTTACTCTCTTCTGGTACAGCTCTCCTGTCACATTCCGACCCTATCTTACTGCCTTTACTCTACACTTCTGCTTTTCTTCACACATTAACACACAACACACACTTTTACATCCAAGACTCTCTTGTATATATATTTGCACTAGTGATTTCAACACCTTTCTAGTCGGTATCCGGAATAGTCAATATTTTCTTCAAACTCTGATCTGTCGGCTGAATCCTTGCATACCAAGCAATGTGGATCAAGACTATACTTGTAGAAGTCATCACTTATGTCAGCCAATCATAACTTATGCCTTAGGAACCTTTACCACCATCAGTATCACATCCGGAATGATGTCTGATGTTCTGCCGGTCAGTTCTTCCTCTGTCAACACAGTCAAACAAGAACTTGTCACTCAAGTATTCATATCTTTTCATTCTTCTATTACTGGAGGCTCAATCTTTGGAATCTAACAGTCAAGGTATTCCTCTCGACTTCCCCAAATCCACACTACACTGAGATACTTCCTCTGAGAGATCTGGACCTGTCTATCAGACCTTACTGACTGCTCTGTTCTTGCTTACCAGACCTCAACACTTCTTCAATCTGACTTCCAGTGACTTCTGGTGAAGACTCATCATATCCTGCAGATGTGTGGGATAACCTTTGTTGCCATCAATGACAACATTCATCAACCTATATAGTGTCTCTTGCCAACAATATATATATTTATATATATATATATATATATATATATTCCAAAAAAAATGTATATACAGTTTATTAATAGCAATGTCACATAATTTGTTTTCCTTCATCATTTTATTGTATAAAAACATATAAGTATATCCTTTTTATATAAATATAAATATAAATAAATATATATATATATATATATATATATATATATATATATATATATATATATATATATATATATATATATATATATATATATATATATAAGTGTGTATACACATCTCACAAAATAAACAACAAAAATTATAATATATAACTTTGCCCTTATATTTTATTTTTCTGTATACATACAGTGGTAAGAACAATAAAAGACAGTTATAAATTTTTTTTGAATAAAGCAACCAAGCATGTTCATGAATTAAAAAAATGCAAAAACTATGTATATTCCCCTAGCCTCCATTTTCTCATAACATTGGACTAAATACAAAATACTACATTTCCATTTAACTCCCAACCTTTTTTTTTTAATACTAGCATTTCTTTTCTAATTCAAATAAATAGATAACCTAGTATTGTAGTTTCTCTCTTTTTTTTTACATATTTTAACAGAGTTATATATATGTTTTGTTTCTTTTTTGAGAATAGTCTATATGGTAGAATATGCATTTTCACGTAATTTTCTATCCGTAACTAGATTCTCAATAAAAAATTTTGTGCAATAAAATAGAAATTTAATTTCAAAATTCTCTTTCCTACATGCAATAAATTCTAAACAACCATTGATGCATACATATATATATATATATATATATATATATATATATATATATATATATATATATATATATATATATATATATATATATATATATATATATTTTATCAAGACAATGGCAGGAAATTAAATTACTCATGCCTTTCCCAACACAAAACCAACTCCACAATAAAGGGAATAAACAACTTTAATTAACACAAACAGAAAATTTACATTGCACTTGTTTTTTTACAGCTAACTCTAAGGGCTTACAACTTGCCAAGATAAATACAATAAGGCCATAATGTCCATGGCTCAAACAGCCAACAAACTTCTAAAGCCACACAAAGTGGGTTTCACAACAACTCCATTTCTTCACTCAACCTGCAAATAAACACAACAACAAGAAGAACAACCTAGCCACTTTGAAATGCCCTCCTCCCTACTGTAGACCCGCAAGAGGGTCACCCCTGAGCTAGGGAGGTAGGGATTCACATAGGTGAAACACTCCACAACAAAATCAAACACAACAACACGAAAATAGCCCCAAGGTTTATCACATAACTCAACTCATGGAAATGAGTTTGATGAGGGTAGGGAATGGACCACTCTACTTCAAAGGCCACCCAAATGATAAAATATCAAGCTCATGATCTCAAGCCAAAAATCTCCAAAAAACACCTCTCCACAAAATCACAAAATAATCTCCATGGCACTCTTGCCATTCAATAATATCCTCAACAAATAAAAGCCCTCAAGGCATAAATACACAAAGTGGGAGTGACCTCAAGGAGGTTTCTTTCCCCTACCCAAACAAGTTGAGCATTACCTTCAATGGAGGTGCTCTCACCATACTCCCATCCCACACAAAAACAATGCAAACAACAAAACAACCAAAAACTACAACACAACACATTAAATAAGCAAGGGTGAAGAAACAAAGTTTAATAGGCTTACCTTCAAAGCCCTAAGATGGAAGCACATTTGGGGAAGAGCTCCAAGCTTTCCTAAACCTTCCAATCTCCAAGAATTCCTCCCAACCTTTCCCCAAATTCCTCCAAAATGCAAGAACCCCACACTCCTCAACAAGAGGAGATAATATAGGCCATCAATTTGGCCTTGAGGAATGAGAAGGTGCCACTTGTCACCTTCTCCTTCCTCCTCCAATGTCACTTGCAAGGGAGAGGAAGTGTGAGGATGACAAGTGTCACCCTCCTATTCCATCTCAATCCTCACCTTATCCACTTGTTCTCTCACACATGTGTGAGAGGACAAGTGGTGAGGTGGCATTCCCACTCAAACCTCCAAGAGGATAAGGGATGCCATATGGCATCCTCTTATTCTCTCAAAGAGCCATCTCCCTCCAAGATGCTCTCACACGTGTGTGAGAGTCTTGGAGGAAGCTCCCACACACTTGGGAGTCTTGGAGACCTCCCAAGTCTTCCTTGGGAAAGGATTCCCAAACTTAGGGAAGGGAGATGTGGTGCAGGAGCACCCGTACATGATCAGGATATAGGTCCGCATGATGACATACATGATCAGGATATAGGATAATTATCAGCATGATGACAGGATAGTCTATTTTTAGTATGTTTGACTTTATCATGTAATAAGGTCCATTGGACCGATGCTATGTATTAGTTCAACCTAGGAGTATGTGTAGGCAGTTAGAGATCGGGATAAGGTTGTCTGAGCTGTCCTCTCTCCCAGCCGCTTGGAAGCTCCCAGCCGCTGGGAAGTGAGTTGGTAGTACTCGAAGGATTTGTTATATATACCTTCGATCTGTTAGGGTTTAGACACAGTTCATATTGAGATTGATATTGAGATTGATGTTGTTAGATGTATTGGTGTTGTGTTGAGTTGAGATTCAGGAGAACAGTTCAGATATTGTGAAGCTGTATTCAGGACATTTGAATTTCAATTGAATAAGATCTCATCTTTTGCAGTATCTGAGCTTATCAGTTGTATCTGTTTTGATTTCCTTTTTGTTTGCAAGTTGATGGGTACTTTCAACCCTTCCACCGGTTGATCCTGCAAATCGGTGGAATGGTCCTGTATCATAGCTTAGGTTGCATTTGTGTTTTCTGTTTATGCGTTGCATTGTTCAGGAGATCAGTTAGAAGCATGCTGTGAAACAACCTAGCATCCTCATGTGCTAGGTATAGATAAGCTGTTAGACTTTGGTTTGAAGGTGATCCGGCCCGGTCGTCACATTGTCTTTGTGTAATCGAGCGGTTCTGAGTGTTTACATGCAGTGGAGGGATACACAGGAGTCTGCATGTGCGTTTCCAGTCAGAACAAGCCGCATCATCATCCGCGAATGCATCGCCATCAGGATCGGGTCGTGAAACTGTTGAAGTTTGCATGTTGCAAGTGCATCAGGATGTTTTGAGTTGGATATATACTCAGTGTATATATCACAGTCAGGATTATCTCTCGGGGAAGCTCATCATCCGCATATCGCTAACGGATGCGGGTGTGAAAGTTCAATTTTTTTGACTAAGTGTTGAAGAGTTCATCAGGATGAAGTGTGACGTCATCGTCATCAGGATATGACGTCATCGTCATCAGGATATTAAGAAATCCCTCTATGCGAGTTTATCCTGTTGTCGCTAAGCGGTTAAGTATCGGCGTAGGCAGGAAGTTGCATTAACATCATCAGGAGGTTTCGAGAGAACCGGATAAGTTAGATCATGATGCTGTTGCTTGTATCATCGGGCAGTGGAGCATCGAAGGCAAAGTGTTGAAGTGGATCGTCATCAGGATATTTGGAGCAACAGGATATTTGGATATCCTGCTGACGAAGGTGGTGTCGCATATCATGATGATGCCGCTAGTGTTTGGCGCCCGATGAACAGTGCAACCGGAGGATGTTTGCGCCCGTTGAATATCATGATGATGATGATAGGCGACAGGCGGAGGAGGTGAACAGTAGTCGACAGGAGGATGTTTGCGATCATCTAAAATATGATGATGCTGTTGAAACATGATGATGCTGTTGGTGTTTTTAGGAAATATCATGATGATGCTGAGCCGATAGACATTTTTATCATGCTGTTTGTATATTTGGCTCCTCCTTCCTGTCAGTAAGCCTCCGTTGCGTTTCACTCTGCATCATAGTGGTATCAGAGCAAAGGTTAGGATCTTTTGGAAAAGATAGGCAGGATGTCAGACGACGAAGGAACATCTGAGGTTCCAGCAAGGATGACCAACGCTGAGTTGGCAGTTCTGGTGAAGAAACAGATTGCAGAAAGTAAGGCCGTGAAGGCTCAGAATCAGGAGTTGAAAGATGAGTTAGCAAAGTTGAGGAGCAGAGTAGGTTCTGGTAGAGAAGATGATAGGGAAGAAGAAGAGATCCCTAATTGGAGCGAGGAGGTCGTTCCTGCAGACCAAAGACCACTGTTGAACGCCCTCAAGGCCATGGAGAGGAGAACCATGGATGTGAAGCTGGATTTGCCAGTGTTTACAGGTAAGATGGACCCTGATTCAGTGATGGAATGGATAGACTGTTTGAACAATTTCTTTGTGACAGAGGAGATACCAGAACAACAGAGAGTGAAGATAGCACAGTCAAAGATGAAAGAAGCTGCCTTGACATGGTGGAATTTTGTTCAGGATGATAGAGTACAGGAGGGAAAACGTAGAGTTGCCACATGGAAGAAGATGATGGAATTGGTAAAGGAAGCTTATATTCCATTGGATTACAGTATCCAGTTACACAAGAGGAAGCAAAACCTGAAGCAGAAGGAGCTAGATGTCAGCTCATATACAGAAGAGTTCATGAAACTCTGTATGAAAACAAAGGTGAAAGAAAGTGAAGAAGAAAAGGTAGCCAAATACCTTAATGGATTGAGGTTTAATATTCAGGAAGATCTGAGTCTGCATAATCCAGATACAGTGCAGAAAAGCTTTCAGTTGGCATTGAAAGTGGAAGAAAAGTTGAAGAGAAAACAAGAGCAAAACAATAGAGGAAGAGGAAGACAACAAAGAGGTGGAAGAGGTCCTTTCAGAGGCAGAGGACATGGACAGGGATATCAAGGAGAATCCAGTCAAGACAATAGTAAGGGCAACAATAGTCAGAATCAGAGGGAGAATTACAGTCAGCAAGGAAACTTCAGAGGTAGAAGACCTTACAGAGGAAGATCCCAGGGCAGAGGATCCATCAGATGCTATAACTGTAACAAAGAAGGCCATATAGCCAGCAGATGTCCAGACAAGGCCACAAGCTCAGCAGGAGAAAGGAGGACAAATCTGGTCAAAGAACCTGATAATCAAAGTAGGACAAGCTCTAATGATTTTCAGAGTGTGAATGGTCATGAGAATTATGGATATCCAGAAAGTGGAGAGTCTCTGATGATGAGAAGAACAGTAACTACCATGAAGGTACCTGACAAAGAAGCCCCTCGGAGGAAGTCCCTTTTCAGAACCATTTGCAAAGCAGGAGGTAAGGCATGTAAGGTTTTGATTGATTCTGGTTCTACTGAAAACTTTGTGTCTGAAGAAATGGTGATAAAGCTTAAGCTTAGGAGATTGCCTCACCCATCCCCATATAAAGTATCATGGCTTACCCAAGGTCAGCAGACAACTGTAGAAGAGCAGGCTTGGGTAGAATTCCAGATTGGTGGATATAAGGATAAGTTGTTGTTTGACATCACCAAGATGGATGCTTGCAACCTTTTGTTTGGTAGACCATGGCAGTATGATCTGAAGGCACAGCATGATGGTGTTAAAAACACCTATAAAATCACTAAAGATGGTATAGATGTAACGTTATTCCCATTGAAGGAGAAAGAGGAGAAGTCTAAAGGAAAAGAGGTGAAGGTCATGCTGATGGAAGGCAAACAGTTCATGAAAGAAGTAGCAGCAGAAGGTGCAGTTGCATATGCCCTAATCCCATGCATGAGTGTGAAGAAAGAACAACAGCAAGCAGGCAAGAAAGAAAAGAAGCCAAGGTTGATAGACCCAGCTGTCCAAGAGCTATTGGATAAGTACAAAGGTGTCATCTCAGAGGGAATGCCAAGATCCCTACCACCTGTCAGAGATATCAGTCATTGCATAGACTTGATTCCAGGGTCTACACTTCCAAATAAAGCAGCTTATAAGCTTACCCCAGAACAGAATGCAGAAGTAGCCAGACAGATTGAAGAATTGATGAATTCAGGTCTGATTGGGAAGAGTTTGAGTCCATGTGCAGTACCAGCTGTACTAGCACCAAAGAAGGAAGGCACTTGGAGGCTTTGCACAGATTCCAGAGCCATCAACAAGATCACAATCAGGTATAGGTTTCCAATCCCTAGAATAGAGGATTTACTTGATTGTTTGGGAAGTGCTAAGTACTTTACCAAAATAGATTTGAAGAGTGGATACCATCAGATCAGGATTAGACCAGGTGATGAGTGGAAGACAGCATTCAAAACAAATGAAGGGTTATATGAATGGAAGGTTATGCCTTTTGGTTTGTCTAATGCCCCTAGTACTTTCATGAGGCTGATGAATGAAGTTCTTAAAGAATTCATTGGTAAGTTTGTCATAGTATATTTAGATGACATTCTGATTTTCAGTAACACCAAAGAAGAACATCTCAGACATATAGATCTGGTTCTTAAGAGGTTACATGAAGAGAAGCTGATGATAAACTTAGACAAGTGCTTGTTCATGAAAAAGGAGATCACCTATTTAGGTTTTGTCATTTCACAAGGAAAGCTCCAGATGGATAAGGAGAAGGTGAGTGCCATATTGAATTGGCCAACTCCACAGACCATGAATGAAGTCAGAAGTTTCCATGGGTTAGCAACCTTCTACAGAAAGTTTATAAGAGGGTTCAGTCATATTTGTGCACCCATGCTGGATACCATCAAAGGAGGACAGAAGTGCAGGTTTGTTTGGACTCAAGGAGCAGATGATTCCTTTGAGGCATTGAAGAGGAAGGTGGCACAGCAGCCAGTCCTTGCACTTCCAGATTTCAACAAAATCTTTCAGGTAGAGTGTGATGCCAGTCACATGGCCATTGGAGCAGTTCTCAGCCAAGAGGGTAGACCAATTGCATTTTTCAGTGAAAAGCTCAATGATGCTAAGAAAAGGTATTCATCATATGATCTGGAAATGTATGCTTTAGTTCAGTCCCTAAAGAAATGGAGGCATTACCTGATGCCAAAGGAGTTCATAGTATTCACAGATAACCAGGCTTTGAGTTTCATCAACAGTCAGGAAAAGCTGAACCACAGACATATGAAGTGGGTAGAAACCTTACAGGCTTTCACTTTTACCTTGAAGCATAAGAAAGGGGTCAAAAACAAAGTTGCAGATGCTTTGAGCAGGCGAGTTCTCACAGTAAATCAGATTCAGTTAGAGAGTGTTGGTATTGATTCACTCAAGACCATGTATGAGTCTGATGCAGATTTTGGAGAGATATATCAGGTCTGTACTTCTTTTGGGGAGAAATACCATGCTGAGTTCTCTGAATTCCTGATCCAGGATGGATTGTTGTTTAAGGGTGGACAGTTGTGTATCCCAAGGTGTTCCATGAGATTGAATATAATCAAGGAGAAACATTGTGGAGCCATGGCAGGTCATTTTGGGCTAGATAAGACTCTTGATCTGGTCAGAAGGCATTACTTTTGGCCTAAGTTGCAATCAGATGTCAGGAAATTTGTAGAGACATGTGTAATTTGTCAAAAGGCTAAAGGTAGGTCAACTAATGCAGGGTTATATCAGCCCTTACCCATTCCTTCTAGACCATGGGAAAGCATCAGTATGGATTTTGTCTTGGGTTTACCAAGGACAAGGAGAGGATTTGACAGCGTTTTTGTTGTAGTGGATAGATTCAGTAAAATGGCACATTTCTTGCCATGCAAAACCACTGCTGATGCCTCATACATTGCAGATTTATTCTTCAGGGAGATTGTCAGAATTCATGGATTACCTTTGAGCATAGTTTCAGACAGGGATGTGAAGTTCATTGGTCACTTCTAGAGAACCCTTTGGAGGAAACTGGGAACCAATTTGTCTTTTTCCTCTGCATATCATCCTCAAACGGATGGTCAGACTGAGGTAGTGAACCGTTCCTTGGGGAATCTACTTAGATGCTTGACAAAACAGCATGGAGAGAAGTGGGACAATATTCTGTCTCAAGCTGAGTTTTCATATAATGATACTGTCAATAGGAGCACAGGAAAATCGCCTTTTCAGGTAGTGTATGGAATGCATCCCAGAGGAATTTTGGAGCTGAGAGATCTACCTACAGCAGATCCTGTTAGTGCAGATGGAGAAGCTTTTGTTGAAGCCATCAAAGAAGTTCATGATCAGGTCAAGACCCAACTCCAGCAAACTACCTTGAAATATAAGGAATATGCTGATAAGAAGAAGAAGGATGTTCAATTTGATGTTGGAGATTTGGTTTGGGTTCACTTGAAGAAAGACAGGCTTCCTAAGGGAAAGTATACTAAGCTCATGCAAAAGAAAGTTGGACCATGTCAGATTTTGCAAAAGCATGGACAGAATGCTTATGAGATCCAACTCCCACCTGATCTTGGTTTATCTCCTATCTTCAATGTATGTGATTTAACTCCATACAAGGCTAATCCAGATGCAGATCAGGATATCCTACAGGATACAGTTGCTGAAGACATTCCTCAACATGATCCCCCACAGTTACAGCAGGTTTTGGATACCAGAGTGGTCAAACAGACCAGGAACAAAAAGTACTTGGAGTACCTCGTCTCTTGGAAGGGACAGCCGAACTCTGAAGCAGTATGGATGACTGCAGAGCAGATACAGACACATGGTGCCGACCTTGATACTCTCATTTCAAGTGGACTTGAGATTTCTTCTTCTGGGGAGTATGGTGCAGGAGCACCCGTACATGATCAGGATATAGGTCCGCATGATGACATACATGATCAGGATATAGGATAATTATCAGCATGATGACAGGATAGTCTATTTTTAGTATGTTTGACTTTATCATGTAATAAGGTCCATTGGACCGATGCTATGTATTAGTTCAACCTAGGAGTATGTGTAGGCAGTTAGAGATCGGGATAAGGTTGTCTGAGCTGTCCTCTCTCCCAGCCGCTTGGAAGCTCCCAGCCGCTGGGAAGTGAGTTGGTAGTACTCGAAGGATTTGTTATATATACCTTCGATCTGTTAGGGTTTAGACACAGTTCATATTGAGATTGATATTGAGATTGATGTTGTTAGATGTATTGGTGTTGTGTTGAGTTGAGATTCAGGAGAACAGTTCAGATATTGTGAAGCTGTATTCAGGACATTTGAATTTCAATTGAATAAGATCTCATCTTTTGCAGTATCTGAGCTTATCAGTTGTATCTGTTTTGATTTCCTTTCTGTTTGCAAGTTGATGGGTACTTTCAACCCTTCCACCGGTTGATCCTGCAAATCGGTGGAATGGTCATGTATCATAGCTTAGGTTGCATTTGTGTTTTCTGTTTATGCGTTGCATTGTTCAGGAGATCAGTTAGAAGCATGCTGTGAAACAACCTAGCATCCTCATGTGCTAGGTATAGATAAGCTGTTAGACTTTGGTTTGAAGGTGATCCGGCCCGGTCGTCACATTGTCTTTGTGTAATCGAGCGGTTTTGAGTGTTTACATGCAGTGGAGGGATACACAGGAGTCTGCATGTGCGTTTCCAGTCGGAACAAGCTACATCATCATCCGCGAATGCATCGCCATCAGGATCGGGTTGTGAAACTATTGAAGTTTGCATGTTGCAAGTGCATCAGGATGTTTTGAGTTGGATATATACTCAGTGTATATATCGCAGTCAGGATCATCTCTCGGGGAAGCTCATCATCCGCATATCGCTAACGGATGCGGGTGTGAAAGTTTAGTTTTTTTGACTAAGTGTTGAAGAGTTCATCAGGATGAAGTGTGACGTCATCATCATCAGGATATGACGTCATCGTCATCAGGATATTAAGAAATCCCTCTATGCGAGTTTATCCTGTTGTCGCTAAGCGGTTAAGTATCGGCGTAGGCAGGAAGTTGCATTAACATCATCAGGAGGTTTCGAGAGAACCGGATAAGTTAGATCATGATGCTGTTGCTTGTATCGTCGGGCAGTGGAGCATCGAAGGCAAAGTGTTGAAGTGGATCGTCATCAGGATATTTGGAGCAACAGGATATTTGGATATCCTGCTGACGAAGGTGGTGTCGCATATCATGATGATGCCGCTAGTGTTTGGCGCCCGATGAACAGTGCAACCGGAGGATGTTTGCGCCCGTTGAATATCATGATGATGATGATAGGTGACAGGCGGAGGAGGTGAACAGTAGTCGACAGGAGGATGTTTGCGATCATCCGAAATATGATGATGCTGTTGAAACATGATGATGCTGTTGGTGTTTTTAGGAAATATCATGATGATGCTGAGCCGATAGACATTTTTATCATGCTGTTTGTATATTTGGCTCCTCCTTCCTGTCAGTAAGCCTCCGTTGCGTTTCACTCTGCATCAAGATGAGTCTTTCTTAAGGCATGACTCATCTCCCACCTCCCTAAATTCAAATTTCGTCACTTTGACTAAACCATAGTTTAGAGTGACCAAAAGTGAGTTAATCCAAGGGTTGGTTAGTCAAACTTGACCCTAGACCCATGGGTAACCACCTAGGATAACTTTTGGGACACTAAGGTTCACAAAGGGGTCAAAAATCCACTTTAAATGGCCTCAAAAAAAAAAAAAACCAAGTGGTGTAAATCAAGTAAAATTTATACAATACTTATTATTGATTAATTTAACAAAGGGAACTAGGCCAAAAGATTAAAAAAAATAAATCAAGCACTTAAATCACATTCAATTTCAAACGTGATCCTTATCCCTTTTGGGAATGGATCAGTTTTACAGGGGATAACATAGTGTGAATTCTACCTCCAATTTCCCATGGCTAGGGAATGTAAAACCTGCACATCTCGATCAAGTGTCAATCATATCATGAAATATCATAGCCAAAGCAATTGGAATTAAATTCATGCAATCAAATACAACAATAATCAATTATAACATAAATTTGAATTAAACTGCATTTTTCTATCACATGTCAAATAGTCAACAACACATAAATAACTAGAATCTCATCACAAGCATCATCAAATATATCTCATATGTCGAATCACAAAATATCATCAGATATGATCAAATTGAATCACATATGTCTAATCAATGTCCTATCATAATCAGGAGACAAATAAAATCTGCATAATGAAACCATAGTCACTAAAAGTCTGATAATGTCATCAACTGAAATGCATAATGATCAAAATAAGAAAGTTAAAATAATCGGCCTCACAGTATCTTAATCTACTGCAGAGACAGAGTACATTGCAGTAGCATCCTGTTGTACATAGGTGTTATGGATGAGACAAACCTTAAAGGATATCAAAGTTGAGTATGATGATCCAATTCCTATCTTCTGTTATAATACCAGTGACATTAACATTTCAAATAATCTGGTGATGCATTCAAAGACAAAGCATATTTCAATTAGGTATCACTTTCTGAGAGAGAAGTTTGCAGAGAATGAAGTGAAGCTTGAGTATGTGCCTACAAAGGATCAGGTTGCTTACATATTCACCAAGGCTCTTCCTAAGGATACATTTGAGTATCTCCAGGAGAAGTTAGGGGTTATTTCCCCTTCTTCTTTAAACTAGATGCATAAGGAGATGCATCAGTCTAGTGTGTTTCAAGATTCATTCTTTTTTGGACTGATGATGGAGGCTACCTCTTAGGGGGAGCAGGTAATGGTGTTAATGATTATTCCAGATATGAGGAGTATACAGAGCAGTTGAGGATAGTACAAGTATGTGCAGTATCACAATCAGAGGAAGAGAGTTTTGAAAAAGTATGTCACCCTTTTCCATTGATGTCAAAGGGGGAGACAGTTCATGTGAAAAACAAAGGTAGAGGAAGAGAGCAAGATGTGTAAAAGAAAGGGGGAGAGTGAGATTAATGTAGAGTTGTGTCATGATGGTTTTTCACATCATACGTGTTGATCATGATGTTAGTCATAAACAAACATAGATAAAGAAATGTAAATCAAACCTTTATCATCTTGAAAGTTACGATGAATTCTGAGAATTCATGATCCCAAGTGTCCGTGGATTAGTTCATAATCATTTGATGTTACTTGGTAGTTTGATGTGCCTTGCTATTTTCCATTCAGGGGCCTTACGTTTCTGATTCCAAGAACTTCATGTCTGGATGGTCTCAATTTCTCCTACTTTCTGTAAATTTCTTAGCCAATGATGTTAAATCCTACTATACTTAACCAAATGATGCAAGTATTGTCTAAGTTTGATCAATTCTTCTGTATATCAACTTATACTAACTAAATTTACCTCTGCACTATAAATTTACTCAAATGATGTGTTTACAGGTATGTATTTCCATGATTACTGTCATTATTCATGTTCATTTGCATGATATTTATCATTTCAACATGCTATTCGCTCAAATATGCTACTGATGTTCAGTTATCTATGAGATATCATCATATTTTTTGTATTTGCTTAGGATTTTCTATATATTTGCAATTATGATGATGATCAAATGAAATTAAATTAATTTGGATGAATGCTTGCTACATTTTACTAAAATGAGTGAATCTTTAGCCATTGGTCCATATACATTCTTGACACTGTCATGAAGAGAAGGAAATCAAATAATATGTTCACCAGGATGTTCCACAACTAGATATGATTGATGCTAACTTTGATGGAAAGGAATAAAAACAACATGCACAACATGAAATGTACTCCAAGGGATGCAGCAAATCAAAGCACATATCTAGAATTCATTCACAGATTACTCAAAGTTTACGATTGTATGTAATCAAGATACTCCATCTTCATTAAGTATGTAAAAGAGTGTAAATTTACAATTAGCCTTGAGAATTAGTCGTGATGCTTCAACAATCTAATCTCAATTAAGTTTCAAATGAGTTATAATGTGCACTACATCTCCTTTTATAGGACAAGGATAGGAGGCAGTTACAAAAGATCCTGTGATTAGGATTTGTCTATTAAGATCAACAATCTATAACATTCTTTGACCAAGTCAACAGGTAGACACATGGCATAGGTTGCCAGTTGGCAACCATCTGGTGGTGTACAACTATCTTCCTCGACACATTCTGCATATGACCATGTCACATTATATTTAACCTATTCTTTCTCCTCCTCATCAGTAGATGAACCATCCTCTACATGCACCTTGATAATCTACCTAATGGGTTCATATGCTTGCACAATTCTTTCAATTGCACCTCCATCTTGCAGCGTGGCCTTGGTAATTGCATGCCAATGTGATTGGAACTGGGCTTATAGAGTAGTCCACTTAGTCTTCCTGCTATTCAACATTTCATTATATTTCTCCACTTTAGCCCTCATCCTCATGGCTTTATCTATTACATCTTTAGATAAGTGGCTAAGTGGGTCATTTACTGCAAGTTTAAAATTATTTTGAAAAGCTTTGATGACGAAATCAGCTTCCTGATTTTCTATCTTTCCTTCAACCTTCTCCTTGAATGCCTCTAGAATTTCCACCTCCATGTACAAAAGCTCATGTAATTTGGCACTGATATTCCTGAGCTTAGCATTACACTTATTCAGGATATCCACTTCAAATTTGGTATCTTCATACCATATACCCAACAATTATGATGTCTAGTTGGTTAGGACTTTATTGAACATCAAGACATTCACATCTATGTGCTTCATTTCAGAGAGGGCAGTCAAATGTTTCTCAATTTTTATTGACCTTTGTGCAACCTCTTTCTGCAATTTATCCACCTTGCTCCTCAATGTGCTGAGCAAACTCCAATTAGCAAGGGAGATCTTTATCACCTTCTCTGCCTCAGTGATGAACTGGATAAACCATTTATCCATCACATGTGACTTATTCTTCATGATATCCAACCCCATCATTAAATCTTGAGATATTATGGTTAATGGGGTGGATGTGCTGATAGGAATATTAGTAGGGGCTAGCAATCCCTTTATAAATGTTTACATTTGAGCAATGTGCTCTTTATGCACTTCATTTTTATTCTTCTCTTTCTCTATTCTAACCAATAATTAATCTATTATATCTTTGGCTTCCTAGCCCCATTTCTGCTCGGTGGCAAAGCCCAAATCTGTAGTGGTTATTTAAAACTCATTCGCCCTTATTTCTCTCTTGGCTTTGTCCACAATAGGTACAACCACTTGAGTTGTTCTCTGGCCTGTAACCTGATCTCTCTTTATTGCAAAGGTGGCCCTAGCCCTCCTCTTAAGTTTGGCTATATCAGCTGAAAATAATGTGAATATGTCAAAATTGGAGGAAACACTCGATGGAGGAGGATTTACCTCGTGTTGTAGCCAATATGGCACGTTAGCTCTAGACCCTTCCTAGTCTATATATTCAATGTGAACATTTGGTGCCCCTATGCTCTGTTCCACCCTTTGTGGTGACTACCCCTTTTCTTTCCCATTATGAACCTCCTCATGTGTTACCTTTGCATTCTTTTCATGTTCATCCTGAAGTGATTGGTTCACATTAGGGTTTTTATAACCTAGATCTTGTGCATCCTAATGATCTTCCTGGCTATCCTTGTCAACATTTTCCCCTGTCCTGCTATCACCACCTACCTGTGGACATTGTTGCCCACTTATTGGTATCTCAGCATCTGTAGGACCTTGGGATTTGACTGTCCTGACTTCCTTTGTCTCTTTATCCTACAGTTGTTCACTATCTTGAGCATCATGCTCATCAAATACACCCTTATCTTCCTCCATAGTTGTATTGTCTTCCAATTCATCCTAGTCTGGAGTTGTGTCATCATCTTTCTTTTCATCTTCTCTACCCTGATATGCTAAGTCAATGACTGTCAGGCTAGAAACTTTATCAACTAGTCTTGTCAAGCCAATTTTCTATTCTACATTCTCAGGACTGTCCTCTTCTATCTCTTCTTCATCCCTCTCCTTCTACATAGTGGGAGTATTTTGGGGAGTCATGGCTATGTTTTTCATGAGTGTCTCCATAGGGCTGGTGGAGACTTCCCTCACCACTTCATCATTAGAAAGTTCTACTATTTCATCTAGTGGGAGAGACTGATCACCCCCTCTTTTCTTCATCTCTTCTTTCTTTTCTCTAGCCAATTCAGCCTTAAAATGTACTATGGTGGGGATGGGTACATCATGCTACATATTTCTTCTGATTCCCTCACCTCCTTTTCCTTTCAATATAATAGTAGGGTTCACATCCACTGATCCCCTCATTGCAGGTGCTAGATTTTTCTTTTGTGGCACCTCTTGAGTTTTCTTTTTCTTCCTCCTTATGAGGAGATCATCTTCATCAGTACTTTCCTCCACATCCTCATAGGTGACAACATGTTTTGTGATGGGCCCTTGTTGCTTTACAGGTGCTTGGGATGTCGTAGCAGCAGAGATTGAAGCTGGATCCTTTTTAGGTGGAGGATGACGAATGATTCTCACATCTACATTTTGGTTTCCTTTCTTGGATCCCTCTTTCTTCCTTTCTCCTTTGGATACCCTCTTCTCTTTGAGGAAATCATAATATTCCTCATCTTTTAGGTCTTATCTCTTCCTCTTTTTATCAATAGTGAGGGTCACTCCTTTATTCTTGAGTGTAGTAACCTTTCTGTCCACCCATTCCTTAGTTAACTGCATAACCCTTTGTGTTATAATTTCCAATGAGGTCTCCTCTGGTTGATTCCTGTCAAGGGATGAGATTGTTTCATTATATATTTTCTTTTCCTCATATTCTTGTGACATGATCATTCCATCATCTTCATGCAATTGTGTTGGAACTGGTATGCAGTCCAATGTCCAAATTTGCCTCAGAGTAAGCCTTTGATAGCTTCTATTTCTTACTTCTACTTCATCGTCATAATCAGTCCAATAGTCTTCAAGGTGTACTTGATGCACTAGTTTCTTATATAATGTTTGTATCCTATCATAAGGGTCATATTGCCTGGATACAGAGAAAGGATGCAAGGACATCAACTGTAATCCCCCTATTACTTCTTTAGAACTTTATTTATCATGACACATATACCACCCAATGATGAGTGGGAACAGGAAGTTGGGTATCTTGTTTTTCTCAACAAAAGCTTCAAATGAAGGCAATATCTACCTGGCCATCTCCATCAGTATGACCTTATCTATTGGGTATCTCGGCAACATGAGAAGTTGCCCAGTGAAACCTTCTATCCTTATGTATGTGAATGTGGGGAATTGAATAAACCAAGCCCCATGCTTGTATAGCACGACTTGAGCTTCCATGCTCAGCCTCTTTGCTCCATCTTCTTCCATGGTCTTGACTAAATGCATAATAAATGAATCATTCGGTCTCCGGTAGTGTTGGAGAGATTCTCTCTATTTTAACTGTGGGTAATGATCCCATATGTTCACATCTCTAGGGTTGCTACCTGGTGGTGCCCACCTAGGGTTAGGGTTTTGAGTTGAGTTTGCAAGCCTGTATTTTGTTCCCTCAAACCCTTAATGCCTTAGGTTTTATTTCCCCTCGGCCTCCTGCATTGTATCTTCTATTTTGTCGTTGACCTCCTATAGTGGGTTCCTAGTCCTTTAAGTTGTATTTTCATGCGTTAGCACTCATAGGTTGACCGGCCCCTTTGCATTACATTACCATTTTCTCCCGTTGCACAAGAAAAGAAAGAAAAAATGCTAAGTCCAAAAAACCTTTATGCGGTGGTGACATTGGTTGTATGCAACTTTGTATGTATATCAGGCTTGTATGTGATATTCGGGTGCAATTCCAAAGGTAAAAAAGGTAGATTCCATTGCAGATTCCTGGAATATTCTGTGCTTGTATGTGAAGGTTGCATGCATATTGTTGTTGTATATTTGATATACAATGGGTAAGATACAATGACCGGACTTCAAAAAGATTCAAATTGGGCCTAGCAGATGCACATACAATGGCAAAGTTGAAAAGTCAAAGGCATTCTTTTGTATCTTGCATTGTATGTATGTTCGACATATAATTGTTTCATACATACAAGTGAATGTACAAGTGAAATATGCAAAGTGGAAGCAGCTGAAAAGTTAACTATATTTGTGGAATGGATGAGATTTGCAGCTTGTATATTGGGATTGTATGTTCCCAATATACAATCAGACATACAACAAGCAGATACAAAGAAACATATAAGACAGGAGTGGTCAAGGTCAACGATCTTCAAGAGCATGGTGGGCACGCATAGTTGTATGTCCTACATTGTATGTGTTATATACAATGCAATATACAAAGGCACACATACAAATCCCAGATGCGAAAGGAAAGTTTGTTATGGCGGATAAGTGGTTGGGGTCCACGGGTTGTATATTGCATGTTGTATATGCAATATACAAGGCAAAGATGCAAGCGAGGATATGCAAGGCAGACCCGACCGGAAAATGTAAAACAACAAACTCAAAGATGGGGTCTGCAGGTTGTATGTATATTGCATATGTATATGTGCAATATACAATGAAATGTACAAAGAGGAAGATACAAAGCTCGGACCTGATGGCGATTGCAATTTGTTTTATAAAGACTTGGGGTCCGTGCCTTTGTATGCAGGTGATTGTATGTATATACAATCTCATATACAACCCCATTTACAATCACAGATGCAAATGAAGATGTAATAGCTCATCGGTGAGACATTGTCTATCGGCAGACACTTCCAGGGTCAATCTGACAGCCGATGGCGATGCAATTTTTTAGCGATGACCAACCAACCAGATGTTGCCACATATCCAAGTCAGTTGTATGCATATACAACTACATATGCAAAGGGCGAAAAGGTAAAAAGGGTTGTATGCATGCATAAGGTATTTTCACACTGTGAAAAGTCAAAGGAGAGAAAGCCGCCTGTGTGGCGTGATTTCATTGGCTGACGACTTCTTAGTGTGGGTGACTAGGATTGTCTGATCTAGTCAGTGATCTGAAGCTGTAGATCTTGGATAAGAAGAAGGAAATCGATGACCTGTTTCAAATGTTTAAAAGAGCGAGAGATTTGTATGTGTTCACAGTTGCATTTCAAATGGAAAGAAACTTCAGAGCACGCAACCGCTGCACTTCCAGCCACGAGTAGGTAGGCCATTAATGACAACTTTGTAAGAGGTATGGGTCGATGGATTGATAGGCCACTACCATCTTAAATGAGAAAATCTCCAGGCAGCTGCACGTATCCCAATCTCAACGACTCCTTCCCTCTCCTTCTCTCTAGTGCATTGAATGTTTTGGGCACCATTTTGATGGTGCATTGTATCTGGTGAAATTTTGAAATAACAATGTAATTAATGTTGAGTACATGTTCTTGCTATATAAGAGAACTGTGTCACTCATTCTTGGTTGTTGAAGATCTGGCAAATTTTGGTGGAATAACAAGATACAGTCTTACTGGTGGCTCTATTTTATATCTTGTGAGTTTATGAATCATGTGTTGAATGTTTTATGCATAGTTTTGCTGGTTTCATGTTGTTTTTTATATGAGAAATGCATTGTTGCATGTGTTCAGTTGTTTGTCTCCAAGTTGTGGGCATCTTTTCTTTTGAATCAAAATAGCTAAGGGTTATTTGGGATTCTAGGGCATGGATTTTCTATGTTGAATGTCTAATCTCTTACTTTTGTTCAAGGAACAAACTAAATGTTTTAGGTTAAGCATTAGGAAAGGTATGCTACAATAGGGATATCATCAAGTATGAATGACTAAATACTCAGTCTTGGGAAGTATCTGTAAGGCAGACACTAAAGATTTCCCCTTGAAACTCAATTATTGTTCCAACTTTATGGTAATCATTCACATGTGTATGTCTATTGACTCCGAGCCCTGAGATAGGCACCAGTCTGGTCTTGTATTGAGGTTACAACCCAAAGTCCTAGTCTTGCATCTAGATACCAAATACAAATTCAAAATTCAAATATAAACTTTTAGGACATTACAAGTAGTTTTAGGACTAAAATTCTTTGATTCACAACTGAGCATAAGGCCCAAAGCTAGCCCCTTTGCACTTATTTTACAGTTTTGGTTCATAGTAGAGAGGATTTATCTGCTTTGTGTCAACATCCCAGCAAGTTCATAGATGCATTTCATGGATGTTGAATAGGGAATAACCCCTTTGGTTTTGCAGAGCCTAAAGAAGGAGAGGAGATATTTATAGAGTCTATCTCCTGTATTGTTGGCCCCTGGCCCAGAAATCTTGTTGATCAATGATGGCTACCTTGTAGGGATAACTGGGAAGCATCCAGTTTGGGAAAAAACCCAACAAATTTGGCAACTCTACTGGGGAATGCTTTGTGTGAGAACTTTGGTTTTAAAAAAAAAACTAATTCCTAGTGTAGGTGGCGACTCTGAACAAATCTCCCAACTGGTAAAGTAAAATTTTTATGCAGGGGAGAAGATCCCTGCGTAATCCTTTTCTTGAAGAATTACCCAGAAAAATGATGTATAGGAGAAAAGGGACCATTCAAGCCGGTCAAGAAGGTTCTCCCAACCCTAGAAACAATAATAATATCTAGGATAATCCCAGATCTTCAGAGCAGCAGGCACCTTATTTTTCAAATACAGAGGCTGAAATTCAAGATGTATATAAAAGACAACAAGGTGATAGATTGAGAATGAGGTCAGAGGTGTTTCAGGAATGCCCTTTCATAGATCCCCTTGACATATTTGAAGAAACTGAGTCCCCAAGGGATGATGATGATGACCAAAATGGAAAGGGACCATCCTCTTCTATGCCTAAAGATGAAGAATTAACTGAAGAAATCAAGAACCTGAGGGCTGAATTAGAATATTTGTAGGCTTTGAGGATTAGAGATGATATGAGACAAAAGGTGCAAGCTCTAAAAATTGCTCAACATGATTTAGTTCCCACCCTTGATAATGCAAATGTGCTAAGAAACCAGCAAAGAAATGAAGTTCAGAATCAACAGAATGATCAGAGACAAAATACAATGTTAGGGTACCATTGAACAATGTGAGAAATCAAAATGTTAATATGAACACAAATGTTAATCAGTTTGGTAGACAGCCTATGTAGTTGGATAGATTCAGGTAGCTAGTTTTTAATGGTATTCCTAGTTACCCTAACCCCATTGATAAACATGTTAGGTCTCAGATACCAAAGTTTTCAGGAAACAGTGTTGTTTCAGGGGAAGATCATTTGAAAGCCTTTTAGAATGTTATGGACAACTTTGAGGTTGAACATGAAGATGTTTTTATGAAATTGTTTATGCAGTCCTTAGTTGATGAAGCTAGAGAGTGGTATAAAAGTCTGCCTGACCAGAGTGTCTCATCATGGGATGATTTTAGAAGGATTTTTAAAGAACAATATGGTGATAAGATTGATCCAAGCTTTTTTATAAATGAATTCACTAGTATTACTAAGGGGTCAAATGAGCAAGTTGTAGATTTTAATGCTAGGTTCACTAGAGTGTTGAATAAATTACCACTTCACATGAGGCCTAATGAACCAATGTGCATGGTACTATATATAAATGCTTTTGATGCCAAAATAGCTTATGGGTTAAGAGATAAAGGTCCTACTAGCCTCAGGGATGCTTTTAGAATTGCTACCAACATTGAGAATAATAGGAAAGCATCTGGTAAGACAAATAGAAAGGATGATGAAGATAACTATGCTTATGCTCAGGACTCACACATCTTTCTGAATAACTTGAGAAGACCTTCTGATGAAGAGATTAGAGCTCTCACAGCTGCAATAGTGGCTCATGTCAAGAGCAACTATAACATTAGAGGTAAGGCTCAGGTTGGTGATCCACGTCAACCAGAAGACACCTTTGTGAATCAACCAATGCATAATCATAAAGGGGCTGAATCACATAAGACTTGATGGAATAATAATAAGAAAAATTCTAAGAAAAAACCAAGTCATGATTCTCAAAGACTAGAAAATGAAGTCCCCCAAAATGAGGATCAAAATAAGAATTCTCAGGTCATGGATGACAGTCAGAAGGCCATTAAAATTAAGGCTGGATCAGCTCACGATAAGAATAAAACCACGGCTCAGGATACAACTGTTATACAAAATTATGCTCCTTTTGACATAACTTAGGTTTTATCCTAGATAAAGGTCTCTATTCCATTGATGGAGATGATGAAAGTTGAAGAATTCAGGAATAAAGCATTCTCCCTAATTTCAGGAGTAGCTTGTCAGGCCGAGCAGAATGTTGAGACTCAGGGTAAGAAACAAGCCTTGTGTATTGATGAGGATGAGGTTCCTGAAGTCTATCTGGGGGTGACAATGACAAAATTCCCTTCATAGGTTGAACCATTTTATGTCTCCCTTGTTATCAATGGAAAAGTAATCAAGAATTATATGCTTGACTCAGGAGCATCAACAAATATTATGCCTCTAGTTGTCATGCAACAAGCTGGATTGAAAATAGATAAGGCATGTGGAAAATGCTATGAAATGGATGCTAGGGAGGTACCAGTTATAGGAATCATGAAGGATGTGGATTTTATGCTAGCAGCATATCCAGAAAAGACTTACAGAATGAACATAACAGTAGTTGACATAAAGCCACAGTATGGTATGTTGTTGTCAAGAAGATGGGCAACATTGGTTGGAGGAAGTATGCAGTTAGATTTATCATATGCCATGATTCCAATGAATGGTAGAGATGTCAAACTGGTCAGAGAAGAGAGGTCACCAGAAATAGTTCAAGATAAGATTCAGAAGAGCATATATGTTTTGTGGATACTGACTGTGAGAATTTTAGAATTGTCTCATATGATCAAGGAAGTAAAGAGAAAGATTTTTGCATTCAAGAGCTTGACCAACAGGGTCTCTGAACTATGTATTTTGATGGAGCTTGTTCAAAGGAAGGTTCTGGTGCTGGAGTTGTGTTTTTGTCTCCAGCAGGTAAGCTTCTGAAATTCTCCTTCCTGTTAAAGTTTGCCTGCACAAATAATATTTCAGAATATGAAGCTCTGCTACTAGGATTGAATGTTGCTTTGAAGCATGGGATTAAGATGCTAAAAGTGTATGGAGATTCAGAATTAATTGTCTCCCAAGTGAGAGATAAATATGCTTCAAAAAATAAAAGGTTAAAATAGTATAAGCATGCTGTATGGGATACAACTGAATTATTTGATGCTTTTTCAATAAATTAGATAGAAAGATCAAAGAATGTCATGGTAGACTTTTTAATTAATGTGGTCATAAGGCCAGATGATGTCACTCTGTCTGATGCTACAAATGTTGAAGTTAAAATTAGACTTGCAGTACCAGATAATATATGCAGTTGGCAGGGGTTTGATGATGATAGAGATTTGTTGAAGTTCCTACACTGCATAGATGAATATGAGAACCAGGAGATTGATTTTTAGAACTTTGTAGAAGTTGTGAATGGAAAAGAAACTCTTTTGGGGAAATATTGAAGTAATTCAACTTAAAACAAATAAAATCCCCAGAGGGCTAGTTGCTTTAGAAAGAGCATTTGACAATAGAGACCAGTTTCTTACAAAGGCATCTCCTACAAACAAGGATGACTTGGAGGAGATAAACTTGGGGACACACCATGCCCCCAAAAAGGTATATATTAGCAAACAGCTCAAGCCACACATCAAGAGTATGTTGATTGCATTATTGAAAAAATATAAGCATGTCTTTGCATGGTCATATGAGGACCTAAAAGCTAATAGAGAAGACTTATTTTAGCATGAGATTCCTTTGAAGCCTAGAGCTAAGCCATTCAGATAGAAATAGAGACCTATTAACCCAACTTTGGCTCCAAAAATGCAAGAAGAGCTTGTAAAGCTTAGGGAGGCTGGAATAATTGTGTCTATTAGACACTCAACTTGGGTGTCCAATCTTGTCCCAGTTAGAAAGAAAAATGGTGATATAAGACTTTGTGTGGACTTCTGAAATTTGAATGTATCTTCTTTAAAGGATAATTATCCACTGCCTAACATGGAGGCTATGTTGCAGAAAGTAACTGGTTGTGAGCTTTTATCCATGATGGATGGATTTTTAGGATATAATCAGATGAAGGTAAAAGAATCTGAACAATACAAGACTACCTTCACCACTCCATGGGGGACTTATGTATATGTAAGAATGCCATTTGGACTAACAAATGCAGGTGCTACATTTCAGAGGGCTATGGATGTTGCTTTTGTAGGATTGACTGACTCAATTTTGGCTGTATATCAGGATGATTTGACTACTTATTCAAAAAAAGAGGAGCAACATTGCATGCATCTAGAACAAATTTTTATTAGGGCATTGGAATATGGCATTTCACTTAACCCAAAGAAATGTACTTTTGGGGTAGTGGAAGGAAAACTATTGGGACACATTATTTCCAAGGATGGAGTCAGGATTGATCCTGAAAGGGTTGCTGCAATTGACAGAATTCAAATTCCTAAAACAGTGAAAGGCATTCAGTCTTTCTTTGGGCAGATTAACTTTGTTAGAAGATTCATTCCCAACTTTGCAGAAATTACAAAGGATATTTCTAAAATGTTGAAGAAGGATGCAACTATCAAATGGGAAAGTGAAGCAATTAGATCATTTCATAACATCAAAGAGGCTATAAAGATGGCTCCAGTGTTGAAATCTCCTAATTTTTCTAAGCCACTTTAGTTGTTCTCATTTTCCTCTTTTCACACTATTGTTGCATGTTTATTACAGAAAAATGAAGATGGTTTTGAGCAACCTATTACTTTCTTTAGCATGTCATTGCAGGCAGCCGAATTGAAATATGATATCATGGAAAAATAGGCATATGCATTGGTTAGGGCAGTCAAAAGCTTCAGGCCATACGTAGTAGGATCTTAGGTAATTGCCTGTGTACCCCATGCAGCAGTTAAAGACATTTTCACTTAGCAAGAAGTGACAGGAAGAAAATGTAGGTGGATTAACAAGTCACAAGAGTTCAACATTGAGATACAAATTAAAAAATTGGTAAGGGGACATGGTTTGGCTAAGATGATGACACAATCAAATTTGGAGTCATGCGAGGTAAATGTAGTTCAGGATGAAGTTGTTAACATGTCAAAATTTGGATGGTATAAGGATATTGTGTATTATTTGCAGAATTTGAATTGTCCTTCCCATCTCAGTGATAGTCAAAAAAGGACCTTAAAGTTACATGCTATCAAATACATCATTATTCAAGGATAATTATATTGGAAGAATCCCGATGGTGTACTACTTAGGTGTGTGGATGAAAATCAAGCTATGGATATTTTAAGTGAAATGCACAAAGGAGTGTGCAGTGGACACTACACTACCAAGACAACAGCTCACAAAACTCTTAGAGTAGATTATTGGTGGTCGACCCTTTTCTTAGATGCACAAAGGATGGTAAGAAAATGTGATCCATGTCAAAGGTTCTCAGGAAAAATTAAGTATGAAGGTGCATTACCCCTTAGAACTGTAACTGTGGAGGCTCCATTTCAGTAATGGGGAATTGATTTTATAGGGGAAATTTTAGAAAGATCAAGTGGAGGACATAGTTGGATTTTGGTAGCTACTGACTATTTTACTAAATAGATTGAAGCCATTCCAACTAAGAAAGCTACAAGTAGAGTGGTGATGGATTTCATTTTGGAGCACATTATTATTAGATTTGGAGTGCCAGTCAAAGTGGTCACAGATAATGCCATGTGTTTCAAATCTGGTGAGTTTGTTGATTTTTGTAACAACTATGGGATTAATTTGTCATATACATCACCATATCATCCACAAGGAAATGGTCAGGCAGAATCAAGTAACAGAAGCCTTATGAAAATCATCAAAAGGATGGTAGACAAGAACAAGAGGGCATGTAATTCAAAGCTAAAGATGGCACTATGGGCTGACCGGATGACAATGAAAAAAGCAATTGGAAGGTCACCTTTTGAGCTAGTGTATGGCACACTAGCTAAGGTACCTGTGAATAATCTCTTGCCAGTTTATAAATTCATACAAGAAAATGATGAAGAGATTGAGGACTCAATGAATGAGAGGATAAATCAACTAGTTGCATTGGATGAAATTAGAAGACAAGCACAGAAGACAAATATCAAGAAACAACAGAAAGTGAAATATTTGTTTGATAAAAGGGCTATAGAAAGGAGGTTTTAGATAAGTGACTTGGTCCTTATTTGGAATGCAAAGAGCCAAGATAAGGGAAAGCATGGTAAGTTTGAGCCCTTATGGATGGGCCCATATCAAATTAGCAATATTCATGGAGAAGATTCCTACTTTCTCCAGGCCCTAAATGGTGAACTACTGGAATTGCATGTGCATGATAATTTCCTTAAAACTTATTTCTCATGAATGAATATCTTGTGTGCACATTGTAAATTAGGTGTAAATAGTCTATACATATCTTGTATAGTCAGTGGTGTTTTGCGTTTTGCATTTTTCCAGGTCTGTCCTAGAGATCAGGAGTTCTCACCATGCCTGCAAGAGGCATGCATCCCCAGTTAGAGCTAGTGGTGGTGCCCACCTAGGGTTAGGGTTTTGAGTCAAGTTTGCAAGCCTATATTTTGTTCCCTCAAACCCTTGATGCCTTAGTTTTTATTTCCCCTTGGCCTCCTGCATTGTATCTTCTATTTTGTCGTTGACCTCCTGTAGTGGGTTCCCAGTCATTTAAGTTGTATTTTCATGCCTTAGCACTCGTAGGTTGACCGGCCCCTTTGCATTGCATTACCATTTTCTCCTGTCACACAAGAAAAGAAAGAAAAAATACTAAGTCCAAAAAACCTTTATGCGGTGGTGACATTGGTTGTATGCATCTTTGTATGTATATCGAGCTTGTATGTGATATTCGGGTGCAATTCTGGAGGTAAAAAGGTAGATTCCATCACAGATTCCTAGAATATTCTGTGCTTGTATGTGAAGGTTGCATGCATATTGTCATTGTATATTTGATATACAACGGGTAAGATACAACGGCCGGACTTCAAAAAGATTCAAATCGGGCTTGGCAGATGTACATACAACGGCAAGGTTGAAAAGTCAAAGGCATTCTTTTGTATCTTGCATTGTATGTATGTTCGACATACAATTGTTTCATACATACAAGTGAATGTACAAGTGAAATATGCAAAGTGGACGTGGCCAAAAATTTAACTATATTTGTGGAATGGATGAGATCCGCGGCTTGTATATTGAGATTGTATGTTCCCAATATACAATTGGACATACAACAAGCAGATACAAAGGTCAAGGTCAATGATCTTCAAGAGCATGGTGGGCCCACACAGTTGTATGTCCCAGATTGTATGTGTTATATACAATTCAATATACAAAGGCACACATACAAATCCCAGACGTGAAAGGAAAGTTTGTTATGACGGATAAGTGGTTGGGGTCCGCGGGTTGTATATTGCATGTTGTATATGCAATATACAAGGCAAAGATGCAAGTGAGGATATACAAGGCGGACCCGACCGGAAAATGTAAAACGGCAAACTCAAAGATGGGGTCTGCAGGTTGTATGTATATTGCATATGTATATGCACAATATACAATGAAATGTACAAAGAGGAAGATACAAAGCCCGGACCCGATGGCGATTGCAATTTGTTTTATAAAGACTTGGGGTCCACACCTTTGTATGCAGGTGATTGTGTGCATATACAATCTCATATACAACCCCATTTACAATCACAGATGCAAATGAAGATGCAATAGCTCATCAGCAAGACATTATCTATCGGCAGACACTTCCATGGTCAATCTGACGGCCAATGGCGATGTAATTTTTCAGCGATGACCAACCAACCAGATGCTGCCACATGTCCAAGTCAGTTGTATGCATATACAACTACATATGCAAAGGGCGAAAAGGTAAAAAGGGTTGTATGCATGCATAAGGTATTTTCACACTGTGAAAAGTCAAAGGAGAGAAATCTGCCTGCATGGCACGATTTCATTGGCTGATGACTTCTCAATGTGGGTGACTGGGATTGTCTAATCCAGTTAGTGATCTAAAGTCGTAGATCTCAGATATGAAGAAGGAAATCGAGGACCTGTTTCAAATGTTTAAAAGAGCGGGAGATTTGTATGTGTTCACAATTGCATTTCAAATGGAAAGAAACTTCAAAGCATGCAACTGCTGCACTTCCAGCCACGGGTAGGTAGGCCATTAATGACAGGTTTGCAAGAGGTATGGGTCGATGCATTGATAGGCCAACTACCATCTTAAATGAGAAAATCCCAGGCAGCTGCACGTATCCCAAGCTCAACGGCTCCTTCCCTCTCTTTCTCTCTGGTGCATTGAATGTTTTGGGTGCCATTTTGATGGTGCATTGTATCTGGCAAAATTTTGAAAGAATAATGTAATTAATGTTGAGTACATGTTCTTGCTATATAAGAGAACTATGTCACTCATTCTTGGTTGTTGAAGATCTGGCAAATTTTGGCGAAATAACAAGATACAATCTTACTAGTGGCTCTATTTTATATCTTGTGAGTTTATGAATCATGTGTTGAATGTTTTATGCATAGTCTTGTTGGTTTCATGTTGTTTTTTATATGAGAAATGCATTGTTGCATGTGTTCAGTTGTTTGTCTCCAAGTTGTGGGCATCTTTTCTTTTGAATCAAAATAGCTAAGGGTTATTTGGGATTCTGAGGCATGGATTTTCTATGTTGAATGTCTAATCTCTTACTTTTGTTCAAGGAACAAACTAAATGTTTTAGGTTAAGCATTGGGAAAGGTATGCTGCAATAGGGATATCATCAAGTATGAATGACTAAATACTCAGTCTTGGGAAGTATCTGTAAGGCAGACACTAAAGATTTCCCCTTGAAACTCAGTTATTGTTCCAACTTTATGGTAATCATTCACATGTGTATGTCTATTGACTCCGAGCCCTGAGATAGGCACCAGTCTAGTCTTGTCTTGAGGTTACAACCCAAAGTCCCAATCTTGCATCTAGATACCAAATACAAATTCAAACTTCAAATATAAACTTTTAGGACATTACAAGTAGTTTTAGGACTAAAATCCTCTGATTCACAACTGAGCATAAGGCCCAAAGCTAGCCCCTTTGCACTTAATTTATAGTTTTGGTTTATATAAGAGAGGATTTATCTGCTTTGTGTCAACATCCCAGCAAGTTCATAGATGCATTTCATGGATGTTGAATAGGGAATACCCCCTTGGTTCTGCAAAGCCTAAAGAAGGAGAGGAGATATTTATAGAGTCTATCTCCTATACTGTTGGCCCCTGGCCCAGAAATCTTGTTGATCAATGATGGCTACCTTGTAGGGATAACTGGGAAGCATCTAGTTTGGGAAAAAACCCAACACTACCAACCCTGCCAATTATCTAGAGACCATTGAATGTCCCTTTGAATGCACATGCATAGGCCACATATGAGGTCATGTGAAACATGTTGGTCTTTCCTCCTAGATTCCTTATGCTTTCATCTAGATTGTCACTAATAATCTTTGCCCACTAGGGTTTCTCATTAGTAGTCTCCACCATTCTCATAAGACCATACATCCAATCCTCAAAATATCCTGCATTTGGCCTTCCCCTCATTCGGCTAAGCATCACCATCATGTAATGATACTCAAGGGCAAAGTTGAATTTAAATAAATGCATAGGCAGCTTTGCAGAAGCTTTATATGTGCTATCACTAGCCCTCTATGAGAACATGATTTTTTTGCAATCCTTTTGGGTACTATTATATTTCTTGTTTAACTCTCCCAAATCTATTTTGCATACATGAGTTCCTTTTGGAAAATTGAAAGCTGAGGTGATGCCCTCGATTGAGAAGTCTGCATACACCCAGCCATGTTTTTCTACCTTCTTATTACAAACATTGTAATTATGAGCACATTCAACTACCAGATCGGTGGCCTCTGTTGCATAGGGAAATCCTCCAGTATGCCACATGCCTAAATTGTATATGTTGATAAGAAAGGGTTTCCCACTGCCCTTTTCTGATTGTGTCATTCATGCATCCATATCAGTGTTCCCTAAATGTGTATCATTTATTTGGCCATATTTGAATGATGTCCCCTCAGGTTGTATACCCATGGGCTTTAAGAACTCTGTGTCTAACCTATTTTTACAGACTGCCATTATATCCTGCAATAAAAACATATGTACGTCTTACCCTAACATGCCTTCGATTGAGAGTTAACAATTGCATAGGGAAATCATGATGTTTCTACTTTTAGAAAAGCATAATTCATACATCATCATACTAATTTACTCTGGTAAAAACCTGACATTTACCTATTTTTTATCCATAAACAACAAAAGAGGGTTTCATCATTACATACCTGATATTCACTACCTTTTAAACTATTTGATCCATATCAACATATGCATGTTCACTTTACAATTACCCTCCTCTATTTGTCGTTTGAATGTGCACCCCATTCCATTGCGTTCACAGGTTGCTGTAATGGCGTCTTAATCACACAGGAGCTCTGTAATTTCTTCTTAAATATGTGATAAGCTTAAAATGAACTCAAATTTGCATTTTAATCAGAAACACTGGCAAATTAGGGTGTAATTAATCTCAATTTGTTCACATCCATGGATCTACACCCCAATCTTTTGAGATTTTAAAAGGTGGTGCGATGTTATTTGAAATTTTGAATGTTCACCTACTGTTAGAATAGCATTTAATACAGGATCATCACATTCGCAAATGTTAGGGATATTAAGAAATATGCATGTTCCTTTGAATATGCCCATGACATAAGCATGACGATGGTCAACCGTTGACCAACAATCGAAAGATCGGGTCACTTTACGTTTGTTTACTATTATGATATTATGATATTATGATATGCTGACATGGATCGGTCGGTGTACCATGTGGCAACGTCCTATTGGTTCACAGAAATCTACGTGTTGTATGTCCCAAGAGTGGATAAGGGGATATTAAGAAATATCTAGATGTTTAATTAGCTAGGCAGAATATCCCCCCCTTGAAAATGAGGATGACGCCAACACTTTTACTAATATTTCAAATTTGTCTAGGAGGTGACGTCATCGTCATATTGGTGAAGATCAAGGATCTTAGTTAATGTGAAAGATATTAAGATTTGCCAAGTTGTATTACATTGGGTCAGGATATTAGCAAATATCTAGGATATTGAGAACGAGATGACTCTTTTAATGTCAGGGATCATGATGACATCATCATCATATCGGGTCTTCTTTGGAATGAAACAAGATGACGTTATCATCACATTAACGAAAATCAAGGATCTTAGTTAATGTGACGGATATTGAGAAATATGCTGATGTTTGGTATTTATGTTATACTTGAGGTAATCCCGCACATTAGTGAATATCAGGGATATTAAGAAATATGCACATTTAGGGAATGTGCATGGGTATTAATGGGTAGATGTTTCCTGAGTTCAAATTTGACATCTGCATATTAGCAAATATGTGGATATTGGGACTTTCCTTGTTAAAACCTATGTCCAAGATATTGGTGAATATTAGGGTTCTTAGTGAATGTGATGACCCTCTCATGAGAGACTAGTTTGACCAAACCTGCTTAAAATTTTGCACTCTTTCATCTGATGAGGTTTGTGGTAGAAAAATATGACATTGGCACTTAACTCTTTTTATGAGGTCCCTGCATGCACAGGGTGATATCCTGTCACTGCCTCTGACACTTAACTTTTACCATACTGCCCAAAACAAGGGAGCAAAAACCAGCCAAAAAAGTTGGGTCCCTGGTTTGCTAAGGAAAAATGGGGTGTGTTGTGTAACCAAACAACAATATGTTGCCATCAATGACAAAGGGGGAGATTGTTGCAAGTATGTACTAATCAGTGTTGCAATTGATGTCAACATGTTTGTGTTGTCATTGGTGTCAACTGTGTCTTCTGATGAAGTTTGTGTTGTTTAGTGTTGTTTGATTCAGTTGCTTTGCTAAAAGGTAGTTTGGATGCCTTGTATAGATGCTAAAAGTGTTGAGAATATGTCTATGTAGTTGGGTTTCCAAGTGCTTATGAGAAAATTTGAGCAATACTGAAAACAATGTGTTGAAGGAGTCTTCTAGCTTATAGTATACTGCTTGAGTTTTTGCTCTGCATTTCTTCTGTGTTGGAGATCTGAGTGTATGGTTTGGATATGTTGTTGAGAAGTGGTGTAAGATGCTAAATCTAGAATTTGGTGCTCTAGATCACTGTGAAGTGAAAGTTATGTTCACCAGTTTGAGAAAAGGATTTGATAGTGTTTCTGATTTGTGCAGAGGTGTCTAGGAGAAAAGTATTTTGCTCCACATTTCTCTGCAGAGTGGTTTCAGGTGTTGCAGTTTTGGATTTAAACCTATAAGGTCCTTATCTACCTTCTATCCAAAAGGTTTGTGGTATGATGCTTCAGAAAGCAAGTTATTGTGTAGAGGAGTTCGATAGTGTTGGTTGTGAGTAGACAGTGAGCCTTCTTCAAGTGAAAGTTGTTGTGGATGAATTTATTAATTTCTAGATGACCTCAAGTTGTTTGTAGATGTTTCCAAAATGTGTTAAAGCTCTGGGCATGGTCCAAAAGTTATGGTTGTGATCATGGAAGCGTGTGATGAAGAATCCCCTATGTTTACATCGTTTGGTTGACCTAGAAGTTTGTGCTGATTGAGGAGTTGATTTGATGATTATGTAAGTGTTGTGTAGCATGCTTGGATAGATTTGGGTCCAAGATAAGGCTTAGAGTGGTTTACCTTCATTCCTTTGCGTCATGGAATGTTTAGGTCCAGACCTATTTCAAATTTTGTATGTTTGCTGACCTTGGAGACTGTTTCAAGGATTGAAGATTGTGTTGCCGACCTTGAAGATTGTTTCAAGGACTGATGGTAATATAAATAAGTGTTAAGAGTTCATGTGTGCAGATGGAAGAGATGAAGTTTGTGATGTGAAGGTGTTAAAAGGGAAGTAAGAGCTTTCATGAGTTAGACAACTGGATGCAGTGAGCAGAAGGTGTCTACTATCTTTTGGTATAGATGTGAAGATGATGGTTGTTGTGCTTCATTCGAACTGAACCCATGCATGTGTTCGATGCAATTTTATCAGTGAACCTCTTCTTCTTTCTTCCTTCTTTTTTAGTGGGCAGTGAGTCCCTTGCAGTGAACATTCAATGTATGGCAATGAGCCTCTTGTAATTTGGTGTTGCTACTACTTTATATTGTGAGCTAATCCTCACCGTGGTTTTTCCCTTTTTGAGTTTTTCACGTAAAAATCTGGTGTTCTCTTGTGCATGGTGTTGATGTGGTTAAGTTTTTGTTATTTGATTTTCATGTTTAATCTTATAACAAATTAAGGGCCTAAGTAAACTAATGTGGATGTGATTATGCTTGTGAGGGTTTGAAATTTTTTATACAACTGATTCACCCCCCCCTCTCAGTTGTCTTGTGCCTTCAACAATATATATCTCTTCCTTCAAATCACCATGAAGGAAAGTTTTCTTCACATCGATTTGCTCAACTTCAAGATCTTACGCTGCAACAAATGATAATAAAAATATAATGGATGTCAACTTAGAAACAGGAGAAAAAATATCACCATAATCAATTCCCTCAACCTATGAATAACCATTCACAACCAATCTCACCTTGTACTTCTCAACACTGCCATCTGAACCAATTTTCTTCTTGAACACCCATTGCATCAAATGGGTTCACATCCATCAAGAAAAGGTACCAAATCCCATGTATTATTTTTCTTTATTTTCTTCTGTACACTCCTTTTAGAAATGTCCTAGTTTGCAGTTCTAACATAATACCTTGGAGTTACCAGGAAACTTAGATTTTCTCTTTAGATCTACCATGAACTGTAAGAGCCTCCTTAGTTGTTTTAGAAGTTTTTCTTTACATCTCTTTAGAAATTAATGATGTAACCACCTCATCCATCTTGAACATGGTGGTAGTACTCCTAGTGGCTATCACAAGGTGGTCCCATGAATCTGTCAAATAACATAGGAAAGTCATATAGGGTAAAAGTTCTGAACTGTGTCACACTTTATAAAGGAGTCAACCAACACATATATTTTTCCAACTTAAACAATGAAAAGTCATATGTATGTTTTGAACTTTAAAATGACATAAACTATGAAATGTAGGGATTTTAATGTAGTTTATGATGATAATTTTTAATTAAAAAAAAAAATTAGTTGGATATTTTTTATGAGTTTAATAGATGAATTTTAATTGCTGATTTTTTTTAAAAAAGTGACATCAATGGAATGTCAAAAAAAATAGTAAAATTAATTTTTTTCTTTTTTTTTCCTAATTAGACAACTCAAATATCTAGTGCATGAAACAAAAATTAATTTTTGATGACTAATTATGTTTTAATAATTTTTAAAGTCAAATTTAATCAAAATGATATAGTTTTCATGGGACATCAACTTTTGTACACTTTTTAATTTTTTTTTAAATACCCTCTTGGGGTATGTGCATGGAAATGGGGGACCAAAAGGGGGTCATAAGTGGACACTTTTTTTTGGAAAAAATAAAAAATGATCTTGCATGAGAAATTGAAGATAGTCACACTCAAAATTAGATGTGATAAGAACAAGTTTTGTAGTGCTCCAGGTCTAGTTTCAAAACTACTATTTTTTTCTAAAAATGGTGGAGATTAAGAGGTTCAATTAGGGGAGCACACAAAGTGCTCCTGTTTTTGTCAGAAAAATATAACAGTGTCTGGTGTGCTCCCTCTAAAATGTCAACTTTTTAAGTATTAGACAAATCACTTTAGTGGAAAATTAGCTAACACTATGTAGTTTATGCCTATTTGTTTGTTAATTTTTTTCTGAATAGATGATTTTTTTATGAATTTTCAAAGTGGACACATCTAGAAAAATGAAAATTTGAGCATGCTCCCCCCTAATATTTTTGAAAACTAATCAAAAACCAAATTTTTTTAATGTGTATAGAATTGAGTCTAGAATCTAAAAATATAATCAGTTTCAAATTTTGATAAACGTGTAAAAAATGACACCAGAAATACTAGACATAGTTTTTCTAAAAAAAAAAGAACACATTAGCAAAAGAACTTGAAGATGGAAACCTCAAAGTTATCATATTTTTGCAAAAAATATATGGTTAGAAAGCTAATAAAAAACTTGAAGTTGTCCTGGCATTATTTTGTATTGACATTGAAAAACGTGTAAACCATAGGGGGAGCATGCACGGTATTTGGTCAAATTTTCTAACTTTTATTAAAAACACATCCTTGGCATCCAAAAGGTACCTCTAATCCTTTGGTTTGGATGCCCAAGGCAAATCCAAGCCTTAGGGTTGGAATTTCCCAAAATAGTGAAAAATGTGATCATGTTTTAAAGTAGTTAAAATGAATTTTATGCATCTCTCTCTCTCTCTCTCTCTCTCTCTCTCTCTCTCTCTCTCTCTCTCTCTCTCTCTCTCTCTCTCTCTCTCTCTCTCTCTCTCTCACACACACACACACACATACCTCTAGAATCTTCTCCTTGTGCTATTTATGTGTGTTAGAACCTTGTTTCAAGTGATAGTTTTCCTACAAGAGGATTATCTTCAAAATAGCCCAAATATAGTAGAACAAATGGACTTCCCTTCAAAAATCCATAAATAAGACTCATCTTCCCTCATTTTGAACACATGAATTGCCAGTTTCTCACTTGATCACTATAATGTAGCTATTTTATCTAAAGGAGTGAGTATGTATAAGCCCATACTATATCAAATCATTATTGTTTCATCCCTTTAAATCTCTACAATAGTTTTCTTGAAGTTCATGGATAGGTAATTCTTTATCAATAGATAGCTATTTTCTATAGTTCTTCCACTATGTTGGCCTTTCATTCTTTCAAATCCCATTAAGATTTAGCCAAATTTCCCCTAATTTTTATTTTTCTCCCTCCCCTATCATTTATATTCATCTCTTTGTGTCCATTTGACTTCTTTTTCCACCTCCTCCCCTCTCTTTTTCACCTCCTAACCCTAGCTTTTCTAGTTTTCCTTTTCCTTTCTAATTTTCCCTTAGATCCCACCAATTTTTCCCTATATTACTATTTTCCACCTCTCTTGTTATCATTCTTACCATCCAATTAACTTTTATTTTGTCTTGTTTCCATTTCATCCTCCCAATTTATATCCTCATCTCTCTTTGCATGTCCTAGTTTTCTTGTTTTCATTTCCTTTGTCGATAAGGGAGAGGGACAGGGAGAGGGAGGGAGAGGGAGAGAGGGGGGAGATAGAAGGGAGAGAGAGGGAGATGGAGGAATTATAGGGGAGAGAGAGGGGAGATATAGGGAGAGGGAGAGGGAGAGGGAGAGGGAGAGGGAGAGTGAGAGGGAGAGGGAGAGGGAGAGGGAGAGGGGGGGAGAGATAGGGAGATAGAGAGTGAGGGAGATGTCCAGAGACATAGGGAGAAAGATTAAGAGGTAGAGGGATGATAGAGATAGGGAGATAGGGGAGAGATATGGAGATAGAGGTTTAGGGTTTAGGGAGAGATAGAAAGAGAGAGAAAGAGATAGAGAGATAGCTAGATAGAGGAATGAGAGAGAGAGAGAGCGGGTTACCGATAGGGAGATAGAGAGTGAGGGAGATGTCTAGAGACAAAAGGAGAGAGATTAAGAGGTAGAGCGATGATAGAGATAGAGAGATAGGGGAGAGATAGAGGTTTAGGGTTTAGGGGTTTTAGGTTTATGGTTTAGGGAGAGATGGGGATATATATATATAGAGAGAGAGAGATAATGTTTAGTGTTTAGGTTTAGGGTTTAGGGAGAGATAGAAGGGAGAGAGAGAGGGGGAAGATATAGGGAGATACAAAGTGAGGGATATGTCTAGAGACATAGGGAGAGAGAGATTGAGAGCTAGAAGGACAATAGAGATAGGGAGATAAAGTTTAGGGTTTAGGGGTTAGGGGTTAGTGTTAAGGGTTTAGGGTTTAGGGTTTAGGGGTTTAGGGTTTAGGGAAAGATAGAGAGAGAGAGATAGAGAGAGAGAGATCATGTTTAAGGTTTAGGGGTTAAGGGTTAGTGTTAGGGTTTAGGGTTTAGGGGTTAGGGTTTAGGGTGTAGGGAGAGATAGAAAGGGGGAGAGAGAGAGATAGAGAGAGAGAGGGGAGAGATAGGGAGATAGAAAGTGAGGTAGATGTCCAGAGACATAAGGAGAGAGATTGAGAGGTAGAGAGATGATAGGATAGGGAGATATGGGAGAGATAGGGAGATAGAGGTTTAGGGTTTCTCAGGTTTATGGTTTATGGGTTAGGGGTTAGGGTTTAGAGTTTAGGGGTTACTGTTGAGAGAGAGAGACAGAGAGTTTAGGGGTTCGGTTTAGGGTTTACGGGTTAGGGGTTAGGGTCTAGGGTTTAGGATTTATGGAGAGATAGAAAGGGAGAGAGAGGAGAGAGATAGGGAGATAGCAAGTGAGGGAGATGTCTAGAGACATAGGGAGAGAGATTGAGAGGTAGAGGGACAATAGAGATAGGGAGATAGAGGTTTAGGGTTTCTTAGGTTTAGGGGTTAGGGGTTAGGGGTTAGGGTTTTAGGGTTTAGGGAGAGATAGAAATAGAGAGAAAGAGATAGAGAGAAATAGATAGATAGAGGAACAAGAGAAGGGAGAGATAGGGAGATAGAGGGGGTGAGAGGGGGGAGAGGAAGAGGGAGAGGGAGAGAGACAGAGATGAAGACGGAGAGAGAGAGGGATAGAGTTACCATTTTAGCTAGTTTAAATTGCACCCGCGTTATAACATGAGTGCATTTTGAACTAGTTAAAATGATGACTAACATCTTGGAAAAAGGCATGTCACATGACTTTTGGTGAACATGCTCTATTTTTTCCCTGTTCTACACTTTTTCTGACATTGAAAGAGACTTGTCATGCTTTTGAGGTTCTCCCATCATTGGTTGACAAAATTGATACACTTTTTGTTCTTGTTTTGATGCACAAGATTCCAATTGCATGTTTTAAATTCAATTTGATATTGGAAACCAATTTTTTCATGTTTTGAGGGATTGGCACACTAGATTGAATAAATTAACTAGTTTTTTGTTTTACATTGACAAAAAACATTGTAATTGTGCATGTTTTGTATCATAACTTGATAAATTATCAAATATGTTTTGTGTTCTTTTGACCATTGTTTTAGAGTGATATAGAATTCAATACAATGCCAAGGAAATGAGAAAAACTCTAACACTGGAGGAGTGTGAAGCCGAGAATGAATGAAACAACTTCATGACAATAAGAAATTGAACTCCACAAATGAAGGTCAACCATCTTTACCGATTGAATTCGATGATGAAGCATCAAAGAGAGAAAGAATTGGAGAAACAAATGGAATGAAGGAAAAGACATCATGCAGGTAAGAAATCGAATGTGGGAGTTGAAGGTATGTCATCTTTGCCATCTCAAATTAATATTACAGAAAATGTTCAATCTCCAATTGAAAATGATGATGCATTTTAAAATGTTGTAGTAGATGATACACCAATTGATCAAGTGTTGAGTGACCAAAATTTATCTTGTGATTCAAGTTTTCCAATAAGAACACCTCCTAGAATTTTGTATAGAAAGCCTAAGTTTTTTATTGATATTGATGAGAATATTCTAAAACCGATGGTTGACAAGATTCATAAGTGTACTTGTAGAATAAATGTGAATAAGATATGGAACATGTTTTTTTGAAAACATAAGTGAAACTGGAAGACGTCAATTGTTTGTTGAGATGATGAAAAATCTTAAGTTTAGGCCAATCATGAAGGTTCTTGGCCTAAGAACATCAAGTGCTAATAGTGAAATCTATTGTAAGAAATCTAGTCAATGCATATCAAAGCATTGGTTCCACCTCACACACAAAAGATAGTAATGCTACATGACATGTCATTACATCAACTATTGTGAGAAATCAAATAGAGAAATTTTGCTTGATAATAAAAACAAGTCAAGCTCTAAAGATAAGTAGAAAAACATTGATGAAAGCCATTAGGAGGCATGAAAGAATTGAGGACCCAAATAGCAATGAACTATGGGCATTTTTTGGTAGTCTCCCATGAAAAGATAAAGCCATAGTTGAAGCCTTAAAATCCCTACTTGAGGAGTTTTGGAGAAATAGCACAAGGGTATTGTCAAAACCGTGAGCCACATCTAAAGCATTCTTTAGGTATGACTCAAACACAAATTTTCTCCAAATTTATAGCTAGTTATCCTCAAATTAAAATTAACTACATAAAGGTATTTTGAAATGGCAAAACCTTTTTATGTCAAAATTAATAACATGCACAACTTGTTGTTGTAGAGTTCACATGGAATTTTCTATGCATTTTGTGAAATAGTAGATGGAAAAATGTTTTATAAGACATCATGTTTGTATGGAACATTTGATAGTTGCGGTAGTTTGCAATGTTTGAGAACTTGTGTACACATGAGAATGCACATGCAATTGGAAATGAATTAGTACCTTTTGGAAAATATAAGACAATGGCATATAGTCTAAAAGATGGTAAAGAAGCAAAAAGGTGTGAATTGGTAAGTGAAGAAATACCATTATATGTATTTATACATATTTTTCAAGAAAAAGATAGTTTATGAGTATGCAAAGCATACACACAAAGCTCAATGGTTGGACTTGCAATTCAAGTTATGCAAGGACACATTTCATCTTCGTACAATCATGTCAATTGTAGACTTTGCAAAGAATTATACATTACAACCATAGAATGAGGTTCAATCACAATACTACAACTCCACTCAAGTTGCTATATTTATGCATATAGCATTCATTCATGCACCCGACAGTATAGAGGAAGACAAAAAGATATTAGGGGAGTATCATTTTTATATTAGTGATGATCACACATATTCTACATAATTTGTGCAAGGTTTCTTTTAGATGTTTTATGGTCATTTGAGTAGTAGGAACATCATGTTTGATCAACATATCATATGGTCAAATAATTATGCATCACAATTTAAGAATTCAAAAATGTTCTATTGGTTGAGTAGGATGCATTAATTTAGTGGTGTTCAACATTTATGGAATTTCTTTGAGGTTGGGCATGGAAAAGGGGAGGGTGATGGTGTTGAAGCATGTATTAAAAGAGCCTTAGCACGAAAAGAGTTAAAGTACAAGGATAGTGCAAAGTTGACAAATGCAGCATCCATCGTCAAATGGTGCAACTCTACAATGGGTCTAGGTAATGAAGGTAAGTCTACAGTTCGTAGATTCGTTTGGTTAATATAAGAAGCTAACATTGCAAAATATGAAGATTGTTGTATAGTGATAGGATTGAGTGATTTCCACTCTTTTAGAAGCTCAAATGCAACTTCATGGACTATTTATTTGAGGCTGATGGTATGTTTTTGTTCATCGTGTACGAATTTTTCTTGGAATGAGTGTGAGTCAAAAGAATGGGTCAATGAATGGCGTTGTAGATCTTTAAGCCCACTTCAGACGTATCAACTTCCAGGAGAACTACAACTCATGCAGATGGTATCATCAATTGACTTTGACCATATTTTAGATCTAGTTGAACCAAGTAATATATTACTTAATGAAAATCAATATAGGTTTTAGATTATGATGTAGTATTTTTTTATCATTTATTGAATTTTAATCTTTTTTGTGCAATTTAATATAGGGCATGTATATGCAGTTATTGAGGATGAAGATAATGATGAGGGATTGAATTATTATTTATGTCATTGTGTTGAGGAAAAAAAAGAAATTGAAAACCCCTGTCATAGATGGTGAAAACATTGAGTATCCTACAGGATCAGTGGTTGTTACTAGAACATGGCTTAGAAGGTATCCAGTGAAGAATTATGATGTGTGGTTGTTCCAGGACTTTGACACACCTAGGAAGATTCTTCATTATTCTAACCTTTTTATGGCATCAAATGTTCATTTGATAAAATATGGGGGTAGACCGTTGAATAGAAACTTGTGGAAAGTTTGTGAGTCTGACCATGAAGCAATACTTGACACCATAAAGAGTAGAGCAGATCCAGATGGCTCATTAGATTGGATTAGTGGAATGACACAAAGGTATGTTATATGTACAATTATTAAGTTTTGTGATTTGATTGCATTTTTCTTTTCTATCCTCATTTCTGATGCAGAGCACACAGTGGAAGCTCTCAAAACATATACTTTCTTCACTATCGGCACAACCATTCGCATCGGCGAACACTTGTAAACCTTAGCCAATGTGCCGATACTTCAACATTTGTATCTACTGAGAGATACATTCTTCAATGTACATTCCCACATGCATTTGCGATATACATTCACAATATACATTCAACCACACTCGTCGGCAGGACTCTCTTCATCGACAAATGCCTACAGACTCAGGCTAATGCACCAACTCTTCCTGATGACATACATTGTCAGTGTGACCTTCCTCGTCGGTGAACGCTTTGTATGTGCTTCTGATACATCGATAGAATAGCTTGTATATACTTTCACCGACTTGCGATCACCGGTTTCCTTCACCGTCATTGTTGGTCAACCTCTTGCATCTAACACAATGTATATGCGCAATGTATATTCTCAATATACATTTGAAACATGCATTCAGTGGGACCATTAACTTTCTTTGTATCATACGAAATGCACATTCACCACATACAACCACAATATTCACTTGCGAGATACACATGAACATACAATTGCGAGATACACATGAAATGACCCCCGACATACATTAGCGATATACACACAGAATATATACCCAGCGAGACAACATGAATCTTCGCCGATTAGAACCTACCCGTTTCTGCTACAATCTAACACATGACAAATGCTAGGATCTATCAATGCATCTTGTACGCAATCCTACAAACATGAATGAACAAAACAAAAAACACAAAAATGAACTGTACAGCCATTCCACCAATTTCGAAGAAATCTAACTGGTGGAATGGACTAAGAATCCATCTCAACCACAAAACAAAAATTCAACTGCACAGAGAAAAAACCTTAAGAATACAGAATGACAGGAAGATACACAACACAGAACAAGACTTTGTTTATTTTGTCTTTCCAAAAAAAGTACAAAAATAGATACTCTATTTTCCAATTGCATATCACACACCCTCTCCCCTTCTCGCTCTTCCACATACTTAACTAAAACCTGATCTTGGCCATTATCTTGCAATCTTGCAATGGTGGGAAGGCCAACCGTTTTAACCTTATCACAACTGATGACTTGTCACTAACTTCCCAACTAACACTTGGACATGCCCTTTGCAAGGCTTACAAACATGACTATTGTTTCTACATACCATAGTCCTTATTACATAAATGGTCTTCTAGGACCTTATTGAAAACAAAAAAATTGAACATCAGTCACAACATGTAATTGAATGCCTCATGGAGGCCACCTTGTGTTAGGTGCTCCTGCACCAATTTCACCTTCTATATTTTTGACATTTTTCTTACCTTCTTATATGTTCTCCTTGGTCCTAGTTGATTAGCTTCATTTGATCAAGCTAAGTCAAGTGGTTGCTCATGCCATTATGTTTTCTTGAAGGTTCTTTTCTGGATTGAGGTTGTATTTCATGTTTTCACCTAGTTTCTTGGCTTATGTGGGGAAATTTTGATGGTATTGTCTCATTTCATCATGTTGGTGTACTCATTTTGGCTAAATAGTGTAATTGCATTTGCATGTAGGATTTGAGTATGATGGAGGTAGGCATAATCCTTATGGAGTTGGTTTTGGAAGGAAAGTAAGGTAGGCATTAATCCTTATGCATCCCTAACCTAGCATGGTACGACTCTTATCTATGCTTGAAGGGTCTTGTTTTCTTGAAGGGTCATGTTTTGCTTGAAGGGTCATGTTTGCTTGAAGGGTCATGCCATTATTTCTTTTGGAGTCAACTTGATGATTGTTCCCATTTGTCTTGTAGGCCCTCAAGTTTTGAAGGTTTCATAGTACCAATGGTGGAATTCTTGGCCAAAATATCCTCTATGAGGCTTGGGAGCAGCCATGATTCTTCATGCATCATAGTGATAGGGGTTCCTTCAAAGATTGTTTTATCATGTTTTATTATGGTTTCATTCATGGAAACTAAAGTTACAAATTGTGTATCAAACTTATCTTTGCACCATGAAATCATAGAAGGATCTTATTGAGTTGGCTTTGTCATATCCTATGCGGAGGTTATGACCATGATATCATAATGTTACTATGAGTTTTAATGACAAGGGTTCCATCTTACAAACCCTCATGTGTTTCTTCACATTTGGTGCTAAGAATTGATAACCATTGAATATGATTTCATGTTTGATTAATTTAATGTTAAGTTTTTTTTATTGCCATGTCATTCTAAGAAAACATGTTATGAAACAAAACTACAAGTACTTGAGTAGACATACCATTACCTTTTTACTTGATTACTTAGAAGCTTTGATTGATTCTCATAAAAAACATTGGATCAAGTGAGAACACCTTTATAGTATGGTCATGCCGAAGAACCAACTATGAAACTTTTTCATCAATAGCCAAGTACAACACTTAGTTTAGTTTCATCTACTAGAAACGTGCTAGGAGTGAAATTTTTCATTCCATACATTGTGGGGTTGAACTAATAGTACCAACATATCAGGGTGGGTGGGTGAATGCTAAGAGAGGTATCTTTTCGGTAGCAAAGCCTCCTGGTCATTATCAGCGACATCAAATGGAGATAGTCTCTTAAGATCCCTAAGACAAAAAAAGGTGTCAAACTTTGGACCAACTGTTCTGTCAAACTTTGACACCTACGAATGTTTTCTTTGCATGTATAGGTGGATGTTAGGTCCACCTACAAACAATTGTCTTAGTTTTTTAAATCAATTTTGTTTGCCTATGGTGGCAAGGAATGAATTGTTCCAAAATGATTTAGCTTCATGCAGTGGAAAGGTGCTAGGAGTGAAATTTTGCATTCCACACCTCGTGGAGCTGAATGGACCATGTAAAAACATTGGGGTGGGTGGATAAATGCTAGGGGAGGTCTCGTTTTGTGTGCAAAGTGTCCCAGTCATTCTGGGCTACAGGCTTCCGACAAAGTCACTTAAGATCCCTAAGAGGAAAAAATTGCCAAACTTTGACATAGTAGTTCTTGAAATTCATGGCACTTAGGAATGTTCTGTTTGGACCTACAAGTGCACATTAGGTCCATCTATAAGAACCTCTCTTGGTTTTTGTCAACTCCAATCTATTTGATTGTGTCAAAATTAAATGTATTCTTGCAAAATGCATCAGTGGCAGTCAATATAACCTTGCCATCAACCATATTTTTTGTTCTGTGCCTCGTGGGGATGAATGGAATATGCCAACATGTCAGGGTGGGTGAGTAAATGCCAAGGTAGGTCTCATTTCATTTGCCAAGTGTCCTAGTCGTTCTGGGCTATAGGCTTCTGACAAAGTTACTTAAGATCCTAAAGAGCAAAAAATTGCCAACCTTTGATGGAGTAGTTCTCAGAATTCATGGCACTTGGGAATGTTCTGTTTGGACCTAAAGGTGCACATCAGGTCTATCTGCAATAACCTCTTTGATTTTTTGTCAACTCCAATTTGTTTGATCGTGCTGAAATTAAATGCATTCTTGCAAAATGCATCAGTGGCATTCAGCATAACTGTACCATAAGCCATATTTTTCGTTCTGTACCTCGTGTGGCCAAATGGACTGCACCAACATGTTTGGGTGCCTAAGTAAATACTAGGGGAGGTCTTGTTTCATGTGCCAAGTGTCCCAGTTGTTTCGAGCTACAGGCTTCCTGCAATGTCACTTAAGATCCCTAAGAGCAAAAAACTACCAAACTTTGATGGAGTAGTTCTCAAAATCTGTGGTACTTGGGAATGTTCCGTTTAGACCTACAAGTGCACATCAGGTCCATGCACAATAACCTCTCTCATTTTTTTTCAAATTAAATTTGTTTGACCGTGTCTTGAAATTAAATGCATTCTTGCAAAATACATTAGTGACATTCAACATAACCTTGCCATAAGCCATATTTTTCGTTTTGTGCCTCGTGGGACTGAATGGACTATGCTAACATGTCGGGGTGGGAGGATAAATGCTAGGGGAGGTATCATTTCATGCTCCAAGTGTCCTAGTCATTCCAGGCTATAGGTTTCTGGCAAAGTCACATAAGATCCCTAAGAGCAAAAAAGTTCCAAAATTTGAGGAAGCAGTTCTCAGAATTTGTGACACTTGGGAATGTTTTGTTTGGACCTATAGGTGCATGTTAGGTTTGTCCATAATAATCTCTTAGTTCTTGTCAACTTCAATCCATTTGACCATGCTGCCGATAAGGGCGTGGTTCGGTGGTTAAGTCGCTCGGTTGTAGTGATGGCCACCAGAGTTCAAACCCACGCTGGGCCAACGAGCTCGTAGGCTTTATGCCTTCGCTAGGCCAATGAGTTCGTGGGTTTGAAGTGTTCTTGTTAGGGGATGAGGTCCCCTATGTTGTGGCCTCACCAGTTCATTGCTCCGAGCAAAAGAATTTGTGTGGAGCCGGAGGGCGTGTCGCACCAGCGTCACCGGTCATGTTAAAAAGTTTACCAGGTGCATTATATTTTAAAAAAAATCCATTTGACCATGCCAAAATTAAATGTATTCTTGCAAAATGCATCAATGGCATTTAACATAACCTTGTCATAAGCCATATTTTTTATGCGCCTCGTGGGGCTGAATGGACTACGTCAACACATCAGGGTGGGTGGGTAAATGCTAGGGGAGGTCTCATTTCATGCGCCAAGTGTCCTAGTCATTCCAGGCTACAGGCTTCTGGTAAAGTCACTTAAGACCCTTAAGAGCAAAAAACTACCAAACTTTGATAGAGCAGTTCTCAGAATATGTTGCACTTGGGAATGTTTCGTTTGGACCTACAGGTGCATGTCAGGTCCATGCACAATAACCTCTCTTAATTTTTCTCAACTCCAATTTGTTCAACCGTGCCAAAATTAAATGGATTCTTGCAAAATGCATCAGTGGCATTTAGCATAACCTTGCCATAAGCCAATTTTTTCATTTTGCACCTCGTGGGGCTAAATGGAATGTGACAACACATTGGGTGGGTGGGTAAATGCTAGGGGAGGTCTCATTTTTTATGTCAAGCATCCCAGTCATTTCAGGATATAGGCTTCCGACAAAGTCACTTAAGATCCCTTACTGAAATCATGTAGCCCAAAATGACTGTGACACTTGGCACATGAAATGAGACCTCACCTAGCATTTACCCATCCATCATGATGTTTTGGTGTGGTCCATTCGGCCCCATGAGGTGTGGAATGAAAAATTTCTCCTAGCACCTTCCCACTGCATGAAACTGGAGCATTTTGGAACAATGTGTTCCTTGCCACCATAGGCAAACGAAATTGATTTAACAAAAATTGAGATAAGTATTTTTAGGTGGACTTAAGATCCACCTATACATGTGGTGCAGAGACCACCATAGTTAATTTTGACTTGTATGCTCACTAGGATCCTTAAATTTTGGATTTTATGCTCATTATGAGCCTAGGTGGAGTCATGTATTAATTTATTATTGTAATAAGGTCTGAGTTAGACCACTCTCTCTATTTTAGAAACCACTCCCTCTATTCTAGAAGTCAACTAGTAGTGGAACTCCAAATAGCATGTGCTATGCTTAGAAAAAAACAGTCTTGAGGCTAAAATTAGTGAAATTAGTGAGTTTTTTTTGCCTTTTTAGATAGGAAAAGAATCTTGCACGAAATAGTGATGAGTTTGGATTGTATTTATCCCCTGGAGGTCATGGAAAATAGATCATTGAAGTTGGAAAAGAGAAAATACAAAAAAGAAGATTGTTTGCTATTTTTTTTTCTGTGTAATTTGTTGCTCTTTGCTATAGTACTCACCCGTACAGCCCTTTCAAGGGCTCTCACATTTTGGATGTTGTAAATGAATGTTTTACCTTCATTTAAATCATATTAGGTGCCTTGATATTGCAGGAGAAAAGAGAGCAATTTGGCGTCCTAGTTTTGCTGTTTTGAAAAGGGTTTGGTAGGATTTTAGGAGTTTTATGGGGTTCTGACCCAAATCTTTGAGTTAGAGCCCCAAAATGGATTTTTTGGGTCTGTATAGGTATATTCTACAATGGGTTTTGTGTGCAAGTGCAGGGGAGCAGTCCAAGACAAGATTTGAGGAAGATTTGGCTTGATATCTCTATGTATTAAGCCATTGGTGATAGCTAGAAGAAGATTTAGTTGGAAAACTTGTTTCTAATGCCCATGGAGGTCCAAAACCTATTGAATCCATCCATTTGAAATCCATACTAACTTCTAGATTTGGTTAGAAAGTTCTAGGTCACTCTGGTAGGGTACTTCCTTTGTAAACCTAGGCCTAATTGCCCTTTGGAACAGCAGGTACAGTCATTTTTAGAGGCTTGTGTTCCAAAACAATGTACCCTACATGTCACATATGTTATATAGGGCCTTAATGTGTATCTAAAAAGCTAAAGAGTTCTAGGAGTTGTTTGGAAAGTTTTGGAGTTAAGCCCTCTAAACCGTATTTTTAGGGCTACAAGGAAGATAGGCCATTTGTGAAGGAACCTTGGGTAGGACAGCTTTCTAGGATCACTTATGAGTTTGGTAAGCTTCTGTTGGTCAAAAGAACATGTCTCATTCCCTCCTCAAGTGTTTACAATCATCTCATACATCCAAACCAAGTTAGGCTCATGAATGGAGGTTGTAGGTGTCATGATGTACAAGTTTGATGTCCTTCACTCCAAGATCAGTCACTCATGTTTGTGAGACTTGATAAATGTTCCCCTACTCTACATCAAGTGGTCTCAAAGCACAAGTTCTGATTTGGGAAAGTGTGAAGAAGAAGGAGTACAAAATGCCTCCTAAAAACAGTCCAGTCCTCACTAGAGAAGTGAGATTGATGAAGGAATCTCAAGGAGTCTTAACCAGACTTTCAGCCATTGAAGCAAACCTGAGAAGAGGTGGGGTCATTGAGGAAGATAGTGACCAAGAGTATGAGGGTGAGAATGTAGACCCTCAAGAGGGATCCAGTGAGACAGAGATGGATCCAGATGCAAAAAGGTTTATGAAGATGCTGCAGACTGTGAAAGGAGAAAGCACTGATGTCAAGATGGAGTTGCCCATGTATGAGGGTAAGATGAATAGTGAGGAGGTACTAGATTGGATTGATGCTTTAGATAACTACTTTGAGTACAAAGAGATGCCTGAAGAGAAGAAAGTCAAACTGGCAAAGACCAAGTTGAAGGGAGCAGCACTGACATGGTGGAACTATGTTCAGTCAGAGAGAATAAGACAAGGAAAAACCAAAATTAGTTCATGGGATCGGATGGTGTCCAAGGTGAAGGGTCAATTCCTTCCAAAAGATTATGCCATTCAAACATTCAAAAGGTTGCAAAACTTGAAACAGAAAGAGATGGATGTAATGGCCTGCATAGAGGAGTTTCATAAGCTCAGTATAAGAACTAGCCATAATGAGGATGAAGTTGAGAAGACTGCTAGATACATGAATGGGCTTAGGATCAATATCCAAGATGAACTAAGTCTTACTACACCCAGGAATGTAGAAGAATGCTTCCAATTGGCAGTAAGAGCTGAGGAGAAGATCAAGAGGAAACAAGAACAAAATGGAAGGGGTAGAGGAAAGAACTTTAGAGGAAGAGGAAACTTTGGTGGAAGAGGACAAAAGCAGCAAGGAGAAACAAATGATAGCAACAAGGAGAACCATGAACCAAGAGGAGAGTCAAGTGAAAGAGGCATCTTTAGATGAAGGAGATCAAATAGTAGAGGCAGGTTTGGAGGCCATGGTAGAGGGTCAAGCACCTTCACAGGCAAGTGCTATAACTGTAATCAAGCTGGACATCCTGCATTCAAATGCCCAGACAAACAAGCCTCAAGTTCACATGGAGGTGATAGAAGAGTCCACATAGTGCAAGAGGAGGACCAAGAGAGTGTAAACTCACATTCTGTGCATGTAGGCCCAGAGGTAGGAGAATCCTTAATGATAAGAAGGACATTGTTGAAGGTACCATCAGCCAAAGAGCCTCCACAGAGAAAGGCTTTGTTTAGAACACTCTGCAAAGCACAAGGAAAAGTATGTAAGGTGATTGTTGATTCTCGTTCTATTGACAATCTTGTCTCTGGAAATGGTAGAAAAGTTGATGATAAATAAGATTCCTCACTCTACACCCTACAAGGTATCATGGCTCAACAAGGGTCAGCAAGTACTTGTGAATGAACAAGCTTGGGTGGAGTTCAACATTGGTGGCTACAAGGACAAGATATTGTGTGATATCATCCCTATGGATGTATGCCATCTACTTTTAGGCAGACCATGGCAATTTGACCGAAAGGCCAAGCATGATGGAGAAGATAATACATGCATGATTGTGAAGGATGGGGTGACCTACAATCTTACACAAAAAAACGAAGATAGTGTAGCAATCCATGAAGGACCAAGTGTGATGATGGTGAAAGAGAGAGTTTTTGAAGACACTGAAAGAAGAAAAGGTAGGATATGCCATCATTGGCAAGCTTATATCAGCCAAGGCAAAAATAGAGGTAGAAAAGATACTAGAGGAGGTGCAGGTCCTCTTGGACAAGTATGAAGACATAGTGGTGAAAGACCTACCAAGTTCACTACCTCCTGTCAGGGATGTAAGCCATCATATTGATCTCATACCTGGTGCAAGTTTGCCAAATAAGGCAGCATACAAGATGACACCAGAACAAAATGAAGAGGTCAAAAATTAGATCCAAGAGCTATTGGACAAAGGGCTAATCAAGGAGAGTTTGAGTCCCTGTGTTGTTCCAACTGTCCTAGCACCTAAGAAGGGTGGAGAATGGAGACTTTGCATTGATTCCAGAGACATCAATAGGATAACCATCAAGTATAGATTTCCAATACCTCGGATAGAAGATCTAATGGATAGTTTGGGTGATGCATGTTACTTTTCTAAGATAGATTTAAAGAGTAGTTATCATCAAATAAGGATAAGAGAGGGTGATGAATGGAAAATAGCATTCAAGACAAATGAAGATCTTTATGAATGGCTAGTTATGCCTTTTGGGTTATCAAATGCCCCAAGTAGATTTATGAGACTCATGAATGAAGTCTTGAAGCATTTCATAGGCAAATTTGTGGTGGTCTATCTAGATGACATTCTTGTGTACAGCAAAACCAAAGAAGAACACTTGTAGCACTTGGACATGGTGTTGAAGAGATTGAATGAGGAGAAGCTAATGATCAACCTCAAGAAGTGTGAATTCATGAAAGAGGAGCTTGTCTATCTTGGGTTTGTGATATCCAAAGGTACAATAAAGATGGATCCATCCAAGGTAGAAGCCATACTCAGCTGGCAACTCCTAAAACAGCAGCAGAGGTAAGAAGTTTCCATGGTTTGGCCACATTTTATAGAAAGTTTATCAAGAATTTCAGTCACATTTGTTCTCCTATTCTGGATACTATCAAAGGAGATAAGAAGAGAAAGTTTCAATGGACGGAGGAAGCTAAGAAAAGCTTTGAATACTTGAAGACAAGGTGGCTCAACAACCTATTCTTGCACTCCCTGATTTCAACAAGGTGTTCATAATTGAATGTGATGCAAGTGGATATGCCATAGGTGCAGTCCTGAGTCAAGACGGGAGACCGGTTGCATTCTTCAGTGAAAAACTCAATGAAGCCAAGAGGAAGTACTCTTCCTATGACCTTGAACTCTATGCTATGGTATAGTCACTCAAGAAGTGGAGGCACTATCTATTGCCTAAGGAGTTTATTGTCTTCACGGACAACCATGCTTTAAGTTTCTTGAACAACCAAGATAAGCTAAGTCACAGACACATGAAGTGGATGGAGTATATGTAGGCCTACACATTCACCATCAAACACAAGAAAGGACAAGCAAATAAAGTTGTTGATGCTTTGAGTAGAAGGTCCATGATGGTGCAGGAGATCAAGTTGCAAAGTGTAGGTATTGAAGCACTCAAAGGTATGTATGAGAATGATGAAGATTTCAGTACTATTTTTGCTGTTTGTAATCAGTCCCAAGATGTTTTTCACAATGAATTTTCTGAGTTTATGGTACAAGATGGTCTACTGTTCAAGGGAGCTTAGTTGTGTGTGCCAAGATACTCCATGAGAGCAAATTTGATCAAGGAAAAACACTGTGGCAGCCTGAGTGGTCATTTTGGTTATGACAAAACTTTGGAGCAGGTCAAGAGGTTTTATCATTGGCCTAGGCTGCATAATGACATGAAGAAGTTTGTGGAGAGTTGTGTGATATGCCAGAGGGCTAAAGGATCAAGTTCTAATGCAGGTTTATATAAGCCTTTACCAATACCCAATCAGCCATGGGAGTCTATCAGCATGGACTTTGTTCTAGGTCTTCCCAAGACACAAAGAGGTTATGATAGCATTTTTGTTGTTGTAGATAGATTTAGTAAGATGGCACATTTCATTGCTTGTAAGTCCACTAATGATGCCTCTCATATTGCTGGTCTATTCTTCAAGGAAATTGTAAGAATCCATAGATTGCCTTTGACAATAGTGTCTGACAGAGATTCCAAGTTCATTGGTCACTTTTGGAGAACTTTGTGGAAGAAGCTGGGAACAAATCTAACTTTTAGTTCTGCCTACCATCCCCAAATAGATGGGCAAACTAAGGTTGTAAATAGGTCTTTGGGAAACCTATTAAGGTGCCTAACAAAGGAGCATAATCAGTCATGGGATCTACTGCTGCCCCAAGCTGAATATGCCTACAATGACTCGGTTAACAGGAGCATTGGAAGAACACCCTTTGAAGTAGTGTATGGTATGAAGCCAAGAGGCATTTATGAGCTGAGAGACTTAAGGGGAGTAGACAATAGGAGTGCACAAGGAGAAGACTTTGCCATAGCCATGAAGGAGATACATCACCAAGTAAGAGAAACTCTTGAAAAGAGTGTTGCCAAGTACAAGGAGAAGGCTAATCTAAAAAGAAGAGATGTTCAATACAAAGTAGGTGACATGGTGTTGGCTCATTTGAGGAAGGAGAGACTGCCCAAGGGTAGATATATAAAGCTGATGATGAAGAAGATAGGACCTTGCAAGGTGGTCCACAAGTTTGGTTAGAATGCCTATGAGATAGAACTCCCTCCTGGAGTTGCTATCTCCCCCATTTTCAATGTTGCAGACATGTATCCTTTCAAAGGATCTAATGTTGCAGATGAAGAAGCTGAAGATGTTGTTGATGAGTATTGGATAAGGGATCTCCCACCTAGTCAGCCAGTGAAGCTTGAAACTATCTTGGACACAAGAGAGGTTAAGAGGACAAGAAACAAAGTCTATAATGAACATTTGGTGAAATGGCATGGTTTGCCAATTGAAGATGCTACATGGATGATAGAAGAGGATATCAAACAGCATGGAGCCTCTATCCAAGAGCTCATTTCATCAGGAGATTGAAATCTTTTTACTCCGGTTGTATGGTGCAGAGACCACCATAGTTAATTTTGACTTGTATGCTCACTAGGAGCCTTAAATTTTAGATTTTATGCTCATTATGAGCCTAGGTGGAGTCATGTATTAATTTATTATTGTAATAAGGTCTAAGTTAGACCACTCTCTCTATTTTAGAAACCACTCCCTCTATTCTAGAAGTCAACTAGTAGTGGAACTCCAAATAGCATGTGCTATGTTTGGAAAAAAACAGTCTTGAGGCTAAAATTAGTGAAATTAGTGAGTTTTTTTTACCTTTTTAGATAGGAAAAGAATCTTGCACTAAATAGTGATGAGTTTGGATTGTATTTATCCCCTAGAGGTTGTGGAAAATAGACCATTGAAGTTGGAAAAGAGAAAATACAAAAAAGAAGACTGTTTGCTATTTTTTTTGTGTAATTTGCTTCTCTTTGCTATAATACTCACCCGTACAGCCATTTCAAGGGCTCTCACATTTTGGATGTTGTAAATGAATGGTTTACATTTTATTTAAATCATATTAGGTGTGTTGATATTGCAGGAGAAGAGAGAACAATTTGTTGTCCCAGTTTTGCTGTTTTGAAAAGGGTTTGGTAGGATTTTAGGAGTTTTATGGGGTTCTGACCCAAATCTTTGAGTTAGAGCCCCAAAATGGATTTTTTGGGTCTATATAGGTATATTCTACAATGGGTTTTGTGTGCAGGTGCAAGGGAGCAGTCCAAGACAAGATTTGAGGAAGATTTGGCTTGATATCTCTATGTATTAAGCCATTGGTGATAGCTAGAGGAAGATTTAGTTGGAAAACTTGTTTCTAATACCCATGGAGGTCCAAAACCTATTGAATCCATCCATTTGAAATCCATACTAACTTCTGGATTTGGTTAGAAAGTTCTGGGTCACTCTGGTAGGGTACTTCCTTTGTAAACCTAGGCCTAATTGCCCCTTGGAACAGCAAGTACAGTCATTGTTAGAGGCTTGTGTTCCGAAACAATGTACCCTACATGTCACATATATTATAGAGGGCCTTAATGGGTATCTAAAAAGATAAATAGTTCTAAGAGTTGTTTGGAAAGTTTTGGAGTTAAGCCCTCTAAACCGTATTTTTAGGGCTACAAGGAAGATAGGCCATTTGTGAAGGCACCTTGGGTACGACAACTTTCTAGGATAACTTATGAGTTTGGTAAGCTTATGTTGGTCAAAATAACATGTCTCATGCCCTCCTCGAGTGTTGACAATCATCTCATACATCCAAACCAAGTTAGGCTCATGAATGGAGGTTGTAGGTGTCATGATGTGCAAGTTTGTTGTCCTTCACTCCAACATCAGTCACTCATGTTTGTGAGACTTGATAAGTGTTCCCCTGCTCTGTATCAACATGCAAAGAAGATGTTCATAGATTTCACAGTTTGACAGAACAACCAGTCTAAAGTTTGACACCTTTTTTGTCTTAGGGCTCTTAAGAGACTGTCTCTGTCTGATGTGACCAAGAGGCTTCACCACTGAAAATACACCTCCCCTAGCATTCACCTTCCCACCCTGATGTGTTGGCATAGTTAATTTAACCCCACGAGGTATGGAATGCAAAACTTCACTCCTATCACCTTTCTAGTTGAGGAAACTAAACTAAAAGCTATGTTGTAATCTCCATTTTTAGGTATTTCCTCTACTCTCCTTAGGTTGATATGGTGTTCTCACTTGATCCAATTTGTTCTAGGACATTAATCAAAGGTCTCCTCTAATGTGTTCCGCAATGTGTTGTAGTTGTAACTACCCTGGTAGACATGTATGCAAAGTGGCGGGTGTAAAGCAAATGTAGAAAGGTGAAATGAGGATATGTGAATCATGCCAAACGTGTCTCCCTCTCTATGTATTTCTCTCTTCCTTTCTTCCTCATTTTTTTGTGTCCATAACCCATATAGAAGATGAAATGAGAGTATGCTAGACCTATAGAAGGTGAAATGAGGATATAATAGCAAACATGTGTTAAACTATGTCTCTCTCCCTATGTGTTAAAGTACATTGGTCACTAATGTAGGTTTATAGAATGTGGGTAAGAATTCCATCTTTTGTTGTACATGTTCTAAGCCATGTATGATAAGAAGAAAAAGTGTATTTTGTTACATTTGCATGAGAAAGTAGGGGATGAAGCATGTATAGGTAACATGGGATGAGACTATGGTATGATAGTAGAATGTTGTATCACATGCATACTTATTGTCTAAGAGCATGTACAACACCAACAAGTTCATTTGGGTGTTGCAAGTATGTAGTATCCATAGTTGCATGAAGTAGTAACAAGTTGGGAAACATGTACAACACTATTGCATGTTTTGGGGTGTTATATCATATGTATACTTGTTGTTAAGAGCATATACAACTTGTAGTGGTTTGTTGTCACATGTTGTAAGCCATGTATGTGAAGATGAAAACATAGTTTATCCATTTTCATGAGAAAGTAAGGGATATAACATGTATTGATGACATGAGCAACAATACTACATATTCTTAAGTGTTGTAAATATGCATCTTGTTATTTCATCATGTTGTGCTTCATTATAGCATGAATAAAGGATATATGAATTTTGTTAGATGTTGTATTTGTAGCTTCCCTTGTAGACATGTATGCAAAGTGTGGAAGCATAGACAAGGAATGTGAACTATTTGACATGACACCTCAAAGAGGTGCCATCTCATGGAATGCAATGATAACAAGATATGCACAAAATGGATTTTTTGAAAAAGGTTTAGAAACTTTCAAACAAATGCAATTGGCATGTGTAAAGCCAAATTCCATAACCTTTGCAAGCATCTTACCTACCTATGCCAAATTAGGATATTTGGAACAGGGTATGGACAACCATCAAAGAATAAAGGATATAGCAATTTTTTCAGATGTTGTATTTGCAGTTGCCCTTGTAGACATGTATGCAAAGTGTGGAAGCATAGACAATGCACGTGAAATGTTTGACATGATGCCTCAAAGAAATGTTGTCTCATGGAATGCAATGATTGCAAGATATGCACAAAATGGATATTTTGATAAGGCTTTAAACAAACTTTCAAGCAAATGCAATTGGTGGGTGTAAATCCTAATTCCACAACCTTATCCATCATCCTCCTTGCCTACATGCCAAAATGGGGTCTTCAAAATAGGGTATGGATATCCATCAAAGCATAAAGGATATGGTAATTTTTTTAGATGTTGTAGTTGTAACTGCCTTGGGAGACATGTACATGAAAAGTGTGGAAGCATAGACAAGGCATGTGAATTATTTGACATGACACCTCAAAGAGGTGCCATCTCATGGAATGCAATGATTGCAAGATATGCACAAAATGGATTTTTTGAAAAGGCTTTAGAAACTTTTAAGCAAATGCAATTGGCACGTGTAAAGCCAAATTCCATAACCTTTGCAAGCATCTTCCCTGCCTATGCCAAATTAGGATCTTTGGAATAGGGTATGGACAACCATCAAAGAATAAAGGATATAGGAATTTTTTTAGATGTTGTATTTGCAGTTGCCCTTGTAGACATGTATGCAAAGTGTGGAAGAATAGACAAGGCATGTGAACTATTTGACATGACACCTCAAAGAGATGCCATCTCATGGAATGCAATGATTGCAAGATATGCACAAAATGGATTTTTTGAAAAGACTTTAGAAACTTTCAAGCAAATTCAATTGGCATGTGTAAAGCCAAATTCCATAACTGTTGCAAGAATCCTCCCTACCTGTGCCAAATTAGGATCTTTGGAACAGGGTATGGACAACCATCAAAGAATAAAGGATATAGGGCTTTTTTCAGATGTTATATTTGCAGCTACCCTTGTAGACATGTGTACGAAGTGTGGAATCATAGACAAGGCATGTGAACTATTTGACATGACACCTCAAAGAGATGCCATCTCATGGAATGCAATGATTGCAAGATATGCAAAAAATGGATTTTTTGAAAAGGCTTTAAAGAAAAGTTCAAGCAAATGCAATTGGCATGTGTAAAGCCAAATTCCATAACCTTTGCAAGCATCCTCCCTGCCTGTGCCAAATTAGGATCTTTGGAATAGGTTATGGACAACCATCAAAGAACAAAGGATATATGAATTTTGTTAGATTTTGTATTTGCAGCTTCCCTTGTAGACATGTATGCAAAGTGTGGAAGCATAGGCAATGCATGTGAACTATTTGACATGATGCCTCAAAGAGATTCTGTCTCATGGAATGCAATGATTGCAAGATACACACAAAATGGATTTTTTCATAAGGCTTTAGAAAATTTCAAGAAAATGCAATTGGCACGTGTAAAGCCAAATTCCATAACCTTTGCAAGCATCCTCCCTGCTTGTGCATAATTAGGATCTTTGGAATAGGGTATGGACAACCATAAAAGAATAAAGGATATAGGAATTTTGCTAGATGTTGTATTTGTAGCTTCCCTTTTAGACATGTATGCAAAGTGTGGAAGCATAGGCAATGCACGTGAACTATTTGACATGATGCCTCAAAGAAATGATGTCTCACATGGAATGCAATGATTGCAAGATAAGCACAAAATGGATTTTTTGATAAGGCTTTAAGAAAATTTCAAGCAAATGCAACTGGTGGGTGTAAAACCAAATTCCACGACCTTACCTAGCATCCTCCTTGCCTATGCCAAAATGAGATCTTCAGAACAAGGTTTGGACATCCATCAAAGCATAAAGGATATGAGAATTTTGTCAAATGTTGTAGTTGCAACAACCTTGGGAGTCATGTATGCAAAGTGTGGAAGCATAGAAAAGGCACGTGAATTGTTTGACACGATGCCTTAATGGAATGCAGTCTCATGGAATGAAATGATTGCAAGATATGCACAAAATGTATTTTGCAAGGATGTTGTCAACATATTTGAATTAATCAAACACTTTGGAACATATATTAAACTATAATTGAGCATAATTTCATTTCATGGAAATATTGAAGAACACGTACACAATATCAAAACTTTTAAGCATGAAACATTATCTATCATGTAACCATAATTGATCATCATATTATATATAATGTAAAATCTCATATATACATAATGTCATGAAAATACCATATAGTGTATATATCAAGCCATATAGGCATGTACAAATAAATCCATACAAGCATATACAACGATATACATCTGTAAGATACAAAAGTATGTTTACAAAGCCAAATAGGCATATGTAACAAAATGTCTCAAAATCAAATTTCCTATGGACTACTATCAAACAATCGACAGCCCTTGCTTATCTATGAAGATGGAGAATCAGTTAATAACTCATCCTCTCTCACCCGTCAACTAGACCTCCTCGATAGATATTTTTTAAGAGCCACTTGTTAATAAAATCAAACAATATCCACATTAATATAGAAAATATTCAAAATATATAACATGACATATGTAATCAATCACTTACCGCTATCTAGTGATCCCTCTTGATCATTTTTTTCTCTCTTCATTTGTAGCTAGATGGATTGGAGTTGTGACCTCTTGTGAGAAGCATGAAGAAGAAAAATTGACTAAACATCAATATCATTTATGTACATTAAATGATGTCAAGATAAAACAAGAAATACAAAATGACATTTACATGTTACTAGCTCATACCTTGATCAAAGGATTTGCAAACAAAATAGTTGTAGCAATGCCCACCTCTGCTGACTGACGAAGATGAGGAGAATTATTTGCCATATTTGTCAACATCTAAAAATAGAGTTCAAGGTTATTTGACCAAAATAATACATAACATTATTTAGAATTAATAATGATTAGAAATGGTAAAATTTACCACAGTGAAATTGCCTCTGTATGGGGACTAAGGAAATACTTGTAATGGTAAAGCTCCAACATCCACATGTTCATCATCAAATTGTCACTAAAAAAGATTACCATTTATAAATGATAAAAAGTTTACATGTACTATATTTATGATCTTGTGATAAAAATTACATACATGTCGATTGGATCTCCTCTCATAACCCTGTACTGGATGGATAAAAGACACAGGATGAATACGTTGACCCTAGAATTTTATTGTGCAGACAATTACATACATTATTTTTGACTTATAATATATATTCATTCATTAATTAGAGATTTCAAATACAAACATATTAAATTGTAGAACCTTCTAAAAAATTACCTGGGCATCAGTACCAAACCTATCCTACAAGATCTCATCTATGAGTGCAATATCATCCAATAAGGATGTCTCCATCACCTGTTGTCGCCCCTGCCTCGCATGGTCCTGACACTCTACAGAATCATCTAGAATGTCTACACAGGGAGCATCGTGGGTCCCATAATCACACAAATCCCCACATGATCCACAAAGATGTGGGGACTGACGACGCCTACTTCTCTTGCCCTCATCAGCTTGGGTAAGATCGCCACCATGTTGTGCCAAAGACTGGGTGAGGGAACTCAAAGAATGTAGTGTCTCCACCTCAACACTCTCCTTTAAAGTTGAAGGGAGTGATATATTTTGTGGCCTCATGAGGGGTCTAGGTGGACAGTTCTGGTCATGATTTGCCCCATGTCTATTTTGTGCAGAGCCAGCACCTTTGCCCTGGAACTCCTAAATATCGAAGTAGTTCTAGGAATCTTGTTGAGGACGAACTCACAATAGAGTTTCCTCAAAAAAATTATGGGACCTCATTGTTATTATAGGGAAGGTCATCAAAAACCATATACCATCTCTCCCAAAAGTTTTGGGATATACAATTGTGCACACACCAATTAATCAAGAATCATTTGCAACTCTCATGTAGTGGTTGATTAGTATTAGGATTGATAAAAAGTGCACATAATTCAAATTTCATTTTTTTTTTGTCTTTAACTTGTATGTAAGATAATTTGTTAGCATAGAATTAGCATAGAATCACCAACACCTCTCCCTATATAGTCTTTCCATTTGGTGATTTGTTTTTTCACTGAGTCAATATGAGAAATAATGACCTCTAATGAATTGGCAAGGTCTCTCCTAAGATCAATGCTTGCATTTGGAGTTTTTAATGTTTGAACTAAGGATTCAAGTTGTATTTTGTTTTCTTGGATTTTCCCTAAATAATTTTCTCGTGTGTCACGTGGATGGTGAGGACACAAAGGCAGGGTTTGAGGAGGGTTTTGAGGCTCCTCCTCACATGGAATTTGATCCCCTATATTCTGATTTTGCACTAGTTCGTTAACTGAAAAATGAAAATAGAAATTCAATTCATTTTGAAATGTATAAAAATGATAAAAACCCTACCTGCTTCTTTTTGTTGAGTTTGTTGCGCTCATCCACGATGGAAATGGTAATGCGACATCCTACTCGATGGAGTTCTTCAATTTTTCCAAAACATGTTCATGTTAAAACCCTACTTGCGTTTTCATATGCTCTTGAAAATCACTGTGAAACAATGAGGCCGCGGGTCTCTATTTTTTATTATATTTAGCAGATGATAACATGATCATGTTATTGTTGCAAATATGTGCCTAATCAGTGTTGTCATTGATGTCAACATATCCTTGTTGTCATTGGTGTCAACTGTATCTTATTCTATTACTTGTTTAGAAGACTTGTATGTTGAGGATATTGAGAAAATTAGCCTCTGGAAGAAACAGTGAAGAAAGTGTAGTTCAGTAAAGTAGATTGCTTAGTATTTATAGTAAGACAAATATCAGAGTTTGCGGACCAAATGGTTGTGTAGAGGATAGTTTGAAGTTGCTCCAATCAAGATTTGAGAGGTTCGCATGAAGGATTGGTGAAGTTATGGCCATCTAAGTAGAATCAGGTTTTGCAGTTGTTCAGAGGTGACAGAGTGGCAGGAATTTGGTCACTTGATTGCTCCGCATTGGGATATTATGGTCTACAAATCTAGAGGTATGTTTGGGATGTTGGTGTGTATCCTCAACTCAAGTGGTTCGTGGTTTGGAGGTCCACAAGCAATCTTTCTAGTGTGACAGTCATGACAGTTGGTGTTCTTAAGTTCCTGGATGAAGATACAAGTGTTTTTGGTGATTTGAGGTGATGCGGTTGTTCTTGTTGATTTCATTATGCTTGTGGTGGTCTCTAGATCGTGTGCCTATTGTGTTGGTGGTCTGCATTGAGGATTGAGCTAGTAGTTGAAGATTTCTCCTTGAGTGTTGTTGTTCTTTCCAGTCTTGGCCGAACGGATGCTTGGTGCGTGTTGTGGATGATCTACCAAGAGTTCTATGGAGTGTGGCATGTTGTTTGAGGGAGATTCAAGTCCCAGCTGTGTTTGGCCGATAGTATGATGGTTCACATAAAGTATTTTAAGTCTTGTGATTGGAATTGCTTGTAATGCCTATCTTGGAGAATGTTTTAGATAGATGATTGTAAGGCCGACTTTGATGTTCATTCCAAAGTTGATGACATGTATAAATAAGTGTTGTGAAGTCGTGGAAATGTGGGGATGTAAGAGAAGATGTGGATGTAGAGAGGAAGTGAGTGGGAGCAGAGTAGAGGTGTTGTGTGCTTCAATGGAATTGAACCTTGCATGAAGAAGATGTTATTTCTCAGTTCAACCTTTCAGTGTTAATATTGTGAATGTTCTTGTAGGCAGTGAGCCTCCTTTGAGCAGTGAGCTCTAGGCAATGCACCCGAAGGTAAGTGCCTTCCCATTTTTCTACTCTTTTAACAGAGAATAAATCTTGTGGGTTAACCCCTACCGTGGTTTTTCCCTTAACCAGGTTTCCACATAAAAAAATACTGGTGTTATGTGTGTTGATTATGTTTCTACTCATGTGTTGTTGATTCATGCTTTCATGGTTATATCATTAATCTATTAATAAGTGGTTAAGATGATTAAATGTAGCAAAAGATAAAAGTTTTGTGACAACTGATTCACCCCCCCTCTCAGTTGTCTGCCCTAATTTCAACAATTGGTATCAGAGCCGGTTCCTCTCAAAGAAGCTTAACTACTTGAGGAGATCTAGGATGTCGACATACAAGAAGGACAGTCCAAGATTTGACGGAACAAAGTACTCTCTTTGGAATAATTAGATGGAGTGTCATTTGCAATGCATGGGTGATCCTTATTGGTTGATAACTAAGGATGTGTATAATCCTCTGGAGAAAGGCCCTTCAACTCTCGATGAACTCAAGGAAGCTGAATACAACATTTGAGCTAAAGAAGCATTGTTGAGTGCCCTGACTGATACAGAAATGTTGTTCTAGAATTGAAAACTATTCATGAAATCTGGAAGAAGTTGGAAACTCTATATGAAGGTGATTCATATGTCAAATGTGCCAAGCTATAGAGCCTGAAGGGTAGATACGAATGTTGGAGGATGAGTGAAGATGAAAACATCATTTCTTATATGCATAAGGTGAATGAACTTGTGAGACGTATCAGGAGTGCTGGTGGAATACTGGAAGAATCAGAGATTGTGGTCAAAGTACTCAGATCCTTACCTGCTTCATACAAACATAAAGTTACTGCTATCGAGGAGATCAGGACTGTGACAACTGTTATGAGGGATCAGTTGGTTGGCAAGCTTTTAGCATTTGAAATTAGTGAGTTTGGTGATTCTCTTCCTAAACCAAAATCTACTTTTAAGGCCAGTGTTTCTGGGAAGCAAAGATTTGATCTAGGTGAAAGCTCTTCAAGAAGACTAACCAGATATGAGAAGGCAAGGAAGGAACTTGAAGAAGATGAAACGGAGCTTGAAGAACTTGAAGCCCTTATTACCAAAAGATTACCAAGAGGATCCGGTAAGTATGAAAGAAAGTTACCTTTCAAATTTTGCTTGCAATAAGATTGGTCATTTTACTTCAAGATGTCCAGAGAGGGTTTCAAAGCCAAACCCTAACAAACCTAGGTTTCAGAAGAAATGCTACTATGTCCAAGAAGCTATTGATGAAGGAGTTATAGATGATGAATCTAATAAGGGGAGTACCTCTGGAAATGAATGGGTGTTCATTACTATCAAAGAAGAAGAATCGGTGCCTACTAAATCTACTAGTTGTGTGAATGTGGAAAGTCCCTTGGCTGCTCAGGTTGAAGAAAAGGATGAATGGGTGATTGACAGTGGATGTTCTCATCATATGATAGGTGATAAGAGTAAGTTTGTAATTATGGAAAGGTATGAAGGTGGAATTGTGAAGTTTGGAGACAATTCAACTGGTAGAATCCATGGCAGAGGATCCATCTCTCTTGATGGTAAGAATAACACTAATGATGTTTTCTATGTAGAAGGGTTAAAGCATAATCTTCTCAATGTTGGACAGTTGGTTGACAAAGGGTATGATCTCTGATTCAATGATGGAAAATGTAGAATCTTAGAAAGCTTTAGAATTGAGATTGCATCTAGTACATAGACTAGAAGTGATATCTTTCATTTAAGTGGTACTGGTAAAAGTTGTTTGATTTCTTAGATTGATCAGAGTTGGTTATGGCATAGGAGAATGTGTCATGTAAACTTTGATAATATTGTCAAGATAAGTACTACTCAGGCTGTGAGAGATCTTCCAAAGCTTGTAAAACCTACTAATAACATGTGTAAGGAATGTCAGTTGGGCAAATAGAGAAGAACTAAATTCAAAAGTAAAGAACAATTTTCAAGTGGATTGTTGGAACTTGTGCACATTGACTTGTGTGGTCTTGCCAGAGTTAGGAGTTTGCAAGGAGACAGATACTTTATGTTACTAATTGATGATTACTCTCGGATGATGTGGGTCACTTTATTGAGAGAGAAATCAGAGGCTCTTGACAAATTCAAGGTGTTCAAGGCTAGGGTGGAGAATGAGACTGGTGTGAAGATAAAGTGTTTGAGATCTAACAGAGGTGGAGAGTTTACCTCCAGTGAGTTTAATGCATTTTGTGAAAAGCATGGAATAAAAAGACAGTTATCTGCTCCTAGGACTCCTCAGCAAAATAGAGTTGTGGAAAGGAAGAACCAAACTATTCAAGAGGCTACCAGAACCATGATGATGGAAGAAAATGTTCCACATGTCTATTGGAGAGAGGTTGTGAGTACTTTTGTCTACACTCTTAACCGAGTGCAGATCAAAGGTAATACTGGTAAAACTCCTTATGAACTGTGGTTTGGTAATGCTCCTACTGTGAAATATTTCAGTCTTTGGTAGTAAATGCTATATCAAAAGAGATGAAGATCTAGGCAAGTTTGATGCAAGGTGTGATGAAGGAATATTTCTGGGTTATTCTAACCAAAGAAAGACATACTGGTGCTTTAACAAGAGATTGAAAAGGATTGTTGAAAGTGCTAATGTCAAGGTTGATGAAAGTAAGGAGAGACCTTCCAAGTCTTATGGATATGAATCAGATGATCAAAATGAAAATCCTCAAAATCAGATTTAGATTGATCCAGAGAATTCATTGACTCAAGAAACTAGTGCAAATACTGAGGAACAAGTTCAAGAAACTCCTAAAACTCCCAGGTATGTAAGGTTGAATCATTTTGAAGATCAGATTATAGGAGATAGAAATAAAGGTATTCAAACTAGAAGAAAAATTGCTGAAGAACAAGAAGAGTATTGTTTGATTTCAAAGATTGAACCAAAATCAGTGAATGAAGCTTGTAATGATGAAAGTTGGGTAAAAGCAATGGAAGAAGAATTAATGCAAATTGAAAAGAATCATACTTGGGATCTTGTTCCTAGACTTGAAAACAAAAATGTAATTGGAACTAAGTGGGTCTTCCAGAATAAATTGAATGAAAATGGTGAAGTTGTGAGAGACAAAGCAAGATTGGTGTGCAAAGGATATTCTCAGGTAGAGGGAATTGACTTTGAAGAAACTTTTGCTCTGGTGGCAAGAATCGAAGCAGTCAGATTATTTCTTGCCTTTCCTGCTTACAAAGATTTCAAAGTTTACTAGATGGATGTCAAGTCAACATTCCTGAATGGAGAGTTGGAAGAAGAGGTCTACATTGAACAACCAGAAAGTTTCTAGTTGTCTGATCGAGGAGATAAGGTCTGCAGATTAAAGAAAGCATTGTATGGACTTAAACAAGCCCCAAGAGCCTGGTATGCAAGATTAGATAAGTTTCTGCTAAAGTTAAGTTTTAGCAAAGGCACAACTGACAGTACTCTTTATTTCAAAATTGATCATGAACACAACTTGATTGTTGAGGTATTTGTTGATGATATCATCTTTGGTGGAAATGAGAGCAAGTGTAAAAAATTTGCTGATCAGATGTAAAGTGAATTTGAGATGTCCATGCTTGGTGAAATGAATTTCTTCTTGGGTCTGCAAATCATTCAGTCATATAAGGGCATCTTCATATCCCAGTCTAAGTATGTAAAAGAGTTGTTGAAAAAGTTCAGAATGGAGGATTCAAAACTAGTGAGTACTCCTATGATAATTGGATGCAAGTTGAGTAAAGATGATGATTTCCCTAAGGCAGACCAGAAAAGGTATAGATCAATGATTGGAGGACTGCTTTATCTGACTCATACTAGACCTGTATTATGAATGAAGTTGGCCTTGTTGCTAGGTTTCAAGGTAATCCTAGAGAATCTCATGTTGTAGCAGTCAAAAGAATTTTTAGATATCTGAAGGGAACATCTGATTATGGCTTATGGTATCCTAAGGATGATGACTTCACTCTTCATGCATATACAAATGCTGATTGGGCAGGAGATGTGGATGACAGGAAGAGTACTAGTGGTGGTACATTTTTCTTGGGAAAGAGATTAGTTTCTTGGTTGAGCAAAAAGTAGGAGGCAATATCTCTGTCTACTACAGAGGCAGAGTATATAGCAGCAGCCAACAATTGTACTTAAGTTTTGTGGATGAAGCAAATGTTGAAGGATATCAGAATTATGTTTGAAGAGCCTATTACAATCTTCTATGATAATTCAAGTGTAATAAACATTTCAAAGAATCTGGTGTTGCATTCAAAGATAAAGCACATATCCATCAAGTTTCACTTTTTAAGAGAGAAGGTAAATGAGAATGAAGTCAGATTGGAGTTTGTTCCTTCAAAGGATTAGATTGCATATATCTTCACTAAGCCTCTACCTAAGGACACTTTTGAGTGTCTCAGAGGGAAGCTAGGGGTAATTACCCCTCCTGTTCAGAACTAAGGTGCACTAGTGTGTATCAGTCCGGTGGAACTCATAGTCATATCTTGTGATCCGGATTGGTGTTAAGGGGATACTATTCAGAAGGAGTAGTCAGTATGTTCTGAGTTCAATTTGGTCTTGTCTAAGAAACAAAAAGGGTGAGAGATGATTAAAAATATGTGCCCTTGCCATTGATGTCAAAGGGGGAGAGAAGTCATGTGAAAAACTTGGAAGCAATTAGTTGTTGGTGAAAGGGGGAACAGTGAAGAGAGTGGTTGCAGTTGTGATAAAAGAAAGGGGGAGAAGTTCTTGTCTTGATGGTTGAAACAATTTTTCACATCATATGTTGCCATCAATGATAAAGGGGGAGATTGTTGCAAATATGTGCCTAATCAGTGTTGTCATTGATGTCAACATATCCTTGTTGTCATTGGTGTCAACTGTATCTTATTCTATTACTTGTTTAGAAGACTTATATGTTGAGGATATTGAGAAAATTAGCCTCTCTGGAAGAAACAAGTGAGTTACATATCTCTTTGTCAGAGACAGTGAAGATAATGTAGTTTAGTAAAGTAGATTGCTCAGTATTTCTAGTAAGATGAAGATCAGCATCTGTGGACCAAAGGTTTGTGTAGAGGATAGTCTGAAGTTGCTCCAGTCAAGATTTGAGAGGTCCACATGAAGGATTGGTGAAGTAATGGCCATCTGAGTAGAACCGAGTTTTGCAGTTGTTCAGAGGTGACAAAGTGGCAGGAATTTGGTCAGGATTGCTCCGCATTGGGATATTATGGTCTGCGGATCTAGAGGTACGTTTGGGATGTTGGTGTGTATCCTCAGCTCAAGTGGTTCATGGTTTGGAGGTCCGCAAGCAATCTTTCTAGTGTGATAGTCATGACACTTGGTGTTCTTAAGTTCCCGGATGAAGATGCAAGTGTTTTTGGTGATTTGAGGTGATGCGATTGTTCTTGTTGATTTCATTGTGCTTGTGGTGGTCTCTAAATTGTGTGCCTATTGTGTTGGCGGTCCGCATTGAGGATTGAGCTCGTGGTTGAAGATTTCTCCTTGAGTGTTGTTGTTCTTTCCAGTCTTGGTCAACCGGATGCTTGGTGTGTGTTGTAGATGATCTAAGAAGAGTTCTATGGAGTGTGGTGTCTTGTTTAAGGAAGATTCAAGTCCCAGCTATGTTTGGCTGATAGTGTGATGGTTCACGTAAAGCATTTTAAGTCTTGTGATTGTAATTTCTTGTAATGCCTATCTTGGAGAATGTTCTAGATAGATGATTGTAAGGTCGACTTTGATGTTCATTCCAAAGTCGATGACATGTATAAATAAGTGTTGTGAAGTCGTGGAAATGTGGGGATGTAAGCGAAGATGTGGATGTAGCGAGGAAGTAAGTGGAGCAGAGCAAAGGTGTTGTGCGCTTCAATGGAATTGAACCTTGCATGAAGAAGATGTTGTTTCTCAGTTCAACCTTTCATTGTTAATATTGTGAATATTTTTGTAGGTAGTGAGCCTCCTTTGAGCAGTGTGCTCTCTGCAATGCGCCTGAAGGCAAGTGCCTTCCTATTTTTCTATTCTTTTAATAGAGAATAAATCTTGTGGGTTAACCACCACCGTGGTTTTTCCCTTAATCAGGTTTCCATGTAAAAAAATAATGGTGTTATGTGTGTTGATTATGTTTCTGCTCATGTGTTGTTGATTCATGCTTTCATGGTTATATCATTAATCTGTTAATAAGTGGTTAAGAAGATTAAATGCAACAAAAGATAAAAGTTTTGTGATAACTGATTCACCCCCCAGTTGTCTACCCTAATTTCAACAATAATAACACGATCGTGTTATGAATTTCTAGGACCAAAAAGTGGGGTGGCCACTTTCTGGTTCCCCATCTTTATGCATGCACCCCTTGGAGAAGATTCTCTCCTCTAGTGCACCATATATTTTTCAAAATTTGTAAATATATTTTATCTATTTATTTTTAATTTCTAATCAACTGCATATTTGATTATAATAACCTACTTTTAATAAATTTAAAAATTATGCTAATATAACTAATCAAAATATTAAAAAAGTATATATCTAAGTTCTAGACTCCAAGATCTACCAAAGGGTATTTTCATATTTTCATGAAAGTACCTTTTGGTTGGAGAAATTTGGAGTTGAATTTGAAATTTTGTTCAATTTTTTAAAAAGAGGGCACTATAAATTTCTTTGTCAGAAGAAATCCATTTCTTCACATCTTGAGGGAAAGTACCACTAGCATATTCTGCTAAGAGATCAACTCCATCTTTTACGAAACATAAATGTCCTCCCCAAGCATAGTCTGAAGCATCGGTATACAGAATAAATTCTTCTGTAGTAGGAACATGAAGAACTGGTAAATTTTGTACCTTTTGCTGGATGAGTTTGACAACATCAGTATGAATCTAGGACCATTGGGGTTTCTTCTTGGTCAAGAGTTGCTGTAATGGTTCTTGGTCAAAACCTGCACCAGGGTAAAAGTTATTTACATAATTTAATATCCCTAAGAATCCTTGCAGCTCCTTGGTATTTAATGGAGAAGTTTGAGTGTGAAGTCTAGAATATTAGATTTGCAAAGATTGAGTATGCTCTATCTCTGCGCTTAGTGCAATCTAAGATATCAGAAAATTTTTTGATATAAGTCTGTAATGTCTGTAATATTGTTGTTATAATAATATCAGAAGCCGTAGCCATTCGGCCATCAGCCTATGTCACTGTTTGGGGTTGGCTGCCACATGGGATGCCACATAGGTAGTTTTAGGTGAGATGGTATCGAGAGAAACTCTACCACTCAAAACCTTCAATGCAAATAAATACTTTTTCCAAAGTTGAAATCATATTATATAGATTTAAAAATTTCAAGCGAAAAGGTTTCACTCAAAACTCTTTATGTCATGCAATGCCACATAAGTGCTACATGGTTTCAGGAGAAACCTTTTTACCTAAAACTGTTTAGGGTGAAACTATTTCTAGAGAAACTATTTAGTTGGTTGAAAGTGTGACACAGGTTTGAACTTTTACCCTACAACAATCCTCCTCCATTTTCACTCCAATGGAGTGCAACTGGGCAACTAGCATATTGAAAGCATTCAAATGATTAGCTACAAATCCTCCATCTTCCATTCTTAGAGAATACAACTTATTTCTCAGAAATAACTTATTTACCAGGTATTTAGCTTGATAAAATTCTCCAAGATTTTTCCATAGGCTTGTTGTGGTAGTCTCTTCATGAAAATTTAACAAAATGGACTCAGCCAAATAGAGTCTCACAAGACCCTTAGCTTTTTTATCCATTAGATCCCAATCTTCTTGTTTCATTCCCAATGGTTTCGTACCATATTTTGCAACTCATAGGTCTCTATCTACAAGCATATCCTCCATCTTAAGTTTCCATAACTCAAAATTGCCACCATTAAACTTCTCCATCTCTATTCTTTCAAATTTGCTATCCATCTCCTTCTTGCAACAAGATCACAAAATACTCTACACAAGCTCCCACTCAAACAAAGATCAGTACAAAAAACCATTTGCCCAACAACTAGAATCAAAGGTGATCAATCTTTGATACCAACTAAAAGGAAGCAAGGTGTGTGTAAATGCTTCCTACACCAATCTAATGAGGAGAGTGTTGTAAAAAAATTAATCTTTTCAATTAACAGGTTAGATATATGTGTGGAAAACCCTTTTGAGAGGAAAACCACACACTCTAAAAGACTGCTAAATGTATTACAAATCCAATACAAGATTGCATACACTTATAGAGCAAGTTTATTATAGGAGTTTACTAGAATTCAATTTCTAGAGTAATTTTGGCAACATAACGGTACCTATAAAACTATCCCTCTTAAATGACTCTTCAAGCATAAAATTTATAGGAGTTTCAATACAAGAAACCACCAAAATGAAAACCCAAAACCATGAGCTACAATGCCTAGTCATGGAGAATCAAATCCATTGTAATATAGAAAGTTACTTACACCTTTCAAATCATAACTAACTCTCCAAATATGGTATTCCATTTTTGGCTCCTAAAATCACGCTTGTCATATTTCCAAGGTAACTCCCTCTTACAAGCTCTTTCCATTTTAGAAACTCTTACACACATTACAAGTTATCATAGTTGTATTTAGCAACTTCCATGACACTGAGTGATACATACAAATTGCTAAAAAATACAAATAAAATAAATATGTCAAATATTAGGACTTGCAAGGTGTATGACACACCTAATCCCAATAGGGTCTTCATTCATGTGCCTTTTATAAGTCCAAAGATAGGATGTTAATAATGGAGTTGGCCATATGGGATAGCATTGACTTTGCCTTGGCACCCTTAGATTCACAAAGGTAGCCCTAGGGAGGCCTCCTAGAAGGAGCTTGGTGCCTTCAATCTCAAGTATGAAATTTGCAAGTTGTTTACATAACCAATGATAACTCTCTTCCAATTGAACCATGTCCCTAATGCCTCACTTCCATTGAGGAATAAACTAGGAGAGTCTAGACACCACATTCATGTAGAACACCTATCAAAGGGGCATTGGAATTGGTAAAATAGAATCTAGACATTCCCCCACTGTAATTCAAAAAGAGGATAGAAAGTTCACTGACCAATGATTACAGTCAGTGACAAAATCCTATATTTTACTTTAATTCTCATTGCACTTTGTAAGGGACATAATTTTGGAGTGAGGGATCCACTAAGTGATGACCTCCCTAACAACAAATTTCATTGGTCAGTTGCTTTGGTTTGACTTCAAATATGTATGAAATTATTTTAGATCAATTGTTTGATTGTTTAGAAACATTGGATTTACATATCCTGAAATATTGAAAATTCTACTCCTTCATTATTTCCAATATGTCAAATGTGTGGTAGTTTATCAAGAAAAACTCAATCCAATCCGACCTCACAATGCTTGAATTATGGTAAAAATGTTGTATTTCCATATGGTAGTAACTCTCTTCTCATTCATCCATCAAATTACAATTCCTTTGGCTTTTTAGGTGTGTTCCTAACATCTTTTGAAATTGTATTCAAAATTTTTTATTTTAATTAAACATGTATTATTTTTAATATTAATTAGTTTCCCAACAATCTTTTGAAAATTTTTAATAAATACTTTCCTAAACAAATCTATAGCATTTAAAACATTTTTTTTAATTGAAAAAATATATATACATTATTAATAAAAATAGGAATATACAAAGTTTTGATTAGGTAATAAAAACAACTTTAATTAGTGGCATGAAAATTAGTTCACCTTAATGAGCACATGAACACTTTTTTCCATTTAATATGACAATGGTCTCCATTCATCTATGTAAAAATACTTCATCTGTAGCTTCCTCTGTTATCCCTTAATGTTATGCTTTATGAAACAACACGAATAATTTTTTGCCACAATCACCTTAAACTTGAAACTGTTTAGTCACCTAAACTTATAATGATAACCACTACGTTAAATTTTACACCTTCCAACTGATGGATGGTACTTAGTTGTGGTGGGTATCTACACTTAACAGTCGCCATTTTGTTTCTCCAAATGTGTTTTTTTAACTATACCAGCCATTTGCTCTACCATTTTAGAATTATTATTTCCTTTGCCATTTCATTTGTGACTTTTAAATGAGAATCCCTAGTTGATGCCATTTTTGGTGAACAATCAACATAACAATGTGTTTATGGTACTAAATAAATGTTTAGTGGATTACTTTGAGCTTTAGTAGACATTTTCAAATGACGTATTCTAGAATTTACACAATACATTAAATTCAACTGCTACATCTCCATCAAGTAAAAACCCCAATCTATATTTTATTAATATAAAAACCCACAATGGTTGGTCTATGAAAACCCCTCTTTTTCATATTTTAAAGGTTTTTTTCTAGAGATTTTATGAATATCTATGTTATGTAATTTTTTTGAAAAACCCTTCATTTTCTTTTGCCTTCTTACGAATTTTCTCTTCCTTTTTTTTTGTTTATGTTACACATTTCCTCATAGTTTTCATCTTTTAAAGGAGGTAGCTTTGATATTAATCTTTAAGAAAATGTTTATAAAGATATGATTAATTTTGGCTTGTAATGAAACAACTATAGAACTATTGTCATAGTTTATATGCTTAGTGACCAATTCCTTGTGGATGTTTATAACAAAATGTGTGCATACTCTCTCTTACTTTTTCATCAATTACGTAGAGTATATTTCTATCTATAGGGGTCTTGGGAAATGCATTGGAGTAATCAATCGGGGTTTGACTAGGTTCATTACATGTGGTGGAGAAGATTCCATGTTTGTTTTGGGAATGCCAAATTTAGCAACAAATTCCACTCTCGAGCCCAAGAATTAGTTAGTGGCTATAAATATAGAGATGAAGTAGTATGGAAATGACATTTCAAATATGAAATTTAAATGCATTTCATTTCCATTCATTCTAAAGTATATTTTTTCTTGCTTTGCAATGCAAAGATTTGTAGAAGAAATATGGCAAATTGTCTTCTCACTTTCATTAGCATGTTAGTGGTATGTGATATTAATCTTGAAAGGTTAGCCAACAAAAGAATCACACATTGTATCATCGTTTGTGTAGAGGGACTTAAGAAAATGCATAGAAATGTATGATTGATTTTGACTTGTAATGAAAAATCTATAGAACTATTCTCATAATGTATATGCTTGGATGATAATATCAAAACTTGTGCATACGATCTATTTTGCTTTGTCATCAATTACATAAAGTAGATTGCCTTCTACAGGGATCTTGGGAAATGCCTTGAGGAATGAATGATTGGTAGTTGTGGAGAGCATTTTTCCCCTATATCAGATTCATTACAAAATTCATGATTTTATGTTTACTGTGGACTACTATAAATAATCACCACTACTAAATTGAGATGTGGTCTTGAATAACTGCTTTGTATGCTTCTACAAATCAATTTGTAGGTCTTTTATGGCTATACATTTTAGGTGTAATTAGCCTATAAATTATGGGCAAAGTCTAAATGGATTCATGCCTTACCATATTCTATACTTGTTGAAATTTGGTGATTGAGATTTGAGACCAACATTGCCTTAGGTTATATCAGTATTTAAGAGGTGATATGGGCTTGGCCATAACGTTGTAGTTGTAGACATGTTTATGTTTCTATTTCATTGATTTGTGTAATACTAGAGGTAGACTTTTAAGGGATTAAAAATACACATGTTACATTTTAACATTCAACTTCTTTGTTTTTCCCTAGGGTATATACATCGTGGAATTGGATTTACCTTTATATGTTGTACATTAGCTCTCTACAAACAATTTGTATGTATGACATTGTTTTATGAATTATTGCCTAAGATCTAGAACGCCTTCTAGATTTTCTACATGTAAATGTTTTACACCCATTGTTTTGCTTATTGTTGCCACTTTTATGCTTCCTTAACAATATTTTAATAAACTTTAATTTGCTAATTCTATATATTATTTCCTAAACTTAGAGCTTTACTAAGGTTTATTACATAATTTTATAGTGAGAAGCTCTTAAATACTTGTTGTTGTCATCATATTACATCTTTTAACTTTTTATAGTGGGAAGATGTACGATTTACTATCTTTCTAGGCTCTATGGGTTTATTAGATGTTATCCAAAAGCACATACAAGTATATACATCCAAGAACAATATTGTGAATCTAATGCATTTATTCTAATTTATTTTATGTAATTAAAATATCTCTTATTCCAGGGGAGATCTTGTGGTGAAATGGTGGGGCTTCTTGCCTGTAGTGCCAACAACCCAGGTTCAAACCTCGTGGGGTTGCCCTCTACCGTGTCAACAAGTGAGGGACCTTACCTCCAATTTTTTAGTTGAGTGGGTGTGGTCTAGTGGTTAAGACCACTTGGTTCTTATTGTGGAGACCAAGGTTCAAATCCCCCCAAAGACATCTTGGCTTCTAAATGGTTGTGGCTCTATGTAGGTGACACATGGCACTCCGAGGTCCTAAAGTGGAGTGTGCTCGAATTCTGGTGTTCTCTGGTCTCCGCAGCTCGACAGGTCGTGGTAGCGATGGTGTACAATGATGAATCTACCAGTGGCGATCCGCGCCACAAGCGGCATGATGGCAGACTTAGCAGGGCCGCACCGCTGGCGATCCGCACTACAGTGGTGGTGGCAGTTGTACAGGGAGGAGGCCCCCCTTGTGACCTCCGCTGGAGTGGGCCAGCCTAAAAATCCCTCACTTACCAACCAAAAAAAAAAATCTCTTATTCCTTTATTTGATTTGTACTCTCTAATATATTACTTAACCTATAATTTACTATCGACGTAACCGTTACACCTTCTTTAATGCAAGTACTAGTTAAATTATGTAAAAAAACTACACATCATAAAAACCTACACAAAATAATGCAAACATTTTTTTAAAAGGAAAGAAAAGATAGACTTTTAGTCATCAATAATTATTATAAAAACTTGAAATAAATTTAAAAAAAGGGGCATTGTATTCTACATATCAAAATTTGTCGGTGAGGAGACACTCTACTTAAATATCATCCACTTCAATGGTCAAACACTCAATAGCAATTTTACACCTCATTCACAATAAAAAGTGGTAAATATTTATCCTATTTTTATTAGTCCAAATTAACCTTTGACTATTGAAGTGGATGATATGAAGAGAGGGCTCACATTTATAAAACACAAGCATTATTTAAGTGAAAAGGGGCCTGCTTAATTTAAAACATATAGGTATAATGCAACAAAACAGCCATCTATTTTGAACGTGTTAGCAGCGTTGATCATCGAAATTGCCCAAAGAAGTGCTGTACATTCCAATCTACAGCTTACATTGATTGTCCGTTTATTCTTTTATGGAGCAGTGGGAGGACTGCTACCTGCACTATTTCCTGAATACTTGGCGCCGGAGAGTTGTGTGACGTCTCTAATATGGACAGCTGCAATATGAAGAAGCGGAATTGGAGCTTGTCCTTCCAATATCTGTAACACCTGTTTCATGTCAGGCCTGCACTCTGGTTGAGGATGGGAACACACAACTCCCAACTTAAGCACCCTCTCCATCTCTTCACCACTATATTCTCCCCCAAGCTTTGTATCCACCGCATCCATTAACCTCTCCTCCACATATAGCTGCCTCACCCATTCCACCAACTCTTGGCTCTCGGTTTCAGCAGATTCATCTAAAGGCCGTCTTCCAGAAGCAACCTCCAGCAACACTATACCGAAGCTGAATACGTCTGTGCTCACGGTGGCTTTTCCTGTGCGCACGATTTCCGGTGCCATGTAACCCAAGGTTCCTGCCACACCACTCGTTTGGGGTTTCCGAGTGTGATCATGCAAACGGGCAAGCCCAAAATCTCCCAACTTCGCATTAAATTGTGAGCCAAGCAAGATATTTGAAGACTTCAAGTCTCTGTGCACAACTATCCATTCCCATTCTTGGTGGGCATACAACAAGCCAGCAGCCACTCCCTTGAGAATGCTATACCTCTGCGACCATCCAAGAACTGTCTCTGGATTGCCGAATATGAATCGATCCAGACTCCCGTTTGGCATGTAATCATAAACAACAAAGAGCTGATTCTTGTTCCGACACCATCCTTGAAGCCGAACCAGATTTCTGTGTTGCAGACGCCCCAGGCTCGAAATCTCGGCAACAAAATCCTTCATTCCTTGGTGGAGATCGCTGGTCAAACATTTTATGGCAACTTCAAGTCCTGTGCTGGGCAGAAATCCCCTGTAAACCTTCCCAAAACCTCCTCTACCTACCAACCTTTCGTCACTGAAGCCATGTGTGGCGGTTCTCAATTCTTGATAGGGAATTCTGTGGGGCCAGAACTCCACCTCCCATTCTTCTGCAAGCTCTCTCTGCTTGCCCTTTTTCAAGCAGTACCATGCAACCAGAGTAGCCAAAACGACTAAAATAAGTGTACCTACGGGAACACCAACTATAATTCCTACGGATGGCTTCCTTGAATCCTTGCGTATGAAGGAAGGAAGATGGGATAGATCTAGAGTTGGTGCCATGCCGTCCGTGTTGAAGCTCCAAACCAGAATGTAATGGTCTTCAACAGCATCACGACCTGTAGCTGCAGAAAATCCCACATACATTTCTTCTTTGAAGATGTCAGCGAGGACAATATTTTGCATCGAAATCAGCGGCTTCAGAGGCCTTGACATCCCGGCTAAGGCATGGTAACACTGAGATTGTGTTGAGGGCCATCGTAATCAATCCATGCCTGAATGTTCTGCCCACTTGCCATTTTCAATTCCTCAAATTGTTCACCAGTCTGATAACCTGCAGTCTTAGACACTGAGGAATTGATGGTGTTGAGATCGACTCCGATGTGATTTCCGTCGATGTCATTATTCCAGTCGTTGAGGTGTGTATCAAATTCGACTGCAAATAAATGGTTGTCTTCCCTTCCATCACTGGACTTGTTTAACAAACCAAGATAGCCAATTTCCGATGCGCTAACAGCCGACCTGTAAGGGGATATCAGGAAAGTTAGTCCATGTCCGGGATTATTAGTAGCGGGCACTATGGAGAAGACGAATGTGGTACTAAATTGTGAAATAGAATTATCAGTCTTCAAATGCAGAGCATCCTTAAACAGAGCACGCCCCACCGCATTCATCGACCGATCGGTTAGCCTCAGCGCATTCGACTTGATTGAAGCGCCCTGCAGTAAAATTAAACCAGTTTCGTTGAATTCGTTGAAGAGAAAAGAAGTCGTGATCTGGGCATTATATCCAACACAGAAGAAGGTAAGGAAGGCAAATACTAAAAGCGCAGGGGCAGTCGGTATTGCAAGAACCTTTTGCATGGGCAACCGCAAATTTCTCATTCGCAAACGAGGACAGGACTTACAGAGATGTGTTCTAAACTCCAAACCATACAAGTGAACCTCACGAACTCCAGATTAGAGAGAAATCTATTTTCATCTTCTTTTGTTTTTCCATGTGGATGCTCATTCAAGACATCTAGAAGGTGCAGCTTGTCCATTGTGAGGACCCGAGACCTAACTCCCGCAGTCCCCCCATTAACAATCACTGGTTCTTTTCAGTGCAGGTGAACTAAGTGACAAATATTTTAGTCGACCAAACATCTGGTTACAGCACATACAAATCCAAAGTCGGTAATCATAAAGTCGCCGAACGTAGAGCGGACGTTACGACCAACACCAGCCCACTTGTATAATGTGAATGGGAAAAAAATGCTTTGTCAGACAAATCCAAAGTACCTAAGAAACGTAAATCTGAGTGTAGACGAGGACAAAACGTGTTTCCCTTTGTACTGATGACGACTGACGATAATATGGCGTGGACGGGGGATTCTTCTTCATATTCCGTGTGAGAATGAATGAATGAAAGATTTTAATAACGTCCACAAGATCAGGGAGTCGAAGGGACCTAGAAAACAACGCCTCAAAATATTTTCAAACTCTTTTCGAGGTCAGATCTTCTGCTATGAATCTTGAACAATAAACCAGCTGTATTGTGAATCCTTGCTTCCACGAATAACTCACTAAGGTTGTCCACACTCCAGCTGTTCACATAATGACTTCGAATATCCACATACGCAGCACACTCAATGATGAAATGCCTTTCAGTTTCAACCACCCCATATAGGGGAGAGGGTCCAATAGCGGTGTGGGATAGCAATAGTTGTGATAGGAGTGGTTTTCAGGGAATACTCAATTTAGTCTTGCCCTTCATGGAAAAATGGGTTCCTTGTGATTTACATGGATTCTTATCACATTACCATATCATGTGAAGTTTTTATTAAATGGTTCCATTGTGTGGGTTCATCTCATTGCATCATCCATGTTTATAATACCTTTCAATTAAATTATTAAATAAATTATTTATAAACTATTTGTATAATGTGTATAAAGAAACTTTGGTTTTTTACATTGATTTTAGGATTGTAACACGGTGAAATTAGCATACCCATGCAATTTTGAAACCATTTAGTTTTGTGCCCAATTTGATGGAATGTGTTATTTATGCAATGGCATATTGATAGGTGGCATACTCTTGTGTTTGGTTTAGCTCATGGCCCGATCCCTATCTACCTTTATGTACCACTTTTGTATACATATTTGTATACATTTTACATTTGTTCATCATCATTGTACCTTAATTCACACTTCCATACATTTGTTCCCTACTTAGAAATTATCATTTTGGCCCCAAGATTCAATTTAGAGTGGCTCGGCGTTGACCTAGCTCAATCCAATATCATGTGGGAATGAACTTAAAATTCAAATTCTAGTTTCCCATCCTCTTCTACTATTTGTTATGAGCTAACTTAACACATGTTTTTGTGACATGTTGTTATGCTATGGTACTTAAGGGCATTTGATGTGCACATAGTTTAATCTAGGAATTTAAGGAATCATAAAGGACATCAAGGAGAATAATTAGAGCACGCTTCAATTTCTAAGGGAGTCAAAGAATCAAATCTATAATCATCGTCACCTAGGCCATGTTCATGTCTATGTATGTTGTGCTTCAATATTTTCTCATTATTGTTTTAATCCAACTTGTCAAAGATGTTTGACCTAGTAGAATCCATTCACCTGTTGAGTCAACAAACTCCTAAACGGTTTCCTATACACAACCTTGACAAACTCAAATATTAGAAAGGCAAGGGTGAAAAATCTTTTATGTGCACATTTTGATAGATCAATCTTATGCATTACATATCGATTTCATGCATCAGATTAAGTTCACTTCACTTGAGTTCGATCCCATGACATTTGGGATTGAACCATAGAGATTTTTGAGATGTTATAGATTTTGAGATAGCCATTAGATTGAGGACATTATTTTTCGAATAGTGGAAAACTAGTTTTAGATGGCTTTAGCATCATTCTTAATCATTTAGTTTTAAAGCTAAGTACCCTAACCCTCACATTTAATTTTCATATATTTATTACAATTATTTGTCTTAGGTCTATTTACTCTAGGGTAATTGTATTCCCATTGACAATATTTATTTGTTAACCTAGATTATTTATGTAAAGCATTTTATTTCATTTGAAGGATATGAAATGAATATAAAACACATCATATTATGATAATTATATTTTCAAATAATATCAAAATGTCTAACTAGTCCAATGCTATGGATCTAATATGTATTATTGTAAAGAAATAAAATGCTTTACATAAATTATCTAGGTTAAGAAAATAAATAAAAAGCAATTGATCAACCAAACTATATGTTGTGTAGTCTCACAAAATACCCCATTTTGCTCCCAACAAAAGGAGGACACCAACTTTCTTTTTTCTTTTGCTTGTGTTTTCTCCTTTTTGCCTGCTTTGGCAGTAATGGTAAAATGTGAAGTTATCATGATATAGCAGTTTCTGATCCTAAGTGATCCCAAGTATGGTCATAAATAGATAGAGCATTAAATTTCAGCACAAGTTACTTTTGGAATTTCCTAAAAATTCAATAAAATGAGCAAGTTATCCCTTAGCGAGTGTTTTGAGCCCAACCGAAACTTTGTTCAACTTCATCTAGACTTGTCCACAATTTTCCACATCCAGTAGAAAACTCCACAAAACTCCTTTTGGAAATTTTCTTATTAGAAGGAAATGCTAAGGGTCATAATAACTTAGAAAAGTTACCCCTGGGACCCGAAGACAATCTAAAATATAATTTAACCCAACAAGTACTCGATATCCAACTGAACCCGACATCCTTAAACTTAACATTCTAGTTCAGTTAGAAATCCCCACAAATGTCATGTTGGATAGAAAAGTCCCACAACTGGACAATTATTAACAGTTTAGCGGGTTATTCACTCTCATCTAAACCCGATCTTACACAAAACCTAAAATTCTAGCTCACTTGGAAATCCCTGCAACTGCAAAAATTTATGCTCCAAATGAACTTCACCTTTATACATTCAAAGGTCTAGTTTGTTGAATTGTTGTTGTGATCTCTGAAGTCAAAATGAAAGCCAAAAACACAAATCAAATGTAAAAACAAATGATATACCTTCACATGTGACCCACAAATCCAAGATATGGTGGAAGGAGTTGCACCCAAACTCCTTAGATTTACCCAAGTAGATGAAATGTGGGTTGCTCTTGCTTTTAATACAATATGATGGGAGATAATGAATTTAGATGGAGATTAAGATGGGGATAAGAAATGATTTTGGCATTATGATGGTATGATGAGGAGATTTGAGAGAAATTTGGGTAAAGTTTGGATGCAAGAAGAAGTCCCCCTTAATGGCTTGGGCGAGGACTTCATTTTTAGATTTTTGGAAAATGGATGGAGGGTGAGGATTAAAAGTTGAGATCAAGGGCTAGGAATGATTGAGAGTTAAGGTTTGGATTGGATTCATAGCTTTGTGACAAGTGTCACAAGGAGAGTGGGTGAGACAGATCAAGGGTTGAGATTAAGTCAATGGATTTGGAGGGCTCTCATTATTTGTGAATTTTAAATTCACATGGGGAAAGGTGTGGAGGATAAAAATAAATTAAAAATTTATTTTTGGGAAGAGTTGATATGATAAGTGAATTAAAAATTCAACTCATGGGGGAGTGTGAATTAAAAATTCACTTTTATGTGGAGATGTGAAGGTTGAAGGACACATGTACACTTACATGTGTAAGAGGGTGATAAATGATGTGTAAGGGAGATTTGACCCTTTGAATAAAAAATTGATTTTTATTCAAAGGTGTGTGGGAGGATGGGCTAAGCAAGGTTAATTAAGTGTTTAGCTTAATTAATCTAAGTCTAGGGGATAGGTAGGCTAGGGTAGCTAATTAAATAATTGATATTTAATTAACCAAGATAGGCATAGGTTGATTAATAGGCTAGATTAATTAGATAAGCATGATTTATCTAATTAACAAGGATTAGGGAGATGGACAAATTAACTAAATAAATATTGTGAATAGTTATTTAATCAATGAGGATGTAGTTGTAAGGTAAAGTGATAAATTAAATGAATTAATTGATCACCAAGGATGGGTAAATGGTCAAAGGTAGGTGATTAGGGAGAAATTAATTAAATTAAATAAATTTATTTAATTAATAGGATAGATAATTGGTGGTGTAGAGATATGGGAAATTAGTTTTGTGAAGCAAGTCAATTTTAGGTGTCTACATTTGCCCCTCTTTGAAATAGTGTTGTGGTTAAGTAACATTATTTCAAAGAAGTTAAGATATAAAGTTGGATTGGATAGAAAAAATATTTTGGCTTAGAAGAATAGGGTAGGGTTTGGGGATAATTGGTAAGGGTGATGCCCCCTCGAGAGGATAGGCAGGTTGCAAGAACACGATTGTGCTCTCAAAATGAATGGAATAGATTAGTAGAAGTGGTGGGAGGATAAGGGGTGAGATGAAAGAATGATGATGTTGGGAGATTGATTGGTGGATGATCATTGTGCTGAAAATGATTTAGAGCAATCCTAGTTTTGATAAAGCAAAGTGGATATGTTCACCAAGGTATAGAAGACCAGGGTGATGATTTTTATCCAACATTTGCATGGATTAGACACACAAACAAGAGGGTAATCCCATGCATGCCCCAGATAGTACAACCTTGTCTAGATGAGGGAAGGGGACTCATAACATAAGCCCTTAATACACAAAAGGTATGATGGACCTTAGATGCACAAGGAGATCAATATGCTAGAACCGACCTTACGATTCACAAGATATGAATACTAGCTTGGAGTAATGAGACTGACCCACAAGCATAACATACAAAAGCAAGACTATGCCTCATTCTAGATGTTTTTGCCACATACCATGATATAGTGAGATCAAGGTAGCTTTGATGTGATATTCAAATAGGACAAAAGATAAAAACCAAAAACCAAAAGACCAACGAACCAAACAAATAACCATTGTATCTCTTGCCAAGATGGATGATGATCGGATAGATTCTGCCTATCGTAGGAACGATATATCCTAAGGCAAGAATTGGTTGATGATTAGATCATGCTTAGTTGATGTTGTAAGATTGATTGAAGATATGATGGTGACAAGTTGTGGTTGATGTTGATTTGATAGTTGATGATTTTTGTTAAGGGATGATGCTTTCATAGGTAATGCGATGCTTGGGATATTGCGTTTGGATCTAGTGTAAGCTCAATGGGTAGGGACCATCTAAGCAGGTCAGATGGATGCATCTAATGTACCTGAGTACTGAAAACTTCCTTCGTATTCCAGACTGCCTACATACCTTGTATCCACGGGATCAAGGTACTTTCGAGATGCAGGTGGTGATGATATGTAGTTCTGATTTGTGATGATGATGTGGGATGATTGAGGATAGGTGTAATGATGTTGGAAGATGATGTGTTGGATGATTTGGGTGATTTTGATTATGTCGGAAGATGATGAGATGTTGATGGAGCAATGTCGATTTTGTGATGGATATTTTTTTGGGATTTTATGGATTTTTTGATTAGATTTTTTATGATTTTGGAAAGGGATGATTTATTATGATGGTTGCATTGGATTTCATTTGGATAGCCTTTGCACTAAATACCAATGACAAGGGAACACTAAGTCTAGAGGTGAAGGTGATGATTTGGTAGGGATACATGATAGATGGATGGGGGGTTTGGCAATGGAAGGTGATAGAGAGGAGATTCATGATAGATGGATTGGACGATAGAGATAGGGATGCAAGATAGATGGATGGGAGATGGGGATAAGGATTTTCTCTAAGGGCTAGGTTGCAAGGAATCATATGCCCCAATGCTTAAGGAATTTTGCATGATGGTTTTACGTTTTGAGTGGATGGGCTTTGTAGTAGATGGATGGAGGATATGCTTGTGTCGAGAGGTGTCCAAAGCAAGTTGTTGATATTTTGCCCCTTGTCTTTATCAAGATCTAACCTGAGGAAGATATAGCAGATAGGATGGATGGGGAATGATAGGATAACTAGGGGGATGGGGTAAGGATAAGATAGTGGATAAGGTGTGTAAAGGACATTATGGATGTGGATGACATGTATGATTTTGCCCCCAAGTGTAGGGATATAGAAGAGATCACGCATGACGCCCACAAGGGGTTTCCATCATGGTACTTGCCCAAGGCACCACGAGGAGTGGTTTTCACCATTGGATGGATTTTTTTCTCTTTACTATTTTCTTGATTTTTTTGATTTTTTGCTTTTTTGATGGAATGGGAACTCTAGCATCTGTTTCAATAGCAAGGAGAAGATGGTCCCATGTTGGATAGCATTATGGATGACGATTGCATGGATGTCGGTGGATAGTGGGTTATGATGTGGATTATGCAGATTATGATGTGGAGTATGCGGATTATGATGTAGATTATGCAATAGCATGGACCATAGGAATGTGATGGGGAAGATATGTAGGATAGTGGATGAAAGATGGAGAAATGGGAATATGTGGGAATGTCAAGTGGTGGAGGGGAACCAAGACCAATGGTTGCACACACTGTGATGTATTTGGAAGCTTGTATTTTGGATGTGGAGTTGGGAGTAATGGGGATCGGGATAGGGCATTTTTGGATGGTCGATTTGGGGTTTTAGGGACCCAAATAGACTTAGGTTTTGGGGGATTTTTAGATGGGGAGAGGGATGTTTGGGATTTTGGGGTAGATTGGGATGTGGATGCTTCATTAGAGTTTGGTACTTTTTGTTTAGGGACCCACACCATTTTTGTTTTTGCTTTTTCTTATGATGGTGTGGGCTTTGATAGCCTTTTGGATTTTAGATTTTGCTTGGAAGGGATAACATCTTTAGGATTTTGTGCTTTATGCATCCAGGCATTCAAATTTTTGAATCCCATGGATTTGGGGGAAGCTTCATGTTTGAAAGATGTGTGCTTTTGTTGGTCTTGATTGGGAAATTTAGGGGGTTTGTGGGTGGAGGGGTAAAAAGTGGATTTATGGATAAATGAATGAGGGGATTTGAGGATAGGGATGTTTGGGAGGATGGGAGGATAAGAGGATTTGTGGATAGGGATGTTGGGAGTTGGTAGGATTGGAGGTAAAGTGGATTTCATAGGAATATTTGGAGTTGGAAGTAGTGGAGGTAAATTTGATGAAGGAAAATGGATGGTCACATGCTTTTGCAAATGATATGATGATGGAGGAGGGATGGCGACATATGCTTTGGGGGTGTGATGAGATGTACCATGTTTGGGATTGGATGAATGGATTTTGGAAGGTGTGTGGGTGGTACCAACATGTTTAGATTGTTTTTCTTGGGGTGTATAGCCAAGGCCATGCGAGGATGGGTGGAATGTGGTGTGGATGGGCTCCAAGATGCCTTATTCATGAAGGCCTAAGCCTTTGCCTTGATAGTTCATATGTTGGAGCATGCGACATGCAATGGGATGTTTGGTGCTTTGGAAACAAGACGCGAGTCCATTATTTGTTGGAGAAAGATAGGTGGTGGATGGAAGTTGTTCACCTCCTATGAGGGAGTCACCACGGATCAAAGTGCTTTGTCTGAGTGAATAGGAGGATGGATTTGGGATGGGATTGGTAGATGGAGGTGAAAGATTAATGGTGGATGGTAAAGGGGTGGTAGAAGAAGGGGTGGGATCAATAAGTTGACCAATAGATGGGAGGGGATTGGGGATGGGATTAGATGGGATGGTTAGATCTTGATTAGGAGAAGGGGTTGATGTTTCAACATGCTTTGGATTTGATTCTTGACATAGCTCGTGTGCTTGGATAGAAGTGGAAGTGATTTGGATAGATGTGGTGGATGCTTGGATGGATGTGATAGGTGTTTGGATGGATGCGATAGGTGCTTGACTTATGGGTTCTTGAACATGGCTACATGATGGTTCTTGAGTTATGATAGAGGATTGTTCAAGAGATTTGGTGGATGTTGGATTGCATGAGGGTGTTTGATTCCTTGCTAATAGCCAATGGATGGTGTCCTTCATGAGTGTATGGGTTGAAGAACAATATAATGGATGGATAGTAAGGGTGGATAGTGTAGGATTAGGATTGGGATTGGATAAGTGGGTGATGGGGTTAGATGGCGATAGTTCTTGGATGGGTTTGAGGATAGGTGTTGGATTAGATGGTGGTGTTGGAAGGGTGGGAGATTTGGGGGATTCTATAGCTTTGCTTTCATTTTTAGGTGATGTTCTTTGGAGGAAATCCCACAAGGATTCTTTGGATGTCGTGAGCTTAGGATTTGGAAGATTTGATGGTGGGTTAGGTGGTGGATGGGTGATAGGGATTGGTGGATTGGGAGATATATAGGGTGATAGATTAAGATTGGAGGAACATTGTGTTAGGGGGGTTGGGATTGATGGATTGTAAGGTAGGTAGGGTGATGGATTAAGGTTGATAGGATGGGGATTAGAGGATGGGGGATTTGTATGGGGAAATGGTTGTTGATATAAGGTTTGGATTTCATAGATAAGGTGTGCTAGATTGGTGTTCCCTTGATCAAAGTTAGCATGACAAAGGTTGGGGGATGGATAAGGTGGAGGTATTGATTGGTTGGATAGGTATGATGGCATGGATGTGTAAGGGGATGGAGATTGATATGAGGGTAAAGGTTGATATGATGGAGGTTGGTATGAGGTTGATGGCGTGGCTATGTAGGATGTTGAAGGTTGATATGATGAAGGTTGATAGGAGGTTGATGGTGTGGATATGTAAGATGTTTGTTGATATGATGGAGGTTGGTATGAGGTTGAAGGTTGATATGAGGTTGATGGAGTGGACATAGAGGATGAAGGTTGGTATGATGAAGGTTAGGTAGGGGCTTGGGATAACCCAATGATGAGGTGTGCTAAGGGTATATCTCTAATGTCATTTTTGCATTTCTCCTTAGCACTAGGATCCATGTTCTCATAGATTTTTCTAAGTCTTTGTAATTGTTGCATTGCTACATAAGGATCCATGTTGTTGGGGAGGTATGGGATGATGGGGGATGATGGATGATTGCAATGTTGGGGATCAAATTTCAAGACCTTAGGGTGATTCAATTTTCTTCAAAGGATGGATGATTTTCTATACTTAAGGTGGACTAATGACACTTAAGTAATAGAATTGATTTGGTTTATTTGATTGGATGATCAATTAAGGTCTTGATTTTTGATTGGGTTGATTTGGATTTGGAGTTTGATAGTGATGTTGGGGGACTTGGATGTTGATTGGGATCAATGTTGATGTGATGTGATGATGACTTGGATATGATTAGGGTTTGATATGGAATGATTAGGGATGATTAGGATAATGATTAGGTTGATGTTGATAGGATGAGGATGAAGGATGGAGATGTGACTAGGATGTGCTTATGGATGATTGGGATTGAGGTTGATTTGACAAGGATTGAAATAATGATGTTGATTGGATAATGATTTGGATAGAATGATGATGATTTGATGATGTAGAGTGACAAGGATATGATTAGGATTGATTTAGGATGACTTGGATGTGATTAGGAATGAAGTGGCTAAAAAATGGGTGAATGTGATTGGATTTGAATGTGTTGAATGACTTGTCTTATGTGTTTGGTGTTTAGCTTGATTTGGCAATGTTCAATCAAATGATCACACATGTACAATCATGAATCACTCATGCAAGACACATAAGAAATTTTGGATTTTAAAAATGAAATGTAATGATGATTAAACAAGCACATGTGGAAGACACATCAACATGCCCTAATGTCTAGTTTGAAATAGGGTATGGCCAATTAGGTCTTGGGCAATATTTACACGAGGTTGACTAGGAATTGAAAGTGAAATCCTGCCACACAGCCGGGAGAAAGGGGTAACCCACCCTTCACCTTCACTTCCCAAAGGTATAAAGTTCTTTGGGGCTTAGCCAAGAGTGAAAAGATTCCAATTCCCAATGAGGGTGTCTTTCGATTCAGCCTCGAATGAGGTCGTCCCTAGGGGTGATGAAATCCCCTAGCAGGCCTCCTAGGAAAGGGTAAACAAAAGCAAATCAAGTGAAGTGTTTTTGATCTCCAAGATCACCTTGCGGTGCGAGGATAGAGCATACACACGCACACTTGATTCTCACTTGCACTTGGTTAATTGATCCTTAGAAAATGAAATGTGAGGAAGACACTTCAAGCACTTTTTCTTTTTAAACCCAAAATCCAAATGTGATAGAAGACACTGGTTTATTTTAAGCTCAATTTTTAATGATGTGTGATCAAACAATGTTCATTTTATGAGCCCAAATTGAAGTGTGTTTGCAAGCAAGATTACGAAGAAAAGAGAAATAAAATGAGTGCACCTGATTATTTTTCTATCCAAGCTACTGTATATGTTGTTCCGGATGTTGTTCCAGCCCCGTAAGATCACCTGCAAGTCACAAAAATTGAAAACGAAGCAAGTAGACTAGTATAGGAGACCATTATGTGAAAAATTGAAAATCTGATAAAATCTGATTAAGATGGTCTGATACAATGAAGTGACTATCATGAATAGATTCTAGATAAAATTCTATGCACTTTGAAAAAAAAATTCGCTGAAAAAGGATGAAATATGCAAAAGTTATGTGCGTTTGAAGTTTGCAAAGAAGTTGAACTTTGACTGCGAAATAATTGGTCAAAATGACACTTTCACCTGAAAATTTATTTTCCACTGTGAAGTTCACTCTCCCAGCTTTCCAACGAGTCCAAGTTTGCAAAAGTTTGCCTCCATATGCTCTAGTTATGATCAAGAGAAAAAATCTGCCTCCTTATGGCATGTGTAGGTAAGACAAGGTTATCTAACTGTTTGTTGTTAACCGTTGGTGGTTAAGTTGGAAGTGGTCACATGGACCGGTAGTCTGAGGTAGGCGGTTTAAGGATAGTGGTGCTCCTGGTCATCCATATGACCAGGAGCCAGGGGAATGAAAAAAATAAAATAAGAAACAAAAAGGGGGCTGGTGGCTTTTAGTACCCCCCCTTTTTAATAACTGTGACCGAGGGCTCACTAGAAACCACTAGACTGACAGTGAAGACTAGCAGATGATGGTCAATGAATGGTGGTTGATGATAGTTAGGTTTAGCATTTGTTACTAGTTTAGGGTTTTGGAGTCGGCAACAGAGGTGGAGCTTAGGGTGGAGTTTGAAGGTAGCACAGAGTTGGAAGGGGTGGTGGATCTCTGCCAAGCGATGACAGAAGTTTGAAGTGGTGGCGATAGGGCATTAGTCTAGTGGCAACTGGATGGTATCAGGTGGGGGTCAAAGTTTAAAGGTCCAAGTAAGGGTTGATGGGAGTCAACAGAGGCTGTGGCGACAGTAGAAAATTACCACTAGAAGTGTCGACTGGGTGGCGACTGTGCAGAGGAATAGGTGTCGATGACTTGGGAGGAGGAACCATGAATTAATGCAAGTCGAATGCAATATGAGCAGCATGGGAAGTGGCGAGAAAATGGTGACGATTGTTTTAACAAGTGGGGCAATAGAGGCTCGGTCGCCAACAATGGAGGCTAGGGTTTTGATGGAAGCAGTGACGGGTTTAGAAAAATTTAAACTGGCAAAAACAACAGACTTAAACCCATAAACTAATGCCCAATAGAAATATGTGACCTTGAAAAGAAAAACAGAGATCAATGCACCCCGAGGTTGTGGGATCCGTACGAATCCGTACTATACAGACCTGCGGCCCTAAAACAAAAATTCAAATTTTTAAAAAAATTTGCAGTGACCAAAAAAAGTAAATTTATAGTCAAAATTTATGGAATTGGCCTCCTGATCGCAATGGTGAGGTTATTTTCTTCACATGATGCAACCTTGTAACAGTTTAACCACAAAACTTGCAAAACTTCAAAATGAACTAGGGTTAGAAAATGAAGATTTTTGACAACAAAACCCTAGAAAAATGATTGATTAGATTCGAGGAATTGGGCATGCCAATGTGATCTATGAAATCAAAATGAAAGCCAAAAACACAAATCAAATGTAAAAACAAATGATATACCTTCACATGTGACCCACAAATCCAAGATATGGTGGAAGGAGTTGCACCCAAACTCCTTAGATTTACCCAAGTAGATGAAATGTGGATTGCTCTTGCTTTTAACACAATATGATGGGAGATAATGGATTTAGATGGAGATTAAGATGGGGATAATGAATGATTTTGGCATTATGAGGGTATGATGAGGAGATTTTAGAGAAATTTGGGTAGAGTTTGGATGCAAGAAGAAGTCCCCCTTAATGGCTTGGGTGAGGACTTTATTTATAGATTCTTGGAAAAGGGATGGAGGGTGAGGATTAAAAGTTGAGATCAAGGGCTAGGAATGATTGAGAGTTAGGGTTTGGATTGGATTCATAGCCTTGTGACATGTGTCACAAGGAGAGTGGGTGAGAGAGATCAAGGGTTGAGATTAAGTCAATGGATTTGGAGGGCTCTCATTATTTGTGAATTTTAAATTCACATGGGGAAAGGTGTGGAGGATAAAAATGAATTAAAAATTTATTTTTGGGAAGAGTGGATATAACAAGTGAATTAAAAATTCAACTCATGGGGGAGTGTGAATTAAAAATTCACTTTTATGTGGAGATGTGAAGGTTGAAGGACACATGTACACTTACATGTGTAAGAAGGTGATAAATAATGTGTAAGGGAGATTTGACCCTTTGAATAAAAAATTGATTTTTATTCAAAGGTGTGTGGGAGGATGGGCTAAGAAATGTTAATTAAGCGTTTAGCTTAATTAATCTAGGTCTAGAGGATAGGTAGGCTAGGGTAGCTAATTAAATAATTGATATTTAATTAACTAGGATAGACATAGGTTGATTAATATGCTAGATTAATTAGATAAGTATGATTTATCTAATTAACAAGGATTAGGGAGATGGACAAATTAACTAAATAAATATTGTGAATATTTATTTAATCATTGAGGATGTAGTTGTAAGGTAAAGTGATAAATTAAATGAATTAATTGATCACCAAGGATGGGTAAATGGTCAAAGGTAGGTGATTAGGAAAAAAATTAATTAAATAAAATGAATTTATTTAATTAATAAGATAGATAATTGGTGGTGTAGAGATACAAGAAATTGGTTTTGCGAAGCAAGTTAATTTTAGGTGTCTACAGTTGTCATTGATGTCAAGTGATGATGTCTCTATTTCTGTGTATCTCTGTGAAAGTGTTTGATGAGATAAGGAGGTTAGCTGGATTGGAGGCCATTTCAGGTTGTGTTCAATTTGAATACTTCATCTTGTTCAAAACCCAAATGGGTATCCCAGTTTCATTTTTGTGAAATTTGAGTGAAAATTGGCTAAGTTATAGCTAGTCGGAGATTTTAGTAGTTCTAGAACCAACAAGTTCACCAATTTTATTTTTTCCCAATTTGCCGACAACATAGATAGGGGAAGTGCATTCACTGAAGACTTGGTAGAGAGTAAATGTGTTAAGTTCAAAAGTTTTGTATTTCATCGACTCGCTGACGGAGGCATGGAAACAGAGTGTTAGAAGCGTTGTCAGGAAAGTCTCAGTTTTTTGAACTTGTTCGCAAGTTCTTTTTTCTTCCGATTTGTTGACTAGCTGGTAGTAGTGAAGGCAAGCATGTAATGTCTATTGAAAAAACTAATTCATCAGTTTGAAATCTCTCCAAATCACTAACAGAAGTGAAGGCATACGAGACAAAGGCCAAGTTTCAAAAAGTATATTTTTGCCAATTGAAGAAACAAAGGCAAAGGTTCTAGAAAAGAAACATTCATCGATAGCATGTGATAAGGTTCAAGAAAGGCAACATTTGCCGATAGCATTTATGATAGGTTCGGAAAAAGCATTATTTGTCGATAAGCATTATTGATAGCATTTTTGACAAAGGTTAGAAAACATGAACAATCGCTGATAAGCATTTGTGATTGAATGGACAGAAGTTTGAAAAACTGAAAGTTTGTTGATAGCATTTGTAAGGTTCTGAAAAGTTTGTTTTCACCGATAGAGGCAACAAAAGTGAAGGCTTACAAGATGAATGGTTTGTAACATAATCTTTTTACTGATAGCGATAATGGAGGTTCGGAAATGCAAGATTTCACCGACAAAGGGCGATAAATGCCAGTTTTGAAAAAATAATTTTTGCCGATGAAAGAGAAAAGGCCTAACTTTGTAATATTGCAAATTCGCCAATAAAGGTATATGTTTTATGTCCAATGTCATACTTGCAAAAGTTAAATTGGCCACATAATGACAGTTTGAATGGACGAAAAGGCCACATAAGTGACAGTTTTCTTGGGATGATCTTACAGACTCTGAGGTGGACACTTACTTCTGAGGATTCCATGGGGACGATGGGACATTTCATAGTTAAACATTTCTGAGCCCAATCTGGATTAGTTGAATGACAGTTAAAAACTTGTAACTATTGGCGTTCAGTTTTTGAGCAGTTGATGGCGGTTCAACTATTGGAAGTATGTGTTTTTATACACAATGAATTTGTTGTGAATAGGTTACTAAATTGAACTAAACATCTTTCTTTCATAGGCATAAAGTGCAGAGTTTGCATGAACATACAAACGTTCATAGGTAGATTGTATTGAGAAGAGGGGAGGCTCTGTTAAACTAAACAGAGAATGCAGAGAGTGTAGAGAGAGGAGAAGACCGTGTTAATGAAAACATAGAGTACAGGAGCGCGGATGAGACTGTATATGAATTGAAGTGTGCATTTCAGGTTAGTGAAGAACCAATGTTTGCACATTAGAATTTGTAAGGATTCAAGGGTTGGTGCCTCATTGGGGTTTGTGCTCAATTAGGTGTATAGTGTACCTGAAGGTTAGAGCCTCAAAACATTCTCTTGGGTGTCAATGTACATGTAATTTGGTGCTTACAAAGCATCTATAAAATCTTTTATTGTGAGGTTGGATTTGAGCAATAGACTCAAGCAACATTCTCATTGTAGTTTTTCCCTTTTAGGGTTTTCCAAGTATATTTGGTGTTTCCTTGTGTGTATGTGGTTTATGTGTGCCTTTAATTCTTGACTACTGGTTTCATTTTAATGTTTTGAACATACACTGATTCACCCCCCTCTTAGTGTATTAGTGTTCTTTCAACAATTGGTATCAGATCCTAGGGTTCCTTGAAGAAAGTATAACCACTTAAGGAAGATTTGGTCTTAAGAACACTATGGCAGGACATGAGGGTTCTTCTTCAAATAAAGCACCATTATTTTATGTATCCAATTATGCTTTCTGGAGCATCAGAATGGAGACTTACCTGAACTCTATTGGATTTGATGTATGGCAATCTGTTCTAGATGGCTACACACCACCAACATCTACTCTCACTGCAGCCAATAAGAAAGATTGTGAAAATAATGCCAAAGCAAAGAATGCTATACTGTGTGGTCTAACCAATATAGAATTTGTAAAAGTTATGCATTGTAAATCTGCCAAAGACATATGGGATAAGCTGCACAACATCTATGAGGGTGATGATAAAGTCAAGCAAGCAAAACTACAAACCCATAGAAGCAAATTTGAGGCTATAAAGATGAAAGGTGATAAGAATATTGCAAAATACATGCTCAAGGTAGACGAGGTAGTGAATTCAATCATAGGTCTTGGAGAAGAGGTAAAAGATAAGGTGGTTGTAAAGAAGGTTCTGAGGTCTCTCCCATATAGGTATGACTCTAAAGTCTTTGCAATTGAGGAAGCAAAAGATCTTGATAAGCTTACCATGGATGAATTATTTGGGTCACTCATAGCATATGGGATGAGAAGTGAGAATACTAGTTCAACAAAGAAAGAAGAAGAATTCAAGACTTCCAAAGTCAAGTAGATTGAATAAGATTCAGAAATGAGTACTAGTTCAGGTGAAGAAGAAGAAAATTTTGTCATAAAATTGAAGAAGGGCTCTAGAAAATATAAAGGTAAGCTACCTTTCAAATGTTTTAATTGTGGAAAAATTCATCACTTTGCCTCTAAATGTCCCTTAGGTGAAAATCAAAAGGGAGATAGTTCTAAGAGTCAAGAAGTTTCAAAATATAAAAGGAGAAACTTTAATAAGAAGAAAAAGAGTTTATATGTAGACAGAGAAATTAGTTCTTCAAACGATTGTTCTTCTACAAGTGAAGATCATGAAACTGCCTTCATGGCTATTGAAATTATTTAAGAAGACGAAAATACTCCTACAAAAGATTTTGTGAAGACTCTGATGAGGAAGAAGAGGGTGAAGTTGATTTGGAAGGTGAATTGATTTTTGCTCTAGATGATCAAAGGTATAAAAGAAAACAAAATGAAAAATACAAGTTAAAGATTGAAGAATCTAATAAACTTGTAGATCTAAAATTGCGGTTAGCAGAATCTAAAAGAATAGAAGAAGTAATTAGTTCGGATTTGAAGAACAAACTAGAAGAGTGCCAAAAATTAGAGGCTAAAGTTGTCTCAATGAAGAAGGAATTAGAAAAGGTGAATGAACAGTTAAATAGAAGTCTCAAGTTTGAAAAGAGCTCAGAAATTCTTGATCAAATAATTGGTTGTCAAAGATCCTTCTCCAACACGGTTGGGTTAGTATATGTTGAAAAAAAGAGTTTCAAAGATGTTGTCTCTGAGAAGAACGTAGAAGATAAAACTATCAAGGAAGTTGCTCCCTGCAAAAAGACAGTTGGAGAACAAGGCAAATCAAGCTCTACTACGCCTAAGAAACGTGTTGATTCTAGGAAGCCTGAAGGATTTAGGAAGAATAAAAAGATTGAAGATTTCAAAAAGGAAGATGATGGTTTCATCAAAGTCCACAATCCAAAGAGGAGATTCAAAGATCAACTTGCAAGACAAGCCAGGGGTTAAGGTTTAAAGGTAAAGGGTTTAGGGTTTAGAGAGAGATAGAGGACCAATAGGGAGATATAGAGGAAATCGAGGGGAGAGATAGGGAGATAGAGAGTGAGGGACATGGCTAGAGACATAGGGAGAGAGATTGAGAGGTACAGGGATGATAGATATAGGGAGATAGAGGTTTAGGGTTGCTTGGATTTAGGGTTTAGGGGTTAAGGTTTAGGGGTATTATTTAGGGTTTAGGGGTTTAGGGTTTAGGGTTTAGGGGTTTAGGGTTGCATGTCAAAACCAGTCTCTCTCTCTCTCTCTGCCTCCCTCCCCACTTTCCATGCACTTAAAACGCTTATAACTTTCCATGCATGAAAAAATGCGCTCGCATTATAATGCAAGCACATTTTGGGGAACCAAAAAATGGACAAAAAACATGTGGGATCCGTGAATTAGAACCACATGCTCTGTTATTCTTTGCTTTTCATGCGTTATCAGAAAAAAAATATTTTTCATGGAGTTGACATTTTGACAATCATTCTTTACTTAATCCACCACTTGTTTTTGGTATTTCAACATAGAAGAAGTAAATTAGATGTTTTTAGATAGAATTTGATTATTTAAACTAATATTTTCATGTTTCATATTGTTTGAATGCTAATTTTCATGTATTTAGATTGAATTTGATGATATAGATTTGTTTTTTCATAAATTTGACTAATCTTATTAGATTTATATAGAATTCAACATTGGATACAGATGAACTTGCCAAAAATCACAAATTGTTGAGGATTTTGAAGCTAAATTTTTGAGGATTGGGTAACTCGAATCTCAAAATCTAAGGTATATTCTTGATGTATTCATTTACTTCACTTTATGATTATGTTAAAGCATGAAATCTCATGTTATAGGATAGTCATGAGGGAAGTGAGTGGATTATCATTTTGACAAGAACTATTATCATGATAAAGTGAAAATTTATATTTATTTGAGATAACAATCTATGACAACAAGCCATATCACCATGGGAAGAAAATCATCAAGATAGTATTGGTATATATTTATGAAGGGAGTCTTATCAACATTTAAGGATAATCCTAAACTAGAGCAAGGTCATGGAAACACTTTCATTGTGGATTAGATGTGCAATCTTGCTGCTATTATCCTAATTCAAACACTAACCTAAACAATTAGAAGGATACTAAGGGAAATCATGTTAGTCAAATAATTATCATCATAATGTTGGAATTTTATCTTAGAAAAGAAATGTTATTACAGTGATTTTTAAAAAATAAATTCTATAAATTTACTTAAGTTCGCTTCTATCTATTAGTAGTCTCATTTTTTACCTATATTCATGCAATTTTTCTTTACTCGAGTTTATTCCTTCATCATAAACTTAAAAGGACCAAATGGCTACTAAACAATTAAATTACAATGGTCATTTAAGTTTTTCCAAAAGGAAATAAAATGTATGGCTTAGATTGGAATGTGTAATGGTGACAATTGTTGATCACTCTACACTTAAACATCATCCACTTCAATGGTTAAACGATCAATAGCAATTTTACACCTCATTCACAACAAAGAGTGGTAAATATTTGTCTTATTTGAGTGGCTAAAATTTACCTTTGACTGTTGAAATATAAATCCAATATTTAAGAATAACCATTGCAAGTTTTCTCATTAGTTTTAGATTCAATTTGATATGGTTAGTTTATATGCAACGACTAATGTATAAGCCATATATTTTCATAATAAAAGTTAAAAAACACATTTTTTGAGCTTAGTTTGATCTTACCTTTTTGTGGCAGTCATTTTTCATTTTCCCATTTTGCTTTTCATATCTAGTTTTTATTTTTCCCATTCTGATTGGAATTGTAGATCGTTGAGTGTAAAATATTTAACGTCAGATTATGCCAGGTTATGCATCTATACATGAGGGCACTCGCTAGGTTGTGTGTCTGTACACGAGGGTACTCTCTTCCCTCTTTGAAATAGCGAAAGAATACATAATATTTTTGTAATATACACATTAATATAAATGTCAAAAAATCATTTATCAACTCGTTAACTTTTCATGGGTTCATTGAGCTTACATAATGTTTTTTAATTTTTTTTGATGTGTTCTTTCTCAAACATAAGCATATATAGTTGTAATTATATATAAGAATAATAGTTGAAGTCTGCAAAATATCTCTTTAGGGTTTATTGGGACAATATATTGTTGCAATTAGTTGTATACTCACAACATTTTTTTTGTTCATAAAATGCATTACAATGGGAGAAAGAGCAATCAAAGACTACAAAAGAACTCAATAAAGTGGAGCATTATATTTGTATACAAGGAACAACAATAACAAAGACACAAAATTCTACAAATCAATCCCCAAGGACTGTTAAAAACATCCAGAATAAGCCTTAAAACAACTCCAACAACTATGGTAACAAACTATACATTCCGTTAAACTGCTCAACTTGCCATGAAAGTTGGAGCAATATGTTTGATATGTGCAACATGTGTCAAATTAGAATTGAGAAATTGGAAAAAGGTATGAAGGATCTTGCAAATTTCACTAACAACATATTGAATAATATTGTTGATGAAGTTAAGAAGATCAAAACACAATTAGAAAAAAGAAAACAAATTTAGGACAAAGAACATGAAAAAGAAAAGAGACTAAAGAATGACAGGGACCACACTTCCTGGGAGGAGGTGCTGAAGAAGATGAATGACTGGACCAATCTTAAGTTCTAGTTCTTTTACTTGTTTCATAGTTTATGTTGTTCTCTTGTTGTTTTATGATTGTTTTATACTGATGAACAATATCCTGTCCTGTAAGGTTATTATCAGGATTTACTGTTATTATTCTACTATCTCGTATAATTCCAGTTATGGTTTTTGGTCATGTATCCCTGGCCCTCCTAGGGTTATTATTAGGAATTTTGCTTTAAACTATTATGGGGGGTTTTGGACATGGTTAAGGGACTGATTATCTAATTTCACTTTGATGGCTCCCTGACCCTTATGGGTTATTATCAAGGAGGGTCTGTGATGTGCTGATTTTTATATATGATCTACTTTTTGTATGGGTCTGGAACCCTTTTCTCAGCTTAACATAATAAAAAATAAACTATACATTCCCACTCACAACATTTACTTTTTATACATAGTGATTTATCATAAGTGTCTAAAACTATGTTAAGTATCTAAAACTACTTAACTACCTTGATCTTATACATTTAATATATAATATACAATATAAATATGATATTTAATAGTGAATGTCAAATATTTATAAATAACATAACAACTTCAAATATAATATTATAAAATAATATTGTATATCATATAAAATAAATTATATTTATATGTATAATATAATATTATTAAATTGTATATTTAGATTAATCATATTATACATTTGATATTTATATTTATTTTATATATAATATATAATATTTACTATAATTATATTGATTGTTATATAGTATATTTTATATGATGTAAATTATATAATATATTTTTTTACAAACATTATATTATAAAATCGTATATTTATAGTTTAATTGAATTTATTTTATAGATCATATATAATATCTAATATAATAATACTTATTATTTTATAGTATATTTTATATGATGTCAATTATTAATATATTTTTAAAATAACAATATAATATAACAACTCTGACAAGTGGCGCCCCCTCACAAAGGGGAAAATCAAAATTTACCCATGTGCCAAAGGGTTTTTTGTAGTCACATTTGATTCTGTCTCGGATCGAAATGCTATTTTTAGTGATCACTCTTGGTTTTGGGGATAGCATGCACTGTTGCTAAAGCCTTGGGTTTCTACCTTTAACCCTCTCACTGAATCTTTCAATCAGCTTCCAGTTTGGATTCGTCTTCCAAATCTGCCTCTTCATTTTTGGTGTGAATCTTGCTTTGAAGGCATTGGTAATTCGGTGGGTCAATTTATCATGGTGGATCAAACCACTACTTTTTTCTCTCACACCACATATGCTTATATTTTAGTGGAAGTGGATTTCTCTATGCCTCTCCTGGCAGATGTTGTTTTACAAGTTGTTGATCGCTCTTGGGGTCAGCCCTTGGATTATGAAGGTACCCCATTTTGTTGTTGAAGGTGCTTTGATACTGGTCATTTGGCATCCGAATGCCCTCGCTTGAAGGTCTCACGTTCTTCATCTTGGTGGAAGAATGCTCTACACGAACACCTTATAGTGGATGTTCATAATGATGATTCTATCTCAAAAACTTCTAAGCCATCTTCTAATGTCGAGAAGGAGCCCCTTCTCCCATTGCATGGTTCTTCTATTGTAGGGACCTCCCCTATTGTTGCTATTTCTTTTAAGGTTGTTGCAGGGACCTCCCCTACTGCTACTATTGTTGGAACTACTACAACTGCTGCTATAGTAGTGCCATTAGATTTGTATGCTTCTTTTGCTATTAGGACTGCTGCAGGGACCTCCCCTGCTATTGTTGTTGCTGTTAGGACTGCTATCGGGACCTTCCCTTATGTTGTTACTATTGGCACTATTATTGGTGTGCCTTCTATGACTGGGATTGTGTGTTGTAGGTGCACTGTATGCTTCTAGGGATGGTATTGTTGTGACAACTTCTTCCTCTCCCCAAGCTTTGCCCCCTTCTAAGGATTTGGTGAGAACTTCACCTCCTTCATCTCCTATTTCTACAGATGGAGATAAAGATGTCTTTGGACTATTGTCCAAAGAAAGAAGAGAGGCCTTCCAAAGCTGTCTCAGACCCTTACCTAGGCCAAAGGTGTACGACCTGCTAGGTCAGGTTATGAAATTGTTTAGTATGTTGTTCCTTGCAGCCTTGTTGCCTTGTTGTTGCTTTGCCTCTTTGGGCTTTGTTGTCCATCCGTTGTTCATGTGTTGTTTCTGGCATGGGTGAGGCTTTTGTTCTGCCCTTTGGGCTATTCTGTAAAGGTTTCTGGACCCTCTTTTCTAGCTAAATTAATAAAAAAACAATATAATATAAAAACTGTATATTTATATTAAATATTAAAATTTATTTGTTATTGTATTATATATTAATTTTATAGATATAACTTATATTATACTTATATTTATTATTAAATATTATATTCTTTATGATACAAATTATTAAATATAAATATAATATTATATATTTTTAATAAGTATTATTTAAATTAATTTATAACAACCTGAGAAGGGCATGGTTTGGTGGTGAATGTCGCATGGTTGTTGTGGCGGCCACCAAGGTTCAAATCCCCGCTAGGCCAAAGAGCTCGCAGGCCTTGTGCCTTCACTGGAATGACGTGCTCACAGGATATGTGCCTTTGCTGTGTTGTGCTCGTAGGCTATGGGCCTTTGCTGGGTGAATGAGCTTGCGGATATCAACTTGGCGATAATGCCTTGGGGACTGAGACCCCCAGTAGTGGTCTCGGTAAAAAATTAATTTATAACAAATATAATAGTTTAACTGACTTTCTCAATCTTAATTATCAAGGTGTTGGCCATGAATTATCCCACAACAAAAATAGAAAGTAACATAAGATGCTCTCTCTCTCAGTTGGTCCTCTTCTTTTTTACCAAGCATGTTGAGCCTGTCCAATGGAAATGGTAGGCCTAGGTACAAACTTGACAAGACTTTCCATTTATCAAGACTATCTTCTTGCATTAGATGTCTCCAATTAGAAGGAGTTTCATCATCAATGTTTATCAATGGATCTAGAGATGTATGATGCAAATTCCATGGGACACTTGGTGGACACATGGTGTGTGCATAACAATTTTTTATTGGTGAGACTAATGTATAGATTTTTAAGGAGGTCAACATGTGCAACATCAAATGGGGAGGTACCATGTGTTTCCAGCTAGCAGTTGTGGCAAAAAATTTGGTTGGTCCACTATACATTTGGTGAAGGTTTCAATTATAAGTCAAAGCTAGACTTAGGTACATTGAATAGTTGTGGAAGTTTAATTGCCATGTCTTTAAGTGAATGATGATTGTCTTGTATCCCTATGGACCATGTCATTATCTAGCATTAAAAGAGCTTTGTGATATTTAGCAAATCCTATGAACTAGAACTCGTGGTTGTCCACAATCAACACTTGAATATTCTTTTTCGCAAGACTGTCATTGGCCAATGGATCGACAATCTTCACCTTTATCATAGGTATCACCACCTACATACAACAGAAGTGAGCAGTCTCCCTAATCTAACATAAATTATCTTGGCATTTCATTCGATACATGTGGAAAGCAAGGAGGACTTTTGGATCAAAATTTTCCAACTATTGGCACCTACGGATGAATAACACCTACATGTTTGAAAGCATTCACTGTGTACATGAAGACAAGTGGATGGAATGGTTACAAATATGATCCTTGAGCTCATTTAAAACATATTTTAGTTCTTTTTAAGGTTTTTTTAAACAATTGAATTACATTTAAATACTTTATTTTTTATTATCATGAGGGGAACAATGTAGAGGTTTATAAGGAAGCATACATCTAAACCAGAAATCATCTGTTGGCTAAAGTTAGTTAGAAGTCAAATCTAGCCTGGAATCACACCTTCAGATCTCTACGACTTCACTTTAATCCATTTCTCAGCCTCAATTTATTTTCTAAGCATTATAAATCCCTTTAAGGCTACAAAATCAATATACAGATATCAGATAATATTCCATTCAAGTTATTATCGAGAGAGATAAAGAGAAATGGACAGATAGAGAGGGATACAGAGAGAGAGAGGGGGGGAGATAGAGACATAGAGAGAGAGAGATGGTATAATCACACCTTAGTGTGCAATGGGTATGCTAAGATAACATGTAGATCAAACTCTTTAAACTTCCACTATCGACCCACAAGGTGATCTGGAACTCCAAATCCAACCAACCCTTTAATATGTTATGGTAAATGAAAATTTGTATCTTTATTTTCTATAGACAAAAATTTGGAAGACATACTTTCTTTGACCTTTATGTTTTGAAATGGTTTCTAGTGATGGGTTTCATAGTAATCATTTTCTAAATCTAAGTGCTGGGTAAGTGCACAAAGATGAGGGACCAAAAAGTTGCCACATGACTTTTTGGTCCCATACAAGTCATAACGCACTCGTGTTATGGCTCAGTATTACTGAGCCTATAACGCGATCGCGTTTTGCAAAAGAAAAACACACACACACTCTCTCTCTCTCAGAAATGACATAGAGAGAGAGATAGAGAGAGAGAGTGTGTGTGTTTAGGGTTTAGGGGTTAGGGGCATTATTTAGGCTAAATATATGAGTTTAGGGTTGCTCAAGTTTAGGGTTTAGGGGAATTATTTAGGGTTTAGGGGTTTAGGGTTTTTGAGGTTTAGGGGTTAGGGTTTAGGGTTTAGAAAGAGATAGAAAGAGGAGACCAATAGAGATTGGGAGAGATAGAGGAGACATAGGGGAGAGATAGGGAGATAGAGAGTGAGGGACATGTCTAGAGACATAGAGAGAGAGATTGAGAGGTAGAGGGATGATAGAGATAGGAAGATAAGAAAGAGATATGGAGATATCTAGGTTTAGGGTTTCTTAGGTTTAGGGTTTAGGGACTAGGGGTTTAGGGGTTTAGGGTTTAGGGTTAGGGTTTAGTGGCATTATTTAGGGTTTATGGTTTAGGGGTTAGGTGTTAAGGTTTAGAGGTTTAGGGTTTAGGGGATAGAGAGAGAGAGAGGATCGATAGGGAGATATAGAGGAGACCAAGGGGAGAGATATAGAGATAGAGAGTGAGGGACATGGCCAGAGACATAGGGAGAGAGATTGATAGGTAGAGGGATGATAGAGATAGGGAGATTAGGGATATATAGGGAGATAAAGGTTTAGGGTTTAGGGGTTAGGGTTTAGAGGCATTATTTAGGGTTTAGGGGTTTAGGGTTAGAGAGAGAGGGGTTTAGGTTTATGGGTTAGGAGTCAAGGTTTAGGGGAATTATTTAGGGTTTATGAGTTTAGGGTTTCTCAAGTTTAGGGTTTAGGGTTTATGGGTTAGGGGTTGGGGTTTAGGGTTCAAGTATTTAGGGTTTAGGGTTGCTTGAGATCGATAGGGAGATATAGAGGAGACCAAGGGGAGAGAGATAGAGATAGAGAGTGAGGGACATGGCTAGAGACATAGGGGGAGAGATTGAGAGGTAGAGGGACGATAGAGATAGGGAGATTAGGGAGAGATAGGGAGAGATAGGGAGATAGAGGTTTAGGGTTTAGGGGTTAGGGTTTAGAGGCATTATTTAGGGTTTAGGGGTTTATGGGTAGAGAGAGAGAGGGGTTTAGGATTTAGGGGTTAGGGGTTAGGGGTTAGGGTTTAGGGGAATTATTTAGGGTTTATGAGTTTAGGGTTGCTCAAGTTTAGGGTTTAGGGTTTATGGGTTAGGGTTTAATTATTTTGGGTTTAGGGTTGCTCGGGTTTAGGGTTACATGTCAAAAACAATCTCTCTATCTTTATCTCTCTCCCTCCCCCTCATCTCCTCTATCTCTCTCTCTCTCCTAGGGTTGCTTAGGTTTAGGGTTTAGGGTTTAGAGGTTAAGGCTTAAGTTTTAGAGGTTCAGGGTTTAGGGTTTAGAGAGAGAGTACCGATATAGAGATATAGAGGAGACCAATGGGAGAGATAGGAAGATAGAGTGAGGGACATGACCAGACATAGGGAGAGGGATTGAGAGGTAGAGGGATGATAAAGATAGGGAGATAGGGGAGAGATAGGGAGATAGAGGTTTAGGGTTGCTTGGGTTTAGGGTTTAGCGATTTAGGGTTGTTCGAGTTTAGGGTTTAGTGGTTAGAGGTCAAGGTTTAGGGGCATTATTTAGGGTCTAGAGTTTATGGATTTAGGGGTTAAGGTTTAGAGGTATAGGGTTTAGGGTTTGGAGAGAGAGGACCGATTGGGAGATATAGAGGAGACTGAGGGGAGAGATAGGGAGATAGAGAGTGAGGGACATGGCCAGAGACATAGGAAGAGAGTCAATTGAGAGTTAGAGGGACGATGGAGATAGATAGATAGAGGTTTAGGGTTTCTTGGGCTTAGGGTTTAGGGGTTAGGGGTTAGGGTTTAGGGGCTTTATTTAGCCCATTTAGAGGTTTAGGGTTATATGTCAAAAGAAGTCTCTCTCTCTCTCTCTCTCTCTCTCTCTCTCTCTCTCTCTCTCTCTCTCTCTCTCTCTCTCCTAAAAGATAAATAATGCCACTAAACAATAACCCCTAACCCCTAAAACCTAAACCCAAGGAATGCTAAACCTCTATCTCCCTATCTCTCCCTTATCTCCCTATATCTCCCTTATCTCCCCATCTCTATCATCCCTCTACCTCTCAATCTCTCTCCCTATCTCTCTGGACATCTCGCTCACTTTCTATCTCCCTATTTCTCCCCTCTATCTCTCCCTATCTATCTCCTCTCTCTCTACCTATCTATCTCTCCATATCTCCATATCTCTTGCCCCTCTCTCTCTCTCTCTCTCTCTCTCTCTCTCTCTCTCTCTCTCTCTCTCTCTCTCTCTCTCTCTCTCTCTCTCTCTCTCTCTCTCTCTCTCTCTCTCTCTCTCTCTCTCTCATTCCTCTATCTCCCTATCTCTCCCCTCTATCTCTCCCTCTCCCTTATCGACGAAAGAAATGGAAACAAGAAAACTAGGACTCTCTCTCTCCCTATCTCCCTATCTCTCCCCTCTCTCTCTCCCCTCTCTCTCTCCCCTCTCTCCCTCTTCCTCCCTCTCCATCTCCCCTATCAACAAAGAAAATGGAAACAAGAAAACTAGGACATGCAAAGAGGGATGAGGATATAAATTGGGAGGATGAAATGGAAACAAGATAAAATGAAAGTTGACTAGATGGGAAGAATGATGAGAGAAGAGGTGGAAAATAGAAAAATAGGGGAAATTGGTGGAATCTAAAGGGAAATTAGAAAGGAAAAGGAAAACTAGGAGAGAGAGAGAGAGAGAGAGAGAGAGAGAGAGAGAGAGAGAGAGAGAGAGAGAGAGCCTAAACCTGAACCCTGAGAAACCCTAAACACCTCTCTCTCTCTCAATCCCTAAACCCAAGAACCCTAAACCTTTATCTCCCTATCTCTCCTTGATCTCCCTATCTCTATCATCCCGCTACCTCTCAATCTCTTTACCTATGTCTCTAGCCATGTCCATCACTCTCTATCTCCCTATCTCTCCTCTTGGTGTCCTCTATATCTCCCTATCAATCCTCTCTCCCTAAACCTTAAACCTCCAAACCTTAACACCTAAATAATGTCCATAAGCTCTAAACACTAAGCCCTAAACTTGAGCAACCCTAAATCCCCAAACACCTAAACCCTAAACCAAAGAAACCCTAAACCTCTATCTCCATATCTCTCCACTATCTCCCTATCTCTATTATCCCTCTACCTCTCAGTCTCTTTCCCTATGTCTCTGGACATGTCCCTCACTCTCTATCTAGAGAGAGAGAGGTGTGTTTAGGGTTTCTTAGGTTTAGGGTTTTGGGTCATTATTTAGGGTTTATAAGTTTAGGGTTGCTCAAGTTTAGGGAGAGATTAAGAGGTAGAGGGATGATAAAGATAGAGAGATAGAGATTCAGGGTTTCTTGGGTTTAGGGTTTAGGGGTATTATTTAGGGTTTAGGAGTTTAGGGTTGCTTGGGTTAAGGGTTTGGGGTTGAATGCCAAAAGTAGTTTCTCTCTCTCTAAACCTCTAAACCCTAAATAATACCCCTAAATCATAACCACTAACCCCTAAACCCTAAACCCGAGCAACCTAAACCTCTATCTCCCTTATCTCCCTATCTCTCTGGACATCTCACTCACTCTCTATTACCCTATCTCTCCCCTCTTTCTCCTCTACCTCTCCCTATCTATCCCCTCTCTCTCTACCTATCTATCTCTCACTATCTCCATATCTCTTACCTTCTCCCCTATCATTCCTCTATTTCCCTATCTCTCCCTCTCCCTTATCGATGAAGGAAATGAAAAAAAGAAAACTCTCTCTCTCTCTCCCTATATATATCTTTCTTCCTATCTCCATATCTCTCTCTGCCTCTTAGAGAGAGAGAGAGTTTTGCTTTTGCAAAATACGATCGCATTATGCATTGCCTTGGTTATTTCCAAGCCTAAGGTTTGGCTTTGTCTTGGGCTTCCAACCCAAAGTCTTGGACTATGTTTAGGACATTCAAAGATGTGTTTTTCCAGATTGTAGCAAAACCACATAATCTGGAGCGTGCTCCCCATCAGGTTTACACTTATTTCGATGAAAACTAAAAAAAATACCATCGTAATCTTAATCTCTCTGTTAGCTATGTAACCATATAATTTTGTTCACATTTTGAGTATGTTAAGGGTTTCATCTTAAATTTCTTTTGTTAGTGTGTCCATTTTTTTTTTGTCAAAAACCAGTGTCTAGTATTTTTGACTTTTTTTTAGCCATTCATCGAAATTGGAAATAAGTTACATTTTTAGAAACTATACTCCATACTACACGTATTAAAAAAAATTGATTTTCGATTAGTTTTCAAACATTTTAGGGGGGAGCACACTCAAATTTCTGTTTTTAGGATGTGTCCACTTTAAAAATTACTAAAAAATCAATTATTCATGAAAAAATTATTAGAAAAATCAGGGATAAACTACATGGTGTTAGCAAATTTCTCACCAGAGTGATTATTGAAATACTAAAAAAAGTTAACATTTTAGGGGGAGCACACCAGACGCTATGTTATGTTTTTTGAGAAAAACAGGACCAATTTGTGTGCTCCCCCTTTTTGAACCCCTTAATCTCAACCATTTTTGAAAAAAAATAGTAGTTTAGAAACTAGATTTGGAGCACTACGACTCTTGTTTTTGTTCCGTCTTCAAATTTTGAGTGTAGCTATCTTCAATTTCTCATCCAACATCAATGTTTCCTGATTTCAAAAAAAAATAAAAATAAAAAAAGTGGCATCTTAAGACCCCATTTTGGTCCCTCATCTTTGTGCACTTACCCTACTTTCTTTTATGAAATTTGATTTCTTGTAATCCTCTAGGCTTTCATTCAATCCTTGTAAAAGATAATCAAAATAATAATAATGTCCATAACTTTTAATACTTGTTTTTGGTAGCCTATTTAATTTCGATAGGAACTTGGCTATGAAAAATAAGGAATTTATAATCTATTGAATTCTATAATAGTACAAAATGAAGGTTTCATTATTCTATCAAGTTACACTTGAATGCATTGCATGCCTTACATAATTCACATTCCATGAAAATTGATAGAAAATAGAGAAATTCTTCCCCTCTAGCCCATCCCTTGTGTTCATGTAGAGGCTTCCACCTATTATAACATCAAAACTTGGACAACTGAATTAATCATTTCAATAAGTCTTTCTTTTGTCAAATTCTGCACATCTTCCACCTCAATCAATTTATCCATTTGATGTGCTTTTTCTACCCAAAATTTGAGGATAAGCATGTTTTATTTACAAATTTTTGTAGATACAACATAATTGAGTGGTATAGCCAAATGATGCAAAGCAACTTTTGTGCCCCCAATTCTAGTGAAGAAAGAAAGGATATTGATCCCCTTTAGATAGATAGGCTTCAAAATAGCTACACAAAATCAAAATAATAATAATGTCCATAATTTTCAATGCTTGTTTTTGGTAGCCTCTTCAATTTTGACAAAAACTTAGCTATGAAAAATAAGGAATTGATAATCTATTGAAGTCTAAATTAGTACAAAATGAAGGTTTCATTATTCCATCAAGTTACACTTGAATGCATTACATGCCTTACATAATTACAATCCATGGAAATTCATAGAAAATAGAGGAATGCTTCCTCTCTAGCCCATCCCTTGTGTTCCTGTTGTTGCTCGTTAGAATATTATAGGGGCTTCAACCTATTATCACATAAAACCTTCAATTGAATTAATCATTTTATCAAGTCTTTCTTTTGTCAAATTTTGCATATCTTCCACCTCAATCAGTTTACCCATTTGATGTGTTTTTTCTACCCAACTTTTGAAGATAAGCTTGTTTTCTTTACACATTTTTGTAGATACAACATAATTGAGTGGTATACCCAAACGATGCACCCCCAATTCTATTGAACAAAGAAATGATATTGATCCCCTTTAGATAGATTGGCTTCAAAATAGAAAGATGTTATCCTTTAATGAACAAATCAAAGTGATACATTTTTCCTCTTCTTCCATTTTTAAATCTATGGAAGTCAATTGATTCACTACTAGATGAAAAGCATTTAAATGTTTGGTTACAAAGTCTCATTCATGCATCTTTAAAGAATACAAATTTCTTTTCATAAATAACTTTTGTACAAGACACTTAGTTTGATGTACTGTAATAATTTTATCTCATAAACCCTTAGCAATGTTTTGTACTAAAACATTCATCAAGATTGAATTACAAAGACATAACCTAATGGTAGATATATCTCTTCTATCCAACTTATCCCATTCATCTTGATCAATTACTCATGGTAGAAAATTAAGTGAAATGATTATTATGATCCACTGATCTATCTCCACTAAAAGATCTTCAACCTTCATTTTCCACAACTCAATGTTTTTACCTACTAAACTTCTCAATCTCATTTGTCAAGGTGTTGGTCATGACATCTGATTTTCAAATATTATTTTAAATCTACACAAATTATCTTGGAAGTCCAACAAATGTAAAGGAAACTTAGCACCTTCCACTGTTTGAGTCTCCCCTCGTTTCACCACCATCCCAATAGTAGATGATCAATGTTTTCAAGCATTCGGTTGGAGTGAATTGTTGCTATACCAACCATTCATAAACATTTACAATGATATTGGTTCATTAGAACAAGATATTATAGCCCATTAGGAAAGAATTTCAAACAACTACCATCTATGGAATTTGCATCGCACATCTCTAGATACATTGATAGACACTGATGACAAAAATATCTAGAACCATTATCAGCATATCTCTCTTCTCTCTCTTCTCTCTCTCTTTCTCTCTATTTTTGTCAAAGTGTCATTTCATACCAAGCTCCACTTTTTACATTGTAAAAGTACCATATCCTAATCTTTAATGTAGGGTTTTCCATTACAATGCTTGACCATAGCCCCAAGTCTATCACACAATGTCACACTTTTTCCCACTATGTTTATACAATTAAGCTTAGTTTTTTAATCCTGTGATGGCTAATGATTTTGTGTTTTCAAAAATGTCTCAACAACACATATCAATACATTCTTTAAATTCTATTGATGGATGGACAACAACCATTCACCATCAACAAAACTGTATGCTCTCTTCTCAAGAAATTACTTAGTACTTTTATCTACATGCTATCTCAGCATACCCATTACACACTACAGTGTGATTATACCATGTCTAGATTTACTTTTAATCTATATTTGCGCTCCAAATATTGCAAACATGTCAAATTATACAAGCAATGACGATGACTAAGTTTGATCGATCTTTGTATCATGTGCCATCCCATGAGAGGATGCACAATGGTAGGCTAGATGACAAATAAACATGAAGTTGATGGTTACCATGCTTATATTTGCAAGACAATGTCTATTCAATGTAAGGCTTATGATAAACAAATATGCATGCTCAAATAATGTTCATAGGTGATGACTAATGGAATGCAGGTGAACCTAGGTGTAGTGCATAAGCAAGAATCTAGAAAGGAGATGCATAAAAATAGAGACTACACACAAAACATGAAAGCTCACACATTAGAAGTAGATACTAAGCAAAACACAAGGATCTTGAAAACCATTAAAACTATACAAATTAATTCACAACACTCTACAAAACAAAAAAAACATAAACATAGGGATGCAAGACAATTATCTTTCACTTACAGACATAGCAACTGAACTTCCAAAACTCTTCGGCATACCCATTGCACAGCAAGTTGCGATTGCTAGTACATATCAAAATTTATCGGTGAGGAGAGGGCTCGCAAGCATTATTTAAGTGAAAAGGGACCTCCTTAATTTAATGCATATAGGTATAATGCAACAAAACAGGTATCTATTCTGAATGAGTTGGCAGCATTGATCATTTAAATTGCGCAAAGAACTGATGTACATTCCAATCTAAGCTTACATTGATTGTCCCGTTTTTCTTTTATCGAGCACTGGGAGGACCGCTACCTGCACTATTCCCTGAATACTCGGCGCCGGATAGTTGTGTGATATCTCTAATATGGACAGCTGCAATATGAAGAAGCGGAATTGGAGCTTGTCCTTCCAATATCTGTAACACCTGTTTCATGTCAGGCCTGCACTCTGGTTGAGGATGGGAACACACAACTCCCAACTTAAGCACCCTCTCCATCTCTTCACCACTATATTCTCCCCCAAGCTTTGTATCCACCGCATCCATTAACCTCTCCTCCACATATAGCTGCCTCACCCACTCCACCAAGATTTGCTTCTCGGTTTCAGCAGATTCATCGAAAGGCCGTCTTCCAGAAGCAACCTCCAGCAACACTATACCGAAGCTGAATACGTCTGTGCTCACGGTGGCTTTTCCTGTGTGCATGATTTCCGGTGCTATGTAACCCAAGGTTCCTGCCACACCACTCGTTTGGGGTTTCCGAGTGTGGTCATGCAAACGGGCAAGCCCAAAATCTCTCAACTTTGCATTAAATTGTGAGTCAAGTAAGATATTTTGAGACTTTAAGTCTCTGTGCACAACTATCCATTCCCAGTCTTGGTGGGCATACAACAAGCCAGCTGCCACTCCCTTGAGAATTCTATACCTCTGCGACCATTCAAGAACTGTCTCTGGGTTGCCGAATATGAATCGATCCAGGCTCCCGTTTGGCATATAATCATAAACAACAAAGAGCTGATTCTTGTTCCGACACCATCCTTGAAGCCGAACCAGATTTCTGTGTTGCAGACGACCCAGGCTCGAAATCTCGGCAACAAAATCCTTCATTCCTTGGTGGAGATCGCTGGTCAAACATTTTATGGCAACTTCAAGTCCTGTGCTGGGCAGAAATCCCCTGTAAACCTTCCCAAAACCTCCTCTACCTACCAACATTTTGTCACTGAAGCCATGTGTGGCGGTTCTCAATTCTTGATAGGGAATTCTGTGGGGCCAGTACTCCACCTCCCATTCTTCTGCAACCTCTCTCTGCTTGCCCGTTTTCAACCAGTACCATCCAACCAGAGTAGCCAAAACGACTAAAATAAGTGAACCTACGAGAACACCAACTACAATTCCTACGGATGGCTTCCTTGAATTCTTGCGTATGAAGGAAGGAAGATGGGATAGATCTGGAGTTGGTGCCATACCGTCCGTGTTGAAGCTCCAAACCAGAATGTAATGGTCTTCAACAGCATCACGACCTGTAGCTGCAGAAAATCCCACATACATTTCTTCTTTGAAGATGTCAGCGAGGTCAATATTTTGCATAGAAATCAGCGGCTTCAGAGGCCTCGGCATCCCGGCTAAGGCAATGGTAACACTGAGATTGTGTTGATGGCCATCGTAATCAATCCATGCTTGAATGTTCTGCCCACTTGCCATTTTCAATTCTTCAAATTGTTCACCAGTCTGATAACCTGCAGTCTTAGACACTGAGGAATTGATGGTGTTGAGATCGACTCCGATGTGGTTGCCGTCGACGTCATTATTCCAGCGGTTGAGGTGTGTATCAAATTCCACTGCAAATAAATGGTTGTCTTGCCTTCCATCACTGGACTTATTTAACAAACCAAGATAGCCAATTTCCGATGCAGTAACAGCGGACCTGTGAGGGGATATCAGGAAAGTTAGTCCATGTCCGGGATTATTAGTAGCGGGCACTATGGAGAAGACGAATGTGGAGCTAAACGAGGAAATAGAATTATTAGACTTCAAATGCAGAGCATCCTTAAACAGAGCACGCCCCACCGCATTCGTCGACTGATCAGTTAGCCTCAGCACATTCGACTTGATTGAAGCGCCCTGCAGCAAAATTAAACCGCTTTCGTTGAATTCGTTGAAGAGAAAAGAAGTCGGGACCTGGGCATTATAACCAACACAGAAGAAGATAAGGAAGGCAAATACTAAAAGCACCATGGCAGTCGGTATTGCAAGAGCCTTTTGCATGGGCAATCGCATATTTCTCAATGGCAAATGACAACAGGTATTTTAAACTCTAAATTATGAGTTGGTTTGTTGGTGAAAAATTTATTAGAATGTCAAGTTTGAATCTTGTAGTGAGTTGGTTTATTGATGAAAAACTTGTCAGAATGTCACGTTTGAATCTTGCTTGCCTCGTTTGAATCTTGCTTGCCTCATATGGTAAGACACAGTTAGACACCTCTTAACACCAATAGAAGTATGAGATAGTCCCATATACTATATACCCCTATAATTAAATGTGAAGCATAGTGGAATATAAAAAGATGAGAGACAATCTATTTTCATCTTTGAAGATGCGCATTGAAGTTATCTTGTGAGGACCGGCATGTCAAAGACCGCAGTCCACCCATTAAAGCAACTCCCGCTGTCCACCCATTAACAATCATTAGTGCTTTTCAGGGCACGTGAAATAATAAACCATTATTTTAGTCGACCAAACATCTGGTTACAGCACATACAAATCCAAAGTCCGTAAATGTAAAGTCGACGCATTTAGAGCAGATGTCACGACCAACACCAGAGTATGGCGTGGACGTGGGACTCTTCTTCATATTTCGTAGGAGAGAGGTATAGTGGTAGGTAAGAATAGTTGTGGTAGGAGTGGTATTTATATTTCGTATGAAATAGGTAATATTGATTTATTCTTGTCGTTCATTGAAAAACGGTTTCCTTCTCGATTTACTTGGATTCTTATCGTATTGTCATATCATGTGAAGCTTTTCTTACATGGTCTCATTGTGTAGTGGTACGTAAGAATAGTTGTGGTAGGTAAGAATAGTTGTGGTTGGAGTGGTATTTATATTTCGTATGAAATAGGTAATATTGATTTATTCTTGTCGTTCATGGAAAAACGGTTTCCTTCTCGATTTACTTGGATTCTTATCGTATTGTCATATCATGTGAAGCTTTTCTTACGTGGTCTCATTGTGTGGGTTCATATCTCATTACTACATTATTCATGTTTTACCTTTCAATTAAATTATTAAATAAATTATTTATAAAATATTTGTATAATGTGTATGAAGATTTTTATTTATTTTTACATTGATTTTAGGATTGTAACATAGTGAAATTAGCATACCTATGCAGTTTCCCATTTAGTTTTGTGTTCAATTTGATGGAATGTATTATTTATGCAATGGCAAATTAACAAGTGGCATACTCTTGTGTTTGGTTTAGCTCGTGGCCTGATTCCTATCTACCTTTATTTACCTCTGTTTTACACATATTCCTATACATTTTCCATTTACTCATCATTATTGCACCTTAATTCACACTTACTTCCATACATTTGTTCCCTACTTGAAAATTATCATTTTGGCCCCAAGATTCAATTCATGGTGGCTCAGGATTGACCTAGCTCAATCCAGTATCATGTGGGAATGAACTTAAAATTCAAGTTCTAGTTTCCCACCCCTTTCTACTATTTGTTATGAGCTAACTTAACACACATTTGTGTGACATGTTGCTATGCTATGGTACTTAAGGACATTCAATGTGCATTTAGTTTAATCTAGGAATTTAAGAAATCATAAAGAACATCAAGGAGAATAATTAGAGCACACTTCAATTTCTAAGGGAATCAAAGAATCAAATCTATGATCATCATCACCTAGGCCATTTTCATGTAGATATGTATGATGTGCTTCAATATTTTCTCATTGTTGTTAATCCAACTTGCCAAAGAGGTTTCACCTAGCAAAACCCATTCACCCATTGAGTCAACAAACTCCTAAACGGTTTCCCTAAACACCACCTTGCAGAACTCAAATATTAGAAAGGCAAGGGTGAACAATCTTTTATATGCACATTTTGATAGATTAATCTTATGCATTATGTTGGCAAGAAATGTCAGGTCACAGTTCGGAGATCTGAGCCTAAGTGAAATCTCTAAGTCTATTTATACCCCAGGGTGGTAGTGAGAGAACAACAAAGAACAACGATAAGAATTACATAATGCGGTCAGAATAGATCATGCATACAAGTCATTCACACATATAAACACATCACTTGTTCATCATAATCCTTATATCTCCATATTTATATATTTATATTCAGAGTATATACAAAAGGCAGGTCTGAGTCTACTTTATTTACACTACTACATATTCTACTACTATATTCTTATATCTTCTTCTATCATACTATCTATTACATATATGTGGTGTTAGGGACATGTCCCTTTTAGAACAACCTAAATGTCATCCTGTATGTTGGCCCTGTCCTCCACACTTCTCTTGCGGTAGGTTCTGATTGCTGCTCTACCTCCTGCCAACACATTACATATCAATTCCATGCATCAGATTAAGTTCACATCACTCAAGATCGATCCCATGGCATTTTAGATTGAACCATAGAGATTTTTGAGATGTTATAGATACTAAGATAGTCATTAGATTAAGGACATTATTTTTTGAATAGTGGAAAACTAGTTTTAGATGGATTTAGCATCATTCTTAATCATCTTGTTTTAAAGTGGAGTACCCTAACCCTCACATTTAATTTTTCATATATTAATTGCAATTATTTGTCTTAGGTCTATTTACTCTAGGGTAATTGTATGCCCATTGACAATATTTATTTGTTAAACCTAGATTATTTATGTAAAGCATTTTATTTCATTTGAAGGATATGAAATGAATATAAAACATGTCATATTATGATATTTATATTTTCAAATAATATCAAAATGTCTAACTAGTCCAATGATATGGATCCAATATGTATTAAATTGTAAAGAAATAAAATGCTTTACATAAATTATCTAGGTTAAATAAATAAATAATTAAAAATCAATCAATCAACCAAACTATATATAAGAATTGGGATTAATAATTGAACTAAAGGGTATATGCAAAGAGATGGGGAACCAAAAAGTTGCCACCATGGGACTTTTTGGTCTAAAACAGACCAAACACGAGCGCGTTATAATGCACTCATGTTTTTCCTTCACTTAAAAGTAAAAAAAACTTCACTTTCTTATCATTCACCCGTGGCCAAAGGAGTTAATCTGCAGAAAAAATAGTGTTCAAAGCACGATCGCGTTCAAGGAAAGTCTCTCCAAGCAAGTGTAAGAGAGAAATCGATATTTTCACGATGCCACCTCGCCGCCAAAGATGTCGTGAAGCAAATTTGGAGGGTCTAGCAGCCGAAGAAGGTAGGGTTTGACTGATTTTTGTTAGTTTGAGAAGAATTTTTTACTTTTGCAATGTTTGATTAGTTTTTTATATTGCATTTATAGTTATTGAGGATAGAGAAAACCCAAATCCAGCTGAGGAGGGTGAAAACAACCCCCAAAACCCTCCAAACCCTCAAAACCCACCTTCACATCCTCACAATGTAAGGGATACTCAAGAAAACTACCTAGGGATAATATAAGAAAACAAGAAACATCTTCAAACTCTTATTCAAATGCTAAACAATCCAAGTGCAAGCACCGATCGTAGGAGAGTGCTTGTGAAGTCATTAGAGGAGTTTTTTCCCACACCGAATCAGTGAGAAAACAAGTCACCAAATTTTAAGACTATAGGGAGAGGTGTCAGCAATACTATGCCAACAAATTGTCATATGAACAAGTGAAGAATGAAAAAATTACAAAATCTAAATTATGTGCACACTTTATTAATCCTAAAACTAGCCAAAGATTAGAAGAAACTTGCAAATAGTTCCCTATTCATTAGTGTAGGAATGAAGAAATATCCCAAAACTTTTGGGATAGATGGTACATGGTCTTTGATGAGCGCCCATGCAACAATGATAAGGTTCCACAATATTTCTTGAGGAAACTCCATTCTGAGTTCATCCTCAAGAAGATTCCCAATTATTTTGACATTTGAGAATTCTAGGGTAGAGGTGGTGGCTTTGCCCAAGATAGAGAGGGGGCTTAGCGAGATGAAAATCGTGTACCTAGACCCCTGTTGAGGCCAGAACGTAGGTCACTCCCTTTGACTTTGAAGGAGAGTGTTGAGGTGGAGACATTACATTCATTGACTACTCTCACGTAGTCTCTAGCACAACATGCCGATGATCTTACCCAAGCCGATGAGGGTGAGAGTAGTAGGCATCATTTGTCCCCACATTTGTGTAGCTCATGTGGGAACCTATGTGATTATGGGATGCAGGACGCACGGCAGGTCTCTCGGTAGGATACTGTGACACAAGGGCAACATCCATTGATGGAGGCATCCATATTGGATGAGATTGTTTTCACCGATGATCTCTTACAACATACATTTGGTATTAACTCTCAAGTAATTTTTTACAAGTTTCATCTTGATTTAATATATTGTTATTTGAAATTTGTAATTAATTTTATATAACTATCTATATTATAAGTCAAAAATAATGTATGTAATTATCTGCACAATGAAATTCTAGGGTCAGAGTCTTCATCCTGCCTCCATTAGCTGTCCATTGGTGGGTTATGAGAGGAGGTCAAGTTAGCAAGTATGTAATTTATCACATGATTGTAATTATTGTAGATATATCAATGGTAATATTATTTTGTGATAATTTGATGATTTTAATAGTAACCAGCACCTTCATGGTTTCCTTGGTCCCCTGGACACAAATCCACCACTTATACGAAGGTAGATTTAACCATTTCTAATCATTATGCATTTTTAAAATAATGTTATGTATTTATTTTGGTCGAATAATCTTGAACTTGATTTTTAGATGCTGAATATGGAGACTCCTCCTCATCTTTGTGAGTCAACGCAGGTAGGCATTGCTGCATCCATGATGTCTTCAAATCCTTTGACTGAGGTATGAGCCAATAACATGAAAATGTCATAATTTTGTATTTCTTATTTTATCTCATGTCATTTGATGTACATAAATGATATTTATGTTTAGTCAATTTTCCTTCTTGATGGTTCTCACAAGAGGTCACAACTCCAACTCGTCCAACTATAGACGAAGAGAGAGACAAGATGATGGAGAGTGATAATCGAATGGTGGTAAGTGATCGATTACATATGTGATGTTATATATTTCATATATTTTCTATAATAATGTGCATATTGTTTGATTGTATTAACACGTGGAGCTGGATGAACTTTTCTCGAAGATGTCTACTTGATGGTAGAGAGAGGATGTGTCACTGATTGGCTCTTCATCTTCATGGTCAAGCAAGGGCCGCTAATTATTTCATAAAAGTTCATAGGAAACTAGATTTTGGGACATTTTTTGTATGCCTAGATGGCTTTGTATACATACTTTTGTATGTTACCAATGTATATTTTTATATATATGCCTATATGGCTTTGTTTGGACATGCCTATATGGCTTTGTATATAAACTAGATGTTATGTTCATGACATTATGTATATGACAGTTTATATTCAATATTTAATATGATGATCAATTATCGTTACATGAATTTAGTTTTACACGTGCCAATTGCATTTGCTTGAAAGTTTATAAATCATTTTCAAATAATCTATTTTGTGCATATCTTGCAATCATTGCATTCTGTGGGACTGTGCATTTCTTTGAGGCATCATTTCAAACAGTTCATGTGCCTTGTCTATACTTCCACACTTTCCATACATGTCTACAAGGGCAGTTGCAAATACAATACATGTGACAAAATTCCTATACCATTTATGCTTTGATGGTTGTCCACACCATGTTCCCTAGATCCAATTCTGGCATAGGCAAAGAGGAAGTTGGATAATTTTGTGCAATTTGGTTTTAGAGATGCCAAAATTTGCATTTGGTTGAAATTTACTGTTGTGCATTTGCTTGAGAGTTTTTAAAGCCTTATAAAAAATCCATTTCGTGCATATCTTGCAATCATTGCATTCCATGAGACAACATTTCTTTGAGGCATCGTGTCAAACAGTTCACGTTCATTGTATATGCTTCCACACTTTGCATACATGTCTTGCAGGGTACTTACAACTACAACATTTGACAAAATTCCTATATCCTTTATGCTTTGATGGATGTCTGTACCGTGTTCCAAAGATACCATTTCTAAGGTTTTGGAATTTGGCTTTACACTCGCCAATTGCATTTTCTTGAAACTTTCTAAAGGCTTATCAAAAAATCCATTTTGTTCATATCTCGCAATTATTGCATTCCATGAGGCAAAATTTCTTTGAGGCACCATGCCAAACAGTTCACATGCCTTGTCTATGCTTCCACACTTTGTATACATGTCTCTAAGGGCAGTTGCAACTACAACATCTAACAAAATTCCCATATCTTTTATCCTTTGATGAATGTCCATTTTGGCATAGGCAAGGAGGATACTGGCTAAGGTTGTGGAATTTTGCTTTACACCCATCAATCGTATTTTCTTGAAAGTTTATAAAGCCTTGTCAAAAAAATCCTTTTTTTTGTTCATATCTTGCAGTCATTGCATTCCATGAAGTGACATTTATTTGGGGCATCATGCCAAATAGTTCACGTGCCTTGTCTATTCTTCCACACTTTGCATACATGTCTACAAGGGTAGCTGCAATTACAGCATGTGACAAATTTCCTCTATCCTTTATGTTTTGATAGCTGTCCATACATTGTTCCAAACATCCTATTTTGGTGTACAGATAAGGAGGATGCTGGCAAAGGTTGTGGAATTTGACTTTACATGTGCCAAATGTATTTACTTGAAAGTTTCTAAAGCCTTTTCAACAAATCCATTTTTTTCATAGCTTGCAATCATTGCATCCCATGAGAGGACATCTCTTTGTGGTGTTGTATCAAACAATCCACATGCCTTATCTATGCTTCCACACTTTGCATACATGTCTCGTAGGGTAGTTACAACTACAAATTTTGACAAAACTGCTATATATCCTTTATGCTTTGATGGATGTCTATATTGTGTTCCAAAGATACCATTTCAAAAGTTTTGGAATTTAGATTTACACCCACCAATTGCATTTTCTTGAAAGTTTCTAAAGCCTTATCAAAAAATCCATTTTGTTCATATCTTGCAATCATTACATTCCATGAGGTGACATTTTTTTGGGGCACCATGCCAAACAGTTCACGTGCCTTGTCTATGCTTCCACACTTTGCATACATGTCTACAAGGGCAGCTACAATTATAGCATGTGACAAATTTCCTATATCCTTTATGCTTTGATGGATGTCCATACGTTGTTCCAAACATCTTATTTTGGTGTATAGATAGGGAGGATACTGGCAAAGGTTGTCGAATTTGGCTTTACACGTTCCAATTGCATTTACTTGAAATTTTCTAAAATCTTTTCAACAAATCCATTTTTGCATATCTTGCAATCATTGCATCCCATGAGAGGACATCTCTTTGTGGTGTTTTATCAAAAGTCCATGTGCCTTGTCTATGCTTCCATACTTTGCATACATGTCTCGCAGGGTAGTTGTAACTACAAATTTTAACAAAATTGCTATATCCTTTATGCTTTGATGGATGTCTATACTGTGTTCCAAAGATACCATTTTGAAGGTTTTGGAATTTGGCTTTACACTCGCCAATTGCATTTTCTTGAAAGTTTCTAAATCCTTATCAAAAAATCTATTTTGTTCATATCTTTCAATCATTGCATTCCATGAGGCGACATTTCGTTGGGGCATCATGCCAAACAGTTTGTTGGCCTTGTCTAGATGCTTCCACACTTTGCATACATGTCTACAAGGGCAGCTATAATTACATCAAGTGACAAATTTCCTATATCCTTTATGCTTTGATGGCTATCCATACACTGTTCCAAACATCCTATTTTGGTGTACAAATAGGGAGGATGTTGGCAAAGGTTGTGGAATTTTGGTATTTTGACCTCTAATCATGGCTGTCACAATCAAGACAACAATGGATCAGTCCATTATCTCTTTGTATTTTTCCCAGAAAACCTTATGAAATATGGGCTCTAGTCAGGTAGAATGAATAACATACATCTCTGAATGTTGTTCACACATGTGCAGACATAGATTAAGGTTTTAGGCATTGATCCTTATTAGGAGACATCATGATCCTTATTGGTTATATCATTCTTTGATCATATGTCCATATTAGGAGACATCATGCTACCTCCCCTTATCTATTTGAGATATCATTGATCTATCCCTTATTCACCATTATCTATTTGATCTATCATTAATCTATCATTGAGCTATCATTGAGCTATCATTGATCTATCATGGACACTAGGGTTAATCACACAAATAGGTTAATCACCATGTAAATAGCATGAAATTATGTAAATGCAATGTATTTTGACCTCTAATCATGGCTGTCACAGTCAATACAACAATGGATCAGTCCATTATCTCTTTGTATTTTTCCTAGAAAACCTTGTGGAATATGGCCTCTAGTCAGGTAGAATGAATAACATACATGTCTGAATGTTGTTCACACATGTGCAAGCATAGATTAAGGTTTTAGGCATTGAAACGTGTCCTCCACTGATGGCAATGTATCCATAAACTAGTCTTGAACTTGGTGATATTATAGGAGATGCTTAGAGGTACTAGAAGTAGCTAGAATTAATTAGGTGTTTGTCATACAAAGATCAAAGACAACCCTAGATTGACTATCATGTATCAAAGGCATTATTGTCTTCCTAGAAGACACTTATACTCTGGCGTTATGAATGTGAAGTCTACAAGTAGGGAGTGTAGAATAGAGAAAGAAGAGCACTGTCATAATAAAGAGACAGTTGTGTTGGTAATAAGAGAGTAGAAATCCTAAATTAAGAAGGGAAGACAACCCCATCAAGTTAATCATGTCGTTCCCACATAAAGACAACCCTAGAAAGGCCAATATACCAACTATGACATAATACACTTATGGACAAGCATGCAATCATGAATTAGCATGCAATATATGGACAACCATATATCTGTTTGACAAGCAAAGCTTCCATTTGGGGGGACCTAGCAATTAAAAAACTAGTCATATGATTGCTAGGACAGGCATCAAGGTCTTACAAGTATTTACTAATCATCATACCATTATTCACATTTTAGCACTGTCAACACATATTAGGATAGTGCTATCCTAGAAAAATAGAGAAAGATGTTATAAAGATCTTAGAATACTCATTTAATAAATGTATAGTTATATGCAAATGGTAGCAGTCATATGTCAAGCTTAGAATGGCCATATCAACCTAAGGACTACTTGATTGATCCTTAGGGCTAGGAGTGACATTTTGCATTCCATAGGTCATGGGGCCGAATGGAATTTACCAACGCATCGGGGTCGGTAGGTACATGCTAGGGGAGGTCACATTTCATGTGCCAAGTGCCCCAGCCACTTGGGGTGCAGGCTATTGGCAAAGTCCGTTAAGATCCCTAAGATGAAAAACTTGCCAAAATTTGAAGGAGTAGTTCTTAGAATTTGTGGTAGTTGGGAACATTCTATTTGGACTTACAGGTGCATGTAGGGTCCATCCACAATAACCTCTCTCGGTTTCGGTCAACTCCAATCCATTTGACCATGCCGAAATCAAATGCATTCTTGCAAAATGTTTTAGTTTTATGCAATGGAAAGGTGCTAGGAGTGACATTTTGCATTCCATAGGTCATGGGGCCGAAAAGACTTCACCAATGCATCAGGGTGGGCAGGTAAATGCCAAGGGAGGTCTCCTTTCATGTGCCAAGCACCCTAGTCATTCGGGGCAATAGGCTAACGACAAAGTCACTTAAGATCCCTAAGACGAAAAAACTGCCACTTTGACGGAGCAGTTCTTGGAATTCGTGGTAGCTGGGAACATTTTGTTTGGACCTAAAGGTGCATGTGGGGTTCATCCACAATAACCTCTCTTGATTTCAGTCAACTCCAGTCTGTTTGACCGTGCCAAAATCAAACACATTCTTGCAAAATGCTTCAGTTTCATGCAGTGGAAAGGTGCTAGGAGTAACATTTTGCATTCCATAGGTCGTGGGGCTAAACGAACTTCACCAACATGTCAGGGTGGGTAGGTAAATACTAGGGGAGGTCTTGTTTCATGTGTCAAGTGCCCCAGTCATTCGGGACAGCAAGCTACTGGCAAAGTCACTAAAGATCCTAAGAGCAAAAACTACCAAACTTTGACAGAGCAGTTCTCAGAATTCGTGGTAGTTGGGAATGTTTCATTTGGACCTACAGGTGCATGTGGGGTCCATCCACAATAACCTCTCTCTGTATTGGTCAAATCTAGTCTATTTGACCATGTCGAAATCAAATGCATTCTTACAAAATGCTTTAGTTTCATGCAACACAACCTTGTCAAGTGCCATATTTTTTGTTCTGGTCGTCATGGGGCTAAACCAACTGCACCAACATGTTGGGGTGGGTGATTAAATGTTAGGGGAGGTCTCATTTCATGTGCCAAGCGTCCTAGTTGTTCCAGGTTGTAAGATACCGACAAACTAGAAAGTTGCTAAGACTAAAATTTTGCATTCCATAAGTTATGGGGTTGAACCGAATGCGCCAACATGTTTGGGTGGGCGGGTTCGTGTGCCAAGTGTCTCAGTTGTTCTGATTTGCAAGCTACCGGTAAACTTGAAAGGTGCTAGGAGTGACAATTTGCATTCCATAGCTCGTAGGGCCAACAAACTTTACCAACGCATTGAAGTGGGTGGGTAAATGCCAAGGGAGGTCTTGTTTTGTGTGTGAAGGGTCCTAATCGTTCCAGGTTGTAAGCTACCAACAAAGTCACTTTGACGGTAGCTTGTAGGCCAGAACGACTGGAATGCTTAACACACAAAATGAGACCTTCCCTAAAATTTACCCACCCATCCTAATGCGTTGGCAAAGTTTGTTTAGCCTCACAACGAGCATATCAAAAAATAAGGCACCTGGCAAAGTTGCGCTGCATGAAACTAAAGCATTTTGCAAGAATAGATTTGATTTCAGCATGGTCAAATGGACTGGAGTTGACCAAAACTGAGAGGTTATTGTGGTTGGACCCCACATGGGCCTGTAGGTTCAAACAGAATGTTCCCAGCTGCCACGAATTCTGAGAACTGCTTCGTCAAAGTTTGGTAGTTTTTGCTCTTAGGATCTTAAGTGACTTTGCCGGTAGCTTGCTACCCCAAATGATTGGGGTGCTTGGCACATGAAACAAGACCTCCCCTAGCATTTAGCCACCCACCCTGACGCATTGGTAAAGTTCGTTCGGCCCCATGACCTATGGAATGCAAAATGTCACTCCTAGCACCTTTCCACTACATGAAACTGAAACATTTTGCAAGAATGTGTTTGATTTTAGCACGGTCAAACCGACTGGAGTTGACTAAAAGCAAGAGAGGTTATTGTGGAAGGACTCCATGTGCACCTGTAGGTCCAAACGAAACATTCCTAGCTAACATGAATTCTAAGAACTACTCCGTCAAAGTTTGGTAGTTTTTTCGTCTTAGGGATCTTATGTAACTTTACTGGTAGCCTACTGCCTCGAATGACTAGGATGCTTGGCATAGGAAATGAGACCTCCTCTGACATTTACTTGCCCACCCTGACACATTGGCGAAGTCTGTTCGACCCCATGACCTGTGGAATGCAAAATGTCATTCTTAGCACCTTTTGACTTTATCGGTAGCTTGTAACTCGGAATGACTGAGACACATGGCGCATGAAACGAGACCTCCCCTAGCATTTACCTACCCACCTAGATGTGTTGGCATAGTCATTTCACCCCCAAGTACCTATGAAATGCAAAATTTTAGTGTTAGCAACTTTCTACTTTGTCGGTAGCTTACAACCCAGAATGACTAGGATGCTTGGCACACAAAACGAGACCTCCTATGGCATTTACCCACCCACCCTGATGCATTGGCAAAGTCTGTTCAGCCCCACGACCTATGGAATGCAAAATGTCTCTCCTAGAACCTTTCCACTACATGAAATTGAAGCATTTTGCAAGAATGCGTTTGATTTCGACACGGTCAAACATACTGGAGTTGACCGAAATCGATAGAGGTTATTGTGGATGGACCCCACATGCACTTGTAGGTCCAAATAGAACATTCCCAGCTGCCACGAATTCTGAGAACTACTCCGTCAAAGTTTGGTAGTTTTTTCATCATAGGGATCTTAAGGGACTTTGTTAGTAGCCTGCTGCCCTGAACGACTGGAGTGCTTGGCACATGGAATGAGACCTTCCCTGACATTTACCCGCCGACCCCGATGCATTGGCAAAGTTTGTTTGGCCCCACGACCTATGGAATGCAAAATGTCACTCCTAGCACCTTTCCACTACATGAAACTGTTGCAAGTATGGGCCTAACCGGTGTTGTCATTGATGTCAACATCCTCCTATTACATTAATGAGAAGGATTGGATGAACTGTTTACTGAGGATATTGAGAAAATTGGTCATATCAGAAACAGTGAAGAACAATGAAGATAGTAAGGTAAAAGTCCAAGATAAGATGAGGTTCAAAGGATGCGATTTAAAGGGTTTGTAGATATGTGTCTTAAGGTGATCTAGTAAAGATTTCAGAGGTTCGCATGAAGATTTGAAGAAGTTGTGGCCACTCAAGTAAAACTGGTTCTAGAAGGTGTTCAGAGATGATAGAGTGATACAGATAGGTTCGGTGAGATCCAGAAATGCATTATCCTGTTCTGCGGATTTGAGGGAGTGTTGAGGAAGTCTTTGTGAAGTGTCAACTTGATTGGTTCGTGGTTTGAAGGTCCGCAAGCATCTATTCCTTTGTGACAGTGATGACAGACTATGTTCTTGAGGTTCTGGATGAAGGAGAGAAGGATTTCAGTAAGCAGATGAAGTGAGGATGTTCTTGGTGATTTAGGCAAGCTTGTGGAGGTCTTTGGATCGTGTCCAGTTAGTGTTGGTGGTCTGCATTGAAGTTGGAGCTCGCAATTGAAGAATAACTTCTAGATGATGGGGTTCTTCCTGAGATTGGCTGACCGGATGAGTTACACATCTTGCAGATGTTCTTGTAGATGTTTGCTGACTTAGATGATTATTCCTAAGTCGATGTATTATATAAATAAGGGATTGTAAAGTCATTTCAAAGTGTGTTGCGTGGAGATGAGAGTGTGGTAGCGAGGAGGAGAGCAAAAGGCAGAGCAGAAGTATTGGGCTTAAATGGAACTGATTCAAGCATGGTGAAGATGCTATTTTCCAATTCAAGTAGGTGATACTTATTATTCTATAGACAGTGTGTCTCTTGTAGGCAGTGAGCCTCTTGTAATCAGTGTGCTCAGGTAGTGAGCCCTATTGGCATGTGCTATTTTGTTCTTTCTATTCTTCTAATAGAGAATACAATCTTGGGTTAATCACCCGTGGTTTTTCCCTTAACTGGGTTTTCCACGTCAAAATCTTGGGGTCTCATGTGTTAATGTGTTTTTGCTCTTGATTTATTGCATTGTGTTTCCATGATTGATTTATTATTATGATGTTGAATTACAAAGTGGATTTAAGTGTTTAACTAGAAGAAAGTTTGGGACAACTGATTCACCCCCCTCTCAGTTGTCTGCCCTAAATCTAACAGAAACTAAAGTATTTTGGAACAATGCGTTCCTTACCATCATAGGCAAATAAAATTGATTTAGCAAAAATTGAGGTAGGTGTTTGTAGGTGGACCTAACATCCACCTATACATGCAAAGAAGATGTTTGTAGGTGTCACAGTTTTATGGAACAGTCGATCCAAAGTTTGTCACTTTTTTTCTTAGGGCTCTTGAGAGATTGTCTACATTCGATATAGCCAAGAACTACCATGAGGCTTTACCACCAAAAAGACATCCCCCTAGCATTTTCTCACCTACCTGGATGCATTGGTGCCATCCGTTTGGCCCCAGGAGATGCCTATCCTAAAAATTCAGTCATAATACCTTTCTGGTAGTTGGAAATTCACTACTATAAAGGTGTTCTCACTTGATCCAATGTCTTGTAGGGCATCAATTGAGGCTACCCTTACCATTGCTATCAATTGTTTGTCATTAAAACTCATTAACACTCATGGCACTAGGAGATGCCTATCCTAAAAATTCAGTCATAATAACTTTCTGGTAGTTGGAAATTTAGTACTATAAAGGTGTTCTCACTTGATCCAATGTCTTGTAGGGCATCAATTGAGGCTGCCCTTACTGTTGCTATCAATTGTTTGTCATTAAAACTCATTAACACTCATTATGAAATAGTAACATCATTAAAATGAATTAGAACTCATAGTAACATCATTAAAACTCATTATGAAATAGAAAGTAAAGGACATATCATCATGAAATAATCATGAAAACCTACCTTACTTTCCTTCCAAAGGTAACTTCATAAGGATTATGCCTACCTCCATCATACTAAAATCTTGAATGCAAATGTAATTGCACTATTTAGCTAAAATGAATAGCTAAAATATACAAGGTGAAATGAGGATAACAAAGACAACTAACATACCTTTCTATCATTCCACTAATTCAATCCAATGAACCATCAGGGTATGCTCTACTCTTTATTGTGTCAAGTATTGCCTCATGATCATACTCACGAACCTTCCACAAGGTCTTGTTCAATGGTCTAGCCCCATATTTGATCAAATGAACATTTGAAGCCACAACAAGGTTATAATAATGAAGAATCTTCCTATGTATGTCAAGGTCCTCGAACACCCACAGATCAGACTTCTTTAGTGGGTACCTTCTAAGCCATGTTCCAGTAACAACCACTGATCCTGTAGGGTACTTAATGTTTTCTCCATCTATAACAGGGGAATCTAATTTCTTTTTTTGCCTCAACATAATGAAACAAATAATAAATCATTCCTTCTTCATTGTCTTCAGTTGTAATAACTGCATAAACATGCCTTGCATTGATATGTGCAATCAGTTTGATAAATATAATTTCAACAATACAATAAAAATACAAAATAAGATGCCATATTAAATTTTATTAAATTTGAATTTTGATAATACCTAGTTGAACTAGATCTAAAACATTGTCAAAATCAACCGATAATTCAATCTCTATCATTTGTAGTGCTGTTGGTAGTTGATACATGTCAATCGGGCTTAGGCCTCTTATACACCAATCATCAACCCACTACTTTGACTCACAATCATACCAAGCTTCATATGTACATGAAGAACAAAAGTATGCCATATGTTGCGTATGAATACTCCATGAACCTACATTAGAGCTTCTAAAAGAGTGTAGCTCACTCGACCCTATCAATGTACAATAGTCCTCATATTTTTTAATGTTAGTATCATCAACCAACCAAAAATATCTATGAACTATAGACTTACATTCATTACCTAGACCCATTGTAGTATTACACCATTTGACAATAGATCTCACATCTATCAACTTTACATTGTCTTTGTACTTCAACTCTTCTCGTGCCAATGATCTTTTGATACATGCTTCTACACCATCATGCTCTCCCTTTCCGTGCCCGGCCTCACAAAAATTCCACATATGTTGAACACCAATCGTCATATGCATCTTGCTCATCCAATAGAACATCCGCACGTTCTTAAATTGTGATGCACAATTATCTGACCATATGATATGCTAATGAAATGATATGTTCCTATTGGCCAAATAACGGTAGAACATCTGAAAGCAACCTTGCACAAACTCTATAGAATGTGTGCGATCATCACTAATATAAAAATGATATTCCCTCAAGATCTTCCTATCCTCCTCTATACTATCTTCTGCATAAATGAATGCTATTTGCACAAATATAGCAACCTGTGTAGAGTTGTAATACTGTGATTGCACCTCATTATGTGGCTGCAGTGTGTAGTTCTCTGCAAAGTCAACAACTGAAATGATGGTACCAAGTGGAAATGTGTCCTTGCATAACTTGAATTGCATGTCCAACCATCGACCTCTATGGGTATGCCTTGCATACTCGTACACTATGATGTCAAGAAATGTAGACATAAACTGATACACTAGAATCTTTTGAATAACCAAATTGCACCTCTTTGCTTTTTTACCATCTTTTGTATTGTAGGCCATTGTTTTATACTTGCTAAACTCTACTAGTTCATTTCCAACCGCATGTGTGCTTTCCATATGTTCACATATTGGCATATGTTGCAAGCCACCACAATGCTGACATGTGCCATCCAAGGATAATTTCCTATAGAATATTTGACCTTCCTCTCTTTCACATAGAATTGTTGATATGAAGTCTCTTGAAGATGTTGGTGGGGCACGTATGCCACAATCCTGCAAAACATTGTTAGAATGCAAATCTAAACATATAGACCGATAAACATCAAAATGGTTAGAAAATTCAATATGTAATCTACAACAACAAGTAGTGCGTGTGTGATTTATTTTGACATAGAAAGGTTTTAGCATTTCAAAATATCTTTAACAAATTTTAACTTGAGGATACATCTCTTGAAATTTATTGAAAATTTTTGTTTGAGTCACATCCAAAAAAAACTTTGGATGTGGCTCACAATTTCGACAACTAATTCTCCTTCTTGTTGGGTGAATATTTTGTCTTTAGCTAACTAAAGGCAAAATGGTTATATCAACCATAGTGTGATGAGATAAATCTCTCCTCTCAGCAAGGGGAGGTTCCATGTTAACTATTACAAACTTATTTACACTAATACTAACTTTGGGGTGATTCTATATCATCCATTCCGCTTTTTTTAGAAATGATGTTTACAATTCTCAATATGAAATTCAACACAAAAGGATAATTAAAACAATACCAATATACTTAAATCACAAAGAAACCCACAAAAACACAAAGTTTCTCGTTGCTCCTTATGCCAATTGAAAACAAAAGATTTTAGAATAGAGTGCAGCCCAAAGTCTTCACTATATGCCAATGTAAGATAAAATGATCACAAGCAATAACTTGTAGCTCAAAGTCTTCAAGTTACTTCTCATTCATAAACTTAAATGCAAATTCCAAATATGATATAGCAACACAAATTCTATAAAATTAGATTTGAATCACCTTCCGAACACTTGATTTTCACGCTCACAATTCAAACATTCATACAAGATACTGTAATAGAAAGGACATAAGAACAATTCTATAACATTACAAACTTACTCCAAGACAAAGATTGGATGCCAACTTGCTTCTTTATATTTTTGAAAATTGATTTACAAAATAAGCTCAAAGTTTCAAATTGCTCTTCAAAATGGCAGCGCTTTACTTCAATAGACAAAAGATAAAAATTACAATAGAGGCCTTCTTTATTTATATATGGAGAGGCCTTGAGAAAATTAAGGAAAATCCTAACTGCTTTGACTTATTCAAAAATAGGAGTCCTTATTGACTTGGGAATTCCTATGTTTTTACATGTAATTACATATGAGAAAAGTACATGTAAAAATGTCCAAAACTAAATGCAAAGTACATATGAAAGTACAAAAAATAAACTAAGTCATGACACTTTGCATCAACTTGCATCTCCATTCTTCTTCAGATGAGCATCATACATAGTGAATGCTTCTTGCAACCCACAGCTATCAGGACCGGCAGTATTCCTGAAGATAACTCAAGCTCTGATCACTGTATCTTTCACTTTTGTGGTCAACTTGTCATGACTGGTCAACTTTGATTTCAACTTGTCTTCAAACTCCCTTTGAAACATATTCTTGAACTCTTGAATCATCTCACCATTGGGGAGAAAATGATGATCCTTAGATGTTAGCTTGCTTGGGAGCTCCTCTAGTTTGTGCAAAAGACTAACATCACTTTCTTTGCTAGTTTCCTTAGCACTCTCCAAGTCCTTGATCAACTCTTTCAGAACACTACTACGATGAATTAATGACTCTTTAGTTTCCACATAAGACTCATAATTTGAAACAATGCCGAGTGATATCAAAGTTCTTATTTTCAGCTTCTTCATCTCAATCCACTTCTCTAGGCTTTCATCTAGATACTCAATGTCTTGAGAAATAACATCTACCAAGTCATCCAATTTGACTCTTATTTTTTCCATCCTGCTTGTCTTCTCGGTTGTACTGGCAAGAAGAGACAATCCTTGTTCCTGCATTTTATCAAGGTATTCTTCAATAGCTCTCCCATTCACACGAGTCTTCTTTGCACTCTGAACCATAGGATCTTTCACTGTTATTGCCTCTGGAGTGACTGACTCAGATTTCAGAGTAATTTTTCTCACCACTACTCCCAACTGTTCCGCCATTACTTTGTATTGCTCTTTCATTTCCCTCTCATGATCAAATTTCACAAGGAATTGAGTGTAGACTGGACATTAGATTTGACACTTTCATGAGTAATCAAGTCCCAAGTTCAATCCTAGAAATAGAATAGTCACTCATGTTAAAATTTTGCATAGTTACATTTGATGGCGGATGTGGAATTTCCACATATTTATGACCCTTGTCCTCTAAAAGCCGAGAAAGAGTCTTGGGTTTCTTTTATGTCATTTCTTTTACTGGCATTAACTTCCCAAAGTCAAAGTCATTTGGGGAGATGGCTTCCTTCTTCCTTTTAGGTGTATATGCAGAAAGCCATGGAGGAAGCACTAATGTACTAATATTCAGGTCAGACCCATTGTTGGTGCAGAAGGAAATGTGTTGACACTCGTGGTAGTGACAATGGGAGGAGTATTTGTAAACACTGTACTTGGTACATCCACATTAGCAACTTGCTCAGTACCCAAAATAAACTATTCAAAAATAGTGGAGTCACCTATGTCATAAGAGGGTGAAGACAAACTAGGAATTGATCCTGAGGAATGAAGAACATTATCGAAGGTCACATTAGGATTATCAAAAATTGTTCTTAAGGATGATAGGGACTCAGATGACTGAATATCAATGGGTGAAATCAAGGTTGTAGAAGGAACAGGAAAAGAAACTGAAATAGATATATTAGGTTGAGGAGAAAGGACTTCAATTTCTTGTGACATATTTCTTTGTGGAGACATAACTATATCCTGTAGATTCTCCTGACCATCTCCTTCTTCTTTCTCCTGTTCATTCTCTTTCTTTGCTGAAGACTTATCCTCAATATCCATTTCCTCTATAGCTAGTTCTTCAACCCCCTATTCTTCAACTTCCATTTCTTTAGCAGCAGGCTCATCCTCTATCACTTTAGCCTTATTCCCTTTTGACACAAATTTAATCTTAGGCTTGGAAGCCTTAGATGTACTAGGAATATCACTTTTATTCTTTATCCTCAACTCAACTTTCTTACCTATTTGCTCTAAGACCTCCTCCTTAGATCTAGTTATGAAATCCTTCAAAGATATACCTTTGCTCTGAAGTCAGAGATTCGTATTAGCTAGAATTGGCTCAAACCTTTTCCTCAAAGAAGTTAACTCCTTCTTTGACCATTGTATAATAGGCAAGGGAGAGTTAGCAATATTTTCATTGACATATCTAGGGTTAACAACATCTTCGTTGTCCACCATACCTTCTAGAATATCAGCCAAGCCCAAATATTCAATTTGATTCAGATTCAATCTACTGTAATCTAACTTTCTGATCTCCTCTTCTGTTCTCAAGTCAGCCCAAATATCCTCCACCATCAGGTCATGAAACTGAGTCTTTCTCCTGATCTTATCCTTCACTCCCCGATAATCAAATTTAGATCTCCTTTTGAACTATTTCATAGTAACCATTTGCATCTCAGTTTCCATTACCTTGGCTTTAGCAGCAGTTGCAACAAAGTACCTACCAATCTCAACATGAGACTTGAATCCAGGCTTCTCTAACTCCATTTGTTTGTTATGAATGCCAATCATTTGTCGACACAACTCCATCAGAACAATTCTGTCATAAGGGAAATTTGGCAACATGTAGGGATAACCCTGAAAATAGCCAACTCTTAGATATGTGAAAGTTGGGAACTGAAGAAACAAGCAACCGAAACCATTCACCACAGCCTAGGCTTCATCTGAAATTCTCTTTTGCTCCAATTGGGGGTCAAAGAGGTACAAGAAAATAGCAAAGAAGGCATCATTCACCCTTCTAAAATGATGAATTGAGCCTTTCAAAGTGAGTTGAGGATAATACTGATAAACTGGTTCAACCCTCCTATCTCCATCAGATGTTAAACCTAAGAAATTCTTCATTGAAGCTGCTAAACCTAAGAAATTCTTCATTGAAGCTGCTATATATGTGCAAGGTATGAAGTCATGTAGAACTTGAAAGTAGTTGATACCTGTTGGCTAATAGATTTGTCCTTATTCTGAAAATATTTTATTTTGACTCTATACACTTCTTTAAAGAACAAATGAGTTAAGCAACAAATGGGTGAACTATTAAATTAGTTCCCCTCTAAATTTAGGTACAACTCCCTTTAAGATTTCCAATGAATTCAATCTATTCAACTATCCAAATGCACTTTTAACTAGAAAATGCCTAAGGCAAACTAACATTCATACATAACTATGTTATGAATGTGATGAATTTCTGCAATAACAGTGTGTAATAGAATGCACAGATTCTATTTTCAATACATTTAAGTGCATAAACGCATATATATATATATATATATATATATATATATATATATATATATATATATATATATATATATATGTGCTAAACCAATAAATAATTGAACACATATAACGAATTGTCCAATAAAAGAGCAATTACCAGATGAAAAGAGATTTCACATAGAAAATCCAATTTCAAACACTCAGACACACAAATCTAAGTAAGTAATAATTGTTTCTTCTTTTCATTCACAGATGAAAAATTTGTTAGACAACCATCATCTACTGTAAAAACATAAAATAGTTCAGCTCCAAATTCTCCCCTGTTTTTCTTTCTCTATCTATCTATATCCCATGAAAGATTAAAAAAAAACTATATATATGAATGCCCTAATCATATCATCAAGTAAACCAAACCCAGAGTTAAAGTAACTCTGACCCATATGGGATTTAGTGTATAACAAATTGATTCAAAGATCAAGATTACGAAAATAGCATAACTGAGGAACTGAATAAAGGAAAATGAGCCAATAAGGTCATGGCTAGGGCAACGGATTTGAATCTGCAGATTTGCCATCAGCGGTCGGAGAAGCACGTTGAGTCTTCCACTCCTGAAAAGCTGCAACAAACTCCTGAATTCTCGGGAAGTTGGGGATACCTATGTGTTTCACCCTTGATTTCCAAACTTCCTTATCCCTTCGTATTTTCCCAATTTTTCCCTTATGTTTTGGAAGTGCATCGATACAGAGATAAAGTAGTGACTCCACCTTAGAGATTCAGGAGAAATCTTCAATTAAGATATTGTCACTTTCTTTGACAAAGTTGATTTTATTCACGAAGGTTTGAATCACTATATCGATGTTCTCCTCTGGCACCCCATCATCTTTATGTATTTGACATCAATACATTGTAAGTCACGCTGCAGCGATTGAGTGAACTCAGTTATCTCCTTAATCAATTTTGTAAGTTCAAAACGCCCCTGCTATGATATGGAATTTCTCCATTCAATATTTTTCTTATTCACATATAATAGATCTTCATCCAAACTAGTTAGGCTCTTTTCTGTCAGAAACTTTGCTACTCCATATTTTTGAACTTCATTGATTTGATTCATTACATTTACCCATTTACCTTCATCTTTCACCCAAGCAGCAACCTGTGCCTTAAAATCCTCAATGGTGGCAGTAGTCAGATCGTATATATTCTTAAGTTCACGAATGTATTCTGTCCCCTTTTGTACAATGCAGTCCAACTAACTGTCGAATATCTTAGCCACCATTTTGTTTCTGTGAACCTGATCCAACATCTTCTGGTTAACTGGTGACTTAGGATCGAAAGACAGGGAGAGCTATGAAACTAGCTGCGGGCTAGGGTTATGGATAGCATTGATGTACTCTACTATTGCGCACAGAGTCTGCTTCAAGTCCCTTTTGTCCTTTTCGTCCTTCCAACTCTGACTAACTATCCTCTTGGTGGATGCTTCAAGGTGATGAACATCTGCAGCTCTTGAAGCAACGCCAAGATCTACTCTTTCAATAGTGAAATCTTGCATAGTTGGGCCCTGTACTTCTTCTTCAGTCATTGGTTTGGCTATCTCGGCACTCTACTTTCCAGTATCTAGATCAATGCTTACTCTGGATGTCATCTTTAGCTTCTTAGACTTGGGTGTTTTCCCTAAACATTTGCTCACCATGTCCTCTAAAGGGACAGAAAAAGGAATTATTTTTCTCTTGTCAGCAATGGAACTCTCCAGCCACTTGGGTGCAGGGGCTGAGGTTTCCTTTTCAGGGTTCAATCCATCAGAGGATACATTAGAAATCATTACCAGTTCAGAGGTCTCTAGAACAACCTCTGACTATGGCCTAGTATTAACTTCCTTTGTTCTATGTGGACTAGATTCCTTATCACCCATGGGTTCTTCTGAATCTTCCTCTGAATTCAGATCCACGACTATTCTTTTAGAAACCTATTTCTTTCTCTTACTTTTGGTTCTCAACCTGGTAGCACGAGGGGGAAAAATAGTTGTGAGGGCTCTTCCAGATTTCTTAGTAGTAGAGCTCCTTCCAGTTAATGACTTGGAAGTACCTGCACCACAGATAGCAATAGATCGGTTAGAAGAGCTTATGGGGAATGATGATTCAATCATTGATGTGAATTGCTGGGCATTTTTATTCTGGATCCCTTCTTGTTTCTTTTCCCTTAACCATTTCTTGGTTCTCCTTATCACTGGGAGAGTTTTAACCTCAATCCTATCTTCCTCCTTTTTGCTTCAGTCAATTTCTGGAATAGGTAATTGCTCTATTTGTTCAAATTGCGGGTCAATCACCTGTTCCTCATCATCAATAACTCCAGAAATATCCATATTCAAATTAAGATTAATTATCTATCCTAAAGAGAACCTACACCACAGTCTTCTCCTGACCTCAAACTCATCTGAACAGTCTTCCCAGTAATCCTCTAACATAGGGATGTGCGAAAGCCCTGCTCCAGAATCTAAGTTATCCCTGACAAATCCTTTGCTGTCAAATTGGGACCTGGTAGTGAAAAACTAAAACTTGAACTTTTTAAGGTTCACTTCTAAATTCAAAGCATTAGATTTTGACTGGCATGAGTAATGTCCAAGTTCAATGGGAAAAGAGATACCCAATCCCTTCTTTGTCGAGAACTTCTTATTCACATGTGCTAGCTGTTTGCATACCTCTATCAGCACAAAACGGTCGAACACATATCTGGGTAACTTAATAGGTTCACCGTCAAATCCTCCAACTCTGATATAAGTGAACTTGGAAAATTGAATAAAGAAGCTACCATAAATGCTAATCAGTTGCATTGCTTCATTAGACATTCTCTTACCCAGATTACCTGCTAGTTCATAAGTCATTCTCCCAGTGAAAACATCATTAACCTTATTGTAATTTTCATAACAGTTCTGCCTCTGCAATTGTGAATAATATTAATAAATCCTACTATCCTCAGCCAAGGGTGTATGAGGTAGACCAACCCATTCTCTTGTAGATGCCAGACAATAAAACAGATACGAAGACATATAAAAATCTCTATTACCCAAACAATTACTCAAACCCTGATGCATACAATCAAGTATAATTTCTGCCCAGTCCAAATATTGCTCTCCTTGGAGGATAACTTGCACAAAAAAATACATCCAATCCTCCCAATAATATGCATGCTGGCTGCCTCTCAGTCTGTGTAATAACACCACAATATCCCTCACTTCTTTAATCATATGATCCCTAGTAAGTGGTCTAGGCAACCTTGAACCACCCTTCTAAAATTTCACCAGCCAGTTTCTTGCTATCACACTTTTGTAAGTTGATTTCTTCTCCGAGAAATACCCATAAAAAGAAGTAATATCAAGGCTGGAATATGCCTCTTTAGGTGGTATTCTCATTACAGACATCAGGGTTTGTCTGTCGACATGAAACAATACATCACCGTCTGCATTTCTAATGCATCTGTTTTGAGGTTCATACCTATTTATACACTCTTGAAGTAGTTCTGGGCACTATATAGCCTTGGGAAAAGCCGTAGCTTCAACTAAACCACTGTCTACTATTTTCTTCATCATAGGGGTTTGCACAGGGTTTCTAGACCTTTCTCTAAATTCTTCTAAATCATATTGCACAAGCGCAGTATCCCCAAATTCAGAGTGAGAATAGGTAAGACTAGGGCCATGTTCATTCCCCAGACAAGTAGATTTCAAAGCCATACTGGGAGGATAAAATGAAAAACACTTCAAATTTTGAAAATAATGTTAGAAACTCAAGAGATTCTTCTTTCCAGCTAAGAAATAGGAATAGCATATAGGAAGAACAGAACTCACCTTCGAGATATCTGAATTTACTGCGAAGTTTGAGTAACAAGAACCGTACACTTCTTGCGCTATCCTCCTCTATGTCGCACAGTACATTCACTTGCTAAATTTGGCTTGTTCTTTGTTAATAATGGCACTAACCAGATTGAATAACTATCACCCGAAGCAATATGTGCCAAAAATGTTTGAAAAGACATGAATTCTAACCTCTTCATTCAATGCAAGTATTATTCACGCGCGATCATGATGTATAATAATTATCCGTAACCTCCACCAAATTAGAACTTTCAGTTTCATAATGAGTCTCGAACATATTTTCCTCCAAATTTCCCACTAAATTTGACTTAGAAAGCCTCGGGAAGAAATGAGATCAAAATTACCAAATCCTTGAACCATTGAACCATCAAACCTTTGGGGTGTGGTTCAATGCGGTGGTTCAATCATACCAATTGGATCATACAAAGGGACAAAAGGGTTCACTTACAGAAATATTGAACTTAGACTTATGAACCATTGGACTTGTTAGGATATGGTTCAATATGAAGGTTCAAAGACGCAAGGACTACATAGACTGACCGATGGTCATGCGGCTTTGTAAAAGGATTTCAACTATGAGATAGTGAATTGTTGAACCTTGAACCATTGAACTGTCCACTTCGCTATAGAGTACGAGCGAATGGTTCAACGATACATTAATTACACAAGACAACTGCATGACGTGACTTATTAAAATGTATTGAATGTTGAACCTTGAACCATGGAACCATTGAACTATTGACAAAAAGGGTTCAAGTTCAACCCGAAAACTCGAAGACGTTTAAAATACACAGAACAAAACAGCTTTCTTTTTGAGAGACTTTGAACATATCAAACCATTTGAACTTTGAACTTTGAGAATGGTTCAGGTTCAAAGGTTCAAACCTTAAGTAATTTCACACACAGAGACGATAAATGGGTAAAATTTGAAGGATCAAGAGTCGATTTAAGAAACAAAAGTATGACCAATAATACAACACAACAAATGGACTCTTGTTTAGGAAATATTACCAATAGATAAATAAGGGCGACTCAAAAGGTAACAATACCTTAATTAGTTACTCATGAAGTGCATTACTAACCTGTTCTCCCCAAAATATATTCTGCTTACGTTGAAGTATGATCTTGATGTATGGGTACATCCATTCATGAAAAGTTGAAGATGAAGATAGACCTCTAACTCTACTAAGAAGAGTTATTAGATCACTTACTTCCTTGGTGTAGGAGCACCTAGAAAATCATGTTTTCTTTTGTAATAAGGTCTATTTGACCAATGCATTTTCATTTCAGTTGTATCTAGGTTCATTTTGTAAGTCCCAAGTGACTTAGGGGACAGTTGTCAAATTGTAATCGCATAATGCCAAAATAGGGCAGTAGGGCAGTTAGCGGCTGTTTTAGTCGGTTGTCTCCTAGCCATTTGGATTGATCTTCCAACCGCTTGGAGTCAGTTCGGTAATACTCAGGGTGAGTTGATAAATACCCTGAGGAAGGAACCAAATGATCATATATTGTAATATGATCAAAGAAGTAGTGTGATTGAATGTGATTGTATCGTGCTCAGGAGAAATAAAGCATTCTGTTCTGTCCATTTGATTTTTCTATTTCTTATAACTGTAAATCGTGTAACTGTAGATTTTCATTCATTTTGCATTTTCCATTGTTGTCGTATGTCATCGTGAAGCATTCCACTGGTGAGATTTTTGTCAAAATTAGTGGAATGGCTTCATTGTATGAATATCTATTTTGCTCTTTGTTTTGTTTTTCCTGTTCAGCGGTGCAAAGGATCTAGACAGGGCATTTTGCGCAGTAGCATGACCTAGCATCTCCATGTGCTAGGGTTTGGAAGGAAGTAAATTGTGCGACGACATTTTTGGTGCATCGGCCAAAGGTTGCGAGTGTTCACCAACGGAACGAGTCTCAACAAAGGCAAATGCCATTGGGGCATTGACAGAAAGATGAGAGACTTGGCTGATGGAGTTGAATCAGTGGCTCTTTTGTTAGTTTGTCGACTATGAGAAATTAAGGCATCGGTCTATGGTATCCGATGTGTGTTCCCCACCATATTAGTATCAGAGCCCAAAAAGATTTGGGCGGCAAATTGAATTGAGGATTTGCAGGAGTATTGGCATTTGGGTGTTGTCTGTGAATGTTTATGTTAAACAGAGAATGCGAGACAAAGGTGGAGATGATGCCTCCCAAAAGTATGTCGCAGGATGCCGTTAAGAAGCTGATCGAGGAGATGCTTGAATCCAAGTTGGGAGAGTTCAAGCAGTCCAAAGGCAAAGATAGGGAAGATGAAAGTGACAGCAATGAAGGCGATGCAGAAATTGCTGAAACCAGTAAAAAGATAGAGGAGATACCAATAGACCAGAGGGCATTTTTAAATGAATTAAAGTCAATTAATAGGGACACCATAAATGGGTTACCTATGTATAGTGGAAGTATGGAAGCTGAAGAGGTGATTGACTAGATTGAGGCATTGAATAATCAATTTGAATACAAAGAAGTCCCTGATAATAAGAGGGTTAAGTTGGCAAAGGCAAAGTTGTAGGGATTTGCTCTTGCATGGTGGAATTATGAACAAGGAGAGAGAGTCAAGGAGGGAAAGAATATGATAACCCCCTGGGGAAGGATGAAGACCAAACTCAAGGCACAATTCTTACCCCTGGACTATGATGTGCAGATGTATAAGAAATTGTAGAACCTTAGGTAGAGAGACCTTGATGTGAATGCATACACACAAGAGTTTCATAAACTCAGTCTCAGATCAAAGAGACAAGAAGAAGAGTCAGAGAAGGTGGCCAGGTATTTGAATGGCCTAAGGATGAACATCCAAGATGAGATCAGCATCTTACCACCAGAAATAGTGAACAAGTGTTTCCAGATGGCCTTAAGGGCTGAAGAGAAGATAAAGAGGAAGAGTGAGCAGAACAATAGAGGTAGAGGTGGAAGGAATTTCAGAGGTATAGGTAGTTTTGAAGGAAGAAGTCCTAACCAGAGGCCTAGTGGTGAGTCTAGCCAAGAAGAGCAAGTTGGGGACTCCAGTAGCAGAGGAGTCTACCGAGGAAGAAGGCCTAATGGAAGAGGTGGGACAAATGGATCAGGCAGATGATCTAAGTTCTCCAATATGAGATGTTATAACTGCAATCAGATAGGGCACCCGACATACAAGTGTCTAGAGAAGGCCTCAACTTCTCATGGTGGTGAGAAGAGAACCACTTTGATTCAAGAAGATGTAAGGAGTGTGACATCTCCTAAAGTGAATCTAGCATCAGAACCTGGAGAGAGTCTGATGCTCAAGAGGACGCTGCTCAAGGTACCAGTGCAGGCTGAACCATCGCAAAGAAGGGCTTTGTTTAGAATCAACTGCAAGATCCAAGGTAAAGTCTGTAAAGTTATTATTGACTCCAGTTCTACTGATAACATCATATCTTTGGAAGCAGTGAATAAGTTGAAGTTAGAAAAGATACCCCATAGCAGTCCATATAAAGTCAGTTGGTTGAATAAGGGGCAGCACATACTCACCAATGAACAGGCATGGGTAGAATTTAGTATTGGGGGGTATAGAGACAAGATTTTGTGTGACATCTTTCCAATGGATGCTTGCCATCTTTTGTTAGGCAGACCATGGTAGTTTGATAGGAAGGCTCATCATGATGGAGAAAAGAATGTTTACTCATTCTAAAAGGATGGTATGACTTATGGGATACAGTCATTGGTAGAAGAGGATCCACAACATGTAGGGTCTAGTGTAATGTTGGTAGGAGAAAAATAATTCATGGATACATTAAAGGAAGGTGATGGAGTAGGTTTTGCTTTGATTGTGAAGCCTAAGGAGGAAAAGAAGAAAAGTGTGAGAGAAGTAGGACCTAAGGAGGTCAGAGATTCGTTTGAGAGTTACAAAGGAGTGATTGCAAAGGATATACCTGATTCCCTACCACCAATCAGAGACATTAGCCATTCGATAGATCTCATACTAGGAGCAGTACTTCCTAATAAGGCAGCATATAAAATGACCCCACAACAGAATGAAGAGATAGCAAACCAGATTCAAGAACTCCTAAACAAAGGGCTGATTAAGAAGAGCCTTAGCCCATGTGCAATACCTACTATTTTAGCCCCAAAGAAGGATGGGAAATGGAGACTGTGTACTAATTCTAGGTAAATAAATAGGATAACTATCAGGTATAGGTTTCCTATTCCTAGAATAGAAGATCTAATGGATTGTTTGGGAGGTGCTACCTATTTCTCTAAGATAGACTTGAAGAGTGGGTATCACTAGATAAGGATAAGAGAGGGGGATGAGTGGAAGATAGCTTTCAAAACCAATGAAGGGTTGTATGAGTGGCTTGTGATGCCATTTGGTCTTTTAAATGCCCCTAGCACCTTTATGAGACTAATGAATTAGGTGTTGTAGGAATTCATAGGAAAATTTGTAGTAGTCTACCTTGATGATATTTTGGTGTTTAGTAAGAGTAAGGAAGAGCACTTGAAACATTTGGCGATAGTCTTGAAGAGGCTACAAGATCAAAAGTTACTGATAAACTTGGAAAAATGTGACTTCATGAAACAAGAATTGGTGTACCTAGGTTTTGTCATCTCTAAGGGTGATTTGAAAATGGATCCTTCCAAGGTAGAAGCTATTTTGAACTAGCCTACACCCAGGACAATAGGAGAGGTCAAAAGTTTCCATGGTTTGGCCACATTTTATAGGAAATTCATTAAGAACTATAGTGACATCTGTGCACCTATGTTGGAGACCATCAAGGGTGGAGGTAAGATGAAGTTTGTGTGGACAAGAGAAGCAGATAGGAGCTTTGAGAGTCTAAAATAGAAAGTTGCTAAATTCCTTGTTTTAGTGTTACCTGATTTCAATAAGGTTTTCACAATTGAATGTGATGCAAGTGGACTGGCCATAGGAGTAGTGTTGAGCCAAGAAGGCAAACCAGTAGCCTTCTTCAGTGAAAAGTTGAATGAAGCTAAGAGGAAATACTCCTCTTATGACTTAGAGTTGTATGCTATGGTACAAGCTCTAAAAAAAGGAGGCACTACTTGCTTCCTAAAGAATTTATTGTATACATTGACAATCATGCTCTTAGTTTTTTGAATGGATAGAAAAATCTCAGTCATCGACACATGAAATGGGTGGAAAGTCTTCAAGCATACACCTTCATCATCAAGCATAAGAAGGGAATAACCAATAAGGTTGCTGATGCTCTAAGCAGAAGGGTGTTGACAGTGTAAGAAGTGCAGCTACAAAGTATGGGTGTTGAGTCACTCAAAGGATTGTATGAAGAGGACTAAGATTTCAAGGAAATTTACAGGGTATGCAGTGAGTTTGCCAATGCTTTCCACAGTGAATTTTCAAATTATACATTGCAGGATGGACTTTTGTTTAAAGGAAGTCAACTATGTATCCCTAAGTGTTCAATGAGGGATACTATTGTGAAGGAAAAACATAGTGGTGGTTTAGGAGGACATTTTGGGCTCAATAAGACCTTAGATCTTGTAAGAAGGTTTTACTTTTGGCCAAGGATGCAATCTGATATCTGAAGGTTTGTTGAGAGTTGTATGATTTGCCAGAAAGAAAAAAAGAGTCTCAACCAATGCAGGATTGTACCAACCTTTGCCCATACCACACAGACCTTGGGAAAGTTTGAGTATGGATTTTATGATGGGATTTCCCAAGACAAGGACAAGTTATGATAGTGTGTTTGTTGTGGTAGATAGATTCAGCAAAATGGTGCACTTTATTCCTTGTAAGACCACCAATGATGCTAGTTACATTGCAGGTTTGTTCTTTAAAGAAATTATCAAGATTCATGGGTTACCTTTGAGTATTGTATTTGACAGAGACAACAAATTTGTGGGAAATTTCTGGAGAACCTTGTGGAAAATATTGGGTACAAATTTGTCTTTTAGTTCAGCCTATCATCCTCAGACTGATGGCCAAACTGAGGTTGTCAATAGGTCATTAGGTAATCTGCTGAGATGTTTGACAAGAGAACATGGCAATAGTTGGGATGTGGTACTCCCACAAGCAGAGTATGCCTATAATGATTCTACAAACAGAAGTACAGGTCTTAGTCCTTTTGAGGTTGTTTATGGTAGTCATCCTAGAGGAATTTTTGAATTAAGAGATGTTCAAGGGTTGGACAAAAGGAGTGGACATGCTGATACATTTGCAGAGGCTATGAAAGAGATCCATCAACAAGTTAGAGATACTCTACACCAGAACAGTCAGAAGATCAAGGCTAGAGTGGATCAAAGAAGACGGGATGTGCAGTACCAAATAGGAGATATGGTTATGGTTCATCTCAACAAGAACAGACTACCCACAGGAAAACACAGTAAGTTGATGATGAGAAAAATTGGACCTTGTCAGATTCTAGAGAAATATGGTTCTAATGCTTACAAAATTGAACTCCCTGATGATATTTCTATTTCACCTATATTCAATGTTTCTGATCTGACATTATATAGAAGTCCTGGTACAGGAGAAGGGACCACAGATTTTGTCAAAGACAATTCAGAGTGGGTGCAATATTTACCACCTAAGGAACCACCAAAGATGGAGTGTATCTTAGATAGTAGGACAGCCAAGAAGACAAGAAATCAGACCTATTTTGAGCACTTAGTCAAATGGAAAGGACTCCCAGACTCAGAAGCCACATGGATGCTGGAAGCAGAGATCAAAAAGCAGGGTGGTGATTTGTAGCAGTTAGTCTCTAAGAGGACTTGAGACAACTTTCACCTGGGGAGTATGGTGCAGGAGCACCTAGAAAATCATGTTTTCTTTTGTAATAAGGTCTATTTGACCAATGCATTTTCATTTCAGTTGTATCTAGGTTCATTTTGTAAGTCCCAAGTGACTTAGGGGACACTTGTCAAATTGTAATCACATAATGCCAAAATAGGGCAGTAGGGCAGTTGGCGACTGTTTTAGTCGATTGTCTCCCAGCCGTTTGGATTGATCTCCCAGCCGCTTGGATTCAGTTCAGTCCTACTCAGGGCGAGTTGATAAATACCTTGAGGAAGGAACCAAATGATCATATATTGTAATCTGATCAAAGAAGTAGTGTGATCGAATGTGATTGTATCGTACTCAGGAGAAATAAAGCATTATGTTCTATCCATTTGATTTTTCTATTTCTTATAATTGTAAATCGTGTAACTGTAGATTTTCATTCATTCTACATTTTCCATTGTTGTTGTATGTCATCGTGAAGCATTCCACTGGTGAGATTTATGTGGAAATTAGTGGAATGGCTTCGTTGTATGAATATCTATTTTGCTCTTTGTTTTGTTTTTCCTGTTCGGCGGTGCAGAGGATCCAGACAGGGCGTTTCGCACAGTAGGATGACCTAGCATCTCCATGTGCTAGGGTTTGGAAGGAAGTAAACTGTGCGATGACATTTTTGGTGTATCGGCCAAAGGTTACGACTGTTCACCGATGGAACGAGTCTCAACAAAGGAAAATGCCATCGGGGCATTGACAGAAAGATGAGAGACTTGGCCGATGGAGTTGAATTGGTGGCTCTTTTTTTAGTTTGTCGACTGTGAGAAATTAGGGCATCAGTCTGTGGTATCTGCTGTGTGCTCCCCACCATTCCTCCACAAAGTCACTCCTGGGAAAACTCCTAGGCCATCTAGACAAATTTGGTCTAGCGGTCTTGAGCCATTTAGTATTGATAACCCTTTTTGCCTTTTCAACATCTTTATCATATTCACACTGAGCAATACCAAAATCCAATTCTGTAACATTTTTAGCTCCCAGACAAATGAACACCTTATCTATAAATTCTGCACCAAGCCTCATGATCACATTGCCGTCAGCATCTACCATTGCCCTGGTATCTCTATTGTAGAATGAGAAAATTGGAGAACAAACTCTGTATTGTGTGCAGCAAGAGGGAATAAAGCCACCAGATGAATGTTGCTTTTAACAATCTTCTACATATAGGGACTGGATTTATTTGACTTCCTTCTTACAATAAATTCATCCATACCCACATGGACGATCTTTGTATCCCGTATTTCATCAACATTTTATGTCATTGAAGTTACATGAAAGACACCTTAATATTTGTACTGCATTGCTTTGGCTTTCTTTGGAGATGGATCAGTCATTTGGAAAGAAAACTCCTTTGAATGAGTTGAAGACCTTAGCATCTTGTAGGAGAAACTGTAACAAAAGTCATGATCTTACAATTAGGGGAAATATAGGCAATTTTGGGAAACTACATATTGTCGATCATGACCAAAGGAATGAGCTTGAAAGGGCTAAAGTGCAAGCGAGTCAAAAAAACGGATGAAAGTGGGCTTAGGATAGCAATTTATAAAATTCTATAGAGAAAATTCTAAAGAGTGGATGCATGGGCGGCAATTTTTTCTGCCCTTGCATGTAGGGTAGAGCATTGTCAAATGTACGAATGGCAATTTTAGCTGCTTTTGCAAGGAAAGGATAACAATTTTTGCAAAGTGCATGAGCAGCGAATTTGACCACCTTTGCACATAGGGGATAAAGTGTTTTGTGTCAGAGTGGTGAATTTTGCTGCTTATACTTTTGAAGATTTAAACTTAAAAAACTTGTGTAGGGGTGGAAAATTTTGCCACCCTTACACTCAAGGTAGGTCTCATAAAAAGAAAGAAACGGGTGGCAAATTCTACCGCCATCGTATCTTGGTAGTTAAGTGAGTTTCATGTAGGGGCGGTAAAAAATGCCGCCCTTACATCAGGTATTACAAACACAAAAAATAAAGGCAAGGGCAGTGTTTTCCACCGCCCCTACACATAACTTGCTTAAACGTGTATCGGTGGTGATTTCACCCACCATTACACGTGGAATAAACAAACTACAAATCAAAAACAACACAACACACGACAAAAAATGCCATTTTTACATAGACAGAAACAACCAAAATGAAAGTAAAAAATAAGGGTTTCTATATTAAACAATGAAAATCACCGATAAACAAACAAGGATCGGCAAAGAAAAACTTACATGAATACTAGGGTTTTGAAATAACAATGAAGAAAGAAAAAAAATGCCCATCAATTTCTTCAAAATGATGATTTAACAAAATTGTTTACATCAATTGCAAACAAACATTTTTATTACAAGAAAACCCTAATGGAAGAAAGAACGAAAAAGAAGAAGGAAATGATGTCTTCCCTGGCAAAAATGCTCTGAAACCCTAGGCAATAACACCAATGAAATTTGCTCAATCCACAAGTTTTGTGATTCGATCGACTTCAGAGAGGGTTGGATGGCTATCACGAGAGGTTTAGAACAATGAATAAACGAAAACATCAATTAAAAGTAATTTAAAAGGCTTAAGAAAAATGTATTAAAGTTTGGCATGAGTGCCATTAATGCACTCAAAGTTAACTAAAGACGCTTAGGAAGTGCATTGGCAGTGATTTCACCCACCATTACATATAGTCAGAATAATATGCACAGGGGGCAATTTTCACCGCCCCTACATCTAAGACTTCAAAACAACATAAACATGCATGAGCGGCAAAAAATGCTGCTCCTGCATGTTAAACTTAAAATTTTCTAACTCCTTAGCAATTAAACTTACTGATTTAATGAGTTTGCTCATTTATTTGAATTTCGCAAACCTTGAAGAACCAAGACAAGAAGATGCTCAAAATGATTCTCAAGAGTCAGAAGATCACGTATGAGAGCAAAAATTTGCCTCAAAAAATGTGCTTAGAGTTGTAGGCTATGAAACGAACAAGTTTCATAGGGGTCATCCTACTAAATGAGCACAGCTAATTTAGAGGACAACAACTGGCTCTAACTAGGGAACTTCCTTTGATCATTCTTTGAAATGATCAAAGGGAGAAGAATCCAGTCTCTAAGTGTCTTCATCCATGCCATTGGGCCATAGAGTCAAGCTACCAAAACAAAAAGACACAAAAAGACTAAAAAAATGAAAAAGAAAAACACAAACTATACAAATATATAGGTGAACTTATCTGATGCTTCATGGATTGAAATGCTTTAGATGTTGTCCATTGTGGGGCAGCAAGAACGATGTCCCATCTTGATACCCCAGCAAGGAACTATTCTCACCACAAAATTGGTGAATGACAAATGGTCTTCTCCATAGGGAATAGAATTTCCCATGCATTCCTTTTGGCTCTCTCCTCTTGTCCCATAACAAGACTTGATCCCCAACTTGAAACTCTGGCCTTCACCTTTTTGTCCAACATCTTCTTGACTTGACTTTGATGCTCAGCTATACGGTCTATCACCATAACCCACTGCTCTTCAAGTTTAGAAAGGTACATTATTCTTTTGTCAATAGAACTTTCAAAAGTTCTATCTTCCACTATTTTTGCCAACTTCAAAGCTGACAATTCCAAGGTAATAGGTATTTCTGCATTCAAACCATATAGAAGCTAAAATGGTGACATGCCAATTGCCCTTTTAGGAGTAATTCTGTCGGCCCATAAAGCATCAAACAAAGATTTATGCCACGTTCTTTGATTATCCTCTACCAATTTCTTGATAATTGTAACCAGATTCTTATTGCTAGATTCTGCCTGACCATTCCCTTGCAGACAATAGTCAGATGAATATGAAAGAATAATCCCATATTCAAAGTAAAAACTAGTGATCTCATTTGAAGAAAAACATGTAGCATTATTTGCTACAATTTTGTTTGGAACTCCAAACCAGGAAGTGCTATTTTCCTTGAGAAACTTGCACACTACATCAGAAGTAGCATGCTTAACTGGAATAGCCTTCACCCACTTGGTGAAGTAATCTATTGGAGTAAGAACATAATTGTGTCCCGCACTCGATGGTGGATTCACAACACCAATGAAGTCAATGCCCCATTGTTGAAAAGGTTCTCTAATCACAACTGGTTTTAGTGGTAATGCAACCAACTTAGGCTTCCCCACAAACTATTGGCACAGTTCATATCTACGTACCCAGTTGTATGCATCCTAAAATAATGTGGGCCAATAGTACCTAGCCCATAAAATTTTATGAGTTGTTACAGGTGCATAAAATGTCCTCCACATGCCAAATTGTGAAAAGACTCCAAAAGTTTGCTTTGTTGTGCTTTATCCACACAACGGAGAAAAACTCCATCAAGACTTCTTTTATACAAATCGTTATCCCATAAGACATAGTTTGTAGCCTTAAGATTGATAGTTCGCTTCTCTTTATAAGATAAATGAGAAGGGCACTCACCATATGTGAGAAAATAAGCGATATTAGAATACCACTCATCAGTTGTAGTAACAAAGAGAATAGTTGGAACATCTTCAACCTCAACCTCTTCATCCCCTATTTCTTTAGGGACATTATTAGCAATTAGCTGACACAAACGTCTCCCATGCACAAGCTTGGTGGGTTTGATATCAAGATCAAATTCCTGAATTTTGGAAATCCAATTGCCCCTCTTGGTCCCAAACTCCTGTTGAGTTAGGATTGATTTCACTGTTGTATCTGGCACCAAAACAACAGTATGTGAATTCAGAATGTAAAACCTAAAATGCTTCATAGCTTTGACTACAGTGTAGGCATGTTTCTCCATATTTGAGTACTTAAGCTCACGAGTCTTCAATGGGCAACTCATAAATGAAATCAGAGATTCCACACCTTCCTCGTTCTGCTGAACCAGAATCGCTGACACCATATGCTCTTAAAGCACAACTATACATTTATGAAATCTTTAGTATAATTAGGACAAACCAAAACTGGAACATGGGCTATGGCTCTCTTAATATCATTGAAAGATGCTTTACCTTTTGCACTTCAACAGAAAGTGGTCTTACCCTTCATCATATTAACAATATGACGAGTCTTCTCTGCGAATTCTGGATTGAACCTTCACAAGAAATTCACCTTCTCGAAGAAAGAATGAATAGCTATCTTACTAGCAGGCAAAGTAAGACTTTGGATAGATTTAACTCTCTTAGAGTCAATTTTAGTACCTTCTTTGGATACAATGTGACCAAGAAGCTTACCTTCTGTAACCCCAAAAACTAACTTCTTAGGATTAAGAGAAATACCATTCTGACGGCACCGTTCCAAAACTTGCCGCAAGTGGTAAGCATGATCTTGACGTTTCTTAGAGAAGACCATCAAATCATCAAGGTAAAACACAATAAACTTACCCATTTCATCTCTAAATTCTAAATCCATTGCTCTCTAGAATGTAGTGCCAGTGTTGATCAACCTAAAAGGCATCCTGCGGTATGTAAATGTGCCCCATGGAGTTGTGAAAGCAACTTTAAATTGATCCACTTCACTGACTTCTACTTGATTGTAGCCTGAAAAACCCTCTAACATAGACATCATCTCTGAACCAGTTACAGTTTGTAATACTTGATCCATTATAGGCAAAGGGTAGTTATCTTTTAAAGAAGATTGATTTAGATTTCTGAAATCTACACAAATATGGATTTCTCCGTTCTTCTTCCTTACAGGAACAATATTGGTGGTCCAGGTAGAATGGTGAATAGGAAAGGTTATCCTAGCATTCAACATTTTTTGGATTTCAACAAGAATAGTACCTGATTTCTTGGGATTATACTGCCTCTACTTTTGTTTGTGAGGCAACGATCCTACCTTGAGAGGAATCTCGTGTTGGATCTCCTTAGGTTTGAAAGACTTCAGATCATCATATGAATATGCCAGCACATAAATGTAGTGGTGAAGAAGTGTAATGAACTTGAATTTCTCATCAATAGTGCAACATTTCCCGATGTTAACCATCTTGGGATCTGCTTCAGAACTCAGGTTCAATTGTTCAAATTCCATTGATGAATTTGAATTAAGTTACTGTTGTTGTTTGATATATCAATCATGCTTGTCAAATAACTTTTCCAGAGAAACCAAACCTTTTGGAATTTTATTCCCTTTTAGTTGAAGAAATTCCTCACTAGTCTATGAATCTACTTCAGAAACATATTCCTGAGGTGGAGAATCACTCCCTTCAAAGTAGATTTCATCAAAGCTATTTGTCTTCTCTAAGAAAGCTATGATCTGATTATCACCATTGAAAACTTGCCAATGGTCAGCATTATCAGGTACACTTGGTTGGAAGACCAACTCAATTGTGTACTTATCACCTTTAAAATCCTTGTGAGGGACCATAAGGGTGGCAGAGACGGCTAATGAATCAACATGATCATTAAACTCTCTTGGTACCGTAGAGATGTCAAAAGCATCAAAACCTTCAATGCAATCCCATACATGATTGTGGTAATGTCTTAGCCTTTCATTCTTGGTTTGGTAAAGATTCCTTAACTAACAAACAACAAGCTCCACATCACCTTGTACATGAAGATTTTTTATCCCTTTAACACGAGCAACCTCCATTCTGAGTAACAATGACTCGTACTCAATAGTATTATTGGTATTGTCAAACTGTAGCTTATAGGAGAAAGGAAAAATATCACCTTAAGGGGATATTAGAACTATTCCAGCCCCAGATCTAGTGGAAGAATAGCTATCGTCAAACTCCAAAGTCCAAATATCATTTGAACTTTCTGGTTCAACATCTCTGTGATCAACATACTCTTCACCTAAAGGAGAAGAAGAATCCTCCATCACTATACTTTCATCTGAACTGTCATCTGATAATCTAGAAGTATATTTTGTAGTTAGGAAATAACTACCCAATCCTGAAGACTCAAATAAAATTTGAGCTTTTGGGTCTTCAGATTGAGTAACAATATATTTTGCTTCTCTTTCAGGAAGCAATTTCTGCATGACACCTTTGACAGGTATCCTTGCCTTGGATAAATCTATGTTGAGCTCTCCTCCTACATCCTTACAAAAGTTTCATCCCAGTAAAATAGCATATGAAGCTAGGACATTTGCAACTAGAACAGTCATCTTTATTCTCTTCTCCAGAAAAGTTGTCAATGCAAATTGTGCATCCTTAATCTAGCCTAACAAAGGCACTTGCTTATTCTCCATTGAAAAGAACCTTCCAAAGGTCTTTGTCAAAGTCAGTCTGAGAGCATCTACCACCTTGGCAGGCATAACATTGTCGGAAGCTCCCGAGTCAATGATACAATTGCTCAATTTATGACTATTAACTAACAAAGAAACATAAAAGGGTTAAATTTTCTCTGGAGAAACAAGAGTGGTAACTAAGTTGTTTGTGGTAGACCTATTCTTTGAAGAGTCATGAGCAATTTTATAAGTGTCTTGCCCTACAGGAGTAGTCTTATTCTTAAAAAATTTGGCTAACCTTTCAAATTGATCAGGGTTAGCTTGCAAATATTCTACCTTAGACATCTAGATTTTAGTTTTCCTAGCATGGTCAATTATGTCAAAGAGATGAAATGAATTAGACATAGAGGCAGGAAATCCTTCATTCTAGGGTTTAATTGGGTAAGTATTGGTCTAAGGAATAGTAGCAGAAGAAGTAGGATTGTTAGAAGAATTTACTTGTTTATTGGCAGCCAAATCCCTTGATTGAAAAGGCAATGGAGTTCCTTGTTTGGCAATTGAAATCATAGGTTGAGGATCCTCTCTTGACTTTCCTTTATCAGCCACTTGTTGATTTGGCTGATTCTAAGATCTGGTGAAAATAACATATGCTCCACCATATGCATTTTCTTCTCTTTCTGCTTCATCTTGATAGTTAAGGAACGCAATAATAGAGTCGCCAACCAATTCCCATTCTCCTTCCTTAAAGAGATTGGCATTGTTCTCCTGATTCAAGTCAGTTTGTAGAAAATTTTCATGTTCAACTTCATAGTAGCCAACTACTGAGTTGACCGGCGGTGCTTCAATGGCAAGCTTCCCTTGTGTTGGCGGAAGCCTCTTCTGCCCTTGGTTTCTCTTAGCATTGCCTTAATATGAATTATTAGGGAATTTCCTTCTTGGTATGTCCCTATAAGGAGTGGACATATTCTGGGACATTTTCTTTTTCAAAGCCAACAACTCATTGGCTAACTTCTGCACCATAGGATCTATGGTACTTGTGGAAGAATTATCAGTAGAGGGCTACCCTCTACTTCTATTTGTATCCTTTCTTATCTTACCAACAAGGTTAAGATCATCTTCAACCTTGGATTAGTCTGTCATAGAAGAAAACTTACTTTTGGCAGTTGAGTGTTGATAAAGAAACACTTTAGATTTTCAGTTGTGGGCTGAGCAGTGGCCAAAATTTCTATTGGTCAACTTGTTGAACTTAGCAACAAATTCTTGCATCGGTTCTTGCAGTTCTTTCTTCATTTGTGTAAGTTGAGCCAAGAGAGCATGAACATCTTTAGTAGGTTTGAACCTAGCCTTAAACTTGGTTCGTAGAATGTTCCATCCATTGATGGTTTCAGCAAGGAGGTGATAGAACCAATTTGCCGCAACACCTTGAAGTGTCTCAACAAAAAGTCTCACTGATACATCTTCATGTTCAACCCCAAGAACACCACATGCAAAAAAGCTACAATATGTTCATCAGGGTGAACTTTTCCATCGCCATAGAATTTTGGAAAATTCTTTCTTGAACTACAGGGTTGCTCATGCAATGGTAGGGTAAGATTCAAAGGCCCAAAAGCATTTCCCCATGGGCTCGCAGGAGATGGGTGAGCCATTATGCGCCGATTAAAAGGTGGAATTACAAACCTTGAAACTTGTACAATCGACAGAGTCCTGTGCACACTTGAGGCTTCACTTGGTATAGGTGACCTTGCATTGGTTGGAGGAAAACTCCTTATACGTTGAAGTCGAGATTTCAGAGGGAAAAGACTGAAATTATTCTGTTGCATTAACTCAAACATAGGGTCAATAACTCCTTGAGCTCTCTTACTTCTTGTATACCTTGAGTATGCTAGAATGTAGTACACTTAGCAAAGATAAGAACTTGAAAAACCTATTACAAGCAATGAGGCCAGAATGCTTCAAGTCAAAGTGTGAGGCTCTAAGTTGTGCGTTGGTCCCCAGCGGAGTCACCAAAAAACTGTTGGGTGAATATTTTGTCTTTAGCTAACTAAAGGAAAAATGGTTATATCAACCACAAAGTGATGAGATAAATCTCTCCTCTCAACAAGGGGAGGTTCCCTTTTAACTATTACAAACTTATTTACAATAATACTTACTTCAGGGTGATTCTATATCATCCATTCCTCTTTTTTCAAAAATGATGTTTACAATTCTCAATATGAAATTCAACACAAAAGGATAATTAAAACAATACCAATATACTTAAATCACGAAGAAACCCATGAAAACACAAACTTTCTTGTTGCTCCTTATGCCAATTGAAAACAAAAGATTTCATAATAGAGTGCAGCCCAAAGTCTTCACTATATGCCAATGCAAGGTAACACGATCACGAACAATAACTTGCAGCTCAAAGTCTTCAAGTTACTTCTCATTCATAAACTTAAATGCAAATTCCAAATATGATATAGCAGCACAAAGTCTACAAAATCAGATTTGAATCACCTTCTGAACACTTGATTTTCATGCTCACAATTCAAACATTCATACAAGATACTGTAATAGAAAGGACATAAAAACAATTCTATAACATTACAAACTTGCTCCAAGACAAAGATTGGATGCCAACTTGCTTCTTTATATTGTTTGAAAACTAATTTATAAGCTCAACGTCTCAAATTTCTCTTCAAAATGGTAGCGCTTCGCTTCAATAAACAAAAGATAAAAATTACAATAGAGGACTTCTTTATTTACAGGGAGAGGCCTTGAGAAAATTTAGAAAAATCCTAACTATTTTGACTTATTCAAAAATAGGAGTCCTTATTGACTTGGGACTTCCTATGTTTTTACATGTAATTACATATGAGAAAAGTACATGTAAAAATGTCCAAAACTAAATGCAAAGTACATATGAAAGTACAAAAAATAAACTAAGTCATGACACTTTGCATCAACTGCATCTCCATTCTTCTTCAGATGAGCATCATACATAGTGAATGCTGCTTGCAACCCATAGCTATCAGGACCAGCAATATTCCTGAAGATTACTTGAGCTTTGATCACTGCATCTTTCACTTTTGTGGTCTCCTTGTCATGACTGGTCAACTTTGATTTCAAATTACCCAGTGTTAACTTATAATCAGAATATTCTCTAAAGAGGCAGCTGAGAAGGATTTGTCTTCAAACTCCCTTTGAAACATATTCTTGAACTCTTGAATCATCTCACCACCAGGGAGAAAATGATGATCCTCAGATATCAGCTTGCATGGGAGCTCCTCCAGTTTGTGCAAAAGATTAACATCACTTTCTTCACTAGTTTCCTTAGCACTCTCCAAGTCCTTGATTAGCTCTTGCAAAAAACTACTTCGATGAATTAAGACTCTTTAGTTTCCACATAAGACTCATAATTTGAAACAATGTCGAGTGATATTAGAGTTTTTATTTTCAGCTTCTTCATCTCAGTCCACTTCTCTAGGCTTTCATCTAGATACTCAATGTCTTGAGAAATAGTATCCACCAAGTCATCCAATTCGACTCTTATTTTTTTCATCCTACTTGTCTTCTCAGCTGTACTGGCAAGAAGAGACAATCCTTGTTCCTGCATTTTATCAAGGTATTCTTCAACATCTCTCCCTTTCACATGAGTCTTCTCTACCCTCTGAACCACATGATCTTCCATTGTTATTGCCTCCAGAGTGATTGACTTAGATGTCAAAGTAATTTTTCTCACCACTGCTGCCAACTATTCCACCATTACTTTGTATTGCTCTTTGATTTCCCTCTCATGATCAAATTTCACAAGGAATTGAGTGTAGATTGGACATTAGCGTTGGCACTTTCATGAGTAATCTTCCCAAGTTCAATCCTAGAAATAGAATAGTCACTCATGCTAAAATTTTCCATATTGGCATCTAATGGTGGATGAGCAATTTCCACATATTTATGACCCTTGTCCTCTAGAAGCCAAGAAAGAGTCTTGGGTTTCTTTTGTGTCTTTGCTTTTACTGGCATTAACTTCCCAAAGTCAAAGTCACCTGGGGAGATGGCTTGCTTCTTCCTTTTAGTTGTATATGCAGAAAGCCATGGAGGAAGCACTGATGTACTAACATTCAGCTTAGACCCCATTGTTGGTGTAGAAGGAAATGTGTTGACACTCATGGTAGTGACAATGGGAGGAGTATTTGTAAACACTGCACCTGGTACATCCACATTAGCAACTTGCTCAGTACATGTAACATCAGTAAATGTCCCCTTGGGGGCTTTTCCCTCATAAGGTTTAGCTCCCAGATCTTTTGCATGCATTTAGGACATCTTACTTCATAATTTGGCATCTTGATGGATTGAGCCCTAGGTAGCATGACATATGGGACCTAGGAGGACCCCTTGAGCTTGACCCTGCCCAAAATAGGGGGGAGGACTTGGGCACCTACACCCTAGTCCTACTATATTTTTTGGGTAGTCCCAAATTTTAAGTGTCAATTTGTGACCGTTATTTGGGTCTTATGCCGACACAGTAAGTTTGAATTTATGAAATCTTGGCAGAAGTGTTTGTAGTTGCATATAAAAGCATGTTTAGGCATTCATTTGTAAACTAGATGGCAATTGTGAACTTTAGGTATTCTCAAGATGATTCAAGGCTTTCATTGTGTTGCAACAGTAGATTTGGGTGGTTTATGTGTTTGTGTTTGTGTTTGTAGATTTGAGCATCCATTTCATCATGGAATGAAGAGCATCTTCCTCTATGAGATCTTCACTACAAGGTGACATTATATTGTGTTTTTATCATCATTTCCTTTGGTTTTTACCTCTACCTCACAAGGGCACGTACTTTCTATCTGACAACGGTGTTCAGAGACTTAAGTGTCCTCTGGGGCTTGACTAAGGCAAGCCTCTAAACACCACAACTCCCTCCCAAAATTTTCATGGTTGCAGGTTACAGGTTATGGTGCTGGGCAAAGTGAAGTTGTAAGAAGGCATCTTGAAGTGTCAGAATTGTAGAACATAAGGAAAAATAGCACCCTAGACTTGGGCGCCTGCTCATTAGTCCTCCAACTTTCATGACGGGAAAATCTCCAGAACAATAGGGAAGAGTTGTAGACTGAGTTTCCAGATCTCAGTAGAAACTAGGGCCTTGGACTTGGGTGCCCTCTCCTTTGTCCCTGACTTTTCCACCTCAGAGCCCTAAAAATAGGTACTCTGTGATTTGATATTTTGCTCCCCTCTGCAAGAGCTTTTTCTATTATTCTTCCGTTTACTGTCGTATTTGCGAAATTAGGGTTTTAATGGTTAATTGAGCATAGAAGGAAAATTGATAATTAAACACCCTAATCCAAAATTTTCTACATCTCATAGCGATCTAGGGTATGATAGTGCATGGCCACTTGACCCTAGATCCTTGAATGTATAGGGTGGAAGGAGGATTCAAACATCTAAACACTTAAACATTGAACAATCCAAATTTTACTCTAAACATTTTGGTGAACCTGTATTTTTGGACTTAATTGCAACTTTCTAAGTTTGTGTCTTTAGATTTGGATTGATTTCATTCATACATATATTCATTCATCTTATTACATTGAGAAAATTACAAAAAAAATGAAAAATTTAGAAAAATTCAAAAAAATTGCATTGTTAGGCTTACTAATTTGCATCAATTCTTTCTAAATTTCCCTAATTCACGATTTTTGCATCAGATCTGATATAAACTACAGAAAAATACAAAATATCAGAAATTTGCATTGCATTTTCATCACTTAATTGCTAGGGTTTTGTAGAAATTTTGACAATTTTCATATAACCTAGTAATTCCAAAATCTAGGGTTAGTAGGCAAAATGTTCTTTCAGATTTTTATACTAATTTTAGAGGCTCATTCAAACTTTTATTTTTTTGTAGTCTTTAATTTTAGTGTAAATTTGCATTTAGATTTCAAATATTTACATTTTTGCATAGAAAATTTCAACAAAAAACTAGCAATTTTCATGCATTTTCGTTAGATTTACATTGGCATTTTGCATATTAAATATTGGAAGTCATTTTCATATCTAAGTACACTTAATTTTCATCATAAATCATACTTAAACACATTCATATAGCATTTTGTGTTAAGATCTCAAACTTAGGGCTTGAAAAACATCGATTTTCACTAGATTTGGCCTTATCGATTCTCTAAATTTGCACCATAGGCGTGTTGTGAATGGTATTTTTTCATTAATTAGATTTTAGTAGGGTAATTATTTTCTTCCCCTCCTAAAAATATTCACAACACCCTTTTATCAGGCTCTTGTATTAAAAATTTGGTGAAAAACTACACATTTTTGCTATTTTTGCCCTAGGGTTTGGGCCTAGTTTGCACTCCAAGTGTATTGTGACAAATTTTATGGAATGAAGTGACTGATATCATTTCTTTTATTTTATATACCTCCTAAAATTCATTACAACACCCCTTTTTCTAGGTCTTGGAAGTGAAAAACCGTGAAAAATAGTCTATTTTTGCTACATTTTCACTAGGGTTTGACCTTAGGTGGCACTAAAAGCATGTTGTGTTGGATATTTTGACATTAAGTGGCTGTTATTACTAATATAATTTGATTTCCATCATCATTTCACTCACAACACCCTTTATTATGCTCTTTTGCATTGAGTTTTGGTGAAAAAAGTGCATATTTTAGCATATTTCCACTATATTTTGATTTGTCATTATCTTGGATTTGCATCAAGATTGTGTTGTGAAGGATCCTATTGCTTTTTTGGACTGATATCAGACATATAATTTTCTACCCTTGATCAAAATCCTTATAACACCCTTTGCTTCATTCATTTGCATTGAAAAAAGTATCAAAAAATCAAGCATCTAGGTCATTTTTGCATATAGTTTTGCACTTGACTTTTGCATAAAGTTGGAAAAGCTTTTCAAAAATTCTAATCTTACATTGGAATGGCACCTTCATGTCATTTCTCAATGGTATCTTTGCATGCATTTATCAAAGATCTTGATTTTGACCAATTTTTAACCCTCATGAGTGAACATCCTACGATATTAGAAAGCTTAACTAAATTCTTCTCCATGAGTAGAAAGGAAAAGGCTGATGATGATCCCATAATTTATCCTACTTCCCCTAGAACTGAATACTCAAATGAGAATACTAGGGATAGCTTTAGTAATTCCACTGCTCTCCCTGGCCAATATGAAGCATTAGTGAATGAAGAGCTCCCTTTAACAAAGAACATTCCATGGGTAGAAAATGAGCATTCATTTAACAATAATCAAATTCCTACCTCTATGGATCATCCCACCAACCTTCTTCCTTTAGTTTATTGTTCACACACCTTGGATTTCACTAAGGAAGAGAAGACCTTTAATTTCCCTCCTTTGTTTGAACATTCAAGCCATTTGGACATCACTAAGAGGATAGAGAATAAGTATGCTAGTAAGCTTCAACAAGAAAATATTCCACCTAGACAAATGACCTTTAATCCTGGTGTTTCCTCCTCTACAACACAAAAATCCATGACAAAACAAAGCCCTATGTTACAAAAACTAAGTCGTAAAGCACAACAAATTCAACATGCAAAAAGGAGAAAGAGAAGGTGACGAGATTACCTTGCATCTCAACAAGAAAACATTGATCCAAACATTGAACCAAACAAAAATGATCCTAACAATGAACAACATGATGAGAAAGACATGAATTTGGCTATGGTACCTTATGTCCCACTTTCCTCTAACATTAGGGAGTGGGAAGATGACAATGACCTACTTGATGATGAGACTTAGCACGAAGACCCTACAGGTAAGTATCTCTAACCCTTTATCTCTCTCATGATGTGCTTCCCCTGTGATGTGTTATGTGTTGTTTAGGCCTCTTGGGATGACCCTTGACTCTCTTCTAAGGTCTAGGATACCAGGAGACAGCCTCTATTGTGACCTTCTATTTGTATCATCATTCTTCTATATTGCCTCTCTCTGATTTCATTGGTGTGTTGTGTCTTATGGACATAGCATTGCAGTTGGTGACTTGTGGACACCCTCCTACATGACTGTCCCTAAGACACTTGTTCCTCCTCTCTGATTTATTATTTCCCTTCCTCTAGTATTTCTATCTAGTGGACAGATGATGAAAAACATTTATATTGATGCAGACCTAGTGTCCCTTTCGAGAGCAATCAAAAAATGGACTTAGTTCCTAATATGACGATGGGGTTGTATATTTTATCTGACACTTGGCTAGTGGAAGTACTCGTGCTTTCCACGTAGTGAATTTGATGATGTTTTTATCTCATTTACAAACCTTAACAATACTGCTACTCTGTGCACCTTTGTTTGTCTTTGAATCTAGCCTTGGTGGTACTCGATTAAGAGAGCTTCATGATATAGCCCCACGGTTATCCTTGAACTCTAAATTCATTATATAACCTTGGCTCTTTGTGTGGATAATCATATGCATTGATGTTGTTGTTTATTATGATATTGTAGACACTAACATGTTTTTTGCAAGGATGTGTTTGTGGGAACATTTGGCGAAAGTCTATGTTCCCTTGTGTGATTTCTTCCTACCTTAACGTGCTTGATATCAACCACGTTAAGGCGGGGGCATATATAAGGTAAGATGTCTGTTCTAGATGCTAGTAAAGTGTGTTTGAACAACCTTGAAATCTATTGCGTATACCTCCTTTTCAATGTAAGGCATCTCCATGATGCAGGTGGGGTTGTATGCCATTGTAAGGCATCTTCATGATGCGGGTGGGGTTACATTTTCAAAAGTCCTCTGCAGAGGCGGGGAGCAGTTCTGTGACTAACTCAACCCTTAAGCATGTCTTCAACGATTGTTGTGGCGAAGCCCAATCGTTTGTGTGTGCTTGTAATGTGCCTGAGATGGTGTTGAGCCTAGAAATAGGAACACTCCATCACTTGTCTGCTGTGTTTTCTCTGTGTCTTCAAAGTGTGTGTGATTGGCATGCTTTCTTTGTTTAACATGTTTGTTTCCCCATAAGCAGTCTGCATTTTGGGAGGTTTTGCATGTCTTGCGTGTGTGTTTCCCCATATATACAATTTAAAGACCTACGCGATGAGTGCATCCTGTATTATGGGAGGTTTGTTTACTTTCCAGTACTTGCATCTGCATTTCATATATATGAGAAAAAGAAAAGAAAAGAAATCATGCCTATGCATTAATGTGTCTTCTATGCATTTACTATCTTCTTTGTGTTTTGTGTGATTGTAACTATCTTCTCTATGTTTTGTGTGCCTATTACTATCTTCTATGTGATTAGCATGTCTTCTTCGTGCTTGGTGTGTTTGTTGTGTTTGTGACCTTTCTTTAATGCATGTATTGGCCTTGTGTTTATACATACATTAAAATGAGGGCTAAATGTAACGTCAGAAAATGTCCCCTTGGGGGCTTTTCCCTCATAAGGTTTAGCTCCCAGGTCTTTTGCATGCATTTAGGACATCTTACTTCATAATTTGGCATCCCGATGGAATGAGCCCTAAGTAGCATGACATATGGGACCTAGGAGGACCCCTTGAGCTTGACCCTACCCAAAATAGGGGGGGAGGACTTGGGCGCCCGTGCCCTAGTCCTGCCCTATTTTTTGGGTAGTCCCAAATTTTAAGTGTCAGTTTATGACCATTATTTGGGTCCTATGCCGACATGGTAAGTTTGAATTTATGAAATCATGGCGGGAGTGTTTGTAGTTGCATATAAAAGCATGTTTAGGCATTCATTTGTAAACTAGATGGCAATTGTGAACTTTAGGCATTCTCAAGGTGATTCAAGGCTTTCATTGTGTTGCAAGAGCAAATTTGTGTGGTTTATGTGTTTGTGTTTGCATATTTGAGTATCCATTTCATCATGGAATGAAGAGCATCTTCCTCCATGAGATCTTCACTACAAGGTGACATTATATTGTGTTTTCATCATCATTTCCTTTGGTTTTTACCTCTACCTCACAAGGGCACGCACTCTTGACAACAATGTTTACAGACTTGAGTGTCCTCTAGGGATTGACTAAGGCAAGCCTCTAAACACCACAACCCCCTCCCAAAGTTTTCATGGCTGCAGGTTACAGGTTGTGGAGTTGGGCAAAGTGAAGTTGCAGGAAGGCCTCTTGAAGTGTTAGAATTGCAGAACAGAGGGAAAAATAGCACCCTAGAATTGGGTGCCCACTCATTAGTCCTCCAATTTCTGTGATGGGAAAATCTCTGGAATAGCAGGGAAGAGTTGTAGACTGAGTGTCCAGATCTCAACAGAAACTAAGGCCTTGGACTTGGGTGCCCGCTCTTGTGTCCCCGACTTTTCCACCTTGGAGCCCTGAAAATAGGTATTCTGTGATTTGATATTTTGCTCTCCTCTGCAAGAGCTTTTTCTGTTATTCTTTTGTTTACAGTCGTATTTGTGAAATTAGGGTTTTAATGGTTAATTGAGCATAGGAGAAGGAAAATTGATAATTAAACACCCTAGTCCAAGCTCCCCTACATCTCACAACAATCTAGGGTATGATAGTGTATGGCCACTCGACCCTAGATCCTTGAATGTATAGGGTGAAAGGAGGATTCAAACATCTAAACACTTAAACATTGAACAATCTAAATTTTACCCTAAACAGTACCCAAAACAAACTGTTCAAAAATAGTGGAGTCACGTATGTCATAAGAGGGTGAAGACAAACTAGGAATTGATCCTGAGGAACGAAGAACATTATCAAATGCCACATTAGGATTATCAAAAACTGTTCTTGAGGATGGCGGGGACTCAGATGACTGAATATCAATGGGTGAAATCGGGGTTGTAGGAGGAACAGGCAAATAAACTGAAACAAATATATTAGGTTGAGGAGAAAGGACTTTAGTTTGTTGTGACACATTTCTTTGTGGAGACATAGTTATATCCTATAGATTCTCCTGACCATCTCCTTCTCCTTTCTCTTGTTCATTTTCTTTCTCTACTGAAGACTTATCCTCAATATCATTTCCTCTGTAGCTGGTTCCTCAACCCCTTGTTCCTTAACTTCCATTTCTTTAGTAGCATGTTCATCCTCTATCACTTTAGCCTTATTCCCTTTTGACACAAATTTAATCTTAGGCTTGGAAGCCTTGGATGTACTAGGAATATCACTTTTATTCTTTGTCCTCAACTCAACTTTCTTACCTGTTTGCTCTAGGACCTCCTCCTCAGATCTAGTTATGAAATCCTTTAAAGGTATACCTTTGCTTTGAAGCCACCGATTCGTATTAGCCAGAATTGGTTCAAACCTTTTCCTCAAAGAAGTTAACTCCTTTGACCATTGTACAACAAGCAAGGGAGAGTTAGCAATATTTTCATTGACATATCTAGGGTTAACAACATCTTCGTTTCCACCATACCTTCTAGAATATCAGCCAAGCCCAAATATTCAATTTGATTCAGAGTCAATCTGCTATAATCTAACTTTTTGATCTCCTCTTCTGTTCTCAAGTCAGCCTAGATATCCTCCACCATCAGCTCATGAAACTGAGTCTTTCTCCTGATCTTATCCTTCACTCCCTGATAATCAAATTTAGATCTCCTTTTGAACTATTTCATAGTAACCATCTACATCTTGGTTTCCATTACCTTGACTTTAGCGGTAGTTGCAATAGAGTACCTACCAATCTCAACAGGAAACCTGAATCTAGGTTTTTTTAACTCCATTTGTTTGTTATGAATGATAATCATTTGCTGACACAACTCCATCAGAACAATTCTGTCAGAAGGGAACTTTGGCAACATGTAGGAATAACCCTGAAAATAGCCAACTCTTAGATATGTGAAAGTTGGGAACTCAAGAAACAAGCAACCAAAACCATTCACCACCACCTAGGTTTCATCTAAAATTCTCTTCTGCTCCAACTGGGGGTCAAAGAGGCACAAGAAAATAATGAAGAAGGCATCATTCACCCTTTTGAAATGATGAATTGATCCTTTCAAAGTGAGTTGAGGATAATACTGATAAACAGGTACAACCCTCCTGTCTCCATCAGATGTGAAACCTAGGAAATTCCTCATTGAAGATGCTATATACACAAGGTATGAAGTCATGTAGAAATTGAAAGTAGTTGACACCTTAATTAGCTACTCATGAAGAGCATTACTAACCTGTTCTCCCCAAAATATATTCTACTTACATTGAAGTATGATCTTGATGTATGGGTACATCCATTCATGAAAAGTTGAAGATGAAGATAGAACTCCAACTCTACTGAGAACAATTACTAGATCACTTACTTCCTCCACAAAGTCACTCCTGGGAAAAATCCTTGGCCATCTAGACAAATTTGGTCTAGCGGTCTTGAGCCATTTAGTATTAATAACACTTTTTTCCTTTTCAACATCTTTATCATATTCATGCTGAGTAATACCAAAATCTAGTTCTACAACATTTTCAACTCCTAGACACATGAACACCTTATCTATAAATTATGCATCAAGCCTCATGATCACATTGCCGTGAGCATCTAGCACTACCCTGGTATCTCTGTTGTAGAAATGAGCAACTTGGAGAACAAACTCCGTATTGTGTGCAGCAAGAGGGAATGAAGCCACCAGATGAATGTTTCTTTTAACAATCTTCTGCATATAGGGACTGGGTTTATCTGACCTCATTCTTTCAAAAAATTCAGCCATACCCATATGGTTGATCTCTGTATCCCATATTTCATCAACATTTGATGTCACTTAAGTTACATGAAAGATGCCTTGATATTTGTACTTCATTGCTTTGGCTTTCTTTGGAGATGGATCAGTCATTTGGAAAGAAAACTCCTTCGGATGAGTTGAAGACCTCGGCAGCTTGCAGGAGAAACTGTAACAAAAGTCATGATCTTGCAGTTAGGGGAAATATAGGCAATTTTGGGAAACTACATATTGTCGATCGTGACTAGAGGAATGAGCTTGAAAGGGCTAAAGTGCAAGCGAGTCAAAAAACTAGATGAAAGTGGGATTAGGATAGTGATTTAGAAAATTCTCCAGAGAAAATTCTGAAGAGTTGATACATGGGCAGCAATTTTTTCTTCCCTTACATGTAGGATAGAGCATTGTCAAATGTACAAACGACAATTTTTTCTGCTTTTGTAAGGAAAGGATAATAGTTTTTGTAAAGTGCATGAGCGGTGAATTTTACCGCCTTTGCACATAGGGAATAAAGTGTTTTGTGTCGAAGCGGTGAATTTTGCCACTAATACATTTGAAGATTTAAACTTAAAAAACTCATGTAGGGGTGGTGAATTTTTCCGTCCTTACAGTTAAGGTAGGTCTCATAAAAAGAAAGACACGGGCAGCAAATTCTACCACCATCGCATCTTGGTAGTTAAGTGATTTTCATGTAGGGGTGGAAAAAAATGCCGACCTTACATTGGGTATTACAAACACAAAAAATAAAGGCAAGGGCAGTGTTTTCCATTGTCCCTACACATAACTTGCATAAACGTGTATTGGTGGTGATTTCACCCACCATTACACCTGGGATAAACAAACTACAAATTAGAAACAACACAACACACGGTGAAAACTGTCATTTTCACATAGACAGAAACAACCAAAATGAAAGTAAAAAATAGGTTTCTATATTAAACAACGAAAATCACTGATAAACAAATAAGGATTGGCAAAGGAAAACTCACACAAATACTAGGGTTGTGAAATAACAATGAAGAAAGAAAACAAAATCCCATCGATTTCTTTAAAATGATGATTTAACAAAAATGTTTACATCAATTACAAACAAACATTTTTATTACAAGAAAACCCTAATGGAAGAAAGAATAAAAAAGAAGAAGGAAATGATGTCCTACCTGGCGAAAATGCTCCATAACCCTAGGCAATAACACCAATGAAATCTACTCAATCCACAAGTTCTATGATTCGATTAACTTTAGAGAGGATTGGATGGCTATCACGAGAGGTTTAGAACAATGAATAAATGAAAACATCAATTAAAAGCAATTTAAAAGGCTTAAGAAAAATGTATTAAAGTTTGGCATGAGTGCCATTAATGCACTCAAAGTTAATTAAAGACGCTCAGGGAGTGCATTGGTGGTGATTTCACCTGCCATTACATATAGTTAGAATAATATGTACGGGCGGCAATTTTCTCTACCCATGCATCTAAGACTTTAAAACAACATAAACATGCATGAGCAGCGAAAATTGCCGCTCCTGCATGTTAAATTTAAAATTTGCTAACTCCTTAACAATTAAACTTACTGATTTAAGGCATTTTCTCATTTATTCAAATTTCACAAATCTTGAAGAACCAAGATGAGAAGATGCTCAAAATGATTCTTAGGAGTCAGAAGATCACGTATGAGGGCCAAAATTTGCCTTGAAAAATGTGCTTAGAGTTGTAGGCTACAAAATAGACAAGTTTCATAGGGGTCATCCTACTAAATGAGCACAGGTAATTTAGAGGACAACACTTCTCACAACATCTCTTCCACTAGGAGATACCCTTGTGTTGTTTTTGCAAAATTCTTGGATGAGGGATCTCAAGGCTTCAACAACAACTTTGTCTTTCTGTGGGAGTTTCCTAGAGAATGCCCACAATTCATTGGTGTTTGGGTCCTCAACTCTTTCACATCTTCCAACAGCTCTCATTAGAGTTTTTCTACTTATTTTCAATGCTTGACATGTCTTTCTAATGAGGCAAGCTTTCTTTGTTTGTTGGCTTACTATTGTCGATGTAATGACACATCGTGTGACATTACTATCCTTGGTGTGTGAGGTGGAACTGATGCAGGAACATCCAGTGGTGTAAGGGCAATCTTGCATCACCCAAAAAAAGATGTGTTTCAAGATTGTTGATGGTCTTTCCATTTCTTTTCAAAATTTGTGGTTCTGGTTCCATAATCACTTGAATAATGATGTAGAACTTTCAGTTTTTCCAAACTGCTAAAAATAGGAACCTGCTATTTTTAGAAAGTTTCGATTTGGGCATGAATGAAGTGAAATTTTATAGGAAGCTTCATAACTGAAAAATAAGACCTTTGGTGAAGGAATCATGCAAAGATCATTTGAGAGTTGAAAGATATTAAAGTTTTCGTTTCCTGAAAAATGCCTGAAAATTATTCAAACTCAGGTTTGAGGCACTAAACGGCCTCGTACGGGCCCAAAAATGGCCAGAACTGGCAAAGTAGGTTAGCACGTAGAGCACTCCGCAAGATTTCTGACGCATAAAATGGCTCGTCAATTGGACACCCAGATCGAAAGTTATGGCTCCCAAAAGTTGACCTATTTTTGGAGGGAGATGCAAATTTCAAAATTAGGTTGTTGGCTGCCAAAAAGGCTATTAATAACCATTTTTGGGAATCCTGGGTGGTAGTAGAGTTAAGGGGGGAAGTGTAGAGTCAAGAATAGGTGGGAAAACATAAACCCTAACAGATTTGGGGTCACAGATGATAGATGATTCTAGAGTCTTGTGAGAGGAAGCTGTAATGTGTTGCAGCCTATGGAGGGTTGATTCCTCTGATTGTATCTGAGCTTCTGTATTGTAATAAGTTGTCCAAATCAATAAAGAAAGTTCTATTTTCTATGTGCAATTTTTTTGTTATGTGTTTTATGATTTACCCCCTTCATCAAGTGGTATCAGAGAAAGGGTTCCTAAGTGTGTAGACAGATTGCCGACTATGAGGCAGTTTGCACCAGGACCTGAGGTTGTGGGTTTGCTGCGAAGATCAAGATGCCTCCACGAAGAAATCGTATTGGGAGGAATGCTTTGATGGAAAAGGGTTTTAGATCCCTGCAAAGACAAATTGATGCATTGCAAGAGGAGCTGCGACGAGGGTTTGAGCCATGAACAAGAGAAGAAAGCGGGGATGAAGTGGAAGAGGAGCTATCTGAGGAAGAACAAGAAGCTACATGAATTCTTGCAGAAGTTAGGTTGTTGAGGACCATTTCTAAGATTGGAAAGAGGCCCAGGATCAAAGTTTCTACATATTCTGGAGATTTGAATCCAGAAAAGCTTATTGATTGGATCAATGACATGGAGAAATATTTTGAGTATGAAGATGTGGAAGATCCAGATCGGGTCAAGTTTGAAAAACACAAAGTTGAAGGGGCACGCCAATATTTGGTAGAAAGAGGTCCAATTAGAGAGGAATAGAAGAGGAAGAGGAAAGATCACCAGATGGGATCGGATGGTGGAGAAACTGAAGAAGCAGTTCATTCTTGTGGACTATGAGATGGAGCTAATTAAGAAGCTACAAGGATTGAAGCAAGGTACCAAGTCTTTTAAGGAGTATACAGAAGAGTTTTATAAGATTACTATTAGGACAGGCCATGCAGAGCCAAATAAGGAGAAGGTAGCTTGTTATATTAATGGATTGAGGCCAAGTATTCAAGAGGAGTTGAGCCTGGTTAGAATGACCACCATAGAAGATGCATACCAATTTTCCCTAAAGGTGGAAGAGAAGCTGAATAAAAGATTTGATAGCAAGCAAAGGGGAAGAGGTCAAGGTAGAAGGACTGGTGGAAGATCCTATGGGGGATGAAATGAAGATTCAAAGAAAAGTGAAGAAGTTGGGACCAGTCTAATTTAGAGAGGAGATAATACCTACCACCCTTGTGACAAGAACAATGGTGAGCAAAGAGGAAGAGGCAGACCTGGGCAAGGACCTGGAAGAGGAGGTTTCAGAGGAACCTGTTTCTAATGTGGAGAAGAAGGGCATCGAGCATATGAGTGCCCACAACATCAAGGAAGGAAAAATTGAAGACCTAAAGGTAATGCACGAGTTACACATGTAGACGAAGATGCACAGTCTGACCATTCTAAAGATATTGAAAGGGGAGAAACCCTAGTTGTCAGAAGAAATTTGTTGAATGAGGAAAAAGAACCAAATCAGAGGAAGAGTTTTTCCTGCACAAGGTGTAAATGTGAAGGTAAGTGTTGTGATATTATTATTAACAGTGGAAGTACTGACAATCTTGTTTCAGAGGAGATGGTTGACAAGAAGAAAACATCTGCATCCATATCAGATTGCATGGTTGCAGACGGACCATAGAGCTTTGGTCAATGAGCAGTGTTTAGTGAAGTTCAAGATTGGAGACTACCATGATGAGGTGTTGTGTGATATCATACCAATGGACGTATGTCATATGTTGTTGGGGAGGCCGTGGTAGTATGATAGGAGCGCTGTCCATGATGGCTGTGCAAACACATATTCCCTAACAAAAGATGGAGTTTGTCATAAATTGAAGCCCTTGAAAGAGGTGGAAGAAAAGGTATGTAGTGCTACCAGAATTTACTTGGTAGATGGTAGAAAATTTTTGGAGGGTATGAAGCATGAGCGTCATTGTTTTGCATTGATTCCTAAGATTAGTCAAGAGAAATGTGAAGATGCACCAACAGAGGTTTCATATATGTTGGAAGAATTTTAGGACATTATCTTTGATAATGTACCAGAGGGTTTACCACCAGTGAGGAAGATAAGTCATCAAATGGATTTGATACCAGGAGCCAGTTTTCCAAATAAGGCAGCCCATAGAATGACTCCAGCAGAGAGTGAAGAGTTGAATAGACAAGTTCAGGAGTTGTTGAGGAATGGATTGATAAGAGAGAGCCTAAGTTCATGTGCGGTACCTACAGTACTAGCATCAAAGAAAGATGGAGAGTGGAGAATGTGTACAGACTCTCGAGCCATCAATAAGATCACAATCAAGTACAGATTTCCATTGCCTAGAATGGATGACATAATGAACTATTTGAGTGGAGCCAAGTACTTCATGAAGATTGACCTTAAGAGTGGGTATCACCAAATCCGTATTAGAGAAGGAGATGAGTGGAAGACAACCTTCAAGACAAAGGAAGGTTTGTATGAGAGGTTAGTCATGCCATTTGGCCTAACCAATGCACCGAGCACATTCATGCGGCTCATGAACGAGGTACTAAATTTTTTTTTGGGAAGTTTTGTTATTGTTTATTTAGATGATATTTTAATTTTCAGTAAGACTTGGGATGAGCATTTGATGCATATCAGAAGAGTTTTAGAGAAGCTGAGGGAGGAGAAGTTGTTGATTAATCTGAAGAAATGTAGTTTTGCAAAGGAGTTTGTACACCTGGGATTTGTTGTCTCAGAGGAAGGTCTTAAGATGGACCTAGAGAAGGTGAGGGCTATCATTGAATGGCCTACGCCGAGGAGTGCTTTCGAGGTAAGATCTTTTCATGGTTTGGCAAGTTTTTACAAAAAGTTTATCAAAAATTTTAGTAGCATTTGTGCACCCCTAACTGAGACAATGAGAGGGGATATAAAAGAGTTTAGATGGACTAAAGGAGTAGATAAGAGCTTTGATACATTGAAGTAGAAAGTCATAGAACAACCTATTTTGGCACTTCCAGATTTCAATAAGGTATTTCAAGTAGATTGTGAATCTAGTGGTAGTGGTATAGGAGCTATTTTGAGCCAAGAAGGTAAGCCCATTGCCTATTTTAGTGAGAAGCTTAATGATTCCAAGAAAAAGTATTATGTTTATGATTAGGAGTTTTATGCAATAGTTCATGCTTTGAAGAAGTGGAGACATTATTTATTGCCAAAGGAGTTTGTTTTATATACTGATCATCAGGCTTTGCAGTATATTTATAGTCAAGGAAAGTTAAATCAAAGGCACTTAAAATGGGTTGAGTTTTTGCAAAGCTATACTTTTGTTTTGAAGCATAGGAGTGGGAAGTCCAACAGAGTTACAAATGCCTTGAGCAGAAGGCAAAATTTGTTGACAAAAATGAAAATAGAGGTTGTTGGGTTTGATGAGCTCAAAAGTTTGTATCCTAAAGATCCAGATTTTGTAGAGGCTTGGAAAGCTTGTCAAGAACCTATTACTTTGAACAAGACAAAATGGTTGGATTTCATAATCCAAGATGGCATGTTGTTTAGAGGAAGCCAGTTGTGCATTCTGAGGAGTTCCATGAGAGAGAACCTGATAAAGGAGAAGCATAGTGGAGGATTAGATGGACACTTTGGTCGAGATAAGACCATTGCTATTGTTGGTGAAAATTATTATTGGCCACAGTTGCAGCAGGATGTGAGAAAATTTGTGCAGAGTTGCAGAGTATGTTAGATGGTGAAAGAAACAAGTCAAAATACAGGTCTATATCAGCCACTACCTGTACTAGAGAAGCCATGGGATGATATTAGTATGGATTTTTTTCTTGGCTTACCAAGGACACAGAGAGGACAAGATTCCATTTTTGTGGTGTTGGATAGATTCTTGAAGATGACACATTTCATTCCTTGCAAGAAGACTCATGATGCTGTCCATATTGCTAAATTATTTTTCAGAGAGGTGGTGAGATTACATGGTCTACCAAAGAGCATAGTTTCAGATCGAGATACCAAGTTTGTTGGTTATTTCTGGAGGACATTGTGGAAGAAGTTGAAGATAGATTTGAAGTTCAGTTCTGCACACCATCCATAGACTAATAGATAGATGAAAGTGGTGAATAGGAGTTTGGGTAACCTGCTACAATGCTTAGTAGGAGATAAGCCCAAGGGATGGGATTTGATTTTACCACAGGCAGAATTTGCTTACAACAATTCTGTTAATAGGAGTACTGGTAAATCACCTTTCCAGATTGTATATGGCAATAGTCCAAGAAATGCTTTAGAGTTAAGGAATTTGGACAAAGGAGAAAAGACAAGTTCCGAGGCTGAAGACTTTGTAGAACACATGAAGAATTTGCATGAAGAGGTGAAAAAGCACATTAATAAGATGAATATTTAGTACAAGGCTAAGGCAGATTAGAAGAGGAGATATAAGGAATTCCAGGTAGGAGATGAAGTCATGGTTCACTTGAGAAAAGAAAGGTTCCTGATTGGAACATACAATAAGCTAAAAATGAAGAAATTTGGACCATGCAAAATTTTGAAGAAACATGATTCAGGAAATGCATATGAGGTGGAGCTGTTGAGTGAGATCAACATTTCCCCTTTTCAACATTGTTGATTTTATCAGAATATCATGAAGGTGGAATAAAGGATGAACCAACAGAAGAACAGTGGAGTATTCTAGCATCTACTTCAACAGAGGAGATAGAAAAGATCTTGGATAGCTGTGTGGGAAGAAGTACTCAGAATAGGCACTATGAAGAATATCTGGTGAAATGGAAAGGAAGGTCTGTTGAAGATTCTTCTTGGTTGTCTGAGGCAAAGGTTGACCATTTGGGTTTTCCTCACACAAACACTTGAGACGTGATAGGGTCACTTCTCAAATTACCCTGGGTGACTGATGCAAGAGCATCCAGTGGTGTAAGGGCAATCTTGCATGACCCAAAAAAAGATGTGTTTCAAAACTGTTGATGTTCTTTCCATTTATTTTCAAAATTTGTGGTTTTGGTTCCATAATCGCTTGAATATTGATGTAAAACTTTCAGTTTTTCCAAACTGCTAAAAATAGCAACCTGCTAATTTTAGAAAGTTTGCATTTGGGCACGGAATGAAGTGAAATTTTACAGGAAGCTTCATAACTAAAAAATAAGACCTTTGGCGAAGGAATCATGCAAAGATCATTTGCGAGCTAAAAGATATTAAAGTTTCCGTTTCCTAAAAAACTCTTGAAAATTATTCAAACTCAGGTTTGAGGCACTAAATGGGCCCGTACGGGCCCAAAAATGGCTGGAACTGGTAGAGCAAGTTCTTAGCGCATAGAGCACTCCGTGAGCTTTTTGATGCATAAAACAATTTGTCAATCGGACACCCGGATCGAAAGTTATGGCTCCCGGAAGTTGACCTATTTTTGGAGGGAGATGCAAATTTTGAAATTAGGTTGTTGGCCTCTAAAAAGGCTATTAATAACCATTTTTGGGAATCCTGGGCAGTAGTATAGTTAAGGGGGGAAGTGTAGAGTCAAGAATAGGTGGGAAAACATAAACCATAGTAGATTTGGGGTCACATATGGTAGATTATTCCAGAGTCTTGTGAGAGGAAGCTGTAATGTGTTGCAACCTGTGGAGGGTTGATTCCTTTGATTGTATCTGAGCTTTTTGTATTGTAATAAGTTTTCCAAATCAATAAAGAAATTTCTATTTTCTGTTTGCAATTTCTGTTGTTATGTGTTTTATGATTTACCTCCTTCATCAGGAACCCACACTCTCATATGTACTCATTAAATTCTTGACAATTGATTTTTTACTTGAGGCATTTGATGTTCTTAGGCCAAGAATCTCAATAGTGGGCCTAAATTTTAGATTTCTCATCAATTCAACAAATAGTTGACATCTTCTGGTTTCATTTAAATTGTCAAAGAATAATTTCCATATCTTATTCACATATCTCTGGCAAGTGCGCTTGAGAATCTTATCATGCATGGGCTTCAACACATTCTCATCAATATTGATTAGAAACTTAGGCTTCCTATGCAAAATTCTAGGAGGCATTTTAATTATTAAAGTTGACTCAACATTAGGAATTTCTTCAATATTTACTTGAGATGGGATAGATGATGTACCTTCAATTGGAGATGAAAAAGATGAAAAGGCTTGAAGTTGAGATGGAGAAGATGGTGTACCTTCAACTTGATGTGTGAATGATGGCGTGCCACCAAGTTGAGAAGAAAATGAAGATGTACCTTCTACTTCACCTGTGAAAGATGGAGTGTCTCCAATTTGAGAAGATAATGATTATGTTCCTTCAACTTGACCTATGGACGATGGAGTACCTCCAACTTGGAGATTCACTTTCCTTATTGAATGGAGGTTTTACATTCATTCCCTTTGTGTCGCTAATTCCATCTCTCTCTTAGATTCATTAGATGTGTCATGTTCCTCTTTAATTGGCAATGGTGGAATGTCATCTTGTATGGTTGACAATCTCCTACTTTCCTGAATTCGCCTAATTCTTTATCTTTTCCTCTCATTCTTAGCTTCATGCTCTTCTGGTGTTAGATTCTTTGCTCATTTCCTCGGCATGATGATGATTTCTACAAGCAATGACTAACAAGACAATGATAATTAGAACTTTTATAATGACTAATCAGCATTGATGTAATAGTCATAAATGACTGATCAATAATGATATAATAGTCATAAATGACTAATCAACATTGATATAATAGTCATAAATGATATAACAGTCATAAATGACTGATCAACAATGATATAACAGTCATAAATGACTAATCAACATTGATATAACAATCATAAATGACTGATCAACAATGATATAACAGTTATAAATGACTAATCAACATAGAGAAATGATAATTTCAAAGGCTTATAACCATGTTTGCACTGATGACCATACTTTGTAACATTAATAACATCAAGATAGTCCTTCAAAACTTGCCTAGCAACCTAAAATATGACCCTAGCATAATATGGACAGTCACTAATGACTTTACTATTGGGCATAATGGTCATATGGTAACCTGTTTTCCATATGGAAGACTTGAAGGAAAATCTTCTTAGTAGTTGTATAGTCCATCATGTATGCAACATGTTTGCATTCTTGAATGATAGATTGGTACTTCCTTACACTAACAAGATTGTTAGGATAGCCTAAAAACTTCAACCAAATGCTCTAATCCATGTTTCCTCAACAAGATCATTTACCTAGGGTTTGGTGGACTTGGCATAATTTTCTAACCCTTGATCATTGCACTTAGCATCTTTGGAATGGACTGTCCATATAGACAATACTCAAATTTACACCACCTTGACAGTCACACACATGTATAAGACAACATTTTCAAAATGGATAATAATCTCAAACAATACCCTAGGGTTTCAACATGGAATCTTCAATATTTGAATACAAAAATAATAAATCCTAGGATTCTATCATGATGACAACATCTATAACCCACTTGATTGATGAGGCATCCCTCACTACTATTACTAATGTAATTTCTCATGAACATGAAAGTCCTCGATTGTTACAATAGTAAGCACCCTTGAAGCCTTCATGCAACTTCTGAAAATTGTGTTAAAATGACTAGATTATGATTGGAGAAGAATGCATGACCAACGAGTGTTGAGATCCTAAGGAATAATGGGTTTTCCATTGCATTTAGGACTGTTCAGAGGACTATGTAGTTAGAGTATCATGAGATCAAATGGTCTAAAGATAGTTGATAAATGTATATCCGTAAGAAGGGCTAGATTGAGAAACCTATTGAAGTCAAAATCCATTGGTAGGGAACTCATAAAAGAGTGTAGGCTAGTCATGTGTGTGTTCGATTATCATTGGGAAAGAGTGAAGAATAGTCATACGTACATAAAGATTTTGTTTTTTTAAAGACTAATATGATTTGGTGTTGTTATGTGAATCTTTGATGATTATTGTGTCACTCTAAATCCAAGAGATGAAGTGATATTGAGGGAAATGACTGTCATATTGTATATGCTATGGGATGAAAATATTGGACCTTATTTGTATTGTCCTAGTTAGGAAGATTGTCCTCTCAATATCATATCAGTCATAAGAACAATTGGGTCTATCTTTATGCTATAAGGTTATCATGAACAACATTAAAATGGTGTCACATGAGATGCAAGAACAATCATGAGTACTATGATTGCTATAGCAACCCTAAGGCTATCCTTTACCAAAATATTTTATCACATGACCTATGAATATGATTGCCATGCTATCAAAAGGAGAAACAGTGCTAGTATAGAGAATAAAACCCTCATCATTGAATATGAAAGGTGTTGTTAATAAGAGGGTAATCATGGTCTTTTCTTACAAGGAGTATTTTAATAGTTGGAGAAGAATATTATAACAATCAGATGCTTACCAACCCATGCACAAAAGGAGTGTTGTTCATCACAAGACTCTATTCTCACATGATAGAGCAATTAACTGGGACTAAAGAGTATCCAAATAATTGATATTGGTGGATGAAGGTCATCAGAGAATTGTTAAGAAATCAAGAGGAATATTAAGTGCATTAGTTGAGTAATGAAGGTACAAGTTGGTTTCATGGTTGTAAGGTGCACAGAAGATCTAAGAAGGAGATCAAGAGGCTACATGAAGGTAGAAAAATAGTAGAAAGGGTGGCAATAAGAAGCCATGATTATGGAAGGACATTGCAAGTAGTGTGATTTATGACAAAGATATTTGAAGGGCTATTTGGAGGACATGATTGGATTGATTATATATAGATTAGAATTGTCAAGCACCTTAAATGGACTATCAACATAACTAGGACCCTCATGACAGTCAATAGGAACATCAAACAAATTATGAAGATAATTTGATATCTTGTCAAGGTGCAAAGGAGTGATGGGCACTTGCAACAAAAGGAGTGAGGTGCTTGGGGTAGGCATACTTGCTAAAATAGGGAGATTGTTGAGGTTTGAGGGTAGTATAAGAGGCAATGTTGCAAGGTGGCCAAGGGATCATGAAGATGATTGATGGTGTTACACACACACATTCAACCAAGCTAGCATAATGAGAGTTCTCATGTGGAGAAAGAGAGGTTGCAAGATCAACAATGACAAGTTTGGTATTTTATGCTTGAAGAGTACATGGTTGCTAGTAGAGTAGAAGCAACCAAATAAGAATGGGTCATGAAGATTGAAGAGGTGGTAGTGGAAGTGTTGGTTTCTAATGTGGATGTATGAGGAATATGTAGGTGTTGCATTAGTTGTGTAATGAAGGCACAAGTTGGTTTCATGGTTGTGAGGTGTACAAAAGATCTAAGGAGATCAAAAGGCTACATGAAGGCAACAAAATAGTAGAAAGGGTGGCAATAAGGAGAATTGATTATGGAAGGACATTACAAGTAGTTTGATTTATGACAAAAGAGATTTGAAGGGCTATTTGGAGGCCATGATTGGGTGGCAAAGGAAGTTGCAACAACATTGAAGGAATCCATTCAAGGAAGGATGGAAAAAAAGGATAGTTGAGTAGATGTTAGTAGAAAAACAATTAGCTGCAAAGGATGAAGGTAGGAATTGAATGCCTATTATGAGTGGTAGGTAGTGGTGGCTTCAAAGAGGTTGTAGAATGCATATACTATATCAAATGCAAAGGTATTAGCACTTTGGGAGACTACAATCATAGTTTGTAAGTTGAACAAATGCACACTATCAATAACAATCATGTTTCAAGTTCTGCTCAATTCATATTGTTTATTATGTATCATGAAAAGATAACCCTATGAATAAATCCCTCATAGATTGTATCAAATCCTAAGATTTGTGGATTGTTCACTTGATCTTGTTGAAGAGTTTGATTTTCAGCAGAGTTAGGGTTAGGGCAGAATAACAAGTTGCAGAAATTCAGGGCAGAGTTTTGTTTCATGATGATAGGTTGTCCTAAACTATAATATTTTAAGTATATCCCATATGTGAACATTATCATATACAATGATAAACAAATTGCTAAGTATGGAGGTAATGTTGAGGGAAAATACTATCAAATTGTGTTATGACTATTACAAACAACCACATAGACTATCACATCATAAACATAGAAGACTATGATGAAACTCATGATCACTATTAAGGTCAGATCTTCAAAAAATGCAATAGACTATCACTACCCTATTCACAAGGTAAGAGATGAAAACATGATGAAAAGGACTGATCTTATATATAGATTAGAATTGTCAAGCACCTTAAATGGACTATCAACACAACTAGGACTATCTGACAGTCAATAGGAACATCAAACTAGGTATGAAGATAATTTGATATCTTGTCAAGGTGTAAAGGAGGGGTTTTCTAGGAATCATAAATGTATAGGAAAGTCGTAACCTTAGGAATATCACATGATATTGTTTGAATAGTAGTCCAAAATAATAATGATCAAACCCTAGGAGTTTCATAAGTAAATTGGTGCATTACAACTTGGCAATCACAAGATCATTGAAGGATAAATGGTGAGATAGGTTATTAAAGAAAAATATAATGATGAGAAGACGAGAAGATGAGAAGATGAGAAGGAAGAAGAATATAATGATGAGATCGGTTGGACATTGTGCTATGGCATGGAGGTTTATTACAACCAATAGTTTCTATGGTAGCAATTGCAAGACACTTGGTGAAGAACTCACTATTGCATCATGAGCTAAGTGAGTTGCTAGAGCATGTATGGTAGTGCAAGGGCACATGCGGTAGTGTTGGAGTGCATGTAATGACAATTGAGAACATGTATATATTTTCTAGAGAATGTTTTAAGGTATCAAAGTGATAAGAAGTAATTGCTTGAGTTTGTCTTTGTTATCGCAAGCCATAGTTTGATTTTGGTTGCAATGTATGAAGACATACATACACAGTTCATCACATGTTTTGATCAACAACTTTTGACTAAGTATGAACAAATATTTGAAGAACATATCTTAGAACATAAAGACATAAAGACATAAAGACATAAAGAAAATAAGAACATGTATAAGTGAATTAAAATGGACATACCTTAGAATTTGATATTGGAGTTGACCAATTCTCCAAAATATGGCTTCAAAATCATCAAATTCTTCTTTTTCGCAAGTTTGATTATGAATTATATATAACTCTAGAATAGGATTAGTGAAATTTATGGAAAAAACAAACATATATCATCAAATTCAATCTATATATCAATGGTAATTAGCTTTGAAAAAATATCACACATGAAACATGAAACTTTAGGTTTAAATAATCAAATTTTCTCCAAAAACATGCAAAATCAGTTCTTCTACATTGAAAAAACAAAAAAGGTGGTGGATTGATCTAAAAATGATTCTTAATATGTCAAACAACATGAAAAAGCATTTTCTTGTCTGATATACTACATGAAAAGCAGGAATAACAGTCATGTGGGGTCTGAATCACGGATCCCACATGCTTTTTTTTCCATTTTTTGCTTCCCATAACGCTAGCACATTATAACACGAGTAAATTTTGGGAAGCATGAAAACATTAAGCTTCATGCATGCAAAAATCATAACCTTCTCAATGTTGGTGCCAAAATCATGGTCTAGGATGTCATGCTCTCACATAAAATATATTGTAACTATGCATGTAGTGCATCAAATAGGTAATCAAGTGACTATCCAAGAGTATCCCTAGCCTCAAATATCCATGTGGTTCATGAAATAGAACTTGTCTATACTATGAGGGACAAATGTAACCTTGTATCTACATGGGAGTCTCTCTCTCTCTCTCTCTCTCTCTCTCTCTCTCTCTCTCTCTCTCTCTCTCTCTCTCTCTCTCTCTCTCTCTCTCTCTCTCTCTCTCTCTCTCTCTCTCTCTCTCTCTCCTCCTTCTCTACAAATCTATCTGCCTCTCTTTCTCTATATCTCTCTCCCTCTCTCTATCAACCCCTTGGAATGTGAGGGAGAGAGATATAGAGATAGAGAGGTACACATATTTATAGAGGGAGTATAGATAAATAAACAAATAAAGGGAGAAATAGATAGATAGAAAGGGATGTATATAGAGAGGGAGGGAGACATAGAAAGGGAGAAGGGGAGAGGGATAAATAGAGAGAGATTGAGATAGGGAGACATGGAGAGATAGAGAGGGACATGGACATGGATAGGGAGAGAGCCTGAGGACATGGAAAGAGATGGAGAGATAGAGATAGAGTTAGAGAAAGGAAAACATATAGAAAGAGGGGCAAATAGAGAGATAGAGAGGGATAGGTGGAGATAGAGATGGGGAGAGGGAGAGAGGGGGATTGAGATAGACAAAGGGGTCTATAGAGGGAGAAATATATATAAAGGGGGAGATAGAGATAGATATATATAGAGAGGGGAGATATAGGGAGATAGATCTAGAGAGGGAGAGGTAGATAGGGAAATATAAAGAGAGAGGTAGAGAGGGATATATTAAGAGATAGGGTTATGGGGAGAAATAGAGATAGGGAAAGAGATGGAGAGATGTCTAGAGACATAGGGAGAGAGATTTCAAGAGGTAGAGGGATGGGGAGAGAGATTGAGAGGGGGAGAGAGATAGAGAGGGAGGGAGAGAGAGGTAGAGAGGAATAGATTAAGCGATAGGGATATGTGGAGAGATAGAGATAGAGAAAGAGATCAAGAGATGTCCAGAGACATAGGGAGATAGATTTGAGGTAAAGGAATTGGGAGAGTGATAGAGAGGAGTGAGATAGTGAGGGAGGGAGAGATAGAAAGGTAGAGTTAGAGAGAGGGGATTGATAGAGAGGGCAAGAGAGAGAGAGAGGGATAAAGGAGATGGAGATATCTCTCCCAGTCTCAATCTCCTCTATATCTCCCTATTAGTCCTCTCTCTCTAAACCCTAACCTAAACCTCTAAACCTTAATCCCTAACCCCTAAACCATAAACCCTAAACCCTAAATAATGCCCCTAACCCCTAAACCCTAAAAATGAACAACCCTAAACCATAAACTCTGGAAGCAACCCTAAACCTCTATCTCCCTATCTCTCCCAATCTCTATCGATCCCCTCACTTTATCTCTCTCTAAACCCTAAACCCTAACCCCTAACCCCTAAACCTGAGCAACCCTAAACCCCTAAACCCTAAACTTGAGCATCCCTAAACTCCTAAAGCCTAAATAATTCCCCTAAACCCTAACCCATAAACCATAAACCCTAAACTTGAGCAACCCTAAACTCATAAACCTCAAATAATGCCCCTAACTCCTAAACCCTAAATTCAAGCAACCGGGCTAAACCCCTAAACATATAGTTTGATAGGGGATGATGGAGGATCAATAGGAAATGGATGTAGAATTATTGGATCTTGATTATCATTATCGTTATTGGGATATGATTTGATAGGATCTGACTTATTTTTTTGACTATCTATGTTTTATTGGGAACTAGGTGTCTCATCATGGGATATTGATGGATAATGAATAGGACTAGTGGGATGATGGATAGGTCTAACGGGATGATGGATAGGAGTGATGTGGGTTACTTTCTCATGGATAAGATCTTGATCATAGATAATATCTTGATCATAGGGAGGATAAGCATGGATAGCGTGATATTAGATATGGATAGGGTAAGTGGGGATGCATTGATATTCATTGGATTGGGGAGTAAGAGGTGGTGATGCGGGTTCACTAGGAGATGTTGGAGGACCAATGATGGGATTGATGTAGATGGGTTGACCATGAGATGGTAAGGGATCTGGGATGGGATTAGATGGCATGTTTAGATTTTGACACATGCTTTAGACTAGGCTCTTAACATAGCTATTAGGTTTCTTAGATGGATGTGATTGGTTCTTGGATGGGATCAATAATCTTTGGATGTTTAACAACATGACTACATGATGGGATTTGAATTGGACTTATGGTAGCATACTCTTCAATGAAATGGATAGACATAGGAGTGGATGATGGTGTTGGATTGGTAGACATGTTATTAGGAGATTCTTTGTTAGGCTCAAGGATGGGAATTTGAATTCATGATGTTCTTATATTCCTTGCTAATAGTCCTTGGGTCACATCCTTCATGGCTTCATGGGTTGATGGACTAGGATATGCATATAGTTGATGGACAATGATGGAAGATGTTGTGGGGTTAGGATTAGGATCGAGAAAATGGATATAGGAGAGGATGGATTAGGATTGGGAGTGTTAGAGGGGGATGAAATTGGATCATTGGATTTGGATGGTTCCATATCTTTTCTTTTATTTTTGGATTTTGTAAAGAGTCTTTGGAGAAAATTTTTCAAGGGTTCATGGGTTGATGGATTAGAGCTTAGAATGTTTGATGGTGGATTAGATGGTGATTTATATGTTGGATGGATGATAGGGATTGATGGATTAGGAGATGGGTGGACTAATGTGTTAGGATTAGGAGGATTGAAGGGAAATTATAAAATAATTCCCCTTTAACCCTAACCCCTAAACCCTAAATTTGAGCAACCCTAGAAACTCATAAACCCTAAATAATGCCCCTAAAGGTTTGAGCAACCCTAAACTCATAAACCCTAAATAATGCCCCTAAACTTGAGAAACCCTAAACCTCTCTCTCTCTCCCAAAACCCATAAGCCCTCAATAATACCCCTAAAACCTAACCCGTAAACCATAAACTTGAGCAACCCTAAACCCTAAATAATTCCACTAAACCCTAAACTTAGCAACCCTAAACTCATAAACCTGACCAACCCTCTCTCTCTCTCTCTCTCCTTATCACCCTATCTCTCCCCTCTTTCTCCCCTCCATCTCCATCCACTCTCCCTCTTCCTCCCTCTCCTCTCCCATATCAACAAAGAACATGGAAACAAGAAAACTAGGACATGCAAAGAGGGATGTGGATATAAATTGGGATGATGAAATGGAAAGAAGATAATTTATGAAATTTCATTGGATGGGAAGAATGTGAGGAGAGGTAGAGAGGGGAGGGAAGTAGAGAGTGTGAGAGAGAGGGTAGGAGGTAGAGACAGGAGGGAAGTAGAGAGTGAGAGAGGGTAGGAGGTGGATAGGGGAAAGAAGAAGAGAGAGAGAGAGAGAGGGTAGGAGGTAGACAAGGGAGGGAAGCAGAGACTGAGAGAGAGGGTAGGAAGTAGAGAGGGGAGGGAATTAGAGAGTGAGAGAGAGGGTAGGAGGTAGAGAGTAGGGGGGAGAAGAGAGTGAGAGAGAAGGTAGGAGGTAGAGAGGCGAGGGAAGCAGAGACTCAAAAAGAGGGTAGGAGGTAGACAAGGGAGGGAAGTAGAGAGTGAGATAAAGGGTAGAAGGTAGAGAGGGGAGGGAAGAAGAGAGTGAGAGAGAAGGTAGGAGGTAGAGAGGGGAGGGAAGAAAAGACTCAGAGAGAGGGTAGGACATAGAGGGGAGGGAAGTAGAGAGTGAGAGAGATGATAGGAAGTGTAGCTACCCTTGTAGACATGTATGTAAAGTGCAGAAGCATAGACAAGGCATGTCAATTGTATGACGTAACACCTCAAAGAGATGTTCTATAATGGAATGCAATGATTGCAAGATATGCAAAAAATAGATTTGTTGAAAAGGCTTTAGAGACTTTCAAGAAAATGCAATTGGCATGTGTATAACCAAACTTGCTCAGCATAACGTGAGCACATTAACATGTTCGTGTTATGCTGAGCTTGTTTGGACATGTTTTTATCAGTTTTAAGCAAAATTTTGAGATAATCTAGAGTGTGCTCCCCATTAGGATGGCACTTTTTTCAATGAAATTTCAAAAAAATACCACCATAATCTTAAGCTCTTTGTTAGCTATCTAACCATATAATTATTTTCACATTTTGAGTACGTTAAGGGTTTCATCTTTAATTTCTTTTGTTAGTGTGTCCATTTTTTGTCAAAAACCAGTGTCTAGTATTATTGACTTTTTTTAAACCATTCATCAAAATTTGAAATAAGTTACATTTTTAGAAACTAGACTCCATTATACACATATTAAAAAAAATGATTTTCAATTAGTTTTCAAAAAATTTAGGGGGGGGGGGCACACTCAATTTTTCATTTTCAGGATGTGTCCACTTTGAAAATTACTAAAAAATCAATTATTCATGAAAAAATTATCAAAAAAATCAGGGATAAACTACATGGTGTTAGCTAATTTCTCACTGGAGATATTTTTGAAATACTAAAAAAAGTTAACATTTTAGGGAGAGCACACCAGAGGTTATGTTATGTTTTTTTGAGAAAAATAAGACCAATTTGTGTGCTCCCCCTTTTTGAACCCCTTAATCTCAACCATTTTTGGAAAAAAATTAGTAGTTTAGAAACTAGATTCAGAGCACTACGACTCTTGTTTTTGTTCCATCTTCAAATTTGAGTGTAGCTATCTTCAATTTCTCATCCAACAATAATGTCTCCTAATTTTAGAAAAAAAGTGGCATCTTAAGACCCCCTTTTGGTCCCCCACTTTGTGCACTTACCCTAAAATGAATGCAATAATTAAATAAGAGGATATAGTGCTTAGCTCTAGGATCAATGATGAATAGTTGTTGTTGATGCCATTCTAAATCAATTCATCACTTTCATTAAATCATCTACCTCAGTTTGATGAATGTATCAAAGCCTAAACTATCACAAAAAAAACCCTATAGATCACTTATGAGCCATGCATGGTTAGTTTTGATTGTCATAAACTTTATTTATCACTATAGAACATTGATCACAAATGCATGAGAATACTTTAATAGAATGTGTAACATGTCAACTCATATTACCCAAAATAATCAACTTAATTTACCATTAAGTAATTAGTCATGATCATCATAATCATGTTTTTGTTTAACAATAAATAATTTCATAATCAATGATTAAAATGCATATCTTTTTTGGATAATTTCAAAACTGAAATTTACAACATATTCCAAAGATAACATATTAGTGAATCCTTTCACTATACAATCATAATGTTTTGCTCGTGTCAATAATGATAAGTTTTACATAAAAAAATTGACTAACAAGTCATATAAAAGAATAAAGTACATCTAGAATGTTGATATCTATCTTCATAAGCCTCTGCATGTCATCTGCTTGGGAAGGAGACCATCACTCGAGTGCTTTTCCTCCAACTATAGACCGACTGGCGGTCCACTGCACAACTTCCTACATGGAAGTGGCCCTACTCTTCATGAAGGGAATAGATTTAAGGAACCAATAGGTTTGCCATTTGAGTCTCTAGTGTTGTGTCCTTCATAATTCTTCATGGTCATACAACTATAGATCCACTCTAACTATGTATGACACTACTAGAAGAATTATGCCATTTGGAGCACAGTAAACCAACTAATGCATGCAGAGATGGATGCATTACTTTAGCCAAAGATTTAATATACATAGATGTTTTGCAATGAACGTAGTTGATTGTTCACATACTTTAACTCGACATAGAACCTATCTCATCCTGTAGAGATTTTAGACATAACTTGTCTATCCCTCATTTCCTTTAGTCAGTCTGACTTGGTATCATTCCTTAAACTAGGATAAATACACACATATATATTATCAATAGAATTAGGTAATTCTTAGTCCATCTGACTAGATTACTGACTCCAATTTTTTGAGTTCAATACAAGATTTCTTGTTTCAACCGTAATTCAGAAAGTGTGACTACCTGTCACCCTATTCCTTATTGTAAAAGATTGTATTCATAATAGTTTGATATCTAGCATCAACACAAGAGAAATTTGTTATAATTTCAAAAGTTCTATAAGGAACTCATCTGGGCCGAGGATTCTCATATAATCCTGTCCATTGATAACCTTACTTGGCTTCTTCAAAAGTCAACAATCAAAGGTAGAAATTTTACCGATGTTTGTCCATAAATAGGTTATCCATATCTAACGCCATAAGATATAACAATCTTGTCCTTGGGAAATAAGAGACTACCACATATTCGACAATAATAACTATTTATATCAAGTCCCATGAACTCTCTTCATTCACGAAGGTTAACTAGAGTTCTTGCAAAATAGTTCCATAATATCATTGTATCATTCGACCTTACTAACAAAAGGTTTCTTTGACTACCACTTGACTAGTGGTATAGCAACATGTGTGCATTAAAGAACAATAGTTATATTTTAAGCTACTCCAAATCAAGGTTGTCGAGAGCTTCTTTATGATACACAGCCTCATTGGCTTACAATTTATAAAGGAGTACCTTAGCTAGTGGCTTTATTCTCAACTGACCACCCACGAGGTGCAACAATGTGGTAATAACACTATTTTAATAGTGAACGGCCATATGATAACCATGGCACATATTAAACAATCTTCATTGCCTCTCAAATAAGAGAGAAAGATTAAAATACAATGTAATTATTTAACAACATAGGATCAAGTTTGTAACCCTGATATCCCTTATTCACCATTCCTATGATTATGACAGTGAGCATGGTTGGGGCTCTATGTACATGTAGACATAGCCAGTCTAGCATTATAATACGTAAAGAAATATGTTTACATAGACATATACTTTGGCTGCCACCTTTCCATTCACTTGGTGAGCCATATAATAATCAAAAGAAATGATAGCAAAGATATCGACACGTAACCCAATTTAACAAAGACATGCTTCAGATAATGATAACATAGCTATCAAAGTAATGCATGGAATATCAGTAATAAGCTTCAAATAATGGTAGAATAGATATCAAAGCATAGTAAAAAATGTAATAATAATAAGCTTTAAACAATGATAGCATAGCTATCGAAACACAATACATGATATAACAATAATAAGCTTCGAATAATGATAACATAACTATCAAATATAGCTTAGAATATCAGAGACAAGTTTCATTTCAAGAAACTAACTTAAATCAAACATGATTAAATGACATGCATGACACAGGGGCTCAGCCCTGGCCGACATGAAACACCACTCAACACAGTGGCAGCCAAAGGAGAACTAGAATACATATCATTCCATTTTCTATCATAATAGAAACATATATGAGATTACCTGAGCATTTCTATCTCAACTTTTATGAAAATACCCTTCTGATCCTATGTGATCTATATTTCACCAAGATTGTGTTCTCCTTGCTTTCATTCCTCCCTTCCTGAAAACCTACATGCTATTGGAAACAATGCAGATAACTGAGAGGGGGGGTGAATTAGTTATCTTAAATTTCTTAACTTTCTTTTCTTCTTTAACAATAGTGCAGTATCGAAACATATAAGCATAAATGAACATGAGAGTAGAAATGAAATCAACACACATAACACAAGGATTTTTATGTGGAAAAGCCTGTTAAGGGAAAAACCATGAGGTGACTAACCCAAGATTGTATTCTCTATTAAAAGAATAAGAAGTACAAAATGACACTTGCCAATTAGGGCTCACTGCCTGAGCACACTGCTCACAAGAGGCTCACTGCCTACAAGAGACTCACCATCACAAAGGTATATAGAAAGTAACTAGGTATTTGAACTGATCAGGGGCATCCACATATGCTGAGGTTCAGTTTTGGTTAGGCTCAATATATTGATCTGCTGCACTTCATTCTTCCTCTGCTTAGTGCTGCTATTCTGTCACATACCAGATTTGTATAGCTGCTTCCACACTGCTCTCTACTTTTCTTCACACACTTTTTCACACCTCACACACCTTCACATCGAAATCCATCTAGTATATATATCTACACCAAGGATTTCAACATCTTTCTAGTCGGCATCCGGAATACTCAAGATTTTCCCAAACTCTGGTCTGTCGGCTGAATCCTTGCTTACTAAGTGATGCGTATCAAAGAGATAGTTATAGAAGTCATCAATCATGTTGGCCAACCATGAATGATCCCTCAAGAAGCTTGATCACCAACAATTCCTCATCTAGATTAAGGTCTGATGCTCTGTTGGTTAGTTCTTGCTCAGTCTGCTCTACCTGTCAGGAACCTATCACTTAGGTGCTCATATCTTTTCACTCTTTCATCACCGGAGGCTCAATCTCTGGAATGTGGTAGTCATGGTACTCCTCTTGACTTCCCTAAGTCCGCACTTTGCTGAGATACTTCCTTCAAGAGATCCGGACCTGATTGTCAGACCTTGCTGCATGCTTTGTTCTTATTCACCAGACCAAAACACTCTTCAATCAGACTTCCGGTATAGACATACTATGTGCTATGGATGAGTGGGATGAACTTTGTTGCCATCAATGACAATACTCATGAAGCTACACAGTGTCTCTTGCCAACACATGCCACAAAAAAAAATAGAGAATAACAATAGCTAACAACAATACTATCACTTCTCTTTCGAGAGTATGGGATTCTCCCCACTCTCTTGACCCATGATGCAGAACTATCTCCCCAAAAATCTCCTCGAGAGGGCATGCCATCAGCCAACTTCCCCCAGTCACCCATGCAGCCAAGTGGGTTATTCCACACTTCTTCCTTGTTTCAAGGGTTGTGGGAGAAATTCTCTCCTATGTGAGCATGAGGATAGCTTCTAAAATTAAACTCTAATACAAAGAGATAAATAATAATATTTTAATAAAAACCAATATCATTATCACTATGTCATAATTTAACAAATATATAAATAATATATATTGACTCAATGGTAATATTATCATTTCAACGTAAGTCGATATTTAGCGATGGCTAAGGTGTGAGAGTGGGTTGAGACCTTCTCCCCCATCACCACCTTATGCTTACATCAGCTTCAAACATAGAGCAAGGCAGAGAAAAGATTGTGAAACTCTAATGACCAAATCAAGAAAGTTTGGCATTGGAAAACCTTTTCCCCACGTCAAAACAATAATGGCTGAACCAAGGATAATCTCAAGATAGCAACTAAAAATCACATTCCTTCTCTCGTATGGGTTCACATAATGACCATTTTGAGACTTCAAATGGTAAACTGGTCTTTTTAGAATCTCTATCCCCTTCTCTCTGGTGATACTCTCCTATTCTTGAAGGAAGATTCATTTCCTGGTTACACTCATAGTCATACAAACTATGATCAGTGTATCATCAATAAATCATAAAACATTATGATAAAATAATCTCAATAACATGTAATCTCATGTATAATCTAAGCATTAATCATAATTCATATAATCAATTATTTATCTTGATATTTTTCACAAACATTAAATCATTAACCTATGATTATTTATCCATTTTACCGCATAAAAAGTAATATTAAGCTTAGTCAAGATTGGGGATGTAACATATCTCCCCCCATAAGAGTCATCGTCCCTGATGATTCAGTGTTTCCAAAGATCATAACAACATAAAAAGTGTTTGTTCATCATAATGAAAAGTTTTAAAAGAGATGGGGAAATCTTTGATAAATATCATCATAATTCTCCGAGGTGGCATTCTCTTCTGCATACTGGTCCCATTGGACCTTGCATTGAGTTATCTCTTTATTACACAAGCGTAGCTTACATGTTTTGAGCACCTTGATGGTCTCGATCATTACCACCCCTGGGTCCTTCACCTGTATTGCATTCCAACCAAGAATAGGAACATGATTATCTCTTGCCATAAACTTTTTCAAATATGAAACATGGAAAATATTATGCATCATGGCAAGAGCTGGCGGCAGAGCAATCCTGTATGCAACTGGGTTGACCTCTTTGAGAGCTTCAAAGGGACCCACATACCTAGGAGCTATTTTGGATGTCTTTCCAAACTTAATAGAACTCTTTTTGGTTTTGACTCTTAAGAAGAATTTTTCTTCCATTGAGAAATGCATTGCGATGCATTTAGCATCCGCATAACTTTTCTTCGTATCATTCACTTCCGCTAGCCTTTTCTTAATCAGATGGACTTGTTCTTCCATTTCTGATAGCATTTCTGGACCAAGGCTAATCCTATCTTCGAGCTTATCCCAACTTATAGGATTTCGGCACTTTCTTCCATATAATGCTTCAAATGGAGCCATCTTGATCACAGAATGATAGGAATTATTATAAGAAAATTCCACAAGAGGAAGATAATCCTCCCATTTGTATTGCTAATCCATGCAATACATTCTTAGTAGATCTTCTAACACTTGGTTTACTCTCTTAGTTTGGCCATTTATCTTGGGATGATAAGTAGAGCGTATGTTTAACTGAGTTCCAAGTGAGGAGAATAAGGTTTACCAAAACCTTGATGTCATACAGGCATTCCTATATGAGATAATCTTCTCAGGAATACCATGCAATCTAAAAACTTCTTGCAAAAATTTGTAGGCTATGATTGGTGCCCCATCTGTCAAATTCCTAGGTATAAAATGTGCTACCTTGGTGAGTCTATTCACCACAACCAGAATAGAATTGTGCCTATTCCTAGACATAGGAAGTCCTTGCACAAAATCCATGCTATTGATTTGTCGTTTCCATTCCGAGATCTCATGAGGGTATAAAAGTCCTACCAGGTGATGGTGTTCTACCTTCACCCTCTGGTATTCTAGACATTCAGCCACAAACCTTACAACATCCCTCTTCATTCCCTTCGAGAAATATAAAGGCTTCACATTAGCTAGCAACTTCATTACTCTAGGATGTCTTGAATAAGGTGCAGAATGAACCTCTTTCCACACGATATTCCTTTTAACTCCTCGGAGTTCGGAACATACATCCTTCCTTTATACCTTAATAACCTATCTGGTTCAACATAAAATCCATCATATCTAGGATTCTAAGGATTTTCCATAAGAGCTTGTTTTACCTTCTCATAATACTCATCTCCCTTAGACTTTTGTAATACATGATTCTTAAAATTAGAATGTATGGGGATCATTGAGGAGATATGTCTTCTCCTACTTAAGGCATCTGCCACTTAGTTTTCCTTTCCCTTAATGTATTTAATCTCAAAATCATAATCTGATATTAGCTCTAACCACCTTCTCTAGAGAGCATTCAGGTGTGGTTGAGAAAATAGATACTTGAGTCCTTGATGATCTGTTTTCAATTTGAAAGGCTTTTGAAGAAAGTAGTGTCTCCACATTTGTAGTGCATGGACTACTATTTCCAATTCCAAATCATGAGGGACATAATTTTGTTCATAAGTTTTTAGTTTCTTGGACTCATATGCACTAACTTGTCCATCTTAGACAAGTACACCACCTAAGCCTTCCCGTGAGGCATCGATAATGACTACAAAATGACCTTCTAGGTCAGGTACCTTCAAGATAGGTGTCGTAGTCAATCTTTCTTTTAGTTGGTTGAATGCCTCCTAACATTTTTTTGACCAAATCAAATCTTTTGCCCTTTCTTTGCATAGAAGTAATAGGATAAGGAATTTTTGAAAAGTTTGCTACAAATTTTTTGTAATAACCTGCTAGGCCCATAAAACTTCAGACCTCATGTACATTTCTTGGTGCTAGCCATTCCAAAATGGCTTTGATCTTGGCCGGGTCCATAGCTATTCCCTTAGCTAAAATTATATGACCCAAATACTGCACTTCCTTTTGAAAGAAAGTACACTTCGAGAGCTTGCCATACAATTTATGCTCTCTCAACCTTTGAAGAACAATCCTTAAATGCTAAAGGTGTTCCTCTTCACTCTTATAGTAAATCAAAATGTCATCAAGGAAAACAAGGACAAACTTGTCCAAGTAGTCTCTGAACACACTGTTCATTAAGTTCATAAATGTTGCAGGTGCATTTGTTAATCCAAAGGGTAGAACAATGAACTCATATTGTCTATACCTTGTTCTAAAGGCTATCTTGTGAATATCCTCATCTTTTAGCTGCAATTGATGGTATCTAGATCAAAGATTGATCTTAGAAAACACAGTTGCCCCTCACATTTGATCAAAGAGATCATCAATGCAGGGCAATGTATACATTTTCTTTATTGTTGCCTTATTTAGCATATGGTAATCTATGCATAATCACAACGTACCATCCTTCTTTTTAACAAAAAATATTGGTGCTCCCTAGGGTGAAACACTAGGTCTTATCAATCCTTTATCAAGCAATTCTTGCAGCAGAGCCTTTAGCTCCATTAACTCAGTTGTGGTCATTCTATATGGAGCTTTAGATATAGGTTCCAATCCTAGAATTATATCTATTGAGAAATCAAAATCTCATTTATGAGGCAATCCTGGTAGTTCATTTGGAAATACATCCTTAAAATCTCTAAGAAACAGGTATCTATTCATATTTTATCTCTCCTGATCTATGGATTCCCTCTTCTCAACTCCTTGGAGTTTATGAGATTCATAAAACATCAAATCATCTTGGAAAATAGTTTCCTTGTGACCATTTACTTTCTCCATTTTAATAGCAAAGAGCTGACATTCTTTTCTCTGGGCTCTTTTCATCTACAGGGCAGATATTTGTCTTAGTTTGACCTCTCTAGGGTTACCTTGCAGAAATACTTTATTCCCAAGGTCATCTAGACATTCTATTGTTTTAGCAAAACAATCCACTTTAGCTCTATGTCTCCATAACCAATTTATCCCAAGGATGACATCATATGAGGCTAATGGGGCTACATAAAGGTTCACTTCAATGGAGAAACTCAAAAGTTCAACCTTAGCCTCAAACAAACATTACTCTACATGAGTTCTAGTCTGATTAGCATATTCAACTAACCAAGTATTTACCATGTATCTAGCTTTTCTAGAAATCTTACTTAAAATTTTAGGAGAAATGAAACATTCCATAGCACCAGTATCTATCAAAACTAAAATTAGAAAACCAGATAAAATACCTGTGGTTTTAATAGGAGTGATTTGATATTCAACATGCCTATTATCCAGGGCTACATGTATCCATTGCTAAAAAGATGCATGTTGAGAGGGTAAAGGATTTCCTCAAGGATGAGTTCCTTGTATCTTATTGGGACACCAGTTGGCATAATGATCATCACCACATGAATAACACCCTCCCATGGGTCCCTACTTTTCGTAAGGCTTTCTAGAATTATCTCCATTTTCTTGGAGTCATTATTGCCTTTCTTTTTACCCTTGGATTCATTCTGATTATTCTTGAATCCCTTGTCACCTTTCTTAGTGAAGTCCAACTTTTTGCCCTTTTTCTTAAATGACTGGGAGGATTGGGACCAATTAAACTTTTTACGGTTCCTTTCCCTATATGCAGACATGGATTTCAATTTTCATTCCTACTTAATAGCTTTCTCATAAACCTGGTCCATTATAGTAGGACCATGCACATTAACTTCACCTCCAATTTGGGTATTCAATCCCATGATTAACTTTCAGATGCAATACCTCTCATCTTGTTGATATTGTGGAACATACTTGAGGAGGCGAGTGAACTTTTCCCAGTACTCATTCATAGTTGAGTCACCTTGTCTCAAATTTTGAAAATCTATAAGCTTTTGGTCAAAATACAACTGAGGCAATCATCTTTGCCTGAAAAGTTCCACAAACTTTTCCCAAGTTAGACTCATGGAGTTAAATTTTAACTCCATTTTCTTGTTCATCCACCAGGTGGATGCTTCAACTGCCAATTGCTCTACTCCTCATACCGCTTTGGTGATTTCAAAATAATTTCATATTTCAAAGTATTTCTCCATTTTTGTAAGCCATGCGTCCATGGCGTCTCCGCTTACAGTCCCATCAAACTTGGGAAGCATAACCTTTTTCATATCTCTAGATAATTCTAGAGCCAAGTGGCTTCTTTTATCCTCATCATGTCTTATTCTGAAGTTATTCTCTCCACGTCCACTTTGGGTGGGGACTTCATGACATTCCTCATCGTCACCCCTGTGGTAGGCTTCCTACCTAGGTCCATGATGACCCCTGACCTCTTGCTCTACAGTTCTGATTCTTGCCCTTGTCTCATGGAGTATAGCAAGGATTTGGTCAAGTTTTGAATCATAGTGGCCTGAAGGTTGCCCTTTTTCTTGGCTATCTCCCATATTGGTTCCTATTTGAACCATGCTGCAATCTACTTCTCCTGAAGTTTTCAGATTAATCATTCAATTAGTTTTTCATACTATTGAATCCATTCATAAACATAAATCCATTCTCTTTTATGCAATCTTAACAAGAAAGGAAAGGTTTGCCAAAATTCAAATTTGCTTTATAGTTTTCATCGAGTATATATAATCCATCAATTGTTACAATTTTTTTCACATCTTCCAATTGCAAGTCACTTTCAAATTGGGATATCTTCCCAAGTTTATCCTTATCCTTGAGGTTCATCAAATCAAACTTAGGAGGTGGATGTACTCGCAGGTACTCATCTATAACCTCCTGAGTAACAATAGGATTGTTAGGATCACTTCCCAAGGCTGGTTCCTTAGGTGTAGAGGGTTTCACTGATTCATTTCCAGTGACAGGAGTAGTAGCCCTAACTACTTTCTCCTTCTTCGACTTGACGCGTTTAATAGCATCAACAAAAGTTTTATCATCAGACAATGATGCACCTTTCAAGCAACCAGTTTGGCCAAGTCTTTTCATTCTTGAGGCTCTCTCCATCATAGTCGTGAGGTCACATCCATTTCCCATTACCTTCTTCTTGGGCCTTGTTCTTATTCTTACCATTCTAGAAAAAGAACATGCAAACATTAGCAACTATTAATGTCGGAGGAAGATTTCATGTAGTGAGCTCATAGGTCCATGTATTGAACTTGGCAGCTCTGATACCATATGTAACATGTCAACTCATATTACCCAAAATAAACAACTTAATTTACCATTAAGTAATTAGCCATGATCATCATAATCACATTTTTTTCAACAATAAACAATTTCATAATCAATAACTAAAATGGATATCTTTTCTAGATAATTTCAAAGCTAAAATTTACAACATATTCCAAAGATAACATATTAGTGAATCCTTTCACTATACAATCATAATGTTTTGGTCATGGAAATAATGATAAGTTTTACATAAATTTTTTGACTAACAAGTCATATAAAAGAATAAAATACATCTGGAATGTTGATATCTATCTTCATAAGCCTCAGCATGTCATCTTCTTGGGAAGGAGAGCATCACCCGAGTGCTTTTCCTCCAATTGCAGACCGGTGGTCCCCCGCACAACTTCCTACCTGAAAGTGTCCCTACCCTTCACGAAGGGAATAGATATAAGGAACCAATAGGTTTGCCATCTGAGTCTCTAGTGTTGTGTCCTTCATAATTCTTCACAGTCATACAACTATAGATCCACTCTAACTATGTATGACACTACTAGAAGAATTATGCCATCTGGAGCACAATGAACTGACTAATGCATGTAGAGATGGATGCATTACTTTGGCCAAAGATTTAATATATATAGACATTTCGCAATGAATGTAGTCAATTGTTCACACACTCTAACTCGACTTAGAAGCTATCTCATCTTGCAGAAATTTTAGACATAACTTGTCTATCCCTCATTTCCTTAAGTCAGTCTGACTTGTTATCATTTCTTAGACCAGGATAAATACACACAGATATATTATCAATAGCATTAGGTAATTCTTAGTCCATCTAACTAGATTACTGACTCTAATTTTTGGAGTTCAATACAAGATTTCTTGTTTCAACTACAATCCAGAAACTGTGACTACCTATCACCCTATTCCTTATTGCAAAAGTTTGTATTCGTAATAGTTTGATATCTAGTATCAACACAAGAGAATTTTGTTATAATTTAGAAAGTTCTCTAAGGAACTCATCTGGGCCAAGGATTCTCATCTAATCCTCTCTGTTGATAACCTTTCTTGGCTTATTCAAAGTCAACAATAAAAGGTAGAAAGTTTCCTGACATTTGTCCATAAATAGGTTATCCATCTCTAACCCCATAAGATATAACAATCTTGTCCTTGGGAATCAGAGACTACCACATATTTTACAATAATTTAACTATATATATCAAGTCCCATGAACTCTCTTCATTCACGAAGGTTAACTAGAGTTCTTACAAAATAGTTCCATAATATCATTGTATCATTCGACCTTACTATCAAGAGGTTTCCTTGACTACCACTTGACTAGTGGTATAGTAACATGCATGCATTAAAGAAAAATAGTTCTGTTTTAAGCTACTCAAACTCAAGGTTGTTGAGAGCTTCTTTACGATACATAGACTCATTGGATTACAATTTATAAAGGAGTACCTCAGTTGGTGGCTTTATTCTCAACCAACCACCCACGAGGTGAAATAATGTGGTAATAACACTATTTTAATAGTGAACGATCATACAATAACCATGGCACATATTAAACAATCTTCACTACCTCTCAAATAAGAGAGAAAGATTAAAATACAATGTAATTATTTAACAACATAGGGTCAGGTTTGTAACCCTGATACCCCTTATTCACCATTCCTGTCATTATGATAATGAGCATGGTTGGGGCTCTACGTACATGTAGACACAACTAGTCTAACATTATAATACGTAAAGAAATATGTTTACAGACATATGCTTCGGCCACCATCTTTCCATTCACTTGGTGAGCCATATAATAATCAAAAGAAATGATAGCAAAGCTATCGACACAACCTGATTTAACAAAGACATGCTTTAGATAATGATAGCATAGATATCAAAGCAATGCATGTAATATCAATAATAAGCTTTGAATAATGGTAGCATAGCTATCAAAGAATAGTACAAAATGTAATAATAATAAGCTTAGAACAATGATAGCATAGCTATTGAAACATAATATAGGATATAACAATAATAAGCTTCAAATAATGATAGCATAGCTATCAAATATAGCTTAGAATATCAGAGACAAGTTTCATTTCAATAAACTAACTTAAATCAAACATGATTAAATGACATGCATAGTACAGAGGTTCGACCTTGATCGGCATGCAACACCACACAACACAATGGCAACCAAAGGAGAACTAGAATACATATCATTCCACTTTCTACCATAATAGAAACATATATGGGATTACCTAAGTAGTTTTGTCTCAGCTTTTATCAAAATACCCTTAAGCTCCTATGTGAGCTATATTTCACCAAGACTATGTTCTCCTTGCTTTTGTTCCTCCTTGCCTGAAAACCTACATGCCACACACAAAAACAAAGAATAACAATAGCTAACAATAATATTATCACTTCTCTTTCGAGAGTATGGGATTCTCCCCACTCTCTTAACCCATGATGCAGAACTATCTCCCCAAAAATCTCCTTTAGACGGCATGCCATCAGCCAACTACTCCCAGTCACCCCTGTGGCCAAGTGGGTTATTCCCCACTTCTTCCTTGTTTCAAGGGTTGTGGGAGAAATGCCCTCCTAGATGAGCAAGAGGATAGCTTCAAAAATTAAAATCTAACACAAAGAGATAAATAATAATATTTTAATAAAAACCAATATCTTTATCGCTATGTCATAATTTAACAAATATATAAATAATATATATATCGACTCAATGGTAACATTACCATTTCAATGTAAGTCGATATATTCGATGGCGGCTAAGGTGCAAGGGTGGGTTGAGACATTCTCCCCCATTGCCACCTTATGCTTACGTCATCTTTGAACACAAAGAAAAGTAGAGAAAAAGATTCTGAAAATCTTTTGACCAAATCAACAAAGTTTGACGTTGGAAAACCTTTTCCCCATGTCAAAACAATAATGGTTGAACCAAGGATAATCTTGAGATAGCAACTAATAGTCACATGCCTTCTCTTGCATGGGTTCACATAATGATCATTTTGAGACTTCAAATGGCAAATCGGTCTTTTCAAAATATCTATCACCTTCTCTCTGGTGATACTCTCCTTCCATTCTTGAAGGAAGATTCCTTTCCTGGTTACACTCACAGTCATACAAACCATGATCAGTGTATCATTAGTAAATCATAAAACTTTATGATAAAATAACCTCAATAACATGTAATCTTATGTCTAATCCAAGCATTAATCATAATTCATATAATCAATTATTTATCTTGATATTTTCCACAAACATCAAATCATTAACCTATGATTATTTATCCATTTTACCACATAAAAAAGTAAGATTAAGCTTTAGTCAAGATTGGGGATCTAACATAATGTGTGCCTAATGAGATACTCACCTTCACCTTCTTGGTACATCTAGATTTGTTAAGGTGTTGTTTAGAGATATCATTTAGCAGTTTTCCAACTATATAGGTGAATAGGTTCTCTTAGGTCAAACCCCTCAGTGGACTAAATTAACAATGATGAGAAAGATTGAAGACAAAATTCATAGATATGTAGGTGGCCTATATGGTGATGATGTAAATTTTATTTTCTTTAATAATCCTTAAAATTAAAGTGTAACTCTAACAATCCACCTTTTTTTTAGAAATTAAGTGCACAATAAATATCTTTAAGTACCATGTCATAGAAACATGTCATATGAAATGTGTGCTCTAGGTTAGGCCATAACAATTATTGAAAGGGGTAGGAAATCTAGAATTTAAATTTGATGAGTTGAATTTTAGGAGTCATTTTTGTGATCTTCGAGATTGAGTTAGGTCAATCCCATGTGCCTAAAAAATTATTAGATGGGAAAAGTGTTGATTTCAAGGTGGGGAATGGATATTTGAGAATTAGTATAAATGAGAGTGAAATAGAGATGAATAGGTATGGGGTTGTGGGTCAAGTCTAATATAAGATTATGTTAGGCTTGTCACTATGTTATTGCATTAAGACATTCCAATCAAAATGGACACAAAACTAAATAGAAATTAGCATGGGTATTCTAATTTTACCAATGTAGTTTGCCCACACTTTGATGTGTGTGTGAATCTAACATGAACATGCATTTTAAATTATATGGAAATTCTTTACCAACATGAAATGTAAATATTAAGACACTCATAAAAGGATACATGTCCTTAAAAAAGAATACACATATTCTTCTTATACTCTCCTTAGAATGAGTGCTCCATAAAAAAATGCACAAACTACAAGTTGCTTTAACTATCTGTTAAAAATGAGAAGAGAAGAGAAGGGATATGAAATTTCACTTGTTCAAAAAGTGGTATGCATGATGCATGAATGTGATCATGAGGGTCTATGTGATGTAGCTATGTGATAAAAATTCACATAATTCAGCAATACAATAAAATTCTATGTGATGTGGTCATGCGATAAAACTCCACACAATGTGGCAATGTGATAAAACTCTATGTAATGTGTTAATGGGATGTCATAAAACTCTAGACAATTTGTGTAAATCTCTTCAAAATAATATAACTTTGAATTCGAATAAGGTGATGAGTCTCTTTCTAGCACAAGACACTATCTAAAATCCTAATAATGAAGATTTTTCATTATAATATATACCTCTTCCAAATGGTTGCTTCCAACATACACAAGGAATTGGAGAAGAGGAAAAAGATACATGATAATTCAATAAAATAAAAAAGAAATAAAATAATCAAATAAGATCTAATCATGTACAAGCACATATATCATGGGGAAGAAATGAAACCTTGATAGTTGCCCCTAGTTTGGGAAATTGATAAGATAACTTTAAAGCTAGATATGATCATGTTAGCATAAAGTATGGTGACATAAGATATAAGTGATGATAAGGAACATAAATATGTAATTTCATAAATAAATATATGACAAGGATCATAAAAATGTAAAGCATGTGAACATAGGATATACACATGATAACCATATGGACACGTGTGTGTCATAGCATAAGATGTGAACACAAGAAACATTAGGATGATGATAAAGGTAAGCATAAAAAGCATAATGAAAATCTCATAGAGATACATCATAATCAAGGAACATGATGAACATAGAGAGGTCATAAAAAATCATGGATATGTAGCATAAGAACATAGAAGGTACCAAGGAAACATCTCAAAACATAAGAGGCAAAGATAGGGCATTAAATTCAAACAACCTACATGTAAGAAAAGAATGGAGACTAAAATATAGGAAAAAATGGAATGAAAGCATATGAGATAAGCAAGCAAAATGGGAAAATATATGAGCTAAACATAATAAATGAAATAAGCATGCAACATAGGAGCTAAAGGATCAAGTACATAACAACAATAAGTAGCATGCCTAGAGATAGATGGGGAGATAAAACTATAAGACATAATTTATAGAAGGTGAAATGAGAATAGGAGATACACAACAAACATGAAATCAACAAAAGGCCAAAGTGTAAGGACATACAAGGTGAATGGAAACATAAGCAAGGGAGATCACAACATATATCACATTAACCAAAGGACAAAGTAGAAATAATACATAACACAAGGAAGAAGTGACATGAACAACATGACACATGTTTAAAGTCACTGATGTTAACATGCACTAGTTTAAAGGTGTTTGTATCATCCACATGCTAACTAGGAACATGGAAACATAAACATAAAGCAAAGAAAGTACAAAATGTGGTGAGTAGTAAGAAGGATAGGTAAGGGTGTCTAATGAATGAAGTCATCCCCACCATGCATGTCTACAATATGGTGTGCTAACCAATAGGCTAAAAAAACATTAAAAGGATTGTTAACAAGAAATATAGAGGAGATACCAGTCCGAAGATCTAGTCCTTAGCCAAGTCTTTGTAGTTAGTTTATACCTCGGTCAGGTAGCTAGAGATTGATAGAAAAACATAGAGTAATAAAATAGATCATCACACATACATCACAATGAGATAACACACATAATTACCCAGTACCAACATACTTCCATATATATTAGCAGAAATCAAATGTATACATCCATTATCCATCCTACGACACAGTTACATACATGACTTCTATGTCATTCTTACATTGGAATATACTCCTATTCTCCTATCATGTTTACTTGTATTCTACTATCTCCTATCTTTATATATACTATATCTATTACATAGGGATGTGTCTTCTGTCGGATTTGAATCTCGACATTTTGTATAATCTCCTCAGTTTGGCTCTATTGTCTATCACATAACCTGCTAACATCACATTCATGGGCATCTATGAAGTTAGGGTAGTCCTTCCATATATCTAATTTATTTTTCTGTATGTTTACATATTCTGGTAGATACCTTGTATCTCCCAGAAGTGTGTCTCTCGACTCTTCAAACTTCATGTGGTTGATCTCTGCCAAAGTACTATGAATGTATTTTATTACATCCTCTATATACAACACATTTGTCAGCACATCTGAGAATGTGTCGTTTAGATCAACTTCTAGGGCTTTCCATGGGTACTTCTTGAACTTCGATCGAGGCTTGTGTGTAATGTCGATGAGCTCAGGAGTCGCCATTGTGTCTTTGTTGGTTGCATGTGTGCTTCTTCTCTTCACTTCTGAATTCTCCGCTTGCTTCTTCTGTTGGAGCTCTAATTTTGCCAAATTATGAATGTAAAGTGATGTTTCTTTGGTGAGATTAGGGTTAAATACCTTTTTGTTTTGCCCTAATTTTTCCTTCTTAGCTTTCCCCTTCTTTTTCTTCATTACTTTATTTCTTTTGTCCTTATGACCTAAGTTCTACTCCTCGTTAGTGGCTAGGCTCTGATACAATGTGTTGCCATGGAAGAATATTTCTACAACTATTTTTTCATTTCGATAATTGATGATTTGGTGATTTGATATCCTAAACAACCTCTCCATAGTGTTTTTCTTGCATTCTTTCTCTCTTTTTCCATCCCCTTGCCTTGTGACTGTCTTGCTTGTATCACTAGTACCTCAGTCATCTTGGTATGTCAAATTTTCTGCTTCGTTTGTTTCATTTTCTAACATTTCTGAGATATAGCTTCCTTGTCCTTTCTAGATGTGTCGCAAGAGATCTACGGTGGGTTTTGATGAAATGTATAGGATTGTCATATGTCCTCCTTACTAGTCTTGATCATGAATATGCTCTAGTAGCCAAGCATTTTCCTTGTTTTTAGTTCTAGTTCTTCTATCATCTAATCTTCCAAAACTTCCTCACTGTCTATACTATAGTGACCATCATCTATCTCCACTTCACCCTTATAATTAGGCTCTTCTATTGTCTCCTCTACATTTAACCTTGTGATTGTATAGAGATTCTATATTCATCCTAATTTGTTTCTTCTATATATATGCTTCCTGCATTGATGATCCCAAAGGGATGTTGACAACTTTGTTCTCATTGGCAAATGATAGCTCCTCTCTGGGAGTCTATGACACCGTTTGCATCTACAAACCATCTCAAGCCAAAAAGTGCATTGAAAGATTCTCCTTGATCCTTCATGGCTACCACATTGAAATCTAATACATGTTTGATCCCCATCAGGTCAACTTCCACTTGCTTCCATGTTCCCAATGTCTGCATGTTAGAACCATCCACCAAGATTATATTGTAAGTGGTTTCTGATAGCTTAGGTCTTCCTAAATGCTCCCACAACTTCTTTGTGATCATGTTGACATCTGCTCCCAAATCTATCATGACATTTTGGACCTTTTTGTGATTGATGTGAACATCCACCATCAATGGTTTTGTCTTGCATTCTCTATCTATTCTTCCCATCCTCTAGAGTTGACTCTTTTGACCTTGTTCCTTATTCCAATACTTAGAGAATTTCTTTAGTTTCTCAATGAGTTCGTGTTGTTGTGTCAATTGAGCTAACTACTTGAGAGCATCCACTTCTCCTTCGGTGAAAAATTTCGTGTATTGCTTCTCCTTTTCTTTCTCCTTCCTTATTGTTTGTTTAGCCTCCTTCACAACTTCTTCATCCTCCTCACTATCTTCCTCCTCTTTCTAAATGATAGAGTGCCTTCTGCTATTGGTTCCTTGTCTTGTTACTACAGTAACTTTCTCCTTCCTTTTCCTTCTCTCCTTTCTAGTATGTTTTGGTGTGCTTCTCCGATAGTACTCTTTTTCTTCTGTGGATTCAATTGAAGATATGTCTATCTCCTCTCTATTGTTCTTCTAGCAAGTTCTTTCTCCTTGGTCTTTTGGTGTTCTTAAATCCTTGCTCTTTTTTTATTGTTTAGGTTTTTTAACTCATCACTCTTAGACTATGGTTGTGCATTCTGAAAGTATTGTTGTGCTCTCTCACAAGAAAATAGGTCATGCTCTATGCTATTACAAAATAAACACATTTGTGTCTCCTTTTTAGCCCGAAATTCATTAGTAAAATGTCTTGATTTACCGCATTGAAGCATGTGGCATCCTCCCTCCTTTGTAGCCTCCAAACCATTCTTTGTCATCATTATTATAGCTATTTCCATATGATGGACCACCAGAATTTGAATTTTATATTGCATTAATATTCCTCTGATTCCTCCAACTTGGCTACTTGTAGTCCAAATCATATGAATTTCTTTCTTTCATGTATGCCATATTAGTGTTCTCCGCAGAGTTTATATTGTTTCCACCATACCATGCTTCATCTTATTCATCAACAAAGTCTCTTTTCCTCTAAAAGTTTTGTGAAGAACAATCCTATGTTTCATGGTCATCCCATTCTCTGCATAATCCATAGTATATTGAATCCACTTTCTTCATTGTTGCTTTGGTATCTAATTTTATTGTGGTAGCTTGTCTTTCACCTTTCATCCTAGGGCATTGATTTCTCAAGTGGCCTTCTCTTGTGCAGTATGAACACTAAATATTAGGTATTTCCTTTTCTATATTCTCCTCCTGCTTAGCTAATATCTCCTGTCTCAGCTTTAACTGCTCCAATTCCAAGTTCAACTTCCTCAATTCTAGGTTTTCCTTCATCTTATCTTGTCTACGCCAGGATTGAGACTTTATCTGGTAGGACAATGTCACTACTTCTGCATATGCTTCAAAAATCCTTCCATCTAGGGATGATCTTATTTCAAGGCTTATTCCAAAAATAAACCATTCTATCTTCTACTTTTTAGTCAATGGTTCCTCCAATCTCCTATTTATCTCCTTGAATCTCTTACAAACTCCTTAATTGATTCTTTCTCCAATTGCATCAAATCTCTCATTTTACTTACTCCTTCTGATAGAACATCCAGAACTCCAAAGTTCTCCAAGAAGAGCTTCTTGATATCATCCCATTCCTTGTCACTATTCAGGCATGTCTTCCTATACCACTTCAATGCTTCATTCCTCAAGGTGCCTATGAATTCAAACAAGTTAATTTCATCCCTTGTTTCTCCCTTTCGATTCCAAATAGACTCCAAAACAAAAATGTGCTTTGCTGCTTCAGTAGTATCCTTCTCAAATATAGGTAACTTAACTGGGGTATTCATGATTGCTTTCCTCCCACTCTCTAGTACTTTGTGGTAGATTTCCTTTGGTCTGCTTCTCTAGTACAACTGTCTTTTATCAACTTGTTTTCCTTCTCTTCCCTTGTCTCTCTATAATCGGATCTCAAAGTACTCCTCTCCTAAAACCTCTACAAAATTGCTTCAGATATCTGCTATTCTTTCTGCTTCTTTGTTTGCTTGAATATCTTCCTTCTCAACTAAAATTCTCTTGAATTTATATGGCACTCGAGGTGGATCATGGTCCATGGGTTGTGTCTCTTCATAGTGTCTCTTCAAATCAAGGGATTCTCTTATCTTTGTAAATGACATCATGTCAGCATCCAATGATGATTAAAATAGCCTTCCAAAATTCTCAAAAATCCTCTCAATGTTTACCACACTTTCTCCTCCTTCTCTTATCTCCTTTATGCTTCAACAAACTAATTCCTATATATATTCCTCATCCATCTTCAAAATCTCCAGTGTTAACTCATATGTTCTGGTAGTCTGCAACATAAACCCTAATTCACATGTTTCTTCTCTTTCCCTTTTGCATTCCTCTCTGGCATCACCCATAGTGGTGCGCTCCTCCTCATTCTTCATAACACTTGCCTTCGCCATTCGTCCTCCTTTCTCCGACAGGACCCTCCACGACATGCTCAGCAACATCCTTCATGACACGCTTGTCCTCTTCCTTCCTTCCGACAACACCCATAGTGGTGTGCTCTTCAAATTCTTCTATCTTTTCTTTTGCACTTTCCATTATCCCTCCTTCCTTTGAATCATTTGTTCCCTTTCCAATCTTCTACGATAAGGTTCTTGTCACTCTTGAGTTTGCTTCAATCTCTCTTCTTCACTTATCTCCATTTTGGTCCTAATTTCTTTTTCAATCTTATTTTTCTTCCGTTGCTCCCCTTTTGCCATGGGTTTGTTGGATTTGGTGTTCCATTAGTCCTTTTATACCCCATGTAATCATTATTTAAAGATTCACATCATTTGAAAGGTCCTTTTGTACCCTGCCCCCTTCCCACTTGTCATCCCCTTAAGTGCCTTCCCCACTCTCACAGAGGTAGAAACTTAAGGAGATGTGAATTCCTTTGAAATTTAAAATTCTTTCTCACCAACCTCACCTTTTCCGTTTTGGAACTCTATGCTACTTCTTTAGATGTTTTTCCCATTCAATCTTTAACTACCCTCTTCCAGGGTCCCTATAATAGAACCAAATGTAGAGGAGATACCAGTTCAGAGATCCCGTCCTTAGCCAAGTCTTTATAGTCAGTTTATACCCCAGTTAGGTAGCTAGAGATTGACAACAAAACATAAAGAATAACAAAACAAATCATCTCAAATACATCACTGTTGGATCTAGGGCATACAACTGAGAGGGGGGGGGGTGAATCAGTTGTATAGAACTTGTTCTCTTTCAAACACTTAATTCTCTGTTGTTAGTTAGCAGCATATCAAATAATCATTCATGGAAGCACAATACATAAACACAAGAGCAGATAAGCATCAACACATTGAACACCAAGATTTTGACGTGGAAAACCCGGTTAAGGGAAAAACCACGGGGTGATTAACCCAAGAATTATTCTCTGTTAGAAGAATAAAGAAAAATGAATGGCACATGCCAATAAGGGCTCACTGCCCGAGCACACTGCTCACAAAGAGGCCCACTGCCTACAAGGAGACACACTGTCTACAGAGTGATAAAAATCACAGTCTTGAACTGGAGAATGACATCTCTACCATGTCCGGATCAGTTCCAATTAAGCCCAACAATCTCTGCTCTGCCTTTCGCACCTTTCTTCGCTACACCTTACTCATACATACAACACCTCTGAAATGAATTCACAAATCATTATTTATACAAGACATCGACTTAGGAACAAGCATCTAAGTCGGCAAACAACCATAGGAGTATCCGCAAGATGAATAACACATCCGGTCGGCTATCACAAGAACATTCGCAGGATGAACAACTCATCCGGTCGGCTAAACAGAGCAATAACTTCATCCGGAAGAATAACTTCAATTCCGGGCTCTACCATCAATGCAGACCAACAACACAACCTAAACATGATTCAAGAACCTTCACAAGTCTGTCTGAATGTCCGGATACATCCGCACTTTCTCTGCTTACTGGGATCTCTTGTCTTCCTCATCCGGAACTTCAAGAACACAGTCTGTCGCCACAGTCATAATGCAGGAGGTACATCCGGACCTCCAAATTACACACAAATCAGGATGAAACATCACAAGGACATATAAAACACTCCTTCCAATCCGCAGATTATGATAATACAATTCCGGACCTCACCGGACCTTTTTGTGATCCTCTGTCACCTCCGGATACTTGCCGGACCCGGTTCTATACCGGCAGCCATAACTCCTTCAGATCTTCATGCGGACCTCTGAAATCTTAACTGTAGCATCTCAAGACTCATATCTACTAACCCTTTAATCCGCATCCTCCGGTTCTCATCCTATACAGTATATTTACCTTCTTCTCATCACTGTTCTTCACTGTTCCTGACTGAAGCTAATTTTCTCAATATCCTCAGCACAAAGCTCATCAAATCCTTCTTGTCAATGCAGTATGAGTATGTTGACATCAATGACAACAATGGCTCACCTCATACTTGCAACAATCTCCCCCTTTGTCATTGATGGCAACATATGATGTGAAAAACCATCAAGACAAGAACTTCTCTTTTCTGTCACAGCTCCCCCTATCAACAACCACTCCTCACATGTCTTCCTTTGCTGCTCCCCCTTTGATCATCAACCACTTGTTTTTCACATGTCTTCTCTCCCCCTTTGACATCAATGGCAAAGGGCTCATACTTGCAACTCTCATGCATCAGAATAATACCAGCTGCTCCCCCTTAGTTGCAGCTCCCCATTAGTCCGGATTACAAGATATGACTGTGATTGCCACCGGACTGATGCACATTAGTGCATCTTAGTTCATCACCGGAGGGGCCATGACCCCTAACTTCTTCCGGAGATATTCAAAAGAGTCCTTGGGAAGAGGTTTTGTAAAGATATCTGCAATCTGATCCTTGGAGGGAACATACTCCAATCTGACTTCTTCCTTGTTTACTTGTTCTCTCAAAAAGTGAAATTTGATAGATATGTGCTTAGTCTTAGAATGCAATACCGGATTCTTGGAAATATTAATTGCACTTGAATTATCACAGAAAATTGTGATAGGCTCCTCATATTCAACTTTGATGTCTCTCAGCATCTGCTTCATCCACAAGATTTGAGTGCAACTACCTGCTGCTGCAATGTATTCTGCTTCAGTTGTAGACAGAGATATTGCATCTTGTTTCTTGCTTAGCCAAGAAACCAATCTCTTCCCCAAAAAGAATGCTCCACCACTAGTGCTCTTCCGGTCATCCACATCTCCTGCCCAATCTGCATCTGTGTAAGCATGAAGAGAAAAATCCAGATCTCTAGGATACCATAGACCATACTCAACTGTCCCTTTCAAGTATCTAAAAATTCTTTTGATTGCCATAACATGAGATTCTCTAGGATCAGCCTGGAATCTTGCCACAAGACCAACAGCTTGCATTATATCTGGTCTAGTTTGAGTGAGATACAACAATCCACCAATCATTGATCTATACTTTGTCTGATCTGCCTTTGGAGAATCATCATCTTTGCTTAACTTACATCCGGTTGCCATAGGAGTGTTCATAGGCTTTGAGTCTTCCATACCAAATTTCTTTAACAATTCTTTCACATATTTGGTCTGAGAAATGAAGATCCCTTCTTTTGTTTGAGTAATTTGCAGACCCAAGAAGAAATTCATTTCACCAAGCATAGACATTTCAAACTCACTTTTCATTTGATTTGCAAAAGTTTTACACATACTATCTCTTCCTCCAAAAATGATATCATCCACAAACACTTCAACAATCAGAATGTTTTCATGATCAATTTTGAAATATAAGTTGCTGTCAGCAGTACCTTTGTTGAATCCAATCTGCACAAGATGCTTATCCAACCTTTCATACCATGCTCTTGGGGCTTGCTTCAATCCATACAAAGCTTTCTTCAACTTGCAGACCATATCATTATTATCAGACAATTGAAATCCATCCGGTTGTTCAATGTAGACTTCTTCTTCCAGATCACCATTTAAGAAGGCAGACTTGACATCCATCTGATATACCTTGAAATCTTTGAAGGCAGCAAATGCAAGAAGTAATCTGACTGCTTCAATTCTTGCTACCGGAGCAAAAGTCTCTTCAAAGTCAATTCCTTCTATTTGAGAGTAGCCTTTGCAGACCAATCTAGCTTTGTTTCTGATTACTTCACCAGCTTCATTTAGTTTGTTCCGGAAGACCCACTTGGTTCCAATTACATTCCTGTCTCTAGGTCTGGGAACAAGATCCCAAGTATGATTTTTCTCAATTTGCATCAGTTCATCTTCCATTGCTTTGGTCCAATTTTCATCATTGCAGGCTTCATTTATTGTTTTAGGTTCAATCCTTGAAATCAGACAACATTCATTCTGATCTTGAGCAATATTCCTTCTAGTTTGTACACCTTTGCTTCTGTCACCTATGATCTGATCTTCAGAGTGATTCAGTTTTACATACCTTGGAATTTTGGGAGTATCCAGTACTGCTGTTTCTTGAACAGGCTCATTTAAACCTAACTCTTCTTCCTGATTTGCCAGATCAGGCTGACTCTGTTTCACCGGAGAGGATTGAGTTCCTTGAACACTATCTTGGTCATCTTCATCAAATTCATAAAATCTTGAAGGCTTCTCAATTCCTTCATCAACCTTTACATTGGTACTTTCTATCATCTTCCTCAATCTCTTATTGTAACACCGATATGCTTTGCTTTGAGTGGAGTAGCCCAAGAAAATTCCTTCATCACTTCTAGCATCAAACTTTCCTAGATCTTCATCTCTTTTAATATAACACTTGCTACCAAATACCCTGAAATATTTCACAGTAGGAGTGATGCCAAACCAAAGTTCATAGGGGGTCTTACCGGTGTTGTTTCTGATTTGAACTCGATTGAGAGTGTAGACTGCAGTGCTGATAGCTTCTTTCCAAAACATTTGAGGAACATTTGCTTCCAACATCATTGTCCTAGCAGCTTCCTGGATGGTCCGGTTCTTTCTCTCAACTACTCCATTCTGCTGTGGAGTCCTAGGAGCAGACAACTGTCTCCTTATACCCTGTTTCTCACAAAAGTCAATGAATTCACCAGATGTAAATTCACCACCTCTATCAGACCTTAGATACTTTAGTTTCAATCCGGTTTGATTCTCCACCATAGCTTTGAAGATTTTGAACTTCTCAAAAGCTTCTGATTTTTCTTTCAGAAAGGTAACCCACATCATCCGGGAATGATCATCAATTAACAACATGAAATATCTATCACCTTGCAGACTCTTGATTCTTGTCGGACCACATAGATCAGTATGTACTAATTCCAACAATCCGGTAGAAGACTGATCTTTGCTTTTAAAAGAGACTCTGCTTTGTTTGCCTAACTGACATTCTTTACACACATTGTTTGTAGGTTTTATCAACTTTGGAAGATCTCTCACAGCCTGAGTATTGCTTATTTTGATGATGTTATCAAAATTTACATGACACATTCTTCTATGCCATAACCAACTCTGATCAATTTGAACAAACAAACAACTTTTATTTGAACCAACCAGATGAAAGATGTTACCTCTTGTCTGAGTACCGGATGCAATTTCAGTTCCGGAGCTTGTAAAGATTCTGCATTTTCCATTCTTGAACCGGAGATCATAGCCTTTGTCCACTAACTGACCAACACTGAGAAGATTGTGCTTCAATCCTTCAACATATAGTACATTACCTGTTTTGCTCTTACCATCAAAGGAAATAGTTCCCCTACCTCTGATTCTGCCAGCAGAATTGTCACCAAACTTTACCATTCCTCCTTCATATCTTTCCAAATCTAAGAACTTATTCTTGTCACCAGTCATATGGTGAGAGCATCCACTGTCAATAACCCAATCATCCTTTTCTTCCACTTGAGCAGCCAAGGCTTTTTCAACAACTTTGTGATTGACAGATTCAGAGAGCAAGGAATCTTCTTCCTTGATGGCTATAAACACCCACTCATTTCCGGATTTGCTTCCTGGATCTGATTCATCATCTGTTACTCCTTCATTGTCATCTTCTTCATGAACATAATAGCAATTCTTTTGAAACCTTTGTCTGTGAGTATTAGATCTTGCAGATCTCTCCGGACATCTTGAGGCAAAATGACCAATCTTATTGCAGTTAAAACACTTAAAGGGTAGTTTTCCTTCATACTTACCGGATCCTCTTGGCAGTCTCTTTGCAATGAGGGCTTCAAGTTGAGCTGTTTCTGCTTCTTCTTCTTCCATGTCTCTTCTTGCTTGATCATACCATGACATTTTCCTTGATGAGTTTTCACCCGGATCAAATCTCTGTTTGCCTTTCACATAGGCACTGGCTTTAAAGGCAGACTCAGTCTTGGGTGGATCATCTCCAAACTCGGTCATTTCAAATGCAGCTAGTTTGCCAGCCAATTGTTCTCTTGTGACAGTTGTGTGGGCTCTGAATTCATCAATGGCAGCAACTTTGATTTTGTAGGCAGCAGGAAGGGATCTTAGGATTTTGCAGACAATCTCATTTTCATCTAGAGTTCCACCAGCATTTCTGATTCCACATACCAGCTCATTTACTCTTGGCATAAAGGTAGTAATGTTTTCATCATCTCTCATTTTCAATCTTTCAAATTTCCCTTTCAGACTTTGCAACCTTGCACTTTTGACAAACTCATCTCCTTCATACAGAAGTTCCAGTTTAGTTAGGATCTCATATGCAGTTGGTAGGTCAATGACATTCGAGAGATCTGAGTCATTCAATGCGCTTAGAAGAGCTTCCTTGGTCCGCAGATTGTTTTCAGCTTCTGTGGTTTCATCAGGAGTTGTCGGACCACCTTGTGGGGGTATATATGGTTTTGAAATCATAGCCAAGTATGCTTTTCCCATACATTCCAAATGACACTTCATGCGACCTTTCCAGAGAGTGAAGTTGGTTCCATCGAACTTCGGACTATCCTTCTTGTATGACGACATCCTGGATCACCTCAAGCGGTTAAGCTCCTATCAGAGGAACTCAGCTCTGATACCAATTGTTGGATCTAGGGCATACAACTGAGAGGGGGGGGGGTGAATCAGTTGTATAGAACTTGTTCTCTTTCAAACACTTAATTCTCTGTTGTTAGTTAGCAGCATATCAAATAATCATTCATGGAAGCACAATACATAAACACAAGAGCAGATAAGCATCAACACATTGAACACCAAGATTTTGACGTGGAAAACCCGGTTAAGGGAAAAACCACGGGGTGATTAACCCAAGAATTATTCTCTGTTAGAAGAATAAGGAAAAATGAATGGCACATGCCAATAAGGGCTCACTGCCCGAGCACACTGCTCACAAAGAGGCCCACTGCCTACAAGGAGACACACTGTCTACAGAGTGATAAAAATCACAGTCTTGAACTGGAGAATGACATCTCTACCATGTCCGGATCAGTTCCAATTAAGCCCAACAATCTCTGCTCTGCCTTTCGCACCTTTCTTCGCTACACCTTACTCATACATACAACACCTCTGAAATGAATTCACAAATCATTATTTATACAAGACATCGACTTAGGAACAAGCATCTAAGTCGGCAAACAACCATAGGAGTATCCGCAAGATGAATAACACATCCGGTCGGCTATCACAAGAACATTCGCAGGATGAACAACTCATCCGGTCGGCTAAACAGAGCAATAACTTCATCCGGAAGAATAACTTCAATTCCGGGCTCTACCATCAATGCGGACCAACAACACAACCTAAACATGATTCAAGAACCTTCACAAGTCTGTCTGAATGTCCGGATACATCCGCACTTTCTCTGCTTACTGGGATCTCTTGTCTTCCTCATCCGGAACTTCAAGAACACAGTCTGTCGCCACAGTCATAATGCAGGAGGTACATCCGGACCTCCAAATTACACACAAATCAGGATGAAACATCACAAGGACATATAAAACACTCCTTCCAATCCGCAGATTATGATAATACAATTCCGGACCTCACCGGACCTTTTTGTGATCCTCTGTCACCTCCGGATACTTGCCGGACCCGGTTCTATACCGGCAGCCATAACTCCTTCAGATCTTCATGCGGACCTCTGAAATCTTAACTGTAGCATCTCAAGACTCATATCTACTAACCCTTTAATCCGCATCCTCCGGTTCTCATCCTATACAGTATATTTACCTTCTTCTCATCACTGTTCTTCACTGTTCCTGACTGAAGCTAATTTTCTCAATATCCTCAGCACAAAGCTCATCAAATCCTTCTTGTCAATGCAGTATGAGTATGTTGACATCAATGACAACAATGGCTCACCTCATACTTGCAACAATCACAATAAGATAACACACATAATTACCTGGTACCGGTAGACTTCCATATATATATATATATATATATATATATACAACAATCAAATGTATACATCCATTATCCATCCTCTAGCACAATTACATACATGACTTCTATGTCATTGCTTACATCAAAATATACGAGCCTATTCTCCTATCATGCTTACTTCTATTCTACTATCTCCTATCTTTATATATACTATATCTATTACATAGGGATGTGTCTTCTGTCGGCCTCCGGTCTCCGCATTTTGTATAATCTCCAGTTAGCTCTATTCTCTATCAAGTAACCTACTAACAAGGATCCTTATCATATCTAATTCAATATGAAATCCCTCAACAAGTACATTTTTTTCTCTATGAAATCTTAAATTTGATGTTTGTGCTTGATGAAGATTCTATTTTGAGAATGTCCATGTGTATAATGATAGTCACAACTTAATATTTTCCGTATGTGTTCTATAAACTACAAAATATATTCCTTAGGTTACTCACTAATGAAAATAAAGTAGATAGAGTAAACTATGAGAGCAATTAAATTGACTAATTCTTGCATAATATTATATTACAATTAGTAACAAGAAATCAGAGAATAATACCATAAAAAATGAAGACACAAGAAATAACATGGTGAAATCCCTTGTAGGTAAAAAACTACTAGAATGTAAGTCATAGTCAATCAAGTACCCTAAAATGGCATCATTACATGCATGATCTTAATTATTAGGTTGTTTAAGGATCTTTATTAGCAATTGAAAACTATCCCAAGACCGATTTGCAACTCTCTAATGGATTCTCTACTCCAATACAATAAAAAATATAATAAGAAATGTCACAATAGCTTCAAACACAAGAGATACAAGAATCTACAAAATCCGTCTATTTTCATTTTGGCCTTAAACCTATTTTTATAGGTTTGTAGGAATGAAGGAATCCAAAACAAGCACCAAGAAAGAAGAGAAAGCCTAAAAATCAAGAATCTAGATCACCAAAATACACTCACATCTATATAAAAACACATTGACCACTTTCTATATACTGGTAAATGGCAAATTCATTGCTTTTCATAGATAATTGAACATGTGTTTGCCACTTCTATGCTAAAGTCACTGCTTCATTAACCTTCTTTGACCCAATACTTTTGAAATCCATAACTTTTACAAATAGACTCAAAATTGTTATGATTAGGTGTGTTATTCATGTTGCAAGTCTGATGAGAGGAACCTCCTGCAATAGAATAATGAAAAATGCATGAAATAATAGATTTATAGAAATAGCATAAACACAAAAGGAATTTATTGATCACAAGGCACTTTGAGGGGGTAACTATTGAACTGCACCGGACAACTGAGGGGGGGGTGAATCAGTTGTCCTAAAACTTTTAACCAATTTCAATCACCAACTTATCAATTACTTATATTCAGATATAAACATGAAAGCATAGAATGAGAAGCTCAACACAAAAGCATAATCAACATAGGAGACACCAGATTTTTACATGGAAAACCCTAGAAGGGAAAAACCACGATGGGTGTTAGCCAATAGAAATATATTTAAGTTATATCAATACCAAAAGTCAAAGACTCACTGCCTACAAGGCTCACTGCCCAAATTGCTCATTGCCTATGGATGGTTCACTACCAAGGGGTGGCTCACTGCCAAAGGGTTGAACTGAGATAACAACATCTACTTCATGCCAAGGTTTAGTTTCATTAAAGCACAAACACCTCTGCTCTTCTCTACTACCTTACTTCACCTTATCTTCTCATCTTTGCACTTGGATACATTTTCACGACTCAATTACAAGTATTTATACACTACATCAACCTTGGAATGATCATCAAGGTCAGTGTTACAACCAACCGTTGGAACAATCTCCAAGGTCAACATTACAAACATACATAAAATAGGTCTGGACCTAATACAAATTTAGCTAAGGAAAAGATGTAAGAATGCATGCGGATCATGCCACGCCTTAGCTGGGACTCAAACATGATCTTCCATGCTACAACACACTATCACAATCTTCGATGCATCTTTGCAAGAGATGAATTCAACCAAGTCAGCCAAGACTGATGTTAACACAAGTATTCACAAGAACATGCTTCATGTACGATCTGAATTACACCTTACAGACCAATTTGAATGTAGGAGAATGATTAGGAGACATCCACAAGCACAATATAATCACTAGGAACAAACACATGATCTCTAACAACTCTATCAACAAGATTCTTCAAATTGGAGCACAAGAACAACACTGCCAGCCACTGTCATGAGTAAAAGATAGCTTGCGGACCACCAAATCATGAACCATTACACTTGAAGGTATTTAACATCATCACAGACTTAATTCCAGAACTGCAGACCAAAATACTTCAATGTGGAGGAATGCGGAGCAAAACACTTTCTCCCTATCACCACCAAACACACAGAAAAAGTTGTTCTCACTTTGGTGAACATATCTCACTCAATTCTTCATACTAGAGGCTCAAACTCAGAATATAACATCTTCAGATAGGCTTCTAAATAACTTCCAATCTGCAGGTAAAGATATTTATTCTACAAGAAATGTGGAGCATTCTTCTAGACTATTCTTCTGCCTGTAATGCACTGTTTCTACTACAACACATTGATATCACTGGTGGGGCTAATTTTCTCAATATCCTCAACAAAGTAAGAGCATAGTTGACACCAATGGAAACACAGATATGTTGCCATCAATGACAACACTGATTAGGCACATACTTGCAACATTAACCTCCTTTGAGCAAGCTCAATACAATAAATTCGTGGATGCCTTCATTGGCCTTAACATGTACTTATATACTAAGACTAATCTAAAAAACTACTACTTCCCATGAATGTGAGATAATACAATATGCTCATGGGATGACTTACAAAGCATATGCGTCCATAGAAACTAATATACTAACAAAGTAAACACGGGTTCCTAACATCTTAGTGAAGGATTATTGTAATCCAAGCTAGGACTATAAAGTTCTAAATATTATTCTAGGTGTATTTTTCCAAAGATAATGGAATGGGGTGCCCATGTGGCAGTTAGAGGCACATGTAGAATAATAATCTCTAGGACACTTGTTAATATTATTTGTAAGAGGAAAATGTGGGAGGTTACATTGTAAGGCATCATTAGACACTTGGCATTTTCCTATAAGAAGAATCAATAATGAGAGGTTACATGTAAGACAATCATGGTAGATGTTACATGTTGACTTCTACCAAGTGGGGCATTTGGATTTGGCCTTTTTCACCTTATAGGGTTAGGTAAGACCACTCCCATCCTATTTTGTCCTTTTGTGGGGTTGTTTTGTCCTATATAGAAAATGATATTGTTTTTAAAGGGAAGAGTGTAGAACCTTCTAGAAATGTTCTTGTAACTCCTAGACATGTGGGTGAGTGCAGGATCAGGATGGGCCAAACAATAGCTCTAAGTGGCAATGAAAATACTAAAAAAAATACTTAATCAAGTTCATGTGAAAATTTGAATGGATTGTCTACACAATTTGAAAAATATGTAAGAACAAAATTTGTAGAGATATGAATCTAGTTTATGAGATACTTTTTTTTTTTTCGAAAAAAACTAAATTCACTTGGTGAAAAATGAATATTTCAATGAACAGCTATTAAAATTTTCAAAAATATAAAAAGTGGGTCTCATTCCAGCCGACCTAAGTATGAACAATTTTTTTTTTGAATCTTTCAAAATTAGTAAAGGACTCATGCCTGGATGTGACGCATATTTTTTTGAATTTTTTTTCCAAGAAAACAATTAGTTATGATTTTTTTATTGTGACTTAAAAAAAAAAACTAAGAAGTAATTTTCTAGCCAACCTAACTCAATAGAAAAAATTGGAATTCCATTTTTTTAAAACCTATAGCTAGAAAAGCATAGAGTGTGACACATCTTTTAGATTTGGAAAAGGTGAAACGGTTTGATTTAGTTATGGATGTTTTTCAATCAGTGTGTCCATCAGGATTTCAGACACACTCTATATAGAAATTTATTAATAATTGTTTAATAATATGATAATCAAGAAAATCTTATATTTTTAGAAAGATGACAATTTGTTCAATAAACCCTTTTCATTTTATCAAATTTGAATAAAAAAAGTTATCAGCACGGAGGGTGAAGTTAGAAGAGGCTGAAACTTGTAAACATGTTAGAATTGAGAGAAAGTCAACTATGACAGTCCCAAGCCTAAATCCAAGGCATTCCCAAAGCATAATGGATATCCATTACTAACGGATATCCATTATTAAAGTAACAGATATTCATTTTGTAGAGCCAAGAATGGATATCCGTTCCTAGGAAATGGATATCCATTCAGACCAAGTGTTCAAACACTTATAGGCTCCATATGGGTTAAATGAGAAGTTTCCAAAAACCTAGAGAATCATCATTAGCCCACTTGCTGGGGTTAAATCTAGACAAGAACTCAAGAGAGCTAGGATAAATAGGATTAGGTGTCAAAATAGAAGCAAGTGGAGGAATATCAACATTATAATTAAACAAAGTGTCATTATAAGCATGAGGGAGTGAATCAATGCCAAAGGAAGGAGAATAATAGGAGGCAAGGTAGAAACAATAGTGATGAAGTCCTCAAGAATGCTAGAAGATGTGGAAGGCTCAAGAGGATTTATAGAAGGATATATATGGTCCACAACATCATCATATATAGTAGGGGATGATGTGGAAGACAATAAGAATGCATAGGTGGTCATACGTTTGGTTTTAGGTGGTTGAAAAGACTGAAGGGAAAACTATGGCAGTGATTCATCTAGTATGGATTTATAATGTGTTATGATACATACAGTATGATTGCTATTGATGACATCACACCTCCCTCACCTATGCATCATATTAGTAATAGTCCATTGTGGTTGGGGAGGGGGTGCCAACCCGACTACCGACTATATATAGTTATAGCCTAAGCTTGGTCTCCCCCAATTATATAGGGCTCGACCTATGGGGATGGGCTCAAGGGCACCTATATAGAGAGAGGGATTCTATCTTGATGATATATATTTTACATGTCATGTTGGTCCTATGTCCATAGATTCATGTGCTTTTAATGAATTACCCTTTTTAATACATGATGATGAGTATAATGATGATATTTTTTCTATATCTCATGTTAAACCTATGGACACGTATAATGTAGATATATATATGCATTACCCTTACCTAAGTGTGATGATGATTCAACTCCATCCATGCCTAATGATATACTTGTTGAATTTAATTACCTATCTATGATTATTAGCCTAGTGATGAGATTTATGCTGATTGTACTTCATCTCTCACTAGTGATAGGCCTATACATGATACACCTTGTTCAACTTCACATGAGGTCATTACCTCCAATGTAATTCATGATGATCCATCTTCTCTATCTTGTGGCTCATGGTCTATTGATGATATTGTTAGTGATGAGCATAGTGATATTTCTTTATCTTCTTATGATGAGGTTAATAACTCTTTGTTACATGATTATGCGATTTATGATGAAAATTCTCTTAATACACATATGCTAGAGTCATTTAGTGGTAATGAAGATGTAAAGATACATGCTATATAATTGATATCTTCAAATTATTCTTCTATACATGATGACTATATTTTGATACAAACATTTAGTGATAACTTAATTTTTACCACTAAGTAATGATTTAATTCATGTCATGTTTCTCATACATCATTTCATGCATTGTCATGTGTTTTCATAGATCACTTTACTATTGGCCCTAGACAATATTTTGCTCATGGTTTTATTTCTTCTCCTTCTAGTGGCCCATTTTAGTAGATCCCATTAACATTTCTATGCATTGATATGATATAAAAAATTAGTAGAGACCCCATTTGGATCCATTCATACTTTCACATGTCATAACTTTAAGCACTTATGGAGTACCTCCTCCTATATTCCATCTTGCACATGATATAGACATACTTAAGGATTAATAAAAACATGAGAATCTTATACAATCTTTACTTGGTATATGTGAGGATAAGGTGGCATTAGCTGATAATATATCTTTGACACCCTCCACCATTGTTACATATGACACGAGGCATACACATGTGATTTTGGGACATGTTGAGAATGATATTTAATCTTATTTGAACTACCTCAATATTGGGATTGACAATCTAGAATGAAATGTTGATACTCATGAACAAAGTGTTCAACCAAAAAATGACACTACTAAAATATTTCACAATCCTTTGGCATATGACATTTTGACTTATCCTTTAGCAAATGTATTTGTGGAGTTACTTAGATTTGATTATCTAGCCACAACTCCATTGTTTCATGGAATAATCACTTGTTTCTTATAGGGATACTATTCCTCCTCTTTACCTAATGTTTGTTGTGTCACCAATAATCTATAAGCACAAAATATGTCATTATTCCTTTCAATCTACATCTTCTTATGGCCATTTTTTGTTACCTCTCTTTCCTTCCTACTCTTACTATTCCATCATTTGATGGGTCTATGTCCATTGTGTGTTGACCAAAACCTCATAGATTTTCTTTTTTATTGGTTCATCCATCTTTTATCCACCTATTTCACATGCTAGTCTTTTATCCTTTCAAGTGACATCATAGACTAGTCAATATCCTCTAATCTAGAATTTCTAGTCCATATACACCTTGGTGAAATTCCTCTTTTTTCTTACACTTGGCCTCTTCCATCCAAGCAACTCTAGTAGTATCACATACCCATACTGAGTATCATGATGCATTCCTTGATATGTATACTGTACATAATATTCTATATGATCCCTATAAAATTTCATAGGTTACACTAGTGCCTTTGCCACTTGAAATCTCTAGTGTGCCATCAACACCCTTGGCAATATCTCCAATAGTCATCTAGAATGGTGTTCTTCTTCTAGATCCATCCTCTAGATTTTTAGTTCGCACCAAGCTACTACCATAATATGCATGTTCACTCCTTAATTTATATATTAACCATGGCACAAGAACTCAGTATCTTCACTCGAGATGACACCCTATGACAACTCATGTAACTTCTCTCTCTCTCTCTCTCTCTATATATATATATATATATATATATATATATATATATATATATATATATATATATATATATATCCCCCTCTATCTATTACTCTACTCCCTCTCTCTCCTCCATCAACACCCTTGGCAATGTCTCCAATAGTCATTTGGAATGGTGTTCTTCTTCTAGATCCATCCTCTAGATTTTTAGTTCACACCAAGCTACTACCATAATATGCATGTTCACTCCTCAATTTATATGTTAACCATGGCACAAGAACTTAGTATCTTCACTCGAGATGACACCCTATGACAACTCATGTAACCTCTCTCTCTCTCAATATATATATATAGAGAGAGAGAGAGGAGAGTGATAGATAGAGGGGGATATATATATATCCCCCTCTATCTATCACTCACCTCCCTCTCTCTATCTATATCTATCACCATCTCTCTATCTCCCCCTCTCTATATATCTATCTACTCTCTCTCTGTCTCTAAATTTTTTGTTTTTGTTAAGCAGCTTAAAATATGAGTGCATTATAATGTTCTTGTGTAATGGATTTGTAGTGACTGATTCTTATGCTCATCACTACCAAACCATAACGTGATGGTGCAGGAGCACCAAGATAGCTATGTTTTGCTTTGATATTCAAGGTTGTTTTGTTTTTCAATAAGGTCCTAGAGACCATTCTTCTGCTGTAAGGAGACTATATGCCATTGTAAAGGACTATGTCTCAATGACTATAAAACTACTGTCATGTTGTAAGTCCTAAGTGGACAGTCATATGTCTTTTCCTGTTTGTAAGCCTATAAAGGAAGCTCAAGGTGCCTAATAACTTGTTCAAGGCCCAATCATGTTATAGAAGTGTTTGAAGACTCCCAAACATCGATGGTTACACAAACAAACAAAAAGGTAGTTGACACTTACAAACTGTCCAAAGACAGTTCAGGAAGTTTGAATAGTTTGGCATAGTTTTGGCTTCCTTCCATCGACCAAAACCACTTCATGGAGAAGTTTCAAGGTATATACAAATATATATATCCTTGACAAAGATCATTGTAATAGAGAAGAAGTTTAGAAGACAATACAAATCAGTTCTGCTGCTCTTTTAACTGTTTTCTGCAATTTCTATAGTAACAGTCCGTACTAATCAATTGTACGGCACTGTCAAGAAGCATATGATGTTTGGCAACTATGTAGGATGAAGTGATTATCCTTCAGAACTAGTTTGATGTTATAATATTAAGGAGAGACTGATCTACAATCATTTACTTTAAGACTATTTCCTAAATTTTCTGATTTCATAAAAGAAAAAGTGTTGCAACAGTCCGTACCATTTGACTGTACGACATTATTATGACTGCCAAATAGTTTGGAAGTAAAGTATAAGGGAATATCCATCACCAAAGACTAATTGGAGGACATGAAGTTAGAAAGTATGCAAGTTGGGAGTGTTTGAAACAAAACTGTTTTTCCTAAAATTTCTGAATTTTCTGTAGGAGAACACCTTTTCAGGCCGTACACAGCAAGGTACTGAGTTGTTGGTATTTTTTCCTATGTCTTGATTGGGTAATACATTGAAGTATCTTGCATTTGAACATAGGTTAGAGATTTGAAGTTGCAATACAAGGGAGTTATAAGGATTTATTTAAAAACAGTCCATAGAACTCTAAATAAGGGCTTTTGCATACAATCATGAAAAACTGACCATCCCACAGTCTTCCAAGCCATAAGACCTATGGGATGGGTGTGTTCAATTATGTTTTAGATGTTTTGATTGATTTCAGGGGTGGTGGAGTTGGTTTGACAAAGATTTGTTGAGTAGGCTTAATAAAACCATGTATTAAGCTATTAAAGAAGCTTGTGAGACAACCATAGTAAGGAATTTGGGAACAGTCAGTTCTAACAGCAAATGGATGATGGATTCCATGGTTTTGGGATGCCATTGACATGTCTGGGTGGTCAAGAAAGTTTCAAGTTGCCATTTGTGGGTACTTGCTTCACAAACTAGGCCTAATTAAGGCATAAAACCACTAGGAGGGTATTGGTTGAGACACATTTTCAAAAACAACCCAACCCCATTTTGAAGTATGTTGTGGGGAGGCATAATGGGTATCTAATACATGCCTAAGATTTGAATTTGGGTGTTTATACAGAAAGTTATTAGGTCTGTTGTCTTTTTGAAGAGTTACGAGTCATTTTGGGTGGTTTGTGAAGGAAGTACCAACCCGAAGTCCAATCTACCTTGGCCAATGGATGGAATGGGTCCCCTGACATCCCAAACCAACATATCCATGATGATACTGGAGTTCCCTTCTGTTGTTCCCACTTTTGCATAAAGATCTCTATTTTTGGGCTCATTGGTGTAGCCGAATCTTGCCGAATTTCTCCTTCTTCTTGTATCCAATTTGCCTCTACATCATGTGATCACATTGTTTGTAATACAAATCAAAAAAATATTTTTTTGCCACCTTTTATCCCCAATTTCCATGCACTTACCCACATAATAAATGCATCTAGAGAAACTAGGAATCTCAAAGGAAATTTTAGTTCTTAATTTTTTCCATGTGCTTGTCCTCAATTTATATTTTAAACCCCTATAGAAGATAAGGGTGTGTGAAGCACACATGATACCAGGCTAGAGATACTATTCATTCATCATGATTTCATGTAGTTTTATTTTTTGATTTTTCCCTATCATCAAATGGGAATCCATTGATGCATGTGAGATATATGATGTGTTGTATGGGACATCCAATTGTATGATAAACTAAAAATGCAATTTGTTGTAAGATATACTCCTTTGTATCACTGATGAGAATAGGTTTTTGTGTACAATACTCCTTGTAACATAGAAGAAAACTATCATTTGTTGTATAATATCTTCCCTCTGGTAGGAAGAAAGGCCAAGTAATCTCATTGGAGAAAAGGATCATTATAAAAACATTGTACATTGTCTATTTAAAATTGTATTTTTCATGCATGGTATCTATAATTGCACTATTACTTTTGTTTCAACATTTAATCTAGGAGAGAGAAAGAAAGGGACAAAATAAATATACTTAGAAAAGATGATAAGAGATTTATTTGTGTAAAATTACTACTTATCTAAGGTTCATGACATTTATTAGATTATAGTTTTTTTCCTGTAAAAAATATACATGACTAGCTCAAATTATATTAAATACATTTTTTCTAGATCACCAAGAGATATTGTCAAGCTTAAGGTGCTTCTATAATAATGCTCAACATAAGTAGTTATTTAATTACCTTTATTTAATATGATGTATTCGGATGTAATATATATTCATTTTTTTAGTGTGTTAATTGGAAAGGCTCTTTGAAATTAGTTTCTTGTTTTGGTTATGGTAATAATTTGATCTATTTTCTAGTTTTTTTAACTATTAAAATATAGTGTAAAGTAACACTTTTTCCTATGCACCACTTCTAATAGAAATAGGTTTTAAAAAAGTGTTAGCTCCAATGCATGTGATAAATGTTTAGAATGACATTGTTACAACCTTTTTCTCCCTCCCAACTCCCATAATAGAATGCCTCAAGGTAATAAGATCTTGCTTTTAATAGAATTCTTCTTAACTTGAAATTTATATGTAGTACTCTTTTTATCTTTTAAATTTTATATATGTTAGTTCATCTAATTTTAAAATTTTATAAAATTATTATGTTGTGTTTGAATTCTATAATAATATCAAAGATTCCAATATCCTTTAAAATAACCCTCTAAATACCCATTATTAAATTGCCAATGACAATTCTATTAGCATGCAGTCATGTGTTAATACAACTTTTGGGATTATGAATAGAGTTGCATGTGGCATAACATGTGTAACAATATTTAAGATAAATCCAAATTCATTTCCCAAATTTTTCCATTAGTTTCTATGCTTCTTTTCTCATGAAGACCATGGTCTGTAAGAGTTGTTAATGTTGAACACAAGGAATACTGAGAGGGGGGGGTGAATCACTATTCTATAAAACCATTTCTTCACAAGTTCTTTGATCCATTTACCAAATTCAATAACATGAAAGCAAAGTAAACATAAGAAAAGAAACCACAGAGTCATAACACATAGACACCATGATTTTTACTTGGAAAACCCAAAAAGGGATAAACCACGGTGAGTGTTAGCTCACAATATATTATAATATCAAAACCAGATTACAAAGAGGCTCACTATCTTAGGGCTCACTGCCCAAGGACTCACTATCCAAAGAAGTGCTCACTACAATAAGCTCACTGCCATAGAGAAAAGAAGATAGAGAAAGGATGGTTCATTGCCAAGAAAGAACTGTTATAGATGCATCTACAGAATGCTGGAATATAGTTCCATTGATAGCTCAATATATAGATTCAAAGGACTTCATCATGACTGCTCTGTTTCTCTACTCTGTTCACATATGTTCTATTCTTCAGTCTTCTGAACCCTTACTACACTTTTCAAATCACAAGAATCACATACACATCAACTTTGCAACACATTTGTATCATATTCACACTCCAACATCAAAATCTATCGAGTCTATATATCCACAACAAGATTTAACTCAAAACTAGGTCGGCATGTCAAGTATGAAACATGTACACAAAAGTTATACTTTGTCAGCTTGATCTTTTCACAAACAACTATGCGAACCTCTACAATCCTTCAAGAACCTTCATATAGGTGTGGACCTATTATAGAAACACTTAGGATGATTATCTAAACAAAATACCTTTATCACACATCGATCCAACTGTGTGTCAACCTCATCCTTAAGTATACACTCAACCATCATATCTATCATATCACAACTCCTAATGTGGAATACTCAAGACTCTAAAATTCATACCAAAAATTCAATATGCATCACCAATCATACCTTCATAACCGCAAGTCATAATATTCTTGTGTGGCAAGATGCAGATCTCAGAATTATTGACTTTGTCTTTGTGAAACACTGTCAAACTGAATGTCAATACTTGGAAGCTTGTAGATAATCTTTTGGTAGAATTCAAACTCTGTAAATATGGAATTAGATACTTCTCATATGTGTTTACAACACCTCCAAACCACAACTTGAAACAACCAATACCAGAGGAATGCGGAATGAAATCCACAGGTAATCTGTACTATTTATAACTGAACTCTGCTTACCCAGACCTAGGCAATTCACAATATGGCTTCCGAAGATTGTCAAGACATGAAACTTGGAGTATAACATTGTCTAATGACTATGTGCAACATACCAAAACCACATATCAGAATCTTCATCTATGGAGGAGTACCAACTAGATTCCTGTCACCAACTCAGTAAGGTGCCAACACTTAGTCAATTTGACTATTATTCTTTTTGGACCAAAAATGTTGTGCATAACTTGTCTCAAGACCTATCTCCAGTCATATCTAATTGTTTCCATCAATGACAACAACTTATCACACTCATACCAGTAGTGTCTCTTGGCCATGTTGCGAACAATCTCCCCCTTTGGCATTGATGGCAACACTTAGTGAAAAATGTTCATATTGCTCCCCCTTACTATGTACACCCTGTTTGTCTTCTCCCCCTTAGATATTTAGCTATTTTTCACTGGTTCTTCTTCTCCCTCTTTGACATCAATGGAAAAGGTGTATGTACAAGTGACAAAATTGTATCAAAATTTCAAAACTGTTATACTTGGCCACATATGTACAAGTGCAATCACATCACTTACTAGGCAGTGGGAAGGATGTCTTTATATATTCTCTTCAACTGCACTACATCACCATCCCATTTGGTTTTTGTATGCTTCAAAATTTGCATAATGCCCATTAATTTGGGACACCATTTCCTCAGCTTTATCCATAGTGGTAGGGATCTTAGTTACTTTCCTTGTTCTATTTGCATCTGCTACTATCCTTGTCATACTTGCAATGTTGATGCTTATGATTCCCTTAATTGCCTCATTCTATTCTTTATGTTTTCTCTCCGATTTAGCAACTTATTTATAGTAGAATGAATGGTTTATGCCTCTGCTCTTTGGTTTCCAAGGGTATCAGTTACCAGATCATAATTTTTAGAGATTTTCATTAATTGAGCTTTCCACCCATCTATTTTATCCTTTAAATCTCTTGTGGTCTCAGGCCAAGATAGATAAAATTTATAAACTCACTAGCCTCTTTGGTTTCTAGTTCTACATACTGTATGCATTGATCTAACAACACTTTATCTTTTGAGCACTTGTCCTTCAGATCAGTTAATCTTGTATCATCAAACTCTATTCTAATCTTTTTATCAGTAGCTTTTTCAAAAGACTCAAAATGTGTACTTACAGAGTTTATTAGCCTTTTGAGTTGATCAGTGGGGGTTAGAGATGTATCCTTCTACAGTCCAGGCATCAACTTTTCTAAGACACTTTATGCCTCACCAATGAGCTCATTGTCTTGGATATGGGACTTCAAAATTTCTTCCTGAGCCTTAGCTTGGAAAATTGTTCCTAATTTTAGCTTCTGCAGAGGTGACATTGAAGCTAAGTTGATTGGCCCTTGCATCAACTCAGGTGTATCCAAAAACTGAGCTTCTTGCTGCTTCTCCAAAAATTATTTGACTGAATCGATAGAATCTTGAGTGGAAGTAGGAGTGTCTCTTACCATGTCATGAGACACTTCTTCTTCTTTAGTCTACTCTAGAGGTGTTTAGTCAATAAGTTCTTTCTCATTGGTTTTGTATTCCGGTAGACGACTATCCTTAGCTTTTCTGTCATTCTGATTCCCTTGGTCAACAGTTTCATTTGGCTCTAGAGGGGCTTCAGTATTTTCAGGAGCTTTGTTCTCTTCTTGCTCCCCCATCTCTTCAGCTATCCTTGAGCTTACCAGAGGAGTTGTCTTTTTTTGGTTCAAGCCTTGATCTGAGCTAACTTCCAGTAGAGAGGTATCATCACCAACATTTGGTTCTTCCTTGTCATAAATTGTTGGGATATTGAGCTCTCTTAAGACATTGAGAGTTACTTTTTCTATGTCCTTCACCACTTTCTCTATGTCTCCAGACATCAAAATTATGGTCCTTGTTTTAATGTCAAACATTTTTCTAAGTATCTTGGTGACTTTTGTTTTCTCCTCAGTAGTTATATCCAGACACAACTCTATCAATGCATGTTCTCTTAACTCTAAGTCTTTTTCCATTGCTGCCTCTTTTCTATAAGACATTATGCTGGCCAAACTATCTAGCAAATCTGTAATCACCTCAATGAGAGCCTTATTGAACATTCCCAAAAATCTGATCACTACAATTCCAATGATGTTTTGTCTGCATCATTGTAGTCATCATATGGTTGTGCTATTGGCTTAAGATTACCATGAGGTGACATAGCATTCAAGGTATCCTCCAAGGTTATTGTGTCCTCTGCTTCCTTGGACTCTATTTGCCTTGGCTTTTTCTTGCTTTTACCCTTACCAGAGGGCTTCTCCTATTTACTCTTGAAGACTTTACTGGCCTTAGTCTTCATTTTCTTTACTTCTTCATTTGATTTAGTCTCCACTTCATCAACTCCAACACTCACATACATTCTTTTGCCTTTGGTTTTCTTCTTTTTGTGCTTTGATTCAGTGGGTATCTTTGAAGGTGCTTCCACATTCACTAAAGAAGTGGGACTGGAGGACTTGGATGTTGTTTTGGTAGAGGTTGAACCTCTTGTTGTCCTCTTAGGTATTGCAGGCTTCTCTAATTCTTTCTCAAGCTTTTCCGGAGCCTTCTCTAGTTCATCTTGCTTCTTTTCTCTAGCTACCCTTGCAGCTTCTACCTTGGCTCTGGCCTCTGAAATTTGTTCTTTAGTGAACCCTTGGCTTTGGGCATTTTCCTAGCCTTCTTTACAAATTCAGGCTTTCTTAATTCAACATGTACTTTGACTGAGATTTCTTCATATGTTCCAAACCTTTCCTCAGTGGTATCTCTGGGTTTGCTCAACATGAGGTCAATAGAGCCAATTAATACCTCTTCAATTACTTCATATCCCAAAGGAGGGACCCATATTGTTCTTGGATCAATAGCTACCATTATGCACTGGTCCTTATTTACAATAAAACATATATCATTTTTGTATTTCTCCACTATTGTTTTAGGTATTCTTTCCCTGGATTGCATGGCCTTCTGAAAATTCTTGAAGTAGCCCTGTAGGGATTCATTTTGTGCATTATTACTACCTAAATTGTTTAAATGATTTCTAATTTGAATAGAAATATGTTTGTTGTCAAACCAGATCAATTTTTCATTCTAGGTAGCTCTTTCATGAAATAGAAGAATAGGCAGATGATTAACGTACCATATTTGAAGGGATATTTAGACTCTTTGGTTTTCTTTAGATTTTCCATCAGCTGTTACTAGAGAAGCTCATAGAGATCATAGTCAACATTCTTCTTAACCATCTCATATGCAGTGTGGATGGTAGTATTGAAGACAGAGTTCTCCCAGTTGTAAAATATATCTTATATCCGACCACCATTGATGCAAATCTTACTACATAATATTCAATAGAGTTAACTGTCAATGCCCTTTTGTCAAATTAAGCACCAGTTTCCTCCATTACAGTGCTATTCTTTACAGCCTTCAGCACTAGCACCTTTCCAGTGGAGTTTAGTCCTGTCACTGCCCTTATTGCTTCCTTTGTGATCATGCAGGGTTCATCAAGACACATAAATTCATCGTGAATTCTGCTGAGCACATATCGGACCCATTCGTCCTCTACAAATGTTGGGAAATCTATATACTGAATGAATTTCTTCTCCTCCAACCCCTTATATTCTTCCTTCAGATCAAAATCATCACCACTTAGATGTTTTAGATACAAATCTATAAGTTGGTTGCATTCATGTTCTTCTAAGGCAACATGAATGTATGCCCTAATGTCTTCCTCATGCATTACACCATACAGTACTTCTAAAAATGCACCACTAGGGTCAACTTCCATTGATTTGAATGGGTGTTTCTTGAATTTTGATCGAGGCCATTCTTTGATATCTATTACTTGTGGGGTCAACATGATTCTGCAATAATTTAATCAATTTCCACATAAGGGTTTCAACTGTAAATACCTCTTTTCACTGGATTAGGGTTTCTTCACTTGGAGTCACTGGAAATCACTGGAGTTGCTTAGGGTTTCACTTATGATCTCTTTTGACACTTGGAAACTTGAATACAAAGTGATAATTCCATTAGATGCGAGCCTTTTAACCTTTCTTTACCAAAACCTAACCATCATAAATGCTAATTTTCAAAAAGTTGTCAAACACTTCACTGGTAACCAGAGAGATCAAGATTGCTCCGCAATGCACCACATTAGATCTTTATCTACCGGTAACTTCTTCAACAGATTCGTTAAATAGCTTATTAACTCATATCTTTGTGCTAGATCTCAGCACCAACTATTTGGTTAGGGGATTAAGATTTTCCATTAAAGCTCCCCCTGAGCCAAAGCTCCCAATTTACTTCCCGGAGGAAGTATCTGCACCAAAGGCTAGTGCGGATTCATCCTTGACCTCATTTACATCCTTCTTAATCCAGACTTTACTCATTTCCTTCTTTATTTCTATCGGATCAAGCTTATTTTTTCCTTAATCTTCCCTTTGCTCTGTTTTCCTCTTTTTTGTAGGATTACTTCTTTTCACATTCTTGCTTCTGTAGAATTTTGTAATGTGTCCAGGTTTATTGCAATTATAGCAAACAACATTCCTCTATCCTTGGTTCCTTCCATTGATTGGATTAATTCTTGATCTGCATTGGTTAGCCATATGTCCAACTCTATTGCATGTAAAGCATTTTCCATTGAAAGATGAAGAATTCCTTCCATTGTTGAAACCATTCCTTGTCAGACTTCTACATTCATTTGCTTAATGACCAATTCTTTTGTAATTGAAACACTAACTAGAGAATGATGGAGCATTTTAATTCATTCTTCTCCTACACTAAGTAGCCTTATGACCAAACTTATTGCAATTAAAATAATAGCCATTGAAAGGTGGGTACCTTTGAGCATTTGGTTGCCTGACCGAAGGTCTTCTAGGTCTATTTCTCTGATTCCGGACCTGGTTACCTTTATCTCTCTTCATCTCAATGTTGACTTGTCCTGATTTAGAACTTTCTCCTCTTTCAAATCCCAAGCCTTTCTTATCATCTGGATTTTTCTGAATGTCAATCAACTCATCAAGCTTTGCAGAGCTTATTTTCAACTTTTCTTTGTAACTATTAGCTATTTCCAGATCATGTTTTAAAATCACAACATCTTTTGCCAACTTTTCACATTCCTCAGACTTGCCTTTCACAATTTGATTTAAATACTCCTCAACCTTTTCTTTCTCTTCAATCAGCATTGATAAACTATCATTTGCTAGTTTTAATTGTTCACTTAGCTCTTTGCTCCTTTCCTTAGATTTCTTAACTTTCTCCCTTAGCTTCAGGATGCATTCATCAACTTCCTTAACATTCTACTTCAAATCCCAAATGTTTGCTTCATACCTATCAAGATCTTCAAGAGCAAATTTTAGTTCTTCATTGTTGACATATGTGTAATCATCAATTGTAATACTACCTGGATGAATTGCTTCTGGAGGAGTAGGATATCTTCTAGCTGCCATGTGTTCACTTTCCCATATCTTCCTCAAGTTGTTACACTTTTTCCAAGGAACCTTGCTCTGATACCAATTGTTGAACACAAGGAATATTGAGAGGGGGGTGAATCAGTATTCTATAAAACCATTTCTTTACAAGTTCTTTGATCCATTTACCAAATTCAATAACATGAAAGCATAGTAAACATAAAAAAAGCAACCACGGAGTCATAACACATAGACAACAGGATTTTTACGTGGAAAACGCAAAAAGGGAAAAACTATAGTGAGTTTTAGCTCACAATATATTATAATATCAAAACTGGATTACAAAAAGGCTCACTGCCTTAGGGCTCACTACCCAAGGACTCACTGTCCAAAGAAGTTCTCACTGCAATAGGCTCACTTCCATAGAGAAAAGAAGATAGAGAAAGGATGGCTCACTGTGAAGAAAGAAGTGTTACAAATGCATCTATAGAATGCTAGAATATAGTTCCATTGATAGCTCAATATACAGATTCAAAGGACTTCATCATGACTGCTCTGTTTCTCTACTCTATTCACATATGTTTTGTTCTTCAGTCTTTTGAACCCTTACTACACTTTTTGGATCACAAGAATCACATACACAACAACTTCGCAACACATTCATATCATATTCACACTCCAACATTGAAATCTATCAAGTATATATATCTGCAACAAGATTTAACTCAAAACTAGGTCGGCATGCCAAGTATGAAACGTGTAGACAAAAGTTATACTTTGTTAGCTTGATCTTTTACACAAACAACAATGTGAACCTCTACAATCCTTCAAGAACCTTCATATAGGTGTGGACCTATTATAGAACCACTCAGGATGATGATCTAAATAAAATACCTTTACCACCCATCGATCCAACTATGTGTCAGCCTCATCCTTAAGTATACACTCAACCATCATATCTATCATATCATAACTCCCAATGTGGAATACTCAAGACTCTAAAATTCATACCAAAAATTTAATATGCATCACCAATCATACCTTCATAACCGCAGGTCATAATATTCTTGTGTGGCAACATGCGGATCTTAGAACTATTGACTATGTCTTTGTGAAACACTGTCAAACTAAATGTCGATACTTGGAAGCTTGTAGATGATCTTCTGGTAGATTTTAGGCTATGTAAATCTAGAATTAGATACTTCTCATATGTGTTTACAACACCTCCAAACCACAACTCGAAACAACCAATACCAGAGGAATGCAAACTAAAATACATAGGTGATTTGCACTATTTATAACTGAACTCTGCTTGCCCAGACTTAGGCAGTTCACAGTATGGCTTCCAGAGATTGTCAAGACATGAAACTTGGAGTATAACATTGTCTAATGACTGTGTACAACATACCAGAACCGCATACCAGAATCTTCATCTGCGAAGGAGTACCAACTGGATTCCTATCACCAACTCAGTAAGGTGCCAACACTTAGTCAATTTGACTAAGTTATTCTTTCCGAACCAAAAATGTTGCGCATAACTTGTCTCAAGACCTATCCCCAATCATATCTAATTATTGCCATCAATGACAACATCTTATCACACTCATACCAGGAGTGTCTCTTGACCATGTTGCCAACAATTAACAAATGTGTTTATTGGTATTCACAACTATTGGGTAAGTGTTGTATACTTTGCATGTTTTATAGTTAAGAGGGATAATCTCATCTAGTGTCCTAGATTGGAAGCAATTTTTTTATGCATTTTTCAAAAAAAAAGGTGCTATTTTGGGTTCTTCTATTTTTTGCCTATGTTTTAAAGTACTTATGATAATCTTTTGAATGGTTTCATGCAATGTGTAAAACTACTTTCAATGTTCCTACTAATATCCACACATGCTTAAGGGTGAAGAAATAGTTTTCTTATTATATTAGAGAATGGTTTGAGTTTTATACAAAAGTGAGGATTTTACTATGCTGAGTTTTCTATTTGAAAGGGTTTCCCTAGGTAAAATATTGTGTATTATGTGTTTTCTTTAAATTATTTTCTTAAGATTATGTATGCATTGTTTTTATTAGACAAGTTTATTAATCTTATTTTTCTTACAACATGGGTCGCATGGATTTTCCTTGATAATCATTTAGTAAATATTTTTGCAACCATCATTAAAGAAATACTTTATTTAAAAATGATATTTTATACCATTATGCGTTGATTTTCCATATCTTTTGCAATATGTATTGTAGCTTTCATTATAACACTATAACTTCACACACTAGTTTCTAAAAATCTGGACCTCAAAATAAACATGGCTTGGATGTTGGATTTACATGAGATTTTTCTAGGCATTGGTGGCATGCATCTTGGAGGAAATGTCTAGCAAGACTTTGTTCAAGGCATTGTGCTCAGGATTGCTTTGTTCTTGGGCACATCAATAAGATTTTATCCAAGATATGTCTATATGTATATTATAAGTGTGTATTCTAAAAGTAGTTCTAGCATGTTTTGGTTGTATGTTTTGTTCAATTTGCAAATGTGAAAATGTTTCTTCACTTTGCAATTGAATAATGCTTGAACATTGATGATTTTATGCCTTAAGTATTTCTCTTCGTGTTCTAGTACATGGTGATAATGAAGTGTCAAAGATGGGATAGCAAAGATATAAACATCAACTACGAAGAAAGAGATAGGAATGGTTATAGGGCTGGTATGCTAAACAAGGGGATGAAACATGAGCTATGTTATAGATCTCTTTCTTTCTTTCTTGGAGGATGCATACATCTAAAATGAGTGGGATTGAGTAGTTGGTTGTGTAGCAGGAAAGGAAAATAAGTTTGTGGAGATGGATGGTAAATATTTAAATAAGTTTGTATCCTATAATAATTGCATTCTTTGAAACACTAAACACAAACACATCCCTTTCACCCATAGTATCAAAGACATAGTAGCTAGAGTTTATTATCCCATATTTGGAAAGAAGACACCACATTTATAAAGGGCCATGTCACAAATTTCTAACCAACTCAATGTAGTTTGTACAATTATTTTCTAGAAATCTAGATTAGGTTCCCATGACAAAGCCCTAAATAGATATTTCCTCATATCCAAAATCCTCTATTTACAACTTTTATGCAGTTTAGAACATTAAATCTAAATATAAATTTGTAGGATTTTTGTGCTCGATTCTTGAAGGTTGAAGATAGAAACTAAATTTTTAATGACTATATTTTTGTGCTTGGTTGTTTAAGGTTGAAGATAGAAAATATTTTTTATGACTATGTAGGCTAATAAATGTAATAACATAAATACCACAACATAACACATTCTAATTACATAGAATAGTGGATTTTGATAATAAACAAGCATTAAACTTTCAAATACATTCAAGAAGTGATGATACATTTAGCAATGTTTATGCCACAAAAAATACAGCTCTATGAATTCAAACAATGTGTATAGCACAAAAAATACAACTTTATGATTTATTTTAATGTTTAAGAATAATGCATTTTAAAAACTAGTGAAATTGTCTAACAATGCCACCAAAATGCTAATAGACACAAATATCTATCACCTTGTCCACCCAGTATACATGTAATGGATTTACAAAAAACTATAAATATTTGTCTTCTATGAGTGCTTTATTTATGGAGTTATTCATAGATATTTTAGCCTAATTTACACTTACCACTCACATATTTATGTATGAAGGTTTGAGTAAATTTGATTTAAGAATATTCTACTTGTGCATGACTACTCTATTAGAAAACATAGATTTTGTTGCAAGTATGTGCTAATTGGTGTTGTCATGGATGTCAACATGTTTGTGTTGTCATTGGTGTCAATTGTATCTTCTGATGTTGTTGTTGGTTGATTGAGTTATTGTGTTAAGATGATCTAAATAGATTATAGAAGTGCTGATGATGTTAGTATATTGTTCTTTTTGCTGGGTTTCCAAGTGCTTTTGGGAAAATTTGATAAATACTGAAGACAATGTTGTGAAGAAGTATTCTGGCTTACAGGACACTGTTTGAGTTTTTGCTCCACATTTCTTCTGTGTTGAATACTGGAGTGTGAGGTTTGGATATGTTTTAGCGAAGTGGTTGAATATGTTAAATCTAGAATTTGGTGCTCTGAAACACTGTGGTTTGAGAGTTATGTTCACCAGTTTGAAGACTGTGCCTGGTAGTGTCTGTAGTGTGACTAGGAGAAAGTATTTTGCTCTACATTTCTCTGTAGTTTGGTTTTTACTCTTGTCGTTCTGGTTGAGTGTTCATAAGGTCCATATCTATGTTATATCCAAAGGACTTATGATGTGGTGCTCCAAAAAGTAGTTTTCTTGAATAGCAGAGCTTGGTAGTATTGGTTGTGAGTAGTCTGTGAACTGTCTTCAAATGAGATTTGTTGTAGCTGGATTTGTTTGCTCCCAGGTGATTTCATATTTTTCGTGGATACTTCCAGATCATGTTAAAGGCTTTTGCTTGGTCCACAAGTTATGGTGGTGTTCTTGGAAGCGTGTGCCTAAGTGTTCTTGGTGTTTACACAAGTTTAGCCGACTTGGGTGTTAACACTAATTGTGGATGTGCTTCGTGGATTGTGGAAGAGTGTAAAGATGTGCTTAGGTTTGAGCTAAGTTGTGAAGTGGTCTACCTTCATTCCTTTTCTCCATGGGAATGTTTAGGTCCAGACCTAATTTGAATTTTGTATGTTTACAGACCTTGGAGATTGTTTCAAGGGTTGTAGTGTGTGTTGCCGATCTTGGTGAATGTTTCAAGGTTGATGTTGATATAAATAAGTGTAAAGGATCTATGTGTATGTATGTATGTGTGAGGATTGTGGTGCTTATGTTGTGAATTTGAATCAGAGGCAGTATGGACTGTCATGTGCTAGATGACTAATGCAGTAAGCAGAAGTTATCTACAATTTTTAGAGAGGTTGCGAAGGTGATGTTTGTTGTGCTTCATTGGAACTGAACTCAGGCATATGGTAGATGCTATTATATCAGTTCATGGTAGTGAGGCTTCTCTTCTTCTCTTCTATCTTTCTTAGTGGGCCCAGTGATTTCACTTGGACAGTGAGTCCTTGGGGTAGTGAGCCCTTAGGGTGGTTAACCCTCTAGGTAGTGAGCCCTATTACAGTGAGCATTCTTTTGGGTAGTGAGCCTCTTGTAATTTGTTATTGATCCTACTTTATATTGTGAGCTAATCCTCACCATGGTTTTTCCCTTTTAGGTTTTTCCACGTAAAAATCTGGTGTTCTCTTGTGCATGGTGTTGACGTGTTTATGTTTATGTTATTTGTTTTTCATGTTTAATCATCATAATAGATTAAAGGTTTAAGTGAATTGATGTGGATGTGATTATGTTTGTGAGGGTTTGAAATTTTTGATACAACTGATTCACTCTCCTCTCTCAGTTGTCTTGTGCATTCAACAGATTTTTCCATGTCTTGTAACACTATACCTTGAAAAAAGTGATGTTGATTCAATTACACCACATTGTCCCTATGATGAACATTAAATTTATAGATAACATTACAAAACAATTGGAAGTCAATTTACAATTGTGTCAAGTTTAGTTGTGGATTAGAGAGAAAAACACAAAAAAATCTAAACGATCTATAATGTCATTTCTAAATGATGAATTAAAGAAATGATTTTAATTACAACTAAACTTGAATTTGAAATTCCCACCTATAAAATGAAAAACACACATACACAAAAAAAAGACTTAACTATCACCTTCATGATATTAATGTGGAAAAATATATATTTTCAAAATAAAATTATAAATTAGTCTTTCTAAGGCTAATATTTATCCTTTGAAATCATCATCAATATTAATAAATTAAAATACTTTCAAAGTTGTTTTTTTCTTATAATATCATCAAAAATCTCTTGAATTATCAATTTGAAAACTAATCATAACACTAAAAAATGAAAACTAATCATAACACTCAAAAGATAATATGAAATGACAAATAAACATAAATATAAATAACTAAACTACAAATATTTGCACCTATCATAGTTAGACCTTTCGACCATTTGAAGCACCTAAACATTTTAGGTGTCTGCAACATATTTAATGAACATAACACCTATTTATTTTGACCGTGTTAGCAACATTAATCTTTGAAATTGCCTAAAAAGGTTCAAATAGCTGTTGTACAATCCAATCTATAGCTTACATTGTCCGCTTATTATTTTATCGAGCCCTAGGAGGACCAGTACCTACACTATTCACTAAATACTTGGCACTTGAGAGTTCTTTGACATCTACAGCTGCAATTTGAACAAGTGGAATCAGAGCTTGTCATTCCAATATTTGTAACACCTGTTTCATGTCAGTCCTAAACTCTAGTTGAGGATGGAAACACAGAACTCCCAACTTTAGCACCCTCTCCATCTCTTCACCACTATATTCTCCCCCAAGCTTTCTATCCACCGCATCCATTAACCTATCCTCCACATATAGCTGCCTCACCCACTCTACCAAGATTTGTTTCTTAGTTTCAGCAAATTCTTTGAAAGGTCATCTTCCAGAAGCAACCTCCAGCAACACTATACCGAAGCTGAATATGTCTGTGCTCATGGTGACTTTTCTTGTGCTCATGCTTTCTAGTGCCATGTAACCCAAGGTCCCTACCACATAAGTCATTTGGGGCTTCCGAGTGTGGTCATACAAACAGGCAAGCCCAAAATCTCCCAACTTTGCATTAAATTGTGAGTCAAGTAAGATATTTGAAGACTTTAAGTCTCTATGCACAACTATCCATTCCCATTCTTGGTGGAGATACAACAAGCTAGCAACCACTCCCTTGAGAATTCTATACCTCTGCGACCATCCAAGAACTGTCTTTGGGTTGCCGAATATGAATCGATCCAGGCTCCTGTTTGGCATGTAATCATAAACAACAAAGAGCTGACTCTTGTTCCGACACCATCCTCGAAGTTGAACCAAATTTCTGTGTTGTAGACACCCCAGGCCTGAAATCTCGGTAACAAAATCCTTCATTCGTTGGTGGAGATCTATGGTCAAACATTTTATGGCAACTTCAAGTCATGTGCTAGGTAGAACTCCCCTGTAAACTTTCCCAAAACCTCCGCTACCTAACCATCTTTCATCACTGAAGCCATGTGTGGTTCTCAATTCTTGATAGGGAATTCTGTGGGGCCAAAACTCCACCTCCCATTCTTTCGCAATCTCTCTTTGCTTGCCCTTTTTCAACCAGTACCATGCAACCAGAGTAGCCAAAACAACTAAAATAAGTGAACCTATAGGAAAATTAACTAAGGGAGAGGGGCCAGTAGCTCCACACCCTAACTTCGTGCACGTCAAGCACATAGCTAGACATATCGAATTTCAACAATTTTTTTTTGGTTTTTCCATATGCGAGTGAAGAGCTTAAAGCTATTCGTTCAGCTTCTGGGCACTTATACATTTCCCTATAGGATGCATTATGTGCACATGGGTTGAAAAATGGTCATTTCAACATGTCACCTCATACATGTGCACTGATGTGTTAGTAACCACTCGCCATGGCCCCCAAAAAAATTCACGCCTTCACTATAAAGGCAACACACTTGATCACTTTTATAGTTAGAGTAGGTTAAAAATATGTTTATTAACACCCCACCATAAATCACGTTGGTGGGGCCTTCAAACTTACCCGCCCCCTTCCTAAACATCCCCACACCCATCGTAAGTCTCCTTACATCTTTAAAGATTACTCAAACATAGATTTATGGGACAACATGCATGGTAACGTGTTTGCTTAGGCACAGATGAAAAACAACATTAAATCCATTCAATGTTCGTTCGGGTCCAAATACATATTCCACTTTCCACCGAAAAGTTAATCATTTTACCGAGTGCTTTCCCTGTTCTCCATGGTGTGATGGAAAGGTGAGGGTTTGACCATGTCCACCAGTTGTCGCTCTCCATGCATATCTATCTCCATGTAGGTAACGAGTTAACATCATTTCTCCATGTGATTTCAGCTTTTCTTTCACTCCATTGTTTTGGTTTCATACGACAGTGTTTATACAATCATTATACAGTTGTTTAGCTTCATTTTTCTCTCATGCTACCCATGATTTGGGTACTGCTATGTAATTTACTTTCGGATTTTTTATTATTTTGTTTGAGGCAACCCTTCTCTTGTGATAATTTCACTGTACAGAAGAATATACTATTATATAATGAGGGTTTTTTGTTATACATACAAATGGGTTCATATATTTTTATGGGTATATACTTTTTAGGGTTCATTGTCAATAGTTAAGGGTTTCATTATTTGTCTAAGGCAACCCTTGTCTTATGATAATTTCACTGTACAGAAGAAAATACTGTTATATAATGAGGGTTTTTTGTTATACATACAAATGAGTTCGTATATTTTTATGGGTATATAATTTTTAGGGTTCATTGTCAACGGTTAAGGGCTTCATTATTTTGTCTGAGGCAACCCTTGTCTTGTGATAATTTCACTATATAGAAGAATATACTGTTATATAATAAGGGTTTTTTGTTATACATACAAATGGGTTCGTATATTTTTATGGGTATATATTTTTTAGGGTTCATTGTCAATAGTTAAGGGTTTCATAATTTTGTCTTATGATAATTTAACTGTATAGAAGAATATACTGTTATATAATGAGGGTTTTTTTTATACATACAAATGGGTTCGTATATTTTAATGGGTATATATTTTTGAGGGTTCATTGTCAACGATTAAGGGTTTCATTATTTTTTCTGAGGCAACCCTTGTCTTGTGATAATTTTACTTTACATAATAATATACTATTATATAATGATGGCTTTTTTTATACATACAAATGGGTTCGTATATTTTTATGGGTATACCTCATTTTTTAGGGTTCATTGTCAACGGTTAAGGGTTTCATCATATCATTGTCAACCGTTAAGGGTTTCAAAAGTTTTGAATCCTACGACTTTGTCTCCACAATAATTTTACAAACAGATTCTTGCTAGTTTTGACTGAATACCCTCACCTTTCCATCGCACCGTGGAGAACAGGGAAAGCAGTTCGGTAAAATGATTAACTTTTCGGTGGAAAGTGGAATATGTATTCGGACCCGAACGAACATTGAATGGATTTAATGTTGTTTCCCATCCGCGTCTAAGAAAACACATTACAATGCATGTTGTCCTGTAAATCATGTTTGTTAAATCATTCAATAGATTAAATCATGTCTGTTAATGTTATATATATATATATATATATATATATAAGGGAATATATTTTTGAAGGTTCATTGACAATGGTTAAGGGTTTCATTATTTCAGGGTTTCAAATGTTTTGAATCCTACAGCTTTGTCTCATTAATAATTTTACAGTCAGATTTTTCCTAGTTTTGTCTGAATACTATTTATTAATTATTGTTACATTAAATATTTACAATTGTTTTACTTTGTTGTAATATAATATATTGAGGTTTTCATTTTATATAATCTATCCAGGGTTTATAAAAAGTTTCTACATATATTTGGATTAGATTGTTAATGTACTATATATATACATATCTATCTATATACATATGTATATCTATAGACATATGTATATAGATAGACATATGTATATCTGTATACTTATCTGTATATGTATGTATACATATCTGTATACATATCTATTTATCTATAGACAGATGTAGATCTATAGACATGTATATTGATAAACATATGTATATGTATAGACATATGCAGCGTAGACAATGGAAACATTTCAAGCTGGTACTTAACATTTCAACATTTTACAATTCTAGAAATACATGTTGGAAAGATTAGTCCAATTTGTTTGCTGAATTTTACTACATCTTTTCCAGTTGTTTGCTAAATGGGTAACTTCATTGAATGGATTAAATCGTGTCTGTTACTGTAGTGATTATATATTGGAAACACATAATGATGAAACCCTCAAACATTGATAACAAGTCTAAAATGGAACAACACAATGGAATATTACAAAATGGAACACGTTATGTTTGTCGTCCATGCCACTGCAATAATGATGCCTCAATCTATTTTCAGTCATTGCACTAAGGATGCCATTTTTTCTACAAATCACTTTTGGTACTGATTATACATATGTATACATATCTGTATACATATCTACATATCTGTATATCTATAGACATATGTAGATCTATAGACATTTGTATATTGATATATAGTTGTGTATCTATAGATAAACATATGTATATTGATATACATATGTATATTGATAGACATATGTGTGTGTGTCTGTGTGCATCTATGTGTGTATACATGTATATCTATAGACATATGCAGCCTAGACAGTGTTAACATTTCAGGCTAGTACTTAAAATTTCAACATTCAAACTCAACAATCAAATTCAATTTTGCTTATCATATCATCGAATACAATAGCTTCTACACATTTAATCAAATTCAAACTCAACAACCAATTTCAATGCATTTCTTTTTCAAATTTGGATCCATTATAAGAGAAACATTATGCAGCGTAGACATTGTTTTTAGCATAAATTTCCTAAAGGATCACTGCAAAATCTGTCTGGTACTTAACATTTAAGAATTTTACAATTGCAGCACATCTATATTCAATTTTAGTCCAATTTGTTTACACTAAACTTTGCACTGAACTTTGCTACATCTTTTTGAGTTGTATGCTAGAAATTGTTGAAACCCTCAAACGTTTATAATGCACCCTCAAAAATAAATACATATGTCATAATATTTAATATATATATACATACAACTATATGAATACATGTATATATTATACATGTATTTCTATGTGTGTGCATAAATTATATAAATTCGAACACATTATGTTTGTAGTCCATATGTCCACAACATTCACCTTATCATGGATGAACAAAACCAAAGGTGTTGGTTTAATTTGCAAATATGTTATTAAACGCATCAAAGGGGTGTCAGTAGTTTTAGGAAATGGGTGGGTAAGTTCCAAGGCTCCACCAACTTGATTTATAATGGGGTGTTAATAAACAAATCTTTAACCTACTCTAACTATAAAAGTGATCAAGTGTGTTGCTGTTTTAGTGGAGTGGATATAAATGATATATACATATATATGGATACATGTAAAATTTTATTATGTATACATATATGTATATGTATCACTATATATGTTTGCAATATATAGTTGTATCATTTCATTGTTTGAATTTATTTAGATGATTTGATGTTAGTTCGTTACTACCCGGCATATAATTTCTATGATTGCAAGCATGTGAGAGGTTTACAGAGCACCTTGCATTGCGAACACTCAATGAAGGTAAAGTCTTATTAGATTTTACTTACATCACTGGTTGACGAATTGTACTATGCATTTGTGTTTGTTAACACACCACTACTCATGGAATATTTTCCCCTTATGGCTTTGATAGAATATTTTTCTCTACTACAATATTATATAGTCTTCTTTTGCAATTGCATGTGATTATTTAAATTAAAATGTCTGAATGCAGTTCATATTTTCTTTTGCAAATGTATGAGATTATTTGGATGATTTGATGTTTGTTTGTTACTACCTGGATGACTACCTAGCTTTTGATTTCTATGATTGCAGGCATGTGAGAGGTTTGTAGAGCACCTTGCAATGCGAGCACTCGATGAAGGTAAAGTCTTATAAGACTTTACTTAAAACACTGGTTGACAAATTGTACTATGCAATTGTGTTTGTTAACACACCACTACTCATGGAATATTTTTCTCTGATGGCTCCAATGGAATATTTTGCTCTCGTGCCTAATTATATACAGTCTTCTTTTGCAATTATTGCATGTGATTATTTAATCTCATTGGTTAAGTGAAAGTGAATGTATACATATGTGAACAAGTAATATAAATTGCACATTGAATTTACTTTTTCCAGTCAATCTAAAGTAATATATCTATATGTATACATGTGTATATCTATATGTACACATGTATATGTATATATACATATACATCTATATGTATATATATAAATCTATACATGTATATCTATATGTATATGTCTATCTATATACATATATCTATATATACATGTACATAACATATGTGTATATGTAATATATGTATATGTATTTCAATGTCTAATCTAAATTAAACTATGCATTTTAGTTCATTCTGATTTAAAAGCAAAAGGATAATGATGGACAAATGAATATTATGCTTAGATTAATAAACATTTATTATTATTATGCTCGGATTATTATTAGTTGATATATATATATATATATATATATATATATATATATATGCTTATATAAATGTTTATATGTATTTGTATATCTATATACATGTACATGTGATATGTAATATAAATGGAACAATACATTTACCTTTTTCTATTTATTACATCTTATGGAATGATGTATTTAGATAGATGCACTTGCAGTTCAATTTAATAATTTTATTTATGATGTATGTTCATTACTGCCTTGATCATCATTTATATGTTTGCAGGCATACAACTATGGTCAATGCTTTCTAGAACACTTTCGATTGGGAGCAATCAATTAAGGTAAAGTCTTATAAGACTTTACTTGTGCAATGACCCACTAGGCTTTAGTTTTTTCTTCATAGTGGTTTTATGTTCTTTTCAATCATTTTCCTTTACTTTTAATTAATCAATCAAATTACTTTACTTTAATTTTAGGTTCTTTTCAATCATTTTCCTTTGCTTTACTTTTAATCAATCAATCAATTTACTATACTTTAATTTAGGTTCCTTTCAATAGTTTAAATTTCCTTGTTGCTTAAATAAAACTACATTTACTTGGATGCTTTAATGATTTCAATTAAGGTAGAATTATGTGAACAGAATGCTAAAACAACATGCTACTACAAGCAAATTATGTAGACAACTTGTAGTACCATGCTGACAAACCATTAAATTTTTTTTTTTTTTGAAAAATAGTTACAGTCATACAAATATAGAAATATGAGATCAACACATAGATATTTAAGAAATAACCATTGAACTCTTGCGCTTTTTCCAAAACAGTTACAAACATATAAACATGACATCGATCTATTCATTTTTCACAAAATATTACTAAAAGATCAATAGATAGACATGACATCGATCTGTTGCTTTTTTTCCAAAATAGTTACAAACACACAAACATATAAACATGACATCAATCTATTCCTTTTTGACAAAATATTACATAACGGTATGACTAAATGAGATGTACGCATAGAAATTTCACTAATGTCAAGAATCTCCATCCAAAAAAAACCTTCTTCAATTCTCCATAAATCTAGGAAAAGGAATAGGTTGTTCGGGTTTTGTAACAACACATTCATTTGCAGTCTAAGTTAAATTGAATGGCTTAGTTATAGTCTGTAGTGATGCAGCAATCTGGGCAAGCAAAGCCTGATTAGAATCTCCATTTACAAGCAACTCATTTGAGCTTCCTGAGCTAGACCCTGCCTGTAGATTGCTTAGAGTTGTAAAGGTTGGGCTCAAGATGGTAAACATGTCTATTAGAATGGGATGTTGCCCCGATAAAGGAGAATTTGGGGTACTCAATGGTCTCTCATTTGTTGATTGTCTCCCTTTCTTTTTTGCTGTCTTCATCCCCCAACCACTCTTTCCTGCTCATGCCAAATTTCCTTCTCCTAATTTTCCTCCGCTGCTCTTTATTTTTTTAACACTTTTTCCATTTTTTTCTCTCTTTCTCTTGTTGTTGGGCTTCTTTTTCAGCTTTCCTCTCCAACATCTATTCCTTTTTCCTCAGCTACAACTCTTCCTGACGAGCTTTCTCCCTCTCCTGTTTGTTGAGCATTTCAATGTATGCATCGGATGTTAAGATCTAGGACTGTCTACTTAAATGTAGTACCCTAGTCTTATTCTTACCACCCCTTGCCTATACCCTTTGAACCTAGAGCTTGAGAAATTGAATAACTGGCTGTGGCTGAATCTCACTATCTTGGGTGCAAGGCACATAATCTTCTTCAAAATCCCCTATGCATCTTCTTCTTCTTATGTAATGTCCTTGTTTTGTGGATCCCAATTTGATGTAGTAGTGAAGTAGTGTATGATGTCAGCTGGATCATGATCTGGTGGTGAAGGCATTGAAAGGCCGACATCCACCTGACTGAAATTTGTTTGTATCCCCATGTTTCTAGCAACTTTAGCCATCCATTCTGGTTGGCTAACTTGAGTTGGCAAACTAAGACCTTCCATATTACAAATTGTATCACTAGCATTAGGAACTCTATCAGCAGCATTAGACACTATATCAGTAGCATTGGAAACAATATCTAAAGCATTAGGAACTGTAACAGCAGCATTAGGAAGTGGCTGTAGAATTTCAGCAACATTAGAAACTGTTTGACTTCCTGGCATTTTAGTGCATTCTTCTTGTACTTCTGTTGGATTCTGTACACTTCCACTTTTATTGTATGTACTGATGATTTCCTCAACTTGTGCATCTGTATTTCTAGCGAATTGCAAGAAGGTTTCAAGTGCAATTATCTCAGCCATAGAATCTTGAATGTCTTCATTTGATACTTGGAAGCCATCACTTGGCCTCATGTCTTCTTGAATTGCAGACCTACTCAGTGGCCAAATGTCTGTCCTTTTGAACCCACTAATTATATTATTAGGGGTCAAGGCCTGCTTGAATGCCTTGCTAGCAAGAGTGGCCAACTCTTCTCTTCCAATTTCTATTTGCGGGTGGCTTGCCATCCACGCAGACCTTTGCTTTTTGAAATAGTTTTTGAATGGTGAAAAAATACTCACATCTAGTGGCTGCAATCTATGGCTTGTATGTGCTGGGGGGTGATGAGGTCAATCCCTAAATGTCGTGCTTCCTCTATGGTCTTGAAGGCAACATGGCTACCATGACCATCAAATATCAGAAGAGCTCTGTTGGTTGGTGAAACCCCTCCGAGGATAGATGCAACAAAATGTTGTAGCCAATTCAGAAATAGTTCTTTCATCATCCATGCATGTTCTTGAGTTGCCATGCATGCACCCGACTCACAATTGGCTATGTAGTTTCTGATATGCCTTTTGGATTTAAATAGATAAAAACTAGGTATACTGCAACCCAATGCACTAACACATGCCAAAACAGTAATCCACTCCCTGCTTTTCAAGATGAGGTGGGCCACATAGTGGGATCCCAATTTTGCTATTACCCACATTCCACAGTTCCTGCCAGCTTGTACACCAGTTTTGTCGCAATTCCATATTCTACTGGACCCATACTTTTGTGTCTTGTAAAGATTTTCTAGATTATTGTAGAATGAATTTACTATGCTTGGCCTTAGCATAATGGCTCTATCGGTGTCCACACCCTATGTAGTGTGAATAGTTAGATTTGGATGCCTTTTCCTAAATCCCTCCCACCATGACCTCCCTAGCATCCCATCTGTGAAAGGATTTGGTCTAGACTAAATGACCTTTGCCACAATAGATTTCAGCTGTGAAATTTCAAGCCCATGGCCTATGTTAGCCATGTCCTTGCACCATTGAACTATTTTTGCCTCCTCATCAATCAGGATGGTCGGTGGCCCCCTGCGTTTGGTGCTCATGAGACCTAGTAACCAAGACCTCAAACTGCTAGCAGACACTCTCCACTTCTTTGCAACTGCTCTGATTGACATATGTTTATCCTCGACATCAACCATAGCACTCTGGATGTCATTGTTTGTCCATATACTTATGTTCAACCTTGAAGAACCTATTTCCACAGTAGTAGTTTGAAGGCAATTTGTATTGGTTTCCAAATCCTCTGTATGTGCGGAGGGAAATATACATTCCACTGCAACATGATCTAGTTCTGTGGTATGTGTATCTTTGTCCCCAGACACCACATTAGGAAACTTGCACCCCCCAGGTTTTTTGACTGTCCTCCTTCCAGAAGTTCTCCTCCCCTTTTTACCTCGAGCCATAAGTATCTATACACCTGCAAGAAATGTAAACATCATCAGTACCAGAAGTGATTTGTAGAAAAAATGACATCCTTAGTGCAATGACTGAAAACAGATTGAGGCATCATTAGTGTAGTGGCATGGACAACAAACATAATGTGTTCCATTTTGTAGTGTTCCATTGTGTTGTTCCATTTTAGACTGTGTTATCAATAGTTGAGGGTTTCATCATTATGTGTTTCCAATATATAATCACTACAATAACAGACACGATTTAATCAATTCAATGAAATGCTGAAATTTTAAGTACCAGCTTGAAATGTTTCCATTGTCTATGCTGCATATGTCTATACATATACATATGTCTATACATCTACATATGTGTATAGATATGTATATAGATATGTATAGATATACACATGTGTATACATATATGTAGATATGTATACAAATATGTATAGATATGTATACAGAAATGTAAACAGATATACATATGTCTATCTATATACATATGTCTATAGATATACATATGTATATATATAGACATGTATATATATACAGTACATTAACAGACATGATTTAATCTATTGAATGATTTAACAAACAACATGCATGGTAACATGTTTGCTTAGGTGCGAACAGGAAACACCATTAAATCCATTCAATGTTCATTCAAGTCTGAATACATATTCCACTTTCCACCAAAAAGTTAATCATTTTACCGACTGCTTTCCCTATTCTCCACGGTGAGAGGGAAAGTATTTCTAGAATTGTAAAATGCTGAAATGTTAAGTACCAGCTTGAAATGTTTCCATTGTCTATGCTACATATGTCTATACATATACATATGTATATCAATATACATATGTCTATAGATATACAGATATGTATATAGATATACTGATATGTATAAAGATATCTAGATATATATTCGGTCAAAATTGGGAAGAATCTGACTGTAAAATTATTATAGAGATAAAGCTGTAGGATTCAAAGCATTCGAGACCCTGATATAATGAAACCCTTAACCGTTGACAATGATATGATGAAACTCTTAACCGTTGACAATGAATCTTCAAAAATATATACCCTTATATATATATATATATATATATATATATATATATATATATATAGTACATTAATAGACATGATTTAATCTATTGAATGAAGCCACCCATTATATGCTAAGTGCCAACCTGAAATGGTTGTCTTAGACATAATAGGTAAGAATGCCACTGCAAAATATATACCCTTAAAAATATACGAACCCATCTGTATGTGTAAAATAAAACCCTCATTATATAACCGTTTATTATTCTGTATAGTGAAATAATCACAGCACAAGGGTTGTCTAAGACAAAACAAATTGTATATTATGCTATTCAAAAATGAAGGTAATGACTATATAATGATTATATAAACAACATTGTATGAAACCAATAGAATGGAATGAAAGCAATGCTGAAATCACAAGGAGAAATGATATCTATGTCCAACAGAATTTTTTTAAATCATGTCTATTAATGTAGGAGATACATACTGTAAATAGACATATGTTTGCATGTAGCAACATTTGTATAAAATAAAAGCCTTTATATAGTTTTTTAATCATATTATAGCACTGCTTGTCAAATAATACAAAAAAGCAATACTGAAGATTTACCACCATAGAATTTCACTATGGCTTCCAGTGGATCAATACTGGAAGGCCTTGAGCCACTTCACTTGCTCTCTCAATGTGTGCATGAGAGAGCAAGTCACCATAATTACTCAGATAAAATTGAAATGTTTCTAGATTATTTATGAGTATTCCTTCCCAGAATAGTTGCAAAGCTGTTGTTGTCACATTTTATTTTTTGATAGCCTCAACTTCAAACACACCTCCAATCATACCTTCTTCTGGAAACTTTTCGAAATAGGAGATGGCATTGGTTCCCCCTTCACGAACTTGTTGGCCAGGTTGTTTTTGTGACTTTTGTTGCCTAGAATTTGGATTGTTGTGGAGAAGAATTTTTCATAGATCACATAGTCGCATATGTGCCCTCCCTAGAAGTGTTGCATTCCTACAACTTGCTGTATTGTAGTGACCAATTGTTCTGAACCAGCATTTAACAACCACTTGATTTGGGTCTTGTGCTGTTCTTGTAGGCAAGCACATCCACTGGCCACCTCCATTGCGTTGTGTGTTTGGAGAGTTCATCCTATCCAAGTGATTTTATAGGATGGAAAGGCAGTTGGTTCACAGGCTCCAATTCTCCAATATCAAAGAAGACTAAAATATCAAGTCCATATTTTGAAGGCTGACAGAAATGTCAAGTCCATATTTTGGAGGCTATGAGAATATATTTTCTATAAAGCAAATCCTTCTCTTGGACAATGTGGTCTTTCAGATGCTTAGTACACTGAACATAATTAGACATCTACAGTAAAGTTTAAACCTATGTATGCATCTACACTAAAGTTGAAACCTATGTATTCATCTATCGATATACAAATGTATATTACTTTACATTTGTCTATAAATCTACATATGTCTATAGATATACAGATATGTATATAGATATGTATACAGATATATATATATGTATAGATATGTATACAGAAATGTATACATACGTATACAAATATGTATACAGATATACATATGTCTATCTATATACATATGTCTATAGATATACATATCTATATAGATAGACATGTATATATATGTAGTACATTAACAGTCTAATCTGAATATATGTAGAATCTTTTTATATAAACCCTGGATAGATTATATAAAATGAAACCCTCAATATATTATATTACAACATAGGAAAACAATTGTAAATATTTAATGTAACAATAATTAATAAATAGTATTCAAACAAAACTAGGAAGAATCTGACTATAAAATTATTAATGAGACAAAGCTATAGGAAACCCTCAATATATTATATTATAACATAGGAAAACAATTGTAAATATTTAATGTAACGATAATTAATAAATAGTATTCGGACAAAACTAGGAAGAATCTGACTGTAAAATTATTAATGAGACAAAGTTGTAGGAAACCCTTAATATATTATATTACAACATAGGAAAACAATTGTAAATATTTAATGTAACAATAATTAATAAATAGAATTCAGACAAAACTAGGAAGAATCTGACTGTAAAATTATTAATGAGACAAAGCTATAGGATTCAAAACATTTGAAACCCTCATATAATGAAACCCTATTAACAAATACATTTACTTCATATTAACATATAGTAATAGATACATTTACTTCATATTAACATATTTAATGATGGCATATGAATAGATATTACATTTGCTTCATATGAACAAATGTAACATTAATATGGATGATACATGCGTAAAGAGGAAGTAAAAGACAAAGAAAATAAACATATGCATAAAGATGAAGTAAAAATACACAAAAAACAAAGGAAACATAGCATAAAGAGGAAGTAAAAGACAAAAAAACAAAAGGAAACATAGCATAAAAAGGAAGGAATATAAGAAGGTGATGTACCAACCTGAACCTTAATGTGGAAGTCTGCAAAATTCCTCTTGGCAGCAGACAGGGTTTGCAGTGCTCCTTTAGGAAATTTATGCTTAAAACAATCTCTATGCTACATAATGTTCATCTTATAATGGATTGATATTATAAAAAGGAATGCATTGAATTTGGTTGGTGAGTTTAAATTTGAATAAGTGCGTAGAAGCTATTGTATTCGATGTTATGATACGTAGAATTGAACTCGGTTGTTGAGATTTGAATTTGATTAAATGTGTCTATGCTATTGTATTCGATGATGTGATTTACAAATCTTATGTTTTTTATTTAAATTGGTTTAATTTTGTTTTTTTATTAAATAATTGCCTGGATGGGGACCCTGATACCATTATGTGTTTATGCAGGTGCAAGTGGATGTGATAGCAAGTATGGGAGAATGTGGCAACAAGTAGGGGGATGTGATAGCAAGTATGGGAGAATGAGTGATTGACAACCCTTTGGGATTGGAGTGTTGTGTGTTTATGGTAGCTTAGGTACCAATAGTTATGCACAAAAGTATGTGAATGTGACCAGTTTGACTTTATTTAATGTCCAAATGGGTGGTTTTTTATAAACATGACCTATTGTAATAAAAACAATAAAGTTTATATTTAAATTGGAAGTTCTTATATTTGCATCAAGTTGGCTTGAAAATGCAAGTGGAAAAGCATGTGTGTTAGTTTTTTGCAATGGTAAACTACATATGGAGTTGTGAACATGTATTGGTGTATATGCGGTAATTTACTAGGTATTCTTTTTACATGTAATAGTTCTTTTTAAAAAAATTATTGGGGGGTAGGGTGCAAAAAAACATAATAGTTATTGGGGCGTGGGCGGCTACTGCCCCCTCTCCCTTATAATTCCTATGGATGGCTTCCTTGAATTCTTGAGTATGAAGGAAGGAAGATGGGATAGATCTAGAGTTGGTGCCATGCCATCCGTGTTGAAGCTCCAAACCAGAATGTAATGGTCTTCAACAACATCATGACTTGTAGTTGCAGAAAATCCCACATACATTTCTTCTTTGAAGACGTTAGCAAGGTCAATATTTTGCATAGAAATTAGTGGCTTCAGAGGCCTTGACATCCCAGCTAAGGCGATGGTAACACTGAGATTGTGTTGATGGCCATCGTAATCAATCCATGCTTGAATGTTCTGTCCACTTGCCATTTTCAATTCTTCAAATTGTTCACCAGTCTGATAACCTAAAGTCTTAGACACTAAGGAATTGATGGTGTTGAGATCGACTCCGATGTGGTTGCCATTGCTATCATTATTCTAGTGGTTGAGGTGTGTATCAAATTCCACTGCAAAGAAATGGTTGTCTTCCCTTCCATCACTGGACTTATTTAACAAACCAAGATAGCCAATTTTTGATGCGGTAACAATGGACCTTTAAGGGGATATCCGGAAAGTTAGTCCATGTCCAGGAATATTAGTAACGGGCACTATGGAGAAGATGAATGTGGAGCTAAATGATGAAATAGAATTATTAGACTTCAAATGTAGAGCATCCTTAAACAGAGAATGCCCCACCGCATTTGTCGACTGATCAATTAACCTCAGCAGATTTGACTTGATTGAAACACCCTGCAGCAAAATTAAACTGCTTTCATTGAATTTGTTGAAGAGAAAAGAAGTTGAGACCTGGGCATTATACCCAACACAGAAGAAGATAAGGAAGGCAAATACTAAAGCTCCATGGCAGTTGGTATTGCAGGAGCCTTTTGCATTGGCAACCATAATTTCTCAGGACAGAGATCTCATTTGCAAATGAGGACAGAGATGTGTTTTAAACTCTAAATTCTGAGTTGGTTTGTTTGTGAAAAACTTGTCAGAATGTCAAATTTGGTTTGTTGTTGATTGAAATATAGTTAGGTGCCTCCTTAACCTCTGTGGGAGTATGTGATAGTCCCATATACTATAAGCCACCTATAATCAAATTGTGAAGCATTGTAGACTATAAAAAGATTAGAGACAAATCTCTTTCATCTTCTTTTGTGGATGCTCATTCAAGTCATCTTGAAGGTGCAACATTATGAGGACTGGTATGTCAAAGACCTGAAACCTAACTCCCGCAGACCATCCATCAAAGCAACTCCCATTATGGATTTCCTCTTTCGACTTGTTCATTGCAATGATATCAACCTGTTTAACCATGTTTTATTATGATCATAGGAGTTTGACCAGCCGACTTATTACAACTTGCCTGATGAGTGTTGATGTTTTAGCAGCAGGAGATATCCTTCTCCCAAATCTAAATAATGAAAAGTCACATATGAAGAGACACCAAAGCATATGAAGAGACACTGACGCATATGAAGAGTCACCTTGATTTGTATATATACTTCAATTCAATCACTTCATTTGCACCTCCAGTAGAAGTTCGGTCATTCCTTTAGTAGCAGAGCAGATTTCAAGGAGAAACATATTCATTTGTATCTTTGCATCTAGGAGAGGTGCTATTATTCATTGTATCAAATTTGGCCTTGTGTTGGGCTTGAGTTGTAAGCAGATTTCTACTCTTATTCCTTCAATATATAAGAGATATATTTGCTAGGTTTTTCTCCCTCGAGTAGGAGGGTTTTCCCAGGGTAAAAGTGCTGTGTTTATTGTTCATGTGTTGCATTTTCTGCTTTATGTTAATATTTGTTGGGTTTTCTCCCTCGAGTAGGAGGGTTTTCCTAGGGTAAAAGTGATGTGTTTATTGTTCATGTGTTGCATTTTCTGCTTTATGTTAAATCTGATCCTAAAACTAACACTGAGAAATTATTATTTTAGTCGACCAAACATCTGGTTACAAGACATACAAATCCAAAGTTTGTAATCATAAAGTCAACGCATTTAGAGCAGATGTTACGACCAACACCAAGCCACCTGTATAATGTGCACGAAAAAAATTATTTTTTTATAGACAAAGCCAAAGTACATAAGAAACATAAATCTGAATGTGGATGAGGACAAAACATGTTTCCCTTTGTACTGATGACCACTGACGAGAGTATGGCGTGGACGGGGGAGTCTTCTGCATTAACAATCACTGGTTCTTTTCAGTGCACATGAACTAAGTGACAATTATTTTAGTCAACCAAACTTCTGGTTACAGCACATACAAATCCAAAGTCTATAATTATACGACCAACACCAGCCCACCTGTATAATGTGTGTATGGGAAAATTTTGTTTTTTCAGACAAATTCAAAGTACCTAAGAAACATAAATCTGAGTGTGGATGACGACTAAACGTGTTTCCCTTTGTACTGATGACGACATATCTCATTGCATCATCCATGTTTATAATACCTTTCAATTAAATTATTAAATAAATTATTTATAAAATATTTGTATAATGTGTATAAAGAAATTTTGGTTTTTTACATTGATTTTAGGATTGTAACATGGTGAAATTAGGGGAGAGGGACCCATAGTGGGTCACCCTAACTTCACCCCACCACCTGGCATGCCACATTATCTAAAATTAAAAAAAATTGCATTTGCCAGCTAGATGCTGGTGTGGACTCCCTAAATATTTTGTTTTGCACCATGGAATTGTGATTTCATGGATGACATGTGTGTTTGGTGAGGGCAATTTTCTAGCTATTTTTTACTATTGACCGACGATCAGATACAACTTACCCCAGTGGTAGGTAGCAGCATCATAGGTTGTGCTCAACATGCCATGTGGCATGCAAGCAACTCACCACCTTTTCATCACACACTCTCACATTTACACAGTGCCACTCCTGCAATTACTTCCATGCAGTTGCATTTACTCCACTTCCCTCCGCATTTTGTTGAGTATTGTGCCACCAGCTTTTGCAGCTATGGAGTGTTCAATGCTCCTATCCTTCCCACTCAACAAATGTCAACACGCCATTACCGACTCTGCTCTATGCGTTTGATCGTTGCAGATGGCATCGAAACTGGGTCACCTTGGGGTCGTTTTAGTTGGTCTTCACAATGTAAACAACTCAGCTTTGGCAATGGCTTCACTGGTTTCTCCTTCCGCTCGTGGCTTTTCTCATTTATCCTTTGACCCTAGTAAGGATATCTTATCCTGCTAAGGCAATAATCTTTCTAGCTCAAAAAAAAAGAGGATTTATTTGGTTTTTTCATGTTTCTTTATCGTATGGTTTATACTTGTAATATCTCGATATGGTTTTTCCTATTTTGAATGGGCTTTCTTCCATACATTGCTTTCTGTGGTTGTAAATGGAATGTTCTTTTCATTTTCAGTCTGGTTGTAATATTTAGGCTTCAGTATTCAAATGGGTTTATTGTTTATGCATGGGTATTAACTTCTCTTTCGTATTTCGAAATGGGTTTTTTTCCATTGATTGTTGTCTTTGGTCGTAAGGTTCTTTTTGTTTTCTATATGGTTCTTTTCATTTTCTATCTGGTTGTAGTCATGATGGTTTGGTGTTGAAATGGGGTTATTGTTTGTTAATGGGTATTTGGTTTAGGCATTCAAAAAGGCTCAGTTTTGGTGATGACTCCACTGGTTTCTCCTTCCGCTCGTGGCTTTGCTCGTTTATCCTTCGACCTCAGTAAGGATATCTCATCCTGCTAAGGCAATGATCTTTCTAGCTCAAAAACAAAGAGGATTTATTTAGTTTTTTCAGGTTTTTTTGTCGTATGGTTTATACATGTAATATCTTGGTTTGGTTTTTTATGTTTGCAATGGGATTTCTTCCATATATTGCTATCTGTGGTCATGAATGGAAGGCTCTTTTCATTTTTAGTCTCATTGTAATCATTAGGCTTTAGTATTCAAATGGGTTTATTGTTTATGCATGGGTATCAAGATTTATTTTGTTATATGGAATTTTTTCCATTGATTGTTGTCTCTGATCATAAATGGAAGGTTCTTTTCATTTTCTATCTAGTTGTAATCATGAGGGTTCAGTGTTAAAATGGGGTTATTGTTTGTCTCTGGGTATTATAATGTTTTTTATTGTTTGCAATATGATTTGTTCCATCTATTGTTGTATATAGTCGTAAATGGAAGGTTCTTTTGGTTTTCTATCTGGTTGTAATCATGAGGGTTCTGTATTTAAATGGGGTTATTGTTTATCCATATACATTCATAATGTAATATATACATACATATGCATATGTATAAACATACATATGCATATGCATATATACATACATATATGCATATGTATAAACATACATATGCAAATGCATATATACATACATATGCATGTTTATTGTCTGTAACTGTAAATGGAAGGTTCTTATGGTTTTTTAACTATTTGTAATTCGGTATTAAAATGGGGATATTGTTTATCTATGGGTATTCAATTATTTTATATTTTTTTTGGTTGCAATGGGATTTTTTCCATTTATTGTTGTCTGTAATCGTAAATGGTAGGTTCTTATGGTTTTCTCACTGTTTGTAATCATGAGGGTTCAATTTAAAATGGGGTTATTGTTTATCCATGGGTATTCAAATATTTTTTATTTTTTTGTTTGCAATGGGATTTTTTCCATCTATTGATGTCTGTAATCATAAATGGAAGCTTCTTATGATTTTCTCACTATTTGTAATCATGAGGGTTCGGTATTAAATTGGGGTTATTGTTTATCTATGGGTATTCAATTATTTTATATATTTTTGTTTGCAATGGGATTTTTTCCATCTATTGATGTCTATAATCGTAAATGGAAGGTTCTTATGGTTTTCGTACTATTTGTAATCATGAGGGTTTGGTATTGAAATAGGGTTATTGTTTATCCATGGGTATTCAATTTTTTTTTTTTTGTTTGTAATGTGATTTTTTCCATCTATTGTTGTTTGTGATCGTAAAGGGAAGGTTCTTATGATTCTTTCACTATTTGTAATGATGAGGGTTTAGTATTAAATTGGGGTTATTGTTTATCCATGGGTTTCACTTATTTTTTATTGTATCCATTGGGATTTTTTCCATCTATTTTTTTTGCTAACTACAGGGGTGTCCCCGTGACCCAATCCTTCCTTACCTTGGGCTTACAAGTTGCCAAGTTGGGGATGGGAGGGAGCGAGGTGGAGCGAGACTAGTCCCCTGTGGGTGCACGTAGTAGCTCGCAAACCACGTGCACCAGGTAAGCCCAGCGGGAATCGAACCTAAGCCTCGAGGGAGCAAACCCTGAGTCCAGGCCGACACACCACCATGCGGGCTCTTTTGTTGTCTGTAGTCATAAATGGAAGGTTCTTTTGGTTTTTAGGTTAGTCATGAGGGTTTTGTATTCAAATGGGGTTATCCTTTATCCATGTCTATTGATTATTTTTTTGTTTGCAATGGTTTTCTTCCATCTTTTGTTGTCTATGGTTGTTAATGGAAGGTTGTTGTATTTTGTGTCTCGTAATCATGATGTTTTTGTATTTCTTTAACTTTGTGGTGGATTGTCTAGTTCAATGCTTAAGGCTCTTTATTTCTTTAACTTTGTACTACAGAGATTCAAAGGATTCCAAATGTCAAAATTGGTGTTCAATCATGTTTGTTGTAACACTTTATCTACTTTATGAGTAGTGTTTTTCAACACAACTTAATGGTCATTTTCTGTGTTTTGTAACACATTTGTTGGTTTTGGAAATTGTAAAATTATGTTCAAGCATCACTGTGACTCTTTAATTTTAGTTTACAGTTTGTAATTGTAGAAAATGGAATGACAAATGTTTTAATGGTTGGAAATTTTTTTAGAAGTACATTTTCAATTTAATTTAATATCATATTGAATACCTTTTAAAGCATGTTTACTTCAAATTTTAATCTGCAATATTTCCTCTTTTCATAGTGGGTCACCCTAACTTGACCCCTCCACTTGGCGCACCGCATCATCCAAAATTAAACAAATTTGCATCTTCCACTAGGTCAATGATGTGGACACCCTAAATATTTGTTATGTTGTTCATGAGTCTGATCTCTTTTATCTATACAGAGAGAGAGAGAGAGATGTGTGTGTGTGTGTACATAAAACCAAAAGAACCTTCCATTTACAACCACAAATAGTAATAGATGGAAAAAATTGTTGGAATCTTGTTGGTGTTGTCATTGATGTCAACCTCCAATAGATGGTCCACTTGGTTTCCAAGTGCTTTTGAGAAAATTTGAATAAAAAGGTGTATAGTGTGACATACATATGTTCAGTGATTTGCTCCACATTTCTTCATAGTTGAAGATATGATTGTATGGTTTGGAAGTATTGATTAGAGGTGTTCAAAGGTGTTATATCTAGAGTTTTAGGTTCTAGATTGTGCGGCAGTGGAAGTTGTGTTTGACAGAGTGTTTGACTGTGAAGAAGGTTGTCTGGGAGAAATGAGAATGCTTCGTATTTCTCTGCGTTAATATTTCTTGTCTTGCAGATCTGGGAAAGTGCTTATATGGTTTGTATCTACCTTCCTTGAAGTTTCTAGTGTTGGGGTGCTCCACAAGTTTAGTTCTTGTGCTGGTGTTTAGTAGCAGTGTATCCTAATGTACAAAATGAAGACATTCTTTGTTTCAAGTGGTTGCGGTAGTATTACAGAAAATTCTGGTGATGCTAAATATTTTGGAAAGATTTGTGGATGTTGTGGAGTGCCTCTCTGTGGTCTACATGATGTTTTTGGACTTGGAGAAGTGTGGATGTGATTGCTAGCTCAGGTTTGGCCGACCTATCTTGCTAGTGCTATTTGCGGAAGTACTTCATGGATTGTGGATGTGATGAGCACCATGGTTATACATATTTGAGACCTAGTTAACCCTTGGTGTGGTCCACTTTCACTTCTTTCCACCGTAGAAGTGTTTAGTGCTGACCTATTTTGGTATTACACGTTTGAGGTGCATATGTTTCATTAGGACCAACCTAATTGAGATGGTTTTTGGTTGTGGATGGTATAACTTCAAGATGAAGTTGACTGGAGCAAGGTAGAGAAGATAATTCAAATGTGAATCAAGGGTGGTGAATTGAGTACAAGCTTAAATGCTTATGACTCTCGGATGCAGTGAGCAGAAGGTGTCTACATTCTAGTTTGCTTGAAGTTGCTGGAGGCAATGAGCCAAAGGTTGCGGATGGCAAGAAGTGGTAGTGGTAGATTTCTCCTATTTCTTTGAGATATTGAATCTCTCTATAACAGTCTTCTTCTATTCTTCTCTCTTTTGGATAGTGAGTCCTTCTAGCAATGAGCCTTTCTTTTGGCAGTGAGTCTTTCTTCTGGGTAGTGAGCCTATTTGTTTTCAGTGTTGCTATTCATATATATGTGAGCTAATCCTCACCATGTTTTTTCCCTTCTTGGGTTTTCCATGTAAATCTGGTGTTCTTATGTGTTTGAATGTGTTTGCATTGATCTTCTTTATATGTTTACATTTTGCTAATGCATAATAAGAGGTTGATGATTGGAATAACATTGAAGGTTTATTATTTAATACACAACTGATTCACCCCCCTCTCAGTTATCCTATGTATTCTAAAAATTTGTATCAGAGCAAGGTTCCCTGGAGAAGCTTAACCGCTTAGGATAGATCCAGATGGCACACAAGAAAGGTATGGAGAATCCAGTGTTTGATGGAACTTGAATTATGCTTTTTGGAAGACTGGGATGGAAAGATTTCTTGTCTCATTAGGATATGGCATATGGAAGGTAGTTGATAAAAAATATACTATACCTACTAATGGTCCAAAGGATGAAGATGAGATTAAAGAATATGATAACAATGGAAAGGCAAGGAGTGCTCTTCTAAAAAATCTTTCTGATTCTGAATCAGTGAAGGTAATGAGCTACAAAACTACAAATGAGATCTGGAAGAAGATGGAAAGAATCTATGAAGGAGATAACAAGGTCAAGCATGCAAAGATGTATAATTTGAAGGCCAAGTTTGAAACCCTAAAGATGTCAGAGGATGAAAATATTGCAAGCTAAATGTAGAGAGTGGATGAAGTTGTCAACCCCATCAATGGTCTTAGTGGATAGCTGGAGGAAAGTGAAGTGGTAAAGAAGGTACTCATAACTCTTCCAAAATATTATAGTGCTAGTGATCAAATATTTAGTACTTTAACTACTTTTGAGATAAGAAAATTTGGTCAAGATGATTCAAGGAAAGAAATTGCTTTTAAGGCTAGCAAGACACAAAAGAATGTTGAATTGGATCTAGATGACTTTGGTGAAGTGGAAGCAAATTTTGTAAGCAGGCTGAAAAAGGGTTCTAGAAAATATAGAGGTAAGTTACCCTTCAAATGTTTCAGCTATGGAAAGATAGGTCATTATGCTTCAAAATGTCTAATCAAAATTTCAAATGACAAATACAAGGATAACAAAGGTAAATCATTGAAGAGAAGTTATTATGTTAAAGAAGATAATATATTTGATGATGAGTCTGACTGTCCAGATGATGAAAGTAATGAATGCTTGTTCATGGCTTTGAATGTTGGAACTAATCCTGAAAGGGGTATGAAGGAAATTGCTCCAGAAACATAGCACAATTTTAAAGGAGCTTTGGTAACTACTTTTCATGCAAGAGAAGAGGAGAACCACTAGTTAATTGATAGTGGGTGTTCAAATCATATGACAGGTGATAAGAATAAGTTTGTGAAGCTTGAGAAGTTTGATGGAGGTTTTGTTAAATTTGGAGATGATGCATCTCCTAAGATCTGTGGAAAAGGTTCAATCAATTTTGATGGCAAGCACAATACAGATGATGTTCTTTATGTCAAGGGTCTCCAGCATAATCTCTTAAGTGTAGGACAAATGTGTAGCAAAGGATATAACCTTGTATTTCAGGATGGTGGCTGTGAAATCAGAAAAGAAAACTCTGGTTCACTCTGGTTGCTACATTAACAAGGACAAGGAAATATATATCATCTCAAAGGTGTTAATGGTATGTGTTTCATGACTCAAGTTAATGAAAGTTGGCTATGGCATAGAAGAACGTTTCACATCAATTTTGACAGTCTAGTGAAGATCAACTCTACTCAAGCTATGAGGGATCTGCCAAGAATTACAAAGCCTATCAATGCAACCTGCAAGGAATAATAGATTGGGAAGCAAACAAGGAAGAATTTCAAGATCAAAGAGTATTCTACCACTAGACCTCTGGGGTTGGTGCATACAAATTTGTGTGGACTTACAAGAGTAGGAAGCTTTTAAGGTGACAAGTATTTCATGTTATTGATTGATGATTACTCTAGAATGACTTGGGTAACTTTTCCCAAAGAAAAATTAGAAGATCTAGATAAGTTTAAAGCATTAAAGGTTATGGTTGAAAAATGAAATTGATCTGAAAATCAAGTGTTTGAGGTCTGACAAAGGTGGTGAGTTCACCTCCAATGAGTTTAACTACTTTTGTGAAGATTATGGAATAAAGAAGCATTTGTCAGCCCCTAGGACTCAGCAGAATGGAGTCGTGGAAAGAAAGAATAGGACAGTTCAGGAAGCAACAAGGACAATGTTGAAAGAAGCAAATCTATCAGATATGTACTAGAGATAAACTATTCACACCGCAATCTATATACAAAATAGAGTGCAAGAAAGGGTCAACAGTTCAAAGACTCCCTATGAACTATGGTATGGAAGAACTCCTATTTTAAAATACTTTAGAGTGTTTGGAAGTAAATGCTACATTAGGAGAGATGAAAACTTGGTAAAGTTTGATACAAGATCAGGTGAAGGAATATTCCTTGGTTTTTCTACAAAGAGCAAGACTTATAGGTGCTACAACAAGAGGCTGAAGAAATTAGTGGAAACTGCAAATGTTAAAGTGGATGAAGAACCATATCAAATCTCAGTGTTAATAGAAGGATATGAATCTAATGAGCTCCCTTGTAGAGAAGAAGAAAGAGAAGAAGAAAAGGAAAAGAAGAAGTAAGTTGATGAATAAGATGCTTCGAAAAGGATTCCTAAGACCCCCAAGTATGTTCAAAAGAATCATTCTGAAGATCAGATCATTGGAGATAAGAACAAAGGTGTATTAACAAGAAGATAAATTGTTATGGCAGATGAATAGGTAAATTTGTGCTTATTATCTAAAATTGAGCCCAAAACAGTGACTGAAGCATGCAAAGATGAACACTGGATCAAAGCTATGAAAGAAGAATTGATGGATGTCCATATCTTGTTCCAAAGATCCCATTTTGGCATAGGCAAGGAGGATGTTGGCTAAGGTTGTGAAATTTGGCTTTACACTCGCCAATTGCATTTTCTTAAAATTTTCTAAAGCCTTATAAAAAATCCATTTTGTGCATATCTTACAATCATTGCATTCCATGAGACAACATTTATTTGAGCCATCATGTCAAACAGTTCACATGCCTTGTTGATGCTTCCACACTTTCCATACATGTCTCATAAGGCAGTTGCAATGACAACATCTGACAAAATTCCCATATCCTTTATGCTTTGATGGATGCCCATACCCTGTTCCAAAGATCTCATTTGGGTATAGACAAGGAGGATGTTGGCTAAGGTTGTGGGATTTGGCTTTACACCTGCCAATTGAATTTTCTTGAAAGTTTCTAAATCATTATCAGAAAAACATTTTGTGCAAATCTTGCAATCATTGCATTCCATGAGACAACATTTCTTTGAGGCATCATGTCAAACAATTCACATGCCTTGTCTATGTTTCCACACTTTGCATACATGTCTCATAGGGCAGTTGCAACTATAACACCTGATGAAATTCCCATATCATTTATGCTTTGATGGATGTCCATACCCTATTCTAAAGATCCAATTTAGGCATAGACAAGGAGGATGCTAGCTAAGGTTGTGGAATTTGGCTTTACACCCACCAATTGCATTTGCTTGAAAGTTTCTAAAGCCTTTTCAAAAAAACATTTTGTGCATATCTTACAATCATTGCATTCCATGAGACAACATTTCTTTGAGGCATCATGTCAAATAGTTCACATGCCTTGTCTATGATTCCAAACTTTGCATACATGTCTCATAGGGTAGTTGCAACTACATCTGACAAAATTCCCATAGAGCTACAACATCATAAATTTCACTTTTTCTAGCCTCACAAATCTATAATCCAACATGAAAGGCCTCAAATTCTATAAAAATATATCATTTCAAATCATAAATCATCAAAATATATCTATTTTAGTAATAGATGAGTCCTATTGTAATCTTGTCAAATTGTTGCAATATTGTCAAATTTGTTGCAATTTTGCAACTTCACAAATTTGATGTTTCCACTTCTTCAATCTTCCTAGACCTTCATCATTCTTATTATTTTTCTTCATCTCATCAATCTAGGTTTACCATATGGATCAAACATACTCTATGATTGTGTATTCATGCTTTGCTAACAAATGCCTTTCCTAATGAGGTGTCATGTCAAACTGTTCACATGCCTTTTCTATGTTTCCACACTTTGCATACATGTCTACAAGGGAAGCTGCAAATACAACATCTCATCTAAAATTCCTATATCCTTTATGCTTTGATGGATGTCCATACCCTATTCTGAAGATCCCATTTGGGCATGGGCAAGGAGGATGCTTGCAAAGGTTATAGAATTTGGTTTTACACATGCCAATTGCATTTGCTTGAAAGTTTCTAAAGTCTTTTCAAAAAATCCATTTTGTGCATATCTTGCAATCATTGCATTCCATGAGACAACATTTCTTTAAGGCATCATGTCAAATACTTCATGTGCCTTGTCTATGCTTCCACACTTTACATACATGTCTCCTAGGGCAGCTGTAAATACAACATCATAGAAAATTCCTATATCCTTTATGCTTTGATGGTTATCCATACCCTATTCTGAAGATCCCATTTTGGCATAGGCAAGGAGGATACTTGCAAAGGTTATGGAATTTGGTAAATTACATGTGCCAATTGCATTTTATTAAAAAAATTTAAATCCTTTTCGAAAAAATCCATTTTGTGCATATCTTGCAATCATTGCATTCCATGAGACAACATTTCTTTGAGGCATCATGTCAACTAGTTCATGTTCCTTGTCTATGCCATACATGTCTCCTAGGGCAGTTGTAACTACAACATATGTCAAAATTCCCATATCCTTTATGCTTTGATGGATGTCCATACCCTATTCTAAAGATCTCATTTGGGCGTAGGCAAGGAGGATGCTAGCTAAGGTTGTGGAATTTGGCTTTACACCTGCCAATTGCATTTTCTTGAAAGTTTCTAAAGCCTTATCAAAAAATCCACTTTGTGCATATCTTGCAATCATTGCATTCCATGAGAACATTTCTTTGAGGCATCATGTCAAATACTTTGAATATGCCTTGTCTATGCTTCCACACTTTGCATACATGTCTCATAAGGCAATTGCAACTAGAACATCTAACGAAATTCCCATATCCTTTATGAGTTGATGGATGTCCATACCCTGTTCTAAATATCCCATTTGGGTATAGACAAGGAGGATGTTGGCTATGGTTTTGGAATTTAGATTTACACCCACCAATTGTATTTTTTGAAAGTTTCTAAAGCCTTATCAGCAATAAATATATCATGATAACAGTATAACAACTACAGTATAAATACAATAAATATATTATGATTCAGATTCATAGTTAATGATATAAGTTATATAACAATTAACACTAACAACAATAATTCAATTAACCAAAACTAAGACAATGTACTGTAGAGGGACCCAAAATCCACCTGTATTTCCAGACATGACATTCATAGGTGCCATAGATTGAGAGAAAAGGTAGGCAGAAGTTTTTCAACTTTTTACTCTTTGGGCTCTTCAGAGACTCCTAGTGCAATGTAGCCTGGAAAGATCAAGAGACCTAGTAAATGAACTAAGGCCTCCAGTAGCATCGACCCTCCCACCCTGACATGTTGGTGTAGTCAGTTTATCTCCACAAGGTGGGAAGAAGAAAATATGCTTGTTGGCACCTTTCCACTGCTCTCAAATGACGCATTTTGCAAGAATGAATATGTTGTTAGCACGGTCAAATGGTCTGGAGTTGACCAAAACTAAGATAGGGTACTAGAGAGGGACCTGACTTCCACCTGTAGGTCCAGATAGAACATTTGTAGGTGCCATATATCAAGAGAAAAGGCAGGCAAAAGTTTTTCAACTTTTTGCTCTTTGGGCTCTTCAGAGACTCCTAGTACAATGTAGCCTAGAAAGATTAGGAGACCTAGGAAACAAACTGAGGCCTCTAGTAGCATCGACCCATCCACCCCAACGTGTTGGTGCAATTGGTTCAGCCCATGAAGTGGGAAGAAGAAAATATGCCTATTGGAACCTTTTCACTACTCTCAAATGACACATTTTGCAAGAATGCATACATTGTTGGCATGGTCAAACATTCTGGAGTTGACAAAAATTGAGATAGCATAATGTAGAGGGACATGATGTCCACATGTAGGTCCAAACAAAATATTCGTAGGTGCCATAGATTGAGAGAAAAGGCAGGCAAAAGTTTTTTAACTTTTTTCTCTTTGGGCTCTTCAGAGATTCCTGGTGCAATGTAGCCTGAAAAGATTGGGAAACCTGGGAAATGAACTAAGGCCTCCAATAGCATCCACCCGCTCACCTGTTGTGTGGTTACACAACATGCCCCATTTTGACTTGGCAAAACAGGGACCCAACTTTTCGGCTTGGCTTGTGTTGTCTGCTTTGTGGCAGTTTGGTAAAAGTAAGTCATGTGCATCATCATGTAGAACCAGGATGAGGTAAGTCATCATCATGAGGTCAGTTTGTCAAAGTTCATATTCCATTTTTGTGACCTCATATTCTGAAAAGGCGTTAAATTCTATGCAGGTTTGCCTTTTACATCACCCTGATATTCCTCAGGATGTGAAAGATATGAACAGTCAAAGTTTTGGTCAAACCTGATATTCGCAAGAGAAGATCATATTTTATTACCTCAGTCATGTTGTCGAAGATCATCCTGATCTTAGTACATCACCTGGTAAGTCATGCGGTCCAGATATCCGGATGTCAATTTTAAGTGGTAATGAGTCTTCCCCGTCAAACAGTACTATATATCGCGAGCATCATATTTCCAAAGGTAACCCGATATTTCTTAATATCCTCCTGCCGTGAAATATCACCCTAAGCCAATATCCTGATGACATCATCCAAATTGGATAAACAAAGAAACAAACATGACGATGACATCATCATCACATTTACATTTCAACAGGATATTTTCTAAACATGATCATGTTCGCCTAATATGACGATGATGTCATGATGCCCTCCCATACAAAGAACGAATATCAGGATGACATCATCCCAATATTCCAAAAGAGAGACATGTAAGTTTGTCTCGTCATCATCATATTTGAAACATCACCCAATACATCGAAATATCCTCCTGATGTACTAAACATAACCAAAAGGCGCTTTTGTCACCCAAAGCTTGTCGAGATAACCATTCCAATTTGCCGGAGGAGGATGACATTGAAACTCGACCCGATATTTGTGAGTATCATCCTACCTTCATGATATCCTGTCATATGGATATCCCCCCACTCCCGTTGCCGCCATTATCATTTAATGCGCGCAGACATGGTAGGTGGTTCCCGCCGGCCCCGGAATTCAATGAAACACCTGGCGAGATCTTGCGTCTCACACGAATAATCAAAGAATACAATCTAATTTGTCAGAGTTGCCCTAAATTGACCCTAATTGCAAGGTTAAAAGGTAATTCAACCATCATTTTTACATTTACCTTGCGATAAAATTGTTTTACAGAGCACCAACTTCCATATCCGCATACAAGCGATTGTTGCACGATTTGAGCTCATAGAGAGAAGGAAGTAAGTGATCATCAGCTGAATTAAGAACGTTGTTGACAGTCTATTGGTATAAAAGAAAAATTTGCATAACCAGGTAAGTAAATGAAACCCTCATCATGTTATTGTTGTTCAGGTATGATGATGTAAGGTCTGGTTTATGCATCCATATGATTAAGTAATGTTGAAAAGATATAGTAGGCATGGTGATTTATAAAGTTAATTGCAATATGCATGCATATGTATACCCATTGTGAGATAGGATTTTGTTAATTGCAGGTAGCCATGGCTGAAAGCGGTTCGTTAAGTGTCAAGAGGAATTCAGTAGGCCCATGTTCTCTTCTCAGAGGGGGGTCCAGTTCAAATATGGAGCAATTACAGATACCCATTAGGGGAGCACCAATTTGGAAGCCTGATCAACTAGGCTGAATGATGGGAATGATAAAAGTCCTATGCTGGACGCAGTGTTCGTATCGGGAATGTGGAACGCTGCCAGTTTTCCATACTCCATGGAATCTCCGGAGCTGGTAATCGAGTGTGCTAGGAATTATAATCCTCAGACAAGGCAAGTGATGAAACATGGGAGGATATATGCAGACCTCTCTATCAAGGGTCTCTCCTGGACATTTGGATTGCGACTGGGCAATAAAGTTAAGAGCGTAGACCTGAGGAAGTCTGAAAAGGAGTATGAAGCTAACAAGAAATCAGCCAGGAAGAACATGTATCAGTGGCAGGCTGAGAATAGCTCATATCCTGTAGCAGCCAAACTTCCTGTGCACATGTTCAAATATGATTTCAGTGAGGAATACCAATACATGATTGCACTCCTGAATAGAGTAACAGGACAACCTGATGCTGGTAGTTTCAGGAATTGGATGTACGGAATAATCATGATGTGTCTATATTCAGACATCAAGCCACTATGGGGCCAGATAATAAGTGATGCTCTGCATGAGTAGCTGATGAACCTAGGAGGTTCAAATTGTGCATTTTATATGACGTCTTACATTGTTTATTCTTGTGCTTACAAAGGAACTTTTGATGCTTTGGTTACAAATGGAAAGCTTACAAGCACAAATGCAGCATATATCTAGGATCATCATCCCCAGCTGCAGAGAACCAATTACCTTAAAGATTACAAACTGGTCAATGATGCATTCTCCATGCATCTGGTGAGGACCATGGAAGAAGACAGAACAAAGAGATTGAGCATGGAAGCTCAAGAGATAGTCTACAGGCATGGGGCCTGGTACATACAGTTTGCAACCTTTTCATACATAAGGGTTGAAGGTTTTGAGGGACATCCCCTGATGCTGCCGAGGTATCCTACTGATGCAGTAATACTAATGGAATTTATCCAGCAAGGCTCCACAATGATAAAAATGTACAAGGACGCCAAGAAGCTGCCACCAATTTTGTTCCCAGTCAGCATTGGATGCTATATGTGCCTGACTCAGATAATATAAAGAAGGTGATGGTCACCCTAAATAAAATGAATCTGCAGCCTTTTCCACTAACAAGACCATATGATCCTTACGGCAGAATACAGAAAATATTAGGAAAGCCTATTCATCAGAGGCACCTAGAGGATTTTTGGGCCGATTGCAAAGATGAGGCAGAGGCCAGGAGAAGAAGGTATCAGAGGTTAACTCTAAACCAAATTAGAACTTTTGATTGCATCTCCCTTCCCCAACAATTGAAGAAGGATGATGGCAGGATAATGGCAGATGAATATGAACAAAAGAAGATATATAATGACACCATCTCTGCACCTGACCTCACCATGCAGGAAGTTATATCTTTGGACCCTTTCATTGCTAGGACCATACAACTAACTCAAGCTTGGGTTGATGAGCAGGTGGAGGCATTGAAGAAGAAAGGTGTTGCCATTACGGTGGACAACAAGAAAAAGGGACAAGATATTCCTGGGGATAAATATGACGACTTCCTGAATGAGAAGAGGAAGACCAAGGGAGATAGAATCCCTCCACCACAGCAATAGAGCAAAAGACCCCCAAGGGGCAAGAAGGTGGATAAAGAACCCAAAGGGGTTATAATTGACAGGGCAGTATTTGTAGCTGAGGAGACAGCAGGATCAGGATCAGGATCAGAATCAGCATCCCCTTAAAAGAAAGAAAAGCCCAAAAAGAGTAAGACAGCAGAGGCTAGAATCACTGAGACCTTAGAAGAAGGTTAATCCTCAAGAAAACTTGGAGAAGAGGATATCCTCATGGAGGAAGAGCCTGAAGAAGAAGAGGCTCCATTAATAATAGAGGAAGAGAAAAGCTCCACAGGTGCTGGTGACCACCCCACCTAAGAAACAAAGAACCTCTATGAGAGGTGAAATAAGACAACCCCCAGCATTATTACAAGAGGCAGGTAGTGAAGTGCCTAAGGAACTTCAGCATAATGTTCCACTTCCTACCATCGTCAAGTTCAAAACTAAACTTGCAGAAGAACAAATGAAAGAAACTGATCAGACACAAACAGAAGGTCATGTCTCACTAGACGAGACAATAAACTTGTCTGATGATGAGGTCGTGCAGGATGTGGCTGCACAGAAGATGGAAACACTTGCTACTGGTATAAGCATGACTCCTCACAAGCCTCCACCCATTCAAGCTATACTTGAGGAGATGGAGCAAGTGGAAGAAGAGCAAGAAAAGAGCCCAGAGCAAGTAGCTCAGGAAATAGGGCTAGATACATTAATCACAGAGGTGACAAGCCCTGTAGTGGTAGACCTGACAGAGAAGCAGGATGCAAGTCCTGAACAGCTAGCAGGATCACCTGACAAAGAGCACTCAGCAGAAGAAATAGAGATGGTAGAGTCAGAAGGCCATGCTCTTGAATTAGGCCAACAAAGCCCACAGGATACATCAGCAGAACCTGCCATAGTAGAGGTCCAATGATGCAGAGGCATCCACACTAAAACCTTGATATGCAGCATGGATGTCCGCAACCCTTCATCATCATCATCATATTTCTTGCTAACACTATCAGCATCATCATATTTCCTCTCGCTGACCGATATCCTCCTGCAGACAAACCTTCGCCTCTTCGTCTGTTAGCAGCATCATCATATCCGACTATCGGCAGCATCATCATATTCGGCAAGCGCAAACATCCTCCTGACGTTCACTGTTCACCTCACCGCCAAACGCTTTCTTCATCATCATGATGTTCAACATCATGTTCATCAGCAGGATATAGAACATCCGGTTCCTCCCATATATCCTGATGACGACAACCTCATGCACCTTTCCTTCGATGCTTACGTCACCCCGATATCCTGATGACGATTATCAGCATGGATGTCCGCAACCCTTCATCATCATCATCATATTTCTTGCTAACACTGTCAGCATCATCATATTTTCTCTCGCCGACCGATATCCTCCTGCAGACAAACCTTCGCCTCTTTGTCTGTTAGCAGCATCATCATATCCGACTATCGGCAGCATCATCATATTCGGCAAGCGCAAACATCCTCCTGACGTTCACTATTCACCTCACCGCCAAACGCTTTCTTCATCATCATGATGTTCAACATCATGCTCATCAGCAGGATATAGAACATCCGGTTCCTCCCATATATCCTGATGACGACAACCTCATGCACCTTTCCTTCGATGCTTACGTCACCCCGATATCCTGATGACGATTATCCTGATGACGATGACGTCACATGCAGCTCCTTCAATATCCTGCTGCCCCGATATCCTGATGACGTTTATCTTGATGACGATGACGTCATATGTAGCTCCTCCTGCTGTCGGCCAAACTTAACTTTATCGGCCCGCGATGGAATTGTCAACCCGATCTTCTACCTTATGCCGATACGCTCCTCCTCGGCAACACCTGATGATGATCACCCCAAACCACATTCACTTTATGCAATCGACTGCATCATGCTCATCTCCACTTACTCGGATGACGCCCGAAGCAACTGCAGGATATACGCAGAAATATCCTGATGATGCTGTTGCGACGAATTTTCCAGCCTTAGCGAAATTCGATCCGCCGAACCTCCTGGGATGACCCGATCTGCTTTCAGGGTGATCTTCCAAACTTTAACAACTAACATGACCTAGCACATACCCATGCTAGGGTCCTCAACACCTTTCAACGATGATCCTGCACACCTGCATGCAAACAAACAGAAAATGCAAACTAAACCCTACCCTACTGTACATGGCCATTCCACCGATTCGACGAATCAACCGGTGGAATGGATCAGCGAATCCATGAAACCACCAAAACAGCAAATCGATCACACAATGGAGACCAAACAGAAAATGAACACAAACAGGATCTCTTATTTGATTTCAAAAGATACAATACAATGATCAGTCTCTCTCTCTCTATCTCACTCTGTGCAACCTAACTCGATGCAATACTATACTATATCTAAAACCAACCGATCCTCATGTATAAATAGGATCTCCTGCGAGTACTACCACTCGATTCCCAGCGGCTGGGAAATCTCTCCAGGCGGCTGGGAGATCCAACTGGACCTACAGCATAACAGCTGTCCTAACAACTATCTAAAAATAGCAAAGCATGGTCAACATGACCTTATTACATGCATTGGTCTTATCAGACCTTCTTGGAAACATTAACAAGACTCAAAACAAACTAACTGCCTCATGGAGGCCAGCTGTCAGGTAGGTGCTCCTGCACCATACTCCCCAACAGAAAAGAACTCATGTCCCATGAGTTTAGTTGTGGAAGCCCTCCACCTTTACACTTTGCCATGTCAGTGTTCTGACCTGTTCCAGCTTTATCCTCTGCTGTCTCTTGGCTGCTCCAAGACTTCTGAACTGTAACTTGCCCTCTTGCAAGTGAACCCTCATGCCTGTCAATGTAGGCCTTTCTCACACATACCTTGTGTTTGTAAGGTTGTCTGACCAGAACCTCTGTCTGAACTGCCTCTTGAACTTCTATAATGTTCAACTCTATCTTTCTTTCAACTTTTATAGGACAAACAATAGTCCCAACTATGACAACATCCTTGTCATTCCTCTCAACTGATTGCTGTTTGCAAACCTATTTCTGCACCTGCTGCTGACCTCTGTCAGTCAAAACTGAAACTTTCTTCAACCTGTTGTCCTTAACAACTCCTTTCCCTGTAGTGTCTTCAACTACCTTTATGCCTGCTCCTATAGGCATCTGCACAAATTCCTTCTTTCCCACTAAAATGATTTTGGCTGCCCCTTGTGCTGCAGCATCTTCCTGTAATGGCATCAGCATAATAGTTTTCCCATCTTTCTTGATGGTGTAGGTATTAGCATACCCATCATACAGTACCCTCCTATCAAATTGCCATGGTCTACCCAATAGTAGGTGACAACATTCCATGGGCAAAATGTCACACAAAACTCTATCATGATATGCTCCAATCTGAAAATCCACATATGCCTGTTCATAGACAAAAAGTGATTGACTATCACTCACCCAAGATGCCTTGTAAGGGTGTTGATGTGGAATCCTTTCCAAATTCAGTTTATCCACCATTTCCTGAGATACCATGTTGTCTGTTGAACTAGTATCAATGACAACCTTACATACTTTACCTTTGCTCTTGCATGTGGTCTTGAAAAGAGCTCTTCTTTGCATCATATCCTTTGATGTCTGCAAACTAATTCTCCTTAGCATCAATGCTTCTCCATCCTCAAGATATGCATAATTGTCAGGCTCCCTATCTCTTTGATAAGTGTTTGAACTCTGCACACTTTGCTCTACCTTCTCTTCTTGCACAAGTTGTACTCTCTTGTCATTTGTTCTATCATTTCTGGATGATGAACCTTTGCTCTCTGGACATTTGAAAGATGGATGACCAAACTCACCACAGGTGTAACATTTTCCTGAAAATGTAGTAGAACCTCTACCACCTCCAAATCTGCCTCTATTACTTTTCCATCCACCTCTGAAATCAGACTGTCCCTGTCCTTTACCAGTGTCTTCTTGACCCTCATTGGTTTGCCTTTGTGTAGGGGCTGCTCCCCTTCCCCTCATATTGTTTCCTCTTCCTCTCATGGACTTATCTTGTCCCCTATTCATCTTTTCTTCAATCCTGATTGCCATTTGGTAACAATCCTCCACACTCTTAGGGTTAGCTAAAACTAACTCATCCTGTATGTTCAATCTCAAACCAGCCAAGTACCTAGCCACCTTTTCTACCTCATTCTCATGATGACCAGATCTCATACTCAACTTATAAAACTCCTCAGTATATGCCTTCACATTCATTTCCTTCTGCCTTAAAAATTGCAGCTTCTTAAACATCTGAATTTCATAATCCCTTGGCAAGAATTTACCTTTGATCCTTGCTACCATCTTATCCCATGAAGTGATCTTTGACTTCCCTTGTTTCCTTCTCTCAGATTGTACATAATCCCACCATACCAAAGCATGACCTCCTAACTTGGTCTTTGCAATCTTTACCTTCTGATCCTCAGCAACATCTTCACATTCAAAGTGATTATCAAGTGCAGCAATCCAATCCAGTAACTCATCTTCACTCAAACTTCCATTATACTTGGAAACATCAACCTTTACCTTAGGTTTATCACTCTGCACTGCCTTTAACAATTTTGCCAATCTCTGGTCCTCAGCATCCAGATCTTCAGCTACCTCTTCATACTCTTCAACAGTATCTTCATCTTCTTCAGACTCACTGTCTTCCACTTCCCTCTTTTTGTTCTTTTCCAGGGCTACAAGCCTGGCTTGAAGTGCTTCAGCAAGCTCCTTCATCTTCCTCATCTCTCTGGCATGTTTTTCCTTCATCTCCTGCAATTCCCTTGCAGTACCACTTCCTTTCGGAGGCATTTTGTCAACCTCTCACTTCTCTACCTCTGTCCTTTCGGTGACAGAACCAACCCTACTTCTGCCCTTTCGGTGACAGAATCAACACACAACAGCCCAGACCTTTTGCTGAGCTCTGATACCACTATGATGCAGAGGCATCCACACTAAAACCTTGATATGCAGCATGGATGTCCGCAACCCTTCATCATCATCATCATATTTCTTGCTAACACTGTCAGCATCATCATATTTTCTCTCGCCGACCGATATCCTCCTGCAGACAAACCTTCGCCTCTTCGTCTGTTAGCAGCATCATCATATCCGACTATCGGCAGCATCATCATATTCGGCAAGCGCAAACATCCTCCTGACGTTCACTGTTCACCTCACCGCCAAACGCTTTCTTCATCATCATGATGTTCAACATCATGTTCGTCAGCAGGATATAGAACATCCGGTTCCTCCCATATATCCTGATGACGACAACCTCATGCACCTTTCCTTCGATGCTTACGTCACCCCGATATCTTGATGACGATTATCCTGATGATGATGACGTCACATACAGCTCCTTCAATATCCTGCTGCCCCGATATCCTGATGACGTTTATCCTGATGACGATGATGTCATACGCAGCTCCTCCTGCTGTCGGCCAAACTTAACTTTATCGGCCCGCGATGGAATTGTCAACCCGATCTTCTACCTTATGCCGATACGCTCCTCCTCGGCAACACCTGATGATGATCACCCCAAACCACATTCACTTTATGCAATCGACTGCATCATGCTCATCTCCACTTACTCGGATGACGCCCGAAGCGACTGCAGGATATACGCAGAAATATCCTGATGATGTTGTTGCGACAAATTTTCCAGCCTTAGCGAAATTCGATCCGCCGAACCTCCTGGGATGACCCGATCTGCTTTCAAGGTGATCTTCCAAACTTTAACAACTAACACGACCTAGCACATACCCATGCTAGGGTCCTCAACACCTTTCGACGATGATCCTGCACACCTGCATGCAAACAAATGGAAAATGCAAACTAAACCCTACCCTACTGTACATGGCCATTCCACCGATTCGACGAATCAACCGGTGGAATGGATCAGCGAATCCATGAAACCACCAAAACAGCAAATCGATCACACAATGGAGACCAAACAGAAAATGAACACAAACAGGATCTCTTATTTGATTTCAAAAGATGCAATACAATGATCAGTCTCTCTCTCTCTGTCTCACTCTGTGCAACCTAACTCGATGCAATACTATACTATATCTAAAACCAACCGATCCTCATGTATAAATAGGATCTCCTGCGAGTACTACCACTCGATTCCCAGCGGCTGGGAAATCTCTCCAGGCGGCTGGGAGATCCAACCAGACCTACAGCATAACAACTATCCTAACAACTATCTAAAAATAGCAAAGCATGGTCAACATGACCTTATTACATGCATTGGTCTTATCAGACCTTCTTGGAAACATTAACAAGACTCAAAACAAACTAACTGCCTCATGGAGGCCAGCGGTCAGGTAGGTGCTCCTGCACCATCCAAGAAACGAAGGATGATGAAAAGGAGGGAATAATAGAGGATCCAACTGCCAAAATACAAGAAGTTGATAGTGCAGGTGTGGAACAAATAATGGCTGCAGGACAACTGCCAGCACCTCAGGCAGGATCCACAGTATCCAGTGTAGTGGATAAACAACCAGGGGAAGAATTGAAAATAGATGAAGTAATGACAGAGAAGGATCATGATCATCATGATCAGTATACAGATGCACCACAGGATTCCCCACACCGAGAGGATGCTCCTCCGGAGAAAGAGATTCCTCAACAGGAGGAGGTACCGCAAGATCAACAACAGGGTGAGCATCAGGAAGAAGAAATGAGAAAATCACCATCTCCACAACATTTGCTGATAGAAACGGGAGATATGGGTGAACATCATGATGATGCTGAAAAACATGATCAGGTGCCTCCGTGGTTGGCAAAAGAAGTAAATATAGAGGAAGAACTTGAAATTCAGGAATTTGATGTCTCCACCTTGTTCTCCGCGGATATAATGAAGCCTAGGAGGAAGGCTAGAATGACATCGGCCATCAAGAGAGATCCGGCAACCAGGAGAAGGACCGCACAAATTGCCATACCTGCGGTGGAAAAAGAAAAAGGTAAAATTACTGTAGATGAATTCTAAATCAGCACAGTAGATTTGGGTTTTGCCAATGAGGACCAAGAAGGTCAAGAGGGCAAGGACATTATTGACTCTCTAATTCAAAAGGTCAAAAGACAGAAGGAGAAGAATAAGCAACATAAAAAGCACATTACTCAGTTGCATGCCTACATAAAGAGGCTGATTAATCCTGATGATACTTCAACTGAACATGCAGTCCCATTGACTGCCATTTCTCAAGAGGAGGTAAATAAGTTAGATCTCATGAAACATGAGGCATCTGTAATAAGAAATTGGATGTCATCCACATTGGATGATGCTGTAGAAATAGTGAAGGCCTCTTTGAAGAGGTGGAGTATTTTGAGTGACTCCAAGACCAAGGTGGATAAATTACAGATGCAGACCGGGAAAAGGTCTTATAAACTGGAAAGGGTCCTGAGCCTTTTGGGAGAAATGAGGATAAATCCTCAATTGCTTATCAGTAAGCAGGTACTGGATAGTAATACCGCAATGTTGGTGGACATATGGTACAAAGACATTCAGTTTGAATGCGGAGTCCTCAAAAGATGCAATAATAAGCTGAGAGATATCAGCATGAGGCTACATGATTTAATGGCCGAAGAGGCAGAGATATTGGAGACATTGGAAGGAAAGGTGGAAGGGAAAATAGAAAATTAGGATGAAGAGTCTGCCATCAAAGCTCTACACAGTAACTTCCAATCAGAGGCAGATGGTCCACCTATCCACTTGACAGAGGAACTTATAGATAAAATAATGAGGATCAAGGTCAAGATGGAGAAATATAATGAAACACTGCAGGACAGGAAAAACAAGATGGATAACAACAGAGATAAATATGAAGCACATAAGCACGCCATCATCAAAGCAAAGACTCAAGATGGCAGAGGAATAGATCAAGTTGTGCATTCATATGAACAGATCAGGAATAGCATGCAGCGCCATATGCGGCATCATCATCATCAGGATAGCGAAAGTTCAGGAAGTGATGCACAAGATGATGATCCACATGAATCAACTGAGGAACATGATGAGGATACATCATAAAGGGGATATAAGCATAAGTAATATAGATAGTTGCCAGCTGGCGACTTGTGCCATTTTTGTAAAGATTGACAAAGTCAAAAGAATGATGACAGTAGATTTGCATTGATAAATCAAGATCGTAGATCTTTTGTAACGGATTCCTCACCTTATTCTATAAAAGGTGGTGGAATGCCTTATTGTAAACATTCAAAACTTAATTGAAATCCGTCTGCTGAAACATTCAGAGCTCATTTCAAAGTTTTTGTATACATTTATATTTTTGCATGCTTAATGAATGAGAAGACTGTATCGATTACAATTCATAGTAAATCTTGAGTAATCAGTGTATGAGTTCTGGATATATGTGGTGATATGCTGCGTCCCTTAGAGTGCATGTCTACTTACATGTATTGTTTTCATACAAGTTCCTTTGAAGTTAGCATCAACTATATCTAGCTGTGGAATGTCTTGGTGAAAATATGGTTTGGTTTTCTTCTCTTCATGATAGTATCTAATATACATGTGGTTCAAAAGCTGAAGGTTCACTTTAATTAGAAGTATTTCTTCAATTTCTTTTAAATTTCAAGGCATTTCATCTCCATAATTGCAAATAATTGATAATCTTAAGCAAATAACACAAATATGTGAACATCTCGTAGATAATTGCAAATATTTAGCATATTTGAATACAGAGCATGCACAATTGAAAATATCATGCAAAGATTGAGGTATATCTGCATCTTTTCACCAAATAACTGTATAATATGATTTCTCTGTAAAGAATTTCTGCAGGAATGTCATGATGATGTTAAACTTTCACGTAAGGCCCCAAAATGGAAACAGCAACTCACATTAACCTCTGAGTAACTTCAGACGATTAAGACCTAATCACTGGAGACTTGGGATCATGAATTCCTTGAATTCATAGTATCTTTCAAGATGAATAAAGGTTAATGTGTACTTTTATTCTATGCTTGCTTGTGACTAACATCATAACCAACACCACCCTGACATGTTGGCACAGTCGGTTCAGACCCACAAGGTGGGAAGAAGAAAATATGCCTGTTGGCACCTTTTCACTACTCTCAAATGACTCATTTTGTAAGAATGCATATGTTGTTGGCACAATCAAATGGTCTAGAGTTGACCAAAACTAAGACAGGGTACTATAGAGGAACCCAACATCCACCTGTAGGTCCAGACAAAACATTCATAAGTGCCATAGATCAAGAGAAAAGGCAAACGAATTTTTTTCAACTTTTTACTCTTTGGGCTCTGTTGGGACAAAATTTTAAAACCTTAAAATTTTTCACCTAAAACCCATATCTCATCATCATGATACCCTTACAATGATATTTTCCATTTCAAAATAAATATTCGCATATTGGCCTAAAAATTGAGCCCTAATAAATCTCGGATCAATTACCTTCACTATAAAACCAAAAGGTCACATTGAAAATACCCACATCATTCAATTTAATCATATCACGGGAGTCTTAAACCTAAAATCAAAGTGTGCAGATAAAAGAGCCATGGCATATTGGATTAACTAGCCCAGGGGTCTCTTCGATATTAATGATATATCAGGAGATTGGTGTGACACCTAAATGTGTCACACCGATAAAGTGACAATATGATATATAATGTATTGAGGAGAGATCGTCGTGTCGAGTAGACTCATCCTACAGTCTCTTCGAAAATCCTAAGACAAGCATTTAGGCCATGTTTCAGGATGACATTAAAAAATTGAAGGGACAAAGATTTCTGAGTATCTGGATGAGCCTTTGGAAGTCTCTTCGATATCCTGAACGTAAGAAGCATATCGGCAGGACTATAGAATATAGGCTTGACATCCCACCGGCAAAGTAATAACATATAATATAAAGAAATTTGGAATGTCGGGATGACCCAGATTCTAGTCCTGCCAAAAAGCCGCTATAAATGCCAAGTAAAGAAAAACATGAAGGGAGAGTTCAGGATATCAAAGAAAGGCAATATTTGGTCCCCTTAAAAAAATGAACATAATAGATGTTGAAAGGAGAAATAGATGTCGAAGGGACTTGACAGAACGAGATTTTGACGTGCCAACCATTTAGGTCATAACAAAATCCCGACGACAATAAAGGATCATAAACCCCTTAAGTAAAATTAATTATTTCAAAAAGATGACAAGACATGCTATGTTACGAGAATTAAATGTCCTCCCAATGATATGAAGGCTGCCATTAATGCTCATAGCCGAGTATATCAAAGACAATCTTAAGAGAATTTGATTCATTATGCAAGCACAGGAGCAAGGGAAGGCCTCTATAACAGATACAACTCGAAAATCCAAGTAAGTATTCTGAGCTCAAAATTTATAACTTCTGGTTCGAATTGCATTTGAAGGAGTGGAATTCTCTTGCATTACGCTATGGAAGAAATAACTAAAAACCCTAGGGCCAACAGACAAAAACTAGATGCAAGACATTTGAATCAGGATTTAATAGACCAATGTCCAAAGTCCAAACAGTGGTCTAGAAGGAATGCTCAGTTAAACCATAATGCAGAGAAACTTGAAGATACATACAAGCATGTAGGAGATATATGGACCCCTATGAGAGGGTATGACCTCTTCTTGTACCATTACAAGAAGATGTATAGGCATACACCAGTCTCAAACCCATGAAGACTAAATTTAGGGAAGCTCATAGTACCAAATGTATTTGTTAATGTCAAATTCCTAAAACCAATAGCCAAAAACTATAATCCACAAAACTGTCTGGTTGAGTTGAAGGATGGAACGGGTTTCTTCCCTGTTACAAGAGATTATATATCTATGGTATTTCAGCTAGACTCTAGCTTTGATGTAAAATTTAGAATTTGGGACTTGCTCAATGAATATTACAATATGAGCAACAATTACAAAAGGTGGAGGTTGCCTATGCAAAGACCCCAGGATGAAGTCCAAATAAGTTTAGGGTGTTTTCACTGACAAAGGATCCCTCATACTCCATAGAGATTTTTGAAGAATACTTCCAATACACTTATTACTCTATGTGTCAATTACTTGGTGTTGAGGCTTCCATGTTTATGGAAATTGCTCCCATGGTTTTGACCGCTGATGTACAAAGCCAGCAAGCACAACACTTTGATTATGCTGAACTCCTGGCTAATGCCCTTCACAATGAGTTGGTCTCCATAAAAGGAGGGGGCAATAAGTTCAAACATTATTCTTTTCTTATGCACCTTATCTTATATGAAGAACTGAACATGAGACTGTGGAATGAATGTTTAAAAGTAAGGGATTTGGACAAAAGGGTTGATATCAAACATATTCAAATGTGGACTTTTATATTGGATAGCAGGTGTGAGAAGTCACACTACCTCTATTTTGAAGAGTATTTTGTGAAGCCAGTATATAAGTTGCTAGGACATCCTTGTGATTACAATTTGTCACTAGAAATATAGAGATTCTTAAGACCTAAGGACAAATATGAGCATGGGAAGTTTAGTCACAATTGGGGTGACTGGTATTCTTATAATGACTACACAAAAATAAGGGTATTTATATTTGAAGGTCCCCTTTTTCTATTGCCAAGAACTTTCCCAGACAGAGTTGCTTAATTGGAAATTGTAAGGCAACTTGCTTATTCTGATTTCATGCATTTGAAGAGTTACAATAAGTAGTCTTTCATGCCTGGAACATTGTGCTTTGAAGACTTTACAATTATGTCTAACAAGGGGTATCAATTAATTAACAAAAGAAAGGAACATTTTAAGCTACCTTCAGGGAACGCCAAGGAAAACTTTGACCCAGAAAACTTCATAAGCATAGTTAAAGCCAGTAAAAAATTGAAGAAGTATCTCCATGTGTTGTTTGTTGATGATGATCTGGTTAGAAACTGTGATGAACACACTGCAGTTGAGACAAGAAGCATATTGTTGCAAGTATGAGGTTAACCAGTGTTGTCATTGATGTCAACATACTCATATTGCTCAATGAGAAGGATTGGATGAGCTGTGTGCTGAGGATATTGAGAAAATTAGTCTCAATCAAGAACAGTGAAGAACAGTGATGATATTAAGGTAAAAGGCCAAGATAAGATGAAGATTAGAGGATACAGATTAAAGGGTTTGTAGATATGATTCTTGAGGTGATCCAGTTAAGATTTCAGAGGTCCGCATGAAGAAATGAAGAAGTTGTGATCGATCAAGTAGAACCAGTTCCAGGAGATGCTCCGGAGTGACAAAGTGTTACAAAAAAGGTCTGGTGAGATTTGGAAGTGCATTGTCCTATTCTGCAGATTGGAAGGAGTGTTTGGGATGTCCTTGTGATGTGTCATCTTGATTTGTTCATGGTTTGGAGGTCCAGAAGCACCTTTTTCAGTATGACAGTGGCGATAGACTGTGTTCTTGAAGTTCCAGATGAAGAAGAGAAGAGATTCTAATAAGTAGAGGCAGTGCGGATGTACCTGGTCATTCAGGCAAGCCTGTGAAGGTTCTTGGATCATGTTGAGGTTGTTTTGTTGGTCCACATCAGTGTTAGAGCCCAGAATTGAAGATATACTTCCGGATGAAGATGTTCTTGTTCAGGTTGGCCGACCGGATGAGTTATTTATCTTGCGAATGTTCTTGTGGTTGATTGCCGACTTAGATGATTGTTCCTAAGTCGATGCCTTGTATAAATAAAGGTTTGTGAGTTCATTTCGAAGTGTGTGATGAAGTGGATGAGTGTGGTATAGCGAAAGAGTGAAAGGCAGAGCAGGTGTGTCTTGGGCTTAAATGGAACTGATCCAGACATGGTAAAGATGTCAATCTCTAGTGCAAGTTTGTAATACTTGTTATCTTGTAGACAGTGTGTCTCCTGTAGGCAGTGTGCCTCCTTGTGAGCAGTGTGCTCAGGCAGTGAGCCCTAATTGGCATGTGCCATCCATTTTTCTTATTCTTCTAATAGAGAATAATCCTTGGGTTAATCACCCCATAGTTTTTCCCTTGACCGGGTTTCCACATTAAAATCTTGGTGTCTAATGTATTGATGTTTATCTACTCTGATGTTTATGGTTCATGCTTTCATGAATGGTTAATTGACATGCTATTAAATAACAAAGAAGAATCAAGTGTTTGAAGTAATAGCAAGTTTTTTGTACAACTGATTCACCCCCCCCTCTTAGTTGTGTGCCCTAGATCTAACACATATATCATAAGATAATGTTGGCTAAATTTTGGAGGGTAGCTAAAAACCCCAACTATACAGGTGCTTTCATGGATATTAATGATCTCATTGAGAGATTGGATGCACTAATTGCAAATGCATCAGAGTTGATTGAGAATGTTCCTCCCTATGTCTTTGAGAGAAAGGGAAGATTTATCAAAGAGACACAGGCTAAACATGAGATTCCTATTGCTCGTATGTCTCCTCAGTAGACTCCTGACATTTCTTTTGATGTTGAAGAAGAAGGGGAAGAGAATAAAGACGTGCAAGCATCTGGGCCTCTCATCGATGGATATGAACCTCCAAAAGAAAGAGAATAAATTAAAATAGAAACACCTGATGAATTATTAGAAGATGTGAGCTATTTGGCTAGCAAGAAATTTGTTACAGATGCTAAGTTCATTAAGACCACAGAATTCAAAACTTTTTGTATGAATATAAAGGTAAGCAAGCTAGAGAAAAGATGAAAAATATCACCCCTAAGATACAAGATGAGGTTCTACAAGAACTTCAATAAAAAATTGATAAGGTTATGGAGGATATGACTCTAGAAAAAGGAAGAGAGCTACTTCAAGAAGCAAGGGTGTTGTTGGTTCCTTGATGGGACATGACTTCAGCAATTGTATTTGATACCTTTAGGAAGAATCAGGATAAAAAGATGCAGCTCAGTGTTGAAGCTCTTTATAAAATAAAATCTAGATCAGGATATGACCCTGACAAGCAAATATTATTGATATGGTCACTGTATCCTCCACATAAGATGTTGGAAATAAGGTAGATAACTGAGAGGGGGGTTGAATCAGTTATCTCAAAATTTCCTTGTCTTTCTTTTTTCTTTTGTTATCTTAATAATTAGTGCAGCATCAAAACATATAAGCATATGTGATCATAAGAATAGAAATAAAATCAACACAAATAACACAAGGATTTTTACGTGGAAAACCCTGTTAAGGGAAAAACCACGGGGTGAGTAACCCAAGATTGTATTCTCTGTTAAAAGAATAAAGGAGTACAAAATAGCACTTGCCAATTAGGGCTCACTTCCCGAGCACACTGCTCACAAGAGGCACACTGCCTATAAGAGACTCACTGTCTACAAAACTTACAGAAGATAATCAAGTGTTTGAACTGATGATAAGCATCTACAAATGCAAGAGTTCAATTCTAGTTTAGGCTCAATATACTGATCTAATGCACTTCATCCTTCCTCTACTCAATGTTGTTGTTCTGTCACATACCGGGCTTGGATTGTTGTTCCCACTTTTATTTCTGCTTTTCTTCGCACTTTACTTCATCACTTATATACTTACTTGCTGAAATCTATTTGGTATATATATCCACATCAAGGATTTTTATCAACTTGCTAGTCGGCATCAAGAATACTGCAAGTAATTACTCTATCGGCTGAATCCATGCTTGATTTGTGATGCGTATCAAAAACATAGACATAGAATTCATTAATCATGTCATCCAACAATGTACAATCCCACAAATTACTTGATCAACACCATTTACTCATCCGGATTGAAGTCTGATATTTTGCCAATCAGTTCTTTCTCTATCTGCTCTCCCTGTCTGGAACCCAACACTTAGATGCTCATAACTTTTTCATACTTTATCATCAGAGGCTAAATCTCTGGAATATAGTAGTCATGATACCCCTCTTGACTTATCCAAGTCTGCAACTTGCTAAGTTACACCATCTGAGAGATCCGGACCTGATTGTCAGGCCTTGTTGCATACTCTATTCTTGTTCACTGGACCAAAACAATCTTCAATCTGACTTCCGGTATAGGCATATTATGTACTACAGATGTGTGGGACAGACTTTGTTGTCATCAATGACAACACTCATGAAGCCACACAGTGTCTCTTGCCAACAATCCCCCCTTTGGCATTGATGGAAACACTTAGTGAAAAATGGCTAAGTGTCGCAGTAAACTCCCCCTTGGCCGATGCTCTATCTTTTGCACTATTTTACCGGAGCTCCCCCTTAGCTAGATTCTAGATTTTTCACTACTCCTCACTCCCCCTTTGACATCAATGGAAAAGGGTAGAATCAGCATAGAAAAATTTTGGAAAAATTGTCCTATACATGGCCATATAAGTATATATATAAATGTTATACTTACATATACTTAAGTATATCCGCAAAAGTGGCCTTCAACTATACAAAATTTGTGGCCCAGCTCTGCTTCATCCTATCCAAAATGGAGATGTGACCACTCAACAAAAATGCATATGCTTCTGCCCTTCTTAAATCTTTTGGATCACTGGTTCGGGTTGTGGTCTGAGCATCTGTCAAGGCCTCATGCATTGCCTCTAACTTAGGGATAATTATCCCTTTGAGTTCACTCATTCTATTTATTATATCCTTCTTTTCTTTGTTCAAGCTCTTTATTTCATTTATGATGATAATGGCCTTGCATTCTTAATTCATTAAAGAGGTAGTAAGGGGATCAAAATTCTAAGATAAACTTGACAGTTTACCTTCTTGTTCTTTCACCTTCTTTTCAATATCCTCTGTTACTTTGGGCCAAGATAGACAAAATTTGTACATGTCCCCACCATCTTTAAGAGAATTTTCAAGGCTCTTTATTCCAATGTCTAGGGTCCTCCTATCATTAGCAATTGTTGGTGTGAACATATAATTCACACATGTTAAGTTGACTTAGTGAGTCTTCTAGATGTCTAGGTGTTTCTAGTTGCGTGTTGAGTTGTTGATAGTTGGAGTGAGTTGTCTTATCCTCCACATGTGCAATTAGTTATCATCCTCTAATTGGCACATGTTGTTGGAATATCTCCACCTTTCACTCCACCCTTCTAGCTCTCACCTTGCCTTTATAAGCAAGGCTCTCTCAATGTATTTCATACAGCATATGACAGTCTAATACAGTTGCTCCATTGTTTTAGTATCTTCTCTTGTCATCTTTGTGTGGAAGGTTGTCTTGATTGCAGGTGATCCTGGCTTGTTGAGTCACATTGACTCTTACATGGTATCAGAGCCTAATATGCAATTCCCTTCCCTCATTAGAGAGGTTTTGCTGGAAGCTAGTTGTTAGGAGCATCCTAGAGCAAATATGACATCACGGTTGCGATCAGGAAGCCCAAATCTGTATAGATCGGCTATTCATTTGCCGAATTTCATCATCAAAAATTTTGGCAAAATTTTTGATGACCTTGGTCTCTTGGCAAAAAAATCCATACAACCGTACCATCATCTGCATCACCTTGCCCTGCGCAGGTCTGCGTTAGCGTGTACCATTGCCCGCATCATCACAATCCACTGGGTAAAGGTTTTATTCACTGGTTTAAGTCTTTGACAATGATTTTTTATTGTTGTTTCATTTTTAAAAAAAGCAAAAAAATATATTAAATTTCTGTTTAGGGTACCGACAGGCTCCATTAGACCTGTCAGTCCCGTACAACCTGTAGTCAAGCCCTGTAGGCTATTGGTCGTAGTCAACAACCAGTGTGGAGGGGTCAATCCAACATCCTCGCGGCCTTTCAATCTAAGGCTTCGACCTTACAAAATACACACTCCGCAGTCAATATATTTGCAGGCATTTTTTTCAAATCTTTGGCAGCGAATCATCTTGCAATCATCGACTGGCATTTAGAGATCCTTGGCAGTCAACAATCCATCAATGGTTTTCATTCAACACCGATCCACATACATTTTGTAGCGGTCTCTTTACACACAGTGACCAGCATTTAAATTAGCTAAGATCCGCTATTGGTGGTATTGAGCTCAATCACGGTCTACAATTTTTATCAGCAGTTTAATAGTGGTTGGCGTTTATACCATTACTGACGGAGGAGGTTTTAACTCGTCACTTGTTTTCAATAGTCCAGCTTCGGTGGATCTCAAGTGATTGGAGTAGATCATCGCATATTTGGTAGTCTTGATCTGCTATTTATTTGTGTTGTTGGTCAACACTTTCCGGCGTTGGCGGATTTACTCAGGCGATCTATATTTTTTTCTGTTGGCTGTCTCAAGCGACCAAACCCAAATCTCGGTATATCCCATATTTCAGTTGGCATTGGATCTCCCAGTAGGATCTACAAAACAATTCCGATGACTGTCATTTCATATTCTCAGACATTGGCATCTGCAGGAATTTCTATTGGCAGTTTTGGTGGCCGGCAGTTTGCTTAACACCATCATTCATCTCCCTAACAGCGCCGCGATAATATAAGATCTGGTGGTTTTACCAGAAGTTTTCATTGGGCAGTCATTGATCTGCCCTTAGTGGCTCCCACGGTGGTGGGTTCAGCATTCAGCGGAGTTTAAGTCATAACCGACAGTTTTGCCAATAGATCCGGCATCGCTTGACAGTTCCAGTGGTCTTCAAACATTCAACGACATTTTTTTTGGTGGTTTCATTTTAAAACCGTGGTCTTCAAACTCGCGGTTTCTGCACAAACTGCCAGGTTTCAAAGACTTTCGCAGTAGTCTTTGTAGGAGTTAAGGACAACACTGAGAGGGGGGGGTGAATCAGTGTTGTGTAAATTCTTTAATCTTTTTCAAAATTTAACTTTCTGAGCACAAGGAATGAATGATACCTTTGATTTGTCAAATACATATGCACGTGACTATGAATGCAGAAAGAGAATAAAACTTCATAAGTAAATTAAACACACACAAGGAAGATCAATATGAATCATAACATAAGATATGCACGAGTGGAAAACCCATCAGGGTAGAAAAACCACTCCAGAATTGCCTCACTGGCTTAACTGAAAAACATGCCTCACTGGCAATACAAATTGTCTCACTGACAAATATTAAGGTCACACTGACCTATAAGCCTCACTGGCTAATACAATGCCTCACTGGCAAACCAAATCACCAATAGAAGTTATAAACCAAATCAGAGGGATACTCTGTTTCCATTCAATACAAATATATGTCTGTCAAATACCCATTCTATTCAATCTGACATCTCAACAATCCTTTATTCTGATCCAATCAACACTGCATTCTAACAACACTGCATATCAAATGTGTATTCTAATCCAACACTTCACAACACTGTATATGCCATCTCTATTCTTCTTAATACATTCAATCAATGCACCTGATTATCATTGCAATTGCATATTATCTTTCTGATCACCTTGTCAATCTTTGTTTCTGTATTTAATCCCTGTCAGTTCATCATTGATCTGTACTACTCCTACTCATCAATTACAAAGCCATTATATACAAGATAATCATTTACATCCTCTCTGCAAACAAAATCATTTCACCTTCTCTCTGTAAATCAAAAACCCTTTCATTTTCAATAATAAAAACATCAAGAAATCCAAATGCCAATCCATAAGTAAGAAGAAAATCTTATTCATAAAATAAGTGATCAACTTTGATATTCTTCTGTGTGCAATTTTATCTTCAAAAGACCTTTCAAATTCCATCATTCTCCTGCAAATAAACTCTTCAAATTTGATTCATATTCCTGCAAAACAAACAATCTCTGATTGCAAACAAAATAATAAAAAAATCTTCAATCTCTGATCCATATTTTCTCATAAGACAAATCTTTAATAAAATCAATCAGAGCTCTATAAGAAAATATCATCTTTTCAAAAACTCTTGAACTTCTCTGCAAATAATATCTTCAGATCCTCTTCAAAAATTCTCTGCATAAAAGAACTTTTCAACTTCTATGAAATCTTAATCTGCTTCAAAAAAAATAGGAAACTCTCTCATTAAAAATCATCTTCATAAAGAGCTCTTTTTATGAATTTATGAATACTATTCATCAATCTTCTGTAAGATGATTCCAATCTGCCCTCTTCACTTTTCCTTACAAACAAATTCCTTAGAAAACCTTCTAAAAAAAATGCTTTTAAGGAAGCTTTCTTATTTTTTATAAAAAGAAATAATAGCTCCTATTGCTATTAACACTTCGGGAGAACTCTTAAAAAAATAGAAGATGATCCCTTAAAAATAGTCAGAAAAATCTTCCACAAAACATGCTAAAAGATTAGCTTTCAAAAACAAAATAACTACAGTCTTAACAGTGTGACGTCCCCGTGCCCGTCAAACATAAACGCAGGAAGTCAGGGGCAGTTTGAATGATGATCGTTGATATTTGAAAGCGCGCTCATCAAGGTTTTAAACTTATCCGTTGATTTCCTTTTACCGCTCAAACTATTATAAAGACAAACCTGCGGTTTCGGTGGCTAGGAAAGAGGGCCGGTCCACCCACGATGTCTGATACCCTTAGTTGTGACTTAAGTCACCTGTAACCTGCGCTAACCGGTCAACAGTGCCATAGACAAAAAGTGCTTGACGGGTTAAAAATAGAGTTTCCTTCTTTAAAAAAATGAAGAGAAACATTAAGCCCATAATATATGATGAGAACATTAAATAGGGCCTCCAACTGATCACTGTAGTATTGGATTTTTTCTTCAAAACATCTTAGAGAGAAACACTTAAATTAAACCAAACATTAAAACTCTTAATACAAAGGCTTCATCCACTAAGTAGATGTCTGTGGTGAAATAAAGATCTATCTTGAAGCTCATAATAATGATAAGGAAAATCAAACCAAAAATTCTTGCAACTTATGATTTTGTACCATGAGCTATAACCAACTCAGACCATGTGAACTATTAGAAGCAACAATCAACATGATTTCATGTAACTGATCATCCAACAAGGAAGGCATGTCACCAATTTATTCCTGTGATCCTATAAGCACTTGGAACACCAATAAAGTGAGTATGATTTATCAATAAGCTAACATTTATCAAGTCAACCCTGCCTATGATGATGATCTTTAATGTCCTGATTGAAGATCAATCCCAACATCTATGACAACCTGAAAGACATCTCAACACAACTGTGAACAAATGAAGATCAGCCACAACTGTTACTATGAAGACCATTCCATGTTATTTGTATCAAGCCACTGTCATTATATACAATACCATTTTCAGGGGATCATGATATCAAACTAATGCAGGATAACATTAAGAGCATATCATATGGATACTACCAAAGAATGAATAACACCAATCCATCTTATCACCATGAGATGAAGCAACCTCTCTCAGATCCATGCAGAACACCTTATGTCATCAATACTACATTACATCAAACCAAGTCCACATCTCTGTGCAATGAACACAACTCCTGATCCTTTAACAAGTATGTATCTCTACACTGATCAACCAAGTCTTGATAATATCAAACAAATTGAGTACACCTTTTTGACGTCACTGACAACCTCACTCCATCAGTCTTTGCATTGTTTACGGAGGGAGGTTTCAAGCACTTACTCCCAGGTTCTTTCAGTGGTCGTGGTATTTAGACATTCCTCAGTAGTCTTGAAACTTGCGGTGGTCATTAAACCATTGACAGACGTCCAAAACTAGCCCACAGTCAAATTCAAGCTAACAGCCAACAACCTTAAGTCGACCGTCAAATTTAAGCCAACACCTGCAAGGAGTTTCGGAACCCGACATAGAGGCGGTTTTCGCCATCTGATGGCCATTTTGTGCCTAGAAGGTGGTTTACCGACATTTTTTTTGCTTTCCAGAAGGGGGGCATTTTTTTTTCCAAAAAGGAATATTTCAAGAATATTCTCTGCTGATGTCAGCACTGTGTCAGCTTTAGGGGCCATTTTTGCCCCTCAAAGCCCTAAAAGGGGGCTTTTTTTCATTTGTGCACAACTTTTTCCCACGGTGTTGAAATTAGGCAAACAAGATACCGTTGGAAAGCTGACAGAGAGCTCTTCACAGTGGTTCAGAATTTTTCTCTGATTTTTCTATTTGATAGCATTTATTGCAGGTTGAAGACAAATCTTCTTTTTTGGCTCCTGAGCTCATAACTTTTTGCCACGATCTCCAATTTTCGCGATTCAAGTAGCATTGGAAAGGTATTCAAGAGCTCTACACAGCCATCCATGCACTTTTCTCAAATTTTGCTCCAGGTGTATTCTATTTCATTTGTCAATTTTTTGGCATCTAAGTGATAACTTGGGCATTTTGATACTTGAGGAGGTGAAATTTGTTTTGAGAGGATTTGTTTGCTGTAATACATCATTGTAAGTGATTGTAATCTCCCCTGGATCTTTTTTTTAAGAGATTTTGTTGTTTTTCCCCATCTTGGTCCTTTGAGGACAATTGTAAATCGCACTAAGTATAAAGTGCCACAACAAATTGGGGGGACTCTCTTACATAGTAAAGGGGTGTTGTTGTGTTGTTGTCTTGCCTTTCCATCATGGATGTGCCTCAATTTCCACTTTTAACTCCATATAATTATCTTGAATGGAAGAAAAACATGGAGTTTGTGTTGTATAAACAAAAGTTACATAGAATAACTTTAGGCACAGATCCTGAACCCATAGGTGCTACTGAGAGAAGAAAATGGTTAGATAGAAGAGATGAGGCTTTTGGCACACTTTGTCTTGCTATTTCTCTAGATTTGAGATTTCATGTTGAGTCTTGTACTACACCAAATGAGATATGGACAACACTAGACAATCTATTTGGCAAGCAAGATAAAATAAGAAAGTTCAAATTGGAAAATGAGCTAATTGCACTTAATCCTCAAGACTTTGATCAAATCGAAGACTTCTTCACCAAGTTTAAGTCTCTCAGGTTGCAACTCAAACAAAGTGGTCTTGAGAAAGAAGATGAACAATTGATTCTATCCATTCTTGCAAAATTGGGTCCTGCATATTCAGTTTATGTTTCTACCTTTTATGCTACAATGGATGCCTTTGGTACTAAGTTTACCATGCCTTCACTTGAGGAGTTTGCTGCACAACTCACAAGAGAACAAACCAAGCAACTACACATGGGCACATTGAATTCACCTAGAAAACAGGCTCTATTTGCAACACAAAGCACAAAAAAACCTAAGGCTTCACATAATAAGGAAAAGAAACACAAGGATTCATAGTCTAATAAGCAAGAGAAAGAATCAAAGAAAACCCCCAACTCTTCTTCCAAAGAGGAGTCCAATAAGAAGAAGAAGCCAAAGTGTTCTTATTGCAAGAACTTGGGTCATGATGAGACTAAGTGCTATGAGAAAAAGTTTGAAGAGATGTCACAACTTCTTCAAAAACATAACATTGAACATTCTTCATCAACAACAATTTTACCCAAGTCTTCTTCTTCTCCATCATCTGCATCTACATCTACAGGGACAGTAGGCATTGTAAATTGGACAAATAAAGGAAAAGGAAAAGCATTCTTTGCATCAACAAGTCTACAGTCAGAGAGATGGCTTCTTGATTCTAGAGCTTCTCATCATATGGCATCTTCACAAGGGATGTTCTCTTCATTTTAGTCATGTACTTCACCACCTATTTTGATGGGTAACAACACATACATGCATGCAAGCGGTAAAGGAACAATTGATGTTGGTGACTCGTGTACATTCAACAATGTGTTGTGTGTACCTTCATTGACAACCAATCTCCTTTCCATCTATCAGATTACTCATTCTGGTGTAGGGAAGATAGTTGAGTTCACTCCTGATTCTGTGATCATACAGGACTTGGAGAGCAGAGGTATCATCGCTGTTGGGATGGTTGATCATGCATCTCACCTTTATACCTTCTCCCATTGTTTCTGATGATGATGTAGATCCATTGTTTGCTATTCCCACTCATGCAACAAGTGTGAATCATATTTCTAGGGAGAAGTTTGGTCACTTGGACCTTGGTGTTCTTGCATCTACTTCGGTTCCTGAGACTAGTTTTGCACTTCCTCCTTCTCCTGCTTCTTCCGAGATTGGCAGTGACATAGCTTCATCCACTTTAGTTGAGCAGGATATTCTTTGTCTTCCAGATACAGGTTTGTGGGATGAGTACTTGACAGGTATTTCTGACTTGTTTCATGCGTCCATCATTGATGACTTGGAGGACATCATTGATGACATTCATCTCCTCTTTGAAGGAGTTGAATCTTCTACTTCGGATGTGCATACACCTTCTCTTCTTCACTTGTCACAGTTTGGCACTGAGATGAAGTATGTTAAGTATCATTCGGAGGATACTTCATCTTTGGAGATTGATGATCTTGAGTTTTCATCTTGTCCTAGATTGTCGCATGCAGCACCTGATCATGTGCCATCTTTTGGTTGACATATGGACACTTGAGTAGTTTTCAGAGATAGCATACATCATGAGGTTTTTTCCCTCATACCTTGAGATGGAGTTTCTTCGACATCAGCCTTTGGACTTGTTTCTTCCTAAGGGGTGGAATGTTGTATGTAGGCTTTGGATTCTCTTCAGCATTCTTCTTCGGGCGTTCACCATCGGCACAGGAGCTACTTCATTGTGGGGGGGACCTATAGTCTCACATTTGCTCTCCTATGGGGGGGTAATTGATTGTATATATGTGTTGGATGTATTCCTTGGGGGGTCTTGAGTCCTCCTTCCATCACATCTTTCATTTGTTTTTTTTGCATTCTCACTTTTGGAGAGGAGTTTTGTCCCATGAGGTTTTCTCCTTTTCTCCATTTGAGATTTGTTGTACATGGGTACCCAACATGGCCTAGTAGCCGGGACCCATCCATCCTTGTATCTTGTTTTAGTCAGCTACTCCCTAAGTTGCACTTAAGGGGGGGTGTTGGTGTGAACATATAATTCACACATGTTAAGTTGACTTAGTGAGTCTTCTAGATGTCTAGGTGTTTCTAGTTGTGTGTTGAGTTGTTGATAGTTGGAGTGAGTTGTCTTATCCTTCACATGTGCAATTAGTTATCATCCTCTAATTGGCACATGTTGTTGGAATATCTCCACCTTTCACTCCACCCTTCTAGCTCTCACCTTGCCTTTATAAGCAAGGCTCTCTCATTGTATTTCATACAGCATATGACAGTCTAATACAGTTGCTCCATTGTTTTAGTATCTTCTCTTGTCATCTTTGTGTGGAAGGTTGTCTTGATTGCAGGTGATCCTAGCTTGTTGAGTCACATTGACTCTTACAGCAATGAGTCCCTGTACTTCAGTGAATCTTTTCCCCAGAAACTCCTTTTAGACCTTTGCTTTTGTTGATTTTTCTAGAGATTCAAAATGAGTGCTAACATAATTTACCAGAGATTTCAAGTTATCGGATGGAGAGGTTGAAGGATCCTTTTGAAATGATGGCATGATCTTCTCTAGCATCTTGGATGCAATCTCCAATAGTTCACAGTCTTCCATGTGAGATTTTAGGAGTTTTTCTTTTGCTTTGGCTTGAGCAAAAGATGCTATTTTAATTGTTTGAACTGGAGAGAGAGAGTCAAAATTTAGTGGCCCTTGAAATAGCTCAGGTTCATCTATCTCCATCATTTCCTTGTTTAAGAAGTTCTTCACTACCTCTGCAGTGTCTCTTGTTGGTGATTGAGTCTTCTTTGGGATATCAAAATAGTCATCACTGGTCTTTTCTGTTTGTTCTCCTTCTTTTCCCTTAACCTCCTCTTCTTGACTCACTTTCTCCTCTTTTCTTCATTCTCCTTCAGCTTCAGAATTTGGAATGTTTGCAGTGGGATCTAGAGGAGAGATGTTACCTGTGTTTACTGCTTCATGAACTTCCTCTTCCTGAACAGAGGAATCCAAGTCCTTAGACTTGTCTTCATCTATCTCTTTTGATCCTTCTATATTAGAAGATTTTTCATTGGTTACATTTAATCCTTCAACATCTATGGTAGAAGGTTCTTCAACTGATTCCTCTACAATAGGAAGATTGAATCTTTTGAAAGCATTCCAGAGGATGTCTTTTGTTTCTCTTGCTACTTGGTCAGTTTCTCCAAGCATAAGTTTATTCATTCTTGCTTTACTCCAGAACTCATCCTTACAATCCTTGAAAATCATGTCCATTTGTTTTGGAGTGATAGAAGGATAAAGCTGAATCATTATTTGTTCCTGAATCTCTAGATCTTTTGCCTTTGCATTCTCTTTTCTTAGTTCAAGTACCTTCTCTAGACTTTTGGGAATTAATGATATAATTTTAATGAAATCTTTATTGTAAATATTCAGGTACCTGATAGTAGCTTCTTCTAAAATCCTCTTGTCAGTATCACTATATTCATCATAGAACTCTGTTACTGGCTTCATGTTCCCATCCACAGTAACTACCTTGATGATGTCATCAATGGAAAGAGTGGGCTTTTCAACAAATTCCTTTGCCTTTTCTTCCTTATTTTTGCTAGCAGAGAATTCCCTGGATGTTTTCTTCTTCTTCATTTTCTTGATTTCCTCATCAGATTCTATTTCTTCATCATCTTTAAGGCTTGTATATGACCTTGTGGCTTTTGTCTTTGTCCTATTTTCTCCTTTTCTGGATGTCTTAACTTCCGGTTTGGTAGCCTTTGAGGTTTTAGGAGTGGCAGGTGCAGAGCTCTTGGAAGATATGGTCCAGGAGGAGGCTTGTACCGGAGTGTCTCCTTTCTTTTCTTCTTGTTTCTCCTTTTCAGCCTTCTTCATCTTCTCTTTATTTGTATCTATAGTCTCCTTTGATAGGCCAAATCTTTTGGCAATTTCTTCAACCTCCCTTCTTATTTTCCTCTTTATTTCCAGTTGTCTTAACTCAACATGTATTTTTACACTTAGCTCTTGAAAGGTGCCAAACCTTTCTGCTTCAGGGTCCTTAGGCTGGCTCAATAGGTGTTGAATATGTAGCTCCAAGATTTTGTCATCTACCTCGTATCCCATGGGCATTATCCACACAGTCCTTGGTTCAACTACTTCCATTAGGCATTGGTTAATGTCAACCATGAAGCATATTGTGTCCTTGTATTTCTCGAATATGGATTGAGGAATTCTTTCTCTGGCTTGCATCATGCTCTGAAAGTTCTTGAAGTAACCCCAGACAGCTATGTTTTGGGCTTGAGCATCACCAAATCCATACATATAATCTCTAATCTGAATTGCAACCGGTTTGTCATTTTGCCATACCCAACCACTTGATCCGGGTAGCTCATTCATGTAATAAAAGAATAGACACAATATTATACAACCATATTTGAAGGAATTCTTCTTATCCTTTTTGATTTTCTGCAAGTTTTCTAATAGTTGATTTAGGAGATCACATAGGTCATAATCTGCATTTTTCCCTCAACATTTGATATGCTGCATATATTACAGTCCCAGACACAAAATTCTCCCTGCTCGAATGATAGATTTTGTAGACAATTATCATTGAGGTAAACTTGACATCTAGATCAGTGATGTCATCTATGGTCATTGCTCTTTTTTTCAAATTTAGATCTGGTGGCTTTAGTTACTGTTTGGTTCTTGACAGATTTAAGTGTAGATAACCCATCAGAAGAATGCAGTCCAGTTACTCCCCTAATGGCATCTTTAGTTATCTTGAAGGGCCTCATTAGCCACATGAAATTGCCATGCATCCTGCTTAGGACATATGGGACCCAATCATCTTCTACAAAACAAGGAAAGTGTATGCAATGTCCAAAGTGTTTATCCCGAAGGGCCTTGTATTGACGTTTGAGTTCAAAAATCTCATCTATTAGCTATTTGTGATAGATGTCCATCAATTTTGAGTCTCCAAATTCCTCAATGTTGGCATGGATATAGGCCCTAACATCTTCTACATGCAATACCCCATGCAGAATGCTAGAAAATGTGCCTAAAGGATCAACTTCTAGAGATTTATACGGGTGTTTCTTGAATTTAGGACGTGGCATATCAGTGATCTTGACAACCATTGGAGTATCCATTTTGAAAGAGATTCAAAGAGAGATTTTTAGAATGGAAGTACCTTTTCACACTTTAGGGTTCGAAATAGGAGCCAAAACAAATCGTTGGTTGAATTTGATTTTCCAATTGATCTTGAGTGAATTGTAGAAACTTTGTTGCAGAGCTCTTCTTTTCTTCTTCGTGAATGCAAATGTGAAAGCAATGAGTGGAAGAACCCTTTTATCCTTGCGCAAACCCTAATTTCCTTTTGTAATAAATGCATAACTTAAGATATCCGATTGCCCTATTTTGAGAGAGATCTTCTCGAATCACTATGCTGAACTTAGAATCATTGTCAGTGAGGATTGAAAATGTATCTTATTTTCTTCAATCATGCCATGGGTTCGCAGATCAAATTATTTCAATTCTGAATCATACCAGATCTATCCGTGAAGCTGTCAAAATTAGATTAACTTGAGCAGTTATAAGTCTTACAAAACTCCATGGGATATTTCACATTTTGACTGAAGATTATTTGAAGGTTTTTCTGAGAACCTTTTAATCTGCAACATTTCATGTGCCGAATCTAGGCACTAGTTGATTGGCTGGGGGAATTTGTTTTTCTCTGACTCCCCTTGAGCTAGAGCTCACCTATTTAGTTTCTGGAAGGAATATTAGCACCAAATTCTGGTGTGGATCCATCCCCAATATTTTTTGTACTCTTCTTCACCCAAATCTTGCTCATCTCCTTTTGAACTTCATCCGCATTCACTTTACCTTTACCCTTATCTTGTTTTTGATTATGTTGCACCGGACCTTTTTTATCCTGATTTTTACTTCTGCAAAATTTGGCAATATGACCGGATCTATTGCAATTGTAACAGACAACATTTCTTTGCTTATTTGATTGATATCCTCTTGATCTACATTGATTAGCCATATGTCCCATTCTATTGCATGCAAAACATCTACCATTGAATGAATTGTTTATTTGCATATTTCTGCATTCATGAGATTTGTGACCATACCTTTTGCAGTTGAAACATTGTTTGGAGAAGGATGCATTAGTCTGATTTATTCTCCTCCTGCACTGAGTTGCTTTATGACCAAAATTGTTGCAATTGAAGCAATATGCATTGAAGGATGGATATCTTTAAACATTTGGTTTCCTTACCAGAGGTCTTCTAGGCATGTTTCTTTGATTTCTTGATCCGAAGTTCTTCTGACCGGATCCAGAGCTTTCACCTTTCTCATATCCCAAGCCACGCTTATCATCTACCCTCTTTTGGCTTTGAAGAAGAACTTCAAGTTGGGTTGAGCTTATCTTGAATTTCTTTTTGTATTTATTTGCTGATTGAAGATCTTGTTTAAGAGTGTCTATCTGATTCTCAAGTTGTTCTTCATTATTTCTAGCTTCTTCAAGATCAAATTCAAGATGCCTGATTATTCTGTCCATTTTGTGGCAGTCCTCTGTCTTCTCCTTGAGGGATTTTTTTAGATTATCTTCAATTTTCCTTTTTTATTCAATTTCTTGGGTGAATATCATAACCCCGATTCCATTTCATGCCTTACCATAATGACCTCTTTTGACAGCTTCTCACATAGCTTATTTTTCTCATTCAGATCTTCATTAGTATCATTATCTTCACTCTGATTGGCTAATTTTTGAAGTAGTTCCTTTCTCTTTTTCATAGAGATACTAAGCTTTTCTTTTAGCTCATTTATGAAATCATCAGCTTGTTTGAGTCTTTCTCTCAAATTATTGACTTTTGAATAGGATTGTTCAAGATCACCTAGGGTAGACTGAAGTTGTTCCTTCATACCATATATATCCATTGAGATTCCTAGATCTTCCTCAAGTTGTTAGGCTTTGTTCAGAGGAACTTGGCTCTAATACTAATTGTTGGAAATAAGGTAGAAAATTGAGGGGGGGTGAATCAATTATCTCAAAATTTCCTTGTCTTCCTTTTTTCTTTTGTTATCATAATAATTAGTGCAACATCAAAACATATAAGCATATGTGATTATAAGAACAAAAATAAAACCAACACACATAACACAAGGATTTTTACGTGGAAAACCCTGTTAAAGGAAAAACCATGGGGTGACTAACCCAAGATTGTATTCTCTATTAAAAGAATAAAGGAGTACAAAATAGCACTTGCCAATTAGGGCTCACTGCCTGAGCACACTGCTCACAAGAGGCACATTGCCTACAAGAGACTCACTGTCTACAGAACTTATAGAAGATAATCAAGTGTTTGAACTGATGAGAAGCATCTACAAATGCAAGAGTTCAGTTCTGGTTTAGGCTCAATATACCGATCTGATGCACTTCATCCTTCCTCTGCTCAATGTTGTTGTTCTGTCACATACTGGGCTTGGATTGTTGTTCCCACTTTTATTTCTTCTTTTCTTCGTACTTTACTTCATCACTTATATACTTGCTGAAATCTATTTGGTATATATATCCGCATCAAGGATTTTTATCAACTTGCTAGTCAGCATCAAGAATACTGCAAGTAATTACTTTGTCATCTGAATCCATGCTTGATTTGTGATGTGTATCAAAAACATAGACATAGAAGTCATTAATCATGTCAGCCAACAATGTATGATCCCACAAATTGCTTGATCAACACATTTACTCATCCGGATTGAAGTCTGATATTCTGCCGGTTAGTTCTTTCTTTGTCTATTCTACCTATCTAGAACCCAACACTCAAATGCTCATCTTTTTCATGCTTTATCACCGGAGGCTAAATCTCTAGAATATAGTAGTCATGATACCCCTCTTGACTTATCCAAGTCCGTAACTTTCTGAGTTACACCATCTGAGAGATCCAGACCTGATTGTCAAAACTTGTTGCATACTCTGTTCTTGTTCATCAGACCAAAACAATCTTCAATCTAACTTCTGGTATAGGCATACTATGTACTGCGAATGTGTGGGATAGAATTTGTTGCCATCAATGACAACACTCATGAAGCCACACAGTATCTCTTGCCAACATAAGAAACCTTAAGTCATAAGCAACCCAAATGAAGCCTTTGGTCATCTCATGAGTCAAAGGGTTGAAGATACAGATACGATTGAGGTTGCTGACTTGAATGTGAATGTTGCAAAATTCACAAAGGCACAGATTGAGCAGTTGGTAAGAAAGAATAATGCTTATATGGTAGAAAATGAAAAGCTCAAGAAAGAGATTGCAACTTACAAGGATAAATTACCTTCATCAAGCAGTTATTCACCCTACCTGGAGGTTGACAAAAGGGTCATAGAAGCCAGAACAGATACCAATTACTGGAAGCTCAAAGCATAAAATTTCTAAAAGAGAAATGAACAATTGGAAACCAAAATAAAGGTTGTGAAATAGAACATGGCTTCTAATTTGATTCATAAAAGATTTGACAAAATGATGGAAAATAGTGATAAAGTATGGGAACTGCACAAAAGAACTCACCAAGTCTATCAAGAACACAAAATACTTCATCTCAGGATGTTGGAGAAAAAAGAGGAATTGAATGCTTTGAAGGACATGTATTCAAGGAATATAATGACCCGATTAATGAACATGAGAGATTCAACACCATATTAACAGAAGATTAAAATGATTTCGATCAACATCTTGATATGGCATTTCCCATTTTTTTCAATATTAAAGGTAATTTGTTGGAAAGGGACATTTGGAAAAATGAAATGGATCAACTATTGCCACCACTTCTGGAAAATGTTAATAATGAAGAGAGGGTGATAGAAAACACCCATACATGTTTAAGGAAGATATTCACCTTGAAGTTAGCTATGGATGATATAATCACTACAGACACATGTACCGGCCAGGATTATATCGATCATATTTCCAAGATAAATTTGTTTATATCTAGGGCGTCGTGAGTGATCAAATGGGGTGACTATAGAAAATTTTGTTATACAATAGGCAATGCAGACGTGAGAATCTGTAGCATGGAGAGAAGGGCCTTGTCGGGCCAACAGCCACAGGCCCCTCTATGATGATTAACGGAGCCCAGAATCTGATCGTTGCATATGCCTCTGTTTATCTCTTTGTTTTCGTAATTATGCATTAGTTATTCAAAAGGACATAATTATGAATAGACACATCATTTCAAGCCTGAATCTTGTTTACATCCTATAAATTTGGGATACTAAGGCCATTTTAAAGGAATGAAGGAATAACCGATTGTAATATCTCATATATATATAAACAAGATAATACAATACTTATAAAATTCTATCTATGTCAATCTATATTTTCAAATATATCATGAACTTGTGAATTAATACAAAGAAGCAGAGTTATTTGGTGAATCAAAATATCTGGTGTTCAATTGTTGTGTTGAGTTTTATTTTATGGGCTGCATGGTTTTATCCAAATTGGTTTCCTAAGTTGTTTAAATTAATATATCAAGGATATAATTAATTTATCAGTGCACATTTGCTATTCTGTGTGATCTATTTGATTGGTTTCTATGAGAAGTTGATTTAAGTCCTACTAAGTGGTCTATGTTTATTGGTCTTTGCCTAGGGTTAAAATCATTTGAACAAGTCATCTTGGTTGGTTTCCTTTCCATTAGAATTAAAAATACTTTCTTCCGGTCACAGCAATTTAGGGAAATATCATTGGGATTTGATAAGAAGAACCTTGCAACTTAACATCCTTGCACATCTATACAAGGTATAGATTTATATAAGTACCTAGAAATTTGAGTTTAACCAAACATAAAGATCCATACACCATTAACTCTTGACCCTGTTGCCCAATAGATAAAGCATTGGTCCTAATCATTAGCAATTTTTACATCTTGAAACCTATTTACATATTCAAACTTATACATCAGGAATAGTCATCAAACCTTACATCTACTTCACACCCATTTGCCACTATGAAGGTTATACAAGTTTGCACCAATAGTCAAGGTATACCCACCTAGGTCTGGCAGAGCCTGAAGTGAAGGGGGTTTTAGCCATATCTATCCTATGTCGTTAGCCAAAAACATCAAGAGAGATTAGCTGAAAGGAAGCAAGGTACGCAGAACACACTTCCTACGCTAATCTAATGAGGGAAGTAGAGTGCAAATTCTTTTAAATCCTTCAATTATAGTGTTCTCAACCCAATAACAGAGATATTGCAGCAAACAACATACACATAGAATGATACAGAAGAAGAGAGAGACAAGATTTAACTTGGGGAAAACCCTTTCGGGAGAAAAACCCCACACTCCAAAACCTACACAATGTATTAACAAATCTAAATGTTGTTTACAATACACTTGCAGTGCAAGATCTCAGGAGTCTTTGACACTCGTATCTGGAGGTATTTTGACAGCATAACAGTACCTATCAATCACATAATGCAACTCCTCCTCAAAGCACCTATTTATATAGAAAATACAAGGCAAAATTACCTCTATCTTGGAATGGGCATCCAACTTGGCCTCATGGCCCAAAACCCACACCTATGGACACTTCATTAACATTGTAAGATGCTTCTGACACTTGTCCACACACACCATCCCAAAGAGGTCACCTATTCCCAAAATGGGCTATGACAAATGCTCTTACGACTCTTACGACCGTCATAGAATCTATCATAGATGTCATAACTTACAACTGTAAGAGAGTATGTCATACACAGGATATAAATAGCATATTCTCTTACAACATGTCACAGTCCACCTTGGGGCACCCAAAGATGCCTTTTTCAAAGATGCTCTTTGACACATGTCTTCACCTGTCATAGAATCTTATATTTCTGACTCTTACATGTCATAACTTCATCATAGGAATCTGTCATGACCGTTTCAGTCAATATTCCCTTACACAACATCCAAGATGCTGACACATGGTAAAATACTCCTACCACAAAGTGGGACGCCTATGTAGGATGACATATCACCGTGCCACATCCCGCAAGATGATAATATGAATTTACAATTTATTTTACAACACAGTCAATAAATAAATAAATACAATGAAAATAATACAAGGAATTACTAAGGTTGAGACACCTTAATTCCCAACATTCTCCCACTTGTTGAGCACCTTCTAAGAGCCAATAGAATTAACAGGATTTAATTGTTATAAGATGAGAGGACCATAGACTCTGAACACCATCTGAACTTCTTTATGCCCACTAGCTTCGTCAATGCATCTGCAACATTCTTCAAAGTATCTACCTTCTTAAAATTTACCTTCCCATCCTCTACCATGTCTCACACAAAGTGAAACTGTACATCAATATGTTTTGTTCTGGCATGGAAAGTTAGATTATTCGCAAGGCAAATCACACTCTAACTGTCACAACAAATCACAATCTGTCCTGCATCAACACCAATATCTGAACACAATCTCTTAAGCCAAATGGCTTCCTTACAACCATGAGTTGCTTCCATGTACTCAACTTTTGTTGTGGACAAAGAAACCATAGTTTGTCACTTACTCATCCAACTAATTGCACCACCAAACATTGTGAATACATATGCACTGGTGGATAGCCTACTGTCAATGTCACCTGCCCAATCAGAATCCACAAATCCATGAATACAAATTGAATGTGAAGGTCCTATAACATTACCATGATAGCATATGGAATACTAAGAAGTACCCCTCAAATATCTGAACACTTGCTTAACTGCATCCCAATGTACCCGTCCAGGATTAACCATAAATTGACTAAGGACTCCCACTGCTTGGGCAATGTCTGGTCTTGTGCAGACCATAGCATACATCAAACTGCCAATAGCACTAGCATAAGGTACTCTTCTCATGTCCTCCACCTCACTAGGAGATTTTGGACAACCATTAACAGACAACTTTGTCCCCAAAGAAACGGAAAAACACAATGATCTACAATCTGCCATGCTGAATCTGTCCAACACAGTCTTCACATACTTACTCTGGCTTAACCAAAGTTTTCTATTAGTTCTGTCCCTTCTGATTTCCATTCCTAGAATGTACTTGGCTACCCCTAAATCTTTCATTTCAAACTATGCTGCTAACTGAGACTTAAAATCAGAAATCATATTCTTACCCTTCCCAATGAGCAACATATCATCTACATATAATGCAACAATGAGAATACGATCACCATCAAACTTATAATACACATAGTGATCTAATTTTGATCTCACAAATCCAATTGACAACACAAAGGCATCAAACTTCAAGTACCACATCCTAGGGGATTGCTTCAAACCATACAAAGACTTTTTCAACTTCCAAACCAGATTTTTTTTACCTTTCACTATGTAATGCTCTGGCTATGACATGTAAATCTCTTCCTCCAAATCACCATGAAGGAAAGTTGTCTTCACATCCATTTATTCTACCTCTAAGTCATAAGATGCTACAAGAGATAACATAAATTGAATGGATGTCAGCTTTGCAACGGGAGAGAAAATTTCACCATAATCAATTCCCTCCACTTGTGAGTACCCCTTTGCAACTAGTCTGGCCTTGTACTTTTCAACACTACCATCTGCACCGAATTTCTTCTTGAACACCCATTTGCATCCAACGGGTTTCCATCCATCAAGTAAAGACACCAAGTCCCATGTTTTATTCTTTTCCAAAGAATCCATCTCATCTTCCATGGCCTCCTTCTAGGAATCTACATCTTTCATGCCAATAGCCTCTTTCACAGTTCTAGGCTCATCAGTGTTAGTAAGTAAAGAAAAAGCACACCTAGAATCAAGCAATGAATAACCAAACCTATCAAGTTGCTTTCTTGTTCGTGTAGACCTCCTCAATGGATGAGGTTGAGGTTCTGCTTCTTCTTCTAAGCTTTCAGAGCTGCTAGAGCTCTCCTCATCATCAAGTCTCACTGGGTCTATCTGTTCAGTCTTCTCAGGGGTAGAAGGAAACTGAACCACATCCTCTTTCTTTTCTGTCTATTTTGGCTGTAGAACAATGGAAGATGGTGTTAGCTCTTTGAAGATAACACTTCTTCTATACAACACCTTTTCAACCATAGGATCCCAAAGCTTGTACCCTTTCACATCGACACCGTAGCCACTGAAGATGCATTTAATAGCCTTGTTCTCCAATTTAGACCATTTCTCCCTAAGCACATGTGCATATGCCTCTCAACCAAAAACATGAAGATGTCTAACTGAGGGCTTCTTACCAGACCACACCTCCATAGGTGTCTTACCAACAAGAGCTAATGTAGGAGATCTATTTACCAGATAGCAAGCAGTGGCTATAGCTTCATCCCAAAACTTTTGTTCGAGGCTTGCTCCACTAAGCATACTCTTAGCCTTCTCCATCAGGGTCCTGTTCATCCTCTCTGCAACTCCATTTTGCTGCAGGGTATAGGGAGTTGTCTTATGTCTTTCAATCCCTTGCTCTTTACAAAACTTCTAGAACTCTGCTAAACAAAACTCACCACCGTTATCAGTTTTCAAACACTTCATCTTTTTACTAGTCTGATTCTCAACAAAAGCCTTAAACTCTTTGAACCGACTAAAGACTTCAGATTTGCTTTTGAGAAAATAAACCCATGTCCTTCTACTATAATCATCTATGAAAGATACAAAATATATAGATTTTGAAATCGAAGGAACATTAACAGGACCAAACACATTAGAATGAATAAGATCCAATACACCAAAAGACTTGTGAGAACTAGAGTAAAACTAAACATGGTTTTGCTTTCCATAAATGCAATGTTCGCAAAAGTTGAACTTGAGATTACAATCATTTAACCCCTCAATGAGGTTTTTATTTTTCAATGTATGCAGACCCTTCTCACCAATGTGGCCATATCTTAAATTCCATAACATAGTCTTTTCAGCAGGAAGCTTAACTTCCAAAGCATGTGCACTACCATCATAACTAGTTACAATAGATTTCTTCACTACGCGTTTAGATGGTGGGGATGAAGTGACTGCAGCTATTTTCTTTGAATCAGAAGAATTATTGCACTATGAAGTGCATGTCTCCAGCTGAAACTGAGTACCTCTCTAAGTACCCTTTGCAAGCACTATAGATCCTCTAGTCATCTTGCATCTATCCTTTGAAAAGACAACTTGCACACCTGCATCATTCAACATACTTATAGAAAGTAGGTTCCGTGCTAGGCCTGGGATGTCTATAACCCCAGTGATCCCCTTCACTCGTCCATGAGGGAATCAGATTGAGACTCTTCCATGACCACTAATCTTCAAATGAGAATCATCACCTAGGTACACCTTTCCACCATCAAACTCTTTATACTTTGTAAACCAGTCTTGATATGAGGTCATGTGGAATGATGCACCAGAATCAATCAACCACACATCATTAGATGCATGGGTGGCCAGGGCTACGATGAAGGCATCACCATCATCTTGTGACTTGTCAGAATTTGAATCAGGAGCTTTCTTCTTCTTTTTCTTCTCCTCTTTGCACTCCTTTCAGAAATGCCTAGTTTTTCCACATTTCCAACAGAGAGCCTTAGACTTTCCAGGAGATTTGGATCTCCCATGGGATTTGGATCTACCCTTCTCATCTTTCTTGTCCTTGTTTTTCCCTTTCTCCTTGGGTCTTCCATGAACTGCAAGAGCCTCTTTGGCTGCCTCAAAAGACTTTCTCCACATCTCTTGAGACAATAGCAAAGATACCACTTCATCCATTGTGAAAGTTGATGTGGTGCTTCCAATAGCCATCACAAGATGATCCAACGAGTCCGGCAAATAACAAAGCAAGGTCATACACCGATCCTCTTCCTCCATCTTAACACCAACTGATGTCAATTGAGCAATTAACATGTTAAAGGCATTCATGTGATCTGCAACAGATCCTCCATCCTTCATCTTCAGAGAATACAACTTCTTTCTTAGGAAAAGTTTGTTCACCAGGGATTTAGCCTGATAAACATCACCCAACTTCTTCCAAAGGTCTTTTGTACTCTTCTCCTCATGGAGATTTAACAGGAAAAATTTAGCTAAACTGAGTCTTATGAGACCCTTAGCCTTCTGATCTTTGAGATCCCAATCAGCTTGTGCCATAGCAGTTGGTTTTACACCAGATATAGTTTCCCATAGGTCACGATCAACAAGTAAGTCTTCCATCTTGAGTTTCCACAACTCAAAATTTGTGCCATTAAACTTCTCCACCTTGATTCTTCCAGATGTGTCTGTCATCTCTTTTCCTACAACAAGATTATAGAATACTCTGCACAAGACTCCCACTCAAACTAAGATCAACCCAAAAAACCCCTACCCAACAACAAGGACCAAAGGTGATCAAGCTCTTATACCAACTGAAAGGAAGCAAGGTACGCAGAACACACTTCCTACGCTAATCTAATGAGGGAAGTAGAGTGCAAATTCTTTTAAATCCTTACAATTATAGTGTTATCAACCTAATAACAGAGATATTGTAGCAAACAACATACACATAGAATGATACAGAAGAAGAGAGAGACAAGATTTAATGTGGGGAAAACCCTTTCGGGAGAAAAACCCCACACTCCAAAACCTGCACAATGTATTAACAAATCTAAATGTTGTTTATAATACACTTGCAATGCAATCTCTTAGGAGTCTTCGAAACTCGTATATGGAGGTATTCTAGTAGCATAACAGTACCTGTCAATCACATAATGCAACTCCTCCTCAAAGCACATGTTTATATAGAAAATACAAGGCAAAATTGCCCCTATCTTGGAATGGGCATCCAACTTGTCCTCATGGCCCAAAACCCATGCCTATGGACACTTGGTCAACATTGTAAGATGCTTTTGACACTTGTCCACACACCCCATCCCAAAGAGGCTACCTATTTCCAAAATGGGCTATGACAGATGCTCTTATGACTCTTACGACTGTCATAGAATCTGTCATAGCTGTCATAACTTATAGTTGTAAGAGAATCCATCATACACAAGCTATAAATAGCATATTCTCTTACAACATGTCATAGTACACCTTAGGGCACCCAAAGATGCCTTTTTCAAAGATGCTCTTCGACACATGTCTTCACCTGTCATAGGATCTTCTATTTCTAACTCTTACATGTCATAACTTTGTCATAGGAATTTGTCATGACTGTTTCAGTCAATATTCCCTTACACAACATCCAAGATGCTAACACATGGTAAAATACTCCTACCACAAAGTGGGATGCCTATCTCCTCATATGAGGACAAAATTACAAGTTGTCATCTTCCATGTAGGATGACACATCACCGTGCCACATCCCACAAGATGACAATATGAATTTACAATTTATTTTACAACATAGACAATAAATAAATAATTAGAATGAAAATAATACAAGGAATTACCAAGGATGAGACACCTTAATTCCCAACATTGGCAACCTCTTAGGGTTAACAACCTATGTTTTTGTGACCAAACAAGCTCTTCAAAGACTCTTGGTGCAATGTAGCCTGGAAAGATCGAGAGACTTGGGAAACAAACCAAGGCCTCCAGTTGTTGTTATATGGAGCTTAATCAAACTCGGAGGTTAAATTTTCCCTACTTTTATCAGTGAGGGTTCCCCCCAAATCATTGAACGGGGTCAAGGGGCAGCGCCCCTTGCGGGGGTTTGGGGCCCCTAAAACCTCAAACAATTTTTTATTATTTTATAAAGGTGTCAAGAGTTATTTTTTCTATTGGCCAAGATTAAAAAACCCTATTTTGTAACTGACATAAGGCTTGAAAAATATGGCTAAGGGTTAGTGTTTCCGTTGATGTATTGTAGCATTTTGCAGCAGTATTGAGTTGCAAGGAGTGCTGGTTGTAATCGGTTTGATTTACTAGATAATAATATTGGACTCTCTGTTGGTGGATGTAGCCCGAGTTTGGGTGAACCATGTGAAAACTTGTCTCTGGCTATTATTATTTCTATGAATTTTTCATTCCTCTATTTAATCTTTATTTGCATTTAACTGATATCTTTTGCCATCTATCCCTAACACCAGTAACATCAACTCACCCACCCTGATGTGTTAGCTTAGTCAGTTCAACCCCATGAGGTGGGAAGAAGAAAGTATGTATGTTGGCACCTTTTCACTACTCTCAAATGATGCATTTTGCAAGAATGCATACGTTGTTGGCATAGTCAAACAGTCTAGAGTTGACCAAAACTAAGATAGAGTAATGTAGAGGGATCTGACATCCACTTGTAAGTCCAAACAGAACATTTGTAGGTGCCATAGATCGAGAGAAAAGGCAAATAGAAGTTTTTCAACTTTTTGCTCTTTGGGCTCTTCAAAGACTCCTGGTGCAATGTAGCCTAGAAGGATCGGGAGAATTCGAGAATGAACTGAGGCCTCCCCTCCCGTTCACCTATCCACTTGGATGTGTTGGCATAGTTAGTTCGGCCCCACGAGGTGGGAAGAAGAAAATATGTCTGTTGGCACCTTTTCACTACTCTTAAATGACACATTTTGGAAGAATGCATACATTGTTGGTACGGTCAAATGGTCTGGAGTTGACCAAAACTAAGACAGGGTACTATAGAGGGAGTCGACATCCACCTGTAGGTCTAGATAGAACATTCATAGGTGCCATAGATCTAGAGGAAAGACAGACAAAAGTTTTTCAACTTTTTGCTCTTTGGGCTCTTCAGAGACTCCTGGTGCAATGTAGCCTAGAAGGATCGAGAGACTTGGGGAACAAACTAGATGTGTTCGCATAGTCAATTTGGCCTCACGAGATAAAAATTGCACAATATAGCTCTTAGAAAGTTTCTATTGAACACCAATGATGCTTTTTGCAACATTTTATACGTTGTCGCCATGGTCAAATGGTTTCGAGATAATAAAAACTGAGAGAGGTTATTGTGAAGAGAATCTACATGTAGCTATAGATTTAGACACAATAGTCATAGGTGCCATGGATTTCGAGTACCAATCTGTCATAGTTTGGTAGTTTTTGCACTTAGGTCTCTTAAGAGACTTTGTCAGAATAGTGTAGCTTGGAAGGATTGGGAGACATGTGGAACAAACTAATACCTCCCATAGCATTTACCTACCCACATAGATGTGTTTGCACTGTCCGTTTGGCCCCACAATGCACAAAATGAAATTTATGCTTGCCAACAACTTTTCATTGAACATAAATGACATTTTTTGTAACTTTTGAAATATTGTCGCCACAACCAAATGGAATGAACATTTCAAAGACTGAGAGAGGTTATTGTGGAGGGACCCTACATGACCCTTTAGGTCTAAATGGAATGTTCATAGGTGCCATAAATTCTGAGAAATAGTTCATCAAAGTTTGGCAATTTTTGGCACTTAGGGCTCTTAAGAGAAAGCGTCGACATAATGTAGTTGAGAATGATCGGGATAGTTGAGGTGCAAAAAAAAACCTTTCCTATTGTTTACCTACCTACATAGACATGTTGTCGCTATGGTTTTGGCCCCACGATGGATGAAACAAAATTTATGCTTGTTGACAACTTTTCATTGAACACAAATGATGTTTTTTGCAACTTTTGAAATATTGTTGCCACGACCAAATAGAATGAACATTTCAAAAAATGAGAGAGCTTATTGTGGAGAGACCCTATGTGATCTTGTAGGTCTAGACAGAATATTCATAAGTACCACAAATTCTAAGAAACTATCCATCAAAGTTTGGCAATTTTTGGCACTTAGGGCTCTTAAGAGAAAGCGTCAACACAGTGCAGTCGAGAATGATCAAGATAATTGAGGTGTGAAAAAAGACCTTGCCTAGAATTCACTTACCCACCTGGACGTGTTGGCACTATTGGTTTGGCCCCATAATGCACGAAACAAAATTTATGCTCGCCGACAACTTTTCATTGAACACAAATGATGTTTTTTGCAACTTTTGAAATATCATCACCATGACTAAATGGAATGAACATTTCAAGAGCTGAGAGAATTTATTATGGAGGGACCCTACATGACCCTATAGGTCTAGAAGGAACATTCCTAGGTGCCAAAAATTCTGAGAAATAGTCTGTCAAAGTTTGGCAATTTTTGGCACTTAGGGCTCTTAAGAGAAAGCGTCGACATAGTGCAGTCGGGAATGATCAGTATAGTTGAGGTACGAAAAATGACCTTTCCTAGTGTTCACCCACCCACTTGGACATGTTGGCACTGTCATTTTGGCCCCATGACTCATGAAACAAAATTTATGCTCACTGAAACCTTTTCATTGAACACAAATGACATTTTTTGCAACTTTTGAAATATTGTCACCACAACCAAATGGATTGAACATTTCAAAAACTAAGAGAGGTTATTGTGGAGAGACCTTACATGACCCTGTAGGTCTAGATGGAACATTCCCAAGTGCCACAAATTCCAATAAACAGTCTGTCAAAGTTTGGCAATTTTTGGCACTTAGGGCTCTTAAGAGAAAGCGTCGACATAGTACAGCTAGGAATGATCAAGATAGTTGAGGTATGAAATAGGACCTTTCTTAGCATTCACTAGCCCACCCAAAGTTGTTGGCACTATCAGTTTGGCCCCATGATGCATGAAATGAAATTTATGCTCACCGACAACTTTTCATTGAACACAAATGACATTTTTTGCAACTTTTGAAATATTGTCGCCATGAACAAATGGAATGAACATTTCAAAAACTAAGAGATGTTATTATGGAGGGACCCTATGTGACCTTGTAGGTCTAGACAAAACATTCCTAGGTTCCACAAATTTTGAGAAATAGTCCATCAAAGTTTGGCAATTTTTTGCGCTTAGGGCTCTTAAGAGAAAGCTTTGGCACAGTGCAACCAAGAATGATTAGGCACATTCCTAGTGTTCACCCACCCACCCAAACTTGTTGGCACTATATATTTGGCCCTATGATGCATGAAACAAAATTTCTATTCATCAACAACTTCTCATTGAACACAAATGATGCTTTTTGTAACTTTTGAAATATTGTCGCCACAACCAAATGGATTGAACATTTCAAAAATTGAATGAGGTTATCGTGGAGGGACCCTACATGACCCTGTAGGTCTAGATGGAATGTTCCTAGGTGTTACAAATTTTGAGCAATAGTTCATGAAAATTTGATAATTTTTGGCACTTAGGGCTCTTAAGAGAAAGCATCGACATAGTGTAGCCAGAAATGATCAAGATAGTTGAGGTTTGAAATAGGACCTTAGTGCAATATTTCATTTCTCTTTAATTGTCCTCTTCTCCTTCTTAACTTATTTGTATACTTGATATCACATTAATTAGAATAGGATTAGATTAGGGTTTTCAATTGGATCTTAAGATCCATGGACACACTAGAGGACATCAATAGAACTGAAATTAGAGACATGATCATACACATATACAAATATAAATCAGCTATACATATATAAATGGCATGAGAAAGTTAGTGTACATAATCATACACATAACAAGAGTGTTGTACATAATCATACACATAAACAAAAGTATTGTACATAAGTATCTCATTAGAGACATGATTGTAGAGAAGGAACAATTACTTATACAAATATACAAATTAGATGTATATATTTACAAATGAGCATGAAATTACAAAGTTTTTCATTTACAATTAATCCAATGAACCATATGGGTCTGCTCTACTCTTTACTGTGTCTTGGTATTGCCTCGTGGTCAGACTCACGAACCTTCCACAAGGTCATGTTCAATGGTCTACCCCCATATTTGATCAAATGAATGTTTGATGCCACAGCAAGGTTAGAATAATAAATAATCTTCCTATGTGTGTCAAAATCCTCAAACAACCACACATCAAACTTCTTCATTGGGTACCTTCTAATCCATGTTCCAGTAACAACCACTGATCCTGTAGGGTACTCAATATTTTCTCCATCTATAATAGGGGCATCTAATTTCTTTTTTGCCTCAACACAAGGCAACAAATAATAATATGTTCTTTCTTCATTGTCTTCAGCTGTAGTAACTGCATAAACATGCCCTGCATTAATATGTGCATTCAATTCGATGAATATAGTCAATAATACAAAAAGCTACAAAATAAGATGGAATATTAAATTTTATTAAATTTAAATGTTGATAATACCTAGTTGAACCTGATTTGAAACATGAACTTGAAGTCAACTGATAATTCAATCTTTGTGAGTTGTAGTGTTGTCAAGAGTTGATACGTGTCAAACGGGCTTATAATTCTTGTACACCATTCATTGAGCCACTCCTTTGACTCACATTCATATGGTGCTGCCACAATAATGGGTTAAACTTTCTGGGACATCCTGATTTTTGCTGAAATCATATATTTTTAGAAAATATTATGATTTAAGCCTTGAAAGGTTCCATTTAAATGATTTTAATTGAAGAGGGTTTGATCAAACCCCCTGAGATTCAAACCCCTTGGATAGAACCCTGCTAGTTTTAAACCATACCTATAATGGAGTCTCCTCTACACCTATCAAAATGCTGATAAAAAATCACTTTTGATTTACCTTTTAGGGGATCAAATGAATTCATTTAAAATTCATGTTTTGTAAGTATGTAGTCCTTATGATAAGCTTCCCAAAAAGTATAATTTTAAATATATTTAATTTGATTATTATATTTTTTTTATTTCTTGTGAATGTAGGTTTTTCACCAAACATCAAGTTTTATGTTCTACACACATGGAAAATTAGTGAAAAAAAATTCTAAAACATATCTATGCCCTAGGTATTGATGTCCTTGTTTCAACAAAAAAAGAAAAAATAAATTTTGATACATACAGAAAAAGTTGTTTTACGGAATACACCTATGTCTAAATTATAATTGGTTTGATTTCAAAACTAATTAAAAAATATATATTCAACAAAACATTATGAAACCAAATACATGCCCTATATATTGGTGTTAGCAATCTAAATTCAAAAGAATTAGAATATTATCTTTTGTAGAAAAAAAGTTATGTGCTACGGAATACACATCACTTTAAAAAAATATTGTTTACTATTAAAAACTAATTATCAAAGGAGATACAAAAAAAATTACAATTTTACTCCATTTTTTTAAAAATATATTTAGAATCTACAAACAAAATCTCACAAATCACTAGTTGACATCATCTTCAAATTCCTAATGGTTTAACAACTATAAGTGTTGGAAAGTGAAGATTTAGTTCAAAATGTTGATTTCAATGTCAAGTTTGGCCAAAAATGACCAAGCTTGATATGTACATGAAGAACAAAAGCATACCATCCTTATGAATACTCCATGAACCTGCATTAGATCTTCTAAAAGAGTGAGCTCACTCGATCCTGCCAATGTACAACAATTCTCATATTTTGCAATGTTAGTATCATCAACCAACCAAAATAATCTACAAACTGTAGACTTACCTTCGTTACCTGGACCCATTGCAGCATTACACCATTCAACAATAGATCTCGTATCTATCAACTTTGTATTTTCTTTGTACTTCAACTCTTCTCATGCTAATGCTCTTTTAATACATGCTCCTACACCATCATGCTCCCCCTTTCCATGTCCAGCCTCAAAGAAATTTCGCATATGTTGAACACCATTCATCCTATGCATCCTGCTCAACCAATAGAACATTCGTGAGTTCTTGAATTGTGATGCACAATTATCTGATCATATGATATGCTAACCAAATGATATGCTCTTGCTAGCCAAATCCTAGTAGAACATCTAAAAGCAGCCTTGTACGAACTTTGTAGAATGTGTGTGATCATCACTAATATAAAAATAATACTCTCTCAAGATCTTCCTGTCATCCTCTGTACTATCATTTGCATGAATGAATGCTATATGTACAAATATAGCAACCTAGATGTAGAGTTGTAATACTATAATTACACCTTATTCTGTAGTTGTAGTATGTAGTTCTTTGTAAAGTCAACAAATGAAATGATGGTATCAAGTGTCCTTGCATAACTTGAATTGCAAGTCCAACCACCAAGCTCTATGGGTATGCCTTGCATACTTGTAAACTATATTCTCTTAGAAAATAGAGATAAATTAATACACTAGAATCTTTTCAATGACCAATTCACACCTTTTTTCTTCTTTACCATCTTTTAGACTATATTCCATTGTCTTATATTTGCCAAAACTTACTAGTTCACTTCCAATTGCATGTGTGTTCTCCATATGTTCACAAATTGGCAAATGTTGCAACCCACCACAATGATTACACGTGCCATCCAAGCATAAGTTCTTGTGGAATAATCGACCATCCACTCTTTGACATAAGATGCTCGATATGAAATCTCTTGAAGATCTAGGTGGACACTTTATATTGCACTCCTACAAAACATTGTTAGTATGCAAATCTACACACACACACACACACACACACACACACATATCTATAAACATCATAATGATTAGAAAAATCAATATGTACTATACAACAACAAGTTGTGTTTGTGTGATTTATTTTGACATAAAAAAATTTTACCATTTCAAAATTCCTTTGACTAATTTTTATTTGAGGATACATATCTTGAAATTTCTTGAAAAACTATGTTTGAGTCACACCAAAAAAATGCTTTGGATATGACTCACGGTTTCCATATTTAATTATCCTTCTTACAACATCTCTTGCATTAGGAGATACACTTGTGTTATTTTTCCAAAATTCTTTAATAAGGGATCTCAAGTCTTCAACAACAACATTATCTTTCCATGGGAGTCTCCTAGAGAATGCCCACAATTCATTGCTATTTGGGTCCTCAACTCTTTGACATCTTCCAACAGCTCTCATTAGAGTTTTTCTACTTATTTTCAATGCTTCACTCGTCTTTCTAATGAGGCAAGCTTTCATTCTTTGATGGCTTACTATTGTCAACGTAATGACATGTCATGTAACATTACTATCCTTAGTGTGTGAGGTAGAACTCACACTCTCATATGCACTCATTAGATTCTTTACAATTGATTTTTCACTTGAAGCATCTAATATTCTTAGGCCAAGAATCTTTATAATGGGCTTAAATTTTAGATTTCTCATCAATTCAACAAATATTGACATCTTTCAATTTCATTTAAGTTCTCAAAAAATAATTTCCATATCTTATTGGCATATCTTTGGCAAGTACGCTTGGGAATCTTATCTTGCATGGGTTTCAAAACATTCTCATCAATATCAATTAGAAACTTAGACTTTCTATGCAAAATTCTAGGAGGTATTTTTAATGGTAAAGTTGGCTCAGCATTAAGAATTTCTTCAACATTTACTTGAGATAGGATAGATGGCGTACCTTCAATTAGAGATGGAAAAGATATAAAAGCCTTAAATTTGAGATGGAGAAGATGGTGTACCTTCAACTTTACATGTGAATGATAGTGTGTCTCCAACTTGAGAAGAGAAAGATGATGTACCTTCAACTTGACATGTGAATGGTGGCGTGCCTCCAACTTGAGAAGAGAATGATGATGTACCTTCAACTTGATATGTGAATGATGGCATGCCTCCAACTTGAGAAAAGAATGATGATGTACCTTCAACTTGACCTATGAAAGATGGAGTGCCTCCAACTTGAGAAGAGAGTGATGATGTACCTTCAACTTGTCTTATGAAAGATGGAGTGCCTCTAACTTTGAGATTGAATTTCCTCGTTGAATGGAGGTTTTGCATTCATTGCCTTTGTGCCACCAATCCCATCTCTCTCTTATCTTGATTAGATGATTCATGTTCCTCTTGAATTTGCAACGGTGGTATGTCTTCTTCTATGGTTGATAATTTCCTACTTTCACGAAGTTGCCTCATTCCTTCTCTTTTCTTCACATTATTAGCTTCACGCTCTTCTGGGGTTAGAGTCTTTTCTCGTTTCCTTAGCATGATGATGATTTCTATATGCATCATGAATAAGAAATAGATAAATTAGTCCATCTTGGTACAATAGAGTAAAGTAATCTCTGTTGGGTGAATATATTGTCTTCAACTAACTGAAGACAAAATGGTTATATCAACCACAGTGTGATGAGATTTAATCTCTCCTCTCAAAAAGGGGAGGCTCCCTTCTTATTGTTTGATACAATCATCAAGTACTTAACTAGATTTATGTACACTATAAACTAATCTGTGGATGGTGCCATATCATCTATTTATCTTTTTTCAGAAATGATGTTTCCTCTTAATCCTTACAATGTATAATAAACTTAAAAACCACTTACTGGAACAATAATAACCAATATCAAGATTGAATGAACATATGAATACTCAAAATGAGACCAGTGTGAAATAACTAAGAAATTCACAAAAAGCACAAAGTCTTTTGTTATTTATTTTACTGATTTGAATTTGGAAGTGTATAGAATATAGTGTAGCCCAAAGTCTCAATTGTATACTATCAAGAGATTAATGAACACAGAAAATAACTAGTAGCTCAAAGTCTTCTAATATCTTTAATTCACGAACATAGAATATAAACTCCAAAGATAATGTTATAGCACAAAGACTCCAAAATTAGCTTTAGACCACCTCCCAGATTATATAAACTCACACTACTAATTTGATCAATTGCATAAGAAGGTACAAGAGAAACAACCTAAGAACATCTCCCATGCACCACAATTATATTCCAAAATAAAGTTTGAATGCTCACTTGCTTTTCTTATTATTGATAAAATTTTGATTTACAACTTGAACACAAAGTTTCAAAATGCTCTTCAATTCGGCAGAGTTTCGCTTCAATAACTAAAAGATCAAATTTACAAAAGAGGCACTCTTTATTTATAGGGAGAGGCCATGAGAAAAAATAGGAAAAGTAAAACTAACTATGACTTATTCAACAAAAAGAGTCCTTATTGATTTAGGACTTTCCTTGTTTCTAGATGTAATTACACATTTGAAAAGTACATGTAAATATGTCCAAAGCTAAATACATAAAGCATAAAAGAAATGTTTCAAAAATAATCTAACGCATGATCAACTGATCAACTTCCACCACTATCCTTCTTCATTAATTCTTCGTACATTGTCAGCACCACTTGCATTTCAATGCTATTTGTCAGTACTTCTGGTGTAGGAGTACCCCTTCAACAAGATAAATATCCATTTGAGGGCGAAGAATAAGGTTTTAATATGTTTATACATTTCATGTTGTCATGTAGTATTTATATTGACATTTCATGTTTAAAAGACCCCACCATGAGAACCAACCCCACCATGAGAACCGAAGCCACAAATCTAGCATCCTAACAAGCAAATCTGGACATCATTAGATATTTGGGGTATGTAAATGATAAAGGCAATGTGTCGTATTATTAGGTGTTTGGTTGTCTTAAGCCAAATAGGTGTCATGAGATTAGTTAGGGTTTTTTGCTTATAATCTTGGTTAAGCAAATTCATTAGTGGTGGAATATGTATGAGTCTCTAGAATCGGCCTGTATTCCTGGAGACACAGAGAGACAAAGTTGAAATGAAGAAATAGAAATTATGTTAGTTGTGTTTTACAAATTTTGGGTTCTATGTAGATACTCTGTACATCGAATTATTCTGTGTATATTATCTGTGTAGAATTGTTTTGTATTCAATTTAGTTTTCTGTTGTCATATTTAATTTAGTTCCTCTTTTGTCGTGATGCACGGATAAATCCATTCCACTGATGGATTTCTGTGAAATCAATGGAATGGATTGTGTACAGTAGTTTTCTGTTTGTTTTTCATTTTATTCATGGGCATGATAGAATAGAAATTGCAAAATCTATTGGAGAGGAAGTTATTCGGTGGGAAAGTCAAAAATACATTTGATGTATATACATCAATTGTATGCGGGTACAGTCTATGAATATATCGCATTCATCTGTGAGTTAACCCTGTGTATATGCGATGAAGAATGGTATGTATAAAAGTCTGTTTGGGTCAAGTTTGTGTTGTTTGTTGAATATACAATTCCTGTGTATATCGCTAATGTATCTGAGTACATTCCGTGTGTATCTTGCAAATTGTATGTGAAAATCCCTTGCCTGAGTATATTTCATAAGTATATCGCATTGGTATGTGAGTATCATCCTGCATCTGTGTATCTGATTAAAGCATATCAGGGAAACTAATAGTAGATGTTTTTGGGTGGTTGAACCAATTCAAAGGTTCAATGGTTCAATGATACAACAAGTTCATTTGGTTCACTGGTTCATCGTAGTAAGTGTTGCCGATAGTTGAGCCGACGGATTAAACCAGTTCAACGGGTTCTGCCGGTTCATCGAGATACAAAGGTTCATTTGGTTCAACGGCTACAATAGGTTCATTGGTTTGACGAATGCATGTTTAAGAAGCTAAAGTATTTGCTTCGAGTGAGAAAAGACCGTCAAAAGAATTTTGAGATGGCAGAAAGAATTTGGTTGAACCTTTGAACCAGTTCAACAGTTTAAAGGATTTAGCAGTTCAATGGTTCAATAGATAATTGCTGATAGCTTGAAGTCACAGAAATAGGAGTTTAGGGTGACAACTGAAAGTGTCACCGATGGAGAGTTTATCGGTATGAGCCACATCATTGGAAGATGAGATGAAAGCTTCGCGAATGGTAGGAAGCGTCATGACTGTGGAGTTTCAGGAATTTGTAACAATCCCTTGATACTCTGTCGCGTCACTGCCTACTCTACATCAAGTGGTATCAGAGCTAAAGGAGTATCTTTTGGGAAGAAGCAGTAGACAAAATGTCAAACGAAGAGGGATCATCAGAGTACCCAACAAAGATGACCAACACTGAGTTGGCAGCCTTAGTGAGAAAGCAAATGGCAAAGAGCAAACAACTCAGGCTCAGAATCAAGCTTTGAAAGAGGAGGTAGAGAAGTTGAGGGACAGAGTAGAGAAAGGGGAAGAAGATTCTGGTAAGCGAGAAGATAGGGATGAAGAGGAGATCCCTAAGCAGGAAGAGATAGAGGTTCCTGCAGACCGGAGACCCTTACTTAATGCCCTCAGATCCATGGAGAGAAGGACCATGGATATGAAAATAGACTTGCTAGTGTTTGCAGGCAAAATGGAACCTGATTCAATGATGGAGTGGATAGACTCCTTGAATAACTTCTTTGAGACCAAGGAAATCCCAGACCACCAAAGGGTGAAGATGGCTCAATCCAAAATGAAAGGGGCTGCACTAACTTGGTGGAATTTCATCCATGATGATAGGGTGAAAGAAGGAAAGAACAGAGTTGCTACTTGGAAGAAGATGATGGCTTTAGTGAAGGAAGCTCATGTTCCATTGGATTACAACATCCAATTACATAAGAGGAAACAAAACTTGAAGCAGAAGGAGTTAGATGTCAGTTCATACACAGAAGAGTTCATGAAACTATGTGTCAAGACAAAGGTAAAGGAGGGTGAGGAAGAGAAGGTAGCAAGGTACCTCAATGGATTAGGGTTTAACATCCAAGAGAATTAAATCTGCATAACCTAGATACAGTCTAAAAGTGCTACTAGTTAGCACTCAAAGTGGAAGAGAAATTAAAGAGAAGGCATGAGAAGAACAATAGAGGAAAAGGGAGACAGCAAAGGGGAGGAAGAAGTCCTTTCAGGGGCAAAGGAAATGCATTTGGATACCAGGGTGAATCCAATCAAGAGAGCAACAAAGGAGACAACAGTCAAACCCAAGGGGGAAGTTACAATCAAAGAGGAAACTTTAGGGGTAGAAGACCATCATTCAGAGGGAGATCTCAGAGCAGAGGACCTATCAGGTGTTACAATTGCAATCAAGAAGGCCATATAGCCAGCAGATGTCCAGGAAAGGCAACAAGTTCAATGGGAGAAAGAAAGATAAATCTGATCTAAGAATCTGATTGTCAAAGTGTGGCAAGCTCCAGCACTTTTCAAAGTGTGACTGCTCCTGATAGTTATGGATACCCTAAGAAAGGAGAATTTTTGATGATGAGGAGAGCAATGACCACCATAAAGGTGCTTGACAAAGAACCCCCACAAAGGAAGTCGCTCTTCAAAACTACTTGCAAGGCAGGAGGAAAGGTATGTAAAGTTCTGATTGACTCCAGATCCACTGAAAATTTTGTGTCATTTGAAATGGTAGAAAAGCTTAAGTTTAGAAGACTACCACATCCTTGCCCATACAAAATCTCATGGCTCACCCAAGGTCAACAAACAATTGTGGAGGAACAGGCTTGGGTGGAGTTTCAAATTGGACCATACAAGGATAGGTTATTGTTTGACATTGCCAAGATGGATGCTTGTCATCTCCTATTTGGAAGACCATGGCAGTATGACTTGAAAGCACACCATGATGGAGTGAGAAACACATATTCAATTACCAAGGATGGTAAGGTGATAGAGTTGCTACCATTGATGGAGAATGATGTGGAATCAAATGGGAAAGAAGTCAAGGCAATGATGGTAGAAGGAAAACATTTCATGAAAGAGGTAGTAGAAGAAGGAGCAGTTGCATATGCTCTAATTCCATGCCTAAGGGTGAACAAGGAGCAGTAGCTAGAAGTCAAGGGAGAGAAGAAGCAAAGGTTCATAGATCTGGTTGTCCAAGAGTTGTTGGACAAATACAATGGCATCATCTCTGATGGAATGTCAAGGTCCCTACCACCTATGAGGGACATCAGCCATTGCATAGATCTTATCCCAGGATCTACACTCCCAAATAAAGCAGCGTACAAGCTTACCCCAAAGCAAAATATAGAGGTAGCAAGGCAGATTAAGGAATTGTTGGAGACAGACCTAATTGGCAAAAGTTTAAGTCCATGTGCAGTACTGGCTGTACTAGCACCAAAGAAGGAAGGCACTTGGAGACTTTATACTAATTCAAGGGCTATCAACAAGATAACAATCAGGTATAGGTTCCCAATCCCTAGGATAGAAGATTTACTTGATTTCTTGGGGGGTGCTAAATATTTCACAAAAATAGATTTAAAGAGTGGCTATCATCAGATTAGGATTAGGCCAGGAGATGAATGGAAAACTGCATTCAAGACCAATGAGGGGTTATATGAGTGGAAGGTCATGCCTTTTGGTTTGTCCAATGCCCCTAGTACCTTTATGAGGTTGATGAATGAGGTCTTGAGGGAATTCATGGGAAAGTTTGTCATAGTGTATCTAGATGACATCCTAATTTTCAATAATACAAGGGAAGAGTACCTCAACCATATAGACTTGGTCCTCAAAAAGTTACATGAAGAGTAGCTAATGATCAACTTAGGAAAGTGTTTGTTCATGCAGGAAGAGATCAACTACTTGGGATTTGTCATCTCACATAACAAACTGAAAATGGATCAAGAGAAGGTAAGTGCCATATTGTCTTGGCCAACTCCTAAAACCTTGAATGATGTTAGAAGTTTCCATGGGTTAGCAACCTTTTATAGGAAGTTTATAAAGGGGTTTAGTCATGTTTGTGCACCCATGCTTGACACTATAAAAGGAGGACAAAAGTGTAGATTCACTCGGACAAAGGAGGCAGATGATTCATTTGAAACATTGAAGAAGAAGTTGGCAGAGCAGCCAGTCCTTGCATTTCCTGACTTCAGCAAGATTTTTCAAGTAGAATGTGATCCCAGTCACATGGAAATTAGAGCAGTACTCAGTCAAGAAGGTAGGCTTATTACATTTTTCAGTGAGAAACTAAATGATGCAAAGAAAATATACTCATCATATGATTTGGAGATGTACACTCTAGTACAGTCACTCAAAAAGTGGAGGCATTACTTGATGCCAAAAGAATTCATAGTGTTCACAGATAATCAGACCCTCAGTTTTATAAATAGTCAAGAGAAACTAAACCATAGGCATATGAAGTGGGTGAAAACTTTGCAAGCTTTCACCTTCACACTCAAGCACAAGAAAGGGGTCAAGAACAAAGTAGTAGATGCTTTGAGCAGGAGGGTTCTAAGCATAAATCAGATTCAATTAGAAAGCATTGGCATTGATTCTTTGAAGGGCATGTATGATGATGATGAAGACTTTGAAGAGATCTACAAGGTATGTACTTCTTTTGGAGACAAATATCATGTTGAGTTCTCTGAATTTCTGATCCAAGATGGACTACTTTTCAAAGGTGGACAATTATGTATCCCAAGATGTTCTATGAAACTAAATATTATTCAGAAGAAACATTGTGGGGCCATGGCAGGACATTTTGGTCTAGATAAGACTCTTGATCTAGTAAGGAGACATTACTATTGGCCCAAGTTGCAATCAGATGTGAGGAAATTTGTGGAGGCATGTGTGATATGCCAGAAAGCTAAAGGATGATCCACTAATGTAGGTTTGTATCAGCCATTACCCATTCCTTCTAGGTCGTGGGAGAGCATAAGCATGGATTTTGTATTGCATTTACCTAGAACAAGGAAAGGATATGACAGTGTTTTTATGGTAGTAGACAGATTTAGTAAAATGGCACTTTTTGCCATGCAAAACCACTTGTGATGCCTCATATGTTGCAGATCTATTTTTCAAAGAGATAGTAAGGATGCATGGATTGCCATTGAGCATAGTCTCTAATAGAGATGTGAAATTTATTAGCCATTTTTGGAGGACTCTTTAGAAGAAGCTTAGCACCAACTTGTCCTTCTCATCAGCCTACCATCCTCAAACAAATGGGCAGACTGAAGTTCTTAACTGTACATTGGGAAAGCTATTAAGGTGTTTGACAAAGCAACATGGAGAGCAGTGGGATAACATCCTACCACAAGCAGAATTTTCCTATAATGACACTATCAATAGGAGTACAGGGAAGTCACCTTTTCAGGTGGTATATGGTATTCATCCAAGAGGCATTTTGGAGTTGCGAGATCTGCCTATAGGAGAGCCTAGTAGTGTAGATGGAGAAGCTTTTCCATCAGCCATTAAGGAGGTGCATGATCAAGTCAAGAACCAGCTTCAACAAACTACATTGAAGTACAAAACATATGCTGATAAGAAAAAGAGGCATGTACAGTTTGATGTTGGAAATTTCGTGTGGGTTAATTTGAAGGAGAGGCTCCCAAAAGGTAAATATACCAAGTTAATGCAGAGGAAGATTGGACCATCTCAGATTTTGAAGAAATGTGGGTAGAATGCTTATGAGATCCAACTTCCTCCTGATCTTGGATTGTCACCCATTTTCAATGTATGTGATTTGACTCCATACAAGCCAAATACAGATGTAGAAAAGGAACCATTGTAAATGCAGTAGATGATGATATTCCTAAGCATGATCCACCAAAATTGAAAAAGATATTAGACTCAAGAGTGACAAAGAAGACAAGGGACAAAGGGTACATGGAGTACTTGGTAGCTTGGCACGGGAAACCTATTTCAGAGGCAGTTTGGATGACTGAAGATCATATTACAAAATATGGTGCAGACCTCCAAACTCTGATCTCAAGTGGGCTTGAGATCTCTTCTCTCGGGGAGTATGGTGCAGGAGCACCCCTTCAACAAGATAAATATCCATTTGAGGGAGAAGAATAAGGTTTTAATATGTTTATACATTTCATGTTGTCATGTAGTATTTATATTAACATTTCATGTTTAAAAGACCCCACCATGAGAACCGAAGCCACAAATCTAGCATCCTAACAAGAAAATCTAGACATCATTAGATATTTGGGGTATGTAAATGATTAAGGCAATGTATCGTATTATTAGGTGTTTTGTTGTCTTAAGCCAAACAGGTGTCATGAGATTAGTTAGGATTTTTTGCTTATAATCTTGGTTAAGTAAATTCATTAGTGGTGGAATATGTATGAGTCTCTAGAATCGGCTTGTGTTCCTGGAGACACAGAGAGACAAAGTTGGAATGAAGAAATAGAAATTCTGTCAATTGTGTTTTACAAATTCTAGGTTCTGTGTAAATACTCTATACATCAAATTATTCTGTGTATATTGTCTGTATAGAATTGTTTTGTATTTAATTTAGTTTTATGTTGTCGTATTTAATTTACTTCCTCTTTTTGCGTGATGCACAGATAAATCCATTCCACTGGTGGGTTTCTATGAAATCACTGGAATGGATTGTGTACAGTAGTTTTCTGTTTGTTTTTCATTTTATTCATGGGCATGATAGAATAGAAATTGCAAAATTTGTTGGAGAGGAAGTTATTCAGTGGGAAAGTCAAAAATACATTTGATGTATATACATCAATTGTATGCGGGGACAGTCTGTGAATATATCGCATTTGTCTGCGAGTTAACCCTGTGTATATGCGATGAAGAATGGTATGTATAAAAGTTTGTTTGGGTCAAGTTTGTGTTGTTTGTTGAATTTACAATTCCTATGTATATCGCTAATGTATCTGAGTACATTCTGTGTGTATCTTGCAAATTGTATGTGAAAATCCCTTGCCTGAGTATATTTCATAAGTATATCGCATTGGTATGCGAGTATCATCTTGCATCTGTGTATCTGATTTAAGCATATCAAGGAAACCGATAGTAGATGTTTGTGGGTAGTTGAACCAATTCAAAGGTTCAACGGTTCAATGATACAGCAAGTTCATTTGGTTCGCCGGTTCATCATAGTAAGTGTTGCTGACAGTTGAGCAGACGGATTGAACCAGTTCAACAGTTCAACGGGTTCCGCCGGTTCATCGAGATACAAAGGTTCATTTGGTTCAACGGCTATAGCAGGTTCATTAGTTTGACGAATGCATGTTTAAGAAGCTAAAGTATTTGCTTCAAGTGAGAAAAGACCGTTGAAAGAATTTTGAGACGGCGAAAAGAATTTGGTTGAACCTTTGAACCGGTTCAACAGTTCAAAGGATTCAGTGGTTCAATGGTTCAATAGATAATTGCCGATAGCTTGAAGTCACAGCAATAGGAGTTTAGGGAGACAACTGAAAGTGTCACCGATGGAGAGTTTATCAGTATGAGTCACATCATCGAAAGACAAGATGAAAGCTTCACCGATGGTAGGAAGCATCGTGACTGTGGAGTTCTGGGAATTTGTAACAATCCCTTGATACTCTGTCGCGCCGCTGCCCGCTCTGCATCAACTTCTTTGAAAGTGTTCTTCTTTATTTTAACCTTAACCCTTTTGTAATCAAAGTTAGCTCTTCTCTTGAAATGCTTCATAGAAACAAGTTGCATTTCAGATTCAATGGCTTTAGCCTTAGTAGAAGTAGAGATAGAATACCTACCAATCTCGATCGAGAACCTGAAACTAGGTTTCTTCAACTCCATTTGTTTATTATGCACAACAATGATCTGTCGGCATAATTGCATTAACACAATCTTGCCACTTGGATGCCTTGGTAACATATAGGGATAACCTTGAAAATACCCAACTCTTAGATAAGTAAAAGTGGGAAATTGCTGATACAAACAACCAAAGATGTTAACTACTGCCCAAGCTTCATCAAAAACTCTCTTCTGTTCTAATTGTGTATCAAAAAGACACAAGAACACAACAAATAAAGCATCATTAACTCTTTGCAAATGATGAATAGATCCCTTAAAAGTCAATTGAGGATAATATTGATACATTGGAACAACCCTCTGATCTCCCTCTGATGATAGACCTGGAAAACTCCTCATGGAGGTAGCAGTATAAACAAGATAAGATGTCATATAGAACTTGGAAGTAGTGGACACCTTAGTAAGCTACTCATGGATGGCATTATTGATCTATTGTCTACCTTTCAAGATGATCCTGATATACAAGTACATCCACTCATGAAAAGTGGAAGAAGTAGATAGTCCCCTTACTCTACTTAGAAGAGTAATCAAATCACTGATTGCTTCAATGAAATCACTCCTAGGAAAGCTTTTAGGCCATCTTGAGAGATTTGACCTTGCAGACTTTAACCATTTGGTATTGATTATCTTTTTTGCTATCTTCGGATCCTTATCATATTCTTTCTGAGACTAATCAAAATCAATCTCTGCACAGTGGCCAAGGCTAGGACACATGAAGACTTTATCAATGAATTCTGAGTCTAATCTCATAATCACATTCCTGTTGGTATCAGTGACCCTCTTGTTATCCTTGTTTTAATGTGCCACCACTTGAAATACAAACTCAAGATTGTGCACAAAAAAAGGAAATGTAGCCACCAAATGAATGTTGCTTTCCACAATGTGTTTCATAAAGTGATTGAGGGGTCGTTGTTTCATTCTCTCCACAAACTAGGCCTATCCACACGACCAATCTCAGTGTCTCTGATCTCATCCACATTGGATGTCATAGATGTTATAGGAAACACTCCTTGATACTTATACTTCATGAATTTTGTTTTCCTTGGTGATGGATCATTCATCTGAATCACAAGTGTCTTTGTTGAAAGATAGACCTCAGAAAATGTGCAGAAGAAACTGCAACACAAGATTCATGATTTTGTAGTATTAGGAAAATATGGCAATAGGGAATTGCAATGATGAAGATTATGTTCAAGAGCATGATCTTAGTGGGACTAGAGAGCAATGGAGGCAAGAAACATAATGCAAGTAGGCAATGGTTGACAAAAGGAAAAATTTCCCAGAGTTAGAGAAATTTGAGGGATTGATGTAATGGCGGCGAAATTTTCCACCTCTACATGTAGGTTATATTGCTTTTGTGCAAGAGTAGTGAATTTTGTGGCCCTTGCATCTTGGGTAAGAATTTGCAAGTGTAGAGACGACAAATTTCAAGCTTCTGCACAAGTTATATTTTGGAAAATTTATGTATGGGCAGCAAATTTTGCCACCCATGCATATCGAGAATAAAACTTTGCATTTGGAATTTAACACTATGCATGGGTAAGTTTGTCTTATGGGATTAATTTGTATGGGTGGCATTTTCTGCCACCCTTACTTAATAACAATAGGCAAAACACATGTATGGGCAATGAAATTTATTGCCCTTACATATTGATAAAGGGGGTAAGTTGCTAGCATGGGCGGCAAAAAATGCTGCTCATGCAGGAAGTAAACTTTTTGGAAGAAAACACATATTCAGCGAAATTCGTCGCTACTACTAGTAGAAACCTTTTAAGTGTTTTGGCATGGGCGATGAAATTCACCACCACCGCATTCATGAAGATGAACTTGTGTAAGTTTTAGCATAGCAATGGTGAAAAGCATCAGTCAAAAATAAGATTTTCGGTAATGGGTTTCAAAATTTGATAACTTCTGCACATGGCAAAGTTGCTAATCCATGAAAAGAGGAACCCAAGGCATCCATACTAGGGTTTAAATGTTTCCAAATGATAGGAACAAAGCACCAACCACAAGATCTATAGAAGAAAACAACATTTCAACAAACCCTAGTAACACAAACAGACGAAAATAAAAGCATACAATGATTTAACAAAAGATGAAAAAACCCTAACTCGACGACATTAAGAAAGCACTAGAAAGAAAAAGGAAAAGGAAGAAAAAACATACCCAGTGTCAAAGGGTAGAGAAATAGAAGAAAACCCTTGCTCAAAATCTGATCCGATCCACTTAGTTATATGCGAATAGTAGGATCAAGAACTCTTTAGGGGCGCAGAGGCATTCACAGAGGTGAGAAGAAAAAGAAATAATAAAAATAAAAACTCTTAAAACCATTTAAATCTCCATAACACAAATTCTTGATGTGCATTAATTACACATCATGTTAACTAAAAGTTGTTTGGGCGCCATTTTATGTCGCCCCTGCAACTTAAACAGACCTACCATGCATCGGCGACATTTTTCGCCGCCATTGCATAAGACAAGAAAATCAAAATGCATTAGCGGCAAATTTCGCTGCCCGTGCATGTTAATGAAAAATTTTCTAACTCCTGAAAAACATCAAACTTGCAATTTGACCTATTTATGATTTCACTTGCTTTTGCAAACTTCGAGAAACCAAAACGAGAGAATACTTGGATAAATTCTCTAGAGCTAGGGAACCACGTATGAGGGCAAATCTGATTTGCCTCATTTTACGTGCGTAGAGTTGTAGGATACAAAATAGACAAGTTTTGTAGGGGTCATCTTACAAATTAAGTGCAACTAAATTTGATGATAACAATCTCATACACAAATCTCAAAACAATCATATAATTAAAGTGAATAAGTGATTATAAATCTAAGAATTTATAGTTTCCTAGGGTGGTCCTTACAATTGTCATGGAACAATTTGCAAGCTACATGAAAATTACTTCACAAAATGCTTCAAAGAAAAGTAATCTTGAGAGGTAATAACTCAATCATTTAATCAATAGAAGACTGCATAAGAGGATCATCTATACTCATGTCCTCTACAACACATTAACATGTTTTAAAAAAAAAGGCTTCACAAGATACTAGGGAACTCTTATCCACTTATTCATATGCACATCTCTTTGTAGATGTCAAAATGACTATTTAGCAAAAGAAAGATTTACTAATACTCCCTTGGCAACATTTTACATTTTACACCCTATGGTTTTCTCATAAACCTTGTAAAGGAATACATTCCATGAGTTGTTCCACTTTTCTATGCACTTTATGCCAATAGATCATTACTTTCCTTGAAGAAATCCTTCTAGTATGATTCAAAGTAGGTTAAAGTAAGACACAATCATGAAAAATGTTACCACATTGCTTTCTTACTTAAAGATGGTACTTGAGAAAGATATTTTTTATTATGACCTTAAAAAGAATATGTGACTTTTCATACAAAAGTTCCCACAACGCTCTATGGAGTAAAATTACAATGCTGTCATGACTTCATGAATTAGTAAATCATCAAGAATTAAGACCAAAGGAGGTAATATTTCATATAACAACTTCCTATTATAAAATATGATAAAACTCTTATGAGCATCAAACTAGTTAACTAGCATAATGGAATTTTAAAAGTTCCAACTCTCTCTATCTTCTAATAATGATCTTTTTATTCCACTTGGTTCATTCCAAACCATATAGGAATTAGGCAAGAACCATCTTGTCTATGTATCTTTGATACATTTCTAGGATCTTCAATACTCAATTGCTCCTGCACTTGGTTGAATATTATCTATGAATCTAGAAATCTTATGCTTAGAGGAAAATATCTTATTCTTGACCATAGCCAAAGGTAACGTCTCGTTAATTAGTTAACATAACTCTTCTTCTTTAAGAGGTGATTGGTTGGACTTTCTCAAACTCGGTTAACATTTGAGACATAAGAGTACTTTTCTTTTCCTAGATGATGAAATAGATCCAATAAATGGATGATGAAATGTACATCCAATAAAACTAACATATTTTTTTTCCTAAATGATGAAATACATCCAATAAATGGATAAACTAGATTTAATGTCATAGGGTTTTAATGCATTGTTAATATAATAGGTTTTTAATGCCAGGGGTTTTAGTGAGAAATTTCCAATAGGATCTTATTTCATGTTTTTGGGCATGCCATAATAGAATCATTTTGTGTTAAGAAAACTTGCATTATTATCTTCACAATATATAGATGAATTTGGAGATAAATTAGGTGTCCACATATCATTGACATATTTAATAGGAGTTCATGCTAACATAATCATAAAGTGAAGTAAACGAATACATAAAGAACATACCTTAGATTTTGAGATTCGAGCTACCCAATTGCACAATTATGTCTACTTCATTTTTTTGGTTTTAAAATCCTAAAAAATTTGAGCTTTTTGGCAAGTTCCTTCGTATTCAATGTTGAATTCTATATAACTCTAATAGGATTAGTCAAATTTATGAAAAAAATATTTCTATATCATCAAATTTAATCTAAATACATGAAAATTAGCACTCAAACAATATGAAACATGAAAATATTAGTTCAAATAATCAAATTTTGTCTAAAAACATCCAATTTACTTCTTCTACGTTGAAGAACCAAAAAAAGATGGTAGATTAAGTAAACAATGATTTTGTAAATGTCAACACCATGAAAACCACTTTTTTGTCCGATAATGCATAGAAAGTAGAGAATAACAGAGCATGTGGGTCTGATTCATGGATTGCACATGCTTTTTGTCCATTTTTTTGGTTCCATAAAATGTGCTTATGTTATAACGCAAACATATTTTGTCATGCATGAATTTTCTTTTTGTGTTGTCTAAATTCTAAAATGACTACTATGACAAGATTTTCATTGTCCCTAAATTACTAAATACCCTATAACCAATACCCCCAACCCTAAACCCTATCCCTCAACCTTATGCCTTAAAGCCTATGTACGCTAGATCCTCAACCCTATACACTCAACCAGAGAGAGGAGGGTAGGATGTAGAGAGGGGAGGGAGATAGATAGGTGAGAGGGAAAGAGGGGGGAGGGGGATGGAGATAGATAGGTGAGAGAGAGAGAGAGGGTATAGGTGAGATGATTTTCCTTCATAATAACGTGAGTGCGTTATAATGTGAGCACGTTATAATACACTTGCATTATGTGAATGTATGCACATAATGCGAGTGCATTATAACGCGCTCACATTATTGTTTTCTTTGGTAATTCTAAGCCTTTGTCTTGGATTTGCCCTTGGGCTTCCAACCCAAAGGTTTGGACTAAGTTTTAAATGTCCAAAGATGTGTTTTTACAAATTGTAATAATATTTACATAATCTTGAGCGTGCTCCCCATCAAGTTTGCACTTGTTTCAATGACAAGTCAAAAAATACCACGATAATGTTAAGCTCTCTCTTAGCTTTCTAACTATATAATTGTTTTCACATTTTGAGTATGTTAAGTTTTTCATCTTTAATTTCTTTTGTTAGTGTATCCATTTTTTGTCAGAAACCAGTGTGTGGTATTTTTGATTTTATTTTAACCATTCATTGAAATTCAAATAAATTACATTTTTAGAAACAAGAATCCATTCTACACATATTTTCAATAATTTTAGGGGGGAGCATGCTCAATTTTCTATTTTTTAGGATGTGTCCACTTTGAAAATTAGTAAAAAATCAATTATTCATGAAAAACTATTAGAAAAATCAGGGATAAACTACATGGTATTAGCTAATTTCTCACTAAAGTGATATTTGAAATACTAAAAAAAAGTTAACATTTTAGGGGGGGCACACCAGATGCTATGTTACGTTTTTTTGAAAAAAAAATAGGACCAATTTGTGTGGCCCCCCTTTTTGAACCCCTTAATCTCAACCATTTGTAAAAAAATATTAGTCTAGTTTAGAAACTAGATTTGGAGCACTACAACTCTTGTTTTTGTTGCATCTTCAAATTTTGAGTGTAACTATCTTCAATTTCTCATATAACATCAGTCTTTCTTGATTTTAGAAAAAAGTGGCCACTTAAGACCCCCTTTTGGGCCCCCATCTTTGTGCACTTAGCCTCTTTTGCATAATTTCATGCAATGTGTAAAATTACTTTCAATGTGCCTACTAATAGCCACACTTGCTTAAGGGTGAAGAAAGAGTTTTCTTATTATATTGGAGAATGGTTGAGTTTTATACAATAGTGAAGATTTTAATGTGCTAAGTTTTTTATATGAAAGGTTTTTCCTAGGTAAAATATTGTGTATTATGTGTTTTCAAGTTATTATTTTCTTAACATTATGTATGTATTGCTTTTATTATACAACTTTATTAAGCTTCTTTTTCCTACAACATGGATCGCAAAGATTTTCCTTGGTAATCATTTAGTAAATATTTTGCAACCATCATTAAAGAAATACTTTATTTTAAAATGGTGTTGTATACCATTATGCTTTAATTTTCCATACCTAGGATCTTTTGCAATATGTATTGTAGCTTTCATTATTACACTAAAACTTCACACACTAGTTTCTAAAATTCCACCTAGAAATAAATATGTCTTCGACGCTAGATTTACATGAGAATTTTCTAGGCATTGGTGGCATGTAGCTTGGAGGATTCGTCCAACAAGGCTTTATGCTCAGGATTGGTTTGTGCTTAGGCACATTGATAAGATCTTATCCAAGATGTGTATATGTATATTATATGGCAAGATTCTATATGAGGCATTGCAATTGAAGGTATGATAAAGTATGAATCTTATCTTGTATTGGTTTTTGTCTATGGGTTCATCATGCATGAAAAAAAAATTGCATTCTTGGTTCAAAAAATTTCTTTGGGGTATGTGTATATTTACTTGAGCCATAAGTGTGTATTCTAGAAGATCTTCTAGCATTTTTTTTTGTATGTTTTGTTTGATTTGCAGATGTGAAAATGTTTCTTCACAAGTTGCAATTGAGTAAAGTTTGAACCTTGAGGGTTTTATGCCTTAAGCATTTCTCTTCTTGTTCTAGCACATGGTGATAATGAAGTGTCAAAGGTGGGGTAGCAAAGATATAAACATCAAGTATGAAGAAAGGGACATAGGAATGGTTATATGGCTAGTATGCTAAACGAGGGGATGAAATGAACTATGTTATAGATCTCTTTCTTTCTTTCTTGGAGGATGCATACATCCAAAATGAGTGGGATTAGAGCATTGGTTGTGTAGCAGGAAAGGAAAATAAGTTTGTGGAGATGGATGGTGAATATTTAAATAATGGTTGTGTTATTGTGTTGTATATTCTTATGGGGAAATTGAGGTACCAATTCATTTAGCTAAATGTCTTTAAAATGTCAAATTGGAAATCAAACATTGAAGCTAAGATTTGACATTCAAAGATTGAATACTATAGTTGTTGCAATTGCTTCGAATAAAACTCCAAAAATCCCTTTACATGTTTTTCTTTAAAGGTAAGATTTGGTTGAGGTTAATAGTATTTCAAAGTCTTTTTTATAACTTAGCATAATTATTCTCATATCAAGTCCAATTATATCTAAAAATCAAGAATTTTTATAGCAAAAGATATTTGTTCATTTCTTGTTTCTTTAAAGTTTATCTTGAATTTGATTTCATAATAAGATGTTTTATGTCATAGTTTTTTGGCACGCTTTTCAAACCATTCAATTTTTAAATATTCAATATATCAATAATTTAGTTTTGTATTTCATTAAACATATGTGATGCCCCACCATGCAACCCTAGAGTGCTTGACTAACAAGAGACAATAAGATAGAAATATATATATATATATTTTTTGAAACAAGGAATTGCATTAATCATTAAAAAGATCTGCATTAATAACAACATTCAATGAGATGATCAGCTAACACTTCTAGGGAACATAACCACATCAAATAAAATTAAAACCATACAAGAATCCGCATCTCAATGCAACAGAGTAATAATACATCTTACATTATCTGGGATGAATAATTACAAATTTCAATACAAGGTTACAAGATCGATTACATCGGTTTACAAATAGTACAATAATGAAAGTATACAACAACTAGAAGATGAAGCATAAACTAGAACTGGAACACTCCTGCTCTGATCTTGAACTGAACATCTGAGAAGACCAATGGATAGCTCTGCCTCCCAACCATGTGGAACCCTAAGGTCCACCCGACCGAGCTAGGAGATAACAATAAGGTTCTGCTAGGATAAGGTTACAACCATGAACACAATCACAAGATCCTGACTCCATGTAGACAAATGGGATAACACGACTACACAGACCTGACAGTACTCAAAAAAATTAAGCTAAAATCAATCATGAAGACCAGTCTACACTCAAGAGGTATCAACAAGGATAAAACAAAGAAGTAACTAAACTACATAAGGAGAGTGTCATCACATGGGTTACCCAGGCTATCTCTCACCAGAAGCCAGCCCCCATCTATGGTTACCCTAGCAGCCTCTCTCTAGGCACCGGCCTTATAGGGTGACACATGCGGAGCCGACATGTCCTCTCATGAAGATGAGGAGGTCGACCTTGCCAACCAGGCCTTCTCATCCCATCCTTAGCCTGCGAAAGTACCTAAGGCATGGGTGAGGTAACCTTACTTATCTTGTTATGTGGTTTACTACCCCAACCCTCCTAATTGATTTATTAAGTTATCACTTACAACTTCCATAGGGTTACCCAGGTGACCCCTCTGGCACCAGTCCCACCATGAAATCCACTCTCCTAGCAATCTCTAACCAATCAACCAAAACCACAATACGCAAGGACAAGGTTTACCATAGATTCTGATTCATTACACAAGCCATTCACTTGATCACCACAATAAAGATCCCATTGCCTTCTCAACCTCAAACAATACCTCGAGGAATAGTAAGACACAAGCATCAAATTAAATACCCAGCAGTTAGACCTCTGGAGTCGGTAATAGAATTCTTTACCCAGTTACAACTACACTTCTCCTGATAGGGAACTGGGTTTCAAAGACCAAGACAAAATTATAATATCAACAAGGGATATAGAGGGAGAAAAGCTAACTCAAGAGAAGAAAAGCTAACTCAAGAGAAAGAAAAACTAATATACTCCTACTTCTTTGCATTAACGACAGGAAGAACTCCAAACTTTGCAAGACACAAAAACCTGCTCAAGAAGAGTACCAGTTATGCATTAAAAGATTGAAATGACGACAATTTGAGAGACTAATTAAGACAACATTCAAAAATATGTTGGATTCTTACTTCTATAAAATACAAGATTAATGGAAAATTATCTATACTAACATGGATCTAAAGGGAGATTTCAACAGTTTTTTTCTATTCAACTACAAGATCTAAAAACTATTATTCTAAACTCTATTCATTTCATTCCTAATTGAAATCAACAAAATAAGTGACTTTGCATGAATAAACTAATTATTATCTATACATTAGTGATCACAAGAACAACACTTACAACTCAAGGATTATACATTAAGTATTTATGATCTTCAATAATCGAAAAACAATACATAGAAGCATTTCAACACCTATTTAACTACCTATTGTTTTAAAAATAAAAGATCACTCTAAAAGAAATACAAGTCCCAATTAGGCATTATTCCATGCATAGGTGAAACTACAATTTGTTTGAAATAAGAGAGAACACAAGACTTTTAAGTTAATAACTATCTCAACAATCTTCTAGAATCCTAAGGTCTTACGAAGTCAACAAATATAAATGAGAAATGAACTTTCGCTACTAGCCCTATACTAGGCTTGACCTAAGGTGGATAAGCATAAAAGACTTCTTCAATAAAACACCACACATTCACCGAAGAATGGATTATAATTCTAAGTGTAATACTACCTAACTCCACAAAGAAAATAGGACAAAACCAACGCTAAAATTTTAATTCACTAAACCATCGTATAACGTAGTAAAACCTTATGCCACGGTGCTATTTACTTCCATTCTAATAAATTTTGGTTTAGAGACTGGTCGTAAGGAAAAGGAAAAACTATTTATGAAGGAACAGAAGTAACACATTACCTATTATCGACCAGTCAAACGTTTAAGACTACATCAAAGCTCCTATGATGACTCTACACTCTAAACCGACAACAAGATTCTAATAATGATCCTACGGCTTTCTAAACTTGCCATACGTCAAAATTAGAATGAACTCATAATGAAACTGCCGTATGTGATCTAACCATGAGACGACTCCACTGCAGGTGCATATACATTCTGATGATTTCTAAGTTTAATGAAAGATACTAAACTCTAGTGAAATCAAGGAAACATAATATAAATCTCCAGCACAGTGCTTGCCTCCATAGTATCCAGCTACGCAGAAATATAAGGAGAAGTTTTGATAGACGGTGCAGTAAAAGTGATGACATTGATGGGAAGAAAATATAAATGTGACAATGAAAAGCTCTCCCACTACCTTGGCGTGAATCAATCCATGGAGCCACCCCAAAGACGCGGTTCAATGACTAATCCGTCGACTCAGTGATGGCAACACAGAGAGGGAGAGACAGTGAGAAAGTTCGCAGCCAACAGAGAAGTCATAGCAAACAGGGTAATGATGGTAGATTTCTTCTATGGGTCTCCAAAGTAGACAAGAGAAAATTTTGAGTTGACGGTGAAGGAAGGGTTGGACAGAGATAAGATAATGGTGTTGATGCATTCTATGGCATGCAGGAGGAACAGGCCTGCAAAGTTCACATTACAATAACAAGGGCAACTTCACTGAAGACGTAGAAGGGTCTCAAAAGAGGAATCCACTGGTTCACGACTTGGGTTGGTGACGGCAGCCCTCTCCCTTGAATGGGATGCATGTCATGCAAACAAATAATAAGGCTCGGTTGGTGCAAGAAGAATGACCCCCCCACACGGTGGAACAGGTTCGGCAATGGTGTATTTTTCAAAGAGGTTGCCATGAATTCAGAAGGTTCGATCATGACTTGCAGGGCGAGCAGTAGTCGGTGATCAAAGAAAACATAAGAGGAACCCATGGCCCTAACTCACAAATCCACAGTTCTATAAGCACACTGACTAGAAACAAACCTGATGCTCAAATGTGGCAATAATTGGTGGGGAAGAAAAGATGGGAGATGGGATTACAAGAATAAGGCAACCCAAACCGACTAAAAGACCAAATGCTCAAATTGACTAAAGAGAGGAGATTAAATTTGATCCCTTCAAAGAAAGAGATGAGTATTTTAGTGATATGACTTTGCAGGTTAACAATGTTGATGAAACGTCCTACAAGAGCATCCATCAAGGTGCAGATTGAAGTTTCAGATTGATTACAGACTTGAACGGATGAATTTCAGTTTGAATTCCATCTGGGAAGTTAGAACATTCCAGAAGATAGAACGATGTCGATAGTAACCAGACAACAATTATTCTAATTTTTCAGAGCACAACACAGACAAGAATAAAGAAATTCTTAGAAAAAATACCCGTGCTTTCACGCTCCAGATCAAAACCTCCTCTAGAACTTTTTCTACCATCCTCCCAAAATAATCCTCTGCAAAAGCATGCCTTCCTGCAAAACCAAAATAACCTCAGACATAAAAACCCACCAAAACCTCTCCTAAGACCAAAATAGACAACCACCATTAAATTCTAGTAACCCCCAAAACTGTTACACAATCCCCCTCATTAAGAGAAATTTGAAATTTTACTTTTCATAGAATTTTCATATCTCCAAACATATATGACAACTAGCCAACAATAAATGATTATCCCATAAATCATTAAATTAATATCCAATACTATTCTTTAAAATTACGATATACTAATTAACCATATTAACTTATGACATAAATACTAATAAAATCATTAACATCATCCATTTAATCTATATTAGAATTTACTTAAATAATATTCCAATTTAAGCAAAATACTATAATATTCGATAAACTATTAATATTCATAATATAATATTACCTCATTACGCATTACCCAAATACACATGGGCTAACTACCCAGAACTCAACAGTATATATTCAAACCACATGACAACTAACCAACTGAAGGTTGAACTGACCTAGGGAATAAACCGCATGTTATCTCCATAAACATTATCCATGGTGTAGGGCCCGCTCAAACCTACTAAGTCAAGTGGAGTCGAGGCCCAGTACCTGCAACCTACGTAAAAGCCAGTGGGTTGTTTATGATCAACTGTATATATATATCAAACACACACCGAGACAAAGAATTGCGGCATAGTGGGGTGCTCGATCTGAGCAGTACTACACCGTCCCCACTCTGAAACAAGACTATAACTATTTCTATTTAAAATCAGATTCATAAACATGATATTATTCGACCATCAGTAAACATGTCCATCTCATCATAACTAGAAAAACAACAATGTCATCATAAACACATACCACATGTCAGAACTAAATCAATCAAACATAATCTATCACAATCAGAATAAGCATAAACCATAGTCTCAATAACTCAAATGTCTCAAAACTGTCTGGATGCAAAAGGAAAAGCTAACAACTATCTTAGATCAAATAGAGAGTAATGTAAAACTAACAACTATCATAAGCCAAAAATGAGGGGGCATTACATCCTCCCCCCTAGAGTCAGGCTTACTCCTGGAAGCCTGCAAACAAATAAGGGTATAATTCTCTCATCCTGGAAGCATCCTCCCAGGTAGAAGAAGTCTCATCATTAGGATCCCACTAGACCCTGACCTGGTCCACATCTCTGCCCCTAAGAGCAAGTCTCCTATGTTGTAGAATGCCTATGGGCTCCAAAGCCAGCTGCCCATCCTCTACCTGTAGAGGAGTCCAATCAAGAATATGAGCAATATCTGGATAATAAGGTCTAAGCACAGAAACATGAAACACATCATGGATGCGTGAAAGGTTGGGCAACAAAGCAAGACGATAAGCAACAAGATCGATCCTCTCCAACACCTTAAAAGGTCCAACAAAGCATGGTGCTAGCTTAGAGCCCTTTCCGTAATGGATCGAACTCTTTCGCAATCGTACACGCAAGAACACCCTATCTCCAACTGAAAATTGTCGATCGATCCTATGAGCATTTGCATACTTCTTCTGTGTATCTTGAGTTGCCACAAAATGCTTTCTAATCCTCTCGACCTACTGCTCCATATCTCTAAGCATATCTAGGCCAAGAAGAACTCTGTCCTTGAGACGATCCCAACTCAAAGGGGTCCTACAAGGATGACCATACAAAGCCTGAAATGGGGACATGCCGATGGAACTATGATAACCATTATTATAGGAAAACTCCACTAGGTACAAGTAGTCCTCCCAATGGCTCTGCCAATCCATCACATACATCCTAAGCATATCCTCAAGGACCTGATTAACCCTCTCGGTTTGACCATCAGTCTCAAGATGGTAAGCTGAACTAAAGTTCAACTGTGTCCCCAAGGCATGCTACAAAGAAGTCCAAAGAGCGAAAGTGAACACTCCCTATTGGAGATGATCCTACGAGAAATCCCATGAAGTCTGACGATGTCCTCCATGAACACTCTGGCCACCGTAGAAGCATTATAAGAAGAACAGACAGGAGAGAAGTGAGTTATCTTCGTCAACCTATCCACAGTGACCATAATAGCATCGTGTCGATGAGAGGATACCAGCAAACCAACAATGAATTCTATTGAAATGATGTCCCACTTCCACTCTGGAATCACATGAGGCTGCAAAAGACCTGCAGGGTGCTGATGCTCCACCTTCACCCTCTGACACTCAAGACATCTCGACACAAAATGGTGCAAGAGCACCTAGGAAATCCTGTTTTCTTTTGTAATAAGGTCTATTTGACCAATGCTTTTTCTTTTCAGTTGTCTCTGGGTTTTTTCAGGACCTAGAACCCATTTTGTAAGTCCAAAGTGACTTAACACACACATTTGTCAAATCGTAATCACATAGTGCCAAAAATAGGGCAGTAGGATAGTTTGAGGTAGTTTGGATCGGTTGGTCTTCCAACTATTTTGCATCAGTTGGTTTTCCAACTGCTAGCAGGTTGAGTTGATAAACCCAGAGGAATGAACAAAATAATCAGAGGGAAGAAGTGCATGAATGTGATTATGTATTGTTCTGAGGAGAAATAAACAAAAACTATTATGTTTCGTCAATTTGGGTTTTCCGTTCTCTGTAACTGTAATTTGTATAACTATAGGTTTCTATTCTTTCTGTGCTTTCCATCATTGCAGCATGTCAACGTGAAGCATTCCACTAGTAAGATTTCTATCAAAATCAGTGGAATGGCTTCATTGTACATATATCCATTTTTGTTTCCTATTTTATTTCATTGTTCAGCGGTGCAGAGGATCCAGACAGTGCGAGTTGCACAGTAGGTTGACCTAGTATCTCCATGTGCTAGGGTTCGGAGGAAGGTAAACTGTGCATCGATGTAAAGGTAAAGCAAACCCTGATGTGATCAATAGTGATTGTCTCGCTGATGAGTGAAGGTTAAAGGTGACATCAAGTGATTGGCGCATCAACTAAAGATTGCAAGTGTTCGCCGACAGAACAAGTCTCACCGAAGGTAAATGCCATCGGCACATCAGGAGACAAGTTAAGAGTTTCATCGACGGGAAGGGTCTCACCAATAAAGTCATGTCCAACTGGTGTGGAAGCCGTCATGGTTGAGATGAGGAGGAACCTAACCGTCGTCGAGCATCGGCAGAAGGAATTGGCTGATAGGAGTAAGTCTCATTGAAGATCAAGTGAAGTGGAGTTATCGGTATAAGGTAGACTGATGGAGAGACTTAAGAAAGTCATTCTGATGATGGTTGTCTGACCGATGAAGATGTATCGACAGTTCATTTGTTAGTCTTGCCGACTGTAAGGAAATAATGACTCATTCTGTGTTTCCCGCTGTGTACTCCCCATCACAAAATCAGCAATATTTCGCTTCATGCCACTCCAAAAGTATAGCTGACATAGATCTGCATGCATCTTCTTGACACCTGGATGAGTAGAATAAGGTGCCCAATGCACCTCTGACAACTCTAGAGTACGAAGACCCTCAGAACTAGGAACATAGATACGACCTAAATGTCACAAAAGACCATCTGACTCAAGAGAGTAACCAGAGAATCTACCCTCTAAAGGTCTACCAGACTCAATCTTGAATCTCACTTCCTGGCACCAACTGTCAGTAGGAAGTGCTGCAAGAATCTGACCTCTCAAATCAACTGTGAGAGAGACCGCTGAGATCTCATGTCGACGACGACTAAGAGCATCTGCTACCACATTCTCTTTGCCCTGAATATACTTGACCTCAAAGTCATACTCGCACAAGAACTCCATCCAACACCTCTGCCTCGCATTCAAGTTTGGCTACATGAAAATATACTGTAAGCTATGATGATCACTGTGCAACTCAAACTAGTACCCTAAGAGAAAATGCCTCCACCTTACCAAGGCATGCGCAACTGCGACCAACTCTAGAACATGAGTGGGATAGTTCAATTCGTGATCCTTGAGTTTGCGAGACTCATAGGCAATCACGCGACCATCCTGCATCAGTACTGCTTCTAAACCCTCCAAAGAAGCATCTGTACAAACAACAAAGTCCCCAGTAGGGTCAAGAACTGCTAAAATAGGTGCACTGGTCAACTGCTCCTTAAGGGTCTGAAAAGCTGCCTGACACTGCTCTAACCAAACAAACTTCTTCCCTTTCCTCTGAAGAGAAGTAATAGGATGAGCAATCCTCAAAAACCCCATAACAAAACGGCAATAGTAGCCTGCCAAGCCCATAAAACTGGGGACCTCAGAAACATTAGTAGGTGCAGGCCAATCCATAATAGCTTGGATCTTCGAGGGATCCACCGCAATACCCTCTCCAGAGATCACATGACCCAAATACTTCACCTCTATCTGAAAGAACTCACATTTTGACAAATTAGCATAAAGCTGATTTTCTCTCAGGCACTACAACACCTGACTCAATTGCTCCTCATGCTCTTCCATAGTCCTCAAATAGATCAATATATCATCAAGAAACACAAGGATAAACCTATCAAGATAAGTGTGAAAAACACCATTCATCAGGCTCATGACTATTGAAGGTGCATTCGTCAACCCGAATGGTACTACTGTGAACTCATAATGCCCATAACGGGTATGAAATGCCATTTTGTGAATATCTGTAACTGATGATATCCTAACTTAAGGTCAATTTTAGAGAACACCTTGGCTCCCTTAATCTGATCAAACAAATCATCGATCCGAGGCAAGGGGTATCTATTCCTCACTGTCACCTTGTTGAGTTGTCGGTAATTGATACATAGTCGTAGAGATCCATCCTTCTTTTTCACAAAAATCACAGGTGCTCCCCAAGGAGAGACACTAGGTCGAATGAATCCCTTGGCTAACAACTCTTCCAACTGCAGTCGAAGATCCTTAAGCTCCTGAGTGGTCATCGTATATGGAGCTTGTGAGATGGGCTCTGTGCTGGGAACAAGATCAATCCTGAAGTCGATGTCATGCTTAGGTGGCATCCCCAGAATCTCAGAAGGAAAAACATCAGCATACTCTCTCAATAGAGGATGATCATCAAGAGATGCCTCTCGACTCTCCCCCATCTCCAAGTCACTAACAGAAACTGCAAAAAGCTGACATCCCTTACGCATGCGTCTCTTAAGCTGCATAGCGGAAATCATACGTAGGGAAATAGGTCTCTGAACTCCTATAACCTCCACCTCAACACCAGAATCATCCACACATCTAACAGACTTATGCCGACAATCAATCACCGCCCGATGGGCCTCTAACCAATCCATCCCCAAAACTATATCATATGAGCCAAGGGGTAGGATGTGAAGGCCTACAAAAGTAGCTAGAGAGCCAACCCTCAAATCACACCTAGAAACTAGAGACTCAACTGTTATCTTAGCCCCGGAAGCTAACTCAACCTGCCACCTATCATATTGCTTTGTTGCCACTAAGCCACAATGCTCCACAAGAGAAGGAGATATGAACGAATCAGATGCACTGGAATCAAAAAGAATAGAAAAACCAATACCTCGCATGAAACCAGAAGTCTCCACCACGGTGCCCTAATGCTCTGCCTATCAGTTATCCACCGCTACAAAGACTCTGTGATTTGCCTATATCACCAAGCGTTGGCTCCAAAGCCGCTGGTCGATGTCCAAACCCTAATGCACCCTTCTGCGGGCATTGTCTAGCAATATGGCCCTGTTGGCCACAAGAGAAACATCCAGTGCCTCTACCAAAACCACCTCCACCCTAGAAAGCACTAGACTGTTGGAAACTACCTCTGCTCATTGCGGACTGCGTACTCTGAGCTGGCTGATTGAAACAATTGCGCTTATTGCACTGCCAAGACTGGTCTTTCTTAGACTAAAATCTATTACCTTGTTGTGGCTGATAATTCTTCGGTTTGGCTTGAGAGTGCTATTGCCTGAGGGTGCATGAGATCCTGAAGCCTGAGTATGTCCACCACATGAACCAAAACCTGAAGAAGGTACACTACCAATATGCACACCTATATGACCACCAAGTGCCATAGCTAATTTCTCTTCCACTAACTGGGCTTTCTACATTGCTACCCCCATAGACTTAGGTTTGAATACACGAACCCCTCCGCTGATCTAGGCATTCAGGCCCCTAATAAAATGCTGCACTAACATAGACTCATCATCACTGATACCTGCATACTACTTGAGCTCATAGAATCTACACTCATACTGCTCAACTGACATGGCCATTTGCCTCATCTCATGGAACTCATCAGTGCGACATTGCCTCCAATGATCAGAAAGAAAACAGGCTCTGAATCTCTCTAAGAACAATTCCCAAGACATAGTGCTAATGTCCAAATGTAGCTTCTACTCCTCTAACTACGACCAAGTCGAAGCAAACCCTCAGAGATGTAAAATAGCACATCTAGCTTTGTTGTTTCTACCATAAGGATGCATGGCGAAACACCTGCCTAAGTCCAATAACCAAGTCTCCGCCTCAAGACCTCTACTAGCTCTAATAAAAATGGGAGGGTGTGCCCTCAGAAGATCTCTCATATGGCTGGCTAGTGTGGCCTCCTACTCAGCTGTCAACTCTGTACGCCTGGGTGATCTCTCTCTCTCCCGAGGCTCCGGCTGGTCTACCTCCTGTCTAGGGCCTAATTAGGCAAGAGCCTCCTCAAGTATCTGTCGTAACTGGGCTCCCTCAGGCTAGCCCTAACCTCCCAAATTCTAACCTCCGCCTTCATGGGCACTCTCATGAGGAGAACTGGGAGGAGGTGTACTGCCACCACCTCTCCCACAACCCCTACCTCTGCGATGACCTCAACCCCTACCTCTAAGCATCTACCTACAAGACCAAGAGATGATTTATTACACACAGAAAGGAAAACAATAGTTAATCTACAGAGTTTAACCACTAGCTCACATAATGGGCTTACTTATAACTAGAGTACCTAGTGTTTAAACCTAGCTCTGATACCAAATGTGATGCCCCGCCATGCAACATTAGAGTGCTAGACTAACAAGAGACAATAATACAGAATTTTTTTTTTTGAAACAAGGAATTGCATTAATCATTAAAAGGATATGCATTAATAACAAAATTCAATGAAATGATGAGCTAACACTTCTAGGGAACATAACCGCATCAGATAAAATTAAAACCATACAAGAATCTGCATCTCAATACAATAGAGTAATAATACATCTTACATTATCTGGGATGAATAATTACAAATTTCAATACAAGGTTACAAGACCGATTACATCGGTTTACAAATAGTACAATAATGAAAGTATACAACAACTAGAAGATGAAGCACAAACTAGAACTGGAACACTCCTGCTCTGATCTCGAACCAAACATCCGAGAAGACCAATGGATAGATCTACCTCCCAACCATGTGGAACCCTGAGGTCCACCCCACCAAGCTAGGAGATAACAATGAGGTTCTGGTAGGTCAAGGTTACAACCATGAATACAATCACAAGATCCTGACTCTATGCAGACAAACAGGATAACAAGACTACATAGACTCGACAATACTCAAAAACATCAAGCTAAGATCAATCATGAAGACCAGTCTACACTCTAGAGGTATCAACAAGGATAAAACAAAGAAGTAACTGAATTGCGTAAGGAGAGTGTCATCGCATGGTCCTAGCATGGGTTACCCAGACTATCTCTCACCAGAAGTCGGCCCCCATCTATGGTTACCTTGGCAACCTCTCTTAAGGCACCGGCCCCATAGGATGACACATGCGGGCTGACACATCCTCTCATGAAGACGAGGAGGTCGGTCTTGCCAACTAGGCCTTCTCATCCCATCCTTAGCCTGCGAAAGCACTCAAGGCATGGGTGAGGTAATCTTACTTATCTTGTTATGTGGTTTACTACCCCAACCCTCCTAATTGATTTATTAAGTTATCACTTGCTTACAACTTCCATGGGGTTACCCAGGTGACCCCTCTAGCACCGGCCCCACCATGAAATCCACTCTCCTAGCAATCTCTAACCAATCAACCAAAACCATAATACGCAAGGACAAGGTTTACCATAGATTCTGATTCATTACACAAGCCATTCACTTGACCACCACAATAAAGATCCCATTGCCTTTTCAACCTCAAACAATACCTCGAGGAACAGTATGACACAAGCATCAAATTAAATACCCAACGGTTAGACCTCTAGAGTCGGTAATAGAATTCTTTACCCGGTTACAACTACACTTCTCTTGATAGGGAACTAGATTTCAAAGACCAAGACAAAATTATAAGATCAACAAGGGATATAGAGGGAGAAAAGCTAACTCAAGAGAAAGAAAAACTAATATACTCCTACTTCTTTGCATTAATGATAGGAAGAACTCCAAACTTTGCAAGACACAAAAAACTGCTCAAGAAGAGTACCAGTTACGCATTAAAAGATTAAAATGATGACAATTTGAGAGACTAATTAAGACAACATTCAAAAATATGTTGGATTCTTACTTCTATAAAATACAAGCTTAATGGAAAATTATCTATACTAACATGGATCTAAAGGGAGATTTCAACAATTTTTTTCTATTCAACTACAAGATCTAAAAGCTATTATTCCAAACTCTATTCATTTCATTCCTAATTGAAATCAACAAAATAATTGAATTTGCACGAATAAACTAATTATTATCTATACATTAGTGATCACAAGAACAGCACTTACAACTCAAGGATTATACATTAACTATTTACGATCTTCAATAATCGAAAAACAATACATAGAAGCATTTCAACACCTATTTAACTACCTATTGTTTTAAAAATAAAAGATCACTCTAAAAGAAATACAAGTCCCAATTAGGCATTATTCCATGCATAGGTGAAACTACAATTTGTTCGAAATAAGAGAGAACACAAGACTTTTAAGTTAATAACTATCTCAACAATCTTCTAGAATCCTAAGATCTTACGAAGTCAACAAATATGAATGAGAAATGAACTTTCACTACTAGCCCTATTCTAGGCTTGACTTAAGGTGGATAAGCATAAAAGACTTCTTCAATAAAACACCACACATTCACCAAAGAATGGATTATAATTCTAAGTGTAATACTACCTAACTCCACAAAGAAAATAGGAGACAGAACCAATGCTAAAATTTTAATTCACTAAACCATCGCATAACGTAGCAAAACCTTATGCCACGGTGCTATTTACTTCCATTCTAATAAATTTTGGTTTAGAGACCAGTTGTAAGGAAAAGGAAAAACTATTTATGAAGGATCACAAGTAATGCATTACCTATTATCAACCAGTCAAACGTTTAAGACTACATCAAAGCTCCTATGATGACTCTACACTCTAATCCGATGGCAAGATTCTAATAATGATCCTACGGCTTTCTAACCCTGCCATACGTCAAAATTAGAATGAACTCATAATGAAACTGTCGTATGTGATCTAACCATGAGACGACTCCACTGCAGGCACGCATACATTCTGATGATTTCTAAGTTTAATGAAAGATACTATACTCTAGTGAAATCAAGGAAACATAATATAAAATCTCTAGCACAGCGCTTGCATCCAAAGCATCCAGCTATGCAGAAATATAAGGAGAAGTTTTGACAGACGGTATAGCAAAAGTGATGACGCTGATGGGAAGAAAATATAGATGTGACAATGAAAAGCTCTCCCACTACCTTGGCGTGAATCAATCCATGGAGCCACCCCAAAGACACGGTTCAATGACTAATCCGTTGGCTCAATGATGGCAACACAGAGAGGGAGAGAGAGTGAGAAAGTTCGCAGCTAACAGAGAAGTCATAGCAAACAGGGTAATGATGGTAGATTTCTTCTGCGGGTCTCCAAAGCAGACAAGAGAAAATTTTGAGTCGACGGCAAAGGAAGGGTTGGACAGAGATAAGATAATGGCGTTGATGCATTCTATGGGATGTAGGAGGAACAGGCCTACAGAGTTCACATTGCAATAACAAGGGCAGCTTCACTGATGACGTAGAAGGGTCTCAAAAGAGGAATCCACCGGTTCATGACTTGGGTTGGCGATGGCGGCCCTCTCCCTTGAATGGGATGCATGTCATGCAAACAAACAACAAGGCTTAGTTGGTGCCAGAAGAATGACCCCCACCACACGGTGGAATAGGTTTGGCAATGGATTATTTTTCAAAGAGGTTGCCATGAATTTAGAAGGTTTGATCATGACTTGCAGGGTGAGCAGCAGTTGGCGATCAAAGAAAACATAAGAGGAACCCATGGCCCTAACTCACAAATCCACAGTTCTATAAGCACACTGACTAGAAACAAACCCGATGCTCAAATGTGGCAATAATCGGTGGGGAAGAAAAGATGGGAGATGGGATTACAAGAATAAGGCAACCCAAACCGACTAAAAGACCAAATGCTCAAATTGACTAAAGAGAGGAGATTAAATTTGATCTCTTCAAAGAAAGAGATGAGTATTTTAGTGATATGACTTTGCAAGTTAACAATGTTGAGGAAACATCCTACAAGAGCATCCATCAAGGTGCAGATTGAAGTTTCAGATTGATTACAGACTTGAACGGATGAATTTTAGTTCAAATTCCATCTGGGAAGTTAGAATGTTCTGGAAGATAGCATGATGTCGATAGTAACTAGACAACAATTATTCTAATTTTTCAGAGCACAACACAGACAAGAATAAAGAAATTATCAGAAAACATACTCGTTCTTTCACGCTCCAGATCGAAACCTCCTCCATAACTTTTTCTACCTTCCTCCCAAAATAATCCTCTCCAAAAGCATGCCTTCCCACAAAACCAAAATAATCTCAGACATAAAAACCCACCAAAACCTCTCTCGAGACCAAAATAGACAACCACCATTAAATTCTAGTAACCCCTAAAACTGTTACACAATCCCCCTCATTAAGAGAAATTTGAAATTTTACTTTTCATAGAATTTCCATATCTCCAAACATATACGACAACTAGCCAACAATAAATGATTATCCTAGAAATCATTAAATTAATATCCAATACTATTCTTTAAAATTACAATATACTAATTAACCATATTAACTTATTACATAAATACTAATAAAATAATTAACATAATCCATTTAATCTATATTAGAATTTACTTAAATAATATTCCAATTTAAGCAAAATACTATAATATTTGACAAACTATTAATATTCATAATATAATATTACCTCATTACGCATTACCCAGATACACATGGGATAACTACCCAAAACTTGATAGTATACATTTAAACCACATGATGACTAACCAACTGAAGGTTAAAATGACCTAGGGAATAAACCTCATGTTATCTCTGTAAACATTATCCATGGTGTAGGGCTCGCTCAGACCTGCTAAGTCAGGTGGAGTCGAGCCTAGTACCTGCAACCTACGTAAAAGCCAGTGGGTTGTATATGATCAACTATATATATATATATATCAAACACACACCGAGACAAAGAATTGTAGCGTAGTAGGGTGCTCGATTCGAGCAGTACTACACTATCCCCTCTTTGAAACAAGACTATAACTATTTCTATTTAAAATCAAATGCATAAACATGATATTATCCAACCATCACTAAACATGTCCATCTCATCATAATTGGAAAAACAACAATGTCATCATAAACTCATACCACATGTCAGAACTAAATCAATCGAACATAATCTATCACAATCAGAATAAGCATAAACCATAGTCTCAATAACTCAAATGTCTCAAAACTGTTTGGAATGCAAAAGGAAAAGCTAACAACTGTCTCAGATCAAACAGAGAGTAATGTAAAACTAACAACTATCACAAGCCAAAAATGAGGGGGCATTACAACATATTTATTGCATTAACCCCATATCCAAGTAGTCCATATCTTATAATAATTACATTCTTTGAAACTCTAAACACTAAAACACATCTCTTTCACCCATAGTATCAAAGACATAGTAGCCAAAGTTTATTATCTCACATTTGGAAAGAAGACACCACATTTATAAGGGGCCATGTCACAAAGTTTTAACCAACTTGGTGTATTTTGTACAATTATTTTCTAGAAATCTATATAAGGTTCTTATGACAAAGCCCTAAATAGATATTTCCCCATATCCAAAACCCTCTATTTACCACTTTTATGCAGATTAGAATATTAAATCTAAATATGAATTTGTAGGATTTTTGTGCTTGGTTTTAAATGTTAAAGATAGAACATTAAATCCAGCATGCAACCTCATGCTCCATGATTGTCCTATTCATTTTCTTAGACACACCATTTTCTTGTGGGGTTCCTGGAACCATTTTTTTCCTACGGATTCCATTAAATGAACAATAGTTCTCAAATTCTCTGCTGCAATACTCACCTCCATTATCAGATCTGAGACATTTCACCTTTTTCCCTATCTCATTCTCAACCAAAGCTTTCCACTTTTCTGAATGTTTCAAACACATCTAATTTTATTTGTAGGAAATACACCCATGTTTTCCTAGTTGCATCATCACTAAAAAGTAACATGATAACAAGAGCTAGCAAGAGATGATATCTGAGCTAGTCCCCATACATCTGAATGCACAAGCTCTAACTTCTCACTCTTCTTCTCTTTCCCAACTTTGAGAAATTGGACTCTTTTCTATTTTCCATAGACATAATTTTCATAGAACTCCAAGTCAATATGTTTCAGTCCTGGCAACAACTTTCTGGAGTGAAGGATCTCCATCCCTTTCTTACTCATGTGCCCAAGTCTATGATGCCACAGTTTTGCATATGTTCTTGCAGCAACTATTGTAATTGTCTCTGCATCAGCTATTTCTGTAGCTATAAGGGTAGAATAAGTATTACCAGTACACAAATTCAATGTGCCCACCTTATCACCTTTAGCTACTACTAGTACACCTTTAGTGACCTTCAAGACTTAAATGTATGAAAAAGGTAACTATGCAGCCTTCACTACCCAGTTGTCCTGCAAAAATTAAATTCCTCCTTAAATTTGGAACATGCCTTACCTCCTACATCAACCATTGATTTCCATTCTACAATTTGATTTGTATCTTCCCCTTTCCAACAATCTGACAGGGTTCATCATCACCCAAATATACCTATCCAAATTCACCTTGATCATAATCTAAGAAATATTTCCTATGGGGTGTGGCATGAAAGGAAACCCCTGAATCTATTACCCAAGAATCATTTGTAATATCTAAATACAAACTTAAAGCATCTAGTAATTTATTACTTGAAACATTAGCCTCCTTAGTGTCATCTTGTGGTTTATCTCCTTGTTTTCTTTTTCGAGACCATCAATCCTTTTTCAAGTGTCCTAGCTTTCCACAATGCCAACAATCCTTCCTTTGGATTGAGATCTTCCCTTCTTCCCTTGTGACTTCCCATGATTTGAAAGGCTTTTCCCTCTCTCTTTTGATCTTCCCCTGTTGTCTACATTCAAGACATTACTTGATGTTAAAGTCTCACTTGTGTTTTTTCATTGTATTTCCTCTCTAAGGATAACACCAACAACATAATCAAACTTTAATGTATTTGAACCAGATACAGAGTTACTTACAACCATGACCAAGCTATTCTAGCTTTCTGACAAAGAACATAAAATCAAGAGAGGCCTCACCTCTTCATCAAAATTCACCTTTACAAAATTTAATTGGCCAGTGACTGTATTGAATTGATTTAAATGATCTGTTATAGATCTCCTTCACTCATTTTCATGTTAAACAAATGCTTCATATGAAATACCTTATTTAAGTCTGAGGATTTTTCATACAATTGCTCAAACGCTATCATCAATCCATTAGTAGTCATTGCTTTTGATTATTAAATGTCACAGATGGTGCCAGAATAACTGAATGGTTCCCAGTGCCTTTCTGTCTAGTATCTCCCATCCTTCATCTAGCATTATGGCTAGCTTCTTCACTTTTCCTTGCAATGGCTACCACAGATCTTTCTAATACAAGTAATCTTCCATCTAGATCTTCCATAATTAATAATTCTGGCTGTTGAACTTCTCAACCTTGAATTTACCTTCTTCCATTGCTCCCACTCAAATCTGAAATTCCTTGCCAATTCACCAAGATCACACGGCTCTGATACTAGTTGTTAGGATTATGTTAGGCAGAGCAGAGCAATACACATTACCAATTATATGTAGATTTAAGTACATGGAAATAAACAATGAAGAATAACACTAATGAACACAGAGATTTAATGTGGTTCACCCAATGTGGGGTACATCCACAAACACAACCATCCAATATTATTATCCAGCAAAAAAATGATTACAATCAGCAATCTTCATAGCTCAATACTACTACTATGCTACACAAAATGTATGACAATCTCATTCATGCCTCTTCACTTTTCACCTTCTCCAGCCACTATTTATCAAGCGTCTTTGGCAGTTAACAAAAGTAGGTTTTTTAAATGTTAGCCAATAACAAACTAACTATGTAAGTGCAAGAAGATGGGTTCACTTTTAGTGGAAGAAATCTAAGGCAAAAATTTTTCAAAAGGAACAAATTTGGCAATATGGCTGATGACTTTTTTTTCAAAATTTTGGATGAAATTAAAACCCGTTACAAATGACAATGTCCATTTTTCAAATATGTAATTTTTGTAATTTTTAAAAAATTTCTATTTATTAGTTAATTTTTAAACAAAAAAACAACTCTAATTTTCAGAAGGAATTGATTTTGGCAATATGCTTGATGACATTTTTTTAGAATTTTTGGACGACATTAAAACCCATTATAGATGACAATGTCTAATTTTTAAATATGCATTTTTTTTAGTGTTTAACACTTTTTTCTATTTTTCAATTAATTTTTAAACAAAATCCTCATAAATTTGAAATGACATATATTACTATTTTCTTAATAACATTTGATTCTGACTATTTTTGAAAAACAATTTATGTTTTACCAATCTAGACACTATTCTCTACATGATGGAAAAACATTTTTTATTTTACGATTAGTTTAGCTCAAATTATGTTGGTCGTACATTAGGGGTTTTAAAAAACACTACTAGGGACATAAAAAATTAATTACAAAATATATTTATCAAAAAATTACAAAAAAAATCCTAACCAAGCTTCAACATCTTGTGCATCTTTCCATAAAAAGGAATTAGAAAAATACCTTCATTTAGGTCAAATTATGTTGGCCGTACACATGCATGCTTTGGCTAAAAATAGGGGACTTTTAAAAAACCACTTTTTGTACATGCTATAGAAAACCAACTTTTATCATTTTGGTATTAGAAAATATTACATATAATTTGAAAACTAGAAATAAAATCCTACATTTCATATGTTTACATGATATTAATATTCTATGTGTAAGTGCTTCAAATTTTCACTCCAAGTATGAAAAAATTTAAAAAATAGGAAAAACACTTCCACTTTTTAGCCAAAAGTGTACTCATCTTCTTGCACTTACCCAATTGTCCCCCCTACACTCCCCCATTAATTATTATGAGGGGAAACCATGGTTGACAAAGTCACCAAAATTTACCTTGCTGCAGGTACCCGCAACCCCTGCAGCATGATCAGTCACCACATAATAACAAATACATCTCCCAAATTTTTCCATTAGTTTATATACTTCTTTTCTCGTGAAGACATGGTCTATAAGAGTTATTAACAAATGTGTTGATTGGTAATCACAACTATTGAGTAAGTGTTCTATACTTTGCATGTTTTATAGTTAAGAAGGGCGATCCCATCTAGTGTCCTAGATTGGAAGCAAATTTTTAATCCATTTTTTAAAAAAAATTGGTGCTATTTTGGGTTCTTCTATTTTTTTCCTATGTTTTAAAGTACTTATGTTAATCTTTTGAATGGTTTCATGCAATGTGTAAAACTACTTTCAATGTGCCTACTAATATCCACACATGCTTAAGGGTGACGAAAGAGTTTTCTTATTATATTGGATAATGGTTGAGTTATATGCAAAACCGAAGATTTTACTGTGTTGAGTTTTTTATATGAAAGGGGTTTCCTAGGTAACATATTATGTATTATGTGTTTTCTTTATTATTTTCTTAAGATTATGTATGCATTGCTTTTATTATACAAGTTTATTAAGCCTATTTTTCCTACAACATGGGTCGCAAGGATTTTCCTTGATAATCATTTCGTAAATATTTTTGCAACCATCATTAAAGAAACACTTTATTTAAAAATGGTATTTTATACCATAATGCTTTGAATTTACATACCTAGGATCTTTTGCAATATGTATTGTAGCTTTCATTATTACACTATAACTTCACACACTAGTTTCTGAAAATCTACCTAGAAATAAACATGGCTTGGACATTGGATTTGCATGAGATTTTTCTAGGCATTGGTGGCATGCATCTTGGAGGAAATGTCTAGTAAGATTTTGTTCAAGGCATTGTTCTTAGGACTGGTTTGTGCTTGGGCACATCAATAAGAGCTTATCCAAGATGTGTATATGTATATTATATGGCAATATTCTATATGAGGAATTGCAATTGGAGGTATGATAAAGTATGAATCTTATCTTGTATTGATTTTTGACTATGGGTTCATCATGCATGACAAGATTTTTGCATTCTTGGTTCAAAAATTTTCTTTGGTGTATGTGTGTATTTACTTGAGCCATAAGTGTGTATTCTAAAAGTAGTTCTAGGATGCTTTGATTGTATGTTTTGTCTAATTTGCAAATGTGAAAATGTTGCTTCACTTTGCAATTGAATAAATTTTGAACCTTGATGATTTTATGCCTTAAGTATTTCTCTTCGTGTTCTAGTACATGGCGATAATGAAGTGTCAAAGGTGGGTTAGCAAATATATAAACATCAACTATGAAGAAAGAGACATAGGAATGGTTATAGGGATGATATGTTATACGAGGGGGTGAAATGAGCTATGTTATAGATCTCTTTCTTTCTTTCTTTCTTGGAGGATGCATACATCTAAAATCAGTGGGATTGAGTAGTTGGTTGTGTAGCAGGAAAGGAAAATAAGTTTGTGGAGATGGATGGTAAATATTTAAATAATGGTTGTGTTATTATACTGTATATTCTCATGGGGAAATTGAGGTACTAATTCATTTAGCTAAAGGTCTTAAAAAGGTCAAATTGGAAATCAAATATTGAAGCTAAGAGTTGGCATTCAAGAAGATTGAATACTATAGTTGCTGCAACTACTTCCAATAAAACTCTAAAAATCCCTTCACATGTTTTTATTTAAAGGTAAGATTTGGTTGAAGTCAATAGTATTTCAAAGTCTTTTTTCTAACTTAGCATAACTGTTCTCATATCATGTCCAATATATATAAAAATCAAGATTTTTGCTACCAAAAGACATCTATTCATTTCTTGTTTCTTTGAAGTTTATCTTCAATTTGATGTCAGAATAAGATGTTTTTATGTCATAGCTTTTTGGCATGCTTTTCAAATAGTTTAAATTTCAAACAGTCAATATCAATTATTTAGTTTTATATTTCATTAAACATATTTAATGCATTGTCCCCATATCCGAGTAGTCTGTATCCTATAATAATTGCATTCTTTGAAACACTAAACACTAAAACATGTCCCTTTCACCCATAGTATCAAAGGCATAGTAGATAGAGTTCATTATCCCACATTTGGAAAGAAGACACCACATTTATGAAGGGCCATGCCACAAATTTCTAACCAACTTGGTGTAGTTTGTACAATTATTTTCTAGAAATCTAGATTAGGTTCCCATGACAAAGCTCTAAATAGATATTTCCCCATATCCAAAATCCTCTATTTATGACTTTTATGCATATTAGAACATTAAATTTAAATATAAATTTGTAGGATTTTTGTGCTTGGTTGTTGAAGGTTGAAGATAGAAAATGTGTAGGTTAATACATGTAATAAGATAAATACCACAACATAACACATTCTAATTTTAGAATAGTGGATTGTGATAATAAACAAACATTAAACTTTCAAATACATTCAAGAAGTGATGATACATTTAGCAATGTTTATGCCACAAAAAATATAGTTCTATGAATTCGAACAATGTGTATAGCACAAAAAATACAACTTTATGATTTCTTTTAATGTTGAAGAATAATGCATTTTAAAAACTAGTGACAACATCTAACAATGCCACCAAAATGCTATTAGACATAAATATTTTTAACCTTGTCCACCCAGTACTACATGTAAAGGATTTGCAAAAAACTATAAATGTGCACTATTTAACAATAAGGCTATAAATATTTGTCTTTTATGAGTGCTTTATTTATGGAGTTATTCATGGATATTTTAGCCTAATTTACACTTACCACTCACATATTTCTGCATGGAGGTTTGAGTAAGTTTGATTTAAGCATATTCTACTTGTGCATGATTACTCTATCGGCAAATGTGGATTTTTCCATGTCTTGTAACACTATACCTTGAAAAAAGTGATGTTGATTCAATTACACCATTTTGTCCCTAGCTGATGAACATTAAATTTATAGATAACATTATAAAGAGTTGGAAGTCTATTTGTGACTGTGTCAAGTTTAGTTGCAAATTAGATAGAAAAATGCATTAATTTTTTAAATGATCTATAATGTCATTTATAAATGATGAATTAAAGAAATGATTTTAATTACAATTAAACTTGAATTTGAAATTCACACCTATAAAATGAAAAAAAAAAAGAGACTTAACTATCACCTTCATGATATTAATGTGGGCAAATATATGTTTTAAAAATAAAATTATAAATTAATCCTTCTCAAGGTTAATATTTATTGTTGGAAATCGTAATCTATATCAATAAATTAAAATACTTTCAAAATTATTTCTTTCTTATACAATTATCAAAAATCTATTGAATTATCAATCTTTGAAAACTAGTCATAACACTCAAAAGAAAGATAATATGAAATGGCCAATAAACATAAATATAAATAACCAAGCTATAAATATTTAGACCTATCATATTTAGACCTCTCGACCATTTGAAACACCTAAACATTCTAGGTGTCTGCAACATATTTAATGAACATAACAGCTATTTATTTTTACCGTGTTAGCAGCATTAATCTTTGAAATTGCCTAAAAAGGTTCAAATACCTGCTGTACAGTCCAATCTACAGCTTACATTGTCCGCTTATTCTTTTGTCGAGCGCTGGGAGGACCGGTACCTGCAGTGTTCACTGAATACTTGACGCCTGACAATTCTTCGACATCTGGAATATGGATCGTCTTATCTACAGCTGCAATATGAACAGGCGGAATTGGAGCTTGTCCTTCCAATATCTGTAACACCTGTTTCATGTCAGGCCTGAACTCTGGTTGAGGATGGGAACACACAACTCCCAACTTAAGCACCCTCTCCATCTCTTCACCACTATATTCTCCCCCAAGCTTTGTATCTACCGCATCCATTAACTTCTCCTCCACATATAGCTGCCTCACCCACTCCACCAACTCTTGGCTCTCGGTTTCAGCAGATTCGTCTAAAGGCCGTCTTCCAGAAGCAACCTCCAGCAACACTATACCGAAGCTGAATACGTCTGTGCTCACGGTGGCTTTTCCTGTGCGCACGATTTCCGGTGCCATGTAACCCAAGGTTCCTGCCACACCACTCGTTTGGGGTTTCCGAGTGTGATCATGCAAACGGGCAAGCCCAAAATCTCCCAACTTCGCATTAAATTGTGAGTCAAGCAAGATATTTGAAGACTTTAAGTCTCTGTGCACAACTATCCATTCCCATTCTTGGTGGGCATACAACAAGCCAGCAGCCACTCCCTTGAGAATGCTATACCTCTGCGACCATCCAAGAACTGTCTCTGGATTGCCGAATATGAATCGATCCAGACTCCCGTTTGGCATGTAATCATAAACAACAAAGAGCTGATTCTTGTTCCGACACCAGCCTTGAAGCCGAACCAGATTTCTGTGTTGCAGACGCCCCAGGCTCGAAATCTCGGCAACAAAATCCTTCATTCCTTGGTGGAGATCGCTGGTCAAACATTTTATGGCAACTTCAAGTCCTGTGCTGGGCAGAAATCCCCTGTAAACCTTCCCAAAACCTCCGCTACCTAACCATCTTTCGTCACTGAAGCCATGTGTGGCGGTTCTCAATTCTTAATAGGGAATTATGTGGGGCCAGAACTCCACCTCCCATTCTTCTGCAACCTCTCTCTGCTTGCCCGTTTTCAACCAGTACCATGCAACCAGAGTAGCCGAAACGACTAAAATAAGTGAACCTACGGGAACACCAACTATAATTCCTACGGATGACTTCCTTGAATTCTTGCGTATGAAGGAAGGAAGATGGGATAGATCGAGAGTTGGTGCCATGCCGTCCGTGTTGAAGCTCCAAACCAGAATGTAATGGTCTTCAACAGCATCACGACCTGTAGCTGCAGAAAATCCCACATACATTTCTTCTTTGAAGATGTCAGCGAGGTCAATATTTTGCGTAGAAATCAGCGGCTTCAGAGGCCTCGGCATCCCGGCTAAGGCAATGGTAACACTGAGATTGTGTTGATGGCCATCGTAATCAATCCATGCTTGAATGTTCTGCCCACTTGCCATTTTCAATTCCTCAAATTGTTCACCAGTCTGATAACCTGCCGTCTTAGACACTGAGGAATTCATGGTGTTGAGATCGACTCCGATGTGGTTGCCGTCGATGTCATTATTCCAGAGGTTGAGGTGTGTATCAAATTCCACTGCAAATAAATGGTTGTCTTCCCTTCCATCACTGGACTTATTTAACAAACCAAGATAGCCAATTTCCGATGCGCTAACAGCCGACCTGTAAGGGGATATCAGGAAAGTTAGTCCATGTCCGGGATTATTAGTTGCGGGCACTATGGAGAAGACGAATGTGGTGCTAAACGATGAAATAGAATTATTAGTCTTCAAATGCAGAGCATCCTTAAACAGAGCACGCCCCATTGCATTCATCTTCTGATCAGTTAGCCTCAGCACATTCGACTTGATTGAAGCGCCCTGCAGCAAAATTAAACCGCTTTCGTTGAATCCGTTGAAGAGAAAAGAATTCGGGACCTGGGCATTATACCCAACACAGAAGAAGATGAGGAAGGCCAAAACTGAAAGCGCCATGGCAGTCAGAATTGCAAGAACCTTTTGCATGGGCAATCTTATAGGTATTTCTCATTCGCAAACGAGGACATAACTTACAGAGATGTGTTCTAAACTCCAAATCATACAAGTGAAACTCACGAACTACAGATTAGAGACAAATCTATTTTCATCTTTTGTTTTTCCGTATGGATGGTCATTCAAGTCATTTAGAAGGTGCAGCTTGTGCACAGTGAGGACTGGTACATTGTGAAGACACAACTCCCCCAGTTCACACACAAACAATTATCGGTTCTTTTCAGTGCATGTGGAAATCGAAAGTAAAGACTTTCCAACCTCCTCGTCTTCGTATTTCGTACGAGATCACATGCTAGTTAAGAATGGTAGTTAAGAATAGCCGTATGAGATAAGTAAGCTTGATTTAGTCTTCTATGGAAAAATGCGCGGTCTAACCTCTTTCTTTTTCAACAAGAGTGGTTCAAATAAATGAAGCTAAGTAGGGGAGACGACCCAGAACTCCACACATTAACTTCAATTTCAAGCTTTTAAACTGTACATACTTTTGTACATGAGTTAAGAGTTAGAGTTATTGTTTTGGTTTTTGGGTAGTAATGAGGACCATGGGATGACTCATATGTCGACATAGGGTCTTAAGTGGTCATTTACAAGTGTTAACCGAAACCCATGCATTGACATCCCCAATTACTCTGCATTGCAACCACTAATAATTTTTTTAGAAATCCTCAATTGACACTCACAAATCCACATAAATGGACTCAGAGATGAACATCCCTCATTTACCACATGACAAAGTGTATCTTAAATAGCCTTGGTACAAGGTTAATATGTTATATTATAAAATTAGATGTGTATTATCTCATGTAATATGTCACATTAAAGAAACCATTAAGTCAAGTTTTATTTAATTTTAACATCTACTTACCATGTATATCCATGCCATTCACATATATATACTTACCCTAAACCTAATTCGTATACTCATTTTTCTCAAGGTTTTCATTTCTCTGACCAATCCTAAGACTTTGAGACTCTCCTCTATGCATAGGTTTTCCTTCAATGTCTTTAGATTGTCATCTGTGCATAGGCTACTTCAATGTGCTTGGTCGCCACTTAGAACAACATGTGTGGGGTGTTTTTCATGGTTGTCGTGCAGTAATGTGACTTTTGTTATGTATCCCATTAAGTTGAATGTGTCTTCTTGCGTGAGTCAAGTATTTAGAGTGTTTAAATTTTATTTTGAAACCCTATCTCAATATAATGGTGTGTTTGTGTGTTTCCATGTGTCACTAATTTGGTTCCCTGACTGCAACCCATATGAAAATTTTTAACCCATTTTTCTAATGGGTAAAAAGTGAAATTTTGAGTTGTCATGTCTTTTTTGGGACCACAACCCAAGTACCTATGGGTAGGGTACTTGGGGAAGGGTGTAAGATGCAACTTAGGGATTTGTGGAGTGTTCTAAAAACCTCTTGAAAACTGCAATAACCATTAAGGCATGGGTGCTTAGATCAAGGCACTTTAAGGCAACCCATGACCTTCTAAAAGTTCTCAATGGGGGAATAACCCCATGTTTTAGAAAGAAGCACATGAGAAGTCATTTTCATATGATAGGTGAGAAGGAATGTGTATAGAGAGGAGAGAGGTGCCAAGTGTCTTGACCCTATTGGAGAGAAACAAATAATATGGCACTCTTATTTAAACCTCTCCTTTGGCTGGTTGAGAGGGGGGTTCTTTGTTTTCTTTGCATTATTGGAGTTTTCGTTGGATTCTTCTCATCTTGGGAGAGAGTTGGTATGGTAGGAAGGGAGAAAATTTAGTGTAGCCAAGGGGGAATGAATGGAAAAAAAAAAAAAGAGGAAAGAAGGGTTTATGGAGAGGAATGGTATTCAACTTTCTCTTGGCTACCTTATCTACCTTGGGAGGTAAGTTGCATTCTATTACATTTTCAAGTGCTATATATTTTGTTGTTTGGAATTGTGAAAAACTTGTAAAAATGGGTTTAGATTGCACTAAGTGGTTTATTTCCCTTCGTATGCTTGGCAAACAATGCACCCTCTTTTAGTGGATTTCTTGTTTTGTAGTGCTCCAGTTTTTCCTTATTTGTGTTGTGATTTAGCTATGAGTTCTCCTAATATCTAGAGTGTAGCCATATGTGTGTGTAAATGCTTGTTTAGGGTCCTAGTTGATCCTCTGGGCTCGGGGGATGGCGAGAGCCATAGATGGCTTGATGAAGCCATAATGGTTGGGTGGATAGTATTCCCTCACCATTGACATTGTTCTTCAAGATGTTGGTTCAAGTGGATAATTTATGTTCTTTTAGTTGCTAGATTTTGGGAGGAGGATCACTCCTTTTGGAAAAAATTTAAATCTTGTAAGCTTACTGAAAAATTCTTGGCCAAGAGTCCAATGATGCTCCCTTAATATGGTTATCTTATACACATGGTTATGTGAGTAAAAGTATTATGCATTCTAAGAGTATATCTTTAGGCATGTGTAAGAGATTGCATATAGTTTTATGCTTTGGAATGAAGTTTTAATATTGTGCCCTTGAAATATGTTAAGTGGGATGTAAACAAAGGATGGAATCCTAAAATGGATGTGAGGAATGCATAATATTTAAGAAATCTCAGTTATTTGTGACGTATATCTTTCTACTTATAAAAATGCTTATATCAAAATATTCCCACATATTATTGTTCAGGAAGATACGTTTACACGTTGTAAAGAGAATAAGGTCTAAAACACAATCTTTGTTAGCTAAGAAATGGCCTTCTTGTGTTGTATCCATAGGATTTCCTTCACCGAATATGAGAGAAGAAGAATAAAATAAAATATACCAAATTTTAAATAAATAAAAAAACTCTAGATGTATTATGTTATTTCTGTTGTATCCCTTTCAGAAGAGTTACGAGAATCCATTGAAAACAAATAGATAAAATGAATTCTTTAGCTCTCTGTATTCGAGCATATTTTCATTCTTAGCATCATTCATCTATAGTACCTTGCTTATCAATTGTGTCCCTGAACCTGCCTTTCATACACGAATCTGTGATAACAACAAATAAATAAATGAATAAGGGATTTACATTAGTTTTTTTTTTTTGCTACGTAAGAGAGTTTTTGTATAGGAAAAGATATAATCAAAAAACAAAAAGCAAGCCCTTGAGAAAGGGGAGCATAAGCAATAAACTGAAAGCCCCAATACAACACTCCAACAATTCTGAGAAGAAGCAAAGCCATCACTACCCAACAGAGGCTACAGAGGAAAAAGTCTCGAGAAACATATCCAGAATGGAGAGAAACTGAGTCCAACCAACCCAAACCAAGCTAAGACTTAGCATTTTTTCTAGGAAAGGAGAGCCTCTATGGTCCATTGAGTGCCCTCCTCCACAACATCGTTTCCTTCAATACAAATTTTCTCTGTCTCAGACTTCCTGCCTTGTTTTCGAATTGAAGCACCACAATCAGGTTTTGTCTTTTTGGATTATGTCTGATGGAGACCCAATTTCCCTGAAGGAGCCACCAGAAAGGCTTGATCAAAAAAATCAGTGATGGGGTCATCCAAATCATCCATAAAAGAGAAAGTGCCATCCAACTCCGAATCCTCCACATTATCCATAACAGGAACAATATCCAAAATAGGGGCAGGAGGATGATCAGGAAGATCCGAGGGAACCACCGACTCAGACCTCGAAGAAGAAAAGGGAGCAAAAAACTGACCATGATTGCGCCAGATAAAATTTGCATCCGGGGATCCAAATTTTCTGCTCCACTTTTTAAGGCTGTAGCATCTAGAACTAGGAGGTCTTGGCGTAGAGCAGTCCCCTATCTTGTGGCTTAGCTCATTGCAGTGGAAGCATCTAAAGGGCAAACCCTCGAAGTTTAAAAATTGCACCCATGAACCATGAAACGAAAGGATCTGAATCGAACCAGGTAGGGGTTTTGATATGTCCACAAGGGCACAGACCCTTATGTATCTATGCGATGCCTTCCCCTCATTGTCTATCTTCACAAAAGACCCGACCTGACTAATCATCTACCTAATGAGAGAAGGGTCTCGCATCACCAAGGGAAGGTTATATAGCCTGATCCAAATCGGGATCTCTAAAATTATCGCAGTGGCAGGGTCGAAGAAAGGAGTCCAGGGGGTGAGGAACAAACAAGAATTCCCCATAAACCAAGGATCATTTTGAGTAACAAAATTGCAATCCTCAAAAGAAGCAAAGACTACCAGAAAGAAGCCAAAATCTAGGGAATGAACAGCTGGAGGAGCCAAATTATGCCAGACGGACAAAATCCAAGCCTGGAGATCCTCCAGTGATGGATGCTTCTGCATGCGACGGAGAATAAGAGAATGACTCCCCACATCGGCGGAAAAAAGCGTTTAGGCTGTCATCTGGAATATGAAAAATGACAGGATCATCCGCAAAGGCAACCTTTACATCACCGAAGACCAAACCAGAACTCCTAAGAGAATGATTCTCCTTCGACCCAGGGTCTGGATTGGGCGGCTTGGGAGGTGGTAAATTAGGGTTTGACTTCCGAATCCGATCTAAACAAAATTCATTACATACATGGAAGGGGTTCAAGTTGTTTTTGTAGGCCTCAACAATTTGAAGTGGGCTCAACCAGCACAGGATGAGGTGAGCCATGCGGAGATGATAAAAGAGGAGGCTTAGATCCATCAGGAGCCCCATCCCCGCAAAAAACTAACCTCAGCTGATATCACCATTGTCCGGTACCACCGGCCTTTGCTGGGGAAGATCGCCCTCTTCTGCTCACTTGATTTTGAACCTTCTTACCTTCACCAATGTCGTCGTTCGCCTCTGCCCTAGCATTTGCTCCTCTGCAGGTCTTCGCTCCTTCACCCTCGCACATAGTCGCTTCTATTCGACCAATGACAAGGGATTTATATTAGTTATTGTCTTAGATTAATAATAAATAAATAATAGAAAATAAACAAATAACTAAAAGTATATATAAATATAATTTAAAAAAAAACATGTTTAAATAAAATTATGTCTTTGGTTGTGGGGAAGGATTGCAGCCCTGTGGAAGGTGTAAGTTTGTTGCATAAATTATATCTTGTTTTAATATGAATTATATCTTATTTTAAATGGTATTAAACATAATTTTTGGTGGAATGGATATTTTAATGTGGTAAGTTTACTGCATAAATAATATCTTGTTTTAATATGAATTTAATTTCATGTGTTTCACATTATTCATGGGACCTCCGTCTAACATATCATAAATATATCACATATTTAAAATATGTGTTAGCATAGTCTTATGCAAGATTGGTGGAACGTGTGAATAAAAAAAAACAAAAAAAAACTGATTGAGGAAACCCTAAGGCATTAATTTAATATTATCTTTTATCAAAAATCAAATTAAAAAAAGAAAATAATGACAATAATGATATGGTATAAATGTATTGTTTTTTTAGTATGGCTTATTTTAGATAGAGCGCTAAGCTAGAGGTCCCTTACTCCTCATGTGGTTCACATTATTAGTAAACGTATTTGTTTTGGCTTTGTGCATTTTTACATTTTAGAATGAACTTTTTTTGTATCAAACATTTTAGAATGAACTTTTTTTGTATCAAACATCGTTAAAACTCCTTTTTCAATGTGATAGAATATATGTGGTTATTGGTAAGTTGTCGCCATTCCCTTGAAAATTCATCGTTCAAATTCATAGAAGATCTCTGATTAGTAATAAGTTGTTGACCTTCCCTTATGAATTCATTCATAGATAGTTTTGTGTTAGAGTGTGTGTTTCAATATATATTAGCATTAATGACAACAATAATCACTAGATATAATGGTTAGTGAATAGTAAAATATATTTTGGGTAGTAATGTATTATCTTAAACGCTGTTGTAGTGTGGATGTTTAGCATCATAATGGGATCAATATATTGATTCAACTTTGGATAGTATCATAAGGTTGATCTAGGATCTAAAAGTATTTCATTCTTCTAGTATCGATGAAGTAAGGTAATTACGATATGGATCTATTAGGCAATCATGCATCTTGTAGTATGTTGTGTTAAGGGAGACTGTAGTCTCTTCCTCTCAATTCATTCAAAAGGTTTATATTTCCTCTCACTTGATAGAACTATAAGATTATAGGAAGATGTAAGAGTTATTTAATTCATTTGAATTCCCTAGAATCACTAGTAATACCATCACTATTCAACCACTTAACGTTGAGTTGTTAAGGCAAAAAATACTTGGATGTATACCTCGGCTTAACAAGGGAAGATTAAGTGTTAGGCTTACCTCTCCTAGAAGTCTCAAGGTGCACCCAAGTTTATGAGACTAGAGAATTGGCTAGTGTAGTTTGGGTAGAGATGATCTAAGTAACAATATGGGATTAAAGGAGGGTCAAGATCTCCTTAGGATCACATAAATTAATTCATCATGCTATGTTTAGGCCAAGAGTAATTTAATGTATAAATTATTTGATTATGAAAATAAATCTATCCTTATTATGTAGTAATGTTCTCGTAATTGGAAAATTAGAACTATGTACTTAGTAATTCTTCTATTCTAGTGATTCATACACTTGCTCATTTATACATAGAGATCCCACAAACTAACTGTAACACACACACACACACACACACACACACACACACACACATATACACCATAGAATATTTTTATAATGTAACTCCAACAAACCATAGAATATTTTTTGCTCATATATGTGTGTGTTTGTATGTATGTATGTATGTATGTTTGTTTGTCTGTCTGTCTATTGGTATGTATGTATGTATGTATGTACGTATGTATATAATTGTGCATAATTGTATATATGTGTGTGTTTTAAAATAACATATTAAATTGTATAGAACAAGGAGGAACTGCTGAAGTTTCTTAATGATGATTGGAAAGATCTGTTTAATTAGTTTTTACTTTTGTTCTATTTTTCGGACCCTGTTTTACTTTGATACTGTTATGAACTATTTCTATTAATTAGTTGTTTTTGTGTTGTTCGTGGCCTTTGGCCTGGTTCGCTGCCCTTGGGGTTTTTGTTATCGGGATCTGCACCTGTGTTTGCAGCTTATTAATATCAAAAACATATTAAATTGTATAGAAGTATATACATTTCGAAAAATCTATATAGAAAAATATTATGCCAGAAATATAATGAAAGTAACTATATAATGTGTAACCATAAACACTGTAAATAATATTTATATCTTTCTATATTTGTAGAAAAAAATGTGTAGAAGTGTATAGGTGTATACAATTGTATATATGTGTATGTAGTTGCATACATGCATATATAGTTGTATAAACACATATACATAATTGAATATACACATTAACTCATATAGATAACTCTATATGCATATATAGAGCTGTAATATGGTTGTATAGAGAAAACCATCAATAAAAATAAACCTTAAACATAAAACCATCAATTGCATATAACTATAAAACCCTCAACTATATATATATATGATAAATTACCTTGTGGGTGTTGGGACCTAGAATTTCATACCAAATTTTGGGAGAAATTTTGGGTTCCCATATGAAAAAATCAATTTCAACACTCATAGATACACCTGAAAATATGTCCAAGAAACTAACTTTAGAGAGTTGTGTTTTGAAGCCTGTTCATTTTCTTGTAAAATCACTTTGCTAGCACGCTTACCCATCATACGTGAATGCACATGTTTGATTTCACCTTCCTATGACAAGATTTGACTAAGTTTCAAGGAATCAAGTTGAGGGGTTCTGGTAAAGTTTGTTGTCTGCACAGTGTAAAATCAGCCTGGGAAGCTAACTTTGGAGGCCAATATATAACAACTGGATGATGTTCATAATGAACCAATTGGTGTTCCTGATTCACCTTATCAAAATCTACTTCTATGTTCGGTTTGAAAGCTCCAGCACATTGTTTGCTATTTTTTCAAAATGAAAAGCAAATGGATTTAGCCCCAATTTCACAGTTTCACCTCCAGAGAGGTCAACTTTGGCCCTAAATATTTTGTGATCAGAGATGATTGGTGAAAAAATCTCTTGCACACGCACTCATCAAGCCTAAATGAACTAAACTCTCCAGTTACAACTTCCAGGAAGAGATTTAATGGTCTTTTAAAATTGCAAGTTGGTGAGCTCGAATCAGGTTTTGACAGGTGCAGTTTTCAAGCGGTTCACTTTGGAACCTAATATCTAGCAATTGGGTCATGTTCATGACAAACCAATTGGTGTCTCAAATTCTTCCCATATTAATGTGCCTTCATGCCAATTCTCAAGATCCCAGCACTTCATTTGATATTTTTTCAAAATCAAATCCAAATGGGTTTTACACAGTTCTGTGACTGCGTTCCCAGGCAGCTTCAAAGAGGTCAACTTTGGCACCTGATATTTTGCGAAGCAAGAGGAATGATGAAAAATCTTTTTGCACACATGTTCATTTAAGCTAAATGACCTAATCTCCAGGATAGTAGCTCCTCAAAATCAGTTTTGATATTTTTTCAAAGAGGCAAGTTGGCAAGTTTCAGTTGAGTTTAAACAGACATAAAAACATGCTGAGTGAGCTACTTTGATTGCGACCAGATTTTAATCCTAATAAATTCATGCCAAACCATTTGTTACGTTAAATTCTCGAGTCAAAAATCTACAAGTTTGTGTGTTTTCATAGCTCTGGGAGAAGTTTTGATCAGTTTTCCAGATTGATTCCAAAGGCTACTTGGCCTATTTTTCTCACAGTGTAAGATACTTGAAGGTGGATTCTAATGATGGCCCATTTCAAATCTTCACTCTAGAAGCATGTTAAGGCAGTCCAAAGTCAATTCAAGAGAAAAACTTGTTTGAAAACAAAAAAAAAATTCAGTTGGGCCCACAGGGGACCGACATGCTTCACACAAATATGAAGTTATAAGGCCAAGAAAACACCCAAATCTTGAATATGATGGAACTAGTGAAATGGGACCACTTTCAAAAGGGACAGTGATCATGTTGATGTTAGATGGAGAGATTCAACAAATTGGGAACTATCAAGTGTTATTAGCATCAAGTGAACATTCCAGGAGTTTGTGAATATACATAAAGACACCATGGGTTCTAACAAATCGGCAGTCATAATGCCATCCTCAAAACAAAAACTTGTGAATCAAGAGAAATGAATTCAAAAGGTCAAATGCCAAAAGAGACGGAAGATATCATAATTGAGACCACCAAATGCCTACATGCTTGAAGTCATTGTTGCTGCAGCTTGAAATGTTAATACCTAAGTTTAATTCATAAAAGAATTATGTATTGATTTTTTCCTTTCGGAATCATCTCTGATGAGGGGTTGTCTTTGGAAGGATTTGGTTGTTCCTGCTATGAATGGAGCCCCATTTTGAACAATCAAAAGAAATAAAAGATCAGTGATAAGAACCCATTATTGCTCATTCAAGTATCAATACCAAGGGCAGTAAATCACCAACCAGAGGAGAACGGGACTCATCAAGAACCCGAATGGCACAAAAGTCACAACAATTTGATCATGCATGAGGTCTGGAAAATAGGATTTGAAATCTTGCTTACGCAAGTTATGTGCTCATAGGAGACTAGAATTAGCCAAGGAAAATGGTATAGCAAGATTAATGTGTACCTAAAACCATGCCCTTGATGCTGAAAAATTCAACAACTCATGACAGGTTAAAGAAGACATATACATAGATGAAGCCTCCACCATGCATATATAGTTTATTCAATTTTAGGAAATCCATATTAAGAAAGTCAATAGTAATAAAAAATGAGGGTTATGGAAGGCAGATAATTCTAGAGGAGCACGAGGATCTATGTGACACTGTCATGTTGTGATTTCAAAACCCACAATCTCCCAAGCACAAGCATCTCTGCACTAATGTGGAAGGCATGACTCAGGTCTTGAAAGATCATAATTTGCCCCCTTCTTCTACAACATATTTTGTAGTCAAAAAGGCCACTCTTGACCATCGAATCAAGGAGACTTTATCATCATCTGAAGGTGACGAGGATCCCGTCATTGTGGTGCTCTACATTTTTTAGCCATGATCTCGCCTAGGGTTTCATCGGCTGCAGTAAAATCGAAATGGAGATCTTCGATGGACACTCTTATTAAGCTTCTTAAAAATAGTTTTATCCACAGGCATGACCAAGGTCAGAAGGAAGTGTATTGCGAGCTTACTTTCTGTGGTAGACACTTCGAATTGGTCTATGATTGCTCTTGCACAAGGGATTCTTTTGAATTTTTCCACTGATTGTCACTCCAAGGAGAAAGGGCATGCACATTTGTGTCTAGAGGATGTTTTGAGAATTTATCCAAGTTTGCTTGTGCTAGGATTGACAAGTGAAGGAGCCTGGAACAAAACCCAGACAAAACCCTAAATATCGGCAAGACAATAGCTATCAGAGTGAACAATTTCCTAATCTCTGATAGCCCGATAAAGGAATAAACTATGCAAGAAAATCAAGCCAAACAAGAAGGCACAACTTCAGGATGAATAGGTTGAGAATCTTAGCACGGAGCATTTTTCAGTTGGTTTGAACGAAAAGGTAGATTTGAAGAGTGACACTCCACAGTCCAGTTTAGTGTACCCTCACGAATAGAGCTTTGGGCTAGTGTATATAAGCAAAGAGCAAGGGAGAATATTTTGTTTCCAACAATTTATTAAAACATGAATATGTCTTAAATGACAATCGATCATCTATTTTATATACATGCCATATTTTATTGATAGAATTCATCCACTTTGATTCCAGAGGTTGAGCTTCCTGAAGAAGGGATAAAGCTGGGAAATGTATATGCTTTTCGGGGGGTATATGAATGTTTTTGCTTGAGTTCTGCCCAAATAAGCCTGTGGAGTGTGTTGACGTTTCTTCTGAATCAGCATTAGGGTTTGCCACTTCTAATGCACAGGCAGATTCAGGCCAACTGAATACAGGAGGTTGCGTGAGCTCCTCCCCTTCACTTCTGGTTCTGCCGCACCAAGGGGGGTATCCCTATAACTCAAGATGTAACCTTGACTAGCTCAAAGATAGAAAGATCTAACTTGACAACAACAGGCAGAATACTCTCATGTATGGACCAAGATCTGCATGATAGATCACAAGGCTGGCAACATTCTTGGACATGATGTCTGGTTGGGTATGAGAGTATGCAGGGGGTTCCTAATCCTACTCCTACAACTAACAGGTGGAGGTGTGAAATGTTTTGATATGAATTTGGATGCAAAGCTGGACATGGTGTATAACACAAGAACACAGCATGACTGGTGCCTATCCAGGGCTTGGAGTCGGTAGACATACACCTGTGAATGATCAGCATAAATAGCTAAAACTGGATTTCAGGGGGATACACATGATATCTGCCTTACAGATATCTCCCAATATAGAGTGTTGAGCTATCTCTACTTATGGTATCCCTACTGCAGTATACCCTTCCCAATGTTCAACCTGAAAACAGTTTAATCTGCCCCTTGAGCAGAGGTTAAAAGATCAGACATTCAACATAGGAATTCTATGCTCTAGAATCTAAACATAAGCAAACATCCAGATCCAGAAGAAGGATACATGCAATACTGGAGACAGAATTAACACAACACATGCTAAACAGCATTACTCATATAAGATCAACCATGAAACCAGTGGATTCATGCCAAGTCCTACAACAGGAGATACATAAACTCACAAAATTAAACTGTACAGAGCAACCAGATCAGCTGGTTATGGATTACAGAGCCAAAAATCTACAACTTTCAACAACCTCAAAAGAACAACACAACCTGCTTATAACAGCCAGGTAGGTGCTCAGCAATTAATTACAATGTTGACCAAAATCTCGCCAGATACACGGTATCATGAAAATGGCGCTCAAACACAACCAGATTGGCGCCCAAACTTGAATGCAGCAGGTAGGGGAGGAGACAGGAAGATTTCTCGAGCCTTGCGCCGCCACCTCGGGATCCAGATCTTCAATCAGGTACTACATCCGTCCACGCCATCGCCCATACCTCTGCAACAACCGCCATTGATGGTGCACCAACCCGCGGCCTCGGGAAGATCACCAAACAGACTATCGCAAGCATTTCCCGCCGAGATTCATCATCATGATATTTGAAAATGCAGGATAACAATATCCCACATGCACCCCGCGACGACCTCAATAATACTTTATATACTAGGTCATGAGCATATATCATGTCGGCGCTTTTGCTCCTGACGACACTAGTATATAACCTCATCATCATCATCCTTCAGCAGCATGATATCCTGTTGTTCGAAATATCACCCTGACGTCATCATGATATTTGAAACATAACCTTCATGATAATCGGCACAACCTGATCCTTCGGAGGAACGTCCTCCTGCTGAGCTTATAACAAAAGTCTGGCCGATGGACATCCTGATGACGTCATCATCATATCCTGCTGACGTCATCATGATATCTGCCTACTGCGCACCTCCTCATATCCGGATGACGTCATCATCATGTTTGCAAATATCAGGAGGTCTCTTCAAGATGATCAATGTTAGAAATACGACCCCCCCGGACCTTGATGACGTCATCATCATATTAACATCATCATGATATTCGGAAGACAACCGGATATTTGGAAATATCCTCCTGATGTTCAAATATCAGGTTGCACTGTAGCTCCTCTATAAGATCGGGGCAATAACTGAATATGATGATGCTGCTTGAAAAGATCACCCCCAGTAGATAACGCGCGAAGCTAGCAGGCGGATATCTCCTTGGTATCAGCATCATCATGATGCTCGAGCAAACATATATCCGGGTGATATGAAAATATCACCCCTTCCTTTGGAATATCATGATGCAGATAGGCAGAAAGAAAAATATCACCCTGATATACGGATGACGTCAGCATCATGTGGATGCCAAAACAACGAACAAGAAGTGATACAACATCATCAGGATGATATTAACCAAGATCACCCGATGATAAAAACATCACCCCGGCGAAATATCATGAAGGCAGAAAATATGATGACCTCCACAAGCAGCAGGATGATAACTGGAAAAATGATGATGATGACGACCCTTAGGATAAAACAAGTTAGGTCGAGCAACTCAAAGAATAAGCAACATCATCATCATGCCTGCGCAAGGTGATAAATGGAAGATCACCGGAGACTTTGAAGAATCACCCTCGCAAGCAGATAAGGGCGCACTGTAGCTCGTCAGCATCATCAGGATAAAACCCGAACATCACCCGACAGCGAAATATGATGATGACGTTGAAAAACAAGTCGACGAGGAACATGATGATGCAGATCATCATCGAAGACAAGATGATGATGATGACCTCCTCCTTAGGAAAATATGATGCTGCAGTTGAAAAATGCTGAGGAGGTCCAGCACTTAGAAAATTTGGGCAAGAAGATAAAGGCTTCAAATGAAGAAACCTCCTGATCATGACAAATCAACCCCTGGTCAAAATGAGTGTCAACAGAGTGATTAAAGGTGACATTACCAAAGTGAATATTTGATTTCAAGACGAAATGTGAAATCTTTGTGAAAATGGCAATAATACTGGAGAGGATATGGCAGGGAATTTGTCTTCAACTGAAGGAAGAAATAAGAAAACTTCACAGATACAGAATTCAAAGCGGTTTGTTGTGGAGGATGTGTATGACGACAGGATTCATGGTGATGACTTATTTTCAGAAAATAAAACTTTTGACATCAATGACCAGCATCCTCGTCGTGTGTCAGATAGTGGAAATTTGGAACAAAGACTAGAGAACAAGTTTGACAAAGAAGCGTCAGAATTCATATCTAGTTTTGATCAAGAGAACATAGTTAAAGAAATATATGAATGGTCACAGAATCTTTCCAGAAGGGAGAAACTGGCAAACTCAAGTGAAATTGGTACTTGGAATGTGGATACTCAAAAAAGGAGCACAAATTCCTCAAGAAGCAAATGTAGGAAGCCTCCAATTCTTCCATATGAGTCACAATCCTAAAATATCAATACCATCGATGCCACATTTCAGACTTGCATCATTGTGTAGAGAGGGCCGATTGAATGATGCAATTGCAGACCTGCCTTCTCAAGGATGTTTTCACACTTGCCAGTATATTTCTCTCAATGTGTGTCGAAACATGAGCTTCAGAATAAATAAAGGAACACATATTGAAAACTCTGCTGAAACCCTAAAAAACCATCCAACACTATTCATCGGCAAGAGAGATAAAGTCAGAGTGAGAATTTTAAATCATGCCGATATCATGCATCATACCGATGAAAAACTCATCTACAAAAATAGGCCAGTCAGAGTAAAAATCTCATATCACTCCGAGTTTGTATGTTTTGCCGATGGATACTCTTTTGGAGAGAGAGTATGTTGGGGCCAGTGAGAAAAGACAATTATAAAAGGAAAGAAATAAGTATTTACCAAGGGTGCAAATAAAGATGACAGAGAGATTCGAATGTAATCAATTATTTTTCGCCTAAGTAAAACCTCTATCAAACAAAGAGTGAAAATAAATATAAAGACATCATACAAATATTTGCAAAACCGAGCTTGAGGAATATTTTGCAGTGAAATATTTTCACTGAGGAAGAGAGAACGGGGTAATATTTTTTACCCAAATGAATATTTTGGCAAAACGAAGGTGAAAGCATACAAAGTAAATGCAATATGAAATATTTTTACCAGAGGAGTTAAAAGTGGGTGATTAAATACGGTAAAAATATATACAAGTAAAAATTGAGCTTGAAGTTTCCAAGAAGATTACCATTAGAATTAATTTTCAGGGAGATTACGAAAATGAAGTTTAATTAAAATATTTAATTTGCCAATGGCAACTAATTAAATATTTTATTTTGCCGAAAAAATTTGAATGAAGAGCTGTACCAAAAGATGCACTGGAATGTAAAGGGTCGTAACCCTAAGTTTGTAAAATATATAAGGGAGATACAAATCAAAAAAAGGAGAATCATCAGTAGATTAGAAAAAACATCATGATCAGAAGTAGGAGTTAGATGACTGGATGGATTGATCAATTGCTGAAATAAAACATTATGTTGTACATTGTAAATCTTTTGAAATTGTATAATGGAGAAGAATGCATAAATTGGTGATTTAATATTGGTGTATATTGTTTGTTGCTGAACAATTATTTGGCTGTCTCCACATTGTTATTTCTCTATTATTTGAACCTGAGTTTCCAAGTTGATATTTCAGTTTCATCGAGACACACTTGCTATTTTTGTGTAATCAAATTAATTGGTTTCTATTAAAGAATTAAAATTCTTTTGATTGATTACAGTAACTTGGACATAACATTTGGATCAGTAAGCAGAGCCCTAATTTGACAAGATTGCCATACTATCTCCAACTCGATATTATCTTGTTATTCAAATTGAACATCTACTCCATTTGTCAATACACACTTGCTGTCATTGTGTGATTATGTTGATTGGTTCCTTCAAGGAAGGATTAAAATCCTTTCAATAAGTCATAGTAACCTGGTAGGATTGAGTAGGATCAATAAGTAGAGTCTGTCAGTCACATTATTGCATGTTTATACAAGGTATAAACAAACACAAGTGCCAAACAATTAGAATATTAACCAGTAAGTAAATCATATATCATATACACCTTGACTGCATTAGCCCAATAGAAATAGGCACTGGTCATACCAATTCCACCCTAGGATTCCATAAAATCTTATTCAAACAATTACATCTCAAATCTTAGTATTAGGATTAGAAGTAGTTTGCAAGCTTTCATCTATTCTACATTTTATGCCATTGTGAGTAGATCCCTAAATTCATTTGAGTCATACATTCCTTTTATTTTCTTCAGCTTTCAAGGTTCACCCTCCTAGGTTTAGCAGAGCCTGAAGTGCAGGGAGGCATCAACCATTTAGATTAACTCCGTTAGTTGGTTCAAAAACATTGCAAGTTTGATTATAGAGCCTGGCATCCTCTTAGGGCTTGCAACCTATATTTTTGAGACCTAACAGTGGGCATGTGCATGAAGATGGGGTACCGAAAAGTGGCCACCCCACTTTTTGGTCCTAGAGAAATAAAACATGATTGCTTTTTTATTACTAGACATAAAAAAATGTTGACTAGCATCCTCTCTTCTACTCTTTCACAAACTCTCTTTCTCTTTCTCTCTTCTACTCTCTCCAAACTCTCTTTCTCTTTCCCCTTTAGAAAAATACAAAGGCTTTGTAGAGGAACTACTTCCTATGCTTCATGGGTTCTAGTGGTTCTTGGTAAGGATTAATATATAACATAGAACTACTTGTGTGATCCCAAGAGGCACATTAGCCTTTATGGACCAACTCATTGGCACATGCCAAGAAGGCATGGATGGGGAAACTTCTATAGTATGGAGTGATGTTGGTCTTAGAATCCAATGAGATAGAAAGGGGATTGATGAGGGACAAATTCATGGACGTGGAAACTTAGATAAGGGAGTGGGGTTCTAACTTAGGGGTACTTACTGATTGGGGTACTCATAGCTCAATTATAGTTGCTACAAAAGCAACCCTTATAAGGCAAGTTTTAGGCCATATGGCACTTGCTTCTCCTTACAACTCTAGAGATGATTGGTTGTGTTGTTTTTGGTGTTGCCTCTAGGTTTAGAGTCAAAGGATGGTTCCTTGCATTTTTAAGGACCCAACCAAGAAGTCATTACACTTGAGCCTCAACCTCTTGGATTGTGACTAGAATGAATTGTTCCAAATTTTCTAAATAGAATAGAAGATGTGACCAAAGGGATATAGATTCAATTATTGGTTGCATAATATAAGGGATGATACATCCCTTCAAAATGAACTAGGTCATAGGAAACTTTTAGGTGAATTGGTTCCATTATACGTAGTTGTGTTTTCCAAGACTAAAACTTGGTGTGAAGCCTACACCATTATGTGTTCACTAGAGGCATATCTTTCTTGAAGTTCCTTAGAGAATTCTTCATCAACTATTGTTGGTTTATGTTTATGCCCCTGCTTGATTGTGCTTCATGCATAGTTAGTAAGTGTGATGTCGCATGCCCAAATCTCATAGGTGTTTCTAGTGCATTGATGTGTAGAGTTGAGATCCCTTATGCTTCTTTTTCTTTGGCCTACTAATCAAAGAGGTGATTGATCTCTTCATCCATCACATGTTCATAAATAAGATTCATTACTATTTGATTTTGCATTGGTAACACCACCATGCTTGAATATTTGTATTAGACCATGTCATCATTTCCTTAGCTCAATCTTCTTGGTCTGAAGCTTATGATCAAATGTATGGCCCAAGTTGTAGTCTTATTTCATCTTATAGAAGTGGAAGTGGTAATCCTCTAAAAGAGGATTCTCTTTTATTGGTTGGGTCACAAGAATGACCTCTATCTTGTTTTCACATCTAGTTTTAGTAGCTAAGGCTAGTCTTGGAAATTGGAGCATCTTCCATAAGGTTGTGGAGAGCTTCGATTTCTAGTTGGCTTTAGTTAAAGGAAAACTCTTTCCCACCTTGATATTGGAATTGTCCTATGAACCATTTCTCTACAAATCACCATTCGATTCTGATGAGAGATTGCAGAGCATGTCCTAGAAGAAATAACTATATAATTACATTTCAACACACTTGTGAAAGGGGCAAATTGATATTAGACTCCTATAAATCATAACCTTCTTAATGTTGGTGCCAAACTCATGTTGTAGGATGTCATGCTATCACATAATATCTATTGTAACTATGCATGTAGTGCATCAAATAGGTAATCAAGTGATGTTCTAAGAGAATCCCTACACTCAAATCTCCATGTGGTTGGTGAAATAAAACTTGTATGTACTAGGAGGGACAAATGCAATCTTCTATATACATGGGATCTAGTCTCTTTCTACCTATCCTCTATCTCTCTATCTCTATCCTCCCTCTATCTCTCTATCGTTCCTCTAGCTATCTCTTTCTATCTCTCTTCCTCTCTCTCCCTCTATATCTCTCTCCCCATCCCTCTACCTCTCAATCTCTCTCCCTATGTCTATGGACATCTCTTCATCTCTTTCCATATCTCTATCTCTCCCCATATCCCCATCTCTTAATCTATTATTCTCTACCTCTCTCTCTCTATATATATATCTCTCCCTAACTCTTTATCTCCCTATCTCTCCCTTTGTCTATCTCTATGTCCCTCTTTATCTATGTTTCTCCCTCTATACATCCCTTTGTCTATGTCAACCCTCCTCTCTCTCCCTCTCCCTCTCTCTATCAACCCCTTGGCATGTGAGGGAGCGAGATATAGAGACAAAGAGGCAAATAGAGTTAGAGAGAGGGAGGATAGAGAAATAAAGAGATAAAGGGAGAGATAGATAGATAGAAATGGAGAGAGAGATAGAGAGCTCATGGACACACACACACACACACACACACACACACACATATATATATATATAGAGAGAGAGAGGGGGGGGGGAGAGAGATAGAGAGGGAGGGAGAGATAGAAAGATAGAGTTAGAGAGGGGGTTGATAGAAAAAGGAAGATAGAGAGGCAAATAGAGTTAGAGAGAGAGAGAGACAAAACAAGATAGAGGGAGAGAGATATACGCATTAAAAAAATCTTAGCTACTTCAAAACGCGCTCGTGTTGCAATGCAAGCACGTTTTTGACTGCCTTGGGAAATTCCAACTAAGGGTTGGAGGTACCTTTTGGATGTCAAAGACATGTTTTCAACAAAAAATAGAAAATTAAACCAAATATCGTGTGTGCTCTCCATCAGGTTTACACATTTTTCAATGTCAATACAAAAAAATGCCAGGACGACTTCAAGTTTTTTATTATCTTTCTAACCATGTATTTTTTTCAAATCTATGATAACATTAAGGTTTCCATCTTCAATTTATTTTGCTAATGTGTTCTTTTTTTTCAAAAAACCTATGTCTAGTAATTCTAGTATCATTTTTTACACGTTTATCAAAATTTGAAACAAATAACACTTTTAGATTCTAGACTCAATTCTATACACATTGAAAAAAATGATTTTTGATTAGTTCTCAAAAAAATTAGGGGGGAGAATGCTCAAATTTTCATTTTTCGGGATGTCCACTTTAAAAATTCATAAAAAACCATATATTCATTAAAAATTTAACAGAAAAATTAGGCATAAACTAAATGGTGTTATCTAATTTTCCACCAAAGTGATTTGTCAAATACTTAAAAAAAAGTCAACATTTTAGGGGGAGCACACCAGACACTATGTTATATTCTTTTGACAAAAATAGGAGCACTTTGTGTGCTCCCCCTATTTGAACCTCTTAATCTCCACCATTTTTAGAAAAATAATAGTTTAGAAACTAGATTCTAAGCACTTAAAAACTTTTCTTATCACATCTTCTAATTTTAAGCGTGGCTATCTTTAATTTCTCATCCAAGATCAGTTTTTAATGATTTCAAGAAAAAAAAAAGTGGCCACTTTTGACCCCCTTTTGGTCCCCCATTGTCATGCACTTACCCTTGTTTGGGATCCAAGAACCCAAAAACCAGTGCAACTAGGCATCATTACCACAAAAAGTAATTCTGACGAGCAGTTGGACTAGAAATATATCTAACTGTTATTTATATTAACCATCAATTTACTACTAGTCCCTAAAACCCTATCATATACCACTAGCAATATGTTCATAAGCAGTCTGAAGGAAATATACAAGGGCCGATTCATATTACATAGGCCTCATGACTCCCAAATATAAACTTACATTTTTCACAATGTGCTTTCAGACCTAAAACCTTCACAACAACCTCCACTTCCACCAGACTAGGATCCTTCATAGCTACCTCCTCTTCGATACCGCATCATCATCATCATCACAACATTTGGATTCCACCAAGATGGCTTTTTTATGGGGATTAATCTTCAAACTTAGGGTTATTTCTTCTACAACATGCTAGAGATAGAGTTGACACCTTTTGATGGCATGCAAATGTTCCAAGAAATAATCAAAATGTACCTTTGACTGGTGGATAAACATGATCTCCAATGTCATCGTGGAGTAGGAAGGAGCTAGTTGTTGTCAACATGGAGGCACATGCGAGTGACTATGTCACATCAAATATATTCCATCTCCCATGGGTATAACCAAGGTCCAAAAGAAGCTTCACCATCCCAATTCATATACTCATGCCTAGGAACCCATCCATATCTTTGGCAAGAACCCACATTCTCTCCATCTAGATTCGAAGACGGGTTATTAAATTAGCCATCGCCTCCTCACCTGAGACTCACTATTTCTACTTCTTAGGAATCTTATCAACCTTGACACCTTTATCCCTAGAGCTACCAACCATTTTACTTCCTAATCCATGCGTGCCAATTGCAAACACCATTATCAAATTTTAGATTCTCAAGACATAACAAACGAAATGAAGTATTGTGAATTCCCTTACACCAGCTTGGATGCAACTACCCATACTTCCATCACATGGCATAATTACTATGCACGTACCACCTTTATCATTAGGATGACATCCATTGCCACCGAGACAACCCCTTATCGGGTGCACAATCACACACACACACACATAATTTGTATATATAATTGTATACATATTGTGATTAGGGAAATCAAAATCAAGGTAAGAAACATAAATCAAATGCATTCAAACAAGATTTATACCTCAATATGAAGACCCAATCCAAGGAGGGTGAAGGAGTTTGCACCCAAATGCTCCAAGATATACCCTAGATGCTCAAATGGAATATGAAAGCTCTCAAACTATGCAACTCACACTTAAACTAGCTCTAAATTTTAGCATAATAACACTACTCAAATTGTGTATGAAAAATGGCTTGAGAGATGGTGTATTTATAGGATTTTTTGGAGAGATTTTGATCCAAGGGTGGAGATTGATTTGAGAGATCAATGGTGGAGGATGAAGGTGATGTGGAGGGCCTAGATTCAATCTTGAAAAATGAAGGGATGAAAATAAAGATGAATTTTTAATTCATCTTGGGAAGAGGGGTCCATAAATGAGGTTGGGTGAGATGGCTTATTTGTGAATTAAAAATTCACATGGGGAAGAGTAAAATGAATTTAAAATTCATTTGGGGAAGAGTGGATATTAATGAGGTATGACATGTGTAAGGGGTGTAAGAGGCATTTAATGGAGATTATGACAAATGTATATTAAAAATTGATTTATTTGGCATGGAAATTAATTTTTATTCATGGGTTATGGGGAGAAGTGTTAATGAGGGTTTGACCAAATTAATTAGGGTGATTAGCCTAATTAATATGGCTGGAATAAATTAGCAAATGGATTAGTGAGAGAATAAGATTAATTAATTAGTGATTTACTTAATTAATCCTAGGGCTAGGCTGATGTAGGTTAGGGTAGGTAATTAAATAACGACTATTTAATCACCTAGGATAGGGGTAGGTTAATTAATAGGCTGAATTAAATAGTTAAACATGATTTAACTAATTAATTGGGTTTAAAGAGAAGGGAGAAATTAACCAAATAAATATTGCATATTTATTTGATTAATTGGGTAAGGTTGAACTATTGAATTAATAAAAATTAATCTAATTGTGGGGGATAGAATGATGAAAAATTAAGTGATGAAAGGATAATTAATTAAATAAAAATTTAATTAATTAATTAGAAGGGAAATAGGTACATTTAGGGATATCGGGAGTCAGTTTGATGGTGAAGACATTTTTAGGTGTCTACATTTGCCCCTCTTTGATATGGTGTCAGGACTTGGCAAGGGAGTGGCGTCAGGTCAAAGAAAAATTTGCCCCAGCTGCATGGAGGAATAAAATGGGTGAGGGATGCCCCCTCGAGAGATCAGGCAAAAAAAAAAATTAGGGCGGACTCTCGAAAGGGACAAAACAGAGGTGAAAAACGAGAAGAGGATAGAAAAATAAGTCAGTAGGAAGAAGAACGGGTGAAAACAGAGTTAATATGCTCCTTAGGGAAGAAAAAATATGGAAGGGGGGTGATATGGGTAAGTATAAATAGTAGAAAGTGGGCCCAAAGGTGATTCATCTGCACACATAACCAATAGAGAAAGAGAGAGCAAGAGAGATGGCAACAGACGACATCACACCTTTCTACCCTCAATAATCACACCTGGCGGAGCGAGTGCGGACCTACATGCAATCAGAGGAGGCTGGCGAGCGGGTGAGTCATCAATCCCATCTTTGTGTTTTAATTTTTGCGCTTTTTTAGGTTAATTTTTTTTTTGTCAAGAAAAGGGTAGGTTAGGTCGATTAGCGCCATTTTTGGACATGGCTAGCGTGAATTTTAGACAGGGTAGCGCCATTTTTTTAAGTGGCGCTATGTGCAAGGGAGCTAGTGCTATTTATAGAAATAGTGCTATCTGGGTGGGTAGCGCCATTTTGTAAAATGGTGCTTTTTTAGGGACTAGTGCTATGTTTGGGATTAGTAGCACTATTTTTTATCATAGCGTGAATTGTTGTGCAGGTTAGCGCCAATTTTAGGTGTGGTGCTAAATTAGGGTAAGGTAGCACAATTTTTGAAATTAGCGCCGGTTTAAAGAGGATTAGTGCCAATTTGTGGAATGGCCCAAATTTAGAGGAAGGTAGCGCTTTTTAAATAAATAGCATAATTTTTAGGAAATTGTACCACTAATTTTTTTGTTGGCGCCACTTTGCAAGGGGGTAGCACTAAATTTAATTTCAATGCAATTTGGTGATTTGTTAATAACTTTTTCTAAGATTAAGGCTGAGGGGAATTTTATGGTGAAATGTAGATTGATGGGGGCATTGTGGCATCGTGGGAGCAGAGGGTTCCTGAGGTGATGGCACTATGGTCCGAGTTTGATGCGCCTACAAAGGTGCGATTCAGTGCATTAGGGTTGCGCACACCTACAGAGATGCCTGTGGTACGGAAGCACCAAGCCTTGATGACAACATTGATTGAGAGGTTTAGGCCAGAGACATGCTCCTTTTTGTTGCCGACGGGTGAGATTACTATCACCCTAGAGGACGTGTATCAGATCCTGAAGGTTCCGATACACGGGAGACGAATGATTTATGATGTGGGCCGAGGAGGACCAGCATTAGAGAGGGCTTTACGTCAAGGGTGATTCTGCTGGTGGAGGATGATCGAGCCATGAGTTATCATCAGACTCTTGCAACTAGGGAGCAGAGCTAGGTTCTCTTTCTTTGTGCCTTGATCGGCGGGGTGGTGATGCCTGATAGGAGAGGACGGGGATTTTCAGTTGGCTGGGGAGAGGTTATAGAGGAGATGATGGTGCATGGGATAGTATTTGCATGGGGTCCATGTATACTTGCTCAGCTGTATCACGAGATGCACACAGTTGTGTATCATTTGGACAGTGCATTATGGGCGGGGGTGACACTTCTGCACATATGGGCTTATGAGGATATTCCGATCACACATCTAGTGGGAGCATTGCATCGACAACCTTTTGAGGCTTATGTGTTCAGATACCGAGGACAGTTGTAGTACTCATATACAGGTATGCTAAGGTATTGGAGGATACTGTTAGATGATGTAACACGAGTGCTATGGAGGCCGTACATCGATTGTGAGAGGTGGTCAAATGAGGATGATCACCTACCCTATGCCATTCAGAGATGGTATATTATGGGGCAAGGGGATCAGATCATTGATAGATATTTCATCTCAGGTGATGAGATAGTTTGGCCTGCGACAAGACATTCCATAGGTGATGGCTATATTCAGACGGACACATAGAGATAGGAGGTGGCCTCCACAGATAGCACTACAAGTAGCTATTGCAGATTTTGATGCCTTACAGCCACAGTAGTGGGACTGGCAGAGTGGCATTGTAGATGCAGAGACCACACCTGATTATGATAGATGGTGGGCTGTATGGCGGCCTATCTGACTTATAGATCCAGAGGCAGAGTCGGATATGACTGTGGAGGAGGGTAAGGATGATGATGATGATGATGACTCTGATGGAGGAGCGAGTAGCTTGGTGAGGAGAGCTTGTGGGAGAGGTAGAGTTGGCAACAGATAGGGTGGTAGGAATCAGAGGGGGAGGATTGGACAGGCACCACCACAGAGAGGGTCATTACAAAGGGGAGTTATACCACTACCTAGGGGACCACCTAGGGGTGACCACAATAACATGCACAAAGGGGATCGGTGCCATCTGGTAGAGTACCTATACATTCAGGACAGAGAGCAGCAGGACCACCTCCTAGGCCCACAGGTCAGTAGGTGAGGCCTACCGGTCAGTAGATTAGACCTACAGGGCAGTGGATGGTGACAGTGGAAGTGATTGAGGTTAGGGGCTTTGGGAACCCCTGTGCAGGGGGTTTGGGAGGAGGTGGAGATGAGACTGCTGCAAAGAGGCATGTATCACGACAGAGAGGCTGAGAGGGGGATGATTAGATAGAGATGGATACCCTACGTGCCTGGATAGCTAGCTATGAGGACACCTTATAGAGGCAGGGTCAGGAGCTAGCACAGCTTCACGGACTTTCTACAGCTATAGATGGAGGTGGTGAGGACAGGGATGGGCAGATTAGTGCATTATAGGCATAGGTCACAGCTTTGACAACAAAGCGGGATAGGGAGATAGGGCTTCGACAAGCAGCAGAGGCTGAGGTGACTAGATTGCAGGGGTTGGTGGTAAGGGGAGCTCTGCACAGGTAGTACAGCTACAGAGCCAGTTGATACAGCTACAGGGGCAGTTGATGGAGGAGCAAAGGCGGTCATCCCAACAGGCCTCTTGCGCAGATTATTATTATGGAGCTTACTGCGCACTTGTTCCTCAAGAGCAGCGGATTCCCAGCTATAGTCAGTGGAGTAGATCTAGGATGTCAGGTTCACATAGATCGAGGTCTATTCAGTCTATATAGCAGCCATCACTGCAACAGGTTGCGACACAGGCAGGACAGCTACCACAACCATTACAGCCACCATAGGGTCCAGGGGGTCTCCTACTCAATCAGGGAGGGGTTCATCAGCCCAGGGTTGACAGTTGTACTATTTTGGCACTTGGAGGTATTATATCATGACATATTTTTATGTATATATGAGCGATGTACATTTTTTGCGATGATGATATATGAGATGATGATTTTGATGGCCTACATGTTGTGTTTGTGATGTTTTTATATGATTGTGATGATGCTTATGTTGATGGATGCAGTATGTTTTATGGATTATGCATATTATGATGATGTGATGATTTTATGAGAAGCTATTGATGTTTTGTGTTTATGAGATGTATTATGTTGATGGATGTCATGCAATTATGGATTATGCCTATATGATGATGATGTAATAATTTTTATGAGATGTTATGGATGTTTTGTTATGTTTTCTTGATGGGATGGCTACGTTATATTGACTTAGTGCTTGTATGATCTGACCTTATGTTATGGTTTATTTCTAATGATGATGTGATGGTTATTAGATAGATGTAAAATGTAAATTATAATTACACCATTGTATGTAGCTTGTCAGAATCACGGTGATAATCATACTAGCTGTATTGTCCCTCATATCATGGCAGGATCACGATGATAATCATACTAGATGTCTTGTCCCTCATATCATGGCAGGATTGAAATTTAATAATGTGTTGTATGCATGTTTTGACTATGGCTTATGATGTGAATATGTAATGCAGATAAATGCTTAGATTAATAAACATTTATTATGGATGCAAAATGTAATGAAATGGAAATATATGCTTATCTTAATAAACACATATTATGTATGCAAATGGAAATATGAACATGCCACTAAATGATTATGAAAATGCAACTAAATGATTATGAAATGCCACTAATGTATGCAATGTGATGATCAAGTCATGATACACGTGATGTTTTTGTTCAACCCTGGGTGTTGGGGCTTAGTGTTAGGGGAATAGGTGGGGAGGGGATAAGGGTTTATGGACTGGGTAAGGGTAGGATTGGTTTTGGTTAGATTGGGGGAGGGAGTTGGATGGGGGATGAGGGAGTTGTTAGGTCATGATACACCACGTCATTGAGGGGGATTTACTTTGGTTTAGGAGGTGTTAGGTGGGAATAAGTGGGATAGGTGGGGTTAGTGAGAAGGTTGGGGGGGAATTAGATGGTGGGAGATAAAAGATCTAGGCCCAGATAGTACGGATGGATGAGTGATAGGAAGATGATTTGAGCTAGTAATAGTAGTTGCATAAAGTTAATTGAGAGCATTTCTTAGTTTATTGTAGAAATATAGGATAAAATTCACGAAGGTATGAGATGACCTAAGTGATGATGTATATATCTCATGATTGCATGGACTAGACCTACAAACAATAGGTTGATGTCATGCATGCCCAAGGTAGTATAACCTTCCCTAGCCCAGGAAGGGGACTCATAACCGTGAATGCTCACAGTACATATAAGGTATTCCTGCCTGTATATGTAAATGAGGTACATCATGCTAGAACTGACCTACTCTTCAAGATATGAATACCATTCTTGGAGCAATGAAACCAACCCACAAGCACAGCATACAAAAATAATGACTATGTTTACTCCAAGTGTTATTCGTCACGTACCATGATATAATGAGATCAAGGTAGCTTTGGAAGTGACTAGGAGTAAGACAACAAACAAAAAATAAAAATCAATAATCAAAAAGACCAACAAAAGGATATAGACAGCCATTGTGTTCTCTTGCCAAGATAAGTGTTGATAAGATGACAGAGTTTTGTCCATTGTAGGAATGATATATCCTAGGAAGTGAATCGGTTGGATGTTGTTGGATAATTTTCAAAAGATGGGCAAAAGGACAGTCAGGCCATGTGTTGGATTATAGTTGGCATGTTGATTGATGATTTTTGTGTTAGGTGCTTTGTTTCCAGCGTATGCCTAGCATGTGTATCATTTGTTGGATCTAACAAGCTCAGTAAATAGGGATCATCTTATGTACCTGAGTACTGGATACTTCCTTCGTATTCCAGACTACCTACATACCCTGTGTCCATGGGATCAAGGTACTTTCAAGATGCGGGTGAGATGAATATGTAGTTCTAACAAGACTTGATGATGTGGGAATGGTTTAGGATGAGGTGATGATGATTTTGGGTGATTGTGAGGATGTGATGGTGTTGTGGTAGTGAATTTGGAACTTTTTGGATTTTTTGAGTTTTTTTGATGTTTTTGGATTTTTTCCTAATTTTCTACTTTACAGAAGGAATCTGACAAGGATATTTATCCCATGGGGGTAGCCTTGGGTGGGGAGATGCAGGGCAGGTGATTGATGTTTCCGAATTCCAAGCCATGGAAGGTGATTTCGGTGTGAGGTGTTGTGGTGGAAAGAGGTCTTATGAGATGGTAGTATCGGCCACTACACATGGCGCCTGAAATAGGTTTTCACCATGGTACCAATCCAAGGCATCACTGAAGTGATTTTCACCATTGGATGTCTTTATTGCACTCAGTTTTTTTCTTGACTTTTTTATTTTTTTGGTATTTTTTGATTTTTTTGTATTTTTTGCTTGGGATATTGGATGGGTTATGCATAAAACTTCTTTAGATGCAAAATGGTCATAGGCTCATCTAGAGGCTGCCCCTTAGGTGTTACAAGCTGGTACGCTCTTGATCCATAACTAGTTGTAATGACATAAGGCCCTAGCCAATTGGGTTCAAACTTTCCTTTTTTAGGGTGCTCCTGCAAACTTTTTTGGTTTTCCATAAGGACAAGGTCACCTACTTCAAATTTTTAGTTCTTCATTTTATTGTGATAGCTTCTTCTAAGGTGATTTTGGTAGGCCTGTAGATCGTTCAATGCATCCAAACATTTCTCATCCAGTATTCTAGCTCATGCAGTCTTGCGACTCAGTATTCCTCATCAGTGATTATGTTTTGCAAAGATACTCTTAAGGATGGGAGCTCGACCTCAATAGGTAAGATGGCTTTGGATCCAAATACAAGGGAATACGGAGTGGCTCATGTCTGTGTATAGATGCTTGTGCAATAGGCCCATAGGGCGAGATTGAGCTGAAGGTGCCAGTCACAACTAGCTTCATTAACCGACTTCTTTAGAATGTGAAGGATGGTTTTATTTGAAGCTTCTGCTTGACCGTTACCTTGAGGGTAATATGGAGTGGAGAAGTGGTGTTGGATTTGGAATTTCTTGCACAAGGTACGAACTTCCTGGTTCTTGAATGATTTTCCATTGTTGGTGATGATGGAATGGGGGATGCTGTAACGACATATTATATAATGGAGTATGAACTTGGATATCTATGTTCCAGTAGTGAAGGTGAGTGGTATTGCTTCCACCCACTTAGTGAAGTATTTGGTAGCAGTGATTATGAATTTATGGCCATTAGATGATGGTGGATGGATTTTCCCTACGAGGTCAAGTCCCCACTGTGAGAAAGGCCATGGCGTTGTGATTGGCTGCAATTCTTGTGCTAGTGCATGAATGAGATCTCTGTGCTATTGACATGGTAGGCACTTCTTTACAAATTGGTAGGCGTCTCACTCCATGGTTGGCCAATAGTACCTGGTTCTCAGAATCTTCTTGGCTAAAGTTGGTCCACTTGAATGTGCCCCACAAATGCCTTCATGTACCTCTTGCAAGGCCACTTCAGCTTTCCTAGAGTATAAACATCATAAAAGCATGCCATCAAGACTCCTTTTGTATAGGGTATCTCCTACAATGGTGAAGCGGGAGGTTCGATGGATGAAGGTCTTTCATCGTGAGGTAGATAGGTTAGGAGGGATGATGTTATCGTGGAGGTACAGATAAGTCTCTTGATACCACAGGGATAAGGGACCAACGATTTCACACACTAGCTCTGATTAGGGAACATCATATGCTAGAACAGGGAGCTCTTCGATTAGGAACTCGCACTTCTTGCTATCTTTCTTCATATCAACCAAGGATCTGATTGTTGCCATGGCATCTGTAGCTTTGTTGTTCAACCTTGGGATTTGTTCAAAGTGGATATCATCAAAATAGTATTTGAAGTCATCGACCATCTTTTTGTAAGGTAGAGTTTATCATCCTTAGTTTTGTACTCATTGTTTACTTGCTAGATGACTAGTTGGGAGTCGCCATACACTGTCAGCTTCTCAATTTTCCATTTGATTGCCATTCGGAGACCTATGATGAGGGCCTCATACTCTGCCATGTTGTTGGTACATGGAAATGTAATTTTGAATGATTTAGGGATGGTGTCACCTTGAGGGGTAATAAACAAGATGCCTGCCCCCGAGCCTCTGTGTGTATGTGACCCATTGAAGTACATTTTCCATGTTTCTATTGCTGGTGCTATTGTCAATATGGCTTCATCAGGGAACTCTGCGAGTGTAGGATATTCTGCGGGAATAGGTGCTTCAGCCAGCTGATCAGCGATAACCTATCCTTTGATAGCCTTTCTCTCGGTGTATTCAATGTCAAATTCGCTAAGGATCATGACCCATTTTTCCATTCTTCCAATAAGGGCAGCTCTATTTAGCAGATATTTTAGGGGATCAATCTTGGTGATGAGATTGGTTTTGTGATTGAGCATGTAGTGTCTTAACTTTTGTGAAGTAAAGACTACAGCTAGGCACGCTCATTCAATTGATGTATAATTTAGCTCATAGGTTATCAAGGTGTGACTAATATAATATATAGCTCTTTCCTTCCCTTGTTCATCATATTGTGCTAATAAGGCCCCTATAGCTGTTTCCATTGTTGAGATGTACAATAGGAGGGGTTCTACTTGCCTTGGCAAAGTCAGAACAGGGGGATTAGTTAGGTATTCTTTCAACTAGTCAAAGGAAACCTGACACTGATTGTCCCAAACAAAAGTTGTATTCTTTCTAAGTAGATGCTGAAAAGGTTGACACTTGTCGGTAAGTTGAGCAATAAACCGATGGATGGACTAGAGTTTCCCTTGTAGACTTTGTAGCTATTTCAGTGTCTTTGGAGGAGGCATCTTAGTGATGGCTTTGACTTTTGCAGGATCTACCTCAATTCCCCTTCTAGTGACTATGTATCCCAAAATCTTTCTGGAGGTAACCCCAAAGACACATTTCTTTGGATTTAGCTACACATTATATTGCTCTAGCCTATCGAAGATCTTTATTAACATGTCCAGGTGTTCCTCTCTTGTCTTTGATTTTCCTATCAAATCATTCACATAATCTTCCATGATGTGGTGGAAAAGATCATGGAAGGTGACAATCATAGCTCGTTGATAAGTAGCTCTGGCATTTTTTAGGCTGAAAGGCATCAATACCCAACAGTATGTCCCCCATGGGCATATAAAGGTCATCTTATACTGATCCTCTTATGTGATCCTAATTTGATTATACCCTAAAAAGTCATCCATCAGGGATAACATCTCATGTCTTGTGTAAGATCCATTATCATGTCAATGTTTGGTAAAGGGAAGTCATCCTTCGAGAAGGCTTTGTTATGGTCTCAGAAGTCGGTGCAGCAACGGATTTGACCATCAGGTTTTGCTACTAGAACTAGGTTGGAAACCCACTCGGGATAGTCAATGGGTCTAATGAATCCCACATCTAGGAGTTTCTTTAGTTCTGCCTTAACCAGGAGGGCCACCTGTGGATTCATCTTTCTCTACTTCTGCTTTACCAGTTTAGCATCAGGCCGCACTACGAGGTGATGGACGACTAAGGTAGGATCTAGCCCTGGCATATCTACATAGGTCCATGCAAAGTTGTAGTTTCTACGTTTGAAGAATGCTAAGAAGTTTTCATGTTCTGTTGTGTTGAGAGATTCTGCCCTGAAGGTGATTTTTGGCTCTTCTTATGTCCCCAGGTTCATTTCTTGTGCTGGTTCCACAAGGATGGGTGATCTGTCGGGATATACCTTCTCTATCTCAGGAAGGCCCATGCTTCCATCTCCTGGCGCCTCGTGGAGGTTTTCACTAGGAGATACGTCCTTTATTTTACCTTTTTGGGATCTGGCACTGCCACGGAGCAGTTTTCACCACTAGATCCATGTTTGATTTTTATATTTTTGCGACTGGAAGCAAGGGTTGTCTCCCTGAAATAGGTGGCCGTATCAAGTTCCATAACATATCCAACTCTATGATCTCCCAAAGGGAAGTGATCTCTAATCCCCATCATTTCGGTGATTGCTTCATCAATGGGTGCTATGTCGAAGACGGGAGGTCCTTGTTGGTCCCAGTCTATGAGGTCAGGGTATATAAGGGGTAGGTCATTGGATGAAGATGCTAGGGTGGTCATTGGTGTAGATGGTGCATATGGATGATTCAAAGAGTCCTACAAAGTCACTAAAGGAGACTTGATGATCCGTTTCGTTAATGCTATTGACAACCGGGGATACCTTAGTGACCTCACCTAGGATACACTCGCCACTAGTGAGAACACAATGTTGTTGCCCATACCCTAATCCTTGAGTGTAAGGATTTCTCATCATTTGAACTGGTTCTATGATCCCCTGTTCATCAAGGCCAATGCTGCCTTGTCCTTTGTAGCGCATGTTTTTTACGAACTCTGACCCTTTGCCATAGATTTCTATTGGTATGGTAGAGGCTTCTTGCTCTGTTTCTTCATGTTTATATAGCCATGATGATATGTCTACAAGCACGTCTTGATCAAGAAGGTGCTTCTTCTCAAAGGTGGGTGATGGTTTACATTTGATGATAGTTGTATTGACGTCGTCTTCTTTTGGGGCACCGAACATCTTAGGATTGGGTAATATCCCTACATAGAAGGTACCATGTAGGTCATATTCCCCACATCCCATGTCACTAAGCTTGATCTTGACCTCAGGTGGTGGAGGTGCTTGGGATGAAGTGGTAGCAATGTTGGTGGGGTTGATGTATGAGGTGGATGTAGTGGGATCGATTCGAGAAGTGGTCTTTGTGATAGCCTTGTTGTATGGGCAGAAAGTGTGGTTGTGTCCTTCCAAGAAACTGCAGTATTGGAAGGGGCGGGGGTCGGCATAGATAGTTACTTCCATGCCGTTGTGAGGGAACTTTAGACATTGGTGGAACGTGGATGGAATGGCTTGCATGGGATGGATCCATGGTCGGCCGAGAAGAATGTTGTAGGGGAGGTCAAGATCAAGAACTTGACATTTTGTTTCCATTATCTTTTACCCTACTTGGATGGGGAGTTTGATAGTGCCCTCGGATAATCTTTCAGTGTCATCGTACCCCTTGATGGTTATGCATTCACTAGTGTCTACAACCACATCCGAATATCCCAAATGTTTTAATAATTTTAGAGTGCACAGGTTTAGGCCGGAGCCACCATCTATTAAGACTCTTTTGATGATATGCTTATGGATGCGGACTTCGATATGCAAAGCATCATTATGTAATTTCTTAGAAGCAGGAAGATTCTTTTCAAAGAAGGCGAGATGATGGGGCAAGGCGATATGGGCCACCATCGCTTGGAATTGATCCACATTCAGGTTGGTGGGGACTTTGGTTTCCATGAGAGCCTTGTCAAGGACTTCTTTGTGGAGAGGCGACGTGCGAAGGAGCTTGAGGATAGAGATTTGTGCAGGGGTCTTTCCTAGATGATCTAGGAGGTTGTACATATTAGCAGGTGAAGGGCAAATAGATGGATGATTGGGTTGAGGGTTTGACGTGGATGGAGGTGTTTGATCAATGGTAGGGGCTGTGTAGATGGATACATGGCCATGACGGGTTGTGATGGCACAATCGGGTGCTTGATCCCAAATGGTGATTGTGTTGATATAGTTGGATGATGGCTCTATCCGTCTTACAACAGAATCATAGGATGTGGGAGGTGGGGTGATGTTGTAGGCTTGATGAGAAGATGAGGCTTTGTTGTGATTAGGTAGCGAATCATTGTAAGCTCGCAAATTGGCATTGGGCGATGGTTGGGTGGCTTGTTCGAGATTGACTTTCTTTTTCTCTATGATGTCTTGTATACAATGTTTTAATTTCATGCAATCAGATGTTTTATGGCCCACAACGCAGTGGTAGTCACAATAGTCATTTTCATTGTACCACGTGGCTTTGCATTCACTTTCTTGGTGGGGTTTAATAGTTGGGAGAGTTATTAAACCATTCTTTAGACATCTATTGAGGATATCTTCAATTGGTTCCCCTAGTGGTGTAAATTGTCTCTGAGGTTTGTTTTGTTTAGGTTGACTTTTTGGCATATTTACATTGTCGGTGTATGTGTTTGGGGGTGCTTGGTTTTGTACATGTTGGACAGCCTTCACATCAGTGACGCCATCATTGAGAGTGTTTTTGTTCTTTCCCCAAAAGCGTGATTTCTCCTTTGATTGTGTGTTGTTGTTTGTGTTGGGGACGTTTATGTTGACCTTGTTTTTATTGTTGTTGTTGCTATAGGGCTTGTTGTCATATAGTTTGATCAAACCCTTGGCAATAAGGGCTCTTTTGATGGTAGTACCCTTGTCAATGACTTTTTAGAAGGTAGACGTGCAAAGGATTTGTAGATGGAAATCCATTTCTTGGTTTAGATTAGTTACGAACATGGTGACTAATTGTTTCTCAGGAATCAGACAAGGGAGTTTGCTTGCTAAGGCTCTCCACCTTTGCAAGAACGAAGCAAAAGATTCTTTGTTCTTTTGTTTGGTATTGCAAAGGTCCATCATGGATATTTTATGTTCAAAATTATAGGAGAAGTGGTTGACAAATTTCTCCGTGAGCTCAGGAAAAGACCTAATGCCCGGGGGAAGATGTGCAACCCATTCAGCGGTTTGACCACCGAGGCTCCTAGGAAAAAGTCTCATTAGATATGTCTCGTTGTTTGAGACTTCAAGGAAAACAAGGTAGAACTCCCTAAGGTGATCCCTAGGGTCTCCCTTTCCCTTATACCTGTCAAATTTTGGTGTTTCAAATTTTTTGGGAAGGGGGGCATGTATAGTGTTCGATCAAATGGATAGGGACAAATATCCTCGAAAGAATAATGTTTGTGCTTGCCCCTAGTTTGTAAATCATCTACCTTTTGGATCAAAGTTTGTACCGCGCTTGTTAGGTCTGGAGTTTGTGGGGTATAGTTTTGTTGATTGATGAGATGTTCGAGATTTGGCGGGATTTGATGTTGGTTTATTTGAGTTTGGTGGATAAGGCTTTGATTTTGTGGGATTGTGTGTTGATATTGTGGGGTGGTGTTTTGGTTGAGTTGTGCGTTGATGATGATACGAGATTTTGTAGATATGTGAAATTAGACGGGTTGACATTGGATGGGTTGACGTTGGATGGATTGGCATGGGATGCATTGATGTTGGATGGGTTGGTCGTGTTGTGAGGTGGTTGTGAAAAGAATTGTCTCATGTAGGCTATGGTTTGAGGGTTGAGTTGAGGCACGGTTGTGGATGTACTAATGTGCGTGGGGTTGCTTTGGATGCCCAAGGTAATTTGGGGAATGGAAGGGTTCACGTTTGTTATGGTGGTGGAAGTGACAACGGGTTGGGAAATAGTAGGATTGGAGACATTAGATGCGATGGATATGTTAGTGGGAATTGTAGATGTGGTAACGTTAGAACTCATGGGAGTGGTGGATACGGTGGGGGTAGAAGTTAGAGAGGCGGTAGGTTGGGTGTTTGATGTGGATGGTTGAGAGGATGTTGTAGGAATGTTGTTAGACGTGGATGGTTGGGAGGATGTCGTGTTGTGGGATGTTTGGGCACCAATTTTGAGGAGATAATCAAGATATCTATTCGGATATGACCTTAGGACTTTGTCAAGCATATCCATGCTATCGGAGTCCTGTGTAAAGCTTAGGACATCTTGATCTATTTGGTTGATGGTGGGGGTGTTTAGGGTGGGTGGTTGTGGTGGTTGTGATTGCAAGAAATGGAAGGGATTCTCATTGGGATTAAATGACGGGTTTTGGAAGACCGAGGGTATGTTGCATGTTTGTTGGTTAATTGGTATGTTTTTGAGACACTAACCTATTGACGTCGAGATGAATGCAATTGGATGCAGGAACTCGTCGAAGATGGCTGAGGTAGAAATGTTCTAGCCACTTGGAAAGAACTAATGGATGGGTTTACCTAATGCAAACACACACACCACTTAGTTGCATATGCATTATTGAATGGCTTTAATTGCATTAATGTGTGGTTATTTAATTGTCTCGAATGCATGATGTGATTATTTTAACTCAATATCTTTTGAAATATGCTCATTTGGTGTATTGAGTGTGTGCTATTTAAATAATTAATAAAATATTGCTTTAAGATGTTTGGAAGACAATATGTCTTTAAAATAAATAAATAGATTAAATTATTTATAATTGTGCAAATTGCAGTGCATTCCCTTTGTGATTATTAAATGGTTTTGCTTTAATTAAAATAGCACTATTATATTTAGAGTTTTTGGACAAAAAGAATTAAATATATTTTATTCCTGCCATCTATGCGACAGTAAGATGTAAAAAGAAGATTTTGTTTTCTTTATTATTTTAAAATAAAGGTTTTTGTTTTAGAAATAACAAATATATTGTTTTATTATTTATTTTATTCTATCTCTTATTCATGCAAACTAAAAATAAGAACTTCAGTTCTAAACCTAAAAGCAAGATCTCTAAAAATAAGAAGAGGAAAAAATTATTAAAAAGAAGGGAGTTCGCACAACAGAGATAAGAGGATTGGCAAAAAGAAAATACCCACGATTTTGGCAGAGAGAAGAAGCCACGGATTGTAGCTGGAAACCTTTGGGAAAATTGCAGCGACAGGAGAGATATTGGGCAATGACAAGGAGGCAAGGACAACATCAACTTCTTCACCATCACCTCTTTCTTCTAGGTTCCCTTCTGATTATCATTCCTATTTTAATGGTTGTGACTGGTTTAAATAAGGTGTCTTCTATTGAGAATGATCAATTGATTTTGTTTAAAACCTAAACTATCATTGCTAGCTGAATTCTCCTTCTCAGGTCGCATATCCTTCATGGCCTCTTATATTAGTTATTGGCCTTTTTGTTTTTGTTTGTCTAAGCCGTGTGCTTGAGATGGTCGCCATATAGGGTTGACTAAATGCTTTGAAATGTTGACTGTTCTTTATTTTTATTTTCTTTTGCACAATGTATTTTGGTTCTGCCTAGCCGTCGACCTTCCATGGCTACTTAGGCTCATTCTGGGCGATCTGCATGGATCGACCCTTACCTTCATACTTTTGTCTACTTTGCATGTTGTAAACAAACTCCTTGAGGTCATTGCCCTTCCTCCTTACTGACCGTTGGGTCTATACTAAGCGATCTATTTGGATCGATTCCTCGTTTATTGCTGTCATCAAAACTTCTAATTTGTATGGCGTCGATCCTCTAATTTAGAACATGATTTTAGTTCCTTTTCGTTTCTCAGATCTAGATATGAAAAATGAGTTAAAACCTCTGAAATCACTGTTTATTTTTACTGGTAACTTTATTTTTGACTGTATTTCGTATTAATGTTAGCTGAGATTAAATAGTAAGGATAGATAAATCGACCTTTTCTGTGTTAAATAGCGAACCTCTGATTTAGATAATTTATAATTCCTGTAGCAGCTTTAATAAAATCTCTGAGTTTGGAACGAATGATGAACTTCTTGTAGCTTTAACTTATGTTTGAAATGATTGAATAGTAGACCTCTAAAGTTAGACAACTATAATATTCTTGCAATTAGATTGAGATGAATGTTAATAAAAACTGTTAAACTGATAAAACAACATATTGGCAAAATAGAGACAATAAATAATAGATCTTATTTCTAGAATGCTGATAAAATGGTTATTTATCAATTATTTCATTGTTTGGCTCTTGTAGTAGCTCTTGTCGCCATAGCGACAAGAGGTCTGTTTTCTTATTTTCTTTTGTTTATGAACACCTCTTGTCACAGAAATGACAGGAAGGCTGAATTGTGTTTTAAATTGATTTTTATTAAAAGATTAAATAAATGAATTGGTGAATTGCTTATAGCATTTATTTTCTTGTATTTGATGTTGGGAAAAGGGAATGGATTGGTTTATTCAACTTGTTCTTTTGATTCCTTTATTTTATTCCTTTATTGCTTCTTGGGGAAGAAGTAGATCTTCATTAGGAATTTTTATTGGGTTACTTTCGGGACTAGGATGGCGAATGTGGATATTTAGAGATGGCTTTTCCTCTTTTTGGGAATTGACCTAGTTACTTAAATGATTATGCATAATCAAGATGACATTGAAATAGATGTTTACTGTCTAGCAAAGTTATATTATTGATATCTCTGCCACATCTTGTTGTGAGACAATTTTCTTTTCATTACATAGAATTGCACATTTAGACATCAAGCATGCATCAGGTGTTTCCTCCTATAGTTGTTATCAGGTAGCTAGACATTTCGTGCAGGGCTGGGTTTCCTTCATTTCAAGAAAGGATCCGGGGAAGTGTAAATACTTCATGGTTGGGTGGAAAAGCACCTAAGTCATGTTCCCATCTCTCGGCTTGTAGGTGGTGGACCACTTGGTTCTTACAGCTGGAGAGTGTGTTGATTTATTATTTATTGATGTACTTTTATTGTACCTATTTGGATATATTATGGCATGTTGCCAAAGGATTTATGTATATTAATTCATAAGTGCTTATTACCTGGATTTAGCACGTGAATATGTAAGATGTATTGACATTGAGATTTTATTAATAAGATTATCTTTTATTGAGATTTTTGATTAAGCGGATTAATTGCATATTTATCTTTGGAAGTTGTATTTAAGTGGATTTATTTTTTTAACTTCTTTTTTTACTTTGGTTATTGCGATGTTGTATTTAAGCAGATTATTTACTTCATTTATTTTTGAGTTGGTTAAATGCTTTTACATGATTTGTGAGGCTTTACAAAGATTATCTCCTCTAGTGCACCATATATTTTTCAAATTTTGTAAATATATTTTACCTATTTATTTTTAATTTCTAATCAACTGCATATTTGATTATAATAACCTACTTTTAATAAATTTAAAAATTATGCTAATATAACTAATCCAAATATTAAAAAATTATATATCTAAGTTCTAGACTCCAATATCTACCAAAGGGTATTTTCATATTTTCATGAAAGTACCTTTTGGTTGCAGAAATTTGGAGTTGAATTTGAAATTTTGTTCATTTTTTTGAAAATAGGGGGGTTGGCTGCCACATAGGTAGTTTCAGGTGAGATGGTATCGCTTGAAAAGGTTTCGGGAGAAACTCTACCACTCAAAACCTTCAATGCAAATAAATACTTTTTCCAAAGTTGAAATCATAATATATAGATTTAAAAATTTCAAGCGAAAAGGTTTCACTCGAAACTCTTTATGTCATGCAATGCCATATAAGTGCTACATGGTTTCAGAAGAAACCTTTTTACCTAAAACTATTTAGGGTGAAACTATTTCTAGAGAAACTATTTCTAGAGAAACTATTTAGTCGTTTGAAAGTGTGACATAGGTTTGAACTTTTACCCTACAACAATCCTCCATTTTCGCTCCAATGGAGTGCAACTGGGCAACTAGCATATTGAAAGCATTCAAATGATTAGCTATAAATCCTCCATCTTCCATTCTTAGAGAATACAACTTCTTTCTCAGAAATAACTTATTTACCAGGTATTTAGCCTGATAAAATTCTCCAAGATTTTTCCATAGGCTTGTTGTGGTAGTCTCTTCATGAAAATTTAACAAAATGGACTCAGCCAAATAGAGTCTCACAAGACCCTTAGCTTTTTGATCCATTAGATCCCAATCTTCTTGTTTCATTCCCAATGGTTTGGTACCATATTTTGCAACTCATAGGTCTCTATCTACAAGCATATCCTCCATCTTAAGTTTCCATAACTCAAAATTGCCACCATTAAACTTCTCCATCTCTATTCTTTCAAATTTATTATACATCTCCTTCTTGCAAAAAGATCACAAAATACTCTACACAAGCTCCCACTCAAACAAAGATCAATACAAAAAATCATTTTCCCAACAACTAGAATCAAAGGTGATCAATCTTTGATACCAACTAAAAGGAAGCAAGGTGTGTGTAAATGTTTCCTACACCAATCTAATGAGGAGAGTGTTGTAAAAAAATTAATCTTTTCAGTTAACAAGTCAGATATATGTGGGGAAAACCCTTTCAAGAGGAAAACCCCACACTCTAAAAGCCTGCTAAATGTATTACAAATCCAATACAAGATTGCATACACTTGTAGAGAAAGTTTATTATAGGAGTTTACTAGAATTCAATTTCTGGAGTAATTTTGGCAACATAACGGTACCAATAAAACTATCCCTCTTAAATGACTCTTCAAGCATAAAATTTATAGGAGTTTCAATACAAGAAACCACCAAAATGAAAACCCAAAACCATGAGCTACAATGCCTAGTCATGGAGAATCAAATCCATTGTAATATAGAAAGTTACTTACACCTTTCAAATCATAACTAACTCTCCAAATATGGCATTCCATTTTTGTCTTCTAACATCACACTTGTCATATTTCCAAGGTAACTCCCTCTTACAAGCTCTTTCCATTCTAGAAACTCTTACACAAATTACAAGTTATCATAGTTGTATTTAGCAACTTCCATGACACTAAGTGATACATACAAATTGCTAAAAAATACAAATAAAATAAATATGTCAAATATTAGGACTTGCAAGGTGTATGACACACCTAATCCCAATAGGGTCTTCATTCATGTGCCTTTTATAAGTCCAAAGATAGGATGTTAATAATGGAGTTGGCCATATGGGATAGCATTGACTTTGCCTTAGCACCCTTAGATTCACAAAGGTAGCCCTAGGGAGGCCTCCTAGAAGGAGCTTGGTGCCTTCAATCTCAAGTATGAAATTGACAAGTTGTTTACATAACCAATGATAACTCTCTTCCAATTGAACCATGTCCCTAATGCCTCACTTCCATTGAGGAATAAACCAGGAGAGTCTAGACACCACATTCATGTAGAACACCTATCAAAGGGGCATTGGAATTGGTAAAATAGAATCTAGACATTCCCTCACTGTAATTCAAAAAGAGGATAGAAATTTCACTAACCAATGATTACAGTCAGTGACAAAACCAATCCTATATTTTACTTTAATTCTCCTTACACTTTGTAAGGGACATAATTTTGGAGTGAGGGATCCACTAAGTGATGACCTCCCTAACAACAAATTTCATTGTTCACTTGCTTTGGTTTGACTTCGAATATGTATGAAATTATTTTAGATCAATTGTTTGATGGTTTAGAAACATTGGATTTACATATCCTGAAATATTGAAAATTCTACTCCTTCATTATTTCCAATATGTCAAATGTGTGGTAGTTTATCAAGAAAAACTCAATCCAATCCCACCTCACAATGCTTGAATTATGGTAAAAATGTTGCATTTCCATATGGTAGTAACTCTCTTCTCATTCATCCATCAAATTACAATTCCTTTCGCTTTTTAGGTGTGTTCCTAACATCTTTTGAAATTGTATTCAAATTTTTTTATTTTAATTAAACATGTATTATTTTTCATATTAATTAGTTTCCCAACAATCTTTTGAAAATTTTTAATAAATACTTTCCTAAACAAATCTATAGCATTTAAAACAATTTTTTTAATTGAAAAAATATATATACATTATTAATAAAAATAGGAATATATACAAAGTTTTGATTAGGTAATAAAAACAACTTTAATTAGTGGCATGAAAATCAGTTCACCTTAATGAGCACATGAACACTTTTTTCCATTTAACGTGACAATGGTCTCCACTCATCTATGTAAAAATACTTCATCTGTAGCTTCCTCTGTTATCCCTTAATATTATGCTTTATGAAACAACACGATTAAGTTTTTGCCACCATCACCTTAAACTTGAAATTGTTTAGTCACCTGAACTTATAATGATAACCACTACGTTAAATTTTACACCTTCCAATTGATGGATGGTACTTAGTTGTGGTGGGTATCTACACTTAACAGTCGCCATTTTGTTTCTCCAAATGTGTTTCTTTAACTATGTCAGCCATTTACTCTACCATTTTAGAATTATTATTTCCTTTGCCATTTCATTTGTGACTTTTAAATGAGAATTCCCTAGTTGATGCCATTTTTGGTGAACAATCAACATAACAATGTGTTTATGGTACTAAATAAATGTTTAGTGGATTACTTTGAGCTTTAGTAGACATTTTCAAATGACATGTTCTAGAATTGACACAATGCATTAAATCCAACTACTACATCTCCATCAAGCAAAAACCCCAATCTATATTTTATTAATATAAAAACCCACAATGGTTGGTCTATGAAAACCCCTCTTTTTCATATTTCTAAGGTTTTTTTTCTAGAGATTTTATGAATATCTATGTTATGTAATTTTTTTGAAAAACCCTTCATTTTCTTTTGCCTTCTTACGAATTTTCTCTTACTTTTTTTTGTTTATGTTACATTTCCTCATAGTTTTCATCTTTTAAAGGAGGTAGCTTTGATATTAATCTTTAAGAAAATGTTTATAAATATATGATTAATTTTGGCTTGTAATTTGAAAAAGCTATAGAACTATTGTCATAGTTTATATGCTTAGTGACCAATTCCTTGTGGATGTTTATAACAAAATGTGTGCATACTCTCTCTTACTTTTTCATCAATTATGTAGAGTATATTTCCATCTATAGGGGTCTTGGGAAATGCATTGGAGTAATGAATAGGGTTTGACTAGGTTGATTACATGTGGTGGAGAAGATTCCATGCTTGTTTTGGGGAATGCCAAATTTAGCAACAAATTCCACTCTCCAGCCCAAGAATTAGTTAGTGGCTATATATAGAGATGAAGTAGTATGGAAATGACATTTCAAATATGAAATTGAAATGCATTTCATTTCCATTCATTCTAAAGTATATTTTTTCTTGCTTTGCAATGCAAAGATTTGTAGAAGAAATATGGCAAATTATTTTCTCACTTTCATTAGCATGTTAGTGGTATGTGATATTAATCTTGAAAGGTTAGCCAACAAAAGAATCACACATTGTATCATCGTTTGTGTAGAGGGACTTAAGAAAATGCATAGAAATGTATGATTGATTTTGACTTGTAATGAAAAATCTATAGAACTATTCTCATAATATATATGCTTGGATGATAATATCAAAACTTGTGCATACGATCTATTTTGCTTTGTCATCAATTACATAAAGTAGATTGCCTTCTACAGGGATCTTGGGAAATGTTTTGAAGAATGAATGATTGGTAGTTGTGGAGAGCATTTTTCCCTTGTATCAGATTCATTATAAAATTCATGATTTTATGTTTACTATGGACTACTATAAATAATTACCACTAATAAATTGAGATGTGGTCTTGAATAACTGCTTTGTATGCTTATACAAATCAATTTGTAGGTCTTTTATGGTTATACATTTTAGGTGTAATTAGCCTATAAATTATGGGCAAAGTCTAAATGGATTCATGCCTTACCATATTCTATACTTGTTGAAATTTGGTGATTGAGATTTGAGACCAACATTGCCTTAGGTTATATAAGTATTTAAGAGGTGATATGGGCTTGGCCATAACGTTGTAGTTGTAGACATGTTTATGTTTCTATTTTGTTGATTTGTGTAATACTAGAGGTAGACTTTTAAGGGATTAAAAATACACATGTTACATTTTAACATTCAACTTCTTCATTTTTCCCTAGGGTATATACATCATGGAATTGGATTTACCTTTATATGTTGTACATTAGCTCTCTACAAACAATTTGTATGTATGACATTGTTTTATGCATTATTGCCTAAGATCTAGAACGCCTTCTAGAATTTCTACATTTAAATGTTTTACACCCATTGTTTTGCTTATTGTTTCCATTTTTATGCTTCCTTAACAATATTTTAATAAACTTTAATTTGCTAATTCTATGTATTATTTCCTAAACTTAGAGCTTTACTAAGGTTTATTACATAATTTTATAGTGAGAAGCTCTTAAATACTTGTTGTTGTCATCATATTACATCTTTTAACTTTTTATAGTGGGAAGATGTATGATTTACTATCTTTCTAGGCTTTATGGGTTTATTAGATGTTATCCAAAAGCACATACAAGTATATACATCCAAGAACAATATTGTGAATCTAATGCATTTATTCTAATTTATTTTATGTAATTAAAATATCTCTTATACTAGGGGAGATCTTGTGGTGAAATGGTGGGGCTTCTTGCCTGTAGTACCAACAACCCAGGTTCAAACCTCGCGGGGTTGCCCTTTACCGTGTCAACAATTGAGGGACCTTACCTCCAATTTTTTAGTCGAGTGGGTGTGGTCTAGTGGTTAAGACTGCTTGGTTCTTATTGTGGAGACCAAGGTTCAAATCCCCCCAAAGACATCTTGGCTTCTAAATGTTGTGGCTCAATGTAGGTGACACATGGCACTCCGAGGTCCTAAAGTGGAGTGTGCTCGAATTCTAGTGTTCTCTGGTCTCCGCAGCTCGACAGGTCATGGTAGCGATGGTGTACAATGACGAATCTACCGGTGGCGATCCGCGCCACAAGCGGCATGATGGCAAACTTAGCAGGGCCGCACCACTGGCGATCCGCGCTGCAGTGGTGGTGGCAGTTCTACGGGGAGGAGGTCCCCCTTGTGACCTCCGCTGGAGTGGGCTAGCCTAAAAATCCCTCACTTACCAACCAAAAAAAAAAAAAAATCTCTTATTCCTTTATTTGATTTGTACTCTCTAATATATTACTTAACATATAATTTACTATCGACGTAACCGTTACACCTTCTTTAATGCAAGTACTAGTTAAATTATGTAAAAAAACTACACATCATAAAAACCTACACAAAATAATGCAAAACATTTTTTTAAAAGGAAAGAAAAGATAGACTTTTAGTCATCAATAATTATTATAAAAACTTGAAATAAAATTTAAAAAAGGGGCATTGCATTCTACATATCAAAATTTGTCAGTGAGGAGACACTCTACTTAAATATCATCCACTTCAATGGTCAAACACTCAATAGCAATTTTACACCTCATTCACAATAAAAAGTGGTAAATATTTATCCTATTTTTATTAGTCCAAATTAACCTTTGACTATTGAAGTGGATGATATGAGGAGAGGGCTCACATTTATAAAACACAAGCATTATTTAAGTGAAAAGGGGCCTACTTAATTTAAAACATATAGGTATAACGCAACAAAACAGCCATCTATTTTGAACGTGTTAGCAGCGTTGATCATTGAAATTGCCCAAAGAAGTGCTGTACATTCCAATCTACAGCTTACATTGATTGTCCGTTTATTCTTTTATCGAGCAGTGGGAGGACTGCTACCTGCACTATTCCCTGAATACCTGGCGTCGGAGAGTTGTGTGATGTCTCTAATATGGACCGCTGCAATTGAAAATTTTTTAAACAAACAAATATGATAGCAGACAAACAAATAACCATAAAAACAGAAAATAACAAACCAAAGATAGCATGATTTACATGCATCATCATGCAACACAAAAGTTGCCAAATTCCTAAAAGTATCTAAATGAAACTAATTAAGAAAATAGAAATACTAAAATGGAAACTGCACATGTGGCTGTGCCACATCAGTTATCCAACAGCAATATGAAGAAGCGGAATTGGAGCTTGTCCTTCCAATATCTGTAACACCTGTTTCATGTCAGGCCTGCACTCTGGTTGAGGATGGGAACACACAACTCCCAACTTAAGCACCCTCTCCATCTCTTCACCACTATATTCTCCCCCAAGCTTTGTATCCACCGCATCCATTAACCTCTCCTCCACATATAGCTGCCTCACCCACTCCACCAACTCTTGGCTCTCGGTTTCAGCAGATTCATCTAAAGGCCGTCTTCCAGAAGCAACCTCCAGCAACACTATACCGAAGCTGAATACGTCTGTGCTCACGGTGGCTTTTCTTGTGCGCACGATTTCCGGTGCCATGTAACCCAACGTTCCTGCCACACCACTCGTTTGGGGTTTCCGAGTGTGATCATGCAAACGGGCAAGCCCAAAATCTCCCAACTTCCCATTAAATTGTGAGTCAAGCAAGATATTTGAAGACTTTAAGTCTCTGTGCACAACTATCCATTCCCATTCTTGATGGGCATACAACAAGCCAGCAGCCACTCCCTTGAGAATGCTATACCTCTGCGACCATCCAAGAACTGTCTCTGGATTGCCGAATATGAATCGATCCAGACTCCCGTTTGGCATGTAATCATAAACAACAAAGAGCTGATTCTTGTTCCGACACCATCCTTGAAGCCGAACCAGATTTCTGTGTTGCAGACGCCCCAGGCTCGAAATCTCGGCAACAAAATCCTTCATTCCTTGGTGGAGATCGCTGGTCAAACATTTTATGGCAACTTCAAGTCCTGTGCTGGGCAGAAATCCCCTGTAAACCTTCCCAAAACCTCCTCTACCTACCAACTTTTCGTCACTGAAGCCATGTGTGGCGGTTCTCAATTCTTGATAGGGAATTCTGTGGGGCCAGAACTCCACCTCCCATCCTTCTGCAACCTCTCTCTGCTTGCCCGTTTTCAACCAGTACCATGCAACCAGAGTAGCCAAAACGACTAAAATAAGTGTACCTACGGGAACACCAACTATAATTCCTACGGATGGCTTCCTTGAATCCTTGCGTATGAAGGAAGGAAGATGGGATAGATCTAGAGTTGGTGCCATGCCGTCCGTGTTGAAGCTCCAAACCAGAATGTAATGATCTTCAACAGCATCACGACCTGTAGCTGCAGAAAATCCCACATACATTTCATCTTTGAAGATGTCAGCGAGGACAATATTTTGCATCGAAATCAGCGGCTTCAGAGGCCTTGACATCCCGGCTAAGGCAATGGTAACACTGAGATTGTGTTGAGAGCCATCGTAATCAATCCATGCCTGAATGTTCTGCCCACTTGCCATTTTCAATTCCTCAAATTGTTCACCAGTCTGATAACCTGCAGTCTTAGACACTGAGGAATTGATGGTGTTGAGATCGACTCCGATGTGATTTCCGTCGATGTCATTATTCCAGTGGTTGAGGTGTGTATCAAATTCGACTGCAAATAAATGGTTGTCTTCCCTTCCATCACTGGACTTGTTTAACAAACCAAGATAGCCAATTTCCGATGCGCTAACAGCCGACTTGTAAGGGGATATCAGGAAAGTTAGTCCATGTCCGGGATTATTAGTAGCGGGCACTATGGAGAAGACGAATGTGGTACTAAATGATGAAATAGAATTATCAGTCTTCAAATGCAGAGCATCCTTAAACAGAGCACGCCCCACCGCATTCATCGACCGATCGGTTAGCCTCAGCGCATTCGACTTGATTGAAGCGCCCTGCAGTAAAATTAAACCGCTTTCGTTGAATTCGTTGAAGAGAAAAGAAGTCATGATCTGAGCATTATATCCAACACAGAAGAAGGTAAGGAAGGTAAATACTAAAAGCGCCGGGGCAGTCGGTATTGCAAGAACCTTTTGCATGGGCAACAGCAAATTTCTCATTCGCAAACGAGGACAGAACTTACAGAGATGTGTTCTAAACTCCAAACCATACAAGTGAACCTCACGAACTCCAGATTAGAGAGAAATCTATATTCATCTTCTTTTGTTTTTCCGTGTGGATGCTCATTCAAGTCATCTAGAAGGTGCAGCTGGACCCGAGACTTAACTCCCGCAGGCCACCCATTAACAATCACCGGTTCTTTTCAGTGCACGTGAACTAAGTGACAAATATTTTAGTCGACCAAACATCTGGTTACAGCACATACAAATCCAAAGTCGGTAATCATAAAGTCGCCGCACGTAGAGCGGACGTTACGACCAACACCAGCCCACTTGTATAATGTGAATGGGAAAAAAATGGTTTGTCAGACAAATCCAAAGTACCTAAGAAACGTAAATCTGAGTGTAGACGAAGACAAAACGTGTTTCCCTTTGTACTGATGACGACTTACGATAGTATGGCGTGGACGGCAGATTCTTCTTGAATGATTTTAATAACGTCCAGGAGATCAGGTAGTCAAAGGGACCAGAAAACAACGCCTCAAGATATTTTCAAACTCTTTTCGAGGTCAGATCTTCTGCTATGAATCTTGAACAATAAACCAGCTGTATTGTGAATCCTTGCTTCCACGAATAACTCACTAAGGTTGTCCACAATCCAGCGGTTCACATAATGACTTCGAATATCCACATACGCAGCACACTCAATGATGAAATGCCTTTCAGTTTCAACCACCCCATATAGGGGAGAGGGTCCAATAGCGGTGCGGGGTAGCAATAGTTGTGATAGGAGTGGTTTTCATGCAATACTTGATTTAGTCTTGCCCTTCATGGAAAAATGGTTTCCTTGTGATTTATATGGATTCTTATCACATTACCATATCATGTGAAGTTTTTATTAAATGGTTCCATTGTGTGGGTTCATATCTCATTGCATCATCCATGTTTATAATACCTTTCAATTAAATTATTAAATAAATTATTTATAAACTATTTGTATAATGTGTATAAAGAAAATTTGGTTTTTTTACATTGATTTTAGGATTGTAACATGGTGAAATTAGCATACCCATGCAATTTCGAAACCATTTAGTTTTGTGCCCAATTTGATGGAATGTGTTATTTATGCAATGGCATATTGATAGGTGGCATACTCTTGTGTTTGGTTTAGCTCATGGCCCGATCCCTATCTACCTTTATGTACCTCTGTTGTATACATTTTCCATTTGTTCATCATCATTGTACCTTAATTCACACTTACTTCCATACATTTGTTCCCTACTTGGAAATTATCATTTTGGCCCCAAGATTCAATTCAGAGTGACTCGGCCATGACCTAGCTCAATCCAATATCATGTGGGAATGAACTCAAAATTCAAATTCTAGTTTCCCATCCTCTTCTACCATTTGTTATGAGCTAACTTAACACACGTTTTTGTGACATGTTGTTATGCTATGGTACTTAAGGGCATTCGATGTGCACATAGTTTAATCTAGGAATTTAAGGAATCATAAAGGACATCAAGGAGAATAATTAGAGCACACTTCAATTTCTAAGGGAGTCAAAGAATCAAATCTATAATCATCATCACCTAGGCCATGTTCATGTCTATGTACATGTTGTGCTTCAATATTTTCTCATTATTGTTTTAATCCAACTTGTCAAAGATGTTTGACCTAGTAGAATCCATTCACCTGTTGAGTCAACAAACTCCTAAACGGTTTCCTATACACCACCTTGACAAACTCAAATATCAGAAAGGCAAGGGTGAAAAACCTTTTATGTGCACATTTTGATAGATCAATCTTATGCATTACATATCGATTTCATGCATCAGATTAAGTTCACTTCACTCAAGTTCAATCCCATGACATTTTGGATTGAACCATAGAGATTTTTGAGATGTTATAGATTTTGAGATAACCATTAGATTGAGGACATTTTTTTTCGAATAGTGGAAAATTAGTTTTAGATGACTTTAGCATCATTCTTAATCATTTGGTTTTAAAGCTAAGTACCCTAACCCTCACATTTAATTTTCATATATTTATTACAATTATTTGTCTTAGGTCTATTTACTCTAGGGTAATTGTATTCCCATTGACAATATTTATTTGTTAACCTAGATTATTTATGTAAAGCATTTTATTTCATTTGAAGGATATGAAATGAATATATAACACATCATATTATGATAATTATATTTTCAAATAATATCAAAATGTCTAACTAGTCCAATGCTATGGATCTAATATGTATTATTGTAAAGAAATAAAATACTTTACATAAATTATCTAGGTTAAATAAATAAATAAAAAGCAATTGATCAACCAAACTATATGTTGTGTAGTCTCACAAAACTCCCCATTTTGCTCCCAACAAAAGGAGGACACCAACTTTCTTTTTGCTTTTGCTTGTGTTTTCTCCTTTTTGCCTGCTTTGGTGATAATGGTAAAATGTGAAGTTATCATGAAATAGCAGTTTCTAATCCTAAGTGATCCCAAGTATGGTCATAAATAGATAGAACATTAAATTTCAGCATGGGTTACTTTTGGAATTTCTTGAAAATTCATTAAAATGAGCAAGTTATCCCTTAGCGAGTGTTTTGAGCCCAACCGAAACTTTGTTCAACTTCATCCAAACTTGTCCACAATTTTGCACATTCGGTAGAAAACTCCACAAAACTCCTTTTAGAAATTTTCTTGTTAGAAGGGAATGCTAAGGGTCATAATAACTTAGAAAAGTTACCCCCCAGACCTGAAGACAATCTAAAATACAATTTAACCCAACAAGTACTCAATATCCAACCGAACCTGACATCCTTAAACTTAATGCTCTAGTTCAGTTAGAAATCCCCGTGAATGTCCTGTTGGATGGAAAAGTCCCACAATCGGACAATTATTAATAGTTTAGTGGGTTATTCACTCTCATATGAACTCGATCTTACACAGAACCTAAAATTCCAGTTCACTTGGAAATCCCTGCAACTGTGGAAATTTATGCCCCAAGTGAAGTTCACCTTTTTACATTCAAAGGTCCAATTTGTTGAATTGTTATCATTATGTCAACTGATGATGTCTCTATTTCTATGTATCCTTGTGAAAGTGTTTGATGAGATAAGAAGGTTAGTTGGATTGGAGGCCATTTCAGGTTGTGTGTTCAATTTGAAGATTTCATCTTGTTCAAAACCCAAATGGGTATCCCAGTTTCATTTTTGTGAAATTTGAGTGAAATTTGGCTAAGTTATAGCCAGTTGGAGATTTTAGCAGTTCTAGAACCAGCAAGTTTGCCAGTTTTTTTTTCTTGATTTGCCGACATCATAGACAGGGGAAGTGCATTCGCTGAAGACTTGGTAGAGAGTAAATGTTTTAAGTTCAAGAGTTCTGTATTTACTTAATGCTCTAGTTCAGTTAGAAATCCCCGTGAATGTCCTGTTGGATGGAAAAGTCCCACAATCGGACAATTATTAATAGTTTAGTGGGTTATTCACTCTCATATGAACTCGATCTTACACAGAACCTAAAATTCCAGTTCACTTGGAAATCCCTGCAACTGTGGAAATTTATGCCCCAAGTGAAGTTCACCTTTTTACATTCAAAGGTCCAATTTGTTGAATTGTTATCATTATGTCAACTGATGATGTCTCTATTTCTATGTATCCTTGTGAAAGTGTTTGATGAGATAAGAAGGTTAGTTGGATTGGAGGCCATTTCAGGTTGTGTGTTCAATTTGAAGATTTCATCTTGTTCAAAACCCAAATGGGTATCCCAGTTTCATTTTTGTGAAATTTGAGTGAAATTTGGCTAAGTTATAGCCAGTTGGAGATTTTAGCAGTTCTAGAACCAGCAAGTTTGCCAGTTTTTTTTTCTTGATTTGCCGACATCATAGACAGGGGAAGTGCATTCGCTGAAGACTTGGTAGAGAGTAAATGTTTTAAGTTCAAGAGTTCTGTATTTCACTGACTCGCCGAATGAGGCATGGAAACAGAGTGTTAGAAGCGTTGTCAGGAAAGTCTCAATTTTTTGAACTTGTCTGCAAGTTCTTTTTTCTTCCGATTTGTCGACTAGCCGGTAGCAGTGAAGGCAAGCATGTAATGTATGTTGAAAAAGCTAATTCATCAGTTTGAAATTTCTCCAAATTGCTGACAGAAGCAAAGGCATACGAGACAAAGGCCGAGTTTCAAAAAGTATATTTTTGCCGATTGAAGAAACAAAGGCAGAGGTTCGAGAAAAGAAACATTTACCGATAGCATTTGTGACTAAGGTTCGAGAAAGGCAACATTTTCTGATAGCATTTATGACAGGTTTGGAAAAAGCAATATTTGTCGATAAGCATTATTGATAGCATTTTTGATAGAGGTTAGAAAACATGAACAATCGCCGATAAGCATTTGTGATTGAATGGACAGAAGTTTGAAAAACTGAAAGTTTGTCAATAGTGTTTGTAAGGTTCTGAAAAGTTTGTTTTCACCGATAGAGGCAAAAAAAGCGAAGGCTTACAAGATGAATGGTTTGTAACATAAGCTTTTTACCGATAGCGCTAATGGAGATTTAGAAATGCGAGATTTCACCGACAAAGGGTGATAAAGGCTAGTTTTGAAAAAATAACTTTTGCCAATGAAAGTGAAAAAGGCCTAACTTTGTAATATTGCATTTTCACCGATAAAGGTATATGTTTATGTCCAATGCCATAATTGTTAAAGTTAAATTCACCATATAAGTGACAGTTTGAATGGACGAAAAGGCCACATAAGTGACAATTTGCTTGGGATGATCTTACAGACTCTGAGGTGGACACTTACTTCTAAGGATTCCGTGGGGATGATGGGACATTTCATCATTAAACATTTCTAAGCCCGATTTGGATTAGTTGTGTGACAGTTAAACACTTGTAACTGTTGGCGTTCGATTTTTGAGCAATTGATGGTAGTTCAACTTTTGGAAGTATGTGTTTTTATACACAATGAATTTGTTGTAAATAGGTTACTGAACTGAATTGGACATCTTTCTTTCATAGGCATAGAGTGCAAAGTTTGCATGAACATACAAATGTGCATAGGCAGATTGTATTGAGAAGAGGAGAGGCTCTGTTAAAGTAAACAGAGAATGCAGAGAGTGTAGAGAGAGGAGAAGACTGTGTTAATGAAAACACAAAGTGCAGGACCATGGATGAGATTGTATATGAATTGAAGTGTGCATTTCAGGTTAGTGAAGAACCAGTGTCTGCACATCATAATTTGTAAGGATTCAAGGGTTGGTGCCTCATTGGGGTTGGTTCTCAATTAGGTGTACAGTGTACCTGAAGGTTGGAGCCTCAAAACAATGTCTTGGGTGTCAATGTACATGTAAGTTAGTGCTTACAAAACATCTATAAAATCTTTTATTGTGAGGTTGGATTTGAGCAGTAGACTCAAGCAACATTCTCACTGTGGTTTTTTCCTCTTAGGGTTTTCCACATATATCTGGTGTTTCCTTGTGTGTATATGGTTTATGTGTGCCTTTAATTTTTGACTACTGGTTTCATTTTAATAATTTTAACATACACTGATTCACCCCCCTCTCAGTGTATTAGTGTTCTTTCAACAATTGGTGTTAGATCATAGGGTTCCTTGAAGAAAGTTTAACCACTTAAGGAAGATTTGGTCTCAAGAACACTATGGCAGGACATGAGGGTTCTTCTTCAAATAAAGCACCATTATTTGATGGATCCAATTATGCTTTCTGAAGCATTAGAATGGAGACTTACCTAACCTCTATTGGATTTGATGTATGGCAATCTGTTTTAGATGCCTATGTTAGAGTTGGCTATGATTGGAGCCACCTAGGATCTAGGACTTCATGAAAGAATAAGAGAGATCAAATGAGAGAATAATGCCATTCTATCAATGAATGCAAAAGATTGCTAGATTACAAGAGATTGTGGATTACAAGTGATTACAAAACATGAAGAAAGCCTTGCTTATAAAGGCAAGGTGAGAGCTAGAAAGGTGGAGTGGAAAGTGGAGATATTCCTACAACATGTGACAATTAGAGGATGATTACTAATTGACATGTGGAGGATAAGACAACTCACTCCAACTATCAACAACTCAACACACAACTAGACTCAACTAGAAACACCTAGAAGACTCACTAAGTCAACTTAACATGTGTGAATTATGTTTGATGTGTGAATATTATTTAACTAGTAAATAGTTAAATAATGTAAATTATCCACACAAGGGTAAACCGGTTAGGTGATAACCCTGTTCACACCAACACCCCCCTTGAATGCAACTTAGGGAGTAGCTGACCAAAGCAAGATGCAATGATGGATGGGTCCCGGCTACTAGGCCATGTTAGGTACCCATGTACAACAAATCTCAAGTGGAGAAAATAAGAAAACCACATGGGAAAAAACTCCTCTCCAAAAGTGAGAATGCATGAAACAATGAAAGTGAAAGAAGTGATAGTAGGAGGAATCAACATGACCCCCCAAAAACAACTTCTATCATAGATATGCAATCAAATACCCCCCCATAGGAGAGAAAGTGTGAGACTATAGGTCCCCCCCACAATGAAGTAGATCCTGTGCTGATGGTGAATCCCTGAAGATGAATGCTGGAAAGTGTCATGTACCTGTAAACAACATTCATTACTCATTGTTGGTGTAAGTAGAGGAAGTTTTTTTTGATCCATGATGCAAGAGTACAAAAAAGAACACAAGAACACCCCCTGTTACTCAATCAAAGAGATCACCCCCAAAAAAAAGAATGATTGTGGCACTTTATACTTAGTGCGATTTACAATTGTCCTCAATGGACCAAAAATGGGAAAACATGAAAATCTCTTAAAATTGAGATCCAAGGGTGATTACAATTACTCACACTAATTTACCACAGCAAACAAGTTTCACTTCCTCAAGTGTCAAAATGCCCAAGTTATCACTCAAAAGACAAAAAACTAACAAATGAAATAAAATGAACATGGAGCAGAATCTAAGAAAAGTGCATGGATAGATTTGAAGAGCTACTAAAGACCTTTCCGATGCCGCAAGAATCGTGAAAATCAGAGATCGTGGCAAAAAGTTGTGAGCTCGAAAGCGAAAAATAAAGATCTATCTTCAAACTATTGTATCGGTTACCTGCAGCAAAATATTAGAAAACTAATGATGCTACTGTGAAGTTCTCTCTATAAGCTTTTCGATGATATCTTGTTTGCTCGATTTTGTCTCCGTGGGCTAAAGTTATGCAAAAAAGAAAAAAAAGCCCCCTTTTAGGCTTTGAGGGGCAAAAATGGCTCCCCGTCGCTAATGTCAACGGAATATTCCTTTCTGCCAGAAGAAATGCCCCCCTCCTGGAAAAGCAAGAAAATGTCGAGAAACAACCCTATGACTGGAAAACCGCCGTCTGAGGTCCAAAAACACCTGTGCTGACAAAACCACCCTTTTGTTTCAGTTATAAACCACCGATTTGATGAAATCTGCCTTTGAATTGGCGAAACCGCTGGTTTGGGGATTAAACCGCTCGATGGAATGTTTGTTGACTGTCGTTTTTAATGGCCGGTCAAAAAATGTTGATCGACTATTATATAACTGTCCAAGGATGTTGCAGGCTGCCCAAGAAATGTTTAGTGTGGTCATCAGTTAATGGTTTATATAACCGTCTACTGGATTCAAGACTACCAACAGACAAGGAAAGACTCTGCGTGATGGCCACCAAACACAATCTGTTTAGATTCCAACATGGATGAAGTTGGTGGCAGATGGGAGAGCCCTGATACCGCGGTTTAAAAATCTGACGAGTATAGAAAATCTCCCGACGTGTGTTGTAAGTGGCCGCCAAGGAATATATGCCCGCAGCTGATGTATGATTGCTGACTACCAAATGAAATGGCATACGCTAAGATGAACAATTGACAAGTATGAAAATTTCTAGCGTTAAAAAAATGTGATTGCTGATTTCGCCGAGTTGTTGACTGTGGCCAGTCTGTTGGAGGTTTAGAAGCTAGTTTAGGGGTCGACAGAGTTTTGATAGACTGCCACTTATAAATGCTGACCACTGAGAAAATGCCAATGCCACTAGTTGATTTGAAGGCCGGTTGAAATGTTTGATGCCAACCAAAATTTTTTGACTGCCAAAAATGCAAAATCCGACGGCGGATGAGTAATGGACACTGCCGATCATGGAGAAAACCACAGGGGATGGTGAAAATTCTGTCGGTAGAAGAATAACTGCTAGAAAATGTTTGCAAAGCGATGAGTGTAGACTGCCGAAAGATTAGAAGCCATTGTCAGATTAAAGACTACTGTCGAGGGTTGTTGGTGGAGTTTTAACAGCCGTCGGAGTAAGATTTGAATTGACTGCTGAGGATCTGATTCGCCTGCTGCCAAAAGGAAAAAGAGGGCTGCCGGATATGGCGGTACAAAATCTGCCAATGTTTTGATTTGCTGGAGTTGACGCTAGTGGTACAGGGTACTACTGTACCCTGCATAAGTCAAATCTGCAAAAACAAAACTACAAATAACCTTTTAAACAAATAGACGATGCTTTTACCCGACGTAAAAAATGAAGACTCTGTACCCTGCGTAAGTCAAATCCACAGAAACAAAACTGCAAATAACCTTTTAAACAAATAGACGATGCTTTTACCCGACTGTTGATGCAAGCCCTACACAAAGAATCTATGAATATGCCAAGGAATATTCCCTGCAACATATCCGTATGGTCGAGGGGTAAATTTTTTTTGCCTTTTGTTGCAACTTCTCCAATTTTGACAATTTTATAGTCGATTTATAGGCTTTCCAGCATTCTGAGCACGATGGCAAGGTCAATTTTTGCACAAACTACTCCAAAATTGTAGATGTCTCCCAAATTAGGTATCCATCCTCGAGATTGAAAATGTTGTAGATTTGGCCTCCGATGTTCGATTTAGACAAAACAAAAGCTGATCTCGACTATCTCAGACCTCTTGAACACAATGGTATGCTTAGATTTGTAGCAGCATGCTCCGATTTGAACCTGCAATACAAGGCCACAAAGAGGGAACCCTCACAAAATTGGTATTCTATCAAGTCTTTTGGATTCTCCAGGTCATTATTCGATGCAAGAGAAGAGCATACTCAACTATCAAGATCCACCATGAATTGCACTCAAGATCTCTCAAAAAATGACTAACACAAAGTGATTCTTCCTAGAGCTCTAATACCATGTTAGAGTTGGCTATGATTGGAGCCACCTAGGATCTAGGACTTCATGAAAACACAAGAGAGATCAAATGAGAGAATAATGTTATTCTATCAATGAATGCAAAAGATTGCTAGATTACAAGAGATTGTGGATTACAAGTGAATACAATACAAGAAGAAAGCCTTGCTTATAAAGGCAAGGTGAAAGCTACAAAGGTGGAGTGGAAAGTAAAGATATTCCTACAACATGTGATAATTAGAGGATGATAACTAATTGACATGTGGAGGATAAGACAACTCACTCCAACTATCAACAACTCAACACACAAATAGACTCAACTAGAAACACCTAGAAGACTCACTAAGTCAACTTAACATGTGTGAATTATGTGTGATGTGTGAATATTATTTAACTAGTAAATAGTTAAATAATGTAAATTATCCACACAAGGGTAAACCGGTTAGGTGATAACCCTGTTCACACCAACAGGCTACAGACCACCAACATTTACTCCCACTGCAGCCGATAAGAAAGATTGTGAAAACAATGCCAAAGCAAAGAATACTATACTATGTGGTCTAACCAATATAGAATTTGTAAAAGTTATGCATTGTAAATCTTCCAAAGACATATGGGATAAGCTGCACAACATCTATGAGGGTGATGATAAAGTCAAGCAAGTGAAACTACAAACCTGTAGAAGCAAATTTGAGGCTCAAAAGATGAAAGATGATGAGAATATTGTAGAATACATGCTCAAGGTAGACGAGGTAGTGAATGCAATCATAGGACTTGGAGAAGAAGTAAAAGATAAGGTGGTGGTCTCTCACATAGAGGTATGACTCTAAAGTCTTTGCAATTGAGGAAGCAAAATATCTAGATAAGCTTACTATGGATGAATTATTTGGGTCACTCACAACATATGGGATGAGAAGTGAGAATACTAGTTCAACAAAGAAAGAAGAAGCATTCAAGACTTCCAAAGTCAAGCAGATTGAAGAAGATTTAGAATTGAGTATTAGTTCAGGTGAAGAAGAAGCAAATTTTGTTACAAAATTGAAGAAGGGCTCTGGAAAATATAAAGGTAAGCTACCTTTCAAATGTTTTAATTATGGAAAACTTGGTCACTTTGCCTCTAAATGTCCCTTAGGTGAAAATCAAAAGGGAGATAGTTCTAGGAGTCAAGAAGTTTCAAAATATAAAAGGAGAAACTTTAATAAGAAGAAAAAGAGTCTATATGTAGACAGATAAATTAGTTCTTCAGACGATTGTTCTTCTGTAAGTGAAGATTATGAAACTGCCTTCATGGCTGTTGAAATTATTTAAGAAGATGAAAATACTCCTACAAAAGATTCTGGGAAGACTCTAATGAGGAAGAAGAGGGTGAAGTTCATTTGGAAGGTGAATTGATTTTTGCTCTAGATGATCTAAGGTATGAAAGAAAACAAAATGAAAAATACAAGTTAAGGATTGAAAAATCTGATAAACTTGTTGTAGATCTAAAATTGCGGTTAGCAGAATCTAAAAGAATAGAAGAAGTAATTAGTTCGGATTTGAAGAACAAACTAGAAGAGTGTCAAAATTAGAGACTAAAGTTGTCTCAATGAGGAAGGAATTAGAAAAGGTGAATGAACAGTTAGATAGAAGTCTCAAGTTTGAAAAGAGCTCAAAAATTCTTGATCAAATAATTTGGTTGTCAAAGATCCTTCTCCAACATGGTTGGGTTAGGATATGTTGAAAACAAGAGTTTCAAATATGTTGTCTCTTAGAAGAACGTAGAAGATAAGACTGTCAAGGAAGTTGCTCCCTGCAAAAAGACAATTGGAGAATAGGGTGAATCAAGCTATGCTACACCTAAGAAACGTGTTGATTCTAGGAAGCCTGAAGGATTCAAGAAGAATAAGAAGACTAAAGATTTCAGAAAGGAAGATGATGGTTTCATCAAAGTCCACAATCCAAAGAGGAGATTCAAAGATCAACTTGCAAGACAAGCTAGGTTCAATTATGCATTTTATGGTTACTGTTTTTCATGTAATTAGTTTGGACATAAAGCAATAAACTACAAAATTAGACCTAGGAGTGTTTTGTAGAAGTGTGTTTATACAACCTTCTAGACATGAGAAAAGGAGATTTACTCCTCCAAGACAAGACATACCTACAGATAATCCTACAAGAAAACAAAAAAGATTTGCACAATCCTCTACAAGTCAAAATAAAGAATCTGCACCCCCTTCTCAGGAGAAAGAACTAGCAAAGCATTCTGAGGAAAAGGAGAAAAGTTCAAAAAGGCGTTGGGTAGAAAAGAAGGATGAAAAGTCTATGTTAGTCCAAACAACTTTTCATGCCAAAGGACAAGGCAATCCTTGGGTGATAAATAGTGGATGCTCTAGTCATATGACTAGAGATAAGAGCAATTTAACTATTTTGGAGAAATGGAATGGTGGTTCTATCAAGTTCAGTGATAACACCACTTCTAAGATAGCTGGAAAAGGCACATTATGTATAGATGGTAAAACTAATTCTCAAGATGTGTGACAAATGTGTGACAAGGGGTATAACTTGTTATTTCATGCTAGTAGATGTGAGATAAGAAAATCTAGCTCTCGTAGACTTGTTGCTGAGGCAAATAGAACAAATAGCAACCTGTACCATCTGAAAGAGGTGATGAGTGGAATATGTTTGTTAGGGAAAACTAATGAAAGTTGGTTATGGCACAAAAGGATGGGCCACATTAACTTTGACCATTTAGTGAAGGTCATCAAGAGGAATGCAGTCAAACATATGCCTAGTATTGGCAAGCCAGAAAATACCTTTTGTAAAGAATGTCAAGAAGGGAAGCAAATAAGGGCCAGCTTCAAGACAAAAGATTATTCAACCTCAAAACCTCTTGAATTGATACATACATATTTGTGCAGACCAACCAGAACCAAAAGTATCAATGGCGAAAGGTATTTCATGTTATTGATAGATGATTATTCAAAAATGACATGTGTGACATTTCTTAAAGAAAAATCTCAAGCTCTTGAAAGGTTTAAAATCTTTAGGGATATGGTTGAGAATGAGATTGGGTCAAGGATAAAATGCTTAAGGTCTGACAGAGGTGAAGAATTTACTTCTCACGAATTTGATTAGTACTGTGAAAAGAATGGGATTAAAAGACATTTTTCTATAGTTAGGACACCTCAACAAAATGGAGTTATTGAGAGAAAGAATAGAATTGTTTAGGAAATTGATAGAACAATGTTGAATGAAGCTAAATTGCCTAATAGATATTGGAAGGAATCAATTCATTGTTTACATTCTTAACAGGGGTCAGTTAAGAGTTAATCATGATAAGACTCCACATGAATTATGGAAAGGCAGACCTGCATCTATGAAGCATTTTAGAATTTTTGGAAGCAAATGTTTAATAAAAAGGGATGAAGATACCTTGAGTAAATTTGAGACAAGGTTTGATGAGGGAATATTTCTTGGTTATTTAACTCCGAGCAAAGCTTATAAATGCTACAATAAAAGGTTGCAGAAGATAGTTGAAAGTGTGAATGTTAGAGTGGATGATGACTTCTCTCAATTATCATATAAGAATGATTTGTATTAAAAGGTTCTTGTTTATGAAGAAGAAGAAGAAGTTGCATAAGAAAAGTCACAAGAGGAGAGTGATGCTCATGAAGAAGAACAACCAAAATCTACTCCAAAGGCTCTACCCAAGTATGTCAAATGAGATCATTCTAAAAATCAGATTCCTGGAAATAAAGTTGATGGTGTCATGACAAGGAGAAAGCTAAAGCAAGCACAACATGAATAGGTAAACTATTCTTTAAATTGTCTAAAATAGAACCCAAATCTTATGAAGTAGCTAGTAAGGATGAAAGCTGGAGTGAGGCCATGAAAGAAGAACTTAGTCAAATAGAGAAAAATTAGATTTGGGAACTTGTTCCAAGACCCGTTGATAAGAATGTCATTGGCACAAAATGGGTGTTTAGAAATAAACTAAATGAAGATGGGAAGATAGAAACAAAGCTAGATTAGTTTGCAAAGGCTATGCTTAGGTTGAGGGCATAGATTTTGATGAGACATTTGTACCTATGGCTAAGCTTGAAGCCATTAGAATGTTTCTTGCATATTCAATTTATAAACACTTCAAGGTGTACTAGATGGAGGTGAAATCTGCATTTCTCAATGGCTATTTGGATGAGGAAGTTTATATAGAGTAACCTGAAGGATTCCAAGTGACTGAAAACAAAGACTATGTGTGCAGATTGAAGAAGGCACTATATGGTCTAAAACAAGCTCCTCGGGCTTGGTACTCCAGGCTAGACAAATATCTTCAACAACAAGGTTATAAGAAAGGTATAGTTGCTAGCAATATGTATTTTAAAACTGAAGGCAATCATATGCTGATTGTTATTGTTTATGTTGATGATATAATATTTGGTGGAGATAGTGACAAAATGTGTAGAGAGTTTGTTGACGCTATGCAGAAAAAATTTGAGATGTCAATGCTAGGAAAATTAGCATTTTTCCTTGGTTTATAGGTCAATCAATTAGACAGAGGGATTTTCATTTCTCAGACGAAGTATGTGAAGGAAATCCTGAAGAAATTCAAGATGGATGATTGCAAGCCAGTCGGTACACCTATGGTCACTAGGTGTAAGCGTAGAAAAGATGACGAATCTGCTTTAGCAAATCAAACTTTGTATAGATCCATGATTGTAAGTCTATTGTATCTCACAACAACAAGGCCTGATATCATGCAAGTTGTTTGCATAGTAGCTAGATTTCAAGATGCTCCTAAGGAAACACATGTCAAGGCTGTGAAGAGGATATTCAGATACGTGAAGAGTACATTAGATTATGGTCTATGGTATCTTGTTGGTGATGATTTCTTTGACTACATACACAGATGCAGATTGGGCTAGTTGTGTGGATGACAGAAAGAACACTAGTGGTGCATTCTTTCTAGGAGATAGATTGGTAGCTTGGTTAAGTAAGAAACAAGAGTCAGTCTCTTTGTCAACAACTGAAGTTGTATATAGTTGTCGTATCTTGTTGTACTTAGGTGTTATGGATGAAACAAACTCTGAAAGATGTTAAGGTCTAGCTTGATGAGCCAATTAACATTCTTTGTGATAATACAAGTGCTATAAACATCTCAAAGAATCCAGTTATGCATTCATAAACCAAGCATATATCCATTAAATACCATTTTCTTAAGAAGAAGGTTGCTAAACAGGAAGTCAAGTTGGAATATGTTGCTACACAAGAACAACTGGCAAATATATTTACAAAACCCCTTCCAAAGGAGACATTTGAACATCTCAGGCAGAAGTTAGGAGTTGTTTGTTCTCCTATCTCTAATTGAATACATAATGTATTCATCCAGGGGGAGTATATAAGAATATTTATTTATCCCTAGTATCGCAGTTTCCCTATAGGATGATTGTCCTCAAGGGGAGTACGTTAGCACTGTCATCATAGATAAGGCTTTTTCTGAGTCCCTTTGTAATTGATGTCAAATGGAGAGAATTCAGTAATCGGTGATTCACAAAAAAGTGCTAATGTAGCAAGGGGGAGAATGGTTAGGTGTTGTCATGGCCAATTCAGATTCAGGTGTTGCCATCAATGACAAAGGGGGAGATTGTTGAATTGTTGTCATTGATGTCTCTATTTCTGTGTATCTCTATGAAAGTGTTTGATGAGACACGGAGGTTAGTTGGATTGGAGGCCATTTCAGGTTGTGTGTTCAATTTGAAGACTTCATCTTGTTCAAGACCCAAATGGGTATCCCCAATTTCATTTTTGTGAAATTTGAGTGAAAATTGGCTAATTTATAGCCAGTCAGATATTTTAGCAGTTCTAGAAGCAACAAGTTCACCGGTTTTATTTTTTCCCAATTTGTTGACAGCATAGATAGGGGAAGTGCATTCGCTGAAGACTTGGTAGAGAGTAAATGTGTTAAGTTTGAGAGTTGTGTATTTCACTGACTCACCGATGGAGGCATGGAAACAGAGTGTTAGAAGCATTGTCGGCAAAGTCTCAATTTTTCGAACGTGTTCACAAGTTCTTTTTTCTTCTGATTTGCCGACTAGCCAGTAGTAGTGAAGGAAATCATGTAATCTCTCCAAATTGCTGATAGAAGCAAAGGCATACAAGACAAAGGCCTAGTTTCAAAAAATATATTTCATTGATTGAAGAAATATAAAGGCAGAGGTTCGAGAAAAGAAACATTCGCCGATAGCATTTGTGACTAAGGTTCAAGAAAGGCAACATTTGCCAATAGCATTTATGACAGGTTCAGAAAAAGAAATATTTTTATATAAGCATTATTGATAGAATTTTTGACAAAGGTTAGAAAACATGAACAATTGCTGATAAGCATTTGAGATTGAATGGAAAAAGTTTGAAAAACTGAAAGTTTGTCGATAGCATGTGTAAGGTTCTAAAAAGTTTATTTTCGTCGATAGAGGCAACAAAAGCAAAGGCTTACAAGATGAATGCTTTGTAACATAAGCTTTTTACTGATAGCGATAACAGAGGTTTAGAAATGCAAGATTTCTCCAACAAAGGGTGATAAAGGCCAGTTTTGAAAAAATAACTTTTTCTGATGAAAGCGACAAAGGCCTAAGTTTGTAATATTGCATTTTTGCTGATAAAGGTATATGTTTTATGTCCAACGTCATACTTGCAAAAGTTAAATTGACCACATAAGCAACAATTTGAATGGATGAAAAGGCCACATAAGTGACAGTTTGCTTGGGATGATCTTACATACTCTAACCTGGACACTTACTTCTAAGGATTCTGTGGGGATGATAGGACATTTCACCGATAAACATTTCTGAGCCTGATCTATATTAGTCAAGTGCGATAGTTAAACAACTTGTAACTGTTGGTGTTCAGTTTTTGAGCAGTTAATGATGGTTCAACTATTGGAAGTATGTGTTTTTATACACAATGAATTTATTGTGAATTTAGGTTATTGAATTGAACTGAACATCTTTCTTTCATAGGCATAGAGTGCAGAGTTTGCATGAACATACAAATATTCATATGAAGATTGTATTGAGAAGAGGGGAGGCTCTATTAAAGTAAACAGAGAATGCAGAGAGTGTATCTAGAGAGGAGAAGACTATGTTAATGAAAACACAGAGTGGAGGAGTGTGGATGAGACTGTATATGAATTGAAGGGTACATTTCAGGTTAGTGAAGAACTAGTGTCTACACATCAGAATTTGTAAGGATTTAGGGGTTGGTGTCTCATTGGAGTTGGTGCCTCGTTGGGCTTGGTGCCTCATGTTATTGGGTTGGTGCTCAATTAGGTGTACAGTGTACATGAAGGCTGGAGCCTCAAAACATTGTCTTGGGTGTCAATGTACCTATAAGTTGGTGCTTACAAAACATCTGTAAAATCTTTTATTGTGAGGTTGGATTTGAGTAGTAGACTCAAGCAACATTCTGACCGTGGTTTTTCCATTTTAGGGTTTTCCACGTATATCTGGTGTTTCCTTGTGTGTATGTGGTTTATGTGTGCCTTTAATTCTTGACTACTAGTTTCATTTTAATGTTTTTAACATACACTGATTCACCCCCCTCTTAGTGTATTAGTGTTCTTTCAACACAATTCACTTCCTTTCAACTTAATTCTACATCCAGTTCGTCATTGATATGTCATGATGATGTCACTCGTGAATACTTTCAACCGAACCGAACATTTAAACTTTCAATGTTCAACATCCCATAAAATGTTCTTCATCTGGTTGAAAATAAGTCACTTTCAACTGCACTAGCAACTTGAACAATGATTAAAATTTGAATTAAAACATAAGTGGAAAGCATACTAAAACCGATATGTAAGACATCTTCCTGCTTATCGCCATTATTGCTTACATAGTACAGATTGCATTAAATGCACTTAGACTTAGTGAATTTCTCCCTTAAAAAGTAAATTTCATTTCATCATTTCGCTACCAAAGCAATCAAACAAGCAAGAAATCAAGTTGCAAATTTACAGAGCGAAGAAATTCGAAGATGAAGTTGTGAGCATAAGGTAAAATTTGAGGTGAATCAACAGCGATAGGTGAATAGGATATTGCGACAATGCACTTTTCATTTGCATAAAGGTTTGAGGGATACCCATTAATCAGGTATGTATGATACTTAAAACCTGAACCTAAATTATGGTGGATTTTCTTTAACTGAATTAGTTAAATTCAATCAAAGGTAAAGTGAATAGGTTATTTACTATAGTAAAATGTTTTTTCTTCGCAATAATTAAATTTAAGCGCAAATGGTAATTAAGAAAGGAATTAATTATAAACCTTAGGTAAATGCAAATTAGGGTAATTGTGTGTTCTTTTAATGTTAATAGGTAAAATGACTAAGTTGTAACATTGGAAAGTGTCCCCTTGGGGGTTTTTCCCTCATAAGGTTAGCTCCCGGGTCTTCTGCATGCATTTAAGACATTTATTTCATATTTTGACACCCTGATGGAATGAGACCTAGGTTCCATGGCAAATTGGACCTAGGTGGACCCCTTGAGTTGTACCCTACCCAAAATAGGGGGGAGGACTTGGGCGCCCTCACCCTAGTCCTGCCTTATTTTGGGGCAGCCCCAATTTCTGGGTGTCGGTTAGTGACCATTATTAGGTCCCTTTGCCGACACGGTAAGTTTGAATTTTGAAAACCTTGGCGAGAGTGTTTATAGATGCATATATAAACATGCTTATGCATTCATTTGTAAACTAGAGAATTCAATTAGATGATCATTGTAAACTTTAGGCATTCTCAAGGTGATTGAAGGCTTTTTATTGTGTTGCAAGAGTAGACTTGTATGTTTTGTGTGTTGATATTTGTAGATTTGAGCATCAATTTCCTCATGGCATGAAGAGCCTCTTCCTTCATGAGAGCTTCACTACAAAGTGACATGATATTGTGTTTTCATCATTGATTCCTTTGGTTTTTGCCTCTGCCTCATAAGGGCATGCACTCTTTGTCTGACAATGGTGTTCAGAGACTTAAGTGTCCTCCGGGACTTGACTAAGGCAAGCCTCTAAACACCACAACCCCAAAACCAAGTCTTGTGATTGCAGGTTACAGGTGTTGCATTTAGGAAAAATGGAGTTGCAGGAAGGATTGGCAAACATCAGAGATTTAGGATTTAAAGAAAAGGACACGAGCATTTCCAAGACTTGGACACTCTAGTTTCAGAAAACAGAAGTTACAGGGCTGATCAGTGTTGGAATGAGGTCCAAATTCTATGAAGAAACCTATACCTTGGACTAGGGAACCCGCTCCAGTGTCCTTGACTATTCCACTTTGGATCCCCAAAAATAGGTATTCTGTGATTTGATATTTTACTCCCGTCTGCAAGAGCTTTTTCTGTCTTTCATCAATTTGTTACCATATTTGCATAATTAGGGTTTTAATGGTCAATTGAGCATAAGAGAAGGAAAATTGCTAATTAAATTCTCTAATCCAAGTTTCCCTACATTTGTAAGTGACCTAGGGTATGATAGTGCTCGCCACTCGACCCTAGATCCTTCAATGTTTAGTGGAGAGGCGGATTTAAACACATAAAGACTAAAACATTAACAAATCCAATTTTCCCCTAAACATAAGCGTGCAAAGGAGATGAAGGACGAGTTCAAGGGGGTGGCTCACGCCTTAGAAAAATGGCTGAAATTTAGAATCATTTCCGATACCAACTTAGGGCACACCGATGTGAACAAGCTCCAACAAAGGATCACGATAGTCGATGCAAGCTTGACATCTAAAAACATTGTAAGGTGTGGATTACACAAGGCAACAAGGTTCCCAATGTCCATGGAGGCCCAAGAGCTCATACTACAATGCATTCATAGATATGATGTCCAAAACTATAGAGTAATTCATGAGGGCAAAGTTTATGCAGTGTTCTCTCCTGAGGGCATCACCCATACTTCCAACATTCTGTTGCAGGCCACAATGCACCAGTTTGAGAAGGAGAAGTTGGTTGCTAAGTATAAAAGCAATGAGGAGGCCTACAGGAAAGCCATCTTCACTTCCTAGTTGGCTAATGATAAGAATCCCAATGCCATTTAAATAATGGTCAAGACCCTATACCGCAGTGACTTCAAAGCTGAGATTAGGGATATCTTAAATTTATTGAGTAGGATAGCCAGACTACCTAACTCAGGAACATTTAAGCCATGAATGTTTGGCTTGGTAAGGATCATGAAGGAAGGCAAGGGAATGATTCATTGGGCCTAGGCCATAAGTGACTCATTACATTAGCAAATAGTTGGCTAGAAGAAAGCCATGGTTTTCTATATGATGTCGTATGTAGTGTATTCTTGTGTGATACAATTACAATTATAGATCGGTGGACTCCAAAAAGTGGGAACATTGGGAAATAAGCCAGGGAAAAACCTTGTTTACAAATATTACCCACAACTAGAAATGATGCAATCAATATTGCATTACAAGAGAGTAAATGATGCATTCTCCATGTGGCTAGTTAGGATGATGGAGGGGGGCAAAATCAAGAGATGACAGCAAATGCACAGAGCGCCATTGTTCCTCATGGCAACTGGTTCATTCAGTTCCCAACTTTTACATATATAAGGATGGAGGGATTCACAGAAACTCCATACATGTTTTTACCGATACCCAATGGATAAGGTTACCCTGTTGGAGTTTTCTCATCAAATAATTGAATCATATGAGGCTTTTCAAGCCTTGAACAAACATGGGAATGCCAAGTTCCCTATTGATATAGGTTGGTATAGATGCAATGCCCTTTCAAATGTGAAGGCATCAAACTAAGAGCTATAGGTTCTGGGCTTCCAGCATTTTGATTTGAAGAGGATATATGATCCTTATAATAGAATGGAAAAGTATGTCAATAAGAAAATCCAGCATGAGCCACATATAGAAGATTGTTGGGTGGACTATGCTAATCATCATGAGGTCTGGAAGAGGCAGTAGCAAAGGCTGACTATTAACTAGATGAGGTCCCTAGGTACACATGAAGTACCTCCATAGCTCAAGGATGATGATGAAAAGGTCTTACATTTGAGCTATGAGCTTACTAAGATATACAATCAAATCTTAATAGATCCAGACTAGTTATAGCTCGAGGAGACTTCCGTAGATGTAATATCCAAGGATACATTAGAAGAAAGCAGAGTCTAGCCGAATTAATGAATTTAAGCATTGAATAAAAAGGGAGTGGCAATAACTTATCTGGGTAAGAAGGGTAAGAGGAAAGCTTGAGAAGATTTTAACTACGATGACTACCTGGTGAAAAATAGAGAGTACAAGAGGCTAAGTTGGTAGAAGCTGGAGGATCAGGATCCGGATCCATGGAGGAAGAGTTGGTTGCTAAAGGTGTGACTATTGTAGCATTGCCTACAGACACTGCCTAGCCACAAAAGGCAATTCCAATAAATTTGATTAGATCACCAGCTATAGTGGCAATAGTAGAATCAACACCCCAACCTGCTATACTAATCCCTACACTTGAAGAGGCACTGAAGGGTGTATTGCCTAAAGGCAAGAAGAAAAGTATAACCCCATCGACCCTAGTACAACAAAGTCATGATGCCCAACAACAAGTGGAAAAGATTCAAGGATTTATCAAAGTGAAGAAAGAAAAGGTTGAGGAAGTGAAGGAGTAGACCACCACTAAAATTGCAAATGATGAGCTCACAGAAGGCATGGACATGGGGTCAATTTTGTAGATGCCTACTCTGCATTCTTTGATATCCCCTGAGGTGGTACAGGAGCACCCATGGTACCAATGGGCCAAATGGCCTATTCCAAGTTTTTCTTTGAATGTCAATAAGGTCTTTAAGACCATTTGAAGAATGTAATAAGGTCTCATGACCATTTGAAATTGTATTGAAGTCATTTTGTAAGGCCTTGATGCCAAGTAGTTGGTGTAGGCAGCCAAGTCCAAATTGGTCAATCCTCCATGAGTGTCAAAATGGAGAGATATGTTGTCTTCATTATAGAAAGGCCAATTATGACATAACATGTGATCCTAAAGGGGTTTGAGACAGTAGTTTTGTCTAAACTATAATCTACCCCTAATACATATTGTAAACACAATACTAATTGATAGTTTTGGGCAGTTTGATGGTGGTTTCTTGTTGCCAACCGACCCCAAACTAATGGAGGAATGTGTAAGCCTGTTAAGACACCCTCATGGATTGGGGTCAGTTGTTTGGAAGAGGTTTTCAAGCAATAGAAATCCAATTCTCTGTTGTTTTATGTAGTTTTCTTGCATCTTTGTTAAAACAGTCCGTACCATCTTCAAGTATAGAATTGTCATGACCTCCTAATATCTGGAATGAGTAGTATGTTGGATTAAATTTCATTTGAATCCACTTTGAGGCTTTGGCATTGATTAGGAAGCAAGTTACATCCATTCTTCTTGGATTGGTCTCTGGAAACCTCCATTTCTTGAGTTCCAACGCTGCTCCAGGCCGTACTCTACAAAGGTATTGGACTGTTTTCATTTCCTCATGATCTGATTGCCTAGGGCATGGAATTATCTATCATTTGAACTTGGTTTGGTGCATTGACATCTTTGTAGAAGGGAGATATAAGGGTTTTTCTTAAATTGTCTTATTAAACCCTAACCTAGGGTTTTGCCAAAATAATGGAATTTTGACCATCCCACTGTCTCTCAGTGCCACAAGACCAGTGGGATGGATGTGTTCATTCATATTTCAGTTGATTGGAATGTTTGCAGAGAATAGGGAGTTGGAAGATGTAGAATTTTGGTGAGGACGGCTTAATATCCTCATGTATTAAGCCATTTTAAGGAACCACATAGGCATTTGAAGGTACAGTCAACTGTAGGTGTCCAAAACCCACAAAATCCTTGATCTTGGCATGAGTCCTAAGTGTTCCAATAATTGGTTGGGTTTTGTGAATGATATTTGTAGGGGTCTCTTTGTAAATTTGGGCTAATTGGGGCTCTTTGCAATAGGACAGCCTTATTGGAAGTGACATATGTTGCAAAACAACCCATAGTGAGTCTTTGGTATGTTGTAGGGCATCCAAAAGAGTATCTTAGGATTATCTAAGTGTGATAGGTGAAAGTCAGGTTTAGCAGATCAGACAAAGTCATGAAACCCTAACCCTACCATCATCAAGCAATATAATCTAAATGAAATCAAAGAACAATGCAATTCAAGCATAACATCACCTAGACCGTGCGATTCCTTGTTTGAGAGATGTGGACTGCTTCTTCAACAATGAACAATTGCAAAGCTGAAAGCTGCCATGATGGATGATAAAAGCTCAATGAATGCTCAGATGCTCAAGATGCTCAAGATGCTCAAGATGATAATGTAGGTGCTATATGATTGCTGGATATGATTGCTGGATATCTCATATGGAGTGAGAGTGTGTTTATATAGGGCTCAGCCAAGATCAATCGACGATGGAGATTCAGAGGCTATGTGAATGGCTAGGATCGAAAGTTACTAAATTTAGATCCAATTAGTTGTGCATGTGAAGAATTTAAATGAAAGTTGTATGACAACACATGATTAAGGGGAGATGGACAAGTGTTGGAATGTGATGAAAGGTGAGAAGTTAATTCAAATAAAATATTTGAATTAGTTGGGATATGAGTTGGATATTAATTAAATAAATAAAATTTATTTAATTAATAGGATAAATGAATAAAATGGGATAAGATATGATGTGGAAATTAATTAAATAAATAAAATTTATTTAACTAATTGGGATGAGGATAGGATAAATGGGATTATGATGTGGAATTAATTAAATAAATAAAATTTATTTAATTAATTGGCTTATGAATAATGATTTAACAAGGTGTTGCTAGACATGGACAAAGTTGGGACAAATTTGGGTGTCTACATTTTGCCCCTCTTTGATACAATGTTTGATAGAGCGTTGTGTCAAAGAAGATATGATATGCATTCGATAAACAAGTTATGCCCTAGTTGGGATTTTAATTAAATAAATAAAATTTATTTAATTAATTGGCTTATGAATAATGATTTAACAAGGTGTTGCTAGACATGGACAAAGTTGGGACAAATTTGGGTGTCTACATTTTGCCCCTCTTTGATACAATGTTCGATAGAGCGTTGTGTCAAAGAAGATACGATATGTGTTCGATAAACAAGTTATGCCCTAGTGTAACTGGCAGGTGATGCCCCCTCGAGAGGTAAGCCAGGCTAACCAGGAAGGGCTGGGTTGGCTCTCGATAGAAAAAAAAGGCTAAAAAGAAGGCTGACACGAAGAAAATGGGAGTTGGATGGAAGAAAATAGGCTGTGGCATAGAAGAATTAGGGTTGTGAGAAGGGCTATAAGTAGGTTCTAGATAGGATGATGGGCAGCTTGCAAGTAATTGCTCAGAATGAAAAGAAATGCAGTCCTTATGTTTGATATAGCATATGGATGTTATGCACCAGGGTATAAGAGACCAAGGTGTCGAGATATCCAATGCACAACTAGCGTGTTACAATCTTGTTTGAATGCAGGAGGTCAAGATGTTGAGCCAACATGCACAAGATATGAATAACAGCTAGTGTTGGACTTTGACGCTACAAGCAATGGTTTGAGCTTATCTCCACTACACATAATGATAGCTTGCTGGTTATATGTATGGAGTTAGTCTTAACATAAAATAGTCTCAAATGCATAAGAGACTGTTTAGCTTCTCAGATGCTAGAGATATTGATATGTAAGATGCTAATCCCAACACGTACAAGATATCAATACGCATAGGAAGAGAATAAGATCATCCTGCAAACACGGCATATGAAAGTTATATGGCCATGCCCCAGTCCTTACTTCATCACAACATACCAAGATATAAATAGATCAAGGTAGTCTTGACGAGGCATAGGAAAGGGACAAAAGATAAATCAAAAGATACTGTCATCACGTTCTCTTGCCAAATTTTGGGTGCTCTTGGATAGATCAAGCTGGTGTCGTGTTAAGAGGAAAGCTACATCCTGTTGAAGGCTAAAGTTGTTGATAAACTGCTATAGCAAATGTTGGCTTAAGGCATGCCGACAAATAGCGTCTGGCTTACCTTTGATTGGTTAAAGTGCTTGAGCTTTCAATAGACACGTGGTTTGCTTCCTGTTTGAGCTAATCAAAGAGAAGAAGATGGATGAGGAAAGGAGATGAAGAAGATGGGGTGGATCATCTGTGCTTGAGTACTGGAAACTTCCTTCGTATTCCAGACTACCTACATACCCTGTATCCACGGGATCAAAGCACATTTACGATGAAGATGAGACATGATGAATATGTAGTTCTGGGTTTTATTGATGATGTAAGTGATGAAAGATAGAAGAATATGAGCTGAAAGATTGAAGGCTGTTTAGAAGAAAGATGAATGATGAAAGGGGCTATCATCTTAGCCTGAATCAGAGTGCTTCCTTCGCATCTCAGATTGCCTACATACCCTGTATCCATAGGATCAAGGCGTCAACGATAGAGCTGGATGTAGTTCTTATTGATGTCGCTAATTAGTTGGATGTTTGATCAAGCAATGTTTGTTGCGATTGTTGGATGAAGGTGGATAGATTGCAAAGATATGGGTCCTGGTTGCAAATCGTTAGGTCACATTTGTGGTTGGATATATGCCATGGCTGCAGTTGATAAGGTTTGTTGTGTTGTAAGCTAAGTTGTTTGATGTGTTATGAGCTAGAGATAACAGTATCCACTTCCAAATAAGACTCAACAAATGCCCCCAGTGCGGGATGAGGTTTATTATGCAGAAGCGACAATGCGGAAAGGATGTGGCCAAGATGCTAAGGTGCCAAAAGATATAGGTATCATGACAATGTCTCAAATATGATAGCTAGCATTGGCAAAGATGAAGATGACGACGAAAGACTATGTATGGGATTGCGATATGGATTGTGATTATGGATTATACAAGATGAAATGGGGGAAATATGATCAAACGAACCAAGCAGATAAGGGAAGCTGGTCACTACACATAGCGCCTGTTTGCCAGGTTTTCACTATGGTACTTATCCAAGGCGCCTGTTTACCAGGTTTTCACCAGAGGACGGATTATTTATCTTATGTTTTTTGTTGTTTTTTTTTTTTGGTTTTTTAGATGGGTAGCCGATTACACATGGCGCCTGTTTGCGAGGTTTTCACCATGGTAATGGATAGGAGGGACTTAACTGTTTAGTTTAATGAATGTTGGTAGTCCCATTAGAGATGGATGACCTTGCGCAGGCTATTGTTATTATACTCCAAGATGTTGGTAAGGGTTTGCGTGGATGGGAGATGGATTAGGTGGATAGTAGATTATAATGTGGAATTATGGAAGGTTCATGCAAGGATAGATGGATAAAAGGCTTATGCAAAAGCATGGACCATAGGAAGGTGATGGGGAAGATTTGTAGGATAATGGATGGAAGATGGGGAGATGTAGCTATGTGAAAATGTTGCAAAGTGGAAGGGAATCACGACCAACGGTTGCACACACCGTGATAAACATTGAAGCTGTTGGTGAGATGGTGGTGTAGGAAGCAATGGAGATGTTTGCTTAGGAGATGGTTGATGAAGTGATTTTGGAACCCACATAGATTTAGTATTTTTAGTGCTTTTGTTTTGCTTGTGGGACTTTTTAAGAGAATGGAAGTTTTGGATGGAAGTAGGCTTTTGGATGGAGATAGGTGATTGGGATTCTTGAGAGGTGGATAAGGATGCCTCAATTGGTTGGTTTACTCATGTGCTTAGGGAGCCAGACCCTTTTGGTTGTAGGCTCTTCTTGTGGATTGATAGTCTAAGTGAGTTCTTTAGAGGTATGAGGCTGTGATTCTTTGCTTTGATATCCTAAGGCATGAGAATCCTTAGGATTCTTGGTAGGATTTTCATCTTTAGAAGCAGAGGCATCCAGATTTTTATTATTTTTGAATTGTATGGATTTGATGACAGAGGGCTTGGTGGGATGAACGGAAACTTCATGCTTATATTGTATTTGCATTTGTTGGTCATGATTAGGAATGTAATGGTGCATAAAGGGATAATGAGATGTTGGTGGTACGGGAGGTGAGGAAAATGGAGGAATATCTGGAGTTGGAAGTAGTGGAGGTAAAGTAGATGGCGGAAGGTGTACGGTCACATGCTTTTGCAAGTTATAGGATGGTAAAAGTGGGAGATGTGGAAACAAAGCTAGTGGTGGGGTTTTAGGAGTTGGAAGAAGCGGAGGTAAATTAGATGGCGGAAGATGTACAGTCACATGCTTATGAGATTTAGCGTGTGATTGTTGACGAGAAATGGTGGACTGAGGATGGATAGAGGGATTAACAACATCTTTAACTTGGAGGGGCCGACGATTGACATCGGGACTAGGAGTACTTGAAGAATTAGACTTGAGTTCTTCATCAGATGGGGATGAAGGGGTTGTGGAAAGCAGGTAGATGGAGGACCCTGAAAAAAGGTTGGTGAGATGAAAGGAGGAATCATCAAGGGTAACAGAGTTAGAAGTCTCTCTCCCCAAAGAAGATTCAGCTTCCTCGTGCAATGTGTACTCACCAGGGCCATGTTCGGTGTACTTGATATGGAGATTATAAGGGGTTTTGCTAGATGGGAGCTTGAGGAGATCGGATGGATATACATAGGATGATGATGGATATGCCTTGGTGTTGATAGGGATACGGTTTGAGTTCTGATATTTAGCTTGGAAGGCATGACAAAATTCAAATGGATTGGGATTAGCTTGAATGGTAACCTCAACACCGTTATGTGGAAATTTAAGACATTGATGGTATGTAGAAGGAACTGCCTTAAGGGCGTGTAGCCATGGGCGACCAAGGATGATGTTATAAGGAAGGTCAATATCAAGGACTTGACATCAGGTTTTTGTGGTAACCAGTCCAACTTGAATAGGCAATAAGATAATCCCTTCGGTATCTCTTTCAGCATCATCATATGCTCTGATGGTAATAACCTTGGAGGTGTCAACATCTTTCTCAGAATATCCCAATTGCTTGATAAGTTTCAAAGAACATATATTAAGACCAGCTCCCCCATCTATCAAGACTCGTTTAATACAGCGTTGCTTAACAAATACTTCAATATGGAGGGCTTCATTATGTGAAGGATGAATGGAGGGTTGAAGATCTTTGTCAGAAAAGGTTAAGGGACAAGGAGCTACAATGCTAGCGACCATAGATTGGAATTGTGTGATATTGATATCATTCAGCACCGAAGACTCTTGTAAGGCCTTATCAAGGATAGCTTTATGTGTGGGGGATATGCGGAGCAGCTCAAGAATGGATATGTGCACGGGTGTTTTGCCAAGGTGATCCAAGAGGTTATAGTCAGAGAGAGGTCGAGGAGGATGTGGAGGTGCTCCTTGAATAGTAACTCAACCTCTTCGTGTGGTTACGGCACAATCAGGTGCTCTCCCTTGGACAGTAATGGTAGAAATGCGAGCATGGTCAATGCGGCCAATGGTAGATGATGCATAGTTATACGGAATAGCATTTCCAGCCTGAAGGTTATTTGTCTGATCATGAGATGGAAGTGGATTCTTGAAAGTCTCTAGATCATAGTTTGATGTTGATTGTTGAGCAGGTTGAGCTGTTGAAGGTGTGATGTTGATTAAACCTTGATCAATGCAGTCTTGGATAACATGTTGTAAGCGCATACAACCATTTGTTTTGTGTCCTTTAACTCGATGGTAATCACAATACTCATTTTCTTTGTACCAAGGAGCTCGAAAGAGTGGTTCGCCATTTGGTGGTGCATCGGGTAGAATAATATCTGGTGCTTGAAGTAGCTTTTGAAGAACAACTTCCATGGGTTCCACTAATGGTGTAAATTGTCGGCATGGATTGGAAGTTTGGCGTTGGTTTCTTCGTTGTGGAAAAGGTTGTCTTGGTGTAGAGGCTGCTTGAATGTTGATGGGAGCTCTCATAGTTTGAATATTCTTTGCGTCTACAATACTGTCATTTACAACATTCTTGTTCTTGTTCCAAAAGCGAGACTTATCATTGGAATTTTGGGGAGAATCTTTGTTGTTGCGAAAGATCTTGATAGTGCCCTTGGCAATTAAGGCTCGTTCAATAATAACTCCTTTGGAAACTAGTTCGTCAAAGGTGCTAGCACTTTGCAATTGGAATTGGAATGATAGCTCAGGATGAAGATTTTGAACAAAGATGTCAAGCTATTGTTTCTCAGGTATTTCCCATGATAATTTGCTAGCCATATTACACCATCATTGGGTAAAAGAAGAAAAGGGTTCACCGTTGTGCTGTTTGGTATTAACAAGGTCATTCATGTTTGCCTCATGTTTAATGTTGAAGGCAAAGTGTGATCGAAATTTGTTTGTTAATTCCGTAAAAGATTTGATGCCTGGGGGTAAATGAGAAAACCATTCAAGAGCTTGTCCTGCTAAGCTTCAAGGAAATAGTCTCAAAAGATATGTATCATCATAGGCAACATCAAGACTACCATGAAAAAGGCTCGAAGATGGTCGTCCGGATTTCCTTTCCCTTTGTACTTATCAAATTGTGGGATTTCAAAATGTGGCGGAAAAGGTATCATATTAAGAGACTTATTAAATGGATAGGCGCATATGTGTTCGAGAGAGAAAGGTTTCTTGCCTTGTCCTACCCTTTCATCGATCATTTGTTGAACATCTGCTGAAGATAATTGTTGTTGTTGCGAAGGGGGTGGAGTATGGTAGGAGATATATTGTGGTTGCGGTTGTGGGATATATGGAGTTGTGACTGTTTGTTGCGGTTGTGTACCCACAATGTATGTCAAAGGATGTATGTGACACGTATGTGTTGGAGGATTGCTGTCCTTGAGACACAAGCGGCAATTGGGTGTGCATCACATGGGAAGTGGATAGTGGATTGATAGTAGCGAATGGTTGGGAAGTTGGTATTGAATTCACGACACGGTAAGTGACAGAGGGATTGGTAGATATGATAGAAACATTTGGATTTGTATTGTGGACAACATGAGGATTAGTATGTGTCATGTGTTGGGTGATAATAGGGAAGCTTTGGGTAGCATAGGATGGATTGATGGTGTGTGAAGGATTGGAAGAATATGACGACATGGATGTAAGTTGATCAACATAAGCGATCTTATTGTTCAGATTGGCTTGAGAAATGGGGGGATCACTCATGTCAATGAGACTAACGTTGGGATTATATGATAGCATGGAGGTATTAGCAGTTGGTATATGGGATATGGTATTTGTATGAGATGTAGTAGATTGTAATGGGTGTGAAGCATGGACAACATGTGTTGTTGGAGTGGTTTGAGAGGTTTGCACACTATAGGACATGGGAATAGCTTGTGATGCTTGAAGTATTTGCGCTTGTGTTACATGGACAGCTTGTGTTACTTGAGGCATGGAAACAGTCATGGTAGAAGGAGAGATATGTTGAGGAACATGGAAAGGTGGAATGTTGAGATTTTGTGACATGAGAGGGAGCACATTGGTGGGCACTATCAATGGTTCTAAAGTATGCTCTGATCATGGTGGCTCAAATGAAGCAACAATAGGCAATGAGGATGATGTTTGTGATGCAATAGGAGATGATGTGACTATAGTAGATGGTCCATTCGCAACAACAACAGTAGTGTTGGGATCTTGCTCTCTAATAGCGGATATGTCAAAGTCCTTTGGTAGTTTAGCACCCATGCGAGCAAGTTGGAGAAAGCAACGATTAGGCTCAGATATCATGAGTTTCTCAACTTGGTCCCATAGATAGGTATCTTGGAATTCTGATGAGTCATCTTGAGATTGTTCTTTGAAAGTTTCCAAGGATGGTGTAGGTTGCATTCGTTGTGAAGATGACTCGCCAATAGTGTATCCTTGAGGTATAACCATATGAGGAGGCATACCAGTTGTGAATTGAGTTGCATCCTTAAGAGGTGTTGTGAATTGTTTCATCTCAGCTTGCAATTTGGCTTCCATTTCAGCTTTCAATTTGGCTTCTATTTCAGCTCGATATTGACTCCTAGTTTGAGGCATGATGTTGATGATGAAGTTGAGCTTGTCAAAGTTTTGAGACCCAAAAGATGATAGTTGGCTGGTTGGTTGATTGGTTGCTGTTTTGGTTTGCTGGTTTGGCTAATTCGCTTGGTTGATTTATTTTGGCTGAGTTGTTGTTGTTGTTGGTTGTCCCTAGAGGATAGCTCAAATACTCAAGGGAAAGATTGTTTGCTGCTGATGTTTGTTGGGGCTAAAGCTAAAGGATGATGTTTGCTGAAGCTAAAGCTGAAGGATGACATTAGCTGAAGCTAACGCTGAAGGATGTTTGCTGATTGAAATGATTGGGTTGATATCTGAGTTGCTGGTTGGGGTCTCAAAAAGATGGAAAGCTCATGAGTTGTGATTGATGGATAAGCTCAAAAATAGGAGGCAAAGTCCAGGTATTTACTGTTGATCAAAGAGAAGTCTGAAATCTGATGTTTAAGATTTAAGCAAGCTGGACCTGTGGCTAATTCAGCTGAGACACTAGGATTTGCAGGTATTTTGACTACAGGTGACTGATGATAGCTCAAATGCGACTCAAAGGATGCTAAAGGCGATCAATGATAGCTCAGATGCGATCTGGTTTAGGCTCAACAGAGAATGACAGTGTTACCAAAAGCGAATGCTATGCCAGAGGCGATGACTGTTGGTCTGAAAGTGATTTTCTGTTGATCAAAAGTGACTCATATATCCCTAAAGGTGACAGTCTGTTGTTCAAAGGCGAGCTCGTTCAGTCAGAAGGCGACTAACTGTGGCTCAAAGGTGATCTGGTTCAGATAAGATGCGATCAGTTGTGGATCGGATGCGATTTTGTTTAGGAAATAGGCGATCAGCTATGGTGTAAAAGTGATACAGTTCAGGCAATATGCGAGCAGCTATTGTTTAAAGGCGATACGGTTCAGACCAAAAGTGGATTACTACAGTTCAAAAGCGCTGTCTATTATCTGTGCGGGTAGTTTAGGTTCAAAAGTGACTATGTTTGTCAAAAAGATGTCTGATTTTATAGTTTTTTAGCAAGAAAATAGTGATAACAGTCACTCACACTCACAACAAGCACAAACTGATACAACCTAAGCTAGGATAGGACAGTATCCGTTGAATCCCTTGGCCGTGCTTATTCAAAGCAGATAGCTTCAGGATCTTGGTAGCACTGGCTCCCCTCCACGGCACTCACTTCTCACACATACCAAGTTCTGGGCTTCCTGTAAGGCTTGTCCCCACACCAAACCTTAGGATTGTCCCTGCTATCTCTACTAAGAACCACGTGAATCGGGGCCGCTTCAAAGGTCCCACCTTTTGCATCAATAGATAGAAGGTTTTTGGCTACTACACAAAGTTGCTAATAAGGGCATCCGTTCAGGTGGCTATACATGCGGTAGCGCTACTCTCCGTTATGGAGTCTCCCAGCCTGCAAGGGTTGCGCCTCGGAGGGTTTTGGGGGAGGTTGGCTGTCGGTATAACGCAACAACACCCGTTGTTTGTGGCTTTCGACATAAACACTTTTCTTATATAGCGGTTCGGAAGGACTTGGCTTTAGCCCGTTACCGCTTGGGTCGTATCCCTTCTCACACCGGGAAGGCAGGCCTTCTAAAGATAATGACAAGTTCTCTTACACCCAAGATCCATTTGATAGGCAAGGGGAGAGGATACTTTTGTCATTAAATTTGGGGTACAATCAGGCACATGCAAGCAATCAAAAAAGATAAATCAAGCACGGAGCAAACAATGATTTATTTTAAGCACCAAGCCTAATTTAGTGAAAAACCACAAATCTTGGACCGATCAAACCTACAACAGATATGTCAGTAGTTTGATAACCTCCTTTTCTTGGACAAATCGATAAGATGCTGCGCAAATACCTAATTAATAGCCAAAAAATTAAACTGGAACTGAAACAGATTTGAAAACAACAAAATTTACCAGATGCGATTCACTGCTAATCAAAGGTGATCTTCATTTTACCATGGGCGAGATACTACAGATCATATGCGACGCGGCAAATACAGTATGCGACACCTGTCAGCTCATAAGCAATGCGCATAAACTCGACGCGATCAATTGAGGGCTAAATGCAAACTGTATCTGTAAAAACACAGTCGACAGACAAAACCCTAGTCTAATAGGCGAGCACTGTCAGTTCATAAGCGACTCCAATTAATTCAAACGCGGCCTCTGTAGACTCATACACGATCTAGCTATACCCAGAAGCGACCGGTTGCGAGACAAAAGCGACCTGTATCTGCAAAAACACAGTCTAAACCCTAACCTGCTCAGGCGATCACTCTCAGTTCATAAGCGATTCACATCAGTGTAAAAGCGACTACTGTTAGATCAAAAGCGATGCGAACATGTGCAAAAGCGGCCACTGTTAGGTCAAAAGCGACCCGAATATGTGTAAAAGCGGCCACTGTTAGGTCAAAAGCGATAAATACAGTCTAAAAAAGCAACCGCAAACAGTGCTAAAATCACAAGCGAGCCCTGTTAAAACAAAAGCGATACAAATTATACCGGAGGTGACGACTGTCTATTTAAAAGTGATCCAGAGAGGTAAATGCGGCCGGTTCCAGCATATAAGCAACACAGAGTTCCCGTAGGCGGCAGATTTTCGTTCAGAAGCGACCGGAATGTACTGTAAGCACCTGCAAAATCTGATCTTCAAAGAAACAACTCTGAAAAAATGAAGTCAATCAAGGATGTGAGTCCCACCGGGCGTGCCAAAAATGTGATAGGTGAAAGTTAGGTTTAGCAGATCAGACAAAGTCATGAAACCCTAACCCTACCATCATCAAGGAATCTAATCTAAATGAAATCAAAGAACAATGCAATTCAAGCATAACATCACCTAGATCGTGCGATTCCTTGTTTGAGAGATGTGGACTACTTCTTCAACAATGAACAATTGCAAAGCTGAAAGCTGCCATGATGGATGATAAAAGCTCAATGAATGCTCAAGATGCTCAAGATTCTCAAGATGATAATGTAGGTGCTATATGATTGCTGGATATGATTGCTGGATATCTCATACGGAGTGAGAGGGTGTTTATATAGGGCTCAGCCAAGATCAATCGACGATGGAGATTCAGAGGCTATGTGAATGGCTAGGATTGAAAGTTACTAAATTTAGATCCAATTAGTTGTGCATGTGAAGAATTTAAATGAAAGTTGTATGACAACACATGATTAAGGGGAGATGGACAAGTGTTGGAATGTGATGAAAGGTGAGTAGTTAATTCAAATAAAATATTTGAATTAGTTAGGATATGAGTTAGATATTAATTAAATAAATAAAATTTATTTAATTAATAGGATAAATGAATAAAATGGGATAAGATATGATGTGGAAATTAATTAAATAAATAAAATTTATTTAATTAATTGGGATGAGGATAGGATAAATGGGATTATGATGTGGAATTAATTAAATAAATAAAATTTATTTAATTAATTGACTAAGTAGAATGAGAATGGGATTTTAATTAAATAAATAAAATTTATTTAATTAATTGGCTTATGAATAATGATTTAACAAGGTGTTGCTAGACATGGACAAAGTTGGGACAAATTTGGGTGTCTACACTAAGATTTAAGTTTGAAGGCCACCAGAAGGAGTTATTGCTGACTGTTCTCATTTCAAGGGCTACAAGGATTCCATTCAGTTTGTGAAGGAAGTCCTAAACCCAAACTTGCTAAACCTTAACCAATGGTTTGGATGGGTCCCATGGTATGTCAAACAAACCTTTATATGTTGGTTTCAAAGAAACTAACTGTTGTTCCCACTTTTGTATGTTGATCCATGAATTGGGCTCTTGAATGTCAAGAAGAAAGCCTTGTCAAACAGTGGAATCCTCAACCTATCCTAAGTCCTCTACATCATGAGGTAACTCATATAGACCCAATATTTTCTGATATTCTTTTAATTAGTAAAGAGGCTCCCACATTTCACATTGAACAAGTGGAGAAGATAGTAAAGGATCCCATTCTTACTGAGACCCAGTCTGAAGATCTAAATAAAGAAGTTTCGGATGTCCCTATAGTTGACAATGTACAAGATTCTACTCCAATCAACCAGATGTCCCCATAGTTGAAAATGTATAGGATGTTATGGGAAGTCAATCAAAAAAGCCTGCATGTGAAGATGCTCAGGGAGCCGAAGAAGAGGTAAATAAAGAAGATGAAATAAATAAGGAAGTTCCCAAACAAGAAGTTCCTCAACAAGAAGTTCTCCAACCAGATGTTACTCAACAAGAAGTACCACAACATTAGGTTAAACATTAGGTAGAACATCTGGGTGAACATCAGGTTGAAGATGAAGTTTCACAAAAGGAGGTGCTACAACCGAATGTTACATATAGCAAGAGGTTCCAAAACATTAAGATGAATAAGAGGAACCACAAAAGGATGTTCCCAAACAAGATGCTCTAGAACATCTGGATGGGCAAGAAGTGCCAAGTAAATAACAAGATATACATCTGGAGATGCATGTGGAACAACATCTGCAACAAGTGCCCACCAAAGAATAGGAGGTGCATGTGGAACATCATCCAGAACAACTAGTTGCGGATATTCCCAACTGGTTAACATTGAAGGTACAACCCATTCAACCTATACAATTAGTGCCTTTGGATTTCAAAAGTTTATTTCAAGAGGAAGAAGCTCCTAGGCCTAAAAGGAAGGCTAGAATAATGTCCTTCATAAGGAGAGATGCAACTAGATATAGGATAGCCCAATTGGCTACTCCTACCGCTGGAAAGGATAAAGGAGAAATATAAGCATGGATGAATATTAGATATCCATTATTGATTTGGGTCATACCACTTGAGAGAAGGAAATTGATGAGCTCTGAGAGAATGTTGAAGTAATTGCAGCCAAGCTACAAAAGGATAAGAAGAGGAAGAGAGATTTAAAAGGACAAATTGTCCAATTGCAAAGTTTTATCAAAGGGCTAGTGTTGCCTGAGCAGGTAATAACAGACATGTCATCTAATCTTTCTCTGGTTTCATAAAAATAGATTACATAATTGGATGCAAAGAAGCATGAGGCCAATGCCATGGAAGGTTGGATCAAGAACTTCATGTCCATAGGCAAAGAAACAATAAAAATGGCTAGTGCAAATTGGGAAGTTATTATTCAATTGGAGGATAAAATGACATCATTGAAAGAAGAATGTATAGAGTGCCTTGAGAAAAATGATATAGAGCTAGTCGTGATGAAGTTCATTAAAGAGATTGAGGATGGAATTTTGATCAAGCAGAATATAGTAACAGATAGGAACCTGCCTTTAATTCCATTATGGGTTAAAGAACTGAAGTTTGAAATGGATCTTCTTAAGGAATGCATGGATAAAATGGATGATCTTAAGAAGAAGACTGGTGAATTATTAGCAGATGATGTTGACATCCTAGAAGACTTGGTATGTCACATTTTTGGTGCAGATGTAAAAGATGATGAGGATCAGGTTATGAAGGAATTCAAGAGCAATTTTTAGATAATTCTTGATGATCCTATACAAAACTTAATAGAGATGGCTATAGACAAGATCATGGAGAAGAGTGTAAAGATAAAATAATACAGACAAAAGATAAGGTCAAGGCCGGAGAAGCTACTGGCGATTGAGAACATCTTTGAGGTGCAATAATTTGTCAAGGGAAAGGTGTAAGTGTATGATAAGACTGTGATCACTAGAGTTTTGATACTATATAGTGATTATAGAGTTTGGGAGACGGGAGAATGTACAATTGAAGACTGTATAGATAGTGACTAGTTCCCCATTCTTTAATATTCTTTACATGGTTTTTTCAACCAGATAAAGTCATGATAGTGAGAGAAATCAACATATCAACTAGATCAGATGTCCAAATGGGATGATTATTATATTATTTTGTCTGGTATATCACCAGGGATGTCCATATGTACAATTTCTTGTATATTATCTATCCAAGATCAAACCAAGTGCCACGTCATATCTGAAAGGAAGCTAGGTGTGCATAAATTGCTTCCTACACTAATCTAATGAGGAGAGATGAGTGAAAATTTGTTTTAATCTTTACAATTATAGAATGTTAAAACCAACAATAGAGATATTGTAACAATACACAACATAAGAAAGAAGACAGAAGAGAGAGAGAGAGAAGATACACATGGGGAAAAACCTTACGGGTGAAAAACCCCACACTCCAAAACACAACTCAAATGTATTATCTAAACAATGAGCTTTACAATACAATTACAGAGCCAATGCTCTTGTAGGAGTCTTTGACACTTGTATCTAGAGATAATCTGATAGCATAGCAGTACCTATCAATCACATAATACATCTCCTCTCCAAAGCACATGTTTATATGGAAGATACAAGGCAAAAATGAGTCCATCTTGAGATTGGCGTCCAACATGGCAACATGGCCCAAAACCCACACATATGGACACTTGTCCAACACTGTAGGATGTTTATGACACTTGTCATATCACTCCATCCCAAAGAAGTCACCCATTCCCAAGTTGGGCAATGACATATGCTCTTACGACTGTCATAGAATCCGTCATAACTGTCATATCTTATAGTTGTAAGAGAATATGTCATATATAGGCTAAAAATAGCATATTCTCTTACAACATGTCATAACCCTCCTTGGGGCGCCCAAATATGCCTCCTTCCAAGATGCCTTGTGACACATGTCTTCACCTGTCATAGAATCTTCCATTTACGACTCTTACAAGTCATAGATTTGTCATAGGAATATGTCATAACCATTTTGGTCAATATTCCCTTACTATCCAAGATGCCGACACATGGAAACATATTCCTACCACTAAGTGGGATGCCTATCTCCTCATGTGAGGACAAATTTACATGTTGTCACCTTCCATGTAGGATGACACATCACCGTGCCAACTCCCACAAGATGACATTAAGGATTTGCATCATAATTACAATAATAGGCAATAAATAAATAAATTCAATGAAATAATACAAGGAATTACCAAGGTTGAGACACCTTAATTCCCAGCATTCTCCCACTTGTCTAACATCTTGTAAGAGCCAATGGAAATAACAAGATTTAACTGCTATAGGCCGAGAGGCCCATAGACTTCGAACAACATCTAAACTTCTCTGTGCCCACTGGTTTCATCAATGCATCTGCAACATTCTTCAAAGTGTCTACCTTCTCCAAATTCACCTTCCCATCCTCTACCATGTCTCACACAAAGTAAAACTGTACATCAATATGCTTTGTTCTGGCATGGAAAGTTGGATTCTTTGCTAGGCAAATCACACTTTAACTATCACAACAGATCGTAATATGTCCTGCATCAACACCAATATCTAAACACAATCTCTTAAGCCAAATGGCTTCCTTACAAGCACGAGTCACTTCCATATACTCAGCTTCAGTCATGGACAAAGCAACCACAGGTTGTCGCTTACTCATCCAACTTATTGCACCACCAAACATAGTGAACAAATAGGCACTGGTGGATCTCTTGCTGTCAATGTCACTTGCCCAATCAGAATCCACGAATCCATGAATACAAACAAAATGTGGGGGTCATGTAACATTACCATGATAGCATATGGAATACTCAGAAGTACCCCTCAAATATCTGAACACTCTCTTAACTGCATCCCAATGTACCCATCTAGGATTAGCCATAAATCGATTAAGGACTCCCACTACTTGGGCAATGTCTGGTCTTGCATAGACCATAGCATACATCAAACTACCAACAACACTAGCATAAGGTACTCTGGTCATGTCCTCTACCTCACTAGGAGATTTTGGAAAATCATTAATAGACAACTTTGTCCCTAATGAAATAGGAACACACAATGGTCTACAATCTGCCATGCTGAACCTGTCCAACATGGTCTTCACATACTTACTCTGGCTTAACCAAAGTTTTATGTTAGTTTTGTCTCTTCTAATTTCCAATCCCAGAATGTACCTGGCTACCCCTAGATTTTTCATCTCAAATTGTGCTAACAACTGAGACTTTAAAACAAAAATCATATTCTTACCATTCCTAATTAACAACATATCGTCAACATACAATGCAATAATGAGAATGAGATCATTGTCAAATTTATAATACACACAATGATTTGATTTCGATCTCAGAAATCCAACTAACAACACAAAGGCATCAAACTTCAAGTACCACATCCTAGGAGACTGCTTCAAACCATACAGAGACTTTTTCAATTTGCAAACCAAGATTTATTTACCTTTCTCTATCTAATGGTCTGGCTGTGACATGTAAATCTCTTCCTCCAAATCACCATGAAGGAATGTTGACTTCACATCCATTTGCCCCACCTCTAAGTCATAAGCTTCTACAAGAGATAGCAGGAACTGAATAGATGTCAGCTTTGCAACAGGAGATAAAATTTCACCATAATCAATTCCCTCCACTTGTGAACACCCCTTCGCAACCAGTCTGGCTGTACTTTTCAACACTACCATCTGCACCAAATTTCTTCTTGAACACCCATTTGCATCCAACAGGTTTCCATCCTTCAGGCAAAGGCACCAAGTCCCAAGTTTTATTCTTTTCCAAAGAAGTCATCTTATCTTCCATGGCCTCCTTCTAGGAACCTGCATCTTTCATGCCCATAGCCTCTGTCATAGTTCTAGGCTCATCAATGTTAGTAAGCAAGGCAAAAGCACAATTAGAATCAAGCAATGAATAACCAAAACTATCAGGTTGCTTCCTTGTTCATGTAGATCTCCTCAGTGGCTGAGGTTGAGGTTCTTCTTCTTTTTTTGAGCTTTCAAAGCTGCTAGAGCTCTCCTCATCATCAGGTCTCACATGGTCCGTCAATTCAGTCTTCTCAAGGGTAGAAGGAAACTGAACCAAATCCTCTTTCTTTTCTATTTCTTTTAGCTGTAGAACAACAGAAGAAGGTGTTAGCTCTTTGAAGATAACACTTCTATACAACACTTTTTTAGCCACATGATCCCAAAGCTTGTATCCTTTCACACTGACACCATATCCAATGAAGATACACTTAACAGCCTTGTTCTCCAATTTACACCATTTCTCCCTAGGTACATGTGCATATACCTCACGACCAAAAAAACAAAGATGTCTAATTGAAGGCTTCTCACCAGACGACACCTCCATAGATGTTTTACCAACACGAGATGATGTAGGAGACCTGTTTACCAGGTAGCAAGCAGTGGCTATAGCTTCAGCCCAAAACTTTTGTTCGAGGCTTGCTCCACTAAGCATACTCCTAGTCCTCTCCATCAGTATCCTATTCATCCTCTCTGCAACTCCATTTTTCTACGGGGTGTAAGAAGTTATCTTATGTCTTTCAATCCCTTGCTCTTTACAGAACTTATCGAACTCTACCAAACAAAACTCACCACCGTTATCAGTTCTCAAACACTTCACCTTTTTACTAGTTTGATTCTCAACAAAATCTTTAAACTCTTTGAACTGACTAAAGACTTCAGTCTTGCTTCTAAGAAAATAAATCCATGTCCTTCTGGGTATGTGCAGGATCACGATGGGCCAAACTATACCTCTAAGTGGCAATGAAAATACAAAAAATCAGACTTTATCAAGTTCATGTGAAAATTTGAATGGATTATCTACACAATTTGAAAAAGATGTAAGAACAAAATTTGTAGAGAATTGAATCTAGTTTATAGGCTACTATTTTTTAAAAAAAACTAAATTTACTTAGTGAAAATTGAATATTTCAATGAACAGCTTTTAAATTTTTTAGAAAAAAATAAAAAGTGGGTGTTTGTCCAGCCAACCTAACTATGAGTAAAATTATATATATTTTTTTTAAACTTTCAAAATAAGTAGAGGACTCATGTCCGGATGTGACGCATATTTATTTAAAAAAAATTTCCAATAAAATAATTAGTTATGATTTTTTTACTGTGACTTTTTTAAAAAACTAAAAATTAATTTTCCAGCCAACCTAACTCGATAAAAAAAAATTGAAATTGAAATTTTTTTTTTTAACCTATAGCTAGAAAAGCATAGTGTGACGTAGGTTTCGAATCTCAAAAAGGTGAAATGGTTTGAAAGTTATGGATGTTTTTCAATCAGTGTGTCCATCAAGATTTCAGAGACACGGTATATAGAAAATTATTAATAATTATTTAATAAAATGATAACCAAACAAATCTCATATTTTTAGAAAGCTAACAATTTTTCCTATAAACCCTTTTCATTTTATCAGTTTTGCATTAAAAAAAAGTCGTCAGCACAAAGGGTGAAGTTTGAAGAAGAGACTGAAACATGAAATCACATTAGAATCCATGAAAAGTCAACAACCAAAATAGATATATGTCTTGCTTTATCCGTTTTGCTTTGGTAAAAGCAACTCAAAACAAATATCTGTTTCCTTGATCTATGAAAATTTTTGTACCATTGGTTTTGGATGAAGAGAAGCAACATATTTGAAACATCGAGGCAATAATACAAGAAGTTAAAGTTAGTTGGTCATTTATAGGTGTATCTATTGTTTCATATCACATTACACATAGAATTCTAATTAACAATCTAGTTTCCTCATTTGGGGGAACATTTTTTATCCGTTTCTAATGGAAATATTTAGTTAAAAATTGGTGGCTCCTTGTGAAAAGTATGGGCTCTTATCAAGCACGCATGACCAAGAAGGTTGATATCCATTTTTCTTACATGTTTGTTGATCACATCTTATGAATAGGATGTTGCTTGGTGATAGTTCTAGGTTTAGTGAACAATATTCTCAAGCTTATTGCAATTTTTACACTTTTGACCAAATTTGGTACCAAACCCTTTCACCTTTTCAATTAATCCTGATTGTGTCATCTCACTCCATGCAAATAAAACCAACATTAGGACCATGTGAATGAGATTAAGGATAGCCTTGAAATATGAATCTTTGTACTGTTGATTATCCTTTTAGCATGACAATCCCTTAGGATCATTGTACCCAGGTGCAACAATCCTTCAATCTTCTTTTATTTATATTTCTTTCCTCTTCATACACAAGATTCCTGTGCCTTGTAGTCATGACAATCCACAAATCACCTAACTGTCCTTAGTGAGACTATATCTTATTTTGACAGTGATAGTCATCATCCATTCACAAGTCTCCTCTTTAACATAGATACCCTTTGCACATGTTTTGACTTCATGATTTTCTTTTTGTATGTTGTATTATGGTATGAAAATACTATGGCCCCTTCTTCATCCTCTTGTATAATGAAATTGAAGGTCGACACTTACGGTTACTCTTCTTTATTACTTGGTGATAATGAATCCCTAATTTTTTATTGTCTTGAAGCCAAATTTACCACTGTTGAGACAGTCAGAGTTGATTCTTGATCATGAATATTGCGAATTACTTCAAATATCCATGGACAATTTCAATTGTGTTTCTTAAGACACCCATGCCTTGACTATCCCTTGATGTTGGTCATGATTGTGCTTGGATGGCACAATAGTTCATAGTTAGATTTTTGCCACTAAAGTTTTCCTTTGACAAAGTCGTATTTGTAGTCCACCTTTTGATGATGTTCAAACAATATAAATACTTATTCTTAACATAAGCAATACATTTCTCACAAATACCAATGCATTCTACTCATAAGGTTCATGGAACCATGCCTAAAGGTATGATAGTCAGCAGTGTACTATTATGGCAGCCTATGGTTGGTTTGACAATCTATAATAGTGATTGCATTCATGCCTAACAGTCCTTATCATTATTGTCATAATATATTTTACATTTGAGGCCTTGTCTACAACATACAAAGTCTACCTTTCTCACCCATACCTTTAGTATATAAAGGACATTGATAGGGAATTTTTAATTTCCACTTAGTCAGTGCAATCTAGGAGAGGATAGATTGTCTAAAGTTGTAATCTATTTCCATTTACACTTGCCATAACTACAAATACTTAGTGTTTATTCTCAACCCCGGTATATGAATAAAATGTGACCTATTGCTCTAATAGGCCTATAGGGACAAAGAGGTGATAAAGCCTTTAATTTTAAACATGACATGGTTTTGATAACTTCCCATATTGGTAAGGTCCTGGATGACAATCCTTTGATGCACCTAATTGTAATAGGTGTTATGATAGTCCTTGGTATCTTTTCATTTCTTTCTTGAATGGCCTACAAATAAGACATAAGACCTATTAGATCCTTCATAAATAAGAATTCTCATACATTACATTTAAACTTAAACTCCCTAAATATCCATCAATCCATCCATTAATATCAAAATGCCATGAATATCCTATGATCAACCATTCTAATTCCTAGGATAGTCATATATTGCAATTTTGCTTCTCTACACTAAAATAACCTAAGGAATATCTACCCTTAAATTTGTATTTTAACAATCTAATGTCTTTACGAATAACATTGAGCCTTCTTTTGGGACAACATTTTTGCCTTTAGAAGCTCCTCATTTGATGATAGCCTAAAATAGAATAAGTGGATAGTCATAACATTTTAGCATATAATGGGAAAACCCTAAAGTGTGATAAAGTCTATACATTATCTATTCCCATCCATGTCACGAAGCAACTATTCAAATACTAGGCCAACATGATTTAAACTATCATAAGGGCCAACAATCCACTCCAAATGCATGGGAAAAGGACAACTCTTGGATCCCATATTAATCATGTTCACATGGCTGCTAGCATCTTCAAGTGAGTCAATACAAAAATTGAAAGCCTCAAACTCATACACTTCAGAAAAATATACCTAATTATAAATTTGATATGCATGAATAAGGAAGTCCTTATGCAATACAAACTAAAATGTGTCATATTTAGACATGTCATCAAGTTGAACTACATCATGTTGAGACTTGTGTTTACTTAAGCATTACAAGTCACTTGCCTCTTTGCATGCTTCAAAGTTCCAAACAAAGGAAACTTTAGGTGTAGCAGAGTCCTCATCAATGACTGATTTACGTGGCCTTCAACAAACTAAAATTATATATCATATTTATGCTTATATGGAGGCTATATCATCTTTACAATTGTATGTCTAGACTCTTTAGGAGTCTTCACAAATGTGTCCAAAGTAAGATTACTCAAATCAAATAATGGCTTATATCCAGAGCTTTATTAAGTTGATACCTAGGTGGATTAGTGTGTAAACATTCATATTAGATGGTAATTCACAAGTTTATAGAATAATAAAATGAATCCCTAGTCTAGAATCCAAATGTACATAATAAAACGGATATCTATTTTGTAGTAGCGATATGGACATTGCAGAGTGTCCGTTCGCAAAGAATTGGGATTTAAGAAACAGATATCTATTTCCAAAATGGATATCCCTTTTGTAAATGCAGAAAAAAGACAAAAGGAATATTGTTGGGCCTGACATCCTCAACTAGAGACCCTCTAATGTCGAAATACTCGTGATTTCTGGCTATGACAGTGAAAGGAATATTTTTATGCACTTTTGGAGACAATTTTCTTGTTACAATCATAAGGGTGACATTTTTGTTCCCCTAATGGGGAGCAACAGTCGTCGTAAAGCAAAAAGGAAGAGGAAAGTTACATTGGAGGAAATTGAAGCAATTAGGGAAAAAGATAGGGAAAGGAAGAGGATTAGAAGAGTGGGTTTGGCGGATGCTCATCAAGGTGAATCTTCTTCTTTACCATCTAATGACATGCAAATTGAAGATGTTAATTTTGATTATAATGAAATGTTAGATAAGAATGAAATTCACCACGATATTGCAAATGAAAATATTGAAAAATGTTATGAAACACCTATTCATAAGAGTAATACCATGGACAAAGAAGAAGAAGAAAAATGAAGATGTGCACTTGAACAAAGTGGATATGAACATCATGATGTTGAAATTGCACTCCATAATCCATTTGTTGATAAAATTGATGAGGTTGATAACATGGATGAAACAAGAACAATCAATGTATCTCCAAATTTCATAAGAAGAGAGGACATTTGTCAAGAAAAGAATAACCATGATGAAATTGGAAAACACCCAAGAACCCCAAAATGGTTACTTGAAATTGATGAGAATATAATGGGAAAACTTGAAGGCAAGAGGTCGTCACAAATGGTTCGGTTGTGGGCTACAAAACTCTTCAATGAATACTTTGAGAAGATAACACTAACCAAACAATGCCAACTTTTTGTGCAATTATTAAAGATGTACAAAATGAGACCTTTAATAAAGAAATTAAAGATTAGGTTAAACAAAGTGTCCGATCGGAATAAAATTATTGTTAGAAGCCTTTTCAATGCACTCAATTCTATTGGAAAGACTAGCAAGGAAAAAGATAAAAGAGCTGCCCGTAGAGTAATAACAACCTCAATAGTAAGCAAACAATTAAGAAATGCTCAATTAATGAGGCAAACTTGCATTGACTTAAGATTGAATCGTAAAACATTGTCAAAAGCACTAGCATTAAGATCAAGGCTAGATAGTCCTCTTGCCAATGATACTTGGGCTTTCAGTGGTAGGCTTCCACGAGTTGACAAGAAGCTAATTGATAGCACAAAGGAAGAAATTGAACGATTTTGCCACACTAACTCTAGGGTATCACCAAATGCAAAAGATGTTGTAAAGTTAAGAATTGGTGATAAAGACCGCACACCACATCCTAAACATTACTTGGAATGTAGCCAAACAACATTGTACAAACAATATTGTGAAACTCACCCAAGTATGACAATCTCACAAAGAGCATTTGAATCTCTTAAGCCATTTTATTGTGTTCCTCTTAAAGTTCGTAATACATGTTGCAAATACCATGTAGAGTTTTCTATGTACCATGAATTATTATGCAATATTTGTTCTACTTTGCACACTAACGAAATGTTATAGGAGTGTGGTGTAATTCAACTACCAAAGTCATCTAGGGACTTATTGGATTTATTTCTATGTATTAGAGATGATGGTTGCATGTTCTACAAGAATGATTGTTTAAATGAAAAGTGTTTACAATGTGGTGGGTTATCAAAGTTTGTATCATGTTTTCATGAGGGCAACGGGCATGATTTTGGAAAGAGAATGGTTGAGAAAAAGAGATATGAGATAGTGAAATACAATTTGAAAAGTGGAGGTGAAGGTTCTAGATGTGAGTTGATTGTAAGAGAGGTAAGTATTGCTGATTTTATTGATGATTTTAAGAAAAATCTTTTCTACAAGTATGTCAGACATAGCCACAGGTCTCGATGTTAGATCAACAGTTTAGGATGTGTAAAGACTCTTTCCCGATTGGAACTATTGTCTCTGTAGTTGATTTTGCAGAAAACTATACATTGCAACCCCAAAATGAAGTTCAATCCCAGTACTACAATTCTATTCAGATTGCTATTTTTGCTCACATCACATACAGACATGCCCTCAAGAGTACAGAAGAGAATAGGAAGATTGTCAGAGAATACCATTTTTACATGAGTGATGATTGATCTCATTTAGCAGAGTTTGTGCAATATTGTTTTCAACAATTTTATGGGTTCTTGCAAGAAAAAGATATTATAATGGATCAACATGTCATTTGGTCAGATAATTGCACTAGTCAATTCAAGAATGCTTATAATTTCTATTGGTTGAGAAAAATGCATGTAGAGAAGGGTATACCTCATATTTGGAATTTTTTTGAAGTCGAGCATGGAAAAGGTGAACATGATGGAGCAGGTGCATGCGTGAAGAGAGCTCTTTTTAAAGAACAACTAAAGATTAGATGTGGTGCTACATTTAGTGATGCAGATTCCATTGTTAAGTGGTGTAACTATGCATTGTCACGAGGAGTGGCTCTTGATTCTGAAGTGCATAGGTTCTTTTGGTTGGTTGATGATGGGATAGCGATAGAGAAATTGGAATGTTAGAGAATCAGTGAATCATCAAAGATGCATTCATTTCAAAGCTCAGATGCAAGTACATGGACTATTTGGACATGAGAATTAGCTTGTTTTTGTCAGAGTTGTATTAAATGTGATTGGAACAATTGTGAGTCAAGTGAGTGGGTAGATGCATGGATTCCACAATATTTAATCCCTTTATATGAAGGTCAATCATCTTCCATCAATGACATGGAGAGCTCATTTGACTATGAACATCTTTCAAACCTTGTACAGCCAGGTCATGTTTATGCAGTTGTTGCACCGCATGGAAATGAAGAGAGGTTAGACTATTGGTTGGCATGATGTGTATAGGGAAAACAAAAGCTAACACAACCTATGATAGATGATGATGGGTTCACATATCCTACAGGATCAGTTGTTATTGCCGGGACTTGGTTACAAACATATATGATTAAAAAGAATGGCATCCCGGCCTTTGAAGACTTTGAGAAGCATAAAATTAACATCAAGATATAAATTAATATATAATTACTCACAAAGAAATAAATGCATAAAAAGAAAGTTGATGTGTAGAACAAATTATACCGGCAATTCCAAGCCAAATTGGATGGCAGACAAAGTTCCATGATGAACTTCTATCAACTCCTCCTCTATCATCAATTGTTATCCCACTTAGATACATTAGTACTAATAAATTTGTTTATATATTCAAATGGAATAGACCATAAAATTTAACTTTAAATTTTACCTGCACAAAAGATTGCTCATGCATTTCTCCTTCTCTATGGTTCACTGATCCGGTAGCTTCTACTCTTGTCCCTGACCCCTCAGCTTGAGTTCTGGACTCCATTGTCTCATCTCGTGAATGGAGATCGTACTCTGATGTGTTCAACAGTGGCTCACTACTCTCCATAATAGGACCTGAGCATAAATGATTGCAAGAAATGCAATGATGCGGCACACATACATGTGTGGACGACGACGGTCTAGTAGAACCAAGTGATCCAATATCATCGCCTTCATCATGTGCTTGTGCAAACTGAGATGTCTATATAATCAAATGCTCGGTCAAAGAGTGTATGGCACTAAGGCCCTGTTGTGTTGCATTTGCAACAACATCTGGGTGCTGCAATGGGGGTGGAGAAGGGATATCAGGAGGGGGAATATAGGGACCTTGTACTTGTCTAATTGCCCCAGGTCTATCTTGAGGCATTCCTTTGCCCACTCCTTGAAACTCTCTAAAATCAAAATAATTAACATGTTGACCCATGACGAACTCTGCATAGAGTTTACGAAGGAAATACAAAGGTACATCTAAATTGTTGTTGGGTGGTTTATCAAAAACCATCCACCAACGATCCCAAAAGTTTTGACTAATGCCCTCATGAATACACCATTTGATTGAAAACTTGGGCTTATGGACATCAACATGCAATCCGGTTTTAGGATTGACAAAGTGTTGGGCTAACATAGTTTTTGTAATCTCTAATTCTTTGACTTAATCATATGACAAACCATTAGCATATTTGGCCTTCTTGGCTTCTCACCATTGCCTAAATGATTCATGTTGGGTTGACAAGGTTTGAACATGATTAATAATTCCCTCTAAATTTGATGTCATTATAGACAATCGAGGGTGGCGGCAATACATTTCTATGATCCTACTTATATGATCAATATTTCTTTGAATATTTTGTTAGGGTTAGCCGGTAAAAGATATCAATTAAATGTAAATAAAGATTAAACAGAGAAATGGAAATACACAGAAATAATAACAACGAGAGACAAGTTTTAACGTGGTTCACCCAAACTTGGGCTACATCCACCTGTTAGCACTAAATTTGGTCTGGATCTGAGCGCAGGATGTTGGAGGGTTTTTTCCTTTTTGGGCCCTAAGTTTCTTTGTTCATCGTTGTGATTTTCTCTATCGGCGAAACTTCTTTTTGGGTACTCAGATTATGCTTGAACCATCGTTTTGAACCATTGCGTTGAACCCTTTTGGTTCAAGGTTCAATGGTTCATGGGCTTAGGCTCCATCTTTTTCCGTCAGTGAATTCTTTGTTCATCTGTGTTATCGGCGTTGAACTTCTCAGCTGAACTTCTCTTTTGAACCATCGGGTTGAACTGGTTCAGGGTTCAATGGTTCAAAGCCTTATGATTTTGGTCTTATCGGCATAACGTTCATCATCGGGTGGACGGTGGAGTGTTGGCCCGACGGTTTGCCTCTGGCTGATGGAAGGTTAGCGGTTTGCAAGGTTGGTTTCAGTGTGACATGGACTATCGGGCTAACCGTTGGAGGGTTCACCGATATACAATGTTTGGCCGATGGATATGTTATCGGCGAGAGCTATATTGTCGGCCTGAGTGTTTTGAGTTATGCCGACGACGGGAGGTTTGGTCGATGAGGAGTCGTTGGTGTGTGTCTGGCCAATGGAGGAGTAGAGTGTAGCTCATTGGTGCATCGGCGAGACTATTGTGATCGGCTGGGGAGATTTTGGTTGCTTTGACGGTGTAAGTCACACCAACGGAGGTGGTCTTCGGCATGACTTGTGTTGTCGGCAAGGATGGATTGCGTTGGGCCGACAGTGGAGGGTTTGACCGATGAAGGGGGAAGCCGATATGTTATCGGCGGGAGTTGTTCTATCGGCAGTAGTCTTTTATGGTTTGCCGATGGAAGGAAGTCACCCCGATGGGGAATGCCATCGGAGTAAGGTTGCATATCGGGTTAGCGGTTGGAGGGTCCGCCGATGGGGTAGTGTCAGGCCGATGAGGATTTGGTGTGGTCATCGGTGAGAGTTGGTCTGTCGGTGAAGGAGCTTTTGGCTAGGCCGATGGTTCTTCTCTAGCCGATGGGGATGTTGGAGGCTTTCAGGAGTTGTTCATCAGCGTGATTGGCTGTGTCGGCCGAGGGGTTTTTTGCTTGGCCGACGATATTGGTCTGGCCGATGGTGGTAGGATGGTAACTGCTAACGGGGTGCAAGCTGGTCATCGGAGAGACTCATACTATCGGCAAAGATTTGAAGAGTTGGCCCGATGGTGCATCTCTGGCCGATGGAGGGGATTGTAATGTAGCGGTCGGCAGGACAATTGAGGTCAGTAGGAGATTCATGGGCTTGGCCGATGGTGTTGATCTCGGTGATGGGCTTTGGGTGGAGGAGCGTGTGTCGCGTGTGGCAAAAGCGCTCGACACCTATTATGCAAGTGACTATGCTTTTAAACTACTAAAGTGATCTCCTCACCGTGCATGTGGGACTAATCTCCCTGTATAATTTGAAACTACGATAGAATGCATTTTGGCGGGAATTTCTTTTTTGAAGTGCTGCGATGGTTTTCAAGCGGCCGCGGGTGGTTGAGCCATCAATGGCGACTGTAGCAGGGGCATGGGCGAGTTGTTGAACAGTCATGTACCCAATTTTTGGCGTGAGGACTTCCAGATGATGGCACAGGGCTCGAGGCCACCATTGTCTACTTTCTGTCTCTGCAGCAATAAATTTTGAGCGCCATTCCTTTGAAGGATCTGTATCTGGCAAATTTTTTGTCAAAGCCATGTAATTAATGCTGAGTATGCTTCTTTGGCTGTTATAAGAAGGAAGTGTTACTCATTTTAGGTTGTTGAAAGTTGAACATTTGGCTCTGTAATACAATACAGCTGATTTGGTTGCTCTGTGTAGCAAAACTTGTGAGTTTATGTATCTCCCGTTGTATGTTTTTGCATGAATCCACTGATTTCATGGTCAATTTTATATGAATAATGCTATGTTTGCATGTATCTTTCTTCTGAGTCTAGGTATTCAAGGAATGTCTAAGATTCTAGAACATAGAATTCCTGTGTTGAATGTCTGATCTTTTAACTTCTGCTCAAGGGGTAGATTAAACTATTATTAGATTGAACATTGGGAAGGGTATACTGTAATAGGGATGCCATAAGTATAGATAGCTTAACACTCTGTATTGGGAGATATCTGTAAGGCAGGTATCATATGTATCCCCCTGAAATCTAGTTTTAGTTGTTCATGCATATCATTCACAGGTGTATGTCTACTGACTCCAGGCCCTGGATAGGCACCAATCTTGCTTTGTGTTTGTGTTACAACCATGTCCAGCTTTGCATCCAAACTTAAAATCAAAATCAAACTCTAAAACAACCATTAGGACAGTAGAATTAGTTTTAGGATCCAAGTCCTCTGTCTACAACTGCAAATAGGCCCAAAGCTAGCCCCTTTGCTCTTATCTTACAGTTTTGGTCTACTTACAGGAGGACTTATCTGATTTCTGTCAGCATCCTAGCCTTGTATGTATATCCTCATGGATGTTGAGTAGGGAATACCCCCCTAGGTTTTGCAGAGCCTGAAGAAGAAGAGGAGATAAAATATAGAGTCTATCTCCTACACTGTTGGCCCCTGGCCCAAAGATCCTGTTGATCATTGATGGGTACCTTGTAGGGAAATCTGGGAATAAGCATCCAGTCTGGGAAAAAACCAACAGAAATTGGTGACTCTACTGGGGATTTGTGAAAGAACCCTGATTTACAAAAGAAAACAGTTCCTAGTAATAGGTGGCGACTCTGAAGTAATCTCCCAACCGGTCAAACTAAAATTTATATGCAGGGGAGAAGATCCCAACAAAATCCTTTATTTGAAGAGTTACCAGTAACGAGAAGAATGATGTACAGAAGAAAGGGAGCTGTCTCAGTCAGTCATGAGGGTTCCCCCAGAAAAAATGATGATATGCAAGATAACCCTAGGCCATCAGGACAGCATGTGCCTTACTTTTCAAATGCAGAAGCTGATATTCAGGGTGCATATGAGAGGCAACAGGGTGGTAGCATGAGAATGAGGTCAGAGGTGTTCCAAGAACGCCCATTTCTAGACCCTAGTGAAAGGTTTGAAGAGGTAGAGTCTCTGAGGGATGATGAAGATGAAGATCAGAATATGGTAAAACCATCCTCCTCTAGGCCTAGCGAGGAAGAACTAGTTGATGAAATTAGGAGCTTAAGGGCCGAGTTCGAATATCAGTAGGCAATAACAATCAGAGATGACTTGAGGAAGAAAGTGCAAGCTTTAAGGGCTGCCCAAAATAATTCAATTCCTACCCTTGAGAATGCAAATGTGCAGAGACATCAACAGAGAAATGATGTGCAACATCAGCATAATGATGAGAGACAAAATGTGAATGATGCTAGGATACCACTGAACAATGTAAGAAACCAGAATGCAAACAGAAATATTAATATTAATCAGTTTGACAGACAGCCCATGCAGTTAGATAGATTCAGACAGCTAGTATTTGATGGTATTCCTGGGTATCCTAACCCCATTGACAAGCATCTGAGGCTGCAGGTGCCTAAATTTTTAGGAAACAACACTGTGTCAGGAGAAGATCATCTAAAAGCTTTTCAAAATGTCATGGATAACTTTGAGGTTGAACATGAGGATGTTTTCATGAAGTCATTTATGCAATCTTTAGTAGATGAGGCAAGGGAATGGTATAAGAATCTGCTGACCGGAGTATTTCATCATGGGATGATTTTTAAAGGATGTTCAAGGAGCAATATGGTGACAAAACTGACTCTATCTTTTTTGTAAATGAGTTTACCAGTATCACTAAAGGGTCAAATGAGCAGGTTACAGATTTTAATGCAAGATTTACTAAAGTGTTAAACAAATTGCCACATCACATGAGGCCAAATGAACCTATGTGCATAATATTGTATATCAACGCCTTTGATGCAAAAACTGCATATGGATTAAGAGATAAAAGTCCTACTACTATCAGGGATGCTTTCAGAATTGCAGTAAATATTGAGAACAACAGGAAAGCATCAGGCAAGACTAACAGAAGGGATGATGTGAAAATTCTGCAGAATCCAAACAAGCCTCAGAACACTCAAGGTAATACATCTGCCCTTGAAGATAAGATAGACAAATTGGCAAATGTTGTTAAGGACCTAAGCTACAGACTAGCTAGAAGTGAAAAAGGGATAGGTCCTGATAGGCAAGTCTATTAAAGGCAGGAAAAGAGGCCATCATTGCATGATATGCCTTATAATACCAATTGGCATAATGGTAAGCCTATATTCCCACATAACAACACAAATTAGAGGACTCAACATGTCAAAGAAACTCCTGATCCTCTAAAGAAAGCTGTAAATATTATTGATGATACTCCATGGTGTATAATTTGTCAGATGCCACATTCACAGTCACAGTGTATGATTGCCCAGTCCTTGTGTGATAATGCTACATCTTGTAATGAATGCAATAAGCCACATTATGTGCAAGATGATGATGTTAATATGATGTCCACAAACAATGGATACCCTCTTTATGATGTTGATGAGAGTACAGATGATGGAATTCAGGCCTGTCAATAGGAATTTTATGATGAAGGTAATGAAGATAACTATGTATATGCTCAGAGCTCACACAATTTTCTGAGTAACTTACAATGACCTTCTGATGAGGAAATTACGGCCTTCACAGCTGCAGCAGTTGCTCAAGTCAAGAGCAACTACAATCTCAGAGGTAAAAATCAAGTAAGCAGCCCACATCAGCCAGAAGGTATTTCTGCAGGTCAGCCAGTGCATGGTCATAAGGGGATTGAATCACAAAAAAGGCAGTGGGGTAATAATAAATAGAATTTTAGACATAGAACAGGTCATGAATCTCAAGGACCAGAAAACAGAATCCCTCAGGCTAAAGATCAAAGTAAAGGTTCCCAAGACAAGAATGATGATCAGGGAACTATGAAAGTAAAAGCTAAATCAGCTCAGGATAAAAACAAGATTGTGGAGCAAGCTACAACTGTTATACAAAATTATGCTCCATTTGATATAGCTCAAGTCCTCTCCCAGGTAAAAGTCTCTGTTCCACTTATGGAACTGATGAAGGTTGAAGAGATCAAGAATAGGACAATATCCCTAATTTCAGGGGTGCCTTTTCAAGCTAAACAAAATGTTCAGATCCAGGGTGAGAAGCATGTCATGTGTAATGAAGAAGATGAGGCTCCTGAAGTCTATTTAGGAGTGACTATGACAAAGTGTCCTTCACAAGTGGAACCATTTTATGTATCCCTGGTTATAAATGGAAAAATAATCAGAAATTGTATGCTTGACTCTGGAGCATCTACAAATGTCATGCCTTTAGCCATCATATAACAAGCTGGATTGAAAATCGACAAGGCATGTGGAAAATGTTATGCTATGGATGCCAGAGAGGTACCAGTTATTGGAATCATGAAGGATGTAGATTTCAAACTGGCAGCATTTCCTGAGAAAAGATATAAAATGAATATAACAGTGGTTGACATCAAGCCACAGTATGGTATGTTGCTGTCAAGAAGATGGGCAGCACTAATTGGTGGAAGTATGCAGCTGGACCTGTCATATGCCATGATTCCAATAAATGGCAGGGATGTTAAGCTAATCAGAGAACAAAGATCATCAGAGACAGTGGAAGACCAAGAAGCAAAGGAACAGATATGCTTTGTAAACACTGACTGTGATAACTTCAAGGTTGTCTCAGATGATAGAGAAGATAAAAAGAAAAATGTCTGCATTAAAGAGCTGGACCAGCAAGGTTTATGGACCATGTATTTTGATGGAGCTTGTGTAAAAGAAGGCTCTGGAGCTGGAGTTGTTTCCCTGTCTCCAACTGGTAAGCTCCTCAAATTTTCTTTCTTGCTGAGGTTTGTTTGCACAAACAACATTGCAGAATATGAGGCTTTAATCTTAGGCCTAAATATAGCTCTCAAACATGGAATTAAGATGCTAAGGGTATTTGGGGATTCTGAGCTGATTGTATCCCAAATTAGAGATAGGTATGCTTCAAAAAATAAAAGATTGAAACAATACAAGCATGCTGTTTGGGATACCATTGAACTCTTTGATGCATTCTCAATAGGCTGGGTAGAGAGATCAAAGAATGTTATGGCTGATTTCTTAGCTAATGTTGCAATAAGGCCAGATGACATCACTCTATCAGATGTTACAAATGTAGAAGTTAAAATCAGGTCTGCAGTACCAGAAAATATATGCAGTTGGCAAGTGTTTAATGATGATAGGGATTTGTTAAAATTTTTGCACTACATAGATGAATATGAGAATCAAGAAATTGATTTCCAAGCTTTTGTAGAGACTATAGATGGAAAAGAAACTCTTGTGGGAAAAGAGATAATTCAATTGAAGACTAATAAAATCCCTAGAGGGTTAGTAGCTTTGGAAAGAGCTTTTGACAGTAGAGACAAATTGGTCACAGGGACATCTTCCACAAATAAGGAAGATTTAGAAGAGATAAATTTGGGGACATCTCAGGCCCCCAAGAAGGTATACATTGGTAAACAGCTCAAACCACACATTAGGAGTATGCTGATTGCATTACTGAGAAGGTATAAACATGTTTTTGCTTGGTCATATGAGGACCTAAAAGCCTATAGGGAAGATCTATTCCAGTATGAGATCCCATTGAAGCCTGGAGCTAAGCCATTCAGACAGAGGCAAAGACCTATTAATCCTACCTTAGCTCCAAAGATGCAAGAAGAACTCAAAAGGCTTAGGGAAACTGGAATAATTGTGCCAATCAGACATTCAACTTGGGTGTCTAACCTTGTCCCAGTCAGAAAAAAGAACAGTGATATTAGGCTTTGTGTTGATTTCAGGAACTTGAATGTTTCCTCTTTAAAAGATAACTATCCACTGCCTAATATGGAAGCTATGTTGCAGAGAGTGACTGGTTGTGAACTCTTATCCATGATGGATGGATTTTCAGGTTATAATCAGGTGAAGGTAAAGGAATCAGAACAGTATAAGACTACCTTCACCACTCCATGGGGAACTTATGTGTATGTTAGAATGCCATTTGGACTAACAAATGAAGGTGCTACATTTTAAAGAGCAATGGATGTTGCTTTTGCAGGGTTGATTGATTCAATCCTAGCTGTATATCAGGATGACTTGACTGCATATTCAAAGAAGGAAGAGCAGCATTGTTTGCATCTAGAGCAGATTTTCATAAGAGCACTAGGGTATGGCATTTCTTTAAATCCAAAGAAGTGTGCTTTTGGGGTGGTTGAAGGAAAACTCCTAGGGCACATTGTTTCCAAGGATGTAGTCAGGATAGATCCAGAGAGAGTGGCTGCTATTGACAGAATTCAAATGTCAAAAACTGTAAAAGGAGTTCAGTCCTTCTTTGGATAGATAAATTTTGTTAGGAGATTTGTTCCCAACTTTGCAGAAACTACAAGGAACATTTCTAAGATGATGAAGAAGGATGCAACTGTCAACTAGGAAAGTGAAGCAATAGAATCATTTCAGAGTATCAAAGAGGCAATCAAGATGGCCCCTGTTCTTAAATCTCCTGATTTTTCTAGGCCATTCCAAGTATTTTCATTTGCTTCCTTTCACACTGTTGCTGCATGTTTGCTACAGAAAAATGAAGATGGTTTTGAACAGCCCATAGCTTTCTTCAGTATGTCCTTGCAGGCTTCTAAGTTGAAGTATGATATTATGGAAAAATAGGCATATGCACTAGTCTGAGCCATCAAAAGTTTCAGACCATACCTGGTAGGATCACATATAATTGCATATGTACCCCATGCAATAGTCAAAGACATATTCACTCAACAGGAGGTGACCGGAAGAAGGTGCAGATGGATAAACAAACTGCAAGAGTTCAACATAGACATACAAATTACCAAGTTGGTAAGAGGACAAGGATTAGCCAAGATGATGGCACAGTCAAACTTGGAAGCATGCCAAGTTAATGCAGTAAAAAATGAGAGTGTAAATGTATCAAGATCTGAATGGTACAAGGATATTATCTACTACTTGCAAAATCTGAATTGTCCTTCCCATTTCAGTGACAGTCAAAAGAGGACTTTAAAGTTACATGCAATCAGGTATGTTATTGTTCAAGGTGAGCTATACTGGAAAAACCCTGATGGTGTGCTGCTGAGATGTGTGGATGAGGATATGGCTAACAATGTTTTGATTGATATGCATAAAGGATTGTGTGGTGGACATTATACTGCTCAAACAATAGCTCATAAGACTCTCAGAGCAGGATATTGGTGGCCCACTCTCTTTTCAGATGCACAAAGGTTAGTGAGGAAGTGTGACCCTTGCCAAAGATTCTTAGGAAAATTGAGATATGATGGTGCTTTACCCCTCAGAACTGTAACTGTGGATGCTCCATTTCAGCAATGGGGAATTGACTTCATAGGGGAAATTGCAAACAAGTCAAGTGGGGGACACAGTTGGATTTTAGTGGCAACTGATTACTTTACCAAATGGATTGAGGCCATTCCAACTAAGAGAGCTACAAGTAAGGTGGTGATGGATTTCATACTGAAAAATGTTATCATCAGGTTTGGAGTACCATTCAAGATAGTCACTGATAATGCTATGTGTTTCAGATCAGGTGAATTTGTTGATTTTTGCAACAAATATGGGATCAACCTATCATATGCATCACCATACCACCCACAAGGAAATGGTCAAGCAGAATCAAGCAATAAAATCATCATGAAAATTATCAAGAGGATACTGGACAAGAACAAGAGAGCTTGGGACTCAAAATTAAAGTTAGCAATATGGGCTGACAGAGTGATAGTAAAAAAGGATATTGGAATGTCACCCTTTGAGCTAGTATATGGTGCATCAGCCAGATTGCCCATAAACAATCTCCTACCAGTTTATAGATTCATCCAGGAAAATGATGAGGAGATTGAAGACTCCATGACAGAAAGAGTGAATCAGCTGGTTGCATTGGATGAGAATAGAAGGAAAGCACACTAGATTAACCTCAAGAGACAACAAGATGTGAAATATCAGTTTGACAGGAGAGCTACAAAAAGGAAGTTTCAAGTCAATGATTTGGTGCTCATATGGAATGCAAAAAATCAGGACAAGGGTAAACATGGTAAGTTTGAACCCTTATGGATGGGCCCATATCAGATTTGCAGTATTCATGGGGAGGATTCTTATTTCCTCCAGGCCCTAGATGGTGAATTTCTGGAATTGCCTATGCATGGCTAATTCCTTAAGTTCTATTTTGCATAGATGACTTGTCACTGTGCACATTTGTAAAAATATGTATATAGTGTAAATGTTCTTTACAGTTCGTGCTTTTTTTTGGCTTTTTTGCCTGGTCTACCCGGAGATCTGGTTCTCGCTGCAGGTTTTTCACCTGCACGTCCCCATTCGGAGCCAGTGTTAGCACTAATTTTGGTCTGGATCTAAGCGCAGGATGTTGGAGGGTTTTTTCCTTTTCGGGCCCTAAGTTTCCTTGTTCATCGCTGTGATTTTCTCTATCAGCGAAACTTCTTTTTGGGTACTCAGATTATGCTTGAACCATCGTTTTGAACCATCACGTTGAACCCTTTTGGTTCAAGGTTCAACGGTTCATGGGCTTAGGCTCCATCTTTTTCTGTCAGTGAATTCTTTGTTCATCTATGTTATCGGCGTTGAACTTCTCGGTTGAACTTCTCTTTTGAACCATCGGGTTGAACTGGTTCAGGGTTTAATGGTTCAAAGCCTTATGATTTTGGTCTTATCAGCGTAACGTTCATCATCAGGTGGATGGTGGAGTGTTGGCCCGATGGTTTGCCTCTGGCCGATGGAAGGTTAGCGGTTTACAAGGTTGGTTTTGGTGTGACATGGACTATCAGGCTAACTGTTGGAGGGTTCACCGATATACAATGTTTGGCTGATGGATATGTTATCGGTGAGAGCTGTATTGTCAGCCTGAGTGTTTTGAGTTATGCCAACGACGGGAGGTTTGGCCGATGGAGGAGCAGAGTGTAGCTCGTTGGTGCATCGGCGAGACTGTTGTGATCGGCTGGGGAGATTTTGGTTGCTTCGACGGTGTAAGTCACACTGACGAAGGTGGTCTTCGGCGTGACTTGTGTTATCGGTGAGGATGGATTGCGTTGGGCTGACAGTGGAGGGTCTGACCGATGAAGGGGGAAGCCGATATGTTATCGGTGGGAGTTGTTCTATTAGCAGCAGTCTTTTATGGTTTGCCGATGGAAGGAAGTCACCCCAATGGGGAATGCCATCAGAGTAAGGTTGCATATCGGGTTAGCGGTTGGAGGGTCTGCCGATGGGGTAGTGTCAGGCCGATGAGGATTTGGAGTGGTCATCGGTGAGAGTTGGTCTGTCGGTGAAGGAGCTTTTGGCTAGGCCGATGGTTCTTCTCTGGCCGATGGGGATGTTGGAGGCTTTCAGGAGTTGTTCATCGGTGTGATTGGCTGTGTCGGCTGAGGGGTTTTTTGCTTGGCCGACGATATTGGTCTGGCCGATGGTGGTAGGATGGTAACTACTAACAGGGTGCAAGCTAGTCATCGGAGAGACTCATACTATCGGCGGAGATCTGAAGAGTTGGCCCGATGGTGCATCTCTGGCCGATGGAGGGGATTGTAATGTAGCGGTCGGCAGGACAATTGAGGTCGGCAGGAGATTCGTGGGTTTGGCCGATGGTGTTGATCTCAGCGATGGGCTTTGGGTGGAGGAGCGTGTGTCGAGCGTGGCAAAAGCACTCAACACCTATTATGCAAGTGACTATGCTTTTAAACTACTAAAGTGATCTCCTCACCGTGCATGTGGGACTAATCTCCCTGTATAATTTGAAACTGCGATAGAATGCGTTTTGGTGGGAATTTCTTTTTTGAAGTGCTGCGACGGTTTTCAAGCGGCCGCGGGTGGTTGAGCCATCAATGGCGACTGTAGCAGGGGCATGGGCATGGGCGAGTTGTTGAACAGTCATGTACCTAATTTTTGGTGTGAGGACTTCCAGATGGTGGCACAGGGCTCGAGGCCACCATTGTCTACTTTCTGTCTCTGCAACAATAAATTTTGAGCGCCATTCCTTTGAAGGATCTATATCTGGCAAATTTTTTGTCAAAGCCATGTAATTAATGCTAAGTACGCTTCTTTGGCTGTTATAAGCAAGAAGTGTTACTCATTTTAGGTTGTTGAAAGTTGAACATTTGGCTCTGTAATACAATACAGCTGATTTGGTTGCTCTGTGCAGCAAAACTTGTGAGTTTATGTATCTCCCGTTGTATGTTTTTGCATGAATCCACTGATTTCATGGTCAATTTTATATGAATAATGCTATGTTTGCATGTGTTATGCCAATTCTGTCTCCAATTTTGCATGTATCTTTCTTCTGAGTCTAGGTATTCAAGGAATGTCTAAGATTCTAGAACATAGAATTCCTGTGTTGAATGTCTAATCTTTTAACTTCTGCTCAAGGGGTAGATTAAACTATTTTCAGATTGAACATTGGGAAGGGTATACTGTAATAGGGATGCCATAAGTATAGATAGCTTAACACTCTGTATTGGGAGATATCTGTAAGGCAGGTATCATATGTATCCCCCTAAAATCCAGTTTTAGTTGTTCATGCATATCATTCACAGGTGTATGTCTACTGACTCCAGGCCCTGGATAGGCACCAATCTTGTTTTGTGTTTGTGTTACAACCATGTCCAGCTTTGCATCCAAACTTAAAATCAAAATCAAACTCTAAAACAACCATTAGGACAGTAGAATTAGTTTTAGGATCCAAGTCCTCTGTCTACAACTACAAATAGGCCCAAAGCTAGCCCCTTTGCTCTTATCTTACAGTTTTGGTCTACTTACAGGAGGACTTATCTGATTTCTGTCAGCATCCCAGCCTTGTATGTATATCCTCATGGATGTTGAGTAGGGAATACCCCCCTAGGTTTTGCAGAGCCTGAAGAAGAAGAGGAGATAAAATATAGAGTCTATCTCCTACACTGTTGGCCCCTGGCCCAGAGATCCTGTTAATCATTGATGGCTACCTTGTAGGGAAATCTGGGAATAAGCATCTAGTCTAGGAAAAAACCAACACCACCAAACAGAGAGCCCAATATTATTATCCAGTAAATCAAACCAATTACAATAAGCAATCCCTGCAACTCAATACCGCTGCAAAATGCTACAATACAATACCAAAACCCTAACCCTTAGCCGCTTTTTATCAAGCTTTTGTCAGTTACAAAATAGGGTTTTCTTATGTCAGTCAATGAAAAAATTAACTTCCGGTGCATTATAAAATAATAAAAACCAGGGGCGCTGCCCTTGGACCCCGCAAGGGGCACTGCCCCTTGACCCCGTCTTGGGGGCGCTGCCCCCAAACCCCCGCAAGGGGCGCTGCCCCTTGACCCCGTAGGAATTTGGGGGGAAACTGCGCCAATAAAAGTGGGGTAAATATAACCTCCGAGTCTGATTAGGCTCCATATAACAACATATTCTCTTCTATTGTTGGAGGGGAAGGGTTTGGTGGTGGAGGGTTTGGGTTTTTATTTGTGCATCCATTTTACCTAATTAAAAAAGGAAAACATACCCACTTAGCATAAAAAACCAAAAAAATTGCTCGAATATACAAAACAAACAAAAAAATGCTAAAGATCTTACCTTTTTGGATCGGATATCCATTCACCTCTGATATCCGTTCTTCAAAGATGCCACTATGTTTTGCAAGTTGTGGGTTTGCAAAAATGCGGTGTCTTTTTTGCTTTTTATGTTTTTCAAAATGGATATCCGTTATCAAAACGGATATTCATTTTCTTTTTCTCAATTATTTTCATTGCTTTTTATTTTAGTATTTTAGTATTTAGACATTTTAGCTATAAAATACAATCCAAATTTTAGAAAGGCTGTATCATATGAAAGGAGAGATTTTGGACAAACTATCAAAATTTATATAGGATTATGATGATATATATATTTGATTTTTATATGATTTACTTATACTAAGGTATCTCATAGTATTTCAAAGGCACTTTTGAATAGATAATTGTCATAAAAAAATTGTAAAAGCAAGTGGTTTTGGTGTAAATTCTAACAAATCATTTCATGTTTAACTTACATATTAGATGATATTTGTGTCAACAATTGAGATCAAACTTGTGACACTCAGGATCGACCTCTCATTTTTCTAAACCCTAAACCTAAGAAAGGGAGTCCTAGTTTTCTTATTTCCATTTCCTTCGTCAATAAGGGAGAGGGAAAGATAGAGGGGAGATATATGATATATAGGAATGATAGGGGGAGAGAGGTAAGAGATAGAGAGATTGGGAGAGATGGCTAGGTACATAGAGATAGAGAGGTGACAGATAGGAAGAGATAAGGAGAGGGAAAGATAGAGGAGATAGGAATGATAGGGGGAGAGAGGCAAGAGATAGAGGAGATAGAGGAGATAGGGGTTTCTATATCTCCCTACTGGTCCTCTCTCTCTAAACACTAAACCCTAAACCTCTAAACCTTAACCCCTAAACCATAAACCCTAAACCCTAAATAATGCCCCTTAACCTTAACCCCTAACCCCTAAACCCTAAACCCTAAATGCCAGCAAGCCTAAACCCTATCTCCTATCTCTCCCTCATCTCCCTATCTCTATCATCGGGCTCTACCTCTTAATCCTTCTCCCTATTTCTCTGGACATCTCACTCACTCTCTATCTCCCTATCTCTCCCTATCTGTCTCCTCTCTCTTTCTATCTAGCTATCTCCAAAACTGAGAAACCCTAAACCCAGGTACACCCTAAATCCAATCAACTCTAAACCTATATCTCCCTATCTCTCCCCTATCTCCCTATCTCTATCATCCCTCTACCTCTCTTGATCTCTCTCCCTATGTCCCTAGCCATGTGCCTCACTCTCTATCTCCTTATCTCTCTCCTCAGTCTCTATCTCCTTATCTCTCTCCTCAGTCTCCTCTCTCTATCTCCCTATCATTCCTCTCTCTATAAACCCTAAATCCAAAACCCTAAACCTCTAAACCTAACCCCTAACCCATAAACAATTTAAATCTAAATCCCTAAATAATGCCCCTAAACCTGAGAAACCCTAAACCCCTAAACCCTAAACCCCAAACCCCTAAACCCTAAACCCAAGTAACCATAAACCACTATCTCCCTATCTCTCCCCTATCTCCCTATCACCTTTGTCCCTCTACCTCTCAATCTCTCTCGCTATGTCTCTTGCCATGTCCCTCACTCTTTTTCTCCCTATCTCTCCCCTCAGACTCCTCTATATCTCCCTATTGGTCTAATGCAGAGCACACAGTGGAAGCTCTCAAAACACGGTGAAATACCCATCAAAACCCATAGTTCAAATAGATTAAAGCTTAATTAGCTTTAAGAAACTTTCTGAAAGTCCCAAATAACATCAAATCATATACATTCTTCCTATCGGCAAGATAAACACTATCGGCCGACTCAGAAATTCTTATACCGATGCTCCGATCACTCCACTTTTGACGAGCCTTTGAACCTTTTGCTGTGACATATATCCATCGGCCCAGCTTTAAACTAGTCTTCCGATCTCCCATCTCACACCAAAATGCATAACTACAACTTTGCATATACATAACTTGACTTGTTGTGCCGGTTCTTTCTACCGTTTCTGCCGGTCAGTCCTTGTATCATTCGAAATGCACATTTTCAATGTATCTTCACAACATACATTTGCAACATACAAACCTAACATACAATTGTAGTATACACATGAAATATACTCACATATAATTGTGATATACACATGAAATATTCTCGACATACAAATGCAGTATACACATAAAATGTATATTCGCATACATTTGCGATATACATAGGAAATGTTCTTCAACATACATAAGTGATATATACATGAATTGTATACCCGATATACGTTAGCGATATACACACAAGATGTATCTTCTCATACATTTGCAGTATACACATGAAATGCATATTCAATGACAAAACATGAGTATGCATATTCAGTGACAAAACATGAGTATAGATGGAACATGTCACTGAATATGCATTTCATGTGTATACTGCAAATGTATGAGAAGATACATCTCATGTGTATATCGCTAACATATATCAGGTATACAATTCATGTATATATTGCTTATGTGTGTTGAAGAACATTTCTTGTGTATATTGCAAATGTATGCGAATATGCATTTTATGTGTATACTGCATTTGTATGTCGAGAACATGAAATAGAGAGTGAGTGAGATATCTAGAGAGATAGGGATAGAGATTGAGACTTGTGGAGGGATGATAGAGAGAGGGATATAAGGGAGAGATAGGGAGATAGAGGTGGAGAGATATTAATTTTAATGATCTCCACATTTTCCATAAATTCTTCTCCACTAAACCCTAGACCATCACCCAAATCTTTACTTTCCTAATAAAATCCCTTCCCCAAACATCATTTGATCATGTGACTCCTTCAATCACTAGACAGGTGCCCAGGTACTCTCCATTATTCATCTAATACTGTAATCCCAATGTCATAGCTCACACTCCCACACCTACATTCATAGACTCCATTCCCCCTATTGACACCATCGTTGATAATCATTATATAAGGACACTCCCTTGAATAATAATTAAACCATGGATTATCCCGTATCCCCATCTTACACTTTCCTCACCTTTGAACCCTTAGAAGATGACATTTAGCTATCCCCACCATTACCAATCACACTTTCTAGCAATCCCACATAAGACATCTTACCCATCACTTCACCTAGGTCATCACCAATTAAATCATCTCATTACTCCATTCAACCATACCCATACCACCCATTTCTCACTCCACAATCTGCATTAACACATGATTAAACCTAACCCCTAAACCCTAACCCCTAACCCCTAACCCCTATTTCCTAACCCCTAAAGCCTAAACTTGAGAAACCATAAACCCCTAAATCCTAAACACTAAACCCAAGAAACCCAAGAAACCCTAAACCTCTATCTATCTATCTCCCTATCTCACTATCTCCCCATCACTATCATTCCTCTACCTCTCAATCTCTCTCCCTATGCTTTGGCCATGTCCCTCACTCTATATCTCCCTATTAGTCCTCTCTCTCTAAACACTAAACCCTAAACCTCTAAACCTTAACCCCTAAACCATAAACCCTAAACCCTGAATAATGCCCCTAAACCTTAACCCCTAAACCCTAAATGCGAGCAACCCTAAACCCTATCTCCTATCTCTCCCTTATCTCCCTATCTCTATCATCCCTCTACCTCTCAATCCTTCTCCCTATTTCTCTGGACATCTCGCTCACTCTCTATCTCCCTATCTCTCCCCTTTGTCACCTCTATCTCTCGCTATCTATCTCCTCTCTCTTTCTATCTAGCTATCTCCAAAACTGAGAAACCCTAAACCCAGGTACACCCTAAATCCAATCAACTCTAAACCTATATCTCCATATCTCTCCCCTATCTCCCTATCTCTATCATCCCTCTACCTCTCTTGATCTCTCTCCCTATGTCCCTGGCCATGTGCCTCACTCTCTATCTCCTTATCTCTCTCCTCAATCTCCTCTCTCTATCTCCCTATCATTCCTCTCTCTTTATAAACCCTAAATCCAAAACCCTAAACCTCTAAACCTAACCCCTAACCCCTAAACAATTTAAATCCTAAACCCTAAATAATGCCCCTAAACCTGAGAAACCCTAAACCCCTAAACCCTAAACCCCAAACCCCTAAACCCTAAACCCAAGTAACCCTAAACCACTATCTCCCTATCTCTCCCCTATTTCCCTACCACCTTTGTCCCTCTACCTCTCAATCTCTCTCCCTATGTCTGTGGCCATGTCCCTCACTGTTTATCTCCCTATCTCTCCCCTTAGACTCCTCTATATCTCCCTATCATTCCTCTCTCTCTATAAACCCTAAATCCAAAACCCTAAACCTCTAAACCTAACCCCTAACCCCTAAACAATAAATCCTAAACCCTAAATTATAATGCCCCTAAACCCTAACCCCTAATCCCTAAACCTGAGAAACCCTAAACCCCAAACCCCTAAACCCTAAACCCAAGTAACCATAAACCACTATCTCCCTATCTCTCCCCTATCTCCCTATCACCTTTGTCCCTCTACCTCTCAATCTCTCTTGCTATGTCTCTTGCCATGTCCCTCACTCTTTATCTCCCTATCTCTCCCCTCAGACTCCTCTATATCTCCCTATTGGTCCTTTATTTCTCTCTAAACCCTAAACCCTAAACCTTTAAACCTTAAACCCTAACCCCAAAAGCCTAAACCCTAAATAATGCCCCTAAACCCAAGCAACCCTAAACCTCTATCTCCTTATCTCTATCATCCCTCTACCTCTCTCTCTCTCTATGTCTCTGGACATGTCTCTCACTCTCTATCTCCCTATCTCTCCCCTCTGTCTCCTCTATCTCTCCCAAACTCTATCAATCCCCTCTCTCTATCTCTCTTTAAACTGTAAACCCTAAACCCCTAAACCCAAGCAACCCTAAACCTCTAAACCCTAAATAATTCCCCTAACCAACCTCTAAACCACTTCTCTATATAGGTGTAACTAATACCACTTTTTCATTGTTTTCCACATTTAATTATATTCTTTTCCATTTTCGAAGTCCTACATGTGTCCAAGTTGTATTGTTTGTCAAGTTTTTAGTCTAATTGTTAGTCCCAGCTCTCATGGTTATTAAAATGTTAGTATAGTTAGATTTATCCTTCGGTAACATTAATTTACGCATTGTTGCACAAACAACCACACTGAAACATAACCTTACCTAATTAAGGTCAACCTTTAAGGTTCTTTCATAAATGGTGAGCTTAACAGATCCAACTAGTTCAATGTTCTTATAGTCCATGCTTACCCTTCCAAGAGAGTTCATGCCATGTTAACTTTGCATTATGTCCTAACATATCACATGAAGGACATCATCATCACAAGGAATAACAATGTCATGAAGGATTAACGAAGGTGTAGCTTCACCACATAAAGTATCATTCATAATTTTATCACTAGAGGGTAAGGGTATATCATGTGTATCCTTCTCAAACCATGTATCATGAATCAAATCATATGAAGGATTGGGTAAAGCAATTTAGGGCATGAAATCCAAAATGCCCCAAAACACATCCCCTATTGCCCCACCATTCCTATCCCCGAAATATTGGAACATAGTCTAAAAGTGATTATTTCACATGATGAACAAAACTAAATATTTTATTATTGATTATTTGAGTAATTCATTAGTGATGATTCTTAGTGTTTAACAAATCCTTATGGATCAATGTGTAAAGAAGCTACCAATGTTAATTTGCCCTCCTACTTCACTAGAAACAGTCTTTAAGGAGGTTCATATATTGATGGGAGATCCAAGATTTAAGAGGTATATTTTCAAAAAGAGTAAAAATCCTTTTTCCCAAATTTTTTTAGAGAACGGATATCCATTTTGAGAATGGATATCTGTTTTGGTTTGGTATCCAAACCCAAACAGATATCCATTTCAAAGTCAAACTTTGCCAAGTCACGAATTTGGCTAAGTAAAAACTTGATTTTTTTCCTATTGCCACTGTTTGGCCCACGATGATCCTGCACATACCCTTCTACTATAATCATCTATAAAAGATACAAAAGATACAGATTTGGAGATTGAAGGAACACTAACAGGACCAAACACATTAGAATGAATAAGATCCAATACACTAGAAGACTTGTGAGAACTAGAGTAAAACTAAACACGGTGTTGCTTTCCATATATACAATGTTCGCAAAAGTCAAACTCGAGATTACAATCATTTGACCCCTCAATGAGGTTTTATTTTTTAGGGTTCTAAGACCCTTCTCACCAATGTGGTCATCTCTCATATGCCATAACATTGTCTTTTCAGTCGGAAGTTTAACTTCCAAAGCATGTGCACTACCATTAGAAAGTGTTACAACAGATTTCTTCACCGCTTGTTTAGATGGTGGGAGTGAAGTGACTGCATCTCTTTTCTTTGAGTTAGAAGAACTATTGCATTGTGAAGTACATGCCTCCAGCTGAAATAAAGTACCTCTCTGAGTACCCTTCACAAGCACCATAGATCCTCTAGTCATCTTGCATCCATCTTTCGAAAAGACAACCTGCACACCTACATCATTCAACATACTTACAGAAAGCAGGTTCTGTGCCAAGCCTGGGATGTGCATAACCCCAATGATCCCCTTCACTTGTCCATTAGGAAATTGTATTGAGACTCTTCCATGACCAACAATCTTTAGATGAGAATCATCACCCAGGTACACTCTTCCACCATCAAACTCTTCATACTTCGTGAACCAACTTCAATGTGAGGTCATGTGGAATGATGCACTAGCATCAATCAACCACACATCATCAGATGCATGGGTGGCCAGGGCTGCGATGAAGGCATCACCATCATCTTGTGACTTGTCTGAATCTGAATCTGGGACATTCTTCTTCTTCTTTTTCTTTTCCTCCTTGCATTCCTTTCAGAAATGCCCAGTTTTGCCATAGTTCCAACAAAGAGCCTTGGACTTTCCAGGAGATTTGGATCTCCCCTTCTCAGCTTTCTTGTCCTTCTTTTTCCCTTTCTCCTTGGGTCTTCCACGAACCGCAAGAGCCTCTTTGGCTGCTTTAGAAGACTTTCTTTGCATCTCTTCAGATAACATCGAAGATACCACTTCATCCATTGTGAAAGTGGATGGGTGCTCCCAATAGACATAACAAGATGATCCCACGAGTCCGGCAAAGAACAAAGCAAGGTCATACAACGATCCTCGTCCTCCATCTTCACACCAATGGATGTCAATTGTGTAATTAACATGTTGAAGGCATTCAAGTGATCTGCAACAGATCCTCCATCCTTAGAGAATACAACTTCTTTCTCAGAAAAAGTTTGTTCACCAATGATTTGGCCTGATAAATATCTCCCAACTTCTTCCAAAGATCTTTCATGGTCTTCTCCTCATGGACATTTAATAGGACATAATCAACTAGACTAAGTCTTATGAGACCCTTAGCTTTCCGATCTTTGAGATCCCAATCAGCTTGTGCCATTGCAACTAGTTTTACACCGGATTCGGTTTCCCATAGGTCAGGATCAACAAGCATGTCTTCCATCTTAAGTTTCCATTAACTCAAAATTAGTGCCATTGAATTTCTCCACATCTAATCTTCTGGATGTGCCTGCCACCTCTTTCCTGCAACAAGATTACATAATTCTCTGCACAAAGCTCCCACTCAACCTAGGATTAGCTGAAAAAACCCCTACCCAACAACTAGGACCAAAGGTGATCAAGCTCTAATACCAACTGAAAGGAAGTTAGGTGTGTAGAAATTGCTTCCTACACTAATCTAATGAGGAGAGATGAGTATAAATTTGTTTTAATCTTTACAATTACAGAATGTTAAACCCAACAACAAAGATATTGCAACAATACACAACACAAGAAAGGAGAGAGAGAGAGAGAGAGAGAGAGAGAGAGAGAGAGAGAGAGAGAGAGAGAGAGAGAGAGAGAGAGAGAGAGAGAGAGAGAGAGAGAGAGAGATATACATGGGGAAACCCCTTACGGGTGAAAAACCCCACACTCCAAAACACAACTCAAATGTATTATCTAAACAATGAGGTTTACAATACACTTACAGAGCCAATGCTCTTGCAGGAGTCTTTGACACTCATATCTAGAGACAATCCAGTAGCATAACAATACTTGTCAATCACATAATACATCTCCTCTCCAAAGCACCTATTTATATAGAAGATACAAGGCAAAAATGAGTTCATCTTGAGATGGGTGTCCAACATGGCCTCATGGCCCAAAACCCACGCCTATGGACACTTGTCCAACACTGTAGGATGTTTGTGACACTTGTCATATCACCCCATCCCAAAGAAGTCACCCATTCCCAAGTTGGGCAATGACAGATGATCTTATGACTATCATAGAATCCATCATAACTGTCATATCTTACAGCTGTAAGAGAATCTATCATACACAGGCTAAAAATAGCATATTCTCTTACATGTCATAACCCTCCTTGGGGTGCCCAAAGATGCCTTCTTCCAAGATGCCTTGTGACACATGTCTTCACCTGTCATAGAATCTTCCATTTACGACTCTTATGCATCATAGATTTGTCATATGAATATGTCATAACCATTTCAGTCAATATTCCCTTGCACACTATCCAAGATGCCGACACATGGAAAAATATTCCTACCACTAAGTAGGACAGCTATCTCCTCATGTGAGGACAAATTTACATGTTGTCACCTTCCACGTAGGATGACACATCACCGTGCCAACTCCCACAAGGTGACATTAAGGATTTGCATCCTAATTACAATAATAGGCAATAAATAAATAAATACAATGAAATAATACAAGGAATTACCAAGGTTGAGACACCTTAATTCCCAACAATATCAAAGATTCTAGAATCTTCCCATAGTGCGTGCTAGTTGTCAAAGATCTAGATTTCAAGGGAATATTCTAGGGTGTCAAATGTCATCCACTAGCCAGGATTGAATACGTGCCATTGATTCTTTTGAATGTAATCTTGACCATTGAAATTGTAACCGACTCAGGGTATCCTTATTCTATAAAAGGACCCGAGCCATTCATTTTAGGGATTATAAATTGTTGATACTTGTTAAGCTTGAGTAGCAAATTTTGTACTTCTTGCTTTCTTCATGGTTTCTTCACTCTCAGTGAGGATACTTGTATATTTTGTGTAGAATTGTGAATTCGAGGCCAATTGCACTAGTCATATTCAATTGTAAATGTCAAGTGATTGTATAATTTGTGAATAGTCTATGAAATATCAATTTGTTGTGTTCAATTTGGAGTGCATTTGAATTCTTTCATGTTGTTACAAATTTCCTTTGAAGATTTGCATCACTTATGCCTAGATGTGAAGAATTCTAGTGAAGTATAAATTGATTTGTCTCAATTCATTGTTTCGGAAAAGTATATGTGTGTAATCATTGAAAATACAACTTCTTAGAATCTTTTTTCTCTTCTTTCGCTATCATTTTCCTTTTCTTTATCAAAATTGTTAGAATAAAGGTAGATCTAACTAAATGTATAAATAATTACTAGAAATACTTGTAAATTTGTTAATTTCATGAAGATCTTTAAGTAGTTCCAGAAGAATTGATCAAAGTTCTAAATATAGGGAAATTAATCAAAATCATCCTTTCCTTTAAGTAAATTTAATGAGGTAATTGTAGAATTTAACCAGATAATTGCATATCCACTTGAATCTTGACAATATTTGTAGATATTTGTTGATTTTGCAAATCCTTTGACGATTCTCCAACTTGTAATAGTAGAAAATGCATAAGCCCCTTTATTAAAATAGAATGATACAACGAACCCTGAGTGACAACACGTGCATCAAGACCTAACTACCAGAGCCTTGGGATTGTAAATTCCATGAGAATTTGAAGTCTTTCAAGAGAGATAAGTGTTTTGTTGTACATAATTCTATCTGTGTTTGATGTGAGTAACATCCACATCAACAGAAGTGGCACTAGGAGGGCTGCTACTTGCATAATTTGATTTTCATAAGCTGGCTCATCGGTAAGGGATTGCAACAAGATCAAGATCCTTATCCATTGATCCTTTGGTTGAACTACCTGACGCAAGAGGAAATCAAAGAGCTAGAGCTAGTTCAGTAGGAGCACAACTAAGGATTCTGAATCATGTCACTATTGTACAAGCTCCAATGGCATTCTTTAATGTTGAATCTCCAATCATATTTGCAGCATATCATGGCATGCCGAAGAATCTGGACAAGTTATGTCCAAAATATCAACTACATCAAGATGTTGAAGATCACTTACACATATACAAAGAGACTTGCTTTAGAGAAAGAGTCCAGAATGAAGATGTAGTCTGTAGACTATTTCCTTACACACTCGGTGAAGAAGCTTACTGGATGTTAATGGAAGATGCCTTTTTGTCTTGATTTAGAATTTCTATCGATGCAGTAACTATGTATCATCAGTTTGCTGAAGTTAAGAGAGCGGAAGGAGAATTCATTACTACCTTTAATGATCAATTTTAGAAAGCATATTCATGGCTAGCAGCTCCGTATAATATCAATGAGCCTGTTGTGTTACTAGTGTACCATTCAGTGCTAGATTCCCTAATTGCAATGTTTATGAGGAAAGATCATCCCGTAACTGATCTGTCTAGTGCATATATGCCAAGGCAGTTAAGGTGAACAAAGAGATGAGACAAGTAGGATATGGTCCATTATTAAGTGTTGGAAATCCTGACATGACTAACCACATGCAACAAATAAATGGAGCTTTATCTAACCATACTCCTTTACTAAACTTGGTGTCAATACTTCCATAAAATGCTATCTCCAATAAATGGTTTCCTTGAATCCTTGCATATGAAAGAAGGAAGATGGGATAGATTTAGAGTTGGTTCCATGCTGTCCGCGTTGAAGCTCCAAACCAAAATGTAATGGTCTTCAACAACATCATGACTTGTAGCTACAGAAAATCCCACATACATTTCTTCTTTGAAGATGCCGACGAGGTCAATATTTTGCATAGAAGTTAATGGCTTTGGAGGCCTTGGCATCTCGACTAATGCAATGGTAACACTAAGATTGTGTTGATGGCCATCATAATCAATCCATGCTTGAATGTTCTGCCCACTTGCCATTTTCAATTCCTCAAATTGTTCACCAGTATGATAACCTGTAGTCTTAGACAGTGAGGAATTGATGGTGTTGAGATCGACTCCGATGTGGTTGCCGTCGATGTCATTATTCCAGCTCGGTTGAGGTGTGTATCAAATTTGAATGCAGATAAATGGTTGTCTTCCCTTCCATCACTGGACTTATTTAACAAACCAAGATAGCCAATTTCTAATGCACTAACAGTCGACCTATAAGGGGATATCAGGAAAGTTAGTCCTATTGGGATAAGGTGCCATTAACCTTGTAAATCCCAATATTGTATTTATTCCATTTATTATTTGTAATTTGTAATTACCCATAAGGGATGTACAAGTTTCACCAGCAGTGGTAAAAAAAATTATTTACTATCCACAATAATTACAGAGTTACTGCACAGTAAGTCCTAGAGTTACCGGCAGTAGTTACGGGATGCCATTTACTATGGTAAATGGTAATTGGTCAAAGTGGGGTGCACATGTGGAGGAATAATCTATTTTTAGTGTTATGACACATGTTATAGATGTTGTAAGAAGGTGTAAGAGATTCTATGACAACTGTAAGTTGTCATAAGAATCTATGACACTAATAATAGCATATGATGCATCATAAGATGATATAAGTAGCTATTTTTAGCCCCAAGGCATTCAAGCTTGCATTGGCACTTTTTCCAAAGTGTAGGATGAATGTATGACAACATTTATGACCCTGTAAGAGCCTATTCTTGGCTATGGACGCCCAAGGTTGTGTTGTTGACTCTTGACAAGTGTTATGGGCTTGTAAGAAGTCATTTAAGGTCTTGAGGTTGTGTAAATTCTATATAAACCATAGCATAGTAGATGAGAGGAATATAATAGTTTACAGGTACCCAAGTTCTACTAGAGTGAAGGTTGGAGGACAGAGCAAGTGAATGTATTTGTAATCTCCTTTTGTGAAGATAATATAACTTGGCCTCTTTTCTTGGTGGAGTTTTTTACCCGAAAGGGTTTTCTCCACGTTAAACACTTGTGTTATGTGCTTCATTCTGCTTCTAGTATATTTATGTATTGTGGGTTTTATGTTTTGTTATAATCTCCATTAATAACACAAAATTAAAGATTGCTGAAATTTATTCGAATTAGATTTCCATTGAAGTAGTGTTGCTTTCATTTCTAACATTTGGTATTAGAGCCTGGCTAGCTTTGACTCTTGGGTGGTAGTGTGGAAGCTGTAGCTACAGTGGGAGGTTTGGTTGTGTTTGTTTTTTAGATCTTATGTTGTTATTATGGCTGCATCCACTATTGCATCAACCTCTCGAATGGATATTGAGAAGTTCAATAGAACAGTGTATGAGTTGTGGAAGCTGAAAATGGAAGATTTGTTGGAAGAAAGAAACCAATGGTTGGCTGTCCAAAAAGAGAAGAAAACTGACGATGTCTCTCAAGATGAGTGGGATAGACTGGATAAGAAGGCACAGAGAACCATCTGGTTGTGTCTTTCAGACTCTGTCCTGTTGAATGTCACAGAGGAAGAGACTGCATACAAGTTGTGGAAATGGTTGGGTGAGATCTATCAAGCCAAGAGTATGGTAAATAAACTTTATTTAAAAAGAAAATTGTTTTCCATGAAAATGCGAGAAGGTGAATCAGTTGCAGAGCATTTAAATTCTTTTAATTTGTTAGTGAGTCAGCTTGATTCAGTAGATGTTGAGGTTAGTGAGGAAGATAAATATATCTTACTTCTTTGTTCTTTACTCGAGTCTTGAGAGAATGTTATCCTTCCTATCACTACTAACCTTGTGGATGCAAAGTTGGATGCTCTTGTTTCAGTGCTACTATCATAGGAATTGAGGAAGAAGAGTTTAGATAGTTCAGGGGATGATCTCAGTATCAGGGGAAGGTCTAAGGAAAGGGGACCTAAAGGAGATCAGAAAGGGGCTAAGGACAAGTCCAAGGGCTGGTCTAAGACTCCTAGTAAAAAGAATAGAGTTAAGTGTTGGAACTGCGATAAAAGGGGACATGTGAAGGAGTGTAGAAATCCCAAGAAACAGTGGGAGAGTGCTTTGAATAAGCCCTTGAATGCAAGTGAAGAAGTTTTACTTTCTGCATCTAATCTCGTTTCTAATGATCACTGGTTGATTGACTCAGGATGCTCGTTTCATATGACTGCACATAAGGAATGGTTCTCCTCATATGAAGAATATGATGGAGGTAATACCTACCTTGGTGACAACTCTACATATCTGATTATCGGGAAAGGAAAGGTATTGTTGTGTTTCAGTGATGGGAGGATTAAAACCCTCCCTGGTGTTTTGCATGTTCCTGGATTAGCTAGAAATCTAATTTCAGTTTCGAAGTTGAATGATTTGGGAATACATGTGACATTTGAAAAGCATGGCTATAGATTGGTGAGAGAGAACTTGATGGTAGAGAAAGGGAAGAGATTCAGGAACTTGTTTAAGCTTGAAGCCACTACAGTTTGTAATGCCTCCTATGTATCTGAGGCCACTACTGAAAATACATGTATGCTGTGGCACCGTAGATTGGGCCACACAAGCAATAATGTATTGAAAACTATTAAGAATAAAAATTTGTTGGATGGTTTCTCCTATTCTGATGAGCACTTTGATTTCTATGAGCATTGTGTTTTTGGTAAATAACACAAAAAATCATTTCCTTCATGAAGCAATAGAGCAAAAGAGAAGTTAGAAATTATTCATACGAATGTGTTTGGACCTGTGGATAATGAATCTATCAAAAAATCTCATTATTTTGTAACCTTCATTGATGATGTATCCAGATTTACATGAATTTATTTTATGAAGCATAAATCTGAAGTTTTCACCAAGTTTAAGGAATTCAAAGTCTTAGTAGAGAACCAATCAGGTTTAAAGATAAAAATATTAAGATCTGATAATGGAGGGGAATATTGTTCTAAGGAATTTGATGAGTTTTTCAAGCATGCAGGTATAATCAGACAAAAGACAACTCCGTATACACCATAGTAGAATTATGTTGCAGAAAGGATGAACCGAACAATTATGGAAAGAGCCAGAAGTATGCTTAGTGATGCATAGTTGGATAAATGCTTTTGGACAAAGGCTATGTGTACTGCTTGCTACTTGATAAACAGATCTCCTTGTAAGGCTCTTGATTTGACACCTTATGAAGTGTGGACAGGTAAGAAACCTTCTGTTTCACAATTAAGGGTTTTTGGTTGTGAGGCTTTTGTTCATGTGCCTAAGGAAAAGCGATCTAAGTTAGATCCAAAGGCTGAAAAGTGTACATTCATTGGATATGGTGATAATGTGAAAGGTTATATGATTTGGAATCCACTAGCTCGCAGGATTATCTTTTCTAGAGATGTTATTTTCAGGGAACTTAGAGCTATTTCTGAACCTGAGCAGCCAAAAGAAAAAGATGAAAAGGTAAAGAAGGTGCACTTTGATTTAGAGCAGCAAGATGCACCTCAGGAAGAACATAATGATGGATTGGGGGGTGAAGAAGAAGAAGAAGATTTGAGTAGTTCTGATGAAGATGAATCTGTTGTGACAGAAGAAGTTGGTACAGATGATCATGTAGAAGAATGAGTAGAGTCTCTTACTCCACCCTTGAGGAGATCCACAAGACAACAAAATCCAGTTGACAGGTATAGCCCACTAGATTTCTATTGTGTATATGCATTATTGAGTACTAATGATGAACCTAGATCCTACAAGGAAGCTATTTCTACAGATGATAGTGAGTCTTGGCAGCTAGCCATGCAGGAGGAGATGATGGCTTTAGACTCTAATAACACCTAGGATTTTGTTCGTTTACCCAAAGGAAGAAAGGCCATATGATGTAAGTGGGTCTTCAAGAAGAAGTTTGGAGCAGACGGGTCATTGGAGAAGTACAAAGCTACACTGGTAGCTAATGGCTACTCCCAGAGAGAGGGAGTTGATTTTGGTGAGATATTCTCTCCTGATGCTAAATTGACTTCTATTAGATTTCTCTTATCCATTGTTGCAACTTATGATTGGGAGATTGAGCAAATGGATGTTAAGACTGCGTTCTTAAATGGAGATCTTGAAGAAGAAATTTATATGTAACAACCTATAGGTTTTGAGGTAAAAGGAAAAGAACATTGGGTTTGCAGGTTAAAGAGGTCTCTTTATGGTCTGAAATAGTCCCCCAGAATGTGGTATCAAAAGTTTGATTCATTTGTTTTGAAATTGGGTTTTGTTAGAAGCGAGGAGGATCATTGTGTTTACATTCATTATGTTGATGATTCTATACTGGTTATTGCTTTGTATGTTGATGACATGTTTTTCAGCAATACTAAGGGTATGGTCAGTGAGCTTAAAGCCCAACTTTCAGGTGCATTTGAGAAGCCCAACTTTCAGGTGCATTTGAGATGAAGGATCTTGGTGTTGCAAGGTATATTTTGGGAATGGAGATCAGGAGGGATAGAGTTAACATAAAGCTTTGGTTGTCACAAAGTAAGTATGTGAATACTATTTTGCAGAGGTTTAGTTTGCAGGATTGTAATCCAGTTAGAGTTCCTTTACCCATTGGTATTAAGCTTTCATTAGATATGTGTCCAAAGACTGAGGATGATCTTGAGGACATGTCTAATGTGCCATATGCTAGTGTTGTAGGGAGTTTGATGTATGCAATGGTTTGCACTAGACCAGATATTGCCCAAGCAGTGGGAGTTTTGAGCAGATTTATGTCTAACCTTGGTAGACAGCATTGGAACTATGCGAAGAGGGTGTTTAAATATCTTGCAGGTACTCCTGATCATTGTTTGGTTTGTTCTGGTATTGATAGTGCTAATAAATCTTTGGAGATACAGGGTTTTGTTAATGCAGATTGGGTAGGTGTTTTGGATAGTTGAAGGTCCACTAGTGGCTATGTGTTTACTCTATTTGGAGGTGCAGTGAGTTGGATGAGTAAGAGGCAGCCCACAGTTGCTTTGTCCACCACAGAAGTAAAGTATATGGCTGCAACCCATGTTTCTAAGGAGGCAGTTTGGTTGAGGAGACTGTGTACAGGTATCGGTTTTGATTGCAGGAATAGTCATATTGGTTGTGATAGCCAGAGTGTTATTTGTTTGGCTAAGAATCCCATGTATCATGCTCAAACTAAGCATGTTGATGTTCAGTATCACTTTGTTCGAGAGTTGGTTGCAAATGGAGAGATTAAGTTGAAGAAGATAGACATTCAGGAGAATATTTTAGATTCATTGACCAAGCCTGTAAGCACAAAGAAATTCGTGTGGTGCAGAGAGGCCATGGGCCTTGTTTCTAGTGCCTGATTATTTTTCATTTGATTTCCTATGGGTTGATTTACAATGTATAATGTCAAGTGGGAGAATGTTGAGATAAGGTGCCATTAACCTTGTAAATCCCAATATTGTATTTATTCCATTTATTATTTGTAATTTGTAATTACCCATAAGGGATGTACAAGTTTCATCGGTAGTGGTAAAAAAAATTATTTATTGTCCACGGTAATTACGGAGTTACTGTACGGTAAATCCTGGAGTTACTGGCGGTAGTTACGGGATGCCATTTACTATGGTAAATGGTAATTGGTCAAAGTGGGTTGCACATGTGGAGGAATAATCTATTTTTAGTGTTATGACACATGTCATAGATGTTGTAAGAACGTGTAAGAGATTCTATGACAACTGTAAGTTGTCATAAGAATCTATGACACTAATAATAGCATATGATGTGTCATAAGATGTTGTAAGTGGATATTTTTAGCCCCAAGGCATTCAAGCTTGCATGGGAACTTTTTCTAAAGTGTAGGATGCATGTATGACAACATTTATGACCCCGTAAGAGCCTATTCTTGGCTATGTATGCCCAAGGTTGTGTTGTTGACTCTTGACAAGAGTTATGGGCTTGTAAGAAGTCATTTAAGGTCTTGAGGTTGTGTAAATTCTATATAAACCATAGCATAGTAGATGAGAGGAATAAAATAGTTTACAGGTACCCAGGTTCTATCAGAGTGAAGGTTGGAGGACAGAGCAAGTGAATGTATTTGTAATCTCCTTTTGTGAAGATAATACAACTTGGCCTCTTTTCTTGGTGGAGTTTTTTACCCGAAAGGGTTTTCTCCATGTTAAACACTTGTGTTATGTGCTTCATTCTGCTTTTGGTATATTTATGTATTGTGGGTTTTATGTTTTGTTATAATCTCCATTAATAACACACAGTTAAAGATTGCTAAAATTTATTCGAATCAGATTTCCATTAAAGTAGTGTTGCTTTCATTTCTAACACGTCCATGTCTGGGATTATTAGTAGCGAGCACTATGGAGAAGATGAATGTGGTGCTAAATGATGAAATACAATTATTAGTCTTCAAATGCAGAGCATTCTCAAACAGAGCACACCCCACCGCATTCATCTTCTGACCAGTTAGGCTCAGCACATTCAACTTGATTGAAGCGCACTGCAGCAAAGTTAAACCGCTTTCGTTGAGTCCGTTGAAGAGAAAAGAATTCAGGACTTGGGCATTATACCCAACACAGAAGAAGATGAGGAAGGCCAATACTAAAAGTGACATGGTAGTCGAAATTGCAAGAACCTTTTGCATGGGTAATTGCATAGGTATTTCTCATTGGACTGAACTTACAGAGATGTGTTCTAAACTCCAAATCATTCAAGTGAAGTTCACGAACTATGGAGTACAGACAAATCTATTTTCATCTTCTTTTGTTTCTTTGTGTGGATGCTCATTCAAGTCATTTAAAAGGTGCATCTTGTGCATTGTGAGGACTAGTACGACAAGACACAACTCCCCTAGTTCACACAAAAACAATCATTGGTTCTTTTCAGTGCACGTGAAATAAGAAACTACTATTCTGGCCGACCAAATATCTTGTAACAACACTTGCCCAACTGTGTCTTCATTCATATTTCACACGAGATCACTCTATTTAACTATCATCCACTTCAATGGTCAAGTAGTCAATAGCAATTTTACACCTTATTCATAATAAAAAGTGATAAATATTTGTCCAATTTTTATTGGTCAAAGTTAACCTTTGACTATTAAAATGGATAATAGTTAAAAATAGCCATATGAGATAGGTAATGGGTAAAAGCACAAAACTCTGTCACACTTTTATAAAGGAATCAGCCAACACAAACAAAAAATTTCAACTTCGACCTCATAAAAGTGGCATTTATGTTTTGACTTTCAAAATTATGTAAACTAATAAAATGTAGAACTCATGATGAATTTTATGCTTGTAACTTTTGAAATATTTTAAAAAAATATTTTGATATTTTTTTATAAATTTAAGAGCAAATTTTGAATTGCTAAAAGTTTTAGGAAAAAGTGACGTCAAGTCTGCTTCACAAACAAAAAAGCAAACAATCTTATTTGTCCCTAATTTTTTTCCCAAATATATTAGTTCAATATCTAGTGCATGGAAAAAAAATAATCTTCAATGCATAAGTTCCTCATAATAACATTTTAAAATCAAACTTACCAGAATTTGATAGTTTTCATTCCACGTCAACTTTTGTATAAGTTTTTTATCATTTTCAAAAAACCAATTATACCCTTTTGGAGAGGAGTCTTTCCTCCAGTGCCACATATAATTTTTAAATTTTTTTGATGTGGTTGAATATTTTATTTTCTTTCTAATCAGTGTCATCTTTGATTATAACAACCTACTTGAATAATTTAAAACAAAAACATATTAAAACTAATCAAAATATTAAAAAATATATATACTTGGATTGTAGACTCGGAACTCTACAAAAGGTTATTTTTAGTTTTTTGAAATAATCCATTCTAATAGAAGAAATATTTAGTCCAAGTTGAGATATTCAGAAAATTCTGAAAAAGGAGGAGGTGGCTGCCAAGTAGGATGCCACATAGATAGTTCCGAGTGAGTCGAACTCGAGCGAGTTCAATTCGCCTAAAACTATATTATTCTGGCATCAGCGTGCCAATTTCGTTAGCCATTTTTAAAAAAATTTAAACAACTTCATATAAATATAGGTTTATTTTTGCTTATTTTTTTCAATTCAAGCATTAGGAGAAAATACAAGAAGCAATTTTTTTTGCAATAGAGGCTACAAATTATTTTTTTCATTTTTTTTTAATTCAAGCATTTGGAGAAAGCACACAAAAGGAGTTTTTTGGCAAAGGAGTTTTTTTGGCAAGAGAGGCTACAAATTTTTAGGTATAATGATTCTCAACTTGTCATTAATTAATTTTAAAACTTTGAGTGTATTTATTGTCCATATATATTGGTCTTGAATGATAGATTAAAACCATGTAGAAATTGAACTCCATGACTTATTTATTGGGATGTATATGCATGTGTATGTGTGTGTAGGTGAATTAAAACAAGCAATTTGTGATGGGGAATAAAAGAACTAGATAAAGGTTGTATGATTGAAAAGAGATGAAAACAAACTAAATAGGGGGAATTTGACTTTAGGATCTAGTCAAGAACAACCCATTGAAATTATTGATGAACAAGTTGAAGAGCATGTTAATGAACAAGTACAAGAAGAAATTGGTACTAGTGATAGAATTTTTTGTATGGAATGGAAAATCTTATGGAGATGAATGAGGATTTTCTTTTCAATAATATTTCACCTGAACATATGTTACCTAAAAGCACAATAAAATTTCAATCTAAAATAATTTGGGATGAATGTTTTAAAGATAAATCTCTAATTAGAAGAGCACAATTATGTGAAAAGTTATTTAGGTGAAAAGAAATGACCCTTGTTTTGGAGTTACATTAGGGGTTGATAATAAGAAAAAATCTTTAGATTTATTAAATCAAACAATAATTCTAAACTTGCAAGAAGCATTGGATTGTATTAAAACCAAGAGTCGAGCTACTGATTTAAGTGTTGCACATAGAACATTGACGACTATAATTTCTAGTAAAAGATTATAACCCAGAATCAATTGAAAGAGTTAGAAACAAATATTGTAAATGCAAAAGCAATTGAAACAGCATAATAATGATACCAAGAGATTGATGTGAAATGCTCAAATGACAAAATAGCATCAGATAACTATCCCTAATATCAAATGAAAATACAAGCTAGGTAGTAAGTTTATATAGAAAAGAGAGAGGGTGTAGATGACAACACCAACAAATAGGTGTTCATGTAGTTAGGGAAAATGGTTGGGAAGGGTACGAAGGCGGGAAACGAATTTTTGAATTCTGGCAATGGCAAAAGTGCAAGAAAGATTGAAGAAGTTGTAGGTAAGGTGGAAGGTCCAGTGTTGTCTTCTGGTGGTCTTGCTGATGGTAGCCTGACTGTTGGTGGAAGAGAAGTGATAGGAGAAGCTTCTGAGGAGGGCCCAGCTAACGATGGATCTTTTGGTGCTTTTGAGGCTCATTTGTCCTCCTTGGAAGCAGAGAATCGACCTCTTGACCCTAGAGATACATCAGGGGAGGTGTCCCCTAAGGTGGCTAACTTGGACAAGGCTTTGCCAATCAAACCCTCTATAGACTTCTCTAACCCGTGTAAGTCACTTTTTGGGTCTCTGCCTAAAGGGAAAATCTCAGCCCCGCCTCTGGTGTGTTCCTCTAAACTAGGCTCAGGTGAGTTTTCCTTATCGGTTCCTGATAGTGTTGTGGACTGCCGTATTTCTTGTATGGATTTATCACTGTGGGAAAGTTTTTGGGTCCTAGACCAAATATTGAAATCGTAAGATCATGGGCTTGCCAGAAATGGGCCCTGAAAGGGCAAGTGGACATTACTGCTCTTCAGAAGGGTTTCTTCTCCTTTACCTTCTCATGTGAGGAAGATCTACTTTGCACCATGGCTGGAGGTCCTTGGGTCATTGCGAACTCAACTTTGGCTTTAAAGAAGTGGGAACTTGGCTTTGATGATGCCAAAACGTCCTTCAATGTTGCCCCAATTTGGGTTAGATTCCTTGGTTTGCCTATGGAATTTTGGGATGAAGAAGTCTTTAATCACTTAGCTAGTGCGTTTGGTAGCCTGCTTACGGTAGACCCAATCATGGTGTCAAGGAAAAGGCTAGATTATGCTCTAGAATATGTGTTATGGTGGATCAAACTACTAGCCTGCCCTCCTCCATCAAGATTAAATCTAAACTTGGTGTTTGGGAGCAGGCTATTGATTTTGAATCTATCCCTTTTGTGTGTTTTCTCTATAAAAAGATAGGCCACTAGGCTAAGAACTGTCCTTCAAAGAAAGTGAGGAAAAACTAAAAGGTATGGAAGGAAAAGTAAGAAAATATCCAAGGGAAAGCCCAAAGCCAAAAAGAGGAAGAAAAAAAGGAGGAAGTTCCTCTCAAGGATGATCCTGTCGTGGTTTTACCCCAAGAGACAATGGCGATTATTCTGTTTATTCCCAAGAATAAGGAATCTCCTGAAATAGTGTTGGAAACTCTGAGTTGTGCTATGATCATTTCTAATGATGGTGAACCCCAAGCTCTCCAGGGTGGGCGGAAACCCCCTGTTCTCCTAGTCACCTTTTGGAGTTGACCGAGGATATTTCTTTGAAGGAAATGGCATTTGAAGTGGTCAAGGGAAGAAAGAAGAAAAAACCTGCTACCCCCCGTCAGTGTGGAGTAGCGACTAGAGGCTCTTCCAAGGTGGACTTTAGATTGAAGAAAAGAAGGCTAGGGAGACCTTTAGCCAATGCAGTTAGAGAAAGGGACAGCAAGAAGGAGATTGTAGGAGGGATGCAAAAAAACCTCATGGACATGTGCTCTAAGAGCAAAAACTCTCTTTTATCATGAAGATCCTATCATGGAATATAAGGGGGTTAAATAACAGTCACAAACATGACCTCCTATCTAATCTGATTTAGGATCTTAAGCCAGATATTCTGCTTATTCAAGAAACTAAGATGCAGACAGAAAAACTTCACGTAATCAAGAATAGATTCTTTGCTGAGTGCGAACTTCAAGGAAGTGATTCTTAAAGAGCCTCTAGAGGGGTGGCCACTCTTTGGAACCCTAAATTGGTTACTGGTTATCCCATTTTGGTAGACTCTAACCAGGTGGTGACTAAGTTTGTTCATAAAAGAGATGACTCTTCTTGGATTGTCTCTAACATTTATGCCCCTAATAACAAGAATGCTAGGAAGAAACTTTGGCAAAGACTTGAAGCCTTCAGAAGGATGCTCCCTGAGCCTAGATGGCTTGTCATGGGAGATTTCAATTCAGCCCTTAGAGATGATGAGAAAATGGGTGGTTCTCAAGCTCCCCTAGACTCCATAATGGATATGATGGATTTTGTGAATGATGAAGCTTTACTTCATCTAGATCTTAAGGGAGGCAAGTTTACTTGGTCTAATCAAAGGATAGGTGATAATCTCATCCAAGTGAGACTGGACAAGGCCCTCATTTATATGGATTGGTTTGAATCTTACTCCTGCTCCTTATTTTCTCTTATTAGATTAGGGTTCGATCACTTCCCGATTGTTCTCACAGTAAATAAAAGGGGTAAGCAAAAAAGGTTTCCCTTCAGGTTTGAAAGGATGTGGCTGCATCACCCAGAGCTGAAAGAGAAGATCAGAGAGTGGTGGAACATAGATGTTGAAGGCACAACCATGTATAGGTTGGCCAAAAAATTACATAATGTCAAGACCAATGTGCAAAAATGGAATAGATCCTCCTTTGGTCAGATCTTTAAGAAGGAATCCATCAAAGGAGAGCTGAATAGGATCTAGGGCGAAATCCAAAACGATGGTATGACTCAAAAAACTAGGGAAGAAGATATTGACCTCCTCAATGCCCTCCATGAGGTTGTGTCTAAGGAGGAAGATTTATGGAAATAACAATCTATTGCTATCTGGCTCAAGAGTGGGGACCGTAACTCTAAATTATTTCATATGACTACCTTGAAGAATAGAGCAACAAATCGTATCAAGGAAATTTCTTCGAATGGCAGGTCTATCTCAGATGAAGATGAAATTCAGAAGGAAGCTATGCTTTTCTTCTCTTCTTTACTCAATAAGGAAGGGCCTCTGGATCAAAACATGGAAAACACTTTGCTACAAGTTATTCCTAAAGCAGTGAGTGATGCTGATAACAAGATGATGTCTAAAATCCCTTCGAAGGAAGAAATCAAAAGTGTTGTCTTTTCTTTTGAAGGTAATAAAGCTCTTGGCCCTAATGGTTTCCCCCACTTTTTTTTCCAAACTTTTTGGGAGATTGTGGCCAAAGACACTTGCAATGCCACTAAAGAATTCTTTGGAAGCAAAAGATTGCTTAAAGAATTAAACTCCACTTTTCTTGTCCTTATCCCGAAGAAGTTGAGTGCTAATACCTTTGTTGATTTTCCTCCCATAAGTTTGTGTAATTTGATCTTTAAGATTATCTCGAAGGTGGTGGCTTGTAGGATACAAGTCCTTCTCCCGAGCATGATTTCTATGAAGCAGAGTGGTTTTGTTCCGAGTAGACAAATCCTAGACTCCATTATTTAGGTTTAGGAGAATATTCACTCTCTGGGTAAGAACAAAAAAGAGGGCTTCCTTCTAAAGCTTGACCTCATGAAAGCTTATGATAGAGTTGACTGGAACTTTTTGATCAGTGCTCTGAATAAGTTTGGTTTCAATGAGAAGTCCCTTGACCTTTTCCGGCAACTTATCCTTTCTCCTAAGGTTTTTGTTCACATTAATGGGTCTCCATCGGGATTCTTTGTTAGTTCTAGAGGGTTGAGGCAAAGGAATCCGATCTCGCCTTTCCTGTTTGTTATTATGGTGGAAGTCCTGGTTAGAAATATTTAGAAAGAGGTTCTTGAAGGTCGGTTCAAAGGGTTAAGCCCTTCTTCACTAGGACACTCCTACTCTCATCAACAATTCATGGATGACACTATCATTATGTGTGAGGCCTCTGTCAGGGAAGCCCGTAAGGTGAAGATTATTCTGCAAAACTATGAAGTGGCTTCAGGTTAGAAGATAAGCCTTCCTAAAAGTTCTATTTCCTATTTCAATACCTTAGAGGCCAGACAACTTAAGATATCTCGGATCTTGCAGTGTAAAGTTGAATCCTTGCCTTCCATCTATCTTGGGCTTCCTCTGTATGAAAAAAAGATTCATGATTCCTTTTGGCATGGAATGGTTGACAAATTCCATTCCTTTTGGCATGGAATGGGTTTATATTCTCTGCGTTGAATATAATTATTTATATGTTTTTTTATCCCTCGTTTGTATACAAGAAACTATTGTTGTTCATAGTCTTCAAAAAGGAGTATTATCTATGAAAGATTGACATAGTAGATAATGAAGATATTTCTTCTTATTCAACTGGGTTTGTGATTGATTTGAGGCCAACATATATAGTATGGTTGCATTCCATGAGGCCGTAACTATATTTAAACACTTGTGTAATAATTGGTTGATAATTACAGAGCACCTCTTCCTATATTTGCATGGTCGATGGAAGTCCTTATCCTCTTCCAAAGTTCCAACATAGGAAAGGAAGATGCTGGAAAAGGTTGTGGAGTCAGGTTTTACACTCGCCAATTGCATTGCTTGAAAGTTTTTAGATACATTTCAACAGGGTCATTTTGTGTGTATCTTGTAATCATTGCATTTCTTGATAGCACGTTATGTTGAGTCTTTCTTTTAAACAGCTCAGGTGCTTTGAGTATGCTTGTACATTTTGAATATCTGTCTAATAAGCCATTAGGCTATAATTCCTCTATCATTTATCCTTTTATATATATTTATAAGTTGTCCAAAAGCTTCTATTTTGGCATGGGCTTGGAACGTATTGGAAAATGTGAATCAAATGAGGAGAGTGGGTCTACTGGAACACCCCTAGTTCTATTGGGTCCAACTCTTCAGGTTCACAACTCCTCTACAGACCAGAACAGTTAAAGAATTGTCATGGCGCTGTAGAGTGGACTAAAGAGTGAGCTGACTTGGGCCTTAAATAGTCTTACATTATTGTCATTCAAAGAAAAGGATGATGTTCAAAAAGATGATACCCCTCTTGCAAAGCTACCCGGAGTTATGGATGCTATTTTACAAGTTGTATACTATATCTTGCAAGAATTTCTTTAAATTAGGCTGGGTGAGGTCATGGAAAATAGTGCATTTCTTAGTATGCCATATTCATATTTTACTTAAAAATCTGTAGATTTGTCAATTATGCCCAAGTTATCTGCCTCATTCTTTTCTATATACTTTGCTCAACACAATCTGACAACATTTTATGTGGATGGCTAATTTTAGTTGTTTATTGTATAGAAAAACAACCTAGAAAGTATCATGTGCTTACCATGTTCCCAAATAAATAATGTACTAAATGTCAACTAAAAGTATTTTGTAACTTTATATCAAGCACCTCTCCCTAAAAAAAAGTCAAATGGTTTCTACTGATTTTCAAAACATATATCTGGAAGTCAGTGTGTGCCATCTACTTTGCTAGTTGTACAGCTTAGCTAGGTTTTTGGTTTACCTCAATAGTAAACGTCGGGTTGTGCCTTTTGCTTTACAATAGTTTTTCACTTCCATGTTGAAACTCAGTACATTATCAGCATTGAAATACTTGTTGAGCAGTCATTAGAAGGTCAAGCTTATTCACATTATGTGCAAACAATTTTTTTGGTGCCATCATGCAAGTAGTGTTTGGTCTGCTTGTTGGATTTGTAATCAATATTTTGTATTAGGGTGCATCATTTGTCATTTACTATTCCATGCAACTGAATAAGTTTTGGTTTATGTCAATTCTTCTTGACCCTGATCCTACAGCTACCCTACAATCTCTTAAAATTACTTCTGGGCATGTCCATGGAATCATGAACTACTAGGTCAACACAGATATTATCATATTTTTGGTACTTGAATTTAAGGAGACTAAAGAAATGGAAAATAGATCCTTTAGTCAATGTTGAAAACTATGATAGTCCCATAGATGAAATCTTTCTATCTTTCTCAATGAACATTTTGGTGAGATATTATCATGGAAGCAAGGAGGATGCAATGTGTAAAATAGAATTTTCCCTTGTCAATTTGTAATACATATTTAGGGAAATAGGTGATCCAAGAATATGGAAACTTAGTTCTCAAGAAAGAGAATAAACTAGGAAATACAAGATATAGATCTCATATATTTCGTTCAATAGATCTTAATTTAGTGCTAAGTGCATAGAAGACAAAGTTAACCCAAGGATCCAAGGATGGACATCACTAGAAGTGATTTGTTTCAGGATGGGCATGATGGGAGATTCATAACTCAACCCCACATGATTGTTGGACTATAGATGGTTGATACAAGTTTATTGTCATGTTTTGAACAATGAATATACATAAGAGTATGTTTCCTATCCAAATGGAAACTTGATAGACTTAAATAGACCAAGGGGTCGAAAGTAGATTATTACCTTTATGAATTAAAGCTATTAGGGTTGGAGATTAATTTAGATCAAAAGAATTGATTTGAAATGAAAGTATTCATTAAGGTATTATATGGATGGGGGTATACCTCGTATATTATGCTTACTTGTGTTAGGTGAAATGTATGGTCGAACAATGCCAAGAGGTCTAGGAAGAGTAGAGGTATTTGTTCATTTGTTTTGTTATATCTATGGAAAACAAGGATGTTTAATATTTCCACATATTGGGTTAGAAGAGCTAAACCCTAGTATTAAAACTAGAAGGATTTGGATAACCCACAACTCTTATGTCAGATGCGACATTATATATATATGTTGAGAAAACCATAGTGGTCGACAGTGAAAGGTTAAGAGAACCATAAAGCAAGACAGGAAGAGTCTTAGTAGTAATTTATCAAATTTAAGTTATTCTAAGGTAGAGTCAAAACTTATTTTTATGCACCAAGATGTTTGATATTTGAATCAGAGAGAAGAGCGACAGAATGTCATAGAACATGTAGAAATTGCAAGTGTGCATGGAAGGAATCTTTGTAAGGTTAGAATTACCTAAACACACACACACACACACACACACACACACACACACACACACACACACACACACATATATTGCATGTATATCCTAGATTGAGGATAATTTCTAGGTCAGATTGACTAGAATAATTTACAGTATAGACAAGTCTGTGTCTAGAGTTGCTAATGAAGATAGTCAACTATAGGTTGAAATAGTCTCCAAGACAATTTAGAGGTGTGTCTAGATGACATGACCAATCAAAATTATCATACTTAGTTAAAAGAGGTCTAGAGTTGTATGGTCGATTGAGTTATGTAGGACACTACACTAGGACTCAGATGGTAAAAACCTAATGGTTCCTTATATCTATACCCTTCGTGAAGGGTAGGGCCACTTCTAGGAAGGAAGGTGTGCGGGAGACCGTTGGTCTGTGGTTGGAGGTAAAGCACTCGGATGATTCTCTCCCTCTGAAGCAGAAGACTCACCAAATCTCGTGAAGATAGATATCAACACCCCAAATACAGTGTACTCTATGTTATGGCTTATGATAGTCAAACTTATGAGGTAAAACTATTCTTTTGCCAAGTACATTTTATGTAATTTAAATGTATATTGAAAGGAATTCAATATGATTCTAACTTTGAGTATGTTATGATTTCAAGGTTGAAATTATATAGAAACATGTACTTTATTTCTTCTGATAATGCATTTATGTTATTTAAAAAAAAATCTCTCTCAGGATTACCAAGTCTATTTACTTTCTTGTAAATTCCTGAGTTTATTCAAGTATTATGAGAAGGGATTTTACATACGGTATTAGAGTTAATCAGGTTCAACACATGGACCTATGAGCTCACTACGAGAAAACTCATTAAACATTCAGCAGATTGGCTAAGATTTAAAATTGGGTTGATGCTAGAATGGCATAGAGAAAAACCAAATGATATTCTCATCAGTCAGTGTGCAGTAGCATAAGAGACAGACATGAAGGTTAAATTTCATTATATGACTTCTTGCCGAGAAGGGTGATAAACTTGACTACATGACTTCATTGTGTCGTGTTGCGCTTAATTAAAAACCTTGGCCAAGCTGATGCTACTACCTGATAGCATCAGCCAGTTTTCTTGTCCCAGATATGCACCCAGTCAGAGGTCATACTAGTTAGGAGTTGCCTATAGTGTATGACTGACTAGGGATTGAAAGGAAGCTAGGTGTGCGAAAACGCTTCCTACACTAATCTATTGAGGAGAGGGCTATGCAAATTCAACTTTATCCTAACTATTACAGCAATGTTAAACCATTAACATGAGATATAGTAGCAAAACACAAGAGCCAAAAAGAAGACAAAAGAAGAGAGACAAAGATTTACGATGGGGAAAACCCTTATCAAGTGAAAAACCCCACACTTAGAAACCTGCACAATGTATTAACAAATCTGAAAGAATGTTTACAATACACTTGCAATGCAAGCTTCAATGGTCTTCGACACTCATGTCTGGAGTCAATCCGAAAGCATAATAGTACCTGTAAACCTGTGATACAAACTCCATCTCCAAGCACCTGTTTAAATAGAACATACAAGGCAATTTTGGGCCTTTCTTGGAATGGGCGTCCAATATGGCATCTTGGACCAAAACCCATGCCTAGGGACACTTGGTTGACATTGTAGAATGTGTTTGACACTTTTCCATAGCTCCCATCCCAAAGAGGTCGCCTATTTCCAAAATGGGCTATGGCAGATGCTCTTACGACACTTACGACCGTCATAGAATCTGTCATAGCGGTTACAACTTACAACTGTAAGAGAATCTGTCATACACATGCTATAAATAGCATATTATCTTACAACACATCATATTCCACCTTGGGGTGCCCAAATATGCCTCATTCAAAGATGCTACATGACACATGTCATTACCTGTCTTACAACCTTCTATTCTCAACTCTTACATGTCATAGATTCGTCATAGGAATCCGTCATAACTGTTTCAGTAAAACATTCCTTACACAACATAGAAGATGCCGACACATGGTAGAATATTCCTACCACTAAGTGGGATGCCTATCTCCTCATGTGAGGACAAAATAATAAGTTGTCATAATCCATGTAGGATTGACACATCACCGTGCCACATCCCACAATATGACAAAGTGGAATTTCCAATTATTTACAACATAGGTAATTGAATAATAAATACAAATATTACAAATGCAAAGAATTACCAAGGTTGAGACACCTTAATTCCCAACATTCTCCCACTTGTCGAACACCTTGTCAGAGCCAATAGAAAAACATGATTTAACTGCTATAGGCTGAGAGGCCCATAGACTTCGAACACCATCTGAACTTCTCTGTGCCCATTGGTTTTGTCAACGCATCTACAACATTCTTCAAAGTATCTACCTTCTCCAAATTTACCTTTCCATCCTCAACCATGTCCCTCACGAAGTGAAACTGAACATCAATGTGCTTGGTTCTAGCATGGAAAGTTGGATTCTTTGCAAGGCAAATTACACTCTGACTGTCACAACTGATTGTGATCTGACCTGCATCAACACCAATATCGGAACACAATCTCTTAAGCCAAATGGCTTCCTTACAAGCATGAGTTGCTACCATATACTCAGCTTCTATCATGGACAAAGCAACAACAGGTTGTCACTTACTCATCCAACTAATAGCACCACCAAACAATGTAAAAACATAAGCACTGGTGGATATCCTGCTGTCAATGTCACCTGCCCAATCTAAATCCACAAATCCACGAATATCAACAGAATGCGGAGGTCCTAAAACATTACCATGATAGAAAATGGAATACTCGGAAGTACCCCTCAAATATCTAAACACTCACTTAACTGCATCCCAATGAACCCATCTAGGATTAGCCATAAATCAACTAAGGACTCCCACTGCTTGGGCAATGTCTGGTCTTATGCATACCATAGCATACATCAAACTGCCAACAACACTAGCATAAGGTACTCTGCTCATGTCCTCCACCTCACTAGGAGATTTTGGACAATCCTCAATAGACAACTTTGTCCCCAAGGAAATGGGAACACACAATGGTCTACAATCTCCCATGCTGAATCTATCCAACATGGTCTTAACATACTTACTCTGACTTAACCAAAGTTTTCTGTTGGTTCTGTCTCTTATGATTTCCATTCCTAGAATGTACCTAGCTACCCCTAAATCTTTCATTTCAAACTAAGATGACAACTAAGATTTAAAATTAGAAATCATAATCTTACCCTTCCCAATGAGCAACATATCATCAACATATAGTGCAATAATGAGAATACGATCACCATCAAACTTATAATAAACATAGTGATCTGATTTCGATTTCACAAATCCAATTGACAACACAAAGGCATCAAACTTCAAGTACCATCTCCTAGGGGATTGCTTAAAACCATACAAAGACTTCTTAAGTTTGCAAACCAAATTTTCTTTACCTTTTACCATGTAATGCTCTGGCTGTGACATGTAGATTTCCTCCTCCAAGTCACCGTGAAGGAAAGTTGTCTTCACATCCATCTATTCTACCTCCAAGTCATAAGTTGCTGCGAGAGACAACAGGAGTCGAATGGATGTCAACTTTGCAATAGGAGAGAAGATCTCACCATAATCTATACCCTCCACTTGTGAATACCCCTTCGCAACCAATTTGGCCTTATACTTCTCAATACTGCCATCTGTACCAATCTTCTTCTTGAACACCCATTTGCATCCAACGGGTTTCCGTCCAGGAGGCAAAGGCACCAAGTCCCAAGTTTGATTCTTTTCCAAAGAAGCCATTTCTTCCTCCATGGCCTCCTTCCAGGAACTTGCATCCTTCATATCCAAAGCCTCTGATACAGTTCTAGGTTCATCACTGTTAGTGAGCAAAGCATAAGCACAACTAGAATCAAGCAATGTAAAACCAAACCTTTCAGGTTGCTTTCTTATCTGTGTAGACCTCCTCAAGAGCTAAGGTTGAGGTTCAACTTCTTCTGAGCTTTCAGAGCTACTAGAGCTCTCCTCATCATCAGGTCCAACATTGTCTTTTTGTTCAGTCTTCTCAGGGGTGAGAGGAAGCTAAACAACATCCTCTTTCTTTTCTCTTTCTTCTGGCTGCAAAACAGTGGAAGAAGGTGTAAGCTCTCTAAAGATGACACTTCTTCTATACAACACTTTTTTAGCCACGGGGTCCCAAAGCTTGTATCCTTTCACACCAACACCATAGCCGATGAAGATACACTTAACAGCTTTGTTCTCCAACTTTGACTGCTTATCCCTAGGCACATGTGCATATGCCTCACAACCAAAAACATGAAGATGCCTTACTAAAGGCTTTCTACCAGACCACACCTCTATGGGTGTCTTTCCAACAAGAGCTGATGTAGGAGATCTGTTTACCAGATAGCAAGCAGTGGCAACAGCTTCAGCCCAAAACTTTTGTTCTAGACCAGCTCCACTAAGCATACTCCTAGCCTTCTCCATCAGTGCCCTGTTCATCCTCTTTGCAACTCCATTTTGCTGCGGTGTGTATGGAGTTGTTTTATGTCTTTCAATCCCAAGTTCCTTGCAACACTTATCAAATTCTGTAGAATAGAACTCACCACCGTTGTCAGTTCTCAAATATTTAATCTTTTTACCGGTCTAATTTTCAGTAAAGGCTTTAAAATCCTTAAACTTGCTATAGACTTCAAATTTGCTTCTGAGAAAATAAATCCATATCCTTCTACTGTAGTCATCTATAAAAGATACAAAGTATACAGATTTTGATAACAAAGGAACATTAACAGGACCAAACACATCAGAATGAATGAGGTCCAACACACCAGAAGACTTATGAGAACTCGAGTAAAATTGAACACTGTTTTGTTTTCCATAAATGCAATGTTCACAAAAGTTGAAGTCAAGATTACAATCATCTAACCCCTCAATGAGGTTCTTATTTTTCAGGGTACGCAGACCCTTCTCACCAATGTGGCCAAATCTCTTATGCCATAACATTGTCTTTTCTGCAGGAAGTTTAACTTCCAATGCACGATTACAACCATCAAGACTAGAAACAATAGATTTCTTCATTGCTCATTCAGATGGTGGGGATGAAGTGACTACTACCCTCTTCCTTGAGTCAGAGGAACTATTGCATTGTGCAATACATGCCTCCAGCTGAAATAGAGTACATCTCCGAATACCCTTAGCAAGCACCATAGATCCTCTAGTCATCTTGCATCCTTCTTTCAAAAAGACAACCTGCACACCTGCATCATTCAAACTACTTACAGAAAGCAGGTTCCATGCTAAGCCTGGGATGTGCATAACCCCAGAGATCCCCTTCACTCGACCATCATGGAATCGGATAGAGACTCTTCCATGACCAACGATCTTCAGATGAGAGTTGTCACCCAGATACACCTTTCCACCATCGAACTCCTCATACTTATTGAACCAATCTCAATGCGAGGTCATGTGGAAATATGCACCAGAGTTGATTAGCCACACATCATCAGATGCATGGGTTGCCAAGGCTGCGATGACGGCATCACCGTCATCTTGTGATTTGTTAGAATCTGATTCAGGAGCTTTCTTCTTTTTCTTCTTCTCCTCTTTGCATTCCTTTTAGAAATGCCTGGTCTTTCCACAGTTCCAACAAAGAGCCTTGGACTTTCTAGGAGATTTGGATCTCCCACGGGATTTGGATCTACCCTTCTCATCTTTCTTGTCCTTCTTCTTCCCTTTCTCCTTCGGTCTTCCATGAACTGCAAGGGCTTCTTTAGCTGCCTCAAAAGACTTTCTCTGCATCTCTTCAGATAACAGTGAAGAAACCACCTCTTCCATTTTAAATGTGGAGGTGGTGCTTCTAATTGCCATGACAAGATGATCCCATGAGTTCGGCAGAGAACAAAGCAGGGTCATACACCGATCCTCCTCCATCTTTACACCAATAGATGTCAATTGTGCAACCAGCATGTTAAAGGCATTCATATGCTCGGCCACGGATCCTCCATCCTCCATTCGAAGAGAATACAACTTCTTTCTCAGAAAAAGTTTATTAACTAGGGATTTGGCTTGATACACATCCCCCAACTTCTTCCAAAGGAGTTTTGCAGTAGCCTCCTCATGGACATTTAACAACATAGAATCAGCAAGACTAAGTCTTATGAGACACTTAGCCTTCCGATCCTTGGCCTTCCGATCCTTGAGATCCCACTCATCTTGAGTCATTGTAGCTGGTTTAGTTCTGTTTACACTATCCCAAAGGTCTCGGTCAACTAACATGTCTTTCATCTTGAGCTTCCACAGCTCGAAATTACTGCAGTTGAACTTCTCTACTTCAAACCTTCTTGATGTGCTTGCCATCTCCTTGCTGCAATAAGATACAGAATGCTCTACACAAATTCCCACTCAACCTAAGATTAGCTCAAAAAACCCCTACCCAACAACTAGGACCAAAGGTGATCAAGCTCTAATACCAATTGAAAGGAAGCTAGGTGTGTGGAAATGCATCCTACACTAATCTATTGAGGAGAGGGCTATGCAAATTCAACTTTATCCTAACTATTACAGCAATGTTAAAACATTAACATGAGATATAGCAGCAAAACACAAGAGCCAGAAAGAAGACAAAAGAAGAGAGACAAAGATTTACGGTGGGGAAAACCCTTATCGAGTGAAAAACCCCACACTTAGAAACCTGCACAATGTATTAACAAATTTGAAAGAATGTTTATAATACACTTGCAATGCAAGCTTCAATGGTCTTTGACACTCATGTCTAGAGTCAATCTGGCAACATAACAGTACCTGTAAACCTATGATACAAACTCCATCTCCAAGCACTTGTTTAAATAGAACATACAAGGCAATTTTGGGCCTTTCTTGGAATGGGCGTCCAATATGGCATCTTGGACCAAAACCTACGCCTAGGGACACTTGGTCAACATTGTAGAATGTGTCTGACACTTGTCCACAGCTCCCATCCCAAAGAGGTTACCTATTTCCAAAATGGGCTATGACAGATGCTCTTATGACACTTACGACCGTCATAGAATCTGTCATAGCGGTTATAACTTACAGTTGTAAGAGAATCTGTCATACACATGCTATAAATAGCATATTCTCTTACAACACATCATATTCCACCTTGGGGCACCCAAATATGCCTCATTCAAAGATGCTACATGACACATGTCATTACCTGTCTTACAACCTTCTATTCTCGACTCTTACATGTCATAGATTCGTCATAGGAATCCGTCATAACCGTTTCAGTAAAACATTCCTTACACAACATAGAAGATGCCGACACATGGCAGAATATTCCTACCACTAAGTGGAACGCCTATCTCCTCATGTGAGGACAAAATAACAAGTTGTCATAATCCATGTAGGATTGACACATCACCGTGCCACATCCCACAATATGACAAAGTGGAATTTTCAATTATTTACAAAATAGGCAATTGAATAATAAATACAAACATTACAAATGCAGAGAATTACCAAGGTTGAGACACCTTAATTCCCAACAGGGATTGTGTAGGGTCAAACACCAGTCTCAGATGGCATTAGATTTTCCTTCCATTACTTCTTTGCGAAGGACCGAGCCTTTCCAGTACGAATGGCATGAGGGACTAGTAAGTCCATGGATGGGCAGAAAAACACCCTAATGATATTTTCCCTCCCTCTCTGTTTCAGCAGTAAAGATGATTAAAGCTTCAGATGGATTAAATGGATTTCAAAGAACACTGTAAACATGTGTTAGAAGCGGTTGGTTGCTACATGTGGAAAGAGAATCCACCTATTATGGAGTTTGTTTATAACAACTTCTATGATTCTGCTATCAAGATGACTCCATTTGAAACATTGGACAGAAGGTGATGCCTAACTCCTATGAATAGATCAAACTGATCAGAATAGATTGGCAGAAGTTGGGATAGGTAAAAGTAATGCGGATGCCAACCATACACTAAGATAATTCTTAGTTAGAGAAGAAAAGTTCTTTTGAGGTTCAAACCCCAGAAAAGTCTCATAAAGTATGGAATGTATCCCAAACCAGCTCCTAGATTTAAAGGACTCTTCAAAATTCTTGAATTTATCAATTCGACTGATTACAAAATCATTTTATTATCAGCTAATACAAGGAGGTATAATGCTTTTTTTATGATTTATATTTGAAAAGCACATATAACAAATGATAATTATATTCCTAGAATGTTTTACAGCTACAGGACCCAGGAGCGGTCATGATCAAGCTTCCTAAAAATGTTCGAAGACCACAAGCCCAACTTGCAAAACAAAGGGGTTACTCATGACAAGGTCCGGAGGGACAGTGTGTAGAGAGTTTTGTAAACATTGGATCATCGAGGATGATGACTCTTACGGGAAGAGATATGTTACATCCCTAACTTTGACTCTGTTTTACTTTTTACTTTTGAAGTAATTAGTAGATGATTACGCATAATTCAATGATTTGACATTTAGTAAAAATGTCTTGAAAATTTAATGTTTTCATGAATATGTTTATTTGACTAAAATTGACATGTGTTTATAAGTTGTCAAGATGTTATGATTTCATAGTGATTATGATTATAATTATTGATACACTAATCTTGAGTTGGTAAGTGCATGTTGCATTCAAGGAACAGGTTTCTGCCCCTCTGAGAAAGGGAGGGGGAGCATCATCGGAGAGAATGGGATAGATATAAGGAAAGGAATAGTTCATCGCCATCTTAATCCATGTGTTAGTGCAAGTTAGCGAACCCATGTCGATTGAGGTAAGTCATGTTATTCAAGTGGTTTTATCTTGTTGATTGACTCGACAAGTTGTCGATGTTGTTTAGTATCTTTTGATGTCTTGAAAATGATAACCTTCTTGTTTTGTGGAATCGTCGTCGTCAAGGTTGAACGTTAGTCATTTTGCAACTAAGTCAACTTTCTATTGAACATGCCATTCCTTACGTCATAAATGAGATTGTGTTTACATCCTCAATAGCGTAATTATTATAATTGATAATATGTTTCTTGTTAGTAGTTTAACGTTGAATTTCGTATTCCATTTAAATCAGAATTGACGTAATTTTCTTCTATTCTTGAAGGGGAGAATATCTCGAACCAATCACTTTTTGTGCATAATTTTACGTCACATTATTGTAAACCCTATTGGTATTAATACATATTTTTTTAGATTATTATTTTGTAAATATTCTCGAGCTAAGAGCATTTGGTGGCTTGATAAGTGGAGTTTATCCACAACCATTAAGGAGCTAAGTGAGAGTGTGAGCTTGGTCGGTAAGACCAACTAACCACGATGGATAGAGAGAGAGAAGCTCTATCTAACAGAAGTGGTCTTTAATTGTAGGTAATGCCACTTATGTTTACATGCCGCCTAATAGGAGATTTTATAGGTTTGTTCCTGAAAGTTTGGAGGGACTTTTTATTTTGTTAGGAGTGGAATAGCTCTTGGGAGAGTAATTGTTTTGTGAAGAAGTGTTATAATGGAAACAAAAAGTGGTCTTTCTAGTGGTGGTAGGACCCATTTCGCATGCCATTGTGGCATAAGAAAAGCCATAGTGTTAGGAGGGTCTTGGTGATTGGGAAGTTATCTTCTTATCAAACTTTTTGAGTTGCAAATGAGGGAAGGAGGTCGTTGCATTCAAGGCTGTAGGCAGGATGCTTCATGTGAAAATGCAAGTTTTACTCTTGAACTAGGGGAAATTAGTTTGGGAAGCAGTATGGAATCAATAGCGTGATGTTGAGAAAGGGAGGTTTACCTCTCACATTGATCATGGAGTTGAGCTGAAGATTGCCAAGCTCACCTTTGTGCACTGGAATCTTGGTGAAACTATGGAAGGGAATGTATTACACCATGTCGAGCTCTACAAGTTCTTATAATCCTTGCAACTTTTAGTTAATTTATTAGCTTATGCATATACTCAACCGTGTGTTTTATTTTATGAGTCGAAGTGTTAATAACTATATACAATCCTAATCAGGTATGAGTATAGGGTTTATATTCTCTGTGTTGAATTTAATTATTTATATGTTTTGTTATCCCTCGTTTGTATCCAAGAAACTACTATTGTTCTTAGTCTTCAAATAGGAGTATTGTCTATGAAAAATTGACATAGTAGATAATGAAGACATTTCTTTTTATTCAACTAGCTTTGTGATTGATTTGAGGCTGACATATACAGTATGATTGCATTCCATGAGGCCATAACTATATTTAAACCCTTGTGCAATAATTGGTTGATAATTACAGAGCACCTCTTCCTATATTTGCATGGTTGATGGAAGTCCTTATCCTCTTCCAAAGTTCCAACATAGGAAAGGAAGATGCTGGAAAAGGTTGTGAAGTCGGGTTTTACACCCGCCAATTGCATTACTTGAAAGTTTTTAGATACATTTCAACAAGGCCATTTTGTGTGTATCTTGTAATCATTGCATTTCCTGATAGAACGTTACATTGAGTCTTTCTTTTAAACAGCTCAAGTGCTTTGAGTATGCTTGTACATTTTGAATATATGTCTATTAAGCCATTGGGCTACAATTCCTCTATCATTTATCCTTTTATATATATTTATAAGTTGCCCAAAAACTTCTATTTTGGCATGGGCTTGGAATGTACTGGAAAATGTGAATCAAACGGGGAGAGTGGGTCTACTGGAACACCCCCAATTCTATTGGGTCCAACTCTTCAGGTTCACAACTCCTTAACAGATCAGAACAGTAAAAGAATTATCATGGTGCTGCAGAGTGGACTAAAGAGTGAGCTGACTTGGGCCTTAAATAGTCTTACATTATTATCATTCAAAGAAAAGGATGATGTTCGAAAAGATGCTACCCCTCTTGCAAAGCTACCCAGAGTTATGGATGCTCTTTTACAAGTTGTATGCACTATAACTTGCAAGAATTTCTTTAAATTAGGCTGGGTGAGGTTGTGGCAAATAGTGCATTTCTTAGTATGCCATATTCATATTTTACTTAAAAATCTATAGATTTGTCAATGATGCCCAAGTTATCTACCTCATGCTTTTCTATATACTTTGCTCAACACAATCTGACAACGTTTTATGGGGATGGCTAATTTTACTTGTTTATTGTATAGAAAAAAAACCTAGAAAGTATCATGTGCTTACCATGTTCCCAACTAAATAATGTACTAAATGGCAACCAAAAGTATTTTTGTAACTTTATATCAAGCACCTCTCCCTAAAAAATAGTCAAATGGTTTCTATTGATTTTCAAAACATATATCTGGAAGTCAGTTGTGCCATCTACTTTGCTGGTTGTACAACTTGGCTAGGTTTTTAGTTTAGCTCAATAGTAAACGTCAGGTTGTGCCTTTTGCTCCAAAATAGATTTTCACTTCCATGTTGAAACTCAGTACATTATCAGCATAGAAATACCCGTTGAGCAGTCATTAGAAGGTTAAGCTTATTCACATTATGTGCAAATAATTTTTTGGTTCCACCATGCAAGTAGTGTTTGGTTTGCTTGTTAGATTTGTAATCAATATTCTATATTAGGGTGCATCCTTTGTCATTTACTGTTCCATGCAACTAAATAAGTTTTGGTTTATGTCAATTCTTCTTGACCCTGATCCTACAACTGCCCTATAATCTCTTAAAATTACTTCTTAGCATGTACATGGAATCATGAACTACTTGGTCAACACATATATTATCATATTTGTGGTACTTAGATTTAAGGAAACTAAATAAATAGAAAATAGATCCTTTAGTCGATGTTGAAAACTATGATAGTCCCATAGATGAAATCTTTCTAGCTAAATCTCGATGAACATTTTGGTGAGATATTATCATGGAAGAAAGGAGGATGCAATGTGTAAAATAGAATTTTCCCTTGTCAATTTGTAATACATATTTAGGGAAATAGGTGATCCAAGAATATGGAAACTTAGTTAGCATTTAATATCATCTATTACTTATATTATGCTATCTTGAGAAAGAGAATAAACTAGGAAATAAAAGATATAGATCTCATATATTTTATTCAATAGATCTTAATTTAGTGCTAAGTGCATAGAAGACAAAGTTAACCCAAGGATCCAAGGATGGACATCACTAGAAGTGATTTGTTTTGGGATGGGCGTGATGGGAGATTCATAACTCAACCCCACATGATTGTTGGACTATAGATGGTTGATACAAGTTTATTGTCATGTTTTGAACAATGAATATACATAAGAGTCTGTTGCCTATCCAAATGGAAACTTGATAGACTTAAATAGACCAAGGGGTCGAAAGTAGATTATTACCTTTATGAATTAAACCTATTAGTTTTGGAGATTAACTTAGATCAAAAGAATTGATGTGAAATGAAAGTATTCATTAAGGTATTATATGGATGGGTGTTGTTATATGGAGCCTAATCAGACTCAGAGGTTACATTTTTCCCACTTTTATCGGCGTGGTTTGCCCCCAAATTCCTACGGGGTCAAGGGGCAGCGCCCCCAAGATAGGGTCAAGGGGTAGCACCCCTTGCGAGGTCTAGGGGTAGTGCCCCTGGCGCATTCCCTGTCGCGATACAGGGCGGGGTCGAGGGGTAGCGCCCTCGCGGGGGCTCAGGGGCAGCGCCCCCGAAACCTCACATGGTTTTTTATTATTTTATAAAGGCACTAGGAGTTATTTTTTTATTAACCAACATAAGAAAACCCTATTTTTGTAATTGACAAAAAGCTTGATAAAAGCGGCTAAGGGTTATGGTTTTGATATATTATATTGTAGCATTTTGCAGTGGTATTGAGTTGCAGGGATTGCTGATTGTAATCAGTTTGATTTACTGGATAATAATATTGGACTCTCTGTTTAGTGGATGTAGCCCGAGTTTGGGTGAACTACGTTAAAACTTGTCTCTCGCTGTTATTAATTCTGTGTATTTCCATTTCTCTGTTTAATTTTTATTTGCATTTAATTGATATCTTCTGCCGGCTAACCCTAACAAGTGGTATCAGAGTGGGTTGTGTTCGATTATCGTCTGCAGGAAAGTCTCACGGTTGAGTGAGAGCAATGGCGGACGAGGGTAAATTGAAGGTTGATAAATTCAATGGGCAGAACTATCAGTTATGGAAGATGCAAATGGAGGATTACCTCTATCAAAAGGATTTATGGAGGCCGTTGGAAGGAGTGGCCAAGAAACTGGCAACAATGTCTGATGAGGATTGGAATCTTCTTGATAGAAAGGCACTGGGAACCATTTGGTTGTGCCTGGCACCGTCGGTGGCATTCAATATAAGGGAAGCGAAGATAACAGATGGTCTGATGAAAGCTTTGGCTAAATTGTATGAAAAATCCTCAGCCTCAAATAAGGTATTTCTCATGAAGCATTTGTTTAATTTAAAAATGGTTGAAGGTGGATCTGTGACAGGTCATTTAAATAAATTTAATACGATTGTCAGTCAATTGACTTCTGTAAATGTAAAATTTGATGAAGAAGTTAGAGCTCTCTTGATATTATGTTCATTGCTTGAAGGCTGGGATAGTTTGGTAATGGCGATTAGTAACTCTATTTTTGGTTCAAATACCCTAAAATTTGATGATGTTGTTAGTGTTATCCTGAGTGAGAAAATTGGTAAGAAAAGCTCAGGTGGATCCACATCAGGCGGTGTTTTGAATGTAGAAAGCATTGGCAGATCAAAGGAGAGAGGAAAAGGTTCTGGAGGTCATGGGAAGTCATGAGGAAAATCAAAGGACAAAAGATCCCAAATCAGAGGACAGAAGGATTGTTGGTACTGTGGGAAACTAGGTCATCTAAAGAAAGATTACTGGTCTCAGAAAAATAAAGAAGGAGACAAACAAGAAGGCAATAAGGAAGCAAATGTGGTAAGTAATAAATCTGAAGATGACGCTTTGATTCTTTCCCTAGATAATGTTGATGATTCATAGGTTTTAAATTCAGGGGCCTCATTTCATGCTACGCCCCATAAAAGTTATTTTCTTGATTATGTCCAAGGGGATTTTAGGCTAGTTTATTTGGGAGATAACGAACCCTATCAAATTGTTGGAAAGGAAAGAATCAAGATTAAGTTGTAAAATGGGAATCATTGGCTACTACAAGAGGTGAGGCACATTCCAAGGCTTAGTAGGAATTTAATTTCAGCAAGGCAGCTAATTGAACAAGGTTGCACTGTTACATTTACTCATAAAAATTGGAAGGTTTCAAAAGGTGCCTTAGTAGTAGCAAAAGGTGTGAAAGTAAGCACCTTATATCTTTGTACAGGTCATACTGTTCCTTCTACTTTAGCTGTTGTAGAGAAAAAATAAATAGGTTCAAGAACAGTTGCTGCAGGTTCGCAGGAAGAGACTGAAACAGTTGCTGTAGGTTCTGAGACAATGTTGTGGCATAACAGACTTGGGCATATGAGTGAAAAAGGTATGAAGGTACTTTATTCTAAGAAAGTTTTACTAGGTCTGAAATGTATTAATATGGATTTCTGTGAAAGTTGTGTGTATGGAAAACAAAAGAGAGTCAATTTTCTCAGAGATGGGAAGCAAAAGAAAAATGAAAAGTTGGAGCTTATGCATACAGATGTATGGGGACCAGCTCAGGTATCTTCTCTCGGTGGCTCTTGGTATTATGTTACATTCATAGATGATGCAACTAGGAAGGTCTAGATTTATTTCCTTAGACAGAAATCTAATGTATTTGAAACATTTAAGAAATGGAGAAGCTTGGTTGAGAATGAGACGGGTAAAAGATTAAAATGTCTCAGATCTAATAATGGCGGTGAGTATTGCAGCAAAGAATTTGAAGATTATTGTTCCTTTAATGGAATTCGTAGGCAGAAAATAGTTCCAGAGACTCCACAGGTAAATGGAGTGGCTGAACGCATGAATAGGACAATAATGGAGCGTGCAAGGACCATGAGATTGCATGTTGGGCTGCCTTTAAACATGTGGGCAGAGGCTATCAACACTGTTGTATATTTAAAAAATAGAGGTCCTTCAGTTCCGTTGGGCTGTGGTATTCTAGAGGAAGCATGGACAGGTAAGAAGGTGAGTTATTCTTTTCTCAAAACTTTTGGATGTGAAGCATTTGCACATGTAGATTCTGAAAATAGAACCAAGCTGGATGCAAAATCAAAAAAGTATACCTTTGTTGGATATGGCATTGATGAATTTGGTTATAGGCTTTGGGATTTTGAAAATCATAAAATTGTGAGAAGCAGGGATGTCATATTCAATGAGAAGGTGTTGTACAAAGATCAGTTGCAGCAGCATGAGAAGAAAGAAAAGGATTATGTGGTGCTGGATGATACTCTAAATAGTGATGTTCCAGTGGTTCCTCATGCTCCGCAACAACAACCAGAAATACCACAAACTCCAATGAATGTTAGATGGTCAACAAGGATAAGTAGACCTAAAAAGTTTTCTCCCTCTTTGTATTCTATTTTGTTAACAGATGCTGGTGAACCAGAAGGGTATGATGAAGCTATGCAGGTGAATACACAGGTTCAGTGGGAGTTTTCCATGAAAGAAGAAATGGACTCCTTGCTGAAAAATCAGACTTGGGAATTATGTAAGTTACCTACAAGTAAAAAGGCTTTACCAAACAAATGGGTTTACAGGCTGAAAGAGGAAGATGGAGGTAAGAAAAGATTTAAGGCCAGGTTAGTTGTAAAAGGATTTGCACAGAAAAAGGGCATTGATTTTGATGAGATATTTTCTCCGGTTGTCAAGATGACTTCTATTTGTACTATTTTAAGTATTGTGGCTGCTGAAGATTTACATTTGGAACAACTAGATGTGAAAACTACCTTTCTCCATGGTGATTTGGAGGAGGAGATATACATAGCACAACCATAGGGATTTGAGGTCAAAGGTAAGGAGAAACAAGTGTGCAGATTGAAGAAGAGTTTGTATGGCCTGAAACAAGCACCTTGGCAATGGTATTTGAAATTTGATAGTTTTATGGCTGAGCAAGGCTACAACAGGTGTAATTCTGACCATTGTGTTTATTTTAAGAGGTTGGATAATGACATCCTTGTAGCTGGGTCTAACATGGATCACATAAGAGAGTTAAAACAACAGTTAGCACGATCATTTGATATGAAGGATTTGGGGGTAGTAAAACAAATCCTTGGTATGAAAATTTGTAGAGATAGGAAGAACAGAAAATTGACTCTATCTTAGGCTGCTTATGTTGAAAAGGTGTTGCAGAGATTCCATATGGAGAATGCAAAAGCTATCAGCACACCTTTGCCTAGTCATTTGAAATTGACTAAGGAGATGTGTCCTAAGACACAAGAGGAGGAAGAGAAAATGTCCAAGGTACCATATGCTTCAGCTGTAGGAAGTTTAATGTATGCCATGGTATGCACGAGACCGGATATTGCACATGCTGTAGGAGTCGTCAACAGGTATATGAGTCATCCCGGATTGGAGCATTGGAATGTGGTAAAATGGATTCTTAGATATTTGAGAGGTACATCCAATAAATATTTATGTTTTGGGGGCTCTAATGTTGATTTAGCAGGTTATATAGACTTAGATTTGGCAGGAGATATTGATACCAGGTGGAGTACTACAGGTTATGTCTTTACTGTAGGTGGAACAGCGGTGAGTTGGATTTCTAGGTTGCAAAAGGTGGTTGCTTTATCCACCACAGAGGTAGAATATGTAGTTGCAACAGAGGCAAGCAAGGAGATGATATGGCTGCAATCTTTCATGGAAGAATTGGACAAACAATAGATTAATTATTATTTGTATATAGACAGCCAGAGTGCCATACATCTTGCAAAGAATTCTGTCTTTCATTCAAAGACCAAACACATACAGTTGAGGTACCACTTCATTCGGTCAGTGTTGGATGATGGACAATTACAGTTGAAAAAGATACATACAGATGATAATCCAGTGGATATGTTTACAAAGGCAGTAACAAGGGAGAAGCTGAGCTCCTCTTCAGCTTCGGTTGGTTTTCTCGACTGAAAACAATAAAAATAGAACAGCAGAGTCTAGGGTGCTTATTTCCAGTGGGAGCTACAGGGTCAGTGGTGTTATGATCAGTCTCCAATTGAGAGATGATATGGTGTGGAGTCTAATCAGTCTCCAAGTGGGAGATTGTTGTTATATGGAGCCTAATTAGACTCGAAGGTTACATTTTCTCCATTTTTATCGGCATGGTTTCCCCCCAAATTCTTACAGGGTCAAGGGGCAGCGCCCCTTGCAGGTTCCAGGGGTAGCACCCCTGGCGTGTTCCCTGTTGCGATACAGGGCATGGTCGAGGGGCAGCACCCTCGCGGGGGCTTGGGGGCAACGCCCCCAAAATCTCACACAATTTTTTATTATTTTATAAAGGCACCGGGAGTTATTTTTTCATTGACCGACATAAGAAAACCCTATTTTTGTAACTGACAAAAAGCTTGATAAAAGCGGCTAAGGGTTAGGGTTTTGATATATTGTATTGTAGCATTTTGCAGCGGTATTGAGTTGTAGGGATTGCTGATTGTAATCGGTTTGATTTACTGGATAATAATATTGGACTCTCTGTTTGGTGGATGTAGCCTGAGTTTGGGTGAACCAAGTTAAAATTTGTCTCTCGCTGTTATTAATTCTGTGTATTTTCATTTCTTTGTTTAATCTTTATTTGGATTTAATTGATATCTTTTGCCAGCTAACCCTAACAATGGGGGCATACCTCATATATTATGCTTACTTGTGTTAGGTGAAATGTGTGGTCAAACAATGCCAAGAGGTCTAGGAAGACTATAGGTATTTGTTCTTTTATTTTGTTATATCTATGGAAAACAAGGATGTTTAATATTTCCACATATTGGGTTAGAAGAGTTATACCCTAGTATTACAACCAGAAGGATTTGGATAACCTACAACTCTTATGTCGAATGCGACATTATATATATATAGGTTGAGAAAATCATAGTGGTTGACAGTGAAAGGTTAAGAGAACCATAAAGCAAGACAGGAAGAGTCTTAGTAGTACTTTATCAAATTTAATTTATTCTAAGGTAGAGTCAAAACTTGTTTTTATGCACCAAGATGTTTGATATTTGAACCAGAGAGAAGAGTGATAGAAGGTCATAGAACCTAGAAATTGCAAGTATGCAAGGAAGGAATCTCTGTAAGGTTAGAATTACCTAAACATATATATATTGCATGTATATCCTAGATTGAGGATAATTTCTAGGTTAGATTGACTAGAATAAATTTACAGTATAGACAAGTCTGTGTCTAGAGTTGCTAATGAAGAAAGTCAACTATAGGTTGAAATAGTCTCCAAGTCAAGTCAAAGGTGTGTGTCTAGATGACATGACCAATCAGAATGATCATACTTAGCTAGAAGAGGTCTAGATTTGAATGGTCTATTGAGTTATGTAGGACACTACACTAGGACTCAGATGGTAAAAACCTAATGGTTCGTTATATCTATACCCTTCATGAAGGGTAGGGCAACTTCCAGGTGTTAGGGTAGTAGAAGATATCAATTAAATGCAAATAAAGATTAAATAGAGGAATGAAAATACACAGAAATAATAACAGTGAGAAACAAGTTTTAACATGGGTCACCCAATCTTGGGCTACATCCACCAATAGATAGTCCAATATTATTATCTAGTCAATCAAACCGATTACAACCAACAATCCTTGCAACTCAATACCGCTGCAAAATGCTACAATACATTTGAATGGAAACCCTAACCCTTAGTCACTTTTATCAAGTTTATGTCAGTTACAAAAATAGGGTTTTTTTGGTCAGCCAATAGAAAAAATAACTCCCGACGCCTTAATAAAATAATAGGTAATTTTTGCTTCGGGAGTGCTACCCCCAGTAGCCCCTGCTGGGGGTGTTGCCCCCAAACCCTCACCATGGGCTCCACCCTTGGGCCCTCGTAGGGGGGATAAGCCCCCAGGCCCCACAGGAGGGGCTCTGCCCCTCTGCACTCCCTTGTTAAATAATTTGGGGGGAAACTACGCTGATAAAAGTGGGGAAAATTTAACCTTCGAGTCTGATTAGGCTCCATATAACAACAATCTCCCACTTGGAGACTAATCAAACTCCACGCCATATCATCTCCCACTTGGAGACTGATCATAACACCATTGACCCTGTAGGTCCCACTGGAAATAAGTACCCTAGACTCTGCTATTCTAATTTTTGTTTTCAGTCTTGAAGACCAACCAAAGCTAAAGAGGAGCTCAGCTTCTCCCTTGTCACTTCCTTTGTAAACATATCCACTAGATTTTCATCTGTATGTATCTTTTCCATCCTTAATTATCCATCATCTAACACCGATCGAATGAAATGATACCTTGAAACTGTATGTGTTTGGTCTTTGAATGCAAGGCAAAATTGTTTGCAAGATGTATGGCACTCTGACTGTATGTATACAACGAACTATTATCTTGTTGTTTTCCTAATTCTTCCATGAAAGATTGCAACCATATCATCTCCTTGCTTGCCTCTATTGTAGCTACATACTCTGCCTCTATGGTGGATAAAGAAACCACCTTTTGCAACTGTGAGATCCAACTCACTGTTGTCCCACCTATAGTAAAGACATAACATGTAGTACTCTGCTTGGTATCAATATCCCCTGCCAAATCTGAGTCTATATAACCTACTAAATCTGTATTAGAGCCCCCAAAACATAAGTGTTTATTGGATGTTCCTCTCAAATATCTAAGAATCTATTTTACCGCATTCCAATGCTCCAATCCAAGATGACTCATATACCTGTTTATGACTCTTACAACATGTGTAATATCCAGTCTCGTGCATACCATGGCATACATTAAACTTCTTATAGCTGAAGCATATGGTACCTTGGATATTTTTTCTTCCTCCTCTTGTGTCTTTGGACATATCTCCTTAGTTAATTTCAAATGACTAGGCAAAGGTGTGTTGACAGCTTTTGCATTCTCCATATGGAATCTCTGCAACACCTTTTCAACATAATCAACCTAAGATAGAGTCAATTTTCTGTTCTTCCTATCTCTGCAAATTTTCATACCTAGGATTTGTTTTGTTGCCCCCAAATCCTTCATAGAAAATGATTGTGTTAATTGTTGTTTTAACTCACTTATGTGATCCATGTTAGACCCTGCTACAAGCATGTCATCAACATATAAACATAAAATAATGTAGCTGCCATTATCCAACCTCTTAAAATAAACACAATGGTCAGAATTACATTAGTTGTAGACTTGCTCAGCTATAAAACTATCAAATTTCATATACCATTGCTGAGGTGCTTGTTTCAGGCCATACAAACTCTTCTTCAATTTGCAAACCTGTTTCTCCTTACCTTTGACCTCAAATCCTTGGGGTTGTTCCATATATATCTCCTCCAAATCACTATGGAGAAAGGCAGTTTTCACATCTAGCTATTCCAAACACAAATCTTTAACAGCCACAATACTTAAAAGAGTACGAATAGAAGTCATATTAACAACTAGAGAAAAAATCTCATCAAAATCAATGCCCTTTTTCTGTGCAAATCCTTTTACAACTAACTTGGCTTTAAATCTTTTCTTACCTCCATCTTCCTCTTTCAGCCTATAAACCCATTTGTTTGGTAAAGCCTTTTTACCTGTAGGCAATTAACATAATTCTCAAGTCTAATTTTTCAGCAAGGAGTCCATTTCTTCTTTCATTGCAAGCTCCTACTGAACATGTGTATCTACCTACATAGCTTCATCATACCCTTCTGGTTCACCAGTATCTGTTAACAAAATAGAATACAAAGAGGGAGAAAACCTTTCAGGAGGTCTACTTAGCCTTGTGGGTTGTCTAACATTCACTGGAGTTTGTGGTATTTCTTGTTGCTGTTGTAGAGCATGAGGAACCACTAGAACATCACCTATTTGGAGCATCATCCAGCACCACATAATCCTTTTGTTTCTTCTCATGCTGCTACAACTGATATTTGTACAACACCTTCTCATTGAATACAACATCCCTGCTTCTCACAATTTTCTAATTTTTAAAATCCCAAAGCCTATAACCAAATTCATCAATGCCATATCTAATGAAGGTACACTTTTTTTATTTTGCATCCATCTTGGTTCTATTTTCAGAATCTAAACGTGCAAATGCTTCACATCCAAAGGTTTTGAGAAAAAAATAACTCACCTTCTTACCTGTCCATGCTTCCTCTAGAATACCACAACCCAAAGGAACTGAAGGACCTATATTAATTAAATATACAACAGTGTTGACATCCTTTGCCCACATATTTAAAGGCAACCCAACATGTAATTTCATGGTCTTTGCACGCTCCATTATTGTCCTATTCATGTGTTTAGCCACTCTATTTTCTTATGGAGTCCTTGGAACCGTTTTCTACCTACTAATTCCATTAAAGGAACAATAATCTTCAAATTCTTTGCTACAATACTCACCACCATTATCAGATATGAGACATTTTAATATTTTACCCGTCTCATTCTCAACCAAGATTCTCCATTTCTTAAATGTTTCAAATACATCAGATTTATGCCTGAGAAAATAAATCCAAACCTTCCTAGTTACATCATCTATGAATGTAACATAATACCAAGAGCTACCAAGAGAAGATACCTGAGCCGGTCCCCATACATCTATATGCACAAGCTCCAACTTTTCATCTTTCTTTTGCTTCCCATCCTTGAGAAAACTAACTCTCTTTTATTTTCCATACACATAACTTTCACAGAAATCCATATTAATACATTTCAGACCTGGTAAAACTTTCTTAGAATGAAGTACCTTCACACCTCACTCATGCCCAAGTCTGTTATGCCATAGTGTTGTCTCAAAACCTGCAACAACTGTTTCAGTCGCTTCCTACGAACTTGCATCAACTATTCCTAAACATGTTTATTTTTTCTCTGCAACAGCTAAAGTAGTAGGAACAGTATGACCTGTACAAAGATATAAGGTGCCTACTTTCACACATTTTTCTACTATTAAGGCACCTTTTGAAACCTTCTAATTTTTATTAGTAAATGTAACAATGTAGCCTTCTTCAGCTAGCTACCCTGCTGAAATTAAATTCCTACTGAGCCTTGAAACGTGACTTACCTCTTGTAGTAGCCAATGATTCTCATTCTACAACTTAATCTTGATTCTTCTCTTTCCAACAATCTGACAGGGTTCATTATCTCCCAAATAAACCAGCCCAAAATTTCCTTGGACATAATCAAGAAAATAACTTCTACGGGGCGTAGCATGAAATAAGGCCCCTCAATCTAAAACCCATGAATCATCAACATTATATAGGGAAAGAATCAAAGCATCATCTTCAGATTTATTACTTACCACATTTGCCTCCTTATTACCCTCTTGTTTGTCTCCTTTATTCTTCTGAGACCGGCAATTTTTCTTCAGATGACTTAGTTTCCCACAGTACCAGCAATCCTTCTATCCTTTGGATTGGGATCTCTTGTCCTTTGATTTTCCTCGTGACTTCTCATGACCTCCAGAACCTTTTCCTCTCTCCTTTGATCTACCCTTGCTTTCTGCATTCAAAACACTGCCTGATGTGGATCCACCTGAGTTTTTCCTATGAATTTTCTCACTCAGAATAACACCAACAACATCATCAAATTTCAGGGTATTTGAACCAGAAACAAAGTTACTAACTGCCATTACCAAACTATTCCAGCTTTCAGGCAAAGAACATAATATCAGGAGAGCTATAATTTCTTCATCAAATTTTACATTTATAGAAGTCAATTGACTGGTAATCATATTAAATTCATTTAAATGATCTGTCGCAGATCCACCTTCAATTATTTTTAGATTAAACAAACACTTCATGAGAAATACCTTATTTGACGCTGAGGGTTTTTCATACAATTTAGCCAAAGCTTTCATCAGACCATCTATTGTCTTCGCTTCCATTATATTGAATGCCACCGATGGTGCCAGGCACAATGGAATGGTTCCCAGTGCCTTCCTATCTAGAAGATTCTATTCCTCATCAGTCATTGTTGCTAGTTTCTTGGCTACTCCTTTCAACAGCCTTCATAAATCCTTCTGATAGAGATAATCCTCCATCTGTATCTTCCATAACTAATAGTTCTGCCCATTGAATTTGTCTACCTTTAATTTACCCTTGTTCGCCATTGCTCCCACTTAACCATGAGACTCCCACTCAATCGTGAGACTTTCCTGCAGACGATAATCAAACACAACCCACTCTGATACCACTTGTTAGGGTTAGCTGACAGAAGATATCAATTAAATGCAAATAAAGATTAAATAGAGGAATGAAAATACGTAGAAATAATAATAGTGAGAGACAAGTTTTAACGTGGTTCACCCAATCTTGGGCTACATCCAGCAACAAAGACTCCAATATTATTATCCAGTAAATCAAACCAATTACAACCAGCAATCCTTGTAACTCAATACTGCTATAAAATGCTACAATACATCTCAATGGAAACCCTAACCCTTATCCGCTTTTATCAAGCTTATGTCGGTTACAAAAATAGGGTTTTTTTATGTCGACCAATAGAAAAAATAACTCCTGACACCTTAATAAAATAATAGACAAATTTTGCTTCAGGGGTGCTGCTCCTAGCAGCCCCCACTAGGGGTGTTGCCCCCAAACCCCCACTGTGGGCTCTGCCCTTAGGCCCCTGTCAGGGGGATAAGCCCCCCTAGGCCCCATAGGAGGGGCTCTTCCCCCCTGCACTCCCCTGTTAAATAATTTGGAGGGAAACCGTGCTGATAAAAGTAGGAAAAATTTAACCTTCGAGTCTAATTAGGCTCCATATAACAACACTAGGAAGGAAGGTGTGCAGGAGACCGTCGGTCTATGGTTGGAGGTAAAGCACTCGGATGATGCTCTCCCTCTGAAGCAGAAGACTCACCAAAGCTTGTGAAGACAGATATCAACATTCCAGATGCAGTGTACTCCATGTTATGGCTTATGATAGTCAAACTTATGAGGTAAAACTATTCTTTTGCCAAGTACATTTTATGTAATGTAAATGTATATTGAAAGGAATTCAATATGATTCTAACTTTGAGTATGTTATGATTTCAAAGTTGAAATTATATAGAAAGCTGTAAATTATGAGTTTCTTTTCTTGTAAATTCTTGAGTTTATTCAAGTATTACTAAGTGATAACTTTTTTTACTTTCTTTTCTTTTAAATTTTGATTTGACAAGAAGAATAAATCCTCTCTAGCTCGAGCGACTCTAACTGGTTGTGGCCAAAAGTAGTCAAGTGTAAAATGTCCATTGTGAGCAATAGGCTAGTACTGACTGTGGTGTACAGTGTGAACGTGTCCCTCAAATGGAAACTTTAAGCACTTGTGAACCATAGAGGGGACCGCCTTTATGGAGCGAAGCCATGGGTGACCCAACTTCACATGAAATAAGTCCAATGTAGGAATGATGACAAAACTAACATCCAAGGTTCTTGGCCCAACTTCAAATGACATCAAGGGTCAAGGCACCAATAGTTGGAAGGATAGATCCATCATGTGGTCTAATTGGGCCATCTCCAACACGTCATAGGTATCTCGATGTAAACCATGCATGTAGAGAAGCCCTTTAGTTACTACATTTACCATACATATATGATCGATCATAGCACCTCAAATAGATTTATCATTGATTTGAATAGTAATGTAAAGAGGTTCATCAGGAGCTTCAATAGTAGCATCATGTGGAGTAAAAGATATAGCAGGTTCTGATTCTACTCGCTCTTTGTGAGGGCAAGCATCCACCATGCAAATATCAACAACATTAGATTCGTGATGAGGTAAATGATCAGTATATATTTGAATATTTTGATTAGGAGCAGCCACCAATTTATTCCCTTTGTCATTCACACCAGCAACCTAGATGACATTGGAGTCGATGAGGTCTTGAACTTCGTGTTTAATATGCATGCATCTTTCTGTGTCATGGCCAACATAGTGGTGAAATTGACAAAAGGCCTTTGAATCAAAGGAAGATGATTGCATCTTACTTGGATTGAGGGGTCTAACAGGTGGAAGCTTGATGAGATTTTTTTGCAAAAGTTGTGTCATTGTAGAGTAAAGGGACTCTGATAATGGTGTGAAGTTTCTTGTTTTCGGTTTCAATTTATATGTGGCGGGAGCAAGAGAATCACATTGCATCAACAATATCTTATCATGGATGTGAGGTTGTAAGTTTCCTATAAAAATTCTTTGTACATCAGCATCCGAAATAGAATATTGGACTTGTGAAATGAGGGCTTGATAACGGCCCATAAAATCTATTATTTTTTCTTTCGTTCCTTGTTTGTAATGAACTAAGTCTATCAAAGAGACTTGAGGTCCAATGTTTGCTTGAAAATGCTCGAGGAATTTATTGACTAATGGTGAAAAAGAAGTTATAGAATTAGGAGGTAAAGACACAAAACAAAAGAAATTATTGAATTTGAATTTCCACCTAAAAATGAAAAACACAAAAAAAAATAAAACTAAACTATCACCTTCATGATATTAATGTGGGAAAATATATGTTTTAAAAATAAAATTATAAATTAGGCCTTCTTAAGGTTAATATTTATTGTTGAAAATCGTCATCAATATTAATAAATTAAAATACTTTCAAACTTATTGTTTTCTTATAAAATCATCAAAATCTATTGAATTATCAATTCTTGAAAACTAGTCATAAAACCTAAAAGATAATATGAAATGGCCAATAAACATAAATATAAATAACCAAACTATAAATATTTAGACCTGTCATATTTAGACCTCTCGACCATTTGAAGCACCTAAACATTTTAGGTGTCTGCAACATATTTAATGAACATAACAACTATTTATTTTGACCGTGTTAGCAGCATTAATCTTTGAAATTGCCTTTTACAGTCTAATCTACAGGTTACATTACCTGCTAATTCTTTTATCAAGCGCTGGTAAGACCGATACTTGTATTCACTGAATACTTGGCACCTGAGAGTTCTTTGACATCTGGAATATGGATCGTCTTATCTACAACTGCAATACGAAGAAGTAGAATTGGAGCTTGTCCTTCCAATATCTGTAATACCTATTTCATGTCAGGCTTGAACTCTGGTTGAGGATGGGAACACACAACTCCCAACTTAAGCACCCTCTCCATCTCTTCACCACTATATTCTCCCCCAAGATTTGTATCCACCACATCCATTAAGCTCTACTCCACATATAGTTGCCTCGCCCACTCCACCAAGATTTGTTTCTCAGTTTTAGTAGATTCATCTATAGGCCTTCTTCCACAAGCAACCTCCAACAACACTATACCGAAGCTGAATACATCTGTGCTTATGGTGGCTTTTCCTATGCACATGATTTCAGGTGCCATGTAACCCAAGGTCCCTACCAGACCACTTGTTTGGGGCTTCTGAGCATGGTCATGGAAGTGGGCAAGCCCAAAATCTCCCAACTTTGCATTAAATTGTGAGTCAAGCAAGATATTTTGAGACTTTAAGTCTGTGTGCACAACTATCCATTCCCATTCTTGGTGGAGATACAACAAGCCAGCAACCACTCCCTTGAGAATGTGATACCTATGTGACCATCCAAAAACTATCTTTGGGTTGCAGAATATGAATTGATCTAGGCTCCCGTTTGACATGTAATCATAAAATAAAGAGCTTATTCTTGTTCCGACACCATCCTCGAAGCCGAACCAGAAAGCATTTATAATAACTTTATGGACTGTGGAAAAATCATGCCAACTATTAGAGTTATTTATTTATTCATAGAATGGAAGAGCATGTGTTACCAATTTATTATTAGAATGTAGAAGACTTTTCTTGGAGGCCAACCCAAGTATCATGCCTACTTTTCCTCCTATCTACCATTACAGTGAGGTATTCAAATTCATAGGGTTTTGATGAGGTGTGTGGCCATTAGAGGTCTCCAACCCATTTGATTTGTATAGGGCTTCTACCATCTAGGCAATTTTGTAACTAAGTTTTAGAACCAATCTAAGAAAACTATGGAATCCACCACTTAGCCAACCTAGGAAAATTATGGCATCCACTACTCTGCCAATCTAGAACTCAATATTACTAGATTGATCGACTAACACATGCACAAACATACACACACAAGTCTCTAAACATCTAAGTCACAATTGTGGTCAACATGGTTTGGAGGGCTACAACCACTCCAATAGGCCCAAGCACATGTCAACAAGGAAATATAATTTGATTCTTTTAAATAAACAATTAATTCCCTAGTCTCTGCTTCAAATGGCCATTCCTTGTAGTAATTTTGGTCTTTCTTTGAAATGTGATTCTAGTTAGAGCACACACCACTTTAATTTTTGATTTGAACATTATTCCAAAAAGTACATTAGATACATAACTCCTCTTTCATTGCTTGTTTGTTAAATTTTATATTAAAGATTAGTTAATATAGAGCTATGCCAAAGTTAATGCACTTGCTTTGTGTAAGAATGGGTCATGATTATTTTAAAAATAGAACACAACTAGTTTTTGAAGCACATTGAAATTATTAGGAAAATTTCCCAGAAGTAAATAGTTCACATTTATGGTTTGTTCTCTATTCATTTTTTTCTACCACACATAGTAAACAATTCATTTAGATTTAGATGTGGAACATATATTAAATACTATGTTAGAGGTGCTAGGAGATAGTTGTTATGTGGACATGGTCACATCATCTATCCTAGTCTAGAATAGGGCCACATCATGCGGCCTATTCTATTTGGTGCAACCTAGTTTTAGTGTCTGTCATGCCTTCATCAGGTCTTAGTTCTTATTGAAAAGGTGCTGCATTGAAAAGTGTAATGAGGCTTGTAACTTTCAAGGCAAGAGAGGAAGACTAAAACTTGTATTGGACACAAGTCAAACACTTGGATAATGATGTATAAGCTTGTAGACATGACATACAAATGATGCAAGATGTAGAGATCTAATGGTTTATGTATGACACAAATATGTAGCTTTAGATGCTCTATAATTAGACATGTCCTTAGAGTGATTCTCATAAATACTTAATGTAAAGATGTAGCCTTAGATGTGGAGATATAACTGATGGATTGAGCCTATATCCACAGGAATGAATTGATTAGAAACTAATTGTTGGAAGCCACTTGTTTCAATCATCTAATATCTAAATTTTAGCAAGGACTAGAAATGTTTACAAACATCTTTCAAGAATCTACTAAATTAAGAGGATCATGTTATCCTTAGTTAGAACCCTAGGATGATTTATTCAATGACTTTAGAATAATTATTAAAGAAAGCAAGCAAATGTGCAATGAGCCTAGGATGAGTTCAAAAGAAAACAATTCCAAATTGGTTTCACTTTAAGTTCTTTGACCAAGATGTTCTTTCACATTCTAGTATGATTTTAAATGAATGAATGAATGTATTTAAATGCAACAACATAACACATATATCAACACCAATGTGCACTAGGTTAGCTCACAATGAGTAATAGGAGGATTTCACTAGGACTTATTTTGAATTTAAGTGTTAAAAGTTTAGTGTTTGGATTTGTGATTGTAGAAATGACCTAGCCCAAATCTAAAACCATGGATTTGATCTAGGGTGATTTTTTAAGGCCTTTAGATTACACGAGGTCCTTAAAAAGATAACATATAATCAAGATATTTGTTTCACTTCCATTTTTCAAAGGAAAATGTGTATAACATTAGGGACAAAATCCTATACTAGTACCACTTATCTACTAGATCTATAGATGACCAAAATATCAGGGTGTAAGTTAGTCATTGTGGACATATAATGAATATATTGTATGGATTGATATTACAAATGGGAAAATTGTGTTTCTTTGGTAGATCCCATGTACAATAAAACATATCATTTTAATCTATACATAGGTCCCACTGAATATATTATATATAAAACTTAAATGTTGTATATAGTGGTACAACATATTAGACTATTTTGTTCCTGCTTGAAAAATATTTTTTTTATGTAACATTTAAATGTGCTAGTTTATTTATAGTTCATATTTGATCACATGATCTAGTATATAAGTGGTGTTAAGTTGTGCTATTAGGTAGACCATTAATATGGTTATTATATTCAATTATTGTATAATTTTTTGGGGGCTGATCTTGGAGCACTTGACTACTTGTAACTAATTGACAACCATTAAGGTGTTTATAGATACCACCAAGTTCACAAATGTTTAAGAAACGTAGAGAAGTCAAGAGTGAGTAGGCAAACTAAAGAGCAAAGATTAGTAGAATACGGAGGACAAGTTCATAGAAGTAGGACAAGTTTACAGTCATAGATTATTCTTAGATCATCAGACTCATCCCTACATAGAATCAAGAGAATATTTTAATCCCATGGTGATTGCCTCTCTGTCATCTCCTGTTCCTAACCTTGAAGCTTATCAAATTTAGATCTTCATAAGTTTTTATGTGAATTCATCAGTTATCAAGCAAAGTAAACTAGTTTTGTATTTACTTTCTTGCACATTTTAATTATTAAGCTCAATATTCAGGTCAACTCAACTCCATAATTAGTCTATGTTAGTGATGCATAAATGTGTATGCATTTTATTTGATTATCCTAGACTAAGCTTTAGGAAACCTTGTTTTCTTATACATTTTTTATGAACTTAATAAATCCTATAAAACCTATGTAATTTCATGGAAATGGCTCAACTTTGGGAGAGGATGAGTCACACATGGAAGTGGTTTATATAATGTGTAGCCTTGATCGGTTATTAGAATTGAAGTAGAAATGTCTAACCTCAAATTGGACATAAGGACTTGATGAATGTATAGAGCAAGAATAGGCCAGTGTCATTTAACCTTGTATCTATGCATAATCTTGTGTGGTGCTCCTCAAAAAATATGGCTCATGGAATTTATGTGTATATTTTTTAGCTTCAAATAAACTCACAATCAAGGATAAGTTTCCAATCCCTATGATTGATGAGTTAGATGAATTGCATGAGTCATATTTCTTCTCCAAACTATATTTATGGTTTGCATAGCACTAGATCCATCTTTAGGAAGTGTTCTAGACCATGTTCTGAACTCATGAGGCCCACTCAAGTTCCCAATTATGGATTTTGGCCTCACTAATGCCTTGTTTACATTCCAAATCATCTTAGATATTTTAACCATTTCTTAGGAAATTCATTATGGTATTCCTTGATGACATCATCATCTACAAAATAAAATTGGATGAGAACCTCATTCACTTGGATCAAAACCTTCAAATTCTTTTAGATAACTAGTTAAGTGCAAAAAGTGTTAGGACTAGGTGTTGAAAACCTTGTAAGTCCTAGTGATGATGTCATTATTGAATATTTGCAAAATATTATAATGTTTGGTCCTAATGGAAAAGGGTGCCACACATGAAGATAATCTTGAGATTCCTTTGTTGGCAATCTCTATCATGTGTCATTTGTCTTATTCAACGATTGTAAGAAATCATTGAAAGGGGATTACTTGTTAGACTAGTCAAGGCATCTTTAATTGTCTCATAATTTAGATGTTTGTAAGAGGTGTGTAAGAGACAATATTGCACCACCAAGGAGAACTCGAGAGTTACATATGTTTCCCTTGGTCATAGGGGTCAATGGTCATCATCATGAATTATAAATTCAAAGTGGGGAGGACTTAATTTTGGAGAGGGGCACATGGGTTCAACTTGAACAAGATGGACCGAGGTTTGACTCATCGTTTTGAGTCAATGGTTTTGGGAAAACATTTGTGATTTCTAGGATCTCCTTTTCCTATATACCAAGGGATTGAAGTGGAGATTGTATGTTTGATTTTATGTAGGTTTAAGCTACCAAAATTCCTCCAAAATGCAAAGTGTTGATCTTTAATTATACAATCTCCCAAGCCAATTTATCTAGCTTTACATAGATCTCTTGTGTCTGTGGATGCAATTTGCCTCCTACACAAAAATATGTATCATTTTATGGCCTTCAATCCAACTACATCCAAGGATCCTTTTAATTCCTTTCTCTCATCAATCTCCTTACCATTTGAACCTCGCACCACCTGACCACTATAGATGTTTGAGAGAAGAAAATAAGACAACATTTTTAGGAACCAAATCAAAAAGCAACATTGTTGTAAATACTCCCAAGCCTATGCTCATATGTGATTTGCAGGCACCAAGAAAACACATCCACACAACCACCACAAGTTTAACTGGCATCTTAATGATAAATTTTAGGGTGTCCTCAAGATAGCCAACATGGGGAAGAAGGTTAACCATGCACACATAATGATTAATTGTAGGTGTAATGCAATAAGGGTTACTCTGTGATTGAAATACGTACAACCATCATCCACTAAACTTGCATGGCTGCACACACATAGAACACAAGCAAAGCTTATAATGTCATGATATGTTCCAAAGTGCTTTATTAATTCAAAGATTTTGAAAGCATCCTTGCAAAATCCATTTTGTACATATTCCTGCAATCATGGCATTCCATGAGACCACATTTCTTTTGAGGCATTTTGTCAAATAGTTCACGTGCCTTATCTATGCTTCCACATTTTTCTTACATGACTACCAGAGCAGTTGCAACTACAACATCTGAAAAAATTCCTCTATCCTTTATGCTTTGATGGATGTCCATACCCTGTTCCAAATCTCCCATTTGGCACAGGCTGGGGGGATGCTGACAAAGGTTGTAGAGTTTGGCTTTACACCTGCCAATTGCATTTACTTGAAAGTTTCTAAAGCCTTTTCAACAAATCCATTTTGTGAACACCCTACAATCGAGGCATTCCATGATAACACATTTCTTTGAGGTATTATGTCAAACAACTCATGTGCCTTGTCTGTGCTTACACATTTTGCATATCCTGCAATCATGGCATTCCATGAGATGATATCTCTTTGAGGCATTCTATCAAATAGTTCACGCGCCTTGTCTATGCTCCTACATTTTGCATACATGTCTACCAAGGTAGTTACAACTACAACATCTGACAAAATTCTTGTATCCTTTGTCATGTGGTGGATGTCCATATTTTGTTCTAAAGCTCCCATTTTGGTACAGGTGGGGAGGATGTTGGCAAAGGTTGCGGAATCTAGCTTTACACGTGCCAATTGCATTTGCTTGAGAGTTTCTAAAGCCTTTTCAACAAACCCGTTTTGTGTATATCCAACAATCATAGCAGTCAAGGAGACCACATTTCTCTGCGCACCATCCAGTCAGATAGTTCGCGTGCCTTGTTTATGCTTCCACATTTTGAATGCATTGCTCATTTAATCGATTGGGTGGGAGACAATTTCATAGTGATTGGGAGGGAGACTGTTAAATAAAAATTGAAGTTTACCAAACCGTGACTGCTGAAGCGCCAAACCGTCATTGCCGAAATGGAAATCAGGAACGGAGAGTGGGAACGGATGGAAATTGAAGGGCCCACGTTGCCACGTTGACAGTCAGTGCTTAGAGTGTGTTGTATAAGCCCAACCGTATGTATGTCTCATATTGAAGCACAGTTAAGTGCCACCTTCAACACCAGTGGGAGTATGAGATAGTCCCATATGCTATAAGCAGCCTATCAATCAGATCTAAGACATCATTGTGGACTATAAAAAAATTCCATTTCCAATCATACATTTTAAAACTCACTAAATCTATTTTCATCATCTTTTGTTTTTCCATATGGATGCTCATTCAAGTCATCTAGAAGGTGCAGCTTGTCCATTGTGAGGACCGGTACGGCGGTATGTCAAAGACCCGAGACGTAACTCCCGCAGTCCACCCATTAAAACAACTCCCGCTGTCCACAGATTAACAATCCCTGGTTCTTTTTAGTGCAGGCGAAATAAGAAACTATTATTTTAGTCGGCCAAGTTACAGCACATACAAATCCAAAGTCCATCATCATAAAGTCGCCGCACTTAGAGCAGATGTTACGACCAACACCAGCCCACCTGTATAATGTGCACGGTAAAAATTGTTTTTTACAGACAAATTCAAAGTACTTAAAGAAACGTAAATCTGAGTGTGCACGAGGACAAAACGTGTTTCCCTTTGTACTGATGACGACTGACGAGAGTATAATGGAGTCTCCTCCATATTTCGTATGAGAGGAATATATGGGAGAGGGCTTAATAGTGATGTTGGTACTAATAATTGTGATAGGAGTAGTTTTCATATTATGTAGAAATAGGTAATATTTGATTTAGTCTTGTCGTCCATGGAAAAATGGTTTCCATCTCGACTAACATGGATTCTTATCACATTACCACATCGTGTGAAGCTTTTATTACATAGTCACATTGTGAAGCTTTTATTACATAGTCCCATTGTGTGGATTCATATCTCATTACTGCATCATCAATGTTTATAATACCCTTATTGGTCTTTTGACCTAGTAAACTGGTAAAAAGCAGTGAGCAAAAAACCCACAAATGTGTACTGTTTCACATTAAAGCTTTGCCACTAACGAGTCACGACAATCGGGAAAATGAAAAGAGGACGGAAAAACTATGCAGTGCAACGAAAACGGATGGCCCGATGAACTTCAATCGTCTTGCACGGTAATAAAACAGCGCTAACCGTCGATTGCCACACTCAAATCATCCGTTTCAAATAAGGAACGCCTTCGTTATGTAAATATAAATAACAAAGCTATAAATATTTACACCTATCATCTTGCTATAAATATTTACAGCTATCATATTTCAAATCATCCGTTTCAAATAAAGAACGCCTTCATTATGTAAATATAAATAATAACAAAGCTATAAATATTTACACCTATCATCTTGCTATAAATATTTACACCTATCATATTTAGACCTCTCGACCATATGAAGCACCTAAACATTTGAAGTGTTGCAACATATTTAATGAACATAACACCTATTTATTTTGACGTGTTAGCAGCACTAATCTTTGAATTGCCTAAAAAGGTTCAAATACCTGCTGTACAGTCCAATCTACAGCTTACATTGTCCGCTTATTCTTTTATCGAGCGCTGGGAGGACCGGCACCTGCACTATTCACTGAATACTTGGCGCTTGAGAGTTCTTTGACATCTGGAATATGGATCGTCTTATCTACAGCTGCAATTTGAACAAGCGGAATTGGAGCTTGTCCTTCCAATATCTGTAACACCTGTTTGATGTCAGGCCTGAACTCTGGTTGAGGATGGGAACACACAACTCCCAACTTAAGCACCCTCTCCATCTCTTCACCACTATATTCTCCCCCAAGCTTTGTATCCACCGCATCCATTAACCTCTCCTCCACATATAGCTGCCTCACCCACTCCACCAAGATTTGTTTCTCGGTTTCAGCAGATTCATCTACAGGCCTTCTTCCACAAGCAACCTCCAGCAACACTATACCGAAGCTGAATACGTCTGTACTTATGGTGGCTTTTCCTGTGCGCATGATTTCAGGTGCCATGTAACCCAAGGTCCCTGCCATACCACTCGTTTGGGGTTTCTGAGCGTGGTCATGCAAGCGGGCAAGCCCAAAATCTCCCAACTTTGCATTAAACTGTGAGTCAAGCAAGATATTTTGAGACTTTAAGTCTCTGTGCACAACTATCCATTCCCATTCTTGGTGGAGATACAACAAGCCAGCAGCCACTCCCTTGAGAATGCTATACCTCTGCGACCATCCAAGAACTGTCTCTGGGTTGCCGAATATGAATCGATCCAGGCTTCTGTTTGGCATGTAGTCATAAACAACAAAGAGCTGACTTTTGTTCCGACACCATCCTTGAAGGCGAACCAGATTTCTGTGTTGCAGACGCCCCAGGCTCGAAATCTCGGCAGCAAAATCCTTCATTCCTTGGTGGAGATCTCTTGTCAAACATTTTATGGCAACTTCAACTCCTGTGCTGGGCAGAACTCCCCTGTAAACTTTCCCAAAACCTCCGCTACCTAACCATCTTTCGTCACTGAAGCCATGTGTGGCGGTTCTCAATTCTTGATAGGGAATTCTGTGGGGCCAGAACTCCGCCTCCCATTCTTCTGCAACCTCTCTCTGCTTGCCCGTTTTCAACCAGTACCATGCAACCAGAGTAGCCGAAACGACTAAAATAAGTGTACCTACGGGAACACCAACTACAATTCCTACAGATGGCTTCCTTGAATTCTTGCGTATGAAGGAAGGAAGATGGGATAGATCTAGAGTTGGTGCCATGCCGTCCGTGTTGAAGCTCCAAACCAGAATGTAATGGTCTTCAACAGCATCACGACCTGTAGCTGCAGAAAATCCCACATACATTTCTTCTTTGAAGATGTCAGCGAGGTCAATATTTTGCATAGAAATCAGCGGCTTCAGAGGCCTCGGCATCCCGGCTAAGGCAATGGTAACACTGAGATTGTGTTGATGGCCATCGTAATCAATCCATGCTTGAATGTTCTGCCCACTTGCCATTTTCAATTCTTCAAATTGTTCACCAGTCTGATAACCTGCAGTCTTAGACACTGAGGAATTGATGGTGTTGAGATCGACTCCGATGTGGTTGCCGTCGATGTCATTATTCCAGCGATTGAGGTGTGTATCAAATTCCACTGCAAATAAATGGTTGTCTTCCCTTCCATCACTGGACTTATTTAACAAACCAAGATAGCCAATTTCTGATGCGGTAACAGCGGACCTGTAAGGGGATATCAGGAAAGTTAGTCCATGTCCGGGATTATTAGTAGCGGGCACTATGGAGAAGACGAATGTGGAGCTAAACGATGAAATAGAATTATTAGACTTCAAATGCAGAGCATCCTTAAACAGAGCACGCCCCACCGCATTCGTCGACTGATCAGTTAGCCTCAGCACATTCGACTTGATTGAAGCACCCTGCAGCAAAATTAAACCGCTTTCGTTGAATTCGTTGAAGAGAAAAGAAGTCGGGACCTGGGCTTTATACCCAACACAGAAGAAGATAAGGAAGGCAAATACTAAAAGCGCCATGGCAGTTGGTATTGCAAGAGCCTTTTTCATCGGCAACCGTAATTTCTCAGGACAGAGATCTCATTTGCAAACGAGGACAGAGATGTGTTTTAAACTCTAAATTCTGAGTTGGTTTGTTGGTGAAAAACTTGTCAGAATGTCAAATTTGGTGTGTTGTTGATTGAAATACAGTTAGGTGCCTCCTTAACCTCTGTGGGAGTATGAGATAGTCCCATATACTATAAGCCGCCTATAATCAAATTGTGAAACATCTTAGATTATAAAAAGATTAGACACAAATCTTTTTCATCTTCTTTTGTGGATGCTCATTCAAGTCATCTTGAAGGTGCAGCTAGTCCATTATGAGGACTGGTATGCCAAAGACCCGAAACTTAACTCCCGCAGTCCACCCATTAAAGCAACTCCCATTGTGGATTTCCTCTTTCGGCCTGTTCATTGCAATGATGTCGACCTGTTTAACATGTTTTATTATGATCATAGGATTTTGACCAGCCGGCTTTTTACAACTTGCCCGCTGAGAAATTATTATTTTAGTCGACCAAACATCTGGTTACAGCACATACAAATCCAAACTCCGTAATCATAAAGTCGACGCATTTAGAGCAGATGTTACGACCAACACCAGGCCACCTGTATAAATCTGAATGTGGACGAGGACAAAACGTGTTTCCCTTTGTACTGATGACGACTAACGAGAGTATGGCGTGGACGGGGGAGTCTTCTTCATTAACAATCACTGGTTCTTTTCAGTGCACGTGAACTAAGTGACAATTATTTTAGTCGACCAAACTTCTGGTTACAGCACATACAAATCCAAAGTCCGTAATTATACGACCAACACCAGCCCGCCTGTATAATGTGTGTATTGGAAAATTTTGTTTTTTCAGACAAATCCAAAGTACCTAAGAAACGTAAATCTGAGTGTGGACGAGGACTAAACGTGTTTCCCTTTGTACTGATGACGACATATCTCGTTGCATCATCCATGTTTATAATACCTTTCAATTAAATTATTAAATAAACTATTTATAAAATATTTGTATAATGTGTATAAAGAAATTTTGGTTTTTTACATTGATTTTAGGATTGTAACATGGTGAAATTAGGGAAGAGGGACCCATAGTGGGTCACCCTAACTTCACCCCACTACCTGGCATGCCATGTTATCCGAAATAAAAAAAAATTGCATTTGCCAGCTAGATGATGGTGTGGACTCCCTAAATATTTCATTTTGCACCGTGGAATTGTGATTTGCCACGTGGATGACATGTATGTTTGGCGAGGGCAATTTTCCAGCTATTTTTTACCGTCGACCGACGATCGGATACAACTTACCCCAGTGGCAGGTAGCAGCATCAAAGGTTGTGCTTAACATGCCGTGTGGCATGCAAGCAACTCGCCACCTTTTCATCACACACTCTCGCATTTACACAGCGCCACTCCTACAATTACTTCCATGCAGTTGCATTTACTCCACTTCCCTTCGCATTTTGTTGGGTATTGTCCCGCCAGCTTTCGCAGCTATGGAGCGTTCAATGCTCCCGTCCTTCCCACTCAAGAAATGTTGGCACGCCATTACCGACTCTGCTCTCTGCGTTTGATTGTTGCAGATGGCATCGAAACTGGGTCACCTTGGGGTCATTTTAGTTGGTCTTCACGTTGGAAACAACTCGACTTTGGCGATGGCTTCGCTGGTTTCTCCTTCCGCTCGTGGCTTTTCTCGTTTATCCTTCGACCCTGGTAAGGATATCTTATCCTGCTAAGGCAATGATCTTTCTAGCTCAAAAAAGAAGAGGATTTATTTGGTTTTTTCATGTTTCTTTATCGTATGGTTTATACTTGCAATATCTCGGTTTGTTTTTTTCTATTTTGAATGGGATTTCTTCCATACATTGCTTTTTGTGGTCGTAAATGGAATGTTCTTTTCATTTTCAGTCTGGTTGTAATCTTTAGGCTTCGGTATTCAATTGGGTTTATTGTTTATGCATGGGTATTAACTTCTCTTTCATATTTCGAAATGGGTTTTTTCCCATTGATTGTTGTCTGTGGTCGTAAGGTTCTTTTCATTTTCTATCTGGTTGTAGTCATGACGGTTTGGTGTTGAAATGGGGTTATTGTTTGTTAATGGACCATGCATTCAAAAAGGCTCGGCTTTGGCGATGACTCCACTGGTTTCTCCTTCTGCTCGTGGCTTTGCTCGTTTATCTTTCGACCCCGGTAAGGATATCTCATCCTGCTACGGCAATGATCTTTCTAGCTTAAAAACAAAGAGGATTTATTTATTTTTTTTATTTTTTTTGTTGTATGGTTTATACATGTAATATCTTGGTTTGGTTTTTTTCTATTTGTCATGGGATTTCTTCCATATATTGCTATATGTGGTCATAAATGGAAGGCTCTTTTCATTTTCGGTCTTGTTGTAATCATTAGGCTTCGGTATTCAAATGGGTTTATTGTTTATGCATGGGTATTAATATTTATTTTGTTATATGGAATTTTTTCCATTGATTGTTGTCTCTGATCATAAATGGAAGGTTCTTTTCATTTTCTATCTGGTTGTAATCATGAGGGTTCAGTGTTATAATGGGGTTATTGTTTGTCTTTGGGTATTATAATGTTTTTTATTGTTTGCAATATGATTTGTTCCATTTATTGCTGTATGTAATCGTAAATGGAAGGTTCTTTTAGTTTTCTATCTGGTTGTAATCATGAGCGTTCTGTATTTAAATGGGGTTATTGTTTATCCATATACATTCATAATGTAATATATACATACATATACATATGTATAAACATACATATGCATATGCATATATACATACATATATGCATATGTATAAACATACATATGCAAATGCATATATACATACATATGCATGTTTATTGTCTGTAACCGTAAATGGAAGGTTCTTATGGTTTTTTAATTGTTTGTAATTTGGTATTAAAATGGGGATATTGTTTATCTATGGGTATTCAATTATTTTATATTTTTTTTGTTTGCAATGGGATTTTTTCTATTTATTGCTATCTGTAATCGTAAATGGAAGGTTCTTATGGTTTTCTCACTGTTTGTAATCATGAGGATTCGATATTAAAATGGGGTTATTGTTTATCCATGGGTATTCAATTATTTTTTTTTTTTTTGTTTGCAATGGGATTTTTTCCATCTATTGATGTCTGTAATCATAAATGGAAGCTTCTTATGATTTTCTCATTGTTTGTAATCATGAGGGTTCAGTATTAAATTGGGGTTATTGTTTATCTATGGGTATTCAATTATTTTATATTTTTTTGTTTGCAATGGGATTTTTTCCATCTATTGATGTCTGTAATCGTAAATGGAAGGTTCTTATGGTTTTTTTACTATTTGTAATCATGAGGGTTTGGTATTGAAATAGGGTTATTGTTTATCGATGGGTATTCAATTATTTTTTATTTTTTTTGTTTGTAATGTGATTTTTTCCATCTATTGTTGTCTGTGATTGTAAATGGAAGGTTCTTATGATTCTTTCACTATTTGTAATGATGAGGGTTCAGTATTAAATTGGGGTTATTGTTTATCCATGGGTTTCACTTATTTTTTATTGTATGCATTGGGATTTTTTCCATCTATTTTTTTTTTGCTAACTATAGGGGTGTCCCCACGACCCAACCCAGTGACCCAACCCTTCCTTACCTTGGGCTTACAAGTTACCAAGTTGGGGACGAGAGGGGGCGAGTTGGGGCGAGACTAGTCCCCTGCGGGTGCACGCAGTAGCCCGCAAACCATGTGCACCGGGTAAGCCCGGCGAGAATCAAACCTGACCCTCGAGGGAGCAAACCCTGAGTCCAGGCCGACACACCACCGTGCGGGCTCTTTTGTTGTCTATAGTCGTAAATGGAAGGTTCTTTTGGTTTTCAGGTTGGTCATGAGGGTTCTCTATTCAAATGGGGTTATTCTTTATCCATGTCTATTGATTGTTTTTTTTGTTTGCAATGGTTTTCTTCCATCTTTTGTTGTCTATGGTCATTAATGGAAGGTTGTTTTGTTTTGTGTGTCGTAATCATGATGGTTTTGTATTTCTTTAACTTTGTGGTGGATTGTCTAGTTCAATGCTTAAGGCTCTTTATTTCTTTAACTTTGTACTACAGAGATTCAAAGGATTCCAAATGTCAAAACTGGTGTTCAATGGTGTTTGTTTTAACACTTTATTTACTTTATGAGTAGTGTTTATCAACACAACTTAATGGTCATTTTCTGTGTTTTGTAACACATTTGTTGGTTTTGGAAATTGTAAAATTATGTCAAGCATCACTGTGACTCTTTAATTTAAGTTACAAATTTTAGTTTACAGTTTGTAATTGTAGAAAATGGAATGACAAATGTTTTAATGGTTGGAATTTTTTTTAGTACATTTTCAGTTTAATTTAATATCATATTGAATACCTTTTAAAGCATGTTTACTTCAAATTTCAATCTGCAATATGTCCTCTTTTCATAGTGGGTCACCCTAACTTGACCCCTCCACCTGACGCACCACATCATCCAAAATTAAACAAATTTGCATCTACCACCAGGTCAATGATATGGACACCCTAAATATTTCGTTATGTTGTTCATGAGTCTAATCTCTTTTATCTATATACACATAGAGAGAGATGTGTGTGTGTGTGTACATAAAACCAAAAGAACCTTCCATTTACAACCACAAACAGCAATAGATGGAAAAAATTGTTGGAAGCTTGCTGGTGTTGTCATTGATATCAACCTCCAATAGATGGTCCACTTGGTTTCCAAGTGCTTTTGAGAAAATTTGAATAAAAAGGTGTATAGTGTGACATACGTTTGTTCAGTGATCTGCTCCACATTTCTTCATAGTTGAAGATATGATTGTATGGTTTGGAAGTATTGATTAGAGGTGTTTAAAGGTGTTATATCCAGAGTTTCAGGTTCTGGATTATGCGGCAGTTCTCAATTCTTGATAGGGAATTCTGTGGGGCCAGAACTCTGCCTCCCATTCTTCTGCAACCTCTCTCTGCTTGCCCGTTTTCAACCAGTACCATGCAACCAGAGTAGCCGAAATGACTAAAATAAGTGTACCTACGGGAACACCAACTACAATTCATACAGATGGCTTCCTTGAATTCTTGCGTATGAAGGAAGGAAGATGGGATAGATCTAGAGTTGGTGCCATGCCGTTCGTGTTGAAGCTCCAAACTAGAATGTAATGGTCTTCAACAGCATCATGACCTGTAGCTGCAGAAAATCCCACATACATTTCTTCTTTGAAGATGTCAGCGAGGTCAATATTTTGCATAGAAATCAGCGGCTTCAGAGGCCTCGGCATCCCAGCTAAGGCAAAGGTAACACTGAGATTGTGGTGATGGCCATTGTAATCAATCCATGCTTGAATGTTCTTCCCACTTGCCATTTTCAATTCCTCAAATTGTTCACCAGTATGATAACCTACAGTCTTAGACACTGAGGAATTGATGGTGTTGAGATCGATTCTGATGTGGTTGTCGTCGATGTTATTATTCCAGCAGTTGAGATGTGTATCAAATTTGACTGCAAATAAATGGTTGTCTTCCCTTCCATCACTGGACTTATTTAACAAACCAAGATAGCCAATTTTTGATGCGCTAATAGCAGACCTGTAAGGGGATATCAGGAAAGTTAGTCCATGTCCCAGATTATTAGTTGCGGGCACTATGGAGAAAATGAATGTGGTGCTAAACGATGAAATAGAATTATTAGTCTTCAAATGCAGAGCATTCTCAAACAGAGCATGCCCCACCGCATTCATCTTCTGATCGGTTAGCCTCAGCACATTTGACTTGATTGAAGCGCCCTACAGCAAAATTAAACTGCTTTCGTTGAATCCGTTGAAGAGAAAAGAATTCGGGAACTGGGCATTATACCTAACACAGAAGAAGATAAGGAAGGCAAATACTGAAAGCGCCATGGCAGTCGGTTGCCAATGGCATTATTTCTCATTTGCACACGAGAACATAACTTAAGAGATCTAAACTCTAAATCATGCAAGTGATGCTCACGAACTACAGAATAGAGACGAATCTCTTTTCATCTTCTTTTGTTTTTCCGTGTGGATGCTCATTCAAGTCATTTAGAAGGTTGAGCTTGTGCATTGTGAGGACACAACTCCCCGAGTCCACAAAGAAACAATCACGGGTTCTTTTCAGTGCACGTGAAATAAGAAACTATTATTCTAGCCAACCAAATATCAACAACACAGAGAAATCGAAAGTCCGTAATCATAACAGTCGCCGCACTTAGTTACGACAAACACTTTGCCAATTGTCTCTTCTTCGTATTTCTTACGAGATCACATGATGGTTAAGAATAGCCGTATGGAATAGGTAATGCTATGACAAACACTTTGTCAATTGTCTCTTCATCATATTTCTTACGAGATCACATGATAGTTAAGAATAGCCGTATGAGATAGGTAATGTTTGATTTAGTCTTCTAGTTCATGGAAAAATGTTCCGTCCACCCTTTTTTTTGGAAGGTAGGGGAGAGGATTGAAAACCCCACATATTAATTTCGACATCAAGCTTTTAAATGGTACATTAGATTTTTATGAAAATTTTACTACACCTTTGTACATGAGTTAAGAGCTTAAAGTTATTGTCTCAGCTTCTAGGTAGTAATGAGGACCATGGGATGACTCGTTGTGTCGACATGGGTCCTTAAGTGGTCATTTACAAGTGCTAATATAAACCCATGCATTGACATCCCCAATTACTATGCACTACAACCACTAATAAAACTTTTAGAAATCCTTAATTGACACTCACAAATCTACGTAAATGGACTCGTAGATGGACGTCCCTCATTTATCACATGACAAATTATATCTTAAATAGCCTTGGTACAAGTTTAATATGTTACATTATAAAATTAGATGTGTATTATCTCACGTGTAATATGTCACATTAAATAAACCATTAAATCATGTTTTATTTAATTTAACATCTACTTACCATGTATATCCATGCCATTCACATATATACTTACCCTAAACCTAATTCGTATGCTCATTTTTCTCAAGGTTTTCATTTCTCTTACCAATCCCAAGACCTAGAGACTCTTCTCTATGCATAGGTTCTCCTTCAATGACTTTAGATTGTCATTTATGCATAGGCTACTTCAACATGTGCTTGGTTGTCGCTTAGAACAACATGTGTGGGGTATTTTTTATGCTTGTTGTGCAACCTCTTTCAACCACAACTATATATTCAGGTAATGAATACAATGCAAAAGTCAACCCATATTGAACACTAAAAACATAATGCATTGTATTGAGAGTTTTCTGTTGATAATTATCTATTGAAGGTTTTTTGTTTAGGATTATTTTTGTTGAGGGTTTTCTCTATATTACTATATTATAGTTGTATATGCTTCTGTACAAGTTATATTTCTATCAAGGGTTTATTTTTGTTTACAATTTATTTCTGTCGAGGGTTTTCTCTACAATTTTCGTTACATTTTTGAGATGATATTTCTCTATATAAATTTCTCCAAATGTATATTGTTGGCAAGAAATGGGGAGGGATACTCATCTGGAGATCTGATCCTCAGCCAAGTTTTTGTAGTTAGTTTATACCCCAGTCAAGTAGTTAGAGATTGATAGCAAAATACCAACAATAACATATGCAGAGTATCACAGACATATCATAACCATAAGACACCAAAGAATTATCAGACACTAATAGATCTCCATATATATGTAGCAACCAAATATCATATATCCATTATCCAACAGGTCTAAGTCTCTGCCTCACCATCCTACTTACATGCTTTATCTTGCTTCTATTATCATGTCCTATCTTACTTATCCTATTCTACATATATACTGTATCTATTACATATAGGGATGTGTCATATTAGGTCAACTCCTAGCCTCCGCATTATGTATGCGCCAACTCCCAGTCGGTTTTGCTCTATGCTCTGTATCCTGCTAACATCATCCCCCATTCAAAACTATGTCTTGTCCTCAAGACATGCTCTGCTCTAATTGAAAATATTTCTTGAGTCTGGCACCATTGACATAATCAGCTATTATTTGGCCCTCCATGTTTTTAAGTCTGACTGCACCGGAATTTACAATTTCTTCAATGTAAAATAGTCCTAACCACCTTGTTTTCAGTTTTCCCTGCTTCTTAAATTAGTTTTCATAAAGGAGTACTAGGTCACCTTCATTGAATGTCTTGTTTCTTAAGTTTCTATCATGCCAGGCTTTTTGTATTTTCCTTTCCAGGTTCATATTATATGTTGCCATCAATTTGTCTGTGCCCATTTTCTCTAATTCTTCAATCCTTTGTGTGAGAGAGTCTTCTTCACTCAGCTTGAGAGTCCGTGATGTGCAGAAGTTCAGCAATATGAAGTGTACCTGTATTGTAATATCTATTCCATACACTAGTTTATAGGGAGTGAACTTAGTGGTTCTTTTGTAAGTTGTTCTATATGCTCAAAGTACCACAGGTACTTTTAGATCCCAGTCTATCTTGTTCCCATTGAACATCTTTGTTAATGCTACCCCAATGATCTTATTCAAAGCTTAACTTGCTTTGTTTGCTTGTGGATGATATGGTGAACTCTTGTTGTGTGTTATCATAAAGTTGTTTAATACTTCTGAAATCATCTTGTTTACAAAATGTTTACCTTGATCGTTGGTTATACTCAATGGGCATCCAAATCTGGTAATTATATTCTCATAGATGAATTTGGTAGCATTTTTTACAATGCAATCTTGAGTTGGTTGTGCTTCAGTGCACTTAGTCAGATATTCCACTCCGGTAATGATGAATCTAGATTTTGACTGCTTTGCCAGTGTGTTTATAGGTCCAATGAAATCAATAGCCCATTTCTGGAAAGGTAATTGCACTGGGACTTGTCTTAATGGCATTTCATCTTTTGTGGTAGGCCTCCCTGTTCTTTGACGTACATCACAATTCTTAACATATCTTTTTGCAACTTTGAAAAGTGTAGGCCACCATAACCCAGCTAGTTTGATTTTTCTTGCTGTCATCTCTCCAACATTATGTCCTCCTGCTATTCCTTCATGTGCTTCTCTTATAATTTCCTCTCTTTCATGTTCATATACTACCCTTCTAATGATATCATCCTTTCCTCATATATGTAGCTCTCCTTCAATCAATGTATACAGAAAAGACTTCCGCATTAGGTTTTGTCTTTCTTGTGCTGACATCTATGATAGAGATTCACATGTAGCCAATAGATATGTTATGTCTTTCAATTTTTCTGGCTTCGCATGTACTTTGAAAAGATTTGCGCTAGGTAGTTCTTCTTCCTTTACCTCCAGATCTTCCCCTATCTCAATTCTGGACAAGTAGTCTAGTCTTTGATTGTGATTTCCCGGTTTCACCATGATTGAGAATTCAAATTCCTTACTCTCTTCATCCTCCTATTGTGTTATTTTCTAGCATTTGTGTTTCTCCAGATATCATTCTTTATCCATCTATTCTATGATTTTCCATATGCCTTCTATTTTTTATGGTGGTGAGCTTTGTTCTAGATTTTCTTCTTCTTCTTTCGCATTTTGTTGAAAGATGATCTCCTGGATTCTGAGGAGTGTACGTGTGCATGTTCTTGTCCAAACTAAAGAATGAGAATGTGTGAATGAAGTCCTTTTACACCTCTTCCCAATATTTAGTTTCTTTCCTTCGTTCTTGATTTATATACCATGTCTATGCAATTGGCGATAGTGTCCAATAAAAGAAATAGGTATACAATATCTCATTATATTCTTTTCTTCCTCTCCATACCATTGTACACATGGATAAATGTTCTTGCGGTGAGATCTGACCTGAGTATTTGGGTATTATGTCATATTCTCCTTCCTCTGGCAAATATCTTGTTTTGATGAGTATTTTGAATGTTGGCCATCAATTGATTATGTCTTTGTTATGTTTGACCAATTTGTGACATTGCATACCAATGTGTGTTGTACAACTTGTAATCTTATGTCTTCATCTGAAAAAACTATCTCCATTTCTGCTAGATATGTATATAGATTATGTACTCCTGAAAACCTAGGCAACTTCATATGTGAAATACCTTTCAAAATGTGGCTTACCCGGTGAGGTCTTTGATCCATATCTTTCATATCCTCCATAGATGCACTGCATGTGATCTACGGTGAGTTTTGATGAAGTGTGGAGGATTACGATATGTCTTCCTCTCTAATTCTGACCATGAATATCCTCCGGTAACCAATCATTTTACATGTTTTTAGTTCTGGTTCTTCTCTCAACCAGGCTTCTAGAACTTCCTCACTATTTGTGCTATAGCGATCATCATCTATCTCCAATTCTCCCTTAGAGTTGGGATCTTATGTTGTTTCTTCTGCTTCCAACCTTGAAATTGTGTAGATATTCTTTAAATCCTTATCACTGTCTTCTGCCTAATTGACTTATTCTATGTATGCTTCTTCAATTGATGATCCCAAAGAAATATTGACAATTTTGTTATCATTAGCAAATGATAGCTCTTCTTTCTGGGAGTCTATGATACCATTTGCATCTACGAACCATCTCAAACCCAAAAGTGCATTGAAAGCTTCCCCTTGATCCTTCATGGCTACAGTGACAAAGTCTAAGATTTGTTTGATCCCCATTAGGTTAACTTCCACTTGTTGCCATGTTCCAATTGTCTACATATTGGATCCGTCTGCCAAGATTATATTGTAAGTTGTCTCTATCAGTTTAGGTCTTCCTAACTATTCTCAAAGCTTCTTTGTCAGCATGTTGACATCTTCTCCCAGATCTATCATGACATTATAGAATTTTCTATGATTGATATGAACATCCACCATAAGTGGCTTTGTCTTCTATGCTCTATCTGTCTTTCCCATCCTCCAGAGTTGGCTCTTTTGACCTTGCTCCTTATTCCAGTATTTAGAAAATTGCTTAAGTTTCTCAATGAGTCTGTGTTGTTGTGTCAATTGGGCTAATTGCTTGAGAGCTTCAACTTCTTCTTCGATGAAAAATTGATCTTATTGTTTCTCCTTTTCATGCTCCTTCCTTATTGTTTTTTTAGCTTTCTGTAAAACTTCCTCATGTTGTTTCTTAGTAGGAACAAATTCTTCTTCCTCCTCACTATCTTCTTCTTCTGTCTCAATGTTGTAATGTCCTCTGGTATTCATTCCTTGTCTTGTTAGTACCGCAACTTTATCTTTCAATCTTCTTCTATCTTTTCTTGTATGTTTTGACTTGATTCTTCAGTAATACTATTCTTCTTATGTAGATTCTATTGAAGATGTGCCTATTTCCTCCCTGTTGTTCTTCCGATGAGTTCTTGCTCCTTGACCCTTAGGTTCCCTTCTTATGATCCTAGCCCCTTTTTGTGTATTCAAGTTTTGTAACTCATCACTCTTAGATTATGGTGGTGCATTATGAAAGTACTGTTGTGCTTTATCACAAGAAAATAGGTCATGCTCTATACTGCTATAGAATGAACATTGTGTTTTTCTTTCGCTCCAACACTCATCAGCAAAGTGTCCTAGCTTACCGCATTTGAAACATGTGGCATCATTTCTCCTTCTTTGACCTCTTCCATGGCCTTGACCTCCTCTGTAGCCTTCAAACTGATCTTTGTCATCATTATTGTAGCTATTCCCATAGAATGGACTGCTAGAGTTTGAATTTTGTATTGCATTGACATTCCTTTGGTTTCTCCAATTTGGTTTCTTGTAGCCATGATCATATGAGTTTCTTTCTGCTATGCCTTTTACATATGTCATGTTGTTTCTCTCCATCGAGTTGTTTCCACTGTACCATGTTTCATCTTCTTCATCATCAATATCTCTTTTCCTCCCAAAGTTCTATGAAGGACAATTTGGTGTTTCATGGTCATCCCATTCTCCGCACAATCCGCAATATAATGTATTTATTCTTTTTGTTGTTGCTTTGATGTCTACCTTCATTGCGACATCTTACCTCTCACCTTTTACTCTAGGGCATTTATTTCTCAAGTGACCTTCCCTTATACAGTATGAGCACCAAATATTAGGTCTTTGCTTCTATATGTTCTCCTCCTACTTGACCAAAATCTCTTGTCTTAGCTTTAATTGATCTAATTCCAATTTTAACTTCTCCATTTCTAGGTTTTCCTTCATCTTGTCTTGTCTGTGCCAGGATTGAGACTCTATTTGGCAGGCTAGTGTCACTACTTCTACATATGTTGCAAATGTTCTTCCATCCAGGGCGGATCTTATTTCAAGGCTTATTCTAGAAATGAACCATTCTATCTTTTTCTTCTCAGTCAGTGGTTCCTCCAACTTCCTAGTTGTCTCCTCGAATCTTTTATCAAAGTCCTTTATTGATTCTTTGTCCAATTACATCAAATCTCTCATCTTACTGACCCCTTCTATAGGAATATCTAGAACTCCAAAACTCTCCAACAATTCTTGCTTGATTTTGAAAGGAAGCTAGGTGTGTGGAAATCACTTCCTACACTAATCTAATGAGGGGAGGAGAGTGCAAATTCAATTTTATCCTTAGTATTACAGCAATGTTAAACCCATTAACAAAGATATTGCAGCAAACGCATAAACAAGAAAGTATGACAGAAGAACAAAGACATAAGATATACGTGGGGAAAACCCTTATCGGGTGGAAAACCCCACACTCCAAAACCTGCACAATGTATTATCAAAACTGAAATGGTTTACAATACACTTGCAATGCAAGCTCTCAGGAGTCATCAACACTCATATTTGGAGACAAACTGACAGCATAACAATACCTATCAAACCTATAATACATCTCCTCTCCAAAGCACCTATTTATATAGAATATACAAGGCAGAAATGGCTCCACATAGGGAGGGGCATCCAACATGGCCTCATGGCCCAAAACCCATGCCTATGGACACTTGTCCAACTCTGTAGGATGCTCCTGACACTTGTCAAGTCACCCCATCCCAAGGAGGTTGCCTATTTCCAAAATGGGCTATGACAGATGCTCTTACAACTCTTACAACTGTCATAGAATCTGGCATAGTTGTCATAACTTACAGCTGTAAGAGAATCTATCATACACAGGATATAAATAACATATTCTCTTACAACATGTCATAGTCCACCCTGGGGCACCCAAAGATACCTTTTTCAAAGATGCTCTTCGACACATGTCTTCACCTATCATAGAATCTCTTATTTCCAACTCTTACATGTCATAACTTCGTCATAGGAATCTCTCATGACCATTATGGTCAATATTCCCTTACACAACATCCAAGATGCCGACACATGGCAAAATATTCCTACCACTAAGTGGGACGCATATCTCCTCATGTGAGGATAAAAAAACAAGTGGTCATATGCCATGGAGGATGACACATCACCGTGCCATCTCCCACAATATGACAACATAGGATTTGCATCCAATTAATACAATAGGCAATAAATAAATAAATACAAAGTAAAAATACAAGGAATTACCAAGGTTGAGACACCTTAATTCCCAACATTCTCCCACTTGTCGAACACCTTGTAAGAGTCAATAGAATTAACAGGATTTAACTGCTATAGGCCGAAAGGCCCATAGACTCCGAACACCATATGAACTTCTTTGTGCCCACTAGTTTCGTCAATGCATCTGCAACATTTTTCAAAGTATCTACCTTCTCCAAATTTACCTTCCCATCCTCTACCATGTCTCGTACGAAGTGAAACTATACATCAATATGCTTTGTTCTGGCATGAAAAGTTGGATTCTTTGCAAGGCAAATCACACTCTGACTGTCACAGTTGATCGTAATATGACCTGCATCAACACCAATATCTGAACACAATCTCTTAAGCCAAATGGCTTCCGTACAAGCATGAGTTGCATCCATGTACTCAGCTTTTGTAGTGGACAAAGCAACCACAAGTTGTCACTTACTCATCCAGCTAATTGCACCACCAAACATAGTGAACACATAGGCACTGGTGGATCTCCTGCTATCAATGTCACCTGCCCAATCAGAATCCACAAATCCATGAATACAAACTGAATATGGAGGTCTTGTAGCATTGCCATGATAGCAAATGGAATACTCAGAAGTACCCCTCAAATATTTGAACACTCGCTTAACTGCATCCCAATTTACCCATCCAGGATTAGCCACAAATCAACTAAGGACTCCCACTGCTTGGGCAATGGCTGGTCTTGTGCAAACGATAGCATACATCAAATTGCCAACATAACTAGCATAAGGTACTCTGCTCATGTCCTCCACCTCACTAGGAGATTTTGGACAATCATTAACAGACAACTTTGTCCTCAAAGAAATAGGAACACACAATGGTCTACAATCTGCCATGTTGAACCTGTCCAACATGGTCTTCACATACTTACTCTAGCTTAACCAAAGTTTTCTGTTAGCTCTGTCTCTTCTGATTTCCATTCCTAGAATGTACCTAGCTGCCCCAAGATCTTTCATCTCAAACTATGCTGACAACTGAGACTTCAAATTAGAAATCATATTCTTACCATTCACAATCAACCACATATCGTCAACATACAATGCAATAATGAGAATGCAATCATTGTCAAATTTGTAATACACACATTGATCTGATTTTGATCTTAGATAACCAATTGACAACACAAAGGCATCAAACTTCAAGTACCACATCCTAAGAGACTACTTCAAACCATACAAAGACTTCTTAAGCTTGCAAACTAATTTTCTTTACCTTTCTCTATGTAATGCTTTGGCTGTGACATGTAAATTTCTTCCTCCAAATCACCATGAAGGAAAGCTATCTTCACATCCATCTATTCTACCTCTAAGTCATAAGCAGCTGCAAGAGATAAAAGAAATCTAATGGATGTTAGCTTTGCAATGGGAGAGAAAATTTCACCATAATCAATTCCCTCCACTTGTGAGTAGCCCTTCGCAACCAATCTAGCCTTGTACTTTTCAACACTGCCATCTGCACCGAATTTCTTCTTGAACACCCATTTGTATCCAACGGGTTTCCATCCATCAGGCAAAGGAACCAAGTCCCATGTTTTATTCTTTTCCAAAGAAGCCATCTCATCTTCCATAGCCTCCTTCCAGGAACCTGCATCTTTCATGCCCATAGCCTTTTTCACAGTTCTTGGCTCATCAGTGTTAGTAAGTAAAGTAAAAACACAACTAGAATCAAGCAATGAATAAACAAACCTATCAGGTTGCTTTCTTGTTCGTGTAGACCTCCTCAATGGCTGAGGTTGAGGTTTTGCTTCTTCTTATGAGCTTCCAGAGTTGCTAGAGCTCTCCTCATCATCAGGTCTCACAGGGTCTGTTTGTTCAGTCTTCTCAGGGGTAGAAGGAAACTGAACCGCATCCTCTTTCTTTTCTATCTATAGAACAACGAAAGAAGGTATTAGCTCTCTGAAGATAACACTTTTGCTATACAACATTTTTCAGCCACAGGATCCCAAAGCTTGTATCCTTTTACACCGACACCATAGCCAATGAAGATACACTTAACAGCCTTGCTCTCCAATTTAGACCGTTTCTCACTAGGCACATGTGCATATGCCTCAACCAAAAACATGAAGATGTCTAACTGAAGGCTTCTTACCAGACCACACCTCCATAGGTGTCTTACCAACAAGAGCTGATGTAGGAGATATGTTTACTAGATAGCAAGCAGTGGCAACAGCTTCAGCCCAAAACTTTTGTTCAAGGCTTGCTCCACTAAGCATACTCCTAGCCTTCTCCATCAGTGTCCTATTCATCCTCTCTACAACTCCATTTTGCTGTGGGGTATATGGAGTTGTCTTATGCCTTTAAATCCCTTTCTCTTTACAAAATTTATCAAACTCTGCCGAACAAAACTCACCACCGTTGTTAGTTCTCAAACACTTAATCTTTTTTTCTAGTCTGATTTTCAACAAAGGCTTTAAACTCCTTAAACTGACTAAAGACTTCAGTCTTGCTTCTGATAAAATAAACCCATGTCCTTATACTATAATCATCTATGAAAGATACAAAATATACAAATTTTGAAATCGAAGGAACATTAACAGGACCAAACACATCAGAATGAATAAGATCCAATACACCAGAAGACTTGTGAGAACTAGAGTAAAACTAAACACGGTTTTGTTTTCCATAAATGCAATGTTCACAAAAGTTGAACTCAAGATTACAATCATTTAATCCCTCAATGAGGTTTTTATTTTTCAGGGTATACAGACCCTTCTCACCAATGTGTCCATATCTCAAATGCCATAACATAGTCTTTTCAGTAGGAAGCTTAGCTTCCATAGCATGTGCACTACCATCAAAACTAGTTACAACAGATTTCTTCACCGCTCGTTCAGATGGTGGGGATGAAGTGACTGCAGCTCGTTTCTTCAAGTCAGAAAAACTATTGTACTGTGAAGTGCATGCCTCCAGCTGAAACAAAGTACCTCTCCGAGTACCCTTCACAAGCACCATAGATCCTCTAGTCATCTTGCATCCATCCTTCAAAAAGACAACCTGCACACCTGCATCATTCAACATACATACAGAAAGTAGATTTCGTGCTAGGACTGGGATGTACATAACCCTAGTGATCCCGTTCACTCGTCCCTCAAGGAATCGGATTGAGACTCTTCCACGACCAACAATCTTCAGATGAGAATCGTCACCTAGGTACACTCTTCCACCATCGAACTCTTCATACTTTGTGAACCAGTCTCGATGCAAGGTCATGTGGAATGATGCACCAAAATCAATCAACCACACATCATCAGATGCATGGGTGGCTAGGGCTGCAATGAATGCATCACCATCATCTTATGACTTGTCAGAATTTGAATCAAGAGCTTTCTTCTTCTTTTTCTTCTCCTCTTTGCATTCCTTTCAGAAATGCCTGGTTTTACCACAGTTCCAACAAAGAGCCTTGGACTTTCTAGGAGATTTGGATCTCCCATGGGATTTGGATCTGCCCTTATCACCTTTTTTGTCCTTCTTCTTCCCTTTCTCTTTGGGTCTTCCACGAACTGCAAGAGCCTCTTTGGCTGCCTCAAAAGACTTTCTCCACATTTCTTCATATAACAGCGAAGACACCACATCTTCCATCTTAAAGGTGGTAGTGCTACTTCTGATAGCCATGACAAGATGATCCCATGAATCTGGCAAAGAACAAAGTAGGGTCATACATCGATCCTTCTCCTCCATTTTCACACCCACATATGTCAACTGTGCAACAATCATGTTGAAGGCATTCATATGGTCCGCAACAGATCCTCCGTCTTCCATCTTTAGAACAAACAACTTCTTTTTCAGGAAAATTTTGTTTACCAATTACTTGGCCTGATAAACATCACCCAACTTCTTCCAAAAATCTTTCTTGCTCTTCTCCTCATGGACATTCAATAGGACAGAGTCAGCTAAACAGAGTCTTATGAGACCCTTAGCCTTCTAATCTTTGAGGTCCCAATCATCTTGTGACATTGCTATAGGTTTCACACTGGATATGGTTTCCCATAGGTCACGATCAACAAGTAGATCCTCCATCTTGAGTTTCCACAACTCGAAATTAGTGCCATTGAATTTCTCAACCTCTAATCTTTCGGATGTGGTTGCCATCTCCCTGCTGCAACAAGACACAAAATACTCTACACAACACTCCCACTCAACCTAAGATTAGCTCAAAAAACCCCTACCCATCAGCTAGAACCAAAACTAGCCAGGCTCTGATACCAACTGAAAGGAAGCTAGGTGTGTGGAAATCACTTCCTACACTAATCTAATGAGGGGAGGAGAGTGCAAATTCAATTTTATCCTTACTATTACAGTAATATTAAACCCACTAACAGAGATATTGCAGCAAACACATAAACAAGAAAGTATGACAGAAGAAGAGAGACACAAGATATACGTGGGGAAAACCCTTATCGGGTGAAAAACCCCACACTCCAAAACCTGTACAATGTATTATCAAAACTGAAATGGTTTACAATACACTTGCAATGCAATCTCTCTAGAGTCTTCGACACTCATATTTGGAGACAAACCGGCAGCATAATAGTACCTGTTAAACCTGTAATACATCTCCTCTCCAAAGCACCTGTTTATATAGAATATACAAGGCAAAAATGGCTCCACATAGGGATGGGCGTCCAACATGGCCTCATGGCCCAAAACCCACACCTATGGACACTTGTCCAACTCTGTAGGATCCTAAGGAGGTCACTTGTTTCTAAAATGGGCTATAACATATGCTCTTACGACTCTTACAACCGTCATAGAATTTGTCATAGTTGTCATAACTTACAGCTGTAAGAGAATCTGTCACACACAGGCTATAAATAGCATATTCTCTTACAACATGTCATAGTCCACCTTGGGGCACCCAAAGATGCCTTTTTCAAAGATGCTCTTAGACACATATCTTCACTTGTCATAGAATCTCCTATTTCTGACTCTTACATGTCTTAACTTCGTCATAGGAATCTGTCATGACCGTTACAGTCAATATTCCCTTACACAACATCTAAGATGCCGACACATGGCAAAATATTCCTACCACTAAGTGGGATGCCTATCTCCTCATGTGAGGACAAAAAAACATGTGGTCATATGCCATGTAGGATGACACATCACCGTGCCATCTCCCACAATATGACAACATAGGATTTGCATCCAATTAATACAATAGGCAATAAATAAATAAATACAATGTAAAAATACAAGGAATTACCAAGGTTGAGACACCTTAATTCCCAACAGATTTCATCCCATTCCTTATCAGTTTTTGGACATGTCTTCTTATACCACTTCAAAGCTTCATTCCGTAAGGTGCCTATGAAGTCAAACAACTTGATTTCATTCTTTGTTACCCTATTTTGGTTCCAAATAGACTCCAAAACAAAAATGTGCTTTGCTGCTTCAGTAGTATCCTTCTCAAATACTAGTAACTTAATAGGAATATCCATGATTGGTCCTCTCAATGTCTCTGATAATTTGTAGTAGGTTTCCTCTAGTCTGTTCTTTCGATTAGGCTATCTTCTATCAACTCGGGTTGTTCTGTTCTCTTCCCTTACAGTCTCTATGTAGTTAGCTATCAAAGCACTCTTCTCCTAAAACTTCTTTGGAATTACTTCAGATCTCTTCTATTATCTCCACTTCCTTGTTTTCTTGAATATTCTCCTCCTCAAAAAATCTTCTTTCTTTATATCGCACTTGGGGTGACTCATGTTCTAGGGGTTGTGTCTCTTCATAGTGTCTCTTCAACTTAGGGGATACTCTTCTATTTGTCAACGACATCGTGTGGCATCAAGTGATGATTGAAATAACCTTCTAAAATCCTCAGAACTCCTCTCAATGTTTACCGCATCTTCTCCTCTTTCTCTTATCTTCTCTATGCTTTGGAAAATTAGCTCCTCTATGTCTTCTTCATCTAACTTCAAAATTTCTGGTGTTAATTCAAAATTTCTGGCAGTCTGTGGCAAGAATCCTAGTTCACCTCTTTCTTCCTTTTCCCTTCCGCTTTCCTCTTCGGTAGCACCCACAATGGCATGCTCAACAACATCCTCCATGACGTGCTCTATTTCTTCTCCTTCTAATCTCCCTTCTTCGGTAGCACCCACATTGGTGTGCATAAAAACATCCTCCATGATGCCCTGGTCTTCTTCTTCCCTTCTGGCAGCACCCTCAATTACACGATCCACGAATTATTCCTCTTTTCCTTGAACCACAACTTCTGTTATCATATCTTTTCTAATCTCTTGTGCCTTTTCCATCCTTCTGCAGTAATGTTCCTATCATTCCTGAGTTTGCTTCAATCTTTCTTCTCTACTTATTTGCATTCTGATTCTGATCTCTTCGTTGGTCTCTCTTTTCTTCCACTTCTCCCCTTTCACCATGGGTTTTATTGATTTGGTATCCAATTAGTCCTTTTATATCCCATGGTATCCTTGTTTGAAGAGTCACATCATTTGAAATATCCTTGCGGATCCTACTCCATTTCCATTTGCTATTCCCTTAAGTGTCTGCCCCCTCTCACAGAGGTAGGAACTTAAGGAGACCTAGATTTCTCTGCAAATTGAAAATTTTCTCTACCAACCTAGTCTTCTCTTCTTTCTGGTACTCTGCGCTACTTCTTTGAATATTTCACCCCTTCAATCTTTAACTACCCTCTTCCAGGGTCCGGGCAATGGAACCAAATGTTAGCAAGAAATGGGGAGGGATACCAGTTCAGAGATCTGGTCCTTAGCTAGGTCTTTGTAGTCAATTTATACCCCAGTCAAGTAGTTAGAGATTGATAGAAAAATACCAAGAATAACATATGTAGAGTATCACAGACATATCATAACCATAGAACACCAAAGAATTATCAGACACCAAGATCTCCATATATATATATATTTGCAACAATCAAATATCATATATCCATTATCTGGCAAGTCTAAGTCTCTGCCTCACCATCCTACTTAAATGCTTTATCTTGCTTCTATTATCATGTCCTATCTTATTTATCCTATCCTACATATTTATTGTATCTATTACATATAGGGATGTCATATTAGGTCGGCTCCCAGCCTCCACATGATGTATGCGCTAGCTTCCAGTCAGTTCTACTCCATGCCCTATATCATGCTAACATATATATAATTGTATACAAGTTAATATGCAATTTTTTTACACATATATATACTTCAGAATATTTTTGTTGGAATAACCTCTCATTTGTCCTATAATGAAACTCCAAAGGGGTTATCTATAAGAAAAACTATTGACAACTTTATAAATTTAAGGTTTATTTTTGTTCAAGGTTTTCTCTATATTAGTTTATTATAGCTTTATATATGTGTATATAGTTGTCTATATGTGTAAATGTGTATATACAACTATTTAAATGTGTTTATACAATTGTATATACATATATACAACTATATATATGTGTATACAATTTTATATTCATATATACAATTATATATGCATATATACAACTATATATTTAAGTGATATTATATTCATACTCTTCATATTTGTATATGATTCTACATAGTTTGCATACAACAAAATAAAGTGTCTTAGTTTCTCAACTATTTTTATTTTGTAATGTGGAAAACTACAAGTTAGTTGACATTTTTAACTATTTATAGATTGTATATTTACAAAGATTTATCTAGCAGTATATACTTGTACATAATTTTCTACAAATATATAAACATATAAATATTATTTACAGTGTTTATGTTTAAAGATGTATAGTTACTTTCGTTAAACTTTTGACATGATATTTGTCTATACAAATTTACCCATATATATATATAGTTTTGTACACATATGTAGAGTTGTATATGCATGTATACAACTATGTATACTTGTATATACAACTCTGTATATGTGTATATAGCTATCTATATGACTAAATGTGTAAATACAACTATGTATATGTGTCTATACAGATGTTTATACATATTTATAACTCTATATGCATACATACATACATGTTTGCACCTGTAAATTACAAATCAAACTATTTAGTTGTGTTTCTTAACACAACTGCATCATATACACCACAAAAATATGGAAATCTACTATGAAGTTGTGTTTTTAACACAATACCATTATTAGGATATTTTGTTCTATGTCTATTACTCCCCAGATTATATACCTTAAGTTTGTAGGTAGGGCAAAGGGGCGACAAGAATGACCAAGATATAGATCAAATGCACATGAGGTTATATTTTTTATTGAACAAGAAAATGTATGAGGTGTTGTTACTAACTTGAAACACATGATAGTCTAGAATCAAATGTTTGCCCATAATCAAGTCACAACCAAAAACTCATGTTATCTGAAGTCAACAAATAGAAGCCTCTATGCATGAGTAAATCTATAAATACATCTATGTGTATGTGTTCATACAGTTGTATATATGTGTGTGTGTAGATTTGTATGCAGCTATGTATATATGCTTGCATCTATAAGTTTGAAATCAAAGTATATATATAAATATACTATATAGTTGTGTTTTTTTATCATAGTAACATTATTGGGATATTTTCCTCTATGTTCATTACTACTAGATTATAGAATTTGTGTTTATAGGTATGTAAAATTGGTTACCAATTTCTACAACATGGGAGACATGAAGTAGTCAATGTAGGTACTTTACTTTGGGTATGATCCACTAGATTTTAATTTGCATTTTATTTTGTTGTTTTTCTTTATTTTCTTCAATATAATATTTTATACAAAATAAAAATTATTGAATATAATAAGACAAATTAAGGAAAAAATTAACTTAAATATATTTCGATAATTTCTTACACTTGAAACGACTGAAATTAATCTTACATAGGTATGTTAATCCCATAGAACACTATCATAAAATACAAAAATGAGTGTTCAATCCTTTTGACCACTACAAAGACTTGGTTACATTTAATCAGATATTATTGTTCTAATGTATTACTATTGTTGTTTACAATTATGAACAAAATTTGTATCATATATCATGAGATACCTTCTTTGATTTTCCATAAACCTAGGAAATGGAATGGGTTACATTCCTCTTCTATAGTATTTCCACTTGAATGTATATGGGCTAGTTCGACAACACCTCCTAAGGTTGTATTTATTTCTACAAGCAAAGCCTAATTTTCTTGTGCATTTAACTACAACTCATTTGTGCCACCAAGGATACACCCAACTTGTAGGTTGGTTAGAGGTGCAAATGCACAGCTCAATATGTTAAACATCTCCATTAGAATGGGACGTTGTAGAGGTAGAGGAGACATTGTTGAACTTAAATGTCTCTCTCTTTGTACTTGATTTACCATCCTTTTAGTCATCTTTAGTTATTGATCAATCTTTTTCTATTCATGTTGAACCTCCTTCTCCCTATGTAGCCTGCACTTTTCCTCTACTAGTTTATATCTCACAATTTTTAGTCTCTACCTTTCTTCTTGGTTTGATTCTCATTTTTCTTTCCATTCTTTCATCTACTCCCATTTTCTCTCTTGAAATTCCTACATTTTGAAACTTTTGTTGCTCTTGCTCCTTGAGCATTTATATGTATGCATATGATGTGAGAATTTGGGACTACATACTTAGTCAGAATACCCTGTCTTAACCTTTGGGTTGCTTCAAATGTACCCTATGCATAGGAAGGTTAAAAAATACATAGGTATATACAAAGTTGAGCCATGTACATGCATTTGTAACTCAACATTTGCATAACCAACCTTTTATAGACATTTACTCAAATAGATAGTTATATAGGCATAAACAAAGGTATATATGTAAAGGTTTACTTTCTTAACTTCTTTCATGCTCACAACCATAAAAACTATTAAACATGCTTACTAGCTCGAGTCCTATGATGGATTTTCCCCTAATTGTCAATGGTTGGGGATACATGGGAGTTTGTAGATAATCTGGGGCATTGATGTGAGTGTGACCTATTTACTTAACACTTTATCCAATACCTTTTAGGAAGGCCCCTGGTTTCCCTGATGCTCATATCTATTTTCAATTTGTGTTAGCTGAAAATGTATTTGATAAAAGGTTTGTGGGATAGATCATCTATTTTCCAAGTACACAAAAATTGTTTTTAGTCTCACTCTTTGCAAGAAAATTACTCAAGTTAGTTATGTGGCTCTTCAATTTGAATTATGTGACCTAAGCTCTTTCCCTTCAAGTTAACATCCTATGAACCTTGAGAAAGGGGCATTGCAAGTTTTGTATCCATTTTGCATTTTGGTCCATAAAATTTTGTATGACAATGATTTAGTTGACTAAATTAGAACAAATTTACCTTTTATAAGGGCTCCATTGAAGGCAAACAATTTTTCACGATAGATGTTGTGGCTCGACATTCTTCATTCTATTAAATTTTTCTAGATATGGCAAAGAACTATAAGTGTATATAATTGTTTATAGGTTTGTTGTAATTTTTTCCAATTGTATATATTTGTATATAGGTGGCAAACTTATATATTTATGGATTTACTCATATAGACAACTATATACACAAATAGAGAGTTGTATATATATGTATACATAGTTGTATACATGCATCTTCAACTCAACATTTGCCTAGACTTGACTATATACACACATTTAGTCAAATATACAAAGCTATAAATAGGTGTACATAGCTATATACATGCATGTACAACTATAGATTTACATATAGACAACTTTATATGTAGGGAGAAGTATATACAAGAACATGAATTTGGTCTTTAGATGACATTGTTGTTCAGAAGGACATGGGCCCAAGTGAGGCCTTCATAGTTCAAGACAAAGGATAGATTATTGTAGCAAAAAACATTCTTGATGCAATAGCAAAGCAAACAACTTCACATTTTATTAATTTCCTTCAACATCAACTACAGGTTACAAATTATTATCGCCAAATTCATTTGCTCATCACTACGAACACAAACCAAAACTAGTCTGGACATAGACCTTCAACTCAACACACTTCTATAATCACAAACCAAAATAGCACACACTGGTGGGTCATCCCACAATAATGGGTTACACTTTTTGGCCAAACTTGACATTGAAATCAACATTTTGAACTAAATCTTCACTTTCTGACACCTATAGATGCTAAACCGTTAGGAATTTGAAGATGATGCGAACTAGTGATTTGTGAGATTTTGTTTGTAGATTCTAAATATATTTTTTTTTAAAAAATTTGGAGTTAAATTGTGAAATATTTTACATCTCCTTTGATAACTGGTTTTTAATAGTAAACAACATTTTTTAAAGTGATGTGTATTCCGTAGCACATAAATTTTTTTCTACAAAGGATAAAATTCTGATTCTTTTGAATTTAGATTTGTAACACTGATATATAGGGCTTGCATTTGGTTTCATAATGTTTTGTTAAATTTTTTTTAATTATGTTTTGAAGTCAAACCAATTATAATTTAGACATAGGCGTATTCCGTAAAACATAACTTTTTCTGTATGTACCAAAATTCAAATTTTTCTTTTTTGTTCAAACAAAGACATCAATACCTAGGGCATAGGTATTTTTTAGAATTTTTTTTCACTAATTTACTAATTTTCCATGTGTGTAGAACAAAGAACTTGATGTTCAGTGAAAAACCTACATTCACAAGAAATAAAAAATAAATATAATAATCAAATTAAATATATTTAAAATTATACTTTTTGGGAAGCTTATAATAAGGACTACATACTTACAAAACATAAATTTTAAATAAATTCATTTGATCCCTCAAAAGGTAAATAAAAAATGGTTTTTTATCAGCATTTTGATAGGTGTAGAGGAGACTCCATTATAGGTATGGTTTAAAACTAGTGGGGTTCTATCCAAGGGTGTTTGAATCTAAGGGGGTTTGATCAAACCCTCTTCAATTAAAATCCTTTAAATGTAACCTTTCAAGGCTTAAATCATTATATTTTCTAAAAATATGTGATTTCAGTAAAAATTAGGATGTCTTAGAAAGTGTAACCCATTATTGTGGTAGCACCTTGGTGCTTCAGCTATAAACCATCCATCAAACCTGCCGCTAGGAACCAGGAGAAAGAGAGATAAAAAAAACGCCTTCAGCACTCTCTCCAGACCTGTTGTCTATTCCTTCTGTGCTAGGGAAAAAATGGTTAAACATATAGAAATAAAACTACAGCTAACCCTAACTACAATGACGAGCAATCTAACTTAGAAAATCAGTCAAACAAGGATGTAAATAACTAAAAATCTAAGCTAACATTATCTAATCTCCATTGTCCTCCTCGATCTTGCACTATTTGTTTTCAGATTTTCCAGGTTTATTCAAAGATCTTGAGAAGCTCTTGTATGTGATTAGAAAGATTTTGGAGATTGCAGGCTGAGATAAATGTCTAGGAGACTTAAGGGTTCAAAATGAAGTTGAATGAGTGATTTTATAGAAGAGAAGATTTGAATGGAAGGCCAGGATCACATGTTGACTTTGAGGCCAAATGGAGGGCTGAGATGAGTTAGGGTTTCTCATCACTAGAGGACAAAAGTGAATTTAAAATTCACAAATATGATGACGTGTAATATGCTTTTTAAATTAAATAAATGGTGTACATTTATTTAATTTATTTGAGAAGGGGGGATAATGTGATGGGGTTGATTTATTTGTTTGAATAAATCAAATGAAGGGAACATTAGGGAAATGAATGATAAAATAATTAATTAATTCAAATTAATTATTAAACCATAGAGGCAAATTAGGGAAAATTGGTAGAATGTGGAAGTGTTTAGGGTGTTGCAACCTGAGGACACTTTTAGGTGTCTACATTTTTCCCCTCTTTGAGATGATGTTTGAGATGATGAGATTTATGTCGAGAAGCATCATTTCAAAGAAGCTAAGGGAATGGATAGAGGAAAATGATGATGATGGAAAGATAGGATGTTGATGCCCCCTCGAGAGGATAGGCAGGTTGGACAAACACGGGTAGGCTCTCAAAATGAAAGGGATTGGTGAAGGAAGAAAGATAGGAAAATGGATAGAAGAGATGAATGATACGTTAGGCTATGATGAAGGTGTAGGAATGAAGGTGCAAGAGAGAGATGGTGGAGGAATGAAAGATTGGCTAGAAGAATGGAGATGAAATCTTGCTTATAGATTTTTGAGCTTCTCACTTGCAATTTTTTCTGCTTGTCATCATAGAACTTATTATGTCAAGGGATGACAATCACCATGGCATGCAGAGGCCAAAGTATAAAAATGTGATCCCTTGCAAAATAGGCACATGACAGATAAGGAATGCCCTGACTCAGACTAGTAACTATGGTACCTTGTCGGAACATGTGATGAGATAACTGTGAGGTGCGCAAGTCCTAATGCAAGGAAGCAATTATTCTTTCCAATGCATAGGATGTCTTTGATTCACACCCAATGAAATCTTGATCACACGCAAGACACCAAGCTACCCCAGTCATTTTGCCAAGACAAACTGCAAACAACAATCAAAGAAAAAGGATCTCACTCTATCCTCGCTTCTCTTCATCACTTAGGGACAGCCTTAAGAAGTATAAGAACGAGACTGCAAAAAATAATCCAGTAAAATAAGTTAGACTAGACCAACAGCTAGTTGGACCTTTTGCCATGTGATATGTGTTCGATTGATTGTGATAGGTTGAATGATGGAGGCCTGGTTTTAGGATAGGAAGCATGTCGTATAAGATGCCTAGTCTGGTTTCGACAATGTAACATCCTGTATAAGGCAAGTGATAAGATTTATTGACACTAGTGTTGTTGGCCATGCAAGCAACACCAGGGTTTGATTAATGATGTTTGATAAATGACGCATGTCGTATAAGGAACAGAATCCTAGTTTCGATGATGCCCCATTCCGTGTAGAGTATGCGATGGTTGATAAGGATAGTTTGATGGCAATTGATTGATTTGGCTGGTTTGAATAGCTTGTCTGATTGATATTTGGGATTGTTTTGAGTGCACATTTGTTTGAAAGATTGACTATTTCGATCTGATCAAAGTGTCCATCTCATGAAGGGACAAATTATTATGATAGTTGACAGGACGGGTCCTAAGGGACTGACCTAATGCCTCGGGGGCTCATCGAAGATGGCCTTGCCTACGTGAAAGCACTAAGGTGACATAGTTCGACCATGCGGACTATGGATGATTGGAAGAACTAATTTGAATGATATGATGATGTGATTTGATTAGGATGTTTGAATGGATCGATCCAGGGATTTGATTGAGTGATTTAGTTGAGGAATTGAATGAGTTGAAGAATTGATTTGGTTGGAATGATGTGATGAATTGAATTGGTTTGAATGAATGGATTGATATGATGAGTTGATTTTATTGCTTGGATTTTTTGTAGGATATTTGATTTTTTTGAATTTTGGAGAATATTTTTATTTTTTTGAATTTTGAAATGTTTCAATTTTTTTTGGAATATTTTGATTTTTTTTTGTATTTTGAAATGTTGTGATTTTTTTTTGGTTTTTGGCAATGTTGTGACTTTTTTTTGATTTTTGGAATGTTTTGGGGTGTCAATGGATGACATTTCGAATAGCCTTTGTGCTAGATACCAATGATAAGGGGAAAACCAAGTCTAGGTGCAAAGATGAAGATAGGTGGATAAATAAAAGGATGGGCAATAGTGGATGGAATGGATGAACATGTAAGAGGGCAAGGATGTGATCTCCAAGGACTATGTCGCATAGGAATAACATGCCCCATTGTAGGTAGTATGCTTAGTATTTTTCATGACTAAGGTTATGACGATGGGATGATAAGATGGATTGGTTTGGATAGGACAAGGCATATCAAGAGATATCCAAAACATTGTTCAACATGTTGCCCCCGTTTCTTTACCAAGATCAAAGAGGAAGGGAGGATGAATGGATGCAATAGGATAGGTATATGCATGTGGGTGTATGAAAATAAGATGATAAAATAGGATAGGAAAGGATACGATGAAAATGATAGGTGAGATGAGACAAGGTGCCCCCAAGTGTAAGTGACATAGAAGATCAACCTACACATGATGCCTATTTGCCATGTTTTCATCATGGTACTTATCCAAGGCTCCACAAGGGTGGTTTTCACCATTGGACGAAGGGATTTCTCTTTACTTTTTATTTTATTTTATTTTTTATTTTTATTGACTTTTTTGAATGGGAGAAGGTGGATATGGATAGGAAGGGCTCAAATATCTAGTGCCATGATAGGTGATAGTCCCATTGGAGAATGATGTCATCGCATGGACCATGTCAAGTCATTATGATCATGTTGGTCAGAGATTGCATGAAAGCGAAATGGATTAGGTAGATAGTGGATTATGGAGGGAATGATAGTGGATTATGATGTGGATTATGTATGGAAGGATGTGGATGAAAGGCTTATGCAAAAGCATGGACCATAGGGAGAGGATAAGGCAAATATGTAGGGTAATAGTCGAATGATGGGGAGATGGATTTATGGAAAGGAATCATGACCAACAACTGCACACACCATGTTAAACATGGAAGCTTTTGATTGGATGATGGTGTAAGAAGCAATGGTGTTGTTTTCTTAGGGAATGGGTGATTTAGGCATTTTGGTACCCACATGGACTTAGCATTTTTCATATTTTAGTTTTTCATGTGGTTTGGAGGAATTTGAAACTGTTGAGTGGAATGGATGGAAGAGGATGGTTGGGATTTTTGAGAAGTGGATGCCTCATTTGACTTGATTCCTTTTTGCTTAGGTACCCAAACCATTTTAGTTTTTGACTTTTGTTTTGAAGGTATGGGCTTGGGTAGATTTTTAGATGGATTTTGATTGTACCTTTTGAATTGATGTCCTAAGGCATTAGGACCCTTAGGATTTTTATGAGTGTAGGCATCCAAATGTTTGTTTTTGAATCCCATGGGGTGGATGGAATGAGTGGAAGCTTTATGTTTGGACCATGTGCGCATTTGTTGGTCATGATTAGGATTGTGAAGGAATTTATTGATGATATGGATGTTAGGTGTTGGGAACAATGGAGGCAAAGTGGATGGAGAGATAGTAGGGGTTGAAAGTAGTGGAGGCAAAGTGGATGGTGGAAGGTGTATGGTCACATGCTTTTGATATTTGTAGGATGACAGAGGTGGAATGGTGAAATATGTTTTGGGAATATGATAAGATGTGCGATGGAAAGTGGTGGACTTAGGAGGAATGGAGGAAGTCCCAATATCTTTAGATTGTTTACCTTGGGGTGTGTATCCAAGGCCATATGAGCGAGGAGGAACTTTGACATGGATTGGCTCCAAAATACCTTGTTCATGAAGGCCTAGGACTTTGCCTTGATAGCTCATGTTTTTGAGGATGCGATGGACTATGGGACTAGGTGTGGTTTGGACACTAGACATGAGTTCATTATTAGGTGAAGAAGGTAGAGTGGCTAATGGTTGTTGTTGTCCCAAGGAGGAACACTCATGAATGAAAGTGGATAAAACAATAGGATATGATAGTTGATTTGAAATGGAGTTGGTGGTGGATGTGGAAGGATCATTAAGATCTTTATTATGTTCATGTAGATCCAAGTTATTTGTTTGATCTTTTATGCTTTCTTGGGAGGCATGTGTCTCATCATGGGGAGTGGATGTTTGTGGATCATGGATAAGTGAGGTGGCAAGCTCTTGACCATGGAATGCATAAAGTTGGCTAAGTGGATCATCATGGTCTTCTTGATCATAGAGGGGATCTTGATCATATATGGGAGCTTGATCATGGAAAAGATTAAGTGTGTTATGGATGAGTGGAATGGAAGGGCTTTGATCTTGATTGGAATGAGGGGGTAATGTTTCCTCATGCTTAGGATTATGCTCTTGACATTTTTTACACTGAGTGGAAGCCGACGACTCTTGGATAGGTTCAATATGTTCTTGATGGTCAATGACATAAGGGTGTGATGGGTCTTGACTTGGACATGTAGGCTCAATAGGTTGTGGATCACATGATGGAGTTGGAGGAATAAGCATGGCATTTGAAGGCTCGTTGCTAGGTGCCAAGGTAGGTGTTTGACATGGGGATAAGTTGTTCCTTGCTAGTAACCATTGGGTCACATCCTTGGTAGGTAGGTGGGTGATGGAAGTTGAAGGCTTAGGATTAGGCAGATCAAAAAGTTCCCATGGTGGAGGGATAAGAGGGATGGATGGTGTTGGCTTAGGGTTTGGATTTTGATTGGATGAAAAGTCAAAGGGATTGGGTGAATTGGTGGATATGGACAACCCCTTAGGCTTGCTTTTGTAATGTTTGATTCTAGGATGTGGGGTTGGAGGGTTAGAGTGTGGTGGTAGAATGTACTTATAGGATGGATGAGGTAGACTTAGGTTCCCCTTGTCAAAGATAGTATGGGAATGTGAAGGCACTTTGCCCTGCTGCCAAGGTGGGCTTGGATAATCTTGTGAATAGGCTTGGGGTGCTAGAACCTTGTTCTCTAGGATTGTCATGGAATGACACATGTCTTCATATTGTTGTATGTCTTCATGTGGGATTAGGACCATGTTGTGTTTGATTAAGATTAGGATGATGGTAATGATAAGGTGGAATGATTAGGAATGTGATAAAGTATGAGATTGATTGGGTGATTAGATGGGGGATTAGGGATGATTAGGTTATGGTTAGGGTTGAATTGGAGATGATTGGGATATGATTAGGATATGATTAAGGTATGATTAGGGGTGAGGTGATTAGGATGAATTTGAGTGAATGAGGTGATTAGAAATTATGATTAGGATGTGAAGGTTGATATGAGTAGGATGAAAATTAATTGGGATATGATTAGAATGATGTTGATTGGACGATGTGTTGGAAGGAATGTTTAGAATGTTTGGAATGAGGGATGACTAGGAGGATCTATTCCCTTTCTCTTCATTTTGCAACTGTGTCTACCAAATTAGGTTGGTGAATTTTGGGATGGTAGGCAGATGTCAATGCAAGGTGATCAGGCCCATACTATGATAGAGGCTGAAGATATTAGTCTTTAAAAAGTCTAGCTCCAAGAGGGTACTCTCATCTACTAATGACCCTGTCAAAGTATAAATTGGATTTATCGAGACCTTGAGGTGTGTAAGAAATGATTGATTAAAGTGAACCCATGAGTTTCAGAATTCACTTGGAAGGATGGAATTAAACTAGCCTTGGAGTATTAATCCCAAGTTGTGATTGGTTTGAAAAAGATGTCAAGGTCTCTTGGTCCATAGATTTATACTTGTGATACAGTAAAGCTTCAATAGTTTCTCCCTATGTTTCAACCTTAGGAAGACTATTTTTTGGGAACCTCTATAGATGTCAAGGGCTGAATTCTAATGAAATGTTGTGGTGAAATTTGATCATAAAGGAATGAAATTGAATATGTAGTGGGTGACAAAATTGCAATCAGATTTGATAGAGAGAGTAGATACTCAAAGTCTTCCCTATGGTTGTAGTGTGTTGTGATGGGCAATGATTAGGATAAATTTGATTGTATTGGAATGGATGGTTAGGATACGATTAGGATGTGATCGATATGATTAGGATGAAGATGACGATGTGGAGTGACTAGATTAGATGACTTTGGATTGATTGGGATGAAGTTGATTAGATTGGAATGAATGACTAGGATGTGGTTAGGATGAAGTGTAAATGATGATGATATGATGAAAAGGATATGGTTATGATGATTTGAATTGGTTAGGGTGAAAATGGATTAGGAGGGTGATTAGGAATGATGAATAGGGTATGATTAGAATGAGGTGGAATGATGTGATTAAGAGATGTGATTAGGACAATGTGATTAGGATAATGTGGTTAGGATATGATGTGAAGTGTTTTGGCTTAGGAGGGTGATTAGGATATGGTGACTTGGAATGAATGGATGGAAAGAATCTCTAAGGGTGATGATTAGGCAACCACACACATCAATCATAGAAGACATTTGGCAGTCAGATTGGTTGTTTTTTAGTGACTCTTAATGTTTTACATTTTGGATGAGTTTTAAAAACACTTTGAAGACATGCACAATCCTAGGCTAGGAAAGGACAATATTTGCTGAGTTCCCACTTGGATTGCTCTAGCTGCACTTATTTAAAGCAAATAACTTAGAAGCTTGGTGGCACTGGCTCCCCCTTACACGACACTCACTTCTTGGGCACACCAAGCTTCAAATCCCTCAAGACCTGAAGATCTCAAGAAACTTGTTATCTCTACTTTAAACTGCAAGAGTGTGGGACGGCTTCAGAGGTCCGACCTCCTACGCCAGCAAATAGAAGGATTTTGGCCACTAAACAAGGTTTCTAGTGAATTTCTGGGGAATTGGCACCTTACGAGCATCCAACGAGCCACTAAAGGCTTTGACTAACCCTACTAGGAGTTTAATATACGCAAAGGTATGCCTCCTTTCGAGCTAGCATTGTACGGTAAGAGCTAATACCGGTTTGGACTTGGTTTTCACCTTATCCTAATTTGTATAGCGGACCGGATGAAAGTACCGCTTGAAGTCACAAATGAGTTCTCCTTGCAAATGTGTCTCAAGAGCAAGCCCACTCTAAAGGGTTACACAAAAGCAAGACAAGTACATGTTTTTGATCTCTAGGCTCGTACTAAGACGCAAGGAGAGAGCATACACATGCAACTTTCTCACACTTGCACATGTTCATTGATCTTTATAATTTAGATGTGTGGTGTTATTTATGCAAGTGTTGAGAGATGCTTTTGATTCCCAAGATCATATGACGTGTGAGGGAAGAGCATACACATCTCAAAACACCAACACAATCACCAAACAAAGCAAACACTAATTCATTTTAAGCCCCCAAAGATATGTGTGAAAACAACAAAATGATGTTCATTTTAGTGCACCAAAATACAAATGTTCCTATGATATCAAAACACACACATGAGAATGAAAGGAACCCTGCATCAAAACGTGTTAGTAGTTTCATTTTTTTTTCTTTGACCAGTGAACGCCACAAGCTAAAAATTAGATATTAGTGACATATAATCCCCATGAATGTGTGAAAAAATAAGAGGCATCAAGTAAACATTTTGTTTTGCAAGCCTCGAAGTCAAAAAGGTCAAAAAGAAAATCTGATTAAAATCTACAAAATCTGACCAGCTACAGAAAATTAGAGAGAAAAATCAGAAAATTTAGGATATTTTAAGCAGTTTTAAAAAAAATTGCATGAAAAACGGATCAATTTTGCTCAAGTTATAAGCGATTGAAGTTTAAATTGACCATTGACTTTGACCAGAAAAATGTCTGATAAAACAACACCATTACTTGTTGAAACCTATACTACTACGTAGTTCTCGAAGTCAACTTTCCAACACCACCAATTTTGTGAAATTTTGATATGTTTAACCCAAGTTATGATCATTTGAAAAAAAAATGCCTATTTTGGCATGTAAGGACAAAGGAGGTATAGGCTAACTGTTTGAAGTTGACCGCCAATGGTTTATGCAATGTGGTCACATGGTAGTGGTCAGGGACCTGGTGGTTAAGGGCTAAATTGGCCCATGGTCACCCATGTGACCTGGGGTGAAGCCCAAGAAGAAGAAAAAAAAAAGACAATTGAAATGAAGGGGGGCATAGAAGCCCCTCCCTCCCCGCTGGTCACTAATGTGACTACCCTCTACAGACCACCAAGCATTGGAAACAAAAAAACAATGAAAAGGAATTAAATCCAACTTATGTCTCAATTTTTATTGGTTGCTTCACCGATAAGTCATGGTTAGTGGTTAGGGATTGGGTAGTGGTTAGTGTTAGGTGCAAGTATCGGTTAGGGTTTGGTTTAGGCCTTGGTCATTCGCTGGATGATGGGAGAAGCAAGGGTGTTAGGGTTTAAGTCACCAAATAGAGGCCTACAGGTTTGGGAGGTCATTGTCGATGAAGACTGTGAGATGGACCCCAGTGGAAGTGGTTGAAACAAGCGATGGGCAGGTAGAATTTTAGGTGACAAACGGGGGTTTAAAGGGCTGAGCACGTGGTGGCACTAAACATAGGTTGCAGAGGAATAAGGTAGAGACTGTAGTTGGAGAGGTGACGACAAACCCTAGTTGCCACCACTGGTGGTGGCTGAGTTTTAGGGCCACGACGGGAAAAGAATACAGGGGGTGACCAAGAAAAGGCAGAGGTGACGAGATCAAACGGGCGGCGACTGGGAGTATAAGGAGCGGTAGAGGGTTTAAGGGGAGTCGACAGCTTCCCAACAGAAGTGAGCAGTAAGTTGGAGGAAGCGGTAGAGTCAATGATGAGCTTAGGGTTTCCTGAGTGGCAGGATAGTGGAAAGGAGGTGAGCTTCGTGCACGGTTAACACATCAACCTGCAAGCAAATATTAAAAGGAATACCTACCAAACGAAGCAAAAACATGCCAATGACACTGAAAATGCAAATCATTAATCCTATGAGTGTATGAAAACTATTAGCTTGTCAAATAAAACCAAAAACTAGAAGTGTGACCATGGATACCTACGCAAGAGGTCATACGGATCCGTACGGTATGGCCCTGCGAAGGGGCCAAAACTAAAAAAAAATCAAATTTTTTTTCTGTAACCAAAATATATCAAATTTTATGTTGATTTTCGCCAAAGGGGCCTCTCGGACTCAACGGTGAGGTCCGTTTGAGACCAAGAAGCCACCTGCAAAAGTTAACCACCAAAACTCAAGAAAAATGGTAGATTGGAAATCATTTCACATCAGGTTCACCATTTTGTGTTAGGGAAAAATTGGTTAAACATGCATAAATAAAACTATAGCTAACCCTAATTGCAATGAAGAGTAATCTAACTTAGAAAATCAGTCAAACAAGCATGTAAATAACTAAAAATCTAAGTAACATTGTCTAATCTCTATTGTCCGCCGCCATCTTGCACTATTTGTTCTCAAATTTTGTAGGTTTATGCAAAGATCTTGAGAAGATCTTGTATGTAATTAGTAAGATTTTGGAGATTGCAGGCTGAGAGAAATGTCTAGGAGACTTAAGGATTCAAAATGAATCTGAATGAGTGATTTTATAGAAGAGCAGATTTGAATGGAGGGCCAGGATCACATGTTGACTTTGAGGCCAAATGGAGGGCTTAGATGAGTTAGGGTTTCTCCTCACTAGAGGACAAAAGTGAATTTAAAATTCACAAATATGATGAGGTTTAATATTCTTTTTAAATTAAATAAATGGTATACATTTATTAAATTTATTTGAGAAGGGGAGATAATGTGATGGGGTTGATTTATTTGTTTGAATAAATCAAATGAAGGGAACATTAGGGAAATGAATGATAAAATAATTAATTAATTCAAATTAATTATTGAACCATAGAGGCAAATTAGGGAAAATTGGTAGAATGTGGAAGTGTTTAGGGTTTTGCGATCTAAGGACACTTTTAGGTGTCTACACCTTTAAGATGAAAGAAATAGAGAAAATAGAGGATGCACGGCTTCCACTGCCACCTTAGCCACCATCCTCAAAATAGGAAATCATCTAAATCTGATAGTTGCCACAACCAAAAAGAAACGCCTCCAAAATAATCTTCCTCACCGCTAGTCCTACAATTAGACACCATTAGCTATTAATGTCTCAGTCATTGTAGATTTCATTTGACAAATTAGATCATCTACATCTCCACAAGGAGGAGTGGAGGAGAAAAATATTAATAGTATGACCCAAAGCATAAAAAGAAAAGGAAGTGGAGGAATAAACATCAATAGTTAAGGCGGCTCCACAACACCAAACGTTCTCTAAAATTAGAAAGCATTCAAAGAAAAAAAATTGACTCCAAAATTGGGGGGTTACGTGGATGCCCCTACATCAGACACCCAAGGTAGATTGAAATGGTTCATGAGTGAAACTCATAAACATTTATAAGTCATGTGCTTGTTCTGAATTCACTTCTCTATCTTATCTACCTGAATATGCTTTACTAGTTTTCTCTGGAATTTAATGTCCCTTCTTTCATTTTTCCTCTCTTTCTCCCTCTTCTCACATAATCCAACTCCCACCAATATGCACTAGGAAATTTTGGAAAATCATAAGCTTCAATGTCATCCTCTTCAGTAAAATAATCAAATTTATACATGACCTCTTTCCTTGAAACTGCTGCAACAATTTGTCCATCATATTCCTCTTCTGCAACATTGTGTTCCTCTTTCACTGTCTTCTAAAATACAAGGTTTAGCTGCAAACTCTTTCTCCTCTGCATTCACATCAATGTTAGTAAAATAGTCAAGGAATTCATATTTCCCATCCTGCAACAAGCTATTAGTTTTAAGATCTTCATCTTCAACAATCTCTTTATCAATCAAGACATCATCAAACAACTCAACCTTCACCTGCTCATCTTCTTTCTCACTTGTACCTTCATTTTCCAATGTGTCTATTTTTTCAATATCCTTCCCTATGCTAAACTTATCATCCTCAAATAAATCAGGTTCAACAAAATTCTTACAAAATTAGATTTTACCTCTTTTTCTCTCTCCACCGAAACTTTCATTCTACCCACTTGAATGCAATCAACACTGTTGCAACTTGCATTAGCAAATCATAATCTTCATCCTCACCCTCTTTCACTAACTCTTTAAATCCATTAGTAAAAAAATTACTAGTGTTATTACATACCTTACATTCTTCCTTACTCAACGGCTTCAACTTGTGTTGAACTCCATCCTTTGTCAAGGTGTATGTATTGGCAAACCCAAACGTGTATTGCTTTCCTATCAAACTACCATGGTCTTCCCAATAACATATGACAAACATCCATAGGCATAATATCACACAAAATCTCATCATAATAATTTCCTATATTAAATTTTACCAAGCTTTGTTTGCTGACCAAAACTTTCTTGTCATCTTGTAGCCAAGCTATCCTATACAGATGTGGGTGTTTTCTCCTCTCTAGCTGCAATTTACTCACCATCTCTTCAGAAACAAGATTTTTAGTACTACCACCATCAACAATCACATTACATACTTTACCTTCACACTTACATCTTGTTCGAAACAATGTTTTCCTTTGATCTGGTTCTTTTCCTTCATTTATTAGGGCTCTTCTTGTAACAAGTACTTCTCCACTTTATGTTTCTTTTGAATGTGAAGACTTAGCATCTTCATCAACATGTGCTACTTGAGCATTGCCTTTAGGTCTTTTGTTTGCTCTTCCCTGTTCTTGACACTCATAATATTTATGTCCTTCTTCACATCTGAAACAAGTGATTTTGTAATTTCCTCTTCTAACCCTCTTCCCAATCTTTCTCTTCCTCTAGAATTTTGATCACGAGGGTATGAGTCATCACTCCTCTGATTTTTATTGTTGCTACCATGGTCTTCATTTTTATGATTTTTCTGATTATTATCTTCATTTTTACCTCCATAAAATCTTCCTTCTATCTTTTCATCACGACCTCTTCCTCTTTGGTTATTTTCAAATCTTTTGTTCATTCTTTCCTCAATTTTTAAGGCAAATTGATATGCATCCTCCATTGTGTAAACTCTCACCAAAGCCATATCTTCTTGTATGCTCAGCCTCAGACCATTAATGTACCTTGAAACCTTCTCCTTAGTAGCTTTAGCATGTCTTGCTCTAATTAGGATCCTATGAAACTCCTCTATATACTCCTTCACTGTTTTAGTTACTTGTTTTAAACCTTGCATTTTCTTGAGCAAATCTAATTCATAATCCACTAGGATGAATTGAATCTTCATCTTCTCCATCATTCTATCCCACTTGGTAATTTTTCCCTTGCCTCTTCTTCCTCTTTCCAATTGAACCTCTCTCCACCAAATCGAAGAATGTCCTTTCAATCTGGTTTTTGCAAATTTTACTCTATCGGGGTCTTCAACCTCTTCAAATTCAAAATACTATTCCGTGTCATTGATCCAATCCAATAACTCTTCAGGATTCAAATTCCCACTAAATGTAGGAACATTAATTTTTGTAAAGGATCATTCATAGTTGCTACCACTACTTCATCTTCTTCACTACTTGTATCATTCGCATTTGTAGTTTCATCCTCTTCACTCACAGGTTCTCTCGTTTGTGTAAAAACTCTTTTGATTTCTTCTTGTAATACTTCAACCTGCCTTCTCAAGGCTCTAAAATCATCATCATGAGTAGCACATAGAGGATTTCTATCTCCATCTCTAGTTCTAGCTCTACCCCAACCATGTGGGGCTCCTCTTACATACATTTTTCTCAATACCGACAAGCTTAATCTTGGTGCAAACTGCCTCTCTCTAGTAAAAATGCTTACACACTCAGAATCTTCTAGCTCTAATAGCTTCCTCCACCTCTACCCCTACCTCACGGGGTCACTCTTGAAGGCACTTTCTCACAACCCACAACTCATAGGTCTTGCTAAAAGATACCTCACATTCGGCGATCTACCTGCAAATTCAAGAACAAGCTACTTTGATACCATTGATGCAATAGAAAAGTAAACAACTTCACACTTTATTAATTTTCCTCAACATTAACTACAGGTTACAAATTTCTATGGCCAAATTCATTGGCTCATCACTACAAACATAAACCAAAACTGGTCTGGACATAGACCTTCAACTTAGTACACTTCTACAATCACAAATGAAAATAGCACACACTGGTGCTTCAACTATAAACCATCCATCAAACCTGCCACTAGGAACCAGGAGAAAGAGATAGATAAAAAAATGCCTTCAGCATTCTCTCCAGACCTATTGTCCATTCCTTCAAGACAAAGGAAATAGAGAAAATAGAGGGTGAGCGGTTGCCACTACCACCTTAGCTGTCATCCTCAAAATAGGAAATTGGCTAAATCTGATAGCTACCACAGCCAAAAAGAAATGCCTCCAAAATAATCCTTCTCACATCTAGTCCTACAATTAGACACCATTAGCTATTAATGTCTTAGTCATTGCAGATTTAATTTGAAAAAATTAGATCATCTATAGTGCCACAAGGAGGAGTGGAGGAAAAAAATATTAATGGTATGATCCAGCACATAAAAAGAAAAGGAAGTGGAGGAATAAACATCAACAGTTAAGGCAGCTCCACAACACCAAATGTTCTCTAAAATTAGAAAGCATTCAAAGAAAAAAAATTGACGCCAAAATGGGGGGCTTATGTGGATGCCCCAGTGCATCAATTCTATAGTTTGTTGGAGTTACATTAATGATATATATAGGAGTGATTATTTTAGAAAAAAAAATTATATGGTTTCTTGGATATATATATCCACCAAATCTGGATTGATACCCACCACCAGTAAGGGGAACATATACATGGACATAGGTAAATTCATCAATAGTAGATCTAGTTGTAGATTAGATGGTGTTTAAGCTATAGACTATGTTATTGGATGAAGCAGACAATATAGATGAAGTGCTCATTTATGTGGTTGTTGATCTAGCTTATCCACTAGCACCAACACAAGTAGCATCATAGGTAGCTTAGTTAGTCCTTGATGTAGCCATATATGAAGTAGTAGTAGAGGGAGCAAGGGATGCCATTGATACACCTGAAGCACATGTTTTAAGAACCATATGGAGTATTTTACCTTGTTCCAAGTCTAGCAACATACCTTCTTGTAGACACCTAAAAATGTCTTCACCATCTAATCGACTTCCAACATCACTAAACACACCAATTCCCCTTCCAAACAATTAATTAAATTTTTATTTAATTAATTATCCTTTCCAACCCCTGGTTTCCCATCATTTCATCCTTTAAAATTGAATTAATTTGATTAATTCAATAGTCTAACATTACCAATTAATTAGATAAATGTGCAAATATTTATTTGATTAAATTCCCCTTTTCCCTAAACCCAATTAATTAAGTAAATCATGTTTATTTAATTAATTTAACCTACTAATTACCCTATCCCTACCCTAGTTAATTAAATATCAATTATTTAATTACCTAGCCTAACCTACATGACCATAGACCTAGGGTTAATTAAATAAAACCTTATTTAATTAATCCTAACCCCTCATTAACCCATTCCCTAATTTTTTCCAGCCATATTAATTAGGATAATTACCCTGATTAAGATGGTCAAACCTAGCTTAACACCCTTCCCCACATCCTCCAAATAAAAAATTGATAAATATGCCACATAAATCAATTTTTTATATACACATGTCATAATCCTCATTAAATACCTCTTACACCCCTTACACATGTCATAGCCCATTTATTTCCACTCTTCCCTAAATGAATTTTTAATTCATTTTCTCTTCACTATGTGAATTTTTAATTCACATCTAATCCATCTCACCCAACCTCATTTATTTCACCCGTTTCCCAAGATGAATTTAAAATTCATCTTTATTCACAACCCTCCATTTTTGGAGATTAAATCTAGGCCCTCCACATCACATGTATTCACAACCCTTGATCTCTCAAATCAATCTCCACCCTTGGATCAAATCCTCTTCCAAAAAGCCTATAAATACACCATCTCTCAAGCCATTTTATCCATCCACAAATTGAGCAAAGTTACCATGCCAAAATATCTCCTCTTGAGCTAGCTATACTTAGTGATTTTCATAGATTGAGAGCACTTCATATTGCATTTGATCATCTTGGGTAAATCTAGAGTGTTTGGGTGCAACACCCTCCACTTTATCTTGGATTTGTGGGTCATTTTGGAGGTATAACACTTGTTTTATGCATTTGTTTCATGTTTTCACTTTCATTTTGATTTCATAGATCATATTGACATGCTTAGTGGGACCCACAAGGTCCAAAAAAATACTTTTGGTGAGTTTTTGGTGTTTTTAGGAGTGTTTTTTGCAGGTCCAGTGCTATTTCCTCGCGTAGTGGCGCTAGTTCCTCTAAAAGCGACGCTATTTCTACATACAGTGGTGCCATTCCTGGCTGCAGTGGCACCTTTTCTGCATGTCATCATGGACTCACTTTCTATCTCTTAGATTATGTTTTAAGGGATTTTTCTAACGTTTGCAGGTCTTTCTGAGATAGTTAGCTCTCTATTTTTGTAGAAAAATCAATGAAGTAGGGAGAAATAATGTCAAAAATTTTAGCATAATCTTTTGTATTGTTCCCCTTTCCATTTGACTTGGGGTAACATTTTTTGGGTGTTTAATCTGACTTGGGAGTGTCTAAAGGTGGTAAAGAACCTTCTTAAAAGCATTTGGAGTATATTTTTTTGCCACTAACTATCTTTCCTTGCAGTCTTTTGAAACACTGTGTCGTATTGGCTCTATATGTGTTCAGTTCAGCGCCATCTAGTCTAGAAGACAAAGAAAACACTTCAAACCCACAGTAGTGCCATTTCTAGATTCCACATCACCTTTTTGTTCTTGGCGCCATTCTATCTTATTTTTGCGCTATTTGTCTATAAAAAAATAAGGATCAATTTTCATCAGTTTCTGTAGCGCTATTTAGGTACTGAGTGGCACTTTTTGTCATTTTGGTGCCATTAGGGGTTTAGCAGCGTCGTTTGTAATCTCAATGCCATTCTAGGTTATTATAGCATCTTTTGATTCTGTAGTGCAATCTTTTAGTTTTGTAGCACTTTTTTCTATAATTGACAGGAGTCAACTAGTCTAGCAATCTGTAATGCAATTTAGAGGTCCTATGGCACCATTGTGCAGTTCTGGGGCACCTTCTGTCACTGTGGTGGTGCTATTTTCTATACTGGTTTTGGGGTTTGTGCAAGTGGCTGACTGTGTTCTACAGGTGAAAATCATTTGTCCAAGACCAACATTTGAAAACTTCTAACAATCTTGTAGGGGTTTTAGTAGTATAGCAAAAACACTTCATTTGGTGCACTTAAAAAGAACCCTTGTTTTTGTTTAGCTCAAACATTTGGAATTGGTGCACTAAAATTAACACTTGCTTGCCAAACAATCATTAGAAAACATTTCACTTTGGTGCACCTAAAAATAACCTTTGTTTGCTTAGCATAAACAACATTTGAAATTGGTGCATTAAAATTAACAAGTGTTTGCAAACAATTATTAGGAACCTTTCATTTGGGCTTAAAAAGAACTTTAGCAATTGTTTACCGTGTTTGGTGCACTTGCACATCTTTGTCACCCAAGGGATAGAATCAAAGTATCCTCTCCCCTTGCCTTCAAAAGGATCTTGGGTGAAGAGAAATGGTTCTACTCTCTTTTTTTTTTTAGAAAGTGGGCCTGCTCTTGAGACACATCCGCAAGGAGAACTCATTTGCAACCCCAAGTGGTAATTTCATCTGGTCTGCTATATAAAATAGGATAAGGTGAAAGCCAAGTCCAAATCGGTGTAAGCACTTACCATACGGTGCTAGATTGAAAGGAAGTCGTACCTAGTGTATATGAAACTCCTAGTAGAGCTAGTCAAAACCTTAAGTGGTTTACCGGATGCTCGTAATGTACCGATCCCCTAGATGTACCCTTACTACGAACCTTTGTTTTGGAAGCCAAAATCCTTCTACTTGTTGGCACAGGAGGTTGGACCTTTGAAGCTATCCCATGTACTCGCAACTTAAAGTAGAGATAACAAAATCACTTGAGGTCTGCGTGCCTCTTGGGATTCAGAGCTTGGTGTACCCGAGAAGTGAGTGCCATGTAAGGGGAAGCTAGTGTCACCAAGATTCTAAGTTATCCATTTTAAGTAAGTACGGCTAGAGAAATCCAAGTGGGAATTCAACAAGTATTTTCCTTGCTTCGCCTTAGGTTGTGCATGCTTGATAAATCTTTCACATTTTTCTTAAACAAAACCTTTTGCTATTGTGTTCTCTTTGTTTGAACTGTTTTCAAATACTTGCCAAGAAACAACATCATTGAACCATCACTACAACCTTTGACAAACATTTGACCTTCACAAGATCCAAATTTGATATCAAAACCTACCTTTTGCCAAAGCATTGTCAACCACTAACCTATTTTGGCACTATTTCACAAATCCCTGGCACCATTTTTGCCTGTTTTGGTGCCATATATCTGAGTTTTGGTGCTATTTGCAGAGCAACTTACCCATGACCTTAGAAAATTGTTTTGGGACCTTTGAGACCTGCATATCCATAATCCATATTCACCTTTTCTAAAATCCATCAAAACTACAACCATTTTGATCCAAAAAATTTCATCCATATTCTCATTTTGACCTTAGAGAATAAATCATTTCCACTATTGGACCCTTCACATACTATTGAGCCCAACCTTAAACCATCCACTTCCATAGTTTTCCATCCCCTTTAATTTTTACCTACTTTTGGACCTAATACATTATCCTACAATTCTATCCCCAATCCATCCATCTTTTCTAGATCAAACACATCCAAAAAACTCATAACCAAAACATCAATCCAAAAAACATCAACCAATACCAAAAATCATACTCAAAATCAACCTTTGAGCAAAAGTTGAATCTAGATTTTATCCATTTACATCCTATTTTGCCTATTGGTCATTATTCTACCTCCAAGTAGAATAATCATCCCTTTTTTCTTGAGGTCATAAGTCTACTTTGAGCAAGGAGAAAACATCCATTTGGCAACATCCAAAATCTAGACCTATTTGGGCTCATTTGTTGACTTGAACATCCTTTTCCAAAACATCATCAAAACCTATCCTATCAAACATCTAAATCACCTTAGGTTTTCCTTAGTTGAGGCATCATCCAACCCATCCCTAAATCTCTCTCACCAAATCATCTTTTCATCCTCCATCCTTTTGGTCCAAAATTGTTTGAAAATCAATTGACATTCACTATCCTTAGGTTGATACCTTTTTGAGACATATCTCCCAAATGTTAAAACCTATAATAAAAAATCACACCATAACCTTTTTCATCCTTAGATTTAGATTGTAGGGAGCATACTCTCTTGAACCTAAATCTTTATTCCATTTCATCACCATATACCCTTTGGGTCCAACAAATCGAACCAATTCTCTAAGGTCTCAACCTTCATCCACCTCACAATCCAATCCACATCATTGTATGCCCATAACAAGATCCCAACACAAGAAAAATCAAGAAATAGCTAAACTTGGAAACAACATGGGCATAGGAATGCCTCAAACTAATCAAAACAACATCCCTACAATCCAACAAGTACCTAGCATACCCACGATCCAACAACTACCCACATATGATACCAATGTAATGTTGAATCCCTTCGCCTTTTTACAACCACAACTACCACCACCATCTACCCAAACCACCACCATTAACCAAGTAGACCAAGATGTCCTAAATTTCACGCAAGATCCTGATAACATGGATATACTTGATAGAGTCCTAAAATCAGATCCTAGTAGATATCTTGATTTTCTCCTCAAAAATGGTTCACAAATAACCAACAACACTATCTCATCCCAACCATCCACATCCAACACCAACCCTACCATATCTCAAGCCTCAATCACCGTCGTATCTACGGTTCCCACAAACTCTAATGTTACAACACCCAACATCCCCACCAATGTATCAACCACCCCTAATGTCTCAACCATCACAAATCCTACCATCACCAACCCTATTGTCACATCTGCCACCACCACAAACATAACCGCATCTGTCCCACAAATCACCCTAGGCATCCCAAACAACCCCACACACACAAGTACTTCCACAAGTGTGCCTCCATACAACACTAACACCATAGCCTACATGAATCAATTTCTCTCACGACCACCTCACAACATGACCAATCCATCTAACACCAACCCATCTAATTTCACATATGTACAACCTCCCATGGTATCATCTACACAACACAATCCCAATCCACAGCTACCACCTCACCTTCTACAACAACTCCATGCCTACCAACAATACCTTGCCCAACTCAACCAAAATCAAAACCCCATCTCACAAAATCAAAACCTCATCCACCAAAATCTAAATCAAATGTCACAATACCAAATTCCTTCTCATCTCCAACAAACGTACATCCCACCACCGCCCCCAACATAGGATCTAACGAGCGTTGTGCAGACCCTAATTCAAAAAGTGGATGACATGCAACATGGAAATAAACATAAGCAATATTCTTTCGAGGATATTTGCCCATACCCATTCGACAAGACATTGTATATGCCGCCCTTTCCTAAGAATTTTGAAACACCAAAATTTGACAAATACAAAGGAAAGGGAGACCCTAGGGAGCACCTTAGATAATTTTACATTGCTTTCTTGGAAGTCTTATATGATGATACCTATTTGATGAGACTTTTCCCTCGAAGCCTCGGTGGTCAAGCCACCGAATGGTTCACAAGCCTCCCTCCTAGTATTAGGACCTTTCATGAGCTCACGGAGAAGTTTGTGAACCATTTCTCCTATAACTTTGAACATGAAGTATCCATGACCGATCTTTGCAACACCAAATAGAAGAACAGAGAATCCTTCGCTGCCTTCTTGTAAAGATGGAGAGGCTTGGCAAGAAAACTCTCTTGGCCGATTCTCGAAAAATAATTAGGCACCATGTTTGTGGCTAACCTTAATTAAGAAATGGGTTTTCATTTGCAAATCCTATGCGCAACCACCTTTGAAGAGGTCATTGACAAGGGCACAACCATTGAGAGAGCCCTTATTGCCAAGGGCTCGATCAAGCTCTATGATAACAAACCCTACAACAACAACAACAACAACAAAGTCAACATCAACACCCCAAACACAAATAATAACAATGCACAATCAACTGAGAAATTGCGCTTTTGGGGCAAGAACAAGAACACCCTTAATGACGGTGTCATCAATGTGAAGGCCATTCAAAATGTACAAAACCAAGCATCTCCAAGCACACCCACGGCCAACAATGTAAATATCCCCAAGGGACCACCCAAATAGTATAATGCTCCTAGGAGGAAATTCACACCCTTGGGAGAACCAATAGAAGATGTTTTAAACAAGATTGTAAAGGGGAATTTGATAACGCTCCCCCTATTAAGCCTTATGATGAGAATCACTTCAAACCTGCATGGTACAATGAGAATGATTATTGCGAATACCATCATGTTGGTGGACATAAAACATCTGATTGTATGAAATTGAAACATTGCATACAGGATCTTATAGATAAGCGTCTTATCAACATTGAGGATCCTCCACAACAGTCACCAAATGCAAACCTTGGAGCTTAAAAGGATCCTTTACCCAACCACAATAAAGGAAAAGCCTCATAATCTAACCAAGCTTACAATATCGTTCCACCTCTTGCTTCTTTTGACTCCATTGTGGGTCAAATAGAAGAATCTTCCACCCATGTCAACACCATTATCATTCGGGCACAAACACTTGATTATGCTATTACTACCTACTGTGGCCATGTGTCCATCCATGGGGCACCCACCAATGATCAACCTTCCACATCTGCACCTACCAACCCCCCATCCACTCATAAATACAACCTCCTAGATCACCTAGGTAAAACCCCTACTCAAATCTCCATCCTCGAGTTGATCCAAACATCACCACTTCACAAAGAAGTGCTCGACAAAGCCTTAATGGAGACACAAGTTCCCACCAACCTAAATGTTGATCAGTTCCAAGCCATGGTGGGCAACATCGCTGCACCTCATCACCTCACCTTCTCCGAGAAGGACCTTCTCACCTCTGAAAACTTACACAATGATGCCCTACACATTGAATGTCCACATCCATAAGCATACCATAAAAAGAGTCTTAATAGATGGTGGCTCTAACCTAAACCTGTGCACTCTTAAATTATTAAAACACTTGGGATACTCTGATGTGGTTGTGGACACTAGCGAATGTATAACTATTAAAGGGTATGATGATACGGAGAGACTCTCTGAGGGCACCATCAAACTCCCTATTCAAGTAGGGTAGAAAATCTTGGAGACCAAGTGCCAGGTGCTTGATCTTGACCTCCCTTACAATATTTTCCTTGGCTAACCATGTATTCATGCCATACAAGCTGTACCATCCACATTTCATCAATGCTTAAAGTTCCCTCACAACGACACAGAAGTAACTATCTATGTCAATCCCTGGCCCTTCCAATACTGCAGTTTCTTGGAAGGACATGACCTTACTTTTTGTCCTTACAACATTGCCTTCAAGAAAACTACCTCCCAAACTGACCCTACATCATCTACCTCATATGTTGACCCTTCCAACATTGCTACCACTTTAGCACAACATCCCCACGACTCGAGGTCAAGATCAAGTTGAGTGACATGGGGTGTGGTGAATACGACCTGCATAGTAATTTTTATGTAGGAACGTTGCCCACTCCTAAAACATTTCATGCTCTAAAGAAAGAAGAAGTCTCCATAGTGGTTATCAAATGCAAGCCGTCTCCCACCTTCAATAAAAAGTGCCTCCTTGATCAGGATGTGCTTGAGGACATATCATCATGGCTATACAAAGATGAAGAAGCAGAACAAGAAGGCCCTACCATCCCAGCTGAAATCTATGGCAAAGGTCTAGAGATTGTAAAGTATATGGGATATAAGGGGCAAGGCGGTATTGGTCTCCATGAGCAAGGGATTGTAGAGCTAGTTCAAGCAACAAGGAACCCCAATTCTCAAGGGTTAGGATACAGTAAACAAGAGTATATCCTCACTAGTGGTGAATGTATCTTAGGCGAGGTTGCTAAGGTTTCCCCTATAGTTTATAACATTAACGAAGCAGACCATCAAGATTCCTTTAGTGATTTCATTAAATTCTTCGAGTCTTCCGTATGCACCATTTATACCGTAACCACCCTAGCCTCCACCTCTAATGACCTACCTCTTGTATACCCTGACCTTATAGATTAGGACCAATAAGGACCTCCCGTCCTTGATGTGGCACAAAACGATGAAGCTATAGCAAAAATGATGGGGGTCAGAGAACACTTCCCCCTTGGAGACCACAGATCTGGGTATATCATGGAACTTGACGTGTCTGCCTATTTCGATGAAACCACCCCTGCTCTTAGTCGCAAAAATATAAGAATAAAAACAACACTCCCTAGTGAAAATCACTCTATGGCACTTTCGGGTGAAGAAAAAGTCAAAATAAAAGATGGATCACCTAGTGAAAACCTCCATGAGGCGCTAGGCGATGAGAGCATGGGCCTTCCTAAGATAGATCAAGTATATCCAGACCAATCACCAATCCTAGTGGAACCATTGCAAGAGATGAACCTTGGAACAGAGGAAGCACCTAAAATAACCTTCAGAGAAGAATCTCTTACAACAGTGGAACAGGAAAACTTCCTAACCTTCTTCTAGAAAAGAAGACACAACTTCGTATGGACCTATGTTGACATGCCGGGACTAGATCCTACATTGGTTGTTCATCACCTTGCGGTTCATCCTGATACGAAGTCGGTCAAACAAAAGTTAAGGAAGATGAATCCTCAGATTGCACCACTGGTTAAAGTAGAGCTAAAGAAATTCCTGGATGTGGGGTTTATTCATCCGATAGATTATCTTGAATGGGTATCTAACATTGTACCTGTCACTAAATTCATTGGGGGCATCCAGTGCTGTACAGACTTCAGAGACCTTAATAAGGCATGCCCTAAAGATGACTTCCCACTACCCAACATTGATATCATAGTGGATCTCACAGCAGGGCATGAGATGTTATCCCTAATGGATGATTTCTCGGGATATAACTGTTATCAATCAAATATGCACCCTATGCTAAGTTATTCAACTTAACTATCTATTGACACATGGGAACACTCCTAGGCCTATGGGTTGCCTAAACTCAGAGTGAACCTCCAGAGTGAGCTGGTTCTCTTAATGATCTTTTTTCTAATCTAAATGATTTCTGAGGGAAAAGGGAGAAGATGAACTTAAATGAAATTCAACCTTAAACAAAATATCTCTAAACTTTAATCTATCTAAATGCTTTCACTCACAAACATCTCCTAAAACATGAACTCTCGCAACTTCACTTAGAACATACAATTCAAAAGTAATTTGCATGAAGGTTTAGTTTGAACACAATCAAACAACCTAAATCATATGAACAATTTGCACAAGACTTTCACAATAATGAAATATGACAAAGGATAAATTATTCATTATCACAATGAGACATCAAGTCAATATTGTAATTAGGAGGCAAAAGAAGTGAAATAGAAGGGTTCTACCATATTAGACTAGAAGGAATACATAAAATCTAATAAAAATTGAGTAAAAAATAAGTCTACAAACTCTCTGCCTATGATCAAGAGAGAAGAAACAATAATCTCCAACTGATGAGAAAGAGCTAGCTTTCTTCAATATATCCTGTCCAAAAGATCTCCAAAGAGAAAAAGTTGGAAAAGCTCCTAAAAATAGTTGTTCTGATCCATTTTTGAGCTCCCAAAAAAAGCCAGAAAATTAGCTTCCAAATTGTCTCCAAACAGCTTACAAAAACTACCAAAAGTCCTCCAAGGTGGTCCCACCAAAAAATATGCTTTGTCTGCCCAGAAAAAACTCTATTTTTGTCCACATCTGCCCCAAAAGAAAGCAAACTTAAAAAAGGAAGATATTGTTTGCTTTACTTTGTTTTAACTGCAAAAATAATGAATATTTAAAAGCAATTTATAGATACATTGCTTTAAATACCATTTTACAATGTTTGTAGCTTTATTTTCCTGATTTATCTCGATTTGACTGTGATTTTTTTTTTACAAAAATAAAAATACAAGGCTTCATCACTATGCCAAGTATATTATGTCTCCTTTGGCATATGATTTTCTATAAAAATCATTAAAAAATGAAGGCAAAATATAAGCCTATATGGATTACTCTCTATCTGATTTGCAAAAATAGTCTAAGGCATGTGAACCTATCTCTAAGGGACATAAATTAGTTTTTTATATCTATGGATATGCATCATAATCAAATTGCACTAAGGCATAAAGCCTAGGCAATAAACATGCAAAGGGGCTTAAGGCACTTTGACACATGTGTTAGGACCTATGGTCTTCAACACCACCTTAAGTCTCAAGACTTAGACAAAAAATGCAAGATGAACCTAATACCATGATGGGTATTAATTTGGGCAATGAAAATAATTTCAAAGTGATAAAAATGCCCATCGATTTTAGGGCAAGGTGTAAACCCTAAACACAAAACATCATTTGCCCTACTTTCTCGGGCTCATTCTTGACTTGCAACTTTTGGAAACTCTCTACTGTGGCTGCCATGGAATGAGGGTTTGAATGTTTCTTCACTGTTCTTTGCACACTTCTATGGTTTCCTAATGATCTCTTGCTGAAATATACAGGTAAATGCTTTTATTACTATTCTGAGTTATTTTTTATGGAAAAATAGTGATCTTTTGGCCCAAAACCTATATATCACTGTCTCTGATGCATTTTGCTTGTATATTTTTCTATATTCTATTCACTATGACCATGGCACCATAAATCTAAGCTCAAAGCCTTTTAAAAGACCTCCAAAAGGGCAGAACCATAGCTTCTTATTTGTTGTTACATACTCTATTTTCAAGGTAAGCTCTTACTTTTGACACCTCTGTATCTTCTCCACTGATATTCTTCATTATCATGGCTTGAATGAGCTCTCATAAACACTAAAATATGCATATATTTTCTCTTAATATGACTGCACAAACGTATTGAAACCCCTCCTATACAGAAGCCGCGGCATATATCCATCTAGGTATGCTAAATATGATGCTTTCATGACTGTTCTTGTAGCATGGCTCAAATGAGCTTTCACAAATACTAAAATAAGAGCTCTTACCCCTTGATTATTTTGCAAATACAACAATAGAAACCTCTGTTAAAACAGGCCGTGGATATGCATCCTTTTGGGTCTTCAAAACAATGATTTTGTACTTCATTGTTGTTTCTCATTGCCATTTTCTGAGATATGGATTCCACTTCTTGTATTTGCTACCCTTTTATACTGGCACACTATTACTTTTTGCTCTATTGTTGGGTCACAAAACCCTCACTACTAAATGTATCTATCCTCTACTATATGTATACACTTTGTTGAGCTATGGGCTTTAATGATATTCTCCTTCATTTATGATTATGGGTGTATCATATTATAGCTTGACATTAACCCATTTCTTCACTCACTAATGCTCTAAGAGCCACTTTGATCTCCAAAATGAATGTGGACATCTTCAACACCAAAACAGTTCAACTATAAACAATGTATCATGGTCGAGACTACTTGTTTATGAGTTGCTATTGTAGCAATAATGACAGTTGTTCTCATGCATGGAATGCTGTCCTATATGAGTTCAAGTCACTTTAATGCTTTCATTTCATCATTACTTGAACTGTAAGCATTAGATTGATATTGTACTCCTTCAGTTAACCTATTTCAATTGAGCATTATGAATGTAATTTGCATTCCATTCCCTCTGAGGGCCAGGGGCAACATGCTGGGCTCAACCCTTGTGGGAGCCCACTTTACACCACATGTTGATATGTCTTCAAACACCTACATGACTTATCCTATACCTGCACATCAAACAAACACATTAGTTTAAAAAACATTGATACTCAGTGATGTTTCATTTTCACTCTCTTCTGAATAAGGATGTTGTACTTTTTCTGATCTTGCATATCATAGACAGTCTATTATGCATTTTATCTCATCTAATGTAGCGTATGAATAAGACCATGTCATGAGCTCTAACCCCTCTCTCTCTCTCTCTCTTCCAATGCAGGTTCAGTTATATTCGTAGCTCGACAAGAAAGAGACAACTACAACAAGATCAACCCGACTCCGAATACCTCAGGCAATGATTGATATGTCCTCATTTATACACTTTGTCAGTTTCCTTTTCTTTACAGTTGCATAGTAGGTTGTCTTTGATATTCTGGTCTAGCTATTCCCATGGCTTGTGTGGGACAAACAATTTATCTCCCTTGTTCTTCATTCAATGTAATCTGATTCAATTTTATGTATCTCATTTGATAAAGTGAATAAAGTACTGCAATGTATTATGAGACATCTTTCAACCATTGATAAACATTGTATAAAGCAATGAATAATAACTGATTTGTACTCCTTTCTACATAACAACTGATGAAACTGAACCAATCTCTTATGATAACTTGAAACTATGCAACTGATGTGACCAAATAATGTTATGAATCTTTCATCTTAAAATAATGAACTGAAAATGAACCAACTCTGCCAATTTGAGTTGTAGGTGAAAATTTGGTAAAATTTCTGGCAATTTTTGCTAAATGCTCACCTGCTAAGCATTAAGACCAGTTGCCTTGAATATCCATTAGGCATTGAGTCATGCTCTGCTCATCTCAAACTTAGAAAACATTGAAACTAAGCACTTCAAACTGTAGCAGTAAACAAAAGCAAACCAAACGGAAAGCAAACTAAAAGGCCCTGGTGGCCAGAAAACATGTGCAACAACACTTAGGGAAACAAAAATAACTAAAAGTAATGTGCATACAACACTTATTGACTGAAAACACTAGAACTATCCTACTCTAACCAGCCAAAGAAGTTGATAAAACAAACCCATTCACTGATTGGATGAAATAGCTACCTTTTCTACAGAATATTTGATGTTTCACATAATTTTAGACAGCTACATGAAAAAGAACAATGGTCGAAAGACCGTGAACCAGCCACACCACATCTTGAAGAACATATACAAGATCAATAACCTCTTCATTTAGAATAGAAACACTACTACCTTGAGTTGGCAGAATGACTTGAGTCTGTTCTTCTTCAACTGCATTTTCATGCTTAGGCTCCATCCTATAAAGATGCCTGATTGGGCATCCTTTTGAGACAATAAACTGAAAACTCTTTTTGCTAGTTTCTCCTCCAGGAATTGTTTCTTTCATCACAATCTCTTTGATCACTTGACCATATTGATCACAAACCTTCTTCTTGAAAGGTGCTAAGCTATCAACAGTGTTAGAGAAAAAATTTTCAATGACAGTTGAGAATAAATCCTCTTGATGAATGATTTAATCATGCAATGTATGCTCTAACTTATCCTCATAATGGCTTTCAAAACTCATACCTTCAACATCTATGACACCCTTTCCTTGTGAATCAATCTCTTGATCTTCCAAGTCATGACTGTCCTCACTTGATTCTTCCTGAATCTACACTTTGCCTAATTGATTCTCTTCATCCTACTTATCGTCCTCATCATCTACTAGCTTGGGCTTTTGATTACTACAAGAAATCAGTAGAGTGGCAAGCTCTCTACAAGCCGAACAGTCAGGCTCCTGACAATCAAGCATAAAGTTGTCTCAGAAAGGTTGATCATCTTTAGTTGGTCGAGTTGATTGCTCGTCAAGGCAAGCTACCTTAGTCTCATTCATGTTAGCATCTTCACTGCAATATAATGGGAACCCTGAGAACAAACTAGATGACTCATCATCATGGATCATCTGATCTATTTTAACTTCATGTCTAGCCTGGTAGTCAGGATCTTCATGCGAGACAAGCATGCTAGATTCAGAGATAAAATTGTCTCTTTGCTCTTCAAACTGATTTGAGGCCTTAGTCTCATCATTGCCTTTACAAAACAACAATACATCATTTTCTGCAATATCTTTTGGTTGTCCCAAATCAGCTGGTGAGTTGGACTCCTATATATTGTCTTCATCATCACCCACAAAACTAGGCAGCTGATCAAACAAAGAAACTGAATCCTCTTCTTTATCTGGTGTAGTCTCCATTTGATCCTGGACAATGTGTCTTTGCAATTAAAGACTTTCAACTTCCAGTCTCTATATCCTGCTTTGACTCATCTTATAAAAAGTATTAGAAAACTTTTCAAAGGAATCGAAATGTAAAGGATTCGATATCAAGTTTGAATCAACTTTCTCTACACATGCATTATGCTCATGTTCAGCTGGGGATGCAACACAAACTGCAGCAACCTCTCTATGTGAATCAACCTCTTGCTTCATATCTGGTTGTGCTGGTTGATCTTCTGGAATATTTTCATCATCTTCCACAAAACAAGAAATCTCTTTAGTGCAAGCATTGACAGATTCATCAGGAGGAGTCTTTCCTTGTTTGATCTTCCTTTACTCTAATCGATATTGCTCCATAGCTATATGCAATAAATTTACATTTCTAGCTTCCTTCATGGTGAATGAGTCATTTTGAAAGACAATAGGTCCATCCTTATAAAGGTGAATAGTGATAGGGCAATCAAATTCATCTGGTTGGGAAACTTGGGGAGCTTCTTGGATTTCTTGTAGGGAAAGATGATGCTCAAGGGGCTGATCTGCAACTATACTAGGCTAAAAATGAGTATTTTCCTCAACTTACAAGGGATGAAGGCTTCTAAAACTTGAGATTTCAAGATTGAGAGGTTGGTTTGGGGAATCAAGGACTTTATTCTAACTAAAACTTAGAATCTCAACTTTAGGAGCATTAAGAGGTTCATTCTATCTGAAACTTGGAAATTTATACTTACATACCTCTTCTTGAGTAGGCTGTTCTAGAACAGCAAGAGTTGCTTGGGCTCGAGCAAGCAAAAGCTTTGTTTGCGTAGCTACCTCCCTCTTAAGATTCTCTTCAAACTATCTCCTTCATGTCTCCAACTCCTTATCATAATTAAAGGTCTCACAGGGTTGCTACTCCTACAATTGGAGATAGGCTTGATGATCCAACTCTTGCTGCTACAAATTGCACTCTTCGTATGGCCTTCCTTGAAATTCCCCTTCTTGTTGGTACTGATATCCTGAACTAGCCCACTCTTCCTGCTGTAAATTATACTAGTGTTGCTCCTTAATCTCCTCTACCTACTTTGTGAAGTCATGCATGAAATTGAATAGCATACCCTTTATGCTTGCAATCTCCTCATGTTGTTGATCATAGTCCTGTTGCCTTTTGATCTCATCCATCTGCTTGATGAAGTCTAACTGAATGTTTCTAAGTTCTATAGCCTCAGTATTTTGAGGCTGATTGGGAGATTGGGTAGGGGTGTGTAGGCGGTAATCATCCTAAGTATTTGGACTAAAACCAACATTATGGCTACTTCTGTATAGTTGGTAAGGAGGCTGAGTAGGGGTGGGTGGGTGGTAATTATATTGTACATGCTAATTTTGGAAAACCATGGGATTAGAAACAACAACATAATTGGTCTGATATGGTTGACCTAGAGATGGATAAGTGGCATTCTCATAGTATGGGGTGGGTATACATGTTGGCTATGAAAAGTTGACATTTTTACTCATATAAAAGCTAGAAAATTGAATGAATAGGTGTTTTTTGTAACATACCAGCACTTGATCATACCCAAACCTGTAGATCTTGATTCAAAGTTGCCAGATGTGTTTAATTTTCTACCTCCAAAGGCTGAGATCACTGACACACACACCAAATATTAGTGATATATGAACATGCTATTGGACTAAGTCAGTCCAATCTATCCCACCGGACTTGCCAAAAACTGTTATCAATCAGATATGCACCCTATGCTAAGTTATTCGACTTAACTATTTGTTGAAACATGGGAACACTCCTAGGCCTATGGGTTGCCTAAAATTGGAGTGAATCTCCAGAGTGAGCTGGTTCTCTTAATGATCTTTTTTCTAGTCTAAATGATTTCTGAGGGAAAAGGGAGAAGATGAACTGAAATGAAATTCAACCTTAAACAAAATATCTCTAAACTTAATCTATCTAAATGCTTTCAGTCATAAATAGCTCCTAAAACATGAACTCTCATAACTTCACTTAGAACATGCAATTCAAAAGTAATTTGCATGAAGGTTCAATTTGAACACATCATACAACCTGAATCATATGAACAATTTGCACAATACTTTCACAATAATGAAATATGACAAAGGATAAATTATTCATTATCACAATGAGACATCAAGTCAATATTGTAATCAGGAGGCAAAAGAAGTGAAATAGAAGGGTTCTGCTATATTAGACTGGAAGGAGTACATAAAATCTAATAAAAATAGAGTAAAAAATAAGTCTATAAACTCTCTGCCTGTGCTCAAGAGAGAAGAAATAATAATCTCCAACTGATGAGAAGGAGCTTGCTTTCTCCAATATATCCTATCAAAAAGATCTCCAAAGAGAAAAAGATGGAAAAGCTCCTAAAAATAGTTATTCTGATCTATTTTCAAGCTCCCAAAAAAAGCCAAAAAATTAGCTTCCAAACTGTCTCCAAACAACTTGCAAAAACTGCCAAAAGTCCTCCAAGATGGTCCCACCAAAAAAATATGCTTTGTCTACCCAGAAAAAACTCTATTTTTGTGCATATCTGCCCCAAAAGAAAGTAAACTTAAAAAAGGAAGATATTGTTTTCTTTACTTTGTTTTAACTGCAAGAATAATGAATATTTAAAAGCAATTTATAGATACATTGCTTTAAATACCATTTTACAATGTTTGCAGCTTTATTTTCCTGATTTATCTCAATTTGACTCTAATTTGTTTTTTGTAAAAATAAAAATACAAGGCTTCATCACTATGCCAAGTATATTATGTCTCATTTGGCATATGATTTTCTATAAAAATCATTAAAAAATGAAGGCAAAATATAAGGCTATATGGGTTACTCTCTATCTGATTTGCAAAAATAGTCTAAGGCATGTGAACCTATCTACAAGGGACATAAATGAGTTTTTTATAGCTATGGATATGCATCATAATCAAATTGCACTAAGGCATAAAGCCTAGGCAATAAACATGCAAAGAGGCTTAAGGCACTTTGACACATGTGTTAGGACCTATGGTCTCCTATGGTCTTCGACACCACCTTAAGTCTTGAGACTTAGACAAAAAATGCAAGATGAACCTAATACCACGATGGGTATTAATTTGGGCAATGAAAATAACTTCAAAGTGATAAAAATGCCCATCGATTTTAGGGCAAGGTGTACACCCTAAACACAAAACATCATTTGCCCTACTTTCTCGGGCTCATTCTTGACTTGCAACTTTTGGAAACTCTCTCCTGTGGCCACCATGGAGTGAGGGTTTGAAGGTTTCTTCACTGTTCTATGCACACTTCTATAGTTTCCTAATGATCTCTTGCTGAAATATATAGGTAAATGCTTTTATTACTGTTTTGAGTTATTTTTTATGCAAAAATAATGATCTTTTGGCCCAAAACTCGCAGATATATCACTGTCTCTAATGCATTTTGCTTGTATATTTTGCTATATTCTGTTCACTATGACCATGGCACCATAAATATGAGCTCAAAGCCTTTTGAAAGACCTTCAAAAGGGCAAAACCATGGCTTCTTATTTGCTATTATGTACTCCATTTTTGAGGTAAGCTCTTACTTTTGACACCTTTGTATCTTCTCCACTGATATTCTTCATTATCATGGCTTGAATGAGCTCTCATAAACACTAAAATATGCATACATTTTCTCTTAATATGATTATACAAACGTATTGAAACCCCTCCTATATAGAAGCCGCAGCTTATATTCATCTGGGTATGCTAAATATGATGCTTTCATGACCGTTCTTGTAGCATCACTCAAATGAGCTTTCACAAATACTGAAATAAGAGCTCTTACACCTTGATTATTTTGCAAATACAATAATAGAACCCTCTATTAAAATAGGTCACGGATATGCATCCTTTTGGGTCTTTGATGCAGGAGCATCTCTGGTTCAAGAGCAATCTTGCATCAACCAAAAACATTTACATTTCAGTTTGTTTCTTTTCATTTTCCAGTTCAGTCAAAAGTAGCTTCTACATTTTGATGCAGCATTCTATCACAATGACATTTCAGATCTTATGGAGCTAGATTTAGCATCTACATTCATTCATCTACATCATATCTAGAATTCAAAGATCCACACATCATTACTGAAAAGATATCACTATCAAAAGATTGACTGTTTCTCAGAGCAGAACATCCTGATATTCATTAGCAACCAGCTGAAGGAGAAACTTGCGAAAGCATTTTCTAATCTTTGCAGCCTAATGACACATCATTCAATGATTTTTGGTTCATGGCCGACCTTCCCAGGAGATCCGCACGTCATTCCATTCATTTCCCAGAAGTGTTCTATGCATTTAGGTCTAACCTAGCTGTATACACACGTTACATCTCTTCTTTGGAAATTGTGATCTTCCTTGGCCGACGCGGAGGAATCTATTGATCCAGACTTGATATATATTGATGTAATAGATCCTTAGGAAAGTAGTTATTAAGTTGTAAGCATACGCATAAATTCATAGTTCAAATTTTGGTGCGAAGGAGCTTCAAATCTTTATCTTGTGCATGTATGTAATCATGCCTGTGAGCCCTAATTGTAAGCCCGCATGTTGCCGACCAATCTCTATTTGAATTCTATGATATGCTGAATGACTGAATCTACATTTATTCCATTTCTTTGAGTTGTTTCCATTGTGTTTACTCTAGTTGCATGGTCTGGATAGTTCATTTTGTGAACCCTTCTACCATGACTGCACCAAGTGGTATCAGAGCGAAAGTTTGAATCTTTGGGAGCGAGTTGAGCGAAGTTGGCGAAGGAATTCTGTAAGATATTGATGTGGACAGATCATTGAATTGAGATAGGTTACTTGTGTTGCAACCGATCATCGATTGAGAGGAAGTTGTCACCTTGTAGTCTGATTGCCAAACTTGAGGCAGTTTGCACTTGATCCTAGGAAGAATGCCACTGAGGAGAGTTGTTGTTGTTGGAACAATGGCTGGTAGAATAGATGAGATGATGAAGATAATGAAAACAATGTGAATTCAATTGGATGCTGTTGAGAAGATAGGAAAAAAGGATTGACACCTAGACCTTGTTGGAACTAGAAATTTCCAGTTAGTTTTTTCAAAAAAAGATACCCGACTAAATACAAAATTTTTAGGATAGTTAGGGGATGTTTGGAATCTTGGAGAAAGTGAGCTTTGGAAACCACTGACTGAAGTTGTACTTGCATATTTGAACTGGAGACTAGCTAGATTTGCCCAAGAAATTCCTCCGCGTATTGCCCCAAGGTGAGTGATTGCATGTCTTGTAATTGCCATGAAAGTTTTCTGCCCCCCATTTTCTGTTAGTATAATATGACTAATCTTTTGATAAGTTAGTTAGAAAACTCAAAATAGCACACATAGACATCTTGTGGAAGACATTTGATTGTTTGGATCGTGCTTCATGAAAAGGGAGTAGATGTTTTCCTTGCCTTACTGCAGTGACAATCAAAAGTTGAGGATTCTTCAAAGACCTCTGCCATGTTATCTGATGTGTTGAAACTGATTTCTGCTCTTGCTGCTCATCAGAAATTTGTTGCATTGTTTATTGACCATGGTGGGGTACAGAAACTTCTTGCAGTTCCAAGAGTGTTAGAAAGTTTCTTAGGGATTTCATTGTGTTTATTTGCTATTGGATCTCTTCAGGGTATCATGGAATGTGTATGTGCACTTCTCCTAGATATTGTCCATACTATGGCTGAATAAGCTCTTCAACTTCTTGATTGCTCACAAGATCAAGCCCGGAAGCATGCTGCTTTATTCTTTGGAGCATCATTTGTCTTCCGAGCAGTCCTTGATGCCTTTGATGCACATGATGGCCTTCAAAAAATGTTAAATCTCTTAAGGAATGCAGCTAACATAAGATCAAGAGTTGGTAATGGAGCATCTGGAATGTCTAGCACAAGTCCACGAAATGATCGAACATCTGCTGAAGTTTTGATAGCAGCAGAGAAACAGATTGCTTATCATACGTGTTTTGCACTGCGTCATTATTTTCAAGCTCAACTGGTTTTACTTGTAGATACCTTGCGTCCAAACAAGAGTCATCATGGTGGAGCACGGAGTGCTCCAAATGCAAGAGCTGCTTATAAGCCTATTGACATCAGTAATGAGGCAATAGAAGCTGTATTTATGCAGCTACAGTGTGACAGAAAAGTTGGGCCAGCTTTTGTCAGAGCTCGTTGGCCTGCAGTAGAAGAAGTTCCTTAGCTGCAATGGGCATACAATTCTGTTGGAACTAAGTCAAGCTCCTACTAGTGAATGCTACTTGCATGACTTAGCCTTGTATGCATTAGGGGTCTTGCACATTGTCACCTTGGTGCCAAATGCTCGCAGACTTGTAGTAGGTGTAGCACTGAGCAACGAACGTCTGGGAATGGCAGTCATACTAGATGCAGCAAGTGGTGCTTCCCATGTGGACCCTGAAGTTATTCATGCAGCCTTGCTTGTGTTGGTTAATCTTGTTTACCCTCCTCCATCTCTTAGTAGCAATCTAGTTTCTGCATTCCAGGGCATGAATTTACTTTCCAGTCAAGCTCCAAATGGTTCCCTCTTTGAAGGCAGGGAGAGAAATGCTGATAGGAATGCAGTAGACCATACTTTACCATTGCTCAGTTAGGATGAGGCAAGGGATCGGAATGGTGACCAGAATAATAATAGTGACACGTAATGAGATTCAAAGAAATCAAAAAACACATGGAACGAAAGAAACATCCGAGAGCATTTACACGCTCAATCAAAGATGGACGATTCTTTCAAAAATTCCACCTATTTTTTAAACGACTTCCAAAAATTTCTGCTATATTTTCATTTGTCTCCGAAATTTAGAGAGAAAAATTATTGACAGAGATATTGCTGTTGATTGTTTGTAATTCAAAATAAAAGAATTGAAATTTCAAAATCTTGGTGGTGGGAACTGGAAAGGGATTTGTAAGGATTGCACTGCAATAAAAAAAAAAAAGTCAAAATTGATTTTTTAGGTCTAATCGGCAAAGCTTTTGTTATTGTTGTTGTCCCTTTCTTGAGGGCACTGCTTTAACTGAGTGGAATGCCACATGCGGTGGAGCTTTTTAGGTGAATGTCTAACTTAAAAGCCTGTTCTCCTACCAACAAACATACTATTAAGAATGAAGACTAAATTGCAATTTAATGCCTGAGAAATTGCTAAGAAAAGGAGATGGGACTAAAAATAGAAATTAAAGTCCATTGTTTTGGCCGTTTGTCACTACTGTTTTGCACATATGGAGGTGGAAAAGATTCAGTTATCAAGATTTACAAAGATATTTTTGTTTAATAAAGAACCAAGTCTGAAAGGCAAGAACTAACATTCACAAGCAATGAACAAGATGAGGCATGTGTCACATATGGCCTGAAGCTGTTGAAGTTTAAATTGCTGAAGAGGGTGGTGTATGTGATTGTAAACCAGAAATGCATGATAAGTAGTTTGGTCACTGAATTCCGTATGGAGGAATTGAGCATGAGGAAAAAATTAGTTGCAACACAATCCTGGTTGGCTTCAAGCAACCAGATGGTGAATTCAAGGTTTATAGCATTTTTGGGTTGGTTGCATTACCTTCTACTGGAGTAGAAACTTGCAAAGTTGGTTCCCTCAGCTACACAGAAGTACTTATTAGAGTTGTATCAGCAAAAGAAAATATTGGCAAATCTGCTAGCCACTTCAGACTGAAAGTGTGCACTGGACACCAATGTTTTATGGATGGCGAAACTAAATGTTGCCATTTGTTCTTGTAATTTTTGTGGCCTTGGTCTTTGAAATTGATAGTGTTGGTCTTCCATTACTATCCCAGTCATAATATATTAATTTGATGGAATGCAATAATAACGTTTATGTAAAACTGGTACTAGTCAAATGATTGGATGGTAGTTGAGTAAAAGCAGTAATTAAATGAAAAGCACCTCACATTTTTATATTTAATTTAGACTTAGAATGTAAGGTAATGAAGGTGATAGTATGATAAGTCAAAAAAATATATGTAACCTTACAAAAGATGAGGTATATCGTCGTAATAGAGTGAACGATGAGAATGAAACGAAACCTATATCTAGTAGAGAATACATTCTGAATACACATTTCATTAGAAAAGGAGTCTCCCTTTGAGAAGGAAAAGCGGAGGGAAAATTGAACCCAATAATATATATTTAAACTTATACTGCCTATATCTGAATAATGCCTATTCTACAAAATTTCATTCATGATAACAAGCTCAAAATTTCACTTGGGATTCACCAACTTTACATCAAAAACTAGCCAAGCATTTCCTGGTATAACACCAGCTCCTATTGCCACAACCGGCATCAGCACTGTGAAAGTATTGGTCGAACAGTGAGCATTGTGAATCTTGATCCGGCTGCAAAAAATTTTGATTACCCAGTGTCTATAGATATTAGGGATTTGATTTCTTTGGAAGATGTCATGGAGGAGCTGAATCTAGGTCCAAATAGAGGCCTTGTCTATTGTATGGAACACTTTGAGGAGAATCTAGATGATTGGCTTGCTGAACAATTGGAAGGTTATTTAGACGATGATTATCTTATTTTTGACTGTCTGGGTCAAATAGAGCTTTACTCACATGTTCCTGTATTGCAAACTTTTGTTGACCAATTCAATTGTTGGAACTTTAATGTTTGTGCTGTATATTCGCTTGATTCTCAGTTTGTTTCAGATATAACAAAGTACCTTAGTGGTTGTATGGCATCCCTTTCGGCAATAATTCAACCTGAATTGCCTCATGTTAATATTCTGACAAAAATGGATCTTGTTAAGAACAAGAAAGAAATTGAAAAGTTTCTTGATCTAGATACAAGGTTATTGTTGTCAGAACTGAATCAACACATGGCTCCACACTTTGCAAAATCAAACAGGTCACTGGCAGAGCTGATTGATGACTACAGTATGGTGAACTTCTTACCTCTTGATATCATAAAAGAGAACAGCATACAATACATCTTGTGCCATATTGACAATGTCATTCAGTTTGGAGAAGACGTTGATGTTAAGGTTAAGGATTTTGATCCTAATTTTAATGATGTAGAAAATGGAGAGGATGATTGAGTGAGTATAACAAGATTAAAATGAGAATTGTTTTGACTCGGAGAGGAATTATTTTTCTGGAGATTTAACCTGATCCAATGAAAGATTTTTTATATCTTCATCTTTAAAGAAGGGATTAATCCAAAAGATAATAATTTTTACCTAGAAAATATTTTTAGAAGAACATACAAAGGCTGATAAAAAATTTCACCGAGGAGCAGTAATTGTTTTCACTCAAGTAAATTAATTTTGCCTAACATAAGTGAAAAAATATGCGAAAATACAGATCTCCCGATGGATCTCATTTAAGAGAAGGCAAAGGTGAAATAATTATTATTATTTTCACAATGTAAAGGTAATCGGCAAACCCTAGTCAAGGGTAATTATTTTCACTACAAGTATGAAAAATGTATACAAGCAAATGATAAAATAATAATTGATGGCTAAAGAAGAAATAAAATAATTATTTTATTGTGATACTTTAATGAAGGTTAATATCGAATATTTTATTTTCTGCCAAGGGCATTCAACATAAATAAAAGACATACGGGATTTCTATGGGAAGGGTAGCAACCCTAAAAAATGCGAGCAAATATACAACGGAAATAAGGAGACCATACCTCATGACACAGGTCCTAAGGTTCGCTTAAATGCAAATTATATGTTTATATGTTGTTTATCTGATAAATAAATTTGTTTTCTTTGCAGGATTAGGGTTGTGTTGAATGTAATGAAGTGGTTCTCAACCGGCGGTTAAATGACCTTGTCATGGAAAATTAAGTATCTAATTCCAGCCTCAGATGATTGTGAATGTTGCAAATCAAGTTATTTAAATTTATGTAATGAGTAATGTCGGTTCTCATAGTTAATCAGTTATCAACCGTCATGAAGTTTGTAACGGGTCTGAGGCTTGTTGTATCTCTTTAAATGGAGATCCCAGGACCCGGAGAAGAGAGTTAGAAATAAGTCAGAATTAGGTTAGAAATAGATATTTTTACAAAAAGACAATGGAAGCATTTTAGGATTAGAATCTGATGCAAATTTGATCCTTCTGTGCAATGTCGATCTGAGAAAGACTATGGTGCATGATACATTCTGAGGCAGTAGTCGAGGATTCAAATTTGAAATACATTGTGACGGTATCATCTGTTTGTTGTTTAAATTCAATCAATTTAATTATCTCCATATCATTCATTTTTAGATTATTCAATTTGAATGTGTTAAGGATATGTTCAAATTGTCTGATTATAGTTGCTAATTCAGTATATTTGATTTGATTAGTTTCTCAAGTAGAATTAAATCTTTCTCATCAATTATAGTAATCTTAGAATGTTGAATGGATTATTAAGTACGATTAATTGATTAGGGTTATTAATTTGTCTCCAGAGTTGATGTAATTTATTATTTTGCAAAGTTAAATTGGTTCTTTCCAGAAAGATTAAAATCCTTTTTAATATTTTGCATTTAATTCAATTATGTCCTTTGGATTATTAAGAATGAATTAATGATTTCTTCCTTGAACGTTTGTACAAGTTGCAAACAGTTATATGTGCCAATCAGATTGAGTTATTACCTGATACAAGTTATTTGTTTTTGATATCCTGACTCCGTTGCCCAAATGGACAAAGCACCAGTCTAACTATTGATTCATCTTATAATTAAAATCTTTACATTGTTTTATTGTTATAGTTTAGACTCATTTCATGTTATTTGTTATTTATTTCTGTTAGAATTTAGATTAAATCATTTGCTTTCTTTAGAAATAGTTTACAATATTTCATCTGATTTACAAGCATGCCATTGTAATTGGATAAACTAGCAGCAAACCAACATAGATTTAATCATACAACCTGCTTTGATAATCAAAGGTTCACCTGCCTAGGTTGTAGCAGGACCTAAAGCGCAGGGAGAAGTTGATCGTTAAGGTCAAACTCCAATCATTGGCTCAAAAATGTTGTAGATTTGACCATAGGGCTTGGCATCCCCTTAGAATCCATAACCTGCATTTTTGAGACCCAATAGACCTAATGTTGAAAGCGATGATGAAGAAGAATCTCAACCTATTGAACAAGCTGGAAAAATCCTAGGAGGTGATGAAGAAGAAGAATCAGATCAAGTACAGATGTTGCGATCTATTTCAAAGGTTGGAAAGAAACCTAGAGTTGATGTGCCAAACTATACTGGTAATTTGAACCCTAAAGAATTGATTGACTGGATAAATGACATGGAAGAATACTTTGAATATGAGGAAATTGAAGATCCAGAGAAGGTGAAATTTGCAAAGACAAAGTTGAAAGGACGTGCTGCTATATGGTGGAAAGAAGTTTACTTGGAAAGAAATAGGAGAGGGAAAGAAAATATTACAAAATGGGATAGGATGGTGACAAAGTTGAAGAATCAGTTTATACCTGCCGACTATGAGTTGGAGCTGTTGAAAAGATTGCAAAACTTGAGACAAAAGGAGAAATCAGTGAAGGAGTATACTGAAGAATTTCACAAGATGATCATAAGGACAAGACATAGTGAAGCAAGCAAGGAGAAAGTGGCTAGATACATCAATGGACTGAGATTGAACATTCAAGAATAACTAAGCTTGGTGAGGATGACATCTTTGGAAGAAGCATATCATTTTGCCGTGAAAGTTGAAGAGAAGCTGAATAAAAAACATGATCAGAGACAAAGAGGAAGAGGAGCTAAATTTCATAGAGGTAGGACTTATTCTAGAGGAGACAGATCATTTCTGGACTAGAACAAGTTTGACAACCCAGTTAAGAAGGATGACAGAGATACTAATGCATACCGGAGGAATGACAAAAATTTTCATCCCGGAGGCAACTATAATTCATACCAGAATGAAGGATACATGAGAGAAGGAAGAGGATTTGATAAGAGAACATTCAGAGGCACTTGTTTCAAGTGTGGAGGTGAAGTACATAGAGCATTTGAATGTAATCAAGGTAGCACAAGTAAGAGGATAGAGAATAGTGGAAGAGCAACTTATGTTGAAGAGGAACCTATTGGATCACCTAGTTTTGTTGGTAAACCAAAGAAAGGAGAGTCACTTATGATGAGAAGAGCACTATTTCAAGAAGAAGCAAATGAGGAACCACCGCAAAGGAAGAGTTTGTTCAGGACAAGATGCAAATCTGGAGGTAAGTGTTGTAAAGTTGTAATTGACAGTGGTAGTTTAGATAACCTAGTTTCAGAGGAGATGGTGAATAAGCTAAAGTTGGAAAGATTGAAACACCATAAGCCATATCAGATAGCATGGATTCAGGATGATCATAAGATACTAGTGAGTGAACAATGTTTGGTGAAATTTTATATTGGATCTTATCATGATGAAGTCTTGTGTGCTATTATGCCTATCGATGTATGTCATATCTTGTTGGGTAGACCTTGGCAGTATGATAGAAAAGTTATACATGATGGGAGAAAGAATACATATACTATAACAACAAGTGGAAAGAGAATTACTTTGATTCCTTTGGAGGATGATCCTAAAGTTGTGGTATGTGGAAATGCTAGAATCTGTTTGGTAGATGGAAGGAAATTTATGGATGGTTTGAGACATGAGAATATGTGTTATGCCTTGATTCCTAAGAAGTCTGAAGCATTGAAGAAGGACAACTAGAGGAGATAAGAGAGTTGCTGACAGAGTATGAAGGCATCATATCAGATAATGTACCTGAAGGATTGCCACCTATAAGGAGTATCAGTCATCACATGGACCTTATACCTAGAGCAAGTTTGCCTAACAAAGCAGTACACCAGATGACACCGACAGAGAATGAAGAACTAAATAGATAGATACAAGAATTATTGAGGAAAAGGTTTGATAAGAGAAAGCTTGAGTCCTTGTGCAGTACCTATAGTGTTAGCACCGAAGGATGGAGAATGGAGAATGTGTACTGACTCTAGAGCAATAAATAAGATCACAGTTAAGTATAGATTTCCTTTAGCTAGGATGGATGATATCATGGATTGTTTGAGTGGAGCAAGATATTTCACAAAGATAGACTTGAAGAGTGGATACCATCAAATCAGAATCAGAGAAGGTGATGAATGGAAGACCGCTTTTAAGACAAATGAAGGATTGTATGAGTGGTTAGTGATGCCCTTTGGATTGAAAAATGCATCGAGTACTTTCATGAGATTGATGAATGAAGTTCTGAAGAAATTCTTGGGTAAGTTTGTGATTGTATACTTGGATGATATTCTAATTTTTAGTAAGACAAAAGAGGAACATTTGTGGCATATTAGGCAAGTTTTGCAAAGACTGAGAGAAGAGAAATTGTTGATAAACATCAAGAAGTGTAGTTTCATGAAGGAAGAATTGGTATATTTGGGATTTGTGATTTCTATGGAAGGATTGAAGATGGACCTTGAGAAAGTAAAAGCAATTGTTGAATGGCCTACACCGGAGAGCATTGGAGAGATTAGATCATTTCATGGATTGGCTAGTTTCTACTAGAAGTTCATCAGAAATTTTAATTCAGTTTGTAACCCTATGACAGAGACAATGAGAGGTGACAAGAAGGATTTTAAGTGGATGTCTGGAGAAGATAAAAGTTTTGAGTTGTTGAAGCAAAAAGTGACAGAGCAACCTGTTTTGGCATTACCGGATTTCAATAAGGTATTTCAAGTTGATTGTGATGCAAGTGGAAATGCAATTGGAGCATTGTTAAGTCAAGAAGGTAGACCTATAGCTTATTTCAATGAGAAGTTGAATGATGCAAGGAGAAGATATTCAGTTTATGATCAAGAGTTCTATGCCATAATTCAAGCCTTGAAGAAGTGGAGACATTACTTGTTGCCTAAGGAGTTTGTGTTGTATACAGATCATCAAGCTTTACAATATTTGAATAGTTAAGGTAAGTTAAATCAGAGACATATGAGATGGGTAGAGTTCATGCAAAGTTATACTTTTGTGTTGAAGCATAGGAGTGGTAAATCAAACAAAGTTGTTGATGCATTGAGTAGAAGAAGAAACTTGTTGACAGAAATGAGAGTTGAGGTGTTGGGTTTTGATGAATTGAAGAACATGTATGAGGGAGATACTGATTTTGCAGAACATTAGAAAGCATGCAAGGAACCTGTTGTGATAGATAGGAGTAAGTGGTTGGACTATTTCATTCAAGAAGATATGTTGTTCAAAGGAAATCAATTGTGCATACCTAGAAGTTCAATGAGAGATAATTTGATCAAAGAGAAACATAGTGGTGGATTGGCAGGACATTTTGGCATTGATAAGATAGTGGCTTTGATAAGTGAAAATTACTTTTGGCCTCAGATACATAAGGATGTTCAGAGATTTGTGCAGAGTTGTAGATTTTGTCAAGTTGCAAAAGGGAGTAGTTAGAATACTGGATTGTATAAACCTTTGACAGAACTGGAGAGACTTTGGGAAGACATAAGCATGTATTTTGTGATGGGATTACCTAAGACACAGAGAGGACGTGATTCAATATTTGTAGTGGTTGAAAGATTTTCAAAGATGGCTCATTTCATACCTTGTAAGAAGACAACTGGTGCAGTGCATGTAGCTAACCTATTTTTCAAGGAAATTGTGAGATTGCATGGATTACCTAAGAGTATAGTTTCATACATAGATACAAAGTTTGTTAGACACTTTTGGAGGACACTTTGGAAGAAGATGAAGATAGATTTGAAGTTTAGTTCAACTTTTCATCCACAGACAGATGGACAGATAGAGGTAGTGAATAGGAGTTTGGGAAACTTGTTGAGATTTTGGTTGGAGAAAAGACAGGAAGTTGGGATTTGATTCTTTCACAAGCAGAGTTTGCATACAATAATTCAGTAAATAGGAGTACTGGAAGAACACCTTTTGAGATTGTTACTAGAGTGAATCCTAAAGGAGTTGCAAAATTGAGAGATATCAGCATGGAAGAAAAGAGAAGTGTAAAAGCAGAAGAATTTGCAGATCATATGAAGACAGTGCATAATCAGGTGAAGAAGCATTTAGAGGACATGAATAGTAAGTATAAGGAAAAGGCAGATGAGAAGAGAAGACATGAGTAAATTGAAGTTGGAGATGAAGTGATGGTGTACTTGAGAAAAGAAAGATTTCCAGTTGGGACATATAACAAGTTGAAGATGAAGAAGTTTGGACCTTGTAAGATACTCAGAAAATTTGATTCAAGAAATGCATATGAAGTGGAATTACTAGAGACCTTGGGTATATCAGCTATTTTCAACATTACAGACATATATTAGTATCATGAAGCAGAGTTCAGTGACAGCATGGAAGAAGACTTGAAGAAGTAGTTACCACAACAAGCACTAGAGTAGATTGAAGACATTTTGGATAGCATAATTGGACGCAACACTAGAGGAAGACAATATAGAGAATACCTTGTGAAGTGGAAAGGCAGACCGAAAGAAGATTCATCATGGATTTCTCATGCTGAAGTGGACCGTCTTGGTTCTCCCCTAGCCCTAGCAAAGTGAGGGACTCACTTTTTCAATAACCCTGGATGTCTGATATAGGAGCATCCCTAGTTCAAGACCAATCTTGTATCAACCAAAAACATTTGCATTTCAGTTTGTTTGCAGTTTAGTTTGTTTCTTTTCATTTTCTAGTTCAGTTTAGGTAGTTCAGTCAGAAGCAGCTTCTACATTTTGATCCAACATTCTATCAAAGTTACATTTCAGATCTTATGGAGCTGGATTTAGAATCTACATTCATTCATCTACATCATATCTAGAATTTAGAGATCTACACATCATTACCGGAAAGATGTCGCTATCAAAAGATTGACTATTTCTCAGAGCAGAGCATCATGATATTCACTGGCAACCAGCTGAAGGAGAAACTTACGGAAGCATTTTCTGATCTTTCCAGCCTAATGACACATCATTCAATGATTTTTAGTTCATGGCCAACCTTCCCAAGAGATTCACGTGTCATTCCATTCATTTCCCGTAAGTGTTTTATGCATTTAGGTCTGACCTATATGTATACACACATTACATCTCTTCTTTGGAAATTGTGATCTTCCTTGGCTGATGCGGAGGAATCTATTGATTCGGACTTGATATATATTGATGTAATAGATCCTTAGGAAAGTAGTTATTAAGTTGTAAGCATACACATAAGTTCATAGTTCAGATTTTTGTGTGAAGGAGCTTCAAAGTTTTATCTTGTGCATGTATGTACTCAAGCCTATGAGCCCTAATTGTAAGACCGCATGTTACCGACTGATCTCTATTTGAATTCTATGATATGCTAAATGACTGAATCTGCATTTGTTCCATTTCTTTGAGTTATTTCCATTGTGTTTACTCTTGTTGTACGGTCCAGATAGTTCATTTTTTGAACCCTCCTACCATGACTGCACCAGTCTTCAAAACAATGATTTTGTACTTCATTGTTGTTTCTCATTGCCATTTTCTGAGATATGGATTCCACTTCTTGTATTTGTTACCCTTTTATGTTGGCACACTGTTACTTCTTGCTCTACTGTTGGGTCACAAAACCCTCACTGTTGAATGTATCTATCCTCCACTATATGTATACACTTTGTTGAGTTGTGGGCTTTAATGATATTCTCCTTCATTTATGATTCTGGGTGTATCATATTGCAGCTTGACATTAACCCATTTCTTCACTCACTAATATTCTAAGAGCCACTCTAATCTCCAAAATGAATGTGGACATCTTCAACACCAAAATAGTTAAACTATAAACAATGTATCATGGTCAGGACTACATGTTTCTGAGTTGCTATTGTAGCAATAATGGCAATTGTTCTCATGCATTGAATGCTATCCTATATGAGTTTAGGTCACTTTAATGCTTTCATTTCATCATTACTTGAATTGTAAGCATTAGATTGATATTGTACTCCTTCAGTTAACCTATTTCAGTTGAGCATTATGAATATAATTTGCATTACATTCCCTTTGAGGGCCAGGGGTAGCATGCTGGGCTCAACCCTTGTGGGAGCCCACTTTACACCACATGCTGATATGTCTTCAAATAGCTACATGACTTATCCTATACCTACACATGAAACAAACACATTAGTTTAAAAAACATTGATACTCAGTGATGTTTCATTTTCTCTCTTCTGAATAAGGATGTTGTACTTTTTCTGATCTTGCATATCATAGACATTCTTTTATGCGTTTTGTCTCATCTGATGCAGTGTATGAATAAGACCATGTCATGAGCTCTAACCCCTCTCTCTCTCTTCCAATGTAGATTCAGGTATATTCGTAGCTCCGCAAGAAAGAGACAGCTATAGCAAGATCAACCTAGCTCTAAATACCTCAGGCAATGATTGATATGTCCTCATTTATATGCTTTGTCAGTTTCCTTTTCTTTATAGTTGCATAGTAGGTTGTCTTTGATATTCTGGTCTAGCTATTCCAATGGCTTGTGTGGGACAAACAATTTATCTCCCTTGTTCTTCATTCAATGTAATCTAATTCAATTTTATGTATCTCATTTAATAAAGTGAATAAAGAACTACAGTGTATTATGAGACATCTTTCAACCGTTGATAAACATTGTATAAAGCAATGAATGATAACTGATCTGTACTCCTTTCTATATAACAACTGATAAAACTGAACCAATCTCTTATGATAACTTGAAACTATGCAACTGATGTGACCAGATAATGTTATGAATCTTTCATCTTAAAATAACAAACTAAAAATGAACTAGCTCTGCCAATTTGAGTTGTAGGTGAAAAATTGGTAACAATAACCAGATCAGGATTGCAGAAGAGGATCAACACAAAACATCCTTCATATGCCCGTGGGGGATATATTGCTGGGTGGTAATGCCTTTTGGCCTAAAGAATGCAGGAGCAACTTATCAATAGGCAATGATACTCATCTTCCATGACGTCTTCCACCACATCATGGAAGACTATGTAGATGACTTGCTGGGAAAATCCAAGAGCAGAGAGGAACACTTAGATGTACTAGCTAAGATCTTTGACAGATTGGAACAATACAATGTGTGGCTGAATCTGAAGAAGTGTGTCTTTGGGGTCACTTCTGGGAAACTCCTAGGATACATAGTGTTGAGGAGAGGAATAGAAGTGGATCCTACCACAGTCAAAGCTATCAAGAGATTCCCCCTCTAAAGACACTAAAGCAGTTGCGAAGTCTACAGGGGAAGCTCCAATCTATCTGATGGTTCATAGCACAACTTGCAGATAAGTGCCAACCTTTCCAACATCTCCTCCACAAGAACATAGCCTTTATGTGGTACAATCAGTGTCAGGCAGATTTTGAATAGTTGAAGAAGTTCCTCGCTAACACACCTGTCCTTATGCCACCAAAACAAGGAGAACCCCTCCTCTTATATATTCAAACGACAAAAACAACTATAGGGGCCTTGTTGGTGTAGCTTGATGAACAAGGGAAAGAAAGAGCAATATACTATATCAGTCACACCTTGGTGACCTATGAGCTGAACTATACTCCCATTGAGTGAGCATGCTTAGCTGAACTCTTCACCTCACAAAAGTTGAGACACTACATGCTCAATCATAAGACTAAGCTCATTGCCAAGATCAATCTGCTGAAGTATCTTTTAAATAAGGTCACCCTTACAGGACGAATGGCTAAGTGGGTAATGATCTTAAGTGAGTTTGACATTGAGTACACAGAAAGAAAAGCCATTAAAGGATAGGTCATCGCTGATCAATTAGCTGAGGCACCCATCCTGACAGAGCAACCCACACTTGCAGAGTTTCCTAACGGGTCTATATTGACTTTAGTACCAACAGTAGAACCATGGAAGATGTATTTTTATGGATTTTATATGCATCAAGGCTCGGGGACAGGCATTTTGTTTGTTACCCCTCAAGGAGATAACATCCCCAAGTCATACAAGATTACATTTCCATGCACGAACAACATAGCAAAGTATGAGGCTCTTATCACAAGACTCTGCATGGTAATCCAATGGAGGATTGAGAAACTCATGGTCTATGGAGATTCCCAACTGGTCATCTGATGGGTGAATAATGAATATAAGACTAAGGATGATAAGCTCTTGCCCTACAAGAGGATGGTGGATGATTTTAAAGATTATTTTGATGACATCCACTTTGAACAGATTCCAAGGTTAAATAACAAAGCAACAGATGCCATGGCCACAATAGGCTCCCTGGTAGACATGAAGAAGGATAGCAAGAAGTGCAAGTTCCTAATCGAAGAACTTCCTATATCGGCTTATGACATTCCCCAATTAGAATTGGTGTGTGAAATTGTTGGTCCCCTATACCCCTGGTATCAAGAGACATACTTGTACCTCCATGACAACATCATACCCCCCAACCTTTCATCTTCACAATGAAAAAGCTTCATCTATCGAGCCTTCTGCTTCACTCTTATAGGAGATACCCTCTACAAAAGGAGTCTTGATGGTATGCTTTATGATGTTTAGACTCTAGGAAGCCGAAGTGGCCTGACGAGAGGTACATGAAGGCATTTGTGGGGCACACTCGAGTGGACCTACCCTAGCTAAAAAGATCTTGAGGACAGGATATTATTGGCTGACCATGGAGCGAGATGCCTACCGGTTTGTGAAAAAGTGTCTGCCTTGTCAAAAACATGGGGATCTCATCCATGCACCATCACAAGAACTACAGCTGATAACAACTACGTGGCCCTTTTCACAATGGGAACTCGACCTTGTAGGTAAGATTCACCCACCATCATCCAATGGTCATAAGTTCATCATCACTACCACCGAATACTTCACCAAGTGGGTTGAAGCAATTCCACTCACTTTCACCACCGAAATCCAAATATCCAAATTCATTCTGCATTACATCGTATGTCATTTTGGCATCCCCCATTCCATCATTACTGATAATGGAAAACCATTCAAAAACTAGGAAGTCCACACCCTGTGCGATAACTTCCAAATCCAACACCATTTCTCCACTCCATACTACCCCCAAGGTAACAATCAGGCTAAAGCTTCAAACAAAACCATCCTGCACATTCTGAAGAAGACGGTTAATGAAGTTGGCTATGATTGGCTCCTCCAACTCAATCCCACCCTATGGGCCTACCACATGAGTATCCACACACCTACATGAGCCACCCCATACTCCCTAGTATTTGGATCTGAATCCATCTTACCTATTGAGGTTGAGCTCCCATCACTCAGAGTATCCCTACAGAACATAATCACTGATGAAGAGTACCAAGTTGCAAGGCTACACGAGACAGAACTATTGGATGAGAAACACCTGGATGCACTCAATCACTTGGAGGCATACCAAAATCGCCTACAAAGAAGCTACAACAAGAAAATAAAGAACCACAAATTTGAAGTAAGCGATCTTGTCCTCATGGAAAACTAGAAGAATCTGTAGGAATGCACTAAGAAAGGAAAATTTGAGCCCAATTGGTTGGGACCTTATGTTATCATAGCTAGCTATGGATCAAGGGCATATTAGCTCACAACACTTGAGGGGCAGCCTCTGGATGAACCCATGAATATTCTACATTTGAAGAGGTTCTATGCATAACCCATTGAGTATCCCAAAGAAAAAATACAAAAAATAGAAAAAATAAAAAAAATCAAGAAAAAACTGAGTGCAATAAAGCCGTCTAATGGTGAAAATCACTTCGATGATGCCTTGGATATGTACCATGGTGAAAACCTATTACAGGTGCCATGTGTAGTGGCCAGTTCCACCATCTGATAAGTTCTCTCTCCATCACGACCCCCCACACCAAACACTTCCCATGGCTTGGAATTATGAAACATCAATCGCCCACCTTGCATCATCCCACCCAAGGCTAGTTCGTGGAGCAAGGATCCTTGTAAGCTTCTTCTGTACATCTAAAATTAGAAAATCCCCAAAACATTTAGAAAATAAAAAAATCTCAAAAACAATAGAAAATCCAAAAACACCAAAAAAAAATTTACAATAATCCCAAAAGCAATCCCACAACATCATCACGATCACCCAAAATCATCTGAACCATCATTAGTACATCCATCCCAAACCATTCCCACATCATCAAGTCTTGCTAGAACTACATATTCATCTCACCCGCATATTGAAAGTACCTTGATCCCATGGATACATGGTATGTAGGCAGTTTGGAATATGAAGGAAGTATCCAGTACTCAGGTACATAAGATGCATCCATCCAACCCGTTTGGATGGTCCCTATTTACTGAGCTTGCTAGATTCAACAAGTGATACACACGCTAAGCATACACCTGAAACATTGTACTTCACGCAAAAATCATCAATCAACATACTGACTATAATCCTTACACATGGCTTGACTATCCTTTTGCCCACCTTTTGAAAATTATCCAACAAAATCCAACCAATTAGCATCCTAGGATATATCATTCCTACAATCGACATAATCCATCATCCTATCAACACTTATCTTGGCAAGAGAACACAATGGTTTGTTTCTTTTTGTTGGTCTTTTGATTATTGATTTTTATCTTTTGAATATAGGAAAGCAACTTTCTTTCAACTAGTATGATGATGCACACATTGACTAGACAGTTTGCACCATCATCATAAGTGATTGTCAAATAACATGCAATTCACTTTTGTTTGTATGGGTAAAATAATTACTAAGTACAGTCAATCATTTAGCTCTCTTGTTTGTTTCTGTATGATGTGCTTGTGGGTGGATTTCATTGCTCCAAGAATAGTATTCATATCTTGAAGCTTGGGTCAGTTCTAGCATGATGCATCTCATTTCCATAAACAGACATTCAGACCTTCTATGTACTATGAGAACTCATGACTATGAGTCCCCTTCCCTCAGCTAGGCAAGGTTATACTACCTTGGGCATGCATGAAATCAACCTATTGTTTGTGATTCTAGTCCATGCAATTGTGGGATAAAAATCATCACCTAGGTCATCTCATACCTTCATGAAATGTATCCTACATTGCTATAATAAATCTAGAAATGCTCTCAATATTCCAATGCAAATACTATAGCTAGCTCAAATCATCTTTCACCATCCATCTAACCATGTTATCTGGGCCTAGAATTTTAATCCCCCCAACTACCCACTCTAGCCCCTCCCCCTCCCAACCTTCTAACTAACACCCCCCTCTAATCCCCCCTCAACCCATTCAACCAACCTAACACATCTAAACCAAAAAAAAACCCCTCCCCTCAATGACGTGGTATATCATGGCCTAGAATCCCTAATTCCCTCCATTACATACCTCTCCTCAACCAAAAACCATCCCTAACCAAACTCTCCCTCTCTAGTGACATGGTGTCTATGATCTAGCATTCCCTAAACCATCCTCACAATCTTCCTTTCCCCCCAACCCATAAATCATTCCCCCCTCCCTACCTATCCCCTACCACTAAGCCCCATCACCTAGGGTTGTAAAAGAACATCACGTGTCATGAATTTATCACTTCATAACTCATTGCATTAGGTTATTAGTTGCATTATCATAATCACCTAAACGATTGCATTTTCATTTCATTCCATTTGCATACACAATATATGTTTATTAAATTGAGCATAAATTCCCATTTCATTATAGTTTGCATCCATAATAAATGTTTATTAATATGAACATTTATTTGCAGTCCACATCCACATCATAATCCATAATCAAAACATCCATACATAATATAGGAAAAACATAACATTATCATATAACATACATAATCCATCATCATCATAAGCATCACATTCACAACATCATTCATCCATGAAATAAAATCAACTCATAGAATGATAATGAAGACATGAGGGAAACAACCTGCCAAGTACCACCTGCACAAATCATGATATCATAATAAAACATCCATCCATAAGCCAACAAAAATCACAACAGATATTAACATCAGAAAATCCTTATAAAAATTAATATTTGAATTGAATTACCATTATTAAGGGCTTGCCAACAAGCCCACTAAGTACCATTAGTGTAATCATTGCTCATAGCATCACATAATGCAACATAAATAAAAACATCCATCACATCATCATCATACATAAACCTCATATCATCATCTGCATCATCACTATATCCATCACATGTCATAAATCATCGCATACATCATAAGTGCATACATCAACATGATCCATAATACATCACATCACATATTAAAACCCATAACATCATAATATGCATAACCATCCATATATATACCATCATCATATATCATCATGTATCATCATCATAAATGTCATCATACATAGTCGCAAAATAAAAAATACAAGTCATGATACAAAATACCTCCAAGGGCTCAAAAATGTACATCAATATATGTCAACCTCGGGCTAATGATCCCCTGCTTGAATCAGTAGGTGACCTAGGGTGTGGCTACCGCTGCTACTGTGGTGGGGGTCCCATAGGTTGTGACATTGACTGAATCGATCTAGATTTGTGAGACCCAGACATCCATGATCTGCTCTGCTGACTGTAGCTGGGCATCCGTTGACCCTCAGGCATAGCTAAACAATAGGCCACATGATAATACTCAGCCTACCTACTCTGATCTAGGAGTTGACTTTGTGCCTATGCAAGTTGTCCCTGTAGCTAAGTAATCTAACTCTACATCTATGAAAGTACTGGGCCCATCCCTGTACTTGCCACCATCCCCTGTAATCTAACCACCTGCCCCTTTGCCTACTAAGCCCAAGCCACTGCGGCATCCCACTCTTTGGTCAATGTGACCACCTGAGTCTGAGCCTGAGCTAGTTGGGCCTGTAGTGCACTCACCTCCTGCTACTGCCTCCCTACAGTCTCCTGTAAACTGGCAACCTGGCCTCACAGAGTCTCTGTATCCTCCAAATCCATATAGGTGCGTCGATGTGATGTACGCACCCTAGGGATCGTCTCTACCTCCTGAGCTAGGGCATCCCTAACTCTCTGCTACTCTGGCACTGCCCATGGAGGGGGCATAAGCTCCCTATTTGCCCTCTGTATCTGCCGCCCTAGTGCCCTCTGTCTCAGCACCTCCCCTAGCTGAACCTACTGCTGCTGCCTTCCCTCCGAAGCAGGCCCCTCTACCCCCTGATCTCCCTAGGCCTTGACCTGCTGCTCTCCTTGCTTCTTAGCCTATAGTGACACATCTAATGGTGGGATCACCACTCACCTGCGTCTGCCTCTCCTCCTACCTCACCTCCTCCCAGCCTCCACATGCTCAGATGCTATTGTAGCCAATACCCCAATTGGATCATCATCATCCACCTCAACCTCCTCCATCACGATCTCCTCCTCCACTATGTCCCCCTCCTCCCCTAGCTCCACTATCATATCTGGCTCCTCACTGGGATCTGTCATCTGAGTCAGTCGCCATGTCAGCCACCACTGGTCATATGCGGGTGTAGTCCCTGCATCCATTGTCTCGCTCATCGAATCCCACTGCAATGGCTGCAATGCTGTAAGATCCGCTCTCTCAACCTGTGGGTCTATGGCTGGCGGCCATCTAACATCCCACCCTATCCAAGCAAACATTGCCATCTACTGGGGGATATCCTGTCGCATCCTAAACTGGTGCATAACTCGAGACAAAAAATACATGTCGATAGTGTGGACACCCTGACCCATCAGATACCGCGGCTACAATGTATAAGGCATATGGACATCGTCATCTGACCACATCTCACAACCAATATATGGCCACCAAGTAATACGAATCAGGTCATCAAGTACCCGCCGCCAATACCGTAGCTGTCCAGAGTGAGAATACTCCACAGGCTGCCGATATAGAAACACATAAGCCTCGAAGGGCCGTCGATAGTATCCTCCCCATGGCCTTGTGATAGAAATGTGCTCAAATGCCCACACATGCAAAAGTGTAACCCCTGCTGATAATGCTTAATCGTAAAAGATAAACTATAGTATGCATCTCATGGTACAGATACACTAACATGTAGGGCACCCAGGCATAGACAGTCTCATCCCTCACCATCCCCTCTATCATCTCTCCCCACCCGACTGAAAAACCTCACCCCCGCCGGTCCTGCATCACCACACCTCCAATCAAGGCACAAAGAAAAAGGGTAAACTGATCTGCACCCACTGCTAACGTCTCATCATAGCTCATCTCTTGCTCATCTCCTGACAACACAGGCTCACCTAGGGCAAATGCTCTGCGTAAAGCCACCCGTCCTCTCCTCACATGATAGACCACTGGCTCACCATCAATCAGTAGCTTAAGGATACGACAAACATCCTCAAGTGTAATCGTGATCTCTCCTATTGGTAGATGAAATGAACATGTCTCAGATCGCCACCGCTCCACAATCACCGTCATCAATGCCTTATGTGCTCACAAGACGGGCATATGCAAGACGGTCGCTAACCCCAACCTCGATAGAAGTGCCTCCACAGATCCATCGAATCCCACTAACAACTCCATCACTGAAGGAATGCGTCGCTCTTGGGAACCCACAATGAAGGACTCAGTTACCTGTAGCCATCAATGTTTGTCAAAAAACTTACATTTTACCTAAGTCAATCTTTCCCACTCATTTTTCTTCATTTTAGGCCCAATAAGTTTTGGCGCCACTTCGTAAAATAGCACTGCCCTCACCACAGATGGTACCACGACAGAACATGGCACCGCTAACCCCACATTTCACACCACTTCAGAAATTGGTGCCACTCCCAGCTCCTTTTCACACCAACCAAGAGGATGGTGCCACTCCGCCAAAAGGTGCCCATCCACAAGATGGCGCCACATTACCCAAAGGCGTCCACCCGCAGGATGGCGCTACATTACCAAATGGCGCCTATCCACAAGATGATGCCACAATTCCAAATGGCGCTCATCTGTAGGATGGCACCACCAAACCCTAGTTTGGTGCTGATCAGCCAAATTCTCTAACTACGTGAAATAGCACCAAACCAAAACAAGGTGCCAAAACGCTAGATTTTCGCTCCGCTTCTTCCACTTTTCTAGTTCAACGGATGGTGCTAGTCCAGCCTAAAAATGCACCAAACCATCCCCAGATGGCGCTAGACCCTAAAAACCCTAATTTTCCTGGCAAAAATTAGAAAAATCAAAAATAGGTACAAAGATAGGTTTGGCAGCCTACCTGGGCGCTAGCCTCTAGAGATCTCCCATAAGCTCAGACGCGCTCTGCTAGGTGCTCAAACCATGGGAAGAGTGGGTTAGGGTTTGTCATTCTCTCCTTCTCCTTCGTCTAGGTGGCTCAATGAGTGCAAATGTGACACTTTAGGGCCCACTTCTTCTATTTATAGGTGGCCATGTTAACCTATAACTTTTTCCTCCCCAGGGTGCAGATCACAACCTTTTTCGCTCATTTTTCTTCCTATCAACCTATTTTTCTATCCTTTATCTATTCTTCACCTACGTTTCCTCCTTTCGATAGCTCACCTAAATTTTTTTTTTCAACCGACCTCTCAAGGGGGTATCCCTCACTCATTTCATTCCTTCTTGGCAGCTGGGGCATATTTTTCTTTGACTTGACGTCACTTCCCTGCTAGGTCATGACACAACGTCAAAGAGGAGCAAATGTACACTTAAAAATGTCTTCACCATCTAATCAACTTCCAACATGACTAAACACACCAATTCCCCTTCCAAATAATTAATTAAATTTTTATTTAATTAATTATCCTTTCCAACACCTGGTTCTCATCATTTCATCCTTTAAAATTGAATTAATTTGATTAATTCAATAGTCTAACATTACCAATTAATTAAATAAATGTGCAAATATTTATTTGATTAAATTCCCCTTTTCCCTAAACCCAATTAATTTATTTTTTTTAAATGTGCCTGGTAAACTTTTTAAAGTGACTGACAACGCTGGTGCGACATGCCCTCTAGCTCCATGCGAATGCCTTTGCCCAGAGCAATGAACCGGTGAGGCCACAACACTGGGGACCTCATCCCCTAGTAAGAACACTTTAAACCCACGAGCTCATTGGCCCAGCGAAGGAGTAAAGCCTGTGAGCTCATTGGCCTAGCGGGGGTTTGAACTCTGGTGGCCGCTACTACAACTGAGCGACTTAACCACTGAACCACGCCCTTATCGGCGAAAAACCCCTAAACCCAATTAATTAAGTAAACCATGTTTATTTAATTAATTTAACCTACTAATTACCCTATCCCTACCCTAGTTAATTAATTATCAATTATTTAATTACCTAGCCTAACCTACATGACCATAGACCTAGGGTTAATTAAATAAAACCTTATTTAATTAATCCTAACCCCTCATTAACCCATTCCCTAATTTTTTCCAGCCATATTAATTAGGATAATTACCCTAATTAAGATGGTCAAACCTAGCTTAACACCCTTCCCCATATCCTCCAAATAAAAAATTGATAAATATGCCACATAAATTAATTTTTTATATACACATGTCATAATCCTCATTAAATACCTCTTACACCCCTTACACATGTCATAGCCCATTTATTTACACTCTTCTCCAAATGAATTTTTAATTCATTTTCTCTTTCCCATGTGAATTTTTAATTCACATCTAATCCATCTCACCCAACCTCATTTATTTCACCCATTTCCCAAGATAAAATTTAAATTCATCTTTATTCACAACCCTCCATTTTTGGAGATTAAATTTAGGCCCTCCACATCACATGCATTCACAACCCTTGATCTCTCAAATCAATCTCCACCTTTGGATCAAATCCTCTCCCAAAAAGCCTATAAATACACCATCTCTCAAGCCATTTTATCCATCCACAAATTGAGCAAAGTTATCATACCAAAATCTCTCCTCTTGAGCTAGCTATACTTAGTGATTTTCATAGATTGAGAGCACTTCACATTGTATTTGATCATCTTGGGTAAAGCTAGAGTGTTTGGGTGCAACACTCTCCACCTTATCTTTGATTTGTGAGTCATTTTGGAGGTATAACACTTGTTTTATGCATTTGTTTCATGTTTTCACTTTCATTTTGGTTTCATAGATCACATTGGCACACTCAGTGGGACCCGCAATGTCCAAACTAATGTTTTTGGTGTTTTTAGGAGTGTTTTTTATAGGTCCAGCGCTATTTTCTCGTGCAGTGGTGCTATTTCCTCTTAAAGCGGTGCTATTTCTACATACAGTGGCACCATTCCTGGCTGTAGTGGCACCTTTTCTGCACATCACCATGGACTCACTTTCTATCTCTTATAGTAGGTTTTAAGGGCTTTTTCTAACGTTTGCAAGTCTTTCCGTGATAGTTAGCTCTCTATTTTTGCAGAAAAATCAATGAAGTAGGGAGAAATAATGTCAAAATTTTTAGCGTAATCTTTTGTATTGTTCCCCTTTCCATTTGACTTGGGCTAAAAAATTTTGGGTGTTTAATCTAATTTTTGCATTAAATCTGAAATTCATTTTTCATCATACACTTATTGCATTCAAAAAATTACAAAAAAATTGAAAATTTTGAAAAATTAGAAAAAATTGGCATCATAGGCTTGCATTTTAGCATAATTTGAATTAATTAGCATTTAATTCCGTCAAATTTCTGTTATTTTCATTAGATCTGATTTAAATTATATAAATTCATCATTTAGTATTCATTTGCATTATATTTTCATGCTTAAATTGTCAAAATTTGCTTGAAATTGTGCATTTTTCATAAAAACCTAGTTTTGCATTAGCTAGGGTTTGTAGTCAAAATCTTGTTTTAGATTTTACTACCCTTTTCAAACACTCATTAGGACTGATTTCTAATTGTAGTGTTGTATCATAGTTGTTTTCTTGCAAAATTTCATGCCCAAGGTTTGAAAACCTTGCATTTTCACTAGATTTGGCCTTGTCGTCTCTCTAGAATTGCATTACAAGCGTGTTGTGAGGGATTTTGTTGCATTATTGGACTGATATTAGGGATATTATCTTTTTATCCCTCCTCAAATTCCTTACAACACCCTTTCTACTAGACATTTGCATGGGAAATTTGTGAAAATTTGCATATTTTAGCTATATTTTCACTAGGGTTTGACTAGTCAACTCTCTAGATTGGCACTATAGGTGTGTTGTAATAGATTTCATGGCATTAAGAGACTAATATCACTGTTATAATCTGTTGTCCATCACAATTTTCCTCACAACACCCCTTCCTTTACTCATTTGCATTGAAAATTGGTGAAAAATCGCATATTTTAGGTGTATTTTCACTAGGTTTTGACTTGTCATCACTCTAGATTTGCATCAAATGTGTATTGTGAAAGATATTTTTGCATCATTGGACTATTATTAGGCATATCATTTTCTGTCTCTCTGGAAATTCTTCACAACACCTCTTCTCCTAGTGATTTGCATTGGAAAAAGTTGAAAAATCTAGCATTTTAGGTCATTTTCATACATAGTTTTGCATTCATACACCATGGATTCTTCTCATCATTCATCCTTAGAAGATTTATTTGAGTAAATTATGAATTTTGATAACTTTTGCAAATTCACTGATAAGTATCCTCAAGTCTTGCATCAAATCGCATACATCTATGGTATTGACATGACCACAAGCACTACCTGTGATATCCTTCGAACAATAGCCTACTTTGAAATCTTTCTCACTATCGTGGTTTTTTCCCTTCAATCTTGGAAAATCTCACTCATTTCATTTTTGAAAATAACCATGGGGAAATTAGTAGTGAAAACATCATTCCCTCTCTCCCTTCGTTTCATGACGACATAATGGATATTCTTTCTGAGACCTATGAAATGATATAGCACTAGGTGATTCATCTACTAAAGAGACTTGTCCCAACATAACCCCACTTGGTGAGGATATTTTGGCACACGAAGAAGAAATTATTGACACTTTCCTTAACACTACTCTGCCATCCCTTCCTGTTCTACCTAGCCAAGATGAAACATTGGATGATGCAGGTTCCCTTTGTGAATATTTTCTTCAACCTGTTGAAACTAAAAATTTACCAATTGATGTTCAAGAACTCCTCAACTACAACTTAAATAAAGAAACAGGTCATGCACCTTTACCTAAACATTCACATACCTTGGAGAACAATGGAAATTCACATGACATTGAAGAACAACCTATTCCTCAGAACCAAGGTATTCCAACACCCTATATATGTGTAGATACCCAAAATTGACCCATGTCATTATTTAGGCTTTTTATCACATTTCCATGTATTTATTGCATTTCTATATTGCATGCATTGTCTCGTCTAACACACTTACAACCAAACCCTTATTATTTCCTCTATTTATCTCTGTCATTCTTCGTGATTAATTAAATAAATTTTATTTGTTTAATTAATCACCTTTCATTCTTCTATCTTCTTGTTTTTCATTCATCTATCTCCTATTAATAATTAAATAATATTATTAATTATCTAATTATTATTCACTTCTTGTAATAAATAAATAAAATTCACATTTTATTTATTTTCCTCGCATAACATATGAATTAAATAAATTCAATTATTTATTTAATTTATATTACCATTTTCCTCCTATCATTGCCACTTCTCTCATATAATGAATTAAATAAATATATTTAATTCATTATTTCACATGCACTCTCCAAAATTCTTTCCACTGTTGATCTTTCCCTCTCCTCTCCACCGTTGATCAAATGCCTTCTAAAATCACTCATCTCCCTCACATATAATACCTAAAATCTCTCATTTTGATCTCTGGTCATTGCATTTTGGAACATGAGTTTGATTTTTTGAGTAGAGCTTGATAATTTCGTTTAGTTTGTGAACTCTCACGAAAATGGCCTGGAAATATACTTGATTCTCATCATTTCTTATGGATCTATCATTGCATGTTTAAAATTTCTCTTGCATCTTCGATCATAATCATGGCAGTTCTTCGATTTGGTTGCATGGAGAAGCAACCCACAAAATCAAACAAGGAATCCAAACAACCCAGGTGAAAGGTTTTCAATTGCATGCATTTGGTTTTATTTTGGGTTTTGATTTATTGGGTTTTGGGTTGAATTTGATCTATTTCTGTTGGATCTGCAAAATTTCCACCCATCACAAAATGGCACGCCTGGTGGGACCAATCGTCTAGTTGGTTTTTAGTTTTGTTGCTAAAAAGTTTGTTTTCTAAGTCAAGGTACGGGTGAAACTGCTTTTGGTTAGAAAATTTGCATTTGCACTGTAGAAAGGCGCATTCATAGTTTCCAAAATCGCATTCAAAGAGGGGAAAACTACATATGAATGATCAGAAGTCACATATGGTTGACAGAGAGCCACTTCCGGTTGCATGTGGCTGCATATGGTTTAAACATGGGCTTTTTGACTAATCTATTCTCTGTGCAAGTTTTGCATCATTGGGGGTGTAGTATTTAGGTTGCATGTTACTTTAGAAAGCAACCCTAGGTCTTATAGATCATTTCTAAGTTACTTCATTGGAAGATCTTCAACTGGCACTATCATATCATAAAATTTCTTCCATTTGGATAAAATCTAGGCATAAAAATGGTGAAATCTACATTTCTAGACTCCCTAGGGTTTTACCACTTACATGAAGAAACATGCATGAGCTTTCTATGTTAGGGTTTGTAGTTTTTGTAGGTTTCAGCTGCATTTGATCAGAAGGTGACCGCATATGCAATGCAAAAACCCACTTTTGGACAATGGTAAGCCGCATTTGAACAGCAAGTAACTGCACTTGGTAACACTCTCTGTGCATGTAAACAACAGCCAACCACTTTTGGTTATAGTTATCCGCATTTGGTTTTATGCTTTGTAGACTTAGGGTTTTCTAGGAAACTGATCTTTTTATTGGTGCAGCTTGTCCAAACCGTCTGTCCAAGAATGGAGGAAAGAAAAACTACTGACTTGTGTTCTGCAGAATCAATCGACCGAAGGATTCATTTTTATCACTAGAGTAGGCACATTTGGATTTGGGATTTTAAAATGAATTATGCTTTCTCCATGTCTACTTTTACTTTTATTGTTTGCTTGTCTTAGTTTGTGTGTATCCTGATTTAGCAACAAGAGTATTCTCTCTCCCCGCCTAACCAATGGATCTAGGGTACAAGAGAAATCATTGCTAACTCTAGAGGGCTTGCCTTCCCACTATGAGAAGGGTACAACCCAAGCGGCAACAGGTTAAAGCCAAACCCTTCCAAGCCACTATATAAAATAATACGTTTGTGCCGAAAGTCGCAAACGATGGGTGTTGTTCTGCTATGTCGATGAATGTTTCCCTTAAAACCCTGCAGAGCGTAACCTCTGCAGGCTAGGAAGTCTCAATTAATGAAGTGAATCACCACATGTATACCCTCAGTCAAAACTATTTTTAGAAGCCAAAAACCCTCTATCTACTGGGTCAGGTGGTTGGACCTCTGAAGCTGTCCCACAATTTTGTGACTTATAGTAGAGATGGCAAATTTCTGGAAGTCTTCAGATCTTTAGAAATTTAGAGTCTGGTATGCCCGAGAAGTGAGTGCACTGTAAGGGGGAGCCAGTGCTGCCATATTCCTAGGCCATCCATTATAAGTTGACACGGTTGGAGAAATCCAAGTGGGAACCCAGTAGATATAGTCCTTGCCTAGCCATAGAGTGTAAAGTTTGTGCATGGTTTGAGTGTGAGTGTTTGTCATCATGTTGTCTTGTCACAAAAATGCCAAAAACCAAACCAATCACACTTGAAAATCAAAACTCTATCACAGCCAACCGCAATGAACCACAGTCTATCGTATTTGAACGGTAACATGCCACCTTTGCAAAACAACCTTATGCATTTGAGCATCAGCCAACCACATATAAATAGCAGCTTGTCACATTTAGCCCTCATCTAGTTGCATATAAACCACAGTAGCCCACTTTTGGTTATAATTGTTATCTTTCCTCTGTTACACCTCACAGTCGCATTTGAGCCATACTTTGTCGCATATGAATAACAGAGAGTCACATTTGGTCCTTATGCAGCTGCCTTTGGTCAATCACAGACTTAGGTCAATATTTTGAGCCTCAAATCTGGTTTTACAATCAATCTTCCCTCTGTTGGACATCCAATCATTTAGTATACTACCTTACTTGGCCCTGGTTATATCAATTTGGACATTTGAGCCCTTTACCCTTTTGGGACTCCTAATCAATCATCCACCATCAATCAATCTAAATTAGACCCATATCCTTTGATTTTAGTCATCCCAACATCATTAATTATCTTTTGTCTATCAATTTATCAGACCAACCAATCTGTCAATCTTGACTGATCCAAAATCTAATCACCATTTAAATCCAATCAATCTATCCAAAGCCAATCAATCAATAAATTAATCCACTCAAAATTAACCCATCTAGGAGTCTCAATTCTATTGTATAAGTCCAAACATCATGCCTTAAACCAGAAGCAAGTATAAAGCAACCATGGAAGCTAACCTTAAATAGTTCCAATCCACTCCCCTCAAAGATGCTTCAAAATTCACAACTGGCCTCCCTCTTGATATCTTTGTACTTGAGGGTTATACTATCAAACCATCATCCTCATTAATCTCATCCCAACAACAACACTTTGAGCCCTCATCTTCTGCAGTGATACCACAATCTCCACAAGTCTATGATGATTCATCAGATGACCAAGAAGATCTGCAAGACCCCAAAGCTTTATGACATGCAAACAAAATAATAAAAGCTAACCAAGAACAAATCCTTTTACAATTGATCCAAAACAGAGTCAAACTACCTAGTGACTTTGATGTGTCCATAATCCGTAAAGAGGACCTTACCAATGTTACTACAGAAAACCCTGCGCCTATTGTCACTATGTCTACCCAGTCCACCATACCTTCTACACCATCCTTGTCAACCAACCCATTCCCATATCCCAAACATTATATGCACCTATGAGACCTAGTGTGTCATATGTCACTACATCCATTGAGCCATTATTGACCCCATCTTATGCTCTTACTTCCATGGTCTCTAATGTGAGTGGACCCTCTGTTCATGTGTCATCTCCCACTCCATCTACCTCCATTAATGTCATTTCCACTCAAGTCACTCAAGCCCCACCCATGTCGTATGTCGGGCCATCCTGAGCACCTAATACCTCTTCGCATATCATTATACCACCTAGTCAACCAATTCAAACCTCACATATCATTATACCACCTAGTCAACCCATTCAGACCCCACATCTAATCCAAACATAACCCTCATAGATCAACCCATCGTATCAAATGCACACTCTAACATCTCATATGTTGATCAACTACTCTCTCTTGGACAACAATCACCATATGTCACTCCTCCACCCATCTCCCAAGTTCTATTAATTTCAACACAACCCGAACCTTATACCAACACCACCTTCGGCTCACAAACGATACCTACCTATATTATCAACCCAACACCAAATTCATACACACCACCTTTGCTTGGTAGTCATACCCAAAACACTTTTAGCCAACCTCAACACACATACGGTCCATCATACGATCCATCACAACAATATCCCTCAAATCAACAATTGACCTACCATATCCCTCCACCTAGCCATCAAAATCCTACACAACAACAACTACCATCTCTATCTAATTATGCACAATGTTTCCACCAAATGGAACGAAAATGGAGGACATGAGTATGGGCCAAAATAAGAAAACATTTTCCTTTGAGGAGGTATGTCTGTATCCCTTTGACAAATTGTTACAAATGATACCATTTTCCCCACACTTTGAAATACCACAGTTAGATAAATATAAGGGGAAAGGAGACCCAAACGATCACCTTCTAACCTTCTATGTCACTTGTCTCGATGTGGCTTATAACAACACATATCTTTTATGACTCTTCCCTCAAAGTCTAGGGGGAAGGCCATGGAATGCTTTTCTCATTTGCCTCCGGGCATTAAGACCTTTAAGGAATTGGAAAGCAAATTTGTGTCTCATTTTTCCCTTAACATAGAACATGAAATCACTCTGAATGATCTTGTTAATAATAAACAACAAAACAGTGAAACCTTTTCATCCTTTATTTAGTGATGGAGAAACATGGCTAGTAAACTCTCTTGGCATATGCCTAAAAAGCAACAAGCGGACATTTTTGTTCAAAACCTCCATCTTGAGTTGTCATTTCAACTACAAATGCACAGTACCATTTCTTTTTATGAGTTTATACCCAAAGGAACCAACATTCAAAAATCATTAATTGCAAAGGGTCTCATCAAAATATTAAAAGAAAACAGGGATAATCCACAATCCTCCAATGACAAATCTCGTTTCTAGAATAAGAATAAAAATGTCGTAAATGGATTGGTAGATGCAAAGAATGTACAAACTATACAAACACCCATCCATGTCCAATCAACACCTAGTGCCCCACCTTTTGTTCCTCGTGACCAAATGAAAGAAAACCCGCCACCAAGACGCAAATTTACCCCCTTGGGAGAACCAATTGAGGTTGTTCTTAGGAAACTAGTGCAATCATGAAACATCACTTTACTTGGAGTCAGACCAAATGAAGAGCCACTATTCAAACTAAACTGGTATAAAGACAATGAGTATTGTGAATATCACAGGGTAAAGGGACACAATACCACTAGCTGCATGAAACTTAAACACATCGTTCAAAACCTCATTGACCAAGGACTTGTTAATGTTACGTCATCACAACCAACATCCAACTATGACCTGGATGCTTATAAGAATTCACTTCCTTCACACAAGAAAGCAAGTGCCTCCAATACTGGGAAAAATATGAATTATACATATGATTCCACCATCGGCTGCATTGAGCAATCCCAAATTTTCACTATTACCATAAGAGGAAGAGCACCTGACTGTGCTGTCACTACTCGTCACAATCATGTAATCATTTAAGGAGCACCCCCACCTACCATTCGTCCTAATCCTAGCTATAATATTCTTGAGCACCTTGGCAAAACCCCTGCCCATATTTCTATCCTAGAGCTGTTACGTATATCACCCGCTCATAAATCCATCCTGGATAAAGTCCTTCAAGAGTCCTCGGTGCCAAATGATATAGATATGATATAATTCCAAGCTATGATGGCAAGTATTGTATCTCCACATCATTTGACTTTCTCTGATCAAGACCTTACATCCTCCAATTCATCCCACCACAATGCCCTCCATATCAAAGTATTTATCAACCAATGTCATGTTAAATAGGTACTAGTAGATGGTGGAGCTAGATTAAACATATGTTCTCTGAAGTTAGTCAAACTATTGGGATACTCTAAGGATAGTATTGACACTACCAAAAGCATAACCATCAAGGCTTATGATGATGGAGAGAGGGATTCAGAAGGGATCATCCTGCTTCCTATAAGCATTGGTCATGTCACTACTACTTCCAAATGCCAAGTCCTAGATGTTGAGTTGCCTTATAATATTATCCTTAGGCGTTCGTGGATACATGCTCTAAAATTCGTGCCATCTATGTATCATCAATGTTTAAAATTCCCATACAATGGAATGGAAATCACGATCCTTACAGATCCCAATGCCTTTGAATATTGCTGAGCCTTCCAAGACACCTATCAAAATCTTAATCGTGTACCTAGCAACACTAAGGCACCCATCCACATCCTATGTTGACCCGTCTGATTTAAACAAGCCCACTACTAGTAAATCCTTTTCCAACATCGAGTTTAAGTATGAAGAAAAGGGACTTGGCGAGTACAACCTACAGGAATCTTGTTGTGTGGGAACCTTACCCTTGTCACCCAAATCCTATGGTAGACTATCAGCAGCCAAAGTCGCTTAATCAAAGGCAACCCTCACTATACCACCAATAATGTTTATCCAATCAGGACTTCTTGATGAGGAAGATGTCGAGGTTGACATTTCTACCTAGATTTTTGGTGATGAGAATGATCAAGTTGCCCTAGAAGTAGAATGATATAATAATGGATTCAGAATCATCAAGAACATGGGATACAAAGGAACGGAAGGACTAGGATTGCAAGAACAAGGCCCTTTGGAACCCATTATTGTTACCAAGAGGTTTAATAAATAACATCTAGGATACCGGAAGGAGGGTCCGCCTTCCTCAGACATTCAGTTTATCCTTGATGAAGTAGCCAAGGCCTTTCACATAGAAGAGGCCACTAGTGAGGATACCTTTGATGACTCTTCCTTCCATATCACCAAACTATTCCAAGAAGCCTCCATCTTCATGCTGTCATCTATCTCATCCTCCACATCCTCTGATCTTCAACTAGTCTACCCTAACCTAATTGATTGGGACCAATAGGGGCCACCAGTTTTAGACGTCTTTCAGAATGATAAGGCCATAGCAGAATTCATGGGACTAAGGAAAGGCTTAGCTTTGGGAGACCATCAAGTAGGGTTCACAATAGATCTTCCCCAATTGGCATATTTTGGTGGAAATGTCAAATCCTTCAATCGCAAAAGTGAAATAAATAAAATAAAAAAGGAAAGTTCACTAAGTGAAAACTGCAGGGTGCCTCTTGACCAGAAAAAATAAAAATAAAGGACATATCCAAGGGTGAAAACCTCTCTGAGACACTCAAGGATGGAGGATTTGACCTTCCTTTGACCACAACACATCAAGAGTGGTCATCCCTATTGGTGGAAGATTCTAAGGAAATCAATTTGGGTACAACGGAGAATTCAAAGAACACATTTTTAGCAGTGTCATTGTCAGATGAGGAAAATACTAATTTCATGACATTTTTCATGAAAAGGGAAATCAACTTTGCTTGAACCTATGCCGACATGCCGGGTCTAGATCCTTCACTGGTAGTGCACCATATGGCAGTATCCCCAAGTGCCAAACCAGTCAAACAAAATTTGCAAAAAATGCATCCTCAGATAGCTCTTCTAGTCAAGGCAGAAATTCAGAAGCTTTTGGATGCCAAGTTCATCAAACCCATTGATTGTCCTAAGTGGGTATGCAATCTTGTGCCTTTAGCAAAACTAGATGGATGGATCTATTGTTGTAATCACTTTAGAGACCTTAATAGAGGCTTCCCCAAGGATGAATTCCCATTACCAAGTATTGACACAATCGTCGACATTACAACCGGTCACGAAATGCTCTCACCGATGGATGAGTTCTCTGGGTATAATTAGATCAGAATTGTAGAAGAGGACCCACATAAAACTTCTTTTATCTATCCATGGGGCACCTACTATTGGGTGGCAATGCCGTTTGGTCTCAAGAACGCAGGTGCAACCTACCAACGAGCTATGACCATTATTTTCAATGATCTCTTCCATACTATAGTGGAGGATTATGTCGATGACATCTTGGGAAAATACAAAACAAGAGAAGGCCATCTGCAAGTATTAGAACAAATGTTTGAAAGGTTGGAAAAATATCAAGTAAGGCTAAATCCCAAGAAATGTATTTTTTGGGCAACTTCTGGAAAATTATTGGGCTACATAGTCTCTAGAAGAGGCATTGAAGTCAATCCTACCAAGGTAAAAGCTATAGTCACCATGCCTCCTCCATTAAATCTGAAATAGCTCCATAGCCTTCAAGGTCATTTAAAATCCATCTGTAGGTTCATTACATAGCTCACAAACAAATGCCATCCTTTTCAGCATTTGCTCTGAAAGGGAGAGAACTTTAAGTGGGATGACAAATGTCAGCAAGCCTTTAATCATATCAAGGAATATCTAGAAACACTACCTGTGTTAGTGCCACCTATCCCCGATCAAACTTTTCTCTTGTATACTTCTTCAACGACAGTTGCCCTAGGTGCTCTATTGGCTCAGAATGATGACACAGGAAAAGAACATGTCATTTATTACATCAGCAGGACTCTTGTGGGTTATGAGCTCAACTACACAATAGTAGAAAAATCTTGTTTGGCTATGGTGTTTGCCTCTCAAAAATTACGACACTACATGCTGAATCAGTCAACAAATCTCATCTCTAGAATTGACCCACTTAAATATCTCCTTTCTAAAGCAGCACTTACAGGAAGGATAGCAAAATGGGTGATGATCCTCAATGAATTTGATATTCAATATGTTGATCAAAAAGCTATCAAAGGACAAGTCATAGCCGATCAACTAGTAGAAGCACCGATAATAGACACCCAACCTATCCAGTCTACTTTTCCTGATGAAGAAATATTTAGTGTCTCTTCTTCCAAAATGTGGTAGTTGTACTTTGACGGTTCCTACACTCAACATGGATCTGGAGCCAGAATTCTTTTTATCACCCCTCAGGGTGATTGTATTCCAAAATCCTACAGAATTGCCTTTCCTTGCACTAATAACATAGCCAAGTATGAAGCTCTGATCACAGGCTTACGTATGGCTGTCCAGTGGGATATAAAAGAGCTGCAAGTATTTGGAGATTCTCAGCTAGTAATTAAGAAAGTCCAAGAAGAGTACCAAACATAATACGAGAAGCTCCTTCCTTACAAGATAGTGGTTGATGACTTTAGGAAATATTTCTCTAAGATAATATTTGAGCAAATTCCCAGGATCAACAATAAGGAAGTTGATGCTATGGCAACCATTGGTTCTCTTCTAGACATGCCCGCCAATGCACAAAGGTGTGAATTCTTGGTTGAGCAACTCCTAATCCCAGCCTTTGAAGTGCCACAATCAGAGCTTATCTATGAAGTAGTTGGTCCCAATTCCCCCTGGTATGAAGACATTAATGAGTATCTAAGAAATGGTACTTTCCCTATCCAACTTTCTAACACCCAACGTAAAACTTTCATTCATTGAACCACTTGCTCTACTATCCTTGGTAAAACCCTTTACTGTAAGAGTCTCGATGGTATCCTCCTTAGGTGTCTTGACTTGGGAGAAGCTGACGTTGCTTTATGAGAGGTACACGAGGGTGTCTATGGATTACATTTCACCAGTCCTAGTCTTGTCAAAAAACTTTTAAGAGCAGGTTACTATTGGCCCACCATGGAGTAGGATGCTCAACAAATTGCCATAAGATGCCTCCAATGCCAGAAACATGGGGACCTAATACACACCCTAGCACATGAGCTCCAGCCTCTTACTGCTCCTTGGCTATTTTTGCAATGGGGACTCGACCTCGTAGGGAAGATCAATCCTCCCTCCTTTAATGGCCATAAGTTTATTATTACTGCTACAGATTATTTCACCAAATGGGTGGAAGCCATACCCATGACCTATATCACCGACAAACAGATTTCCAAGTTTATTCTCCACTATATCATTTGCCAATATGGTGTTCCACAAACCATCATTACTGACAATGGGTGCCCATTTAAGAATTAGGAGGTCCGTGATTTGTGTAGCAAATTTCATATCCAACACAAATTTTCCACACACTACTATCCTTAGAGTAACAGTCAAGCTGAGGCCTCTAATAAGACCATCATAAAAATCCTTAAAAAGATAGTTAATGAGGTTGGCCGTGATTGGCACCTCCAACTGAATCCTGCATTGTGGGATTATCGCACAAGTGTCAGAACTCCTACTGGAACTACTCCCTATGCCCTTGTCTATGGTACTGACGCCATCCTTCCTATCGAGGTCGAGATCCCCTCATTGCGAGTCTCGCTCCAACACATTATCTCTGATGAAGAGTATAGAGCAGCCCGTCTCAATGAGTAAGAGCTATTGGATGAAAGATGTATCACATCACTTAATCATCTGCAGGTTTACCAAAATCATCTTTGCCGTAGCTATAACAAGAAGATAAAAGAAAGAAGGTTCCAGGTGGGCGACCTAGTTTTAAAAGAGAATCAGAGAAACCAACAACAACTAGAAAAATAGATCAAATTTGAACCAAATTGGTTGGAGCCCTTTGTGATTACACTGTGTTTGGGTCTGGAACTTACACTCTTGCCACACCTGAAGGCATCCCTCTAGATGAACCACTCAACAATGTTCATCTTTAAAAAAATTATCCTTGATCTTTGCATACACTATCTGCAGAAAAAATACAAAAAAATCAGAAAAAATACAAAAAATAAAAAAATTAGAAAAAAATAAATAAAATAAAATAAAAATCAATCCAATAGTGAAAACCACTTCAGTGGCGCTTTGGGTTAGCATCCAATGGTGAAAACTTGGCAAACAAGCACCTTGGATAAGTATCATAGTGAAAACCTGGCAAACAAGTCCTATGGTAGAACCAACTCTCACCATCTACTTCATTATCTGTTTAGCCCCCATCGCGCTGTGTCACTCCATCCATGGCTAAAATGTTCATCCCTTTTATTGCCCCAGTGCCTTACTGCTATCATGGTTTGGAAATTGTTGGAGTTAATATATCATTTGTTGCCACAAGCTCCCATATGAGTCAACTACGGCCATGCCAGTCCATAACAAATTTCCATACCCTTTGTACATAACCAAAATTCTTCCCATATTGGGGGCACTTTCTCGCGCTTTGATGTCGGGTGGACACTTTAAGGCTTCATAGCAAATCCTATAAAGACTTGAAAAAATCTAAAAAAATTAGAAAAAGACCTGAAAAAATCCAAAAAAAAAAGAAAAAGACCTGAAAAAATCCAAAAAAATTAGAAAAAGTCCTGGAAAAATCCAAAAAAAAAAGAAGAAGACCTGGAAAAAAATCCAAAAAATTAGAAAAAGTCTTGAAAAAATCCAAAAAAAAATTAGAAAAAGTCCTGAAAAAAGTCCATAAAAATTATAAAATGCCCTGAAAAAAGTACAAAAAAAAAATTTAATAACCAATCAAAAATTCCAACAATAAAATCAATCACCCTCATCCAGTCCATCACATTACAATCCAGTTGAAGTGAAATCATATCAAACCAAACCCCATCATCACCACATCCGAATCACATCAACGAACCCTATCACCATCCCATAATAAATAAGAATTGTATATCATCTCTATCATTAAGTGCCTTGATCCCATGGACACGGGTATGTCAGCAATCTGGTGTATGAAGGAAATACCCAGATTCAGGCACAAGATGATACCCCTCCCCTATCTTTTATCTTTCCTCTACTCATCTTTCTCATCTTTCATCTCATCTTCTTCTATCATTCATCTCTCATATCATCAATAAACACCCAAAACTACATATCATCATGTCTCATCATCATCATGAGGTGCTTTGATCTTGTGGATACAAGGTATGTAGGTAGTCTAGAATATGAAGGAAGTATCTAGCATTCAAGTACCGACGATTCATTCTTCCCTTCCCCATCCATCTCCCCCATCTTCTGGTTTCTTCTCTTTGACTAACTTGAGCAGGACTAAACTATGCAACTCATGATAGCTCAAGCACTTATCAAACCAGGGTTTAACCAAGGTCTTTTGTCCGTGTGTCTTAAGCCAACATCTGCTATGTCAACTAATCATCTTAGCCTTCAACAAGATTTGTCTTTCCTTTTAACAAGGCGCTATCTATCCAACCCATCTAAGAGCCCCTTAAATTTGGCAAGAGAACATGATGACAAGGTCTTTTGTTTTTCTTTTGATTTATCTTTCGTCCCTTTCTAATACTTAATCAAGACTTCCTTGATCTATCATATCTTGGTATGTTGCGATGAAGTATGGACTGGGGCCTAGTCATTTGCTTTTGTATGCCGTGATTGTGGTATGATCTTATTCTCTACTATGCCTAATGGTATCTTGTACGTGTTGGGAATAACATCTTGTATATCAATATATTTTGCATCTAAGAAGCTAAATAGTCTCTTATGCATTAAGATTATTCTATGTTCAGTCTATTTCCCATACATATAACCAACAAGGTTCTATTATGTTTAGTGGAAATAAGCTCAAACCTTTTGCTTGCAGAGTCAAAGTCCATCTCCAACTAGCCAATATTCATATCTTGTATCTTGACAAGATTGTATTAGTCTGTCACACATTAGATACTTGACACCTTGGTCTTTATACCCTGGTGCATAATATCTACTGCTATAGAAAAAATAAGGATTGCAATTCTCCAATGTCATTCGTAACCATTCGAAGCTACCTTTCATCATCCATTCTGTATTTCCAATTGATCAACGGTTTCATCATCTTCTCTTCTGATCATCATCCTCTTTATCTATATCATCATCCATTTTTCTTCCTGCAAAAACAAGTGTGTTAGGCATATCTATATCATCCATCTCATTTTATAAGCATTTACCATATTATCATGATTATTACATCTATGCATATCATGTTATAAGCACTTACCATGTCATTATCATTTATACATACATGCATATTCTAAATCCATCATAAGCATTGCATAACACATTATCATAACATCAAATCATTATCATGAGCATCCATACATATAATCAACATACATCTCATCATCCACAGAAAAACATAACAGAACATAATCAATATCCATAACACATGTGCATCGATAGCAATAAGAACCATAAATGAGCATCAACCAAATGCATCATATATATATAAACACCATGGGTCAATATATACAACTGTCTGTCATGAACAAGATATATACAAATCTGGCTATCAAAGAGCCATGAAAATAATATGTACTTTAGGCTCGCAGGCCTCAAAAATGATGTAATATATGTTGCAAATATGTATCTAATCGGTGTTGTCATTGATGTCAACATATCCTTGTTGCTATTGTGTCAACTGTATTCTATTTTGTTGCCTATTTAGAAGACTGGAATGTTGAGGATATTGAGAAAATTAATGAAGATAAATGTATGCAAACCATATGGCTATGTAGAGGATTGTCTGAAGTAACTCCACTTAAGATTTTAGAGGTTCGCATGAAGATTTGAAGAAGCTATGGCCATCTGAGTAGAACTAGGTTTTGGCAGTTCTTCAGAAGAGATAGAACGATAGTAAGTTGGTCCGGATTACTCCGCATTGAAATATTATGATCTGCAGATCTAGAGGCATGTTTAGGAAGTCAATGTGTATCATCAACTCAAGTGGTTCAAGGTTTGGAGGTCCTCAAGCAATCTTTCTTATGTAACAGTCATGGCAAATAGTAATTCTTGAGGTTCCAAATTAAGATGCAAGTGATTATGATGATTTAGAGGAGTGTGGATGTTTTTGTTGAATTCAATGTGCTTGTGGAGGTCTCTGGATCATGTGACTGCTATGTTGGAGGTTCGCATTGAAGTTTGAGCTCGTTGGTGAAGATTTCCTTCTTGGTGTTGTTGTTCTTCCCAGTCTTGGCTGACCGGATGATTCAAGAGTGTTTTGGATGATCTAAGAGCAATTCGATGGAGCATGGCATGTTGATCAAGGAAGACTTGAGTCCCAGTTATGTTTGGCTGATAGCTTAGTGATTCACATTAAGTCAAATGCTTGTAGTGCCGACCTTGATGTTTATTCTAAGGTTAATGAAGCATATAAAGGAATGTAGTTGAGTTATTGAAAAATCATCCTTGTGCAAAATAATAAATCCGAAGAAAGGATCAGAGGCAAAGCAGAGAAGAGCAGAAGCAGAGGAACAAGAACAATAAGGGATGAAGTGATAGTGAAGAAGTATTTGTGAGAAGAGCAGAAGTTTTTATGAGCATTCAAAGAGACTAAACCAGGCATGAAGAAGATGCTAACTCTTAGTTAATTCCTTTTGTATTAAACATAAATTCTATAGGCAATGAGCCTCTTTTGAGCAGTGAGCTCTGGGCAGTGCACCTGAAGGTAAGTGCCTTCCCATTTTAAAGTACTTTTAACAGGGTACGAATCTTGTGGGTTAACCCCCACCGTGGTTTTTCCCTTAACAGAGTTTCCACGTCAAAAATCTTGGTGTCAAGTGTGTTAATTATGTTTCTGCTCATGTGTTATTATTTCATGCTTTAATGTTAACATCATTAATCTATTTGTAAGTTGTGAAAGAAGTTTAAAAGGAGAAAAGATTAATTTTGTGGGACAACTGATTCACCCCCCCTCTTAGTTGTATGGCCTAATTCCAACAATTGGTAGTAGAGCCAGATCCTCTAAAAGAAGCTTGACCACTTGAGGAGATCCAAGATGTCGACTTACAAGAAGGAAAGTCTAAGATTTGATGGAACTAATTACTCCCTTTGGAAGGTATGCATGCAATGTCATTTAGAATGTATGGATGATACCTTTTGGTCGATAACTAAGAAAGAGTATAAGATCCCAAAGAATGGCCCTACAACTCTAGACGAACTTAGGGAAGCTGAAAGCAATATTCAAGCTAAAGAAGCATTATTGAGTGCCATGACTGATATAGAATTGGCAAATGTCCTAGATTTGAAAACTGCCCATGAATTCTAGAAAAAGTTGGAAAATCTGTATGAAGGTGATAAATATGTCAAATGTGCCAAGCTACAGAGCCTGAAGGGTAAATATGAAATGTTGATAATGAGTGAAGATGAAAACATTACTTCCTACATGCAGAAAGTAAATGAACTTGTGACTAGTATCAAGAATGCTTGTGGAGTATTAGAAGAACCAGAGATTGTTGCCAAAGTGCTCATATCTTTGCCTGCAGCATACAAGCATAAAGTTGTTGCCATTGAATAAATCGAGACTGTGACAACTATTACAAGGGATCAGTTAGTTGGTAAGCTTTCAGCATTTGAAATGAGTGAGTTTGGTGATTCTCTTCCTAAGTCTGAATCTGCATTTAAGGCCAGTGTATATGGAAAACAAAGATATGATACAGGTGAAAGTTCTTCAGGAAGATCAAACAGGTTTGCAAAAGCAAGGAAGGATCTTGAAGATGATGAAATTGAGTCTACAAAACTTGAAGCTCTTATTGCCAAAAGAATGCCAAGAGGATCTGGTAAGTATGAAGGAAAGTTGCCATTCAAATGTTTTGCCTGTAATAAGATTGGTCATTTTGCCTCAAGATGTCCGGAAAGGTTTTCAAATCCAAAACCTAACAAATATAAAGATCAGAAGAAATGTTACTATGTCCAAGAAGATGGATAAGAAGGAGTCACAAATGATGAATCTAATCATGGAGGTTCCACTGAAGGTGATTGGGTGTTCATTGCTATCAAAGAAGAAGATCCAGTGTCTACTAAATCTACTAGCTATGAAAATGTGAAAAGTGCCTTGGCTGCTTAAGTTGTTGAAAAGGATGAATGGGTGATTGATAGTGGATGTTATCATCCTATGACAGGTGATAAAAGTAAGTTTGTAAGTTTTGAAAAATATGAAAGTGGAATTGTGAAATTTGGAGACAACTCAGTTGATAGAATCTGTGGCAGAGGATCCATCTCTTTTGATGGTAAGAATAACACTAATAATGTTCTATATGTGGAAGGACTAAAGCATAATCTTCTCAGTGTTGGATAGTTGGTTGACAAGGGTTATGATCTCCGGTTCAAGGATGGAAAATGCATAATCTTGGAAAGCTCCAAAACTAAAATTGCATCTGGTACTCAAACTAGAGGTAACATCTTTCATTTAAGTAGTTCTGGTAAAGGTTCCTTGATTGTTCAGATTGATCAGAGTTGGTTATGGCATAGAAGAATGTGTCATGTGAATGTTTATAACATTGTCAAGATAAGTTCTACTCAGGCTATGAGAGATCTTCCAAAAATTGTGAAACCTGATAGCATGTTTAAAGAATGTCAATTGGGTAAATAGAATAGAACTTCATTCAAGAGTAAAGAATAATTTTCAAGTGGACTATTGGAACTTGTACATACTGATCTATGTGGCCCTGCCAGAATTAGGAGTGTGCAAGGAGACAGATACTTTATGTTGCTGATTGATGATCAGTCCCGAATGATGTGGGTAACCTTCTTAAAAGAAAAATCAGAAGCTCTTGACAAATTCAAGGTGTTCAAAGTTATGGTGGAAAATGAGATTGGTGTGAAGATAAAGTGTCTAAGATCTGACCGAGGTGGAGAATTTACTTCCGGTGAGTTTGATAAATTCTATGAAAAACATGGAATAAAAAGACAATTATCTGCTCCTAGGACTCCTCAGCAGAATGGATTTGTGGAAAGAAAGAACCAGACCATTCAAGAAGCTACTAGGACCATGATGATGGAAGTAAATGTTCCACAAGTCTATTGGAGAGAAGCTATGAGTACTGCTGTCTACACTCTTAACCGGGTGTAGATCAAAGGCAATTCTGGAAAGACATCATATGAACTATGGTTTGGTCATCCTCCTACTATGAGATATTTTAGAGTTTTTGGTAGTAAATGCTATATCAAAATAGATGAGGATCTAGGCAAGTTTGATACAAGAAGTGATGAAGGAATATTTTTGGGTTACTTTACTCAAAGCAAGGCATACCAGTGCTTCAACAAGAGATTGAAAAAGATTGTTGAAAGTGCTAATGTCAAAGTTGATGCAAGCAAAGGACATTCAAGTCTTGTGGATATGACTTAGATGATCAAGATGAAGTCAAAGTCAAGAAAGGAAAGTTCAAACCCAGACTCAGATTCAGATTGATCCGGAAAACCCAGCAACTCAAGAGGATAGTGCAAATGTTGAAGAATAAGCTCAAGAAATAGAAGTTCAAGCAAATCCCAAAACTCCCAGGTATGTAAGAATGAATCATCCTGAAGATCATATCATAGGAGATAGAAATAAATGTGTTCAAACTAGGAGAAAAATTGTTGAAGATCAAGAAGAGATTTGTTTGATTTCAAAGATTGAACCAAAATCAGTAAGTCAAGCCTGCAATGATGAAAACTGGGTAAAAGCAATGGAAGATGAATTAATCCAAATTGAAAAGAATCACACTTGGGATCTTGTTTCTAGACCTGAGGATAAAAATGTGATTGGAACTAAATGGGTCTTCTAGAATAAATTAAATGAAAATGGTGAAGTTGTAAGAAACAAAGCAAGGTTGGTATGCAAAGGATACTCTCAAGTGGAAGGAATTGATTTTGAAGAAATTTTTGCTCCGGTGGCAAGAATAGAAGTAGTCAAACTATTTCTTGCATTTTCTACTTTTAAAGATTTAAAGGTTTATCATATGGATGTCAAGTTAGCATTCCTAAATGGAGAATTGGATGAAGAAGTCTACATTGAGCAACTAGAAGGATTCTAATTGTCTGATCAAGGAGATATGGTCTGCAGATTGAGAAAAGCATTGTATGGACTCAAACAAGCCCCAAGAGCTTGGTATGCAAGACTAGATAAGTATCTACTAAAATTAGGTTTTAGCAAAGGTACAACAGACAGTCATCTTTATATCAAATTTGAACATGAACACATCTTGATTGTTGAAGTATTTTGATGATATCATTTTTGGTGGAAATGAGAGTATGTGTAAAACATTTGCTGATCAGATGCAAAGTGAATTTAAGATGTCAATGTTTGGAGAAATGAATTGCTTCTTAGGTCTGCAAATCACTCAGTCAGATAAAGGCATTTTCATATCTCAATCTAAGTATGTGAGAGAATTGTTGAAAAAATTTGGAATGGAAGATTCAAAGCCAGTGGGTACACCCATGGTAACTGGATGCAAGTTGAGTAAAGATGATGACTCCCCTAAGGTAAATCAGAAAAGGTATAGATCAATGATTGGAGGACTGCTCTATCTAACTCATTCTAGGCCTGATATCATGAATACAGTTGGACTTGTTGCTAGATTTCAAGTTGATCCAAGAGAATCCCATGTTGTAGCAATCAAGAGGATTTTTAGATATCTCAAAGGGACACTTGATTATGGCTTATGGTATCCAAAGGATAATGACTTCACTCTTCATGCATATACAGATGCTGATTGGGCAGGAGATGTGGATGATAGAAAAAGTACTAGTGGTGCTGCATTCTTCTTGTGAAGGAGATTGGTTTTTTGGTTGAGCAAAAAGTAGGAGGTAATATCTCTGTCTACTACAGAGGCAAAGTATATAGCAGCAGCAAGCAATTGTACTCAAGTCTTGTGGATGAAGCAAATGTTGAAAGATATCATAATTGTGTTTGAAGAACCTGTTACAATCTTCTGTGATAATTCAAGTGTAATAAACATCTCAAAGAATCTGGTGTTGCATTCAAAAACTAAACACATATCCATCAAGTTTCATTTCTTGAGAGAGAAAGTAAGTGAGAATGAAGTCAAAATGTAGTTTATTTCTTCAAAGGATCAGATTGCAGATATTTTCACCAAGCCTCTGCCTAAGGATACTTTTGAGTATCTTAGAGAGAAGTTAGGGGTTATTACCCCTCCTATTCTGAACTAAGATGCACTAAGGTACATCAGTCCGGTGGAATGTACAAATCATATCTTGTGATCCAGATTGATGTTAAGGAGATACTACTCAGGGGGAGTAGTTACTATGCAAATTTTGGAGATCAGTCTAAAACAAAAAGGGGGTAGAAAATATTGCAAATATGTGCCCTTTTCTATTGATGTCAAAGGGGTAGAGAAGTCATGTGAAAAACTAGTTGCTGATGAAAGGGGGAGCAGTGAAGAAAGTAGTTGCAGAAGTGATAAGAGAAAGGGGGAGAAGTTCTTGTCTTGATGGTTTTTCACATCATATGTTGCCATCAATGACAAAGGGGGAGATTGTTGCAAATATGTGTCTAATCGGTGTTGTCATTGATGTCAACATATCCTTGTTGCCATTGTGTCAAATGTATTCCATTTTGTTGCATAATTAGAAGACTGGAATGTTGAGGATATTGAGAAAATTAATGAAGATAAATGTATACGAACCATATCACTGTGTAGAGGATTGTCTGAAGTAGCTCCACTTAAGATTTGAGAGGTCCACATGAAGATTTGAAGAAGCTATGGCCATCTAAGTAGAACTGGGTTTTGGCAGTTCTTCAGAAGAGACAGAATGACAGTAAGTTGGTTCGGATTACTCCGCATTGAAATATTATGATCTACAGATCTAGAGGCATGTTTAGGAAGTTAGTGTGTATCATCAACTCAAGTGGTTCGTGGTTTGGAGGTCCGCAAACAATATTTCTTGTGTAACAGTCATGGCAGATAGTATTCTTGAGGTTCTAGATGAAGATGCAAGTGATTTTGATGATTTAGAGGAGTGCAGATGTTTTTGTTGAATTCAATGTGCTTGTGGAGATCTCTGGATCATGTGACTGCTATGTTGGAGGTCCGCATTGAAGTTTGATCTCGTTGGTGAAGATTTCCTTCTTGGTGTTGTTCTTCCTAGTCTTGGCTGACTAGATGATTCAAGAGTGTTGCGGATGATCTAAGAGCAATTCGATGGAGCGTGGCATGTTGATCAAGGAAGACTTAAGTCCCAATTATGTTTGGCCAACAACTTAGTGATTCGCATTAAGTCAAATGCTTGTAGTGTCGACCTTGATCTTTATACCAAGGTTGATGAAGCATATAAAAGAATGTAGTTGAGTTGTTGAAAATCATCCTTGTGCGAAACTATAAATTTGAAGAAAGGATCAGAGGTAGAGCAGAGAAGAGCAGAAGCAGAGGAACAAGAACAATAAGGGATGAAGTGATAGTAAAGAAGTATTTGTGAGAAAAGCAGAAGTTTTTATGAGCATTCAAAGAGACTGAACCAGGCATGAAGAAGATGCTAACTCTCAGTTAATTCCTTTTGTATTAAACATAAATTCTACAGACAGTGAGCCTCTTTTGAGTAGTGAGCTCTAGGTAGTGCGCCCAAGGGCAAGTGCCTTCCCATTTTTAAGTACTTTTAATAGGGTATGAATCTTGTGGGTTAACCCCTACAGTGGATTTTCCCTTAACCAGGTTTCCACGTTAAAAATCTTGGTGTCAAGTGTGTTAATTGTGTTTTTGCTCATGTGTTATTGTTTTATGCTTTAATGTTAACATCATTAATCTGTCTGTAAGTTGTGAAAGAAGTTTAAAAGGAGAAAATGTTAATTTTGTGGGATAATTGATTCACCCCCCCTCTCAGTTGTCTGGCCTAATTCCAACAATATATACAAATGGACTATCCCTAGTGTCTTGTCGCACTACTGGATGAGGCCTCACCTTGATCTCTGCCCCTGTCTCCTCTGACTCCCCCATGCTGAGGTGGCCCCATAACTGATGCCACTAATCTAGATCCCTCTGTCTGTCTAGAGGCTGTAGCACCTAATCTACTCTTGTAACATGGCTGCCTCCGATCAGCTAGAACTGCCCCATGGTAGAGTCCTCTATAATACTCCATCTCCCTGTGAGCTCTCCCGAGCTCTCCCTACAATCTAGTCAGCTTTGTAGCCATGAATAATGTAGTGTAATCTATCCCCATGGAATCTATGGCTTCATCTCTCTTAGACGTCACCTATTGTATCCTTTGCATAGCTATATCCCTCTCACTAGTGATAGCATGTACCCTATGCAACGCAACATCTCTCTCAGTTGTCACCCTGGCTAAGGCCCCATCATTTGGCGCAGCCTGTACTACTTGTACGCTCAAAATATGACTCTGGTTGCCTGGGGCTGTCGGGTCAGATTTTAGAACGCACATGGACCCTTTCCCTCCTTTCCATGGGGTGATCCACCACGTCACTCTTGCTCACGTGGAATTAGCCAGTTGAGAGGAGGCAAGACACGGTGGGGGTCTAGCAAGTTGGAGAGCTGGACTTCACAGAGAGGGGTCGGCAAGTACTGCGGCCTTTTTTGTTGTGTGCTTTGTTGTATGTTTTTATTGTTGTAGTTGATATAACCCTATGACCTGAAGGGTCACTAGTTTCTCTTCTTCTATTTGGATTTCTTAGATTCTACCTCTGTGTGGGTAAATGATTATTTTCATTGATGTCCTCTTATCTTTGTATGCGTTGTAAGAGGTCTTGTTGTATTTGTCGTTGTCTGGTTTCTTCTAACAACAAGAGGATGAATGGGTCTCCTTGTGGTAAAACGAATGTTTGTTGTTGAGGTCTTGGATGGATCTCTTGGATCTCGTCACGAATAGCCCTCACCCACTCTCCTCTCACTCTTAATCACATTCATGAATCAGAAGAGAGGAATTCGTGTGATTGCTAACCTTAACTAGATCTAGGTTTTTGACCTAGGGTTTGACTTGTGTTTTTACCTTGTGATGGAATCAAGGGTTTGTTTGAACTACATTTACCTCATGATGGAATTGAGGGTTTTCAATGTTATCTATTCTATTGTTTCTATATGCATGCAAACTATATGCAAAACATTCTTTTTGGTATTTTCTAGAGTATTTTGGAAATAAAAGTGCTTCTGATCTATGAAAAGGAAATATGTATGCAATTCTATATGACTTTTCCAATGCAATGTTAACCTATGTTTTTTTGTGCAATTTAATCTAAGAAAAGGGAAAATGCTTCTTCTAATAAACTAGATCAAGAAATGTGAAAGCATTTAATCTAACATGCAAGATCTAACTATCAAGGAAAAAGTAATGTTTTACTATTCCCAAGAGTAAATTTGATTCTTTAATTACTATGAATTGAAAGAAAACAATGAAGGAACCCGAGAGAAATGAAGATTTATTGACTCCACTACCCTCAGCAATCATTGTAATAAGCAACCTCGAATCCTTTTGTGGCAGCAGGTGATCCTCTTGACAACAAAATGACCCAAAGAAGCAGAAAGAAGCTTTGATGAAGCTTGTATGAGCTCAATGAGAGCTTGGGTTGATGGTGCATGAGTACCCAATCCACAGTGGCCTCCATGAGGCATTTAACTATTTAATGTTTATTTTGATGTTTCCAATAAGGTCCTAAAAGACCATTCAATGTAATAAGGTCTATTTGACCAATGCATGTTGAGTTAGTTTGTATTTAGGTTTATGTTGTAAGTCCCAAGGACTTTTGTCGAGCTATAATCTCGAAGGTTGTTAGACAGTTAGAGGTTGTTAGTCGGTTGTGATCTCCCAGCCACTTGGAGCCAATTCAGTACTACCAAGGGTAAGTGAATAAATACCCCAGGATCAGATCGATTGTGATCAGGATAGCAGTAGTTGTGAAGTTGAGTTGTGCAATTGTGAGAAAAGAGCATCTGTATACATTCCTGAAAGCATAAATAACAAGGTCCTGTTTTGTGTCATTCAACTTTCTATTATTCAATCTCATTAGGTTTTCCTCTGTAATAATCGATTTGCTATTTTGGGATTGAGATGGATCATTAATCCATTCCACCGGTTAGATTTCTTTGAAATCGGTGGAATGGTTGTACAGTGTTTTCATTTTGTTTTTCTATTTGTTCGATTTCATGCTTGCAGGATCGAGTACGGGATGCATTGAAAGATCCTAGCATCCTCATGTGCTAGGTTGGGAAAGTCTAAAATCTGTGTTAGATTGTTAAGGAAACGGATCTGAGTAATCGCAAGTTTTGCAGTGGACCAAATCGGTGAAATTCCACTTTGTTTCACCAGACATACAATTTGTGTGTATATCGCATTTTCATTTCAGATATACATTCCGTGTGTGTATCGCAAGGGTCTGTTATGTGTGTATGTCGCAAAGCATATCGGGAAGCATTGAGGAATTGTATGTCAAGATTGTAAACATACATTGCGAATATACATTCTATGCGTATATCGCTAATGTATGTCGGGTTCATTTTCTATGTATCCTGTAGTTGTAAGTCATGAGCATCTCGCAAATGGTTATCGAGATTGTATGCAATAAACATACATTGTAAATGTACAAGTATATCGGCATACAAAGAAGTCAACATTTGGTCTCATCAAATGCATATATGAAATGCATGTTGTGAATGTACATCGCAAATGTACATTGGGTTTATATGCAAAGAAGGTCAACGGTCAACCCCATCGAAGGCATATTCTACAAAGCATATTCTGACTACATGTTTTGATTATATCTTTCGAATGCATATTTGGGTTGCATGTTTTGAATGTATGCTGCGCATATGCATTGCGTAGATACATTGAGTCGGGTGCAAGAGGTGACCGGCAGCAACGGTGGAGGAAACTGGTGATCTCAGGTCAGCTGAAGTATATTGCGATTGCATATCGCAAATGTATATTCTGAATGTACATTGGGTAATGTATCTTGCGGTAGATACAAGCGTTGAAGACATACATTGGGGTGATCGTTTGTAAGGTGGCCAATAAGAATGTTTTGTCGATAAGCGAGAGGTGCATGTATATACATCAGAGAATGTATGTTAAGTAAAGAATAGGCATACAATAAGGAATATATGTTAGGGTTTAAGGGTTTTTGGCTCCTCATCATATTGGTATCAGAGCTCAGCAAAAGGTCTGGGCTGTTGTGTGTTGATTATGTCACTGAGAAGGCAGAAGTAGAAGGATTGAGAGGTTGACAAGATGCCTCCGAAAGGTAATGGCACTGCTAGAGAGTTGCAAGAGATGAAGGAAAAACATGCTAAAGAGATGAGGAAGATGAAAGAGCTTGCAAAATCCCTTCAAGCCAGGCTTGTAACCTTGGAGATGAACAAAAAGAGAGAAGTGGAAGACAGTGAATCAGAAAAAGAAGATGATGGTGAAGAATTTGAAGAGGTAGATGAAGATCTAAATCCTAAAGATCAGATATTTGCAAAACTGTTAAGGGCAGTTCAGAATGACAAACCTAAGGTAAAGATTGATGTTCCAAGGTACATTGGAAGTTTAAATGAGGAAGAGTTGCTTGATTGGATTACAGCATTAGATAATCATTTTGAATGTGAGGAAGTTCCTGAGGAGTAGAAAGTAAAGATTGCAAAGACCAAATTGGGAGGTCATGCTTTGGTATGGTGGGATTATGTACAATCAGAGAGGAGAAAGAAAGGTAAGTCAAAGATTTCTTCATGGGACAAGATGGTAGCAAGGATCAAAGGTAAATTTTTACCCAAGGATTATGAAGTTCAAATGTTTAAGAAGCTTCAATTTTTAAGGCAAAAGGAAATGGATGTGAAGGCATATACTGAGGAATTTTATAAATTGAGTATGAGGTCTAGTCATCATGTGAATGAGGTTGAAAAGGTTACTAGATATTTGGTTGGTTTAAGATTGAATATACAGGATGAATTAGTTTTGGCTAACCCTAGGAGTGTGGAAGATTGTTATCAAATGGCAATCAGGATTGAGGAGAAGATGAAAAGGAGACATGATAAGTCCATGAGAGGAAGAGGCAGCAATATAAAGGGGAGAGGATCAGCTCCTGCAACAAGGCAAACCAATGAGGACCAAGAAGAGACTGGTAAAGGACAGGAGCAGTCTAATTTCAGAGGTGGATGGAAAGGTGTAAGAGGTAGATTTAGAGGTGGAAGAGGTTCTAATACATTTTCAGGAAAGTGCTATACCTGTGGTGAGTTTGGTCATCCGTCCTTCAAGTGTCCTAAAAAGTTTGGTACTACGTCAAGTGGTAATGAAAAGAGAAGTGAAAAAAGGGTTCAAATTGTGCAAGAGAATGTGGGGAGTATGACAACTCCTGAAGTAAATTTGGAATCAGAAACAGGAGAAAATTTTATGATCAGAAGGATAGTGTTGCAAACATCTAAGCAGATAGATTTGAGCCAAAGGAGGAACTTGTTCAAGACTACATGCAAATGTAGAGGTAAGGTATGCAAAATAGTAATAGATTCTGGTTCAACAGACAACATGGTATCTCAGGAAATGGTGGATAAACTGAAATTGGAAAGGATTCCTCATCAAAATCCTTACAAAGCATCTTGGGTAAGTGATAGTCAATCACTTTTGGTATATGAACAGGCATATGTTGATTTTCAAATTGGGGAATATCAGGATAGGGTTTTGTGTGATATTTTGCCCATGGAATGTTGTCCCCTACTTTTAGGTAGGCCATGGCAATTTGATAGGAGAGCATTGTATGATGGATATGCTAACACCTACACCTTCAAGAAGGAAGGGAGAACTTTTGTGATGACACCATTGTAGGAGGATGCTGAAGCAAAGAAGGCAGCCAGAATCATTTTGGTAGGAAAGAAAGAGTTTGTGAAGATGCATGATGCAAAAGACACAAAGACAGTTGAGGATACCTCAGGGAATGGGGTTGCTAAGGATAAAAGTTTGCAGGTACTTTCAGCTTTGACTGATGGAGATCAGATGGATCCGCAGAAGGTCAAAGAGTAGGTTTACAAGCAGCCACAAGTTGATTGGCAAGACAAGGATGCAATCCTAATAGAGTCAATTGTTTATCCTCTAGAGCCAACAAGAGTTGAAAGACAAACAGATTCTGTCATAGGCACAGTACAAGGAGCATTACCCAAAGTTTATAATGCAGGTATTTAGATAGAGATGACAGTAAGAAAGAATGGCAAGCAACAGATAGGTCTGGAGTCTTTGATTCCATGGAAGCAGGTTGTAGTTCAGAGATCATGGGGAAGACATGAGACAGCAAAAAGTAAAGGTGGAATACACCCAAGCATTAACTCATGGGTTATGAGTTCTTTTCGCAGTGGGGTGTGTGGTGTAGGAGCACCCAATCCATAGTGGCCTCCATGAGGCATTTAACTGTTTAATATTCATTTTGATGTTTCCAATAAGGTCCTAATAGACCACTCAATGTAATAAGGTCTATTTGACCAATGCATGTTGAATTAGTTTGTATTTAGGTTTATTTGTAAGTCCCAAGGACTTTTGTTGAGCTGTAATCTCGAAGGTTGTTAGTCGGTTGTGATCTCCCAGTCGCTTGGATTAGTCTCCCAGCGGCTTGGAGCCAATTCAGTACTATTGAGGGTAAGTGAATAAATACCCCAGGATTAGATCGATTGTGATCAGGATAGCAGTAGTTGTGAAGTTGAGTTGTGCAATTGTGAGAACAGAGCATCTGTATACATTCCTGAAAGCATAAATAACAAGGTCCTATTTTGTGTCATGCAACTTTCTGTTATTTGATCTCATTAGGTTTTCCTTTGTAATAATCAATTTTTTGTTTTGGGATCGAGATGGATCATTAATCCATTCCACTGGTTAGATTTCTTCGAAATCGGTGGAATGGTTGTATAGTGTTTTCATTTTGTTTTTCTGTTTGTTCGATTTCATGCTTGCAGGATCAGGTATGGGATGCATTGAAAGATCCTAGCATCCTCATGTACTAGGTTGGGAAAGTCTAAAATATGTGTTAGATTGTTAAGGAAACGGATCTGAGTAATCACAAGTTTTGCAGCGGACCAAATTAGCGAAATTCCACTTTGTTTCATTGGACATACAATTTGTGTGTATGCATTTGCATGTCAGATGTACATTCTGTGTGTATATTGCAAGGGTCTATTATGTGTGTATGTCGCAAAGCATATCAGGAAGCATTGAGGCGTTCTATGTCAAGATTGTAAACATACATTGTGAATATACATTCTGTGCGTATATTGCTAATGTATGTCAAGTTCATTTTGTGTGTATCCCGCAATTGTAAGTCGTGAGCATCTCGCAAATGGTTATCAAGATTGTATGCAGTAAACATACATTGTAAATGTACAAGTATATCGGCATACAAAGAAGCCAACATTCGGTCTCATCAAATGCATATTTGAAATGCATGTTGTGAATGTACATCACAAATGTACATCGGGTTTATATGCAAAGAAGGTCAACGGTCAACCCCATCGAAGGCATATTCTGCAAAGCATATTCTGACTGCATGTTTTGATTGTATCTTTTGAATGCATATTTGGGTTGCATGTTTCGAATGTATGTTGCGCATATGCATTGCGTAGATACATTGAGTCAGGTGTAAGAGGTGACCGGCAGCAGCGGTGGAGGAAACCGGCGATCTCAGGTCAGCTGAAGTATATTGCGATTGCATATCACAAATGTATGTTCTAGATGTACATTGGGTAATGTATCTTGTGGCAGATACAAGCGTTGAAGACATACATCGGGGTGATTGTTTGTAAGGTGGCCGATAAGAATGTTTTGCCGATAAGCGAGAGGTGCATGTATATACATCAGAGAATGTATGTTAAGTAAAGCATAGGTATACAATAAGGAATCTATGTTATGGTTTAAGGGTTTTTGGCTCCTCATCAGTTGAGCACAATGGCATAGAGTGAAGTAGTGTGATGCTACTTGGTTGAACAAATAAAGCAAAAGGCACCTTCATCCTATAAGAGCATTTGAATGCTAAGTTGGAGAGCAAAATTTGGCAAGAGCTGTGTGCACAATGAATTTGCCTCCCTTTGTACTTGAGGGAGGGGGGTATTTATAGGTTTAGAAGAAGGAATTGATTGGAGAGTTAATTCATTTGATTGATGGGTTAACAAGAATAGATTGGGGAGTTCACAAGGTTGATTATCTAGTGAACTCAGCTGATTGGAGAGTGATGAAGCAGAGATAGCTTATCACTGGAGAGGAAATGGAGGAGAGGGAATGCATGAGATTGATTGAAGAGTTAAATTGAGATCAAATAGAGCTAATTATGCATGTGTGGGTACATGAAATAGTTAACTCTATATCAGGGATCAAAAACCATGCAAACAAAGAGAAAAATGGGCAAAAACGGAGCAAAAATGAGAGAGAAAATTGAGTTTTTCCGTGGCTGCAAAATGGCAGGGTCACCCCTTTTGCCAGTAGGGTCGCCCCTGGGTGACCATGGGTCACCTGGGGGAGATCCGGGCTGGATAGGGTCAGACACAGAAAAACAGGCTGGGAGATGGTAGAAGAAAGGAAAAGAACAAGTTCTGCATCAAGAAACAGGTTAGTCATGTGGAAGAATCCAAATCTCCACTTGCGTCAGCAGGATCTCTCAGGGGAGATCTGGAAATAATAGGGGGAGATTTGGATTGGTTCGACGAAACTGAAAACTGAAAGAGGGAGATGGATAAGGGAACCTCTAGAAGGCTTCTAGGAGGTGCACTAGAGGAAAAACAAAGGGGAGAGGTGAAAACTCACCTACAAGACTTTCACAAGGCTTAGGATCAAGGTCAAAAGCTAGAAAATGCAAGTTGACAAGTGTCATAACAAGTGTCAAAAAGCGTCACAAACAAGGAGAGAGGGAAATCGACAAGGAAGAAACAACACAAGACAAGAAAAGAGGACATGTCATCAAGAGACCTGCTGCTTAAAGGACATTATTTCACACTTACATGTACGTGATAAGGATTTGAATTATCATAGGGGTCCTCATGGAGGCAACGTGTGATTTTTGTGCTTACATATTTACCCCCTCGGGGACGGTAGTCTACATGAAAGGTAGGTACCATTCCCAAACTAGGCCTTACCTGCTGTCGATTTTCCCACAATTTATACTTGCAATAACTAGTGTTAATCTGACATTTAAATATATCAAAGTAAATAATGAAAACTGAAATGAGGAATCTTACCATAGATCGCTTGAGTTCGACTAGTTGCTTGCCTTTGTTGGTTTGGACCTGCAGGGGTGAGAACACACAAAACAATGCATGAAACAAATGCATAAAAGCATAGAACTAGTCTAAAATGCATAAATGAACTAAGCTAAGGGCAAACAAAGCAAGCCAAATTGTGAGATCAAAGAAAAATGGCGACAGAATCATTCGTGTGAGCAGTCAATAGAGAGGTATTGTTGAGGAGATTGCAAAGATGGTCGCCTCTTCTTCAACCACGGAGAATTAGGTATGCAATCAGTGAAAAACTCTTCTCTAAACCCTAGTTTGATTTTATGAAAAATCTCTTAAAATTGTCTATTTTTGGTGATTTTCTCTGTTGCATTGTGTTCGTCTCATTGTTTAGAGCAAGATTGATCTTTCGTTTTCTCTAATCGGTCAAAAAATGAATTTTTTAGAGTGATTTTTGCTTGAGGGATTCACTCCTAGGGTCGCCCCTTTTGTCAGGCAGGGTCACCCGAGGGAGATCCTATTTGACAACTGGGTCGCCGGGGGGAAGATCTAGAAAAGTAGCAAGGTCGCCTGGGGGAGATACTGAAAAACACCTGGGTCTCTCAGGGGTGACCCTGTTGGACTAATTTCTAATTGCATTTGATGTTGTTTAACACTCATTTTGCTTTGATCTGACATGATTTGGTCACTGAATCTACCTATTTATTGCAATTTTTGAAGGTTTATGTAATTTTTTTGTGTAAGGTTTTCTACAATTTTATAATTTTTAGGGATTTTGTGAGTTTACAAAATCTAATCTAAAGTTCTCTTCCAATTTTGCAGGACATGCATGTCCGATGGAATGCCTGCTGAGAACAGGGATGGCTCTTAGGGATATTTGCTTTACTGAGTACTGAGGATCATGCTATACTGAAGAGGGCAGGTCTTGCTAGAGTTTGCCATGTACCTGTGATTCATCCTATATCCCGCATATGCTACGACATCTTGACTTACTGGGATGCAGACAGGAACACACTCTAGTTCCCATAGATTTTGGAGAGTGGACTATCACTCTATATGATGTATATCACATTCTTAGAGTATGTGGGAGGGGACATCCCCTATCTCTTCCTATCGACAAGTCCTATGAGGACAAGGCTTCTTGGGCTGCATTCATGGGGTAATCACCTTGGAGATCAGATAGCAGTTTAGCTTACATATGTGCCATGTCTCCGCATTCCTCTCTTGAGGAGGTTCCTGATTGGTTTGATTACTTTGAGGTTGTCAGGAGACAAGGCATCGGCTAGTCTGAGATGGTGTTGGGCACCCATCATTCGTGAGATCAAGGAGGGCATAGTTTTTTCTTGGGGACCGGACATCATGGCTATGGTTTACAGAGACTTCTATTAGATTTCACGGTGAGGGGTTTTAGCCTTTAGCCACTCTTCTTTGATCATGGCATGGATTTTTGAGCACATGAAGCCTTATCAGAAGCTTATTCTTCTTCCAGATAGACAATTACCGAGAGCAGCGAGGTGGGTGCATGTTGGTCATTTTAAAGCTACTTTACCCACTATTGCTACTCTCACTAATGATGATATGATTTTTGATCCTTATCACAACATGGAGGGGGCTTGGACCCAAGATGGTGAGATTAGAGAGCATTGTCATGAGGTTTCAGAGATTACAAACCATAACAGTCTGGTTGAGACTCATCGAGTTGATCGTGTTTTGCAGCAGTTTGGCGAGGATGTCCTTGAGGACTTGCCCCCAATGTCCACCTATTACAGGACTATTCAGGAGATGGGTGAACTTGGAAATGTCATTTGGACTCCTTTGACTCCTAGCATCTTCATTACTAGGGTCTCTAGAGGAGGACGGAGGGGAAGGAGAGGGACTCCTTCCCGATCTCTGATTATGATTGTTGACTCAGAGTCCACTGACAAGGACTATGTTCCAGATAGTAATGATTCATCAGATGAGGCCACTCCTGAGGATGAGGATTTTGATGATTTTGATGATTATGATGATATTCCTAATGTCCTTGAGGGTCCTCCTATTGTTCCTCGACCTCCTCACTTAGATGAGGTGATGCATCAATTTGACCCTGATTGGCAGCCTGGCAATCCACGTAAGTTTCTTCATTTACTTACTTTTCAGGATTTTTGTCCTTTCTCTTTTTTACATGGATCTAACTTGGTCTCTTTTGCAAATATGCGCATATGATGTGTTGTCATATATGTCAACATATCTCTTTGTCAGAAACAGTGAAGACAGTGTAGTTCAGTGAAGTAGATTACTCTGCATTTCCAGTGAGATGAAGATCCGAGTCTGTGGACTAAAGGGTTGTGTAGAGGATTGTCTGAAGTTGCTTCAATTAAGATTTGAGAGGTCCACATGGAGGATTAGTGTAGTTATGGCCATCTGAGTAGAAACAGGTTTTGCAGTTGTTCAGAGGTAACAGAGTGACATGAATTTGGTCTGGATTGTTCCACATTGGAATATTATGGTCTACAGATCTAGAGGTATGTTTGGGATGTTGGTGTGTGTCCTCAACTTAAGTGGTTTGTGGTTTGGAGGTTCGCAAGCAATCTTTCTAGTGTGACAGTCATGACAGTTAGTGTTCTTGAGTTCCTGTATGAAGATGCAAGTGATTTTGGTGATTTGAGGTGGTGCAGTTGTTCTTGTTGATTTCATTGTGCTTGTGGAGGTCTTTGGATCGTGTGTCTATTGTGTTGGTGGTCCGCATTGAGGATTGAGCTCATAGTTGAAGATTTCTCTTTGAGTGTTGCTGTTCTTTCCAATGTTGGTCGATTGGATGCTTTGTACATATTGCAGATGATCTAAGAGAAGTTTTATGGAGCGTGGTTTGTTGTTCGAGGAAGATTTGAGTCCCAGCTATGTTTGTCCAAAAATGTAGTGAATGTTTGTAATGCCAACCTTGATGTTCATTCCAAGGTTGATGTAGCATATAAATACTTGTAGTTGAGTTGTGGAAAGTTGTCTTTGAGCGAAAATGATCAGATTCTAAGAGAGGTCCAAAGGCAAAGCAAAAAAGACGAAGAGCAGAAGAGGACAAGCAGTGAAGATGTGAAGATAGCGAAGAAGTGTTTGAGGATAGAGTAGAAGTGTTGTGAGCTTCAATGGAACTGAACCTTGGCATGGAGAAGATGTTGTTTTCCAGTTCGACCTTTCAGTGTTAACCTTGTGAATATTTTGTAGGCAGTGAGCCTCCTTTGAGCAGTGAGCTCTGGGCAGTGTGCCCAAAGGCAAGTGCCTTCCCATTTTTCTATTCTTTTAACAGATAATAAATCTTGTGGGTTAACCCCCATCATGGTTTTTCCCTTAACCGAGTTTCCACGTAAAAATCTTGGTGTTATGTGTGTTGATTATGTTTCTGCTCATGTGTTGTTGATTCATGCTTTCATGGTTATATCATTAATTTGTTAATAAGTGGTAAAGAAGATTAAATGTAGAAAAAGATAAAAGTTTTGTGACAACTGATTCACCCCCCCTCTCAGTTGTCTGCCCTAATTTCAACAATTGGTATTAGAGTCGGTTCCTCTAAAAGAAGCTTGACCACTTGAGGAGATCTAGGATGACGACATACAAGAAGGACAGCCTACGATTTGATGGAACAAATTACTCTCTTTGGAAGAATCGCATGGAGTGTCATTTGCAATGCATGGGTGATCCCTATTGGTTGATAACTAAGAATGAGTATACTCCTCCAGAGAATGGTCCTACAACTCCAGATCAAATCAAAGAAGTTGAATACAACATTCAAGCTAAGGAAGTATTGTTGAGTACCCTAACTGATATAGAAATGACAAATGTCTTGGAATTGAAAACTGCTCATGAAATCTGGAAGAAGTTGGAAACTCTATATGAAAGGTGATGCATATGTCAAATGTGCTAAGCTACAAAGCCTAAAGGGTAGATATGAAAGTTTAAGGATTAGTGAAGATGAAAACATCACTTCCTACATGTAGAAGGTGAATGAACTTGTGTGCAGTATCAGGTGTGCTGGTAGAACACTGGAAGAATCAGAGAATGTTGGAAAAGTGCTCAGATCCTTACCTGCTTCATACAAGCATAGAGTTGCTGCTAGTGAGGAGATTAGGACTGTGACAGATGTTACAAGGGATCGGTTGGTTGGCAAGATTTTAGCATTTGAAATGAGTGAGTTTGGTGACTCTCTTCCTAAATCAGAATCTGCATTTAAATCTAGTGTTTTCAGAAAGGAAAGATTTGATCCAGGTGAAATTTCTTCAAGAAGACTAACCAGATATGAGAAGGCAAGGAAGGAACTTGAAGAAGATGAATCTGAGCTTGAAGAACTTGAAGCCCTTATTGCCAAAAGATTACCAAGAGGATCCAGTAAGTATGAAGGAAAGTTGCCTTTCAAATGTTTTGCTTGCAATAAGATTGGTTATTTTGCTTCAAGATGTCCATAAAGGGTTTCAAAGTCAAACCCTAACAGAATTAGGGTTCAAAAGAAATGCTACTATGTCCAAGAAGTTGCTGATGAAGGAGTCACAAATGATGAATATGATATGGGAAGTACTTCTAGAAATGAATGGGTGTTCATTGCTATCAATGAAGAAGATTCGATGCTTGCTGAATCTGCTTGTTGTGTGAATGTGGAAAGTGCCTTGGTTGCTCAGGTTGAAGAGAAGGATGAATGGGTGATTGACAGTGGATGTTCTTATCATATGACTGGTGATAAAAGTAAGTTAGTAAGTCTGGAGAGATATGGTGGAATTGTGAAGTTTGGAGACAATTTGGCTGGTAGAATCCGTGGCAGAGGATCCATCTCTTTTGATGGTAAGAATAACACTAATGATGTTTTGTATGTGGAAGGGTTGAAGCATAATCTTCTCAGTGTTGGATAGTTGGTTGACAAAGGATATGATCTCTGATTCAAGGATGGAAAATGCAGAATTTTTTGGTACACACACTAGAGGTAATATCTTTCATTTAAGTGGTACTAGTAAAAGTTGTATTGATCAGAATTGGTTATGGCATAGGAGAATGTGTCATGTGAACTTTGATAACATTGTTAAGATAAGTACTACTCAGGCTGTGAGAGATCTTCCAAAGCTTGTGAAACCTGCTAATAGCATGTGTAAGGAATGTCAGTTGGGCAAACAGAGCAGAACTATATTCAAAAGTAAAGAATAATTTTCAAGTGGATTGTTGGAACTTGTGCACATTGATTTGTGTGGTCCTATCAGAGTTAGGAGTTTGCAAGGAGACAAATACTTTATGTTGCTGATTGATGATTACTCCCGGATGATGTGGGTCACTTTCTTGAGAGAGAAATCAAAGGCTCTTGACATATTCAAGGTGTTCAAGGCTAGGGTGGAGAATGAGATTGGTGTGAAGATAAAATGTCTGAGATCTAACAGAGGTGGAGAGTTTACCTCCAGTGAGTTTAATGCATTTTATGAAAAGCATGGAATAAGAAGACAATTATCTGCTCCTAGGACTCCTCAAAAAAATGGAGTTGTGGAAAAGAAGGAACAGACTATTCAAGAGGCTACTAGAACCATGATGATGGAAGAAAATGTTCCACATGTCTATTGGAGAGACGTTGTGAGTAATGTTGTCTACACTCTTAATCAGGTGTAGATTAAAGGTAATATTGGTAAAACACCTTATGAACTTTGGTTTGGTCATACTCCTACTGTGAAATACTTTAGAATTTTCAGTAGTAAATGCTATATCAAGAGAGATGAAGATCTAGTAAAGTTTGATGCAAGATGTGATGAAGGAATATTTCTGGGTTACTCTAACCAAAGCAAGGCATACTGGTGCTTTAACAAGAGATTGAAAAGGATTGTTAAAAGTACTAATGTCAAGGTTGATGAAAGCAAGGAGAGGCCTTCCAAGTCTTGTGGATATGAATCAAATGATCAAAATGAAAGTCCAAATGAAGGAACAATTTTGATTGCTCTGGAGAATCCAGTGACTCAAGAAGCTAGTGCAAATGTTGAGAAACAAGTTCAAGAATCAGAAGTTCAAGAAAATCCTAAAACTCCTAGGTATGTGAGGTTGAATCATTCTAAAGATCATATCATAGGAGATAAAAATAAAGGTGTTCAAACTAGAAGAAGAATTGCTAAAGAACAAGTGGAATATTGTTTGATTTCAAAGATTGAACCAAAATCAGTGAATGAAGCTTATAATGATGAAAGTTGGGTAAAAGCAATGGAAGAAGAATCAATGCAAATTGAAAAGAACCATACTTGGGATCTTATTCCTAGACTTGAAAACAAAAATGTAATTGGAACTAAATGGGTCTTCCAAAATAAATTGAATGAAGATGGTGAAGTTGTGAGAAACAAAGTAAGATTGGTGTGTAAAGGATAATCTCAAGTAGAGGGAATTGATTTTGAAGAAACTTTTGCTCCGGTGGCAAGAATCGAAGAAGTTAGATTATTTCTTGCCTTTGCTACTTACAAATATTTCAAAGTTTACCAAATGGATGTCAAGTCAGCATTCCTGAATGGAGAGTTGGAAGAAGAAGTCTACATTAAGCAACTAGAAGGATTCTAGTTGTCTGATCAAGGAGATATGGTCTGCAGATTGAGGAAAGCATTTTATGGACTTAAACAAAGAGCCTGGTATGCATGATTAGATAAGTATCTGCTAAAGTTAGGTTTTAGAAAAGGCATGGCTGACAGTAATATTTATTTCAAAATTGATCATGAACACATCTTGATTGTTGAGGTATTTGTTGATGATATCATCTTTGGTGGAAATGAGAGCATATGCAAAAAATTTGTTGATCAGATGCAAAGTGAATTTGAGATGTCTATGCTTGGTGGAATGAATTTCTTCTTGGGTCTGCAAATCATTTAGTCAGATAAGGGCATCTTCATATCTCAGTCTAAGTATGTGAAAGAGTTGTTGAAAAAGTTTGGAATGGAGGATTCAAAACCAGTAAGTACACCTATGATAACCAGATGCAAGTTGAGTAAAGATGATGATTTTCCTAAGGCAGATTAGAAAAGGTATAGATCAATGATTGGAGGACTACTTTATTTGACTCATACCAGACCTGATATTATGAATGCAGTTGGACTTGTTGCTAGATTTCAAGCTGATCCTAGAGAATCTCATGTTGTAGTAGTCAAAAGAATTTTTAGATTTTTGAAGGGGACATCTGATTATGGCTTATGGTATCCTAAGGATGATGATTTCACTCTTTATGCATATACAGATGCTGATTGGGTAGGAGATGTGGATGATAGGAAGAGTACTAGTGGTGGTGCATTTTTCTTGGGAAAGAGATTGGTTTCTTGGTTGAACAAAAAGTAGGAGGCAATAACTTTGTCTACTGCAGAGGTAGAATATATAGCAGCAACAAGTAATTGTACTCAAGTTTTGTGGATGAAACAAATGTTGAAGAATATTAGAATTGTGTTTGAAGAGCCTGTTACAATCTTCTGTGATAATTCAAGTGCAATAAACATCTCAAAAAATCTAGTGTTGCATTCAAAGACAAAGCACATATCCATCAAGTTTCACTTTTTGAGAGAGAAGGTAAATGAGAATGAAGTTAGATTGGAGTTTTTTCCTTCAAAGGATCAGATTGTGGATATCTTCACTAAGCCTCTACCTAAGGACACTTTTGAGTATCTCAGAGGGAAGCTAGGGGTTATTACCCCTCCTATTCAGAACTAAGGTGCACTAGTGTGCATCAGTCCGGTGGAACTCACAATCATATCTTGTGATCTGGATTGGTGTTAATGGGATGCTAATTAGGGGGAGTAGTCAGTATGTTAATTTTGAAGTTCAGTTTGGTTTTGTCTAAGAAACAAAAAGGGTGAGAGATGATTGCAAATATGTGCCCTTTGCCATTGATGTCAAAGGAGGAGAGAAGTCATGTGAAAAACTTGGAAGTAAGTAGTTGCTGGTGAAAGGGGGAGCAGTGCAGAAAGTGGTTGCAAGTGTGATAAGATAAAGGAGGAGAAGTCCTTGTCTTGATGGTTGAATCAGTTTTTCACATCATATGTTACCATCAATGACAAAGGGGGAGATTGTTGCAAATATGCACATATGATGTGTTGTCATTGATGTCAACATATCTCTTTGTTAGAAACAGTGAAGACATTACAGCTCAACAAAGTAGATTGCTCCGCATTTCTAGTGAAATGAAGATCTGAGTCTGTAGACTAAAGGGTTGTGTAGAGGATTGTGTGAAGTTGCTCTAGTTAAGATTTGAGAGGTCCACATGGAGGATTGGTGAAGTTATGGCCATCTGAGTAGAACCGGGTTTTGCAGTTGGTCAGAGGTAACATAGTGACAGGAATTTGGTCCAGATTGCTCCGCATTGGAATATTATGGTCTATAGATCTAGAGGTATGTTTGGGATGTTGGTGTGTGTCCTCAACTCAAGTTGTTTGTGGTTTGGAGGTCCGCAAGCAATCTTTCTAATGTGATAGTCATGACAGTTAGTGTTCTTGAGTTCCTGTATGAAGATGCAAGTGATTCTGGTGATTTGAGGTGGTGTAGTTGTTTTTATTGATTTCATTGTGCTTGTGGAGGTCTCTGGATCATGTGCTTATTGTGTTGGTGGTCCATATTGAGGATTAAGCTTGTAGTTGAAGATTTCTTTTTGGGTGTTGTTCTTTCCACTCTTGGCTGACTGGATGCTTTGTGCGTATTGTGGATGATCTAAGAGAAGTTTTATGGAGCATGGCGTGTTGTTCAAGGAAGATTTGAGTCCCAGCTATGTTTGGTTGATAGTGTAGTGAAGGTTTGTAATGCCGATCTTGATGTTCATTCCAAGGTTGATGTAGAGTATAAATACTTGTAGTTGAGTTGTGGAAAGTTGTCCTTGAGCGAAAATGATCAGATTCTAAGAGAGGTCCAAAGGCAGAGCAGAAAAGATGAAGAGCAGAAGAGGATGAGCAGTGAAGATGCAAAGATAGTGAAGAAGTGTTTGAGGGCATAGCAGAAGTGTTGTGTGTTAGGGTTAGCCAGCAGAAGATATCAATTAAATGCAAATAAAGATTAAACAGAGAAATGGAAATACACAGAATTAATAACAGCGAGTGAAAAGATTTAACGTGGTTCACCCAAACTCGGGCTACATCCACCAAACAGAGAGTCCAATATTATTATCCAGTAAATCAAACCGATTACAATCAGCAATCCCTGCAACTCAATACCGATGCAAATGCTACAATACAATTTTCCAAACCCTAACCCTTGGCCGCCTTTTATCAAACCTTTTTGTCGGTTACAAAAATTAGGGTTTTCTTATGTCGGTCATAAAAATAGGATTTTTTAAGTCGGCCCTAACCCCAGCGAGGATACATGGCTAGTGTACAGTACTTTCCTGATCAGTCGCCACCTATCAACAATCTCCCACTTGGAAACTGATCAGGCTCCACACCAAACAATCTCCCACTTGGAGACTGATCTTGGACAACACCGCTGCGCATGCAGCTTCCACTGGAAATAAGCACCCTGGACTCTACTGTTCTATTTTTGTTGTCATCAGTCGAGAAGACCAACCGAAGCTGAAGAGGAGCTCAGCTTCTCCCTTGTCACTGCCTTTGTAAACATATCCGCTGGATTTTCATCTGTATGTATCTTTGCCAACCTTAACTGTCCATTATCCAACACTGACCGAATAAAGTGATACCTCAACTGTATGTGTTTGGTCTTTGAATGCAAGGCATAATTCTTTGCAAGATGTATGGCACTCTGACTATCTGTATACAAAGAATTGTTACCCTGTTGTTTACCCAATTCTTCCATAAAAGATTACAGCCATATCATCTCCTTGCTTGCCTCTGTTGCAGCTACATATTCTGCCTCGGTGGTGGATAAAGCAACCACCTTTTGCAACCTGGAAATCCAACTCACCGATGTTCCTCCTACAGTAAAGACATAACCTGTAGTACTCCACCTGGTATCAATATCCCCTGCCAAATCTGAGTCGACATAACCTGCTAAATCAGTATTAGAGCCCCCAAAACATAAGTGTTTATTAGATGTACCTCTCAAATATCTGAGAATCCATTTTATCGCATTCTAATGCTCAAATCCGGGATGACTCATATACCTGCTAATGACTCCGACAGCATGTGCAATATCTGGTCTCGTGCATACCATGGCATACATTAAACTTCCTACAGCTGAAGCATATGGGACCTCGGACATTTTTTCTTCCTCCTCTTGTGTCTTTGGACACATCTCCTTAGTCAATTTCAAATGACTAGGCAAAGGTGTGCTGACAGCTTTTGCATTCTCCATATGGAATCTCTGCAACACCTTTTCAACATAAGCAGCCTGAGATAGAGTCAATTTTCTATTCTTCCTATCTCTGCAAATTTTCATACCAAGGATTTGTTTTGCTGCCCCCAAATCCTTCATATCAAATGACTGGGCTAACTGATGTTTTAACTCGCTGATGTGATCCATGTTAGACCCAGCTACAAGCATGTCATCAACATATAAACATAAAATAATGTAGTTGTCATTATCCAACCTCTTAAAATAAACACAATGGTCATAATTACACCTACTGTAGCCTTGCTCAGCCATAAAACTATCAAATTTCAAATACCATTGCCGAGGTGCTTGTTTCAGGCCATACAAACTCTTCTTGAATCTACACACTTGTTTCTCCTTACCTTTGACCTCAAATCCTTGTGGTTGTGCCATGTATATCTCCGCCTCCAAATCACCATGGAGGAAGGCAGTTTTCACATCTAGCTGTTCCAAATGCAAATCTTCAGCAGCCACAATACTTAAAACAGTACGAATAGAAGTCATCTTGACAACCGGAGAAAATATCTCATCAAAATCAATGCCCTGTTTCTGTGCAAATCTTTTTACAACTAACCTGGCCTTAAATTGTTTCTTACCTCCATCTTCCTCTTTCAGCCTGTAAACCCATTTGTTTGGTAAAGCCTTTTTACCTGCAGGTAACTTACATAATTCCCAAGTCTGATTTTTCAGCAAGGAGTCCATTTCTTCTTTCATTGCAAGCTCCCACTAAACCTGTGTATCCACCTGCATAGCTTCATCATACCCTTCTGGTTCACCAGCATCTGTTAACAAAATAGAATACAAAGAGGGAGAAAACCTTTCAGGAGGTCTACTTATCCTTGTTGACCGTCTAACATTCACTAGAGTTTGTGGTATTTCTGGTTGCTGTTGCGGAGCATGAGGAACCACTGGAACATCACTATTTGGAGTATCGTCCAGCACCACATAATCCTTTTCTTTCTTCTCATGCTGCTGCAACTGATCTTTGTACAACACCTTCTCATTGAATATAACATCCCTGCTTCTCACAATTTTCTGATTTTCAAAATCCCAAAGCCTATAACCAAATTCATCAATGCCATATCCAACGAAGGTACATTTTTTTGATTTCGCATCCAGCTTGGTTCTATTTTCAGAATCTATATGTGCAAATGCTTCACAGCCGAAGGTTTTCAGAAAAGAATAACTCACCTTCTTACTTGTCCATGCTTCCTCTGGAATACCACAGCCCAAAGGAACTGAAGGACCTCTATTAATTAAATATACAGTAGTGTTGACAGCCTCTGCCCACATGTTTAAAGGCAGCCCAGCATGCAATCTCATGGTCCTTGCATGCTCCATTATTGTCCTATTCATGTGTTTAGCCACTCCATTTTCCTGTGGAGTCCTTGGAACCGTTTTCTGCCTACGAATTCCATTAAAGGAACAATAATCTTCAAATTCTTTGCTGCAATACTCACCGCCATTATCAGATCTGAGACATTTTAAACTTTTACCTGTCTCATTTTCAACCAAGCTTCTCCATTTCTTAAATGTTTCAAATACATCAGATATCTGTCTAAGGAAATAAATCTAGACCTTCCTAGTTGCATCATCTATGAATGTAACATAATACCGAGAGCCACCGAAAGAAGATACCTGAGCTAGTCCCCATACATCTGTATGCACAAGCTCTAACTTTTCATTTTTCTTTTGCTTCCCATCTCTGAGAAAACTGACTCTCTTTTGTTTTCCATACACACAACTTTCACAGAAATCCATATTAATACATTTCAGACCTGGTAAAACTTTCTTAGAATGAAGTACCTTCATACCTTTTTCACTCATATGCCCAAGTCTGTTATGCCACAACATTGTCTCAGAACCTACAGCAACTGTTTCAGTCTCTTCCTGCGAACCTGCAGCAACTGTTCTTGAACCTATTTGTTTTTTCTCTACAACAGCTAAAGTAGAAGGAACAGTATGACCTGTACAAAGATATAAGGTGCTTACTTTCACACCTTTTGCTACTACTAAGGCACCTTTTGAAACCTTCCAATTTTTATCAGTAAATGTAACAGTGCAACCTTGTTCAATTAGCTGCCTTGCTGAAATTAAATTCCTACTAAGCCTTGGAATGTGCCTTACCTCTTGTAGTAGCCAATGATTCCCATTTTACAACTTAATCTTGATTCTTCCCTTTCCAACAATTTGATAGGGTTCGTTATCTCCCAAATAAACTAGCCTAAAATCCCCTTGGACATAATCAAGAAAATAACTTTTATGGGGCGTAGCATGAAATGAGGCCCCTGAATTTAAAACCTATGAATCATCAACATTATCTAGGGAAAGAATCAAAGCGTCATCTTCAGATTTATTACTTACCACATTTGCTTCCTTATTGCCTTCTTGTTTGTCTCCTTCTTTATTTTTCTGAGACCAGTAATCTTTCTTTAGATGACCTAGTTTCCCACAGTACCAACAATCCTTCTGTCCTCTGATTTGGGATCTTTTGTCCTTTGATTTTCCTCATGACTTCCCATGACCTCCAGAACCTTTTCCTCTCTCCTTTGATCTGCCAATGCTTTCTACATTCAAAACACCGCCTGATGTGGATCCACCTGAGCTTTTCTTACCAATTTTCTCACTCAAGATAACACCAACAACATCATCAAATTTCAGGGTATTTGAACCAAAAATAGAGTTACTAATCGCCATTACCAAACTATCCCAGCCTTCAAGCAATGAACATAATATCAAGAGAGCTCTAACTTCTTCATCAAATTTTACATTTACAGAAGTCAATTGACTGACAATCGTATTAAATTTATTTAAATGACCTGTCACAGATCCACCTTCAACCATTTTTAAATTAAACAAACACTTCATGAGAAATACCTTATTTGAGGCTGAGGGTTTTTCATACAATTTAGCCAAAGCTTTCATCAGACCATCTGTTGTCTTCGCTTCCGTTATATTGAATGCCACCGACTGTGCCAGGCACAACCGAATGGTTCCCAGTGCCTTTCTGTCAAGAAGATTCCAATCCTCATCAGACATTGTTGCCAGTTTCTTGGCTACTCCTTCCAACGGCCTCCATAAATCCTTTTGATAGAGGTAATCCTCCATCTGCATCTTCCATAACTGATAGTTCTACCCATTGAATTTATCAACCTTCATTTTACCCTCGTCCGCCATTGCTCCCACTCAACCATGAGACTTTCCTACAGACGATAATCGAACACAACCCGCTCTGATACCACTTGTTAGGGTTAGCCAGCAGAAGATATCAATTAAATGCAAATAAAGATTAAACAGAGAAATGAAAATACACAAAATTAATAACAGCAAGAGACAAGATTTAACGTGGTTCACCCAAACTCGGGCTACATCCACCAAATAGAGAGTCCAATATTATTATCCAGTAAATCAAACCGATTACAATCAGCAATCCCTGCAACTTAATACCGCTGCAAATGCTACAATACAATTTTCCAAACCCTAACCCTTGGCCGCCTTTTATCAAGCCTTTTTGTCGGTTACAAAAATTAGGGTTTTCTTATGTCGGTCATAAAAATAGGATTTTTTAAGTCGGCCCTAAATTTTTTTTTCTCGGGGGCTAGGATACATGGCTAGTGTACAGTACTTTCCTGATCAGTCGCCACCTATCAACATTGTGAGCTTCAATGGAACTGAACCTTGGCATGAAGAAAATGTTGTTTCCCAGTTTAACCTTTCAGTGTTAACCTTGTGAATATTTTTGTAGGCATTGAGCCTCCTTTGAGCAGTGAGTTTTGGGCAATGCACCCGAAGGCAAGTGCCTTCCCATTTTTCTATTCTTTTAACAGAGAATAAATCTTGTGGGTTAACCCCCACCGTGGTTTTTCCCTTAATCGGGTTTCCATGTAAAAATCCTAGTGTTATGTGTGTTGATTATGTTTCTTCTCTTGTGTTGTTGATTCATGCTTTCATGGTTATATCATTAATCTTTTAATAAGTGGTAAAGAAGATTAAATGTAGCAAAAGATAAAAGTTTTGTGACAACTGATTCACCCCCCCTCTCAGTTGTCTGCCCTAATTTCAATAGGTCTTACTTTGATTCACTTTTTTAGGCAATGTCAAAGAGTGGAGGGACTTTGTTCATGAGGTCGATGTTGGATTAACTTCTCCCTTCACTAGGATGACTCATGATCATCTTTTGGATGATCCTGGTGTATCCCCAGTTGCAGGATGACACACTGACATTTTTTCTCTTGTCTACCATAAGTGCCAGATAACTACAGAGGTTAAGAACTAGGTTGACATGCTCAAGGGTGAGAACCAGGTACTTCAAGAGATGGCCCACCTTAATTTTGGATGATGTGATGCTAGCATGATGGGGCCTTCACAACCACATGCTCACAATAGAGCACCTCATTCTCACAGATCTCAGGGAGCAACTAGTGGTACTTGTAGATGGAGGAGCCGAAGTCCTGATGGTTCTGTTGGAGGGAACCGCCCCTAAATAGCTTTTCTTTTGAAACTTGTGCCCCCTTGCATGGGGACCCTCTACTTTCTCAAGAGGATTTTTTCTTAGCTCTTTGATATCCTTGTATATGCAAACTTTAGATATATATCTATGGAAGTCTATCTTTTTATGGTTTTCTCTTGTCGAAATCTATACTCATCTCTTGTGCATGTTTGGAAGTTTTGAGGAACTTTTTGATTATGTTTGACCTTTTCAACTCTTTTAGCAAATGCAAGCATGATAACGATGACATATTTTTGTAGTTTTTTACGACATATATATGATATGCAATTTACGATATGATAATACAGGAACACAAGAAATGTTGTAAATGAGACTATTACTTCTATTGAATGCCATGAGATATGACATTTGACTTTATTGCTTTGAGACTCTTTTTCTAATTTTTGGCATGAATGCAATGTGGAACAAACAAAGTGATTACTCTTAAATACGATTTTCAATTTAGGGGATTGTGGGTTGTCTTGATATAAGAGACCTATTCAAGGCTATGAGATAGGATTTAGGGAAACTCAAGTGGGGAGTGGAAATGAAAATGGAGCTCTTCTGGTTTCTAGACTTTGCTAAAGGCTAAACACTGATCCTTATCTAGATAAGACAAATTGGTAAGCTTACAACTTAGACAAGCATCAAATTTTATTGGTGTCTGCTAGACTTAAATCATAGATGGCAAGCAAAGTAGACCTAGGGTAAAGGATCTCTGGGAAAGAACAAGGGTCCCTATGTAGAAGATGATCTTAGAGATTACTAGACTCTTCGGTTTTGCTCAGCTAGTACGTGTGTGTGCTTAGTACCTCTCTTTCTCTATTAGAATATCATCCTTGAGGCTTCGAGCTTAGACCGATCTCCACCCAAGAGTACAAACATTCAGCAATCTTCTCTCTTTCACTCTTTTTTGTATCTCTTTTTTTGTTTTTTACTTTTTTGTATTTTCCTCACTTGACTTTTCTCATTTTTTTTGAATTTTTGACTTTTCAAGAAATGAATGCTTTTCGAAACTTTTGACATGCAATGCTTTGATCTCTCAATTCTCACTTTTGACACTCTTATTTTGATGACTCACTTTTTTTATTCACTCATATCTTAGATTGCTTCCTTCAGAGTTTTGATCTTCCTAATGTTTTTGGCCAAGAAAGATAAGGGACTGAGTGCCACCTAAAGCTTTTGTAATCTGGTTGGACTTCTCTACTACTAGGGAAGAACTAGGAAGTTCTACTTGCAAGTTTCCTTTGAACACTGTAGGTTTGAATACTAACTTTATTTAGACCTAACATCTTGACTTATTAAGACTAGGATCAGTGTAAACCCAAGAGCTAGGTTTCGATTAGAATCACTGGGAATGAAGGGGGATAATGGCGATGGTGAAAGATGGGGATCTCTAGGTCCTAAAATGATGACGTATATCTAGACAACATTAGACTCCTTACTAAAGGGAAACTAGTACAAGAGCAAGTCACAAACTGTAATGCAAGATGAACAGAATGATGCAGAAATGCAAGAAGCAAACTATTTTTTTTTTGTCATTTTTGATTTTATAGTTTTTTTGTATTTTTATGTTTTATGATTTTTTTTTGGTTTTTTAAAAAAAATTTCTTGAGGTAAAAGGCATTGATTGTTTCACCAAATTCCTCTCCCTCCATTGTGCACAAGAGATAGGCACTATTTTTGACGTCTTCCTTAACCATGTAAGGACCTATCCAATTAGGTCTAAATTTTTGTCCTTCACCAGCTCTTTTGTCAATTAGATTATCTATCCTAAGCACTAGGTCTCCCACTTGAAAGGGTCTTGGGATAACCTTTTTGTTGTATTTCTTTTTCATTCGTACTAGATAGGAATCGTGTCTTTGAACATCTCTCAAGCGTGTTTCATCCATCATTTCTAATTTGGCTAACCTTACTGCTCTGTACTCTTCGTTATCCAACAATCCTTGTAACGACACCCTTAGGCTAGGCAATTCCACTTCCAATGGCAATACTCCCTCTGATCCAAAAGTGAGGGCATAAGGGTTGGTTCCAATTGGAGTCCTAATGCTTGTTCCGTAAGCCCACAAAGATGGGTATAGTTTTAAATGCCAATCTCTTTTAGAATCTTTTACGATCTTGATCAATATTAACTTCAAAGTCTTGTTGGTAGCCTCTGCTTGTCCATTTCCTTGAGGATAATAGACTGAGAGAGAGTTGTGATTGATGTGAAATCTTTCATATAGCTCCCTTGTGGATTTTTGAATGATGAGGCATTATCTATCACTATCACTTGAGGGATTCCGAACTGACAAATGATTTGGTTCAATATAAATTTAGCGATTACAGCACCTGATACTATGGTAAGAGGCATGGCCTCCACCCATTTAGTGAAATATTCTATCATGGTAATGATGAACAGGTGTCCATTCATTGATGAGGGAGATATCTTCCCCACCAGATCTAATCCCCATGTGGAAAAGGGCCAAGGGGTAACGATCCATTGTAAATCTCTTGTTGGTGTATGGTGAACATGAGCATAAGCTTGACATTTTGGACACCTCTTTACGAATTTAATCGAATCCCCTTGTAAATAGGGCCAAAAGTATCCCATTTTGTGTATTTTTCTTGTTGTGGCATGGCCACCAAAATGTCCTCGACAGATTCCACTGTGACATTCTTCCAATATTGTGCATGCTTCTTCCTTGTTAATGCATTGAAGCAACATTTCATCCAGGGCTCTTCGATAGAGCACATCATCTATTAAAACATATCTCGTGGTGAGGACTCGTAGTCATCTTTTTCCCAAAGGGGTCATGTTTTCTAGGTAAGTCTTGTTTGTGAGATAGTTCATAATATCTTTGTACCAATATGAGGCTGCATACTTCTTGAGATTGACCACACAAATCTCTTCATCAGGAAAATCTTCATTTACAGGTTCCTCTTGGGGAACTGGGTTATCTGCTAACCAATCTACTATTATTTGTCCCTTGACCACTTTTTGGTTGACATAGGTTAGGTCAAACTCACTCAACAAGGTTATGAATCGGTCGGCTCTCCTTGAGAGCATGGGTTAATTTAAGAAAGTCCTCAATTGCTCGGATCGTATCATCACTTTAGTTTCTTGATTCAACATGTAATGTCATAGTCTTTGGTTGCGAAGACTATGGCAAGACATTCTTTCTCAGCTTGGGTATAGATCTTCTCATATTCCAACAAGGTTCGACTTATGAAATAGATGGCTCTTTCTCTTCCACCCTCATCCTCTTGAGCTAGCATGCATGCTACGGAGATATCGGTTGCTCTGAAGTATAGGATGAATGGTTTGTCATGTTTTGGTAGCATTAACGTGGGTGGGGTTAATAGGAATTTCTTTACCTACTCAAATGCGTTTTGGCAATCCACCATCCAAGTTATGCTGACTTGTTTTTTCAACAATTCATTGATTGGATGAATTTTGAAAGTCATCTCTAGTATGAATCGTCTGATCGCACCCAACTGTCCTAAGAAATCTCTTACCACTCTCTCACTTATTGGTGGAATCGCATTCAAGACCACTTTGACCTTGGCTGGTTCAACATCTATACCTCTTTGTGAGACAATGAATCCTAACAATTTTCCTACGGTGACTCTGAAAACACATTTTTTGGGGTTTAATCTTACTTTATATTCTCAAAGCCTATTGAAGATTTTGCGGAGGTCCTCCACATGTTTTGAACTTTGTTCTGATTTAGCTAGGAGGTCATCAATGTAAGTTTTGACTATCTTGTGGATGTAATCATGAAAGATATGCACCATTGCCCTTTGATAGGTAGCTCCTGTGTTCTTCAACCTGAATGGCATGACTACATAGAATAAATTTCCCCAGGGGGTAGTAAATGTTGTTTTATTTTGATCCACTTATGCGATTCTGATCTGGTTGTACCCTAAAAATCCATCCATTAAGGAAAGGGCCTCGTATCCCGCCGTTGAATGGACAATTTAATCGATGGATGGTAGGGGAAGTTGTCCTTTGGGCAAGCTTGATTGATGTCTCTAAAGTCAAGACATATCTAAATTTTTCTATTTTTCTTCAGAACTGAAACAATGTTTGACACCCAATTTGAATAATCCACTGGTTTGATGAAACCAACATTTAGCAATTTTTTTAATTCTTCTTTCACCATTTCAGCTACTTGTGGTTTTATGGGCCTTGGTTTTTGTTTCACGAGTTTTGCATCTGGTTTTGTCACTAAGTTATGCACCACAACCTTGGGATCTAATCCTGGCATGTCTGAATATGCCCATGTGAATATGTCTGAATACTCAATGAGGAACTCTGTGTACTCCTCTAATTCATCATGGCTTAGTTCTCCTCCTAGTTTCAACATCCTAGGCTTTTCAAGTGTTCCAACATTGGCATCGATGGTATCTCCAGTTAGGGATGGATGTCCTTCCTCAAACTTTTGAGGTACAGGCGGTAAATCTGAGTTTGCTTCAATCTGAAGGATTTCTTTCTCACTCCCAAAATAGTCTTCTAGATGAGGGAGGAGCATGTATCTTTTTTTGTGGTGCACTCTTAAAAGTCCATCATAAGCATGTAGATATTCTAGGATGGCTTCATCGTTCTTGGCATAATCTCGGGTTGGTTTTTCTTCTTGACCCATGGCATAATTCAGGATGTTCGGTAATTCTTCACTCTCTAATAATGGTTCTCCACGCACCAAAACAATGTATTCTAAATTTTACAACTGAGCATGTGGCTTAAACAATGTGGCTAATGTGGCCATTGAGTCGGCCACTTGATTTTCTTCTCTAGGTATAGCTTTGATAGAGAAAAATCAAAGAATTGCACTAACTTCCTGATGGTTTCTTTATAAGGTCGTAACCGTTCTGATTTCGTTTTGTAATTTTCTGCAACCTGATTGATTATCAACTAAGAATCTCCAAAGCAAGATATTTTATTGACTCCCATTCTCATGGCTAGCATGATTCCTAGGGATAGGGCTTCATACTCAATGATGTTATTAGTGCAAAAGAAGCCTAGTCTGAAGGTGACAGGGAGGACTTTTCCTTCGGGAGATGTTAAGATTATCCCCGTTCCTGCCCCTGTTTTGCAACTGGCTCTGTCAAAATGTAGGGTCCATAAGCTTTCATGATTTTGTGAATGATATGTTTCTCCAAATTCATAAGTGGAAGTTCATTTTTCTTCTTTTTCGTCTCCTTCAATGATCTCAATTGTTCCAACCAAGAGGTTTTTGATATCCCATTCATTGACACACGGGATGGCTGCTAAGCCAAATGGTGCATGGGATTTTGTAGTATGTGGGCCAAAAGGAAATTCCCTAAGATCATCCATTCTTTGGTAGGATATGTTGTGAGCACTTGCACTTGTTTGAACATCCGGAGTTTTCTCTTTCTGTTTCTCTTGCATTTTCAATTTCTTGTCTTTTTCTTCCTGTTCCTTTCTATAAACACTGAAAGGATCAGGGTCTGTTTTAACTATGATTACCTTTTCCAAATGATGGAAATATATTTCTTGGAATAATGTAGAGGAAATGGCCTTCATGGCATGAATCCAGGGTCTCCCAAGGATCATGTTGTAATTGGTCTCTTGATTAATAACATAAAAATTGGTAGAGATAGTCTTCCCCATTAGATTGAGTGGTAGGTTGATTTTTCCAACTGTTTGGATATCATGACTATCATAGATTCTTAATGTGGTAGTTTGTTGCTTGATCCCTGTTTTGTTGTATCCCATCCTTCGTAGAAAGGACATTGGCAAGAGATTGACTGTCGATCCTTCATCCACTACCACCATTTTTATAGTGACTTCTTTAACTTGAATTTGTATGTATAGGGGTGAATCTCTTTTCTTACTTCCTTTGCTTTGGGGTAGTTTGGAAACATCAAATGTGAGAGGAGGTGATTCCTCCTATGAGGAACATCCTACCTCCAATACTTCCAAGAATGTCTTATGATGCGAGGGAGATGCTCTTAACAAGTTTATCACTTGTGAAAAGACATTCTCTATTTGGTTTGTTTGTTCCTCTTCATGGATCATGAACACTTCTTGGTCCAATTCTATGTTATTGGTATGATTCTGGGTAGCCTTTCCTTTCTCGATTTGAGGTTCTTTCTCCTTTCTCTGGGATTGGAGAAGTTTAAGGAAGTTCTTTTGTTGATCTGGTGTAAGTTTGGAGATAGCTTTATTGTAACCATGACAAGTCTTTGTTTCATGTCCCTTTGTTCCGTGGTAACAACAATAAGAATTGGGGTCATATGAAGATTAGTTTAATCCTTGATTCCCTTTCTATCACCATTTGTCATTGCTTGGATTGTTTTTTATGATATTGACATCTTTTTCCTAAGGCACATTAGCTGTAGTATTTTCTACTCCTTTGGACATTCAGATTTTTACATTGGTATCATAAGTATTTTGACCACTATCAATGGCGGCTTGGTCAATTCTTAAGGCACTTTCCAATGCCTCTTCATAGGACTTATATGGTAGTTTTTGGACATCTTCTCTCATATCTTTGTTAATGGCATGCAAGAAGAGATTGCACGGTTATCAATGATCCAAGTCTAGGGCACTGGTTGAAGAATAGATGACTTGCCTCCATCGAGTGACGAAATGTGCTACAGATTCGTTTGGCTCTTGTTTCATTGTAAGGAATTCTCCGATTCCTACTTTGATGAGTTTGTTCATGTCAAATGCCATGACAAACTCTCTGATGAATTGTCTAAATGAATGGATTGAAGCTTCTGGGAGATGATAATACCAATCTAGAGCAATACCTTCAAGCATTTTTGGGAAGATCTTTGCTACAACCCCATCCCAAGGGAGGAGTTCTCTTATGGCCATGGTGTAGGCTTTAATGTGTGAATTTAGATGTCCTTCTCCTTTGAACTTTGGGAGATCTGGCAGTGGTTGAGGTAGTTGTACATTCCTTATGTTTTGGTCTAGAGGCTCTTTCAAATATTCAAGATACGTTCCTAGAAAGGCACTTTGGGATTACGGGGTTGTTAGTAATAACCCTGTGGGTGGATTTTGATAACCCATTTTCAGATTCATTGGATTGTTCTGAATAGGAGGGTTCCCATTCCGACAGGTGTCATTGCTAGCATGTCATGAATAATAATTGAGGTAGGGGGATTTTGAGATCCCCCTGATCCCGTTCATGGGACTTTTGTCTTCTTTCTGGAGCAACTTGTTCTACCTCCAGGATTCTGATTCTTTGCACTAGAGTTGCAATTAAATCTACAGGAGTTGCAGCTCTAGGGGTTTCTTCATTTCTAGGATGTTCTCTATGAATATTCTCATGGTGAAAGGCTTCCTCACATGCAGTGTTTTCTTTTTGTTCTTCTTGTAAGGCAATCCTTAGTGCTTCTTGAGCATCTTTGGTTTCTTGTAGATGTTTTTCCAACCTTTTAACCTCTTCATCAAGGTGGGTATTCGATGTACTTGTGGAAGGTTATTATGGTCGATGTATTTCTGACCTCACCCTTCTTGCTTTATGCGGTGCATTTGGTATGGCCGGATTGTTTTCCCAAGCTGGGTTGTTGAAGGATAGAGAGCGCCTAGATTTTCTTTGATCTTTCTCATAGTTAGAATCCTCGTAATCATAACAATTGGTGATTAGCGCGTCAGAATGCGGCAACACATATCTATCAAATGAGGGAGTTTCTGGTTCCCTTGAGGGAATGTTCCCTTGGTTTAAGTTAGGTTCTGTCATATTCGGGGGTGCCATAGACACCACAGAATAAATGGAACGGATGATGGCATAAGCGATAGAAGCTGAAGTGGTGAAAGCGGCTATGAAGAATGGTGTGAAAATGTTGTGAAGTTTTTGTTAAACTTATTGTGAGATGTTTGAAAAGCGAACACAAATAGTATAACCAAGAGGCTTTGCTCTTCATGTCGGGTTCACCAAAATATGTACGCTCAAAATCATGACTCTGATTGCTTGGGGCTGTCGAGTCAAATTTTGGCATGCACATGGACCCTTTCCCTCCTTGTCACGGGGTGATCCACCACGTCACTCTCGCTCACATGGAATTAGCCAATCGAGAGGGGGTGAGACACGGTGGGGGTCTAGCTCATTGGAGAGCTGGGCTTCATGGATAGGGGTCGGTAAGTACTATGGCCTTTTTTGTTGTGTGCTTTGTTGTATGTTTTTATTGTTGTAGTTGAGATAACCCTATGACCCGAAGGGTCACTAGTTTCTTTTCTTCTGTTTGGATTTATTAGATTCCACCTCTGTGTGGGTAAATGATTATTTTCATTGATGTCCTCTTGTCTTTGTATGTGTTGTAAGAGGTCTTGTTGTATATGTCGTTGTCTGGTTTCTTCTAACAACAAGAGGACGAATGGGTCTCCTTGTGGTAAAATGAATGTTTGTTGTTGAGGTGTTGGATGGATCTCTTGGATCTCATCACAGATAGTCCTCACCCACTCTCCTCTCACTCCTAAGCACATTCGTGAATCAGAAGAGAGGAATTAGTGTGATTGCTAACCTTAACTAGATCTAGGTTTTTGACCTAGGGTTTTCTTGACCTAGGGTTTTGCTTGACCTAAGGTTTGACTTGTGTTTTTACCTTGTGATGGAATCAAGGGTTTGTTTGAACCATGTTTACCTCATGATCGAATCGAGGGTTTGTAATGTTATCTATTCTATTGTTTCTATATGCATGCAAACTATATGCAAAACGTTCTTTTTGGTATTTTCTAGAGTATTTTGGAAATAAAAGTGCTTCTCATCTATGAAAAGGAAATATGTATACAATTCTATATGACTTTTCCAATGCAATGTTAACCTATATTTTTTTGTGTTTTCAATGTTTTGAATGCAATTTAATCTAAGAAAAGGGAAAATGCTTCTTCTAATAAACTAGATCTAGAAATGTGAAAGCGTTTAATCTAACATGCAAGATCTAACAATCAAGGAAAAAACAATGTTTTACTGTTCCCAAGAGCAAATTTGATTCTCTAATTACTATGAATTGAAAGAAAACAATGAAGGAACCTAAGAGAAAAGAATATTTGTTGACTCCACTACCCTCAAAAATCCTTGTAATAGGCAACCTCGAATCCTTTTGTGGTAACAAGTGATCCTCTTGACAACAAAATGACCCAAAGAGGCAGAAAGAAGCTTTGATGAAGCTTGTATGAGCTTAATGAGAGCTTGGTTTGAGCACAATGGCATAGAATGAAGCAGCATGATGCTACTTGGTTGAACAAATAAAGAAAAAGGCACCTTCGTCTTGTAAGAAGATTTGAATGCTAAGTTGGAGAGCAAATTTTGGTAAGTGCTGTGTGCACAATGAATTTGCCTCCCTTTGTACTTGAGGGAGGGGGGTATTTATAGGTTTAGAAGAAGGAATTGATTGGAGAGTTAACTCATTTGATTGCTGAGTTAACAAGAATAGATTGGGGAGTTCACAAGGTTGATTACACAGTGAACTCAGCTGATTGGAGAGTGATGAAGCAAAGATATCTTATCACTGGAGAGGAAATGGAGAAGAGGGAATGCATGAGATTGATTGAAGAGTTAAATTGAGATCAAATAGAGCTAATTTTACATTTGTGCCTGCATGAAATAGTTAACTCTATATCAGGGATCAAAAACCATGCAAACAGAGAGAAAAATGAGCAAAAATAGAGTAAAAATGAGAGAGAAACTTGAGTTTTTTATTAGCTACAAAAAAGGCAAGGTCACCCCTTTTGCCAGTAGGGACACCCCTAGGTGGCCATGGGTTGCCCGGGGAGATCTAGGCTGCATAGGGTTAGACGTAGAGAAAACAAGTTGGGAGATGGTAGAAGAAAGAAAAAGGGCAGGTTCTGCATCAAGAAACAGGTCAGTCATGTGGAAGAATCCAAATCTCCACTTGTATCAGCAAGATCTCCCAGGGGAGATATATAAATAATAGGGGGAGATTTGGATTGGTTTGATGAAACTAAAAACCAAAAGCGGGAGATGGATAAGGGGACCTCTAGAAGGCTTCTAGGAGGTGCACTAGAGGAAAAACAAAGGGGAGAGGTGAAAACTCACCTACAAAACTTTCACAAGGCTTAGGATCAAGGTTGAAAGCTAGAAAACACAAGTTGACAAGTGTCGTAACAAGTGTTGAAAAGTGTCACAAACAGGGAGAGAGGGAAATCGACAAGGAAGAAACAACGCAAGACAAGAAAAGAGGACACGTCATCAAGAGGTTTGTTGTTTAAAGGAAGTTATTTCATGCTTACATGTATGTGACAAGGATTTGAATCATCATAGGGGTCCTCGTGGAGGCAGTGCGTGATTTTTGTGCTTACAATGCCTAAGCCTGTACCTAGCCCCATGCCTGCCTCATAGCCAACAAGGCCTCGTTCCTGTCAATCTTTGTCCTCCTAAGCTGGGCCTGTACCTGAATCTACTGACCCTTCTCTCTCTGTAGCTGTCGCCTATATTGATCCGTTGCATCTCAGTCCCCTCCACCTTCCATGACCTGTTGTAGCTGCGCTGGCATCTGTACATGCTTCGGGACCTGTCCCTGTATTTGTGGCTGCCCTAGAACTGCCACTATGGGTGCTTCTACAACTCCCACCCATGGAGCTCACCTTTATCCTCTGAGTCCTCCCCGCATAGGTGCGTGCTCAACCACCTCTCCTTGCTCTCTTGGTACAATCAATCTAGAAGGCTTATGTAGTAACCAATATCGGCTGGTCCTCCTACCTAGTTCCACACAACTGGCTGCAATCCCTCCAACTCAGCCAGGGCGACATCAACAATAATCTTTGACCCCCAATCTGAAATCTCCCACCATATTCATCCAAAGATGGCATCTCCCATTGGCTCAGTTTGGGGAAACCGAACTGTCACAACACCCTCTCCGGTATGTATCTCTTGATAACATATATACTACATCCAAATAGGTACCTGGCCTGTCGTACATATAGTAGCTCGAGCACATCATTGTCCCAGCTCTCACAGTCTCTCCACAGTCGCCATGTGAACTAATCGAGCTCATCAAAGGTCCATCACCAGTAAACAAGAGCATGGAGCTGTCTGTAGGTGGTCACTCCTCCATAAATGATAGCATATGGCTGTCCAAGTAATCGTTGCCTCAACCCCATCAGCCTCATCACTATGATGTGCTCAAAATCCCAAACACGCAATAATGTAACTCCTGTCGACATACTAGACCAAGCATTATAAGTACAATCATGCAAATACCGGTATAGCTGCCCTAGTACACAAGGGGCCCATGCATATCTAACCCCATACTCAAACATTCCCTCCATAATAGGCCCCCATCCTACTAGGAATCCATGGCCCCGCCGATCTAGAACTAAAAATCTAATGACGACAACCACCACTCTCTGTAGCCAATTGCATAGATCCCTAATCGTCTGCATCGAAACCTCATGATCATCATCCTCTATATCGGCAGTCCCAAGTATTCGCTAAAAAGCTGCAGGCCCATGATCAGGATCATGGTCGACGCGATCACCCTCTATCGGGATCTGTAAAATACGCCTCACGTCCTCCAATGTGATAGTGGCCTCGCTAGTCAGAAGCAAAAATGAGCTATGATTGATGTACCATTACTCAACTAAAGTAATCATCATGGTAGTATGCACTCGTACAAGTGTCAGATGTACCACATGCTCTAGCCCCACAATCTCCAAAAATAAATGCTCCTCTGCATCTAGCTACAAAACCAATCTCAGGTCCTATGGGTGTACCTCCCGTGATCACAACGGTTGCATCACGACCTGCAATCATAAAGTCAACTTAGTGTTTGTGACATTTTTAGTAAAACCCTAAAAAAACTACTAAGTTTGACCACAAGTAACACTTTTTTACCATAGGTGACTTAGCCCCTTCCATATGCGGCTTGGTGTCACTTAAAAGTGGCCTGTTTTACCATTTGCAGTTTTCTATCAATTACATGTGACTTTTTAAACCAAATGTGTACGTTTACCTTAAAAAACCCTAATTTGCACCACATGCGGCCTACTTTCCTACATGTGGTTTTATGTTGCTCATATGCGACTCAATTTTTCACATGTGACAATCTACTACTCACAAGTGACATTTTTCACCAAATGTAGATATATCTGATCTAAAACCTAAATTTGGACCATATGCGTATCATATAGACCAAATGCGACTGACCCACATTCAAATGCAACAAATTTCACCAAATGCAGCTTTCTTCCGCTCAAATGCATTTTTCCTAATCCTAACCACTTTTGGTAGCACGAATCTATTAATGACGCTTTGACCAAAATAAATGCGCAAATGGTAAATTTTTTGACACATACCGGTAGGGGAGCTCCTGTTGGTCATTCATAGGTCCTCACCTTCTCGGCCCAGTGATCTGCACGTGGAATCAGCATCTTGAAAGCTCTAGGAAGCTCTAAAAACACTCAAGAGGCTCAAACCACAAGATCTCTAGAAGCAAATGGTACAAATGACCTAGAAGTAGCCATTGGATCATACTTATAGCCAAGCACTCTGATTGTCTATTCCACTTGTGACCTAGCTTGTCCTTCTGGTACTTTCTCATTGTGAGTCAACCCAGTCTTTGTCCTGCAGCCTGGTTTTCCTCTCAAGGGGGCATCATCCACCAGTTTCATTGGAGCATAGCCTGTTTATCCAACACATCATATCTTCTTTGAAACAATGCCCTAGCAGGGATTGTCTCAAAGAGGGGCAAAATGTAGATACCCAAAATTGACCCATGTCATTATTTAAGCATTTTATCACATTTCCACATATTTATCACATTTCCATATTGCATGCATTGTCTTGTCTAACACACTTGCAACCAAACCCTAATTATTTCCTCTATTTATCTCTGTCATTTTTCATGATTAATTAAATAAATTTTATTTGTTTAATTAATCACCTTTCATTCTTCTATTTTCTTATTTTTCATTCATCTATCTCCTATTAATAATTAAATAATATTATTAATTATTTAATTATTATTCACTTCTTCTAATAAATAAATAAAGTTCACATTTTATTTATTTTCCTCGCATAACATATGAATTAAATAAATTTAATTATTTATTAATTTATATTACCATTTTCCTCCTATCATTGCCACTTCTCTCATATAATGAATTAAATAAATATATTTAATTCATTATTTCACATGCACTCTCCAAAATTCTTTCCACTATCGTTCTTTCCCTCTCCTCTCCACCATTGATCAAATACCTTCTAAAATCACTCATCTCCCACACATATAATCCCTAAAATCTCTCATTTTGATCTCTAGTCATTGCATTTTGGAACAGGAGTCTGATTTTTTTGAGTAGAGATTGAGAATTTCATTTAGTTTGTGAACTCTCATGACAATGGCCTAGTAATATACTTGATTCTCATCATTTCTTATGGATCTATCATTGCATGTTTAAAATTTCTCTTGCATCTTCGATCATAATCATGGAAGCTCTTCGATTTGGTTACATGGAGAAGCAACCCACAAAATCAAACAAGGAATCCAAACAACGTAGGTGAAAGGTTTTCAATTGCATGCATTTGATTTTATTTTGGGTTTTGATTTCTTGGGTTTTGGGTTAAATTTGATCTATTTTTGTTGGATCTACAAAATTTCCACCCATCACAATATGGACTGAAATGGGCACTTTTCAGATTCCTCAACAACCTCACTCAACTAGAATAGGTACTATTGAAGCTCCTGCATTAACCCATTTAATTAACATAGAAAATGGCGAGATCCCTTCCACACCATCACTAATAGATATATTTCCACTGATAAATCCTACAACTGTTCCGCCATGAACTCATGAAAATGTGGAAGAGAGAAGAAGAGATAAAACTTTAACCATTAAAGTAAAGATCAAGAGCTGTGATGACCTCTAGCCCAGTTGCCCCTACAGGTAAGTATTTCTAACCCTTTATCTCCATGTTGTGTTGTTTAGGCCTCCTAGGATGACCCTTGATACTCTCGTAAAGTCAAGGATAGTGGGAGACCACCTCTATTGTGACCCTTCTTCTATTTGTATCATCATTCTTCTACATTGCCTCTCCTCTATTTTTCATTGTTGTGTGTTGTGTCTTATGGACATAGCATTGCAGTTGATGACTTGGGGCCACCCTCCTACATGACTGTCCCTAAGGCACTTGTTTCTCCTCTCTTGATTTATTGTTTACCTTCCTCTAGTGGTTCTATCTAGCTGGCGGATGACAAAAACATATTATACTGATATGGACCTAGTGTCCCTTCGGCGAGAAATAAAAAAATGGACCTAGTCCATGCATGACGATGGGGTTGATATATATTATCCAATGCTTGGCTAGTAGAATCACTCTGTGTGATATTCTGATGTTGTCTTATCACACTTACAAAACATAACAATACTACCGCTCCGTGGACTTTGTCTATCTTGGATCTTGCTTTCCTCAACTCTTTATGTGAATGATTACATGCATTGTTGTTTATCATGATTATATGGATGCTAATACCTTTTCTTGCAGGAAATTGTGTGTTTGTGGGAACATTTGGTGATCGTAAAGTACATGTCACCTCTAGGGGGCATGAGCTTTGTGAGAGCTCATGTTCCCTTGTGTGTTTTCTTCCTACCTTAACGTGCTTGATATCGATACATGATATCAACCAATGTAAGGTGGGGGCATATATAAGGTAAGCTATCTGATTTAGATGCTAGTAAAGTGTATTTGTAAAGCTTAAAATCTATTACAGTCATTTAATCGCTCTACAGAGGTAGGATATCGCATATATCCTTTTTATCTTAAGCCCTATGCGGAGGCGAGGATGGTGTACTTCTCAAAGAGATTGCATATCCTGTCATTTTCTAAATGTCCTCTACGGAGGTGGGATGGATCTAAGACTATCCTAACCTATAAGCATGCCTTTGGTGATTATTGTGGTGAAGCCCAATCATTGGTGTGTGCCTATAGCATTCCTGAGATAGATGCAAACCTAGAAATATGTTTCTTCCATTGCTTGTTTGTCGTGTTTTCTTTGTGTCTTCCATGTGTGTGTATGACATGTTTGTTCCCAAGCATACTCTAAATATTGATGGCGATGAGTCCCTCCTATGCTTTTGGATTTGTATGGCATGTTTGTTCTCAAGTGCAGTCTAAAGACTGGTGGCGATGAGTCCCTCCTGTACTCTAAGATTTGTATTGCATGTTTGTTGCCCCACATGTAATCTAAAGACTACTGGCGATGAGTCCCTCCTGCATTATGGGTTGTGTGTTTACTTTTCTTGTACTTGCATTTGCATTTCATATATGAGAAAAATAAAAAAGAAAATAATCACTACATTCACCGAATTCACTGTGTTTTGTGCGTCTTCAATGTTGTCTTCTCTGTGTTTTGCATGACTGTAACTGTCTTCTCTATGTTTTACGTGTTTGTTACTATCTTCAACATGTTTCACTTGTCTTCATCATGCTTGGCGTGTTTTCTATGTTTGTTGACCTTACTTTAATGCATGTATTGACCTTGTATTTATACATACATTAAAGTGGGGGCTAAATGTTATGTTGGAAAATATCCCCTTGGGGGCTTTTCCCTCCTAAGGTTTAGCTCTCGGGTCCTTAAATTGTATTTAGAGCATCTTGCATGTTAATTTTAACTCCTGATGAGAAAACCTTGAAGTCTTATGGCAAATAGGACCTAGGGGGTGCTATTTTGATGATCCCTGAACAAAAATGGGAGGGTGGACTTGGGCGCTAGCGCCCTAGTCCTGCCCTATTTTGGGTCTACCCTAAATTTAAGTGTCAGATTTATGACCATTATTTAGGTCCTATGCCAACATCTCAAGTTTGAATTACAGAATTCTTAGTGGGAATGTTTGTAATTGCATATATAAGCATGATTAGGTTTCATTTGCAAACTAGATGGACTTTATGTATACTAGTAATTATAGAGCATTCAAAATATTCATTGTGTTGCAGAGTAGAGCATTGTTATTATGTTTGTATTTGCAGATTTGACTCCATCTCCTCATGGCATGAAGAGCATATTCCTTCCATGAGATCTACACTTCAAGGTGATATCTATTGTGTTTTTCATCATTTATCATTTGGATTTTACCTCTATCCCATCAGGATATGCACTCTTATATGACAACGGTGTTCGGAAGACTTGAATGTCTCTTTGGGGCTTGACTGAGGCAAACCTCTAAACACCACAACCCCCTCCCACACTCCTTTGTGATTGTAGGTTACAGGTACTGAGTTTCACAAAGTGGAGTTGTAGAAAGGAGGTTGCAGACAACAAGGATTCAGGATCTGAAAGAAAGAGGACAACGGTGAACATTTTGGGACAAGGGCGCTAGTCCCTATGTCCTCCACTTTTCCTGGGGTAGAAACAGAAGATACAGTGCAGATCAATGCCGGAAGAAGATTAAGATTCTGTGACAAAAAATGTACCTTGGAATAGGGCGTTAGTCCCAGTGTCCCTGACTCTTCCACTTTTTGAACTTCAAAAAATAGTGAGTTAAATATCTATGTCCTTCACCTTGGTCTGAAAGGATTTGTCGTAATTCGATATTTTTTTACTATTTTGCTTATTTGAGATTTTAAGAGTAATTGAGAATTAAATTGAGATATTGTGTGATACATCTGAACTTCCGCATCATTCCAAGTGGCAGCCCAACCTGATGGGTGACTCCTCTCACTTAGTGGAGATTCAACTCAGTTGATATGCCCTTGAATGTTTGGTGAGAAGGGAGGATTTGCCTTTGAAACATAAACTAAAACATTCCCCCCCTTTTTCACCCTAAACGGGGGGTTAAGGGTTAGGGGTTAGGATTTAGGGACATTATTTAGGGTTTATGGTTTAGGGGTTAGGTGTTAAGGTTTAGAGGTTTAGGGTTTAAGGGATAGAGAGAGAGAGAGAGGATCGATAGGGAGATATAGAGGAGACCAAGGGGAGAGATAGAGAGATAGAGAGTGAGGGACATGGCTAGAGACATAGGGAGAGAGATTAAGAGGTAGAGGGATGGTAGAGATAGGAAGATTAGGGAGAGATAAGGAGATAGAGGTTTAGGGTTTATGGGTTAGGATTTAGAGGCATTATTTAGGGTTTAGGGGTTTAGGGGTAGAGAGAGAGGTTTAGGGTTTAGGGGAATTATTTAGGGTTTATGAGTTTAGGTTTGCTCAAGTTTAGGGTTTAGGGTTTATGGGTTAGGGGTTGGGGTTTAGGGGAATTGTTTAGGGTTTAGGGTTGCTCAGGTTTAGGGTTGCATGTCAAAAGAAATTTCTCTATCTTTATCTCTCCCTCCCCTCTTTACCTTGTCTCCTCCTTCTCTCTCCTAGGGTTGCTTAGGTTTAGGGTTTAGCAGTTAGGGGTTAGGGTTTAGGGTTTAGGGTTTAGAGGTTAGGGGTTAAGGTTTAGAGGTTTAGGGTTTAGGGTTTAGAGAGAGAGAGGACCGATAGGGAGATAGAGAGTGAGGGACATGGCCAAAGACATAGGGAGAGAGATTGAGAGGTAGAGGGATGATAGAGATAGGGAGATAGGGAAAAGATAGGGAGATAGAGGTTTAGGGTTGCTTGGGTTTAGGGTTTAGGGTTTAGGGGTTTAGGGGCATTATTTAGGGTCTAGGGTTTATGGTTTTGGGGGTTAAGCTTTAGAGGTATAGGGATTAGGATTTGGAGAGAGAGCACCAATTGGGAGATATAGAGGAGACCGAGGGGAGAGATAGGGAGATAGAAGAGGGACATGGGTAGAGACATAGGAAGAGATATTGAGAGTTAGAGGGACAATAGAAACAGAGAGATAGAGGTTTAGGGTTTAGGGGTATTATTTAGGGTTTAGAGGTTTACTCTCTCTCTCTCTCTATCTCTCTCTCTCTCTCTCCTAAACCCTAAATAATACCCCTACACACTAACCCCTAAACCCTAAACCTAAGGAACACTAAACCTCTATCTCCCTATCTCTATCATCCCTCTACCTCTCAATCTCTCTCCCTATCTCTCTGGACATCTCAATCACTTTCTATCTCCCTATTTCTCCCCTCTATCTCTCCCTATCTATCTCCTCTCTCTCTACCTATCTATCTCTCCCTATCTCCTTGTCTCTTGCCTCTCTTTCTCTCTCCCTTATATTCCTTTACCTCCCTATCTCTCCCCTTTATCTCTCCCTCTCCCTTATCGACAAAGGAAATGGAAAAAAGAAAACTAGAACTCTCTCTCCATATCTCCCTATCTCTCCCCTCTCTCCCCCTCCATCTCCCCCCTCTCTCCCTCTTCCTCCCTCTCCCTCTCTCTTATCAACAAAGAAAAGGGAAACAAGAAAAATAGGACATGCAAAGCGGGATGAGGATATAAATTGGGAGGATGAAATGGAAATAAGAAAAAATGAAAGTTGATTAGATGGGAAGAATGATGAGAGGAGAGGTGGAAAACAGTAAAATAGGGGAAATTGGTGGGATCTAAAGGGAAATTAGAAAGGAAAAGGAAAACTAGGAGGTAGTTACGTGAGAGAGAGAGAGTTTAGGGTTTAGGGGTTAGGGTTTAGGGGCATTATTTAGGGTTTATGAGTTTAGGGTTGCTCAAGTTTAGAGTTTAGGGGAATTATTTAGGGTTTAGGGGTTTAGGGTTGCTCAGGTTTAGGGTTTAGGGTTTAGGGGTTAGGGGTTAGGGTTTAGGATTTAGAAAGAGATAGAGAGAGGGGACCAATAGAGATTGGGAGAGATATAGGAGACAAAGGGGAGAGATAGGGATATAGAGAGTGAGGCACATGTCCAGAGACATAGGGAGAGAGATTGAGAGGTAGAGGGATGATAGAGATAGGAAGATAGGGGAGAGATATGGAGATAGAGGTTTAGGGTTTAGGGGTTCAGGGGTTTAGGGTTGGGGGTTGGGGGTTAGGGTTTAGGAGCATTATTTAGGGTTTATGGTTTAGGGGTTAGGTGTTAAGGTTTAGAGGTTTAGGGTTTAGGGGATAGAGAGAGAGAGAGAGGATCGATAGGGAGATATAAAGGAGACCAAGGGGAGAGATATAGAGATAGAGAGTGAGGGACATGGCCAGAGACATAGGGAGAGAGATTGAGAGGTAGAGGGACAATAGAGATAGGGAGATAGAGGTCTGGGGTTTAGGGTTTAGGATTTAGGGGTTAGGGTTTAGAGGCATTATTTAGGGTTTAGGGGTAGAGAGAGATAGGTTTAGGGTTTAGGGGTTAGGGGTCACGGTTTAAGGGAATTATTTAGGGTTTGAGTTTAGGGTTGCTCAAGTTTAGGATTTAGGGTTTATGGGTTAGAGGTTGGGGTTTAGGGGAATTATTTAGGGTTTGAGTTTAGGGTTGCTCAAGTTTAGGATTTAGGGTTTATGGGTTAGAGGTTAGGGTTTAGGGAATTATTTAGGGTTTAGGGTTGCTTAGGTTTAGGGTTGCATGTCAAAAATAATCTCTCTCTCTTTGAACCCCTAAACCCTAAATAATGCCCCTAATCCCTAACCGGTAACCCCTAAACCTCTGTCTCCCTATCTCTCCCTTATCTCGCTCTCTCTATTGTCCCTCTACCTCTCAATACGTCTCCCTATCTCTGGACATCTCACTCACTCTCTATCTCCCTATCTCTCCTCTCTGTCTCCTCTAGCTCTCCCAATCTATCTCCTCTCTCTCTATCTCTACCTATCTACCTCTCCCTATCTCTTGCCTCTCTCTGCCCTATCATTCCTCTATCTCCCTATCTCTCCCCATTATCTCTCCCTCTCCCCTCTAGTTTTCTTGTTTCCATTTCCTTCATTGATAAGAGAGAGGGAGAGATAGAGGGGAGAGATAGGGAGATAGAGGAATGATAGGGGAGAGAGAGACAAGAGATAGGGAGAGACAGATAGGTAGAGAGAGAGGAGACATATAGGGAGAGGTAGAGGAGACAAAGGGGAGAGATAGGGAGATAGAGAGTGAGTGATATGTCCAAAGAGATAGGGAGAGAGATTTAGAGGTTAAGGGATGATAGAGATAGGAAGATAGAGGTTTAGGGTTTCTTGGTTTTAGGGTTTAGGGGTTAGGGGTTAGGGTTTAGGGGCATTATTTAGGGTTTAGGGGTTTGGGGTTCTATGTCAAAAGCACACACACTCTCTCTATCTCTCAAAAACCCTAAACTCTAAATAATTCCCCTAATCTATAACCCCTAACCCCTAAACCCGAGCAACCTTAAAACTCTATCTCCCTATCCCTCCCTTATCTCCCTCTCTCTATTGTCCCTCTACCTCTCAATCTCTCTCCCTATCTCTATGGACATCTTGCTCACTTTCTATCTCCCTATTTATCCCTTCTATCTCCTTTATCTCCCCTATCTATCTCCTCTCTCTCTACCTATCGATCTCTCCTTATCTCCCTATCTCTTGCCTCTCTCTCCCCTATCATTCCTCTATCTCTCTATCTCTCCCATTTATCTCTCCCTCTCCCTTATCGACGAAGGAAATAGAAACATGAAAACTAGGAATCTCTCTCTCTATCTCTCTAACTCCCTATCTCTTGCCTCTCTCTCCCCTCCATCTCCCTCTCCCTTATCAATAAAGCAAATGGAAATAAGAAAACTAGGACATGCAAAGAGGGATGAGGATATAAATTGCGAGGATGAAATGGAAACAAGAAAAATTAAAGTTGATTGGATGGGAAGAATGATGAGAGGAGAGGTGGAAAATAGTAAAATAGGGAAACATTAGTTGGATCTAAAGGGGAATTTGATTGGAAAAGGAAAACTAGGAGGTAGATAGGTGAGAGAGAGAGAGAGAGGGTAGTAGGTAAATAGGGGAGGGAGAGGGAGGTAGAGAGAGATGTTTTAGTTCACCATAATGCGAGAGAGAGAGAGGGAGAGGGAGAGAGAGGAAGGGAGGGAGGGAGAGAGGGAGAGATGCTTTAGTTCACCATAACGTGAGCTCATTATAGCATGCTTGTGTTATGTGAATGCACATATTCACATAACACGAGCACATTATAATGCGCTCATGTTATGCTTAGGCTTGGTAATTACCAAGCCTAAGGCTTGGATTTTCCTTGGGCTTCAAACCCAAAGGCTTGGACTATGTTTAGGTTATCCAAGGACGTGTTTTTCCAAACTCTAACATAATTCAGATAATCTGGAGTATGCTCCCCATCAGGATTGCACTTTTTTCAATGAAAAGTCAAAAAAATACCACCATAATCTTATTAGTCTCTGTTAGCTATCTAACTATATAAATTTTTTCACATTTTGAGTACATTAAGGGTTTCATCTTTAATTTATTTTATTAATGTATCCATTTTTTGTCAAAAACCAGTGTCTAGTATTTTTTACTTTTTTCTTAAACCGTTCATCAAAATTTCAAATAAGTTACATTTTTAGAAACTAGACTCCATTCTACACGTATTACAAAAAAATTAATTTTTGATTACTTTTCAAAAAATTTTGGGGTAGCACACTCAATTTTCTATTTTTCACGATGTGTTCACTTTGAAAATTAGTAAAAAATCAATTATTCATGAAAAAATTATCAGAAAAATTAGGGATAAACTACATGGTGTTAGCTAATTTCTCACCAAAGTGATTTTTGAAATACTAAAAAAAGTTAACATTTTAGGGGGGGCACACCAGACGCTATGTTATGTTTTTTTGAGAAAAAAAAGACCAATTTGTGTGAGCATCCCCCTTTTTGAACCCCTTAATCTCAACCATTTTTGAAAAAAAAAATAGTAGTTTAGAAACTAGATTCAGAGCACTACGAGTCTTATTTTTGTTGTATCTTCAAATTTTGAGTGTAACTATCTTCAATTTCTCATCAAACATCAATCTTTCATGATTTCAGAAAAAAAGTGGCATCTTAAGACCCCCTTTTGGTCCCTCATCTTTTTGCACTTACCCTTGATTGGGACTACACTTGCATTTCATTGCTTGCCATACATCTACCAAAGCAGGCCGTACCATTTGCTGGAGGATATTTTTTGGTGTTTGTGTGGATTTTATTACTTGTGTTCATGCCATCTTGGTTGCCTTGCTTCTGCAATAATAGACAGATCAAAGCATAAGATTTTTGGGGACTTTCAACTTGGTTCCTTGGTAGTTTGTGGCACTAGCTAGGTCGTAGAACATAGGGTAGATGTGGGTTCATTTGGTGATATTTTTGCCTCCTTTGTAGCTGCAAACCATGCTCATTCTGGACATCTAGGGTCCTACTTATCATTGGCATACACTATATGCAAGAGTCCTTTCTTTGGTGAAGTCTAGAATGTGTTCATTGGTCTTCATATTACTGGTCTGGGTACAGCAAAAGTATGAAGTTGTAAACTGGAAAATGGGTATGTTCTTGTAATTCATATTTATACATATACAAACTGGGTCTTTGTTATTTTGCATGTATCTATCATAGTTTTTCTGGGTTCTTGTTATATGTTTTGTATTATGTGGTTTTAATGCAAAAACATCACATGCAAATAAACACATAAACCCTAAACCCAAACAATAGTCAGAAAACAAAAAACTAAGGTATAAAACCTTAGCCGAAACAGTGTATGTTACAAAAACCACCCAAAAGTGGCACCCAAATTATCTCCAATCAAAGATGCCTTGTGATGTGCCAAATCACACACCAACATGTGTAACTCTCCCCTTTACAGCTCTTTTAAGTGTCCAACACATTTTCACATTTCCCAAAAACAAGAGGTCCAACTTTCAGAGGTCATAACTTTCGATTTGGGTCTTTGATTGACAAACTGTTTAATGTGTTGGAAAGCTTGTGAAAAGATCTATCAATCTATAATCCACTTCTCCAATTACGACAACTTTCAAGGTGTTTAGGGACCTCTAATTGCCTCAAAACTAAGTTTGAAACTTTTTCTAAAAATTTCAAAAAATAGAAACTTTAATATCTCACAATCCAGGTATGATCTTGAGTCAAAACTCACATGAGATGTTTACTTAGCAGTTCCACACCTTTTTGAAAAAAATTTGGGTCCATCTGAGCTCAAATGTAGAGTTACTAAAAATAGTAAGCCGTGCCATTTTTAGCCCTTTTGGAAACTCTAAAAGTTCTAAAACATTCTTCAAGATAAAGGGTATGCAAAAAGACCAAAATTGGGAAGAATAGTAACCTTATGTAGTTGCAAGGTTGAGACACCTTTCCTAATTTTCTCCCACTTGTTGAACACCTTGCAAGAGCAAAGGGAGTATCAACACCATGATTTAATTACTAGGGGTTGAAAGGCCTAGAGACTCTGAACACCATCTGAACTTCTCTGTGCTCACAAGTTTTGTCAAGGAATCTACAACATTTGTCAAAGTGTCAACTTTCTCCAAGTTTACCTTCCAATCCTCTACCATGTCATGAACAAAATGGTACTAGACATCAATATGCTTAGTCGTGGTGTGGAAAGTAGGATTCTTCACCAAACATATGACACTCTGACTATCACAACAAATAGTAATCTTCCCTACATCAAACCCAACATCAGAACACAATCTCTTAAACCAAATGGCTTCTTTACAAGCATGAGTTTCTGCCATGTACTCAGCTTTAGTAGTGGACAAAGCGACCACGGGTTGCCACTTACTCATCCAACTAATAGCACCACCAAACATAGTGTACACATAAGCACTAGTGGATCTCCTGTTGTCAATGTCACTTGCCCAAGATGAATCCACAAATCCTTGAATACAAAGTGAATGCCGAGGTCCTGTAGGATAACCATGATAACATAAGGAATACTTGGAAGTACCCCGCAAATATCTGAACACTCTCTTCACCGCATCCCAATGTTCCCATCCAGGATTAGCCATAAACTAATTAAGGTCTCCCACTGCTTGGGCAATGTCTGGTCTTGTACAGACCATAGCATACATCAAGCTGCCAACTGCACTAGCATAAGAAACTCTGCTCATATCCTCTATCTATAAACGAGACTTCAGACAATCTGCAATAGATAACTTTGTCCCCATCATAACAGGAACTACCAATGGTCTACAAGTTGCCATGTTGAATCTCTCCAACACGATGTTCACATACTTACTTTGGTCTAACCAAAGTTTTTTGTTAGCTCTATCTCTTCTAATTTCCAATCCAAGAATGTACCTGGCTGCCCCTAGATCTTTCATCTCAAACAGTGTTGACAACTGAGACTTTAAATCAAAACTCAAACTTTTACCATTCCCAATGAGAAACATATCATCAACATATAATGCAATAATGAGAATGTGATTATTATCGATTTTATAATAAACACAATGATCTAATTTCAATCTTAGAAATCTCAAACTGAACACAAAGGCATCAAATGTTTGGTACCACATCCTAGGAGATTGTTTCAAACCATACAAAGACTTTTCCAACTTGCAAACCATATTTTCTTTACCTTTTACCATGTAGTGCTCTGGCTGTGACATATAGATTTCTTCCTCCAAGTCACCATGAAGGAAAGTTGTCTTCACATCCATCTATTCAACTTCTAAATTATATGCTACAAGTGATAACAAGAATCTGATAGATGTCAGCTTTGCAACGAGAGAGAAAATCTCACCATAATCTATTCCCTCAACCTGGGAATAACCCTTCGCAACCAACCTTGCCTTAAATTTCTCAACACTACCATCTGAACTAAACTTCTTCCTGAACACCCATTTGCATCCAGTAGGTTTACGTCCATCAAGCAAGGGCACCAGATCCCAAGTATTATTTTTCTTCAAGGAAGTCATCTCTTCTTCCATGGCCTCTTTCCAAGAATCTGCATCACTCATACCCATAGCCTCCCTTACAGTCCTAGGCTCATTAGTGTTAGAAATCAAAGAAAAAATGCAACTGGAATCATGCAATGAATAACCAAAGCTATTAGGTTGTCACCTTATCCACGTGGACCTCCTCAAAAGTTGAGGTTGAGGATCTTCTTTTTCTTCTTCTTCTTCTTTTAAACTTTCAAAGCTACTAGAGCTCTCCTCATCATCAAGTCCAACAAATGTCTTCGGTTCAACTTTCTCAAGGGTGGAAGGAAGTTGAACCACATCCTCTTTCTTCTCTTGTTTCTATGGTTGTAGAGAAATACAAGAAGGATTGAGCTCTCTGAAGATCACACTTCTACTATACAGAACTCTCTTGGCTACTGGATCCGAAAGCTTGTACCCTTTCACACCGATGCCATAACCCATGAAGATACACTTCACAGCCTTGTTCTCCAACTTAGACCTCTTCTTCTTAGCCACATGTGCATATGCCTCACAACCAAATACTTGAATGTGTCTTAATGAAGGCTTTTTACTAGACCACACCTCCATAGGTGTCTTATCAAGGAGTGCTAATGTAGGAGACCTATTAACAGGTAACAAGTGGTAGCAACAACTTCAACCAAAAACTTTTGTTCAAGACCATCTCCACTTAGCATACTCTTAGCCCTCTTCATCAACATTTTGTTCATCTTCTTTGCAACTCCATTCTACTGAGGGGTATACGGAGTTGTCTTGTGCCTCTAAATACCATGTTCTTTACAGAACTTGTCAAAATCTGCTAAACAAAAATCACCACCATTGGCAATCCTCAAACACTTAATCTTTATATCCTTTTGATTCTCTACAAGAGATTTGAACTCTTTGAATCTACTAAAGAATTCAGATTTTCTTCTAAGGAAATACACCCATGTCCTTCTATTATTATCAACAATGAATGAAACAAAGTAAACATATTTTGAAATTGAAGGAACATTAATTGGACCAAACACATCAAAATGAATCAAGTCCAACACCTCTAAAGATGTGTGAAAACTGGAATAAAACTAAACATAGTTTTGTTTACCATAAATGCAATGTTCGCAAAAATCAAACTCAAGGTTGCAGTCATTCATACCCTCAACAATTTTTTTATTTTTTAAGGTCCTCAAATCCTTTTCACCAATGTGGCCAAGCCTTTGGTGCCATAACATTGTCTTCTTAGTTGGAAGTTTCATCTCCATAGAATGAGCACCCTTAGGTACCCAGAAAGCATGACCATCGGAAGTAGATGCAATAGTCCTCTTTGTTGTTGGTTCCAATGGTGAGGATGAAGACTCTAAAGTTCTTTTCTTTGAAACAGAGGCACTATTGCACTGAACCGTGCATGCATCAAGCTAAAACAAAGTGCTAATCTGAACACCCTTAGCTAGCACCATAGCTCCTCTAGTCATCTTTCATCCTCCATTTGAGAAAACAACCTACACACCCACATCATTCAACTTACTTACAAATAGTAGGTTCCATGCCAAACCAAGGATATGCAAAAAACCATTAATCCCCTTCACTTTTCAATCAGGGAATTGAATCAAGACTCTTCCACAACCAACAATCTTTAGGTGAGAGTCATCACCCAAGTACACCTTCCCACCGTCATATTCTTTATACTTCAAAAACCAACCCTAATGGGAGGTCATGTGAAAAGATGCACTAGAGTCAATAAGCCACACATCTTTTGATGTATGCATTGCCAATGCAACAACAAACACTTCTCCATCATCCTAAGAGGACTTGTCAGAATCCCAATAATAGTTATTCTTTTTCTTATTCTCCCCCTTGCACTCATTGTAGAAGTGACTGGGTTTGCCGTAGTCCCAACACAAAGCCCTGGACTTTTCAGGTGACTTAGATCTCGCATGGGATTTGGATCTTCCTTTTTATTCCTTCTTCTTATCCTTTTTCTTTCCCTTCTCTTTAGATCTACCATGAACCACAAGAGCCTCCTTAGCTGATTCAAAAGACTTTCTCCACATCTCTTCAGATAACAATGAAGAAACCACTTCATCCATCTTGAAGGTGGTAGTGGTACTTCCAATAGCCATAACAAGGTGATCCCATGAATCTGGTAAGGAACACAGTAATGTCATACATCAATCCTCCTCCATCTTCACACCAACAGAGGTCAACTGGGAAAAAAGCATATTGAATGTATTCAGGGGATCAATGATAGATCCTCCATCTTCCATCCTTAGAGAATACAATTTCTTTTACAGGAATAACTTGTTCACCAGGGATTTTGCCTAATAAACATCTCTAAGCTTCTTCCAAAGATCTCTTGCAGTCTTCTCTTCATGGATATTTAGGAGCATAGAATCATCCAAACAGAGTCTTATCAGACCCTTAGCCTTCTGATCCATTAGATCCCAATCTTCTTGTTTCATGCTTGATAGCATGGTTTTGGATATTGTGAGCCATAGATCTCTAACCACCAATAAGTCCTCCATCTTGAGTTTCCACAACTCAAAGTTGCCTCCATTGAAAAAATCTATATCAAACCTCCCATATGTTCTCACCATCATTTTCCTACAACAAAGATTTCAAAATCCTTTTCACAAGCTCCCACTCAAATGAAGATCAGCTCAAAATACCCTCTACCCAACAACTAGAACCAAAGGTGATCAGGCTCTGATACCAACTGAAAGGAAGCAAGGTATGCGGAAACACTTCCTACACTGATCTACTGAGGAAATATTTATGCAAATTTTTATCTTTTACAATTACATATTATGAGATACACATTAACACAAAGTTAATAACACATAAAAAATAAGTACACTTCTCACAACACAAGATATGCGTGAGGAAAACCCTTTTGGGTAAAAAACCCCACACTCCAAAGCTGCCCAATATATTATTCAAGAATCAAGAAGATTACAATATACTTGCAGAGAAAGATTTCATAGGAGTATAACCAACCAAATATCCAAAGGTAACTCAACATCTATAAGACTCTTACACAAAACCTCTATCTCAAGCTCCTGATATATAGGAGATACAATACAGTAAACCATCAATGGTAATTGCAAAACCATGAGTCAAAAAACCACCCAAAAGTGGTGCCCAAATTATCTCCAATCAAAGATGCCTGGTGATGAGCGAAATCACACACCAACATGTGTAACTCTCCCCTTTACATCTCTTTTAAGTGTCCAACACATTTTCACATTTCCCAAAAATAGGAGGTCCAACTTTCAGAGGTCATAACTTTTGATCTGGTTGTCCGATTGATGAACCATTTAATGCGTCAGAAAGCTCGTGAAGAGATCTATAAATCTATAATTTGCTTCTCTATTTATGACAAATTTGGGGTGTTTAGAGACCTCTAAGTGCATCAAAACTAAGTTCAAAACTTTTTTCCAACAGTTTCAAAAAGTAGAAACTTTAATATCTCATAATCCAGGTATAATATTGAGTCAAAACTCACTCGAGATGTTTACTTAGCAGTTCCGTACCTTTTGGGAAAAGTTTAGGTCCATCTGAGCTCAAATGTAGAGTTACTAAAAATAGTAAGCTCTTTCATTTTTAGCCCTTTTGGAAACTCTGAAAGTTTGAAACTATTCTTCAAGATAAAGGGTTTTTGAAAAGACCAAAACTAGGAAGAATAGTAACCTTTTGTAGTTGCAAGGTTGAGACACCTTTCCTAATAGTAAGGCCCACCAAAAGAGTAAGAGGAATATCTTCAGTTTCTCCAAGTTCATTATTTGTAATTAACTTGTAGAGCCCACTTCCTCTCACCAACTTATTGGATTTGATATCTACAACATACTCTTGAACCTTTGTAATCCATGCTCCTCTCTTATTGTATCCTATCTCTTGCTGATTTAAAATAGCTTTAGCAGTTGGATTGAAATCTGTGTGAGCAAGAGTCATTGCATTGGAAATTGCTTCTTTAATATCATTAAAGGATTTCTTTCAAACATCATTCCAATATTCCTTTCTTCATCATGTCTACAATATGCCTAGTAAGCTTAGAAAACACTGGAACAAAGCTCCGCAGAAAATTCACTTGCTTGAAGAAAGATTTGGTGTTAGTTTAGATAGTCAGAAGACTTAACTGTTGTATGTATTTCACTCTCCCAGGGTCAATTTTGATGTCCTCTTTGGAAACAATATGTCCTAAAATTTTCCCTTCTATAACTCTAAATATATAATTTTTAGGATTGAGGGAGATACCATACTCCCTACATCTTTGTAGCACCAAAGCCAAGTCATTAAAGTGATCTAAAATTATTCTAGAGAAAAATGTCAAATCATTAAGATAAATCACAATAATTTTATTTTTGAGATCTCTAAAAGAGAGATCCATGACTCTTTGGAATGTTGCCCCAGTATTGATGAGTCCAAAAGGCATCTTGTTATAGGTAAAGGTACCATTATGAGTAGTAAATGTCATCTTATGCTAGTCTTCATGAGCTACATTGATTTGATTATAGCCTGAAAACCCATCTAGCATAGACATCATTTCTAAACTAGACACCGTCTATAGGATATGATCCATTATGGGCAATAGATAATTATCTTTCAATGCGGATTGATTTAGTTCTTGAAATCTACACAAATCCTTATTTCTCCATTCTTCTTATGCATAAGAACAATTTTAGCTACCCATGTAAAGTGATGGATAGGATAAACTATTTTGGATTTTAACATTTTAACAATCTCATTGAAAATAGAATCTATTATTATTGGGTTCTATGGGTGTTGTTTTTTCCTAAATGGGGTAGTGTTACACATATGGTTCCTAAGGTTGTCACTGATGTCAACACTATCTTGGATGTGTGATGATGTTCATAATTGGATGTCATGTCCTATCTACCAGAGAAAATGAACTTTTATGGTTGGATGTCATGTTGAATATAATGAGGTTACTGAGGTTCATGGTTGGATGTCATGTTAAATATAATGAGGTTACTGAAGTTCATGGTTGGATGTCATGCCTTGATCAATGTAGAGTTGAGTATGAAGTTACATTAATATGGGAATTAGAAGCACTAAGATGATCAGATGTGTTGCTAATATTGAGAAGTGTTACTGGTGGCCTGATCCAAGTTTCATGATGATTGGATTACCGAAAGAGTGTTTTGCAGTTTGAAGACAATGTTGAAGGCAGTTACTATACGACAATAGAATGCTCCACATTTCTCTGCATTTGCAGTTATGGCTATGCAGTTCTGGAACTATGTTTAGGGTACATTGAAGGTGATAATTCCAAAAGTTTAGATCATCTGTCATTCTGCTGTGAAAGTTATGCTTGATAGAGTACTGACATGTGTTTTGGCAAAGTGAGGTTGTGTTAAAGGCCGATTGGAATGCTTTGTGTTCCTTCAGAAGTGAATGATTGCCTTTGCAGTTTTGTGGACATGTTTATGGATGTGCATTACATGCTTCCATGCGGTTTTAAGCTTCTTGGTGGTCCACAAGCTCAGTTTTCCAATGACAGTATGTTGCAGTGTGTTCTAAATGACTTGTTGTTCTCAGAGTTCATGGTTGAAGATGTACGGCACAAAATCTTTGATGTGTAGAGGAAAGGAGTGCTTGGAGATGTTGTATGAGTCCTATAGACTCACCTAAAAGAGTTTCATGAAGATCTTTCTTGTTTCTAGTACACTAGTAGATTTTTTCAAATAAATGACTATGTGACTAAAATTTTTAGTCACAACAACTAAAAATGACTAAATTGTACTAATTTTGTGCAACACAACTATAAATGAATAAATAAATGACTAATTTGATCGTCAGGTAAAAAACACAACTAAATAATTAGTCACACATAAAAATGACTAAATAATTAGTCACACAAATAAAAAATGACTAAATAATTAGTCACACAAATAAAAATTAGACAATATGATATTAAAGTGGGTAATTAAAAAATATATTTTGAATTGGAAAATTATTGGTGGGAAATAGCAGAAAGTAAAAGAAAATATGGGTGCCAAAAGTGAAATGGAGGAGGCTTTCAGTTTTGACTTTGTGAGATTCATGCATCATAAAGAGTTAGGGTTTCTTTGTTTTGGTGTTAAAGGAGCTACAATGTTGGTGTTGCAGAAACTTAAGGGAGCTTTGGCACCACATTGCAGAATCTCCAGACAGATTTCCTATCATGTTGCAGCATAGTAATCAAGGCATGTTACATAAGATAGAGGAAATATGGTGCGTAGCAAAGACCAAACAAATGTAGTGGCAGTTTGGGGAAGGCTGGAGAAGTTTCTGTTACACCTCCAGTTCATTTAAAAGCTTGACCCACGTTGCAGAGATTTAAGGGAGTTTTGGCATGTTTCTTGCATTGAAGAAGCTCTAGACATGCATTTCTATCACCCACGTTGCTCAACTTGTGCATGTTTTCTCTCATTTTTTTGCTAGGTATTCTTGTGGGTTGTCGAGCATTTAACATTGTTGAAGTATTCAAAGAGCTAGTGTGAAGATTTGGGGTTTGTGAAATTTGTTCAAAAGTTTTTTAGTTTAATAATGAAATCCTTGCCTAGCATAGGGGAAACCTCTGAGAGGAAAATAAAACTATGGGTTATGTTTTTAGATGTTTATTAAAATCCATAGATGTCATTGATGATACACGATAGTCCTCAAATCCCATTTATTTCTAAAACCCTAGTTGACTACATGTTGAGAGATTATGTTTACTAAGTGCTACGAAATGATGAAGAAATCAATCACAATAGTTATCGAATATGAGACAAGAAGATTAAATATCCTATGACTACTTTTAGTTGTCTTTGATTGAGTTCCAAGTGACAGTAAAATCTTTTATTATATATATCTGAGGAGTCTAATTGGAGTTTAAGATAATTGTCACATAGTATATGGTTGTCATATAGTGTTTTTTTCAGAATGACAAAATATGGTAATAACATTCTTTAGGGGATTGAATGATATGGATTAAATAATAGGTTATGATGGTAGAGAATAGGTGGAAGACAATGTTGTAAGTGGTAGAGTCATGCATGAATACAAGGAAAGTTGTGTAGAACTCAGCAAGGATCAATAACCATCATCCAACCTGTAGATAACTCTAATTGATAGAAGACAAAAACACAATGAAATGTGTAAGACTTAGATAGTAACCTTATGTTTCATGATTGTATGGATTGTAATGAATGTGCAATGTAGAGTGATAGTGCCATTAAAATGATATCACAGTGGATAGATTTTGCTAGCAAGAAGTAGGGTTTTAATGTGTAGGACTATACAAATAAATAATAGTTTGAAGGTTCTATGACAGCCCTCTGCATAGTCACTTTAAGAAGACAGCCCTGGTGAAGGGCAGGGGTCAAGTTGTAGATGGTGGTGCAAAGTGTTTGGAAAAAAATGGAGTGCTTAAAGATTCACACACTACAACTATATAAAAGGTGAGAAAGTGGATAGTAGAATGAAGAGTTTGATGCAAGTAACAGGGGTTATGATAAACAAAGAAGTACAGGGAGATAATAAGTGCATAGAGGTAAGATGTTCATGGTAGAGTGGAAATGGCATGGCATGAAGTTGCTTGTCCTCAAGTTCAAAGACATAAGCAAAACCTATATGACTCTTATAAAAGAAAAGGAAAACTTGAAGATCAACTTACTTTGAATGACCATCAATGCAATCAAAATGATAGTAAAGCCTAGATGAAGGTACATTGAAAGCTGACATGGATAAGGTGCAGGCCTGAAATGACAGTGATATATTTTTCTTGTTTGCCATCTCATCTGAGAAATACAGTTATGAAGTGACTTCAATGTTGAATATGCAGTCCTTTTAGATGCAATCTCATGGGAAGAACAGTGAAAACCACTATCAATGAATGGCAGATAAATCATAAATCGCATTTCAAGGAATACAGTCAACTAAAGACAGTCTAGTGATCAAATGATAAAAGATTGTCTTATCCATAAAGGCAGTGATAGTCCTATTAAGGGGAAAGCTCCAAATATTGAATGATGTGTTATTTCACCTTATGAATATGATGCAATAGTCACTCCAAGAAGATCAAGGGACAGAAGCAGGAAAGGTTGTGACCATCATAAGGTAGCCACCCCATAAGTGGCATTTCAAACAGGGCAGTGTGAGAAAGGAAAAGTCAATGCTTCATTAGTATGTTTCAATGTGAGATGTCGTGATAGCCCTAGTACTTGTAGGTAGAGCAGACCTTAAGTTTGCTTTGTTTAGAACTAGTCTAGTTGCTAGAGTATGACAGTCATTTCTGAGATTGATGAGAGAGCGACATTAATGACAGAAGGTAACCTTAATAGTTTGCAAGTCAAGGATTTATGGAAGATGAAGGGCAATGCAAAGATGTAATGATACTCCAAGTGCATAGAGGATAGTTAAATGGAGAAGATAGTCATGGGACTGTTATAAGGAAAAGGATCATTTGTTTAATTTGGCAGTAGCTATCATTCTATTAATGGTGGACAGACTTCCATAAATAATGGTGAAGCAATATTTCATGGATTGAATTCAAGAAACCCAAAAGGTTTCCTCAGAAAAATTGTGATGCCTATGTATGAAATCAAAAAAGGAAGATGGCCAAACATGAACTACAGTCACATAAGGCAGAGTATCATCATAGATAGCTATTTTTGCCTCACAAAACATTGGTGAATCTAAGAAGTATGTTGCTTAGGATAGTCTTACATCTGATAAGTCTAAGGTAGCCAAGAGTTACATAGTTCTTTCATGTTGCTTTGCACTCTGCACATTATGGTGCAGCTACTTATCCAAATGGCCAGGCTTAGTGGGGTGTTTGTTGTTCTTAGAGGTTCCAAATTTGGTAATGCAAGAGAAGAAAATAAGTTTAAGGATATAAGAAATTCAGATTTAGTTTTAGATGTGGATACAAGAGCTAAAAGGGTCTTGCAAGTATGGTAGCCCCATTATAACAGTGATAATGAATGCCAGTGATGATAGTCAATCAATAAAGGCAGTTTACAGTGAAGTTGGGACAGTCATTCCAAATAATGAAGGGGACTATTTGTGGTTTGGAAAGTACATGACAATGATTTGGAATGTCTAATGGTAACAACAATATCGAAAGGGCAGAAACTACGATGTTAAGCAATCATAAAAGTGACAAATGGAGATAGTGGTTGAAAATTGAAGGTAAACGGGGGTCATAAATGAATGAACTAAGTGGCATCTTCAACTCTAAAACTTCTCCTATGCCCTCTTGCAAGTTTTGACCATTTCAAACCTTTCTCACACATCCCTATAAACATGTTTGTGGGAAATTACATCAGTTGGTGAGCTGGAAGTAGTTGAGAAGATGTAGTAGACAATTTGGATGACTTGTAATAGCAGTTCCAAATATCTAGCAATAGTTTTTGCATCATTTTTAATCATAGGACAGTCCAATTATAAAGTGACATTCCCAAAGATGAGATAATTTGCACCAAAAAAAAATAGGGTATTGAGTTTGATCTCTACAATCAATATTGCAAATCAGGGGCATAATGATGGTTTTTAGTAGTAGGAGAAGTTACTGCATTGAGATTTTGTATTCTAATGCCAAGGAATGCTCCAAACTACAAGATGAATATGGTCACACATTGAAGGTTTTAGACTGTGATTTGAGACAACATTCTTCACCTAGGAGAAAGGGTAGAATATTTTTCAGTCAAGTCACCAAGAGATGAAGTCTCTTCAAGACAAAAGAAAAATCATTAAAGACAGTCACCTTTTTTCAAAATATGGAAGTCCCAAAAGGCATTGAAAGTCCAAGATGCTTGATTGTATAGAAGGCACACTACCCAAACTTTTGAAGAAAGCTACAGTCTAACTGAAACATGTTAATAACTCAATTGGATAGTTTGTTGAGAAGCACCAACCGTAGTTTCTTATGGAATGCATAGTATAGTGCTTGTAGATCACAGAATGGTGAAAGTACTAAGTCCAGTGGGATAGGAGACTGTTGCAAATGCCAAAGTTTAGTGGTCACTAAGATTTAAATTGCACATGTTGATGAAGCAATGTTAATGAGGGTAGCTGATAGAGTTAAGGTGTGCACTTAGTGAAACCAAATGGTATCAAGACAAACACTTAAGAAAGGACATTATACAGACCATTTAAGTTATAAATAGGAAAGAAGAGTTTCAATTAGCTCATGAAGGATTCATAGAGGCATGAAAGATAGCTTTTATGTGAAACTCAATGGTTAAGTTGATTGACAGATGGAAGAAACTTAAAGTACAATGCTAGGAAACTCTTGGTATGTGGTGTTAATAGATGCAAAGATATAGTAAATAAGGGCATGTGGTCAACATAGTGATAATACCACAATGAAGTTCACATGAATGAAGTGAGGATTACTATGTTACTAGCAGCTTTCAAAGGGATTGTTGTGCATGAAAAGATCATGGGGGTGTTAGAAATATAATGAGCACAATTCAAACAAATTGTATAGGTATGTAAGAAGGACAATAGTCAACTTGATGTAGGGCAGTATTCATACATGTCACAGTCCTTTAACAAGCAAGGCAATCATGAGTCCTGAGGGTAGTCTTAAGAATGATGAAGCACAGATCATGGACAGTCAAAAGAAATAATGGGAAGATGACAGTCTACAAGACATGGACTTTGAAGTTATGATAGAAATCAAGAGTATGACACATGAAGTCACCATTGACAATGCCAAGATATAGACTTTAAAGAAGACAGTCATCGTTGTAGAGCATGGGTAGTCATAAAGGGCAGTGTTAATGATGTCTTCAGGACTGTTATGTTGCCTCATTTGGGAAAAGAATACCATTTATTTTGCACATTGCATTGCAATTAGGGTTTAAGGTAAAGGACAATCAAAAGTATAATTCATAATACATGTCATGAAAATAAAAGACAGTGCCATTGGTTTGGAGGTGTCAAGCTTTGTCTTGAAGTGCTCCAGTAGTATACAAGGTCTAAAGGTCTAATTTTTAGTATGTTTTCAATTTATTCCATGAGTCCTATTCCCAATGAATTGTATAAGGCAACTGGTCACCATGTTTAGCAAGAAAACATCTCTGAGAGGTCACCAAGAATGTTGCAAACCTTTTATTTTAAGGCAATCATTATAATTTTTTGACATAAAATTATAACCTAAGTGCAAAAGTAAAATCTTGTATTGAAAAATTTAAGCAAAGGATAAAAAAAATCAAAAAAAACTTTGACCAAGTTATTTGCGCTCTAAAAGGATTTCTTTTAGCTATGCATACGTAGCTTGAGTTTAGGGTTTCTATTGATTACATTGATGAGATTAATATATCTTGACCTGGCGCAAGACCAGCATTTGTTTCATGGAAACTCTCCACATTTCATGAGGATCGTTGCAAAGTTTTCTACAAGATATGGCACGTTACAGGGATCCAAGGTTTTCAGGTACATGTTGCAAACAAAATATGGAGACTTTCAAAGGTTTTCACCAGCATTAATCCACGTTGCAAGACCTACCTTTCTTCTTTGTTTATTCTGCCAGGTATGCCTAAAATGCCTTATATTGTTAAGGACTTGGTCTTTGCTAAAGTGTTAAGAGGTTTGTGTGAAGTATTTTTCAAGCCTGGCATAGGATAAATCTCATACAAACATTAGACTACATCTTGAGTGTATAAGAGCTCATAGACATTGTTGATGACACAAAGAAGCCCAAATCTCGTGTAGTTTGAGAAACCTATAGGTTTGTTATGGTAGTAATCTTCAAGTCAACGTTACGCTAGGCTTCAAAGGAAGTGCCTATTAACTATAACAATAATAAGGTAATAAGAGTTTACAAGCAAAGTGTAGACGGTTCAAACATTTTCTTATGATTGGGAATTCAAAGTTTGTGTCATGACTATGTCATTGAAGAGGGTTTTTGTTGCACCATATAGTTTGAACAACCATAAAGAAAAGAGACATTTGGGGTATTGCATGTCTTGTCAGTGGATTGAATATCTCAATTGTTGCAATCCAAAAGTATGACAGTTCAACTATTGTAATTGAGATTTCACATTTTGTCATGTTTTAGATTCCCTGTTTATACTCAGGGTAGCAACAAAATTTGTTGATAGAATCTTCTGCATATAATGATGTGCCTATTGCATCCTTGGTTGTGGGTTCATGTTTAGCTCTATCTACTGCTGCAAATTATGGTCACAATCTTTGGACAGATTCAAGATATAAGGGTACAATGTATTTCTGCATGAAAATGGTGTTTATTCTTGTTAAGTAATAGCAAGCTTCAAACTCTTTGTGCAAGAAAGGGAATCTCACCAAAGCAAAAGGGGGTTTTGGAGGACATAAAATAATGTGACAATAACCTACAACAAGACAATAGGGTAGAGTTTGAACTAAAGGCAACAAAGAGGTAGCATTGTGATATATTCTTTAAGACAATTTCTTCCATTAATGCATGATGGCAGCTTATGCATATAACAAAGAGTAATACTATCAAATTTGAGATGCTAATAGATGAATTACAGTTACAAAGAGTAATTGATAGTGAGCAACCAAAGACATAAGGGGAGTGCAAGCTAAAAGAGCGGATTGATTGAAGTTGATGACAGTTGAAAAGATGGCAGAGAAACAGTGATGCAATTAAGCATGGTAGGCCTTGTTAGATAGTTTCAAAGACTTAAGGACAGACAAAGCTTAAAAATAAATAGGATGTCAAATGCACTATCATAGGAAGATGGTATGAAGTAGATATTATGAGGTAAAAAAAGCAAAGGACATTCATATGACTGTAAAAGAATAAGAGGACCTTCTCAAAAGGCAGTGATAGTCATTTGACGCTGAGTGGTACTTAAAGACCCATGGATGATAGGGTTACACTAAGAGCCATAAGTAGAAGACACGAGAATGTTTGAAACAATATAGTGAGAAGAGTGTGAAGAGATTGGATAGTTTCAATCTAACCTAGAAACACAAAGTGAAGGTCCTGATCAAATGGCATCATGGCAATGGCAGTGTTTCCAAAACAATTATGATCATGGTAGAAGCACTCCTCAAACTTGAGTGAATATATTTGCAAATGAGGATGTATGATAGTGAGGATTGAAAGGACATTCTGTGAAAGAGCTTCCATCTATGCATGAAGAAAACCTACAAGTGACTATTAAGGGGCAGAGTTTCATGCAAAAGACAGTGATCATGCAAACATTAAAAGATAATCTTAGTCAATGAGAAGAACTATGCAAAGGTTACAATCTTGTCAGTGTATCAAGAGGTATTTAAAGGGGTAAGGAGACAACCTTCTAGTATGCATTTGACAGTGCCAAATCTCATGATAGTCAAGAGTCTTCATGTTAGATGCATGAACACCTAGGATAGTACCATAGAGTTGGTATAAGTGAGCAGCAACAAGGTTGAGGGTTATCATGAGCTATCTGTCAAGACATGGATATTTTGCAATAGCAGTATCATAATGGGATGTTTAATTCTATATTAGAGGTGATGATATGATATGACAATTGTTCATGATAGTGATGTGATAAGTGACAGGACCAATGATGGATTGTGTGAACTTGTAACAGTCTGGCAGATGACATAGAGTGCATAGCTAGGTAACAGTAGTAGTGATGAACTATTTTCAAGGAATTTGGAAAAGATATAGTGATATCAAAGGTAGTCAAGGCATTCAATAGAGGGGTAGTGTTCTACATTGATGGGAGGTAGAGTACAAGTGAAAGCATGCTAGAATAATGAGCTAGGTAGTGGCAGTCATGAGGCATTGTTATTTTATAAAGGGAAAATGTATGACAATAGGTTGACAAGTGATTGTACAATGTATTTCAAGAAGCTACAAGTTTGATTAGGACAATGCATAGCCTAGTCATAAGGCAATGTTGAATAATAGTCCATGACAATTGAGGCATCCTACCAAAGATGACAGTTATCAGAGGCATAATCATCAGAGATAAGGATAGTTATTGCTACAAGTAACAATTCATAGTGGCAGCTTATGAACTAGAGCATGTTGGATGCATGAGACAAGATCTCTATAGAGATGATAGTGTGATCTTGAACTAGGATAGTGAGCTTCATGGGACAACCATGGATTTGTGAAGAAGACATCTCTGAATGTCTTTATGCTTCTATGCTTAGTGATACCTAGCGGTAGACCTCAGGATAGGTGTTTGTCAATGCAAGTTATTGTAGGGTATGGTGAATGCCAAGACATCAAGGGATAGTCACAGGGTTGCCATGACAAGTTGTAGTAGGGTCAGTGATGCCTAAATGAGGACAACCACCAGTTTTATGAGTGGCAGTCTTCCTCTAAAGTAATCTACACAGTCAGAGTAAAGTCAACATATGTGCAAGGACTAGTGGACTTAAAGGGTTTACAAAGTTAGTATCAAAGGAAGATAGGAGAATTTATAAGCTAGTGACAAAAGCATTTAATTCTAGCCTCAAGGCTCTTCAAGAGAGGAGTTGAATGTAATAGTAATATAAGACAATCATGGTAGAATCTACAAGAACAACACTTATGAAGTAGATAGAGAGGTCTACCAAGTGATAGTCCTAGTCAGGAAATGTGTTACAGAAGTAATAAAATGGCATAGGATAGAGTCAAGAGAACATGTGTCAAAGATAACCTTGAAGTTCTCCTATGCCTCCAAAAGGTTGTTGAGCAATCAAAGACAATTGCACACACGTCCTATTATCTTGCACAGGATTGTTGAGGTAGTTTGGGTGACCTAGAGACTAGTTTGAAGGAATATAGCAGTAGTTGGAACACTATGTAGTTTGAACAAAAAGATGACATGTGTAAGCATCTAGGAGCAGATAACAATTGAAAAGATCAAATTGTCTTTTTCCAACGCCACCAAGAAGTTTCCAAGCATTCAAAGCATGAGACAAAGGCAGTTTCAAGCACCCAAGGTTCAAGGAAGCAATTAGCAATGGTCATAAAGGAAACATTTAATAAATTTTAAACCTATCCTACTTTTCCTCTAGCGTAGGATAGTCAAAAGTAGAATTTACTTTCATTTTTTCTCAATTCTTTTCACTTTTAGAAAATCATTGTAAGCTAAAACAAGCTTCTTTCTATATTTTGGTGCATTGTAACTCAAAAAATTAGTTTCTTGCTCATTCTTTGAGCTATGTATTGTAACCATGAAGGTTTTTTCAGCAAAGAGAAAGCATTGTAACTTATTTCCAGATCTGTATGTTGTTTGTAAGCAATTTTATCAATAAAACAATTTGTTTTTACTTTCTCAAAGTTGTTTCATTGTGCAAGCTTCAAAATGGTTGATGTGATCTTGTGGTGATGCTTCTTCCCCTTGATTTCTATCCTATTTTTCATTAACTTTATGCAGAAAATATGTACTTTTGCAGGTCATTACTATTGCAAGTATGGGCCTAACCAATGTTGTCATTGATGTGAACATACTCATGTTGCATTAGTGAGAAGGATTAGATAAGCTGTGTGCTAAGGATATTGAGAGAATAAGTCTCAATCAGGAACAGTGAAGAACAGTGATGACAAGAAGGCAAAAGTCCTCAATAGGTTGAGGATCAGAGGATGCAGTTTAAAGGGTTGGTAGATATAAGTCTTGAGATGCTCCAGTCAAGATTTCAGAGGTCCGCATGAAGATCTGAAGAAGTTATGGTCGCTCAAGTAGAACAGGTTCTGGCAGGTGTTCAGAGGTGACAGAGGGCCATAGAAAGGTCCGGTATTTCATTATCCCGTTCTGCGGATCTAAGGGAGTGTTGAGGACATCCCTGTGAAGTATCAACTAGATTAGTTCATGGGTTGAAGGTCTGAAAGTTCCTATTCATTTGTGACAATGATGACAGACTATGTTCTTGTAGCTCCAGATGAAGGAGAGAAGAATTCCAGTAGGATAATGAAGTGCAGATGTTTTTGGTGATTCGGGGAAGGTTATGATGATTGTTGGATCATGTCTAGTTAATGTTGGTGGTCTGCATTAAAGTTAGAGTTTGCATTTGAAGAATAACCATAGATATTGGTGTTCTTCTTGAGACTGGCCGACCAGATGTATTACACGTCTTGCAGATGATCTTGTAGGTGTTTGCCGACTTAGATGATTGTTCCTAAGTTGATGCCTTGTATAAATAAGGGATTGTGAATTCATTTTGAAGAGTGTCTTGAGGTGATGAGTGTGTGGTAGCGAAGAGAAGTGCGAAAGGCAGAGTAGAAGTATTGGGCTTAAATGGAACTGATTCAAGCATGCTAAAGATGCTATTCTCCAGTTCATAAAGTTGATACTTATTCCTTTGTAGATAGTGTGTCTCTTATAGGCAGTGAGCCTCTTGTGAGCAGTGTGCTCGGGCAGTGAGCCCTAATTGGCATGTGGCATTTTGTTCTTTCTATTCTTCTAATAGAGAATACATTCTTGGGTTAATCACCCTGTGGTTTTTCCCTTAACCGAATTTTCCACGTCAAAATCTTGGTGTCATGTGTGTTGATATGTTTCTGCTTTTGATTTGAATGCATTATGGTTCATGATTAATATTATGCTAATCACTAAAGAAGATTCAAGTGTTTAAATAAGGAAAAGTTTCGCACAACTGATTCACTCCCCCCTCTCAGTTGTATGCCCTAAGTCTAACAATTGGTATCAAAGCTAAGTTCCTCTAAAAGGAGCTTAACCGCTTGAGGAGATTTAGGATGTCGTCATACAAGAAGGATAGTTTGAAGTTTGATAGAACCAACTTTTCTCTTTGGAAAGGTTGCATGAAATGTCACTTGTAGTGTATGGGAAAGGCGTACTGGTCCATGGTCACAAAAGCGTATGCACATCCACAGGGTGGTCCGACAACCCTGAATAAAATCACAGATGCTAAAAACAATCTACGGACCAAAGAGGCTCTTCTAAGCGCATTAACTGACTCAGAGCTCTCAAATGTTATTGACCTACCAACTTCCTATGAGATCTGGATTAAACTGGAACTTTTGCATGAAGGAGATGAGTATGTTAAATGTGCAAGGTTACAAAGTTTAAAAGGGAAATTTGAAAAACTGAAGATGAGAGATGATGAAAATATTATCACTTTTATGCCAAGAGTGAATGAGTTGGTTTGTGGAATTAGAAATTCTAGTGGAGTCTTGGATGAAAATGAGATTGTTGGTAAGATTCTCAGATCCCTCCCTGCCTCTTACAAAATCAAGGTTGCTGCCATTGATGAATTCAGAGCCCATACAACTGTCAAAAGAGACCAATTGGCTGGCAAACTGGCTACTTTTGAAATGACTGAATTTGGAGATGATCCCCCCAAAACTGAATCTGAATTCAAAGCCAGTGCCTCTGTGAAAGGTAAACAAGGATTTGATCTGGGAGAGAACTAATCAAGGAATTTGTCATGGTATGGAAAAGAAAGAAAAGACCTGGAAGAAGAAGAAGTAGAAACTTCTCAACTTGAAGCCCTCATTGCAAAGAGACTGCTAAGAGGATCTGGTAAGTATGAAGGAAAATTGCCTTTTAAGTGTTTTAACTACAATAAGATTGGTCATTTTGCCTCAAAATGTCTAGAAAGATTTTCAAAGCCAAATCCTAACAGATCAAGGCTCCAAAAGAATTGTTACTATGTTCATGAAGAAGATGATAATGAAGGAGTAATAGATGATGAATCAGAGACAAGAAATAAATCCAGAAGTGAATGGGTGTTTATTGCCATCAAGGAAGAAGAACCAATATCCTCTGTATCTATCAATCATAAAGTTGTAGAAAGAGCTCTGGCTGCCCAAGTTGAAGAAAAAAATGATTGGGTCATTGACAGTGGTTGCTCTCACCACATGACAGGTGACAAGAATAAGTTCATAGATTTGGAAAGGTATGAAGGAGGAGTGGTGAAGTTTGGTGATAATTCTGCTAGTAGAATCAGAGGAAGAGGAACTATTTCCTTGAATGGAAGAAACAAAACTGGTAATGTACTGTATGTTGAAGGTTTGAAGCACAATCTTCTCAGTGTTGGACAGTTGGTGGACAAAGGCTATGATCTCTGATTCAAGGATGGAAAATGCAAAATCTTTGAAAGATCTGGAACAAAGATTGCATTCGGTACTCAAACTAAAGGTAATATCTTCCACTTGGTTGGTACTGGTAAAAGCTGCTTGTTTGTTCAAGTTGATCAGAGTTGGTTATGGCATAGAAGGATGTGTCATGTGAATTTTGATAATATCATCAAAATAAGTAATACTCAGGCTGTAAGAGATCTTCCAAAATTGGTGAAACCTACTAACAGCTTGTGCAAGGAATGTCAGTTGGGTAAGATGAGCAGAGTCACATTCAAAAGCAAGGAACTGTCTTCTACCAGACTATTGGACTTAGTTCACACTGATCTTTGTGGTCCGGCAAGAACCAGAAGTATTCAAGGTGATAGATACTTCATGCTGCTAATAGATGACTATTCCCAGATGATGTGGGTAACCTTTCTAAAGGAGAAATCAGAAGCTCTTGAGAAATTCAAAATATTCAAGGCTATGGTCAAGAATGAAACAGGAATAAAGTTGAAATGTCTGAGGTCTGATAGAGGTAGAGAATTCACATCCGGTGAGTTCATAGAATTATGTGAGAAACATGGAATTAAGAGACTGTTGTCTGCTCCGAGGACTCCACAGTAGAATGGAGTAGTGGAGAGAAAGAACCGGACCATCCAGGAAGCATCTAGGACTATGATGATGGAAGCAAATGTTCCTTAGATCCATTGGAGAGAAGCTGTCAGCACTGTAGTCTATACTCTTAATCGAGTTCAAATCAAAAGCAGTACCGGTAAGACCCCTTATGAACTCTGGTTTGGCATTACTCCCACTGTAAGATATTTCAGAGTCTTTGGTAGCAAGTGTTACATCAAAAGAGATGAAGATTTAGGCAAGTTTGATGCTAGAAGTGATGAAGGAATATTCTTGGGTTACTCTACTCAAAGCAAAGCATACCAGTGTTGTAACAAGAGACTAAGAAAGATGATAGAAAGTACAAATGTGAAGGTTGATGAGGGAATAGAGAAACCCTCAAGGTTTTATGAGTATGATGAAGATGATCAGAATGGTGTTCTGGTTCAAGGAGCTCAATCCTCTCCTGAAAGTCAGATTCAGACTGATCCGGTAAATCAGGAAGAAGAGATAGGTCTGAATGAGCCTGATCAAGAAGCAGAAGTGCAAGAAACTACCAAAGTTCCAAGGTATGTAAGACTGAACCACTCTAAAGATCAGATCATAGGTGACAAAGCAAAGGTGTGCAAACTAGAAGGAAAATTGCTCAAAATTCAGATGAATGTTGTCTGATTTCAAAGATTGAACCTAAGACAATAAATGAAGCCTGCAATGATGAAAATTGGACCAAAGCAATGGAGGAAGAGTTGATGCAAATTGAGAAAAATCACACTTGGGATCTTGTTTCTAGACCTAGAAACAAGAATGTGATTGGAACCAAATGGGTCTTCCGGAACAAACTAAATGAAGTTGGTGAAGTAATTAGAAATAAAGCCAGATTAGTTTGCAAAGGCTACTCTCAAATAGAAGGGATTGATTTTGAGGAAACCTTTGCTCCGGTGGCAAGAATTGAAGTAGTCAGACTATTTTTTTCATTTGCTGCCTTCAAAGATTTTAAAGTGTATCAGATGGATGTCAAATCTACTTTCCTGAATGGTGACTTAGAAGAAGAAGTGTACATTGAACAACTAGATGGATTTTAGTTATCTGAGCATGGTGATATGGTCTGCAAATTAAAGAAGGCACTGTATGGTCTAAAGCAAGCCCCAAGAGCATGGTATGAAAGGCTGGACAAACATCTTTTGAAGATTGGTTTCAACAAAGGTATTGCTAATAGTAACCTATATTTCAAAATTGATCATGAAAACATCTTGATTGTTGAAGTATTTGTTGATGATATCATCTTTGGAGGAAGAGACAATATGTGTAAAACCTTTGCAAATCAAATGAAAAGTGAGTTTGAAATGTCAATACTCGGTGAAATGAATTTCTTTTTGGGTCTGCAAATTACTCAGACAAAGAAAGGAATCTTTATCTCTTAGACCAAATATGTGAAAGAATTATTGAGGAAATTTGGAATGGAAGATTCAAAGCCAATGAACACTCCCATGGCAACTGGATGTAAGTTGAGAAAAGATGATGACTCTCCTAAGATAGATCAGACAAAGTACAAATCAATGATTGGAGGATTATTGTATCTCACTCAAACTAGACCAGATATAATGCAGGTTGTTGGTCTTGTGGCGAGATTCCAGGCTAATCCCAGAGAATCTCATGTCATGGCAATCAAAATAATTTTTAGGTACTTAAAAGGAACAGTTGAGTATGGTCTATGGTATCCTAGAGATCATAATTTTTCTCTTCATGCATATATGGATGCAGATTAGGTAGGAGATGTGGATGATAGGAAGAGTACAAGTGGAGGAGCATTCTTTTTGGGAAAAAGGTTGCTTTCTTGGATAAGCAAGAAACAAGAGGCAATATCCCTGTCTACAACTGAAGCAAAATACATTGTAGCAGTAGGAAGTTGCACTCAAGTTTTGTGGACGAAGCAGATGCTAAAAAATATTCAAGTAGAATATGAGGAGCCTATCACAATTTTCTGTGATAATTCAAGTGCAATAAATATTTCTAAGAATCCGGTGTTGCATTCTAAGTCTAAGCATATATCTATCAAGTTTCACTTTTTGAGAGAGCAAGTGAACAAGGGTGAAGTCAGATTGGAGTATGTGCCCTCCAAGGATCAGCTTGCAGATATTTTTACTAAACCTCTTCCCAAGGACTCTTTTGAGTATATCAGGGAGAAGATAAGGGTTATTGCCCCTCCGGTGATGAACTAGGATGCACTGATGTGCATCAATCTGGTGGATATCACAGTCATATCTTGTGATCTGGATTGATGATAAGGGAGCTACTACTCAGGGGGAGCAGCTAGTATGTTATGAAGTAGTGAAGTTACAAGTATGAGCCCTTTGCCATTGATGTCAAAGGGGGAGAAAAGACATGTGAAAAACAAGTGGTTGTTGATCAAAGGGGGAGCAATAAAGGAAGAGAAGACATGTGAATAGTTGTTGCTGTTAGGGGGAGTTGTAATAGCAAGGAGAAGTTCTTGTCTTGATGGTTTTTCACATCATATGTTGCCATCAATGACAAAGGGGGAGATTGTTGCAAGTATGGGCCTAACCGGTGTTGTCATTGATGTCAACATACTCATGTTGCATTAGTGAGAAGGATTAGATAAGCTATGTGCTGAGGATATTGAGAGAATAAGTCTCAATCAGGAACAGCGAAGAACAGTGATGACAAGAAGGCAAAAGTCCTCAATAGGTTGAGGATCAGAGGATGCGGTTTAAAGGGTTGGTAGATATAAGTCTTGAGATGCTCTAGTCAAGATTTTAGAGGTCCACATGAAGATCTGAAGAAGTTATGGTCGCTCAAGTAGAACTGGTTCTGGCAGGTGTTCAGAGGTGACAGAGGGCTACAGAAAGGTCCGGTGAGATCTGGTATTTCATTATCCCATTCTACAAATCTGAGGGAGTTTTGAGGACATCCCTATGAAGTATCAACTAGATTAGTTTGTGGGTTGAAGGTCCAGAAGTGCCTATTCATTTGTGATAGTGATGACAGACTGTGTTCTTGTAGCTCCGAATGAAGGAGAGAAGAATTCCAGTAGGATAATGAAGTGTGAATGTTTTTGGTGATTCAGGGAAGGTTATGATGATCGTTGGATCATGTCCAGTTAATGTTGGTGGTCCGCATTAAAGTTAGAGTTTTCATTTGAAGAATAACCACAGATATTGGTGTTCTTCTTGAGACTGGCCGACTGGATGTATTACACGTCTTGTAGATGATCTTGTAGGTGTTTGCCAACTTAGATGATTGTTCCTAAGTCAATGCCTTGTATAAATAAGGGATTGTGAATTCATTTTGAAGAGTTTCTTGAGGTGATGAGTGTCTGGTAGCGAAGAGAAGTGCGAAAGGTAGAGCAGAAGTATTGGGCTTAAATAGAACTGATTCAAGCATGTTGAATATGCTATTCTCTAGTTCATAAAGGTGATACTTATTCCTTTGTAGACAGTGTGTCTCTTGTAGGCAATGAGCCTCTTGTGAGCAGTGTGCTTAGGCAGTGAGCCCTAATTGGCATGTGCCATTTTATTCTTTCTATTCTTCTAACAGAGAATACATTCTTGGGTTAATCACCCCGTGGTTTTTCCCTTAACCAGGTTTTCCACGTCAAAATCTTGGTGTCATGTGTGTTGATATGTTTCTACTTTTGATTTGAATGCATTATGGTTCATGATTAATATTATGCTAATCACTAAAGAAGATTCAAGTGTTTAAATAAGGGAAAGTTTCGCACAACTGATTCACCCCCCCTCTCAGTTGTATGCCCTAAGTCTAACAATTACTTGTGTTTAACCACCTAGGAGCAAATTTTAAGTTGTGAGAACATTTCCATCTCATTCTAAATTTCATCCTAGTTATCAAACCTAGTCATGAAATACTTATGCAAGAGACATGTGAAATTTTAGGTTGTGTATGTCAAAACTTAGGTTGTTGATCATATTATGTTCATTTAAACAAGTGCATATCAAAATTCATTTGGTGTATCACCTTAGATCTTAGGTTTTCATTTTCATGTCAATTCCTATCTCTTTCCTTTGCAAACAGTAGTAGGTAGTTTAGAGTAGGTGATAGAACCAAGAGAACTAGGTCACTCTGGAGATTCTTTCCATCATAGGTGACCCACAAACCTGGAAAGATCCCATGTTTCACCGGTAGGTTGAGTTTTGCAACTTAGTAAGGGTGCACTATTTGGTGATAACAGTATAAAGGGAACCAACCCTCTTTGGAGGTTCCTTTTCATCATAGGTGACCCACAAACCTGGAAAGGATACCATGTTTCACCAATAAGCTAAGTTTTGCAACTTAGAAGGGGTGCAATATTGAGTGATAACAGTATCAATATACTACCAGTTGACAAAAATCAGTGAACAAAAATAATTAAATAAACTACCAAATGATGGCAATTAAAAAATTAAAATGACTAAATTTACTACCAATTAATAGAAATTGGTCAATTAAAATGACTAAATATACTACTAATTGACGTCAATTAATAATTAAATTAACTAAATATACTACCAATTGATAGAAATCAGTGAATAAATATGACTAAATATATGACTAGTTGACGGCAAAATAATGATTAAAACGACTAAATATACTACCAATTGATGGCAATTAATGATTACAATGACTAAATAAATGACTACCATGACTAAATAAATGACCAGTTAAAAACAATCAATGACTAAATTAATGACTAAATATACTAACAAATTGATCAATCAAAACAACTAATAGATGACTAAAAATGGTTTAGTCATAACTTTGGTCACATTATAAATGACCGACAATAAACTACTAATGGTCACGTGAAGAAGCTTAGTCATTTATATGCAAATTTTAGTAGCTTTTTTAGTCATTTATTGTTGTTTCTCTACTAGTGAGTACCACACAAGGTTTTCAAGTTGTGGTCGTTATGCTTCAAGTTTCATATGTTTTTGCCTAAGGTTGTCCTATTTTCAAATAAGCGGAGTGTGCGGATGTCATTCCTTGATGTTTGATGCTATGAAAAATATTTTGGACTTGGTTAAGCAAGTGTTGATGTCTGCAAGGCATAGGTCTTCTACTGGTGTAGCGTGTGGTCTTGTTTAGGACTCAAGTCCTCTACATGTTTCATGTTATATATTGTGTAGCTGACTTGTAAATATATTTTTCATGTTGTCTCTAGGCGACAAGCAATGTAATCAATGTAATATCATGTATAAATTATAAATCAAAGTGAGTTAGGTGAGGCATGTATTGGTATGTGGTGACTGATCATGCAAGTACTGTACACTAGTTATGTATCATCGCCAGGGTTTGGGGGTGGCAGCCCCCGAAATTTTTTTTTGTCTTTTTTGCACGATCAGAGTCGATTGTTAATTTTTGTTAATCAACAAAAGAAACATGACATTGTAAAACCCTAATTCTAGAAGCTTCCAAAAACATTGTTATAAGCGGTTGGGATGTATGTTACAACAATGTAATTCGCGAGATTGTAATTTGTTTTGTACTGGATAATAAAATCATTGGATGGCTGAGTTTCTGTGGATGTAGCCCATATTGGGTGAACCACGTTAAATTTTTGTGTTGTTCCTCATTGTTATATTAGGGTTATTTAATCCACATATAATTGTTAGTGTTTATTGCTTTGATCTACCTGAACCCTAAAAAATGGTATCAGAGTGGGTTGTGTTTGATTATCATCTATAGGAAGGTCTCACAGTTGAGTGGGGGTCTCATGGTTAAGTGGGAGCAATGGAGGATGAGGGTAAATTGAAGGTAGATAAATTCAATGGGTAGAACTATCAATCATGGAAGATGCAGATGGAGGATTATCTCTATTAGAAGGATTTATGGAGGCCGTTGGAAGGAATAGCCAAGAAACTAGCAACAATGACTGATGAGGATTGGAATATTTTGGACAGAAAAGCATTGGGAACCATTCGGTTGTGCCTGGCACCATCTGTGGCATTCAATATAATAGAAGTGAAGACAACAAATTAACTGATGAAAGCTTTGGCTAAATTGTATGAAAATCCCTCAGCCTCAAATAAGGTATTTCTCATAAAGCGTTTGTTTAATCTGAAGATGATTGAAGGTGGATCTGTGTTAGATCATTTAAATGAGTTTAATATGATTACCAGTCAGTTAACTTCTGTAAAAGTGAAATTTGATGAAGAGGTAAGGGCTCTCTTAGTTTTATGTTCTTTACCAGAAAGCTAGAATAGCTTGGTAATGGCTGTAAGTAACTCTGTCTCTGGTTCAAATACTTTGAAATTTGATGATGTTGTTGGTGTTATTCTTAGTGAGGAAATGCGATGGAAAAGCACAGGTGAGACTTCAACATCTGGTAATGCTTTGACTGTAGAGAATAGGGGAAGAACAAAGGAAAGAGGAGAAATCCCTACAAATCAAGTGAAGTCACAAGGGAAGTTGAAGAAAGGTAGATCTAAATCTAGAGGAAGAATGGATTGCTGGCACTATGGAAAGCTAGGACACTTGAAGAAGGATTGCTGGTCTTGAAAGGGCAAACAAGGAGACGAACAATATGATGACAGTAAGGAAGCTAATGTTGCAAGTAATAAATTACAGGATGATTTAATTTTGTGTTTAGACAATGCTAATGATTCCTGGGTAATAGATTTAGGGGCTTCATTTCATGCCACACCCCATAGGAAATATTTTGTAGATTATGTTCAAGGTGATTTTGGATAGGTATATTTGAGTGATGATGAACCCTATCAGATTATTAGAAAATGAAAGATAAAAATCAAGTTATAGAATGGAAATGAATGGTTGCTACAGGAGGTAAGGCATGTTCCAAATTTGAGAAGGAATTTAATTTCTGGAGGACAACTGGGTAGTGAAGGCTACATAGTTACCTTTTCAAACAAAATTTGGAAGGTCACTAAAGATGCATTAGTAGTAGTTAAAGGTGAAAAGGTAGGCACATTGTATTTGTGTACTAGTAATACTTATTCTACCCTAGCTGCTATAGAATAGTTTCTATTGAGACAATTATAACACTTGCTACAGGGACAGAAACATAATTGTGGCACCATAGACTTGGGCACATGACTGAGAAAGGGATGAAGATCCTTCACTCTAGAAAGTTACTACCAGGTCTGAAGCAGATTGACTTGTAGTTCTGCAAAAATTGTGTTTATGGAAAACAGAAAAGAGTCTGATTTCTCAAAATTGGGAAAGAGAAGAAGAGTGAGAAATTAGAGCTTGTGCATTCAGATGTATGGGGACCAACTTAGGTATCTTCTCTTGGTGGATCTTACTATTATGTTACTTTTATTGATGATGCAACTAGGAAAACATGGGTGTATTTCCTAAAACAAAAATTAGAATTATTTGAAACTTTTAAAAAGTGGAAATCTTTGGTTGAGAATGAGACAGGAAAAAAGTTGAAGTGGCTCAGATCTGATAATGGAGGTGAGTATTGTAGCAGAGAATTTGAGAATTACTATTCATATAATGGAATCCATAGGTAGAAAATAGTTCCTGGAACCTTGCAAGAAAATGGTGTATTTGAGAGGATGAATAGGACCATTATGGAGTGTGCAAGGAGCATGAGATTGCATACTAGACTACCCTTACACTTTTGGACAGATGTTGTACATACTGTTGTTTATTTAATAAACAGGGGACCTTCAAATTCTTTGGATGGTGGCATCCCAGAGGAGGCATGGATGGGTAAAAAGGTAAACTATTCATTTTAAAAACCTTTGATTGTGAAGCTTTTGTCCATGTTGATATTAAAAATCAAACCAAGCTTGAGGCTAAGTCTAAAAAATGTACCTTCATTGGATATGGAGTAGATGAATTTGGTTATCGATTATGGGATTATGAAAATCATAAAATCATTAGGAGGAGAGATGTTATATTCAATGAGAAGGTCGTGTATAAGGATCAACTGCAGGAAAAGAAGCATGAATAGGCCAAAAAGGAATATGTGGTACTGGATGAGATTCCAAAAAATAAAATGCCAATGGTACCTAATGCTCAGCAACAACAAGTTATCCCACAAACTTTTGCAAGTATTAGACGTTATACAAGGATAACTAGACCTCCAGAAATATTTTCTCCATCATTATATTCTATATTATTAACTGATCCTGGTGAACCTGAAAGTTATGAAGAAGCAATGTAGGTAGATACTAAAAAGCAGTGGGCGCTAGGCATGAAAGAGGAAATGGATTCCTTACTGTAGAATTAGACTTGGGTCTTAGTCCAATTACCTACAGGTAAAAGAGCATTGCCAAATAAATGGGTTTACAGGTTGAAGGAAGAAGATGGAGGCAAGAAAAGATATAAGGCTAGACTCGTGGTAAAAGGTTTTGCACAGAAAAAAGGTATAGATTTTGATGAAATATTTTCTCTGGTTGTAAAGATGACTTCTATTAGAACTATTCTGAGTCTTGTGGCTACGGAAGACTTGCATCTTGAACTGCTAGATGTGAAAACAATATTTCTCCATGGGGATTTAGAAGAGGAAATATACATGTAGCAACCATAGGGATATGAGGTCAAGGGTAAGGAGGAATTTGTGTGCAGGTTAAAGAAGAGTTTGTATGGCCTGATGCAAGCACCTCGGCAATGGTATTTGAAATTTGATAGTTTTATGGTTGAACAAGGATACAAAATATGTCATTCTGATTATTGTGTTTATTTTAAGAATTTGGGTAATGGCAACTATATTATCCTGTTACTTTATGTTGATGACATGCTTGTTGCCGGGTCTAACATGCAACATATTAATGAACTTAAGCATAAATTAGCAAATTCTTTTGCTATGAAGGATTTGGGTGCAGCAAAACAAATCCTTGGTATGAGGATCACACGGGACAGAACAAACAAAAAATTATTTTTGTCTCAAAGTGAGTATGTAGAGAAGGTGTTGAAAAGGTTTAACATGCAGAATGCAAAGTAGTTAGTACACCTTTGCCTAGTTATTTTAAGTTGACTAAGGAGATGTGTCCAAAGACACAAGAGGAGGAAGACAAAATGTCTAAGATACCATATGCATTAGCAGTTGGCAGCTTGATGTATGCAATGGTATGCACAAGGCCAGATATTACACATGCAGTGGGAGTTGTGAGCAGGTCTATGAGCAATCTGGGAATGGAACATTGGAATGATGTAAAATAGATTCTCTGATATTTGAGAGGTATTACTTCAAAGAAACTATGTTTTGGAGGAACAAATTCTTCTCTAAAAGGATATGTTGACTCTGATCTGGCGGGTGATATTGATAGCAAGAGGAGTACTACAGGGTATTTTTTTACTATAGGAGGTATTGTAGTTAGTTGGATTTCAAGACTGTAAAAGGTTGTTGCGCTTTTAACCACTGAAACTGAGTATGTTGCTGCTACAGAAGCTAGCAAGGAGATGATTTGGTTACAACATTTTCTAGAGGAATTGGGGCAATGACAAGATAGCCCTTTGTACACTGATAGCCAGAGTGCCATTCATCTTACTAAGAATTCATCTTTGCATTCAAAACTCAGCACATACAGCTCAAATACCACTTCATCCGGTCAGTTTTGGAGGATGGGCAATTGAAGCTAGAGAAAATTCACACAAGTTAGAATCCTGCAGATATATTCACAAAGGCAGTTACACGAGAGAAACTGATTTCCTCATCAGTTTCTGTTGGCCTTCATGACTGATAATGGTGGATATAAGAAACCATCTAGGCCTGTAATCTAGTGGGAGCTGCAAGCGCAGTGGTGTCATCCAGGATCAGTCTCCAAGTGGGAGATTGTTGGTATGTGGTGACTGATCATGCAAGTACTATACACTAGTTATGTATCCTCGCTAGGGTTCGGGGGAAGCAACCCCCGAGAAGCAGGGGTTGGGGGGCATAGCCCTCGAAAAAAAAATTCCTCTTTTTTGCATGATCAGAGTCTGTTGTTAATTTTTGTTAACCGATAAAAAAAATGACATTGCAAAACCCTAATTCTAGAAGTTTCCAAAAATCTTGTTATAAGTGGTTGGGATGTATGTTACAGCGATGTAATTCGTGAGATTGTAATCTATTTTGCACTAGATAATAAAATCATTGGATGGCTAAGTTTGTGTGGATGTAGCCCATATTGGGTGAACCATGTTAAATTTCTATATTGATCTCTTTTGTGTTATTCCTTGTTGTTATATTTGGGTTATTTAATCTGCATATAATTGTTAGTGTTTATTGCTTTGATCTGCCTGAACCCTGATAGCATGGTTGCAAAGTGATTGATAAGGTTCGCAAGTAAGAAAAGGGGGAAAATGACTGCATTATGATGTGTGACTGAAGGAGAAAGAGAAAAAGTTGTAGGTACTGTCCTAATTCATCTTGAAGACATTTATGTGATAGGAAGGAAGTGAAGTGTGTGCCTAATTAATCCAATTATTAGAAGAAGAAGAATTGCAATCATCAAAGGTGTGAACTTCAATGTCAGTTTTTAGACAGTAGAAGGATTGTCATACTATAATCATTTTTGAGTTTATTCTCAGATTAGGGAGTAGTTGCTTCCTTGGGTTGCAGCCCTAAAACAAAGTCTGCAAGGAGTTGTATCTTCCTTGGGAGTGACGCTAAAGCAAAGTTTTCAGGGAGTAGTAGCTTCCTTGGGTTGTAGCCCTAAAACAAAGTTAGTAGGGAGTAGTAGTTTCCTTGGGTTGCATCCCTAAAACAAAATTGTTATTTTGAGCTTCATATATTATGAGTTAATGCTCACCATGGTTTTTCCCTTCTTGGATTTTTCACATACATCTGGTGTTATGTGTTGTGTGCATTGTGTTAATCTTTCATGTTTATGTTGATGTTGTAATGCTTAAGTTTTAATCTACTGCAGAGAAGTTAAAATTTGATTAGATACTAATTCATCGCCCCCTCTCAGTATCCTAGTGTGTTCATCAATTGGTATTAGAGATAGGTTCCTCTAAAGGAAGATTAACCACTTGAGGAAGGTCTGGGATGGCACATAATGGATCTAGCAAGATACCTATGTTTGATGGAACAAATTATGCTTTTTGGAAGCTAAGGATGGAAGCCTATATCAATTCTCTAGGGTGTGGTGTTTGGGAATCTGTCAAGTCTAGTTACACTGTTCCTGCTACTATTCCTACAAAATCAGATGAAGTTAAGAAGTATGATAACAATGCCAAGGAAAAGTTTGCTATCATGAGTGGGTTAGCTGATTCAAAACTTTCAAAGGTAATGAGTTGCAGTTTTGTTCAAGAAGTTTGGAATAAACTTGAAACCATTTATGAAGGAAATAAGAGAGTAAATCAAGCAAAGATGCAAATCCTCAAAAGCAAATTTGAGACCGTAAAGATGACAAAGGATGGAGACATTACTGGATATATGCTCTGGGTAAATGAAGTGGTCAATGGCATCATAGGTCTTGGTGGAGAAGTGAAAGAAGATGAGATTGTGAAGAAGGTTCTAAGATTTTTTCCCAAATCTTACAGCCATAAGGTATATGCTATTGAGGAGAATGTGTAATTGGATACATACACTGTAGACAAATTGTTTGGTTCACTTACTGCCTTTGAAATGAGAGAGTTTGGCAGTGATGCTCCAAAGAAAGAAACTGCTTTCAAAGTCAGTATGAAGACAAAGGATGAAATGGTTTATGAAGATGAGAGTTCTAATGAAGTTGAAGAAAATTTTGTGAGAAGATTGAAGAAAGGCACTGGAAAATACAAAGGTAAGTTACCCTTCAAATGTATCAATTGTGGAAAGGTTTGTCACTTTGCTTCTAAATGTCCTTTTAAAGAATAAAGGGGTAGTAACAAAAGAGACAAGTTCAAAACAAATTTGCATTCCATAGAGAGAAGTTGTTCTTTAGAAGATGAGGATCATGATGATTCAAATGATGAAACACTTTTTACGGCGTTGAGTGTTGGTGACAAAAAGGATGATGTGGGAAAATGTGAAAAGACTGATGCCTTGCAAACAAATCAAAACAATGGCAGATCAATGGTTGTATGGACTGATTTTCATGCAAGAGAATAAGCTAAGGCTTGGGTAATTGACAATGGTTGCTCAAATCATATGACTGGTGAGAAGGAGAAGTTTATCATCCTTGAGAAGTGGGATGGTGGTTCTGTCAAGTTTGGTGGTGATGAATCAACACAAATCTGTGGAAAAGGTGCTATAACTATTGATGGAAAGAATAGGATTGAGGATGTCCTCTATGTCAAAGGGCTAAAACACAATCTTCTCAGTGTCAGTCACATGTGCAACAAAGGTTATAATCTCACCTTTAATGCCAAAGGTTGTGAAATCAAGAAGGCAGGGCCTGGAAAACTAATTGTAGAAGGTATCAAGACATATGGTGATATCTATTATCTAAAGGAGGTAAATGGAAGAACATGTTTGTTGGCTCAATCCAGTGAGTGTTGGCTATGGCACAAAATAATGGGACACAACAATTTTGATAATATGGTAAAGATTAGCTCTACTCATGCAGTGAGATACATGCCTAAGATAATCAAGCCTACAAACACAATATGCAAGGAATGTCAAATGGGAAAGTAGACAAAGACAAGTTTCAAAAGCAATGACTCTTCTTCTTCAATGCCATTGGAGCTGATTCACACTGATCTATGTGGCCCTACAAGAGTAAAAATTCAACAAGGTGAGATGTATTTTATGTTTCTTATTGATGACTATTCTAGAATGAATTGGGTTACTTTCTCAAGAGAAAAATAAGATGCTCTTGATAAACTTAAGGTGTTCAAATCTATGGTTGAAAATGAAGTGGATGCTAAGATCAAATGTCTAAGGTTTGATAGATGAGGTGAGTTTACTTCAAATGAATTTGAAATATTTTGTGAAGATCATGGTATTAGGAAACATCTGTCAACTCCTAGGACCCCTCAGCAAAATGGGGTAGTGGAAAGGAAGAATAGAACTGTGCAAGAGATGGCTAGGGCAATGTTGAAAGATGCAGATCTGCCTGATATGTATTGGAAGGAAGCAGTTCACACTGCTATCTATCTAATTAACAGAGTGCAACTAAGGGTCAATAGCACTAAGACTCCTTATGAGCTATGGTGTGGAAGACCTCCCACTATTAGATACTTCAAGATCTTTGGTATCAAATTCTATATCAGAAGAGATGAAGAAGACCTAGGAAAGTTTGATTCAAGAAGTGATGAAGGGGTCTTTCTTGGTTACTCAACCAGAAGCAAGGCCTATAGATGCTATAACAAGAGGTTGGGAAAAATGATTGAAAGCACAAATGTCAAAGTAGATGAAGACTTGTATCAGATCTCACAAGATTTAGAGGACTATGGATCTGATATCTTTCCATACATTGAAGATGAAGAAGAAGTGAAAGAAGAAAATGAACAAGAACCAAAGCAGCTACCCAAGACTCCAGCAAAGTATTTTTAGAAGAACCACTCACCAAATTAGATCATTGGAGATAAGAATGAAGGTGTGCAGACAAGGAGAAGGCTTTCTAAGACACATGACCAAGTAAACTTGTGTTTGTTATCAAAGGTGGAACCCAAAATCTTTGCTGATGCTAGCAAAGATGATGGATGGATTAAAGCAATGGAAGAAGAACTGGATCGGATAGAGAAGAATCAAAAATGGGAATTGGTTCCCAGACCAATAAATAAGAATGTTATATGAACAAAGTGGGTGTTCTGGAACAAGCTAAATGAAGAAGGTGAAGTTGTAAGGAACAAAGCAAGATTGGTATGCAAAAGATACACTTAAGTTGAAGGCATTGACTTTGAGGAGACTTTTTCTCGACAATCAGAATGTTCCTTGCTCTTGCTGCTCATAAGAACTTCAAGGTATTCTTGACCTATTTTGCCTTTGCCCAGAACCAAATATTTCACCTTATATTTTCCTTGAGAATCTTTTAGAAATGCGTGTACAAGGTGTAAATTCTTTAAATACTCATGCATGCCTTGTCAAAAAATCCCAAGATCTTGCCTAAAGGAATACTTGCAGAAAACCCCCAAAAAAAAACTCATAAATCTTTTGTTTTCAAGTGCTTTCTATCGCTGGGATTTTCTCATTTCTATAGCTTGTATTTGTATGTATTTTTGACTGTACATTTGCATATACATTCACCTTTGTACATACAAAGGAATATGCAAAGGATATATACAAGGCAAAATGTACATTGGCGGGCTTGCAAAATCTCTATCGGCCTTAGAAAATGATGAAAAAAGTGCGTTTTATTCATTTTTTAATGTATATCGGGCTTAGGAAGGTGCATGTACAAGGAGGAATCTTTTGCAGATTCCCAGGATATTCCCAGTTTGTATATCTAGTTGCAAGGAGAAACATACAAGGAAAATTATACAAAGCAGGAGATACATTACATGAATATTCCCTCAATGCATATCAGCTTTCAGATGCATATTATGTTGTATGTTTGCACATGCAACAAAAAGATACAAGGTTTGACATACAAGTGCATCTGCTACAGTGGAATGTACATTCAACCCTGTATGTTTCTTTGTATATTTCTCTTGTATGTTTTGCACATACAAGTGCAACATATAGAGAAACATACAAGGCTGAATGTACAAGAGGTGGCGCCCGCGCACATACAAGGCCGATTGTATGTTAGAAGATACAAGTGAGCATGAATAGTAGAATGTATATTTCGCTTGTATGTTTACACATGCAAGCCAATATACAAAGAAAAGATACAAGGGTTGCATGCAAGGCAGACTTGAATCGAAGATCAAATTCAGAGTTTCAGGTCTCGGGTCCGCCTTATATATGTATAAGTGTTTTGTATATTTGAACATGCAGGGAAATATACAAAGAAAGTGATACAAGCGGGATCTGACCTAGCAGTCAAAGCAATTGATAAATTTTTGGGGTCCGTGGCTTGTATATTTGGTGCTTGTATATCATGTGATATACAAGCAAACATACAAAGGAGGTATACAAGCTGGATTTCAACGTCTTGTCAAGCTATTTCATAAAATTTGAAGTCTGCGGCTTGCATGTACAATTGTGCTTGTATATTGCAATATGCAAAGGGCAGATAGAGTTTTTAGTAATGCTCCTTAAACCAACTCAGCAATGAATCAGGCAGTGCCACATGGCGGCAGACATACATGCAAGTTAACATACAAATGTTGGGGCCCACATATACAAAAGGAAATTGTATGCATATACAATTTCAAAATTCAAAGGGGATATTCAAGTCTGATATACAAGGTGCCATGCATATACAAAGGAGTTGCAGAGAAGGTTTTGGATGGCGATTCAGGTGGCAAATGCAAGCGATATATACAAGCGGTTGACCAAAACTTTGACCGCTTGTATCTCCTCTGTCCTAGCGAATTTCAACCTGCTGTAAAAGGCAAAGTTGCATATTTTGGTCCCCTCTTTCATTTGGCAGGGTTTTTAGGAGTTTTTTTCACCTTTCCATTTTCAGATCTGGCTTTGCATGTCTTGGGTGACTGGATGTTTCAGCAACTACATTGAGCAGATGAAGACATTTTGGCATTCATTGCTGCACCGTGATGAGGCAGCTCGCATTGATGGTAAAGGATATTTCTTTACCATCTATTTTCAGATTGAGGAGTAAGTAGCTACAATAAAGACTAACAAATATCTCCTACCTACCCAACGCCAGATATTTGACGCCATAACTGATGCGGCTGGATAGTCATTCATGTAGATATTTTTTTGTCCCAGCTCTTAGAGCAAATTTTGTAACCGACTGAGGCAAAATGAAATGATATATATACATGTAAAAACAGATGTATTGAGGGTTGGTTGTTCTTCTGGGCTATTCTTTGTAATGGCTATTTGGCCTCTATGATCAATATAAATTGGTATTTTTGCCTCTCTTATTATTTTTTGGCCTATGTCTGCTCTTTTGGACCTCTCTAAAATTAATATGGGTCTATGTAATGTCTTTCAAGCTATGAGATTATTATTGTGTCTATTCAGTTGCAACCAAACACATTTAAATCTGGTGTATCACTTAGTTTATTTCAGCATTCCTTCTAACCCTTTTTCCAGCAAGCATTAACACTAGGTTTAGATGAATTTCTCTGAGCATTAGGTTTAGAGAGAGGAAGACGGCCTTCTCCGGAGGTTTGATCTCATTTCGCATGGTCCCACACTTCGAGATCATTCCCATGTTACTCTAGATTGCTGAAGTTTCACAACTGCAGCATAGGGTGTAAATCTGGGTGATAACAACTTTGGCACGCCCGATGGGACCAATTTGATGAACTTCTCATCAAGATACTAAGAGATTTGGTGTTTCTCCTAGTATTACCGGCCTTTGAAGGTGATACAAACAACACTATGGTGACTCTACTGAACGAATCAGCTGGATTCAGTAGCCCAAGTACCTAAACAATTTTTAAAGATCAAGATTTTGGTGGTTTTCCTGGCCTATTCAGCTTCAAGAAGCATTGCAATCACCTAGCAACTCCCTTTTTGGTATGTATCCAGTCTTTTCTGGGTTGCAGACCTATTTTGCTATAATTCTAACATATTTATGAATATCCAGCATTTAGATGCTATAAGATGTCAGAATTTTATGGGAATTATGGCTATTTCCCTACCCCTAGTCCAAATACAGGCTATTGGCCCCCATATCAGCAGTACCAAGCCCCAAATGCCTCTAATTTTATGCCATACAGCCCTGCCGCTGTAGAATATCAGCATCCTCATGATGCTTACCTTCCTCCTACCCCTAATGTTGCCCCTGAGAATATTGATGCTTTCAATGAGCTCATGGAGGGTTTTCTAAAGCTTGACAAAAATTTAGATAAGGCCAAAGGAGCAGCAGGGTACAGTCAGCCTCAGTGGTTTTATGACCTCAGCATCATAAGCATGTATGGTCTCAAGAAGCTGTCTCTATATTTGAATAGGGAGGCTGATGAATTTATAGAAATGTTAACATGTGACCAGCAGTGAGAAGCACAAGAGGAGTTTTTTCAAGAAAGCCTTGCTATAAGGACGACATCTACTCAGCCTACTGCTGAAGAAGTCCCAAATTTTAAAATTTCAATCTTCAGGTAGCCCTTTCAAATTCCCTTATCAGATGGACCTAGCATGGACAGTTATGATGAGACTGCTAAGTTAAAGGAGCATGTGCTTACAATTCCAAATTTGAACCAGTCGTTTTCTTCTGCACATGTTCAGCCTACAGAGCAACCTCGACTCCACAAGTTTCTAGGCTTCAACACCTATATCCCTTCACAAGTCCCTGTTCCTGTGCAAACTCAAATTATCACTCCCCAGGAACAAATTTGTCCAGAACCCTCTCCCCTCCAAGAAATTTAAGAAGTTATTCAGGCTTCTTTACCTGATGCTATTTCAATCAAAATGGGTGGGCAAGTTGTCTACCAAGATATTTGGAATGATGAGCCAAAAGAGGAGGTGGAAGAAAATCAAACTAATGAGGAGCAGTTTGTTCCTACACTCACAGAGATAGAATTGTTTAAATCTATTACACCTGTGAGTAATGTTAACCCAAATAAGGGATTGAGTCCTTTAAACTTTAATTCTTTTGAAGCCTTTTCTCATGCGTCTGATCAAGCAAACAAGGTTGAAATACAAAGAGTGCATGGGGAAAGCCTTTAGCTGCAGAGACAAATTAGCCAAAATTTAGAAGGGCTGCAGTCAAAGGATGGAGGCATAGGGAAACAAGTTGTTAAGGTCACTTCAGAGATGGATGATGCTACCCTACTTCATGAGCTACCTGATTATGTTGAAGATGAAGAATATGTGCACCTGGTTGTGAATAGGCAGCAACAAGAGAACAACGAAAGTGGTGACCACTCGTTATGCATAGATGCCCAGCACGGCAATGAGTTTCCATCTCTCGAAGACTTGGAGGAAGCTCTTTTCTGGGATGAGTGTGCTATGGTGGAGGCTATTGCTGAATTTGCTGAGAAAGCAGATGATGTTGCTTTGTTGGATGAATTCCCCAACCACTTTGACAGGGATGAGGGAGGTAGTGAGCATGATTGTAAGTTGTTGGCATGTGAAAAAGGACAGGGATATTGGCTTCTTGATGGGGAGGTCTTCTCTTTTGAGCATGTGCATGGCTCATTTTCTGAGTCTAAGTTAGAATATCATGAACATTTTGTTCATAAGGTGGAGGTAGCCATATTTGTAGTAAAATCTCAAGAGCTAAGGTATTCAGACCAGCAAGAAGAGGAAGAATATAGCCATGATGACATTATATCAGCCTTCTTGGTTTCTTTGAGGGAAGAAGGAGAAAGCCATGGGGTCCCAAGTCAGTTGTTTCACACACAAGAGCAACATGAGAGAAAGGTGGAGGTCACCATCATACCAAATGAAAAGCAAGAAGAGAAAGAATCAAAGCAGAGACATGAAATCAGTCATCATGATTTGCATGTCATTTCAAGGGGATGCCCAATTAGGCATCTAGCTCAGCTGGAGACATATCAAGAGGAGTCACCACTTGTCATGCTTACCTCTAAGCATGAAGTTGAGCATCAAAATGAGTGGGATTAGTCCATTTATTCGCCACAAGTTAGCAACATCAGCAATTAGTCTAGGTGGATAGGTGAGTTTATCTCCACTTTGAAGGGGGTGTTTTATCAATTTGTCATATGTACATTTCCCCCTTACCTCTTTTTAACTGCCCACATGAATGGGAAACATTGTAAAATGTTAAGAAAGGGTAGTTACTTCCAAGAACTAGTTAATGGCTTTGTTTAAGGTCACGTCTGACTGGTTAGTTTAGGATTAGAGTAGGTTTCATTTCTGTTTTAGTTTTCCTTTTCCATAAGTGCTTCTGCACAGGCTGCATTATCATTAGGAGAATGCAAGCCCTTTCCCCTTTTTATATTTTGGAAACAATTTATAGTTTTCCAATAGGTTTTAGACTTGACCCCATGCCCAATGGATGCATAAGGCCACTGATCTCATGTTTAGCAGGCAAACATCCCAAAGAAGTCACCAAATTGTTGACCTATTTTGCCTCTGCCTAGAACCAAATATTTCACCTTGTATTTTCCTTGAGAATCTTTTAGAAATGCATGTACAAGGTGTAAATTCTTTAAATACTCATGCATGCCTTGTCAAAAAATCCCAAGATCTTGCCTAAAGGAATACTTGCAGAAAACCCCAAAAAAAAAACTCATAACTATTTTGTTTTCAAGTGCTTTCTATCGCTGGGATTTTCTCATTTCTATAACTTGTATTTGTATGTATTTTTGACTGTACATTTGCATATACATTCACCTTTGTACATACAAAGGAATATGCAAAGGATATATACAAGGCAAAATATACATTGGCGGGCTTGCAAAATCTCTATCGGCCTTAGAAAATGATGAAAAAAGTAGGTTTTATGCATTTCTGAATGTATATCGGGCTTAGGAAGGTGCCAGTACAAGGAAGAATCTTTCACAGATTCCTGGGATATTCCCGGTTTGTATATCTGGTTGCAAGGAGAAACATACAAGGAAAATTATACAAAGCAGGAGATACATTACAGGAATATTCCCTCAATGCATATCGACTTTCAGATGCATATTATGTTGTATGTTTACACATGCAACGAAAAGATACAAGGTTTGACATACAAGTGCATCCGCTACAGTGGAATGTACATTCAGCCCTGTATGTTTCTTTGTATATTTCACTTGTATGTTTTGCACATACAAGTGCAACATACAGAGAAACATACAAGGCTGAATGTACAAGAAGTGGCGCCCGCGCACATACAAGGCCGATTGTATGTTAGAAGATACAAGTGAGCATGAATAGTAGAATGTATATTTCACTTGTATGTTTGCACATGCAAGCCAATATACAAAGAAAAGATACAAGGGTTGCATGCAAGGCGGACTTGAATCGAAGATCAAATTTAATGTTTCAGGTCTCGAGTCTGCCTTATATATGTATAAGTTTTTTTTATATTTGAACATGCAGGGAAATATACAAAGAAAGTGATACAAGCCGGATCCGACCCAGCAGTCAAAGTAGTTGATAAATTTTTGGGGTCCGTGGCTTGTATATCATGCGATATACAAGCAAACATACAAAGGAGGTATACAAGCCGAATTTCAACGTCTTGTCAGGCTATTTCATAAAATATGAAGTCCGTGGCTTGCATGTACAATTGTGCTTGTATATTGCAATATGCAAAGGGCAGATAGAGTTTTCAGCGATGCTCCTTGAACTAGTTTAGCAATGAATCAGGTGGTGCCACGTGGCGGCAGACATACATGAAAGTTAACATACAAATGTTGGGGCCCGCATATACAAAAGGAAATTGTATGCATATACAATTTTAAAATTCAAAGGGGATATTCAAGTCCGATATACAAGGCGCCATGCATTTACAAAGGAGTTGCAAAGAAGGTTTTAGATGGCGATTCAGGCGGCAAATGCAAGCGATATATACATAGATGCAAAGCGATATATACAGGCGGTTGACCAAAACTTTGACCGCCTATATCTCCTCCGTCCTGGCAAATTTTGACCTGCTGTAAAAGGCAAAGTTGCATATTTTGGTCCCCTCTTTCATTTGGTAGGGTTTTCAGGAGTTTTTGTCACCTTTCCATTTTTAGATCTGGCTTTGCATGTCTTGGGCGACTGGACGTTTCAGCAACTACATTGAGCAGATGAAGATATTTTTGGCATTCATTGCTGCACCGTGATGAGGTAGCTTGCATTGATGGTAAAGGATATTTCTTTACCATTTGTTTTCAGATTAAGGAGTAAGCAGTTGCAGTAAAGACTAACAAATATCTCTTACCTGCCCAGCGCCAGATATTTGACGCTATAACTGATGTGGATGGACAGTCATTCATGTAGATATTTTTCTGTCCCAGCTCTTAGAGCAAATTTTGTAACCAATTGAGGCAAAATGAAATGATATATATACATGTAAAAATAGATGTATTGAGGGTTGGCTATTCTTCTAGGCTATTCTTTGTAATGGCTTTTTGGCCTCTATGATCAATATAAACTGGTAGTTTTGCCTCTCTCTTATTATTTTTTGGCCTGTGTCTACTCTTATGGACCTCTCTAAAATTAATATGGGTTTGTGTAATGTCTTTCCAGCTATGAGATTATTACTGTGTCTATTCAGTTGCAGCCAAACACATTTAAATCTAGTGTATCACTTAGTTTATTTCAGCATTCCTTCTAACCCTTTTCCTAGCAAGCATTAACACTAGGTTTAGATGAATTTCTCTGAGCATTAGGCTTAGAGAGAGGAATCCGGCCTTCTTCAGAGGTTTGATCTCATTTCATAAGGTCCCACACTTTGAGATCATTCTCATGTTACTCCAGATTGCTGAAGTTTCACAACTGCAGCATAGGGTGCAAATCTGGGTGATAACAGGCATATCAGATGGATGTCAAGTCATGAACATCTTTGAATGGTGATCTAGAGGAAGAAGTCTACATTGAGCAACCAGATGGTTTCCAAATATCAGAAGAAGTTAGGCCTTGTATGGTCTCAAGCAAGCACCTAGAGCTTGGTATGCTAGGTTGGACAAGTACTTACTTCAACAAGGCTTCAAGAAAGGTACTACAGATAGCAATCTTTATATTAAGGAAGAAGGAGATATGATATTGATAGTTGTAGTATATGTTGATGACATCATCTTTGGTGGAGATGATGATATGTGTAAGAGGTTTGCAGAGGAGATGCAAAAAGAGTTTGAGATGTCTATGATTGGTGGGATGTCTTTCTTCCTTGGACTTTAAATTACTCAGCTAGATGATGGTATCTTTATTTCTCAAGCTAAGTATGTCAAAGAGTTGTTGAAAGAGTTTGGTATGGCTCGGATTCAAAACCAGTGAGTACTCCCATGGTTACTGGATGTCACCTGAGCAAGGATGATGAGTCTCCGAAGGTGGATCAGACTTCCTATAGATCTATGATTAGAGGATTGGTGTACCTAACTACTTCTAGACCTGATATTATGAATGTAGTATGTGTCGTTGCTAGATATCAAGTCAATCCCAAGCAAACACATGAGAAGGCAGTGAAAAGAATATTCAGATATTTGAAAGGAACTCCATATTATGGTTTATGGTATCCAAAAGGTAATGAATTTGATTTGAGTGCCTACACTAATGCTAATTGGGCTAGTTGTGTGGATGATAGAAGAAGTATAGTAGTAGTGCTTTCTTCGTAGGAAGAAGATTGGTTTTATGGTAGAGTAAGAAGCAAGATTCAGTGTCCTTGTCATCTATAAAGGTAGAATACACTACAAAAGCATCCTATTGCACACAAGTGTTGTGGATGAAGCAAACCTAAAGGATATCAAGGTATTGTATGATGAGCCTATTCCTAATTTGTGTGACAATACAAGTTCTACCAATATTTCCAAGAATCCATTGATGCATTCTAGAACCAACCATATAGCAATTAGGTATCACCTTTTGAGAGAGAAGGTTGCAAAAAAGGAAGTAAGGTTGGAATATATTCCAACAAAGGATCAAATTGTAAATATTTTCACAAAGGCTCTTGCAAAGGACACTTTTGAGGATCTACAACAGAGGTTAGGGGCAATTGCCCCTCCTTCTTTCTAGATGCATAATGGTGCATCTGTCAAGGGGGAGTTCATGTTATATCTTTTTCCTAGACTGATGATGGCTACCTCTCAGGGGGAGTAGGTAGTGGTTACTATTGATAGGGGGAGTTTCTTTGATGCAAGAAGAAGTTATCCCCTAAGAGAGAAAAATTTTCCCTTTGTCCTTGATGTCAAAGGGGAAGAATGTGCAGGTATGTGTTGCCATCAATGCCAAAGGGGGAGATTGTTACACATATGGTTCCTAAGGTTGTCATTGATGTCAACATTATCACAAGGTTTTCATTGATGTCAACACTGTCACAAGGTTGTCATTTATGTCAACACTATCTTGGATGTGTGATGGTTTTCATGGTTAGATGTCCTGTCCTATCCAACAGAGAAGATACAGTTCATGGTTGTATGTCATGTTGAATATAATGAGGTTACTAAAGTTCATTGTTGGATGCCATGCCTTGATCAATGCAGAGTTGAGTATGAAGTTACATTAATATGGGAATTAGAAGCACTAAGATGATCAGATGTGTTACTAATGTTGAGAATATGTTACTGGTGACCTGATCCAAGTTTCATGATGATTGGATTACCAGAAGAGTGTTTTGCAATTTGAAGATAGTGTTGAAGGTAGTTACTATATGGCAATAGAATGCTCTATATTTCTCTACATTTGCAATTATGGCTATACGGTTCTAGAACTATGTTTAGGGTGCAATGAAGGTGATAATTCCAAAGTTTCAGATCATATGTCCTTCTGCTGTGAAAGTTATGCTTGATAGAGTACCAACATGTGTTCTGGCATAGTGAGGTGGTGTTAAAGGCTAGTTGGAATGCTCCGTGTAACCCAAGATTTCACATAGGACATTAGCTGAACAAACACTGAACCAACAAATTTTTTGCATCTGTAAGTTCAAAATTTACATGTCGCATTGCACTCACGCACACACACGGTCTTGCAACATGTACAACAACACCTAAAAAGACATCACCATTGCACAATGTAAGTTGGCACAAGTGGAATACTTCACCCATCATGTGACAACTCACCACGATGACCAAGAGAGAGGTGGAGCTCACTCCATGACAAGGATCAGATACATGTCCACAACCTCGCTCCCTCGCAAACACATGGAGTAGGATGAGGGTGACATCCACCTTAGTCTATTCCATGATGACACAAGACATCCCAAACACAAGGGTAATGCTCACCCACGGGATAGTCCAACTAGGAGGTACGATTCCTCAACCAACTAGAATGGTCACTAGTCAAACTCATGTAAAGGCACACATCCCAATGCAAAGAAGGGAATAATCTAAGAGTGCATATCACATCATGGAAATGACACCAAAACACCTACGAGGATAAAAACAATAATCAATGCCAAAGATGATTCATTTTAACCAAAAACATTAAGTTATCTAACCAATTATGTCCACATGTCAAAAAGGACAAAAGCAATACAAAAGGCTATGCATGTTCAACACCAACGTCGACACATGCCAAAAGAAAAGATAGGATCCTCACCACCTATGTGGGATGAATACGATCCAACACAAACATATCCATAAACATCAAATACAACATCAAATAACTGAGTCTAAACATGCTAACATAGCTAGATTCTAACATGTAAAATCTATCAAAACATGCCAACGTCCTCACAAACTAAGGCATGGAAAAATACAAGACAATATCCAATAATTACAATATTTGAAGGGCTTTATCCTAAACATAGATGAATCATAGCCAACATCATAAATCAACTCAAAGCATTAATTACATCTTATTACAAGGGTCTCAAAAGACTTACATTACAAAGGTTACAATAATCAATAATGATAAAATACAAGTGCATAAACCACCTAAAACCAATATTCTCTCCAAGGTGCAACAAGGCACAAAACACAAGGTAAACCACCTGCAAAAAGATCAAGGAATCCATCCAGCACCTGAAGATCATCATGAAGGACCAATGGAGAAATGTTGCTCACCTCCCAACCATATTGCCATCGTCGAGTGCAACAGATGTCTACGCAACTTTGGGCAACCCCCAAGCTACGGAGAAGGTGATCATGGCAAACCCGCTAAGAGCATCTCACACATCTAGGGTATACAAGCAACATATGGAATACACGCCAATCAATGCACACAACCAACATGACACAACTTCCAATACAATGCATATAAACAACACATGGTACAACTACCATCCAATTGCATTCAAGTAACATATGGCACACTTGCCAAAACATAATAGAATGACATAACAACATTCAAGCATAAGGGAAATAGTCACACCTTCAATGCACACCAAACGAGGCATAAATCACAATCCATCATAGACACATACAAGCATGAATCAGGCATCACAATGCACATACAATCACATGGTAAACATCACACATCGAGTCAAACTCCAACGGTGGAAGAAGGAAGAGAGAACTAGGTAGTTAGGACAAGGAGTGTCAAACGAGGGTAATACTCAACTCGCGGTAGAACATGAGGGCATAACCTCCTCATAGCAACAAGATGCTACACCAAAGATTTCTCTTTACACCCAAAGCCAAGCAACGAGGACACTTCACCAGCACATGTAGTTTGGTGTAGATGATCTTATTATTAAATTTTATTACCCAATGTGTTTAAATGTTATTCTTGATTAAAACTTCCATTCGATATATTCTAATGACCTCTTTGGGCCATGGCGCATGATGGAAGCCACTCCTTTCCTACCCCTAGACCTCTTCCTAAACACCCATAGCACCAATTTGACTAATTGGGCATGGCACGAATTTTGAGGTGACAAAATCACAATTTTGACAAAAACACAACATATTCTCAAAAGATGTAAAATACCATTCTAATTGGGAGACAACTCATCCCACAAACTAAAACATCAAGGAAATGCATATAAAGCAATTTTTAGGTTTTCAAAAATAGAGAAATAAGTGGCACAGATTTCAATGCACCAAAATGTCTCAAAAATAACATAGTCTCACAAGATGCAAAATCACATAATATAGGAGTCAACTCATCCCTCAAAGCAAATCATAAAGGAAATGCATAGAATTTAGTTTTCATGTTTTCTAAAAGTGCAAAATAACCATAAGGCCCTAAAAACTCCATTGGAGCTCTCTTTGGCACCTTGACCAAAGTTTGACCAATTTTCTAACTTTTATTTTTCAATAGCTATGGATGATCTGACAACTACCCATTATAGATAACATGCCCAACAACCAATATATGCAATAAAAATGAGTTGAGGATTTCCACAGAAAATTTGCCAGGGTTTTGTCTGTATTTTCATGTTTCTAAAAATGAAAATGCATAAAAATAAAAGCATGCACAGCTAAAATAAATTTTATAAGCTTCCTACAACTAAGCAAAGCCATCTTCAACCATTCTAGATGGTGTGGCATGAAGGAAACAAAATAAAGCAATTTAAATGAGAAGATCAGAGAAACTTACCTTCCAATACAAGCAAAATCCAAGGAAAAGAATGAGGTTGAATGTCAGATTCAATCCACACAAGAAGCAAACACCAAGCTCTTGAATCCAATCCAAACTCTAAGCAATTCCAAGCAAAACTCCCTTCCCAGCAATCAGATATCCATTTTTCAAGTAAGAGGGTTTCAAACAAAGGAGAGAGCAAATTTTGGAGAGAAAAAGAATAATCCAAAATACATGTCTTTTTTCCTTTTATTCCTCTAAAGACACTATGCCTTTTTTTTCATAATAAAATAATCCTTTAAGTGATTTAATAAATCAAATCAAAATTATAGAATTTGTGCCATTAAACTATTTAATTCAACAATTAAATAATTGAATGTCTCTTTAGCAAATCAAATAGGCATATAAAATAACACATTAATAATTCCATTTCACTAAAAACGTCCAATTAATTCACTCAAAGCAACAGGGAAATAGTTAGTCAAACAAACTCAACTATTTCAAATAGGTTATTGCCATATAACTCAGTCTCATTCCGAAAAGTACAAACATGCCATACTAAGCATTTAGTTTCCTCATTTAATGCAATTTCTACCTTTTTATGGAAAAATATCAAATTTTAGAATTAAACCAAAATCACCCAAATTTGTTCCACAAGCATATAATGATGCAACAAATATTTTCTCTAAAGCAAAAATAGTAATTTCCAAATTAAAATCATTAATTTAAACTGAAAACACAAAAAACACGCTTTTCGAAACATTTTAAAATAAAGTGCAAGAATGCTAAGGAAACACACACAAATGATACCAAACACACATCACGGGTTTCCACAACACAAGGATAAGGGTGAGATGGCTTAGCATCCCATGTCAACCTTCTCCACATTTCCCACATTAGTTAACACATGTAATTACCTACACACTCAAGTAAACCATTAGGCATACCTACTCCATACATAAAATAGCCGAAGCACATCATAATACCCAACATGGCATAATATTGCATAAGCATCATAAACATGGGTCGACAATCAATCGACATCATAAAATCATATATGCATAAATCAACTAACACAATCATACTGAAGACATCACATCCATCCAACATATTACACAATTGAAAATAATGAAGCTGAAGCACTACAATAATCTAACACACATGAACACAATGTATGCAATCCATAATGCATAGTTGGAAAGCCAAATTATAAAGCAAAACACCATTAGAAACACCTCAATGGTCATGTAGAATACACCCTCAAAACCCCTCGATGGCACCATAGACTTCATCGACAAGTTCGGTGCAATGCATCAAAGCATAATAATCACATAATACAATGATAAACACTCATAACAACATATAACACATGAATCAAAAGCACACAAGGCACACACTAGGGCGGGCATTACACTCCGCATTCCTCTAGAAGTGAATGATTGCCTTTGTAGTTTCATGGACATGTTTATGGATGTGCATTACATGCTTCCTTGCAGTTTTAAGCTTCTTGGTGGTCTGCAAGCTCAGTTTTCCAATGATAGTATGTTGCAATGTGTTCCAAATGACTTGTTGTTCTTAGAGTTCATGGTTGAAGATGTGCAACACAAAATATTTAATGTGTAGAGGTAAAGGAGTGTTTGGAGATGTTGTATGAGTCTTGTAGACTCATCTAGAAGAGTTTCATGAAGATCTTTCCTTTCTTCCAGTACTGCACAAGGTTTTCAAGTTGTAGTGGTCATTATGCTTCAAGTTTCATATGTTTTTTCTTAAGGTTGTCCTATTTTCAAATGAGAGGAGTGTGCAGATGTAATTCCTTGATGTTTGATGTTGTGAAGAACTTTTTGGACCTAGTTAAGCAAGTGTTGATGTCTGCAAGGCATAGATCTTCTGCTGGTATAGCGTGTAGTCTTGTTTAGGACTTATCCTCTACACATTTCATGTTATGTGTTGTCTAAACAACTTGTAAATGTATTTTTCATGTTGTCTCTGGCCGACAAGCAATGTAATCAATGTAATATCATATATAAATTTTAAATCAAAGTGAGTTAGGCAAGGCATGGTTGCAAAGTGATTGATAAGGTTCACAAGTAAGAAAAGGAGCATAATGATTGCATTATGATGTGCGACTGAAGGAGAAAGAGTAGAATTTTTAGATACTATCCTGATTCATCATTATGTGACAAGAAGGAAGTGAAGAGTGTGCCTTATTGATTGAATTATCAAAAGAAGCATAATTGCAATCATCAAAGGTGTGAACTTCAATGTTATTTTTTTGGCAGTAGAAGGACTGTCATACTGTAATCTTTTTTGAGTTTGTTCTCAGATCAGGGAGTAGTTGCTTCCTTGGGTTGTAGCCCTAAAACAAAGTATGCAGGGAGTTGTATCTTCCTTTGGAGTGACCCTAAAGTAAAGTTGTCAAGGAGTAGTAGATTCCTTGGGTTTTAGCCCTAAAATAAAGTTATTATTTTGAGCTTCATATATTGTGAGTTAATCCTCACTGTGGTTTTTCCCTTCTTGGTTTTTCCATGTACATCTCGTGTTATGTGTTGATGTGCATTGTGTTAATCTTTCAAGTTTTTGTTGATGTTGTAATGCTTAAGTTTTAATTTGTTGTGGAGAAGTTAAAATTTGATTAGATACTGATTCACCCTCCCTCTCAATATCCTGGTGTGTTCAACAGGTAGCTCTAGGCTTAAGTGGGATGTGATGTTGAGCTCTCCCATCCGTAAAATTTTTGAGGTCATCATAGTACTAGGAAAAAACATCTTTATACTTGACCAGCAAGGCTATCAAACATTCCCTTTCTTTGGGAGTACAACACTTACCAATATACACCAGTTTAGGTTCACTCTCTATTCCAATATTTATATTTTCATACTCTATAGAGGAGTTAACTACCTTTTTATTCTCTTCTTAATATATTTATCATGCTTATCAAATAGATCTTCTAGGGAAACTAGACCTTTAGGCAACTTGTTACCTTTTAGATGGATCACTTCTTTAGTATTAGGATCAGATGAATCAATTATTCCACTTATTGATTCATTACTTTCAGAGGAACTACCTTCAAAATATAAATTGGTAAATGTTCTTTCTTTTTACAGAAAAGATATAATTTGTTCATCATTTTCAAAAACTTACCAATGATTGACATTATTAGGGACATTGGGCTAGTAGATAACTTCAACCTGATAGAGATCATCCTTGAAATTTGGGTGAGGGAGAAGGAGAGAGGCTAAAATAGCTAGTGAATTAGCTCTAAATTTTTCTCCCTAGGAATAGATTATATGGAAAAGGCATTAAAGTATTCAATGTTATCCTAGACTATATTCCTGCAATGCTTAAGTCTATCATTATTTACAGTAAAGACTTATGACCTATTTAACAAGATGACTCCACATCTCCCAGAGCCCTTAACTTCTTAATTCCTTTGTCTTTTGTAACTGACAACTCGAGAACAAAGGCCTCATATTCAGTTGTATTGTTTGTGTTTCCAAACTCCAATTTGTAAGTAAAAGGATACTTGATATCATATGGATAAATTAGCACAACACTTGTTCCTAATCCTGATGACAAACAACCTCCATCAAACTCCAAGGTCCATAATTCAGAGGATATATTTGGGTCCATACCTCAAGAATTTCATCAATCGAAGAAGAAGAAACTAAATAAGTTCCAGGACCAGTTTCTGTATATAAGATCTCAAACCTAGGGTCTCCGGACTTGAGGACTATAAATTTAGCCTTAGGTTCTAGAATTAGCCTCACTTTCTTTTTGCCAAGAGGGATGAATGCATGAGACTAGTCCATTTGTATTTCACCCCCTAATTATTTGTAAAAATTGTGACTAAGGAGCATGCCATAACTAGCTAGAATATCTGCAACTAGGATAGTGAGTTTCAATTTCTTGTTGGGGTAAGTAACAAGTGCCACCTGTGCATCTTTGATCTGGACAATAAGAGGAACCTATTTGGATTCCATTGAGTAACATTTCCCATATGTTTTTTGGTAGATAGACAAGGGCTCAAGCTACTTGAGTTGGCATAACATTATCAGAAGCCTGAGAGTCTATTCAATGCAAAATAGGCCCAAAATTACGTTGAAGTACCATAGATGCACATTTAAATAAATTCTTTTGGAGATAAATAAGACAACTTTTAAATTGAAATAAATATGGTCCTTTGTTCTTCCCCTGTAGAGTTGCCAATAATCTGTTGGTTAATAGATTTATCACTGTATAATGTTTATATGACTCACTCAGAAAGTAGTGACTATCACTCCAACAGTTGGATAGGTTGTAATCAGACAAACAACCATCCTCTGTGTTTAAAGGGGCAGCTCCCTTTTATGATAAAAAAAAAAATTTAAATTTCTAGATATGCTTTTAAACAAAAAGTAGGCAAGGTGAATAACTACTAAAGTAAAAGAGTGGGGAAACTACAAAGTATAAGCACAAAGTCCCATAATAGATACAACTATATAGGAGAGGGTAATAATTATATAAATCTAAAAGATAATAACTAGATATTACTTAGACATAAGAATAAGAACACCCAAATGAAAAGTGATTCCAAGGTTTATAGAAAATTGTTCATATTCCACATACCATTCATGCAAGAAATTTCCCAAAATGTGTTGCAAACTCAACATAACAAAAATTCACAACTACAAAATTAATGACCCAAAGTTCATTGAGATTTCTATATTCAAAATTTACAGAGCCCAAAGTCCCCTCTTCAAATCTTTACAAATGCTAGTGTAGATATTTCACAAGGAAGGGAAATATCAAATGGTAATCCTCACAAAAAAACTAGTAGGAGGAATTTTTTTCAAAAGATCATCTCCTTTCTCTTATCTACCTTATATAGCTTTAAAAATGAAAAGTTTCTTGGTTTGTAACTATTTCTTGAAAAGGAAAAATAATAAAATAAACTTTATTCTTTTTTATTTTATTTTTTTATAAGAATTAAGTTTACTTTATATTTACAATAATAAAAAGTCACCTTTTCAAATAAAGACAAAAAGAAAGATATTAAGCATGAACTTATTTTTCTTTATCTTTATCTTTCACCTAATCTTGCTCACTAGTTGTATCATCAGTTGAAGACTTCATCTGGGAAGGAGTCATTTTAGCTTTATAATTTTTGAAATTGTTTACTATTGGATCTATGTCTTTTCCATTTGGAATGGTCGTGGTACTGAGACAAATCTTCCATGTGGACATTGTTTCATTAACTTCTTTCATCTTAAAATATTCAGTAATTTCTTTCCAGAATGAAGTCAGACAAGTAGACAAATTGCATAATTTTTCAATTGTATTGCCATCCACGACATCCTTTTTAAATAATTAATATGAGATTAAATCTTTGAATTTATTTTTCACTGCATCAATCTCAGCTAAATTCACTTTATTTTCATCCAAAATATCAGTATCTATAGAAAAAAAATTTCCTTAATGTCCATCAAAATTGAGTCACATGTTTTGATCAACTTTTTATACTCAGCCAAAGATTGTTTGATTACTAGGATTTTCCATTCAATTCCTTTCAACCATTTGACTATTTCATTTTATTCAGGCTTATTGATATCCTTTTCTAAAACCAAGATGCCCACATCCAACTTAACCATCTCCTATAGATCTTTGACAATTACCATGAGTGAAGATTCTTTCTTCTTGATGAGTTGAATATCAATATTGATCTCCTTTTTCTTTGCCAGGATATTCTCATATAATTTCATTGCTTCCTCTATATACAACAACCCATTGAAAGTTATTTTCTCCACCCAGGGCTCTGCTACTCTGCCATAGGCATAATATTTGCCAATTTTATCTATAACTTCAAGAATTTATGCCTTTTGGAGGCACTTTGATGGGAGTTACAGTGGATGTGTCGAGAGGTTGAGCAATAGTATCAATAATTGATTTGATATAAGTAGTTAGAACTTGTACCTTCTCCTCCAGTGTCTCTTTGAACTTTTTCTCTTCTTCTAGTCTCTTGATCAAAGTATCCACTAACATATTTGTGTTATGAATATCCCTTCGTGTGTGGGTGGGCCAAGGTCAACCCTACTAAAATTAAAATCTACTTTAGTGGCTTCCTTCTCATTTTTATCTGCAATTAGTTTTGCAATCTCTATATATTGATGGCTTGAAGAAGAATTCATCATTATTCTGGCCATTTTATGGATTTTCTCTAGTTGATGGGTAGCTTGCAACAACTTTACCACAACATCAAAACTAGGATCTACTAATTGAGTATGTTTCCTTTTCCTTCCTACAGATTCACTTAGCCATGGAGGAGGAGCTAGCCCTGTTTGAGCATTGGGCGATAATGGAGAAAGAGTTACCTTAGGATTAGAATCCATAATAGGATTATCTACTTCTTGTTGTTGAGATGGTGAAGGTGGAGGAGAAGAAGTAATATTTGGTACCTGTGGTGGAGGAGGAGATGAATCTATATTTACCTATTGTTGTACCCCTGCAAGATCTTGTGTACCTCCATTATCTTCTTGAGCTTGAAGAGCTCTCCTTACCTCTAATTTCTTTCTTGGATCCTTGCCTTCTACTTCACATTGACTTTTAAACTTAGTATCTTTATTTGGATCCTCATCATCATCATCTCTCCTTGAAGTATATTTGGACCTAGTAGCATATGTCATGATGGGTGGTTGTTGTGAAGTAGATGTAGTAATTGATTTTTGCCTCTTTGTTACCTACTCTTTTTAGGGTGGCCTAGTTGTAGTATGTTCTACAATTTTAGAATTTAGCCACTTGTGGATTTTCCTTAACACAAATAAGGACCTCTCCCTTATGCATATGACTTCTTTTTTTAACCAATTGATTTGAGGAATTGATTGTGACTGGATGGAAGGATAAGCTTCATCAACTAAATCCATGCCATCATCCACCATATCAGGAATATGCCACCCCAACTTGAATGCCTTCATCTGATCAACAATTAATCTCATCCAGTCCATTATTCTTACTTCATATTCATATGCACAATCCTCCCAATAATCCTCTAAATGAGAATGATGATCATAGGATGTCCCAATATATAGGTTATTCTTGACATAATTCTTGTTTTCATATGATAACCTTGTTGTGAAGGGGTGGAAGTTAAACTTCAATAGGATTCTACCCACATTGTGGGCATCTGATGAGAATTTATAGATGTAGTAAGTCAAATAGACAAAGAAAGGATATCTTGCCTTCTTCTTTTCGTTACATTTCTTACTTACCTCTCCCATCTATCTACAAACCTCAAGGAATACAAGGTAGTCACTGACATACCGTGGTAGTTTGTATGGAGTACCTTCAAAACTTCCAATTCTCATGTATGTGAACCTATTATACTGAATGAAATAACTACCATATTGCATGATAAGCTGAGATGCCTCTGGGGAGATTCTCAACCCAAGGTCACCATCTAATATCCTTATATTCAACATACAAAAGGCATTGTTTACTCTCCTATAGTATTCATTCCCCACATCCATTTGTAGTTGAGGGTAAAAATCATATATATGTGTGTGTGTGTGTGTGTGTGTGTGTGTGTGTGTGTGTGTTGTATTATCAAAAGTTCCCATAGTTCTCAAACTTGGCCACACATCCATACTGGAAATGACATATAAAAGGTAAGAAGACATGTAGAAGAATTGGTTCTTCTAGAAATTTACCAGTTAGTTATGCATGTGGTCACTTATTATCTTATCCTAGTCCACATACTGATAAGCAATGGTGATGATAAATTGGCACATTCAGTGCTCAAAAGTGCATGTATCTTTGTCTCCTACTACTCTATGGAGTAGAGTGATGATATTTGAAACATCCTCTTTGAAGTGAGATCTCTGTAATCCTTTTGGGATTTGAGGCTTTCCCTTTTTAGGCATTTTTAGCTAGTGTCTAGCAATGTTTTCCAGGCACAAATATTTCTTATCTTGGTAGTAATTCCATCCCTTTTATACACTCATCTTAGTATATTCATCCCTCACTGATAGTCTAAGGGTAATTCTAAGAGATGGACCATCTAATCTTCCAATGACTCTATCTTTTGTTGTTCTCAACTCACAAGATTCAAGGTGATAATTTTTCACACAAGCCAGCACCAAATTAGGGCATTGCATTGCAAATGGAAATCTTACTGCATGGGCTAATCCACTTCTGAATGTTGTTTGCACCATGGTATCTCTTAGGTTAGCATTCATCCTTTGCCAAAAATCTTCCAAATCTATGTGTCCTAAGTCACTATCTTTAACTTTGGTGAGGAGGTTTTGCACAATGGTGGAATGATCAAATCCTTGATACTTGTTTTTCATTGTGTGCAGCTTAGATAGAAACCAAGTTAGGCAGAAGGGAGCTTCAAATAGGTTTTGGTGTGCAGCTAAGGAAATAATCTTTCCTTGTGAGAGGGAAAATCCAAGATGTACAGAGCTCATGAAAAGTCTCCAATGAATAACAGATTTGCATAAACTAAGCGGAAAAGAAGATAGATAGCGTGCAAAGAAAATGGATGTAGTGCAAGTGACTAACATTTTGCTTAGTTGAGGAGACGATGATCAACGGGGGCACTTGCAATAGAAACAATGACAATTTCGAGTTTTGAAAGTTGAATAATGAAAATGAGCCCAAAATTTGCTTAGATAACCAAAATTAGGTTATCTCATTTAAAGTTAAGGAGTTCTCAAAACCTTCAAATCTCTTAAATTTAAATTTTGGGAGTCCTTTTCGGCAATTTGGAAATTCTTAGAATCAACAAACTTTCTTTGAGTTAACTTTGAAGTTCGTGAACTTTTAAATTTCCTGCCTTCAAATTTGCCAAGAGTTTTGACGCTTTAGTGAAAACTCAAACTTGTGAGCCTTATCTCCTCAGATCCTTTGAACAATTTTTTTTTGGCATTTTTACGTATCATAAAACTTTTGAACTTTTGAACTTCACTTCAGCAAAACCATTAGTTCACAAACTTGAATTTTCGCTAAAAAAGCTTCTACAAAATTCCTTGTTTTTCATAATCTTTCAGCTTCATGAAAGGTTCATGAACTAGAGAAACTTTTGAAGAGTTGAGAGATATTCTTTCGGTGAAAAGATAAGTTCGCGAACTCAACATATCTCCAGAAACAAGGAGATGACTTTAAAGGGGACATTTTTTCAGTGGTAAAGGAGGTTTGCAAGCTTAGAAAACTATCAAAAATGGGAAAAGAAACACATGGAACAAAAGATGACCTTTTCGGTGAACTAGATGGTTTGCGAACTTAGAGTTTTGCTAAAACTATTAAAAGAAAGAAAGCTTTCAGGAAATTAGGAGGTTCGCGAACTTGTGAACCTTTCGAAAAGTTTGCCAACATAGATTTTTGGCAAAAAAATAGAGGACATGCACCACTTCAAAATGAGACTTAAGATGAAGGATTTGCACAAAACACTTCAAGAAGAACATAAGGTTAACTTGAGGGAAAAATCACTTGACTTGAACACAAATGGCACAAATTTTCCAAGGGTACTGAAGACAAAATTCGGGGCAACATAATCCATATGAAGCCTTTATATTAATAAATTTATCTATTAAAAAATATCAATAATATTATTGAATAGGTATATATTATTTTATTTTACTATTAAAATAATGTTGTTTACATGTTACAACTGGAGATGCTACTAACATACCTTATTTTAGAAAAATCTATGTAAAAGATGATGATGTAGAGGCACTAGGATGGATAGAGGATTCCACAAATTGACAAGGTTTTCTTCACACTCTAAAACCCAAATTCAAGGATCAACTTGTAAAAGTGGGAACAGCAGTTAACATCTTTGAAACCATCATGGAAAGGTTGATTTTACATGCTATGGGACCCATCCCAACCATTGGCATAGGCAGAACAAACTCAGTTTTGGTACTTCCTTCTTTAGGCACCTAAAACCCTTGTAGCCCTGTTTTAGGATCTGTCAGACCGTAATTTTCATTTGCAGCATGGTATCAATGAAACAAAGACACTTTTGGGCACCCATTATCTTTTTTTTCAACATATCAAAAGATGGATATAGGTTGTTTTGGACAGAAGGCTTCAAATCCTTTGACGGACCTACCTTGAACTAGGTCTATTAGGTCACATTTACAAAGAAACTACTCTCAAAATGTCAAGTTAAACCCCAAAACCCAAAAAGAGTATTTTAATAGGTCCTAAAACATCCAAATCCACAATCAAATTCAAGTGACTTGATCATTTGGTTGGCAAACTCAAAAACCTTCACTTTTAGGCCAAAAACCTAGGGTTTTATTGAAAGTCTATATTCTGGGCCTCCACCAGCTTAGCCACTACATCAAACACTTTCATATACACCTGGACATACTCACAAAACACTCAAATAGACTTTTTCATTGACATTTTGTCAAATACCCTCTTTAGTTCCTCTTTTCCACATTGAAAATACTACAAACAACTCAAGGGCATCACCACAAACTCACACAACTTATCTTTTCTACCTCCCAAAACCATTGGAACATCTAACCTACCATAAATAAAGTCATTCCACCGAGTTACAGGTCTGGACAGCAAGTGGAATGACTAAAATACCATGTTTTACTCCCTCAAAACCCTTAACAGACTATAAACAGGCAGTTTTAGAAAAACAGCGATAATTTCTTCTAGGAATGGAGTTAGGACCTCAAACTAGTTGTACTTGAAAGGTGACTTAATCCTCTTTCCAACCATATATGGATTGCCTCTGTATCTATCCATATAGAACCGTACCAACGCTGGGAACAACAAATTTGCTGTCAAAAAGTACAGAAAAACAAGGAAAAGAGGCAAAAACGTGATTTTATTCATCCGGCATGTTTTTTCTCAACATTTGTGAGCATATTTCAATACATTACAATGATACTCAATGGTCATAACCATCCATAACCACTTTTGGGTTGGTTGGCGTTTGCAACTTCCACATTACAACATGTTTTGCACTCTTTTTACATTAATAACTTTGAAATAGTTTTGTAACCTTTTAAATCTTTGACACACCATAACCCTAATGATCTCAAAACATGAAGAATGTCCTCAACATGATATTAATAGACATGGTCCTTATTAAAAAACATGAGAAATGGTCTTTCAAGACCTTATTAACAACCATGATCTCTTAGAACACAAAAACTTCAAAATGTGCCTTATGGGGGTTTGATGACACCTCAGGTGCTTCTGCACCAAATGACGAGAGATATCCTCCTTGAGGCACCTATGTTTTTTAAAATGTGATATATAAGTGGAATAGGTGCCTCGAAGAGGATATCTCTCAATGTAATTTTTTTGTAAAGATAGATATATGCCAGTTATTTATGTTTTAGAGGGAAAAAATAACTTAAACTAATTTAACTACATTATTTTAATAAAATTAGAGTTCCTTTTTTTCTCTACACACAATTTTAGAAAGTGTAGTTTTAGAAACATAAATTTAAGATAAAAGATTTTTGAAAAATAAAATAAGTCAAAAAAAAAATAGTATAAAAATTGAAAATATGTGTCCCCGCTATTTATGTAGTTAAGTAATTTGTATGTATTTATATTTAAATAATTTGTATTAGAGGAGATAAGGTTTGGGAGACCCATTTTATATATAAATATCCTCTAATGGTGTTTCCTCTTCAATCTGTTTGTTTGGTTTTCTTCCCTTCCTTCCATCAGAAAGAAAGTTTATCATTGAGAGGAGAAAAGATACCAAACAACTAGGTCACTAAGGACAACATTGCCACAATCATCATTTCTCACATTTTAGATCATTTATAACCCAAGTGTGAAAATTCTAATTATTTTATTTTTATTTAGATTAAGATTTTTTAAGTAAATTAAATTAGTTGTTAGTGTTAGTTTAGGTATTTCCTTATTCTAAAATTGTAATTGTTATCACATGGAATTGCACCCTACTTGAAGCCTGTTCAAGCATTCCAATGACACAATGGGACAGATCTCAAGTTGTGGGACCTTGCAGATGAGATTAGACCTCTAGAGGAGGCTGGTTCCTCTTTTTGAGCTTAAGGCTTAGAGAATTGAACTAAATCTAATGCTACACCCACGAGGAAAAGGAGAAAGAGGTGTTGGCACTCGTTTTGACCTGGAGGCTGAGCTTGTTTGTTGGAGGGTTTCTTCATTCAAACCCTAGGTATTCCTGTCCATCGGCAGGAGCTTGATCTATCGGCGAAGCGAAATTTTGGGCTGCCGATGTAAGGTGTCTGGCCGATGAGGGATGTTCAAGGTGGTCGTCGGCAGGGCTTGTGCTATCGGTCAGGGATTTTCTTGTTGCTCCGAGGGAGGATGGTCTCGCCAAAGACCTAGGATGTGGTATGCCATCAGAGTGAGATTGAGTATCGGCATAGGCATTTTGAGGTTAGCTGATGGCTTTGGTCATACCGACGGAGATGGGAGGCCGATGTCTATTGGCGTAACTAGTGAGATCGGTTGGGGAGATTTTGGTTGCTCCGACGGTGTAAGTCACACTGACGGAGGTGGTCTTCGGCGTGACTTGTGTTGTCGGCGAGGATGGATTGCATTGGGCCGACAGTGGAGGGTCTGACCGATGAAGGGGGAGGCTGATATGTTATCGGCGGGAGTTGTTCTATCGGCAGGAGGAATTTCATGTTGGCTGATGGTGTCAGTCACACTGACAGGGGCTTGTGGAGATGCGATCAGAGAGACTCATGCTATCAGTGGAAGTTTAGAAGATTGGCCCGATGGTGCATCTCTGGCCGATGGGGAATTGTGGTGTAGCGGTCAGTGAGACAACGGAGGTCAGCAGGAGGTTTTTGAGGTGAGCTGATAGACTATGTCTGGCCGACAGGGGCTTGTGGAGGTGCGATCGGAGTAACTAGTGAGGTCGGCAGGAGAATTTGGGAGTTGGCCGATGGCTTGTGTCACGGTGATGGGCTCTTGGGCGAAGGCTTGTGTGTCGAGCGCAGCAAAAGCACTCGACACTTAGTATGCATGCGGCCCCGTTTTTAAACTAATAAAGTGATCTCTTCACCATGCATGTGGGATTATTCCCCTGTGTATTTTCAACCTGCGAAGAAGCACATTTTGGCGGGAAATTCTTTTTTAACACTGCGGTGTTTTTCCTGGTGGTTGCGGGTAGTTGATCCATCAATGGCGACAGTGCAGGGGTATGGGCGACGAGACAAGTGATCAAGTTGCCCCATTGAGGATGAAAACTCCCGGATGGTGGCACAGAGCTCGAGGCCACCCCTGTCGACTCTCCTGCCTACTGCGTTGATGACTTATGGGCGCCATTTCTCATGGGCTGTATCTGGCAGTTTTTTGTAATAGTCATGTAATTAATTGCTGTGGGTACACTTTCTGGCTAATATAAGCAGACTGTGTTACCATTGTTTTGGTTGTTGAAAGTTGAATATTTGGCTCTGTAACACAATATAGTTCATTTTGGTTACTTTGTATAGTTAAACCTGTGAGTTTATGTATCTCTTGTTGTACATTTTTGCATGAATCCACTGATTTCATGGTTAATTTTATATGAGAAATGCTATGTTAGCATGTGTTTTGTTAATTCTGTCTCCAGTATTGCATGTATCTTTCTTCTGAGTCTAGATATTTAAGCAATGTTTGAGACTCTAGAACATAGAATTCCTGTGTTGAATGTCTGATCTCTTAACTTCTGCTCAAGGGGTAGATTAAACTGTTCTCAGATTGAATATTGGGAAGGGTATACTGCAATAGGGATGCCATAAGTATAGACAACCTAACACTCTGTATTGGGAGATATCTATAAGGCAGGTATCATGTGTATCCCCCTGAAATCTAATTTTAGTTGTTCATGCTGATCATTCACAGGTGTATGTCTACTGACTCCAGGCCCTGGATAGGCACCAATCTTGCTTTGTGTTTGTGTTACAACCATGTCCATCTTTGCATCCAAAAATCAAATCAACTCATTTCATCCTTCCACCTGTTAGTTGTAGGAGTAGGATTAGGATCCCTACATGCTCTCATACCCAACCAGACATCATGTCCAAGAATGTTGCCAACCTTGTGATTTGTTACACAAATCTTGGTCCATACATGAGAGTATTCTGCATGTTGCTATCAAGTTAAATCCTTCTGTCATTGAGCTAGTCAAGGTTATACTTTTATCAAATAGGGACACCCCCCTTGGTGCGGCAGAACCAGAAGTGAAGGGGAGGAACTCAAGCAACCTCCTATATTCAGTTGGTTGAATCTGCCTGTGCATTAGAAGTGGCAAACCCTAATGCTAATTCAGAAGAAAAACCAACAGAAATTGGTGACTCCACTGGGGATGGTGATTTGAAAATTGTTATTTTTGTCCTCCCTGGTGAAATATCTGTGTGCCCATCCGAGTCACCAACAGAAATTGCCGACTCTACTGGGGAGTTTGTGAAAGAACCCTGATTTTCAAAAGAAAATAGTTCCTAGTAATAGGTGGCGACTCCGAAGTAATCTCCCAACCGGTCAAAGTAAAATTTATATGCAGGGGAGAAGATCCCAACAAAATCCTTTATTTGAAGAGTTACCAGTAACAAGAAGAATGATGTACAGAAGAAAGGGAGCTGTCTCAGTCAGTCATGAGGGTTCCCCCAGAAAAAATGATGATATGCAAGATAACCCTAGGCCATCAGGACAGCATGTGCCTTACTTTTCAAATGCAGAAGCTGATATTCAGGGTGCATATGAGAGGCAACAGGGTGGTAGTGTGAGAATGAGGTCAGAGGTGTTCCAAGAACGCCCATTTCTAGACCCTAGTGAAAGGTTTGAAGAGGCAGAGTCTTTGAGGGATGATGAAGATGAAGATCAGAATATGGTAAAACCATCCTCCTCTAGGCCTAGCGAGGAAGAACTAGCTGATGAAATTAGGAGCTTAAGGGCCGAGTTCGAATATCAGTAGGCAATAACAATCAAAGATGACCTGAGGAAGAAAGTACAAGCTTTAAGGGCTGCGCAAAATAATTCAATTCCTACCCTTGAGAATGCAAATGTGCAGAGACATCAACAGAGAAATGATGTGCAACATCAGCATAATGATGAGAGACAAAATGTGAATGATGCTAGGATACCACTGAACAATGTAAGAAACCAGAATGCAAACAGAAATATTAATATTAATCAGTTTGACAGACAGCCCATGCAGTTAGATAGATTCAGACAGCTGGTATTTGATGGTATTCCTGGGTATCCTAACCCCATTGACAAGCATCTGAGGCTGCAAGTGCCTAAATTTTCAGGAAACAACACAGTGTCAGGAGAAGATCATCTAAAAGCCTTTCAAAATGTCATGGATAACTTTGAGGTTGAACATGAGGATGTTTTCATGAAGTCATTCATGCAATCTTTAGTAGATGAGGCAAGGGAATGGTATAAGAATCTGCCTGACCGGGGTATTTCATCATGGGATGATTTTAAAAGGATGTTCAAGGAGCAATATGGTGACAAAACTGACCCTAGCTTTTTTGTAAATGAGTTTACCAGTATCACTAAAGGGTCAAATGAGCAGGTTGCAGATTTTAATGCAAGATTTACTAAAGTGTTAAACAAATTGCCACATCACATGAGGCCAAATGAACCTATGTGCATAATATTGTATATTAATGCCTTTGATGCAAAAACTGCATATGGATTAAGAGATAAAAGTCCTGCTACTATCAGGGATGCTTTCAGAATTGCAGTAAATATTGAGAACAACAGAAAAGCATCAGGCAAGACTAACAGAAGGGATGATGTGAAAATTCTGCAGAATCCAAACAAGCCTCAAAACACTCAAGGTAATACATCTGCCCCTAAAGATAAGATAGACAAATTGGCAAATGTTGTTAAGGACCTAAGTTACAGACTAGCTAGAAGTGAAAAAGGGATAGGTCCCGATAGGCAAGTCTATCAAAGGCAGGAAAAGAGGCCATCATTGCATGATATGCCTTATAATACCAATTGGCATAATGGTAAGCCTATATTCCCACATAACAACACAAATCAGAGGACTCAACATGTCAAAGAAACTCCTGATCCTCTAAAGAAAGCTGTAAATATTGTTGATGATACTCCATGGTGTATAATTTGTCAGATGCCACATTCACAGTCACAGTGTATGATTGCTCAGTCCTTGTGTGATAATACTACATCTTGTAATGAATGCAATAAGCCACATTATGTGCAAGATGATGATGTTAATATGATGTCCACAAACAATGGATACCCCATTTATGATGCTGATGAGAGTACAGATGATGGAATTCAGGCCTGTCAACAGGACTTTTATGATGAAGGTAATGAAGAGAGCTATGTGTATGCTCAGAGCTCGCATAATTTTCTGAGTAACTTACAACGACCTTTTGATGAGGAAATTAGGGCCTTCACAGCTGCAGCAGTTGCCCAAGTCAAGAGTAACTACAATCTCAGAGGTAAAGCTCAGATAAGCAGCTTGTGTCAACCAGAAGATGTTTCTGCAGGTCAGCCAGTGCATGGTCATAAAGGAATTGAACCACAAAAAAGGCAGTGGGATAATAATAAATAGAATTTTAGACATAGAACAGGTCATGAATCCCAAGGACTAGAAAACAAAATCCCTCAGGCTGAAGATCAAAGTAAAGGTTCCCAAGACAAGAATGATGATCAGGGAACTATGAAAGTAAAAGCTAAATCAGTTCAGGATAAAAACAAGATTGTGGAGCAAGCTACAACTGTTATACAAAATTATGCTCCATTTGATATAGCTCAAGTCCTCTCCCAGGTAAAAGTCTCTGTTCTACTTATGGAACTGATGAAGGTTGAAGAGATCAAGAATAGGACAATATCCCTAATTTCAGGGGTGCCTTTTCAAGCTAAACAAAATATTCAGATCCAGGGTGAGAAGCATGTCATGTGTAATGAAGAAGATGAGGCTCTTGAAGTCTATTTAGGAGTGACTATGACAAAGTGTCCTTCACAAGTGGAACCATTTTATGTATCCCTGGTTATAAATGGAAAAATAATCAGAAATTGTATGCTTGACTCTGGAGCATCTACAAATGTCATGCCTTTGGCCATCATGCAACAAGCTGGATTGAAAATTGACAGGGCATGTGGAAAATGTTATGCTATGGATGCCAGAGAGGTACCAGTTATTGGAATCATGAAGGATGTAGATTTCAAACTGGCAGCATTTCCTGAGAAAAGATATAAAATGAATATAACAGTGGTTGACATCAAGCCACAGTATGGTATGTTGCTGTCAAGAAGATGGGCTGCACTAATTGGTGGAAGTATGCAGCTCGACCTGTCATATGCCTTGATTCCAATGAATGGCAGGGATGTTAAGCTAATCAGAGAACAAAGATCATCAGAGACAGTGGAAGACCAAGAAGCAGAGGAACAGATATGCTTTGTAAACACTGACTATGATAACTTCAAGGTTGTCTCAGATGATAGAGAAGATAAAAAGAAAAATGTGTGCATTAAAGCGCTGGACCAGCAAGGTTTATGGACCATGTATTTTGATGGAGCTTGTGCAAAAGAAGGCTCTGGAGCTGGATTTGTTTTCCTATCTCCAACTGGTAAGCTCCTCAAATTTTCTTTCTTGCTGAGGTTTGTTTGCACAAACAACATTGCAGAATATGAGGCTTTAATCTTAGGCCTAAATATAGCTCTCAAACATGGAATCAAAATGCTAAGAGTATTTGGGGATTCTGAGCTGATTGTATCCCAAATTAGAGATAGGTATGCTTCAAAAAACAAAAGATTGAAACAATACAAGCATGCTATTTGGGATACCATTGAACTATTTGATGCATTTTCAATAGGCTGGGTAGAGAGATCAAAGAATGTTATGGCTGATTTCTTAGCTAATGTTGCAATAAGGCCAGATGACATCACTCTGTCAGATGTTACAAATGTAGAAGTTAAAATCAGGCCTGCAGTGCCAAAAAATATATGCAGTTGGCAAGTGTTTAATGATGATAGGGATTTGTTAAAATTTTTGCACTGCATAGATGAATATGAGAATCAAGAAATTGATTTCCAAGCTTTTGTACAAACTATAGATGGAAAAGAAACTCTTGTGGGAAAAGAGATAATTCAATTGAAGACTAATAAAATCTCTAGAGGGTTAGTAGCTTTGGAAAGAGCTTTTGACAGTAGAGACAAATTGGTCACAAGGACATCTCCCACAGATAAGGAAGATTTAGAAGAGATAAATTTGGGGACATCTCAGGCCCCCAAGAAGGTATACATTGGTAAACAGCTCAAACCACACATCAGGAGTATGCTGATTGCATTACTGAAAAGGTATAAACATGTTTTTGCTTGGTCATATGAGGACCTAAAAGCCTATAGGGAAGATCTATTCCAGCATGAGATCCCATTGAAGCCTGGAGCTAAGCCATTCAGACAGAGGCAAAGACCTATTAATCCTACCTTAGCTCCAAAGATGCAAGAAGAGCTTAAAAAGCTTAGGGAAGCTGGAATAATTGTGCCAATCAGACATTCAACTTGGGTGTCTAACCTTGTCCCAGTCAGAAAAAAGAACGGTGATATTAGGCTTTGTGTTGATTTCAGGAACTTGAATGTATCCTCTTTAAAGGATAACTATCCACTGCCTAATATGGAAGCTATGATGCAGAGAGTGACTGGTTGTGAACTCTTATCCATGATGGATGGATTTTCAGGTTATAACCAGGTGAAGGTAAAGGAATCAGAACAGTATAAGACTGCCTTCACCACTCCATGGGGAACTTATGTATATGTTAGAATGCCATTCGGATTAATAAATGCAGGTGCTACATTTCAAAGAGCAATGGATGTTGCTTTTGCAGGGTTGATTGATTCAATCCTGGCTGTATATCAGGATGACTTGACTGCCTATTCAAAGAAAGAGGAGCAGCATTGTTTGCATCTAGAGCAGATTTTCATAAGAGCACTAGAGTATGGTATTTCTTTAAATCCAAAGAAGTGTGCCTTTGGGGTAGTTGAAGGAAAGCTCCTGGGACACATTGTTTCCAAGGATGGAGTTAGGATAGATCCAGAGAGAGTGGCTGCTATTGACAGAATTCAAATGCCAAAAACTATAAAAGGAGTTCAGTCCTTCTTTGGACAGATAAATTTTGTTAGGAGATTTGTTCCCAACTTTGCAGAAACTACAAGGAACATTTCTAAGATGATGAAGAAAGATGCAACTGTCAACTGGGAAAGTGAAGCAATAGAATCATTTCAGAGTATCAAAGACGCAATCAAGATGGCCCCTATTCTTAAATCTCCTAATTTTTCTAGGCCATTCCAAGTATTTTCATTTGCTTCCTTTCACACTGTTGCTACATGTTTGCTACAGAAAAATGAAGATGGTTTTGAATAGCCCATAGCTTTCTTCAGTATGTCCTTGCAGGCTTCTAAGTTGAAGTATGATATTATGGAAAAACAGGCATATGCACTAGTCAGAGCCATCAAAAGTTTCAGACCATACCTGGTAGGATCACATGTAATTGCATATGTACCCCATGCAGCAGTCAAAGACATATTCACTCAGCAGGAGGTGACTGGAAGAAGGTGTAGATGGATAAACAAACTACAAGAGTTCAACATAGACATACAAATTACCAAGTTGGTAAGAGGACAAGGATTAGCCAAGATGATGGCACAGTCAAACTTGGAAGCATGCCAAGTTAATGTAGTCCAAAATGAGAGTGTAAATGTATCAAGATCTGAATGGTACAAGGATATTATCTACTACTTGCAAAATCTGAATTGTCCTTCCCATTTCAGTGACAGTCAAAAGAGGACTTTAAAGTTACATGCAATCAGGTATGTTATTGTTCAAGGTGAGTTATACTGGAAAAACCCTGATGGTGTGCTGCTGAGATGTGTGGATGAGGATATGGCTAACAATGTTTTGATTGATATGCATAAAGGACTGTGTGGTGGACATTATACTGCCCAAACAACAGCTCATAAGACTCTCAGAGCAGGATATTGGTGGCCCACTCTCTTTTCAAATGCACAAAGGTTAGTAAGGAAGTGTGACCCTTGCCAAAGATTCTCAGGAAAATTGAGATATGATGGTGCTTTACCCCTCAGAACTGTAACTGTGGATGCTCCATTTCAGCAATGGGGAATTGACTTCATAGGGGAAATTGCAGACAAGTCAAGTGGGGGACACAGTTGGATTTTAGTGGCAACTGATTACTTTACCAAATGGATTGAAGCCATTCCAACTAAGAGAGCTACAAGTAAGGTGGTGATGGATTTCATACTAGAAAATGTTATCATCAGGTTTGGAGTACCATTCAAGATAGTCACTGATAATGCTATGTGCTTCAGATCAGGTGAATTTGTTGATTTTTGCAACAGGTATGGGATACATCTATCATATGCATTACCATACCACCCACAAGGAAATGGTCAAGCAGAATCAAGCAATAAAAGCATCATGAAAATTATCAAGAGGATACTAGACAAGAACAAGAGAGCTTGGGACACAAAATTAAATTTAGTAATATGCGCTGATAGAGTGACAGTAAAAAAGGCTATTGGAATGTCACCCTTTGAGCTAGTATATGGTGCATCAGCCAGATTGCCCATAAACAATCTCCTACCAGTTTACAGATTCATCCAGGAAAATGATGAGGAGATTGAAGACTCCATGACAGAAAGAGTGAATCAGCTGGTTGCATTGGATGAGAATAGAAGGAAAGCACACCAGATTAACCTCAAGAGACAACAAGATATGAAATATCAGTTTGACAGGAGAGCTACAGAAAGGAAGTTTCAAGTCAATGATCTGGTGCTCATATGGAATGCAAAAGGTCAAGAAAAGGGTAAACATGGTAAACTCAAACCCTTATGGATGGGCCCATATCAGATTTGCAGTATTCATGGGGAGGATTCTTATTTCCTCCAGGCCCTGGATGGTGAAGTTCTGGAATTACCTGTGCATGGCCAATTCCTTAAGTTCTATTTTGCATAGATCACTTGTCGCTGTGCACATTTGTAAAAATATGTATATAGTGTAAATGTATTGTACATGTTCGTGCCTTTTTGGTTTCTGCCTAGTCTACCTGGAGATCTGGTTCTCGCTACAGGTTTTCCACCTACACGTCGCCATTTGGAGCCAGTGTTGGCACTCTGACCTAGAGGCTGAGCTTGTTTGTTGGAGGGTTTCTTCATTCAAACCCTAGGTATTCCTGTCCATTGGCAGGAGCTTGATCTATCGGCGAAGCGAATTTTTGGGCTGCCGATGTAAGGTGTCTGGCTGATGAGGGATGTTCAAGGTGGTTGTCGGCAGGGCTTGTGCTATCGGTCAGGGATTTTCTTGTTGCTCCGAGGGAGGATGGTCTCGCCGAGGACCTAGGATGTGGTATGCCATCGGAGTGAGATTAAGTATCAGCATAGGCATTTTGAGGTTAGCCGATGGCTTTGGTCATACCGACGGAGATGGGAGGCCGATGTCTATCAGCGTAACTAGTGAGATCGGCTGGGGAGATTTTGGTTGCTCCAATGGTGTAAGTCACACCGACGGAGGTGGTCTTCGGCGTGACTTGTGTTGTCGGCGAGGATGGATTGCATTGGGCCGACAGTGGAGGGTCTGACCAATGAAGGGGGAGGTCAATATGTTATCGGCGGGAGTTGTTCTATCGGCAGGAGGAATTTCATGTTGGCCGAGGGTGTCAGTCACACCGATAGGGGCTTGTGGAGATGCGATCGGAGAGACTCATGCTATCGGTGGAAGTTTAGAAGATTGGCCCGATGGTGCATCTCTGGCCGATGGGGAATTGTGGTGTAGCGATCGGTGAGACAACAGAGGTCGGCAGGAGGTTTTTGAGGCGAGCTGATAGACTATGTCTGGCCGACAGGGGCTTGTGGAGGTGCGATCGGAGTAACTAGTGAGGTCGGCAGGAGAATTTGGGAGTTGGCCGATGGCTTGTGTCACGGTGATGGGCTCTTGGGCGAAGGCTTGTGTGTCAAGCATGGCAAAAGCGCTCAACACTTAGTATGCCTGCGGCCCCGTTTTTAAACTAATAAAGTGATCTCTTCACCGTGCATGTGGGATTATTCCCTTGTGTATTTTCAACCTGCAAAGAAGCACATTTTGGCAAGAAATTCTTTTTAAACGATGCGGTGTTTCTCCTGGTGGTTGCGGGTAGTTGAGCCATCAATGGCGACAGTGCAGGGTTATGGGCGACGGGACAAGCGATCAAGTTGCCCCATTGTGGATGAAAACTCCCGGATGGTGGCACAGGGCTCGAGGCCACCCCTGTCGACTCTCCTGCCTACTGCGTTGATGACTTATGGGCGCCATTTCTCATGGGTTGTATCTAGCATTTTTTTGTAATAGTCATGTAATTAATTGCTGTGGGTACACTTTCTGGCTGATATAAGCAGACTGTGTTACCATTGTTTTGGTTGTTGAAAGTTGAATATTTGGCTCTGTAACACAATACAGTTCATTTTGGTTGCTCTGTACAGTTAAACCTGTGAGTTTATGTATCTCTTGTTGTACGTTTTTGCATGAATCCACTGATTTCATGGTTAATTTTATATGAGAAATGCTATGTTAGCATGTGTTTTGTTAATTCTGTCTCCAGTATTGCATGTATCTTTCTTTTGAGTCTGGATATTTAAGCAATGTTTGAGACTCTAGAACATAGAATTCCTGTGTTGAATGTCCGATCTCTTAACTTCTGCTCAAGGGGTAGATTAAACTATTTTCAGATTGAATATTGGGAAGGGTATACTGCAATAGGGATGCCATAAGTATAGACAGCCTAACACTCTGTATTGGGAGATATCTGTAAGGCAGGTATCATGTGTATCCCCCTGAAATCCAGTTTTAGTTGTTCATGCTGATCATTCACAGGTGTATGTCTACTGACTCCAAGCTCTGGATAGGCACCGATCTGGCTTTGTGTTTGTGTTATAACCATGTCCAGCTTTGCATCCAAAAATCAAATCAATTCATTTCATCCTTCCACCTGTTAGTTGTAGGATTAGGATTAGGATCCCTGCATGCTCTCATACCCAACCAGACATCATGTCCAAGAATGTTGCCAACCTTGTGATTTGTTACACAAATCTTGGTCCATACATGAGAGTATTCTGCCTGTTGTTGTCAAGTTAAATCCTTCTGTCATTGAGCTAGTCAAGGTTATACTTTTATCAAATAGGGACACCCCCCTTGGTGCGGGGCAGAACCAGAAGTGAAGGGGAGGAGCTCACGCAACCTCCTGTATTCAGTTGGCTGAATCTGCCTATGCATTAGAAGTGGCAAACACTAATGTTGATTCAGAAGAAAAACCAACAAGAGGAATGCAGAAAGGAAAATGATGATGCAGGTCAGATTTATAATTTTTTTAACTATGTCTGAATTAGCACAACAATGACCTCGAAACTGCAATAAACTCACATAGACTCAAATAAATCATCACAGAGGTTTGGGTAGAAGACGAAAACTACTAAAGGGACCGTTTTATCCACAATATTAACATAAATTTTTAAATAAACACAATGTAAAGTTACAGAGAGAGGCAACATGACAATTTATATTGATTATGAAGGCTAGAAAGCCATTACAGAAGTAGAGAATTAGTTGTGGAGGAAATAGACACAAAATAACAATTTTACAATCATAGGCGAACAATAGTCAGAAACATCAAAGGCTTAGAATTGAGCACAATGTATCACATCCAATTGGTTTGTGCAAAACATTACAAGGTCTATAATTGCAACAAAATTCTCCAACTAGCATAATGACCTAGGAAAGTAGTTAACCAACAACAACTTTCATCTTTGATTCATGTTTATATAGCATTTTCATCCATCTACAACATTGGGCGTTGAAAATTAGTCAACTGACACTGCCCATGTGCCCATTCTACATTAAAATATGGCTCAAAAGCCCTGTCATAACCTACAAATTTGGAACGATGGCCATGCTCTGACAGGCCTGTAAAGTGCAGAGGAAGATTGCCCACACGCAGGGGTGTCAGGCACATTGAAGAAGTGATGCAGAGCGCACAACAAAAGCAGACCAACAGATCAACAGATCAATTCATGTACATCACTGAATTGGTTATTGTCGGTTCACATGCACTGATTCACCATTACACTCGGTCACTACTTGTATCAACGGTGAACTCCTTGTTCATCCTCCTGATGTGTCGTCACACATTAACTGTGTTGTGACTTTAATTTTTGACAGATTCCTGCGACCTCTCACTGCCAGTCTTAACTTCAACTTTCGGCGAACTTGCACTCCTTGGCCGATGCGTCGATCATCTCAGCTCCTTCGGTGAGACTTACTCCTTAGTCGTTGACTCACAGAGCCCCCCCAATGAACCTCTGTTGTTCTTCATTCACTGATGAGTCATTTACCATCAGCCGCCTAGGGTTTGCTTCATCGATTCTCCAATGCACAGTCTGCCTTCCTCAAACCCTAGCACATAGAAATGCTAGGACATCTACTGTGCACGACCCATGATCTGGGACATCTGCATTGCCAAATCTTGAAACATAATAGGAAACAAAAAACACATACTGTACAATGAAGCCATTCCACTGATTTCGATGAAATCTTATCAGTGGAATGCTTCATATCGACATAATGTAACAATGGGAAAATAGAAAGGAAAGGAAATCTACAACTAAGTAATTTCGTATCTACAGAGAACAAAAAAACAAATTGACGACACAAAGTAGTTGATTTCTTCTTAACATGATGCGGTTACATTCAATCAATCTGACTACAATACTGATCATCATGACTGATCTTGTTCATTTCCCTATCTTTATAGATTCGCCCAGGGTAGTACCAACTAACTCCAAGTGGCTGGGAGATTGATTCCAAGCAGCTGGGAAACACTACTACCTATTTTTGGCATTATTGCTATTTTTAGCATTACGGGATTACAATTGACAAATACAACCTAAGCACTTGGGACTTACAAACATAAATTACTTGCATTGGTCAAATAGACCTTATTACAACCCAAAACACGATATAAAACAAAACATGAGCTTAAATGACTTGTGTTAGGTGCCCCTGCACCATACTCCAGGGGTTTAAAAGAACTCAAGTCCATTGAGGAACCAAGTCTAAAATATTAACCCCATGCTTGATGATGTCTTCCTTGCTCATCCAGGTAGCATCCTCATTAGGCAAGCCACGCCATTTGACCAGATTCTGCTTGTAGGTTTTATGTCTGGTTTTCTTCTGAACTTTGGTGTCCAAAATACATTCCAACTGAACTCGCTGGCTAGGTGGAAGATTAGAAATCCATTCTGCATCTTCTACGCCTGTCTCTACTGCATTAGGCCCTCTGAATGGAAACAAATCTGCCACATTAAAGATGGGTGACATTGCTAATCTAGGAGGAAGTTCAATTTCGTATGCATTAGGCCCAAATTTGTGTACAACCCTACATGGACCTATCTTCTTCATAAGAAGCTTCGTGGGCTACCCCTTTGGAAGTTTTTCCTTCTTTAGATATGCCATTACCAGATCTCCAACTTTGTATTGGACATCCCTTTTCTTCTGATCAGCTCTCTCTTTGTATTTCCATGTGTGCTTCTGTATAGTTTCCCTTACAGCATCATGGATATCCTTCATGCTGACTGCAAAATCTTCTCCTTGTGCACTTCTTTTTGCCATATTTTGGAGATCCCTGAGCTCCAAAATTCCCTTGGGATGAATCCCATATACAACTTCAAAAGGGCTCTTTCCTATGCTCCTATTAACATAATCGTTGTAGGCAAACTCTGCTTGTGGGATGATCATATCCCATGCTTCTCCATGTTGTTTAGTCAAACACCTCAGAAGATTACCCAGTGATCTATTCACTACCTCAGTTTGTCCATCCGTCTGAGGGTGATATGCAGATGTGAAAGACAATTGGGTGCCCAATTACTTCCACAGTGTCCTCCAAAAATGTCCCACAAACTTGGGATCTCTGTTAGTAACTATGTTCAATGGTAAACCATGAATTCTTACTATCTCCTTGAAGAAAAGACCCGCAACATGTGAAGCATCGTTAGTACATTTACATGGCACAAAATGAGCCATTTTACTAAACCTGTCAACAACCACAAACACACTATCAAATCCTCTTTGAGTCTGAGGAAGACCCAAAACAAATCCATACTGATGCACTCCCATGGCCTTTGCAGAATTGGAAGTGGTTGATAGAGACCTGCATTTGACGAAATCCCTTTGGCTCTCTAGCAAATGTGACAATAGTCTACAAATTTTCTAACATCTGTTTGCATCTTAGGCCAGAAGTAAAACCTTCTCACTTGTTCCAATGTCTTGTCCAGTCCAAAATGACCTCCAAGACTACCACAATGTTTCTCTTTTATGATGTTCTCCCTCATGGAACACCTAGGTACACACAGTTGGCTTCCTTTGAACAGTAGCCCTTGCTGTAACAAATATTCAGAAAAATTAGAATGATAAGAATCTAAGAATTGTGAACAAACTGCATATATCTCCTTGAAGTCCTCATCATCCTAGTAGATGTTCTTGAGAGAATCCACTCCCAAACTCTGCAACTAGATCTCATGTATAGTGCACACTCGTCTACTCAAAGCATCTGCCACTTTGTTGGCATGTCCCTTCTTATGTTTGATGGAAAAAGTATACACCTGAATTTGTTCAACCCACTTCATATGCCTATGATTTAGCTTCTCCTGTGAATTTAGAAAACTCAAAGCATGGTTGTCAATATAAACAATGAATTCCTTGGGCAAGAGATAATGTCTCCATTTCTTCAATGCTTGAACCATTGCATACAATTCTAGATCATATGTGGAATACTTTCTTTTAGCATCATTCAGTTTTTCACTAACGAAAGCAACAGGTCTGCCTTCCTGACTCAAGACAGCACCAATGGCAAGGTTACTGGCATCACATTCCACAGTAAACAACTTATTAAAATTAGGCAAAACCAAAATGGGTTTCTCTACTATTTTCTGTTTGAGAATCTCAAAAGATTCATCGGCTGCTCTATTCCAAACAAACTTACATTTCTGTCCTCCTTTTATGGTATCCAAAATGGGTGCACAAACATGATTGGATCCTCTTATGAATTTCCTATAAAATGTTGCTAACCCATGAAAACTTCTTACATCACTTACTGTTTTAGGCGCTGGCCAATACAGAATAGCATTTACCTTCTTTGGATCCATTTTCAAACTGCCCTGGGATATAACAAATCCAAGGTATGTGAGTTCTTCCTTCATGAAGATACTCTTCTCCATATTGATCATTAGTTTCTCCTCATGCAGCTTCTTCAACACATGTTCCAAATGCTGCAAATGTTCTTCTCTTGTCCTGCTGAAAACCAGAATATCGTCAAGATAGACAACAACAAACTTGCCAATAAAATCTTTCAATACCTCATTCATTAGATGCATGAAAGTACTTGGAGCATTGGACAGTCCAAATGGCATCACCAACCACTCATAAAGACCTTCATTAGTCTTAAAGGCTATCTTCCATTCATCCCCTTCTCTAATCCTGATCTGATGGTATCCACTCTTGAGATCGATTTTAGAAAAATACCAAGCTCCTCCCAAACAATCCATTAGGTCTTTTATTCTGGGCATAGGAAACCTATATCTGATGGTGATCTTATTTATGGCTCTTGAATCAGTACATAACCTCCATTTTCCATCCTTCTTGGGAGCTAAAACTGTGGGTACAGCACATGGACTAAGACTTTTCCTCACTGGGCCTTTATCCAACAGTTCTTGTACTTGTTTAGCAATCTCCTCATTCTGATTAGGTGTCATTTTATAAGCTAGTTTATTTGGCAATGTGGATCCTGGGATGAAGTCAATCTGATGACTTATGTCTCTCACAGAGGGTAGTACATTGGGCATATCCTCCACCATGATACCCTTATATTTATCTAACAATTCCTGCACTTCCTTAGGGACTTTTTCCTTGTTTTTTTTAGACAAATCAGAATTGTCTTTAGGTTTCAAAATCAGAGCATACCCCTAGGTTCCCTCTTCTTTCAAAGTACGGAGAAACTCTTTCCCACTCATTAACATGATACTTGAGCCTACATTCTTGTCTACACCCTCTTCTGGTAAATGATTCATCTTATACTGTCTACCATTCTTAGTGATCACAAAGGAATTTGACTTACCATCATGCTGGGCTTGGACATCATACTGCCAAGGTCTACTTAACAGTAAATGGCATGCATCCATCGGAATTATATCACACAAAAGTTTATCTCCATATTCCCCTATCTAAAATTCTACCCAAGCTTGTTCATCAACCAAGACTTGTTGCCCTTTGTTTAGCCATGACACTTTGTATGGACTCACATGTGGCAATCTCTTCAAGTTCAATTTCTCTACCATTTCTACTGAGACTAAATTTTTAGTTGAACCAGAATCAACAATTACCTTACAATTTTTGCCAGAAACTGTACACAAAGTTCTGAATAGTGTCTTCCTCTGGGGTGGTTCCTTGTTCTGTGGCACTTTCAGCATTGTTCTTCTCATCATGAGACTCTCTCCACCTTGTGTTAGATCTACGCTTCCCATAGGTAAGTTCACACTCTAACAATCTTCTTCTTGAATCAGCTAGTTCCTTCTCTCTCCTCCATGAGAGCTTGAGGCTTTCTCCAGACACCTGCCTGCTGTGTGCCCGATTTGGTTACAATTATAACATCTTCCCGTGAAGACATTAGGACCTCTGCCTGGTCCACCAAATCTACCTCTCCCATTGGGTCTCCTTCCTCTAAAACCCTCTCTGGAACCAGATTCTCCACTATGTTCTTGTTGACTGGACTCCCCTTGATTTTTCTGGAACTAATTTCTACCACCAAAGCTATTTTTGCCTCTAAAATTCCTTCCACCTTTGCCTTTGTTCTACTGGTCTCCCTTTCTTTTATGCTTCTCTTCTACTCTCAGTGCCACTTGGAAACATTTGTCCACAGTTTCTGGTGTCAAGATGGTAATCTCATCTTGTATACTATACTTCAAGCCATTAATATACCTGGCAACTCTTCCTTTCTCATCCTCAGCATGTCCACACCTTAGAGATAATTTATGAAATTCCTCTGTATAGGTAGATACATCCATATCCTTCTGTCTAAGGTTCTGCATTTTCCTGTATATCTGCACTTCGTAATCCACTAGTAGGAACTAAGCCTTGATCCTTTCGACCATCCGACTCCAGGATGAGATCATGCTCTTGCCACTCTTCACCCTTTCCCCTTGGGTGTAGTTCCACCATGTGAGTGCAGTGCCCTTCAATTTTATTTTTGCAAACTTGACTCTTCTATTCTCTGGTACCTCCTTGTATTCGAAGTAATTGTTCAAAGCCTCGACCCATTCGATGACTTCATCTGCGTCCATCTTTCCGCTGAACATCAGAATCTCCATTCTTGATTCAGACGATTCCTAACCAAGTGATTTTATGGCCTCCAGAAATTGTTTCTGATCTGCAGATATATCTGTCTGTCCTGAGGTTGTTTCCTCTTCCCCATCTTCTTCTTCTCCATCAGACTCCTCGTATGGTTTCTTGCCTTTTCCTAAGGTTTTTAACTTAGCCTGGAGTGCTTCCTTGACTCCAATCTTGATCATATCCTCCATCTCCTTGAATTTCTTGGCCACTTCAATGGTCATCCCCTTTGGAGGCATCTCGCTAGCCCCTTCTTCGCTTTCTCTATCTGACATAAACATTCATAGACAATGCTAACACTTTTATAGACCCTTAACTTGGCTCTGACACCAAAATGATGCAAAGCGCACAACAGAAGTGGACTAACAGATCAACAGATCAATTCATGTACATCGCTGAACTGGTTATTGCCGGTTCACATACACCGATTCACCATTACACTCGGTCATTGCTTGTATCAACGACGAACTCCTTGTTCGTCCTCCCGATGTGCCATCACACATTGAATGCATTGTGACTTTGATTTTCGGCGGATTCCTGCAACCTCTCACCACCAGTCTTAACTTCAACTTTCGACAAACTTGCACTCTTTGGCCGATGCGTCGATCGTCTCAGCTCCTTCGGCAAGACTCACTCCTTAATCGTCGACTCACAGAGCCCCCCCAATGAACTTCCGCTATTCTTCATTCACTGATGAGTCGTTTACCATCGGCCACCTAGGATTTGCTTCATCGATTCTCCAATGCACAGTCTGCCTTCCTCGAACCCTAGCACATAGAAATGCTAGGACATCTACTATGCGCGACCCATGATCTGGGACATCTGCATTGCCAAATCTTGAAACATAACAGGAAACAAAAAACACATACTGTATAACGAAGCCATTCCACTGATTTCGACAGAAATCTTATCAGTGGAATGCTTCATATCGACATAATGCAACAATGGGAAAATAGAAAGGAAAGGAAATCTACAGCTAAATAATTTCGTATCTACAGAGAACAAAAAAAACAAATTGACGACACAGAGTAGTTGATTTCTTCTTAACATGATGCGGTTACATTCAATCGATCTGACTACAATACTGATCATCATGCCTAATCTTGTTCATTTCCCTATCTTTATAGATTCGCCCAGGGTAGTACCAACTGACTCCAAGCGGCTGGGAGATCGATTCCAAGCAACTGGGAAACACTATTGCCTATTTTTGGCATTATTGCTATTTTTAACATTACGGGATTACAATTGACAAATACAACCTAAGTACTTGGGACTTACAAACATAAATTACTTGCATTGGTCAAATAGACCTTATTACAACCCAAAACATGATTTAAAACAAAACATGAACTTAAATGACTTGTGTTAGGTGCCCCTACACCAAGAAGGAAGGTCTAGAATTCTTCTTTGGTACTTGCAAATCCATTTTGCAGCTTCTTTGTACAATCACATTGAAGGATTTAACTATTTCAACTACATGATTCTGACTTTTCTGCAACATTTGTACTTCATGTATTTAATTCTCTCTGCAACAATGGCATGATTTCAGGGGAATGCTATCTGCAAGCTTTTACAACACTTTAAAATATTTTAATATTCTAAAGCATTACATCTCATTGACTTTCCCTTTTTTGGTTCTCTGTTTTGTCCTTTTTTTTGCCTTATCGGCAAAATCTCATTTTCTCAAACTATGGCCTCTTTCTTCTTTTAGTCGGTGATTTCCTCATTTTAAGAACTTTATTTGCCTCTATATTTTGCCTTATCAGTAAAATCTTTGTTTTCAGAAGTTGGCTTGCTTTTGCTTTTGCCCTATCGGCAAAATTCTACTTTTCAGAACTTTCTCTATCTTCCCTTCTTTATCGGCGAAATGTCGCTTTCGTGAACTATCTCTTCTTTTGACACTTTTCTGAACCTTGCCTTGGCTGACTCTTTCTCTCTCCTTCCTTCCACCTTATCGGTGAAAACTTGCTTTTGCAAACCATATTTGGCCTTGTTTTTGCCTTATCGACAAAACTCCACTTTTGCAAACTATTCCTTCTTTCACCACTTTTCCCTTAGCTTTTTGCTTGTTAGTAAGTTACCCTTTTTGCTGATTTCTTGACTAGCCAACTAGTTCACACTTTTTTTACCTTATCGACGAACTTTCCTCTTCTTAAACTAACTGTGCCTTAGCCACTTTTCACCTTATCAGTGAACCTTCCACTTGGTGAACCATTTCTTCTCCTAGCTCATCAGGTCTCCTATGTCACCTTATCGGTGAACCCTAGAAATTGTGAACTTGTTGGCAAGTTCGCCATTTCACCGATTCCCTGACCTCATTTTCTTTGGTTTCTTCCTTGTCTTCGTCTTTTTATTTGTGCCTTAGCTGTCGAGTCACCCTGTCGGCGAACCTTTGAAAACACGAACCATTTGGCATGTTCAAAATTCCTCCAATTAGATGATAGAGCCATTTTCTCTACTTTGCCTTAGCCATTTGAGCCTTTCCTTTTCTCTACTTTGCCTTAGCCATTTTAAACTTTCCTTTTCTCTGCTTTACCTTAGCCATTTGAAACTTTCCTTCACTGCTTCGTTCCTTTGTCGGCGAATTCACCGATCGGCAAACTTGTCGATCGACGAACTTAAGGTTCGTGAAACCTTAAGCTTGCTGACAAAGGCAAACTTTGTCTTTCTTTAGCCTTAGACTACCAACTTATATTTTTTAGCCTCTCCTTCACTTAGTCGGCGAACTGGCGAATCGGAGAACCGCCGAACCAAGGTTCGCTAAATCAAAAATTTGCTAAGGCAAAAGAAATGGGAAAAACTTAGAATTTTTTGGAGATTTTTTCTGGGCTTTTTCTAAGGGAAACATCCTTCCATTTAGGCTTTCTCATGTTAGATTTCTCTGATGGAAGGAGGGTTTTTTTGGGGGTTATTTTGGCCTGGGCAAAAATAAGACAACATTTTGGTGACTATGCAGGGGTGTTTGCCTACTAAAAAAAGGATCCAGATGCTTATACAATCCATTGGGCATAGATTCAAAAGGAGGAACTACAACAACATGACATAACAGAACTAAAACTACCTCTAGAGAACACAAAAAACACACAAGACAAACCATCTCCTAATGAGAATGTTGCTTGTGCAAAAGCACTTAGAGGAAGGGAAACCTAAAATAGAAGCAAACCTATTTTAAATATTTACAAGGATCCCAAAACCAAACTCAGAAGTATGGTTTGAGATGAATCCCATTCACTGGGATCAGAAGTGCTTCACCATTCAGCTTGGCGAGTTGAAAGGCATTAGCTTGCTTGCAACTGGTGATGATGTAAGGGCCACTCCATTTGGCATCAAATTTAAAATGTCTTCCTGCCTTAGCTCTGTCTTCATCCCATTTTAGCACCAAATCTCCCTCTTGGAAGACTCTATAAACTAATTTTCTATCAAAGGTCCTCTTGACCTGATCTTGGTCAGCTTCAAGGGTCTTCATAGCAGCATCCCTTTTTTCTTCGAGTTCCATCAGCTCAGCACACCTGACTGTCATAGCATCATTTTCTAGCAATTCTAGCCATTGTACCAACTCAAGGGAAGGCAATTCAAGTGATAATGGAAGCCTTGCTTTATTTCCATATACTAGCATGAAGGGCGAATGGCCAATGGCCCTCTTAGGGGTAATTCTATCAGCCCAAAGAGTTGTCTTCAACTTGGCATGCCAAGTTCTCTGATTATCATCCACTATCCTTTTGATGATTATGATTAAATTTTTATTTGTGGACTCAACCAAGTCATTCCCTTGGGGGAAGTAATTGGATGATGTCTTTAGATAATTCCCATAGTTAAGTGCCCATCACTGATTTTTGTGCCTACAAAGGCCTTGGCATTGTTAGAAATAATGGTGAATGGAACACCAAACCTAGTAACTATCCCCTCAAGGAAGTCTAAAATGGAGGCCTCTGTAGAATCCTTCAATGCAACCGCCTCTGTCCACCTGGTGAAATAATCAGTGGTTGTTAAAATCCACTTGTAGCCAGCACTAGAAGGTGGATTAATCATCACAATGAAGTCCAGGCCCCATTGGGCAAATGGATGATCCGTTTGAATTAGGTGTAGGGGAAGAGTAGCCAACCTTTGTTTTCCTACAAATAATGCACATTCTTTGCAGTTTCTTACCCATCTATGGGTGTCTCTGAATAAATTGGGCTAATAATAACCAGCCCTCATGATTTTGACATTAGTTGTTCTTAGAGAATAATAGCCACCAACAAGGCTATTATGAAAATCTTCTAGCACCTTAGGGGTTTGATCTTGTACAATGCATATAAAAAGAACTCCATTGATGCCTTTTCTAAATAAGACACCATCAATAAGAACATAGGGAATGGACTAGAGCTTGAAGTACCTTCTTTTTATTTGATCCAGTCTAATTGGGCATCTACCTGATTGCATAAATGTGACCATGTTGTGGTGCCAGTCAGTTGGAGTGTGGGAATCAGCTGGCTAGCTGGCTGTGCCTGACCCAAAATACACACAACATCACCTCTATTTCCAAGGTCTGCAGCCATCTTCTCACACAAACCCTTGTCGTGTAGCAACTTGGTGATGTTGATGTTGACATCATATTCCATTACCTTTGTGATCCACCCAGCCCTCTTCTCATTGATATCTCTGCTCAAAAGAAACTCTTTAATACCATGGTGGTTCACCATCAACTGTATCTTTCTATTTGAAAGCATATTCCTAAACTTTTTAAGTGCTTTCACTACAACAAACACCTATTTTTCAACAAAATCATATTTCAGCTCGTATGCTTTAAGTGGCTGGTTGAAGAAAGCAATTGGCTGTTCCAATTTCTCTTCATTATGTTGTGTTAAAATTGTTGATATGGCCTCTTTGCCACCAAAGGCATAAAGGATAATATCATTTTCATAGCTCGGGTTTATCAGTGTGGGAGCATGTGTTATGGCCTACTTGACAACTTCAAAACTGTCTTTGCCTTCCTTTGACCATGTGAAAGCAACATTCTTCTTAAGCATGGCTATGAAGGGGTTTTACTATTGAAGCAAAATTGGGTATGAACCTCCTCATGAAATTAATCTTTCCCAGGAAATTTTGCAGGCCTTTCTTATGACTGGGAACCTGGGAAGAGCTATAATGGCACTGGTTCTTTCAGGATCAATAGCCAACGTTTCATTTGAAACCACATGTCCCAGTAATTTGCCTTTTGGGACAGAGAACACACACTTTTTTGGATTCAATGATGTGTCATATTTCCTGCATCTTTCAAAGACTTTTCTCAAAAGACCCAGATGATCAACTTCATGCTTGGAATACACAGTCAAGTCATCAAGATATACTAAAATAATATCATTGATCAGGCCTTTGAAGGCCAAATCCATTTCCCTTTGGAAGGTTGCCCCAACATTAGTCAACCCAAATGCCCTGATAAGCCAAAGTACCCCACTTGGTGGTAAAGGTTGTTTTGTACTAATCTGATTCTTTTACAAGAATCTAGTTATAGCCTGAATAGCCATCTAGGAGTGAAAATATTTCAACTCCTTCCACTGTTTAGAGAATTTGCTCCATGGAAGGGAGTGGATAGTGGTCTTTAAGGGAGGCCTTGTTTAGGTCTCTAAATTCCATGCACATTCTGATTTCCCCATTCTTTTTTCTAACTGGAACAAGTTTAGCTACCCAAGAGCAATGTTTATTGGATAAAAGATTTTAGCCTCTATGAGTTTGTATAGCTCTCTTCTCATTAATGGCTCTATTTTGGGATTGACTGGCCTTTGTTTTTGACAGACAGGCTTTGCATTGGGGTCTAAATCAATGGTATGTTGGATTGAACCAAGGTCAAAGCATTTCAAATCCCTATAATCCCAAGCAATTAAGTCATCAAATTCATTACAAAGTTCAACAAAACCTTGTTTTTCAGCTTGATCACATATCTTGCCATGTTTTAGAAATCGGCCCTTTGCAATCTCCACCTCTTCATAATTTTTTTCTTGATTGCCATGTTCATTTTCTCTTTCTTAGGTTGATCATCAGCACCAAATAAGCTCTCTAAAGTGATCAATCCTCCGGTTAGTTTATTGGTCTTTAATTGAATCACCTGGTCACCATATTGCTCTTGCAATACTAATTGATTCTTGGTAGTAAACTCTGCCTCATCTTGCAAGAAATTCACAATCTGCCAGTCACTTTCAAATACTTGCTAGCTCATCACATTGTCAGGTACAACAAGTCTCACAACAATCTTCACATGCTAATATGAGTTTTGTTTGACATTCTGGGGAATGTCAAACTAACCACCAACTATAGCTAGCCTATCAACATTTTTGTTTCTTTGTGTGGGCACTGCTTGTATGTTGAAGGCATCAAAATCTTCAATCAAATCCCAGACTCTTTGTTTATATGACTTGAGCAAGTCATTCCTTGAAGCACTTTGTGATTTGATTTGGTGGACAACAAGCTCACTGTCACCAAATGCTTGTAAAACGTGTATTCCTCTCTTTTATGCCAGTTGTATACCCTGAACTAAGGCTTCATATTCAGCCACATTATTAGTACAACTGAACTACAGTCTGAAAGCAAAGAAATAACTTTCCTTTTGGGGTGAAATTAACTCAACCCCAGCACTTGCTCCATTTTTGCTTCTGGAGCCATCAAAATATAACTGCCATATCCCAATTGGATATGTTGTTTCCTTCTCAATATTAGGGATGATGGCGTCCTCCTCATGGATACAATAAGTACCCAACCCTGTGTTCTCTATATGATCAGGAGTGTGAAATTGATAACAGTTTGCCCACTCATCAAGAAGTATGTCAGGGATCTCTTCCACAGGTGTTGCAGCCTCATGCATACTGTTGTCATCCTCCTTTAACTCATGGATTGTGTAGTTCATATTCAAAAGGATGGGTGTATAAGGCTCTATATGATCATTAGCAATAGGCTCAGCCTTGATGGTCACCTTAGTGCCATATCTTTCTCTGAATAACATGTGGGACCAATCAGAAGATAGGTACCAACCTATTTTGGCAGTGAAGTCCCTAGAAAGGCATATGTCAAAGTATGCAGGTCCAGGTTAATAATTGAGATATCTTGTGAGATAGAGTAGCCTAGGCATGCATGCAGGGTGAGATTTAAATCCTTAATTACACCTATTGTCTTAACAACAGTGCCATCTAATTGCACTACCCTTTTACTCACAAGCTCATATTCAATGCCTAACTTATCAGCTATATTTTTAGGCATAACAGAAGTACCCGCCCCAGAATCTATCATGCAATTATGCAACAACTTATCACCAATGATTAAGGAAACATAGAATGGAGGGGGCTTACTAGTTTTGCTTGTGCTTGCCTCCTCTTTTTCTGGTTGGCATAGACTTGTTGGGATGGCAGCATTTTCTTTTTTTGCCTCTACAGTAGGCTAATTGAAGCTCGTCAAAGCTGCCTGCAACAAATCCCTCTGTGATGGGATCAACAAAGAATCCCACATGGTGACACTCAGGTTGTTCTTCTTCGTTTGATCAACTATGTTAAAGGGAATTTGGCTGACCTTTTGACATGTCTTCGCATTGACAATGTCAACCTTTACTTTTTGGCCAACCTGGAGCTGTTGTATTGGCCTTGAATTCACCCACCCAATAGAATGATTCACCTGTTTTGAAGGTGTTTCCTTGGTCACGCCCTTGATTGTGTCTGTTGGCGATGCGTTGGGTATGGCTGGATGTGAAGTGGAGGCATGAGCAACTATAGGGGTCACTACATCCTTAGTCGCCCTCCTCTTGGCTCTTGTATTGAATGAGATTGGGCTTGTTCCTTGATTGACACCACATAAATCATCCTGTGTCCAATTCATCAAAGTAGAATTTGTTTGAATTTATTCCTAGCTTCCCATCATCTCTTGGTTGGAATTGACTTTCTACTCTGAAGGAACTAATTGGTTTTGTGTTGTCAAAGCCTAACTGAATTGTCCACTTTGGCACAAATTCTGGTCATATGGCTAATTGCATGGATAACACCAATCATTATCCTGAGCCAAGTTGTTCTATATGGGCACAAGAGGTCCAGATGTGCTTACAGCATTGGGATGGACAGGATTCAACAGCTTGATATAACTAGGTTGATTTTGCCTCTGTGGATTCCCCTAATATGGCGATCTATTTTGCTGATAATTCTAATTGAATGGATGATATTGCCTGTTAGGTTGTGCATTCTATCTTTTTAGTGTCACCAACTCATTGCTCAATTTTCTTATTTTAGCATCCCTCTCCTCTAACTTCTCAAATGAAGGTGTAATTAGAGGAGTAGAATGACTGACTGTCGTAGGAATTGGAGACACATCAGGTTGGATAACAAGAGTCTCTAGAAATAAAGGAATTGGTGGCCTTGGAGTAATCTTCCCAGCCTGGATTAGGTAGTTTTTTACCATGATTTCTATGTTGTATGCATCTGGTAGCATGATCCCTCCCGTGGACTGAATCATGACAACAATGTCAGGATTCAAAGATTTCAAATAATAAATTAATGCAATATTTGGGGAGGGTTTCACCAATAATGGGATCCTATCCCATTTCTTCTGGAATCTATAGTTGAAATCTACCATATATTCATGGGGGGCTCCTTTAATTGTAGCTAACTGCTCCATCAGTGACAAATGATCACTCTTGCCTGCAAAATGCTGGCACAATTTAGCTCCCAGATCATCCTAGTTGTGAATGGAGTTAGCTGGGAGACCTCTATACCACTAAAGGGCTTTCCCTTTAAAGGAAGAAGCCAGAAGCCTCACAACCACATTGTCCGCAGTGATGTTGTGGACATAATAGACTTTGGCAATATCATGAATATGCTCAGTAGGGGTGGTGGAATTTTCACAAGTAAAATATGGAATTGCTTTTAGAGCTGAGGTAGGGATGTCATCATACTAGGCTAGGTCAAGAGGGCTACCCCCATTGAATGCAACAAAAGGAAGGTTCCTTGCCATATTGGGGATATTCAGGTTAATTCAGGGTATGTGCAAGGTCCTTCTTGAATATTTAAATCTAACTAGAGGAGGGGTAGATTGGGCTTTTGAAGGAGATGGAACAACACTCCTATTTTCCCTCATAGGGGACCTAGACAGTCCACTTCTTCTTGATTCAGTAAATGATAGTTCAATGAATTGAAAATTACCTCTGGAAGAATAGAGGGTCTATACTCTAGGCATGAAATGTTGAATGATCTAAATACTGGACCAACAGAGTCATCAGGTGTCTATTGTATGCTTCCACAACAACGAATGAACTAAGAACAACACCAAGATTTCTCAGGCCAGCTCTTACTCAGAGCGGAGAGTCCCACCAGGCGTGCCAGAAACTGTTATCACGTGGAATTGCACCCTACTTGAAGCTTGTTCAAGCATTCCAATGACACAATGGGACTGATCTCAAGGTGTGGGACCTTGCAGATGAGATCAAACCTCACGAGGAAAAGAGGAAGAATTGAACTAAATATAATGCTACACTCACGAGGAAAAGAGGAAGAAGGAATGCAAAAAGGAAAATAGTGATGCACCAGATTTATAATGTATTTTAATTGTGTCTAAATTAGCACAACAATGACGTTGAAGCTACGACAAACTCACACAGACTAAAATAAATCATCACAAAGGTTTGGGTAGAAGACTGAAACTACTAAAGGGACCGTTTTATCCATAGTATTAGCACATAATTTTCAAATAAACACAATGTGAAGTTACAGAGAGAGGCAACATGATAGTTTATATTGATCATGAAGGTTAGAAAGCCATTACAGAAGTAGAGAATTAGTTGTGGAGGAAATAGACACAAAATAACAATTTTACAATCATAGGCGAACAACAGTCAAAGACATCAAAGGCTCATAATTGAGCACAATGTATCACATCCAACTGGTTCGTGCAAAACATTACAAGGTCTGTAATTGCAACAAAATTCTACAACTAGCGTAATGACCCAGGAAAGCAGTTAGGTAACAACAACTTTCATATTTGATTCATGTTTATATAGCATTTTCATCCATTTGTAGCATTGGGCACTGAAAAATCAATCAACTGACATTGCCCAGGCACCCATTCTGCATTAAATAATGGCTTAGAAGCTCTATCAAAACCTACAGATTTGGAACAGTGCCCATGCTCTGACAGGCCTGCAAAGTGCAAAGGAAGATTTTGATAAAGTTCTTCCTTTTCCTTTGCCCATGTTCTACCTTTGTCTTTTCCTTTTCACTTTTCCTCTTTATTGACAAAGTTCTACTTTTCTGAACCTTGCCTTGGATGACTCTTTCTCTCTCCTTCCTTTCGCCTTATCAGTGAAAACTTGCTTTTGCGAACCATATTTGGCCTTGCTTTTGCCTTATTGACAAAACTCCACTTTTGTGAACTATTCCTTCCTTTGCCGCTTTTCCCTTAGCTTTTCGCTTGTCGACAAATCCCTGAAATCACACGCTGGTCAGCAAGTTACCCTTTTTGCTGATTTCCCAACTAGCGGACCAGTTCACACTTTTTCGCCTTATCGGCGAACTTTCCTTTTCTTGAACTAACTATGCCTTAGCCACTTTTCACCTTGTCAGTGAACCTTCCACTTGGTGAACCATTTCTTCTCCTAGCTCATCAGGCCTCCTATGCCTTATTGGTGAATCCTGGAAATTGGGAACTTGTTGGCAAGTTTGCCATTTCGCCGATTCCCCAACCTCATTTTCTTTGGTTTCTTCCTTGCCTTCATCTTTTTCTTTGTGCCTTAGCCGCCGGGTCGCTATGTCGGTGAATCGCCATGTCGATGAACCTTTGAAAACATGAACAATTTGGCAGGTTCAAAATTCCTCCAATTAGCCGATAAAGCCCTTTTCTGTGCTTTGCCTTAGCCATTTGAGCCTTTCCTTCACTGCTTCATTCCTTTGTCGGCGAATTCGCTGATCAACAAACTTAAGGTTCGCGAAACCTTAAGTTTGCCAACAAAGGCAAACTTTGTCTTTCTTTAGGCTTAGACTGCTCGCCTTATATTTTTTGGCCTCTCCTTCACTTAGTCGGCGAACTGCCGAACCACCGAACCAAGGTTCGCTAAATCAAAAATTTGCTAAGGCAAAAGAAAGGGGAAAAACTTAAAATTTTCTAGAGATTTTTTCTAGGCCTTTTCTGAGGGAAACATCCTTCCATTTAGGCTTTCTCAAATTGGATTTCTCTGATGGAAGGAGGGGTTATTTTTTGGTTATTTTGGCCTGGACAAAAATAAGACAACAATAACACTCTATTACAAAATTTAGATTTAGGATATAATAGCTTCAACTTGTTAAAGTAGATAATTTCATTTTTTAAACAACGGAATCAAAATAGCAACACTCTTTTTCTTAAAATCAGCATAAACGATCAAACAACATTAACAAACAAACCATTTCTTCCTCATCATGAACAATGGCACTGACAAACAAGCAAACTAATTAAAATTTAGTGTTCTTTACATTGTATTTAGAAAAATCAGCTAATTTTCTTTCCAATTATTATAATTTGTAAGATAATTGTTTCACTTGAAAATAATAGGGAAAAGATTAACTAATTGGTGATATGATTTGCTTGCTTTCTTCCTAAGTTTTCATTTCGTCACAATAAATTGTAAAAGGAAAAAGAATTATTTAGCTAGCTTATTTTAGTATATAAATTCATGTCTTTGGCATAAAGTAACTTTCTTTCATGTATATAATCATATAAAACAAAAACACCAAAACATATGTACGTATATAATTTTATTACATTGTTATTCCAGTAGTTTTGATTAGGGTAAGTTGGTTTTGAAGGGACCATAAACCCTTTACAACAACATCAGATTTTGACAAGTCATTTGTTATTCCAATAGTTAGGACAGTTTGAAGAATTTGTTTTTCAAATATTCATATTCAAATTCATTTCAAAACATATTTGAAAAATACAAAAATAAATCAAAGAGTCAAACCAAAACCAAAATAACACCTTAGGTCCTTTGCATTTGAGTTGAGAGATCTAAACTTAGTTTTAACAATCAAACATTCAAACACACGAAAAACCTTACAAACATTCACATTATGCAAGCAAACTTAAAATCAACAACTAAAACAAGAGATTTGAAATGAGAGGCATCAAAACAACGAGATAGACTATTTATTTTCCCCTCGGTCATGCTTGTCGTATTAGACCTATGTGTCTAAGTGTGAGAGGGTTGTATGGAAACTACTTTAAGAGAGCTAAGGGAGAGTTCACCAACTCATGTGGCTGCCAAAGTAAAAGAACAAACTTGAGCTTTGGAAAAAATTCAACAAGAAAACAAACTATTGTTAGCAAATTGAACTTGCAAACCTAAATGAAATATTTGATTGAGAGATTGTCCATTGGGACACTCTCTTTGAAATTTTCGAAAAAAACCTCAATATTTTGCATAAAGAAGTTAACACATCATGTGCAACCATCACATCTCAACCCAACATTACCACCATTCATTAGGTACCCCTTCCTCATGAAGAGGGCAGTCCTTCAAATTCCCCACCACTCCATCCACTCTTGCCACACAAGCAAGAGTAATCCACTAGTTGTCCGATCAACACAAGCAACATGTGCCCTTCATTTATGAGTCACACACAGTAGTGGTGAGTCACATTTGATAATTACAGACAAAGGTATTAATAAATATGTGGTCCTATGCAGGTGGTAAGAGACCAATCCCATGTAATGAGAAAATAAATGCTACAAGATTAATTAAATTCTTATCCTAAAAAAGTAGTCTCTAGTTTTTGGCCCTCAAACTTTAGTAGGTGCCTATGGGGTAGGGTTGAAAATTTCCTCAACCAACTTGGAATCTTTTTATCCATGTGTTGGCAAGAATATTTGGAGGGAACATTTTTCTTAAGTTCTTAAACAAATCGTGGAACCACCTTCCTAAAAAGTATATACTATATTTCTTGAAAATAATTGTGTTTTGAGTATTTTTCTTCAAAAACGTACTAGATCATTTGTATGGACTATGTAAACATCAAGTCTACACTTCTTAAAAATTATTAGTTAATTTTTTTAAAATTAATTAATCCTATAAAATTTATAGGATCTTCTTACTATTGAAATATTCCTAAATTTTCTCAGCAATATCTATTATAGCCCCCTCTACGAAACTATAACCTAATAAAGAATAAGATATGTAAAAAGCTATGTTGAAGACTCCTACTAGGGTGCAGGGGGCACCCAAAAAAGGGAAAGAGTAGAAGGATTTCAGTTTTATGGACAAGTTGGATAATGCTTGCAAGACCTCTTTTGAGAGAGCAGGAGGATTTCAGTTTTATGGACAAGTTGGATAATGCTTGCAAGACCTCTTTTGAAGATGGGAGAAGTAAGGAGAAGTTTGAGACGATGGGGGTGCCAAGCGAAAAGGAGGCACCCAAGAAAGGAAGATTTGAGCAGAATTTCAACAAGCTGAGTGATTACACTCAAAAATCTTTGGAGCAATTTGGCTTCAAACCACCCTGATTTTCTGTTGGTTGTTTTTCTGGAGGTTTCTGCCCCCTGTTCGTCTGCTGTTGTAGTGCTATTGTTGTGCTGTTAGTGTCTGTGTTTGTTCTTTGTTGATCTGTGGGCTTCATTGTTTTATCTCTCTCTTGTACAAGGGTCTGGGCCCTTTCAAAACCCTTGCTTACCATTATCAAAAACATACCTTATGTAAAAAGTTTTTCTCCTGTGAGATAGATATAAGTCCAGCAAAAATGATAAGATAGATATGGCATAATTTTTATCATTAAATTGAAAATAAGATTATTTTCTGGGTTATGTCTCTTAAAATTTAAATGGTCTTCAATAAAATTAGAATCGAGTTTCAACACTCCGTACTAAAAAATGAGTGGGCATCTGCCTGCTGCTAAATATGGAGTAAATAGACTATTTTCTTGTTACATAGAATTTTATGAACAAAGAAAAACGATCACCATGAAATAGAAAGAGTGGTTTTTTTAAAAGCAAAATGCATATTTGAGCATCCCAAATATAATTACAATACTAAAATAAAATCTATTACATCAAACCCCATACAAACTAAAGTTTAAGAAAGAAAACAAAGATACATCTGACTGGACTGGAGCATTGGCATTCTGTCAATCCCCTCAACCTATAACTATTGAGATCTAACAAGACGTGTACACACTATACATGCAAGTGAAACTCAATGAATTGACTCATCAACCACTTGTAATGAATTAATCTTGTTTCCAAGATGAATGAATACATTGTTTGTTCAAGCCCCTGGCACAAACTTGGTTGCATATTCCCATGCATTGTTAGCAACAGGGTTATCAAGGTGATCCAACAAATTCTCCAAGGGTCCCTTCCCAGTAACTATGGCCTGCACAAAGAACCCAAACATGGAAAACATAGCCAGCCTTCCATTCTTTATTTCCTTCACCTTGAGCTCAGCAAATGTCTCTGGATCATCAGCCAGACCTAAGGGATCAAAGTACTTTCCTCCAGGATACAAATCGCCACCCTCACCCACATCAGGCAAGCCATTAATTCTGAATCCCTCAACCAAACCCATCAAAACCACCTGAAATCCCAACACTGCAAGAATGCTCTGAGCATGGACCAAATTGGGGTTTCCCAAGTAGTCCAGACCACCTTCGGAAAAGATTTGAGCACCAGCCTTGAACCACACAGGCTCCTTGAAATCCACCCTCACCCACTTCTCTAAAACCTCAGGAGTGATGCATCCCAGGGCTCCTAGCATTGCCCATCTCCCATGAATTACCTGCATTTTAACAATTATCACAGTGAATGAGTCCTCATGCTTCCTCACATGGGGCATACACACTTCCATAAATGTGAAAAGGGTATGATGTGAGAGAACTTTTCAGTGTAAATTTTAATGCTAGTCAAACTATAAAGAGTGAAATAAACAAATCCAAAGAGAGATAGGAGAGGACTTGATAAAACCTTTAGGTCAAAATGGTATAGGGGAGCTATCAAAGTGTAACTACTGTTTTGATGATTGTTTCTATAGGTTCTGAATGAGCTTATGGTAGTTAAAAGATTCTGTGGGTTTGATATAAAATCTTTCAGCAAAAATACAGGACATAAAGAAATGTATTTACTTGTTTATTTTTTACATGATTAATCCAATCTCTTTAACTTTGTTTAATTGTCCTGATTTAATCATTCATGAAAGTCTAAATTAAAACTGTGTATGCAGTTATGCTTAATTTTTAAGTTAACAACCTTAGTACTTACAAATTAAAAATTTGGCATACACAAAATGCTAACAGAATGTATTGAGACTGTATACAAATGCTGACCAAGTCAGTGACATACATTTCTATATATTTTTTGCAGTCTATTCCTCTGGGTAGCCATTTACCCTTATATATTACCAAAAGTAATGGAAGTAGACAGTATACCTCAAGAGCCCTGTTTCGAGCAAAGGCCTCTGGATCAGCAGAGAGCCCTGCAGTATCCCAACCATAGTCTCCAGGGAATTCACCATTCAGATATGAAGGAGTCTGTGAAGAGAAAGGTCCCAAGTACTTTACACGGTCTGGTCCATACCACAGATCCTTTGACTGCACCTCACAACCATTATAACTGTCAATACCCAATACCAAAACAAACAATAAAAGCAAACAAAAGGAGCCCACAAGTATTTTGATAAGCATCAGCCAGGAATGAATCAATGAAATCATATCATGAGTTACTTACCATTGCATATATGGGCTTAGCAATGGCAAAGGACATCCTGTTTCTGGAAGCATTGTTGATGCTCTTGGAAGGAGCAAGGAATGAAGATTTGGTTATGGTAGCAGCTGAGCCAGCTGTAATTGTTGCAGCCATTTTTCTTACAGAATGGAGAAAGATTTAATTAATTGATTGTGGGCTTCCTTTTCAATCCCCAACTGAGCATCTCATGAAAATTTAGATATATACTTGTACAAACTTGGAAATCTGATGAAATGAATGCGAGGAAATCTAGAGACTGCCATTGGATGAAATATTGCAATAAATCTTGAACCAATGGTTGAGATTTAGTGTGTCTGATTCTCCCGATTTCTTTATCCAAAACCTCAACCACAAGGTATTGATTATTGTGTCCAGCATGGCATCAAAATTAACTTGATCTTTGTGATTAGCACGCCATGTGACCCTCTCTACCAGACAATATTCGTTAGTGTATTTAGTGAGTATGCTTTTCAAATTAATTTTGTAAGCTTTTTCAGTTCTTTATATTGTCTTAATGAAGGTTTAAATTCTACCCATTTGTTGGTTTTTTTAAAAATTTTATTTAATAATTTAAAATTATTTAAGAATTATTTTATTTTATTTATATTATTTTGAAAAGTTATTTTTATTTAGTTAAGAGTAGAGTGATTTTATTTTATTTATTTAAGAGTTATTTTATTTTATTTTTTTGTTTAAAGAGTAATTTTATAGTTTTAAGATTTTTTTATAATATGTCAGTTGTGTTTTAGTTTTATGTATAGGGTTACTACATGATATTGGATGCTTTGCTGCCACTTACCTCTAAGCATAATTATAAATTTTTGACTTAATTTTTTTTTTGGGTAAGTAGAAACATTACCATCCTAGCGTAATGTTTTTTTTAAAGATGAGCATTTATGTATAAATAACTTTTTAAATTAGTAAACAACTTGTCCATTTATGTTTTTTTACAGATGAGCATTTAGTAAAGATGAGGGTAATAGTTATTTAAGAGTTATTTTATTTTATTTATTTACTTAAAGAGTAATTTTATAGTTTTAGGATTTTTTTTATAATATGTCAATTGTGTTTTAATTTTATGTATAGGGTTACTACATGATATTGGATGCTTCGCTGCCACTTGCTTCTAAGCATAATTATTAATTTTTGACTTAATTTTTTTTGGGATAAGTAGAAACATTACCATCCTAGTTTAATGTTTTTTTAAAGATGAGCATTTATGTATAAATAACTTTTTAAATTAGTAAACAACCTGTATTAAGATAACTAGTATATTTATATTTAAAAATATATATCTAAAGTACGCCAAGGGATATCTCTTTTCCATAGTTTATTTGAAAAAGAAATTGGAAAAGAATAAAAAATAAAAACAAAAAACAAATTAGAAAAATTAAAAATTAAAAACTAAAAAAGAAATTGGAAAAAATAAAAACTAAAAAAAATTAGAAAAAATGAAAAATGAAAAATGAAAAGAGAAATTGAAAATAAGAAAATCACAAAAACTATGGAACCAAAAAAAATGGACAAGAATTTTTTTCCAATGAATCTTATTTACATGAATTTATTTATTTAAATATTTTATGATTTTTGTTTACAGGAATCTGAATCTTTCAGCCCTTGCTGTGAGTGTAGAATGCCTCTTGTCGTAATTAAATTTCTTTAACTAAAAATAAAGAAGTAAGGGGTGTCCATTCTACTAAATTGATTGAGGCATCTACTCCAATACATCTTTTACATTTTAAGAAATGTTTCCTTTTACAATTACTAAGATGTTTAGGGGATGGGGGTGTCCATTCTACTAAATTGATTGAGGCATCTACTCCAAAACATCTTTTACATTTTAAGAAATGTTTCCTTTTACAATTACTAAGATGTTTAGGGGATGTTAACACTCCTCAAGGTTGTCAAAAACTTTATAAAAAATAATAAGAATTTTAAATACATAATTATTAGATTATTTTTTCAATAATTTTTATTGTAATTAGTTAAAGAATGTGAAAGTTGGGTCAATAGAGAGAACTAACAAAAAAATCAAAGAAGAGTTGTTTATTTTAAGCTAACCTTTATAATATTTTAAAGGAAAAGAAAGTTTTCTTTTAAGGTTAATTTAGTCTAAATAAGTAAGTTCAATTTATTAAGTACAAATTACTCTAGATTAATTAATGTTTAGCTGGGACTAATAAATTTGATTATTGTAATAACTATTTTAGGAAAGTAAATGTGATTGAAGATTCTAAAATTCGATTGCTATTTGCTCAAGAAATGTGATCTCTATGTTAGTCAAATGCCTCAAGTCATGTGTTGAATTTCTTTTCTGCCTAGGATCAAGTTTGTAGGTCTAGGTCAAGTCCACAATCATGGATTTATCCTCTACATTTGGACTTGATGTTGTGCAAATGTGTATCTTTGCTCTTCTGTTTGTCAAGTTGGTCTTCATCTATTCTACTCTTCTTTGATATTTGAGGGCTATCAATAGTATTTAAGAATACCTAGAAAGGGTTGTCCTTATGTTGCAAGGAGATGTGTTCTCCTAAGTCAACCCCTGAAAATATGTGTAAAAGATCTAAAGATAATAGGCAAGGGCTCTAGAATAATGCATGCAAATTTGTTACTCCTTTTACTGCATCAAATCCAAATGTTTCTCTATTGGTTGCTTCTTTAATGCTCTAAAATGAGAGAGACTACTTGAGAGATGAGAGATCTTCAAACAGTAAATAGATGCTAATGAATGCCTTTAAATACTAGCACATAGCATCCAATTCTATAAAATGTGTACTTAGGCAACTAAGGTTGAGAAAATAAAGGGGGTTAGTCAACCAAATTTTAATTTTAAATTTTGAAAAGGTAAGGGTCAAGTCCACAACTGCGAAAATGACCCCAAGGTGGGCAAACGATCATATCTAGGTAGACAATGACTATATTCGATAGGTGAACAAATAAATGAAATAAGTATGTGGATAAGATGAATGTATTGGAGCATGTGCATATAAGGATAAGGTGGGGGCTATGTACATGGGAATATGTGTGTATAGAAATGCATAAATGTTAGAAATCTTGAACAAGATGTGAAAAGCAAGAAATTTATGAGAGAGATTCTAAGCTACGTAAAATGGAAAATGCAAAACAAAAGAAAACAAGGGATTCCGAGAGATATGCAAAAGTTGATGTGACAGAATTGCATTAAGATTTCAAAGCTACATACAAAGAATGGCAAAGTAACTAGACAATACATTCCAGATGAAAAATACAAGCTAGGAGGTGAGTATAAATAGAATATGAGAGAGGGGAGAGGTGGAAAATATGACCAATGGGAAGAGTCCACCACAATAGCTTAAAATAGGCAAGTGTAACTCCTATGGAAGATGCCGACACCTTGCACCCACTCACACTAATACTCACTTAATTAACCCTAAGCAAGCTTAATTATATGTGTACGAAAAACCTAGGAATAGGAAAATAAAAACCTACACTAACACCCCCTTAAGCTCAACTTAGGTGGGTGAAAAAATGGGTCTCGACAAATGAAGCCTGATGAGGTACCCATGTACATAAAAATCCCCCCAAAGAGAAGAAGCCCCTCTCCCAAAAAAGAGATAAAAGCCTCCCAAATAGAAAGAGAGAGAGAGAAGAGACCCCCCAGAGTAGAGAGAGTTAGGACTTTGAGTTAGAGGACTAAGAAGCCCCTCAGAAGATGAAGCCTCTCACACCCCTAGCAAAGCTCGCAGATGAAGATCCTTGCTTTCTATGAAGGGTTTGGTGAAGATATCGACAATCTTCTCACAATTTAGATAATAATAAAGGTTGATGACGTGGCCATGGATGAGCTCTCAGATCTAGTGCATGTGGAGTAGACTACTTCTTGCTCGACCAACAAAATGAACTTGAACCAAGTGAGAAGTTGTAACCTAAAGTAGACTTGTGATCTTGAGAATCACCTACCCAATCTAAATCTGTGTAGCCCACCAAGTCAAGATCAATGTCTACTACATATTGAATCCCAAAACTATGAGTACCTTGAATGTAGTGAAGTATCTTCTTGGCTACTTTCCAGTGCAGCTCATGGGGCTCTTGCATGAATTGAGAAACCATGCCTTTAGTATATGAAATGTTGGGTCTCATATGAGTCAGATAAATGAGACTCCCAACAAGTTGTCAGTACAAAGTGCCATCAACAAATGGTGAAGAACACTGAGCCTCAAGTTTGACTCCAGAAAGGAAGAGAATCAGAGCAGGCTTATAGTCATCCATGTTGGGATAAGGTGTCATTAACCTTGTAAATCCCAATATTGTATTTATTCCATTTTATTATTTGTAATTTGTAATTACCCATAAGGGAATGAGGTAGTTTTACCAGAAGTGGTTATTTTGGATTCATCGGAGGTAATTATGGAGTGACATTTACAATTGGCAATTGAAAAAATCATGAGTAAATGAGGGTAGGCGCCACCTTGGGAGAATCTACCATTTTTCGTACATATGACACACACGTCATAATATTTGGTGGGTGCATGTAAAGAATCTATGACAGCTACAAGTTGTCATAAGATTCTATGACAATATGACACATATGATGGATATTTATTAGTTGTAAGTTGCTATGTTTACCTCAGGTGCCCATCTTGGGAAGATACTCTTTGGTGGAATTTATGGCAATTATGACGCATCATAAGATGATGTAAGAGACCTTATTTAGCCTTGGGCACCCAACTTTGCATGGTTGACTTTGGACAAGTGGCAAGAGCTTGTAAGGAGACATTTAATGCTTGCATGTTGGAAATTCTCTAGAGAGAGAAAGTGGACGCCTAGATTGGTGTGAGAGCAATTCTATAAGTATTTTGCCATGTATTTTTTTTGTAGCATAATAGTTTTACACATAGTCAGGTGCTACAAGAATGTTGTCCAATTGAAGACTAAGGGAGAGAGTTGTGTAGTTGATGTATTGTACAATCTTTTGCAGATTAATACAAACTTGTGCCTATTTCCTTGTGGAGTTTTTTACCTGAAAGGGTTTTCTCCATGCAAACACTATGTCATTGTATTCAATTCTTCATGCTTGATATTTTCTTTGTAGTGGGTTTTCTGTTTTGATGCATTCTCCATTCTCTAATACACTGTTAAAGATCATTAAATTTATTTGAATTAGATTTCCATTAAGTAGTCGTTGTCTTCATTTTCTAACATTTGGTATCAAAGCCTAACCAACTTTGACTCTTGGGTGGTAGTGTGAAGGGTGTGTAGCTGCAGTGGGAGATTTGGTTGTATTTGTTTTATAGATCTTGAGTTGTTATTATGGTTGCATCCACCATTGCTTCAACCTCTCGTCTGGACACTGAGAAGTTGAACGGTATAGGGTATGAGCTATGGAAGCTGAAAATGGAGGATTTGATGGAAGAAAGAAACCAATGGTTGGTCATTCTAAAAGAGAAGAAACCTGATGATGTCTCTCAAGATGAGTGGGATAGACTGGACAAGAAGGCACGAGGTACAATCAGATTGTGTCTTGTAGATTCTGTCCTATTGAATGTTGCAAGGGAAGAGACTGCACATAGCTTGTGGAAGAGATCTACCAAACCAAGAGTATGGTAAACAAACTTTACTTGAAGCTTAAATTGTTTTCTATGAAAATGAAAGAGGGTCAATCGGTTGCAAACCATTTAAATTCATTTAATTTTTTGTTGAGTCAGCTTGCATCTGTAGATGATGAAGTTAATGAGGAAGATAAATGTATCTTACTTCTTTGTTCTTTACCTAAGTCTTAGGAGAATGTTATATTTTCTATCACTGCTAACCTTTCAGATCTAAAGATGGATGCTCTTGTTGCAGTTTTGTTGGCATAGGAATTGAGGAAGAAGAGTTCAGATAATTCAAGGGATGCTCTCGTTGTCAGGGGAAGGTCTAAGGAAAGAGGACCAAAAGGAGATCAAAAGTGGTCTAAAGACAAGTCAAAGGGTCATTATAAGACTCCTAGAAAGAAGAACATAGTTAAGTGTTGGAACTATGGTAAAACGAGACATGTGAAGGAGTGCAAAAACCCAAAGAAATGGTGGGAAACCACTTCTGAGAAGTCCTCTAATGTAGGTGAAGATGTTTTACTTTCTGCATGCAATATTTGTTTGGATAAGGTGTCATCAACCTTGTAAATCCCAATATTATATTTATTTCATTTTATTATTTATAATTTGTAATTACCCATAAGGAAATGAGGTAGTTTCACTAGCAATGGTAATTTCATATTCACCAGAGGTAATTAGAGAGTGACATTTACGGTTGGCAATTGTAAAACTCATGAGTAAATGAGTGTAGGCACCACCTTGGGAGAATCTGCTATTTTTAGTATGTATGACACACGTCATAATGTTTAGTGGTGCATGCAAAGTGTTGGTTTTTTCTTCTGAATCAGCATTAGGGTTTGCCAGTTCTAATGCACAGGCAGATTCAGCCAACTGAATACAGGAGGTTGCGTGAGCTCCTCCCCTTCACTTCTGGTTCTGCCGCACCAAGGGGGGTATCCCTATAACTCAAGATGTAACCTTGACTAGATCAAAGATAGAAAGATCTAACTTGACAACAACGGGCAGAATACTCTCATGTATGGACCAAGATCTGTATGATAGATCACAAGGCTGGCAACATTCTTGGACATATATGTCTGGTTAGGTATGAGAGCATGCAGGGGGTTCCTAATCCTACTCCTACAACTAACAGGTGGAAGGATGAAGTGATTTGAAATGATGTTTGGATGCAAACCTGGACCTGGTGTATAACCTCAACACAGAGCTAGATTGGTGCCTATCCAGGGCTTGGAGTCGGTAGACATACACCTATGAATGATCAGCATGAATAGCTAAAACTGGATTTCAGGGGGATACACATGATATCTGCCTTACAGATATCTCCCAATACAGAGTGTTAAGCTGTCGATACTTATGGCATCCCTATTGCAGTATACCCTTCCCAATATTCAATCTGAAAACAATTTAATCTACTCCTTGAGCAGAAGTTAAAAGATTAAACATTCAACACAGGAATTCTATGTTCTAGAATCTCAGACATTCCTTGAATACCTAGACTCAGAAGAAAGATACATGCAAAACTGGAGACAGAATCAGCATAACACATGCAGATATAGCATTATTCATATAAGATTAACCATGAAATCAGTGGATTCATGCCAAATCGTACAACAGGAGATACATAAACTCACAAGTTTAGCTGCACAGAGCAACCAAAACCAGTTGTATCTTATTACAGAGCCAAAATGTCTAGTTTTCAACAACCACAAATGAGTAACACTTCCTGCTTATAACAGCCAGGTAGTGTACCACAACAATTAATTACATGGTTGACCAAAAATCCCCCCAGATACACAGTATCAGCAAAATGGCGCTCAACGCATTACCAGATTGGCGCCCAAACATGAATGCAGCAGGTAGGAAGATATCTCGAGCCCTGCGCCACCGCCTAGGGATCCAGATCTTCAATCGGGTACCAAGTCCGCCCATACCTCTGCAACCTTCGCCATTAATGGCGCACCAACCCGTGGCCTCGGGAAAACGTCAATTCTGCATCGCAACCATTTCCCGCCGAGATTCATCATCATGATATTTGAAAATATGCAGGATATCAAATATCCCACATGCACCCCGCGGTGACCTCTTTAACACTTTATATACTAGGTCATGAGCATATATCATGTTGGTGCTTTTGCTCCTGACGACACTAGTATAAGACTTTATCATCATCCTCCAACATCATGATATCCTGTTGCTCGAAAAATCACCCTGACTTCATCATCATATCGCAATATAGCCTACATGATAATCGCCTTCATCGGCACAACCTGATCCATCGGAGGAACATCCTCCTGCTGAGCCTATACCAAAAGTCTGGCCGATGAACATCCTGATGACATCATCATCATATCCTGCTGACGTCATCATCATATCTACCTACTGCGCACCTCCTCGTATCCGGATGACGTCATCATCATATTTGCAAATATCGGGGGATCTCCACAAGATGATCAGTGTTAGAAATATGACCCCCCCGGACCCTGATGACGTCATCATCATATTGACATCAAGATGATATTCGGAAGATAACCGGATATTTGGAAATATCATCCTGATGCACAAATATCATGCTGCACTGTAGCTCCACTATAAGATCGGGGCGATAGCTGAATATGATGATGCTTGAAAAGATCACCCCCCACTAGATAATGCACGAAGCCGACAGGCGGATATCTCCCTTCGGAAATATCATGATGCAGACAAGCAGAAAACCGGATATCACCCTGTTGTAAGAATGACGTCAGCATCATCAGGATGATAAAACAACGAACATGAAGAGATACAACATCATCAGGATGATATTGACTAAGATCATCCTGACGTTCAAATATGATGACCCCGGTGAATATCGGGTCACACTTAGAACTCTTCAACAACATCATCAGGATGATCATAACCAAGATCACCCGATGATAAAAATATCACCCCGTCGAAAGATCATGCAGGCAGAAAATATGATGACCCCCGCAAGCAACACGGCAATAACCAGAAATATGATGATGATGATGACGACCCTTGAGAAAAAACAATGTCAGGTCGAACAACTCAAAGAATAACCCCTTCAGAATATCGGGGCAACATCATCATCATAAAAGGGCAGGGTGATAATTGGAAGATCACCGGATACTTGAAAGATCACCCTCCGCAAGAAAACTAAGGCACATGGTAGCTCATCAACAGGATCGGGATGATATCAAAACATCACCCGATATCGAAACATGATGATCCTGATGAGAAACCGGTCGACAGAGATCATGATGATGCTGACCACCATCAAAGAAAATATGATGATGATGACCTCCTCTAAAGAAAATATGATGCTGATGTTAAAACATGCTGAGGAGGCCCAAAGACTCAGAACTTTTTTGGATTTTTTGGGAAAGTGCCTGCATGAAAATTGCTTAAAAACTATCAGTCAATTCAGGCACTAACACTGGCTCTGTCTGGGGACGTGCAGGTGCAAGACTGCAGCGAGAACCCCAGATCTCTGGGATGCAGACCAGTCCCTTATCCATTGGGCACAGAGTCAAATACTGCACCGACCTGCATCACCAAACACATTATTTTTAAACATTATTTTGGCGGCCCCGGGCAACCAAAAAGGAAAAACCATAATTTTTTCTTGTCAAATGCCTGATTCCAAACTGGAATATCCCAATCCCAACTGAAAAGATTGGCATAATCTGCCCATAATGTCATCTGCTTAAAAAGATATTCCACCAGTTTTGAAAGCTTGCCACCATCATTTTCAGCTCTGTCATTTTGGATTTCAGAATTAGACATATAACCATACACATAATATTCTTCAACATTAGGCAACACATGTATGTTATGTCCCTCAGACAGTACATCATACTGCTCTTGGCACTCTTTATCATTTATCTGGCTGCTGCACATTATCAGGCACTCATCCAGCTAATCCAACAATTCAAAATACTCAGAAAATATGAGATCCCTAATATCTACTGATATTGAAAACAAAACCTGATCCACACACCCAATGTTGCACATGTCTGAATCAGGTGATGATGAACATTCATTATTCACAGTTTGCAAATCAGTATCATCATCTTCAAACAAAGGGTTAATCATGCACCAATGAAGGTCACGACTCACAACATCATATGCATCAGCAGGCTCATCATAAAGGGGATTAACACTCACTGCAAAGGCCTCTGCTTCTTCTTCATGACAGTCCAATTCTTCTTCATTACTATCAGATCCAGAGTCATAAGAAAAACAAACCTGATCCATGCACTGGTCATGGATGTCATTTTTATCAACTGATTGCCCCGCATACAAGATTGCTGCTGTTTCAATGCACTCTGAAGTTGAACAATCTGCATCATTTTCCAGCCCTCCAATGCTTCCTGATGAAACTGATATTGATTCTTGATCCATATGATCACAACTCTGCACAACTGGATCATTTAAACATGAAGGCTCTTTGTTTAGGACTGGTATGCAAATATTACTTGAAAAATTATTATTTTCAACTTCACCTGCTGGGCAAAAAAGGACATCCTCCTCTATAATAGAAACATCATCCACTTGGAATGATGCAAAAACTGGGACAACAGGGGTGTGAGTGCTATGACATTCATCGTCAATTCCTGAATTAAAACTTTCATCAACATTGGGGGCTGCAAGAGAACAAAAATTTTTAGAAAAATAACCCTTTTGAATTCCATACCTCCAATTGTTTTCAATATCTATTGCAAACTGATGTGCCTGATGCAATGTGGTGGGCTCCTTGTCTCTCAATCTATAACTCATTTTTTTGTCAAAGGCTCCCAAATAGACGACTAAGCACAGTGCATCATTAGGTCTCATACATTCTGGAAATCTATTCAATGCCCTCATAAATCTGAGGTTAAAGGCTGGGATCAACTCATCTTCTTCAATATGGATGTACATGAAGTCACTAATAGCTGCATATTCAGAAACTCTTTCACCATACTGTACTAGAAATGCAGATTTAAAACCATGCCAAGAGTTGACAGAGTGAGCTGGAAGGTAGGAAAACCAGTTCCTTGCATCTTCATCTAGAGATTGAACAAATAATCTCATAACCACATCCTCATGGTCAATCTCAAAGTCATCTATCACATTCATAAACTGCTGCAAGTGTCTCTCAGCTGATTCATCCTTTATACCCTTAAATTTAGGCAAAATTTTTTTGATTTTAGGTGGAAAAGCATTTGGATAGCCACAAATGCCACTAAAATTTATGGGCTTATATCTATCTATGTTGAAACTTCTTTTATTACATGGTTGGGATTGACTGTTATACATTTTTGCATTTGACACTTCACAAGGGTGCATAGGCAGATAATACATCCTTTATGTTTTTGCAACCCTCCTCTCTACTCAGATTTTATACTAATAATGACTTTAGGCACTCAAAATTCAAATTGTTTTTTCAAACTTTCCTAAAGTCCTTTAAATGAGTCTTTTGAACAACATTGCATGCCCTTTGAAATACAGGGTAAGTTCTAATAAAAGCATGCAAGCTCTGTTTTCACCAATGTTCCCTTTTAACCAGTGCTATCTCACCAAATAGGGAGTCTGTCAAACAATATGAAATACCTGGATATGTTGCAGGAGCTGCAAATTCTTCTCTGACTGATTTTGTTCTTTTATCAGGTTCTTTGATGTAGAGTCGCCACCTCCTTGAAGAGGAATGAGCTTCAAACAAGCTGAAGTTGCAAATTGATTTCTTTCTTTCTAGGTCATCCACCAGCAGAGTCACATATACAACCTTTTTTCTCTGCTGCAACAAACAGTTTCCAGGTCTAATTTTTTAATCTTGTAGACTCAAACTTTCATGGATATGACATTGATCTCCCCAGCAGAGTCGCCATCTTGTTGGTGACTCGGATGGGTCACAGATATATTACTGGAGATGATTAGATAGTACTTTTACTTCCCATTTCCCCAGCAGAGTCGCCATCTTGTTGGTTTTTTCTTCTGAATCAGCATTAGGGTTTGCCAGTTCTAATGCACAGGCAGATTCAGCCAACTGAATACAGGAGGTTGCGTGAGCTCCTCCCCTTCACTTCTGGTTCTGCCGCACCAAGGGGGGTATCCCTATAACTCAAGATGTAACCTTGACTAGCTCAAAGATAGAAAGATCTAACTTGACAACAACGGGCAGAATACTCTCATGTATGGACCAAGATCTGTATGATAGATCACAAGGCTGGCAACATTCTTGGACATATATGTCTGGTTAGGTATGAGAGCATGCAGGGGGTTCCTAATCCTACTCCTACAACTAACAGGTGGAAGGATGAAGTGATTTGAAATGATGTTTGGATGCAAACCTGGACCTGGTGTATAACCTCAACACAGAGCTAGATTGGTGCCTATCCAGGGCTTGGAGTCGGTAGACATACACCTGTGAATGATCAGCATGAATAGCTAAAACTGGATTTCAGGGGGATACACATGATATCTGCCTTACAGATATCTCCCAATACAGAGTGTTAAGCTGTCGATACTTATGGCATCCCTATTGCAGTATACCCTTCCCAATATTCAATCTGAAAACAATTTAATCTACTCCTTGAGCAGAAGTTAAAAGATTAAACATTCAACACAGGAATTCTATGTTCTAGAATCTCAGACATTCCTTGAATACCTAGACTCAGAAGAAAGATACATGCAAAACTGGAGACAGAATCAGCATAACACATGCAGATATAGCATTATTCATATAAGATTAACCATGAAATCAGTGGATTCATGCCAAATCGTACAACAGGAGATACATAAACTCACAAGTTTAGCTGCACAGAGCAACCAAAACCAGTTGTATCTTATTACAGAGCCAAAATGTCCAGTTTTCAACAACCACAAATGAGTAACACTTCCTGCTTATAACAGCCAGGTAGTGTACCACAACAATTAATTACATGGTTGACCAAAAATCCTGCCAGATACACAGTATCAGCAAAATGGTGCTCAACGCATTACCAGATTGGCGCCCAAACATGAATGCAGCAGGTAGGAAGATATCTCGAGCCCTGCGCCGCCGCCTAGGGATCCAGATCTTCAATCGGGTACCAGGTCCGCCCATACCTCTGCAACCTTCGCCATTAATGGCGCACCAACCCACGGCCTCGGGAAAACGTCAATTCTGCATCGCAACCATTTCCCGCCGAGATTCATCATCATGATATTTGAAAATATGCAGGATATCAAATATCCCACATGCACCCCGCGGTGACCTCTTTTAACACTTTATATACTAGGTCATGAGCATATATCATGTTGGTGCTTTTGCTCCTGACGACACTAGTATAAGACTTTATCATCATCCTCCAGCATCATGATATCCTGTTGCTCGAAAAATCACCCTGACGTCATCATCATATCGCAATATAGCCTGCATGATAATCGCCTTCATCGGCACAACCTGATCCATCGGAGGAACATCCTCCTGCTGAGCCTATACCAAAAGTCTGGCCGATGAACATCCTGATGACATCATCATCATATCCTGCTGACGTCATCATCATATCTGCCTACTGCGCACCTCCTCGTATCTGGATGACATCATCATCATATTTGCAAATATCGGGGGATCTCCACAAGATGATCAGTGTTAGAAATATGACCCCCCCGGACCCTGATGACGTCATCATCATATTGACATCAGGATGATATTCGGAAGATAACCGGATATTTGGAAATATCATCCTGATGCACAAATATCATGCTGCACTGTAGCTCCACTATAAGATCGGGGCGATAGCTGAATATGATGATGCTTGAAAAGATCACCCCCCACTAGATAATGCACGAAGCCGACAGGCGGATATCTCCCTTCGGAAATATCATGATGCAGACAAGCAGAAAACCGGATATCACCCTGTCGTAAGAATGACGTCAGCATCATCAGGATGATAAAACAACGAACATGAAGAGATACAACATCATCAGGATGATATTGACTAAGATCATCCTGACGTTCAAATATGATGACCCCGGTGAATATCGGGTCACACTTAGAACTCTTCAACAACATCATCAGGATGATCATAACCAAGATCACCCGATGATAAAAATATCACCCCATCGAAAGATCATGCAGGCAGAAAATATGATGACCCCCGCAAGCAACACGGCGATAACCAGAAATATGATGATGATGATGACGACCCTTGAGAAAAAACAATGTCAGGTCGAACAACTCAAAGAATAACCCCTTCAGAATATCGGGGCAACATCATCATCATAAAAGGGCAGGGTGATAATTGGAAGATCACCGGATACTTGAAAGATCACCCTCCGCAAGAAAACTAAGGCACATGGTAGCTCATCAGCAGGATCGGGATGATATCAAAACATCACCCGATATCGAAACATGATGATCCTGATGAGAAACCGGTCAACAGAGATCATGATGATGCTGACCACCATCAAAGAAAATATGATGATGATGACCTCCTCTAAAGAAAATATGATGCTGATGTTAAAACATGCTGAGGAGGCCCAAAGACTCAGAACTTTTTTGGATTTTTTGGGAAAGTGCCTGCATGAAAATTGCTCAAAAACTGTCAGTCAATTCAGGCACTAACACAAAGAATCTATGACAGCTACAAGTTGTCATAAGATTCTATGACACTATGACATAAATGACGGATATTTATTAGTTGTAAGTTGCTATGTTTAGCCCAAGGTGCCCATCTTGGCAAGATACTATTTGGTGGAGTCTATGACAGTTATGACGCGTCATAAGATGCTATAAGAGGCCAGATTTAGTCTTGGGCACCCAACTTTGCATGGTTGACTTTGGACAAGTGGCAGGAGCTTGTAAGGAGACATTAATGCTTACATGTTGGAGATTCTCTAGAGAGAGAAAGTGGACGCCTAGATTGGTGTGAGAGCACTTTTATAAGTATTTTTCCATGTATTTTTTGTAGCATAATAGTTTTACAGGTACTCAGGTGCTGCAGGAATGTTGTCAGATTGAAGACAAAGGGAGAGAGTTGTGTAGTTGATGCATTGTACAATCTTTTGTAGATGAATACAAACTTGTGCCTCTTTCCTTGTGGAGTTTTTACCCGAAAGGGTTTTCTCCATGTCAACATCATGCCATTGTGTTCAGTTCTTCATGCTTGATATTTTCTCTATAGTGGGTTTTATGTTTTGATGCAATCTCCATTCTCTAATACACTGTTAAAGATCATTAAACTTATTTGAATCAAATTTCTATTGAGTAGTTGTTGTCTTCATTTTCTAACATTTGGTATCATATCCTGGCCATCTTTGACTCTTGGGTGGTAGTGTGAAGGTTGTGTAGCTGTAGTGGGAGATTTGGTTGTATTTGTGTTGAAGATCTTTTGGCTACATCCACCATTGCTTCAACCTCTCGTCTAGACATTGAGAAGTTCAACAGTACGGGGTATGAGCTATGGAAGCTGAAAATGGAGGATTTCCTAGAAGAAAGAAACCAATGGTTGGTTGTTCTAAAAGAGAAGAAACCCGACGATGTCTCTCAAGATGAGTGGGATAGACTGGACAAGAAGACACGAGGTACAATTAGATTGTGTCTTGTTGATTCTGTCCTATTGAATTTTGCAAGTGAAGAGACTGCACATAGCTTGTGGAAGCATTTTAGTGAGATCTACCAAACCAAGAGTATGGTAAAAAAAATTTACTTGAATCGTAAACTATTTTCTATGAAAATAAAAGAGGGTGATGCAGTTGCAAAGCATTTAAATTCATTTAATTTGTTGTTGAGTCAGCTTGCATCTATAGATGATGAAGTTAATGAGGAAGATAAATGTATCGTACTTCTTTGTTCTTTACCTGAATCTTAGGAGAATGTTATATTTTCTATCACTACTAACCTTGTGGATCTGGAGATGGATGCTCTTGTTGTAGTTTTGCTGGCACAAGAATTGAGGAAGAAGAGTTCAGATAGTTTAGGGGACGCTCTCAGTGTTAGGGGAAGGTCTAAGGAAAGAGGACTGAAAGGAGATCAAAAGTGGTCCAAACACAAGTCAAAGGGTCATTCTAAGACTCCTAGAAAGAAGAACAGAGTTAAGTGTTGGAACTATGGTAAAAGGGGACATGTGAAGGAGTACAGAAACCCAAAGAAATAGTGGGAGACTGCTTCTAAGAAGTCCTCTAATGCAGGTGAAGATGCTTTACTTTCTGCATGCAATATTGTTTCTAATGATCACTGGTTGATTGACTCGGGATGCTCATTTCATATGACCCGACATAAGGAATGGTTTTCCACATACGAAGAGTATGATGGAGGTAAAGTGCACCTTGGGGACAACTCTACATATCCAATAGTTCAGAAAGGCAACGTATTGTTGTGTTCCAATGATGGGAGGATTGAAACCCTCCCTAGTGTTTTGCATGTTCCTGGATTAGCTAGAAATCTGATTTTAGTTTCAAAGTTGAATGATTTGGGAATGCTATAAGCATGGTTGCAGATTGGTGAGAGGAAACTTGGTGGTAGCGAAGGGGAAGAGAATGGGAACCTTGTTTAGGCTAGAAGCCACTACAGTTTGTAACCTCTTATGTTTCTGAGGCTTCTGAAAACATTTGTATTTTGTGGCACCATAGATTGGGCCACACATGTAATAATGTTTTGAAAACTATTAAGACTAAAGATTTGTTGGAGGGTTTTTCTTGTTCTAATGAACACTTTGATTTTTGTGAGCATTGTGTGTTTGGAGCTGTAGATAATGAGTCTATTGGAAAATCTTGTTATTGCGTCACCTTCATTGATGATGTATCTAGATTCACATGGATTTATTTTATGAAACACAAATCTGAAGTTTTCACTAAGTTTAATGATTTTAAAGTCTTAGTTGAAAACCAATCAAGATTAAAGATAAAAATATTAAGATCTGACAATGGAGGGGAATATTGCTCTAAGGAATTTGATGAGTTTTGCAAGCATGCAGGTATAATCATACAAAAGACAACTTCGTATACACCACAGCAGAATGGTGTTGCAAAAAGGATGAACCAAACAATCATGGAAAGAGACAGAAGTATGTTGAGTGATTCATAGTTGGATAAATTCTTTTGGGAAAAGGTTGTGTGTACCGCTTGTTGCTTGATTAACAAATCTCCTTGTAAGGCTCTTGATTCAACACCTTATGAAGTGTGGACAGGTAAGAAACCTTTTGTTTCACATTTAAGGGTTTTTGGTTGTGCGGCTTTTATCCATGTGCCTAAGGAAAAATGGTCTAAGCTAGATCCCAAAGCGTAGAAATGTGTCTTCATTGGATATGATGAGAATGTTAAGGGTTATAAGCATTGGGATCCTCTAACCAGAAAAATTGTTTTCTCTAGAGATGTTATTTTCAAGGAACTTAGAGCTATTTCTAAACCTGAGCAGCCAAAAGGAAAAGAAAAGGTGAAGAGAGTACACTTTGACTTAGAGTAGGAAGAACACAATGATGGATTGGAGGGTGAAGAAGAAGAAGATTTGAGTAGTTTTGATGAAGAAGAATCTATTGTTACAAAAGAAATTGGTACAAATGAGCATGCAGAAGAACAAGTTGAGACTCTTAATCCACCCTTGAGGAGATCCACAAGACAACATAATCTAGGTGACAGGTATAGCCTACCATATTTTTGTTATGTATTTGCTCTATTGAGTACTCCTAGATCCTACAGGGAAGCTATTCATGCAGATGATAGTGAGTCTTAGCAGTTAGCCATGCAGGAGGAGATGATGGCTTTAGACACTTGTAACAACTAGGATCTTGTTCATTTGCCCAAAGGAAGAAAGGCCATAGGTGGCAAGTGGGTCTTCAAGAAGAAGTTTGGAGCAGATGGTTCATTGGAGAAGTACAAGGCTAGACTAGTATCCAAGGGCTACTCCCAAAGAGAGGGAGTTGATTTTGGTGAAATTTTCTTTCCTGTTGCTAAGTTAACTTCTATTAGATTTCTTTTATCTATTGTTAACACTTTGGATTGGGAGATTGAGCAAATGGATGTTAAGACTATGTTCTTGTTGTTGCAAGTATGTGCTAATTGGTGTTTTCATTGATGTTAACATGTTTGTGTTGTCATTGGTGTCAACTGTATCTTCTGATGTTGTTGTTGTTGTTTGATTGAGTTGTTGTGATCTGAATTCCTTGTAGAGGTGTTCATGATGTTAGCAAATTGTTCCTGTTGCTGGATTTCCAAGTGCTTTTGAGAAAATTTGATTTATACTGAAGACAGTGTTGTGAAGAGGTATTCTGGCTTACAGGGTACTGTCTGAGTTTTTGCTCTGCATTTCTTATGTGTTAAAGATTGGAGGGTGTGGTTTGGATATGTTTTAATGGAGTGATAGAAGTTGGTTAATCCAAAATTTGGTGCTCTGAAACGTTGTGCTTTGAAAGTTATGTTAACCAGTTTGAGGATTGTTCCTGGCAATGTTTGCAGTGGGACTGGGAGAGAGTATTTTTCTTCGCATTTCTCTGCAGTTTGGTGTTTGGTCTTGTGGTTCTAGATGAGTTTTTATAAAGTCCATACCTATGTTCCATCCAAAAGACTTGAGATTTGGTGCTCTGGAAAGTAGTTTTCTTGAGTAGTAGAACTTGGCAGTGTTGGTTGTGAGCAGTCTATGAACTATCTTCAAGTGAGATTTGTTGTAGCTAAATTTGTTGGATCCTAGGTGATTTCATGTTGTTTGTGGATGTTTCCATATTGTGTTAAAGTATTTTATAAGCTCTGTAAGCTATGGTTAAGATCATGGAAGTGTGTGATCAAGAATTTCTTATGTTTACCCTGTTTGGCCAACCTTGGATGATTGTGTTGATTAAGGAGTTAATTTAATCTTTATGAGAGTGTTGTGTAGCATGTCTGGATGGATTTAGGTCTAAGCTAAGGTGTAAATTGGTTTTCCTTCATTCCTTTTTGTCATGGAATGTTTGGGTCCAGACCTAATTCAAATATTGTGTGCTTGCCAACCTTGGAGAATGTTTCAAGGATTGAAGATTGTGTTGCTGACCTTGGAGATTGATTTCAAGGTTGATGATGGTATAAATAAGTGTCAAGGGTTTGTGCGTGTGTGGTTGATGCGAGTGGGATGTGGTTTATGTGATGCGAGTTTGAATCAAGGCAGTAAGGACTTTCATGTGTTAGGCACCCTAATGCAGTGAGCAGAAGGTGTCTACTATTTTTAGGATGGCTGCGAAGGTGATGTTTGTTGTGCTTCATTGGAACTAAACCCATGCATGTGGTAGATGCAACTATATCAATTCTTGGCAGTGAATCTTATCTTCTTTCTTTTTTCTTTCTCAGTGGGCAGTGAGTCCACTGGCAATGAGCCTTTATTTCTTTAGGGCAGTGAGCCTCTTGTAATTCATTATTTCTACTACATTATATTGTGAGGTAATCCTCACCATGATTTTCCCTTTTAGGGTTTTCCATGTAAAAATCTGGTGTTCTCTTGTGCATGGTGTTGATGTGTTTAAGTTTATGTTATCTACTTTTCATGTTTACTCTTCATAAAAGATTAAAGGTTTAAGTGAATTGATGTGAATGTGTTTATGCTTATGAGGGTTTGAAGTTTTTGATACAACTGATTCACTCCCCTCCCCCTTTCAATTGTCTTGTGCCTTCAACAATTGGTATCAGAGCTAGGTTCCTTGGAAGAGAGATTAATAGCTTGAGGTAGATCTAGAATGGCGCACAAGAAGGATGTTCCCTTGATTGATGAATCTAACAAGGATAACAAAAGTTTATTCATTGATCTAAAGGATGGCCCTAAAGGATGTATGGAAGAAAATGCTTCAGAGGTAAGTCTTAATAACGAAGATAATTCTCATTTCAAACAAGAAAAGAACCATTGGGTTATTGACATTAGTTTCTCAAATCATATGACCGGTGACAAAATCAAGTTTGTTAAATTTAAAGAATATGATGGAGGACTAGTTATCTTTGGTGATGATTGTACTTCTAAAATATGTGGAAGAGGCTCAATCAGTCTTGATGGAAAGAATAACACTGATGATGTTCTTTATGTCAATGGTTTAAAGCAAAATCTCTTGAGTGTTGGACAATTATGTAGTAAGGGATACAATCTTATATTTTAGGATGATAACTTTGAGATAAGAAAGAAAATTGGAACTGTGGTAGCTGCTAGAAAAAGAACAGATGGAAACATTTATCATCTCAAAGAAAATGATAATTTCTACTTCATGACTCAAATTGATGAATGTTGGATATGGCATAAAAGAATGTGTCACATTATTTTGATAGTCTAGTGAAGATAAGTTCAATTCAAGCTATGAGAGACCTACCAAAGATTATCAAACCTGCTAATGATGTTTGCAAAGAATGTCATGATGGGAAGAAATCAAGGAGAAGTTTTGAAGTCAAAGAACAATCTTCTACTGGACCATTGGAATTAGTGCATATAGATCTTTGTGGCTCCACTAAGGTAAAGAGTCTTCAAGGTAACTAGTATTTCATGCTGCTAATTGATGATTATTCTGAAATGACATGGGTTATCTTTCTTAGAGAAAAATCAGAAGCCCTAGATAAGTTCAAGGCATTTAAAACTATGGTTGAGAATGAAATAGATATGAAAATCAAATGCTTAAGTTCTGATTAAAGATGGAGAACTCACTTAAAATGAGTTTAACACATTTTTTGAGGTTCATGGAATAAAGAGGCAATTATCTACTCTTAAGACTTCTCAGCAGAATGGAGTGGCTAAAAGACAGAATCACACTATTCAAGAAGCTGTAAGGACTATGTTAAAAGAAGCAAACCTATCAGAAATGTACTGGAGAGAAGCAATTCAAACTGTTGTTTACATACAGAACAAAGTACAAGTAAGAAGAAATGATATGAAGACTCCCTATGAGCTATGGTATGGAAGGATTCCCACTATCAAATACTTCAAAGTCTTTGGAAGCAAATTCTATATCATAAGAAATGAAGAGCTAAGTAAGTTGGATGCAAGCTGTGATGAAGGTATTTTCTTGGGTACTCTAACAAGAGCAAAGCTTACTAATGTTATTACAAAAGGTTAAGAAAGATGGTTGAGAGTGTGAATGTCAAGGTTGATGAAGACATATAGAAGATTTCTGAAGACAAAAAGTGTGTATCAGATTCAGATGAGTTCTCTTGTAGAGAAAAATAAAATGATACTGAAAGAGAAGTGCAGGCTGAAGAACAAGAAGCTCTAGACATATTTCCTGAAACTCTCAAGTATGTGCAGAGATATCACAATGAAGACCACGTCATTGGTGATAAGAGCAAAAATGTAATAACAAGAAGTAAAGTTGTTGAAGAACAGGTAAATCTTTGTTTAATTTCTAAAGTAGAACCTAAAACAGTGGTTGGGGCATGCAAGGATGAGCATTGGAAAAAGGCAATAGAAGATGAAATTCATGTTGTTGAATTTTCAGAAGATGAATGCATGTCTACTAATAATGAAGAACTCGAGATTGCTCTTCAAGACCTAGAGAGGACTAAAGAAGAAATCATAGATTTGAAGGAGAATGTCAAAGAAGCAAATGAATGTATTAAGAATTTGAGAGAGCAAGTCAAGAAGTTCAAACAAAGGCATATGGAGGTCAGTGAACAATTGAGGTTGGCAAATGAATCCATGATTGGTCTGAAGGTACAAGCTGAAGAAAAGGTAAGAATTGAGGAATGTCTAAACTCAATGATGAAAGACAAATATGAAGAATGTACAAAACTAGAACAAGAAATTGTGAAATTGAAATCAGATCTAGAGAAGGCAAAGAATTATGAAGAAAAATTTAAGATAAGTTCTACAAGGCTTGATGAAATAATTGCAAGTTAGAAAGATCCCTATGACAAAGAAGGCTTAGGGTTTGAAAAAGGTGAATGTTCAAAACTAGGTCAAGAAGTAAAAGTTGAAGACAAAAAGAACAACGGCAAGCAGATCTGGAATCAGAAGAGAGGAGCTAGAAGACCACTAGTCAGACAACCTAATGCTCAAAGGTACTCATCTTTCAATGGTTATTGTCACTTTTGCAATAAATTTGGACATAAGGCAATTCAATGTAGGAACAGAATGAATCAAGATGTTCCATCCTTATCTAGACAATGTTTTTCATGGAAGAAAGTTGGTCATAAAGCTAATGAATGTAGAAGTCAAAGGATGAATAGCTATAACAATGGTAGAATGATTCAACCCTTCAACGGTTATTGTCTTACATGCAATAGATTTGGGCACAAATCTAACCAATGTAGAGTCAGAATGAATGGAAGGAATAATGGTCAAAGGAACATTGTATGCTACAATTTCAATAAACCTGGGCACATTGCAATTTTTTGCAGAAGCAGAAGCATAAAGAAGGATACACCGACAGAGAGGAACATAACGATGCAAAAGGTTGATCCGACAGAAACTAAGAAAGAGATGAGCAAGATTTGGATTAAGAAGAATGTACCAGAGGTCAAGGTTGTGTTTGTACCAACCTCTGGTGTAGATATTTCCTCTAGAAACTGAGTTGGAGGCTACCTCTCAGGGGGAGAAGGTAGCGATAAGGACTATTGTAGATAGGGGGAGTATTATGAGCAGTGAAAGAAAAATTGGAACAAAGAAGTAGTGATCAATGCAAGTATGTGCAAAATCATAAAGAGTTGTGTTACCCTTTGCCATTGATGTCAAAGGGGGAGAGAGTTCATGTGAAAAGCAGAAAAAGAAAGGAATTAGTGATCAGAGAAGAAGAGTAAGATGTGTAAAAGAAAGGGGGAGAGTGAGATTATAAAGTGATTGGTGTAGAACCATGTCTTGATGAAAGTGATTGGTGCAGAGCCACATCTTGATGGTTTTCACATCCATCAATGACAAAGGGGGAGATTGTTGCAAATATATGCTAATCGGTGTTGTCATTGATGTCAACATATTTGTGTTGTCGTTGGTGTCAACTGTATCTTCTGATGTTGTTGTTGTTGTTTGATTGAGTTGCTTTAATTTGAATGCCTTGTAGAGGCATTGATGATGTTAGCATATTGTTCTTGTTGCTGAATTTCCAAGTGATTTTGAGAAAATTTGATTTATACTGAAGACAATGTTGTGAAGAGGTATTTTGGCTTACAGGGTACTGTCTGAGTTTTTTCTCTACATTTCTTTTGTGTTAAAGACCAGAGGGTGTGGTTTGGATATGTTTTAGTGGAGTGATAGAAGTTGTTAAATCCAAATTTTGGTTCTCTAGAACGTTGTGGTTTGAGAGTTATGTTCACCAGTTTGAGGACTATGCCTGGCAGTGTTTACAGTGGGACTGGGAGAGAGTATTTTTCTCTGCATTTCTCTGCAGTTTGGTGTTTGGTCTTGCAGTTCTAGATGAGTGTTTATAAAGTCCATACCTATGTTCTATCCAAAGGACTTGATATTTGGTGCTCTAGAAAGTAGTTTTCTTGAGTAGCAGAACTTGGCAGTGTTGGTTGTGAGCAATTTGTGAACTATCTTCAAGTGATATTTGTTGTAGCTGGATTTGTTGGCTCACAAGTAATTTCATGTTTTTTGTGTATGTTTCCAAATTGTGTTAAAGCATTGTATAAGGTATACAAGTTATGATTAAGATCATGGAAGCGTGTGATCAAGAATTTCTTATGTTTACCCTGTTTGGCCAACCTTGGATGATTGCGTTGATTAAGGAGTTAATTTGATGTTTATGAGAGTGTTGTGTAGTGTTCTTGGATGGATTTAGGCCTGAGCTAAGATGTAAAGTGGTTTTCCTTCATTCCTTTGTGTCGTGGAATGTTTAGGTCCAGACCTAATTCAAATATTGTGTGCTTGCTAACCTTGGAGAATGTTTCAAGGATTGAAGATTGTGTTGCCGACCTTGGAGATTGATTTCAAGGTTGATGATGGTATAAATAAGTGTCAAGAGTTCGTGCATGTGTGGGTGATGCAAGTTTTAATTAGGGTAGAAAGGAATTTCATGTGTTAGGCACCCTAATGTAGTGAACAGAAGGTGTCTACTATTTTCAAGATGGCTGTGAAGGTGATGTTTGTTGTGCTTCATTAGAACTGAACCCATGCATGTCGTAGATGCAACTATATGAGTTCTTGGAAATGAGCCTTCTCTTCTTTCTTCTTTCTTTCTTAGTGGGTAGTGAGTCCACTGGTAGGGAGCCCCTTGGTAGTGAGCCTCTTGTAATTCGGTATTGCTACTACATTATATTGTGAGCTAATCCCCACCGTGGTTTTTCCCTTTTAGGGTTTTCCACGTAAAAATTTGGTGTTCTCTTGTGCATGGTGGTTATGTGTTTAAGTTTCTGTTATCTTCTTTTCATGTTTAATCTTCATAACAGATTAAGGATTTAAGTGAATTGATACGAATGTGTTTATGCTTATGAGGGTTTGAAGTTTTTGATACAACTGATTCACCCCCCCCCTCTCAGTTGTCTTGTGCCTTCAACACTTGCATGGAGATCTTGAGGAAGAAATTTATATGCAACAACCTACAGGTTTTTATGTCAAAGGAAAAGAACATTAGGTTTGTAGGTTAAAGAGGTATGATTATGGTCTGAAAGAAACCCCAGAATGTGGTATCAAAAGTTTGTCTCATTTGTATTGAAATTGGGTTTTGTTTAGAATTGAGGAGGATCATTGTGTGTACATTCATTGTATTGATGATTCTATACTGATCATTGAATTTTATGTTGATGACGTGTTATTTTTTAGCAATACTAAGGGTATGATCAGTGAATTGAAAGCTCAACTTTTAGGTGCATTCAATATGAAGGATCTTGGAGCTACCAGGTATATTCTACGTATGGAGATTAGGAGGAACAAAGGTAACAAAAAGTTTTGGTTGTCTCAAAGTAAGTATATGAATACCATTTTGTAGATATTTAGTTTGTAGGACTGTAACCCAGTAAGAGTTGCTTTACCCATTGGTACTAAGCTTTTATTAGATATGTGTCCAAAGAATGAGGATGATTTTGAGGATATGTCTAATGTGTCATATGCTAGTGTTGTAGGGAGTTTGATGTATGAAATGGTTTGCACTAGGCTAGATATTGCCCAAGCAGTGGGAGTTTTGAGCAGATTTATGTCTAAGCCTAGTAGACAGCATTGGAATTATGAGAATATGGTGTTTAAATATCTTGCAAGTACTCCTAATTATTGTTTGGTCTAATCTGGTACTAATAGTGCTGATAAAAATTTGGACATATAGGGATTTGTTGATTCAAATTGGGTAGGTGACTTGGATAGTTGAAGTTCCACTAGTGGTTATGTGTTTACTTTGTTTGGAGGAGCAATGAGTTGGATGAGTAAGAGGAAGCCCATAATTTCTTTGTCCACCATTGAAGAAGAGTCTATGGCTACTAATCATGTCTCTAAGGAGGCAGTTTGGTTGAGGAGGCTACGTACAAGTATTCATTTTGATACCCTTGGTCATTCAAATTGGTTGTGATAGCTAGAGTGCTATCTGTTTGGCAAAGAATCCTACGTATCATGCTCAGACTAAGCATGTTGATGTTCACTATCACTTTGTTCAAGAATTGGTTGTGAGTGGACAGATTGAGCTGATGAAGATAGACATTTAGGATAATGTTACATATTCATTGACCAAACCTGTGAGCACAAAGAAATTTGTGTGGTGCAAAGAGGCCATGGGCCTTGTATCTAGTGCCTGATTATTTTTCATTTGATTTCCTATAGGTTGATTTACAATGTATAATATCAAGTGGGAGAATGTTGGGATAAGGTGCCATTAACCTTGTAAATTCCAATATTGTATTTATTCCATTTTATTATTTGTAATTACCCATAAGGGAATGAGGTAGTTTCACCGGCAATGGTTATTCCAGATTCACTAAAGGTAATTATGTAGTGACATTTACGGCTGGCAAATGTAAAACTCATGAGTAAATGAGGGTAGGTGCCACCTTGGGAGAATATGCTAATTTTAGCATGTATGACACGCATCATAATGTTTTGTGGGTGCATGTAAATAATCTATGACAACTACAAGTTTTCTTAAGATTCTATGACACTATGACACATATGATGGATATTTATTAGTTACAAGTTGCTATGTTTAGGGCCTCAGGAACCCATCTTGGGAAGATAATCTTTGGTGGAATCTATGATGGTTATGACGCGTCATAAGATGTTGTAAGAGACATTATTTAGCCTTGGGTGCCCAACTTTGCATGGTTACTTTGGACAAGTGGCAAGAGCTTGTAAGGAGACATTTAATGTTTGCATGTTGGAGACTCTCTGGAGAGAGAAAGTTGATGCCTAGATTGGTGTGAGAGCACTTCTATATATCCATTGCCATGTATTTGTTGTATTATAACATATTTACAGGTACTTAGGTGGTGCAGTCACAGTAGGATGGTTCATAGAATGAACTGTCCAGGCCGTGCAGCAAGAGTAAACACAATAGAAACAACTCAAAGATCTAAAGCAAATGTAGATCCAGTCATTCAATATATCATAGAATTCAAATACAAATCAGTCACCAACACATGGGCTTACAATTAGGGCTCAAAGGCCTAATTATAGAATATCAGAACATGCACAAGATATATCTTTGAAGCTCCTTCACCAAGAATTCATCCTAAGAACTATCAATCAATTTCTAACTTGATAACTATTTTCCTAGGGATCTATTACATCATTATATATCATCTTCGGAACAATAGATTCCTCTACGTTAGCCAAGGAAGATCACAAACTCTAATGAAGAGTTGTAACGTGTGTACACGGATAGGTCAGACCTAAATGCATAGGACACCTCCGCAAATGAATGGGATGATGTGTGGATCTCAGGGAAGTCAGCCATGAACCAAAGATCATTGAATGAAGTGCAATTAAGCTCCACAAGTTGAGGAATGCTCTGCAAGTCTTCTCCTTTAGCTGATTATTTGAGACTATTAGGATGCTTTGTTATGTGAAAACAGTCAATCTTCTGATAGCAATAACTTTCTGGTACCTTAACTAAATGCTCTGAATTCTAGATATGATGTAGATGAAAATGTCTAGATGCTAAGTCTAGCTCCACAAGATCTGAAATGCAACTACGGTAGAATGTGGACCAAAACATAGAAACTACTACTGACTGAACTGCCTGAACTAAACTCGAAAATGAAAAGAAACAAACTGAACTGCAAAGAAACTAAAATGCAAATATTTTTTGGTTGATGCAAGATTGCTTTTGAACCAGGGATGCTCTTGCATCAGACATCTAGGGTTATTGAAAAAGTGAGTCCCTCACTTTGCTGGGGCTAGAGGAAAACCAAGGTAGTCTACCTCAGCCTGAGAAACCCATGATGAATCTTCTTTCGGTCTGCCTTTCCACTTCACAAGTTATTCTTTGTATTGTCTTCCTCTAGTGTTGTGTCCAACTCTGCTATCCAAAATGTCTTTAATTTGTTCCAGTACTTGTTGTGGTAATTGTTTCCTCAAGTCTCCTGCCATGCTGTCACTAAACTCTGCTTCATGATACTGGTACAAGTCTGTAATATTGAAAATAGGTGATATGCCAAATGTCTCCAGTAATTCCACTTTATATGCATTTCCTGAATCAAACTTTATGAGTATCCTACAAGGTCCAAACTTCTTCATCTTTAACTTCTTATATGTTCAGACTGGAAATCTTTCTTCTCAAGTATACCATCACTTCATCTCCAACTACAAATTCTTTATGTCTTCTCTTCTCATCTACTTGTTCTTTATACTTGTTATTCATATCTTCCAAATGCTTCTTCACCTGATTATGCATTATCTCCATATGTTCTACAAATTCTTCTGCTTCTACACTTCTCTTTTCTGCCATACTAATTTCTCTCAATTCTGTAACTCCTCTAGGGTTTACTCTGGTAACAATCTTAAAAGGTGTCCTTCCAATACTCCTATTTACTGAATTATTGTATGCAAATTCTGCTTGTGAAATAATTAAATCCCAACTTCCTGCCTTCTCTCCAACCAAACATCTCAACAAGTTTCCCAAACTCCTATTCACTATCTCTATCTATCCATCAGTATGTGGATGAAAAGTTGAACTAAACTTCAAATCTGTCTTCATCTTCTTCCAAAGTGTCTTCCAAAAGATCCAACAAATTTTGTGTCTCTGTCTGAAATTATACTCTTAGGTAATCCATGAAATCTCACAATCTCCTTGAAAAATAGGTCAGCTACATGCACTGCATCGGTTGTCTTCTTGCAAGGTATGAAATGTGCCATCTTTAAAAATCTGTCCACCACTACAAATATAGAATCATGTCCTCTCTGTGTCTTAGGTAATCCTATTACAAAATCCATGCTTATGACTACTCCCTTTTGCAACTTGACAAATTCTACAACTTTGCACAAACGTCCTAACATCCTTATGTATATGAGGCCAAAAATAGTTTTCACTTACCAAGGCCACTATCTTGTCAATGCCAAAATGTCCTGCTAATCCACCACTATGCTTCTCCTTGATCAAATTGTCTCTCATTGAACTTCTAGGTATGCACAATTGATTTTCTCTGAACAACATATCTTCTTGAATGAAATAGTCCAACCATTTTCTCCTATCTGTCACAACAGGTTCCTTACATGCTTTCCAAGGTTCTACAAAATCAGTGTCTCCCTCATACAGGTTCTTCAATTCATCAAATCCTATCACTTCGACTCTCATCTCTGTTAACAAGTTCCTTTTCCTACTCAATGCATCTGCAACTTTGTTTGATTTTTTGCTCCTATGCTTCAATACAAATGTATAACTCTGCATGAACTCTACCCATCTCATATGTCTCTGATTCAACTTACCTTGACTGTTCAAATATTACAAAGCTTGATGATCTGTATACAACACAAATTCCTTAGGCAACAAATAATGTCTCCACTTCTTCAGGGCTTGTATTATGGCATAGAACTCTTGATCATAAATTGAATATTTTCTCCTTGCATCATTCAATTTCTCACTGAAATATGCTACAGGTCTACCTTCCCAACTTAACACTACTCCAATTGCACTCCCATTTGCATCATAATCAACTTGAAATAACTTATTGAAATCTGGTAATGCCAAAACAAGTTTCTCTGTCACTTTCTGCTTCAACAACTTAAAACTTTTATCCTCTCCTGATGTCTATTTGAAGCCTTTCTTCTCACCCCTCATTGTCTTTGTCATAGGGTTACAAACTAAACTAAAATTTCTGATGAACTTCTGGTAGAAACTAGCTAATCCATGAAATGATCTAACTTCTCCAATGCTCTCTGGTGTAGGTCATCCAACAATTGCTCTTACTTTCTCAGGGTCCATCTTCAATCCTTCCACAAAAATCACAAATCCCAAATACATCAACTCTTCCTTCATGAAACTACAATTCTTGATGTTTATCAGCAATTTCTCTTCTCTCAGTCCCTACAAAACTTGTCTAATATGCCACAAATGTTCCTCTTTTGTCTTACTGAAAATTAGAATATCATCCAAATATACATTCATAAACTTACCCAAGAATTGCTTGAAGACTTCATTCATCAACCTCATGAAAGTACTCAGTGCATTTGTCAATCCAAAAGGCATTACTAACCATTCATACAATCCTTCATTTGTCTTAAAAGCAGTCTTCCATTCATCTCCTTCTCTGATTTTGATCTGATGGTATCCACTCTTCAAGTCTATCTTTGTGAAATATCTTGCTCCACTCAAACAATCCATGATATCATCCATCCTAGGTAAAAGAAATCTATACTTAACTTTGATCTTTTTGATTGATCTAGAGTTTGTACACAATCTCCATTCTCCATCTTTCTTCGGTGCTAGCGTTGCAGGTACTGTACAAGGACTCAAGATTTCTCTGATAAAACCTTTCCTCAACAATTCTTGTATCTACCTATTTAGTTCTTCATTCTCTGTCGGTGTCAGGCAAACTAGCTCCTGGTATAAGATCCATGTGATGACTGATACTCCTGATTGGTGGCAATCCTTCAGGTACATTGTCTGATATGATGTCTTCATACTCTGTCAGCAACTCTTTTATCTCCTCTAGTTGTGATTCTTCAGTCTCCTTCAATGTTTCAAGTTTCTTAGGAATTAAAGCATAACACATATTCTCATGTCTCAAACCATCCATAAATTTTCTTCCATCTACCAAACAGATTCTAGCATTCCCACATACTTCACTCTTAGGATGATCTTCCAAAGGAATCAAGGTAATTCCCTTCCCATTTGATGTTATAGTGTATGTATTCTTTCTCCCATCATGTATAGCTTTTCTATCATACTACCAAGGTCTACCCAACAAGATATGACAAACATACATAAGCATAATATCACACAAGACTTCATCATGATAAGACCTAATATGAAATTTCACCAAACATTGTTCACTCACCAATACCTTATGATCATCCTAAATCCATGCTATCTGATAAGGCTTAGGGTGTTTCAGTCTTTCCAACTTCAGCTTAGTCACCATCTCCTTTGAAACTAGGTTATCTGAACTACCACTATCAATTACAACTTTACAACATTTACCTCCTGATTTGCATCTGGTTCTGAACAAACTTTTCCTCTGTGGTGGTTCCTCATTTGTCTCTCTTTGAAATAGTGCTCTCCTCATCACAAGTGATTCTCCTTTCTTAGGTTTACCAAATGAATTAGATGATCCAACAGGTTCTTCTTCGACATAGGCTGCTCTTCCATTGTTCTATGTCCTTTTGCTTGTACTCCCCTGATTGCATTCAAATGCTCTATGTCCTTCACCTCCACACTTGAAACAATTGCCTTTAAATGTTATCTTATCAAATCATCCTCCTCTTATGTATCCTTCATTCTGGTATGCACTAGGGTTTCCTCTTCGGTAAAAGTTTGTCATTTCTCTGGTAAGCATTATTATCTCTGTCATCCTTCTTCAATGTGTTCTCATGTCTGTTCTACTCGTAAATTATCTATCTCCTCTAGAAAATGTTCTGCCACTTAGAAGTTTACCTCATCTGCCTCTCTGTCTCTGATCATGTCTCTTATTCAGCTTCTCTTCAACTTTCAGGGAAAACTTTTATGCTTCCTCTAAAGATGTCATCCTTACCAAACTTAGTTCTTCTTGAATGTTCAATCTCAGTCCATTGATGTATCTAGCCACTTTCTTCTTACTTGCTTCACTATGTCCTGACTTTATGATCATCTTATGAAATTCTTCAGTAGACTCCTTCACAGATTTCTCCTTTTGTCTCAGGTTTTGCAATCTTTTCAATAGTTCTAACTCATAGTCAGCAGGTATAAACTGATTCTTCAATTTTGTCACCATCCTATCCCACTTTGTAATCTTTTCTTTTCGTCTTCTATTTCTATCCAACTAAACTTCTTTCCATCATATAGTAACATGTCCTTTCAACTTTGTCTTTGCAAATTTCACCTTCTCCAGATCTTCAACTTCTTCATATTGAAAGTATTCTTCCATGTCATTTATCTAATCAATCAACTATTCAGGGTTCAAATTGCCAGTATAATTAGGTACATCAACTCTAGGTCTTTTCCCAATCTTTGAAATAGCTCACAACATCTTGACTTGATCTGATTCTTCTTCTTCATCACCTCCTAGGGTTTTGCCAATTTGTTCAACAGATTGGAATTCTTCATCATCACTTTCAACATTAGGTCTAGGTGTCAACCCTCTTCGCCTATCTTATTCAACAACATCTAATCGAATTCTCATTATTTTCATCATTTCCATCATCTCATCCATTCTACAAGCCATTGTTCCAATAGCAGGGATTCTCCTCGGTGACATTCTTCCTAGGATCAAGTGCAAACTACCCCAAGTTCGACGATTGGGCTACAAGGTGACAACTGTCTCACAATCAGAGATCGGTTGAGACACAAGTAACCTGCCTCAATTCGGTGATCTATCCACAGCAGGATCTTACAGAATTCCTTCGCCTACTTCGCTCAATTCACTCCCAAAGATTTGAACTTTCACTCTGATACCACTTGGTGCAATCATGGTAGGAGGGTTCAAAGAATGAACTGTCCAAGTCATGCAGCAAGAGTAAACACAACGGAAATAACTCAAAGATCTGAAGCAAATGCAGATTCAGTCATTTAGTATATCATAGAATTCAAATACAAAATATATCATCTTCGTAACAATAGATTCCTCCACGTCGGCCAAGGAACATCACAAACTCCAATGAAGAGCTGTAACATGTGTACATGGATAGGTCAAACCTAAATGCATAGGACACCTCTGCAAATGAATGGGATGATTTGCGGATCTTGGGGAAGGTCAGCCATGAACCAAAGATCATTGAATGATGTGTAATTAAGCTCCACAAGTCAAGGAATGCTCCACAAGTCTTCTCCTTTAGCTGATTGTCTGAGACTGTCAGGATGCTCTGTTATGAGAAAACAGTCAATCTTCTAATAGAAATAACTTTCTGATACCTTAACTAAATGCTCTGAATTCTAGATATGATGTAGATGAACATGTCTAGATGCTAAGTCCAGCTCCACAAGATTTGAAATGCAAGTGCGGTAGAATGCGAACCAAAACATAGAAATTGCTACTGAATGAACTGCCTGAACTGAACTAGAAAATGAAAAGAAACAAACTGAACTACAAACAAACTAAAATGCAAACATTTTTTGGTTGATGCAAGATTGCCCTTAAACCATGGATGCTCTTGCATCATCAAGTGCTATATGAATGATGTTGGATTGAAGACTGGTGGAGAGAGTTGTGTAGTTGTTGTATTGTACAATCTTTTGTGGATTAATACAAATTTGTGCCTCTTTCCTAGTAGAGTTTTTTACCTAAAAGGGTTTTCTCCACATAAACACTATGTCATTATGTTCAGTTCTTCATGCTTGATATTTTCTCTATAGTGGGTTTTTTGTTTTGATGCAATATCCATTCTCTAATACACTGTTAAAGATCATTAAACTTTTTTGAATCAAATTTCCGTTGAGTAGTAGTTGCCTTCATTTCTAACAATCCATATAAAACCTCTAGATCAAATCTAGAGCATACTTGGACTATGTGATGGTGATCCTGGAGGTAAACTAGAAGATCTCAATCCTAAGAAAGCAATGCAATAAGTCCAATTCAGTCATCAAAAACTTTTCATGAAGGGTAGTTTTGACTACCCCAATGGTGGATGAAGAACTCCCTGTAATCAACAAGTCATCAACATACAAAACCAAAAATAGGAGTAAATCATTCTATTGCAAAATGTAGATATTGGGATCAAAATGGAACTGAATGAACCCAATTGTCTGAAGGAAGGAATCCATCTTGGCATACCAAGCCCAAGGAGCCTATTTGAGGCCATAGAGAGACTTTTGAAGATAGCACACAAGTGAAGAATCCTAAACGAAATCCTATGGCTACTCCATGTAGATCTCCTTCTAAAGGTCACTGTGAAGAAAACCACACTTCATAGCCATCTGGTGTACTTTCCAATGATTGGCTGCAAGAATGGCAAGAACAAGTCAGATGGAGTTCATTCTGGCAACTGGTGCAAAATTCTTAGAGCAGTCAATCCCTGAAACCTGGGAGAATCCTTTGGTGACCAGGCGAGCCTTATGCTTATCAACCGACCCATCTATTGCAAAATTTTTCTAATAGATCCACTTACATCGAACAAGTTTTCTTCCCTTAGGAAGAGGGACAAGATCCCAAGTGTGGTTCCTCATCAAGGAATTATACTCCTCCTACATAGTTGTATCCCACTCAAGAATACCAGAATCCTCTAGAAAGGACTATGGATCAAAGTAAGTAGAAATGAACACATGTTGAGCATCCTAGAGTTGTGAACAAGTCTATCTGGTGTTTGATGGATACTCGACCCAATCACCTACAGACTACAAGGTCTGTCTAGCCTAAAGTGGACCAGAAGTCAGAGAATCAGGAGGAGAATCATCACCCTCTAAATGCTGACTAGGAGAGGAAGGGGGTGAATCCTTTGAAACACTCTTAGCATCAGAAGTGGAGGTAGAAGACTCATCATCAAGAATCTTCTTAGGTGAATTTGACTCATTAGAAGATCTGTCATGTATCCCAAGTAACTCCAATGTCAAAGTAGAAGGAGGTGGAGAAGTGATAGGAATTGAGCTCGAAGATCCTTCCTCAAACTAAACACTCTACTTGATAAACAATTCATGTGTAGTAGCGTGGAGTAACCAATAACCCTTCACACCATCAAGATAGCCTACAAATATTCAAGGCCTACTCTATGGATCCAAGGCCTTATGTTTCTATGCAGGAGTGTGGGCCCATGCAGGAGAACAAAAAACTTGGAATTGCTTAACTGATGGTTTCCAACTGCTCCAAGCTTCAAAATGAGTGACTTCAAGGATCGGTGAGGAACATGGTTCTAGATATAACAAGAACAGTTAATAGCCTCTACCTAATACTATAGTGCAAGAGATCTAGAGTGAATCGTGCAGTTTTCCATTTCCTTCAAGGACCTATTCTTTCGTTCTACCACACCATTCTACTAAGGAGTGTATGGAACTGGATGTTACAGATCAATCCCCTCTAAAGTGCAAAACCACTCAAAATGATGGTTGACATATTCACGACCATTATCAGTGCGCAAAACTTTGATCGATTTCCTGAATTACTTCTCTACAAAATTTTTGAAGTCATAAAGGTGATCAAATACCTCAGACTTATGTTTGAAAACTACACCCAAGTATATCAAGAAAATTCATCAATGAAAGTTAGAACAAATCTAGCCTTGATGAAGGATGGACAAGGAAATGGACCAACCAAATCACTGTGAACTAACTCCAATATCTGTGAGGCTCTCCATGTCTTACCTTTGTCAATTTTTTCCTTAGGATGCTTACCAAGAATGCAACCTTGGAAAAAACCACCTAAAAACTGAATTGAAGGCAACCCTTTGACCATGCTCTATTGGTTGAGTTGGTGAAAGTAGAAAAAGTTAAGATGGCCAAACCTCTCATGCCATAATCTACTCACATCATCTAAATTAGTGAGAAAAATAGATGAAGGAGGATCAAGTACAAAGTGAGATTACAAATATAACTAAGACTGGTGATCTACTCTCCCAATTGCAACTGTAGAACCACTATGCAACTCACAAATCTCCATTGAATCAAGACTGAACTCAACCTGTGTGATCTGATATAATAACAGGAGATTTGTTGATAATGAGGGAACACAAATAACATCATGGAATGTGTCATCCCACACATCAATAGACCCTCTCCCACACACCTCAACAGGAGTGTGATCACCCATCAAAATAGAAGGCATAGTACATGGCTCCAAAGATGCAAGTTCTTCCTTAGATGAAGCCATGTGGTGTGAAGCATCTAAATCAGGAACCCAAGTGGATGATTGTGAAGAAAATGCTACAAGGGCCTTACCCTTTCCTTTCCCCTTGCTATTATCCTTTGCCTTGTTAGACCCCTCAATAGAACTCTATTTTATAGATTCAGGAACACTGATATTATTCTTCTCCATAATGTGTGTCAAGTGATCAATTTGTTTCTTCAAACATGTATGTTCATCATGATCGGGTCTATTACAATAGACACATTTGACCTTCTCTTTCGTAAGCTTGTCACCATTAGAAGATTGGGTCTCATTAGCTACTTTTGGGGCAGCTGGTTTCTGATCCTTCTTGTCCTTGTTATTTTCTTGTTTATTTTCCTTATTGTTACTACTTTGTCCTTTCTGTTCTTTTTTTTCCTTGCCTGGAAACTAGGGCATGTGACTTAGAGGATTTTAGAGTGCCCATCTAGATTAGCTGATCCTACAACCATGTGAGAGAGATAGCAAAGTCATCCAAAGATGGCATGATGAATTGAGTACCAAGTGTGCCCTTAGTAGCATAGAAGGTAGAAACAAATACAAAATATTTTAAACTTAGCTTAGAGAGAATACTAAGAATCATTTGTTCATCTTTCTTTTCAATTCCACAATGTTTTGATTGTAGCCTTAGTAATTTCAATTTTGTGAAAAAATCTTGAATTGTGTTGAAGTTACCTAGACTCAAACTAATTAGTTCATTTTTCAACATATGACCCCTCATTGAATCTTGTGTGTCAAATAGTGTTTCTATCTTTGTCCAAATTTCATTTGGTGAACTCAAAGACTCAATGTGAAAGAGAAAATAAGGAGAAATAGACAAACACAATGTTCCATAGACCTCATCACATTTGTTAAACCACTTAGGCTTATCTTCATCTTTAGAAGGTTTAATTTCTAGACCCATTGTTATCCTATGCAATCCAACTTTCTTTAAGTAGATTGTCATGCATGATTTCCACTCAAAGTAGTTGTAAGAAGTTAAGATGGGTACTATTGTTTGATCCATTTGAAAGAAATGTAGAAATGAAGTGTTGAAAAGAAGAGAACACACATAGGACAACCCCCCCTCTTTTTCACTCAATCAAAGAACCCCCAAGGAAAGATGATTTGACATTTTATATTTAATGTGTTTATAATAAACAACCATGGAAATGCGTGTTGGGGGGCCAAAATGACCTTCTGACAAAAAAAATTGCCTTTCTGACTCTCGGCACTGAAACTGGACATGTGATATATGAAAATTCATCTACAAGGCCTTCTAGACACAATGGCAGGGTCCTTTTGGCTTGAAAGTGCTCCGAATAGAAGCTGACCTCTAGATCTGAGCTTGAAACCCTATCATTATTAAATAAAACAAAAGCCAATCTTGTCATTATTGAGCCTCTTGGATGTGTTGGAACAACCAGAAATGTTGCCAGTATAATGAAAAATGTTACAATCACCTAGATCTGACAAAACATGCATGCAAAATAACAAGGTTAATAGGTCTTGATAAATCCTTTCTGATTCTCTAGATCGTTCAAAAACGTAAGAGAAGAGCATACAGGATTTTCAAGATCTCACAGAGAACTTAATCTCTCAATCAAGAATCAAATGAACTCAAACCTCTCAAAACAAACACTCTAATACCATGTTACAAATCTTGAATAAGATGTGAAAACTAGGAATTTTATGAGATATTCAATCTACATAAACTGGAAAATGCAAAACAACAGAAAACCAATGATTTCAAGATATATGCAAAAGTTGATGTGACAAAATTGCATTAAGAGATCAAAGCTACATACAAAGAATGGTAGATTAACTAGACAATGCATTCAAGATGAAAAATACAACCTAGGAGGTGAGTATAAATAGAATATGAGAGAGGGGAAAGGTGGTGAATACGACCAATGGGAAGAGTCCACCACAATAGCCTAAAATAGGTAAGTGTACAACTCCCATGGAAGATGCCAACACCTTGCACCCACTCACATAATACTGACTTAATTAACCCTAAGCAAGCTTAATTATATGTATAGGAAAAACCTAGGAATAGGAAATTAAATAACAATTGAACACACCAAGATACTGAGAGGGGGGGTGAATCAATATCTAAACAATTTTCACTTTTAACAATTTCAACTTATCCAGAGAAGATCAAATATTAATCATTACAACATAGACATAAATATTAAAGATTAACACAATGCACATCAACACATAACACCAAATATACGTGGAAAACCCTAGAAGGGAAAACCCACGGTGAGGATTGACTCAAATAATAACTTTGTTTTATGGCTATAACCCAAGAAAGATTCTACTCCCTAAAGTACTTTGATTTAGGGTCACTCCCAAGGAAGTTTCTACTCCCTGAAGACTTTGTTTTAGGGTCACTCCCAAGGAAGCTACTACTCCCTAAAATGACAACACACTTACAAAAGATTATAGTATGACAATCTTTCTACTATCTGAAAACTAACATTGAAACTCACACTTTTAATGATTGCACTTCTACCTCTTCATACTTTCTTCTGAAGATCTAATCAATTAGGCACACTCTATACTTGATCACTATCACAAATATGTCTTCAAGATGAATCCAGACAACATCAACAACTTCTGCTCTTTCTCCTTTCATCACACATGAGTAATGCATTTCTTCTACTTTTTATCTTCTTATGAGCTTTTTCATCAACTTGCAATCACACCTCTCCTCACTCAATTTGATTCACTATTTATACATGATATTAAATTGATTACATTCTTTTCAACCAGATACAACATGAAAAATACATTTACAAGTCAACTAGACAACACACAATATGTAATGTGTAGAAGATAGGTCCTAAGTGAAGCCACAAGTTACACCAATAGAAGATCCAAGTCTTACGGGCACCAACACTTTCTTAACAAGGTCCAAAACATCCTTCATAGCTTCAAACACCAAGGAATTACATCCACACACTCTGCTCATTTTGAAATAGGACAACTTTAAACAAAACATATGAAAACTTGAAGCATAACAACCACATCAACATGAAAACCTTGTGTGCTATTGGAAACAAGAAAGCTCTTCATGAAAACTCTTCCAGATGAGTCTACCTGACTCATACAACATCTCCAAATACTTCTTTTCCACCACACATTAGAGGATTGAGCCACACATCTTTAAACACGAACTCTGGGAACAATCTATCATCCGGAACACACTGCAACATGTTTTCATTTGAAAAACTAAGTTGCAAACCACCAAGAACCTTGAAACTAAAAGGAAGCATGTAATACACATCCATAAACATGTCCTTAAAACTTCAAGGGCAATCATTCATTTTCAGAGGAATGCAAAGCATTCCAATAGGCCTTCCACACTAACATACTCTGCTAGAGCACGTGTCGATACTCTATCATGCATACCTTTCATAGCGGAAGGACAAATGATCTGAAAACTTGGAATTGTCACCTTCACTGCATCCTAAACAAAATTCCAAAATTGTATGGCCATATCTACAAATGCAGAGGAATGCAGAGCATTCCAACAGGCCTTCATCACTAGCTTACTCTACTAAAACACATGTCAGTACTCTATCATGCATAACTTTCATAGCGGAAGGAAAAATGATCTAAAAACTTGGAATTATGACCTTCACTACATCCTAAACACAATTCCAAAACTGCATGGCCATATCTACAAATTCCATTGTCCTGTATAGAACATCTTCACTGAAGTGACACTATCTTCAAACACTCTTTTGGTAATGCAATCATCATGCAACTTGGATCATACATACTACAGGTCATCAGTAGCATCAACAACACATTTTATCATCTTTGTGCTTCTAATTCCCATATTAATATGAACTATATCTTCTCCCTTCTCTTGCTCTTCTTCTCACTATATCATCTTCTCTTGGTCTTATTCTCTTGGTAGATGTGACATGACATCCAACCATGAACACCATCACACCATCATGATAGTTTTGACATCAATGACAACCTAGTGATAGTGTTGACATCAATGATAACCCTATGAACCATATGTGTAACAGTCTTCCCCTTTGGCATTGATGGCAACACATCTCTGCATCTCTCCCCCTTTGACATCAAGGACAAAGAGCAATCACTACCTCAATCAGAGACCACATGCTTACACATTCTTTCTTAGACCATGACTTCTTCTTGTAGCAAACAAGTTCCCCCTAACATCAACAACCACTACCTACTCCCCTTGAGAGGTAGCCACCATCAGTCTAAGAACAAGATATAGAATGAACTCCCCCTGGACAAATGTACCATTATGCATCTAGAAAGAAGGAGGGGCAATTACCCCTAACCTCTATTGGAGGTCCTCAAATGTATCCTTTGCCAGAGCCTTTGTGAAAATATTTGCTATTTGATCCTTTGTTGGGAGATATTCTGACTTCACTTCCTTTTTTGCAACCTTCTCTCTCAAAAAGTGATACCTGATTGCTATATGCTTGGTTCTAGAATGCATCACTGGATTCTTGGAAATATTGATAGCACTTGTATTATCACACAAGATAGGAATAGTCTCATCATACAATACCTTGATGTCGTTCAGGGTCTGCTTCATCCACAACACTTGTGTACAACAGGATGCTACTGCAATGTACTCTGACTCTACAGTAGATAGGGATAGTGAATCTTGCTTCTTTCTCTGCCATTAAACCAATCTACTTCCCAAAAATAAAGCACCACCACTTGTACTTCTTCTATCATCAACACAACCAACCTAGGCAGCATCAGTGTAAGCACTCAAATCAAAGTCATTACCTCTTGGATACCATAGGCCATAGTCCAGAGTTCCTTTCAAGTATCTAAATATCCTTTTCATTGCCCTCTCATGTGTTTGATTTGGATTGGCTTGATATCTAGCAACCACACATAATGCATGCATGATATCAGGTCTAGAAGTAGTTAAGTATAGCAGTGCTCCAATCATAGACCTATAGACAGTCTCATCCACCTTTGGAGACTCATAATCTTTTCTCAAGTGACATCTAGTGACCATGGGAGTACTCATTGGTTTTGAATCCTCCATACCAAACTTCTTCAACAACTCTTTGACATACTTAGCTTGAGAGATAAAGATACCACCATCTAGCTAAGAAATTTGAAGTCCAAGGAAGAAAGACATTTCACCAATCATAGACATCTCAAACTCTTTTTGCATCTCCTATGCAAACCATACTGTAACTATCAATATCATGTCTCCTTCTTTCGTGATATAAAGATTGCTATCTGTAGTACCTTTCTTGAAGCCATTCTGAAGTAAGTACTTGTCCAACCTTGCATACCAAGCTCTAGGTGCTTGCTTAAGACCACACAAAGCCTTCTTGAGTTTGCACACCATATCAAGATCTTCTGATATCTTGAAACCATCTAGTTGTTCAATGTAGACCTCTTCCTCTAGGTCTCTATTCATAAATGTCAACTTCACATCCATCTGATATACCTTGAAGTTCTTATGAGTAGAAAGAGCAAGGAACATTTTGATTGCCACCATCCTTGTGTTGGAGTATAGGACCACTAAGAGGGGGAGTGAATCAGTGATCTATAAACTTTAACATTTCAAAACTTAATTCAAATATCTTGTGCAAAGGAACTCATTGAAAACATAGTCATCATGATATGAAAACTAGAATACAAAACTTAAACAAATATGACTAAATAAGTATAACATAATCGACCATAAAGAGAAGACATGACACAGGTTTTGATGAGTAGAAAACCCTCATAGCAATAAAAAACCACTCTTGAATCCTTCCACTTTATTGTGCCTCACTAGCTAGGAAAATCTCAATGATTACAACAATTGTCTCACTAACGTACATGCCTCACTGGCAACAAATAGGCCTCACTGACCATGCAAGCCACACTGGCTACAATATGCCTCACTGGCAAAATATGATCATAGGGAAGAAAACTCAATTCAGGGGATTGCCCTGATTCTCTATAATACACCAAATGACTTAACTCTTCATCACACATAAAATCTTACTAAGGATACATTGCATGCTTTCTGCATCAAAAGTTAGACCTTCTTTTCAATTAATAACCTTCTCTGCAAGTGGTTACATATTGTCTTTATTATGTTCTTGATTCACCCCTGCAAAATCATCTCATTCATCTCTCAAATCTTAGACAAAATATTCACCTTCTGAATCATCTGATTCACCTGCATTTTCTCTTCAAAAACCTTATCAAAAAATATGTCTTCAATGTTGTATATTAGTCCTCAAAAATTAATTCACAATGAACTTGCAATGTCATTAAAAAATAAAAATGACCTTTCATTTCTCTCTTCTCTCCATATTCCTCCTTTCAAAAACAACTCTTCAATAATCTTCAATCTGTACAAAAAAAAATCTTCAATAATATTTTTAATCAAACTTCCCTCTGTTAGAGAAAATAAAAATCTCTTTTATATTCGAACCAACTCTCCAAAAAAAAAAATTCTATATTAAGACCAAAAAAGAAACTATAAAGTCCCTTAAGCACCATTCTCAAAAAGAATTAAATCTTCACTTAAAAAATGTGCCCTCTTAAAAAAAAAATTCCACCTTTTTGTCTTCCATGCCACGAGTGGAGTCAAAATTAGAAAAAATCTCCTTAAAAAAACTTTTAAATCTCTAAGATATTCTTCCTTTTAAACAAGCTAAAAATAGCTTTAAAAAGCCTTATTTTATGCAGTTAAAGCACTTTTGACGTTCCAGAGGCTGTCAAAGTAGATGCAAAGAAATGAGGGATCAAGTTTGAATAGCGGCCTTTGATTACGGTTTGCATGCCCATCAAACTTTAAATATAAGCCATCAATTCCTTTTTGGCACCCATGCGCTCATGTGGTGACCGATGTGGATGGTGCCACTAGGGAGAGGGGGCCTGTCCCCCACGATCCAAAACCCTCTAGCAAGTTGCCTTAAGTGGCATGACCTGCGATCGCAAGTCAACTGCTTAATAAAACAAAAAGTTCTTTTAACATATGACGAACAGTAAAGGGTTTAGTGAACATTAGGAGTTAGTTTTAGGATTTGGATCCCTAAAGGGTAAATCTATCAAACCCTAACCAAAATCAAACAGTGATCTAAATGATTTTATGCACCTTAAAGCAACCATAGTCATAGTCAACTGATACATAGGTCCTTAGGGAATAAACAAAAGACAGGCCCACATACCCTTAGCATGGAGAAATAGAATGGTGAAGAAATGATGACAAAGTGTCAATGGACACTAATTAAAAAGAACACACATAAGCTCAACTCATCAAAGTAAGAGTGCAATTGCTCTGCAGAGGTTTCAGATACTTCATGATATTAACATTTAGACAGAACTCTTTGAATTGACTTAAGAGCACTTAAATGAAATAGAGGGCACAAAGAGCCAATGATGACTAACAAGACATGACACAAAGAGGCTATCCTTAACAAGGTCTTCTTACTATAGCAACTCCAAAAGCTTTGACATGAACACCAAATGATCTTTTTCATCAACTAACAATGTGAATCATAACCTCATTATGAAGAGCATCACTTTGCAAGACATGAAGGATACAACACCATCAACCTGTATCAACCTGCAACATGTGTACTTTCCAACAATCTCCAATACTAGTATGAACTCAAGGCATCATCAATATATGAACTCCATCTGAAGCAAACATGAAGCAACTCCATCAATCATCATGATCCTGTGGTCCTGAAGCAGCATGGAGGAGATCAAGTTTGTGTCAATTTGCATCAAGCTTTCCTTTGCACCAACAACAAAACATCATGACCAATATCATGAAACCATATCATGAAGTATCAACTCATGAAGCATCACCATCAACTCAATCAAACTTTGCATTAACAACAAGCATGAACACAACACCTTTGACATCAATTACAAACATATTTCCAACAAACTCCACCTTTGTCATTGATGGCAAAATCTTCAGCACTCTCTTTCTTTCTCCCCCTTTGACATCTAATGACAAAGTGCAGCAAATAAGCTCCCCCACTGCAACTGATCTTTGACAATCTCACTGAAACTCCTTTGAATCATGAAGCCAAGAAAAACATGATCCATGAGGTTTGAAAACATAGACACAAGTAATCATGATAACACCATGTAAGCATCCAACTTCATCTCATCAACAACATATCATGCATCTCAAACCACCTACAGACACAACATACTTAATAAGAACATCAAAAAAGATATCATCAAAGCTCCCCCTGAGACACTCATGAAGTCACAACAAAACCATTTTTGATAAAGCACTGAAACCATGCAAAGTGTAATGCCACATGACAGTCATCAATTCCTACTCCTATGACTGTCTTAAATTCTACAAACACATCCTTTATCTATCAAAAATTATTGTAGCATACCATGACTGAACAATATGCTCAAAACATCTCAATACAACCCCCCTGTGTTGAAGTGCACTAATGCTATTTACATTTGGCATATAATATTGTTACTACACAAATCTTGAAGCCACTATCCTGCACCAAACCATAAGTACATTGACATAATCATAAGATGTCTTGCTTATTTGAACATTTGATACAAACACCACCACTTGATCATATGACTACCATAAATCATCAATCATATTGACAATTGTCCTTTGCAAGATACATGACAAACCTATCAAGCTATATATCAAGGACAATAACAAGAAGAACAATCAAATTAACTTTTTTACCAATGACAGTTACATTTGATGTAATGCCTCATTAAACTGTCCTATCTAAAAGTACCAATCACTTATCATAACTTGTTGATCTCATAAAGTGTAGAGTTGTTGTTGGAATACTAAGTTAAGTAACTGAAGTCAAGAAATAATCCAAATCACTTGTTCCAATGTTTCTGAAAACGTTGTCAAGAAATTGCAGAGTATGCTATGTTGATCACTGTCAAAAATTGTAGAGTATGTTGTGAATGTCTCTGATATACTTCAAGTCTTGTCAACTAAGGCACTTGCAACTACAACACATGACTTCAATGATGTCTTTGCACTGATCTATAGAGATCACTGTGCTTACAAATAACAACTCTGATGTCAAATCCAACAAACAGTAAACATTGACCCACTATGAAATAGCCTTTGCCATGCTTTCAACAATATGCAGGATTAAAATGTTTCAAATGCTCATTTAGAAGTCTTCTTTCATAGTCCATATGTCTCATATCAGCAACTAATGCATTGCCATGCCACTGTTATAAAGACGACTGCACAAGCACAACACACCAATGATGAAATATCGTTATGTCAAATATGAAACCACTGTCAATACCTATGTAAAACCAAATGTAGAGACATGTGCTATGAATTGACTTCTTCCATTTGCAACCTCCTCATCCAACATATGCTAACATATGATGTGAGCTCCTTGAGTACACTCTGTAATAAAACTTCTTGACATGAAACATTCTAGCAAACATTATCAGGCATGAATCCAATAGCATGATAAACAAGACAAGATCACCATATTGACAAGCACCAAATGATCTCCTCCTAAAACTTCTTGGGGGTAAGTGATAGGACATTGGACAACTCCCCCTATCCTCATGCTATATCTTATACAACTGATGGTGTGACTTGTGCAAGATGCACAAGTTTATAATCTATCTTTTCTTGGCTTTGTTTTAGTCTCCAAACTTTCACAGGTTCTCTCTTTTGTTCAGGTTTCTTCTTCCAAACCTTTTCAGCCTCTTTCTTTTTCCAACTTTTCAAACCAAATGATGTTATTCTTCCATGCATTCTATAGTTTATTTGTATGTGACCAACATTATTGCACTTGTAACACACTGGATCAACATTAGATTGACTTCTTCTGCAATCAACTGCTTTGTGTCCAAAATGATTACAAGTAAAACAATAACCAAAAAATGAGTAATTATACATGTACATATATGCTTGCCTTGCTAGAGCAGCTCTTCTTAGATTTCTTCTTTGGTTGTGCATTTTGATAAACTCATCTTTAGTTTTCACCTCAACTTCAATCTTCTTTTTGCCTTCAAGAGCAACAACATGTTAACTTAGATCAATTTTCCTTCTAGGAGTCTTTCTGACTTTGGAACACTCTCCTTCTTCATAACCTAGACCAGTAGTGTCCTTATGATGCTTTTGTTTGCCCATTATTTCATGCAACTTGTTTGTGCTTTCTTCAAACTCTTGATATTTCTTGGAAAAAACCTTGAGACCTTCATAATCTTTTCTCAGATTGACAATTTCAACCTCTAATTTCAGATATTCAATTTTTTTCACCTCAAGGTTAGATTTTGTTACATCTATTATTCTTTTGGCTTCTTCAATTTCAGTCTTTAGACTGATAATCAATTTGTCAGATTTATCAACATGACTCTTTAAGTCTACAATCTGATTTCTTGCCTCTTCAAGTTCTAAAGAATCTTTTGCAAAATCTGAATATACCTTGTCTTTGGAATCTTTTTCTTGTTGAAGTTGGTCTTTTAATTTATGATTTTCTTTACTGAGTTGGTTGATTGTACCCAGAGCACACAAGAGTTCACCTTCTAAATCCACTTCACAATCATTTTCATAGTCACTCATAATGTAATATCCTTCTTCTGAATCAAATTGAATCTTATCTCCTTCATGTGAATGTCTCCTTTCATTGTTAGCTTACTCAGACGCCAAGCTGTCCTTTCCTTCAGGTGTATCACCTTGATAGATTCTAATCAACTCCTTCCACACATCCTAAGCAGTTTCACAATGCATAACTTTACAAGAAACTTCATTAGATAATCCAGACAGAATAGCCTTCTTTTCTATATGATTACATTCATAAGCCTCTTTGTTACTTGTAGTATTAGGTGATTGAGAGGAAATAAGATACCCATTCTCAACTGACATCCACACACCATACCCTAAAGAAGATAGATAGACTTGCATTCTAATATACCAAATAGAGAAATATGAACCATCAAAGAAAGGAACTCTAGAAAACTCTTCCTCTAATTTAATACCTGACTCAACTTGTGAGACATTTCTATCAACCAATTGTAGATCAACATTTGAGTTTGGTATAGATGGTGCCTTTTGACCAGTATGTGACTTGACATTTCTCATGCCCTTATTTATTCTACACTTTCCCATGGTACTCCACTATCAGGATGTAATGTCCTCTACTTAGGACAGTCAGTTGTTGGTTAGAGATTAGCCTATCATGGGACTGCCGTAGGCTAATGGCAGTGTTCAAGGAGTCAGTTTGGGGACCTACTATTTATAGTAAGTTGTGATAGGGTAGTTTCTATTTTTAGCAGGGTAGTGCAGGAGCCAGAGCACAAGATTCATGGGGTTGAATCTTCTAGAGTATTATTCGATTTGATATAAGTTAAATTAAAGATTTAACTTATTATATTCTAAGGTGACTTTAAGTTATAATATAAAGTTGTAACTTAAAGTTATTAAGTTGTGTGCCTAGGGATGAGCGCCCCCTCATGGAGGAATAAGGGGTCAATTAATGAAATAAAAATTAATTAAAGCCTCCTCTTCTTGGGCGTTGAGTTGGGGAAGAATAAAAAAGATGAATGAAGGCTCATTTCCCTTATGCTTGTTTATTGGATATTTTCTCTCATATTGAGTTTTTCAATGCTTTTGGTTTGACCTTGGCTCTAGGGTTTGGTATTGTCTTGCCGAGACGAAAACCTCTGCAAGATAGTGTTGAACTTGGCTTCTAGGGACAAAAACATCCATTAGTAAATACTTTATTGGTGGATGCATCCAGTATTCACATTTGGTCTTCATTGGAGTTGATGTTTTGTGGTTTTGAGTATTCAAAGGTTATATCATTCTGAGAATTTGTTTGCAGCAGCTGATATCATTGTTTAGTTGCAGATTGGAGTGAATTCATTGAGGGTTTGTGGCTGCTCGCAGGGGGTTGAAGACAGAGGAATTTGAAGGCTTCAAGGTGATGGTAGCTAACGGATTAAAAATGTAGTGCAGTAGGAAAATATCAGGATTGAAGATCATCATGGGCGATTATGAGTTTGTGGATGAATTCTATGTTGTTGGCATCGGGGATACAGATGTTGTTCTCGGCATGCATTGGATGAGCCAGTTAGAGGAGTTCACCATGAATGTTAAGAAGATGGAAATGAGGTTTGAATACAATGGGAGGAAAATATGCCTTAGATGTATATCAGATGGTGGACCTCGAGTGGTATCATTGAAGAGAATGGAGAGGTTGTTGAGGCATGATCAGGTAGAGTGGGCAGCAAAGTGCCTTATTATGCCAGAGTCTCCACCCCGACAGAAGGATAGCTATCATCCTGATATCCAGAAGTTACTATCCAAGCATAGTAAGGTGTTTGGAGATATACCACTAGGAGTGCCTCCTGATAGAGGCATAGAGCATGTGATTGAGTTAGAGGATAGGACCAAACCCATCATGATCACTCCATAACCTCATCCAAAGAGTCTCAAAGATGAAATTGAGAAAACCATCAAAGAGCTAATGGAGATGGGACACATTTGGCCTAGCAAAAGCCCATTTGCTTCTACAGTTGTACTTGTCAAAAAGAAGGATGGGACAATCAATATGTGTATAGAATACAAGGCCTTAAACAAGAAAACTATAAAAAATAGGTACCCTATCGCGAGGATTGATGAATTGATAGATGAGTTGCATGGTGCTTATTATTTTTCTAAATAGATCTCAGATCAAGGTACCATCAGATTCGAAATGAGGGAAGAGGATGTAGAGAAGACTGCTTTCAGGTGTCATTATGGCCACTTTGAGTTTTTGGTGATGCCATTTGGTTTGACCAATGCACCTGCTACCTTCCAGAGTTGCATGAACCAGATTTTTAGACAACAGCTTCGGAAGTTTGTATTGATTTTTTTTGATGACATATTAATTTTCAGCAGGACTTGGGAGGATCACTTGAGACATCTGGAGGAGGTGTTTAGTATTTTGGAGAGTGAGTCCCTCTATGCCAAAGAGTCCAAGTGTGACTTTGGCATGACAAAATTGCTCTATCTGGGTCACATTATCAGTGCAGATGTTGTCAAGGTAGATCCAGATAAGATAAAAGATGATTGTTGATTGGCCCCCACCTATAAACCTCACATGGCTTAAGGGCTTCTTTGGTCTATGTGGTTTTTACAGGAGGTTTGTAAAAGGCTTCTCATAGATAGTAGCACCTTTGACAGATTTGACAAAAAAAGGAGCCTCTGTATGGTCTGAATCAGCCCAACAGTGCTTTGATCATTTCAAGCACTTAATGTCTACTTGTCTCATGCTTACGATTCCCAATTTCACTAAACCATTTGAGTTGTAGTGTGATGCTTTTGGAGAGGGAATTGGGGTAGTGCTTATGCAGGAGAAGTACTTGATAGCATTTGAAAGTAGGAAACTTCAAGGTGTTGAGAGGAGTTACTCGGTGTATGACGGAGAGATGTTGGCCATAATGTATTCATTGGCCAAATTCAGGCCTTATCTGGTTGGAGGCAAATTCATCATCAAAACAAACCATAATAGCATCAAATATTTTATGAACCAGAAGGATCTAAATGATAGGTAGTAGAAGTGGGTGAGTAGATTATAGGCATATGATTTTGACATCGAGTATGTCAGACAAGAGGAACATAGTTGCAGATGTCTTATCATGTTGACCTCACATATGCTTAGTTGGAGAGATATCTGCTGATTGGGAGAGAGCTAATTATAGCAGAGTATGCTAAGGACTCTTGGGCAGCAGGAGTCATTAAGGGCACTACTATTGATGAGAGATATTTTGTGGTGAATGACTTGATTATTTACAAGGATATGATATTCTTGGTGCCTAATTCATAGTTCAAACATAAGGTGATCAAAGCTTTTCGTGATACACCCATGGCTAGCCACCCTGGATTCTTTAAGACATATAAACATATTTGGGAGAGGTTCACATGGAAAGGACTAAAGGATGAAGTACAGAAGTATGTTCATGAGTGTCCCATTTGCCAGCAGAATAAACATGAGCATACTTATCCAGCAGGATTATTATAGCCATTACCTATTCCCAGTCAAAAATGGGAATGTATCTCCATGGATTTTATTACAGGGTTGCCTAAGGTGCAGGGAAAGGACTATATATATGTGGTGGTCGACAGACTCACCAAATTTGCACATTTCTTGGCCATTTCAGCAACCTTTACAGCTGCTCAGGTGGCTGATCTGTTCTTCAGGGAGATATTTAGGTTGCACGGGGTACCTAAGAGCATAGTCAATGACAGGGACAGCAAGTTCCTGAGTATATTTTGGTAGGAGTTATGCAGACTTTGTGGCACAGAGTTGACTCCTAGCACTAGCTACCACCGGCAAACAGATGGACAAACAGAGGTGGTGAATAAATGGCTAGAGGGGTACCTACACAACTATGTTTTGGGGTAATAAAAGGCTTGGATCAAATGGTTGTACCTAGGGGAGTACTGTTACAATACTACTCATCATATGTCAATTCAAATGACTCCTTTCAGGGCACTGTATGGTTATGATGCCCTGTGTTTCACAGATCTCTTGCTTGGTGATAGTCGGGTGCCTAAGGCAAAGGATGTCTTACAGGATAGTCAGGACATCTTAAGGGAGCTTATGGAGAACATACAGCAGGCACAGAATCAGCAAAAATTGTATGTTGATCAGCATCAAGTAGAGAGAAGTTTTGAGGTTGGAGATATGGTGTATTTGGGGCTCCAACCCTATAGGAAGTCCACTCTCAAGAAGAGTGGAGTAGAGAAGTTGAAACCCAGATTTTGTGGTCCTTTTAGGATTATCTGATGAGTGGGTGAGGTGGCATATGAGCTTGAGTTACCTTCAAACAACAGGGTGCACAATGTGTTCCATGTTTCCAGGCTGAAAAAATCTCTTGGCCACAATATAATTCCTTTAGCAGAGCTTCCACCATTGGATGAGGAAGGAAAATTGATCTTAGTACCAGAGGCTATCATTGACACCTGGGAGAGACACTTGAGGAAACAGGTCATAAGAGAGTACTTGGTCAAATGGAAGAATTTGCCAGTGGAGGATGCCGCCTAGGAAAGTGAGCAGATATTGCAGCATCCTGAGATGAGATTGCTTGAGGACAAGCAATTTTGGGGAGGGTGGACTGTAATGACCCCTACTTAGCATAGTCAATTGTTGGTTAGAGATTAGCCTATCATGGGACTCCCGTAGCCTAATGGCAGTGTTTAGGGAGTCAGTTTGGGGACTTACTATTTATAGTAAGTTGTGACAGGGCAGTTTCTATTTTTAGCAGGGCTGTGCGAGAGCCAAAGCACGAGATTCACAGGGTCAAATCTTCTAGAGCATTATTTGATTTGATATAAGTTAAATTAAAGATTTAACTTATTATATTCTAAGGTGACTTTAATTTATAATATAACTCAACTTTATAATATAAAGTTGTAACTTAAAGTTATTAAGTTGTGTGCCTAGGGATGAGCGTCCCCTCATGGAGGAATAAGGGGTCAATTAATGAATTAAAAATTAATTAAAGCCTCCTCTTCTTGGGCGTTGAGTTGGGGAAGAATAAAAAAGATGAATGAAGGCTCATTTTCCTTATGCTTGTTTATTGGATATTTGCTCTCATATTGAGTTTTTCAATGCTTTTGGTTTGAGCTTGGCTCTAGGGTTTGAACATCGGTTTGCCAAGATGAAAACCTTTGCAGATTCACCTTTCCTTGTGTATGAAAGAGTGCATCAAGAAGGGGTTTGAGGAGCTTCCCACAGGGGTTCCATTTGGGCTTTCAGGAAATCCATTTTAGTGATTGTTTGAGCTTGAAGTGAAGATTTTGGAGGAGATTTTTATTGTAGATTAGAGTGTAGGTTTCAAGGACTGAAATAAGTCATTTGTGGAGATTATATTGCTATTGTAGTGCTTTTTCTAATTAGTCGTACACTATAGGTTGCCATACTTCTTGATACAGCTGATATCCTACATTTTTGGTGGCTTGTTCTCATCCATAGCTGGTTGATTCATTGTTGCAGACCTTCTAGAGGTAGAATACAAGTTTTATTAAGTGATTTGAGAGGATTTAGGATTGATATAACCCTGCACATAGGTTGTACTATGTTGGAATTGGACGTGAGCTGCTTAGGAGGTCTTCTTCATCATTTTGCATCAACAAACACCTTGAATCTAGGTGCCTAGGGGTTGCTACAACATTGCAGCCATTGTAATTTACAACTTTGATGCATTGTATGAATTCTAAAGTGTTTCCCATGGCCATGTAATGCTACTGTTATTTCCAGTAATCAACCAAGTTGAAGATTTCCAAGTGGGTATTTCATTATAATTAGTTTTATTACATTTTATGATCTGGGTTGTCTTTAGTTTATGTAAAATCATTGTATATTTTCTGGGTTTGTTCATATACTGCATATTTCATACATGCAATGCAAAAACCCAAAATGTGAAAACAACCCATAAAACCCTAAAAAGCAAAACATCAAAAAACAAAAAAAAAAATTAGTAAGAGCAAACACATACAGAGGGGTGTATGTTACACAGGACCTACCCAAGCCTGTTAGACTTCTATAGGGAACCTATGCTCTGATACCACTTGTTGGAGTATAGGACCACTGAGAGGGGGGTGAATCAGTGGTCTATAAACTTTAACATTTCAAAACTTAACTCAAAGATCTTGTGCAAAGGAACTCATTGAAAACATAGTCATCATGATATGTAAACTAGAATACAAAACTTAAATAAAGATGACTAAACAGGTACAACATAATCAACCATAAAGAGAAGACATGACACATGTTTTGATGAGTGGAAAATCCTCATAGGGATAAAAACCCACTCTTGAATCCTTCCACTTTATTGTGCCTCACTGGCTAGGAAAATTTCATTGATTACAACAAATGTCTCACTGACATACATGCCTCATTGGCAACAAACAGGCCTCACTGACCATGCAAGCCTCACTGGCTACAATATGCCTCACTGGCAAAATATGATCATAAGGAAGAAAACTCAATTTAGTGGATTGCCCTGATTCTCTACAATACACCAAATGACTTAACACTCTTCATCACACATAAAATCTTATTGAGGATACATTGCATGCTTTCTACATCAAAAGTTGGACCTTCTTTTCAATTAATAACCTTCTCTACAATTGGCTGCATATTGTCTTCATTATGTGCTTGATTCACCCCTGCAAAATTATCTCATTCATCTCTCAAATCTTAGACAAAATATTCACCTTCTAAATCATCTGATTCACTTGCATTTTCTCTTCAAAAACCTTATAAAAAAATGTCTTCAATGCTACATATTAGTCCTCGAAAATTAATTCACAATGAACCTACAATGTCATTAAAAAATAAAAATGACCTTTCATTTCCCTCTTCTCTCTATATTCCTTCTCCTTTCAAACACAACTCTTCAATAATCTTCAATGTGTACAAAAAAAGTCTTCAATAATATTTTTAATCAAACTGCCCTCTGTCAGAGAAAATAAAAATCTCTTTCATATTCGGATCAACTCTCCAAAAAAAAAAAATTTGCATTAAGACCAAAAAAGAAACTAAAAAGTCCATTAAGCACCATTCTCAAAAAGAATTAAATCTTCACTAAAAAAATGTACCCTCTTAAAAAAAATAAACTTCCACCTTTTTGTCTTACATGCCATGAGTGGAGTCAAAATTGGAAAAAATCTCCTTAAAAAAATACTTTTAAATCTCCAAGATATTCTACATTTTAAATAGGCTAAAAATAGCTTTAAAAAGCCTTATTTTCTGTAGTCAAAGTACTTTTGACGTTCCAGAGGCCGTCAAAGTAGATGCAAAGAAATGAGGGGTCAAGTTTGAATATCAACCTTTGATTACGGTATGCGCGCCCATCAAACTTTAAATATAAGCCATCGATTCCTTTTTGGCACCCATGTGCTCATGTGGTGACCAATGCCGACGACGCCACTATGGAGAGGGGGCCGGTCCCCCATGATCCAAAACCCTCTAGTAGGTTGCCTTAAGTGGCATGACCTATGATCGCAGGTCAACTGCTTAATAAAACAAAAAGTTCTTTTAACATATGACGGGCAGTAAAGGGTTTAGTGAACATTAGGAGTTGGTTTTAGGAGTTGGATCCCTAGAGGGTAAATCTATCAAACCCTAACCAAAATCAAACGGTGATCTACATGATTTTCTGCACCTTAAAGCAGCCATAGTCATAGTCAACTAATACATAGGACCTCGGGGAATAAATAAAAGATAGGCCCACATACCCTTAGCATGGAGAAATAGATGTTAGATTCCCAAAATCATCTATAGGAAAACTTCTACAAGAGAGAGCTACAAGAAAATATTGTAAAAGCCAAATGCATAAATTCATGCTACACATTCCCATTGCTTTATTCAAAAAATAAATACAATGGATATACACAACCATTTGTTGATAACAGAGAGGGGGGGGTGAATCAGTTATCCTAATTATTTCTCCTTTTGAACTTTCTTATTAATCAAAGCAGCATTGAATCAAACAAACAAACATTACTATGAAGTAGAAACACATGACACAGTATTTTTGACGTGGAAACCCGATTAAGGGAGAAAACCACGGGGTGATTAACCCAAAGATTATTCTCTGTTAGAAGAATAAGGAATTACAAAATGGCACTTGCCAATTAGGGCTCACTGCCTGAGCACACTGCTCACAAAGAGGTCCACTGCCTACAAGGAGACACACTATCTACAAAGTGATAAGAATCACAGTCTTGAACTGGAGAATGACATCTTTACCATGTCTGGATCAGTTCCATTTAAGCCCAAAAACCTCTGCTCTGTCTTTCGCACTTTTCTTCACTACACCACTCACATCCACACTATCCACCCTTCAAATGAACTCACAAACCTTTATTTATACAAGACATCGACTTAGGAAAAATCATCTAAGTCGGCAATCAACTATAAGAATATCCGCAAGATGAATAACACATCCGGTCAGCCACCACAAGAACATTTGCAGGATGAACAACTCATCCGGTCGGTAAAACAAAGCAAGAACTTCATCCGGAAGATTATCTTCAATTCTGGGCTCTACCATCAATGCGGACCAACAACACAACCTCAACATGATCCAAGAACCTTCACAAGCCTGCCTGAATGACCAGGTACATCCGCACTTTCTCTACGTACTGGAATCTCTTCTCTTCCTCATCCGGAACTTCAAGAACACTGTCTGTCACCACTATCATAATGCAAAAGGTACTTCCGGACCTCCAAATCATACACAACTCAAGATGACACATCACAAGGACATCCCAAACACTCCTTCCAATCCGCAGATTAGGATTATACAGTTCTGGACCTCACCGGACCTTTCTGTGATCTTCTGTCACCTCTGAACACTTACCGGAACCGGTTCTACACCGACAGCCACAACTCCTTCAGATCTTCATGTGGACCTCTGAAATCTTGACTGAAGCATCTCAAGACTCATATCTACAAACCCTTTAATCCACATCCTCCAGTTCGCATCCTATACAATACATTTGCCTTCTTCTCATCACTGTTCTTCACTGTTCCTGACTGAGGCTAATTTTCTCAATATCCTTAGCACACTGCTCATCGAATCCCTCTTGTCAATGCAATATGAGTATGTTGACATCAATGACAACACTGGTTCACCTCATACTTGCAACACCATTGTCCAAGAATAGACAAAGTGGGGAAAGAAAGCATAAATAAAGCATGTGACACATGTCACAATGCTCTCAAGAGAAAAGAAAGCCTATGACACATGTCATGAGGCTCAAAATAGAAAAGGAATCTCTCTAATTAACTTATGTAAAAGTGAAAATATGATTTTTCACCAACACCCCCCATAAGTGCAACTTAGGGAGATTCCACAAGCTAAAAAGAAAGAAAGAAAGATGGGTCCTTGCAACAAAGGCCATGTTAGGTACCCATGAACAACAAGGATCTCTCATAAGATGGAGAAAAGACGAAAAACCCAGTGGGAGAAAACTCCTCTCCAAAAGAGAGAAAAAACAAGTACAAGAACATGTGATGGAAGAAGGACTAACACTAAGACCCCCCAAGAACTGAATCCATCATAGAAGTACAATCATGAGTGCCCCCCATAAGAGAGAGCAAAAAGAGAATATGAATCCCCTCCAAGAAGAAGCTCCAGAACCAATGAAGAGATCTTGAAGACATAATCCAATCCACTACCTACAAACCACATTTCTCCCTTTCGAAAGAAATAGATCCACTAGTGAATGTAGAAGCCATTCCCACATCTTGGGTGAATAGGAATCCATATCGAAATGTGTGCGTCTGAATGCAACTCAAGTGACCTCATCCTGAGAAAATATGTCTTCTCCAAAATAGAAATTGTCTGCCCAATCAGAGAAGAAGAACCAGGAGAGGATATGATATGAACTGCATCTAGAAACACAGAAGATGAAGGTGGTGATGCAAAGCCACCTGAGATAATATCAAACAAGAGAGATAAACCCTCAAATGTGTCCTCCAAATCAGCAATGTGAGACTCCACAAATAGAGATGATATGTCTATAAGATAGGAATCCCAATGAAGTGGATTAGGAAGACTAATATTGACCTACTGCATAGAATCACCAGAAGCCAATGATGATGCGACACTGAACTATGAAGTAGCAGTAGGTGATGGTGGGGTAATGATCTCATCGGGAGGAGAAGCGATCAAAGAAAGCACTTCAAAAAGATGATGTGAGAAATGAGGACACGTCTCTTTCTCATGTTGATTACTTCCACAATATCTGCAATTAGACTTATGCTGATGGTAGAATCCCATCTCCTTAGATGATTAGAGATCAAAACATGCAAATAGATTTATGTTGTTAACATAAGCCTATCAAAGCAAACAGAACCTTTCCAGGAGGCAGCATGTCCAAGATATGCAACAAAAGCCATAAACTTGAAAAACTAATTAAAAGATACCCAGGGTTGAACCTGAAAACATTATATAGGTGACTGTGTAGAGCTCGCTGAAACCTTTCTAACGCCTATTCGTTTTCAAAAAATAGAGATTCTAGGCACAAGAACAGAGCTCGAAAGACAAAAAATATGCCTTGACTTCAAACAGAAAAACTAGATGTGAAATAGAAAAATAAGAAAACAATGATCATGCCATCAGAAAGTGTGCAGAACTAGCTTTCCATCAATATTTTGTCTGCGAAAAACTGACTCCGTTTGTGAAAGTTATGACAATTTTCCCAAAACTGCTCTAGTAGGGTCTGGGAGAAAAAAGTAGCCCCCCTGGGCTAAGATCCTTGTCGTATGGGCAACCTGTTGCTGTAGAAAGGGGCTAAGATGTTGGACCCTAGCTGCTGGTCGCTGATATGACCTCAGGATTCACAGAGAGTGCTGGAAGGTCTAAGGGCTTGATCGTTGAGTAGTTGGTCATTAATGTGACCGTGGGCTTGGGACTTGGAGTCGAATGCTTAGGGATGTTTAGTGCTTTGAGCGCTGATCAAATATGACCTAGAGCTGAGGGGATCTCAGTAGCCAAATAAATAAATAGCCCAAAAATAAAAATTTAAACAGAAATCCAAATAGTTGAAAGACCACCGAACATTGAACCCTTAAACCGTCGATCAAAGAAACCGCTACATAAAACATGAGCCGAAGACTGAACCTAAATGCTTTTTTCAGACCGTTGAACACTGCAACCTGCCTGGTAATAAACCTGTGTTTGAAACAAGACCACCAGTGATGGTCGCTGATGGTACAATAGCATACGACTAGTATGGCACCGTACAGATGGTACGGCGTCCATATGACTGTACAGAATTTTCAAAGAGCCAAAAAATAAGAACCCTCAAAAAAATCATAGAATTTTGCCTAGTCTCTGATTTTTGTGAATTGACAAGCGTTCCTAGGGTTTTTGGCCCTTCTGAATGCAATGGCAAGGTTATTTTTCCTCCAAGAGGCACTGATTAAATGCTAATGGCTAAAACCCTCTCCGATTCGAGAAGAAGCTGACAGATCTGGAGCTTTGATACCATGTTCGATTCCCAAAATCATCTGTAGGAAAACTTCTACAAGAGAGAGCTGCAAGAAAATATTGCAAAATCCAAATGCATATATTCATGCTACACATTCCCATTGCATTATTCAGAAAATAAATACAATGGATATACATAACCACTATCCAAGAATAGACAAAGTGGGGAAAGAAAGCATAAAGAAAGCATGTGACACATGTCACAATGCTCTCAAGAGAAAAGAAAGCCTATGACACATGTCATGAGGCTCAAAATAGAAAAGGAATCTCCCTAATTAACTTATGTAAAAGTGAAAATATGATTTCTCACCAACAATAGAATGGTGAAGAAATGATGACAAAGTGTCAATGGACACTAATTAAAAAGAACACACATAAGCTCAACTCATCAAAGTAAGAGTGCAATGGCTCTGTAGAGGTTTCAGATACTTTAGGATATTAACATTTAGACAAAACTCTTTGAATTGACTTAAGAGCACTTAATTGAAATAGAGGGCACAAAGAGTCAATGATGACTAACAAGACATGACACAAAGAGGCTATCCTTAACAAGGTCTTCTTACTATAGAAAATCCAAAAGCTTTGACATGAACACCAAATGATCTTTTTCATCAACTAACAATGTGAATCATAACCTCATTATGAAGAGCATTACTTTGCAAGACATGAAGGTTAAAGCACCATCAACCTGTATCAACCTGCAACATGTGCACTTTCCAATAATCTCCAATACTAGTATGAACTCAAGGCATCATCTGTTGCAAGTATGTGCCTAATTGGTGTTGTCATTGGTGTCAATTGTATCTTATTTTATTATTTGTTTAGAAGCTTTATATGTTGAGGATATTGAGAAAATTAGCCCCTCTGGAAGAATCAGAAAGTAAACAATGAATCATAGTGAAGACAGTGAGTCGCATTCTGAAGAACGGTCCAGAAGATTGCTCCGCATTTCTTGCTAACTGAAGATCTTGGTCTATGGATTGGAAGTTATTTAGAAGCATGGATGAAGATGCTAAATCCTGAGTTTGAGCCTCCGGTATGAAGATTTGAGTGAGCTACATTCACCAGAGTAAAACCTACTTTTTCTGATTATTCCTTGGTGCCTGAGAGAAAGTATTTTGCTCTGCATTCCTCTACATTAAAGTGTTTTGCTCTATGGTTCTAGAGGGAATTCTTGGATGATGATAAGTGCCTACAATTGCAATGGTTCATGTTTTGGTGGTCCGCAAGCTATCTTTCCTTTATGACAGTTGAAGACAGTGAAGTTCATGTGCTCCAATGTGAAGAATCTCATGGATAAAGTGGTTTGATTTTGTGCAGTTGCTCCTGGTGATTTCAACGTGCTTGTGGATACCTCCTGATCATGTTCCTACCTTTACATTGGTCCACATTAAGGATTCAGATCATGTTTGAAGATTATTCCCAAATAACGTAACGTGTAACTAGTCTTAGCCAACTTGGTTAATTCCAGTGATTGCAGAGATCCCTTGAAGATTATGGAAGTGTGTTGTGGCATGGAAGATTGTGTTTGAGTCCCAGCTAAGGTGTGGCGTGATCCACATACATCTACACTACAATTCCTTAGCATAATTTTGTATTAGGTCAAGACCTATTTTGTAAATGTTTGTAATGCCAACCTTGGAGATTGTTCCAATGGTTGATGATTGTAGTGCCGGCCTTGATGATCATTCCAAGGTTGATGAAGTGTATAAAAAACTTGTAATTGAGTCATGGAAAAGATGTCCTTGTGCAAAGATGGGAAGAAAATGAAAGAGGTGGAAAGGCATAGCAAGAGCAAAGGAACTATTGTACTTCAATGTTTAAATCTCAAACATGAAGAAGATGTTGATTTTGGCAGTGAGCCATTAGTAGGGTTTAACAATCCTCAGAGTTTAATAGCCCTCATTGTTATCTTTTTAGGTTTAGGGTTGAGGTAGTGATCCTGCTAGACCTAGTTGTACTTCATGGCAATGAGCTAGTATGTTCTAGGCCCATGGAGTGACCAAGCCTGAACATCATTTTTACAAAGATTACAATATATTTTTAGAGCTAATCCTCTCCGTGGTTCTTTCCCACCTTGGGGTTTTCCACGTAAAAATATGGTGTCTCTTGTGTTCAATGTTGCATCTGTGTTTAAGTTTCTAGTTTCATGCATTCATTGTTTAATCATAATAACTGTGAACAAGTGAATAATGTTTAAAGTACAAAAGTGTTTGAGTTTTTGTGACAACTAATTCACCCTCCCCCCCTCTCAGTTGTCCAGCACATTTCAACAATTGGTATCAAAGCAAGGTTCCTCTGAAGAAAGTCTAACAGCTTGAGGAAGATCCAAAATGTCTTATAAGAAGGAAGCATCACATTTTGATGGGACAAATTATGCTCTTTGGAAGGCACGAATGAAAAGCCATCTTCTTTGTCTTGGTTACAAAGTATGGAAAGCTGCAGAAACAAAATACACCATGCCTCCAAATGGTTTAATGACTGAAGATGAAATCAAAGAATATGAGGTGGATGTCAAAGCAAAAGATGCTCTGTTAAGTTCATTAAATGACTCAGTTCTAACAAAAGTTGTGGATCTTGAAACTGCAAATGAGGTATGGGAGAAGTTGAAAAATCTGTATGAAGGAGATGATTCTTTGAAGGAGGCCAAGCTACAAAGTCTAAAAGTGAAATATGAGAGTTTAAAGATGAATGAAGATGAAAACATAACATCCTTTATGCAAAGAGTTGATGAACTTGTCATAGGGATAAAAGGTATGGGGGAAACTCTCGGTGATAAGGAAGTTGTGATGAAAATTCTCATATCACTACCAAAGTCCTATAGTCACAAGGTAGCTGCAATTGAAGAATTTATGCAAGTAAAAACTATTGACAAAGAGTAGTTACTTGGTAAGCTTACTGCATTTGAAATGAGAGAGTTTGGTGATGCCCTGCCAAAAGTAGAGACCACCTTCAAAGCTAGTACTTTTGGGAAAACCTCTAGATTAGAAAAGTACAAGGTAGAATCTAATGATGAGTTTGATGAAATTGAAGCCAACTTTGTGGATAGACTGCAAAGAGGATCCAGTAAGTTTAAAGGTAAATTACCTTTTAAATATTTTTCCTGTGGTAAAGTAGGCCACTTTGCTTCCAAATGTCCTGAAAGAATTGAAAGAAATAGAAAAAGTTATGAGAACGGGCCTAGGAGCCAAAAGAAATGCTATTATGTTGAAGATTTTGATGATGATGGAGTATCAGATAATGGTGAGCCAGATAATGCTAGTACTTCTAGTAATGAATTCTTGTTTATTGCTATTAAGAACATGTGTCTACTAATCCTGCTAGTTGTGTGAAGGAAGAAAAACCAGTGGAAAGTGCTTTGGTTGCTCAGGTTGTTGAAGACAAAGATGAATGGGTTATTGATAGTGGGTGCTCTCACCACATGACTGGTGACAAAAGTAAGTTTGTGAGTTTGGAAAGATATGATGGTGGACTGGTTAGATTTGGAGATGATACAACCGATAAGATTTGTGGAAAAGGATCTATTTCTTTTGATGGCAAGCATAATATTGAAGATGTCTTAAAGCACAATCTTTTGAGTGTGGATTAGATGTGTGACAAAGGTTATGATTTAAGCTTCAAGGACAATGGATGCAAGATTAGGGAAATCTTTGGAACAGTCATTGCAACTGGTAAGAAGACCAGAGGTAATATCTATCACTTGAAAGGAACTAATAACTATTGTTTGTTGGCTTAGACTGATGAAAGTTGGCTATGGCATAGAAGGCTGTGTCACATCAATTTTGATAAAATTATGAAGATAAGTACTGCACACGCTGTTAGAGATTTGCCTAAGCTTGTGAAGCCTGCTAATCCTATTTGCAAGGAGTGTCAATTTGAAAAATAAAGAAGAACAAGTTTCAAAAGAAAGGACCAATCAGTTGATGGACTACTGGAACTAGTGCATACAGATTTGTGTGGACCTACCAGAGTAATAAGTTTGCAAGGAGATAGGTCTGATAGAGGAGGAGAGTTTACATCAAATGAATTCAATTTCTTTTGTGAAGAACATGGGATAAAGAGACAGTTATCTGCACCTAGAAGTCCACAACAAAATAGAGTCATTGAAAGGAAAAATAGAATAGTTCAAGAAGTTGCTAGAACCATGATGATGGAAGCTGATCTTCCAGAAGTATATTGGAGAGAGGCAATTCACACTGCTATATATATCCTAAATAGAGTCTAAGTCAAAGGTAATAGTTATAAGACTCCTTATGAATTGTGGTATGGTAAAGTTCCTACTATGAAATATCTCAAAGTTTTTGGTAGAAAATGTTATATCAAAAGAGAAGATCTAAGAAAGTTTGATGCTAGGTGTGATGAAGGAATCTTCCTTGGTTACTCAACCAAGAGCAAGGCCTACCGGTGTTATAATAAGAGGCTAAATGAGATCATTGAGAGTACAAATGTTAAAGTTGATGAAAGCAAGGAAAGGTCTCCAGAATCAAGTGGATATGAATCAGATAAACCAGATGTATCAGAAGTGGTGCACCATGAAAACAACTCAAATGAAGAGGAACAAGCTCTGGAAGTGCTACCAAGACACCAAGGTATGTAAAACTTAATCATTCTGAAGATCAAATCACAGGAGATAAGAGCAAAGGAATCCTGACCAGAAGAAGAGCTGCAAAAGAACAAGTACATTTTTGTCTGATTTCCAAGATTGAACCTAAGACTATGAATGAAGCTTGCAATGATGAGAATTGGGTAAAGGCTATGAAAGAAAAATTGATGTAGATGGAGAAGAATCAGACTTGGGATCTTGTTCCTAGACTAGTAGATAAAAATGTAATTGGTACCAAGTGGGTTTTTAGAAACAAGATGAATGAGAATGATGAAGTAGTAAGAAACAAAGCAATGTTGGTATGCAAAGGATACTCTGAAGTTAAAGGAATAGATTTTGAGGAAACATTTGCACTAGTGTCAAGGATTGAAGCTATAAGAATGTTTTTGGCACATACAACCTACAAAGATTTTAAGGTATATTAGATGGATGTAAAGTCTGCATTCTTGAATGGATAGTTGGAAGAAGAAATCTATGTTGAACAACCGGAAGGATTCTTGTCATCACATCAAGGTGACATGGTTTGCAGATTGAAGAAGGCATTGTATGGGTTAAAACAAGCCCCCAAGGCCTACTATGCTAGGTTGGATAAGTATCTAATACAGTTAGGATTCAGCAAGGGTACTACCAACAACAATCTCTATTTCAAGATCAATAATGAACAAATCCTAATTGTTGCAGTCTTTGTTGATGACATAATCTTTGGAGGCAATGAAGATATGTGCACAGTTTTTGCTGGAGAAATGTAAAGTGAATTTGAAATGTCCATGTTTGGTGAGTTAAATTTCTTTTTACGTCTGTAAATAAATCAATCAGATAAAGGTATCTTCGTTTCTCGGTCTAAGTATGTGAAAGAGTTGTTCAAGAAGTTTAAGATGGAAGACTCTAAACCAGTAAATACTCCCATGATAACCGGTTGTAAGTTGAGAAAAAATGATGATTCACCTATGACAGATCAGAAAAGGTACAGATCTATGATTGGAGGATTACTTTATCTGACTCAAACCAGACCTGACATACTAAATGCAGTTTGTCTTGTGGCAAGATTTCAAGCAGAGCCTAAGGAGTCACATGTGATGGTAGTCAAGAGAATTCTGAGATATTTGAAAGGCACAATGGATTATGGTTTGTGGTATCCAAAGGACAATGATTTCACTCTCGGTGCATACACTAATGTAGATTAGGCCAGAGATGTAGATGACCAAAAAAGTACAAGTGGAGGTGCATTGTTTTTGGGAAAAGGGCTGGTATCTTGGATAAGAAAGAAACAAGATTCAATATCTATGTCCACTGCAGAAGCAGAATATATTACAGCAGCATGTAGTTGTACTCAAGTGTTATGGATGAAGCAGACATTGAAGGACATAAAAATTGGGTATGAAGATCCAATTGCAATCTTTTGTGACAATACAAGTTCCATAAACATATCAAAGAATCCAGTAATGCATTCAAGGACAAAGCACATATCCATAAGATATCACTTTCTGAGGGAAAAAGTGACAGAGAATGAAGTCAAGTTGGAATATGTACATACAAAAGATTAGATTGCAGTCATTTTCACCAAACCTCTACCTAAGGACACTTTTGAGTATCTCAAAGAAAAGTTGGGGGTTATTACCCCTCCTACTCTAAACTAAGATGTACAAGAGTGCATCAGTCTAGTGGTACTTATAGTCCCTTCTCTAGATCCGGATTGATGCTTTTAGGGCTACTTCTCAGGGGGAGTAGTCAGAGAGTTCAAAAGAGAGATTAGATTAGAGCACAAGAGTGTAAGTATGTGCCCTTTTCCATTGATGTCAAAGGGGGAGAGAAATCATGTGAAAAAATATGAGGGAAAGAGTGTATATGTGTAAAGAGATAGGGGGAGAATCTTGTCTTAATGGTTGTTGTAGTTTTTCACATCATATGTTGCCATCAATGACAAAGGGGGAGATTGTTGCAAGTATGTGCCTAATCGGTGTTGTCATTGATGTCAACATATCTTTGTTGTCATTGGTGTCAACTATATCCTATTTTGTTATTTGTTTAGAAGCTTTATATGTTGAGGATATTGAGAAAATTAGCCCCTCCAGAAGAATCAGAAAGTAAATAGTGAATCATAGTGAAGACAGTGAGTTGCATACTGAAGAACAATCCAAAAGATTGCTCCACATTTCTTGCTAACTGAAGATCTTGGTCTATAGATTGGAAGTTATTTAGAAGCATGGTTGAAGATGCTAAATCCTGAGTTTGAGCCTCCAGTATGAAGATTTGAGTGAGTTACATTCACCAGAGTAAAATCTACTTTTTCTGATTATTCACTGGTGCCTGAGAGAAAGTATTTTGCTCTGCATTCCTCCGTATTAAAGTGTTTTGCTCTGCAGTTCTAGAGGGAAGTCTTTGATGATGATAAGTGCCTATAATTGCAATGGTTCATGTTTTGGTGGTCCGCAAGCTATATTTTCTTTATGACAATTGAAGACAGTGAAGTTCATGTGCTCTGGTGTGAAGAATCTCATGGATAAAGTTGTTTGAGTTTGTGTGGTTGCTCCTAGTGATTTCAATGTGCTTGTGGATACCTCCTGATCATGTTCCTACCTTTACATTGGTCCGCGTTAAGGAATTGAGATCATGTTTGAAGATTATTCCCAAATAACGTAATGTGTAACCAGTCTTAGCCGACTTGGTTAATTCTAGTGATTGCAAAGATTTGTTGAAGATTATGGAAGCATGTTGTGGCATGGAAGATCATGTTTGAGTCCTAGGTAAGGCATGACTTGATACACATACATCTATGCTACAATTCCTTAGCATAATTTTGTAATAGGTCAAGACCTATTTTGTAAATGTTTGTAATGCCGACCTTGGAGATTGTTCCAATGGTTGATGATTGTAGTGCCGACCTTGATGATCATTCCAAGGTTGATGAAGTGTATAAATACTTTTAATTAAGTTGTGGAAAAAATGTCCTTCTGCGAAGATGGGCAGAAAAGGAAAGAGGTGGAAAGGCAAAGCAAGAGCAGAGGAACTATTGTAATTTAATGTTTAAATCTTAGACATGAAGAAGAGGTTGATTTTTACAGTGAGCCACCAGTAGGGCTTAACAGCCCTCAGAGTTTAACAACCCTCATTGTAATCTTTCTAGGTTTAGGGTTGAGGCAATGAGCCTGCTAGACCTAGTTGTACTTCATGGCAGTGAGCCAGTATGTTCTAGGTGTTGGCAAGAGACACTGCATATCATTGATAGGTGTTGTCATTGATGAAAACTAAGATTGTTCCACACATCCATAGTACAGTATCTGATCATACCAGAAGTCAGAATGATAATCTACCTAAGTCTGGGAGCTTGAAATAGAGCATATAGCAGAATCTAGTATTTTGGTCAGCGGATCTCTCTAGTTAATCATTATGTGTTGCAAATCTGAAGGAGTATAGAGGGACACTAGGACAATCTAAATCCAAGTTTTTAGCCTCTGGTGATAATGGGTTCAAAAGTTATGAGCATCTGAATACCGAGTCCTATTATGACAGAACAGTTTAATGAAGAACAGGCAGACTTATGTTAATTCTTGTGCGGACCCAATAGAAGTATTTTGATGAACTGTGTATGAGATAGAATGTTAGTGGCTGACATGTATGATGATCTACATGTGTTATTTTTGGTATGCATCAATATTGGTGTATGGATCTAGCCGACAGAACAGACCTTTCTTAAAAAGTTCAAAGTATTGTTGTTGTCGACTAGCAAGTGATTGTAATTCAAGATAAGGATATATATAGCTGATGATTGTGGATATTTTGGAAAAGAGAGCGAATATGGAAAAGTGTAGAAATTTAAGGAGAAAATGAAGGCAGATCAGTAAGAAGAGCAAAGCAAGATGAAATGTGTAAGATCAGTTTGTATAATTAACTCGAACTAAGATTCATGCATATGCAGATGCTATTAATCAGTTCAAATCTCTGTAATTCTCTTATACTATTTTCTTAGGCAGTGAGCCTCCATTTTTGAGCAATGAGCTCTGGGTAGTGAGCCCAAACGCATGTGCATTCCCACTTGTAAAATAATTTTAACAGAGTATTAATTTTGTGGGTTAACCCCCACCGTGGTTTTTCCCTTAACCGGGTTTCCACATCAAAATCTTGATGTCAAATGTGCTATTTATGTTTCTGCTTATGTAATGCTGAAATATTTTATTTATAAGATTGATTAAAGAAGGAAAAAAGTTAAATAAGTAACAACTAATTCACCCCCCCTCTCAATTGTCTGGACCTAATCCAATAATTGGTATCAGAGCAAGGTTCCTTAGAGAAGCCTAATAGCTTAAGGAAAAGATCTTGGAATAAGTTTCAAATGGGTTCATTAAGAGATCTTTAGTCATCCCTAGAAGAGCTTGCTCAATCTAGAATAGAAATTAGTAATCTGAGAGGTGAACTTAAAGATGCTGATGACACCATTGAAATGTTAAAAGATGAATTAATAAAATCTCTGCAAAATAAAAAGGAGCTACTTCTGTAGCTATCTAGTCTACCTGAAGAAAATGGCTTGAATGAAGCTTTAAAAGAAAAAACAAAGGAATGTGAGAATCTCTTAAAATAAGTCGTTCTAAAAATTGAAATGGAATCTGGGGTGATAAGGCAAACTAAAGAAAGTGAAGATAGGAAGAAAATTGAAGAAGATCTGAAACAAAAACTAAAAGAAAGATCTGAAGAATGTTGCAAATTGGATGGAATAGCTAGCCTTCTAGAGTTTGATCTACAAGAAAGTAGAGTTAATGAGAGAGAACTTGAAAGACAAATAATGACTCCCAGACATGACCTAGATACTGCAAATGAATATAAGGAGAAGTTCAAGATAAGTTCAGCAAAACTTGAAGCACTACTTGAAGGATAGAAAAGGGTTGATGACAAGCATGGTCTTGGATATGAGAAAGGTGAAATCTCTAGATCCAGATAGAGAAATTTTTAATCTAAGAATGGGAGAAACAAACCTAGAAAACCTCCAGTAAGACAACCTAATGCTCAATGATATCCATCATTCAATGGAAATTGTTTTAACTGCAACAAATTTGGTCATAGAGCTACTCAGTGCAGAAACAAAGTAAATCAAAATGGTCCATCCTTCTCCAATCAATGCTTCAAGTGTAACAGGTATGGTCATAGATCAAATGAATGCAGAAGTATGACAATCAACAATCCCAATAACAGAAGAATTAGCAATTCTTTCAATGGTTACTTCTTTGTTTGCAATGGGTTTGGACATATGGCTAATTAGTGCAGATCAAGATAAAATTACGTTTATAAGAAAAGAAATATTGTATGCTTTAACTGAAATAAATCTGGTCATATTGTAAGACTCTGTAGAAGTAAAGACAATGGAAGAAGAGGTCCAATGAACAGAAAAATGGATGAACAAAGACAAGGCAAAGGCAAAGAGAAAATTGATACGAATGAGACTCAGGATGAATCAAACAAGATATGGGTCAGGAGAACTAGGATAAACGATAGCAATGGATCCACACCGTAATCCAGTGCTGATAATTCCTCCGAGAATTAAGTTGAAAGTCTTGGCTTAGGGGGAGTGGCATTACAAATCAAATTCCCCTAGCCAGTAAGTAAGTACCTAGATCTGGCACAGTAAGAAAAGAGATCTTGGATTGTTTTCAAACCATGTGGAAGGTTTTTTGGAAGAAAAAAGATGGATATGAAAAATTACAGAGCAATACGTGAAAAACTACTCAAAACAGAGCAACCAGATGTGCTAGGGGAGGGCATTTATTACAAAGGCAAATTTGGTGCAGGAGCACCTCGAGACATTGAGGATCTAGAGGATCCCTCGTATTTTCTATTGTGTCCAAATGTTATGTTGTAAGGCCTTTGAGCCATATTGAAAGATTGTATACGTGTCATTCTAGATTGTAAACGAATTGAAAGAGATTGTAACCGAACAAGTAGAATGTAACCGATTGGCAAGGTGGTTGAGGAACGGTTCACCTTCCACCTTCTGTAACTGCCAATGTATGAGTCTCTAAATAGTTATCTCTGTATTCGTAGAAAGGGCAGACAGAGAGAGAGAAGATTGTAAACTAACTCTGGGAAGGAATACAAATTCTATTTCTAGTGTAAATCCACAGAAGACATCGTTTGGAGTCATTCCACTGGTGGGTTTCTTCGAAACCAGTGGAATGACCTCCATATAGAGTAGTGTGTTTTACTTTTCTGTTTTGTGGGTTTTTGTAGTTCTGTGTGTTTTGTTCGGTTACATGAGCTGTGGAGAGGAACTGTGCACTTTAAGTGTATACAACTAATGTATGTGGAAAGCATCCCCAGTGTATATTACAAATACAGTTCATGTGTATCTTCCTTTTGAGTGTTGCTGTTGTATTTGGTAGAAAGATGCATTCTAAATGATATAAAGGTTGACCGGTGGAAACGGTAAGGAGGACCGGTATAGCAAGTCTGTTAATGTGTATGTGAGAAGTCATCGGCGAAAGAATCATCATCGGAGGAACTGAAAGCGGCTGGCCCGACGGTGAAAGTCTCACCAATGATTGCCTTGACCTAAGGCATCCGGGTGAGAGGGAGTGTCGGTGGAAGAGTCTCGTTAGTGCATCGGCAAGAGTGACCACATCGGGAGACTCACTAAAAGTTAGGCTGACAGTATCGGTCCAGCCGATGGTTCAAACCATCGAGGAGAGGAGACTTATCAGCGAAGGAATTTATGAAGTGGCCGATGATTTATGTCAAGCCGATCGGGGTGAGATTCGAGAAGTCTCGCCGATGGAAGGCTCATCGGTGAGAGGTGTGTTGTCAGGGGATGTGGGAAATGTATTGCCAATGGCCCAAGTCTTACCGACAGCTATGTGTTAGACGCTCATCGGTGTGACCGATAGCGTCGGCAGAAGATTCGAGGAGCTCGCCGATAGGATAATATCATGCCGATAGGCACATAACCGAAGCCACTCATCGCTGAGAGATATGTATCGGTGAAGGACTCTTTAGTTTGACCGATGGTGTACAGTCTTGCCGATAGGCAAGAATATGTACATTTCGGTGTGACTTCTACCTTATCTGGCCGATCCACACTATAATGGTTATTTTGTGGGCTTTCCAAGGATTCCACAACCTGTTTTATCTGTTAACTAGTTTTCCCTCTGCATCAAAATTAGGTAATGTGAAGCTTAAAAGGATCATTCACTCCTCATTTCAAACACTTTATATCAAGAGAAATCAAGAAGAAAAGAAGTGGACAAGCTTAGAACTGAGAATTATTGAGAGTTGGAAGCAAGAAAAAGATTTAAAACCCTAATCTGCATAGCAAGGTATTTTCTATTTTCTGTGAAATCTTTTGAGTTCTCAATTTCTGCAAATGGCTACACCTCTAATGGTAGATGTTACTAAGAGGCCTCCTCCCAAGTTCAAGAAGCATCCATTCAAATCTGTAGAGGTTGAGCCGCTAGGTGCCTTTTCTGGAGTTACATACGGGATTTTACATGTCGAAGATATTAGGGCTTACATTCACTACAATATAGAGGAATTTGGAAATCTGAAAGTACTGGATTTATTTGAAAACCACTTGAAGAATGACAGTCACCAATTGAGACTGGAATATAAAACCCTAGAGAGAAAACACTTCATACAAGTTATTGAATTTTTGTCTTTTGATGAAAGCGAATGGGTTAGGTATGTATTAAGTTGGATACATGATAAGTTTATGTGGCTATTGAAGCCCTTCAAGATCACAAAAGATGTAATCTAAAATGTGACTGGACTGAATGCAATCGGTGGGCAACCCATGCTTAAGGCTGTGAAAAATCAAACAGTAACTGATACAACTAGAGCAAAATTTGATAGAAGAGCTCTGACTATCAATGACATCACTGATCCAGATGTCAAGTTTGCTTCGATGGTAGTTGGATATAATATTTACCACTCCAACAGGGAGAACTCAGTTTCTAGAACAACTATTTATGCTGCATATCAGATGATAAAAGAAAATTTGGATTATGATCTGTGTGAGCTACTACAAAGCCAACTAATAGAAAACCTGAACAAAATAAAAAAGGACAAGAAAAATTCCTTAAGTATGGTTCTTTGGTGATATGTATATTCTTATACTTCAAGACTGAAGTGCCAGGAGTTCCAGGTATATAATGGACATCAGACAGGCCAGTGGCATGGCAAATTAGGGATCATCTGCACAGTCTTAGCGATACCCAAACACAAAAGACTGCTTTTGGGGTTACTTCAAAAACTTCCAGAACTTGATGCATGCAAGGGAAAGAATTCCTAGTTTAATTGTTGAAAAGTATGAAAATGAAATATGTTTTATGGTAGACACAAATCAATGTTTGATGGAAGCTGTAGAACCAAGGACAATGTGGATAATGCCAATGGGCTATGAAGTGGATGAGGAAATTCTGGACATGTATGCTCAACATCTCCTGAACAAACCTAAAGACACCTCTATTAAAAGGTTTGGAACATATAAGGAACTAAGCTTAAAGTTGCATGTGGAACTTAGACAGCCGGAAACAAAAAGAAATGTACACAAGCAAGTGGAGATGTATGCAGAAAGCATTGTAATTACAAAAGAAGTAGTGAAAGAAAACAAACAAAGGATTGAAAAGATAAAGAAGAGCACAGAGCAGGCAAAAAGTGAGCCTGTAGTTCCCCCGGAAGCCCCAAGGAAGACAAGGAGTTCTACAACTCTGGCTGAGCCTCTCAAGACCACTTCCACTAAGAAGCTAGAAGCCACTCCATCTGGTGAAGGAGGGAAAAGAAAGAAAACCAAGGCAACAAAACCCCCCCAAAAGCTCTCAAGATGATGAGGAGACAAAAACAGATGAAGAAGTGAAATAAATAAGATCCAAGAAGGTCAAAACTTCAAAGGCTTCTAAAGATCAACCATCCGGAAGCATAAGGGTCAGTAAAAAGAAAGTATCCGGTAAGATTGCCATGATTATTGATGAAATTGTAAAAACAATCACTGTTCATGGAAATTTAAAACCTATCAAAGTTTACTATGATAACCTTGATCAAGCAAATAAGAAAACTCTAGACGATGCCATTATCATATATTTGAATAAATTCAATAGAGCCTTGTTGGAAATCTTACAAGAACTTCCTAAAAATTTGCAGAAAGTAATGGAAACGAGGAAAGAAGCAGCCAAGGAAAAAGATATAGAACTCAAAGAGTATGTTCTCTCCTCTTTGTGCCCTGTGATGACCAGGAAAGAAGCAAATGAAATCTTCAGAGAAGTCAAAGATAAATTTAGAAGCAAAGTATGGATGAACAAACTAATGCTTGGTGAGACTGAAGAAATTGCAAAGGAAACAAAGGAAATTCTGAGAAAGGCTTTAGACAAAAATAAATACTACATTGTTTTAGAAAAGCAAGTTGAAGAAGATAATCCTTCTGCTCCAGAACAAAAAGCTCCAAAAGAAGAAACTAACAAAAGAATTAATGAATAAAGTATTACTCTAGATCCTCCAGAACTTGATTCATCAAATATAAATATTCGAGAAGTTCAAGAAGAGGAACAAGTCAATCAGGAGGACATAGAAATGATAGACAAAATAATTGATGCAGAGATAACTCCACCTAATCACTCTAGGAAGGAAAAGGATGTTGCTACCACACAGAGTCCTCTAGATCAAGTAGCAAGTGGTGAACAAGTTGAAATGAGTCCCTCAGAAGACAACATGGAGAAGAATTATATAGAGAGAGAGGAGGAAAAAGGAAAGGAAGACAAAGTAGAAGAATATGGTGCAAATGTTGAAGCGCCTAAAGAAAATGTAGAAAAATATGATGATCAAAAGAATGGTTCAGAAAATGTAGCAAGAGACACCGCAGATGCAGTAAAAGGCTCTCTTGAAAAGGAAGTGATTGAGCTTGATGAGCCCGAACTACTCCAAGGACTAACCAATCTGGATGCGCTCTCCCCATTTCAATTGATGAAAATAGCATCTTTCACCCAAGTGAAAGCCAGAGAAAAGTTGATAAAATCCCACTTAGAGGACAATGAGCTGCTGGAGCTAGCAACCGGAGTTTTAGATAAATTAATGCCAACCTATCAGAAGAATCAAAGTGATTCCCCCTTCAGTCATGTTAAAAATCTTGTAAGATCAGTAAGTTCACATTTTGAATCTTTTGAAAAGTCTGTAGAGACAAAAGTTCAAAAAGATTTCTTGAATAAGAAGTTCAACCAAGTCAAGAAACTGATAGGGAATGATAGGTTAATCTTATGCATCAGTATAAAGAGCATTCAAAATGCCCTAAATGATGGAGGAGATATATATAAGTTTTGTCTATCTTGGTCTAAAGTAAATAAAGATATTGAGAAGAAGATAAAATAAAAAGCACAGAAAATATTAGTTCTATCTCAAAATTTTAATCCTTTAACTGCGTCTCCTATAAACCAGGAATGTTAAATTATTATCTTGATAGACAAAATAAAGGCACTTGTAAAAGAGAAAAGCAACACTATCAAGAGGATGTGTGAACTCAGGGGATTGATTGCTTCCAAATTGGAATCCATGCACAATGCCTTATCCGAAGCTCAGAATGTACTTCAGACAAGTGATCCTCTGGATCTGGCAAAGGCAGAAGCATATGCATTTGTGTAGAGTGGGCACATTTCCATTTTGGATGGAATGAAGAATGCTTGGGCCTTCGAACTTGCCCAATTAAAAACCAGTTTTGTAGATGTCCTCAAGTTCATGTGAATGGAACCTAATGGTTACTTGTACATATGCGGCAATGTATACATAAATTTTGGAGAATTTTGCGGATCCCACCATTTGCCATTGATGTCAAAGGGGGAGTGAAGGGAAGTGAAAAATGATGTATTCAACAAAGGGGGAGCACCAGAATAAGTGAAGTGCACAAATGTATAGACAAAGGGGGAGTTGCACAAAGACAGTCATTTTTCACCAAGTGTTGCCATCAATGCCAAAGGGGGAGATTGTTGGCAAGAGACACTGCATAGCATTGATAGGTGTTGTTATTAATGGCAACTAAGATTGTTCCACACATCCACAGTGCAGTATCTAATCATACGGAAAGTCAAAATGATAATCTACCTAAGTCCAAGAGCCTGAAACAGAGCATATAGCAGAATCTAGTATTTTGGTTAGCGGATCTCTCCAATTAATCATTATGTGTTACGAATCTGAAGAAGTATAGAGGGACACCAAGAAAATCTAAATCTAAGTTTTTAGCCTCTAGTGATAATGGGATCAGAAGTTATGAGCATCTGAATACCGGGTCCTATTATGACATAACAGTTCAATGAAGAATAGGCAGACTTATATTAATTCTTGTGCGGACCCAATAGAAGTGTTTTGATGAACTGTGTATGAGATAGAATGTTAGTGGCTAACATGTATAATGTTCTACATGTGTTATTTTTGGTACGCATCAATATTGGTGTATGGATCTAGCCAACAGAACAGACCTTTCTTAAAAAGTTCAAAGTATTGTTGTTGCCAACTGGCAAGTGATTGCAATTCAAGATAAGTATATATATAGCCAATGATTGTGGATATTTTAGAAAAGAGAGCGAATAAGGAAAAGTGCAAAAATTCAAGGAGGAAATGAAGGCAGATCAGTAAGAAGAGCAGAGCAAGATGAAATGTGTAAGATTAGTTTTTATAATTAATTGGAACTGAGATTCATGCATAGGCAGATGCTATTAATCAGTTCAAATCTCTGTAATTCTCTTATAATATTTTCTTAGGCAGTGAGCCTCCATTTTTGAGCAGTGAGCTCTGGGCAGTGAGACCGAATGCATGTGCATTCCCACTTGTAAAATACTTTTAACAGAGTATTAATTTTGTGGGTTAACCCCCACCATTGTTTTTCCCTTAACCGGGTTTCCACGTCAAAATCTTGGTGTCAAATGTGTTATTTATGTTTCTACTTATGTAATACTAAAATATTTTGTTTATAAGATTGATTAAAGAAGGAAAAAGGTTAAATAAGTAATAACTGATTCACCCCCCCCTCAATTGTTTGGACCTAATCCAACACTAGGCCCGTGGAGTGACCAAGCTTGAACATCATTTTTACAAAGATTGCAATATATTTTGAGAGCTAATTCTCTCCTTGGTTTTTCCCCACCTTGGGGTTTGCCACATAAAATTCTAGTGTCTCTTGTGTTCAATGTTGTATATGTGTTTAAGTTTCTGATTTCATGCATTCATTGTTTAATCATAATAACTATGGACAAGCGATTCATGTTTAAAGTGTAGAAGTGTTTGAGTTTTTGGGACAATTGATTCACCCCCCCTCTCAGTTGTCCAGCACATTTCAACATCATCAATATATGAACTCCATCTGAAGCAAACATGAAGCAACTCCATCAATCATCCCGATCCTATGGTCCTGAAGCATCATGAAGGAGATCAAGTTTGTGTCAATTTGCATCAAGCTTTCCTTTGCACCAACAATAAAACATCATGACCAATACCTTTGCAACATCAATGGCAGACACCAACTATCAAACACCAACTCACGAACTAAGAAACCATATTAACCAACACACCATTGGAACTTGTCATGCTCTTGATAGGTCATGAAACCATATCATGAAGTATGAACTCATGAAGCATCAGCATCAACTCAATCAACCTTTTCATTAACAGCAAGCATGAACACAACACCTTTTACATCAATGACAAACATATTTCCAACACCTTGCTACCAGAGCAAAATTCTCCTCAAAATCAATACCTTCTACATGTGTGTATAATCCTTCTCATACCAATCTTGCCTTGTTCCTTACAACTTCACCTTCTTCATTCAGTTTGTTTCTAAACACCCATTTTGTTCCTATAACATTCTTGTTTGCTGGTCTGGGAACCAATTCCCAAGTCTGATTCTTCTCAATCTGATCCAATTCTTCTTCCATGCATTTTATCCATCCATCATCCTTGTTGGCTTCATCAATGTTTTTGGGTTCCACTTTTGATAACAAACACAAGTTTACTTGCTCATATGTCTTAGCAAGCCTTCTCCTTGTCTGCACACCTTCATTCTTATTTCCAATGATCTGATTTGTTGAGTGGTTCTTTTGAACATACTTTGTTGGAGTTGTAGGCATCTGCTCTGGTTCTTGTTCCTTTTCTTCTTTTACTTCTTCTTCATATACAATGCATGGAAAGATATTAGATTTAGAGTCCTTTGATTCATGTGTGATCTGATACAAGTCTTCATCTACCTTGACATTTGTTCTTTCAATCATCTTTCCCAACCTCTTGTTGTAGTATCTATAAGCCTTGCTTCTAGTTGAGTAGCCAAGAAAGATTCCTTCATCACTTCTTGAATCAAACTTTCCTAGGTCTTCTTCATCTCTTCTAATATAGCATTTACTACCAAAGATCCTGAAGTGTCTAACTATGGGAGGTCTTCCATACCATAGCTCATAAGGGGTCTTAGTGTTGTTGACCCTCAGTTGCACTCTGTTAATTAGATAGACAACAGTATGAACTACATCCTTCTAGTACATATCAGACATATTTGCATCTTTTAACATTGCCCTAGACATCTCTTGCACAGTCCTATATTTTCTTTCCACTACCCCATTTTGCTGAGGGGTTCTAGGAGCTGACAGATGTCTCCTAATACCAAATTATCTCCAAGAAAAAATTCAAATTCATTTGAAGTAAACTCACCTCCTCTATCAGACCTCAAACATTTAATCTTGGTATCTACTTCATTCTCAACCATAGCTTTGAACACTTTAAATTTATCAAGGGCATCTGATTTTTCTCTTAAGAAGGTAACCCAAGTCATTCTAGAACAATCATCAATAAGCAACATGAAATACCTCTCACCTTGTTGACTCTTTACTCTTGTAGGGCCACATAGATCAGTGTGAATCATCTCCAATGGCTTTGAAGAAGAATACTCCTTTCTTTTGAAGTTTGTCTTTGTCTGCTTTTCCATTTGACATTCTCTACATACTACATTTGTAGGCTTGATTATCTTAGGCATATCTCTCACTGCATGAGTAGAACTGATCTTTACCATATTATCAAAGTTGTTGTGTCCCATTCTCTTATATCATAGCCAACATTCACTGGACTGAGCCAACAAACATGTTCTTCCATTTACCTCCTTCAAGTGATAGATATCACCATATGTCTTGATGCCTTCTGCCACTAATTTTTTGGATCCCGCCTTCCTAGTCTCACAACCTTTTCCATGAAAGGTGAGATTATACCCTTTGTTGCACATCTGATTGACACTAAGAAGATTGTGTTTTAGCCCTTTGACATAGAGGACATCCTCAGTCCTATTCTCCCCATCAATAGTTATAGTACATTTTCCACAGATCTGTGTTGGCTCATCACCACCAAACTAGACAGCACCACCATCCCACTTCTCAAGGATGATAAACTTATCCTTGTCACCAGTCATATGATTTGAGCATCCAGTATCAATTACCCAAGCCTTGAATTTTTCTTTTTCCTGAAATGCAGTCCATACAACCATTGATTTTTCATTGTTTTGATTTGTTTGCAAGTTATCAGTCTTCTCACAAGTTCTAGCATCATCTTTTTTGTTACCAACATTTAGGGCCATGAAATGTGTTTCATGATCCTCATCTTCTAAAGAATAATTACTTTCTAAGGAATATAGACTTTTCTTGAACTTGTATCTCCTGTTATTACCCCTTGATTGTTTAAAAGGACATTTAGAAGCAAAATGTTCAACCTTTCCACAATTAAAACATTTGAAGGGTAACTTACCTTTATTTTTTCCAGTACCTTTCTTCAGTCTTCTTACAAAATTTGCTTCAACTTCATCAGAGCTCTCATCTTCATCAACAACTTCTTCTTTGGTCTTCATATTGGTTTTGAATGCAACTTCTATCTTTGGAGCATCATTGCCAAACTCTCTCATTTCAAAGGCAGAAAGGGTACTAAACAATTTATCCACAGTGTAAGTATCCAACTATGCATTCTTCTCAATGGAAGATACCTTATGACTATAAGATTTGGGAAGAGATTTTAGAACGTTTTTCACAATCTCATCTTCTTTCACTTCTCCACCAAGACCCTTAATGTCATTGACCACTTATTCACCAGGAGCATGTATCCAGCAATGTCTTCATCTTCTAACATTTTAAGGTTCTCAAATTTGCTCTTGAAGATATGCATCTTGGCTTGCTTTACTTTCTTATCTCCCTCATAAATGGTTTTAAGTTTATCCCAAACTTCATGAGCAGAACTGCAACTCATTACCTTTGAAAGCTTTCAATCAGGTAACCCACTCATGATAGAAAACTTTGCCTTGGCATTGTTATCATACTTCTTAACTTCATCTGCATCTGTAGGAATAGTAGCAGGAACAGTGTAACTTAACTTGACAAATTCCCAAAAACCACATCCTAGAGAATTGATATAAGCTTCCATCCTTAGCTTCCAAAAAGCATAATTTGTTCTATCAAACCTATGTATCTTGTTGGATCCATTTTGTGCCATCCCGGACCTTCCTCAAGAGGTTAAGCTTCCCTTAGAGGAACTTGGCTCTGATACCAATTGTTGCACACACCAAGATACTGAGAGGGGGGTGAATCAATATCTAAACAATTTTCACTTTTAACAATTTCAACTTATCCGGAGAAGATCAAATCTTAATCATTACAGCATAGACATGATTATAAAAGATTAGCAAAATGCACATCAACACATAACACCAAATATACATGGAAAACCCTAAAAGGAAAAAACCACAGTGATGATTAACTCACAATATATGAAGCTCAAATAATAACTTTGTTTTAGGGATACAACCCAAGGAAGTTGTTTTATATGAAAAAGGGGGAAATGAAAACAAGGGTTAAATCCTCCTCTCTCTACAAACATTCAAGGACATATCAACTGAGTTGAATCACACTTTTGCAAGAGGATTCACCTATAGGTTAGGCTATCACTTGGAACGATGTGGAAGCTCATATGTTATCAACTAATGTATCAATTTAATATTCAAATACCCTTAAAACCCTAAGTATGCAAAATAGTAAGCAAATTGATGAATTACAACAAATGCTTGCATACTAAGGTAGTAGAAAGAGATTAGTTACTAACCTTTTTTTTTAAGTTTGGGATGTGGAATACTCAAGGACACTACCACTAATGCCCCTGTCCAAGGTGGTGTTTTCTCTACGTAATCCTGATCTCTTCCCAACAATGATGATCACTGTATTTTCCGTTTCTGCCCCAGGAGATGCAGAGGACACTACCACTAGCACCCAAGTCCAAGGCTAGATGTTTTTCAGGATATCGAAGCCTCTTCAGATGTTGATTATCACTGTCATAATGATTTTTGTGTTTGCAACTTCGGAGGACACTACTGCTAATGCTCATGTCTAAGTAGTCCTTTTCTTTAGAGATCCAGAATCTGCACACTGTCTTACTGTTCCCTGCAACTCCACTCCATCAAGATGCGACACCTGTAACCTACAATCACAAGGAGAGTGGTTGGGGGTTGTGGTGTTTAGAGCCTTGCCTCATTCAAGCCCCAGAGATACATTCAAGTCTTTCAAACACCGTTGTTAGATAAAGAGTGTGTATCCTTGTGGGATAGAGGCAAAATCCAAATGATAAATGATTGAAAACACAAATAAATGTCACCTCATAGGTGTAGATCTCACATAGATGAAGATTCTTCAACACATGATAAGATGAAGCTAAATCCGCAATCACAAACACAATAACAACACTCTACTCTACAACAATGAATATTTTGAATGCTCTAAAATCATAAGTTTGCCAAAAGTTCATAATCATCTTCTAGTTAGCTTCTAGTTTACAAATTAAACACTAAACATGATTATATATGTAACAACACACATTCGCAATAAGAATTTCGTAATTCAAACTTGAGATGTTGGCATAGGACCTAAGTAATGGTCATGCAACCGACATTAAAATTTAGGGCTGACCTAAAATGGGGTAAGACTAGGGCGCTAGCGCCCAAGTCCACCCTCCCAATTTGGGTCAGGATCTATTTAAATAGCACCCCCTAGGTCCTATTTTCCATAACACTTAGGGGTTTTCTCATTGGGATTCAAACTTAACATGCAAGATGCTTATAATGCTTTCTAAGTGTTAGTGTAGGTTTTTATTTCTTAGTTGGGTTATTTATTTTTTCCCTATATTCCTAGGTTTTTCCTACACTTCTATTAATCTCACTTAGGTTAATAAAGCATGTCTTATTGTTAGTGTGAAAAAGGTTACTTTGCTATCTAGCTCTTTCTTAGCTTGTTCTCCACCTTAGCTCTTTTCACACTAGGTTAAGCTTACTTAGGGACTTTTTCACTTTATCCCACATTGGTTGTGTATTGAGTCTCTTGGGTGGAATATCATAGATATACCAATCTCTTGCTCTCATATGAGCATCCCATTCTATTGTAATGCTTTGCATTCTCTTGAGTTGAATATAGTTTATTTAGCTCATATATGATTTCTATTTTGCTTTCTCTCAATCACTTGCATGCTTGGGTAGAAATCTAACATGGTATCAGAGCAGTTGTGAGTTGTGGGTTAGCATTTTTTTAGAAATATGAGAGTGTAGAGTTGTTTTTCGAAGCACATGAGTATGCTCTTCTCTTGCATCTTCGGATGATCTGGAGAAATAGAAAAGTGTGGAGAAAACTCTAGTTTGTGAGTTGTGGGTTTCGAAGCACATGAGTATGCTCTTCTCTTGCATCTTCTGATGATCTAGAGAAACAGAAAAGTGTGGAGAAAACTCTAGTTTCTGAGGGGGTTCATATTTTGACTTGCCAGTTGCAAGTTTTTTTCATAGCTTCCTCAAGACTCTTTGAACTAAAATCTAACAATCGGCTTGCATTTTATTTATTCTAATCAATCTTGTAGGTTGCAGCATGTCTTTGTTTGTCTTAGGTAGCTGATTCAGTCTTTGCATGCCATTTTTTGTGCTAAACACATTTTTTTTCATTAGAGTCACATTTTCTGTAGATTACAGAGAAAAACGCCTTCTAGGTTTTGTTCGCAGCACCGAAAAACTATCTAGGTATCTGTTAGTTTTTGCATACAGCTTATATATTTTGCAAAAATGATATTAGAAAGCTACAACAAAACCCCTCTCCATTGGCGTTTTGGAAATTGCAGTTCAACTTCCAAAGGCCGTAACTCGGGCACCCGACCTCGGATTTGCGAGCTTCTTTTTTTTATTTTGGCTAATTTTTCATGCTCTACATGCTGGTACAATCATTTGTTGATTTTAGTGTACAGATTTTTTAGTAATCTCATATTCTCACACGTGACATTGCACAGTTCTCATTTTTGGGAACTTCAGAGGATCATAACTTTCACATACGACCTTGTATCGAGGCGATTCTTTTTTCGAAAGTGCATGATTTTTCGAGTAGATCGTAGTGGTACTATTTATTTATCTGAGTATTGTGCCAAAGTTATATTTTTAGCATATGCTCTTTGTGAGGGTTTTGCAATGCATTGAAATCAAGACCACTTAGTATTTCTTGCTAGTGGCAGCTGTAAATGCACTAAATATAAAGTGCCAAATCAAATTTTCTTGGGGGGTTCTTTGATTGAGTGGAAAGGGAGGGTGTCTTGTGAGTTCTTGCATCTTTTCTTTCCTCACAACAATAATCTAATTCTGCATTAAGATGGATCAATTAACAGTGCCTGTTCTAACACCATATAACTACTATGAGTGGAAGTCCAAGATGACTATCCAACTTAAGAAGTTAGGACTATGTAGAGTAACAATAGGTCTAGAAACTGAACCAACCTTACTTGCAGAAAGGCCTAAATTTCATAACAGACTAGATGAAGCTTTTGGAACTCTATTCATGTCTGTATCTCCTGATCTTCTTTTTCATGTTGAATCTACTACAACACCAAATGATGTATGGACTACTTTAGAAAATCTCTTTGGTAAACAAGATGAATTAAGGGGACATCAATTGGAGAATGAGCTAATAAGGTTAAATCCATGTAATTTTGATACAATACAAGACTTCTTCACAAAGCTAAAGGCCATTAGATTACAGTTGAAGCAATGTGGGATTGACAAGAAAGACCCACAATTGATCTTGAGTATTCTTTCTAACCTTGGTCCTAACTACTCAATGTTTGTTTCTACATTTTATGCCACCAAAAGTGCTCTTGGGACTACCTACAAAATGCCTTCTTTAGATGAATTTGCTACTGAACTCACTAAAGAACAGGATAAATTAGTTCACATGGGCACTATTAAGCCTTCTAAGTCTCATGCCTTGGCTGCAAATCAGGGCACTAAAGATCAGAAAGGCAATGGAAAGCAACATAAGAAACAAAAGGATCAAGGAGAGAAGAAACAAGGGCCCAAACAAGCTGCAAACAATGCAGCTCCCGAGTCTTCCTCTAAAGACAACATATCTAAAAAGGTGAAGACAAAGTGTGCCTTTTGTAAGAAATCTGGTCACGATGAGCATAAGTGTTTGAAAAAGCAAATAGCTCATTTCACTTATCTTCTTGAGAAGAATAATATCAAAGTGCCAGATTCAGCTAAGGAAGATTCTTCACAATCTTCAAAGGACACGAAAAATAGTAAGGGGAAGGGCAAGGCCCTTGTTGCAGTTGCTACACTACCAGATAGTTGGGTAATAGACTCAGGTGTTTCTCACCACATGGCCAATACAAAGGAAAGTTTCTCATCCTTAGAGTCATGTTCTGTGCTTGATATTCTTATGGGTAATGATACACCAGAGGAAGTTCTTGGGAGAGGGTTTGTTGACATTGGTGATGGGACATTCCATGATGTTCTTTGTGTGCCTTCTTTGTCAACTAATCTCCTATTTGTCTACCAGATCACCCATATAGGTTCCAGCAAGAGAGTTGAATTTACACCTAACTCGGTGGTTATCAGTGATCTGCACAGTGGGTCTACAGTTGCTATAGGAAAAGTTGATAACCATTCTCGGCTCTATCACTTTTCTCATTTTGTTCCTGATTCTCCTTCACTTGCATTGCTCACTCACTCAGAGGAGGTGAGCCGTTTGTGGCATCAGCGGTTTGGCCACTTGAACTATCGCTACTTGCAGCAGCTCAGTCAGCATGACATGGTTACAGGGTTGCCTTCTATTCGATTCGCTGATGGAGTTTGTCAAGGTTGCATTCTTGGCAAGCATCCTGAAGAAAAATTTGACAAAGGAAAAGCATGGAGAGCCACACAGGTCTTGGAGTTAGTACACAGTGATTTGGCTGGTCCATTTCAATATCTTTCATTCAACAGAGCTAGATATGTATTGACCTTCATTGATGATCTTTCTCGATACACCTTTGTATACTTTCTCAAACACAAGTCTGAAGTCTTTGAGTCTTTTCAAGACTTTAAAGCTTTTGTAGAGAAACAATCTGGGAAGGCTGTCGAGATTCTGCGCACCGATAATGGTGGGGAATATGTCAACCAAAGGTTTGAGCAGTTTTGTGCCTCAGAAGGCATTGATCTTCAGCACACAGTTCCCTACAGTCCACAACAAAATGGAGTTGCAGAATGAAAGAATCGGTCATTGAAGAAAATGGCAAATTGCATGATTCACTCCAAATCATTGGCACCTCAGTATTGGGCAAAGGCCATCAACTGTGCGTGTTATATCTAGAACCGGGTTCCTCACCGAGCTGTGAAGGGGGTAACTCCTTTTCAAGCTTGGACCGGTCAGAAACCCACAATCAAGCACTTCCGCATGTTTGGGTCTCCTGCATGGGCCCACATTCCAGCAGAGAAACGCAAGGCTATGGATCCGCAGAGTAGGCCTTGCATATTTGTTGGCTATCTAGATGGTGTCAAAGGCTATAGGCTACTCCACCCTACCACACAGGAGCTCTTTATTAAGAAGAGTGTTTGGTTTAAGGAGGATACTTCTTCTACCACTTCTCCATCTTTCATTCCCATGGAGACACTGCGCTTTCATGATGATAGTTCTTCTGAGGACCTTAATCCTCCTGAGGAGTCTTCTTCCTCCACTTCAGATGGCGATGATGAGGGTTCATCTTCCTCCTCTCTTAGTCCTCATTCAAAGGATGTTGATTCTCCTCTAGATTCTCCTACCACTGGGCCTCTTTGGGCTCGTCAAACTTTGGAGTCAGCAAGTGATTGGGTTGGTGATCCTTCAGATGCGAGAAGAACAAGGACACAGTTTGAGCAGGCTCCTCATCTCTTCTTTGCTTTAGCTTCTGATCCACAGTCCTTCAGGGAAGCTTCTGGTGTCCCCGAGTGGGATGCTGCTATGCAGGAAGAGTTTAGTTCCTTGGAGAGGAACCATACATGGGATTTAGTCCCACTTCCTAAGGGAAGAAAACTTGTTCGATGTAAGTGGGTCTATCGAACAAAATTTGCTGCAGATGGGTCAGTTGATAAACATAAGGCTCGCTTGATCGCAAAAGGATTCTCCCAAGTTCCTGGGATTGACTACTCTGAGACTTTTGCACCGATTGCCAAGATGAATTCAATCTGACTTATTCTTGCCATTTCTGCAGCCCATCACTGGGAAGTTCATCAGATGGATGTGAAGAGTGCTTTTCTTCACAATGATCTTCAGGAGGAGATATATATGGAACAGCCACAAGGGTTCATCTAGGATCCTTCACTTGTCTGCCGACTTCAGAAGTCTCTCTATGGCCTTAAACAGGCCCCTCGAGCCTGGTATGCCAAGATGGACTCCTTCCTTCTATCAGTTGGGTTCACTCGATGCCATTCTGATCTGAACGTCTACATTTTGTAGTAGGATGATACTCTCACTTTCCTTGTTCTCTATGTTGATGACTTGTTGATTATAGGGAGTTTCTCATCCACCATCAAGGTAGTGAAAATTGCCCTTCATGATCATTTTTTGATGTCTGACTTGGGTCTTCTTCACTATTTCTTGGGCATTGAGATTACACAGTCTTCGGCTGGTATCTTTCTTTCTCAGCCCAAGTATGCTCTTGATATGCTCTCCAAATTTTGCATGGCTGACTGTAAGCCTGCGCCAACTCCCTTTCTGTCAGGAGTCAAACTTGAGGCTTCTTGTTCTTCACCTTTGGTAGATGCTACCTTGTATCACCAATTAGTTGGGAGTCTCATATACTTGACTCACACGAGACCTGATATTTCATATGCCGTGGGCCTAGTCTCTAGGTTCATGCAGGAGCCACATGAGCTGCATTGGAAAGCAGCTAAGCGGATTCTTCACTATGTACAGGGCACTCACAGTTATGGGATTCATTATGCAGCAAGCGTGGATATTGACTTAGTGGGATACACAGATTCACATTGGGCAGGCTATTCTCAGGATTGCAAGTCTACTTCAGGGTATTGCTTCTCTCTTGGTTCTGGTCTAATTTCTTGGTCGAGCAAGAAGCAGTCTACTATTGCTCTTTCATCTACAGAGGCTAAGTATCGAGGAGCAGTTAATGCTGCTACTGAAGCCATTTGGCTTCAACACATTCTCACTGAGTTTGGTATTTCCTTCAGGAAGCCTACGGTCATCTTTTGTGACAACCAGAGTGCTATTCAGATCTCTCGCAATCTGGTCCATCATCAGCCGACCAAACACATTGAGATTCACATGCACTACATTCGAGAGCTGATTCATGAGCAGGTTCTTGATCTTTAGTATTGTTCAACATCAGATCAGACAGCTGACATCTTCACCAAACCCTTTACTAAGAGCAAGTTCATTCATTTGCGAGCTCTGCTTGGGGTACGGTAGGTGTCCTCCTTTTAGGGGGCTTCTTAGCTCCTTTCTCTCTCTATTCTGGGGGGTGTACTCTCTTTTGTGAGGGGGGCTACTTCTCTTTTGGGAGGGAACTCATTGTACATGGGTACCTCATCAGGCTTGATTTGTCGGGACCCATTTTTACATCCACCTATGCTTCGCTTATGGGGGGGGTGTTAGTGTAGGTTTTTATTTCCTAGTTAGGTTATTTATTTTTCCCCTATATTCCTAGGTTTTTCCTACACTTCTATTAATCTCGCTTAGGTTAATAAAGCATGTCTTACTGTTAGTGTGAAAAGGGTTACTTTGCTATCTAGCTCTTTCTTAGCTTGTTCTCCACCTTACCTCTTTTCACACTAGGTTAAGCTTACTTAGGGACTTTTTCACTTTATCCCACATTGGTTGTGTACTGAGTCTCTTGGGTGGAATATCATATATATACCCACCTCTTGCTCTCATATGAGCATCTCATTCTATTGTAATGTTTTGCATTCTCTTCAGTTGAATATAGTTTATTTAGCTCATATCTGATTTCTATTTTGCTTTCTCTCAATCACTTGCATGCTTGGGTAGAAATCTAACACTAAGGACCCAGGAACTAAACCTTAAGAGGGCAAAGTCCAAAGGAGACATTTTCTGACATAAGAGGAGCTTCTACTCCCTAAAGTACTTTGATATAGGGTCACTCCCAAGGAAGCTACTACTCCTTGAAATGACAACACACTTACAAAAGATTACAATATGACAGTCTTTCTACTGTCTGAAAATTGACATTGAAACTCACACTTTTGATGATTGCACTTCTACCTCTTCACACTTTCTTCTAAAGATCTGATTAGTTAGGCACACTCTATACTTGATCACTATCACAAATATGTCTTCAAGATGAATCCAGATAGCATCAACAACTTCTGCTCTTTCTCCTTCAGTCGCACATGAATAATTCATTTCTTCTACTTTTTATCTGCTTGTGAGCTTTTTCATCAACTTGCAATCACACCTCTCCTCACTCAATTTGACTCACTATTTATACATGATATTACATTGATTACATTTCTTGTCAGTGAGATACAACATGAAAAAGACATTTACAAGTCGGCTAGACAACACACAATATGCAACGTGTAGAAGATAGGTCCTAAGTGAAGCCACATGTTACACCAGTAGAAGATCCAAGCCTTGTGGACACCAACACTTGCTTAACAAGGTCCAAAACATCTTTCACAGCTTCAAACACCAAGGAATTACATCTGCACACTCTGCTCATTTTAAAATAGGACAGCTTTAAACAAAACATATGAAAACTTGAAGCATAACGACCACATCAACATGAAAACCTGATACGATACTGGAAACAAGAAAGCTCTTCATGAAAACTCTTCCATATGAGTCCACCTAACTCATACAACATCTCCAAATACTCCTTTGCCACTGCACATCAGAGGATTGAGCCACACATTTTCAAACATGAACTCTGGGAACAATATGTCATCTGAAACACACTGTAACATGTTGTCATCTGAAAAATTGAGCTACGGACCACCAAGAACCTTGAAACTGGAAGGAAGCATGAAATACATGTCCATAAACATGTCCTCAAAACCACAATGGCAATCATTCATTTCCGAAGGAATATAGAGCATTCCAATAGGCCTTCAACACTATCATACTCTGCCAGAATAAATGTTGATACTCTATCATGTATAACTTTCACAATGGAAGGACAAATGATCTGAAAACTTGGAATTATCACCTTCACTACATCCTAATAACAATTTCAAAACTACATGGCCATATCTGCAAATGCAGAGGAATGCAAAGCATTCCAATAAGCCTTCATCACTAGCTTACTCGGCTAAAACACATGTCAGCACTCTATCATGCATAACTTTCACAGCGGAAGGACAAATGATTTGAAAACATGGAATTATCACCTTCACTGCATCCTAAACACAATTCCAAAACCGCATGGCCATATCTACAAATGCAAAGGAATACAGAGCATTCCATTGTCCTATACAAAACATCTTCACAGAAGTGACACTGTCTTTAAACACTCTTTTGGTGATGCAATCATCATGGAACTTGGACCATACATACTATAGGCCATTAGTAGCATCAGCAACACATTTGATCATCTTTGTGCTTCTAATTCCCATCTTAATATGAACTATATCTTCTCCCTTCTCTTGCTCTCCTTCTCACTGTATCTTCTTCTCTGCTCTTCTTCTCACTGTATCTTCTTCTCTTACTCTTCTCACTGTATTTTCTTCTCTTTCTCTTCTTCTCTTGCTAGATAAGACATGACATCCAACCATGAACACTATCACACCACCATAATAGTGTTGACATCAATGACAACCCTATGAACCATATGTGTAACAATAACCAACTAGGAAAATAAAAACCTACACTAACAATAAAGGGTAAGGGAATGATCCCAACTTTGCACAAGATTGTGACATTTGTTGATGTGTATATGTATCAAGGCATTTCCTCATAATGGGTACAAAATTAAATAGGAAATGGCATGGATATGTAAATTTCACCATAACATTTTGCCCCCACTTTGAGGGGCACGTGAATTCTAAAATGATCATGCATCTCAAAGTATGTAGCACTCACAAACATGCATGTAAAGTAAATATTTAGACATCAAAGGATATGAATGGAGGTCTATGTAAAGTAGTAGACTATGTAAGTGTTTCCTTCAATATGTGCTCTCCATGGGAACCTACAAAATAGAGGAAAAATATGTAATGAGTAGCTTCTATCTCACAAGTGAAAATTAGATATAAAATAGGAACTTGTTTACTACCTAGAAAATAGGAAAACAAGAAACAAGTTAGGGAAAATTCTGTCTATTCAAAAAATGATAATGGTGTGTTTGGCTTAGTGGTCGTGAGATGACAAGGTACATGGAGCACATGGTTTGTCATGTGGTAGTGATTTTTTGATCATGGTGATCAATCTTTATAGCATATGTCACTACCTAAATGCTCAACATAGTATTGTTAGTGATAATATATGCCCCCTTCAATCGGTTGTATCCATAGGATGTAACGAATTGAAGGAGAGGGAAATCTATACATGAAAATAAATGTAATCTATAGATAAACATGTAAGCATGTAATCATGTAAAGTAGTAGCAATAAGGAATAGATCATATAATAAGCATGTAACATCTTTAATTTCTACCCTTCATGAGTGAAAAGGTTACAATATATATTTAATGGGTTTAAATTACTTTGCCATCTTTTATGTACTTGTTTTCTACATGCAAATATTTTAATAATTTAATTTAATTTCATATATGTCACTAAATATAGTGTGTTGGCTAATGGCTCTGCTAAGGTATTTGTGTCCAGGTGGTAAGAACATGTGTTGAGAAAGGTGAATTAGGTTTGGTCTACGAAATATGACAAAACTTATAATCCATATGGTGAAGTATATGTTTGTTTGAATTAATTAATCAAGATAATTAAATTAGTTAGATTTGTTAATTAATTAGAATTAATAATTAAATATGTTTTACTATTTAATTATTAGGAATTAATTGATTTAAGTTGAAAAATAGAATAAGTCTATATTCAAAATATAAATATCCTTTAATTACAATTATAAAATTTAGAAAATAGAATTGAATTGCAATCTCTTATTTTAGAATATTCATTGTGCAAACTTTTTAAAATTAGAATTAGAAATTAAAGAAAAGGGATATAGCTAATTCCTGGTCTCCAAGAGAAAAGTAGTACTAGCAATCGCACTTTAGTGTGCAATGAATACACCGAAAATGGATGTGGAAAGAAGTTCTATGTGGATAAAAGAAAACATTATTTTGCATATGGTAAACTTAAAGTATACATAGTTTGTAAAATTGAGTCAATAGTGGAAGTTAACCTAATGGGGGTCAAACAAGTCTTAGACTTTATTGTGGTAGCCATGAAGGATCAAGGAGAACTTTTAATGCACTTTGGGGGTTGAGATGGTTTGTAGATGCAAATGGTATCATAGACTCCCAAAAAGAAGAGCTATCATTTTCAAATGAGAACCAAATTGTCCATATTCCTTTGGGATCATCAATCGAAGAAGCATACATAGAAGAACTCAATCAGATAGAAGACAGTGATAAGGATTCAAAGAATATGTACATAATTTCAAGGTTGGATGTAGAAGAAACAACAGAAGAGCCTAACTCTGAGGGAGAATTGGAGATAGAGAATGATCACTATAGCATAGATAGTGAGGAAGTTCTAGAAGCCTGGTTAAGAGAAGAACTAGAACTAAAAATAGGTAAAATGATGGGTTACCAGAGAATATTCATGGTTAGAATTGGTGAGGAAGACATACCACAATCCTCCGCACATCATCAGAACTCACCGGAGATCACATGTGGTGCATATATGGAGGATAACGAAGATATGGATAAAAGATCTCACCAGGTAAGTCACATTTTGAAAGGGATTTCACATATTAAGTTGCCTAGGTTTTCAAGAGTACAGAATCTACATATATACCTAGCAGAAATGGAGATAGTTTTTTAGATGAAGACAAGGTTACAAGTTGTACAACACACATTGGTATGTAATGTCACAAATTGGTGGAATACACACAAAGACAATCAACCGATGGCCAGCATTCAAAATACTCATCAAGACAAGATATTTGCTAGAGGAAGGTGAATATGACATAATACCCAAATACTCAGGTCAGATCTCATCAGAAGTACATTTATCCATATGTACAATGGTATGGAGAGAAAGAAATGAATATAATGAGATACTGTGTACCCATTTCTTTTTTGGATACTATTGCCAATTACATAGACATGGTATATAAATCAGGAGAGAAGGAAAGAAACTAGATATTGGGAAGAACTACAAAAGGACTTCATTCACACATTCTCATTCTTTAGTCTAGACAAGAACATACAAATGACACTTCTCAGAATCAAGGAGATCATCTTTCAATAGGATGTGGAAGAAGAAGAAGCAAAACCGAAATAAAGCTCACCACTAGCAAGAACAGAAAGCATATGGAAAATCATAGAATGGATGGATAAAGAATCATATCTGGAGAGACACAAATGCTACAAAACAATACAACAGGAGGATGAAGAGAGTAGGGAACCAGAAATAAAGATTAAGAAAGGAGAGAGAAAGTTGGTAGAATCAACAGCTATCAAGGAAAAATACTACAATAAGCCCATCCAACTAAGGGAAGAGAACATTGCCAAAGAAGGAGATCCTAAGCTAGCCAAAATAGGAGACTATTGGGATGAGAAGGTATTGGTGCAGGTAGTAGAAATTTTATTTGAGTATGAGGATTTGTTTCCTAGAAAATTCACAAAGATGAAGGGAATCAAAGAGGAGGCCGAAACAATGAAAATTCAATTAAAGGAATGCAGTAAAATGATCAAGAAAAGGCCAAATAGATTGAATCCAAAAATGAAGAAGAAATTTAAAATAGAACTTGATAAGATGCTTGATGCAGGGATCATAAAACCAGTGGAGGAAGTAGAGTGGATTAGTCCAATGGTAGTACAGAATAAGAAAATAGGATAAATTAAGATCTACGGAGACTATGGAGAATTGAATAAAGCTTGTATTCATGATCCTTTCCCTACACCATTCATAGAGGAAATCTTGGAGTTAGTTGCTGACAAGGAGATTTGCTCCTTCACTGATGGATTCTTTGGATACCACCAGGTAAAAATTAGAGAGGAGGACCAACCTAAAACAACATTTGCTTCTGAAGTAGGATCTTTCATGTATATTGTTATGCTATTTGGATTGAAATGTGCACCTACATTATTCATTATAATTATGGTAAATGCATTCAAGGAGTTTATACATGATTTCCTAAAAGTCTATTTGGATGATTGGATTGTATTTGGACTAGTAAAAGATCTCACACAAACATTAAGGTTGATGTTGAATAAATGTAGAAGCTTGCAAATCTCCCTAAACTTGAAGAAATGTACTTTTGCAGTACCATTTGGAACATTGTTGGGTCATTTAATATGCAAAGAAGGCTTGATGGTTGATCCCCTCAAAGTTGCAATTATTAAAAACTTACCACCACCAAAAATTGTATTTGACATCAAAACATTCCTAGGCTATATCGGTTACCACAAAAAGTTTATCAAGAGTTGTGCAGACATCTCAACAACTATAGAAGAACTATTCAAGAAGAAACAGGGCAAAAGTATTACCTAGAATGAGCAACACCAAAAGGCATTTGACACATTGAAATAGAAGATAGCAGAAGCACCAATACTCATATTTCCAGATTAGGACAATACATTCCATGTTTATGTTGATGCATCAAGGATTGCAATAGGAGCAGTACTGACTCGGCCAAGGGGTTCTAAGGATCATCCTATAACATTTGCAAGTAGGAAGTTGTCAAAAGCAAAGAAGAATTATACTACAATTGAAAGAGAAGCCCTAACAATGGTATACACAATACAAAAGTTCAGACATTACCTCTTGTCAACACCTTTTGTATTCTACACTGACCATGAACCATTGAAGTATCTACTCAACAAACCAATCATTCAAGGAAGAATTTTTCGATGGCTACTTTTGTTTCAAGAATTTGAATTCTCAATCATGTGAAACTGGGAAAGTACAATCAAGGACCAAACTACTTGTCCAGAATTGAGACAGGGGAAGATCTGAAGGTACATGAAGAGGAACTACCTGGAGCAAATCTCTTTAGAGTGAATGTTGTACCAGAAGAATTGAAAGATACAGCTGCATACACCTAAAAATGACATGACTCTACCTAAATAAATATTTTAAATATTTATTTCATCTTTATAGTCCTCTATCAATAAATAAATAAATCAATTTATTTCTTTGACTCATTTTCTCCCATTAATTGAATAAATTACATTTATGTAATTAATTTCATCAATAGCAACTTTATTCTTTTAAATAATTAAATAATTTTAATTATTTAATTAAATCTTTCATCCTTCCAAATTTAAATAAAATGCAAATTTATTTAAATTAAAATCTCCAAAAAAAAATATAATTAAATATTTTATTTATTTTTCCAAATCTTGTGCAAGTAATTAAATAAATTTATTTATTTAATTACGCTTTCTTATCTTCTAAAAAATCTTCAAAATCTTCTAAAATATATTCTTCTTGTCACACAAAAGCAAAAGATGAGTTAACCGATTTAAAGATATCAACAAAACACTTAAATTAGAAAAATATATTCTAATTTAAGAAATAAAAACTCATCCTCATCAAGAAAGTAGTTAACTCAACAAAGTATCTTTTTGAATGACACATGTCCTTCTATTCGTGCACATTCTCTCGAACATTCTCCTCCATTGATCTTCTTATTTCTTTTCCACCATTGATCTTCTCTCACACAACTCTATAAATACAACCCTCTTCTTCTATTTTACATATCAAGCTTTCAAGTAAACTTATGTTGCAGAATCCATAGCACGCCATTCGCACCCCCACTATCACATCCACCATTTATCATCCATTTCATATTGTGTTGAGGCTCATCTTCAACACAACAAGTATCAGAGCTATTTCTCCTTGTCATCTTGAAAAATCAAAGCAAGGAAGCAAGCTTCCTAAGGGCCATCTTCATCACCAAAAGATCAAACGGGAATAGGCGAACAATGGAAATTGCAAGGTAAAAAGGTTGTGAGTATCACTTTCTTCCTATTTTTAAATCTTCTTTACTTGCACATTCTATTGATGTTTTTGGGTTCTTATAATTCATTTTGATTATCCCATTCTACCCATCACATTTTTGGTGCCCACCGTGGGGCCTTTGCCCCTAATCTAACCAAAAAATTGAGTTTTTGAGTGATAGGTTCCATACAGATTCCATACAAGACTTCAAACAGGTTCAGACGGCGCATCTGATTGATCTCGTGGTGCATCTGAGCACTGTTCCGATGCATACAAACTTCCAGCGCATATACCCTTCAAACCGGCACATCTACAACTTGTTCTAGCGCATGCAAGATTCTGGCGCATACATCATCTAAGTCGGTGCATATACTACCTGTTTCGGCACCTGCAATATTCCGGCGCATACACCCTAAGACACGGTGCTTACATTCTTTTTTATGGTGCATCTATAGAAATGGCGCTTCTGTCTCTTTTTCCTACGCTTTTGACATCTGTCTTAGCACATTTGTAAAGTTGTGCTTACAATATCTGTTTCTGCGCATACAAACTGTTAAGCGACGCATCTGATTTTTCACTATGATTTTAGGATTTCTCGTAGTTTTCAGATTAACGCTAACATTTGTCTTGCAGGTTTAGGAGCTGGATAGATCAGTTAGCTGCACTAATTAACTCATCTTAGATTAATTAGGGGAAAAAGTTAAAAAATGCATGCATACAAATCTCATGTAGTCCTTAACTAGGAGAATAGTAACGAACAATCACTACTATCTTTGCATTACTGTTATCTTTGCATTATTGCTATCTTTCTTAGTTAGAACATTGCTATCTCACAAAGGGAAATGAACCATTGCTATCTTTAAACACTTCAAAGTTAACAAATGTATAAGTGCCCAAGTAGATAATGCATATAGTTTTTTTCACTTTAATAGGATTGGATAAACCACTGTTCTCTGTGTTTGTTGAATGACAATAGGCTTATGCTCTCCCCTTTACTGGGTGACCAGAACGCCAGACTTGTTATTCCCTATGTATAACCTTTAGAGGGGCTTGCCCTTGGATGCCCGCCTATCCAAGTGGGAATGACCCTGAGTCGAAATAGGCTAAAGCCAAGCCCTACTAATCTACTTTAAATAAATTGTGCTTGAGGTGAAAGCTTCCTGCAACGAGTTCCACCGTGTTACACTGACAACCAACCTCCCCCAAAACCCTCCAAGGCGTAACCCTTAGAGGCTGGGAGACTCCATAACAGAGAGTAGCGATGTCGTACGTGTAACCACTCGAACGGTTGCCTTGACTACTTAGCCATTTGTTTAGTATACCAAAAACCCCTATTTGTTGGCGCAAAAGATGGAACCTTTGAAGTGGCCCCGATTCATGTGATTCTTAGTAGAGGTAGCAAGGACAATCCTATGGTTCGGTGGGGGTCTGAGCGTAAGGAAACCTGGATCTGGTATGCATGAGTGCCATGGAGGGGAGCCGGTGCTACCAGATCCTAGAGCTACACAATATTGTCCTTTCCAGCCTAGGTTGTGATTGTTCTTGTATCAAAAAGTCCAAAAAATACAAAAAAAAATAAAAGATAAAAATCATGAAAACTTTTATGCGCTTGCTGTGTCTTTTACCATAATTGAGTATCAAAATTCAAAAAGACCAAGTTTTCAACCAAAAAATAGAATTTTTTTAAAAAACGTACCTAAAACTCTATGAAACCAAACTAAAAACCAGAACGGCGCATCTACTGCGACCTGATGCTTAGACTTACAAGGCATTTGATCACTGTTGCTGCGCATTTAAAAATTGCCAGATTGGCACATTTGCTTCAACCTGTGGCACTTTTGCATTCTGTTCTGGTGCATTTATTGCTACGCATTCAAACCAGAGAGCTATTCCATACTTCCTAGGAGAAAAACTGTCAACTTTTTAGAAACCCATTTCAAACTTGTCTCAGTTTCCCAAGATCTGATTAAAATCATGCAAGTCAACCATTTTGCTCTTCTTCCGCACCGTAGCTACTTTTCCCACACTACATCATCCAAAACTTCACAAAAATTCTTCCAAAATCCAACAAGGTGAGAACCAAGCTATTCTTGATCGTATCAAACCACAAACAAACCTAGTGAGTCTCCACTATCAAGGATCGATCATCCTTTTCTCTCGGAACTCCACTAGTGGCTTGTCCAAGACTAGTCTACATCAAGTAAACAGATTTCTATACAGATTTCTATCATCCTTACTTTGGCTATCGTTTTGTTCACCCATCTTGTTTGACACCAAATTAGATCTAAGGAGAACCTTTCTCAAATCTTGACACATTCTAGCACCCCTTGTTCAAAACTTTAAAATTCACTTCATCCCATCTCTAGTCACCTTACATGGTCTTAACAAGGTCACAAAAATAAAAAGAGATTGAAATGGCTGAGAAAACTACCCTGACCTCTCACGACAGTGATGAGGAAATTTCTATGGAAGAGGTCCTCCAAACATAGCAAGACCGAAGATTTCAACACATAATGGATAAGGTACTTGCCCAAGACCCTACTAAATTCTTTCTCCACTTAGCACAACAAGGAGTCAAGCTCCCTAAAGATTCTGACGTGGAAGCTCTAAAAGAAACTAAGGAAGAAAGAAACCCTGAGGGAAGCACACACAAGGAAATACCCGCAGACAAAAGCAAAGCAACCATTGATTCCATGGATGCCTTAAGCTTAATGAACCAACAAATTCAAGCTTTACAACAACAATTCACAAACATGCAAACATGAGCATCAACCAAACATTATTCCCTAGTGGTTATTTCACCATATCCTTTTGATAGAACCTTGATCATGATACCTTTCCCCTCAAAATTTGAGGTGCCAAAATTTGATAAATACCAAGGAAAGGGTGATCCAAAGGACCACATTAGGGAATTTAATGCTACATGTCTTGAAGACGCCCACAATGATACTTATCTTATGCGACTTTTTCCAAGAAGCTTAGGAGGACAAGCCATGGAGTGGTTTTCTAGACTACCACCCGATATTAGAACCTTTAACAAACTTGTGGACAAATTTGTCCTCCTATAATATTGAGCATGACACCTCAATCTTAGACCTTTGTAACACCAAGCAAAAAGGTGGAAAATCTTTCACCGCCTTCCTACAAAGATGGAAATAGCTGGCAAGTAAGTGTCCACATCAAATGCTTGAAAAACAAATACTGGAAATGTTTGTCCATAACTTACAAACTGACCTAAGCTATCAGATACAGGTCCAATGTCCTACTTCCTTTAGTAAGGTCATTGAGATGGGTCTAATCATTGAAAAGGCTTTAATCACAAAGGGTCAAATAAAGCTATATAAGGACACTCTTAGTACCAACAGCAATGTAGACAAACTAAGATTCTGGACAAGAAACAAAAACATTGTGAACAATGGGGTGGTAAATGCCAAAAATGCAGCACCAAAACAACCAATCTTCAACTTATCAAATCCTCAAAACAACCCCCCACAAAACAAACCAAGAAACACTGAATCACGGTTTATAAATTTTCAACCTAGGAGAAAATTTACACCTTTGGGAGAATCATTGGAAACTGCCCTATGGAAATTGATCACAAGTAAGATCATAATGCTTCCAACTACGTGGGAATATGAACCAAAAGTCAAACCTCCTTGGTGGAACGACAATGATTTCTATGAGTACCACCGAAACAGGGGGTACAAAACCAATGACTACATTGCGCTCAAGTACACCATCCAAGATTTGATCGAACAAAACAAAGTGTCACTTGACAGACATACCTCTAATAATGATCACTGGGCATTCAAGGATCCTCTTCCCAACTATGAGCAAGGAGGGTCTTCCAACCAAAACAACAGTGGAACAAACAACGCAAACTACACAAACATCACCTTTGACTATGTTGTTAACCATATCTTGGAAAGTGATTCACGCATCAATGTGATCACTATAAACAAAGATGTGGATTGTAATGTTACCACCCGCAGTAATAGAGTCACGCTTAGAGGAGCCCCCGCCTATCCAGCTAATCAGTACAGTATCCTAGATCAACTTCATAAGACACCAGCACATATCTCCATTCTAGAACTTATGTGTATGTCCCTATCCCATAGGGCCATACTTGACAAAGCTCTTTCTGAAGCCTCTGTTCCAACGAACCTCATTGAAGAACAGTTTCAAACCATGGTAGGTCACATTACCTCACCTCACTCCTTATCATTCACTGAAAAGGATGATATGTCAATCACCCAACCTCATAACGCCTCTCTTCATATTGAAGCCTTCATTCACAAACACAAGATAAAAAGGGTTCTAATCGATGGAGGAGCTGGTTTGAATATTTGCACCTTGAAGCTAATCCTTGCATTGGGGTTTGCGAAGAAAGCTATAGATCCAAAAAATAAAATTACTATCAAAGCCTATGATGAGGAGGATAGAACTTCCAAAGGAACTGTTACTTTACCAATCAGAGTGGGACCTATAGTAAAAATTGTGGCTTGCCAAGTCCTTGATATGGAGCTAGCATATAACATTCTTCTTGGGAGACCTTAGATACATGCTCTAAAAGCAGTGTTGTCAACATACCATTAGTGTATCAAATTCCCCTATGAAGGTCAAGAGATCACCATCCAAGGTGATCCCAATCCATTTCAGTATTGTAACTCCATTCATCCTAAACTTGAAGTTGTGATTCCTAACAACCGTGCTTCTACTTCATCTTCCTCTCATGTTGACCCAGCTTCACTTGCTTCCACTTCAAAAGCTTCCCAACCTGACCTCAGACTCAAAGATAAGGGCTTGGGTGAGTACACAATCTCCCAATCCCTCTATTTGGCACAACTCCCCCTATCTCCCAAATCATATGGAAGACCTACTCTGAGAAAACCCAAAATAGACAAAACTACCAAAGGTCCTTTTATCAAATGGGGAAGCCTTGAAGATGAGAGTGATGAAAAGGATATCCTTCAATGGTTATATAAGGATGAAGACAGTTCATCAACACAACAAGACCATCGCACCACTATACAGACTGAACAATATGGTCAAAGATTCCAAATGCTACAAAGAATGGGGTATGAAGGACACGGTCCTCTCGATTCAAGAAAGGATGGTATCACTGAATCCCTCCAACCTCTTACCTTGACATCCCAAGACACTATAGGGCTAGGTTACACTGGCACATCAAGAACCAACAAAACAAATAAGAATAAAGGAAAACAACCAGAAATGCCTGCTAGTAATCTCGTTGATCAAATTCAGTAACTGCAACTGGGGAGCCAGACTGATTACAATGAGTATGACTGGGATAGTCTCTCGGAGCTATCTTGTGATGAAAAAGGTATCGATGTTGTCCACGAGTATGACCCAACCCATGCAAATGAGAGACAAGGTCCAAGGGCTAGACCACTAGAGTCCGACCCACATAATAACGATAGTGAAAGTCATGAGGAAAGAATGATACCCCCCTTGCCAGATCCGCTAATAGAGAGTACCATCGCAGACTTTGTCCGTGCTTATAACAACCTCCATAACACTTCTATCCTAACCATCAATACCATAGAAACGGACCAACCCAATGACCCCTTACCATTGTTACACCCCAAACTCATAGATTGGGACTTACAAGACACTACCGCTGAGCTCGATACCTTTCAGAATGATGAAGCCACCATAAACTATCTTGAGCTTAGAGATCATATACCCACAGCGGACCACAGAGCTGGCTATGCCATAAAACTCAATGACAAGGCCTATTTTGGAGAGAGTGCCAAGCCTTTCAGTCTCAAAAATGTCAAAATGAAAGAAAGATCTAATGGTGAAAACTGCTCTGCGACAGTGTTAGATCATGAAAAAAGTAAAAATATAGACGTATCTAATGGTGGAAACCTCTCTGAGGCGCCGAAGGATGGAAGGCTTGACCCTCTACCCAATCTCACACATCAGGAGAGATCTTCAATCTTGATAGAACTAGCAGAGCTATTCAATGTCAGTACAAGTGATAATCCCAGAATGATTCATATGGCACAGTCTTTAACAGCACAAGAAAAGCCAGCATTCACTAAATTCTTCAAGAGAAAACAAATCAACTTTGCATGGACATATGTAGACATGCTAGGGTTAGATCTGAATCTCATAATGCATCACCTATCCTTAGCTCCAGGAGCTAAGCCAGTAAAGCAAAAACTCAGAAAGATGCACCCAAATGTGGCCCTCATGGTGAAAGAAGAGCTAAAGAAACTGTTAGATGTCAGATTCATCAGACCAATAGACTATCCTGAGTGGATTTGAAACATAGTACCAATCGCCAAACTAGATGGCAAAGTCTGAATATGTAATGACTTCAGGGACCTGAACAAAGCTTTTCCAAAAGATGATTTCCCCCTGCCAAACATTGACATTATTGTAGATCTCACGGTAGGCCACACCATGTTGTCACTAATGGATGGTTTTTTCGGATACAACCAGATAAAAATTGCACCTGAAGACCAACACAAGACTGCATTCACATGTCCATGGGGCACCTATTGTTGGTGTGTCATGCCATTTGGTTTGAAAAATGCCGACGCAACATATTAGAGAGCTATGACCACAATCTTCCATGACATGATGCACACTATAATGGAAGATTATGTTGATGACATTCTGGCAAAATCACTCACAAGAGAAGGACACCTGGCAGTACTGGACAAAATCTTCAAAAGACTGGAACAATTTAATGTGCGCCTCAATCCGAAGAAGTGCGTGTTTGGAGTTACCTCAGGTAAGCTACTGGGATACATAGAGTCCGCCAATGGAATCGAAGTTGACCCAGCTAAAGTGAAAGCCATCATGGAAATGCCGCCTCCTAAGAATCTCACTCAGCTAAGGTCCCTACAAAGAAAACTACAATCTATCAGAAGGTTCATTTCTCAATTGGTAGACAAGTTCCACCCATTTTCCCACCTCCTACATAAGAATGTCCCTTTCAAATGGAATGATTCATGTGAGCAGGCATTTCAGTAGTTAAAAGAATATCTAATGAAACCACCTATATTGATGCTACCAATTCAAGGTAAACCTCTGCTACTGTATATCTTGGCCACACCAACAGCTCTGGGAGCTCTCCTCGCAAAACAAAATTATGAAGGGAAAGAACAAGCAATCTACTATATCAGTCAAACACTTGTTGGATATGAACTGCAGTACACGCTAATCGAAAGAGCATGTCTCGCTGTGGTCTTTGCCTCACAAAAGTGGAGACATTACATGTTGTCACATTCTATCAAACTAGTAGCAAAAATTGATCCACTCAAGTACTTACTCAACAAAGCAGCCCTAACAGGTAGATTGTCCAAATGGGTCATGCTTCTCAGTGAATTTGACATTGAATAGGTAGACAAGAAGGTAATAAAAGGCCAAGTGCTTGCAGATCAACTGGCAGATGCACCTCTAACAGATGATAGCCCTTTGAGCTTTGAATTTCCAGATGAATCTATCTTTCACATAACCACAGTAACCTGGAAAATGTATTTCGATGGCTCATACACTCAGCATGGATCGAGGGCAGGTATCTTGTTGATCACCCCTAGCAGCAACACCATTCCTAAATCCTATAGATTACTCTTTCCCTACACTAACAACATGGCAGAGTATGAAGCTCTAGTCATTGGCATCAAGCTAGCAGTTGAATGGAATATCCAAGAACTTTAGGTGTATGGTGATTCACAGCTGGTCATAAATCAAGTAAATGACAACTACCAGACAAAAGATGAGAAATTAATCCCTTACAAACAGGTGGTAGATGATTTCAAAGAATACTGTCAAGATCTCTTTTGAAAAGATACCAAGGATTGAGAACAAAGATGCAGACGCCATGGCAATGATTGCATCTCTCCTTGATATTCCAAATAATCAATCTCGTTATGAGTTCTTGGTAGAGCCAGCATCCCATCCTGCATATGACACCCCTAAATCCCATATCATTTGCCACATTGTCGGAACTGATTCCCCCCTCTATGGAAAAATATTTGCCTATCTTAAAGAGAATACCCTCCCACCTGATCTCTCTAGTAACCAAAAATGAACTTTCATCTGTCAAGCATCCTGGTATGCCATTGTCGCCAATACCCTATATCGTAAAGGTCTCGATGGTACTCTCCTTAGATGTCTCGATAGTGAGGAATATCAAACTACCCTAAATGAAGTGCATGATTGTATATGTGGGACCCACTCTAGTGGCCCTACCCTAGCCAAGAAACTCATACGCATGGGATACTACTAGCCAACCATGGAACAAGATTCCTATCATTTTGTAAAGAAGTGCAAGAAGTGCCAAATCCATGGGAACCTAATACATGCAACAACACAAGAGATACAGCCATTAACAACTCCTTGGCCTTTCTATCAGTGGGGACTCAACTTAGTGGGCAAGATTCACCCTCCCTCATCTAGTGGCCATAAATTCATAATCACCACCACTAAGTACTTCACAAAGTGGATTGAAGCCATACCCTTAGCCAATATCATACGCAAGCAGATTGCCTCCTTTATCTTGAACTATGTCATTTGTCGCTATGGTATCCCTTCGTCCATTATCACGGATAATGGATGACCTTTCAAAAATCAAGATGTCAGGGAGCTATGCGACAAATACCATATCCAGCACCGCTTCTCTACCCCCTACTACCCCTAAGGCAATGGCCAGGCAGAGGCATCAAATAAAACTATTTTGAAAATCCTAAAAAAGACTGTCAATGATGCCGACTGTGACTGGCATATCTAGTTAAATCCAGTGTTGTGGGCCTATCGTACAAGCATTCGCACACCTACAGGTGTAACACCATACTCCCTAGTCTACGGATCTGAAGCCATCTTGCCCATTGAAGTCAAGATCCCATCCTTATGAGTTTCATTAAAAGGCCTCATATCTGATGAAGAGTACAGAGTGTCCAAACTTCAAGAGTTAAAGCTACTCAAAGGGAGAAGGCAACACGCCTTTAACCACCTAAAATCTTATCAACAACGAATGTCCCGAAGCTACAACCATAGGGTAAAGCCCTGAGTATTCCAAGTTGGTAATCTAGTCCTCAGAAAATCCTAGAAATCAGTAAGATCAAGAAAAGAAAGGCAAGTTTGAACCCAACTAGCTAGGTCCCTATGTCATCATTGCAGCTTACGGGTCAGGGGCATATCAATTGGCTAAATCTGAAGGTGAACTATTTGATGACCCTATCAACAGCATGCATCTTCGCAAGTTCTATACCTAAACCCCAATGCAAGGGAGTACTTAAAAATTCAAAAAATTGAAAAAGTGATAAAAAACAAAATAAAAAAAAATTTTAAAATAGAAAAATAACAAAAAAATATTCCTTCAGTGAAAACTTGGCAAATAGGCACCTGGGATAGGTACCATGATGAAAACCTAGCAAATAGGCATCATGTGTACTTTTAGCTTCTGTACAAATAAAAAAAAGTGGTGAAAACCTAGTAAACAGGTGCTATCTGTGACAAACCACTTCCTCCATCTGTTGTGACCTCATATCTCTTGTGTCCATCATATCGTTCATCTTGAACCAGTCCTTCAAACCATTGTCGAATTATGTCACCTCTGAGTTGTCATGTAGGCAAGGCCATTCTCAATGTGCCCCCGAGGCCTTGCTCCCCTTGCTTTCTGTCTATTCCATCAAGTGTCGTCTATCTTGTTGTCCATACCATTTCTACATTTGTGCCATCACCTAGGTCTTAGGTCCATCAGGTTCACCCTGAACTACGTTGCCTCTACGTCGTCACGTAGGCAAGGCCATTTAGCAATGAGCCCTCGAGGCACTAGGTCAGTCCCTAAGGGTCCGTTTCTCCATGTCTGTTGTCATCTCATCCACAATCCACAATAAGTCGATCCTTGTCTAAACTGGGGGCAACTCCTAGACCTAGTTGCGGATTTGGATTCTTGAATGCCACATTTTCTAAAAGAGGATACCAATAAGGATTGTGATACCTTTCACTAGACAAGCTGATGTAGAGCATCCACCACTCCTAACATACAATTGCAAATGTATGTCTATGCCTTTCTTAATATGCATACAAACTTTATTTTATAAAATTTCACTCCTATTGCAACACATAACACCATCGGCTTCACAAAATACCTTATTCCCGATCACTGTAGCACTTGTATCTTTCACGAGATACATTCCTCTTATACATGCAAACACTTACCTGTTGTGCCCACAACCCATTTGCATCTGCCGCCTTTTCTACCTTTTCTACTTACCCTCAGTAGTACAGAATTATCTCTAAGTGGCTGGGAGATCTAACTAACTAACAAACTCTTAACTAACAACCTAAAAATAGTAAGCATTGGTCAAACTGACCTTATTACATTGAAGGGTCATTTAGGACCTTATTGAAAACAGAAAAATAAACATAAAACAACTAAATGCCTTAAGGAGGCCATTGTGGGTGAAGTGCACCTACACCACAAGCGTACGCAGCAAAGCGAGCTTCCCAAAACAAAAATTTTGGCACAAGAGATCAACCTGTCTAAAGCAAAGCAGAAAAGATATACCAAAACACTCAAACTAATTCTATATCAATTATGGCAAAAAGACACATCTAATGCAAGAATGTTTTGTGAACAGGTTAACTTACAAAGTCTTGGATTTTTGTCATTATGTCTTCCTATGCTACTCAAGGATGCCAAAAGCTAGAGATGCTATAATGGGGGTATAATCTTTTTCTTTGTCTGTTGTTTGTGGATCAAACTTTAGTAATCTGATGACTTTTTTCTAACGACATGATCAGCAAAAGATCGTCAAGGACTTTGGAGGTCTGAACATGAAAAAGGGCAATCCTTATTTGTTGAAATGCAAGATTTGCTCAAGTCATCTAGATTCAAGTTTGACTAGATGCTTGTATCAACTTGCTATATCAAAATCCATGTAAGGAATACTCAGGTCATCTCGGTTTAATTATACCTAGATGCTTGTATTTTCTTACAACAGTTCAAAAAGAGAAAAGAAACAAAAAGTGCCTAATGATGAAAGCAAAGTACTTGCGCTCTAATGATGGCAAACTATCCACATCCATCCCATATCCAAAAATCCATATCAACCATACAATAAGAAAATCTTGCAGAATATCAAATGAAAGCCCGTATTTCTTTCATTCCTTTTCTTCCACCTATCTATATCATCTATGTGTCGATTGAGTACATTTGGATATATCAAAAACATAGCATAGATAACATATCATATCACATGAGATAGTCATTTACATGATTAAATCATTTGCATACATAAGAAGTGCATTAGGTCATCCACATACATTTGCATCCATATATCTTATCAAAAAATCAAAAACATAGTCAAATACATATAGAGTCGCATAAACATATCAATAACATTTCACATCTGCATTGCATATCAAATCATCCCAAATCCATCTAGTATGCATCACATATACAAAGCATCATAAGATAGATTGCATCCATAGCATATAAACATAGAACACATGCATATAGAACATCAATAATTGTATCATCATATAAACATAAAAACATGTCCAAATGTGCAATATATCAAAATATATGTCCATCTCTCAGAGTCATGTCATGAAAAGTATACAAAGTATAAAAAGATAGTGATACATGTCTCAAAGTACAAAAGTGGTACATATACATATCTGGCTATCTAAGCCATCAAAAATGTGTACATCCTGCTAAAAATTAGTACAAGTGTCAAAAACTGGCTAACCCTACTGCCGTGGAGCACTACTCCCTGCACTATCCTCTCCTCTGTCACCCACTGATTGTTGGGGGCCTCTCACTGATGCCATAGATCAGGATCCACCTGCCCTCTGTGATACCCCAAACTGACTCCTGTAGCTAGGCGCACACTGGTCTGCCGACACTGCCCTGTGATATAATCCTCTGTAATACTAAGTCTGAGCCTGCACTCTGGTAAGCTCACCCTGTACCTGGGCCAGCTATGTCTGTGCCTGCTACACCTGTGCAACCAAAAAGCTTGAAGTACTATCTGTACCCAGGGCTGCCACTACTACATCTCTCTCCGCTCTGATTGCCTGCACACTCACCAGGGTTGCATCTCTCTCTGGAGATCTCCGTTATCCACCCTATGTCTGCATCTCTCTGAGACTCTGCTGCTCTCAGGTGGGCCCTCAACTGCCTAACCTGACCTTGTAACGCAACCATGGCCTACTACTGTAAGTCAACCTGTGGAGCCTACTATCCCTGTCCATGTGCCTGCTGCTGTACCACCTACTATGGTGGTGACATCTATCTCTGCGGTGCCACCTGCTGTACTGGCACCTGCACCTGCCCTGTAACCTGCGGCTACGCAACCTCCTGCCGACCCGAAGGTCCCTCCCTAGACCTCTTCCTCTGTCTCAATCTACCTCCTCCTCCATCTCCACCATCATCTCTTTGACCTCTTCTCCCCCTCCTCCATCTCCTCCTCCTGCCAGCTCCACCCTCATCATCTAAATCCTCCTTGTCTATACGAGGAGCCAACTCTCTAGGTCCTGAATACCTGGGAAATGGATGAGTAGTGAACCACTCCTCATAGTCGGGTGTCATACCAACATCTACTATGTCCCTCCTCATAGGCCATGCTGCATAGGGGATCTGACGAAAGTCTACCAAGGCCTCCTCATACGATGTCACAAGACCCCACCTAAATCTCTCTGCATGGGTCCTCGCAAATCGCACCTGCCCCTATGGCCTACCCTGCACTCTGCCAAACTGTCATTGTACCCTGCTAACAATCTGCCACTCTAATATGTACCCCATCCTACTAATAAGCCACCAAGTCTAGAAACAGTAAGGTAACTCGTCAGCCTCATCCTCCCATACCTCAGAGTCTAGGTATGGGCGCCAAATAACTAAATCCACATTATCTAGCGCATGTCTCCAATACTCGAGCTTTCTCAGCTTGTACTGGGAAATCACACCTGCATATTTGTAGCTGTGGGGCTCACCTCTCTACCTGTGAAATAGACATATCAGCCATGTGATAGCTATGTGCTCCCACAACCAAAACTACAAAAGAGACACACCTGCCGACAAGCTGGCCCTTCTGTGATACACAACCTAGTGCATATCCCTATATAAGTGTGCTAGCACACACACACCCCATGCATACCGAGTCCCATCCATAATCATATTCTCTAGCACCCTCCCCTAGCTAATTAAGAACCTGTGCGACCTCCTATCGGGGCATACTACACCACCGATCAATCCCACCACTATCCCTGGGAAGTAGTCATAGCAGTCATGAATGTCCTGCCACGAAATCACCTACTCAACCAACTTTGGGTCATCAAAAATATGTCTATACTCAACCAATCCCGCATCATGCTATGGATCATACTCCACCAATTCTCCCTAAATAGGGAGGTGCAGAATCCTATACACATCCTCTAGAGTGATCATCATCTCCCTAGTCGTTAGATTAAATGTACCATCCTCGCTGTGGAACCTCTCCACCGCTGCAGTCAACAAACCGCGGTTCGCATGAACCTTGGGCATGAAGCAAATGTAATGAAGACCCATAGCACCAAGAGCCTCGCGGTCCATCTCTGTCAACATGTACCGCTACAACAGCAGCAAAGGGAACTGCTCTCATGACATCAGGGTATCCCGAATATCCTCCTGGAATCAGGCAAAGCATAGTGTCAAAGAAATCCATATCCAAGAAAACCTACTCAAAGCAATCAAACTATCCTATCATTGACTTAGCATATCAAATTAATTAAAACAACATATCATCTCTTGACTAGATTCTCGGTAATCTCAGAGATTGCTTATCAATTGACGCATCGATCAAGGTGCCAATTGGGTTAATGTCATTAAGTCAACTGATTATCCTAGTGCAAATGCACCGAACCAGGTGGTAAATGCACCGATTCATATTAGATGCGCCGCTTCACCATGAATGCGCCACTCCTTGACGTATATGCGCCATTCTAGCATATGCATTGCTTTTTGTGTCACATGTGTAGTTTCACAATAGATGCGTCAATTCATAGCCTATATGCGCACATCTATCATATGTGCCATAAGATCTCTCAGATGTGCAATTTCGCAGTATATGCGCCATTATACAGTTCAGCGCATCTATCCTAATTTTTTTTCCCAAGCATTTATTGACCTAATAAATTACTTTTAGCAAGTTTTGTCAAACTACATACCGGTGGTCCTGCCTCAAGTGGCCCAATCAAACACTCAAACTCGCTCAAAATGGTGCTCCTCATGTGGAATATCTATATCTATGTCAACTGCTCTAGCTCCTCTACTCTCCTAAGCTCTCTAAGACCAATCAACTAAGGACAAGTGTGCAAATGAATAGGACTTGTGGACCCAGCTCCTATATATAGCAAGTGAACCATAGCTGACTGTGTGACAACTGTGTCTACTTCCCATATATGTTCCTCTCAACCATGTCCTATTTTTCTCCATCCTAACCCACTTTCCACCTGCTTCTTTGTGAGATTGTCCGTCTCACGCATGCTGCCTTCTTCTCATCCAACCTCCCGAGGGAGCATCATGTCGTTAAACTTGTACCAGGGGCAAACTGGGGCAAGTATCATTGTCAAAAATTCTTATTCTTTGAAACAACGTGATAAAACACATTGCATCAAAGAGAGGCAAAATGTATACACCTAAAAATGACATGACTCTACCTAAATAAATATTTTAAATATTTATTTCATCTTTATAGTCCTCTATCAATAAATAAATAAATCAATTTATTTATTTGACTTATTTTCCCCCATTAATTGAATAAATTACATTTATTTAATTAATTTCATCAATAGCAACTTTATTCTTCTAAATAATTAAATTATTTTTATTATTTAATTAAATCTTTCATCCTTCCAAATTTAAATAAAATGCAAATTTATTTAAATTAAAATCTCCAAAAATAAAATATAATTAAATATTTTATTTATTCTTCCAAATCATGTGCAAGTAATTAAATAAATTTATTTATTTAATTACGCTTTCTTATCTTCTAAAAAATCTTCAAAATCTTCTAAAAATATATTTTTCTTGTCATGGAAAAGCAAAAGATGAGTTAACTAATTTAAAGATATCAACAAAACACTTAAATTAGAAAAATATATTCTAATTTAAGTAATAAAAACTCATCCTCATCAAGAAAGCAGTTAACTCAACAAAGCATCTTTTTGAATGACACATGTCCTTCTATTCATGCACATTCTCTTGAACATTCTCCTCCATTGATCTTCTTATTTCTTTTCCACCATTGATCTTCTCTCACACAACTCTATAAATACAACCCTCTTCTTTTATTTTACATATCAAGCTTTCAAGTAAACTTATGCTGCAGAATCCATAGCGCAACATTGGCACCCCCACTATCACATCCACCATTTATCATCCATTTCATATTGTCTTGAGGCTCATCTTCAACACAACAAGTATCTGAGCCATTTCTCCTTGTCATCTTGAGGAATCGAAGCAAGGAAGCAAGCTTCCTAAGGACCATCTTCATCACCAAAAGATCAAACGGGAATAGGTGAACAATGGAAATCGCAAGGTAAAAAGGTTGTGAGTATCACTTTCTTCCTATTTTTAAATCTTCTTTACTTGCACATTCTGTTGATGTTTTTGGGTTTTTATAATTCATTTTGATTATCCCATTTTACCCATCACAATAGCATACCTATTGGCTATAGGTGAATTTCTAGTAGAGATGTCAGTACAAGAAAGACAAAACCTAATATGGAAGTCTTTTTCGTATACATTGATTGAAGAAAAGCTACATGTTCAAGGAAGGATGATACCATCAGAAGGATAGTATATGAACATGAAAGAGAAGAACATGAAGGGATAGCAGGAGGACACAATGTTGGAAAGATGACAACAAGAAAAATCAAACTAGCTAGGTTGTGGTGGGCTACACTTTTCAAAGATACAAAGAGATATGTGAAGAATTGTGATATATGTCAAAGAATGGGGAGACGTACCACAAGAGATGAAATGCCATTAAGACTAGTCTTAGCACAATTAACTTTTTAGAAATGGGCTATTAATTTCTTTGGACCTATAGACCCACTGGCAAATCACTCAAAATTTAGATTCATCATCACCTGAGTGGAATATCTGACTAAGTGGGTTGAAGCATAACCAACTAAATATTGCACTACAAAAACTGTCGCCATGTTCATCTATGAGAATATAATTACCATATTTGGCTACCCATTGAGTATAATCAATGATCAAGGTAAACATTGTGTAAATAAGATGATTTCAGAGCTACTAGACAATTTCATGATAACACACAACAAGAGTTTACCATATCATCCACAAGCAAACGGAGCAAGTGAAGCATTGAATAAGATCATTGGAGTAGCATTAACAAAGATGTGCTATGGGAACAAGATAGACTGGGATCTAAAAGTACCTCTGATACTATGGGCATTCAAGGAAGGTGACCAAGTACTCCTATATGACAGTAAATTCAAGAAGCATGGAAAACTGAAAACAAGGTGGCTAGGACCATTCTACATTGAAGAAATTGTAGATTTAGGAGCAGTCAGATTGAAAAACATGGAGGGTCAGATATCAGCTAGATATGTCAATGGTGCTAGACTCAAGTATTTTTCACTAGAGCAAAGCATGTCTTGAGGACAACACATAATTTTGAAGGGGGGATGATGTTAGCACAGTGTGGGGCATAGAGCAGATCTGGCCGGAAGCTGGCACATACATTATGTGGAGGTTGCAGGCTGACAAAAGATGCTAGAAGACACCTCCCTAGATGTAATAGATAGAGTATATATAAATATAGGATATGATGATTTAGGATAAGAAATATATAAGGTAGTAGGGTATGATGATAATATGAAAATGACATAGAAGTCATGTATGTAGATGGATGAGGAAGAGACGTAGACCTGTCAGAGGATGGATGTATGATATTTGATTATTTCTAATATATATATATGGAGATATGTTGGTACCAGGTAATTCTTTGTTGTCTTACTATTATGATGTGTTTATGATACTCTACCTATGTTATTCTTTGTGTTTTTCTATCAATCTCTAGCTACTTGAGCAAGGTATAAATTGACTACAAAGATTTGGTTGAGGATCGGATCTCTGAACTTGTATCCCTCCCTATTTCTTGCCAACACATGCCTTGAAGTTCTTCAAATGGGATATTAGAGTGCTACCAGATCTCATTCATAGAGCTACCAATAATTTTGTCTAATGACCTAAAATTTAAATGAAATTTAGGTTGTCTAATACAGACCACAAAACTTTCCAAGTTGTTATTGATGTCATCCCCCGTTAGATGATTCATAAAATTGGGGTTAGGTATTTCAAGCCTTAGTGGAAGGATTGGAAATGGCATCTAGACACACCATTTCACAATTATAGACCTTGTAAAGGTTTTTTGTGTCTTTCACCTCACATTACTATGGTGGATTAGTTGAACCATCATTGGTAGGTTTAATATTCTATTGGTACTTAGCATCATTGATTCTAATATATCTAGTTATCCATTCTTGAGCCTAAATTACATCAGTTTTCCTCGTGCATTCTTTATCAAGGCCTTCCTCTTGGTACTCCTTTATCTCAATAGGGATTCTTAATCCTCGTTGTCCATTATGTGACTAGATTGAGACTCTCAAGAATCTTATCTAGTTTTGTACCTGATCTCGGGAAGCTTGGAATTGAATTCATGATTGTTTCAGGCCCTTTCATCCTGCCCCTTTTTCTTGGCACATGGTTTTGTTAGGAGACTAGCTTGCTCTCCCATTCCATTCAAATATATCTAGATTTGGCATGCTTTCAAGGTGGAAATTCTCTTCAACATTTGGAAAGATAGAAATTCATCTCTTTTTGCAAGATGCTCAACTAATGTTCATTTCTCTTTGTATACTAAAGCTAGTAAATTTACACTTCAAGTGGCTCATCTCTAGGATCTCTTCGACCACCATGGAAATGATCCATGCACTATTGCCAAAGTTCCACCTACCCCTCTTCTCCTCCTTGAGGGTGTCAATGAGGTCACAGCTAGTTTCTCAAAACAAATCAAGGATCCCAGTCTTGTCGCTCTCAATCTCTGGGAAATAGAGATAATCCATACCATGGATGTGTTGTGCCCTACCCACATGCCCCATTTTGCTTCAAAATGTGGACCCCCTCTTTTTCTTCAGTCTATTCAATTTGACTCATATTCTTGATTGGTTTATTTTAGAGGGTGATTCCCTCATTTTCAAAAAGGGTGATGTCTTGGGGAGCCTTAAGTAGTTTATCTTCATTATTGTTGGTTCAGGTTTTATGTGAAAAGCTTGGGTCAAATCCCCTTAGAAAAATCCTCATTTTTTCTCTTTGATGAAATTGTGAAGTCTTTGTATATGGTTAGATGTGGAACTTATGAGTATAATAGGATAATTGCTTGTGAGATGTCTACATCCTAATGGATCCCACATCTTTGCAAAGTCCCCTTAGAGCCTAAAGCTTGATATTGTGGATGTCATGATACCCTTGGCTTTTGTAGACTCTAGTGTCATCTATGGAACCCACTCAACACTCTAAGAGTCTGGATGGTCTTCAAATCCCCACAAAGCAAGTCTTCACATCCATTACATAAGTTTCCTCATAACCAAGAGACCGTCTTTTCACCGCAGCAGAGCTTAGTGCTCTCCCTGCTGTCATACATAATTACATTTATGGCATGGTTTGGGGGAAATATTTAAGGAAAAACTTGTTACAAATGAAGACAACTACTCAACAAAAATATGATTCAAATATGTTTAATGATCTTCTAACAGTATATTGTTTAATGGAGATTGCAATAGAATATAAATAATGCAACATAGAAGAAACAAATCTAAAAACTGATCACTCAATGACATGGTGTTTACGTGGAGAAAACCCTTTTGGGTAAAAACTCCACTGGGAAAGACACACAAGTTTGTATTAATCTGTAAAAGTGATACAATACATCAACTACACAACGCTCTCCTTCAGTCTTCAATCTAACAACATTCTTGTAGCATCTAAGTACCTATAAATCTGTTATGCTACAACAAATACATGGCAATGGATATATAAAAGTGTTCTCACACTAAACTAGGAGTCCACATTCTCTCTCCTGAGAATCTTCAACATGCAAATATAAAATGCCTCCTTACAAGCTCCTGCCACTTTTCCAAAGTTAGCCATGCAAATTTAGGCACCCAAGGCTAAATAAGGTCTATTACATCATCTTATGACATGTCATAACCATCATTTATTCCACCAAAGAGTATCTTCCCAAGATGTGTGCCTAGGGATAAACATAGCAACTTACACATAATAAGTATGTCATATATTGTCATAGTGTCATAGAATCTTATGACAACTTACAGCTATCATAGATTCTCTTAAATGCACTTACCAAACATTATGACATGTGTCATGCATGCTAAAAATAGCAGATTCTCCCAAGGTGGTGCCTACCCTCATTTACTCATGATTTTTACAATTGTCAATCGTAAATGTCACTCCATAATTACCTTCGGTGAATCTGGAATTACCATTGCTGGTGAAACTACCTCATTCCCTTATGGGTAATTACAAATTACAAATAATAAAATGGAATAAATACAATATTATGATTTAAAAGGCTAATGGCACCTTATCCCAACATTCTCCCACTAGACAGTATACATTGTAAATCAACCCATAGGAAATCAAATGAAAAAATAACTAGGCACTAGAAACAAGGCCCATGGCCTCTCTGCACCACTCAAATTTCTCTGTGCTCATAGGTTTGGTCAATGAATCTGCAACATTCTCCTGACTTTCTATCTTCATCAGCTTAATCTGTCCATTCGTAACCAATTCTCGAACGAAGTGATAATGAACATCAACATGCTTAGTCTGAGCATGATACATAGGATTCTTGGCCAGACAAATAGCACTCTGGCTATCACAACCAATCGGAATGACCCTGCAATCAAAACCAATACTTGTACACAGTCTTCTTAGCCAAACTACCTCCTTAGAGACATGAGTAGCAGCCATATACTCTGCTTCAATGGTGTACAAAGCAACCGTGGGCTGCCTCTTACTCATCCAACTCACTGCTCCTCCAAACAGAGTAAACACATAGCCACTAGTGGACCTTCGACTATCCAAGTCACCTACCCAATCTGCATCAACAAATCTTTGTATGTCTAAAGTTTTATCAGTACTATCAGTACCAGAATAAACCAAACAATAATCAAGAGTACTTACAAGGTATTTAAACACCATCTTCGCATACTTCCAATGTTGTCTACCAGGGTTAGACATAAATCTACTCAAAACTCCCACTGCTTGGGCAATAGCTAGCCTAGTGCAAACCATTGCATACATCAAACTCCCTACAACACTAGCATATGGCACATTAGACATATCCTCAAAATCATCCTCACTATTTGAACACATATCTAATGAAAGCTTAGTACCAATGGGTAAAGGAAATTGGACTGGGTTACAGTCCTGCAAAATAATCTCTGCAAAATGGTATTCACATACTTTGTGACAACCAAAGCTTTCTTGTTACCTTTATCCCTCCTAATCTCCATACCCAGAATATACCTAGCAGCTCCAAGATCCTTCATATTGAATGCACCTAAAAATTGGGCTTTTAGCTCACTGATCATACCCTTAGTATTGCTGAAAAATAACATATCATCAACATATAATGCAATTATTAGTATAGAATCATCAATACAATGAATGTAAACACAGTGATCCTCCTTGCTTCTTACAAAACCCAATTGCAATACAAATGAGTCAAACTTTTGATCATACCACATTCTGGGGGATTGTTTCACACCATAAAGAGACCTCTTTAACCTGCAAACCCAATGTTCTTTTCCTTTTACCTCAAAACCTATAGGTTATTGCATATAAATTTCTTCCTTAAGATCTCCATGCAAGAACGCGGTCTTAATATCCATTTTCTCAATCTCTCAATCAATATCTGTAGCAATGGATAAAAGAAATCTAATAGAAGTTAATTTAGCAAAATGAGAGAAAATTTCACAAAAATCAACTCCCTCTCTCTAGGAGTAGCCCTTGGCTACCAGTCTAGCCTTGTACTTCTCCAATAAACCATCTACTCCAAACTTCTTGAAGACCCACTTACAACCTATGGCCTTTCTTCCTTTGGGCAAATGAACAAGATACCAAGTGTTACAAGATTGTAAAGCCATCATCTCCTCCTGCATGTCTAACTACCAAGACTCATTATCATATGCATGAATAGCTTCCCTGTAGGATCTAGGCTCATTGTCAATACTCAATAAAGCAAATAAACAATGGAAATATGGTGGGCTATACCTGTCAACTGGGTTTCGTTGTCTTGTGGATCTCCTCAAGGGTAGAGTAAGAGTCTCAACTTGTTCTTCTACATGATCTTCTGCACCAACTTCTTCTGTTACAACATATTCTTCCTCATCAGAATTACTAGAATCTTCTTCTTTGTCTTCACCCTCCAATCCATCATTGTGTTCTTCCTGAGGTGCATCTTCCTACTCTAAGTCAAGGTGCACTCTCTTCACCTTTTCTTGTTCTTTTGGTTGCTTAGGTTCAAAAATAGCTCTAAGTTTCCTAAAAATAACATCTCTAGAGAAAACAATTTTTTTGGTTAGAGGATCCCGAAGCTTAAAACCCTTAACATTTTAACTATATCCAATGAAGATGCATTTCTGTACTTTTGGATCCAACATAGATCACTTTTCCTTAGGCACATGAACAAAAGCCTCACAGCAAAAAACCCTTAGATGTGAAACAAAAGGTTTCTTACCTATCCACACTTCATAACATGTCAAATCAAGAGCCATATAAGGAGATATGTTAATCAAATAGAAAGCAATACACACAGCCTCTGCCCAAAAGCATTTATCCAACTATGAATCACTTAACATACTTCTAGCTCTTTCCATCATTGCTCAGTTCATCCTTTTTGCAACACCATTCTATTGTGGTGTATACGAAGTTATCTTTCGTATGATTATACCTACATGCTTACAAAATTCATCAAATTCCTTAGAGAAATATTCCCCTCCATTGTCAAATCTTAATATTTTTATCTTTAACCCCGGTTGGTTTTCAACTAAGACTTTAATATCCTTAAACTTAGTGAAAACTTCAAATTTGTGTTTCATAAAATAAATCAATGTGAATCTAGATACATCATCAATGAAGGTGAAAAAATAACAAGATTTTCTGATAGACTCATTATCTACAAGTCCAAACACATCTATATGAATAATATCTAACTTCTCTATAATGTCCCCTTCCTAAGTTGGCACTTGTTCATCAAGGTAGTCTACTATATAGGTTCCCGTAGGCTAGTGAGTGTGGTTAGGGGACTCATGGTGGCATGGCTCACCTAAGTTTAGACATCTTCTCAGAGTGATGAGATGGATTTCTTATGGCAGGAGTCACCAGTTGGCTTTGTCTGGAGTGAGTTTGGACCATTTGGCCAAACTTACGATTTATAGTAAGGGCTCAGGACTCCGAGCAAGTCAATGCAATGGTTAAGAAATCATGTCAATATTCCATTGGCCAGCTCAATGGCACTACGAAGGCTAGAGGAGACCATTCAAATTAACATTTTAATAATCGACATAGTTAAGTTAAATTAAATATATAACTTAACATGTTTATTATTACTAAGTGACTTTATAATATAGTATGAACTTTATGATATATTTTAAGTTCATAAAGTCACTTTATGTGGGTGCCCAAGACATAAGGGAAATAAATAAAGTTAAATTATTTTAAATTCCCAAGAAGAGGCATTAAGAGAAGAGGAATAAAAGAAAGGAAAAGTCACTTCATTTCATTCATTCACTATTGCATATTTTGATATTGTCTAAGCTTCGTTCATGAGAGAAATGGTTTTGAACCAGCTGCATTGGAGATGAAAACCTTCATTGTTGAGGGCATCTGCGGGGTTGAAAGACACTCCTAGGGTGTTTATTGGAGTTGCTTCATTTCAAGGGTCACTATTGAGTTTCATTGAAGACATCAAGCATTGTCGTGGAAGGATTTATAAGGAGATATCTTCAGTTTGTTTGCACCATAATTTTGGAGGATGATCAAGGAAAATATTGCAAGTTATAGTATTCAATTTGGTGGTGTTTTGATGTGTTTTTACTCCATATACAAGTTGTACTTCTGTTGTACTTGGTCGTACCATCTACAGCAAGTTTTGGAGTTTTTAATTGAGTTTTGAGTGTGGACTTCTCCCAACCAAGTGTTGGACATTAGAAGTTGTATATAGAGTTTTTAGCAGAGATTTTGGATTTTCTTGGGTGGTGTTGGGTGTTGTTTGTGTTCCAACAGGGTCGTACTTCATTGGGAAAGGCGTGGGACATCCTTAGAGGACCAAGGAACTCATTGGGGGTTCATTATATGTTCTATTTTGACTGTACAAACAATATCTGTTGCTATTGATAATGGAATTTTGAATAAATATGGAGTTTGAATTATTTGGAACAAGTTTACACTATTGGGTCTATTGTTACAATCTTTTTAGGCTTATAGACCTTGGACAACAAAATGGGTATGTATGTTTCTTAATATTTTGGCTTAGTTCCCATATGGGTATTGTTCCTTTATGCTTTATAATACATTACCATCAAATATAAGCATCTAGATACTTCTATTTCATTGCATTTTTTAATATATGTATATGCATGTTTTCTATGTCAAAAATGCAAAAAACCCAAAACACATCAAGTATCAACTAAACACCAGAAAACACAAAGGGGGTGGGCTATTATAGTGGTATCAGATCTAGTTTTCCTTCCAGCCTGTTGCATTCCTACAGTTGCATGTCAGTTGTGAGACTACACATATACTTGCATGTTAATTTTCATGGCCGAACAATGATTGCATGTGAGTTTCTATGAGAGGTAGTGCCAGAGAGAGATATCTTGAAAGATTATAGAAGAAAGAAGCTGAATAGGAACAGTGAGAAGAGTGGCCTTCAAGGTTTGAGGAACAACAGATAGTACTTTACATTGAAGAAGAAATCATTACAGAAACCATGGGTGATCGAAAAGGTAGGTCTAGTAGAGACCATCATGATGAGGGAAGAGTTGATATGGCTAGTATGTTGCATACATTGAATGATTTGGCTAGAGGACAACGTGACATGTTTGATAGAATGGATTGTTCACAAATAGAACTGACCCAAATCCTTGCTCATTTAGTGCCTGTTAATAATGAGAACAATGACAATAATAATGGTGGAGTTGATCAGAATTCCAAAGAGAGAACAATAATAATAATGCAAACAATGGCAATAATGGAGAGCACTCAATTAACAATCAGGTTACTCAGTAGCATACCTTTGCTAGATTAGCTAGCATGAGACCTCTAATGCCTCAGTTTATTTAGGAAAACCATCCACTAGAAGAAGTCAATGAACCCACTGAACAAGTTCAACATGCTCAGTATTGGAGAGATTGGAGAGCTATGGATGTAGGGTTCCGTGCTGATATACCTTTTCAAGCTTACTTGACTTTCAGGGAGCGAAGTAGACCTCAAGGAGAAGGAGGACTGAGGTAACATAATCAGGATCTACAGAAGAAGAAAGGAAAGATGTCCATTCCCTATTATGACAGCTTAGGAAAAACTTCAGCCAGAGCTTGGGTTCAAAAAGTAGATACTTATTTACTGCTTAATCCTATGATTAAGCAGGATGTCATTGAGTATGCTACATTGCATTTGGATGGGAGTGCACATGAATGGTGGTATCATGGTCTAGTCACATTGAGCCACGATCAGATTGTTTCCTATGCAAAGTTTACTAATAGGTTGATTGATAGATTTGACAAACGGGACCCTGAGTTACATTTCAAGGAGCTAGCCCAACTCAAATAGTTTGGAGGAGTAGATGCATATATTTATGAATTTCAAAGGCTATCATTCATGGTCACTAACATTTTAGAGTGGAGGCTCATTGTGTTGTTTATAGATGGTCTATCTGAACCATTGAGAGGATAGATTAAGGGGTTCAATTTGCCTACACTTCAGTAGGTAATCAAGAAGACCAAAGATATGGAATTATCTTCCTACAGAAGCAAATTTTAGTCAAAGGGCTTCTTGCACTAGAAGGATAAGGACAAGAAGAGTTTGCCTCATGACATAGTTCAACAGAAGAGATCAGCTACGAGACTCGATGATGATGCCCTTAATGAGTACAGAAAAAAGAAATTATGCTTCAAACGCAAGGGGCCACGGGATCCCAATCATAAGTGCCCAATGAAGGGGCAAGTAAAACATCTAGAGTACTATTCTGCCAAAGAAACAACATTAGAAAAATTAGATCAGCAAAGTGATCGGGAGGATAGTGATGTAGAAAGTGCAGCAGAAGAGATGCAGGATACACAGGATAATGACATACCTATAGTCCATCTTTCTGCTATTTAGAAAGAAGGTTCTTTTAGGATTCAGCAAGTCTTGGAAGGATAGAGAGTGAGCACATTACTTAACACAGGTGCCACTCATAACTTCATTGATGAGGGACTTGTGGCAAGAAGGGGACTCAAGACTGAGGAGTTCGAGGAGTTCAAAGTCAAAGTTGCAGATGGCTTTGTCATTACATGGAAGGGGAGAATCCCAAACTTAACTATCAAGTTAAGTGACTATGAGTTCCAAGAAGAATACTATGTGGTCAGTATGGGTGACATGGATGTAGTTCTTGGCATGAAGTGGCTTCATGCAATAGGTGAGTTCTACCTCAATTTGCGGACTATGGAAATGAAATTTGATGTAGACGAACAGAAGCATGTGTTTAGGGGGTGTCAGATGGTGGTCTTAGAGTTGTATTATTCAAGAGGATGGAGAGACTGCTCAGACATGATCAGGTTGAGTGGGCAGTAGAGTGTGTCATTATGCCTATAGCTAATGAGCAACGCAAGTAGAGTTACCACCTGGATATTTAGAAACTGATAACCAAGCACCGTAAAGTTTTTAGTAGTATACCACTAGGGAGGCCTCCTAATTGAGGCATAGAGCATGTAATAGAACTGGAAGAAGGTGCCAAACCAGTCATCATAACTCCTTATATAGGCACCTGAAAAGATTGAAAGATGAAATCGAGAAAACCATTAAGGAGCTTCCAGAGATGGGGCATATCATACCGAGCAAGAGCCCTTTTGCTTTTGCAGTTGTTCTAGTGAAGAAGGATAGAACACTGAAAATGTGCATAGACTACCAGGCTCTGAACAAGAAAACTATTAAGAATAGTTACCCCATCCCTCGTATTGATGAGCTCATTATTGAGCTACATAGAGCTTGTTACTTCTCCAAGATTGATCTAAGATTAGGATATCATCAAATTCGGGTCAAAGAGGAGGATGTGGAGAAGATGGCTTTATGTTGCCATTATGGGCACTTTGAATTCTTGGTATGTCGTTCAGTCTAACCAATTCTCTAGCTACTTTCCAGTTCTATATGAATAGGGTTTTCAAGGAACAGTTGAGGAAGGTTGTCCTCATATTTTTTAATGACATTTTCATCTTTAGCAGGACTTGGGAGGAGTACCTCCAACACATTGAGGAGGTACTGAGTATCTTGGAGAGAGAGTCACTATATGCCAAGGAATCAAAATGTGAATTTGGCATGACAAAGTTACTCTATTTAGGACACATCATCAGTGCAGAAGGAGTCAGAGTGGATCCAGAAAAGATCTGAGCCATTGTGGAATGGCCACCACCCACGAATATCTCACAGCTCAAGGGATTCTTTGGTTTATGTGGGTTATATCATTGCTTCATCAAAGGATTTTCACAGAGTGTAGCTCCATTGACAGATTTGATAAAGGGGGCATTTGTTTGGTTAGACAAGGCATAAAGGTGTTTTGACAGGTTCAAGTAGGTTATGAGCTCTTGCCCAGTTTTGGCTATAGGATTTCACCAAGCCCTTTAAGCTTGAGTGTGATGCCTCAAGAGAAGACATTGGAGTTGTTTTGATGTGGGACAAGCACTCGATTGCTTTTGAGAAAAGAAAACTCAGGGGTGCAGAGCGAGGTTACAGCTATATGATAAGGAAATGTTAGTCAAAGTGCATGCCTTGGCTAAATTCAGAAAGTACCTTGTGGATAGAAAATTCATGGTTAAAATAGACCACAACAGCCTCAGACATTTCCTAAATTAGTGTGACCTCAACGACAGATAGTAGAAGTGGGTGAGAAAATTGCAAGCCTACGACTTTGACATAGTTTATGTCAAAGGGAAGAAGAATGTGGTAGCTGATGCACTCTCACAGAGACCTCACTTGTGCTCATTAGGGGAGATTATAGCTAATTGGAGAGAGTGGATATCAGTAGAATATGTGAAGGATAAGTGGGCCACTGGGATTATTGATGGTACCATTCAGGACAGTAGGTACATAGTTGTAAATGACTTGATCATATACAAGGGGAGGATCTTCTTGGTACTAGGGTCAAGCATGAAGAAGAAGGTAATGAGAGATTTTCATGATGTTCCTACAAATGGTCAATCGGGATATTTCAAGACATACAGGTAGATCTGGGAAAGATTCACATGGAAAGGGCTTAAATCAGATGTATTGTAATATGTCATAGAGTGCCCCACTTGCCAATAGAACAAACAGGAACATTCCTTTCCAGCTAGTTTATTGCAGCCCCTACCCATTCCTAGTCAAAAATGGGAATGTATTTCTATGGATTTTATCACAGGCTTGCCTAAGGCCAAAGGCAGGGATTGCATCTTTGTTGTGGTTGATAGACTGACAAATTTTGTCTATTTCTTTGCAATTTCAGCCACATTTATAGTAGCACAGATCGCAGATCTATTCTTCACAAAGGTATTCAGGCTTCATGGGCTACCCATGAGTATAGTCAGTGATAGAGATAGCAAGTTTATGAGTCACTTCTTGTAGGAGCTATTCAGGTTGAGTGGGACTGAACTCACTCCTAGCACTTGTTACCATCCATAAACAGATGGGCAGACAGAGATCGTCAACAAGTCAGTGGAAGGATACCTCCATAACTACATTATAGGGCAGCAGAAGGCATGGGTTAAGTGGTTACATCTAGGAGAGTATTGTTATAATACTACTTACCACATGTCCATACAGATGTCACCTTTCATTGCCCTTTATGGGTATGAGGCTCCCAATTTCCTAGATTTACTTTTGGGGGACAATAGAGTACCTAAGACCAGGGATTTAGTGCAGGAGAGCCAAGACATTATGAAATCTTTGAAAGAGAATATACAAAAGGCACAGAATCAGTATAAACAATATGCAGATCAGCACAAAGTTCAGTGTTCTTTTGAGGTAGGTGACATGGTCTATTTGATGTTGCAGGCATAAAGACAATCCACTCTCAAGAGGAGTGGTGTAGAGAAGCTCAAGCCACAATACTATGGACCTTTCAGGGTATCCAAGAGAATAGGAGAAGTGGCGTATGAGTTGGAGTTACTGGCAGGAAGCAGAGTGCATAATGTGTTCCATGTATCTTACCTCAAAAAGGCATTGGGACACAATGTGATACCTTCCACTGAGTTACCCCCATTGGATGAGGAGGGTAAATTGATTCTTATCCTTGAGGCTATAATTGACACCAGAGAGTGCACCCTATAGAAGAGAATTATCAAGAAATATTTGGTTAAGTGGAAGAATTTTCTGGTGGAGGATGCTACTTGGGAGTGAGTAGATTCTTCAGCATCTAGAATTGAAATTGCTTCTGGGCAAGCAATTTTGAGAAGGGCAGACTATAATGTCCCCTTCCTAAGTCGGCACTTGTTCATCAGGCTACTCTACTATATGGGTTCCCATAGGCTAGTGAGTGTGGTTAGGGGACCCACGATGGCATGGCTCACCTGAGTTCAAACAACTTCTCAGAGTGATGAGATGGATTCCTTGTGGCAGGAGTCACCAGTTGGCTTTTTCTGGAGTGAGTTTGGAACATTTGGCCAAACTTACTATTTATAGCAGGGGCTCACAAGACTCTGAGCGAGTCAGTGCAACAGTCTATAAATCATGTCGATATTCCATTGGCCAGCTCAACGGTACTACGGAAGCCAGAGGAGACCATTTGAATTAACATTTTAATAATTGACATAGTTAAGTTGAATTAAATATATAACTTCACATGTTTATTATTACTAAGTGACTTTATAATATAGTATGAACTTTATGATATATTTTAAGTTCATAAACTCACTTTATGTGGGCACCCAAGACATAAGGGGAATAAATAAAGTTAAATTATTTTAAATTCCCAAGAAGAGGTGTTGAGAGAAGAGGAATAAAAGAAAGGAAAAGTCACTTCATTTCATTTATTCACTATTGCATATTTTGATATTGTCTGAGTTTTGTTCGTGAGAACAAGGGTTTTGAACCAGCTACATTGGAGACGAAAACCTCTACTATTGAGGGCATCTATGGGGTTGAAAGACACTCCCAGGGTGTTTATTAGAGTGGCTTCATTTCAGGGGTCACCATTGATCTTCATTGAAGACATCAAGCATTGTCACGGAAGGATTTACAAGGAAATAGCTTCAGTTTGTTTGCACCATAACTCCGGAGGATGATCAAGGAAAATATTGCAAGTTATATTATTGGATTTGGTGGTGTTTTGATGTGTTTTTGACTCCATATACAGGTTGTACTTCTATTGTACTTGGTCATACCATCTACAATAGGTTTTGGAGTTTTTAATTGAGTTCTAAGTGTGGACTTCTCCCAGCCAAGCGTTGGACATTAGCAATTGTATACAGAGTTTTTAGCAGAGATTTTAGATTTGCCTGGGTAGTGTTGAGTGTCATTTGTGTTCTAGTAGGATCGTACTTCCTTGGGAAAGGCATGGGACATCCTGAGAGGACCAACGAACTCATTATGGGTTCATTATATGTTCTATTTTGACTGTACAAACAATATTTGTTGCTACTAATAATGGACTTTTGAATAAATATGGAGTTTGAATGATTTGGAACGTGTTTACACTATTGGGTCTATTGTAATAGTCTTTTCAAGCTTGTAAACCATGGACAGTGAAATGGGTATGTGTGTTTCTTAATATTTTGGCTTAGTTCCCATATGGGTATTGTTCCTTTATGCTTTGTAATGCATTACCATCAAGTATAAGCATCTTGGTACTTCTATTTCATTGCATTTTTGAATATATGTATATGCATGTTTTCTATGTCAAAAATGCAAAAAACCCAAAACGCATCATGTATCAACTAAGCATCAGAAAACATAAAGGGGGTGGGCTATTACATTCTCTTTTGCTCTATTGCTTCCTAAAGGAAATAATTTTCTATTTTATTTACCAAACACACAATGCTCACAGAAATCAAAGTGCTCATCAGAATAAGAAAAATTGTCCAACAAATCTTTACTCTTAATAGTTTTCAAACACTATTACTTGTGTGGCCTAATCTACGGTGCCACAACATACAAGTGTTTTTAGAAACTTCAAAAACATAAGAGGAATTACAAACTGTAGCAGCATCTAGCCTGAACAAGGTTCCCATTCTCTTCCCCTTCACTACCACCAAGTTTCCTCTCACCAATCTGCAACCATGCTTATCAAATGTTACATGCATTCCCAAATCATTTAACTTTGAAACTAAAATCATATTTCTAGCTAATCTAGGAACATACAAAACACTAGGGAGGGTTTTAATCCTCCCATCACTGAAATACAACAATATCTTGCCTTTCCCAACTATCGGATATGTAGATTTGTCCCCAAGGTACACTTTATCTCCATCATACTCTTCGTATGTGGAAAACCATTACTTATGCAAGATCATATGAAATGAGCATCTTGAGTCAACCAACCAGTGATCATTAGAAACAATATTGCATGCAGAAAGTAAAACATTTTCACCTAAATTAGAGGACTTCTCAGAAGTGGTCTCCCACTGTTTCTTTAGGTTTCTACACTCCTTCACATGTCCCCTTTTACTGCAATTCCAACACTTAACTCTATTCTTCTTGCCAGGAGTCTTAGAATGGTCCTTAAACTTGTCTTTGAACCCCTTCTGATCTCCTTTTGGTCCTCTTTCCTTAGACCTTCCCCTGACACTGAGAGCATCCCCTAAAGTATCTGAACTCTTCTTCAATTCATGTGCTAGCAAAACTGCAACAAGAGAATCCATCTCTGGATCCGCGAGGTTAGAAGTGGTAGCAAGGATAAGATTCTCCCAAGACTTAGGTAAATAACAAAGAAGTAAGATACATTTATCTTCCTCATTAACTTCAACATCTACAGATGCTAGTTGACTCAACAAAAAATTAAATGAGTTTAAATACTTTGCAACCAATTCACCCTCTATCAATTTCATAGAAAATAGTTTACGCTTCAAGTAAAGTTTGTTTACCATACTCTTGGATTAGTATATCTCACCCAAATGCTTCCACAAGCTATGTGCAGTCTCTTCCCTTGTGACGTTCAACAAGATAGAATCTACAAGACACAATATGATTGTACCTTGTGCCTTCTTATCTAGTCTATCCCACTCATCTTGAGAGACATCGTGGGGTTTCTTCTCTTTTAGAATAGCCAACCACTAGTTTCTTTCTTCCAACAAATCCTCCATTTTTAGCTTCCATAGCTCATACCCCATACTGTTGAATTTCTCAATGTCCAAATAATAGGTTGAAGCAATGGGGGATGTATCCATAATATCAACTCAAGATCTGCAAAAAAAATACAACCAAATCTCTCGCTACAACTACATGACCTTCACACTACCACCCAAGAGTCAAAGTTGGCCAGGCTCTGATACCAAATGTTAGAAATGAAGAAAACAACTACTCAATAGAAATCTAATTCAAATATGTTTAATGATCTTCTAACAGTGTATTGTTTAATGGAGATTGCAACAAAATATAAATAATGCAACACAGAAGCAACAAATCTGAAAACTAATCACACAATGACACAGTGTTTACATGGAGAAAGCCCTTTCAGGTAAAAAACTCTACCAAGAAAGAGGCACAATTTTGTATTAATCTGCAAAAGTGATACAATACATCAACTACAAAACTCTCTCCTTCAGTCTTTAATCTAACAGCATTCCTGCAGCACCTGAGTACCTATAAATATGTTATTGTTTAATGTAAAAAGAGGAAGATGGAGTTTTTGGTTTATTTCAAGGGCTTATCACGATCTTCCTTTCACCACTAAACATTTAAGGATATTCAACTAAATAGAGAACTCTACTACAGATCTCATGTCACTTGGAACATAGGGGAAGATTGGAATTATGTGAATTTGTTGCTCAATTAAGTCCAATTATGCTCAAAACCCTAATTTTGTAAAATCGTAAACAAACGAACAAATTACGAAAAATGATCACACACAAAGATATCACATGACAATCAAATACATACCAAATTTTGAAGTTCAGTGTGTGGAAAATTTGGGGACTAATGAGCGGGATCCCTAGTCCACTGTACCTGCTTTTGTTGGGATCTATGAAGAATGTATGCAACCTGATCTTCTTCTTAGATCTGTAATTCTGATAGCCTATAATGCCTTCCTGCAACTCCACTTCTTTCTCTTCTAAAACATGTAAACCACAATCTCAGAAAAGTGGGTTGGGGGTTGTGGTGTTTAGAGGCTTGCCTCGGTCAAGCCCCGGAGAGACATTCAAGTCTTCCGAACACCTTTGTCAAATAAAGAGTCTATATCCCTACAAGATAGAGGCAAACTCCAAATGATAAATGATAGAAACATAATAGATATCACCTTGTAGTGTAGATCTGACATAAATGAAGGCTCTTCAATCACATGAGAAGATGAAATCAAATCTGTAATCACAAACACAATAAAAATGCTCTACTCTTGCTACAATGAATATCTTAAAATCACATGTATGCCTTGTTGACATTTTCTTCTGAATCAGCATTAGGGTTTGCCACTTCTAATGCACAGGCAGATTCAGGCCAACTGAATACAGGAGGTTGCGTGAGCTCCTCCCCTTCACTTCTGGTTCTGCCGCACCAAGGGGGGTATCCCTATAACTCAAGATGTAACCTTGACTAGCTCAAAGATAGAAAGATCTAACTTGACAACAACAGGCAGAATACTCTCATGTATGGACCAAGATCTGTATGATAGATCACAAGGCTGGCAACATTCTTGGACATGATGTCTGGTTGGGTATGAGAGTATGCAGGGGGTTCCTAATCCTACTCCTACAACTAACAGGTGGAGGTATGAAGTGTTTTGATATGAATTTGGATGCAAAGCTGGACATGGTGTATAACACAAGAACACAGCATGACTGGTGCCTATCCAGGGCTTGGAGTCGGTAGACATACACCTGTGAATGATCAGCATGAATAGCTAAAACTGGATTTCAGGGGGATACACATGATATCTGCCCTGCAGATATCTCCCAATATAGAGTGTTGAGCTGTCTCTACTTATGGCATCCCTACTGCAATATACCCTTCCCAATGTTCAACCTGAAAACAGTTTAATCTGCCCCTTGAGCAGAGGTTAAAAGATCAGACATTCAACATAGGAATTCTATGCTCTAGAATCTAAACATAAGCAAACATCCAGATCCAGAAGAAGGATACATGCAATACTGGAGACAGAATTAACACAACACATGCTAAACAGCATTACTCATATAAGATCAACCATGAAACCAGTGGATTCATGCCAAGTCCTACAACAGGAGATACATAAACTCACAAGATAACTGTACAGAGCAACCAGATCAGCTGGTTATGGATTACAGAGCCAAAATTCTACAACTTTCAACAACCTCAAAAGAATAACACCATCTGCATTATATAGCAGGAGGGTGTCTTCAGCATCAACTACCAGGTTGACCAAAATTCCCGCCAGATATACAGTACCATAGAAATGGCGCTCAAACTTGAATGCAGCAGGTAGGGGAGGAGACAGGAAGATTTTTCGAGCCTTGCGCCGCCGCCTAGGGATTCAGATCTTCAATCAGGTACAACATTCGTCCACACCATCGCCCATACCTCTGTAACAATCGCCATTAATGGCGCACCAACCCGCGGCCTCGGGAAGAACATCAAATAGACAGTCGCAACCGCTTCCCGCCGAGATTCATCATCATGATATTTGAAAATGTAGGATAACAATATCCCACATGCACCCCGCGACGACCTCAATAACACTTTATATACTAGGTCATGAGCATATATCATGTCGGTGCTTTTGCTCCTGACGACACTAGTATATACTTCATCATCATCATCCCCCAGCAGCATGATATCCTGCTGTTCGAAATATCACCCTGACGTCATCATGATATTTGAAATATACCCTTCATGATAATCGGCACAACCTGATCCTTCGGAGGAACGTCCTCCTGCTGAGCTTATAACAAAAGTCTGGCCGATGGACATCCTGATGACGTCATCATCATATACTGCTGACGTCATCATCATATCTGCCTACTGCGCACCAACTTGCACATCCGGATGATGTCATCATCATATTTGCAAATATCAGGAGGTCTCTTCAAGATGATCACTTGTTAGAAATATGACCTCCGCGGACCTTGATGACGTCATCATCATATTAACATCATCATGATATTCGGAAGACAACCGGATATTTGGAAATATCCTCCTGACGTTCAAACATCAGGTTGCACTGTAGCTCCTCTGTAAGATCGGGGCGAAAACTGAACATGATGATGCTGCTTGAAAAGATCACCCCCAGTAGATAATGCGCGAAGCCAGCAGGCGGATATCTCCCTGATATCAGCATCATCATGATGCTCGAGCAAACATATATCCGGGTGATATGAAAATATCACCCCCTCCTTCACGAATATCATGATGCAGATAGGCAGAAAGAAAAATATCACCCTGATATACGGATGACGTCAGCATCATCAGGATGAAAAACAAAGAACAAGAAGTGATACAACATCATCAGGATGATCATAACCAAGATCACCCGATGATAAAAATATCACCCCGGCGAAATATCATGAAGGCAGAAAATATGATGACCACCGCAAGCAGCAGGATGACAACTGGAAAATGATGATGATGACGACCCTTAGGATAGAACAAGTTAGGTCGAGCAACTCAAAGAATAAGCAACATCATCATCATGCCTGCGCAAGGTGATAAATGGAAGATCACCGGAGACTTTGAAGAATCACCCTCGCAAGCAGATAAGGGCGCACTGTAGCTCGTCAGCATCATCAGGATAAAACCCGAACATCACCCGACAGCGAAATATGATGATGACGATGAGAAACCGGTCGAAGGAGAACATGATGATGCTGACCCTCACGGAAACAAACATGATGATGATGACCTCCTCCTCAACAAAATATGATGCTGCAGCTGAAAAATACTGAGGAGGTCCGTTACTTAGAGCATTTTTTGGATACTTAGGGAGAGTGCCTGAATGAAAATTTTTCAAAAAACTACCAGTCAATTCAGGCGTCAACAGTGGCTCTGTCTGGGGACGTGCAGGTGAAAGACTGCAGTGAGAACCCCAGATCTCTGGGATGCAGACCAGTCCCTTATCCATTGGGCACAGAGTCAAATACTGCACTGACCTGCATCACCCAACACACTTGATGGCCTAAGGCCACCAAGAAAAGAAAAACATGTATCTCCCCTTGTCAAATATCTTGTTTTCATCTGCATGCACTGGGTCAAGCTTGGAGATACTACAAAGATCCACCCACAAACAAATCTTGTCATCTGCATATTCAACCCTCTGATTTGGCTTGTCATCATCCTTGTGCAGATAACCCTCAGCATCATGTGACATGTGGGTGCAGAATGTTTCAGGCAATGCATGCTCATATGGCATATAGCACTTATCACTCACATCATCATCATGCATTGCAACATGATCTCCTAGCTGGACTGCAAATAGGAAACACTCAAAGTCCACCACAAAACTAGGAAGATCAAGGCTCATTGTATTATATGCTGGCTCATCAAAAGAAAAGCTTTCAAAATCACAATTGTGTACATCATGTACACAACCATCTGGTACACCAGGCTGGAAAAGATCAGGCTCTGACACCTCTTTACAATCAGGCACATTTTTACAATCACTTACCTGATGTATGTTGTTTCCTCTTTCATCAGGATGAGAAACAGAATCCAAGCCAAAAATAGTGTCTAGATCCTCACCACACTCAGATAGATCCTCATCACCATATGTGTCATAAATGGGTGACCCAGGTGCATCAGTTTCATCAGAGTATGCCATTTGTTCATGGGCAACAGAGCATACCTCTTCATCACCAATGGATTCATTCTGTGGAGGAGTATCAGCCTGTGTATCATAAGCAAAACAGCCATCAAATGAAAAACAGTCATGCTCTGAACTAGCACTTATTTCAATTTCTGACTGCTCTTCATGATCTCCATGTGTTTGAAAGATAGGCAATGGGTCACACATAGGACTGCTTCTCTGTTTGCTTATATCTTCTCTGTCTTGAGTACAATACTCACAATTTTCTCCACAGGTCCATTCTAAAAATTGCTCATTGCTGTCCACAACCTCATTATTGTCTTCATGGTCAGATGCCTCATGATTGCAATGGGAATCCTCATTAGTCCTTTCACTGGCATCCTCAACATTCATCTTTTCATCTTCACATGATGCCTTCATGACTTGGTCATTTGCAGCTTCATAACCATTTTTCACACCAAGGCCTGGGGAGAGGGGTTTCAGCAGGTGCATATTTCTCATTTCTTCTACATTCTCAATGAACCTGTATGCCATCTGCATACTTGTCACCTTGAAATCCCTCAGTAATGCACTAGAGCCCTCCTCAAAAGCTTCAAAGAATATGCCAACACAGGCTGAAATATCAGGTCTGAAACTTTCAGGGACATGTGAAAGGGCTACTGCAAATCTATGACTGAAATCAACACATGGCTCTTCATCTTGTTTTCTGATTCTCATCAATTCTGCAACAAGATCAGCCGGTTCTTTTGCAAATTCTTCCTTGAAACAGTCAGCAAGCTCATCCCAACAGGCAAAGGATTTCTTTGGAAAGCTCAAATACCAGTCTTTTGCTTTTGCATCAAAGGACCTAACAAGAAACCTCATCCACATATCCTCATCTCTGAATGAATGTTTTCCCATAAAACTTTGAAAGTTTTGGATATGTGCATTCCCATCACATACATTGTGACCACTAAATCTAGGCATCTGACAGTATATCCTAGCAGGCATAGTTTCTACTTTGTAATCCACCCATGACAAATCCAGTTGGTCATACAAAGGATCAAAAGGGCTGACAGGAGGTTTAGCTTTCTGACAGGCAGACACAACAGGGTTACTGCTTCTTAACTGGGCCTGCTCAGCCTCTAAGAGTATCAACCTATTTCTTATCTCCTCTATTCCTTTATCCAACATTTTACCACTGAGTGTGGGATACTTCATACTTGGATTCACAAAAATCTTACTCTTAGACATCCTTTGTCTGTCTAAGACCCTAGGCTTCCCCTGGCATCTAACCTATGCAGTAAAACAGCAAATAAAGGGGAAGGAAGGAGGTTACCTTTTCTCATACAGATGCAGAAAAATGTACATCTTTCAACCAATAACATACATCTATCTTTCATGTGCATTTGGATCTTCGTTGCAGAGTCGCCACCTTTCCAGAGAGGACAAAATTTTCAATAGCTGAAAGCTACTTTTCCAGGTTCATTCCACCAGCAGAGCATCATTTTGTTAGTGGCTCGGATGGGCCACAGGTATATCATTTTTTAGTCCATCCCCAGCGGAGTCGCCATTTTGTTGACATTTTCTTCTGAATCAGCATTAGGGTTTGCCACTTCTAATGCACAGGCAGATTCAGGCCAACTGAATACAGGAGGTTGCGTGAGCTCCTCCCCTTCACTTCTGGTTCTGCCGCACCAAGGGGGGTATCCCTATAACTCAAGATGTAACCTTGACTAGCTCAAAGATAGAAAGATCTAACTTGACAACAACAGGCAGAATACTCTCATGTATGGACCAAGATCTGTATGATAGATCACAAGGCTGGCAACATTCTTGGACATGATGTCTGGTTGGGTATGAGAGTATGCAGGGGGTTCCTAATCCTACTCCTACAACTAACAGGTGGAGGTATGAAGTGTTTTGATATGAATTTGGATGCAAAGCTGGACATGGTGTATAACACAAGAACACAGCATGACTGGTGCCTATCCAGGGCTTGGAGTCGGTAGACATACACCTGTGAATGATCAGCATGAATAGCTAAAACTGGATTTCAGGGGGATACACATGATATCTGCCCTACAGATATCTCCCAATATAGAGTGTTGAGCTATCTCTACTTATGGCATCCCTACTGCAATATACCCTTCCCAATGTTCAACCTGAAAACAGTTTAATCTGCCCCTTGAGCAGAGGTTAAAAGATCAGACATTCAACATAGGAATTCTATGCTCTAGAATCTAAACATAAGCAAACATCCAGATCCAGAAGAAGGATACATGCAATACTGGAGACAGAATTAACACAACACATGCTAAACAGCATTACTCATATAAGATCAACCATGAAACCAGTGGATTCATGCCAAGTCCTACAACAGGAGATACATAAACTCACAAGATAACTGTACAGAGCAACCAGATCAGCTGGTTATGGATTACAGAGCCAAAATTCTACAACTTTCAACAACCTCAAAAGAATAACACCATCTGCATTATATAGCAGGAGGGTGTCTTCAGCATCAACTACCAGGTTGACCAAAATTCCCGCCAGATATACAGTACCATAGAAATGGCGCTCAAACTTGAATGCAGCAGGTAGGGGAGGAGACAGGAAGATTTTTCGAGCCTTGCGCCGCCGCCTAGGGATTCAGATCTTCAATCAGGTACAACATTCGTCCACGCCATCGCCCATACCTCTGCAACAATCGCCATTAATGGCGCACCAACCCGCGGCCTCGGGAAGAACATCAAATAGACAGTCGCAACCGCTTCCCGCCGAGATTCATCATCATGATATTTGAAAATGCAGGATAACAATATCCCACATGCACCCCGCGACGACCTCAATAACACTTTATATACTAGGTCATGAGCATATATCATGTCGGTGCTTTTGCTCCTGACGACACTAGTATATACTTCATCATCATCATCCCCCAGCAGCATGATATCCTGCTGTTCGAAATATCACCCTGACGTCATCATGATATTTGAAATATACCCTTCATGATAATCGGCACAACCTGATCCTTCGGAGGAACGTCCTCCTGCTGAGCTTATAACAAAAGTCTGGCCGATGGACATCCTGATGACGTCATCATCATATACTGCTGACGTCATCATCATATCTGCCTACTGCGCACCAACTTGCACATCTGGATGACGTCATCATCATATTTGCAAATATCAGGAGGTCTCTTCAAGATGATCACTTGTTAGAAATATGACCTCCGCGGACCTTGATGATGTCATCATCATATTAACATCATCATGATATTCGGAAGACAACCGGATATTTGGAAATATCCTCCTGACGTTCAAACATCAGGTTGCACTGTAGCTCCTCTGTAAGATCGGGGCGAAAACTGAACATGATGATGCTGCTTGAAAAGATCACCCCCAGTAGATAATGCGCGAAGCCAGCAGGCGGATATCTCCCTGATATCAGCATCATCATGATGCTCGAGCAAACATATATCCGGGTGATATGAAAATATCACCCCCTCCTTCACGAATATCATGATGCAGATAGGCAGAAAGAAAAATATCACCCTGATATACGGATGACGTCAGCATCATCAGGATGAAAAACAAAGAACAAGAAGTGATACAACATCATCAGGATGATCATAACCAAGATCACCCGATGATAAAAATATCACCCCGGCGAAATATCATGAAGGCAGAAAATATGATGACCACCGCAAGCAGCAGGATGACAACTGGAAAATGATGATGATGACGACCCTTAGGATAGAACAAGTTAGGTCGAGCAACTCAAAGAATAAGCAACATCATCATCATGCCTGCGCAAGGTGATAAATGGAAGATCACCGGAGACTTTGAAGAATCACCCTCGCAAGCAGATAAGGGCGCACTGTAGCTCGTCAGCATCATCAGGATAAAACCCGAACATCACCCGACAGCGAAATATGATGATGACGATGAGAAACCGGTCGAAGGAGAACATGATGATGCTGACCCTCACGGAAACAAACATGATGATGATGACCTCCTCCTCAACAAAATATGATGCTGCAGCTGAAAAATACTGAGGAGGTCCGTTACTTAGAGCATTTTTTGGATACTTAGGGAGAGTGCCTGAATGAAAATTTTTCAAAAAACTACCAGTCAATTCAGGCGTCAACATGCCTAAAGTTCACAATCATCTTCTAGTTTACAAATGAATGCCTAAACATGCTTATATATGCAACTAAACAACTTGCCGCCAAGAAATTTGTAATTCAAACTTTAGGTGTTAGCCTAGGACCTAATAACGGTCATATAACTGACACATAAAAATAGGTCCTGACCCAAAATAGGATAGGACTAGGGCACGGGTGCCCAAGTCCTCCCCCCCTATTTTAGGCAGGATTCATGATAAACACATCCCCTAGATCCCATTTGTCATTAAACTCAGAGGTTTTCTCATCAAGAGTCACCATTAACATGCAAGATGACCTTAATGCATTCTAAGGACCTGGGAGCTAAACCCTAGGAGGGAAAAGCCCCCAAGGGGACATTTTTCAACATAACAATTATGCTACAACAAATACATGGCAATGGATATATAGAAGTGTTCTCACACCAAACTAGGCGTCCACATTCTCTCTCCTGAGAATCTCCAACATGTAAATATTAAATGCCTCCTTACAAGCTCCTACCACTTGTCCAAAGTCAGCCATGCAAAGTTGGGCACCCAAGGCTAAATAAGGTCTCTTATAGTATCTTATGACGCATCATAATTGTCATAGATTCCACCAAAGAGTATCTTCCCAAGATGGGCGCCTAGGGCTAAACATAACAACTTACACATAATAATTATCCGTCATATGTCATCATAGTGTCAGAGAATCTTATGACAACTTACAACTTTCATAGATTCTCTTACATGCACTTACCAATCATTATGACATGTGTCATACATGCTAAAAATAGCAGATTCTTCCAAGGTGGCACCTACCCTCATTTACTCATGATTTTTACAATTGCCAACCGTAAATGTCACTCCATAATTACCTCTGATGAATATAGAATTACCACTACAGTGAAACTACCTCATTCCCTTATGGGTAATTACAAATTAGAAATAATAAAATGGAATAAATACAATATTGGGATCTACAAGGTTAATGGCACCTTATCCCAATAAAAATTATGGTTATTCTCTCACATTTGCTCTTGTATCTTCACTCAAAGTCCTGCATACATGATTCCAAGATATATCAAAACAAAATTATTCCCAGCATCTGAAGAATTCATCAAGATCAAATCAAGCAAAGGTTTCCCAAGTCACTTTCTTCTAGGCTCCTGCAAACAGGTAGGGTGTTGAAACCATTTGTGACTATTCACATACAAATCGGTTCTATAGATCATTTGAATTGGGTGTTTGAATGGATTAGATTTGTCTTATGAATGATATTCCTTAATTTAAACCATACAGGGGTGAAAGCAAGTATAGAATATTCCACAATGCGATTAGGGTTTATCAAACAATACATTTCTCAACCCGTGCACTTTTGAGGCTATGCCCTAAGATTCAAACAAAGTCTTCTAAAAGATTTATGACATAGAATGCATTTTCAAATCTCTAAATTTCTCTTAGGTCCAATTAGGTCAATTTCAAACACGTAGCCATAGCAATAAAATATTAAAATGGTTGAGAAAATACAGAGATAGTTGATCAAACCATCAATGCATAGAAAAATAACATAAATGATATATATTAATGATTTCCCAAATTGATTTTACATTACATCACAATGGATTTTTAAAGCCTTACATTTTCCCATAAAAACTACCAAATTAACTTATGGGAAAGTAACTCCCAAAAACTAACTATTGTTTTATTTACATAAACTATAAACTAACCTATGTAAACCTTATTTATTCCAACACCCCCCCTTAAGGTTTACATGTGAAAAAACCAACATTCCTCCCTTATTACATCAATTCGAAGAGACAGAACACTACAAGAGTTGATCATAGAAACCCTTCTAGAGACTTTGATGAAGCACCTTCATCAATCCTCCTTGCTCACCTAGGAAACACCATACTGACTCCATCAGCATATCTCCTAACTGTAGAACCTGCAAACCTCTGCACAACATGAGAGAACGTAAAGTGTCCCCAACCTCCTTGCATAATGAGACAACAACTTTCCTCTAAAAGTCCACATCTCCTCTGATTGTGTCAAAATGTCTCCTCTAGTGCTGCACGTGAGAGAACAAATCTCCTCTAAGAGTCCACATCTTCTTTGAGTGTGTCAATATCCCTCCTCTATTGTACAAAACAACTGAAGCACTATGAATACACTAATCCCACCTATTTTAGAGATTACACTATCCACAAACTCTACTGTGAATACACTAATCCCACCTATTTCAAATATTACACTATCCACAAACTGAGTAAATGCAAATACACTAACTCCACCTATTTCAGAAGTTACACTATCCACACATACTACCACAAACTGCCAAGCCCTCCTTGCTCCATGAAGGGACACAGATTGAAAAATGGGTGCTCCTCATGCAATGAATCACCCCTGAGCGAGAAGCTAGCTCAAGATGATGAAGATCCTCCTACCTCCATTGTCTCCAACCTCCAATAGAAAGGTTTTCTTAGCCTTTATCCACTTGATGTCACATGTGAGCCTTTGAAAACCTCAAGAGCAAAAGAAATTGATAACATAATGTAATTAAATGTTATCAAAATTTAGATGCAATTGATAACACCTTATTTCTCCACTATAACTTATAACAATTACATTTTAACACCAATTTGCTTTTCAAATTTGAAATAGAATTGTTGATGATTGGGTTTGAAGACTTAACTACCACAACCCTACATGCATCTTCTCATTCATACTAGTTTCTAGTCAAACTATAATCTTTTAATTTTCAAATATGGACTGCCTCCTTTACAATGAAGTTCTACAAACAATAACAACAATTTTGTTCTCTTCACCAATAGGCATATGCAATTTATTTCATTTTGATCCAAGACTTTCAATATAACATTGAATCTATTGTCTTAAAAAAATAAAAATAAATCTATGACATTTGAACCCACAACCTTCCAAACTGTCCAATCCGATAGAGATTCACTGTGCAAGTGGAAACATTCAATAAGGCCTTAAAATCACACAAGATCCACATAAGACCTAAATATTTGTCATATTCATATAGTCCCAAAAGTTTCACTTTGCTTTGTGAGGATTAACCATGCATAGGGATGTATCCGATAAGACACAAAAGTCCCACTTAGTTTTAAGCTACACCAATTCACTATTCTATCATCTTGCAGAGATGCGATATGGATTAGGATACGTATTTATCACCCTTTGACCTCCATAATACCCGTATTTACCTTCAATATCCTGAAGTACCCTTCACTCCAATAATATCCTAAAGGACCCAAACCCTTCACTCATGCAATATCTATATGGTCCTGAATTCCCCACAAAATCTAATATGGAAACATACCTATATCTAATAGTGAAGTTTTGATTCACATAAGGAAACATACATGTATCCTTCTTAATATGAAATTCCTACATTTGACAACAAACTATGGTGAATTCATGATCTTGTGAGGAATAAGTTGTGTTTATTTGAATCTTTTTAATTATATTTATCCAAGATATAAATTCATGATTGAAATGCTCAAGGAATTTGGAAAAATAGGATTACTTCCATATACATGCAGAATTTCCACAAATTGATGAATATAATGTTTTTGTCTTTTGCATTGGTTGTCGATAAGGCGTGGTTCGGTGGTTAAGTCGCTCGGTTGTAGTGGCAGCCACCAGAGTTCAAACCCCCACTGGGCCAACGAGCTCGCAGGCGTTACGCCTTCGTTGGGCCAATGAGCTCGCGGATTTGAAGTGTTCTTTCTTGGGGATGAGGTCCCCCGTGTTGTGGCCTCACCGGTTCATAGCTCCGGGCAAAAGCGTTGTGTGGAGCCGGAGGGCGTGTCACACCAGCGTCACCGGTCACGTTAAAAAGTTTACCAAGTGCATTATCTTTTATTAAAAAAAAAATCTTTTGCATTGGTTAAAACAATGATATCTTATTATATGCAAAATCTTTAGTGAAATTTCTTGTTTAGTGATTAAAACACTGACATTGTGTTGTGCATGAAATCTTTGCATTAGAATTCAAACATAATAGGTGTTACCAAAGGTTATTTATTCTATTTTTTGTGTAGGGTAAATGTCTAAACTAAACACCATAAAGTACAAGTTCAATGGGGTCATCCTAGCCTCTAAAATCACATCCAATTGGAACAACATAGCCGACACATATTTGGGACATGTAGATCTGGAAGATTTCAAAGAAATAATGTATGGAGCTAACCCTTCAAAGATGGATAAGAAGTTGGTAAATAATGGTATTTCTCAAGTTGTCGGGTTTCCTACCTTAGTATAGTGCCCAAAATTGATCATGGAGTGTCGAGATCATTATCAGCCAAAATCAAGAAGGATCATAACTCCTAATGGAAGAGTGGTAGCAGATCTTTCCCTTGTAGCTACTTCAGAAGCATTTAACATTCTTGTCTATCTAACAATGGTGGATATGACCAAGGGCTATGGACAAGCAATTTATGACCAAGGGCCAAATAAATGTAGGAAAATCATTAATGACAATTGGATGAAGAAGTCTAGGGCTGCTCTCTCTAAATTGCCCAAGAACTTGTATAGGAGTGATTTCATTATAGAATTCAATGATTTGGTGACTCTCTTGAGGAGAGTAATGGGCATTCCATATGTTTCATACTTCAAGGGATGGATGTTTAGCTTTATCGAAGAGGTGATAAATGGAAAGGAGATTTATTGGGCAAAACTCATTAGTGATAACATCCACATACAGTTCATGGCCCTGGCAAGTCTACAAGAACTTTTTATATGACTTCTTATGTAGTCTATATGCTAGCTAAGAACTTTCATTGTCATGGTTTGACTAGCACTAGGACTATTGTCAATGCAGTCAAGGAAATAAAAGTATATGATTTTTACCCTCAGTTACAACTAGAGAACTCTCCAGATCAATATAAAAGGGTAAATGATGCATTCACCATGCACATTACAAGGATGTTATAAGGGGACTTGAGTATAAGATTATCAGTCCAGGCTATGGAGTTAGTCGAGAAATTTGGATATTGATTTATCCAATTTCTTAGATTTACATATTTGAGAATAGAAGGTTTCACCGAAGTACCTTACATGCTTCCCAAGTATCCAACAGACAAAATTGTGTTGTTAGAGTTGACAAGGCAGATTTTCCAATCTCACAAACTTTTAAAAGGATTGGATAGGGCTACAGTCCCATTTCCTCTCATTGTGGGTAAGGGATTGTTTGCCTACACAACTTCATATGTTGTTCAGGAATCAGATGTTGAATTGCAGATGTATCACCTCCTTTTCTACAAGGCAAGGTAACATTTTGATCCATATCATAAATTGGAAAAACATGTGGGAAAATGAAGAGCACCTGGAAAATTTTGGCTCAATATCCATGATGAGCATGAGGTAAGGAAAAGGAGATGCTCCAAGCTCTCGGTGGATTTTATTAAAATTTTCAAAATTAGTGCAGTTCCTAACCAATTGGTAGATGATGGAGAGTTGGTTCAAGAGGTTGAACACTGAGCAATGTTTGGGCAGCCAATTCCCCATCCTAATTGGTTTGAAGAAGAGGTGAGCTCTCTTGATGAGATAATGAGGGACAATATGAGGTACAACAAGAAATGGGTTGATGTACAAGTAGCCCGATTGGTTGCTCAATGCATTACATTAACATACACACCAGGGTAAAAGTATAGAATTGTGTCACACTTTTGGCCAACTTATCAGCACAAGTGAATTTAAACATTTCCAACTAAAAGTCAATTTTTGTCAAACATATGGTCTAGTGAGATTCATTCTCGCTAAGTTAGATATGGGCCACAACTTTTCCAACTAGAAGTGTCCCTAAATACATATGTAGGACCACTTAGGGGCCAATTTACCAAAAAAACAAAATTGTTCAAAAAATTTGACATTTCAACAACTCCTACTCATGTAAATGTTTTTTTTTAAATCTAAAAACACCCTTTTGTAGATCTGTAAGTGTAGTTTTCAAAAAAGTGATTTTTTTATAGTTTAATTATTGTTTATATTTTATTTTTTATTTCTACTAAAAGTAGGTCATGAGCACCAAAATATAAGGTTGGTTGTCTTATCAAGAAAAAATACTAAAGTTTATGTAAAAAATTAAAAAAATATGATGCACTAGAGAAGAGATTTCATATCAAGATGATATAATTTTTTTTTCTATTTTGGATAAATAGTCAAGACAAAAGTTGACATCCCATCGAAATAATTATGTTTTTAGTAAACAAAACTTTTAATATTTATCTAAAAATATATATTTATCAAAATATGGAAAAAATAAATTCATGCACTAAAGTTTCAAGTTATAAATACATTAAAAAAATTTGAAGGAAAAGAATTAAAATTTACTATATAAAGAGCGATGTCTCACTTAACTTCATTTTTCAGCGTTTTATCAGCAATTAAATTATAGTGCCAATTTTACAAAAAAATATATTCAAATAATTTTTTAATTTTTGTAAAAAGTACAAACATAAAATACACTAAAAAATAAACATTTCACTAGTTTACATCATTTCAAAATTATATATATATATATATATATCACTTTCTAGTGATTCAAGTTAAAAATTTAGATCAATGTTGGTTGTTTCCTTTATAAAAGTGTGACACAGCTTTGTGCTTTTACCCACCATTACAACCCAAAAGGAGAAAGGAGTTTGAAACTCTTGATGAAGAAGGACCATCTGGAGAAGGGGAAGCTCCCTACCCAAGGCAAAAGGAGATAGGAATTGATAGTGAATAAATAGAAGAAGAACAAGTAGTAGCACCCCCTCCCAAGGACAAAGGAAAAGGTAGAGAAAAGAAGATGAGGGGCAATCAAAAGCCTCCCTCTGCTACTAAAACTCATGTGTATAAGAGAAAAAATGATCAAACTAAGGGAGCTGGGTTATAAGATTCAAGACTGTCATTGATGAGGAAGACCAAAAGAAACAAAAGGGATAATATTGCTCCTACTGCATCATCAACCATTCCACATCCTAATTCCTATATTTCCACCACTCCTACCATATCCATCCCATAGCTTTCCACCATTTCCATTTCATCTCCTTCTGTTATCACAACCACTCATTCCTCTTCCTCTCTCCTAGTTTCCACTTCACTTTCTTCATCTTCCCCCAGTACCACTACCATCTCTATTGCTACTCCATCTTCCATTCCTCTTATCATTGTCACCATCCCAACTTCCATACCATCTATCCTAGTTGTTGGTATGTGGTGACTAATCATGCAAATACTATACACATGTAACGTATCCTTGTTGGGGTTTAGGGGTTCAAGGGCGTAGCCCTTGAAAAAAAAAATTCCCTTTTTTTTGCCCGTTCAAAGTCTATTGTTAATTTTTTTAACTGACAAAAGAAAAATGACATTGTAAAACCCTAATTCTAAAAGCTTCCAAAAAGCTTGTTAGAAGCGATGAGGATGTATGTTACGGGTATAGAATTCACGAGATTGTAATCTACTTTGCACTGGATAATAAAATCATTGGATGGCTGAGTTTATGTGGATGTAGCCCATATTGGGTGAACCACGTTAAATTTCTGTGTTGATCTCTTTTGTGTTATTCTTCATTGTTATATTTGGGTTATTTAATCTGCATATAATTGTTAGTGTTTATTGCTCTGATATGCCTGAACCCTAACAACTAGTATCAGAGCGGGTTGTGTTTGATTATTGTCTACTGGAAGGTCTCACAGTTAAGTGGGAGTCTCACAGTTAAGTGGGAGCAATGGCAAACGAGGGTAAATTAAAGGTAGATAAATTCAATGGGTAGAACTATTAATTATGGAAGATGTAGATGGAGGATTATCTCTATTAGAAAGATTTATGGAGGCCGTTGGAAGGAAAAGCCAAGAAACTAGCAGCAATGACTGATAAAGATTGGGAACTTCTGGACAGAAAGGCACTAGGAACCATTTGGTTGTGCTTGGCACCATCTGTGGCATTCAATATAATAGAAGCAAAGACAACAGGTGAATTGATGAAATCTTTGGCTAAATTGTATGAAAAACCCTCGGCCTCTAATAAGGTATTTCTCATGAAGCATTTGTTTAATCTGAAAATGATTGAAGGTGGATATGTGTCAAATCATTTAAATGAGTTTAATATGATTACTAGTTAGTTAGCTTTTGTAAAAGTGAAATTTGATGAAGAGATGAGGGCTCTCTTGGTTTTGTGTTCTTTGCCAGAAAGTTGGAATAGCTTGGTAATGGCTATAAGTAACTATGTCTCTGGTTCAAATACTTTAAAATTTGATGATGTTGTTGGTGTTATCCTTAGTGAGGAAATGCGACAGAAAAGCACAAGTGAAAGTTCAACATCGGGTAATACTTTGACTATAGAGAATAGGGGAAGAACAAAGGAGATAGGAAAAAGCCCAACAAATCACGGGAAGTCACAAGGGAAGTCAAAGAAAGGCAGATCTAAATCAAGGAAGAATTGATTGCTGGCACTATGGAAAGCTAGGGCACTTGAAGAAGGATTGATGGTCTTGAAAGAGCAAAGAAGGAGATAGACCACATGATGACAGTAAGGAAGCTAATGTTGCAAGTAATAAATTATAGGATGCTTTAATTTTGTGTTTAGATAATGCTAATGATTCCTAGGTAATAGATTTAGGGGCTTCATTTCATGCCACACCCCATAGGAAATATTTTGTAGATTATGTTCAAGGTGATTTTGGACAGGTATATTTGGGTGATGATGAACCCTGTCAGATTGTTGGAAAAGGAAACATAAAAATCAAGTTGTAGAATGGAAATGAATGGTCGCTACAGGAGGTAAGGCATGTTCTAAATTAAGAAGGAATTTAATCTCTGTAGGACAACTGGGTGGTGAAGGTTGTATAGTTACCTTTTCAGACAAAGTCTAGAAGGTTACTAAAGGTGCATTAGTAGTAACTAGAGGTGAAAAGGTAGGCACATTGTATTTGTGTACTGGTAATACTTATTCTACCTTAGCTGCTACAGAAACAGTTGCTACTGAGACAGTTATAGCACTTGCTACATGGATAGAAATAGAATTGTGGCACCATAGACTTGGGCACATGAGTGAGAAAGGGATGAAGATCCTTCACTCTAGAAAGTTGCTACCAGGTCTAAAGCATATTGACTTGGATTTCTACAGAAATTGTGTTTATGGAAAATAGAAGAGTCTGATTTCTCAAAGTTGGGAAAGAGAAGAAGAGTGGGAAATTAGAGCTTGTGCATTCAGATGTATGGGGACCAGCTCAGGTATCTTCTCTTGGTGGCTCTTGCTATTATGTTACTTTTATTGATGATGCAACTAGGAAAACATGGGTGTATTTCCTATAACAAAAATCAGAAGTATTTGAAACTTTTAAAAAGTGGAAAGCTTTGGTTGAGAATGAGAGGAAAAAAGTTGAAGTGTCTCAGATCTGATAATGGAGGTGAGTATTGCAGTAGAGAATTTGAGAATTACTACTCATATAATGGAATTTGTAGGCAAAAAATAGTTCCTGGAACCCCACAAGAAATTTAAGGATATTTGAAATTTGATAGTTTTGTGGCTGAACAAGGTTACAAAAGATGTCATTTTGATTATTGTGTTTATTTTAAGAAATTGGGTAATGGCAGCTATATTATCCTATTGTTTTATGTTGATGACATGCTTGTTGTTGGGTCTAACATATTAATGAACTTAAGCAGAAATTAGCAAATTCATTTGCTATGAAGGATTTGGGTACAGCAAAACAAATCCTTGGTATGAGGATCACATAGGATAGCACAAAGAGAAAATTATTTTTGTCTTAAAGTGAGTATGTAGAAAAGGTGTTGAAAAGGTTTAACATGTAGAATGCAAAAGCAGTTAGTAGAATCCAAAGACAAAAGAGGAAGACAAAATGTCTAAGATACCATATGCATCAGCAGTTGACAGCTTGATGTATGCAATGGTATGCACAAGACCAGATATTGCACATGCAATGGGAGTTGTGAGTGGGTATATGAGCAATCCAGGAATGGAACATTGGAATGCGGTAAAATGGATTCTCTGATATTTGAGAGGTACTACTTCAAAGAAACTATGTTTTGGAGGAATAAATTCTGCTCTAAAAGGATATGTTGACTCTAATCTAGCAGGTGATATTGATAGCAGGAGTACTATAGGGTATGTTTTTACTGTAGGAGGTACTGCAGTCAGTTGGATTTCAAGGCTGCAAAAGGTTGTTGCACTTTCAACCACTAAAGTTGAGTATGTTGCTGCTACAGAAGCTAGCAAGGAGATGATTTGGTTAGAACATTTTTTGGATGAATTGGGACAATGACAAGAAGATAACCCTTTGTACACTAATAGCAAGAGTGTCATTCATCTTGCTAAGAATTCACCTTTGCATTAAAAAACTAAGCACATATAGCTCAAATACCACTTCATCCAGCCAGTTTTGGAGGATGCACAGTTGAAGCTGGAGAAAATTCACACAAGTGAGAATCCTATAGATATTTTCACAAAGCCAGTTACATGGGAGAAACTAATTTCCTCATCAGTTTTCATTGGCCTTCACGACTGATAATGGTGGACATAAGAAACCAGCCAGGCCTGTAATCCAGTGGGAGCTGCAAGTGCAGTGGTGTTGTCTAGGATCAGTCTCCAAGTGGGAGATTATTTGGTGTGGAGCCTAATTAGTCTCCAAGTGGGAGATTGTTGGTATGTGGTGACTGATCATGCAAATATTGTACACACGTAACGTATCCTTGCTGAGGTTCAGGGGCAGCAGTCCCTGAAAAAAAAATTCCCTCTTTTTTTGCCCATTCAGAGTCAGTTGTTAATTTCTGTTAACCGACAAAAGAAAAATGACATTGTAAAACCCTAATTCTAGAAGCTTCCAAAAAGCTTGTTATATGCGACTGGGATGTATGTTGCAGGTATGGAATTTGTGAGATTGTAATTTATTTTGTACTGGATAATAAAATCATTGGATGGTTGAGTTTCTGTGTATGTAGCCCATATTGGGTGAGCCACGTTAAATTTCTATGTTGATCTCTTTTGTGTTATTCTTTATTGTTAGATTTGGGTTATTTAATCCGCATATAATTGTTAGTGTTTATTGCTCTTATCTACCTAAACCCTAACACTAGTATCTTCTACCATTCCCATGACTATACTCGCTCAAACTATTCCTATAGTGTCTTCACCTACATTCACACCCACTTCTTTCTCTTCCACTCCATTCCCTTCTACTTCACTACCATTGTTATCTACTTCTCTACAGCAAATTTAACTTCCCATTTCTACTATTGTACTAACCATATCTTCCACCTCTCCTTCCATTCCATCCATTTATACCACTACTTCTATTCCTTATATCCCTATAATTATCCCTTCATCTTTTATTTCTTAGCTCACTCAAGCTCTTCCTTAGGAGACCACCACTAATGTAATCGCTATTGTTCTTTCTGAAGTAAATAAAGTTGTGGTGCCTCAAGAAAGCATTTGTCTAGATACTCCTCCACCTCATAAGAATTTGAAACTCCCATCCTTGGAGGGCGTCTATAAGGTATATATAGATATGGAAGCACAAGAGGCTATTAATCAAAGTATTGAGCCTACTCAGGTTATCCAAGATGACACTCCTATAGAGACAATAGTTGGAGCCACCAATATTAATTAGAATGCAGCATATAATCATGATAAGGGAGAAATTGTTACCAAAAAGCTGGAGGAAGAAGTGGTTCTTCAAGAACAAGGGATAGATATTGAAAAAACTCCTCAGAGCACCAATGAGCAACCATCTAGCCCTCGTGAACAAATTGTGCAAGGGGATTTTTCTAAGGAAGTCTCATTCATTGAGCAAGTGTAAACATAGGAACCACTTGTCTCCGCATCCAATAAGGAATCTGACCCTAAGGATCATTCCATAGGAGAAAAAGAGCTAAATAAAAACCTGGAGCAACAAGAGGTCCATAATTCTCCTCCTTGGCAACGGCTAGGAATGAATGATAGTGATTCTTTAGCCCCTCAATGTCTGCAAATAAGGCTAAAGTAGAAACAACCAGTAGTAGAGGCTCCCACATTAGATCTAGCTAGCTTTATAAGCAGAAATGAGAAGCCAAAAGATAAGAAGAAGGCTAGAGTTCTCTTCTCTATTACCAAGGATGCCTTGGGTTCAAGGGTTTCCCAAATTGCAACACCAATAGTTGACAAAGATGATAGGGACTTGAGAGTCAAAGATATCTAGATTTCTATTGCCAATCTTGGCCACATGACCAGAACCCAAGAAATTGATGAGTTATAAGGGGCAGTGAACACAGTCATCCAGAGAATGAACAAAGATGAAATTACAAGAGGTAGTTGAAGGATTAGGTGGTAGAACTCCAAGCATATATCAATTACTTGGTAAGCCCTTTACAGAAGGATGATGGCACTGTAGTTCCTCTAGTAATTTTGTCTAAATAGAAGATTGATGAGATTGATAAGATGAAACATATGGCTAAAGCAACCCAGACATGGTTCGATGAAATATATAATGAAGGGTGCCAACCTATAGATGAGGCTATCCAAGCCCGAAAGGAATTATATTCTCTGAAAGAGGATATAGACTCTCTCTCCTAGAGGACTGCAAGGAGAATCAAGAATATCATGCCCAAGTATTTCCTAGAGTTGAAATGCTTTGCAAACTATCCCTAGAAGTTTTGTTAAAAGAGAATATTGTAACTAAGGATAGTCTAAAAATTCCTTACTAATGGGTAGAGGCAATGAAGTATAGGAGGGAAGCAGCTGATAAAATCAAGCAGGAGGCATCACTTGAAAGAAGCTAGATTTTTTATTTTTTGTGTGATTGTTCAGACCTACTAAGTGCCCTAATTGGGTACTATGTTAGTGAAAAAACTAAAATGGATGTTGATTTATTCAAACAACAGTGGAAACAACTTCTTCAAGGTGTTTGCAAGAGACTTCTTATGATTTTTATCTGGCCATCTTGAATGCAACATCAAAATTAAAACATTGAATCAAGAATTTTCAAAAGGGGACACATGGTAGAAAAGCTTCCTTCAATATTTTTGTAAAAACCTATGATACTCAGAGATTCAGGTTGAATTACATGAAAGATCCCCTTCCAAAGGCTTTGAATCCATTACTTTACTCATTGGTGGAATATAGAAGGAGAGAAAGGGTGAATGACAAGATTACCATAGAATATGATGTGCCCAGTCCCTAAGGCTCAGTTTGCACCATTATTGCTAACAGATCAAGCCAAGAAGCCCAAGCTTTTGGAATTCCCTCCTCAAAAAATGTGTCATTTTCATGTTTATTTTCAACTCATGCAAAAGTATTCTTTTTCTTATTATACCTAACTTGGAAAGTGTAATTTTGTCTTTCCTAAAAGGTCAAAAGTCAACAATGGAATTGTAACCCTTGGATCTAAATTAGTTGGAGATGAATGATGTGTACTGTTTTGCCCCAAATATTTAATGCTTGAGGAATTTGAACCTTTGGTGTTGGATTAATCATCACCATTCATTAAATACTAAGTGTTCTTGCCTCCACTATATAAAGGCAATCACTCTCTCTTGTACATTCTAGGTGAAAAGATCAAGAATTGTTGAGACTACCATTTTGAAATCAATACAAACAAAAACCATTTGCGACTGCCATTTGAGTTATTTTGTTGATTGAATTTGGTTTCATGGTTCCTTTTCAAATGTTAGATAAAGTTCATTTATAGTTATGATCAGTTATCTCTTATATTTGATGGATCTCTTGTTCATACCATTGGTAAATTGTTGATTGTAAGTTACTTTACATGGTTAGTCTAAACATATATTTTATTTCAGTTTGATTGTGGAAGTTCAACTAAATTGCACCAGATATTGGTTGTTTGATGAAATTATTCCATATTTTGAAAATTATTATCTCCTTTGAAGATTGCATCATTTTTGTGGCATTGTGAATCTGTCTGATTAAGCAGAAATTGGTTTACACTTGGGATTTGTCTATCTGAATCACTTAATCATACCTGTAGTTGTCCTTAGGAGTTTCTAAACCCTTTTTTATCTCCCCTTATTTTAAACTTTTTTATATTGAAATTTAGATTAGGAAAAGCATCAACCATATTTTAAATTTGATGATAAAGACTGTTTTTAGATCTCAAATCTAAAAACTACCCATGATTTTCATATTTCTATAGAATACCATTTTAAAACCCTATTTTTTTGGTTCGTATACGTAAGGCCCCTTGTTGGAATAGTAAAGACATAAAACAACTAAGTTATCTCACAAGGCCATGACCTAGCTAGGAGAGACCTTGGGGTAGTCAATTTCTAATTCATTGGGATTTGATTCCTTTCAGGATAGATAAGATACTTAGTATTTTATTTAAGTTGTGTGCAAAAACACTCATTAACATGATGGTCTCATCATTCAAGGCCACCTTTTGCATCTTCTCATGGAAGTGGTGCTCTTGGGTGGCCTAACTCTAGCAAGGTTCCTCGCCTAGAGCTAGCCATTTCCCTAGTTCATGTTCAACCACCCTTAGATAATAGTCTTGGAGAGGAGGGAGCTCTTACTGATTGGGATTCGATTGATGATTATGTCCCTAGTGATGTTTGGGGCAAGCCTAATGATAAATATCCTCCTTCTATCAATGTTGCATTAGCTGCTTAGTTGATATGTTCATGCTTGGTCCCTCTTAGGCTTTGTGGGTGTGCCTCTCTACCACCTGATAAATTTTTAGATCAGGTTTGGATATTTTCTGAAGGTTGGATATTTGTATTGCATAGTTTAATTTATTACTGTCCAGATGCAATTTCTACTTCTCATACACTTCCAATTTTTGTGTCGATGCATAGAATTGCTGGGCAAAGACATTGATATATATATGTTAGTGACTATAGGAGTCACATCTGTGATAGACGTGACTCCTCAAGGAGTCACGCCTATCACAAGTGTGACTTCTTCACAGTTTCTAATGAAGTCAGTTTCACCGGTGTTAACAATTACTAATCACCGTTTAGAATGCAGATGATGCTTATGCTTGGGTAATATATCATTCGATCATGCTATTGATATTTATTTTAACACACCTTATATATTAAGTATGTTATCTGATTGAAGCTACAAACAACTCAACACTCTCTCTTAGCTTGGGAAGATAACAATATCACAATAATCTCTGTGAATATCAATTATCTAATATGTAATGAATTACTCAAAGTAATTTAATATCACATAACTCATGATATATAGTATCACCTATCTCGTGATACGTAGCATCACCTACCTCGTGATACTAAAGGCTATACTATACTTGAGAACATTACATTCTCCTTATATATCCCAGTTATGGTATGTGCACTGACATTAAGTCACATAATGTCTACCATAACTTAATCATGATAACTCCATGATTCATACCAATATCAAGTCACATGATATCAGTCTAATGAACATTATAAGATCATCACCTTATAATGTTAGGTACAAGTGTAGATTATCCAAAAGATCGTCACCTTTTAGAAATAAACACATAATGGGTAGGCCCATAAAGTCATAGAGTCACACATATGACACAAGAAGTTTACACATTAAACATCTTTAATATATTAGTACAAATCAATTAGAATCTTACATTTCAATCATACCAAGATTTTTCCTGAAGTATTCAACTTTCACCTTGAGGAGTGGTTTGGTAACAATATCTGCAATTTGATCTCCTGTACTGATATACTCCAACTGAAACACATTCCTTTCCACCATATCACGCACATAGTGATGAGGAATCTTAATATGTTTAGAGCTATCATGGAATACTAGATTCACGGATAGCTTAATACAGCTTTGATTGTCACAGTGGATGATAGTTGGTTTCAGAGGTTTACCAAATAATCCCACAGGCATTTTTTTAAGCCATACTGCCTCTCTAGCAACCATAGAAGTTGCAATATATTTGGCTTTTGTAGAACTCTGAGCAACTAAAGACTGTTTTCTGTTGATCCATGATATCATTGTTGACCCTAAACTAAAACAACATAGGGAGGTATAGCAAAGTCTTCCTTGAGTTCTTATGTGCCTTGAAGGGTTGCTTTCTTAAATCAGTTTTACATAAACAATAATAGTTATTATCACTAACTATTGTCATTAGAGTGCATAAGGAGAGAGTTGGCCAATGGATTGTTGGTGTTGGAAATAATCCACACCCAGACCGACGATGGACTGGTCCAAGAGGGGCCAGTAGCTCAGTGGTAGAGCACTCTAGCAGCGTATGAAAGGTCCTAGGTTCGAGTCCTAGCTGGTCCATGTCTCAACATGGATGTATTGTTTTCTCTAGCACTAGAACCATTCGGCCATGAAATCTGTAACCTCCCTAAGCTACAAACATTAACACTCCCTCTTAGCTAGGGAGGTATCCTTTTAGGAATCCATGTCATGGAGTCTCTCAACATGACATCCACAATGGCTACACCCATTTGTGAAATAGTTCATCATGGAGTCACTCAACATGATGTCCACCATGGCTACTCCCATTAGTGAAAAAATACATTTTCATGGAGTCACTCAACATGACGTCCACCATAGCTACTCCTAGAGGGTGGAAAGAAACACATCTCCATCTAAGAGATTGACAAGGGCTTTCACCTTAATTTTCTCCGTCTCAGAGAAAAATACATTATATCAGATAACACAAATCACTAATGTTGAGACTCCCTCTCAACAAGGGCTTCATTCTCCACAACTCCAAGCTTGTCTTGAAAATGCACAAACTTCATTCTGGAGAGAGGCTTGGTGAGAATATCGGCCATCTGATCATCAGTGCAAATGTACCTTAGTTGAATAGCTTTCCTTAATACCATATCTCTAATGTAATGGTATTTGATTTGAACATGTGTTGTTCGGTCATGGGACACTAGCCTCTTCTAGTTTAGTAGACTTCCTCTAAATCTCAAAAGTCAGATCAAGAGAAATGTCCATATCCTGAGGTGTCTCCTATTCTTCATCGTCTATCTCCATATCAACACTCCACCTGATGATATTAGGGACAAAACTGCTATCTCCAATTTGCTTCATAAGCTGACGTGCCCAATCCTGTCTACTAGAGAGATGAGGTGCAATCAACAGTGACGTTATAGTTACCATATCAGATACCAGCCCAGATACCAGCCCTCTAGATTCCATTTCTTCTAACAAACTTAGAGAATCCTCAATTCTCCCCATCTTGTAGAAAAATGAGATAACTATGCTATATGTGATTCCATCTACACATTTCTTTCTTTTTCAACTCATCAAAGAGCATGTAGGCAGCTTCTGCCCTACTTTTCTTGAATAAGCCATCAAATTGCGCTCATTTTGCATTTGTCTTCAACATAGACAGTCCGCCCCTCTCAATTGTTGAGGGTTGTCTTGATAATATACTCAACGTCGGCCATGATAAACTCCTCAAGTTTTGTTGTGTTAATGAAGCTCAAAACTACATTATGAATCCTCTTGTGCAGGTTGTCGTAAGTGCTGACAATTGCCCCTTCACCAAACAGATTTTGGACCGACCTCAAATAGTTGCTCAGAAAATATTTACCTTCATTCTACAATATGAATTTATTGACTTATGGGTCTATAGACATCTTTGTAGGGTAGCTCATGTGATGGGTAGTATAAACATCCTACCCATACTTAGCCTTCCTTTTCTCTGCATAAACATGAGGAGTCTTGGATCTGCTATCTATAACAAATTGGTGTGTTTCACCAATCACAGGCAATCCAAAACTTCCAGGTGGACCACATTTAGGCTTGTGTAACTGGCCTACCCACAGCATAGCTAGCCACAAACATCCTAATATTCTTGCAACTACTACACCGAAAATCTACAAAACAGCCATTACAATTCTTTAAAATTTGTAGAGAAGCAATGAATGTGTATGCACATACAAAGTGTTTTCCTTAGGCCAATTAATCAAGATATTGTAAGAGAAGCAATTTGGCACCATGCCCTACTGCACCATCATCTCAAAGAGTTTACATGCATCTTCTTAACTTTCCAACCTTTAACAGACCATTGAGGATACCATTGTACACAATGAGATTAGGATTGCAATTTTCATGAACCATGTCATTGAAAGGTTTAAGTGCATCACTGATCTTATTCACTTTGCACAGTCCATGGATCAGCGTTCCATAACTAATGGCATCAGGGTCATGTCCTTGGCCCTTGAAGTCGCTCAAACAGATGGCGCACTCAAAACCCTTGGCCTCCGCTTTGAGGCCCTTCACCAGATTGTACCTAAAAACTAGGAAGCTCTCAATGACTGTCCGCTCCAGGCCCTAAGTTGCTTCGCCATTATCAATATTTACACCCACCCATGTAGAAGAGCTTGCTCCGTCATCCTCCATGATGTAGTGTTGGATGTATATGGAGAAAACCCCTTAGTAGTTATAAGTCTGAACGCGGCACAACGGAAGGCTGAGTCGAGAGTTCGCAATTCCCTCACTTTTCGTCATCTCTCTCTTCGGCCTCCTGCATGGCATCTCGCAACCATCTAAAACAACCTGAAAGCTAGACGCACGCCACAGAGGTATCCCAGTATCGAGTCATGGCATTGGAATGTGAAGGGACCGTTGCGAGCATGCATCCAATGACGATTCCGTTCCAATTGTGAGCCCACAGAGCCTCAGCATAGCATCTGGGTCGCTTCTGCATGCCCCCATAGCGTGGAAAATATAGTGCACCAAGGAGCTCGAGTTGTCACCTCACGAGACTTACCCATTCGTAAACAGCTTGTATACCTTGCCACAGCACATGGTTCCATCCTACGGGGGCATGCGGGGGGGTCAACGTGGACACGCCATGAAATGCCCAAACACCTTCCCTCATGAAGAAGAGGATGCTTAGCAGCACCATGATGACAATCGCGATAGCCAGATTGAACTAGGTCTTGAAATTGTATGGGTTGTCACCACCATTGCCATTGTTGTGTGTCAGGCTCACTATTTTCAGATTGCCTACAATGAAAGAATTGCTATCCGCTGGTGACAATTCAGTGAAACTCCTCATCTTCCTCAAATCAAACCAATTGACTGCTCTTGGTAAGAAAACCCACAATCTGAACACACCCGGGTCCTAATCGCATAAAATGGCTACCCACAACCTGATCAGATCTTTTCTTAAACTTGGCTCTGATACCATGATAAATTTTCAGATCAGGTTTGGATATTTTCTGAAGGTTGGATATTTGTATTGCATAGTTTAATTTAACTCTGTCCAGATGCAATTTCTACTTCTCATACACTTCCAATTTTTGTGTCGATGCATAGAATTGCTGGGCAAAGACATTGATATATATATGTTAGTGACTTTAGGAGTCACATCTGTGATAGACGTGACTCCTCAAGGAGTCACACCTATCACAGGTGTGACTTCTTCACAATTTCTAATGAAGTCAGTTTCACCAGTGTTAACAATTACTAATCACCGTTTAGAATGCAGACGATGTTTATGCTTGGGTAATATATCATTCGATCATGCTATTGATATTTATTTTAACACACCTTATATATTAAGTATGTTATCTGATCGAAGCTATAAACAACTCAACACCACCCATATTTTTTTTGTGAATATTGTACTATTATTTTTTTATTTAATAAAAAGTAAAATAGGACTTATTCATAAAAAAAAATTAAAATAAAAACTTATTATTAAAATAATTACTAAAATAATAAATCGTGATTTTCCAAAAGAAATTAAAAGTTACATACAAAAGTAAAATAGCTCTTCAAATAAAAATAAAGTAAACAATGTAGATAAATAGTTCTTAACTAAAAATTAAAATTTAAGTGTCAATGTATGTATGTACTAAAAAAATCTTAAGTAAAATAAAATAACTCTTAAGTAAATAAAATAGCATAGATATCTTAAATACATCTATCTAAAATATGCCTAGAGATATGACATGCCTATTTAATATATGTCGTAAATTTAATAGACATCTTGAGTCTCATAACTGGGAACCTAAGTGATTCCATTTGGATCAAATAGGGAGGAAAGATATGAATCATGGGAGAATTGAGTAGAGAAGAGAAGAAGAACATCACGACTCAGGAGCATAGGTGAAAAGAAGTCACTCAAGAGTAGGCAAAATTATGGAACTGGGGAGAGAGCAAACAACTTGCCCGAATTAAATCATATTTGTTTTAAGCCTTTCATATTTTCTTCTAGGAGAAACTCCCTTAAAGTGTTAGGATAGGTGGCATACACCTTGCAATATTCTAATATTAGAAGTATTTATTTAATTATTTATTATTTACACCCACTTGGAGTAGCATTAGTTGTCACTTGTAGTTTGTAATTTGGCAATTTGTAATTATCTCTTAGTTGTCATGGGAGTTGCTAATTGAAACTATGATAACTTTAAAAGTATGTAAGAGTTGTTGAAATAGAAATAACATGATGAGAGGGAGTTAAATGTGAACTTGAATAAGATAAGGAAAATCTTTAGTTTGCATGTGCACATTACCAAAAAGGCAGATAAGATCACAAGTGGGGAGATTTAGTTGAAAGAGAAAGTTTCTAATTTAACTCCTCTTGATTTGGGTATAATGATTTATTCATGGATAAGAATGCCTAAATTAGCTAGTGGTTTCTAGCACATGGTTTTAGAATCCATTCATGATTTGTGGTTTTCTTCAAGCCTTTATATTAAGTACTTGAGTTGAAGGAAAAATAAGTTGTTTTTCAAGTTGTTAAAGTAACAAAGTGCTACAAGAATTCAAAGAGTTGTATTGGTGTAATCCTTTTGAGGGATTAATACAAGATTTGGATCTCTTTAGGTGTGGAGTTTTTTCTAGAAAGAGTTTCTTCATGTATATATTGTGTTATGGTTTACATCTCTTTTGTGATCATTTTCATTTTTTGTCTATGATTTATCATTGTTTATGTACTTGGATGCTTAAAGTTTTCGACATACTTTTACTATAAAGTTATATCTTGTTTCTACATAGAGCACTACCCCCCCAAGTGCAAAGAGATGGCATGCCATAGAGGCATAATTGGGATTGGAAAAAAAACTTAGATCTGAGAGGTCAAAGAAACCATACTTTTTCCAAAGGTAGACCCAAAAAAGGTTTGAATGCCAATCATAAAAAATTTGATTGCCACTAGGCTGAACAAAATTTCAATCAATCTAAAGGTTATCTATTAGTAGAAGCATAGAAATGTCCTCACTCTCAATAGGGAAGATCTTGAGGAATCAAAACTTCACCTACAAAATAATGATTTCTTCACAAAATGGGTGAATCGACGGCCTCCCAAAGATCGAATAGATAATGGTGAAAGTTGCATTAGGGACAGGATGTCAAAATCAGAGCATTGCCAAAAGGTTTCTTTCTAATTGAATGCATATCAAAGGAAAAGAAACAAGAAATTCTTTTAGGGGTCCATGGCTTTAATAGATGGAGTGGGATTTTATTTGTAAGATTGGGAACCAAATTTTGATGTTTAAATCCATGTTATTTTTAACACCCATGTGGATCTAATTGTATAACCTTATCACCAAATATTGGGAGATATCAATCCTCCCAAAGATAGGCAATTCTCTTCAAACCTTTTTAAAGGCATAGAATAATGTTGAGGAAGGAGAGGCTTGGATTTATTCCAGAATTTGTGTCATTGTTAATTTTCCCAATACCATCCCCACTATCATTGAGTTGCACTCAAAAGATGGAGTTGGGAAGTATCCCCTCATTCAATGCAAGGGGTACCTCAACTTTGGGCATGCATTAGATGATTGTAAAAACATCAAAAACAACCAAACATTTCCTAAGCATTCAATACAGTACTCCCTAGATGTGATGGAAATGCCACTACTCTTCCCAACTATAGTGTAGAAAAGAGTGATCTAGCCTTAGGAGTTAAACTAGGTCAAACCCTCTTCTATAAACATTGAGACACAAACCAAGCTTGGTTTCTACCTTTGAAGGAGAACCAAACTATAGGGGTTCTACCTCTTTGTTATATAGATAAGTGTTAAACCAAAAGTCAACCAATCTAACTAGGGCATGAGATCAAACCCTAAATGAGAAGAATTATGCTACAGAAGATTGTCGAGACTGAGATCTGAGAAAATAATAGAACAACAGAGGTAAAGAAATAGTTCAAAACCTGGATCTAGTGACCAAAATGCATAGGACCAGGGTACTTGGGTGCCCTAGGCCTTTTTTAGGGTTTACAGAAACTACAACTTTTGTCAGGTCTGCACCTATAAGATCTTCCATCTCTAAGACTAGCATCTTCTAAAACTTATTCAACTACTCTACACATAAGAAAGAAGAGGAAAATGTTTGTGGTTATATAGGAGCTTGCCTCAGTCAAGCCCCTGTTTTGTTATTTCTACCTCATGGATAGCCAAGATTAAATCCAGATGTCATGTGTGCTCAGAAATCCTAAGTGTGAGTAGTAACATGCAAGATCTAATCAAATAATATCAAACCCCTAATCCTATATGACTCAATCAAATAGGAAAGGATGTATCATCCAAGGAAGCTTACAACTTCACCTTGTTAAGCATGAAAAAGGTGAATGAAGAAGACTAGCATGCACACTAGATCAAACCCTATTCCACAATAACATTCAAGGACAAGATCGAGCCAAATCACTACCAAAGAGAGGTAGACTCAGCTACAGATCTTGTGCTCTTGCTTGCTATGAAAAGATCAGATTCAACCAAGCCTTTTATCAAACCCTAGGTCAATAAATACACTAAACCCTAGTTCTAAGATAATCATCTTATAATAGACAGAAAATGACTGAAATCTAGAATCTAAATACACAAAGATGATCAGAGAGATATCAGAACCTATGTCCTAGAAGTTGGAATGTTAGAGGATGAAATAGGAACCACCCAAGTCCTGGAAGTGAGAATCTGCCAAAGCTGTAAATTGGAGATGTGTTGTAAATGATGCTTAGATGCCAAATCTGATGTCAAAAATCCCAAAAGACTAGGGTGCCAACTGTCCAAGTCTTTATAGAGGAATATTCTTGAACTTCTTTCAGATCTTAAAATCCTGATTCCTACACAATCTTCATGTATCTTCACTTTTCCCAAATTATGTACCTATAACCTGCACACAAGACAACAAGAGAGGGTATGGTGGGTTATGGTGTTTAAGGATTTACCTCAGTCAAACCCCAGAATTCCAACGATGTTGATCGATGAGAGAGCATGCCCTAGTAGGGTAGAGGCTAAACAAAATGATGAGAGAATGATTCAAATAACAATGATATCACCTTGGAGGTGAAGACCTTAGGAGAATGAAGATCCTTCAACTCATAAAGGGATGGATGATGATTCCAAACTTGCAACAACACACACAATACAAACACAAATCTGCTCTAGAAACACAATGAATGCTTTGAATGCTCTTTGCTCCAAGATCATAAGTTTGCTATATCCATCTAGGTCCATAATGAATTCAAAAACACACTTATATATGCTTTCCCGCTAACATTCGTTAAATTAAATCACAAGATCTGACAAAGAGGAACCTTTTTAAAGGTCCCATGCTGACATAACATTAATTGGCCCCAACCAATCAAGGAGGACTTGGGCAGTTGGCACCCAAGTCTAGGAGTCCCTTTTTAGTTCAGAATTAGATTAAGGAAGGGCCCAAGGTCTCAAATTCACATGGGTGTCGGGCAATTCTCTTTGGGATGATCAATTATAATGCATAATGTAATTACAGGGAACTAGGAACTAAACAAGGAGGTAATTTAAAGGCAAGTGTCCACTTTTTACTCCATAACATTTAGCCCCCACTTTAATGTGTGTATGATCTTACAATTCAATACATACATTAAAGTATGGTCAAAGAACATCAAACACATCAAACACTAGAGAGAAGACACACCCTAAGTTTGGAAGACCATTTCTAGCCCCCAAGCTTAGGCAAACATATGAAAACACTTAGCAGTCACATAAAACATAGAGAATATAGTAAGGAAGCATGCAATACATGGAGAAGACAATAAATCACACAATACATAGAGAAGACATGAATACAGTAACGCAATACACAAGGCATACAAAGAGAAAATGTGATTAAACAATTATATATATAACCCTAACTAGGTGATGGGGGTAGCTTATCCCTACGTGCCACCATCAAAGGCACACAAAACACACAGCATGGGGGGAGCTCATCACTCCGCACCACCACAAAACACGCAAGACACATGGCCTGGGGGATCTCATCACTACGCGCCACCTCAAAACACACAAAACACACAAAGAAGACACACGGAAAACACACGAAATACACGAGCGTCGTAGAGTATGTCATCAACACTATACGTCTTATACATAGAAAACATGGGTGATAGGAAGGATCTCATCGCTATGCTCCACTATCTAAGACACGCCAAACACACCTGACAGTTGAGCTACACTACCACAACTGCCAAAGACACGCTTAAGGGTGAATAATTCAAGATCCATCCCCGCCTCGTGTAGAGGACTTTTTAAAAGGATGTGCAACCCCTCAAGGGAAGACACAATCCCACCTTGCGCAAAAGGGCTTTCAAAATGCAACCTACCTACATCTGTAGACTCCTTATGGTGAAAAGGAAGTGTGCACTAAGTATACAACCCCACATGCATCTACAAATGCCTTACAATGAAAAGGAGGTATACGCAAAACAAAACAAAGTACACAACCCCACCTGCATCCGCAGATGCCTTACGATGAAAATGAAGCATACGCAAGCACGCTTTATCAATATCTAAAATATCCAAGCATAATACTAAATATATGCCCCTACCTTAAAGTGGTTGATCTTCTTGCCGGTATCAATCACATTTAACGTAAAGTAAAAACACACAAGGGAACTAGAGCTTTCGCAAAGCCCATGCCCCAAAGGTGACATGTGCTTAACAATCACCAATTGATCCCAACAAACACATCAATATAATTTGCTAACAATATATAAAATTTGGTTAGAAAATCTAAGCTAAGATAACAACCAAATCATCTCATAAAACTTATACAGAAATCATATATCACTTAATAGACCAAGGCTACACTTACGGGTTCGAGACCAAGTATAGCCATGAGGTTATACTTCAGGTATCTCAGAATAGAGTGTAGCTACAAGGTGAGACACAAATCATATCAAAGTGCCTAGAAGCATATTTAGAGTATTGAAAAGGATTGTTGCAAGAATCTTCACAACACGATACATGATCACAACATGAGGTGATTCTACTAGTCAAGCGTCAATAATATATCAACCCGATCTTCATATATGGACTAGGTCCATTTTGATTTTCTTGCTATAGGGATGCACGGTCCTTATCTATATTTATTTGTTATTGTCATCCGCCGACTAGTAGAGCCACTAAAGAATGAAAACACTAAAAGTGAGAGAGGAGATACAAATGACTTAGGTTCACAATGTGGGAAAATGGCCCCAAGATATCCTCCATGACGTTATGCCCCCAAGGCACCATACACAACAATTACAATAAGAGAGGATAATAGAAGAATAAAGAAACAAATATAAGAAGTATCACAACAGAGGTGGTCTCCTTGTATCCTTGACCTTACAAGAGTATCAAGGGTCCTCCAAGGAGACCTAAACAAACATTTAACACTACACGAGGGAATACAACACAACACATAAGAGAAGGCCACCCGTGAGAGCAACTCAAAGAGGTGCTACATCAAGGGTGGGCTAAAGAGTGAGAAATACTTACCTGTGATACAATGAAACCATACTAGCGGTTATCTTTGAACAAATCATCTTCCTCCCAATCTCGAATGTGAGAGGAAATAGGTACATAGGGTACTATGGCCCAACTTGAAACTTCTTCCTTTAACTCTTCATCCTTTAGCTCTTCTTTTGATTCAATTTCTATCGGTGAGGTGTTTTCTTGTTGAGGTGATACTTGTCAAACTAAAGCTTGTCGTTTTCTCCTTCTTTCTCTTGCATTTTGATTCCTTCTTGTCTTGTTAGTGATATTTGTGAAAGGAGTTTCATGATTTTCCACATTCTTTGACATTTCAGAAGAGAAAGATGGTACAAAATTGATCTTTTGTGATGAAATACTTTGCTCTTTAAGATTGTCTCTCGATCCTTGTAAGGATGCAAAGGAGGAACCTCGGCAAAAATTCCTTTGCCTCTTGGTCGAGGGGACTCCTTCAGTTCGGCCTGCTTTTCACTCTCTATTTGTTCGGTAGGAAGATTTGTTGCCTCGAGGGAATGAGAGCGTCTAGGAGAGTTTTTTCCATGTGATAGTTGAGCTATTATCTTTGCCTTATATTTTTGATATGCCAGGAAAAATTGATCTTCTCTTGGTTGATTTGGTTCAGTGGGTTGCGGCCAAAAGTAGTCTAAGTTGAAGTTTCCACGATTGACTAAAGGTTTCCATCCACTATGATGAACAACATGCACTCATCCTTGATGAGGGAATTTTAAGCATTTATAAATAGTAGAAGGGGCTGCTTTCATTGACTTGAGCCAAGGATGGCCTAACTTCACATGAAATAGATCTGAGGTGGGAATAATGACAAATGGTTGTTCTAGGGCTTTTTACATCACCTTAATCAAAAGTGTTATCCTTCCAATAGCTGGGATGAAATAACCATTATGTGTTTTGATCATTATATGTGTAGAATCATAGGTATCTTGTGATAGATCATGCATGTATAAGCAAATTTCTTAAGTTATCACATTCGTCATACAATTAGGATTGATAAGGACTCCTCTTGTAGGGTTCCCACTTATTCTTGTTGTAATGTAAAGATGGCCATCAATGTCTCTAATTGTGACCTCATGTGGAGTGAATGATATGACGGACCTTCTGGTGCCTTCCTTTTCTTATTAAATCGGGGAGGAACCACACCACCCTTGTTTTGATTGGATGCCATGTATGTGAGACTTTTGAACAACATGGCACTAGCTTGAGGAAACTGGGTTTTTGAATCTTCTTGCAAAGATCAAGAACACACAAGTGTCAATGTAAACCAAGTGATCCCAATGATAAAGTGTTATGCACCAAGGCAAATATAGATCTCTTTAAGATGTATTGTCAAATGTAAAAGAAGTGTTATATTCTTATGTTGAAATACACAATGTGTAATTGCAAATATAAGAATTTTGAATTCTATGATATGTAATGATGCAAGAATATCATACCAAATTAGATTTGATGACTATTTAATGCAACCAATAAGATAATACAAGAGAATTTGTCAAACCCTAAAGAAATTTTTTATCAAAATGCAATCTTTTTAAGGTCTATATATGTACTTTTCCCAAGATCATGCAAGATTTTAAAATGGATATTGATGAATATGCAATTATGTAAATGCAAGATCTGAATTTAACTATTAGCAATATGCAAATGTTCGAAGCTACGGGTTCACCAAAGTGTTAAGCGTGAAAAAGGTAAATGAAGAAGAATAGTATGCACACTAGATGAAACCATCTTCCACAATAACATTATGTTAGGATTAAGGTGCCATCAACCTTGTAAATCCTATATAATTAATTACTCCTAATATTGTTTGCAAATCACTCATAAGGGATGAAAGGTTTCACCAGTAGCGGTCTTGTTTCAGCTATATGTTTATATTCGGTCCTCGATGCTCATCCATTCGTGATGGGGGGTCACAAGAGGGTTTTCCCCCTACGAGGGGTCTAAGGGATCATCCCCCCAGTGGGGGGTCTGGGGGCCACGTACCCCAGCGGGGGTTCAGGGACAGTACCCCCGAAACCACATTTTACTTATATTTTATCATTGTGAATCTAGACCGTTTGTCATTAGGTCACAGATCTGACGGTCGATATTTTGTCGATTATCTTGCCCTAGAAGGCAACCCCCTTTTATAAGGATATTTGTACTACATTTTTATCAGATTGGAGAGTAACAGGCGACGCTAGATTGAAGATTGAAGGAGAGAGGAAGTGCATGTATTGTAATCTCATTTTTGAAGATAATATAACTTGGAGCCTCTTTTCTTGGTGGAGTTTTTTACTCAAAAGGGTTTTCTCCATGTTACATATTGTGTTATATTGTGTTTAGTTCTTAATGCATGTTATTTATGTGTAGTAGGTTTTTTATTTATGTTGCAATCTCCATTGATTCTACATTGTTTAGAGGGAATTAATAAGGTTTGAATCAGATTTTCATTGTGTAGTTTGCACCTTCATTTCTAACACATTCAAGGACAAGACCGAGCCAAATCACTACCAAAGAGAGGTGGACTCAGCTACAAATCTTGTGTTCTTTCTTGCTATGGAAAGATCAGATTCAACCAAGCCTTTTATCAAACCCTGGGTTAATCAATGCACTAAACCCTAGTTCTAAGATTATCAACTTATAACAGATAGAACATGACTAAAACCCATAATCTAAATACACCAAGATTATCAGAGAGATATCAGAACCTATGTTTCAGAATGTCAGAGGGCGAAATAGGAATTGCCCAAGTCTTGGAAGTGAGAATCTGCCAGAGCTGTAAACTGGAGATGTGTTGTGAATGATGCTTAGATGCCAGATCTAATGTCAAAAAGCCCAGAAGACTAGGGTGCTAACCACCCAAGTCTTTATAGAGGAATATTCTTGAACTTCTTTCTGATCCCAAAACCCTGATTCCTACATAGTCTTCCTCTATCTTCACTTTTCCCAAATCTTGTACATGTAACTTGTACATGAGATGACAAGAGAGGGTTTGGGGGGTTATGGTTTTTAGGGATTTGCCTCAGTCAAACCCCAGAATTGCATTCAATCCTTCCAATACCATTGATAGATGAGAGAGCATGCCCTAGCAGGGTAGAGGCTAAACAAAATGATCATAGAATGATTCAAATAATAATGATATCACCTTGGATTTGAAGGCCTTAGGAGAATGAAGATCCTTCAACTCATAAGGAGATGGATGATGATTCCAAACCTATAACAACACACATAGTACAAACACAAATCTACTCTAGAAACGCAATGAATGCTTTGAATGCTCTTTGCTCCAAGATCATAAGTTTGCTATATCCATCTAGCTTCATAATGAATTCAAAAACACACTTATATATGCTTTCCCACTAACATTCGTCAAATTAAATCACAAGAGCCGACAAAGAGTAACCTTTTTAAAGGTCCCATGCCGACATAACATTAATTGGCCCCGTTTAATCAAGGAGGACTTGGGCAGTTGGTACGCAAGTCTAGGAGCCCCCTTTTTAGTCTGGGATGAGACTAAGGAAGGGCCCAAGGTCCCAAATTCACATGGGTGTCGATAAATTCTCTTTGGGATGATCAATTATAATGCATAAGTAATTATAGGGACCTAGGAGCTAAACAAGGAGGTAAAAAGGCAAGTGTCCACTTTTTACTCCATAACACACCTCAAGGATGGAGATTCATTAAAGGTTTACAGAATAAGAAGGTGATGCATACCATACCCTTGGTGGGTACTCAAGCCAAACTCAAGTTGGTGGTTCCAACCCTTCTCCCAATCATGCAAAGTGCTTCAACCTAGGAGCCAATGAGATAAACTCAAGATCTCATTTCCTAGCCTTCATACAAATCCCTCCAAGAGAAAAGTAGAACTCCACTTGATTGAAAACCTGCAGTAACATAATAGCATATAGAGAAAATAGAAATAGAGAGCTTTTCCACATTTAAAATCAAGCTTGTCATCTAGCATACATCTAGTTTCAAATGAAACAAGTCACTTGCTTTTGCAAGGCCATAGAAAAGGAGTGATTAGGATTAAAATGCTGACATAATGTGCCAAAAAGTAAATTTAAATTTAGGGTCGGCCTAAGTAACATCAAAGCTAACTTGTAACTTAAAATTGCATCCTGAAACATGAGAGGGACCAAGGCACTTGGGTGCCCTAGGCCTAGAGCAATTTCAAGGCTTAAGTCCACTCTTAATGCGGGGCTAACTCCAAATCTTAATTTATTTCTCAGGGTCATGATGAAACTTTAATCGAAATCATGACAATCTCTATGAACAGGGCAAAAAGAGGGTTTTAAGGTGGACCTAAAAATGGACTAGTCTTGGGATCACTAAAGGGAGGAGCTAAACATAGTGAAATTGTGCCTACACACAAGTGTACACAATTTACTACGCTACACCAACAACATCCTTTCAAAAGATCTCAAACAAGGTCCTCCACTGTTAGGGATTGCATGCAGAAGATATCAATTAAATGCAAATAAAGATTAAATAGAGGAATGAAAAATACACAGAAATAATAATAGCGAGAGACAAGTTTTAACGTGGTTCACCCAAACCCGGGCTACATCCACAAATAGAGAGTCCAATATTATTATCCAATAAATCAAATTGATTACAACCAGCAATCCTTGCAACTCAATACCATTGCAAATGCTACAATACAATATCAATGAAAACCCTAACCCTTAGCTGCTTTTATCAAACCTTATGTCGATTACAAAAATAGGGTTTTCCTATGTCAGCCAATAGAAAAATAACTCCCGACACCTTTATAAAATAATTAAAAAATCGTTGGAGGCGCTACCCCTTGACCTCATCTTGGGGGCGCTACCCCCAAACCCCCGCAAGAGGTGCTGCCCCTTGACCCCGTTAAATAATTTGGGGGCAAACCGCACCAATAAAAGTGGGGTAAATTTAACCTCTAAGTCTAATTAGGATCCATATAACAACAATTTCCCACTTGGAGATTGATCAAACTCCACACCATATCATCTCCCACTTGGAGACTGATCATAACACCGCTGACCTTGTAGCTCCCACTAGAAATAAGCACTCTAGACTCTGTTGTTCTAATTTTTTGTTTTCAATCTTTAAGACTAACCAAAGCTGAAGAGGAGCTCAGCTTATCCCTTGTCACTACCTTCATAAACATATCCACTGGATTTTCATTTGTATGTATCTTTTTCAGCCCTAACTGTCCATCATCCAACACTAACCAGATGAAGTGATACCTCAACTGTATGTGTTTGGTCTTTGAATGCAAGGAATAATTCTTTGCAAGATGTATGGCACTCTGACTATCTGTAAACAAATAACTATTAGCCTATTATTTGCCCAATTCTTCCATGAAAGATTGCAACCATATCATCTTCTTGCTTGCCTTTGTTGCAGCTACATACTCTGCCTCCGTGGTGGATAAAGCAACCACCTTTTACAACCTGGAGATCTAACTCACCACTATCCCACCTACAGTAAAGACATAACTTGTAGTACTCCGCCTAGTATCAATATCCCCTACCAATCTGAGTCTACATAACCTGTTAAATCAGTATTAGATCCCCCAAAACATAAGTGTTTATTGGTTGTACCTCTCAAATATCTAAGAATCTATTTTACCACATTCTAATGCTCCAATCTGGGATGAGTCATATACCTGCTTACGACTCCTATAGCATGTGCAATATCCAATCTCGTGCATACCATGGCGTACATTAACTTCCTACAGCTGAAGCATATGGTACCTTGGACATTTTTTCTTCCTCCTCTTGTGTCTTAGGACACATTTCCTTAGCCAATTTCAAATGATTTGGCAAAGGTGTGTTGATAGCTTTTGCATTCTCCATATGGAATCTATGCAACACCTTTTCAACATAATCAGCCTGAGATAGAGTCAATTTTATGTTTTTCCTATCTCTGCAAATTTTCATACCAAGGATTTGTTTTGTTGCCCCCAAATCCTTCATAGAAAATGATTGTGCTAACTATTGTTTTAACTCTCTTACGTGATCCATATTATACCCTACTACAAGCATGTCATCAACATACAAACATAAAATAATGTATCTGTCATTATCCAACCTCTTAAAATAAACACAATGGTCAGAATTACACCAGTTGTAACTTTGTTCAGCCATAAAACTATCAAATTTCAAATACTATTGTCGAGGTGCTTGTTTTAGGCCATACAAACTCTTCTTCAATCTACACACCTATTTCTCCTTACCTTTGACCTCAAAACCTTGGGGCTATTCCATTTATATCTCCTCCTTTAATTCACCATGGAGAAAGGCAGTTTTCACATTTAGCTATTCCAAATGCAAATCTTCAGCAGCCAGAATACTTAAAACAGTACGAATAGAAGTTATCTTAACAACCGGAGAAAATATCTTGTCAAAATCAATACCTTTTTCTGTGTAAATCCTTTTACAACTAACCTGGCTTTAAATCTTTTCTTACCTCCATCTTCCTCTTTTTGCCTATAAACCCATTTGTTTGGTAAAGCCTTTTTACCTGCAGGCAACTTACATAATTCCCAAATCTGATTTTTCAGCAAGGAATCTATTTCTTCTTTCATTGCAAGCTCCCACTAAACCTTTGTATCGACCTGCATAGCTTCATCATACCCTTCTGGTTCACCAGTATCTGTTAACAAAATAGAATACAAAGAGGGAGAAAACCTTTCAGGAGGTCTACTTAGTCTTGTTGACTATCTAACATTCACTGGAGTTTGTGGTATTTCTTGTTGCTGTTGCAGAGCATGAGGAACCACTGGAACATCATTATCTAGAGTATCATCCAGCACCACAAAATCCTATTCTTTCTTCTCATGCTACTGCAACTCATCTTTGTACAACACCTTCTCATTGAATACATCCATGCTTCTCACAATTTTCTAATTTTTAAAATCCTAAAGCCTATAACCAAATTCATCAATGCCATATCCAATGAAGGTACACTTTTTTTATTTTGCATCCAGCTTGGTTCTATTTTCAGAATCTACATGTGCAAATGCTTCACATCTGAAGGTTTTGAGAAAAGAATAACTCACCTTCTTACTTGTCCATGCTTCCTCTAGAATACCACAGCCCAAAGGAATTGAAGGACCTCTGTTAATTAAATATACAGCGGTGTTGACAGCCTCTGCCCACATGTTTAAAGGCAGCCCAACATGTAATCTCATGGTCCTTGCACGCTCCATTATTGTCTTATTCATGGACTCAGCCACTCCATTCTCCTGTGGAGTACCTGGAACCGTTTTCTACCTACGAATTCCATTAAAGGAATAATAATCTTCAAATTCTTTACTGTAATACTCACCACCATTATCAGATCTGAGACATTTTAATCTTTTACATGTCTCATTCTCAATCAAGCTTCTCCATTTCTTAAATCTTTCAAATACATCAGATTTCTGCCTAAGGAAATAAATCCAAACCTTCCTAGTTGCATCATCTATGAATGTAACATAATATGGAGAGCCACCAAGAGAAGATACCTGAGCCGGTCCCCATACATCTGTATGCACAAGTTCCAACTTTTCGTCTTTCTTTTACTTCCCATCCTTGAGAAAACTAACTCTCTTTTGTTTTCCATACACATAACTTTCACAAAAATCCATACTAATAAATTTCAGACCTGGTAAAACTTTCTTAGAATGAAGTACCTTCATACCTTTTTCACTCATATGCCCAAGTCTGTTATGCCACAGTGTTGTCTCAGAACCTGCAACAACTGTTTTAGTCTCTTTCTGCGAACCAGCAGCAACTATTCCTAAACCTGTTTGTTTTTTCTCCGCAACAGCTAAAGTAGAAGGAACAATATGACCTGTACAAAGATATAAGGTGTCTACTTTCACATATTTTTCTACTATTAAGGCACCTCTTGAAACCTTCCAATTTTTATCAATAAATGTAATAATGCAACCTTCATCAACTAGCTGCCCTGCTAAAATTAAATTCCTACTTAGCCTTGGAACATGCCTTACCTCTTGTAGTAGCCAATGATTCCCATTCTGCAACTTAATCTTGATTCTTCCCTTTCCAACAATCTGATAGAGTTCGTTATCTCCCAAATAAACCAGCTCAAAATCCCCTTGGACATAATCAAGAAAATAACTTCTATGGGGCTGTCATGCCTACATTTCCCATGCGGTCATGACACACAACACACGTGTCATGTCCACATTTGCCATGTAGTCATGACACGAATTGCAAAAAAATTTTCAACCTATCCCTAGGAACCCCCTCGCACACGTCTACGTGTTTGATGGCAATACGCCTAAGGCGTAAACATGTCAACATAATCGATAAGGTGAAGGCCATGTAGGGGGTATGCGACACGTAGTGTGTCACGTCTAGGGTTAGACTGGTTTAATCTGAACCCTAAGTTCCTAGGTGAAGATGATTTCGCCAGCATCGAGCTCCAACATATCTCAGATTGAAAATTGATAAGGCAATATGGTAAGATGGCACGTGATTAAAGTGGAATGATGGATTTAAAATAATTAAAACAACGCATAAAATAATCCCTAAAAAAATCTAGTAAAATTCCGGCAGCATAACGCATTTTCGATAAACGCAAATTAAAATTTAAAAATAAATCACCCTCAGGGAATTAAGTAAAAATTAGTACTAAAATTAAATTAAACTAAAGAATAATTTCAGAAACGAAAAATAAATTAATAAAATAAAGTTAAATGACAAAACGTCAATAAGTCCAAGGAGAAAATCGAGTACGTTATTAAATACAATCTGGCAATTATATTTAATAACTAACTCAAAAATTTAATAAATGAGGGAGGAGGATAAGATACTCGCTCCTGTAAAATAATAATAATAAAATAGTAAAAATCAACGAATCGATGAGAGAAAACCTACTAAAGTAAAATAAATTCAAGAAAATTCATCCCAGTTTGAATAAAATAAACCCTAAAAAGAAAATTTTAAATGCAAATAACAAGACAAAATCAATTGAAAACATTAACCCATTCAAAATAAAATTGAAACATTTCAAAAGGATTCCCAAGAGTTAAAATTAAAACAATAAAGCAAAATGAGGTTTTAAAATAAAAGGGTAAAATAGAACCTCATCATTTAAAACTCTCTCAATAAAAATATCCTCTCAAAAAAAGAAAAGCTCTAAAACAATCTAAAATTGTCTTCTATACAAAAGTTGCCCTAATTACTCTTCACTATATTTCTCCTCATTGTGCCTTAATCTTTTGTTTTCCTTCTCTTTTGTATTTTGTTTGGGTTTTCTATTTTGCAGGTTTGAGTTTTTGGAAACAAGTGGAAGCCATGTTGGGTTCTTCCATTACCTCTCATGGAAGTACGCGTTCAGATCTCTAACAGTTTTAACTTTGATTCTTTATTTTGTTTTACAGAAGTACTGAGATATATATATATATATATAATTAGGTTTATGCCCCAGTAAAAACTATAATATATATATATATATATATATATATATTTTGTTTGAGCAGGGTTCACTGCAAGGGAGAGCGGACGGCGGCGGCACTGCTGTGAGAGGGTGGAGGAATGATGAAGCAGGGGCGGTGAGTTGGGCGAAGCTCATTGCAGAGGTGAAGGGAAACGGCGGGGCAGAGCTTTCGCGGTGGGTGGAGTGGAGGTAACAGCGAAAGCTGCGGAGTTCAGGAGCCATGCTGTTGAAGGGGCCGAAGGTTCAGTTGCAGGGAGGGGATTTACGGGGGGGTGTGGGGGAGGAGGCTTAGCCTCCGCCCACACCCCTTTCACAAATACAGCAAACTGTGGGCGGCGCTGCCGCCCACAATCCTTCAAATTTTTTTCTTTAAATTTTTTAAAAAAAAAAAAAATTATTTATTTCTTTTAAAATACACAAAACTGTAATATATATACATCCCCACCACAGTCCTAAAACCCTCAGAATATGTTCTGATATATATATATATACTCACTCTATTCTTTGCCATCTATTTGGAAGTAAATATAACTAAATACAATAACATTTCCCTACTGAAATTTATTAATGTTTATATACTATATATATATATACCTCAATTTTTTTTTACTTCTGTATTTTCTATTTATTATTTATTTATATATTTTATTTTTTTAACCAGACAACATACACAGAAATACATCCTTTTTTTTTTTTGCAACAAAAGGGTAGAAATCTACCTTTTCAAATAGTTTTCAACAACTCTTTCCAATTTCATATTAACAACTATTATTTTCACTGTCAAGGAAGTAATAGAAAATAAATAAAGCTTCTCCCCCCTTTTTTTTTGAAAGCATATAGCAATAGAAAAATATATATGTATAAATCTTCTGTATATATTGTTTTGGAATGATTTCTATATGACAAAATGAATAGTTCCATTTAATCCTTTTCTTGACAGCAACTAATATTATCAAACTTTCAAGGAGACAAACCAATAATTATTCTCAACTTTCTCTCTCTCATCTACCATGATATTTATTTAATAACACTCCTATTTCTTTTGAAAACATTACACAAAACATAAAATGCATTTCTTTCTTTTATCTACAACAAAATCTAAACAACGACATTATAACACATGCATACTTCTTGTCTTTGAAAATAATAATGACAGAAAATATAAATTTATTTCTCATGTGATTCTCAATTCTTAACTCACATCATAGGAACAATAAACAACATTTAAATAATTTGAAGACATTGTTTGCATTACACAACTTTTGACAACCAACTTCATAAATCTAAAACTGGTCAAAATAAATACAATAAGGCCATATTGGCCATGGCTCCAACAGCCAACACAAGAACTATATGAACACCCAAAGGAGCTCCAAAATAACTCCATCTCTTTACTTAAAAACCTGCAAGTAGACACAACAAAAGAAGAACATTCCAGCCACAACGAAAAGCTCTCCTCCCTACCGTAGACCCGCAAGTGGGTCACCCCCGAGCTAGGGAGGTAGGGATTCACATAGGTTGAACATTTCACAACAAAAATCAATCACAATAACACAAAAATAGCCCATAGGTTTAACACAAAACTCAACTCATAAAAATGAGTTGTTGAGGGTAGGGAATGGACCCCTCAACTTCAAAGGGCTCCCAAATGATAAAATGTCAAGCTCATGGCCTCAAGCCAAAATCTCCAAAGACCACTCTCCACAAAATCACAAAAATCTCCATGGCACTCTTGCCATTCAATAAACTTCTCAACAAATAAAAGCCCTCAAGGCATAAATACATAATGTGGGAGAGACCTCAAGGAGGTTCCTTTCCCCTACCCAAACAAGTTGAGCATTACCTCCATTGGAGGTGCTCTCACCATAACTCCCATCCCAACAAAAAAAACCAAACAATGCAACAACAAAACAACAAAAAACTATAACACAATACATTAAATAAGCTAGGGTGAGAAAACAAGTTAAGAGGCCTACCTTCAAAGCCCTTATAATGGAAGTAAGTTTGGTGAAGAGTTCCAAGCCTTCCCAAGGCTTCCAATCCCTCAAAAAAAATCTTCTAACTCTCCCAAACTCCTCCAAAATTGCAAGAACCCCACACTCCTCAACAAGGGGAGATAATATAGGCCATCAATTTGGCCTTGAGGAATGAGAAGGTGACACTTGTCACCTTCTCCTTCCTCCTCCCAAGCCACTTGCAAGGGAGAGGAAGTGTGAGGATGACAAGTGTCGTCCTCTCATTCCCTCTTAATCCTCACCTTATCCACTTGTGCTCTCACACATGTGTGAGAGGACAAGTGGTGAGGTGGCAAACCCACTCACACCCTCAAGAGGATAAGGGATGCCATATGGCATCCTCCTATTCTCTCAAGGGGCTATCTTCCTCCAAGATGCTCTCACGTGTGTGTGAGAGTCTTGGGGAAAGCTCCCACACACTTGGGAGTCTTGGAGACCTCCCAAGTCTTCCTTGGGAAAGGGTTCCCAAACTTTGGGAAGGGAGATGAGTCTTTCCCAAGGCATGACTCATCTCCCACTTCCCTTATTCCAAATTTTCGTCACTTTTACTAAACCATGGTTTAGAGTGACCAAACATGAGTCAAATTTAGGGTTAGATAGTCCACGTTGACCCTAGACTCATGGGTAACCACCTAGAGTAGCTTTTGGGACTCTAGGGTTCACAAAGGGGGTTAAAAATTCACTTTTAAATGGCCCAAAATTAATAAATGCCAAGTGGTGTAAATCAAGTAAAATTATACAACACTAATTATTAATTAAATAGACAAGGGGTACTAAGGCCAAAATAATAAAATTAAATCAAGTACTTAAATCAACATTCGAATTCAAACGTGATCCTTATCCCTCTTGGGAATGGATCGGTTTTACAGGGGATAACATAGTGTGAATTCTACCTCCAATTTTCCCGTGGCTAGGGAATGTAAAACCTGCACATCTCAATCAAGTGTCAATCATATCATGAGAAATCATAGCCGAAGCAACTGGAATTAAATTCGCACAATCGAATACAACAATAATCATCAATACATAATTCCAAATTAAACTGCATCATTCAATCACATGTCACATGTCAACATCACATAAATAACTAGAATCTCATCACAAGCATCATCACATATATATCACATATGTCGAATCACAAAATAGCACCTGATCAAATCGAATCACAAATGTCTAATAAATGTCCTATCATAATCAGGAGATAAAAACCAAGTCTGCATAACAAAACCATAGTCACTATAAATCTGATAATGTCATCAACTAAAATGTATATTGATCCAAAATAAGGGAGGTAAAAATAATCAGCCTCACAGGGGCATAGCATGAAATGAGTCCCCTGAATCTAAAAACCATGAATCATCATCATTATCTAGGGAAAGAATCAAAACATCATCTTTGGATTTATTACTTACCACATTTGCTTCCTTATTGCCTTCTTGTTTGTCTCCTTTATTCTTTCGAGACCAACAATCTTTCTTCAGATGACCTAGTTTTCCATAGTACTAGCAATCCTTCTATCCTCTGGATTGGGATCTCTTGTCCTTTGATTTTCTTCATGACTTCCCATGACCTCCAGAACATTTTCCTCTCATTTGATCTACCACTGCTTTCTGCATTCAAAACACTACCTGATGTGGACCCTCCTGAGCTTTTCCATCGCATTTCCTTGCTAAGGATAACACCAACAACATCATCAAATTTCAAAGTGTTTGAACCAGAGACAGAGTTACTTACAGCAATTGCCAAGCTATTCCAGCTTTCTGGCAAAGAACATAAAACCAAGAGAGCCCTCACCTCTTCATCAAATTTCACTTTTACAAAAGTTAACTGACTGGTAATTGTATTAAACTCATTTAAATGATCTGTCACAGATCCACCTTCAATCAATTTTAGATTAAACAAACGCTTCATGAGAAATACCTTATTTGAGGCTGAGGGTTTTTCATACAATTTAGCCAAAGCTTTCATCAATTCACTTGTTGTCATCGCTTCTATTATATTGAACGCCACAAATGGTGTCAGGCACAACCGAATGGTTCCCAGTGCCTTTCTGTCTAGAAGATTCTAATCCTCATCAGTCATTGTTACTAGTTTATTGGCTATTCCTTCCAAAGGCCTCCATAAATCCTTCTGATAGAGATAATCCTCCATCTACATCTTTCATAACTGATAGTTTTACCCATTGAATTTATCTACCTTCAATTTACCCTTGACCGTCGTTGCTCCCACTCAACCGTGAGACCTTCTTACAGATGATAATCGAACACAACCCGCTCTGATACCACTTGTTAGGGTTTGTATGCAGAAGATATCAATTAAATGCAAATAAAGATTAAACAGAGGAATGAAAAATACACAAAAATAATAACAGCGAGAGACAAGTTTTAATGTGGTTCACCCAAACCCGGGCTACATCCACAAACAGAGAGTCCAATACTATTATCTAGTAAATCAAACCGATTACAACTAGAAATCCTTGCAACTCAATACCGTTGCAAATGCTACAATACAATATCAACGAAAACCCTAACCCTTAGCCACTTTTATCAAGCCTTATGTCGGTTACAAAAATAGGGTTTTTTATGTGGGCCAATAGAAAAATAACTCTCGACACCTTTATAAAATAATAAAGAATCATTGGAAAGGGAAATAATTATAGGCGGGAGTCCATGTGGAAAGGTTGTAGTAAGGCTTCAAATCTCGAGATTGAAACCCATCGACCTTAAAAGGCGATGGCACTGCCTCCTTTAATTGCAAATGCAAACTACTGAATGACTGTGAGGATTGTCTGTAATGTTTGGAACATTGATGGAGCCAAACATTGTTGGGGCAAATGGCAGGGTGTGCTTGGAGGTGACGATGTGTTATGTCTTTTGTTTGTAGTTGTAATTTGCACCATAAATTTCATATTTAAATAGGTGTTTAAATGTACAAGCATTTATTGTGCCTAAGCAGAAATCAACCTGAACCTGTTCCAATTTCCCATCATGTTGCCAATGCCATCTCATTTCCTATTTCTCATTTCTAGCAACACAGATTAGAGGACAGATGTGGCCAATGATAAATAGTAATAACACAAAGTGCAAATATGTAACTAATCTTGAATAATCCAAAATGTGAGAAGATACTGATCAAAACCCTAAAAGATGGAAATCCTCACAAACTTGATAAATCAAATCTTATGAGCTCAATTCATACCATGAAAATCAATTCATAAAGAAACATTAAATTAGAAAATAAAACAATTTGAGTATTGCCTATGCAAATTGTTGCAAACATACTAAGATTATAGCTAAACCGCATGTTGATCAACACAGAAGAGCACATAGAAGTCATGCAGTTATTGTAATAGTAGCCACAATTTGTAGCTTGGTTTCTTTGGGATTATTATTGCTTGGATTCTACCGCTGTAGAAGAAGCAATGTAGGTAGAAGAAGCCATATAGCAAGGAAAATTGATGGATCCTCAAAAAATCCTAGTAATGGCAATACATCAAGGCAACCCAGTGAGAACGGTATCCCAAATTTGAGGAAACATTTATCATCAAATCACATCAATCCTCCTATCCCTGCCATTCGTGTTATAATACACAAAGAAGCCTAGGTGTTCACTTACATATAGCTTCAATTTGCTACAAACAATTTTAACCCTGCTAATGTTATTGGCAATGGAGGATTTGGGTTAGTGTACAGAAGCGTCTTGTCTGATGGAAGAATAGTGGCTATCAAACAGCTTGATAGAGGTGGAAAGCAAGGAGAACGTGAATTTAGAGTTGAGGTGGACCTTCTGAGTCATTTGCATTCTCCCTATTTTCTTAAGTTGACTGGCTACTGTGAATGGATTTGTAGATTTCACATCCTATTAAAGGAGTTTTGAAAAAAAAAATAGTGCGGTGGGATGAAGTACTTTATGGATGAAGCTATTGAGAGGAAAAAAATTACCCTCTATTTATTGTCATTGCAATCTATGATAATCTATAATAGAGGGTTTGAGCTCCTAATTTTACTCTCAGGACAGTCCCATGGAAATATGTAATTGCACTTACATGAATAAGTGATTTATTCTTTTTAAAAAAAAAGCCTGAGTCTTGTGGGATATAAGTCGGATGTTATTGCACAAGGGAAATTTACGGAATATGGAATAAAAACAAAACCAAATATCATAATGCCATTGTGAAATTGATAAAGATGAACTTTCTTCTGAATGTATTCCATGAATTGCACTCTGTAATGTTAGGAATTGCATGCAAAAGATATCAATTAAATGCAAATAAAGTTTAAACAAAGGAATGAAAAATACACAGAAATAATAACAATGAGAGACAATTTTTAATGTGGTTCACCCAAACTCGGGCTACATCCACCAACAGAGAGTCCAATATTATTATCCAGCAATCAAACCGATTACAACCAACAATCCTTGCAACTCAATACTGTTGCAAAATGCTACAATACAATATCTCAATGGAAACCCTAACCCTTAGCCGCTTTTATCAAGCCTTATGTTGGTTACAAAATAGGGTTTTTTTATGTCTGCCAATAGAAAAATAACTCCCAACACCTTTATAAAATAATAAAAATCGTTTGAGGTTTTGAGGACGCTGCCCCTAAACCCCGCCCTGTATTGCGACAGGGAGCGCGCCAAGGGTGTTGCCCCTAGACCCCACAAGGGGCACTGTCCCTTGACCCCATCTTAGGGGCACTGCCCCCAACCATTGCAAGGGGCACTGCCCCTTGACCCTGTAAATGATTTGGGGGGAAACCATGCTGATAAAAGTGGGGTAAATTTAACCTCCGAGTCTGATTAGGCTCCATACAACAACATCCACCTCCATAGAATGATCAGTTAATGGGAGGATCTCCACTTGTCCCGGTTCTCTCTAAGCATGCTCTACCATCATAAACCATTGCTCAAGGTTTAAAGAACTATTTTGATGTTATCGATATTCCAAAAGATAAATATGTCTTTAAGGTGGCCTTAGATCTATTTGAGTCCATCTCCCTTCTCAATACAAAAGGGAAGGTTTCAAAGAACAAAAAACCAAAAAATCTAATTCCAATGGAAGATCTAGAAGATGATTTTTTTGAGAATAATCCAAAGCTAGATATTACAAAGAAGAGAACTATAAGCTAAACCAGTTCAAAAATTGACAAACCATAGATTGATGAACAAAAATGAAGGGGAAAAAAACCAACAAGGAACTATTAGAGATAGAAGGAAAGGTAGAGGGTCAAATGAAGATTAACAATATGGTTCTAAGATCTAGGAAGGGCGTATCCCTTCCCATGGAGCAATGAAGATCATTTAATGGAATATTAGGGGCTTAAATGCCCCTAACAAAAGGCTCTTAGTTAAGTGCTAGATGGATATATCCAAGGCTAATATATTCTTAATGCAAGAAACCAAAATTAGCAAACCCAAAGCTACAATCCTTATACAAAAATGGAGATCTTGGAATAGTTGGTTCGTCAAATCAAAGGGAGCATCAGGCGGCCTAGGCATCTTCTAGAACCTTAACTCTATCTTGATCAAATCAATCCTCTCTAGGTAGAATTGGTAGTTCAAGATAGTAAATTATTTTTCCTCTTGTTTAAAGTTTTATCTCATCAATATTTATGGTCCTATGGGTTGTGTTCCTTAAAAGCAGATATGGGGTCAACTCTTTACCATTCTATGCTCCATCACCAATGAGTTAGTCATCATTAGTGGGGACTTCAATGCGATTTTATCTACCACTAACAAAAAAGGGGTGTCAGTCGTGCCACCCAATCCCAATTAGACTTCTCAAATTTTGTGAATGGTTGGAATCTACAAGACATTATTTCAAAAAGTGGCATCTTCACTTGGACTAACAAGAGAATTGGATTTACCAATATAGTAGAATGATTAGATAGATTCTTGTGCAATAGCAACTAGGGAAAATATCCCTACCAATACAAAAGCTCTATTCTCCTAATTTATGGATCAAACCATTTAACTATTCAACTCGATCTCTTAAAAGACTTCAAGCCACCTAGGAGTCCTTTCAAATTTAAAAATATGTGGATGAGGGATCTGTTGAAATATTGTCATTGATGTCAAAGGAATTTGGAACTGTGGTTATTAAAGTGTCTATGGCAAAGGAGAAGTGTAAAGAAGCAAAAGTTTCTAAGGCAGAAGGGAAGAAAAAGACACTAAGGCTTTAGTTGGCAAAAAGTTTGGTTCGATAACTAGCAAGTTTGTTGGTTTTGTTTTTCACCGATTCGTCGACAGAAGAGAAAGGAGAAGTGTTTTTTATGATGACTTGGAAAATAGAAAATGGTGAAGTCCCAGCCAAATTTTAGTTTGAAAGTTTTGAAATTCACTGATTCGTTGGTTTCAAAATTTGTCAATTCACCAACAATGAAGGAGGCGTTGAAAAAGAAAGCTTGAAGAGCAAAGGCTTAGTTATCGGCAAAACTTTTGTTTTGTGAACTAAGTTTGCAAGTTCGGCATTTCGCCAATTCGCCGACTGGGCGACAAAGGGCTCAAAGGTCAAAGTTAGTGGTTTGACATTTTTGTTGATAAAGAAGAGCTTGAACGGTAAGTTTGTAAAAAACTTGATTTTCTGATAGAGGAGACAAAGGCCGAGGTTAGCAAAAGACATATTTCACCGATAAAGGAAAAGGCGTTGAAGACAAAGTCATGAAGGGACGATTTCATAAAAGATAGATTTCACCGATAAAGAAGGGGATGTAGCAAAGTTCAAAAAATGATAATTCGCCAATAAAGGAGCTAAAGGTTGAGGTTCAAAAAATGTTAATTTCACCGATAAAGGAGTTGAAGGCCAAGGTTAGTGAAATAATAAATTCACCGATAGAAAAGGAAGATCAACAAAGAAAATATATAAACAGTTATTTTGGCATGCAAACTGGATGTTTAATTAACTGTTAAAGACTGACAGTGGGTGCATGGCGATGAAAATGAAAACAACACATAAAAGTAGATTTTTTGCATGCATAAAGATATATATAGAACTATGATTGTGGTTGTGTTGAATGCACAAGACAACTGAGAGGGGGGGTGAATCAGTTGTAACTTAAAACTTTAGAACCCTCACACACATTCAGATCCGCATTAATTCAGTTAATCCATTAAGCTATTATGATGATTAAGCATGAAAGCAAATAACAGAAACTGAATCAAATCAACATCAAACACAAGAGAGCACCAAATTTACGTGGAAAAACCAAGAAGGGAAAAACCATTGTGAGGATTAGCTCACAATATAAAGTAATAATAATACCGAAATACAATAGGGCTCACTGCCGAAAGGCTCACTACCAAAAGGCTCACTACCCAAAATAAAGAAAGGCTCACTGCCAGAATAGAGAAGAAGATAGAGAAGATTGTTACAAAGAGAAAACTATCTCAATGCAATAGAGAAGTCCACCACAACGCCATCATCACCTTCGTAGTCTAACTAATGAATTGTAAACACCTTCTACTCACTGCATCCAGTAGTTTAACACATGAAAGCTCACATTGCACTGCACAAATTCGCACTCTATAACTTTGTAAATCACATCAACCACATCATACTCTCTTATCTTATCATCCTTCAACAGTTTAACACTTATTTATACCATCTTCAATTTTAAGAACATTCTCCAAGGTCGGCAAAGCACCTTAAACATGTAAATTCAAATTAGTTTGGCACCAAAACATTCCCACGGTCGAAAGGAATGAAGGAGGACCACAACACACCTTAGCTTGGACCTAAATCCACTCATACACATTACACCACACTTCCACAATCATCGAAGTAACTCCGCAATTAGTGTAAACACCCAAGGTCGGTTGAACCTGTGTTAACACCATAAACAATTATGTACACACTTCCTCAAAACCAAAGATGACTCACGGACCACACACCATGCTTGAACATGATCTAGAATATTCCACAAACACCCTAAAATCCAACAAATTCCTGCACAACAACTTTCACCTACCAAACAAACTTGTCATGTTTACCCAGTATGCTCAAGTATCTCTATTATGTACTATAACTCAATAAATTAACTTGCGGAGCACCAAGCCACAAACAACTTAGACTGAAGATAGATATGAACCTTATAAACATACTTCCAAAACCGCACAACCTGAAACCACTTTGCAAAGAAATGCAAAGTAAAATATTTCTCCCAGACACCTCTGCAATGCATAGTCCACACAGTGGTGAACACATCTTCCTCTTCACATCAATCTAGCATGCCAAATTCTGAATGTAGCGTCTCTAAACACCTCTAAACAACATATCCAAACCACATAAACAAATCTTCAATCTAAAATAAATGCGGAACAAAACTAAAACACTACTCTGCAACATAGAATACCACTACCACACATTGTTTTCTTATTTTATACAAATTTTCTCAAAAGCACTTGGAAACCAAGCACCAGAAACATATTATCACCATCTTCAGCACTTCCTCATCATCAGAGATAGCATCCACTCAACACCAACCTACTCACACACTTGCAATATTCTCTTGCTCATACAGTTGACACCAATCACAACACAAGCTTGTTGACATCAATGACAACACCGACTGCACATACTTGCAACAGGTTGTTTTTTAACAATGGATAAATAGTAAAAACAATTGATTTGTTGCATGCGCAAAGCCACATGCAAAGTGGATATTTTGTACATGCAAATGAGCGAGAATATAGACATGCAAATAAAATTGAGTGCAGACATGCAAATGAGTGAATATATATAAAATCAATTGTAATAGAATTTGGATGAGTTATGCATGAGAAAAATTTAGTGCAGAGAGTAAAGTGGTATAATGTGAATCAAAGTTGTAAGCTGAGTTGATTAGAATATCAATGCAGAATCAGAATTGATTACTCAGAATGGGAGTAGAGCAAATTACAGTCAATATTGTAACGTTTGATGTATTTCATTTCTATGTTTGTGTGAAGTTGGTTCTTCATATCAGTGAGGTTGGTGCCTCCTATGGACTGAGTTGGTGCTCAGATCAGGGGATTGTAGTCTCCTTAGAGTTGGTGCTCTTAAATTATGGGTTTGGTGACTCCTTAGAGTTGGTGCTCTTAAACATTGTAATCAATGGTTTCATTTATAAGGTTGGATTAGGACGGTAGATCCTAGCATCATTTTCTCACCATGATTTTTCTCATATTAGGTTTTCCATGTATATTTTGTGTTCATGTGTGCATGGTTTTTTGTTCTTGATGTTAATGCACTAAAAGTTAATTTGATATGCATTATATAGGCTTAAAGTTTTAAGTTTTATTGATCTACTGATTTACCCCCCCCCTCAGTAGATTGCTTGTGTTCTAACAATTGGTATCAAAGCCAAGTTCCTTGGAGAAGCATAACAGCTAAGGTTGATCTTGGAGATTGACCACATGGCCGGTGAAGAAGGATCTCACTCAAACAAAGCACCATTGTTTGATGGAATAAATTATGCATTCTAGAGTATAAGGATGGAAACCTACCTAACTTCAATAGGCTTTGATGTATAGCAATCTATTAAGGATGGTTATACTGCTCCTGCAACTCCTCCAATACACGAGGCAGGTAAGAAGGAATGTGAGAATAATGTTAAGGCTAAGAATGCAATTATATGCGGTTTAGCTAACTCTAAATTTGTGAAAGTGATGCAATGCAAGTCTACCAAAGAAATCTGGGATAAGCTTCAGAGCAACTATGAAGGAGATACAAAGGTGAAACAAGCCAAGCTGCAAACCTTTAAAGGAAGATTTGAAAGCTTAAAAATGAGAGAGGAAGAAAAGATTGTTGATTACCTGCTCAGAGTTGATGAAGTTGTGAATGCTATGAGAGGACCAGATGAAGAAGTAAAAGAGCCATTGATTGTCAAAAAGGTACTTAGATCCTTACCTTCCAAGTATGATTCTAAAGTCTTTGCTATAGAAGAAGCAAAAGATCTTGATAAGATAATTGTTGATGAGCTACATGGTATTTTTACTGCCTATGAAATGAGGACTGGTGGTACTGCGATTTCCAAGAGAGAAGTTGCATTTAAGGCATCAAAGAATGTAGAGCCTGAATCTAAGATAGGCGAGGAAAAGGCCAATTTTGTAAGAAGATTGAAGAAAGGATCTGGGAAGTATAAAGGTAAGTTACCTTTTAAGTGTTTAATTGTGGAAAGGTTGGTCACTTTGCTGCTAAATGTCTTTTTGAAGGAAAAGGTAAAAGTGACGAATTTGATAGTAAGAAAAGTAACAAGCAGTTCTATCCAAAGAAGAAGAATTTTCAGAAGAACAAGAAGAGTCTATACATAAAAGGTGACAATAACTCCTCTGAAGAAAGCCCCATTTCAGAAGACAACAACGAAGGTGTTTATGAGGCTGAAGAAAATGAATTCCTATATATGACAGTGGAGACTACTAATAAAGATTAGAACAATACTGATTTGGAAGACCCTGAGAATGAAGAAGAAGGAGAAGTAGACTTGGAAGGAGAGCTAGTATGTGCTTTACAAGAGATTGAGAAACTTAGGAAGAAAAACTCCAAACTGAAGTTGCAACTTCAAGAAGATATGGTGTCTAAGAAGCTTGTAGAATTAGAAGAGTTGATTGTTGATTTGAAGACACAAGTGGAAGAAGCCAAGAGAAGAGAAAAAATTACAAAATCTTAATTGAAAGCAAAATCTGAAGAATGTCTGAAGTTGGAATCCAAAGTTGTGTCTCTGAGAAAAGAGTTAGAAAAGGCTAAGAATCAGATTAACATTAGTATGAAGTTTGAAAAGAGCAGTAGCATGCTTAATGAAATGATTAGCAGTTAGAGATTTCCAAAGAACGTGGCTGGATTAGGATTTGAAGAAGGTCAGCATTTAAAATCTAGTGATCCTCCTAAAAAGAATGAAGAGAAGAAGCAAAAGAAGGAAGATGGTGGCTTCACAAAAGTTAGAGATCTAAAGGAGAAGAGCTACAGAGGACCCCCTCTTGCAAAATACTCTGATATGATCAGGTTTCCTCAATCCTTTTATGGCTATTGTTTTTCATGCAATTAATATGGTCATAGGGTTGTTAGTTGTAGAATTGTTCCTAGGAGAAGAATTGATTTTACTAGCAAAAACTCTTTTGCACCTCTAGGAGATTTTAGAATAGTTTGTTACAATTGCAATAACTTTGGTCATATTGCAAAATACTGTAGAACAAATTTTGTAAAATTTAACAAACAGAAAAGAAAGGAGAATGTGCCTCCTAAGAAGGATAATATATCAAACTCTCTTGTGAATAAGAAGATGGAGATTAAGAAAGTCTGGAAGGAGAAGAAGGATGATTAGAAGAAAGAAGAATCTCTGATAGTATAGATAGCATTTCATGCTAAGAGTCAGAATCCATGGGTGATAGATAGTGGCAACTCCAGTCACATGGCCAGAGATAAAAGTAAGTTTATAAGTCTGCAAGAATGGAATGGAGGCTTAGTTAAGTTTGGTGATAACACATCTGCGAAGATCTATAGTAAAGGAACACTGAGTATTGATGGAAAAGCCAAGACTCACAATGTCTACTATGTTGAAGGACTAAAACACAACTTGCTTAGTGTAAGCTAGATGTGTGATAATGGATATAATCTAATATTTAATGCAAAAGGTTGTGAGATTAGGAAGGCAAGTTCTGGTAAGTTGGTTGCTGAGGCAAGCATAACAGAAAATAATCTTTACAATCTCAAGGAGATTCAAGGAAGAAGCTGTTTGATGGAACAGGTTGATGAAAGTTGGTTATGGCATAGAAGATTGGGACATATCAATTTTGACAACCTTGTGAAGGTAAGTTCAAAAGGTGCAATTAGGCACATGCCTAAAAGCACCAAGCCAGCAAATACAATATGTAAGGAATGTCAACATGGGAAACAGGCAAGGTCTAGTTTCAAAATAAAAGAATACTCTACTTCAAGACTCTTGGAGTTAGTTCATACAGACCTAAGTGGTCCAACCAAGACACAAGGACTAAAAGGTGAGATATTTCATGTTATTAGTTGATGATTTCTCAAGAATGACACGGGTAACCTTTCTTAAGGATAATTCAGAAGCCTTTGAGAGATTTAAGACTTTAATATCTATGGTTGAGAAGGAGAGTGGTATGACAATCAAATGCTTAAGATCAGACAGAGGTGGAGAATTCACCTCTAATGAGTTTGTGGAATATTGTGAATGACATGACATAAAAAGACTATTCTGCACCTAGAACTCCACAGCATAATGGAGTTGTGGAAAGGAAAAATAGAATTGAAAAAGAGATGGAAAGAACTATGCTAAATGAGGCAAAATTACCTGATGTTTGCTGGAGAAATGCAGTACACATAGCAGTGTATGTCTTGAACAGAGTGCAGTTAAGGGTAAACACTGATAAGACATCTTATGAATTATGGTATGGCAAACCTGCTTCTGTCAAATATTTCAAGGTGTTTGGTAGCAGATGCTACATCGGAAGAGATGAAGATGGCCTAGGAAGCTTTGATTCAATATGTGATGAAGGCATATTTCTTGGATATTCTAGCAGATCGAAAGCATATAAGTGTTACAATAAGAGATTGCATAGAAGTGTAGAAAGTGCTAATGTCAAGGTAGATGAGGATCAGCCGCATCTATCACATAACAAGGATAGTTACTCAGATGGATCAGTCATAACAAAAGAAGAAGAAGATGCTCCTATTGAAGAAGAACCTGAAAGGTTAACCGTTAAGGTGCCTGCTAAGTATGTGCAAAAAGATCATCATGAACAACAGATAATAGGAGACAAAAATGAAGGAGTACAAACTAGAAGAAAACTTGCAAGGACAAATGAACAAGTAAGTTTCTCATTACTATCTAAGATTGAACCTAAAACATTTACTGATGCTAATGAGGATGAAGGATGGATCAATGCAATGCAAGATGAGCTCAATCGGATTGAGAAAAATCAGACTTGGGAATTGGTTCCAAGACCTGCAGACAAGAATGTAATAGGCACAAAATGGGTGTTTAAAAATAAGCTAAATGAGGATGGAGAAGTTGTGAGGAACAAGGCTCGATTGGTTTGTAAAGGATACACACAGGTTGAAGGCATAGATTTTGAAGAAACATTTGCCCCTGTAGCAAGATTGGAAGCCATTATGATGTTTTTGGCATTCTATATTTATAAGAACTTCAAAGTTTACCAAATGGATGTTAAATATGCATTCCTAAATGGGAACCTTAATGAAGAAGTTTATATTGAGCAACCTAAAGGATTTCAGCTATCAATGAAAGAAGATTATGTTTGCACGCTGAAAAAGGCACTGTATGGTCTGAAATAGGCACCTAGGGCTTGGTTTTCTAAGCTGGATAGTTACCTCCAGCAACAAGGATTCAGAAAAGGATGTGGAAATAGAAACTTGTACTTCAAATCAGAAGGTGAGCACATGTTGATTGTTGTTGTATATGTTGATGACATCATTTTTCGTGGTCGTGATGACAGGATGTACAAGGAATTTGTTGATCTAATGCAGAAAGAGTTTAAAATGTCCATGCTTACAGAAAAGAGGTTGATTACATCCCTTTGCCATTGATGACAAAGGGGGAGAGTAAGAGTAAGGGGGAGCAAATGCAGAAGAGCTAGAGCAACGTTAATGCAGAAGAAATAGAGTAGCACTAAGGATAGATCATGCATAAGTGTTGCCATCAATGACAAGGGGGGAGATTGTTGAAATATTGTCATTGATGTCAAAGGAATTTGGAAGTGTGGTTATCAAAGTGTCTATGGCAAAGGAGAAGTGTAAAGAAGCAAAAGTTTCTAAGGCAAAAGGGAAGAAAAAGACACTAAGGCTTTAGTCGGCAAAAAGTTTCGTTCAAGAACTAGCAAGTTTGTCGGTTTTGTTTTTCGCCAATTCACCAATAGAAGAGAAAGGGGAAGTGTTTTTGATGAAGACTTGGAAGATAGAAAATGTTTAAGTCTCGGCCAAAGTTTAGTTTGAAATTTTTTAAATTTGTCGATTCACTGACAATGAAGGAGGCATTGAAAAAGAAAGCTTGAAGAGCAAAGGCTTAGTTATCGGAAAAACTTTTGTTTTGTGAACTAAGTTTGCAAGTTCGGCATTTCACTGATTCTTTGACTGGACGACAAAGGGCTCAAAGGTCAAAGTTCATGGTTTGACTTTTTGCCGATAAATAAGAGCTTGAAGGGAAGTTCATAAAAAGTTTGATTCACCGATAGAGGAGACAAAGGCCAAGGTTAGCAAAAAACATATTTCGTCGATAAAGGAAAAGTTGCTAAAGACAAAGTCATGAAGGAATGAGTTCATAAAAGACGGATTTCATTGATAAAGAAGGGGATGTAACAAAGTTCAAAAAATGATAATTTTGCCGATAAAGGAGCTAAAGGCTAAGGTTCGAAAAATGTTAATTTCACCGATAAAGGAGTTGAAGGCCAAGGTTAGTGAAATAATAAATTTGTAGACAGAAAAGGAAGATCAACAAAGAAAATATATAAAGGTTTTTTTGGCGCATAAACTGGATGTTTAATTAACTGTTAAAGACTGACAGTGGATGCATGGCGATGACAATGAAAACAAAGCATAAAAGTAGATTTTTTGCATGTGTAAAGATATATAGAACTATGACTGTGGTTGTTTTTTAACAATGGATAAATAGTAGAAAAACTGATTTGTTGCATGCCCAAAGCCACATGCAAAGTGGATTTTCTGTACATGCAAATGAGTAGGAGTATAAACATGCAAATAAACTAGAGTGTGGACATGCAAATGAGCGAATATATATAAAAGCAATTGTAATAGAATGTGGACGAGTTATGCGTGAGAAGAATTTACTGCGGAGAGTAAAGTGGTGTAATGCGAATCAAAGTTATAAACTGAGTTGATCAGAATATCAATACAAAATCAGAATTGATTACTCAAAATGGGAGTAGAGCGAGTTGCAGTCAATACTATAACATTTGATGTATTTCATTTCTATGTTTGTGTGAAGTTGGTGCTTCATATTAGTGAGGTTGGTAACTCTTGTGGACTAAGTTGGTGCTCAGATCAGGGGATTGTAGTCTCCTTAGAGTTGGTGCTCTTAAATTAGGGGTTTGGTGACTCCTTAGAGTTGGTGCTCTTAAACATTGTAATCAATGGGTTTCATTTGTGAGGTTGGATTAGGACGGTAGATCCTAACAGCATTTTCTCACCATGGTTTTTCTCATATTGGGTTTTCCATGTATATCTGGTGTTCATGTGTGCATGCTTTATTGTTGTTGATGTTAATGCACTGAAAGTTCATTTGATCTGCATTCTAGAGGCTTGAAGTTTTAAGTTTTATTGATCTATTGATTCACCCCCCCCTCTCTCAGTAGATTGCTTGTGTTCTAACAGAATTTGTATCTCTATGGAAGTGTGGAGAATTGGTCAAAAAGTGTGCCAATGTTTAAAGGATCAAAGATGTTCTTCTTATATAAAAGATTGGATCACGTTAAATCTTTCTTGAAGCAATGGAGCATATCTCGTTTCAAGAACAAATTCCCTACTAGTTTTTTTAGAACTGCTGGGGAATAATAGGAAAAGAAGGTTGGGAGGCAATAGGTATCTAGAAAATGAGGCACAATGCTTGAAGTTGTAAACAATACCTTCATCACACGCATCCCAAGATGAATACAATTGAAAGATTTGAGGACTTTCAGCTGATTTCTATTTGTAATGCATCCTACAAGATAATTTCCAAGGCCATGGTCAATAGGCTAAAGCTTATCCTACCAGAAATAATTGCAGAAGAGCAGAGCAACTTTATTCTCGACAAATCAATCATGGATGGGATTATAGTTACACATGAATCTATTCGTTCGGTCAACTTGAGCGTTGCTAAGAGAATATTAGTAAAATTGAATACTAATAAAGCCTATAATCAAGTTGATTGGTATTTTTGTTCAAATTTATGGAAAGGTTTGGCTTTAGTAAAAGGTAGCTTGACTAGATCTTCAATTGTATTTCCTCCACACACTACTCTATTTTGGTTAATTGTATTCCTCTTTATTGTTATGGCTAAGGTCCTTGGTTGATCTATCCAGAAAGCCAATAGTGAAGGCAGATGGAAAGGCATTGGTGTTTCTTAAAAAAACCCAACCCATCACACACTTGTAGTTCGTTGATAATACCCTTTTTTTTTGGAGTTTTCGCTAGACAAGAGGTGTTGACTATTAAAGCCATTCTAGGAAGCTATTCTAAAGCATTAGGACAAAGCATTAACCTATTCAAATTAGAAATTCTTTTTTAACACAAATGTGACAAGACAAAAAAGAATTGTGACGCTACTGGGATACAAGATAAGTTCTCTACAAAGCAAATATTAGGTAATTCCTATCTTCAAAAGCATGTGTAGATCTTCTTCATGGGAGCTTCTTTTAAACTCTTGCAGCAATAAAATGGTTTCTTAGAAATGGAAGTGGCTATCTCTACCTAGGAGAATTATGATGCTAAAAGTTGTTGTCTCCGCAATACCAATTTTTCTAATTTTATGCCTTAAGATGTCATCTAGAATTATGGGTTCCCTCAATCAAAAAATGACAAGCTTCTTTTGGCAGAGCAACTCTGAGGGGAAGAAATTTCCTTATTATCTTGGGAAAAATATATAAACCAAAAGAAGCTAGTGGTATTGGTATCAAAAACTTAATCTTTCAAAACAAGGCTTTGGGAACGAAACTAGTATGGGGCATGTCTACTAAGCCACATCTCAAGTGGGCTAAAATATTGCAAAACAAGTACATGGATTTAGTGAACTTAGCTGGGATTTTGATGTTGACAACTCTTCCCATAGGCTACTCGATTTGGAATTTTATTCTTTCATGAAAGCATCTAATTATCATACATCTCACTTGGAAAAGAAGAGACCGCAAGTCAACATTATTTTGGGAAGACTCGTGGAATGGCTTCCCAGCCTTGGATACCATCACCAAATTGGCTGAGGATAAATAGATTCTACAAGAAGCTTGAGGTAATGAGGTGTGAGATTTTATTTTATTCCAGCACAAAGATGGAGTATCAAAATGGGGTTGGAAGGATCTAAAGGAACTAGACATATCACCCTCTCCGGTTAATCTCCTCAACAAAGAGCTTTCTTTTGAGGAAAGTCTACATCTCATATGCAAATAACACGATCAAGTGATGTGCTAAAAATGGAGAGTGTTCAACCAAGGTAGGATACAAAATTGAGGAAGCCTCCATCAAAAAGATTGATTGGTCAGTTTATCTCTATTGGAATAAACTATGCCTACCAAAAGCAAGTGCATTCGCATGGGAAACCATCGAGAAGAAGATTCTTATGGCAGATAGACTTCAAAAGCTTGGATTCCATGGCCCTTCTAGATGTGCTATGTGCAAAAATGCAAAAGAAATGGTGAATCACTTAATGGTAAGCTACACCTTTGCAATGAAATGTTGGCAATGGATATGTGCAAGCTTGGGGTGGTCAAGTGTTCTACCTAATGACTTGTTGGAGCTATTCACCTCATAGCCAATCATTAAAAGTCAAGCTACATTTTCCTATGTCTGGATCATCAACCCTTTTATGGTCATTTGGGAATTGTGGAAAGAAATGAATAGGCGGATATTTCGCAGTAGAGTGCTACAAGTGGATGTATTTTTAGGTAAACTTGAAATTGCAATGGCATGAATAATGAAGTGAAGGCTTGGGCATTGCTACTCAGAATACAAGTGTGCACCTTGCACGAAATTAAGAATTTACAAATCGAAGTTGTCAATGCTATCTTGAAGCAAAGCTCTCCTAATTGGAAGATCAACAACATATTATTGCTAATTTTTCCTCTCCTTGACGAACTTTTTGCTTTCTCTATCCAATATGTTTACAGGCAAATCAACCAAGAAGCGAACTTCTTGGCCAACTATGCCATTAACAAATAAGATGAGCTTATAATAAGTGATTTTGTAGGGTCTTGGGAAAGTTTCAACTCCACTTTCTACTTAAGGCCTTGTTCATAATTCCACAATAAGTAAAATTTATCTTATTTCCTAAGTTGTTGAAGTAAGCCACATCTAAATCTAAGGCAAACATTCAACATTAATGATAAACGTGAGTGGCAAAAGAATAAGCATGCGAGCAGTCATATTTCACTCTCATGTACTTGGAGTGTCCTTTGCCATCATGGGAGTTAATGAATTCTTACTCTATTTCTCATACTAAACGTTTTAATACTAAATCAAATTTGGTTCTAAGATTAAGTACAGAGGTCGAAAATCAAAGGCTGGAAGATTAAGAATGGAAGTTTAAGACTCGGTGGGAGATGGCTCTTAGTGGATGATAGAGGCCCTTCTTTGTTAAAAGGGGAGGAGGACAGCTTCTGCACAATGATTTGATCATTTTCTTCGATGTTTGGTTTGCTTGAGTTGGGCTTGACTAGTCATAAAATAATTAGTTCTTTCAATTTTTTTTTAGGGGAGGGGGGTTGATTTGGTAGTTTGGTATCTCTATTGTTTCAAAATATATTTGGGCTATTCTTCCACTTTATATATGGAAGAGGGCCTCAATAGATTTCTCACTTAGCCAAATTACAGTTATTTCAATTATATTATGTAATGTTTTATAGAATTGAATTGCATAGTTTTTAAGTCAACGTGATAGTGGTTCACAAGAACCCATCTCATGAGTATGAATGGTCTATTTAGTACTCATTACACCTAGGTAATGCTCCCAATTAAATACACGAATAAATCTCAATAAAACATTGAATTTAATTTAACATGTTGCAAGAAAATGCCACCTACTTTTGATACTTTAATTACAAACATTTTTTTTTAATTTCTTTTAAAACATATGACAACTTGCTAAATCCTCAAAGGCAATTGTTTGGTTTTTCTATCCATCTTTTGAGATTTTTCTTCCTTTTATAATTCAAAAAACAACCTTATAAAAATGAATTTCATTTAGATACTAATGCTCAACAAGTGATGATGATTGTTAAGAATCACTTTATATAGATGATAATCTAATTGGCATATTTTATTCAATATTACCAACTGTCTAAACCTCTGCATATTAGTTTCAGTTTTATGACATGAAAAAAGTTCAACGTAATTCTTCTTAAAATATTGTATATCTATTATTAAACATAGAAATAAGAATATAATTCATTGGTACATTATTATTAATAGCTTAAAATATTGTTTATTCATCATTAAACATAAGAATACACTTCATTGATACATTACTTGTATTTCCTTGGTTGTAATCAAAATCACTTAACTAATGATTATTAATTCTATTTATGCATCAATTAAATGTTAGAATTTTTTTGCACATATAGTTTATGATTATTTTTAAGTAGAAATGTTTACAAAAATATTTATCACTAATTTAATTGGCTTCTATGTTTTTGGGGTAATTTTGATTGATTTAAAATTTGAGTGAAGATGAAATCAAGAGTTGATTTTGTTTATATTTTTACAATAGCTTTTTTATTTTATAATATCTTTATATTTTTCCTTTAAAATACAACTTTTGTATTTTACAATATATTTTTCATTTTTTCTTTCTAAAATATAAGTCTTAAATACACTTAAAGAGTTACATATTTTTTATAAATTAAACATCAATTTTTTAAGTAGAAATGTTTGCAAAAATATTTATCAATAATTTAATTGGTTTTTATGTTTTTGAAGTAATTTTGAGTAGTTCAAAATTTGAAGTGTTATGGGTGGAAAATGTGGAGGATGTAATCATGCCTTGATTTTGTTTCTATTTTTACAGTAATTTTTTTTTTTTCTTTATAATTTTCTTTTAATTATAACTTTTATATTTTACAATAACTTTTTTATTTTATAATATCTTTTTAATTTTCCTTTGTAAAATATAAGCTAGTATAGATATCTTCAATACACTTAGTTACATATTCAATGACAAATATGATTATTTATAGCTATATAGTTTTCTTCAATTCATTTTTAATCAAATTAATTTCAATTAATTTTAAAATTAAATGCTATAATTTAATTAAAATTATTATTTATAGTTGGGTGTTATAGTTATTAAATTTCATATTTAATAAAATATTATTATAAGATTTTTATTCCATTTTAATATTCAATATCTTCAAATGTAAGTTTCAAAAAAATATTTATTTAAACAATTTATTTAAAATTTATTTTATTTACTTAAAAGTTATTTTATTTTACTTTATTATTTAAAAATTATTTTATTAGATTGAAAGCCTTCCCTATGTAAACATCACATGCTGAATTATATAGATGAAGGGCCTAGATTGATTGTTTTTAAAATATCATAAATGATAAAAAACAAAAAAGTTCCCCTTACCTTTATCACTTTGACAATTGATAAATTGTTAATTTTTTATTTTATTTTTCTCTAGCAATGATTTTTTTAATCTAGTGATTACCAATCAAAACAAAGTATTATTTTACATGAGAAATTTTTTGGGAAATATTATTTTGAATAAAACAAACACACTAAAATCAATTAAAAAAATAAGACACGATATTCAACAAATATTATTTATTTTAATGTTAAACAAATAATATTTTTCTTTAAATCTATGCAAATATTATAACAAAATTGTAATATTCATATTAATATGATTATTGAATTTTTATTCATTGTATATATATTATTTATAAATTTGATATTTTAACTATTAATGAAATAATATAATTAATTATATATTAATAATAGAATGTATATTAAATTATTGATTATACAAATTAGTAGAATTAATATGTGATAGATATTATAAAAGTTTATGTAGTATATATTTAATAGAAAAATATAGTTATGCATTTATGTGCATAATATTAGATATAAGTTGTAGAACATAAATCTATTGTACCATATGTATTTGTTTCTAGAACATAAATCTATTGTACCCTCATATAATTATTTTTAAAATAATTATATGATTAAATATGCATTTGTTTTTATAACATATTTTATAAAAATCAATAAGAGATTCAATTAATTTACTACATTTACCCAACTATGTTTGTTCATCTCAATATGTAATGTTAAAAGAAATTTACTAATATAAATGCAAGAAGACAATAGTTAATGTGATGAAATTTAATAAGAATTTAGTGGATTAAATAACTTATAAATTAATAGATAATAAAAAATATCTAACAATTTCTATAATTTTTTCAGAAAGTTTTCAGCCTGCCCATTGAACCTATCCTATGGGTCCAATTGCTAGTTATATTTGTATTGTGAAAAGTTATTTTTATTTATTTAAGAGTTGTTTTGTGAGTTGGATTTGTTTTAAATTTTTATCTTTTTATTTTATAGTTTTTAAATATATAATTTTTTTTAATTAGAATTTAAAAAATTTATAGTATTAATAATTATATATTTTTAGTTTTATAAAATCAATAAATTATTTAAAACTTTTAATTATTAAATTATTTTAATGTTTAAAATTTAATATAATATTTTAAATTTGTACCAAATATTTCTTATTTTCATTGGCCTAATAAAATTGCCCTTCATTTTTAACACATATCTAGTTTTAAGATAGTTTCATCAATGTCATGTGCAATTCAAATCCTATAGATAAAATCTATAGAAGTTTAAATTCACATCCTCCATGGCATTCCAAAGGGTTGAGCTTATAGTATTTCTCAGTATCTTCCATCACTTCTTAATATATGCTAACTTCCAAATATATCCACCATTTTGTGAATGCAACTTCATATAACAACTCACATATTCCACTAAATGAAGACCTTGTTAGTTGTTTTCTCAATATCTTCCAACACTTCTTGATATCTGCTAACTTCCAAATATGTCCACCATTTTGTGAATGCAACTTTATATAACAACTCACATATTCCACTAAATGAAGACCTTGTTAGTTGTTTTCTCAGTATCTTCCAACACTTCTTGATATCTGCTAACTTCCAAATATGTCCATTTTGTGAATGCAACTTCATATAACAACTCACATATTCCACTAAATGAAGACCTTGTTAGTTGTTTTTCTCGCTTAGTGCAATAATGAAATGAACCACACAATGCCCCATGGTTTCTATTATCAATCAATAAATAGTGATTAAAAATTTCACAATAGAAATTTGTCAATTATAACTTAATGTATTATACTTAATATGGTCATTAGAAATCTCACAATTTATTGTTCACTTTTATTTATGCAAGCTTTGTTTTATGTACTAATATTAAGTCATTCTATACAAATACTTTCACAAAAAAAAAAAAAAAAATCTTCCTTAATATTTAACAAATATAATTTATTATAAGGAACAAACCCAACTTTAGCTATGCTAGTCACAGTTGTGCTTAGTACGAATCAAACTTTGGGTCAAGGTCAACCATAACAATTATAATCTTCACCAATCCAATAAAATCATGATACATTCAAATTGCAAAAATCTATTATCTCGACGCTTGCTCTAAATTGCTATGTCATGACTCACCTAACAACTAGACAACAAATACTATTATTACAATACTACAAAGGGGTACTCAGCCTTGTTATTAATAGTTTTCTACCCTATCACTATCCAAAGAAAAAAAATACAATTCATTGGTACATTATTATTAATAGCTTTCTACCCTATCACTATCCAAAGAAAAAAAATACAATTCATTGGTACATTATTGTAAATAGCTAAAATGCCATCACCAATCAGACTTTCATATTGACTTCTACCTTAAAACAGGCTTAGGTAAGGATTGTAGTTTTTCATCAGGGCTTGTAGCAATTTGGATTAATCACAATGCTTAATCAATCTAGTGAACAAATATGATTTATTGGCATATAGAGTGTTTATATTGAATTTCTAACCTGCTTGACACCTCGGTGTGAGCGTACGTTTAAGAGAGGTGGGAAGGTGTGTGAAAGAATGTGTGTGGGCGTGGGAGAGAGAGTGTGCGCATGGGTGTGAGTGTTAAAAGAGTGTTGGTGCGTGCTGCGCATATTAGTGTCTGTGAGAGTTTGAGAGAGTTTTAGTTAGAGTTAAAAACAATCTCCGAGTTTTAAAAAGCCAAACCATGCCAAATCAACAAAAGAAAATAACTTGCAAAGTCACTATTGAACTCAGTATTCATCTATCTTAACCACAAATTTTATACCACAAGGTACAACTAGGATATTTCACATTTTTAAATCATCTCCAAAAAAATAATTCTCTTCTAATGATCACCTTTAGCGTTATTTTTTCTAACTTCAATTAAGAATCTAGTTACTTGGAATATGCGCATTAAAACCAGCCTATATTGATGCATATAAAAAGATGACAAAGTGGCATTCACGTGGTTTGTTGGCATGCGAAGTCTTTGTATTGAGAGAGCAGGGTAAGCAAGGCTTAAATTTGACGGTTGGCCCTGCCTGTGAAGCAAATTTTTTGTAACGGTCATCTATTTGAAGTTGCCTTTCAAATATTAATGCTTATCTATTATAAGAAAAATAAATATATAGATTAAAAATATATATAGAATAATTACATAGAAAATTTGACAGCTTACTTGAAATCTTGCCTTTCAAGTGATACAGTCTTCCTAAAATTTTAATTGTATTTTACAGCTAAAATCACTAAATACAGCCATACGGCCATCAAATTTAAGCCCTGAGGGTAAGGGGAAGAGAGACTTTAAGCAAGGTTGAAACAATTTCTCACATTTTAAAAATAATTTGCAAATTCAACATATTTAACTCTACATTCAAAAATCTTAACAACAAATTTTCTATCACAAACTACGACTAAGTATTTTAATTTTTAAATACAAAAAATGCTTTTCTTTTCTTCAAATAATGGTGTTAAAGTCTTAATCGTTACATTTTGCAGGCATTAGTAACTTAACTTAGAATCACAATCCTTTGATTTTTTGAATGTTTTTTAAATCTCGTAAGCGGGATTGTCTAATTTGGGTTCCACACCCAGAATCCAAAAGAGCCCTAAAAGTAAAATGTTGCATTGCGTCGTTTGCATGGTCCAACCATACTAAGACCATACAGGAAACAATATCATAGATTTTACACAAAAACGGATTTTAATTTTTAATTAGAAAGGGAGCAATCCTCTTCCACTAGACCTTCAGAGATTTACTACTCTTTTCACATCATCAAAAACATTGTATATTTGTCAATCTATCGATTCATTTTCTTTATTGCATTGATAATAATATAAGAATCTCCTCAAACTTCTAGAGTTTGACACCCATTCTCCTACGCCACTTTCAACCCTGTTACTAGGGCCATAGCCTCTTAAAAAAAATTGTTCTTGCGATATGAAGAAAGTAGGCAACAAGACTCCTTCCCTTGGTATTTTTAATAATCACTCCAACCCCAAAAACACTTGGATTACCATAAGAGCCATCAAAACATAATTTTACCTAGCCTTGGTTGAAGAAAGTCCATTTAGATTGTTTCAATTTTCCCTTTTTCACCAACCCCTTTCTCGAGGAAATGTTCCTTGATGAGTATCCATTTAAGAATAATGTGGCACTCAGGACAACTAATCTGTGAAAACGGAGAACAGATCTTTGTTATGTTTCCTTAAAAGCACTCCAAATCAATTTAAAATGTATCTTGTTAGTTTTTGATCCTCGATATTTTTCTCATTTCTCTCTTATTGTATATGCCATACTATCAGAAATGAACCCATCTTCCACAACACTCTCAATTGTATAGTTGAAATTGGTTCGTCATTTAAAAGACCACATATATCTCCTTGACATGCCTAGGAAAGTTCCATTCTATTAAACAACCATGTCCAAATGTTCCATATAATTTTACAATGCATTAGAAGATGATCTGGAGTATTCATTATATCGGATATCCTCATTTCACAACATGCACACTGATGGGCTTTGAAAGACAATTCTTGATAACCTGCCTCGAGTTAAGAAAATTTTACAGACTGCCAGCGATTCAAAAGCATTTATCTTTTGGAAAACTTGCTTGAGATCAAATCTTGTCTTGAGGCCATGGAGGATTGTCTTCTTGTCCTAAGGATTTTATGTAACCAACATTCAATATATAGCGATTCTGAATGATTACCATTCAATTTCAGCTCATCTTGCTGACTTGAATTGTATATCTTCTGTGATATTAGGAAAGCATACAGATTTGCTAGCAGACTCTTGTCTTGAGGAAGGTTGCATATACTTGGATCTTTCCGTTGCCTTTCTATTTCCCATAGCACATTATGCTCTATCCAATGGTCCTTCACATATTTTCCCATAATTCAGAGAATGGCTCGCTAGTACTCTAAATAAGGATGATTTATTAGTTGCTTGAAGAGGATCATTTATCTTCCTAGAACAGTGCTGCCTTCTTACAGTCCTGATCCAAATGACATCATAGCCTGACTCTTTACTCCAAGCCCTATTGTTCATAGAGCAATCCACACTTTCCCCACCTCTTCAACGGCCTTAATCAGCTCATCATGCACACACTCAACCCAAACTGCTATCCATTGCTGGCTCCCTGAGCACTCATGACTCCCTATCTCTAGGGCCCGTTGGGCTTCTGATATCTTCCTTTGCAAACTCAAACCTGAAATAGAGTATCTATTAAAGATCCCTGTTGTTCATGTTGTCCACAATTTCGCAAACCCATTTCTTTGAGCCCATCTGGTGAGTCACCAACCCGAGGCTTCCAATACAGCCAATCACCTCAACTAGCCTGATGATTTGCATTCTCTTCTTTTCTTCCTGATGATGGATCAGAGTGTGATCCGAAATGTCGAGGCAAAAAAAGCAACACACAGTTTTTCCAGAAGCACTACAATCTATCATGTCTACAATAGCCTGGCCTATTCAAGCTTGCAACAATCCAACTCCTTATCTTGACTCCTCAGATCCACACGATGCTTGTGGGTGATTCATTCCTCAAGCTGTCTACACTGTTGTTTCGAACCCTGCCCACCATACTCATTTGTAGTGTTGGCTCCTCACAACCTGTTCCCTGCACTGCCATGTTAACTGTGACTTTGCTGTAGGAAGCAAACCCAACCCCACCCCTTCTAACATAGGTTACCTCCAAACCTATTTCATTACTCCAATGGAGTTAATTCAGCTTTGGCATTTCCTTAACTTCATGAACACCAATTTCTGATGCCTAACTATCAACCCACAACAATTTGGCTGAATTTTAAGCTCCAATCCAGCATTTATCATTGGATTTCACTTCCGAATCTCACTGCAAAAAGGTTGATTATTGCCTGGTTAGGATAATACACATTATGCAATTGATTAAGATCCACTCAGCCATTTCTGATTTTTGGGGTTTTTCTTATTCACAATGTGCTCTACAATATAACTGTCCTATTAGAATTTGGTGCCAACACCTTCCTTGCAAGTGAACCTGAGGTTGCTGAAGCTTATGCTTTCAAGCAAGTTCTAAAGGCCCATAAGATAGCTTGAGGCCAACTAAGAATCACCAACACATTTTCTTCTTGAATGTGGCCCTTCAAAGAAAACTAAAATCTGCAATATCAGTGGCTTAAAAGGTCCCAGTTCTCCGTGTAAATATTTAGGTGCCCCTTTGTTCTTGGAACAAGCCTTGCTACACTTTGACAAGAGTTAACAAAGTGTTACAGGTCGAAGCTTAAAGTATGTAAATGCAAATCAATATCCTAAACTGCTAAGATCCAATTGATTCATTCTAATCTGCAAGCACAACTTATCTTTATTCTTTGCATTCTTAAAGTATACTTTTAAGATGATCCAAGGAGTCTTGACTTGTGTAGCCCTTATCCGTGATTGACGGCATAAAGAATATCAACGAATAATTTGTTAGGATTCATTGTAAGAGAGTCAAAACTAATGGAGGAGAAAGGTCTATTATTTTTCCTATCTCGGAAACTCCCTTTTCAATATGACTCATGCACAATGAGCTAATTGGCCGAACCAATTGTTGGATTCCTACAAAATCACATGTAGAAGAGATAAAGATACCCTATATAGGAGAGAAGCTAGAAGACGGCAGTATTTAATTAAGGAAGGCTGCATACAGCTGATCAAAGAAGCTGGAAACAATGGAAATTGGGAGCCCTGGCAGTTTGTTTGGAACAAAAATTGCCCAAGTATGGAGTTTTTCTGTGTCTAACTCTTCAGTATCATAGCCTTTCCCAGGATCAGCCTTGTAAAAGGAGATTCCAAGGCTTATATGCTGCCAGTATTCCTTGCAGTGGTGATGTGATTTGCTGCTTTTGTCTCTGAATAGTCAAGTGATAACAGAGCTGCCTGCAGATTCCTTTTAAGACTTGTAAGCTCAGTAGCTTGACAAATGGGTTCACGAGTTGGTTGATGGGTCACCCAGTTGCACTAATCACTCAGCCGATTCCCTCGTAAACTGTTCAATCAATGAGGTAAAGAGAAAGAGGTGATAGGATTTCTGACTCTGAAGAGGTAGTAAGAATTTTGACTGGTATGAATTCTGCCTTCACTGTGAGCTACAAATGGAAGAAAAGATTATGGGCCTGCTAACCTTCTAACATTCTGATGTCAAAAATATTCAAGAATAAATGTCAGCTGGCACAAGTGAGATAGAGAAAATTAAATAGATGAGATGCATTTGCAATGGCATATTAGAAGATAATTGATATGATTCTCTTCTCTTAATTTTTTTATAATGATTTTAATCTTTATAGCCACTGTAGTCTAACGGGGGTCAACGAAATTGTTATACTTATTGCATTTTTCCTGAATGTGTATGTCCTTGTCTTTACTAGCAATTGGATCTTCAGAACCGGAAGGATAGTTTTCCCCTAGCCTTTCTGAATATTGTATACAGATAACCGTTTCAACTGGTTTTTTGTGATATAATTGAAATATTTTACCTTTAAACAAAAGGACATATAAGTGTACAGGTACAATCATATTTACATAAATAATGGAGGAGTCTTAAAAACATGGCCATTAATGACACGTCACTTATTGGTCTAAAATATAATGTATAAGTAGTTAAATATATAACCATTAATTCTATCATCATGCTTATGGTAGACTGACAGAAATAATGGTGAGGTCCTTCCATGTGACAATGTGTTATATTTCTGATTGGCATGTTAAACATTTGTGGCCATGTATATGTAATAAATCAATGAATGTTATTGTATGCTATGAGCAGGACAAAAAGATGGATATTCCATAATGCATGTCTAATGAAAAATGCTGACTGCTGAGGGAAGAGATCTACCATTGACAGAAGCTTAATCCAAGTTTTGTGAAAATAAAATCTAAACCACAAAATTTATTCAATTTCAATAGAAAAATCAAATTCAAAAATAAACTCAGCCATATCCAGAAATAGTTTCAATATTATGTAATATGAGCAACTTATATCATAAAAAAGACATAGCATAAACGCACCTCAAAAATATGATAAAATGCATTGCAAACTACACAAATCTGAATATTTGAAAATCCTATAGTATTCTTGTATAAATTGCACATCCTATTATAAGTCAGCCTTATATCAAGTTACATCTTCCAAGAAACAAAAGAGTTCAGATTCTTTGGAATGCAGAATTTTTAGAAAAAAATGGATCAACAGAGTGTATTAATCCTCATCCCCAGAAGTAGGAAGTCTAATACAAACTCCATAAAGAGAGAACAATGAAAATCCCTACTTAGTTATTACCATTGTACAACCGAAAGAATGAGTAAAAGCAATAACAGAATCTACTGCACAACCTGCAATGTAAAGCAAATCAACAACCGCCAACTATCATTGGTAACAGAGATTAAAATCAAATATCAAAACCTGCCACATTCCAGAGATGGTGCAATTTTAAAAGCAAAGGATAAAACATCACAAAGTTAATATCAATTTGATATTCAAAAGATATGCTGATGAAATTACATTTGCCAACAGAGACAAAAGTGAAAATGCTCAACCAGGTAGGTTCTCCTACCTTTAAGATAATACTTGGATCCAACATGTTTCTCACTCCTGTCTTTCCAGCTCCCCCATTCTCTCAATGATTGCCTGTAACACAATAATGCATAATAAAAATGTCAGTGATTGTTTTCATAGACATCTAATGCTCAAAAATATTGCATATTTGCCTCCTACTCAAGAACTTGTTTATGGGTAAGGATGTTATATTTTTACATGTTGAATGCATAAACAGTCATCCTAAACTAAAAGTTCCAATTTACCTTCTTACTTGTTTCTTGCAATTCCCCTGCAAGAATAAACTCATCTAGTATCAAGTATACCTGCATTCAGAATAAATCCTTTTGAGAACTTTATTTCCTTCACCATGAAAGTATCAGTCTGTTCCAACACGGAATTATATATGACTAGCTATGCAAAGTTCCATGAACTGTAAAAACATAGATGTATAGGTCTTCTGGTTAAGCTTAGGGAATGGGTTAATATGGATAGGGATCCCCAAAATTCAGCATACTTCATGTTGGTAACAGATCAGGGGCTTGACATCTTATAAGAGGCAGATGAGAGGCCATTATATTGAACATTTATAGGCACTAAACAATAAAAACATCTGGCATATCTATTTTTCCTATGTAATCTTAATTTCCTACCAGAAAAAAATAGATCAAACGAAAGTCAAGGAAATTTACCTTGTGAAAATTGAATACCAAGTCGAGCTCGCATACATTACTGAAGAAATGATCCAATATCTCCACAAATAAATGAATGCTCTCGAGATATGCTAGCTCATTATCAGTGATATCCACACACATTGAGAAAAACAGGCCTGCATACCGCCTATAAATCACCTTGTGAGTGCGGAACTGCACTAGATCAAAGTTCAACACCATCAAGATACGAAGGCATTACAAGCAGATAAGAAGTCAACATAATCAAGATATAGAGGCACTGCAAGAAGCTGGAATGTAAGAGAAATCCACACAAAAATAGTAATATTTCACATAGATAAGCAGAATTTCAAAGCCTTCTCTATATATTTGAACTTGTGAAATTTCATTAAAACTAGAAAACCTTAAAAATAGAATACACCAGTAAAATGTATAACGGAGGTGTAATCTTACATATACAAGTTGAAACTGTTGGGATTAGTGTCATGGGCCTCACCTAGCCTCCTTAATTACACTTCATATGGTTTAATGGTCTAATTGATTTAGTGCAATCATATTGTTGACATTCAATTGTGACAGCTGTGCAAGATCCTATTGTAGAAAGTGAAACAGCTAGAGGTTTGTTTTTTATTCAGTTAATTGTTTTCCATTAAGTTGATCAAGTTCTGACAAAGAAATTCTGGTATATTTGACAGGTACACCAACCACATGAATATACTCGTTAAAGGAATGGCACCTAGTAGGGTGCAGGATATTGGTCGGCCTACTTATGTTGACTCGAATTCAAGGGTTAATTATTTCCTTTCTGTGTCTCTGAGTCCAGTGGTATTGTTGTGACATGTGGTCATCATGTTGGTCTGTTCTGTTCACTTATTTTGTGCTGGAATTGTTCTGACTTTTTAATTCAGTTTAGTCTTGAGTTGAGTTCCAAGTTTTAACGGTTATAAAGATTTGTGTGTGTGTGTGTAGGCATTGATATGTTTATTAACTCCTACTGGTATTTTAAGAAATTCATATATATGTGTGTGTGTGTGTGTGTGTGTGTGTGTGTGTGTTAGTATCCCTATCCATATTAACCCATTCCCTATGCTATGATTCAAATAAATTGTGATTTAAAGGTTTGAGGACTGTTGCAATTACCCAACTCAAGGAGGCAGCAGAATCAAAGGTAAGGACGACATGTTAATAGGCCCGTCCAAGTGTTTGCACATGGGTTTTTGGAGTCCATTAATTGGCCCATTAATGAGCCGACTCTCAAGTTAGATGAGCCACTTTTGTCGACCATTTGGTTTTTTTTGCTTGAGTTTTTGTTGAGTATTCCTTTGTTCACTGGTTGTCTTCACCATGAAATGCTCTAAAGCATAATTCCCAACATTCTCCCACTTGTCGAACACCTTTCAAGAGCCAATAGAAAGACAAGATTTTAATTGCTAGGGGCCGAGAGGCCCATAGACTCCGAACACCATCTGAACTTCTCTGTGGTCACAGGCTTTGTTAGTGAATCTGCAACATTCGTCAAAGTATCAACTTTCTCAAGTTTCACCTTACCATCTTCCACCATGTCACGTACAAAATGGAACTAAACATCAATATGCTTCGTCCTAGCATGGAAGGTTGGGTTTTTTTCCAAACAAATAGAACTCTGACTGTCATAGCAAATAGTAATCATCTCTGCATCAAGCCCAACATCTAAACACAATCTCTTAAGCCAAATGGCTTCCTTACAAGCATGAGTTGTTGCCATGTACTATGCTTTTGTAGTGGACAAAACGACTATAGTTTGTCGCTTACTCATCCAACTAATAGCACCACCGAACATGGTAAAAACATAACCACTGGTGGATCTTCTGTTGTCAATGTCCCCTACCCAATCAAAATCCACATATCCACGAGGTTTTGTAGGATAACCGTGATAACATAGGGAATACTTGGAAATACCCCACAAGTATCTGAACACTCTCTTCACTGCATCCCAATGTACCCGTCCAGGATTAGCCATAAACTGACTAAGGACTCCCATTGCTTGGGCAATGTTTGGTCTTGTACTAACCATAGCATACATCAAGCTGCCAACAGCACTAGCATGAGGAACTCTAGTCATGTCCTCCATCTCAGTAGGAGACTTTGGACAATCCTCCACAGATAACTTTGTCCCCAACATGACAGGGGCAGACAATGGTCTACAAGTTGCCATGTTGAATCTCTCCAACACAATATTCACATACTTACTCTGGTTTACCCAAAGTTTTTTGTTTACCCTGTCTCTTCTGATTTCCATTCCCAGAATATACCTAGCTGCCCCTAAATCTTTCATTTCAAATTGTGCTGACAACTGAGACTTCAAATCAAAAATCAAATTCTTACCATTCCCAAAGAACATATCATCAACATATAAAGCAATAATGAGAATGAGTTCATTATCCATCTTATAATAAACACAATGATCAGATTTTCATCTCAGAATTCCCAAACTTAACACAAAAGCATCAAACTTTTTCAAACCATACAAAGACCTTTTCAACTTGCAAATCAATTTTTATTTACCTTGTACAATGTAGTGCTCAAGTTGTGACATATAAATCTCCTCATCCAAGTCACCATGAAGGAAAGTTGTCTTCACATCCATCTGTTCAACTTCTAAATCATATGCAGCAACAAGTGATAACAAGAATCTGATAGATGTCAGCTTTGCAACGGGAGAGAAAATCTCACCATAATCTATTCCTTCAACTTGGGAATACCCCTTCGCGAGCAACCTTGCCTTATACTTCTCGACACTGCCATCTGAACCAAATTTCTTTTTTAACGCCCATTTGCATCCAACAAGTTTTCGTCCATAAGGCAAAGGTACCAGATCCCAAGTATTGTTTTTTTCACTGCAGTCATTTCTTCCTCCATGGCCTCCTTCCAGGAATCTACATCTTTCATACCCATAGCCTCTTTCACAGTTCTAAACTCATCAACATTAGTAATCAAAGAAAAAATACAACTAGAATCATGCAATGAATAACCAAGCCTTTCAGGTTGTCGCCTTATCCGTCTGGACCTCCTCAGTAATTGAGGTTAAGGTTCTTCTTCTGAACTTTCAGAGCTACTAGAGCTCTCCTCATCATCAAGGACAACAAAGGTTTTCGATTCAACTTTCTCAAGGGTAGAAGGAAGTTGAACCACATCCTCTTTCTTCTCTTCTTTCTTTGGCTGTAGAACAACAAAAGGATTGAGCTCTCTGAAGATCACACTTCTATTGTATAGAACACTTTCGGCCACAGGATCCCAAAGCTTGTACCCTTTCACACCGATGCAATAATTGATGAAGATACACTTCACTACCTTGTTCTCCAACTTTGACCTCTTCTCCCTAGGCACATGTGCATATGCCTCACAACCAAATACTCGAAGATGTCTCAATGAGGGCTTTTTAACCAACCACACCTCCATAGATGTTTTATCAACAAGCACTGACGTAGGAGACTTGTTAACCAGGTAGCAACAGCTTCAGCCCAAAATTTTTGTTCAAGGCCAACTCCACTAAGCATACTCCTAGCCCTCTCCATCAACGCCCTGTTCATCATCTCTGCAGCTCCATTCTGCTAAGGGTTGTACGGAGTTGTCATGTGCCTCTCAATCCCATGTTCTTTACAAAACTTGTCAAAATCTGCTGAACAAAACTCACTGCCATTGTCAGTCCTCAAACACTTAATCTTTTTATCCATTTGATTCTCACCAAGAGCCTTAAACTCTTTGAATTGACTAAAGACTTCACATTTGCTTCTAAGGAAATAAACCCATGTCCTACTGTAATCATCTATGAAAAATACAAAGTAAACAGATTTTGAAATCGAAGGAACATTCACAGGACCAAAAACATCATAATGTATCAAGTCCAACACCCTAGAAGATTTATGAGAACTAAAATAAAACTAAACACAGTTTTTTTTCCATATATGCAATGTTCGCAAAAATCAAACTCAAGATTACAATCATTCATGCCCTCAACGAGGTTTTTATTTTTCAGGGCTCTGAGACCCTTGTCACCAATGTGACCAAGTCTTTGGTGCCATAACATAGTTTTCTCAGCTGGGAGTTTCATCTCCATGGAATGTGCACAACCATCGAAAGTAGATGCACCTATCCTCTTCGCTACTAGTTCCAATGGTGAGAATGAAAACTCTGAAGTTCTCTTCTTTGAAATAGAAGAACTATTGCACTGAACCGTGCATGCATCTAGCTTGAACAGAGTGCCAATCCGAACACCCTTAGCAAGCACCATAACTCCTCTAGTCATCTTGCATCCTCTATTCGAGAAAACAACCTGCACACCCACATCATTCAACTTACTTACAAATAATAAGTTCCGTGCCAAACCAGGGATATGCAGAACACCATTGATCCCCTTCACAAATCCATCAAGGAATCGAATCAAGACTCTCCCACAGCCAACAATCACCCAAGTAGACCTTCCCACCGTTATATTCTTCATACTTCGTGAACCAACCCCTATGAGAGGTCATGTGAAAAGATGCACCAGAGTTAATAAGCCACACATCTTTCGATGCATGCGTTGTTAAGGCTGTGACAAATGCTTCTCCATTATCCCGAGAGGATTTATCTGATTCTGAATCTAAGAAGTTCTTTTTCTTTTTTTTCTTCTCCTCCTTGCACTCCTTACGGAAGTGACCAGATTTGCCGCAATTCCAACACAAAGCCTTGGACTTTCCAAGAGACTTTGATCTCCCACAGGATTTGGATCTTCCTTTTTCTTGCTTCTTATCCTTCTTGTTCCCTTTCTCTTGAGATCTAACAAACTACAAGAGCCTCCTTAGCCATTTCGGAAGATTTTCTTCGCATCTCTTCAGATAGTACTGATGCAACTATTTCATCCATCTTGAAGGTGGTAATGGTACTCCCAATGGCCATAACAAGGTGGTCCCACGAATCTAGCAGAGAACACAACGATGTCATACACCGATCCTCCTATTCCATTTTAACACCAACGAAACTCAACTAGGCAACAAGCATGTTAAAGGTATTCAAGTGATCTGCAACAGATACTCCATCTTCCATCCTCAGAGAATACTTTCTTCCTCGGAAACAACTTATTTACCAAGGATTTAGCTTGATAAATCTAAGCAAGTTTATTCCACAGATTTGCCACCGTAGTCTCTTCATGGGCATTCAGTAATGCGGATTCCGCCAAACAAATTTTTGCAAGGCCCTTAGCCTTCCGATCCATCAAATCCCAATCTTCTTGTTTCATGCCCGATGGCATCTTTCCGAATATAGCAAGCCATAGGTCTATGTCAACCAACATATCCTCCATCTTGAGTTTCCACAACTCAAAGTTGCCTCCATTTAACTTTTCAATCTCTATCCTCCAAGATGTGCTACCCATCTCCTTCCTGCAACAAAGATTTCAAAATCCTCTACACAAGCTCCCACTCAAATGAAGATCAGTTCAAAAAACTTTCTACCCAACAACTAGAACCAAAGTTGATCAAGGTCTAATACCAACTGAAAGGAAGTAAGGTACACGGAATACGCTTTCTACACCAATCTAATGAGGAGAGTTGTACAAATTTTTATCCTTTAACAATTTCAGTAATGAGATTCACAATACAAGAAAGATATAATAACATCAAATGCAACTATGAAAGCTCACAACACAAGATATACATGGGGAAAACCCTTTCAAGTAAAAAACCCCTCACTCCAAAGTACAACCCAATGTATTAATCTGTAGACAAAGAAGGCTACAATACACTTCCAAAGCCAAGCTCTTACAGGGGTTCACCACTGTTGATATTTTGGTGTAATTTCAACAACATTACAATACCTGCAAATGAACTACACAAACTACTCGAACAAGCACCTTATTTATAGAGAATAACAAGCATGAAGGAAGCTTCTATAGGAAGACACAAGAGGTGGGCGTCCAAATCCACATGGCACATATTCCAACACCTTTTAGCATGTAAATGACACTTGTACAAGATTTTCTTTCACCTCTTACAACCCTCCAAACTTGGGCGCCCCAAATTTACCTGAAATAGATATGACAAATGCTCTTACACATCTTACAACCATCATAGAATCTGTCATATATGACAACACTTACAATTGTAAGAGAATCCATCATAACCGACTAATAATAGCATATTCCTCTTACAACTTGTCATAGTCCAACTTGGGTGCCTAAATATGCCTTATTCAACATGCAAAGATGCTTTATAACACATGTCACACTTGTCATAAGAATCTTCTATTTTCAGCTCTTACATGTCGTAGATTCCATCATATGCCATAACCTCTTACACATTGCTCAAGATGCCGACACATGGAAAATTAATGCCACCCCAAATGGGACGCCTATATTCCCTCATGATGACATGTCCATCCTAGCCACCTTCCTTGTGGGATGACAACTCATCATGCCACCTCACATAAAATGACAAAATAGAATGTGCATAAATAATTATAATATAGGCAAATAATAAATAAATAATTAGATATCGATGCTAGGAATTTGCAAAGCTTGAGACACCTTAATTCCCAACAAAGTGCTCTCTAAAAAAAACACAAGGAAAAAAGGGAGAAGGAACAGTGAAGAGTGGATAAAGGATTTATCTTGGTGACTGCAACTCTCAATTATGCATTTTTGTTTCAATAAGTTGTTTTGGCCTTAATAGATTATTTTGGCCTTCAGCCCAAATATGCATTTGTGCTTGGATAAAATTGATTTGGCCTATTGCATATGCTTGAGTGGGCTCATGAACTCTAGTCGATTACCCATTTCGTGTAAATAAGTTAAAAGGCATTTGATCTATTATATATGCTTGTTACCAGTAATATTGTATGCTATCTCTTTCAGTGTGGAGTTTCTTCCTGCTAGGGTTTCTCCATGTAAACATTGTGTTATGGTTTGCATTTGCTTCCATTGTTGATTTCCATGTCATCTTATGATCTATCACGATTTAATAATTTTGGATGCACTAAAGAACAACATTTCTCATTGATTGTTTCACTATATTTTCAACATTTGGTAGCAGAGCCACAATTAGCTTGATTAGAGAGAGGGATGCCTCTTTCAGAGTGTTTGATTTAGTTTTTTGCTAAAATGGAGTTTGTTGTGTTTTCTTGTATATTCAAGTTTTGTGATTTCTTCTAAGATGACTTCTGATGACTCTTGGTTGATAGATTTAGGTGCATCCTACCACATGACTCCTCACAAGGAGTGTTTTTCAGCTTATACAATATATGATGGTAGGGAAGTTTTCCTCAACAATAACAGCATTAGAATAATTGTGGGTTGAGGGGAGGTAAAACTGATTTTCGGTAATGGATGGGTGAAAGCCCTCACAGATGTATTTCATTTCATTGGTTTAGCTAGAAATTTGATTTTTGTATCTAAAATGAATAATTCAAGGGTGCATGTGACTTTTGAGAAGTGTGGTTGCAGATTGAGCAGAGGGAATTTGGTATTGGCTAGAGGCACTTGATGTGGCACCCTGTTTAGACTAGAAACATCTACTTTTTATAACACTGTGAATGTAACTAACAACTCTGTTTCTTGTAAACTGTGGGCCCAGAGAATGGGTCACATTAGTGACAAGGGTTTTAAAACTCTCATTAATAATAAGATGGTCGATAGTTTATCTTTATCTAGTTATTCTGCTGACTTTGGATTCTATGAACACTATGTGTATGGCAAACAACATGGAGTTTCATTTAAATCTAGTAGTACTAGAGCTAAACATGTTGTGGAAGTAATTCATAGGTGATGTATTTGGTCTTGTGGATGTTTATACCATTGGTAAATCTCACTACTATGCTACATTTATCAATGATTTCTCTATACATACATGGGTATACTTTTTGAAGCATAAATATGTTATATTTTCTATGCTTAAAGAATTTAAAGCACTTGTTGATAAAGGAAAGTAAAGGTTTTTAGATCAGACAATGGTGGTACATATTGCTCTAGAAATTTTGATGATTATTGCAAACATGCAAACAGAAAACAACTCCATACACTCCACAACAAATGGTGTAGCAAAAGGGATGAATAGAACTTTGATGGACAGAGCTAAAAGCATGCTAAGCAATGCTAAGCTTAAACAACATTTCTAAGCTAAAGTTGTACGCATTGCTTGTGATTAGTTAACAAATTTCCCACTTCTACTCTAGTTGACAAGACACCCTATGAGGTATGGACAACTAAGAGACCATCAATTTCTCATTTCAGAGTTTTTGGCAGTGAGGCATATGTTCATATTCCTAAAGAGAAACATTCTAAGCTTGATTTTAGGGCTACCAAGTGTGTTTTTGTGGGTCATGGCAAGAACATTAAGGGTTATAAGCTTTGGGATCCTGTAGCATTGAAAATGGTATATTCTAAGGATGTTGTTTTCAAGGAGCTTAGGGTATTTAACATAGTTACAAGACTCGGACTCAGCAAGCTGATTTTTGACCCGGACTTGGACTCGGTGCCCATACCCAGCAAAGACTCGGCAAATTCAAAAACCCATGAATTACAGACATTTTTAAGGATTTAAGACTTGTTTCATGCAGCCTTTGATAAATAAACCTTAAAGACACAATAAACTAATCAAATAGAAGCTACTTTGATTACATATACAAGTATACATCGATCACATGAGTATAAAAGCGGATTTTAGATGAAGGAAACAACATTGTTAGATATATAAATATTGTCAAGTGTTTTAGGTGTACAAAACTCATGGATTATGATATCAATGCCATCAAAAACAAAAATCACAATATGGAGTAATGAACTATGGTAGAAAGGAGCTTGTATCAGTCGGCGTAGCATTGCTAGCTCTATGTGGAGTCATGTTTGTATCTCAGACAAATCTGCAAATGTTGCTACAGCCATAGGAGCATTACTCAGGATAGGGATTGACTTAGCAAACCAGACGTATAAATGTAATTCAATTACTTGGGATTTAATTGGAAAACATTCAAAAGAATAAAAAAATGTTGCTTTTTCATCCAACATAGCCCAAAATGATTTGTATTTTTCGCTTTTTAAAACTAGTGTGGGGGTTTGGGGGCAAGGTTGACGGGCTGTAATGTCCCCTTTTGTAAATATCCTAGTTTTTGCCCTAAAATCACAATTCCAAGCAAAGCAAGGAATGAAATAGAGTTAGCGAGATCATTTACCAATTTAAATTGTTGAACAAGATAGATCCTGGTTGAGACCCTACAATCATTTAGATAATCATTGAAAGCATAATCCATAAAATAGATCTTTCCTACTAGGGTTAGGAACATTATCTTAATCATATGATATACCCAATTCATTAATGGAGTCCATCCAAGAAGGTTTAGGATAAGGGGGCATGATAAGGTACCTGAAGTGATCCTCTACCCTAGGCCCAAGAGCGGATATACCATCCCTCTTGGCCTCATGTGGCCTTCCGCCATCCATATGATGGGGTGTACCTAGTGAGGAATCCTATAGTAGTTCTCCCTCTTCTTGCTACCCTTATTCTCCTCCCTATGATTGGGACTCCTTAACCCAATACCCAACCATGGTAGAGGTTTGAGGGGAAACTACAATAGGGTCTCCGGAGTATCCTTCCTTTCTAAGCCCAAGGGCGGGGCACACCTTGCACCCCCTTGGCCTCATGGGACTATCAGTCTTCCACCATGAGGTGGTGTGCTTAGAAGAGGACCATCCAACCCTTCCTTGTATTCCTCATTATTCCTCCTCATGGTTGCTTGATGAGAATTACAAACACTAAATACATCCAGATTCATAAAGATTATACAACAATAAATATATCATTATACACAACAATCATGATAGAGCATACCACAATATTTATTTAAACATAAGACTGCTATATTCTCATGAGCAAATGTATTTACTGTTGATTCTGCCTTTGTCTGTTGAGTGCAGATATATTTCTGCATCTATTCTGATTGATTGATTCAATAATAGAATTATTGAACGATAGAATAATTTAAGGATAGAATAATCTATTAAACTACAGTTAGTTTGTTATAATGGTCAATAATGCTTATCTTGTTTTAAGTTTGCTTTATGCTTTTATTCGCTGTTTGCTTTATACAGCCTGTTGTCTATTTTTAGACATTGTATCTTATGTATAGAGCTGCCGCTCTCCTTTGTAAATACAATATATTCTGTAATATATTTTCAATTATTGAAAACTTGTAACATGGTATCAAAGCCAATAGGATTCAAGCGGGAAAATTAATTTTTGAAATTTTTTTCTAAGCTTTGTCTGTGATTCGTACGCTAATTCCTAGTTAGCATTCTTTTGCTGATTCTAGGTGTTCAATTCCTCTGAGAGGTCATTTCTCTTGGTATTCGATTTCTGTGATCAAGGACACGACTTTGTTTCTGTGGACACCAGTTTTTTAGCCGCGATTCTCAGATACGATTCTTTGCTACTCTCGGCAATCTCTGGGGTCGTTTATTTGGCAGTCACACTTCGTCTGCACATAATCGCGATTTTCTTCCAGTGGCAGTTTTGATCACTCTGCTTTATGATCTTTTGCGGTATTGTCTTCTGTTTGGTCGCGTTTTCTTTGTGACTCGCGTTTGTGACTGTGATTTCAATCAGCATTCGTGGATCGTGTTTTAAGCTCTAACGTCACTGTCTGGAGCTTTCGTGTTTTTTCACAAGTGCCTTAAAAGCGGCTCATCCTCAACAACAGCAGTTCGCACCCATTTACTTCTAGGTTCTAAAATATTTAACTATAAAGGTCTGCCTTTTGGGAGAAAGGTCGCTGATTTGGTTTCTGTCTCTTTTCAGCAACATTCAAGGATCACGTCTTGCAATCTGTGCTTGGTGACCTCGATTTTTTTTCACTATGGCAGCATTCTCTAGGGATTTTTTCATTTTTTTCTCAAAATCCGTGCTCGGAGTTTTGAGTCAGTTTTCTTCTCTCGAGACTTTTACCATCTATTTTTATGCATCCTCTGGTATCTCGTTTTTCGTGCCTTGAAACACGTGAGGATAACGTCTTCCACTAAGCAAAAGGAGTCTATAGTCTACGCCTTTATGGCCAAACGACCTACAGATCCTATCAAGTCTTCTACCTGGTATATTGATTCAGGCGCTTCTCGAAACTTCACACATCGGCGTGATTGGTTCACAGAATACACGCCATTCAGAGACTCTGTCGTCTTTAGAGGAGGCGAAGAATATACCGTTGTCGGAAAAGACACCATGCAGATTCAGTCTGGTACGAAAAATTTAATATTTCTCGATGTCTACTTCATCCCTGGCATGGAGTTGAACCTTCTCTCAGTCAATCAGATAATGAGGCACTCACCTCATCTGGACTCATGGATTCTGGTGATTCTCCTGAGCAAGCTATGACCGCTAGGTGCACTTCCATCAGTAAACTCTGGCATCAACGCTATGGGCACCTCAACATGCACTATCTCTCTCAGTTAGCTCAAGAGAGTTTGGTTGGAGGTCTTCCAGAAATTCAGAGCTAACTTCCTAGCGTCTGTGAAGCATGTCAAGCTAGCAAACAGCATCGGACCCTATTTTCTAATGGCGACAAATGGAAAGCATCCAAGGTCTTGCAGTTGGTTCACGCTAATGTATGTGGGCCAATGAACACTCCGTCAGTTACTGGGTGCAGATATTTTCTGCTTTTTGTTAATGATTTCGGTAGAAAGATGTGAGTGTATTTCTTAAAAAAGAAATCCGATGTGCTTAGTACCTTTCAACAGTTCAAAGCCTTGGTGGAAAAAGAGTCAGGCTTTCCCATCATCTCTCTTCGATCTGATAATGGGGGGGGAATTTTGCTCCTCCAACTTCACTCATTTCTATGCTGCACATGGCATCAAACATCAACTTACTACACCTTATACACCTCAACAAAATGGTGTTGTTGAGCGCCGCAATTGCACTATTACGGAGATGGCACGTTCTATGTTGGAACATAGAAGTGTTTCTAAGAAGTTCTAGGTTGAAGCAGTCTACACTGCTGTCTATCTTCTGAACAGATCTCCCACCTATGCCATCAGAAAGATGACTCCTGAGAAAGCTTGGTCTGGACGTAAGCCTCGCGTCAACCATCTAAGAATTTTTGGCTCCACTGCTCATGTTTGGATCTCCGACGCCAAGCGAACTATGCTGGACTTCAAAAGCCAGAAACTCATGTTTACGGGGTATAGTGAAAATCATAAGGCTTACAGACTAATTGATGTAGATATTGATTGTCTCATATTCAGTTGTGATGTAGTTGTTGATGAGACTACTGGGCCCTTTCTGCTATCTACTTCATCTACTCATACTGAGGATCAGCCCTTGGAGGCTTTAGATTTCGGTGTTCACATTACTTTCGCTCCACTTGATGGGAGGGTACCTGCAATTTTGCCCACACCTCAGCATGGTGTTCCAACACCCGCCCCTCCTCAGGATATTCTGGGTCCTCCTGATCTTGTTCCTAATCTTGCTCATGCCCCTCCTAGTGATACTGATGCACCTACTTCAGATATTGGTTCATCTGCTCTCCGGCCTAAATGGTGGGCCAAAACAATTGGTGATCTTCACGATAATGAACTCATTGAGGGTATATCTGCTCGGAAGAAGAGCAAGCAGCAAAATACTGTCAATTTTGCTCTCATGGCCAATCTTCACAGCATTCCAGAACCTCAAACATATTCTGAGGCTAAAGGTGTACCTGAATGGGAAAAGGCTATGGATGCTGAGCACCAGAGTCTTCTGAAGAACAATACTTAGGTTCTATCTGATCTCCCTCCTGGGACGAAGCCCATTGGATGCAAATGGGTATACAAAGTCAAATACAAGGCTGATGGGACTCTCGACAAATATAAGGCTAGGTTGGTCGCCAAAGGATACTCACAAAAAGGTGTTGACTATGAGGAGACCTTTGCTCCTATAGCCAAAATGAGTGCCATTAGGCTTGTTCTTGCTTTGGCAGCCCAATTTGGGTGGAAAGTCCATCAAATGGACGTTAAGAGCACCTTCCTCAACGGCGATTTACAGGAAGAAGTCTACATGACACAACCTCCTGGCTTCAAGGTTGTGGGCAAAGAACACCGCGTGTGCAAATTGGTGAAAGCTCTTTATGGCCTCAAACAGGCTCCAAGGGCATGGTACATCAAGATTGATAAGTACCTCGTGGATTGTGGTTTTCAGAGGAGCCCCTCAGATTCCAACCTGTATGTCCAACAATATGCTAATGATAGTCTTTACATTGTTATCTATGTCGATGATCTAATTATCACTGGCAGCTCCGAGCAGTTGATTCAAGGGATCAAACATGATCTCAGTCAAACATTTGACACGACCGATTTGCGACTCCTACATTATTTCCTAGGTATTGAGGTTTGGCAACACCCTGACCGCATCTTCATCTCTCAGTCAAAGTATGCGTGAGGTTTGTTGGACAAATTCCGGATGACAAACTACAAACCTACTTCTACCCCCATGGAAAAAGGGCTGAAACTTTCACCTAATTCAGACTCTCCTATAGAGAATGAATCCGCATTCAGGCAATTAATGGGGCAGTCTCATCTTACTGCCACTAGACCTGATCTTAGTTTTGCAGTCAGCTACATCTCTTGTTTCATGACAGCTCCTAAAGCTAAACATTGGGTTGCAGCAAGGCGTGTGTTGAGATATGTGCAAGGTACTTCTGACTTTGGCATTCTATATGGCCGATGTGCAAACCCTCAGCTGATTGGTTTTACAGATTCAGATTGGGAAGGATCGATTGATGACAGAAAGTCTACCTCTGGGTATATTTTCAGTTTGGGAACAGGTGCCATCACATGGACTAGCAAGAAGCAGCAAGTAGTGGCTCTCTCCTCAACAGAAGCTGAATATCGGGGAGCTATTAAAGCAACCTATGAAGCAGTTTGGCTTCGACGGATGCTTTCAGACATGCAAATGTCTCCAATCGGGCCTTCACCCTTGTATTGTGACAATCAAGGGGTATTGAAACTTGCCAAAAATCCTGTCTTTCATGAACAGACAAAACATGTTGATCTTCATTGTCACTTCATTCGCCAGCTGGTTGAAGACAGATCTGTTGTGTTGCAGTATGTTCCTACAGAAGACCAGACTGCAGATATTCTTACCAAATCTCTGAGCCCGGATAAGTTTGTCAAATTTTGGGGGCATCTTGGTGTAGTTGACAAATCGACCATTATGGGAGGGTATTAAACTACAGTTAGTTTGTCATAATGGTCGATAATGCTTATCTTGTTTTAAGTTTGCTTTATGCTTTTATTCGTTGTTTGTTTTATACAGCCTGTTGTCTCATAGATGCAAGACTTGGCAAAAACTCGCGAGTCTTTTTTTGAAACGAGTTTTTGCGGTATTTATCAGCGGCGAGTTTTTGAGCGAGTTTTTGAAAAAATTCAGAGTTTGTGCCGAGTTTTTCTAAAAAACTCATCAAGTTTTTAAAAAAAACCCCTCATGACTGGGCAAAACTCAGACGGCCGCTTCAAAAAGGTGTTTTAACTTCATTTTTTCATTCGTTTGGAAGCTCTCACTCAGCAAAAACACTCTCCAAAGCATTGTGCACCTATTTACAGCAATTTTGCATCGAGGAGACGAGATTTTGCATTGAGGAGATGAGATTTTGCATCTACATCCAGGATGGAGGATGAGGAGCCACAGTAGAGTCCTACGACTACACCCTCTCCCGTAGTCTTCTCATGTAGACTTGGGAAGAGGAAGATGTGAATTTGTATTTAGTATTTACTTTCAGTTTTACAAAAACAATTTGCTATTTTCATTTTGTTTCAGACTATCAGTATCAGCGTATTGAGCATTCCACATGAGGATGCAATTTTGTATCTAATTTTCTTTGAAATCAATCAAATATAACTAGACTCAGCTTGTTTCTTCTATGTACTCATTTTATTGACTCATTGGATGCATCTTATCATTGAATTTTGCAAAAAAAATGTGTTTTTAATGAAGTTTAAGCGATTTTTTAAGTTGCCGAGTTTTTTCCGAACCGTACTTTTCGGGCTTGCCGAGTAAATACTTTTGCCGAGTCTTGCAACTATGTGTTGTCTATTCTTAGACATTGTATCTTATATATAGAGCTTCCGCTCTCCTTTGTAAATACAATATATTCTGTAATATATTTCAGTTATTGAAAAGTTGTAACATAATCGAATGATAGAATGATAGAATAATAGAAGAGAAAGGATAGAATGAAATGATGATATAATAACAGAATGATGGAAATAATAGAATGATAGAAGAATAGAATTAAAGGATGATATAATAATCGAATAATAGAATGATGGAATAATAGATTAATAGAATGGGAGGATGATAGAAATATAGCATGATAGAATGACTGTAATAAATACTTCTCTGCTGATATCAATTATTGCATATATATTCTTGAATGACTTCCTTATATATTATATTGCTTTGTCCCATTTCCATCCTCTCTCAGATCTGTATAATATCCATGTATCCTTCTGCTGTTATGCTTCCGATATCTACTCTAAACCAGTTCTTATTCCATTTCCTTTCATTGCTTAAATTCATATGAATATTATTGCTGTGCTTGCTGTTCCATTCTGCTCTGAGTCTGCCTTCGATCTGCTGTAATATCATATAGTATTCCTTCCATACAAACTACTCTCCACATCTTCTTTTTATATGACTATATGTCCCTTTAATCGCACCTTTTCACTATACTTCAAAACTGCTCTCCATAAACTTTAATCGCATCTTTTGTTTCTTATAAATTGTACCACTTCAACGACTTTAATCGGACCTCTTAATTACCTTTAACATAAAAGGTTTTGTCTTATAATATGGGGCGCTTCCTTTAAGGGGTCGGCCTCTTCTATTAAATTTGTTTTACTTCAATTTCTTAAGGTCAATTCAGCACATGCAGATCGGCCACATTTAGTAAAGCTTTAATTAAACTTTGACTTCGATCTTTATTTTAATCCTTAAAATCCATGCTTTCATATGGAGTCGGCCATTAATGTTTTAATATTTTATTTCTTGTTTTGGCACCACATTCTTGGAGGGTCGGCCAGCTTTGTAAAGAGGATTTGAGCACTGCCATGTAAGGTCTGGGTTGGCCAGCATAGCTTCATTATTTTTTATAATTTAATTTTATGTTTTGTTCTATTTCGGGGGCATGACACCGGCAGCCACACAGACCTTCATGGCACGTCATTTTTCATAATTTTATTGCTTTGAAATAGCCTTTGAAAGTCCTCCAAACCCTTCAAAAAATGCTTGACTTTCACGCTTTTTACGTTTAATTGTTTTCCATTTTTTATTAGTTTTTTCCCTGGTTTTTTACCTGTCACAACGGAGTCTTACCCTCAGGACTTGTCGGTTCTAGCAAGTCTGGTAGACTTGCCAGAGACCCGAGTCTCGAGTCCCTGGGACTCGTTTGGTGCCCCTTGCCTTAGGACTCGCCAAGTCTAGGCGAGTCTATAACACTGGTATTTACAAATATTGGACATCCTCATGAAAAGCCTAACAAAACAATGCATTTTGATATTAAGAATGATATGTAAGAAGATCCATGTACAGAACAGTAACAGGATGGACAAAATGAGGAAAAAGGTTTAGATTCGAATTCCGATGAGAAACAACAAGAGCCTCTTGTTATACCTCTCAAAAGATCCAATAGACAACAGAATCCAATTGAAAGGTATAGTCCTTCTAATTACAATTGTGTAACAATATTTGGTTTATCGTGTACTGATAACGAACCTAGATGTGTTAAGGAAGCTTTGTCTTCGAATGAGCATGAGTCCTAGTTAGAAGCCATGAAAGATGAAGTAAAGGCTTTGGACAAATGTGATACATGGGATCTAGTTGAGCTGATCAAGGGGAGGAAAGCCATTGAATGTAACTGGGAATTTAAAAAGAAATTCAAAGCAGATGGTAAGTTGGAGCGATACAAGGATCATTTAGTGGCTAAAGGTTACTCCCAAGTTTAGGGAGTGGATTTTGGTGAGATATTTTCTCCTGTGGCTAAGCTAACATCTATTAGATTCCTTTTATCTATTGCTACTACTCTTGATTTAGAGGTAGAACAAATGGATGTGAAACATGGGGATCTTGATGAGGAAATATTTATGAAACAGCCTGAGAATTTTGTAGTGAGGGATAGGAGCACTTGGTTTGCAAGTTGAAGCGATCTTTGTATGGTCTGAAGCAATACCGAGAATGTGGTATCAGAAGTTCGATGCATTTGCATTGAATCATGACTTTGTTAGAAGTGGTGCCAATCACTGTCTATTTTATAGTAATAGATAATTGGTTGCTAATCATTGTACTATTGATGATATGTTATTTATTGGAAATGATAAGGGAATGATTAGGGAACTGAAGTGTCAGTTATCTAGTACTTTTGATATCAAAGATTTAGGGTTTTGCAAAATATATTTTGGGTATGGAAATCTATAGAGATCGGGTTAATAGGAAACTTTAGTTAAATCAGAAGTGTATTGACAGTATTTTGCAAGGTTTTGCCATGTAGGATTGCAAACCAATTAGCATTCCCTTACCAATTGACACTAGGCTCTCTATGGAACACTGTCCTAAAACAGATAATGATCTTGAAGAGATGTATAAGGTTCCATATGCCAGTGTTGTTGGAAATCTCATATATGCCACGGTCTGTACAGGACTTGATATTGCGCAAGGAGTGGGATTTATGAGTAGGTTTATGTCAAACCCTAATAAAGAACATTGGACTTCTATTAAAAGGGTTTTCAGATATTTACGCGAAATTTCTAACCATTGCATTTGTTATAATGGGACTCATGATGTGGGCAAGAGGTTGATTCAAGGCTTTGTTGATTCTGATTGGGCTAGTGATCCAAATTTCAAGAGGTCTACGAGTGGCTATGTCTTTACTTTGTTTGTAGATGCAATTAGTTGGATGAGCAACAACCTCCTACAATTGTGTTGTCCACTATAGAAGCAGAGTACATGGCTACGATGCTCTCCATTGCGGCTTCATCCATTCTGCTGCATGAACATATGATAGAGGCCACAAAACAAAATGAGGAGAATATGGAGAAGGTGTTGGGTCATATGCATGATGTGCTGCTGCAGGTGCTGGAGACAAGGAGCGAGATTGACGGTATCGCAGGCAAGCTTGGAGTGTTGGTTCCTGAGTGAAATCATCCTTTCTCGTGTGCTTGTGATGAGGTGCATGACCAGGTTGATATGTTTGGTGAAGAGGTAGATTAAAATTTTGTTTCGTATGTTTTTTTGTATACTTTTTGTTTACAGATGGAAGGGCCTGTGTAATTTGCCCTATCTGATGCTTCGACTCTGGGTTGGGGCTGAACACTGGTTAAGGGTTGTCGAGTGGTTATGGTTTTATCTATGGTATGGTATGGTTGATATTAAGGGCTGGGTGGTGTGTCTGTTGGTACATGTAGCTACAGTTTACAGTTAGTATAAGATGTTACAGCTTGCAGTATCTTCGGGTGATGCCCATTTTGAAGGGTTCCATTTTGAAGGGTTCCTAGACCCAAAAACCAGGTTTTTATATCAAAAAAAAGTCATGGAATCATATTTGACAATTAATGATCTTTTGGCTGTGTGTGCCAGTGTCCTCACTAGGCTATTTTGTGCTCTCTCTTGTATATGCATCAGCTTATAAGGTTTTTGCCTTTTGTAATGGTTTGTTTACAATGGGAGTGGACCCCTATAGAAACCACAACTTAACAATCAAAAAAAGATAATGAATGTATTGATATCCACAAAAGATAATGAATGTATTGATATTCACAAAAGACAATAATGTTTTGACTATTTATTAATAAACTCATGTCAACTTATTGGATTCATGCTAAAGATCAAAGCAGTCTCATTAGAAAATTGCATCTACACATGACGTCCCTCAAGATTGATTTAGCATGGATATAACCAAGCACAATGGGAGTACATCAAGTGTTATTGGATGTGATACCAAATCTCCTTGACTAGTTGTGAGTTATTTTTACACCTCATTGCTCATCATACACTTTCCTAGCATGTAGTCATCTTTTTACAGAGCTTATGGTCTATCTTTTCACTATCCTATGACCATAAACTTTTATTTGTGCACTGGCCTTTGTTTCTTCTAGCCTTTAGTCTGTCTAGAGTCTAAGAAGTAAGCATATGCTCTTCTTCTACACTTAGAGCAACCTAAAGAATCAAAGACTTATTTCTTCACAATAAAAGCTTTGTGTGTTGGTTTGTTTTATGAAATATTTAAGTCGTAGACATTCGGCCATCTCTATGGCCGTCAGCCTCCATTGTTGTCTTCCCATCATATGCTAGCTGTGTGACCCTCTGTTTTATGGTATCAAACCCTCTGTAAAAAAAAATTGTTTAGAAGAGTAATTTTAAGGCCTAATATCCTCTGAATATAAATTGTAAATAATGGGGAATTCCATGAAGGAATTAGTTATTTTCCTTTTATAATCAAGTAATTGTCTAAGTTTGTTTTATCCTCTTAAGGCAGTCATTTATATTCTTCGCTTTCCCAGCATCAACACTCTATAATGGCAGAATTCGAAAAGGCTTCAATTTCAGACGCTGGCTATGAAGTTCTGAATCAAGCATCTGTTGAAGGGCATTACAAATTACTAGCTGTCTAACCTACTGAAGGAGAAATATTTGGCGAATCAAATGTACCTAAGATAGAAATGATGGAAGAACCTCTTACAAGTATGTTGACACATTACACACGTCCAACTGTAAAGGCTGAAAATGTTTACAGAAAATCTGCTTTAAAACCGAATTTATTGCAAAATAATATTTATAAGTCTAATTTCAAGCAGTTTGTGATACACCAAACTAAGGTTGTAGAAATAGCCTTAGAATATAAGAACAACAAAACATTCCAGACCAAACTTTTGCCCATTCTCCCCAAAATCCAAAATAGAATATATAAAGAACCATGAAGATGTCCAATTTGTCCATTTTGCACAAATCTTTATATATGTAAATTCCTGTGTCCCTCAAAATATTAAACTTGTCTCATACCTTGCATCATGTGATAGGCGAGAAGTTAAATTTGAGCATGCATGTCAGTTGTCATCTATAGCTAACGTTAATGATGGCCCAATATGCCATAGTTATCATCCAAATTTATCTATCTGTGTTCGTGATAAGGGATGTAAAGAAGTCAGAAAAGGATCTTTAGATTTTTGGGGAATTTTTTCATCACTGTTTGGCAAGTTTAATTATCCTACTTTAAATATTCAAGTCCTCTACAGCATGACAAATACCAACCACCCTAAGATCTTGAAAATCTACCTTATGCAAGAAGGCATAATGGTGTGATCCAACTACAGAAGGGACTCATCAATAGCATTGAAATACCAAATTAATGGAAGTTGGACTGGATCCAACATGTAGCTCCAAGACTTGCACAAAATAGGCAGCCTGTACATCAGATAGAAGGATCATCTTCTATTCATATCATGTCTAGGAGTTTGTCCCATAATTACACCAGCACTTCTTCCCTACCTACTGGGTATTCATCAGCCATATCTTCTTTCAGAAGATCTAACTCTGTTCCTCATAGCAGTACTAGAACAGGACAAGTTTTTGTTGAACTTGTTGACAAACAGGTCAATCAAGGTCCTAACCCAGCTACAAACCCTTAAGAAGAAAAGGAAGAGGACCTGCCTTTCACCGGCATGTCTATGCCTCTGCCTAGGGACCCACCCTAGAATGTTATAAACAAAATGACATGTCTCTATATAGAGGATGCAGATGGCCACCTCTTAAAGGTTGTTACAAATTATCTAAAGGCCATGTATCATATTTCCAATATGCATTCCAGCCCTCAAAAGCTGAAGAAAAGGAGCCTTCCATAGAATTCAAGCATAGAAATTATGTGGCTTGCTACCACAGCCACAACCAAGAAATTTTTTATGATTTATGCAGAGATGTCCTGTATATTACGCAATTTGTAGAAAGCTTCATACTAAAATAGATCAGAGTTTACGATTTAGTAGTGAAACCTAGAGTCATGTACAGCTTCTTAAAAGATAATGTGGAGATATTCACCTATATACGGAGCAATCCTTGAATGGTTTACATTCGATTGGTGATTATGTACAAAATATAGATAATAAAATGAAGATTGTTGATCATAAGCTCACCAAGCTTGAAGCCAATTTAGACCGGTTTGAAAATGAAGAAAGAAACAAGCAAAACTGCAGAGCGGAGAAAATGGCCAGAGAAGAAGTTGTCCATCCTGGACAAGCAAAGCCACTCAATTTGACTTCCCTATGAAGTCTTACTATTGATCCATCTTATAGGGAAAAGAAGATGAAGGAACGTCCTCCTACTACTCTCATGATGAGATCTTCCATTCCTATCTCGCTCAACCCAGTTGAGACAATCCAAGCATGGGCTAGTACATTTCTTACGATTGGAGGAACTATAGATCTTACAGAACAAGGAACCGTTGTCATGGCAGCACAACATTGCTAGGGAATTGCCCTGAGATGGTGAACTAAGATGGAAATAGCTAAACAACAAGTACGAATATTCAACCAGCCTAGACCTTTACAAGCACTGCTTAATGAACTTTTGGTTGAATTTTGTCCTATTGTAAACAAAATTGTTCAAGCTGCAAAATGGTTATGCCAAATGAAATGCTGCGACCTACGCCAGTTTGAAGAATATTCTTTGAATTTTCGCCATCTTGCCTATGAAGGAAAGTGTGTAGATAATCCCATTATCAAACTCAAATATCTGCAAGGTCTTCCTTATGAAATTTGTGATAAGGCTACCACCTAGTTAGAAACTAAAAACCATACAATCCCTGCCTACTCCCTCACTGATCTCATAGATTTTGCTAGACAGGAACTCTTAAAATTCATTAATGGCCATCGTGTTGTGCAGAAGTTTTCAAAGCTCCAAGCTCAACACCTTGCTACCACTTTCCCTAAGACTGGTCCCTGTGGATGCCGTGACTTTGTTTCCAAATCTCGCCATCAAAAAAGGCACAAACAACATTGGCTTTCTTTCCCAAAGCGCACGTTTAACCAGTGTTGTAATCATGTTCCAAAGCACACCTTTGTCTGTCAATGTCGCAGCCCTCGCCCACAGTCTAAGATTGTTATTTGTTATATTTACAACAAGTCTACAAGCCTGGTCAGATTGCCCTCCAATGTTCTTGTAAGAATCAAGCAATCAAGGCCGTCTACACCACTAATACAGCAGCATGGTGGGATATTGTAGATGAAGATGAAGACCTCTTCAACCAGGAAGATATCTATAAGCTTGTTCTTGAGGAAATTAAAGAAGATGATGAAATTTTGAGCCTTGCTGATGATCTTGAGCTCCCTAACACCATAATTAACAAACCATGGAACAACAAAAAATTTAAACGTAGAGGATCACCATTTTCACATAATGCCTTCAAAGGAAGAAGCCGCACGGTTATACCCTTTGACCTAATGAATGCTCCAGCCTATTTCTAGGAGTATATGGATAGAATTTTTGAAGGCACATCTGATTTTTTGTGTATTTACATAGATGATATACTTATTTTCATTTAGACTTTAGATGACCATTATGCCCATTTACAAACTTTTTTATAATTTAGCTAAGAATGTTGGCTTAGTATTGTCTGTTAATAAAATTCAATGGTGCCAGCCTAGTTGCTTTTTTGGTCACATTTGGTTTTACCAGGTCTTCAAGTTTAATTTTTTACTATAAATAAGGCCTCTTCAAAGTCATTTACCATCAAGGATTTTTGAGCCTTTAGCATGTCCAGAATCTAAGAAGTAAACATATGCTCTTGTTCTGCGCTTCATGATGATTTCTCCTCTATTATGAGTATTCACGGCAGATATTACGACAACCCCAACAGAAATAAGATACTAATCTAGAAAAATGATTATATCTTGAAATGGCGCCTTCTCTTAGTATTTGGAACTAAACATATCTTTGTAATGAGGAAAAACTCACACTAAAGAAAAGGAGCCTTCCATAGAATTCAAGCACCAAAATTGTGGCTCACTACAACAGCCACCATAGTTTGAAAACTCACAGAGTACTCGGCTGACTCGACGCGAATCACGAGTTAGGGCTGAGTCAACCAAGTGCTCGGCAAGTTTTTCACAGAGAGTCGGCCAAGTTTCTCAAGGTGGCTCACGAGTTTCGGGCGTGGACTTGCCTGGTGTCAGAATACAAAAAAAATAACCTGCAATTTTCATTGTTCCAATTGATTTTTTGACATTTTATGCTCTTATTTCGCCCAGCAGAAAACATCTTTGGCATCCACATGACAAAACATGCTGAGAGAAGGGATCGGAAGAATGAAAATTTGGTTAGAAATAGTGAGGACTTGGTGTTGGAGAAAAGTTGAATATATAGTGATAAAATTACGAAAGAATGAAGATTTGATCAGAAATAGTGAGGACCCTGACAGGAGCACTGCCCCTCAACCCTGCTAGGGGACCTGTCATTGTCCCCTTGTTGCCCCAAAGTTCAAGCCCTTGGTCCTACTATGTTGAGACTCCATGGAACTGTGTCATTTATTGATTTGAGGGTCATATGACATACGTAATCTTTGAATTATGACAAATTGACAATTAGAATATACTTATGTGTTCTCTAAATGCATTAGTTTGTAATTTTTTTGGTGTAATTATGTTTTTTGCCAAGTTCTTGCCTAGTCCCGAGTTTGAGTTTGAGTCAATATTTTGGGCTGCCTAGTCCGAGTTTTTGAACTATGACAGCCACTACCAAAAAAAATTGATGATTTATGCAGAGATGCCTTGTATATTAGGCAGTCTGTAGAAAACCTTCATACTAATATAGATAAGAGTTTACAATTGAGTAGTGAAAACTAGAGTCATGTGCAACTTCTTAGAAAAGAATGTGCAGATCTTCACCACTATATAGAGCAATCCTTGAATAATTTACATTCAATTGGTGATTGTGTACAAATTATAGATAATAAAATGACGATTGTTCATCATAGGCTAGCCAAGCTTGAAGCCAGTTTAGACTGGTTAGAAAATGAGGAAAGAAGCAAGCAAAACTGCAAAGCAGAGAAAAGGGCCAAAGAAAAAGTTGTCCATCCTAGACAAGCAATGCCACTCAATTTAATTTCCCTACGAAGTCTTACTATTGATCCATCTTACAAGGAAAGAAAGATAAAAGAACATCCTCCTACTACTCTCATGATGGGATCTTCCGTTCCTATCGAACCCTTGTACCTTGACATTGACAACAAGCTCAACCCAATTGAGACAATCCAAGCATGGGCTAGTACATTTCTTACGATTGGAGGAACTACAAATCTCACAGAACAAGGAACTGTTGTCATGGCAGTACAATATCTCTAAGGAATTGCCCTAAGATGGTGGACTAAGATGGATATAGCTGAACAACAGGTAGGAATATTCAACCAACCTAGACCTTTACAAGCACTACTTAATGAACTTTTGGTTGAATTTTGTCCTCCTATTGCTAACAAAGTTGTTCAAGCTACAAAATGGCTATGCCAAATGAAATGTTGCGACCTAGGTCAATTTGAAGAATATTCTTTGAATTTTCGCCGCCTTGCCTATGAAGGAAAGTGTGCAGATAATCCCATTATCAAACTCAAATATCTGCAAGGTCTTATGGAATTTGTGATAAGGTTACCACCTGTTTAGAAACTAAAAATCATACAACCCCTACTTGTTCTCTCATTGATCCGATAGATTTTGCTAGACAAGAAGTCTTGAAATTCATTAATGCCCATCGTGTTGTACAAAACTTTTCAAAGCACAAAGCTCAATGCCTTGCTCCCACTTTCCCTAGGACTGCTCCCTATGGATACTACAACTTTGTTTCCAAATCCTGCCATCAAAAAAGGCACAAACAACATTGACTTTCTTTCCAAAAGCACGCTTTTAACCAACATCACAATCATGCTCCAAAGCACACCTTTGTCCACCGACATCGCAATCCTCACCCACAATCGAAGATTGTTATTTGTTATATCTGCAATAAGCCTGGCCACATTGCCCCACAATGTTACGATAAGAATCAAGCACTCAAGGCCGTATATGCCACTAACACAGCAACGTGGTGGGATATCACAGATGAAGATAAAGACCTCTACAACTAGGAAAATATCTATGAGCCTGTTCTTGAGGAAATTGAAGAAGAAGAATAGTCTAAAGAAGAAGTAGATGAGCTTATGAGCTTTTCTAATGATCTCGAACACCCTACCACCATAATGAACAGCCCATGGAACAACATAAATTTTAGAGTTAGAGAATTACCATTTTCACATAATGCCTTCAAAGGAAGAATCCGCATTGATCACACCTATACTCCTCAACCTAACAGATAATGCACTTCAATCTCTTCTTATATGCCAGAACCTTTAGAGTTCAGTGAAGAATGATTAGGAAATAAGCTCACAAGAAAACAAGAAAAGACAACAAAACCAGACTGGAACTAAAAAAGAAACTAGTTTTTAATTATCCTGACAATGATGAACGTAACTTCAAACGACCTTGTATGTATATGAATTTTTATGAGAAAATGTTGAATAAGCTCCTCCTAGTATACAATCATGGTTCAACTCAAGAAACCAAGATATGGACGAAGATTCCTACTATGACTGCGACCAAGGATCGTGCAGATTGAAGAAGAAGAGGTAGCTGATGAATTTACTTACGAATTCCCCAAGGTAGAGGAATTTCTTGCTCCTAATACTACCAATTGCACATAAGCGTTGTCTACACTTCCACAACCAATAGAAGAGCCAAAACCAAAATACATTGCAAGTCTTATACATGGATGCACAATTTATTTCTATAAAAATAAACAGAAAATATTTATGACGCCTAGATAGACATAGGACCCTCCTTATCATTTTTTAAAGGACAAATGTTAAAAGATTGGGAACAATTAAATAAGAACAATGTATACAAAAGCACGGATGTGCAAGGGAATAAGTTTAAATGTGATAAATATAAACACCAAGAACCCCTATACATAGAAGGGAAAAAGCTCAAGTGTGATTTCTTTGAGCTAATTAGGATGCCTATAGATATCCTATTAGGAGGCAATTTCATTGACAATTACTCTCCATCAGTAGCACAAATAAGAATGCCTTATTCACCAAAGGTGGGGAAAGGGTAAGAGCCCCTAGACTAATCTATGTCACAGAACAATACCCTTCTACCATCATAGTTCATTCCTCATATGATCCAAAATCTCATATGCTCGTTTTAGGTGAAAAAATAAACACCGAAATATGTTATGAAGACCCACAAAAATTCTAGGAAAAAACTATGCCTAAGATGGAGATAAAATGTAATGTCCCCTTCTTAGCCCAGACCGACAGGTGGAGCAGTTAGCCTATTCCAGGGCTCCCGTAGGCTAATGGAGGTGGTTAGAGAATCACTTTGGTCACTTTTACTAGGACTTACTATTTATAGTAAGTCAGGCAGGAGGTTACCGGTGAGGTCCGACTGACATTTCCATTTTTAGCACTGTCGGTTGGGAGTACCTAGCACATTGTACTTGGGTTTCGAGATGGCCACGGAGTTAAATGTTGAAATATAAGTTAAATTAAATATTTAACTTATAATAGTTTAAATGGCATAGTTACGTCATTTTATAGAGTGACTAACATTGGATGACATAAGTTGTGTTAAAAGTGAAGTGCTAGGAGTTGGGTACCCCTCTATGAGGATTCATGGGACCTAAAAGAATTAAAATAAAATAAATAAAAGAATTCCTCCTTGGGCGTTGGGAGCGAGGAGGTAAAAAGGAAAAAGAGGTGAAGTCACATTCACTCTTGAAAAATACTTTGTCGTGAGCTTGAAGCTTTGGCTTTGTAGCTGTACTAGGGTTTTGCAGAGACGAAAACCTCTGTGAGATCAGTCTCTTCGTGCTTGGGAGACCGCATCAGGAGGGTTGCTGGGAGTTTCAAACAAGGACTTCGCATTGGGTTTATTTGATGCAGATTGACGGGGATGTTGCAAGCATATTATCCTGATTTTTATGAGCAAGCAATGGCAAATATATCAGACAGATTTGTGAGTTTCCTTTGGCATTTCACACCTTTCTCCAGGCTGGCCGTACCATATTGCAGATGTGTTAGTTGTTTGTGGACAGCTCTTAATACCTTCGTTGTGATCAGTTCGACATTGGAGCATGCTGATAAAGGAGTAGGTTTAAATCAGTGCAGATAACAGGGATCTTTGTATTGTTTTGTTGTTGATTTTGTTACCAGCAGGGTCGTACATCTTGGATAAGGACGTGGGTATTCAAGGAGGTCAAACGCCTCTCTTTTGGGCTGCTTCTTTCATGTATTGGGGTCGCCTAGGGTCATAAACTATTGTGCAATCCTTTGTTTAAGGGAGAACCTTCATTCCTTGGCGTTTGGAAGTGATTTCCATCTTCCATATTGCTGGTCCATGTATATCAGAATCACAAGTTTGAAGAAATGCAAATGGGTATGTCACTGTAATTACTTTTGAGTGATTTTATGATCTGGGTCTTTGTTATTTCATGCATATCTATTGTATATTTTCTGGGTTTTTTTGCATGCACTATATTTCATTGTCATACTGCAAATATCATATGCAAAACATAAACAAACGCTAAGCACATTCAGTAGTGAAACAAGAAAACAATAACAGAAAAAAATCTTGGCATAAAACCCTACAGGACAGTGTATATTACATAAAAGTAATAGAAGGAAAACATATGAAGATAGGAAAGAAAATTCCTAACCCAGCCAACAACTCTCTAGATATGGAAAAAACCATCAGAGAACTTGAAGAATCTGGTTTTATCAAACCTTCTAGATCTCCTTACTATTGCCATGCATTTATGGTAAACAAACACTCAGAGCAAAAGAGAGGGGAAAAAAGGATGGTCATAAGCTATAAACTTTTTAAATGCCATAACTAAATCATTTCCCTATCCAATACAACATAAGTGTTATTTGCTTCAAAAGGTGTGTAATTGTAAATTCTTCTCATAGTTTGACTCTAAGTCAGGTTTTTATCAAATACGCATCAAACCTGAAGACCAAGAGAAGATTGCTTTCAGCTATCCTTTTGGACATTATGAATTGTTATGCCCTTTGGCCTAATGAATGCTCCAACCTATTTCTAGGAGTATATGGATAGAATTTTTAAAGGGACGTCTAATTTTTTGTGTATTTACATAGATGATATACTTATTTTCAGTCAAACTTTAGATGAGCATTATGCCCATCTACAAGCTTTTTATAATTTAGCTCATTGTTGGCATACTCGCCAAGTACTCGCTGAGTTGGCGAGTACTCGCCGAGTCAAACTCATGGCGAGTTTTTGCAAGTTTTACTCGCAAGCAAAACTCGTCGAGTTTCTAGTGAGTACTTGCTAGTTTTTTAGCGAGTACTTGCCAGAAACTCGGCGAGTTTCTAGCTCGGACTCACCTGTGTGAAAAAATGAAAGCGCAGGGTTTTAAAACGCCCATTTGAACACTGTTTTCAGTCATTTTCAATCTTTTTGAGCTCTACAAGTCAAGAAAACCCTCCCCAGCAGCAAACACACCATTTCCAGCATTTTCTCATCGAGGAGAGAAGATCAAACGAGATTTTTAGATGAATTTCAAAGGCTGATTTGAAGCACATGTAGGTTTTCTGTTTTTCATTTATTTGTTTTTCTAAAACAAATTTCTTCATTCTAGCTGCAAAATGTTGCATCAAGGTTGAAAAAAAATCATCATATTGTAAAACAAAGAAGATTTTTTGCATTTAAATTACAAAAAATAAGATTCATCACTATTTTTTGTTAATTTTTCCTAATTTTTTCACTATTTTTCACTGTTTTTTCATATCCAATTTATTTTTTTATTTTAATCATTTTTTTTGAAGAAAATGTTTAGAATCTTTAGATTAATTGAATTTTTACTGATTTAAACTAATTTTATGCTGACTTTTAGTGATTTATGTATAATTTAGGTCTTTTTTTTTGTATTAAAAAATTAATATGTTGTGCTTTCACTTTGTATGTGTAGGTTAAATACTTCATATAATGGCAAATAGAGAAGCTTATGCATCAGGTTCAGCCTCAGGCTCTGCCCCATCAGTGTCGCCACCACCACTGTTTGTAGGCACTCGTCCTGCGAAGCTAAAGACCCTGCTTGGAAATATGCCTATCAAGGACCGCAACCTAGGTCAATTTATTGCATTAAATGCCAAGAAATATATTGAGGCGGCATAAATCGCCTCAAATACAATCTTGCAGGCATTAGTCATCGTGATGCCAAGGCTTGTCCTGTGACCACCGAAGAGATAAAAAGAGAGATGAATACCCTACTTTCAGCCGCAGAAGAGAAAAAATTGCAAAAGGAGAGGCCAACGACAATGATGGAAGTAGCCATAACTACTAGTCAAGGTGCTCAAGTCCATCCAGAATTAGATGAAGATACATGTCAAGGCATAGTGGGCTCTCTTCGTGGTCCACGCATCCGAAACAAATCCACCTCCACTTCATCTACTTCGAGTAGAGCACCAGCTGTAGCGCCTACACCTACACGCACGCCACATAGTTATTTTGTGCCCAGAAACACACCCGGAGCACAAACATCATTGGAAGCTACTGGGTGGAACAGGGAGGTGCATCAACATGCAGATATGGCATGTGTTGATTTTTGGTATTTCAACAACATTCCTTTCAATGTGGCGAGTAGTACTTATTGGGAAAATCTGGTAACTGCATTGACAGTTGCAGGAAAAGGCTACAAAGCACCTTCTCGGAAAGACTTGAGTGGGAGGTTAGTTAAATTTAAATTTTATGCTAATTTATACTTATAGTAATTTACTAATTTATGTTGAATTTTAGGCTAAATTTATGTTCTTTAATTTATAGTAATTTATGTTGAATTTAGGCTATTTTTTGTTTAAAAATTAGAATTGTGTACTTAATAGTTAATTTCACTTTGTACTTGTAGGATGCTCATGAATGCAACTGAAGAAGAACAAAAAAAGGAATGGAAAAAATATGGCTGCACTATTCTTTCTAATGGGTGGACAGATGGGAAAAACCGCACCATTATTAATTTTTTGATAGCTTCAAAAGGTGAGGTTATTGTTTTGAAATCAGTGGATGCTTTCAACAAAGTAAAAAATGCAGAAACATTGTCTCTAATGTTGGAGGAAGTTGTCATGGAGGTGGGCATAGAAAATGTGGTGCAAATCATTACTAATAATGCAACAGCATATGTGGCGGTTGGGAGATTGTTGCAAGACAAACATAGGACACTTTTTTGGTCACCTTGTCCAGCACATTACCTTGACCTTCTTTTGGAGGACATAGGCAAACTTGATTGGGTGACACCGGTTGTAGATGATCCAAGGAGCATCACAAAATTTATCTACAATCACCCTTGGGTTCTTAATTTGATGAAAGACCACACCCAAAGGAAAGAGTTGGTGTGATCGGGTGTCACGAGGTTTGCAACGATCTTCCTAACGTTGCAAAGCATTATTGGTTTGTTGAATCCTTTGAAACAAATGTTTTTGAATCCAAACTGGCTAGAATTATCATATGCAAAGAAGCCTAAAGGAGACAAAATCGCAAGCATAGTCTTTGATAAGCTCTTTGAACAGAGAGCTACAGAGGTCGTGAAGGTAACCTCAAAACTTTGATTTTAAATTCAAATTGAATATTTTATTTTTTGATCGTGAAGGTAACCTCAAAACTTTGATTTTAAATTCAAATTGAACATTTTATTTTTTAATTTAAGTCTTTCATTTTAAATTTGTAACTTTAATCATTTGTATTTGTAAATTGTAGGTGTCAAAGCCCTAGTTAGAGTTTTTTGTTTGGTAGATGGGGATCAAAACCCAATGGGGTATATTTATGAGGCCATGGATAGGGCCAAAGAGTCCATCAGAAATTATTACAAGGGGGACAGCCTCAAATTTGATCCCATATGGGAGATTATTGATGGGAGGTGGAATTGTCAACTCCACCAACCCATCCATGCAGCAAGGTACTTCTTGAACCCCCATTTTTCTATTCAGATACCTTCTCAGATCTTAATGGAGAGGTCATGTAGGACCTCACGACATGCATTCAGAGGATGACATCTGAGGTTGAGGTGAGAGACCTCATTGTCCAAGAATTGTAAAGTTACAAGGAAGGGGTAGGCTCTTTTCTTCGGAGCTAGCTATCCGAGACAGAACCACTCAGACACCAGGTATAAAATTTGGAGTCTTTCACATGCATCTTACAAGTTACAAATTTCAAATTTACAACTATTGATAATTTGATAAAATATGTTTTGACTTTGCTTTCTAACTCTTCAATATTTTATTTTGTAGAGGCTTGGTGGAAAAATTGGGGTGCAAATACCCCAAATTTGCAAAGATTAACCCTCTGCATTTTGTGCCAACTTTGTAGTGCATCCAGTTGTGAGCGCAAGTGGAGCTTGTTTGAGGCCATCCACATGAAGAAGAGGAACAAGTTAGCTCAAAAACACCTCAATGACCTTGTCTTTGTGCAATACAACGTTTGGCTACACACAAGAAAGGTAGAGGACAAATCAAATGATCCCATTAATTTGGATGAGATAGATCCTTACAGTGATTGGACAGAGTGGGATGAGCAGCCTCCATTGTTTACTGAAGATGAGATTCTTGATTTTGAGAGGCAAGCATTGGAGGAGGTGGGTGCAGGAGGAGATCTAGGATTGGATGACATTGATGAGGCAGAGGAGGAGTCATTGTCATCTACTACCAGGATGGAGGTCGGGCCACTACCTTCCATGCCAAGTGAGCAGCCACAACGAACTCCAAGGACTAGAACCTCTACCTCTCCCCTAGTTTTCAGTAGATTAGGGAAGAGGAAGATGTAAAATGGTGTATTTACTTTTAGTTTTACTATTTTCATTTCGTTAGCTATCTATTGTATCAGGCTATCAGTCATCAGGATTTTGCATGAGGACTCAATTTGCATTCAAATAAATCAAATTCAATAGAAAACACTTTTGTACTCATTTATGGACTCATTGGATACATCTTGTCATTGAATTTTGCAAAAAACATATGTTTCTAATGAAATTTAAGCAATTTTTTAATTTGTCGAGTTCAGTTTTTTGGGCATGGCGAGTTTTTGCTGAGTTCGAGTTTTCCAACTATGATTTAGCTCATAGTTGGCAGACTCTTACTCGGCAAAAACTTGCCAAACCCAAAATTTGTGACTCGGCAAAACTCCGCAAAAAACTCCAACAACTTAAAAAATTGCCTACATTTCTTTAGAAACATATTTTTTTGCAAAATTCAATGATACAATGTATCCAATGAGTCCATAAATGAGTAAAAAAGCATTTTCTACTAAATTTGATTAATTTGAATACAAATTGAGTACAAAATCGCATAATCATGTGGAATCTTGATACAATAGATAGCTAACAAGTGACAATTGTTATGAATTTATGATGATTGCCTTTGAAAATCATCATAATTCATAAATTACATATTACAAAATACAACATTTTACATCTTCCTCTTCCCTAATCTAGTGAAAACTAGGGGAGAGGTTGAGCTTCTAATCCTTGTAGTCTGTTGCGGCTCCTCGCTCAATATAGAAGGTTCTACTTTTGGCTCTGGCTTGACCTCCACCCTGCTAGTAGATGGCAATGACTCCTCTGCCTCATCAATGTCATCCAATCCTATAGCCCCTTTTGTTGTAGCCACATCCTCCATTGCCTGCCTCTCAAAATCAAGAATTTCATCTTCAATAAACAATGGGGGTTGCTCATCCCGCCCTGTCCAATCGCTATAAGGATCAATGTCATCCAATCAATGAACTCCTCTGATTTGTCCTCTACCCTTCTTGTGTGAAGCCGAAGGTTGTATTGCACAAAGACAAGGTCATTAAGGCATTTTTGAGCTAATTTGTTCCTCTTCTTCGTGTGGATGACCTCAAACAAACTCCAATTGTGCTCGCAGCTAGATGCACTACAAAGTTGGCACAGAATACGGAGAGTTTAATTTTGAAGATTTGGGGTATTTGCACCCCAATCTATCCACCAAGAATCTACAAAATAAAATATTAAAGAGTTAGTAAGGGAACCATATTTTATCAAATTATCAATAGTTGTAAATTTGAAATTAGTAACTTGTAAGATGCACGTGATGTAAAGACTCCAATTTTTGTTACCTAGTGACTGAGTGGTTCTTCCTCGGACAGCTAGTTCCGAAGAAAAGAGCTTACCCCTACCGATCCTGTAATTGTGCAATTCTTGAATAATGAGGCTTCTCACCTCAACATGTGTTGTCATCCTCTGAATGCATGTTGTAAGGCCCTCCATAACCTCTCCATTAGGATCTAAGAAGCTATCCAAATAGAAAAATCTAGGGTTGAGGAAGTACCTTGCTGCATGGATGGGTTGGTGGAGTTGATTGTTCCACCTCCGATCAATGATATCCCAAATGGGATCAGATTTAAGGTTGTCCCCCTTGTAATAGTTTCAGAAGGACTCTATGGGCCTATCCATTGCCTCATAAATGTACCCCATTGGGTTTTGATCCCCATCTACCAAACGGAGAACTCTAACCAAGGGCTCCGACACCTAGAATTTACAAATACAAAAAGATTAAAGTTACAAATTTATAATGAAAGACAAATTAAAAAACAAAATATTCAATTTGGATTTAAAGTTGAAGTTTTGAGGTTACCGTAGCTCTTTGTGCAAAAAGATTATCAAAGACTATCTTTGCAACCCTCTCTCCTTTAGGCTTCTTTGAATATGATGAGTCTAGCCATGCTTGACTCACAAACATCTGTTTCAAGGAAGTTAACAAACCAATAATACTTTGCAACGTTGGAAAAATCGTTGCAAACCTTGTGACACCCTATCACACCAACTCTTTCCCTTTGATGTGATCTCTCATCAAACTAAGAACCCAAAGGTGATTATAAATAAATTTTGTTATGCTTCTTGCATTATCTACAACCGGTGTCACCCAATCAAGTTTGCCTATGTCCTCCAAAAGAAGGTCAAGGCAATGTGCTGCACAGGGGGTCCAAAAGAGTGACCGATGCCTCTCTTGGAGCAATCTCCCGGCCACCACATATGTTGTTACATTATCAGTTATGATTTGAACTACATTCTATATGCTCACCTTGAAGACAACGTCCTCCAACATTAGACTCAATGTTTTTGCATTTTTTACTTTGTCAGAGGCATCAACTAACTTCAAAAAAATTACCTCACCATTTGAAGCTACCAAAAAGTTGATAATGGTTCGGTTCTTTCCGTTCGTCCACCCATCTGAAAGAATTGTGCAACCATACTTTCACCATTGCTTCTTCTGTTCTTCCATACCAACTTTGCCTCTTTAGTTGCATCCGCGAGCAACCTCCCACTTAAGTCTTTCCAAGAAGGTGCCTTGTAGCCTTTTCTTGCCACTATCAATGCGGTTACGAAGTTCTCCCAATAAGGACTGCTCCCCACATTGAAGGGAAGGTTGTTGAAGTACCAAAAATTGACACATGCCTTATCTGTTTGTCAATGCACCTCCCTATTCGACCATGTACCTTTCAATGACGGTTGTGCTCCAGGTATGTTTTTGGGTACAATAAAACTTTGTGATGTGTGACGGTGTCGGTGTAGGAGCTCTACTTGAAGTAGATGAAGTGGATATCATTTTGCTTCGTATGCATGGACCACGAAGGGAGCCCACTATGTCTTCAAATGATGTATCTTCATCTATTTCTATTTGCATTTGAGGACCATGACTACTAGCTATGGATGTTGCTATGGTTGCCTTTGTCTTCTCCCTTTCTAATTTCTTTTCTTCTGCCAATGCAAGGAGTGCTTACATCTCTCATTTTATCTCTTCTTTGCCCTTCTCACAAGGCTTGGCATCACGATGAGTAATGCCTACAAGATGGTATTTGAGGCGATCTATGCCTCCATGATTCTTACAATCTATGTAAATGATTATGCCAGGTGTCGGTCCATGTATGACATATTTCTAAGTAGGGTCTCTAGCTCCAAGGGGACGAGTGCCTATAACCGGCATCGATTGGGCTGAGCTTGAACCTGAGTCTAATCCAAAGGCTTCTCTATTTGCCATTGTATCTAACCTACAAGTACAGAGCACAAAATTTTCATTTTTAAATATAAAAAAATTATCCTAAATTCAACATAAATTACTATAAATCAGCATAAATTTAGCCTAAAATTAGTATAAATCAACATAAATTAATTTAAATCAGCATAAATTCAATATAACCTAATCATTTTATTCCTAAAAAAAGGTTAAAATCAGAAAAATAATGTGTATACAAAAAAACAGTAAATTCATTAAATAAATCAATATAAACAAAAAAAATTGGTGATGAATACAATTTTTTGGAAGTAAATTTCAAAATACTACTAAGTTTTAGGAAATTATGAATTGTTTTTAACCTACATGCTAAATTTTAGCAGCCAAAATGAATTTAAATGCTTGCAAAAAAAACACAAAAAAAAACTACCTTGCCCTTGAAATTCTTCAAATTTGCCCTTCAAATCTGCCTAAAAATCCTTTCAATCAAGTTGAAAAGGATGCAAGAGTGTTGTGTGAGAAGAATGAGGGGTGTGCATACATTTATAGGCAAAACATGAGTGTTTTTTCAATGTTTTTGGCGCATTTTTGACACGTCCTGCGTTTTCCCCACGTCTGGCGAGTTTTTTCTTCGGACTCGCCAAAAACTCAGCAAGTTTTTCCCGTGAGTTTTCAAACAAATTACTCGCCATTGAAAATACTCATCGAGTATGCCAACTATGATTTAGCTTAAGAATGTTGGCATAGTATTGTTTGTTAATAAAATTCAATGGTGTCAACCTAGATGTAATTTTTTAGGTATGATTGTTAATAATGGTGTCCTTGAGGTTCAACCTCATATCTGAGAAAAGGTCATTCAATTCCCTGATACATTGGATAAGAAGTAGCTACAAGGCTTTCTCGAGATGTTTAATTATGTCAATAGATTTTATCCCATCTTTGGTGAGGACAGAGCACCCTTGCAAGACTTGTTAAAGAAAAAGGGCTTCAAATGAGAACTAAAGCACTCTGTAGCAATCAAAAGAATAAAACAAAAGATAAGTTATCTACCAGTTCCTCATGCTCCTTCTACTAATAAATTTGTTCTTTACACCATGCATCTGACAATGCCTAGGGAGGTGTTTTATGTTTAATAAAGCTTTGACACAAATCAAAATCGTCGTTATCATAACATAAAGAAACTTTATTCGATGTGGAGATTCCCTAGTGTCCTCAAGGCAGTCGAGGGACGCCAATGCGTCCCTGGCTATCCCAGGGACATCGAGGAGTCTTCCCAACATCCTTTGCAAAGGGGTACACACCCAAGAAATTCCCACCTTCATGTGGCAGTGGAGGGAGGGCAGTAGGGTATGTTTTGTCCCCATCCCTAAGTCCCAAGGACATCCCCGTCCTCAAAACAGAGCTTTTTTTAGGGGGTTAGGGCGGCCTAGGGGGCAGAGTGGTTCCTTAAGAACACTAAATTTAAACTATTTGTAGTAATAATAAAACCTAGGGATACACAGGGACACAATGCCATCCCCCAACCTTGCGTCCCCATCCCCACCATCATTCGTGGGGCAAGAGGATGGCAAGAGATGTCCCCTACCCATCTCTTGTCCTCTAGGGAAATCGAGGACGCGTCCCCTTTTTAATTTAAATAAAAATAAAAATAAAGTCATTTTTTTCTTAAAAACAAAGCAGCAAAAAAGGTGTGAAGGGCCCACAAGCCCTCTCACACGCCTTATAAAACCCTAAAAACACCCTATATGTAACCCACTCACAATTACAGCAATCATTTTTGCACTTGCAGCTGTGAAGTTGAAGAGGAAGGAAAGAAAAGGAAGACAATATGCATAGTTTATGACTAGTTACCCTTGAATATTCACATTGCTCATTGCAATGGATTAAAAATATTCTAATTAGAATTTGACAAGGATATACTAGCTTTGAATGAAAAAAGTTTAATCACCTGTTAGAATGACTTACTGATATGAACAAAGTCGCACAACATTAAGCAAGGCTAGGACTTCAAAGTTATTGCTAGATCTAATAATGCCTTGAGAAGGCCAATCAAATAGCATAGAAAACCCACAGCAAATTTTATTCAATAGATAATAACAAATGTAGATGAAAAAGTGAAACTGAGCACCAATTTTTTGACATCCCTCCAAAATCCCAAGCTTTTTGTTTTAGATGTAGATAAAAGTGCAACCTGGACCATGAGTATTCTGAATCTAACAATTCAATTTGATTAAAATTGTTGATAAAGATGAAGACAGAATGAGGGAGTGAACAAAAAAGACTAAGTTGATGAAAATATGGAAGATGAAAAAGAATTAAAATTCCCTTCCACATGCCAATATATCTCTTTCTGCAGTCACAATTTTGGTGCATTCCTGAAATATAAGGATAAGAGCCCATCGGAAGAGGTAGGTATGGATGGCATTTTCTATTTAAAGATTTAAGTAGTGTACATAATTTAATTTATGTAAGAAACGTCAAAAGATTCAATCTTCATTCCAAATCTGCCATCATAGTCAAAATTCAAGTTTTCAGGTGACAAGTTATGTGGTAATCAGTTACCATTCCAAATTGGCAATATCCAACTAAAGGCATATCTGTGTTGTTCCCATAGACTGTATTGTTGCGCTTATCAGTTATAAATGGTTGATAATCCTAGGAAAAAAGGAAGACTCTTCTGTATCAAATCTTGAAAAAGATGCCATAAAAAATAGATTCCCTATTCCTCAAGTAGATAAGCAACATGTTGCAATGGTATTAAGAAAAATGGACCCAAATTCAGACAGCTATGGACTTTGAGAGTAAACATAGTATACCTCCAAGATTGCCTATCATGGGATGGAAAGATATTATGAGTATTCTGTAATGACCTTTGGACTACCTGATAATCCTGACAACTTCCAGGGTACAATGTATAATATACCCTGCACTCATCAAGGAAATTTATAATTGCTTGTATAACAGAAATGGACACAAACACAAGAGAGAATTAATTCCAGGCAAGCTTGAAAATGTGGCCCTCGATTGAAATTATCTATTCCACGTGGGTCTCATAAAGGTTCAAACCATCAATATTTGACTTGCTTTTTCAAGTATACAAGAACTTAGACATTTCAAGGAACTAGCTAACCATTATGTAGGTTTGTGGCTGTGCACTAGGAGATTGTTAATTAGTCATCAAATTGACTGAGGAAAACATTGCCTGCTGGAACCCAAAAATGCATACCACGGGTTAAAATATGTGTCTCAAAGACATGCACACATCTTGGAGAAGGGAAGGCATAAAAGAAACATCTACTGCAGCAGGCTGACATTTACTAGCTAGTAGCAGTTATACCTTACATCTACTAACAGCTTGGTGGACAACTTACTTTTGTAAAGAACAAAAAAAGACATAAAGACAAAAGGCAGATGAAATACCAATTGACAGAAAAGGTCAAAAGAGCCCACTCAAGTCATTTGTAACTCATCTAAACAAAGACATGAGCAATAAATTTGGAGATCACTCAAACCATGTCAGCAATATTTTAAACAAAAAGGTGAGCAAGATACAATCATTAGATTTGTGTAGTATAAATTTGCAGATTTGTGTAGTATAAATTTGTAAACAACATTATCACATGGAAGAGGAAAACTACAAGGACTAACCTCATTTTCATCTATAGTTTAATACTTATTGTTGGTGTAATTATATAATTGCACCTTATATTAAGTTTACCTAGGTAATTATTTTATTAAATTATTTACATAGGTAATTTATTTTATTTACTTAGGTAAATTAGGAAATAAGAGCCCATGTCATCCCCTTGATCGATGGGGATCTTGCGCCATTTCTACCTCATTCACTCCCTAATTGATGGTAGTTAGGTGCCACCACTCCTTCAACAAGTCAGGTCACTTGGCATCACCGCTCCTACATATTGAGTCAGTCCACCAAATCACTGTGGCTAACTCAACCCCTTTGGGACACTTGTCATCCTGACTTGTGCATCCTAGAGTCTACATATTGTAGTTCATTTCCTTTGTTTTTCATCTTGAATCATAAATACAAATATTGGAATGCTGTTATTCTTATCTTGTTTGCATTTTAATTAGTGTCATCTTGCTGTTTTTGTTCCTAAGAAGATTTATTATTTCAAGTTCATTATTAAATCTAACAATTAAGATAGTTCATTTTAGTTTTTTTTTTTTTTTTTAATTCAAATATATGCATTTCTGTGTATGTAGTTACTAGCATAACCTTTATCCCATACACTGATTCTGAAAACAGCATACCGTATTTGATCTGCAAATGAATCAGAAAATGAGTTGTTTCACTATGATTCCATGACAAAGTAGGTCGTGCAGGGAAGAAAATAGGAGTTCTTGGCATATGTATGAAACCACCGGTTCCAACATGCGGCAATTACACAATCACTGATTCTGAAAAGCAGCGGTTTTGCAACCTGTTGTGACGTTTTCACACATCGCCCCATTGCAAATGGGGACCCCCTCTTTTCGTTTTTAGGTCTTAGGGTTTCACTATGATTCCATGACAAAGTAGGTCGTGCAGGGAAGAAAATAGGAGTTCTTGGCATATGTACGAAACCACCGGTTCCAACATGCGGCAATTACACAACCACTGATTCTGAAAAGCAGCGGTTTTGCAACCTGTTGTGACGTTTTCACACATCGGCCCATTGCAAATGGGGACCCCCTCTTTTCGTTTTTAGGTCTTAGGGTTTGTAGGTTAGGTTCTGGTTTTGCTCATCTTTCGCCAAGTTTCTTGCTCAGAATCCATGAACATTTGGCTAAAGGAAGAATTTCAACGCACTTAGCTCACAAGGAATTTGAAAAATGCTTGAAACGGTGAAGTAAATGGTGATTTTCCTGAGGATAAGTGAAACCCTAACTATCATTCCTCGATCAAAACTGACCAATCCATGGCATAAATCCATCATTCCATAGGAAATTTCTAAGTCCCTCACTCTGAGCACAAGAATCCGTGATGAATAGCCTATCCTGTTCCAAAGTTCCAATCCAGGAATCCTGTTCCAAGAGTTCCTATCCAGGAATCCTATTCCAAGAGTTCCAATCCAGGAATCCTGTTCCAAAGTTCTAATCCAGGAATCCTATTCCAAGAGTTCCTATCCAGGAATCCTGTTCCAAGAGTTTCTATCCAGGAATCCTATTCCAAAGTTCCTATCCAGGAATCCTATTCCAAAGTTCCTGTCCAAAATCCCGTTCCAAGGTTTATCTGGATTCCTGTTCCGAAGTTCCAATCCAAGGTCCTGAATGCGACAAAGCTTGTGATTCCATGTCAAAGCTCATCATTCCATTGGAAAATCCTGAATTCCTGACTCGGAAACATGGAAAATTCCAAAACACAACTCTAGGAAATCCTTAGCAAAATTTGAAAAATCCTTGTCAAAACCACGAAATCTTGACTCTGGAATAGAAGTTCTCGGATAAAACCCCATCAAAAGCTGAGTCCAAATCCATGGAGACAAGGAATTCCAACTCACGAAAATTCCATGACTAGACTACAGGCGTCCCTTAGACAAGGAATTCCAACTCAGGAAAATTCCATGACTGGACTGCAGGTGTCCCTTGGACAAGGAATTCCAACTCAAGAAAATTCCATGACAGAAGTGCAGGCGACCCTTGGACAAGGAATTCCAGACAAGGAAAATTCCATGACTAAAGTGCAGGCGACCCTTGGACAAGGAATTCTAGACAAGGAAAATTCCATGACTAGGGTCCAGGTGCGCCTTGGATAAGGAATTCCGAAGTAAGGAGAAGTTCGTGCTAAGGATAAGGAAGTCCCGTCCAGGACCTAAGTAAATCCACGCACTGATGAAATATGCACCTAAGGAAAGGAAAAGATTTCCAAGGAATTAAGAAATTCCAAGACTCATCCAAATCCCCGACTGGAGGTAAAATGCGTCGTGGACAAGGAAGTTGAAACAAGGAAAAATCCGCAACAAGTCAAAATCCCCGACTTAGAGCAATCCGCATCACGAACCAGGAAAAATCTGCAACAAGTCAAAATCCCTGACTTAGGGAAATCCGCGCCTCAGGATAAGGACAAAATCCCTCTAGCGGCGGCCGACTGCAGGCAAGGCCACCGTTTGGAAAATCTCATTGAAAAAAATTAACCTTTTCCAAGTCGCCCAAAGGGAAATATAGAAGCTTTGGAATTTTTTATCAACCTAGGTCGGCCTCACCAGGGAGGAACTTTGGAATTTCATTCTTTTCCCATATACTAGGCATGCTGGGCAAGGAAAAGTCATGACTTGAAGTTTAAATCCAAGGAAAGACTCCAAAACATCAAAGAGTCCATGAACTCCATCAAATGTGCACCTATGGAGAAAGGAATTCCAAGCAAAAGAAATCCTTGACTTCCTAAAATCCCCGCCCTACCCAAATTTGCATTCTTACCAAGGAAAAGACCACCTTTGGAAGCTTTAAAGTCTAAGTCGGCCCCCCCTTTTGATCCAAGTCGGCCAAACACATGAAATCCAAGTCGGCCCTATAGGTTGGGAATTCACTTCCATATATATGAGCGCTCAAGTTCACATTCAGGAACAAATTCAAACTCACTTTCAAAGCAGAATTCGCCCTAGATAAAAGTAGACCTCTTCATTTAAGAGCAGATTTCATCAAAAGGAAGGCAGATTTCATCAAAAGGAAGGCAGATTTCACCAATTCCAAGGCAGAATTTATCATTCAAGAGCAGAATTAGACCATCCAAAGGCAGATTTCCTCATAAAAAGCAGCGAATTCTGAAGGAAGAGGCAGATTTCTTCATTTATTTTCCTTCTCCAAAGGCGAACTAGGGCTGGGCAAACTGCATAACAGCAGCAAATCCATTGGAAAAAGTCAGAAATTCATTAAGTCAAATCAGAAATTCATTAAATCAGAACAAAATCCATCAATTTCAAGAGCAGAAATCCATCTAAAAAAAGCAGAGTTCTTCATAAAGGGAGCAGATTTGTTAGAAAAGGGCAGATTTCTGTAGGTGGAGGCAAATATTACACAAAGTAAAGAGTAGATTTCTGAAGAAATTACTTGAAAATGCTAATGATTTCTATCTTTCTTCACAAATATATCAGAAATTGCATTGCATTTGAGATTTTGTTTATCATGACTACTCGAGGTTTTCTTTATTTTGCAGGAATTTTGGACAAAGATAAGTTCCATGAAGAGGATGTTCAAGGATGATCCAAGGCGATCAGGATGGATGCAGAGAGTTCAAACACCGGAGAAGATGACTATTTCAAGGATCCAGGAGTTCCAATAACAAGAAGACTACACATGCATACCAAGGGAAGATAAAGGACATCACTCCATTCCAGTGCCCGCCTTTCTCCCCCTAACACTCAAACATGATTGGCACAAGGAAGGCAACATCAAGGATTCCACTTCAGTGACAAGGAGACTTCGCATGAATAATAAAGGAAGAACAAAAATCCTTTCAAGATTTCAATGACACAAAGAATGCTTGCATCAAGGATAACACAATGGAAGAGATCACTCCAAGTCCAATATCAGGGATTCCAGTTCCGGACAAAAGGATCAATCCTTGGAGAGCCAAGAACAAGAATCCACGCCAAGAACAAGAACCCATGCCAATGCAAGAGTCCAAAGGAAGTACCCAGCACAAGGACAAAATTCCAAGTCCAAGGTGCACTTGAGACCAAAGAGCAGGATGAGATGGCGGCTGACCAAACCTTGCCTTGTTGGAGGTCCCAATCAGGTGGCGCCCTAGGACAGGTGTCAACTTTTCATTTGCCAAGAGTGGTGGCAGTCTCACCTACCTCCTCATTAGGGTTTCTTGTACTCTTGGATGCCTATATAAAGGCTTGAGCACCTCATTTCTAGGATTCCAATTCCATTAACTTTTCACTCATGTTTTACTAGACATTAGAGTAGGAGGATAGTTAGTTGTTCATTATGTTGCACTCCATTTCTGGAGCAAAGAACTTTGAAGAATCAACAAGATTGTTGTAAGACATATTTCCAAATCAATATATAAACATTGTGGATTGGTGTTTGTAGTATTGTTTGGATTGTGACATGGTTTTCTGATTTCTTTGAAGCAAATCATAAGCTCCAAGTTTTGAATTGTTTCATTTCTATTGTCTTTTAGTATTCATTAGTTAGAATGATGGAAAACATTGTTGTTGGTGCATGATTGAAACTCCTAGTTCATACCATTTGCGGTTTGTGGCTTGCAAATCACAGTGCATGGTTGGCCTGAACTCATTTCAAGCTTAACTTCGATCGTTTTGCATATTTCATTTCCATGTTCTATGTTTAAGCAATCTGAAAATCGTCATTAGCACCCCAAAAGATTGCACCATTTCTGCGTAGTTGTTGCCTCATGACGAAGCAGAGCGTGGTTTCAGTTTCCATGGATCAGCAGTAGTCTTTTGCATCAGTTAGATTCCCAAATACTTACTCATCTTTTGCACTTTGTTTTTAGATACTCACTAGGATTAGTTTCTATTCATCAACAAATCCAAGTCCAAGGAGTAATGAATTTATCCATGTCCATGAAGAAGGAGCAATTTAGCGTAAGTCCCTTTGTGATTACCAGCAAGATCACATCATTCCACTGAAGTCTATCCCGTGCCAGTCAAATCTTGACCCAAAAGGACCCTTGGAGCACTCTTGTGTGATCACATAGTTTAGCACCCGAGAGGCTTTTTCTCGAGAGGATAGAATACCCAGTGTTTTATTCTAATGTTGCTGCTGTCACAAAAAAAACACATCAACACAACCGTCGGTCTGCTGTAAGCAGCGGTTTTGTCCCACATCTAAAAATTGTCTGTGGCATTTCAATTTGGCACTTTTCAACTTATTGGCATCGTTTCATATTTTGTTTGAGCTTTTAAAAGCATAAATAGACATTGTAAATGTGAATTAACATATAGGTGAAGCATCCGTGGGCGGTTGGGTGGGAGCCACTCCACAATTAAATGTGTGGAGTGGCTGACTCGGTAGGAGGTGACAGGGTCTATGGTTTGCCGGATCATGATCGGATTGCAAGATGATTTTTTCATGTGATGGGTGGCGAAGTTTTCTGGGATTTGGTGTAAGGTTGGCACACTCCTCACATCACTCATAACTGGAGGTGAGGGCGGCTAATAATGGCAGGGTGCACTAGCATTCTGACAATCCCTTGCCTCCTCCGTCGCCAAGATTTAATCTTGGCTTTCTTCCAATTTTCTTCATGGCAAAGTTTATCTTGAAAGTATTGGCGAAGGAACTGGAAATGGGCGGCAAGGACACTCCAGTCTAGCTTCTTGGAGCAAAGTGGCAGATGGCCTTTCTAGGCACAGTGACTTCGCGTTGTCTAAGAAGGATAATTAGACACCCGGATTTTCTCACCTTCGTTGCAATGGAGTGCATAGCAGGAAAAGGTTTCGTGGAGGGAACCGAAGGTTATAGAATGGATTCCAACATCTCTTCAAGGGTCCTGGCGGGTTTGTTGGATATCAAGATTCCGAAGGCAGAGGTGAAGGTGATTATGCAGTGTTTGTTCAAAAAAGCTTTGCTGGTTGGTTTGGATGAGGCTTTGGCTGCGGCGTCCTTGGGAGTCGGCATTTCTCGTCTGCGTGACTTGGAGCTTCCGGAGAATCCGGATGCGGTGGTAAAATTCTCTCTCTTCCTTTTGGACCTCAATGGACTAGAACTATTAGAGCATCGTCGCCTGGCTTCTGTGGGGGCGAATTTCCTGAGGAAGAAATTCAAGTTGGTAGTGGTTCAGAACCTGGCCTGGGAAGATGAGTTCAGAGTTTTTGTTCAGAACAATATCTGGTCTTAAGTTCTGTGTTTCTATGTTTTGGATGGGGTCTAGGCTTCTATAGGTGACGGATATGTGCCTGTCTGTAAGGATCTATTTTGGTGGGCTTCAACCTTAGCTTCTATGTAAATCAGTATATTATCTATATAGAATGTCTTGGTGTAGATGGTTCAAGGGAATTTTCGACCCTGCGTGGTCTTTTTGCTCCCCTGTTTGGGTTGGAATATCAATGGTGGTCTTTCTCTGCCCCTTAGTCATGGGCTAGACATGTCATCCTTTTTTGATTATATCAATAATATACTCTATCTTATCTACCAAAAAAAAACATATAGGTGAAGCATCCAAGTGATATTTAGTTGAATTTTCAGTCATGTACTGAACAATAGTGACTGTAAATAGGTTGTAACAAAACAAAGAGGGAAGTCTGAGAGTTTGTGATTGATCTTAGGGGCAGAAAATTGTTTGTTCTTGCTTCTTGTATGCCCAATAGGGGTAAAATTGTATTCAGATAAGAGATAGTGGATGAGAAGGCCATTAGACCTCACTCTTGCTGAAGTTTTCTCGAAGAATTCAACTTCTTCATAGCAAATCATTGTGCCTTCCATTCTTATTTGGCTTGCTTTTGTTCCTTCTTGTTCAATTGATTAATTGAATGTTGCAATACTTTAATTCCTCTTATTAAATATGTAATTGACAAACTATGTTATGGAGTCTCCATCCTAGTGTTTAGATCAATGTTCATAACCATCTCCCCAATAACAATGATGTTGCATTTGTCTAGACTGTAGATGAAAAGCAACATGCCAGAAATCGCTCCAATGATTATTTGTCATGGCAGCTAATTACAAATTTGTTTACGTTGTTTCAATGCTTAAGTTTTTTTGTTGCTTAGTTTTTTAAGGTATCAAAACCCATTTATGCTTTGATGTTTTAAGCCCAAGAGACTCACTTAGTAAACTTATCCTATAGCACCTCCATGCATAGAATCTTAAATAATACCTATAATTTTCATTCCTACCTCTCAATATTCAAATTTTTATACCCACTCTTGGAACACCATTCCTATTAAAATACCACCTCTTTTTACCATATATACATAGATTTCAATTCCACAAACACACCCATCTCCAAATGAAAAGTCTTGAATGAATTCGGGTTGGAGATTATAAAAATGAAATACATTAAAAATAATGATTTTTAAGAGGAACTAATTCATATGAATATGGACCCATTCTTGACTTCCTCTAAACTTTTAGATCGAGAGAAGAATTAATACTTATGCATAAGGTAAATAGCAAGAAACTAGAAATATAATTGTTCACTCATTTCAGATCTATCCATGAACATTGAAAATTTTCTCTTCAATGTTATCACGTTACAATCCTTCCAATTAAGTATCTACTAACCCTCCACAATAGGTAGATAGAAATATTACAAAAATTATTTCAAAATGGTTAAAAAAGGTAAAAGTTGCTTTTCTTATCAATTCCACGTGAGACACAAATGAATTTGGGTTGGAGATTATGAAAATGAAATACATCAATAATAATGATTTTACATTGATTGCTACTAAAAAATCTAATTTAAAAAAATTAAGAGGAACTAGTTCGTATGAATATGGAGTCATTCTTGACTTCCTCTACACTTTTAGATCGAGAGAAGAATTAATACTTAAGCACAAGGTAAATAGCAAGAAACTAGAAATATAATTATTCACACACTTCGGATCTATCTATGAAGATTAAAAATTTTCTCTTCAATGATATCACATCACAATCCTTCCAATAAAGTATCTGCTAACCCTCCACAATAGGTAGACGGAAATATTTAAAAAATTATTTCAAAATGGTTAAAAAAGGTGAAGGTTGCTTTTCTTATCAATTCCACGTTAGACACCAATTTCATGTATGAGACCCTCTAAGTGGATGCCCACAAGGGGATCCCTTCCTATTTAGTAATTTGCATTATATATTGTTTGCCAAGGTGTACATACCATACCCCTATTTTTGAATAAAACCTATATCTCCTCTATGGACTATATACGCCATCATTAAGCCACTTACAAGTAAATACCATAAACAATTCCTCTTAGTGCCCTCATGATAAAGCAAAAGAAATGAGGGATAAACTTACACTTTTATTTTTTAGTCACTGTCTTACTCCAAAACTTGAGAAAAAGCATTAATAAGATTACCATCTCTATCCATCATGATGGAAGATTTGAATGGAGGCAACCTAATTTGGGAAAGTTAGCAACAGATGGAGTGCAGAGTGTTGCTCAGCAGTAAAGAACAGAAAATACATTGGAGCTTTCAGCAGAGAACAAGTTTGAGAAGGAAAAAAGTAGTATGACAAAGGATAGGAAATGAAGAGGTGGGTAAAGTGGCACCACACACCCCAAGTAAACTGGAAGGGGTTTTGGAGTCCAGTTTTTTGCAAAATGAAAAGGGTGGGAAAAAATCCTATGGGCAGCAGCAAAAGGAGAGCATTCCGTGGTATTTAAAAATAAGGCTGCATTTAATGTAAAGGGTTGTATGGGTGGAGTGGGGAGGATAAAAGTAGTAGAGGAGATACCTACATCGGTGTTGGATCAAGAAGTGGAAGAAGTTTTGGAGCATTATACGGAGATGGCTCTGATTTGTAGCTTCAACTCTCTTTGGCCTAGCCTCCCAGAACTAAATGATTGGGTGAAGTCTACCTAGTTGCCTTTTCTTGAAGCCCCTATTGTGATTTATCCTTATGCTCAAGGATTTTTTGTAGTTGTTTGTGATTCTGTAGAGGATACAGGTAGGATACTGGAAAAAGGTACTTGGATTTGGGACATGGCAACTCTCTTCTTGAAACCCTGGTATCAAGAATTCAACCCAATAACAGAAAATTTTCAGGTTTCTCCTATATGGGTAAGAATGCCCAATTTGCCTCTTCACTTATGGCATTTTAATATTGAAAAGCATTGATAACTCTCTGGGGAAATGTATTTCTATTTCCTCTGAAATGCATAAGCATTTTTTAACCTCAACGGCTCATATATTGGTAGAATTAGACTTTTCCCGTGGTCTCCTGGCAGAAATAGCATTGAAGCTAGGCAAGAGGTGTGGAAACAACCACTGGACTACGAGAATCTAGCATTTCATTGCTGGAAGTGCTTTAGTGTGGGTCATTTAGCAGAGGAATGTAACAGAATCAAAAAAATTCTGGAATGGTCACTTGGTGAAAGAATGTAGAGCTGCACCATCAGCTGGTTGGTAGTTCTCTATCTGAGCCGAATAGTCCACAAGAGCAGCATACAGAGAAACGTGGAGAGGTTAATGCTGGACAGAGTAAAGAACATATTGAGCAGTATGTAGAGAGAGCAAAGGAAAAGGTATCCTTGGGGTTACAGGAGTCCGTCGGTAAGAAAACTAGATGCTCAGAGCTTGATAAGGCAGATCTCAGTAAACAGCTTGTTGTTTCCTCAGCTAATCAAACGGAGTGTTCAGAGCAGCTGTGGCTGGGGAAGGTAGATCCTTTCTCTTCTAAAGAGGATTCTCCCTCGGAATCTGGAGGGGAAAGCAAAGAAGATCTAGAGCATTATGTTGAATCCCTGAAAAAAGGTGAATGGACAACAATAGTAATTAGAAAGAAGAAAAAGAAATTAAACTCCTCTTTGTATACGACTTTGAGATCACATGAAAGCAGCAATAAAGATAATTAAGTTTAGAGCATGTTATGATTTGAAGATGCAGGTTCTGGCTTTGTTAGTGATGCTGTTTTGTTAGCAATTTTATTATTTAATAGCTATTGAGTGTTGCTCTTTCTAGGCAATATTGTAAGAATCTATGTTTCCAAGGAAGGGACCCCAATAGTCACCCAGGCTAATTTATCTTTAAAAGAAATTACCATCTCTACCGAATACCTAGTGATATATTTATCTATTTAAACACATGTTCTATGATATTGCATATCCAATGACACCTCAAGGTTTGAAGTCTTGTTCTATATCATTTTTTTTCTGAAATTTAGGCATTTCCAAAAACTGAACTTGTCTTCTGAATCTGCTGTCTCTTCTAACTTTCCTAGTTATAAACAGGATCATTATCTGACATATAAGCATAAGTCACCCACTAAATATAAGCTTGCATTGCCCTATAACATGTGGCTTATTTTTTAGCAAGCACAATTGTTGAATAGTTTAAAAGGTACATTGCATGGGCCTTGTGGCATTATGGAATGAATGCATCTAACAATTGTAAACCCTATATTTAGAATGTCTATCAAGTACTTGGCTAATTACACCAGCTAGAATTAGTACGAATATCACATTAATTGAAGGTAAAATAACTTGCCTAAAATCCATTCAATGGGGATGTTTCAGTAGCTTAAAAAGCTTTTGAGAACCTGGATGGTTTAAACAAATTTTCTCAAGTTTCACCCTTTTAGAAACTGTGCAAAGAATAGATATTAATAAATATTTAACACACACAAACAACTCTTTGAAAACCAAGATAGCGATCAATTAACCTCGACAAAGTTTGTAAACTTGGGGTCCCTATTGACAACCAGCCGATGCACCTGCATGAAGCATGACCATTTAATGTTATTAGTCAAACTGCACAAAAACTTCAAAACTTCAAAATATAACACAGATGATTCCAGATATAACACGGGTAAAGGAAATTGGATATAACACAGTTGATTCCGGATATATGTTAGGTAAATGAGAACTTCGCAAATGATCTCAAGAAACTAATATATAAATATTTAATACTAACACCATTTACAAGTCTCAATAATGTGGCTGTTAAATAGTAGTTTATCTGGCCTATGTGATGTACACGATTCTGTTTTAAACAGTACAAAATTCAAAACAAACTAATTCTGTCCAAGGGGTTGTGATGTAATGGTGATGGAGAAAACTAGGAAAAGGTAAAAGTAGGTTCAAATCACAACAACAAGACGGTCCACGATCTCAAAGGACATGCGGTGAGGTAGCGGTGTAACGAATTGAAACATTTAAACACAACCCAAACATAAAAGCTTAAGAACTTGGCCCAATCTTACACTGCAGCATGATAAAGTCGGCACAAAATCTCACCAAAGATTTGGCAAGATTTTTTTTAAATTTGGTCCTGATCTCAAAGGCTAATTCCTATAATCACAGACTCGAGGTAAAGAAATAAAATCCAATTAAGCACCTAAATAAAACAAATATGACTACTCATACAGGAGAATGAAGCTCCTCAATCACAAATGAGAAAGGCCCCAGGCTTATCATGGCAGCAACTTTCTTGCATTTGCTTTGGTTTCAGAAAACGACCCGATAGCCAAATTTAAACCTAGAGTCCTATAAAAGAATGTGGATCATAAATTTCAGGTATAGACTTGAAAACTGGGTTATCCATGGCTTACTTTTTCTTACATTATAAACTTTATAAATGCAGAATAAACCCTAATTCAAATTTGATAGAAGGATCAAAGAAAAGAGGAAGAAATGTGATCTTGTTTACCTCGTACTCGAGCTTGTGTTTTTCTGATTCTTCCAGTGGAATATAGTATTTGGCCAGACGTGTCTTTCCTTGTCTGTTTTGAAGCAATATGAACCGGATCTGCAAATTCATTTGAATTTTGTATATTAGCTATTATTTCTTCTTTAAATAAAAGATATTAACTTGTATTGCAGACAGATCCCATAAAAATCTTACCATGGTGCCTCAGAAAATCCAATTCTAGTTGTATGAACAGAATAAGCTTGATTTTTACAGAGGGTCTCTCCCTGTTTTGGAACAGGGCTAGAAGAACGGACTCAGACTATAAATAATAATTTCAGAGTAAGGTCAAATGAATTGAATGGGAAATGGCAAGAAGATGCAAAAGAAAATATTTGGTGTCTAAAATATTTTTATTTTTCGCAATTTTTCACACTTCCGTCCAAGTTACAGGGCGTGCTCATATCGGATTTTTACTCGGGCCATTTAATCAAACTTATATTCGATTTGACTTGTTAATTTCAAATTAATATTACCTCCAACAGTATTAAGAAGTGATATCAAACGGTCCCGGTATAGGTATTTAAATGTTTTTTTAATTTGTGGATGGTGTAATCAAAGAATACCATCTCAGAGTGTTTGAGATGGATTTTGTAATAATGGTTAAGCTTAAAACTTTAAGCTCCAAAATTTGAGGAAGATGGTTGTCACATGATTAAATTTTAGCAACAAGGAATGTTAAATCTATAATTAAATCTACAACTATATATAGCTAAATCTAAATAAAAAATTGTATATGAATGACATGTGGCAGACTTTCATTCCCACCCCAAAGACACCCCCTTAAATATAAAATCTAAAAAGTAGGGGCTCATATTTTCTTGCACGAGATTCCAATTTATCTTGTAGCATAATTTTCTTCTTCTCATGGGATCTCCTAATCCATGAAAATAGTTCATGTAGTGGCTCCATGGGACTCCTTCCTCATCAATTATGCTTAGCCAATTGAGCTACAACTTGTTGGTATTTAATTTTTCGTAGCTAAGCTCTATATGAATTGCTTAGTCAAAAGGGTCTTAAATACCCAAATGTATTCTTGATAATATCATTATTGCTTGGTAAAGAATGGAATAGCCCTGACATTCTTAGAAATGTGTCATTCTTATTAAAATTGATTTGGCCAAGGCTTATGACTGTATTGGATGGCCTTTTATTATTGTCATGCTTCAAGCACTTGGATTTGGACCTCGTTTTATCCAATCTATGCAGATGTTGTTTGTTGATGCCTTGACTTGTATTACTAGTAATGGTCAGCAATCCAAACCGTTTAGTCTTTTTCAGTCTATCCATCAAGGTTGCCCTCTTGCCCCAACTCTTTATGTACTTGAAGTAGAAGGCTTTGGTTATTTGTTGACCCATGAAGTTTCTCAAACCCTAGTTAAGGGGATTGCTCTTCCTAATTCTCCCTACCAATTGGTCAATGGTCATTTTGTTGATGATTCCATCCACACCCTCGTCGATGATGAAAATAATGCCAAACAGGCTCTTCATTGCCTTGATACTTTTTGTCAAGCCTCTGGTTCGAGTATCTAATGGTAAAATACCCAGTGTTACAGGCAATTATTTCTTCCTAAGCCAAGTTGATTAGATAACTTTCGTTGGAAATGGATTGATCATGGGGAAATCTTTTGATTCTTAAGTGTTCCCTTTGCTTTTCAAGCTTCACCTACTGCCCTCTGGTAAGCTATTGTTGTCAGGATTGAGAAAAGGCTCAAGTACTAGATTACCAAGCCTCTTTCTTTGGCTAGTAAATTCCAAATTTACTCTAAGGTTTTAGCTACCACCCATGTCTATTATTCCTCTTATTGGATGCCTTCAAAAGCTTCTTATTTGAAGGTTGAGAAAATGCTTAGAGACTTTATTTGGGCCTCCAATGATGGGCATCATGGATTTCATCATGTTGCTTGCGAATTGTATTGCCTTATGTGCTAAATGGATTCTCAAGGCCCTTAAGGGAAATGAAACCTAGAAAATTATCATCAGGCATTGTATCAATTCAGGTGTGCCTTGTGTGTGGCCAACTTGGAAAGGCCTAGATATCGGTACGCTCCTCACCATGAGGGAACCAATTCAAATACAAGGCACTTTTGTCATTAGAAGCATTTGGAAATCCTAGGAGGTTATTAAGCCTTGGCTTTTTGGGGTGGGAAATGATTTTACAATGGCCTTTAAATTAATCAATGATTTATTTGGCGATCCTTTCCTATCTTGTCAAGGTTATCCTTTGGCTAAGGTGCCATGAATACACGCCTTAAAAATTTTAAATGAGGCATTAGAGTGTTGTCAAATCTCATTAACAAAGCTACCAAGAACTTTCTTTCTTAGCCAAAAATTAAAATAAAATTCAAGTTATCCAATCAAGATCAAGAGACTTTTCATATTGTTATTGATGTTATTCCTCCCGAAATGATTCACAAAATTAGGGTTAGATCATTCAAGCCTTGATGAAGGATTAGAAATGGTATCCTAACACACCATTTTCATAATTATAAGCCTCGTAAAGGATATTTGTGTCTTTCTCTTCATCTTCCTATGGTTGATCAACTAAACCATTATTAGCAACTTTAATCTTCTCTTGACACTTGGCATCATTGATTCTAATCCATCTGGTCGACTATACTTGGGCCAAAATTAGACCATTTTTTCTAGTGCATTCTTTATCAAATCCTTCCTCTTGGTTCTTATTTAACTCATCTCGGAGTTCTTAATCCCTATTGTCCATTTTGTGAGTAGTTTGAGACTCTCAAGGATCTCTTCTAGTTTTGCACCAAAGCTTGGGAAGCTTGGAATTGGATTCATGATTTCTTCAAGCCTTTTAGGCCTGATCTTTTTCATGGCATATGGTTTTGTTAGGGAACTAGACTTGTCTCCCTTTCAATTTTATCTAGATTTGGCATGCTTTTAGGTTATAAGCTTTCTTCAACATTTGGAAAGATATAATTGTATCTCTTTTTTATGATGTTTTGTTGATGTTCATTTTTCTGTGTACATTAAAGCAATGGTTTGCTCTAATGTGCTTATGCAAATTTAGGTGCAAGCTAGTAAAGTTGCACTTGAAGTGACACATTTACAGGAGCTTTTGGATCACTAGGTAATGCTCCATGCACTGTTGTCAGAGTCTCACCCCCATCTTCTCCTCCTCGAGGGCATTGGTGAGGGCACATCCAATCAATCGAAAGAGATCATGGATCCCAATCTCGTGGCTCTTAGCCCCCAGGAAATAGAGATAATGATATCCATGGTTGGTCTCGGCCCTCGTGGCCACCTTCTACCTCCTCTCATGGGCATGGTGCTACTGGTTGGCCAGACTTTGCCAAGGTCCAGTTTCCTTGCCTAAAGATGGCCATTTCTCTAGTTTGTGGTCAATAACCTTCAAATGAAACTCCTGAGGAAGAGGGTCCCTCACTGGCTTGGAGCTAATTGATTATAATTATGTCCCCAGTAATATTTGGAGAAAATCTAATGATAAGGATCCACCTCCTACCAATGTTGCATTAGTTTCTTAGTTTTTTTATGTTCAAGATTGGACCTTTGTTGAACTTTTGTCTTTATTTTGGATGTCATCCCGAATAGATTTTGAGGGTGTGCCTTTCGACCACCCATTTTTTGTGAATATTGTACTAATTTTTTTTAGTTGATTAAAAAGTTAAATAAGACTTATTCATCAAAAAGGGTCTTAAATATTTGTGTGTATCAATTATTTGATAGCACTCTTAAGCCTTATTTATAAAAAATAAGTGATTATTTTAATAACATTGATGATTATGTCTAAAGATGCTCAAGAGTGTCACAACAAGAAAAACTAATTTATAATTTTCTTTTTAAGGCATGTACCTTTCCAAAAACACTATTTTTTAGGATACATTATATAATAAGTTATATTAAAATGCATTAGTCTTAGAAATTAAAATAAATCATTGACTTGTCTATTTTTTATGTCATACGCATTGCTAGATGCATCATCACTTATTGAATGCATCAGACTGTTTAATGTTTGCTTTTTATCACAATCTATTTTTTCTTAGAAATGAAAGCAACACTACTTCAATGGAAATCTAATTCGAATAAATTTCAGCAATCTTTTAAGTGTTCATTAACAATGGAGATTGTAATCAAAATATAAACCCATAATACAGAAATATACCAGAAGTAGAATGAAGCACATAACATAAGTGTTTAACGTGGAGAAAACCCTTGCGGGTAAAAAACTCCACCAAGAAAAGAGGCCAAGTTGTATTATCTTCACAAAAGGAGATTACAAATACATTCACTTCCTCTGTCCTTCAACCTTCACTATGGCATAACCTGGGTACCTATAAACTGTTATGCCTCTCATCTACTATGCTATGGTTTATATAGAATTTACACAACCTCAAGACATTAAATGACTTCTTACAAGCTCATAACACTTGTCAAGAGTCTACAAAACAATCTTGGGCATCCATGGCCAAGAATAGGCTCTTACGGGGTCATAAATGTTGTCATACATGCATCCTACACTTGGAAAAATGTGCCCATGCAAGTTTGAACGCCTTGGGGCCAAAAATAGCCACTTATAGCATCTTATGACGCGTCATATGCTATTATAAGTATCATAGATTCTTATGACAACTTACAGTTGTCATAAAATCTCTTACACCTTCTTATAGCATCTATGAAGTGCGTCATAACACTAAAAATAGATTATTCCTCCACATGTGCACCCCACTTTGACCAATTACCATTTACCATAGTAAATGACATCCTGTAACTACCGCCGATAACTTTGGGACTTACCGTGCAGTAACTCTGTAAATACCGTGGACAGTAGATAATTTTTACTTCTGTCGGTGAAACTTGTACATCCCTTATGGGTAATTACAAATAATAAATGGAATAATACAATAATGGGATTTACAAGGTTAATGGCACCTTATCCCAACATTCTCCCACTTGACATTATACATTGTAAATCAACCCATAGGAAATCAAATGAAAAATAATCAGGCACTAGAAATAAGGCCCATGGCCTCTCTGGACCACACGAACTTCTCTGTGCTCACAGGCTTGGTCAATGAATCTGCAACATTCTCCTGAGTGTCTATCTTCTTCAGCTCAATCTCTCCATTTGCAATCAACTCTTGAACAAAGTGATACTGAACATAAACATGCTTCGTTTGAGCATGATACATGGGATTCTTAGCCAAACAGATAGCACTCTGGCTATCACAACCAATCTGAATGTTCCTGCAATCAAAACCAATACCTGTACACAATCTCCTCAACCAAATTACCTCCTTAGAGACATGAGTTGCAGCCATATACTCTGCTTCTGTGGTGGACAAAGCAACTGTGGGATGCCTCTTACTCATCCAACTCATTGCACCTCCAAACAAAGTAAACACATAGCCACTAGTGGACCTTTGACTATCCAAGTCACCTGCCCAATCTGCATCAACAAAACCCTGTATGTCCAAAGATTTAGCAGCACTATCAGTACCAGAATAAACCAAACAATGATCAAGAGTACCTGCAAGATATTTAAACACCTTTTTCGCATAGTTCCAATGTTGTCTACCGGGGTTAGACATAAATCTTCTCAAAACTCCCACTGCTAGGGCAATATCTGGTCTAGTGCAAACCATTGCATACATCAAACTCCCTACATCACTAGCATATGGCACATTAGGTATATCCTCAAGATCATCCTCAGTCTTTGGACACATATCTAATGAAAGCTTAGTACCAGTGGGTAAAGGAACTCTAATTGGGTTACAGTCCTACAAACTAAACCTCTGCAAAATAGTATTCACATACTTACTTTGTGACAACCAAAGCTTTCCATTAACTTTGTCCCTCTTGATCTCCATTCCCAAAATATACCTTGCAGCACCAAGATCCTTCATCTCAAATGCACCTAAAAGTTGGGCTTTAAGTTCACTGATCATACCCTTAGTATTGTTGAAAAACATGTCATCAACATACAAAGCAATAACCAGTATAGAATCATCAACACAATAAATGTAAACACAGTGACCCTCCTCACTTCTAACAAAACCCAATTTCAAAACAAATGAGTCAAACTTTTGATACCACATTCTGGGGGACTGTTTAAGTCCATAAAGAGACCTCTTTAACCTGCAAACCTAATGTTCTTTTCCTTTTACCTCAAAACCTATAGGTTGTTGCATATAAATTTCTTCTTCAAGATCTCCATGCAAGAACGCGGTCTTAACATCCATTTGCTCAATCTCATAATCATAAGTTGTAGCAATGGATAAGAGAAATCTAATAGAAGTCAATTTAGCAACAGGAGAGAATATCTCACCAAAATAAACTCCCTCTCTCTGGGAGTAGCCCTTGGCTACCAGTCTAGCCTTGTACTTCTCCAATGACCCATCAGCTCCAAATTTCTTTTTGAAGACCCACTTACAACCTATGGCCTTTCTTCCTTTGGGCAAACGAACAAGATCCCAGGTGTTACAAGAGTCTAAGGCCATCATCTCCTCCTACATGGCTAACTGCCAAGACTCGCTATCATCTGCAGAAATAGCTTCCCTGTAGGATCTAAGTTCATTGTTAGTACTCAATAAAGCATATACACAACAGAAATCTGGTGGGTTATACTTGTTAACTAGATTCCATTGTCTTGTGGATCTCCTCAAGGGTGGAGTAAGAGACTCTACTCGTTCTTCTACATGATCATCTGCAACAACTTCTTCTGTAACTACAGACTCATCTTCATCAAAACTACTCGAATCTTCTTCTTGTTCTTCACCCCCCAATCCATCATTTTGTTCTTCCTGAGGTGCATCTTCCTGCCCTAAATCAAAGTGCACCTTCTTTACCTTTTCTTCTTTTTCTTTTGGCTACTCAGGTTTAGAAATAGCTCTAAGTTCCCTGAAAATAACATCTCTAGAAAAGATAATCTTGCGGGTTAGTGGATTCCAAAGCTTATAACCTTTGACATTATCACCATATCCAATGAATGTACACTTTTTAGCCTTTGGATCCAACTTTAATTGCTTTTCCTTAGGCACATGAACAAAAGCCTCATAGCTAAAAACCCTTAAATGTGAAACAGAAGGTTTCTTACCTGTCCACACTTCATAAGGTGTCGAATCAAGAGCCTTACAAGGAGATCTGTTTATCAAGTAGCAAGCAGTACACACAGCCTCTACCCAAAAGCATTTATCCAACTGTGCATCACTAAGCATACTTCTAGCCCTTTCCATAATTGTTCAGTTCATCCTTTATGCAACACCATTCTGTTGTGATGTATATAGAGTTGTCTTTTGTTTGATTATTCCTGCATGCTTGCAAAACTCATCAAATTCCTTAGAGCAATATTCCCCTCCATTGTCAGTTCTTAATATTTTTATCTTTAAACCTGATTGGTTCTCTACTAAGACTTTGAATTCCTTAAACTTAGTGAAAACTTCAGATTTATGTTTCATAAAATAAATCCATGTATATCTGGATACATCATCAATGAAGGTAACAAAATAACGAGATTTTCCAATAGATTCATTATCCACAGGTCCAAACACATCCGTATGAATAATTTCTAATTTCTTTTTTGCTCTATTACTTCCTGAAGGAAATGATTTTTTGTTTTGTCTACCAAACACACAATGCTCACAGAAATCAAAATGCTCATCAGAATAAGAAAAACCGTCCAACAATTCTTTATTCTTAATAGTTATTAGTACATTATTACTTGTGTGGCACAATCTACAGTGCCACAACATATAAGTGTTTTTAGAAGCCTCAGAAACATAAGAGGCATTACAAACTATAGTGGCTTCAAGCTTAAACAAGTTCCTGAATCTCTTCCCTTTCGCCACCACCAAGTTCCCTCTCACCAATCTACAGCCATGCTTGTCAAATGTCACATGCATTCCCAAATAATTCAACTTTGAAACTAAAATCAGATTTCTAGCTAATCCAGGAACATGCAAAACACTAGGGAGGGTTTTAATCCTCCCATCACTGAAACACAACAATACCTTTCCTTTCCTGACAATCGGATATGAAGAGTTGTCACTAAGGTAGATATTACCTCCATCATATTCGTCATATGTGGAGAACCATTCCTTATGCGAGGTCATATGAAATGAGCATCCTAAGTCAACCAACCAGTGATCATTAGAAATAAGATTACATGCAAAAAGTAAAACTTCTTCACCTGCATTCGAGGACTTATCCGAAGCACTCTCCCACTATTTCTTGAGATTTCTGCACTCCTTCACATGTCCCTAGTTCCAACACTTAACTCTATTTTTTCACCAGGAGTCTTAGACCGGCCCTTGGACTTGTCCTTAGCCCCTTTTTGATCTCCTTTAGGTCCCCTTTCCTTAGACCTTCCTCTGATACTGAGAGCATCCCCTGAACTATCTGAACTCTTCTTCCTCAATTCCTTTGACAATAGCACTAAAACAAGAGCATCCAACTTCAGATCTACAAGGTTAGCAGTGATAGCAAGGATAACATTCTCCCAAAACTCAGGTAAAGAACAAAGAAGTAAGATACATTTATCTTCCTCACTAACCTCAACATCTACTGAATCAAGCTGACTCACCAATAAATTAAAAGAATTTAAATGCTCTGCAACTGACTCACCCTCTTTCATTTTCAACGAAAACAACTTCCTTTTTAAATAAAGTTTATTTACCATACTCTTGACTTGGTAAATCTCACCCAATCAATTCCATAATTTGTATGCAGTCTCTTCCTTTGCAACATTCAGTAGCACCGAATCTGAAAGACACAAACGGATGGTTCCCCATGCCTTCTTATCTAGTCTAGCCCACTCATCCGGAGAGACATCATCGAGTTTCTTCTCTTTTTGAACAACCAACCATTGGTTTCTTTCTTCCAACAAATCTTCCATTTTCATCTTCCACAACTCATACCCCATTCCATTGAACTTCTCAATGTCCAATCGAGAGGTTGATGCAACAGTGGATGCAACCATAATAACAACACAAGATCTGCAAAATAAACACAACCAAATCTCCCACTACAGCTACAACTTCCACACTACCACCCAAGAGTCAAAGCTGGCTAGGCTCTGATACCAAATGTTAGAAATGAAAGCAACACTACTTCAATGGAAATCTGATTCGAATAAATTCCAGCAATCTTTTAAGTGTGCATTAACAATGGAGATTGTAATCAAAACATAAACCCATAATACAGAAATATACCAGAAGTAGAATGAAGCATATAACATAAGTGTTTAACGTGGAGAAAACCCTTGCGGGTAAAAAACTCCACCAAGAAAAGAGGCCAAGTTGTATTATCTTCACAAAAGGAGATTACAAATACATTCACTTCCTCTGTCCTTCAACCTTCACTCCGGCAGAACCTGGGTACTTGTAAACTTGTATGCCTTCCATCTACTATGCTATGGCTTATATAGAATTTACACAACCTCAAGACATTAAATGACTTCTTACAAGCTCATAACACTTGTCAAGAGTCTACAAAACAACCTTGGGAGTCCATGGCCAAGAATAGGCTCTTACGGGGTCATAAATGTTGTCATACATGCATCCTACACTTGGAAAAATGTGCCCATGCAAGTTTGAACGCCTTGGGGCCAAAAATAGCCACTTATAGCATCTTATGACGTGTCATATGCTATTATAAGTGCCATAGATTCTTATGACAACTTACAGTTGTCATAGAATCTCTTACACCTTACAGCATCTATGACGTGCGTCATAACACTAAAAATAGATTATTCCTCCACATGTGCACCCCACTTTGACCAATTACCATTTACCATAGTAAATGACATCCTGTAACTACCGCCAGTAACTTTGGGACTTACCGTGCAGTAACTCTGTAATTACTGTGGACAATAAATGATTTTTACTTCTCCCGGTGAAACTTGTACATCCCTTATGGGTAATTACAAATAATAAATGGAATAATACAATAATGGGATTTACAAGGTTAATGGCACCTTATCCCAACATTTTTATACAATTGCAACATGTTGCATACAATGCAAACATTAAATACATGAAGGTTGACCAAGACATTCAAATAACAAGCAAAACATGTATTATAACAACATAAAAATACATGGCTTTAGGGTTGTAGATGTTGGTTGAATGGGGCTAGTTGGTCTTCCTTTGTGCCTTCTTGTCTGGGGTTGTATTTTTGTTGTTTCTTCTTGTTTCTATTGTTTATTTGTCATTGTTCTTTCTTATTTGTCTCATACCTCATGGGACTCATTTCATGAGCCTTAGGGTTGTTCTTTTGTAAAAGAGTGGGGTCTCTTTCAAAGCCTATTTAATATTATTTGCACAATTACAATTACATAGACATAATTGAAAGAGAAATTTTGTTCCTAGTACAAATACCATAACACTACTTTAACAACACCATGTTGATTTATTACAACCAAATCAAAAGCAAATTAAACATGTATTGGATGTTTCCTTTAAGAATTAACTTCGAGACAAGAATTGCAACCAATGTACTTCATTTTTCATGTTCTTAATATAATTTGCATTTTCTATCTTAGAGTACCATTGAAATGAGAATGGTTGTGATATTCTCAATGTTTTGAGGGATTTAACTTAGGGGATAGTAATGAATGTTAAACTAGCCCTCTCTACATCACCAATATCTATTGTGACCCTTTCCAACATTAACCCTTATGACTTGTGTTTGGTTAAAACATATGCCATTTTGATAGGGATTTGTGTATGATTGTGTCTTGTAATAGGTGGAACAAGGACAAACTTTGGGTTATTAATGTCCCATGACACACCCACATAATTATCAAATTCCACAATCACACATAATGGAAACTCTTGCAATCAAGTACCTTGAAGATAGAATATCTTCTTTACAATACCAATTACTCCATTAATCAAGCTAGCATCCATCCATAAATCATACACCAACATTATGAGTTGGCCAACACACAATATAACCACTATGAATAAATGATCATCATTAACATCATGCAATTTTGTACACCAAGTATATGCACACACTACGTGCAACTAACATGGTGAGTGACTTGAACATTCTCTTATTGTGGAGCATGACCATGCTATTTGTGACATAAAAATGCATAAATGCATCAAATATTACACGCTCCTCAACGCTCATTGAGACATTTTTTTGACCCATATAGATTTTTGGTCGTCATATGTTGCAATAGCATTCCTCATGTTTGTTAACGTTTCTTTGAATTTGACTTGTTATGGATTAAAACACTACCAACTTTTACTTTTTTTAGTTTCAAAAAAAAGAATACAATAATGTATCCTTTTTATCCTCTTCCTGATGATGGATCACAATTCAAAGGATACATGACATAAAAAGACACCTAAAAATACATTAATTTTATAAATTAAAATAAATTATAGACTTGTGTATTTTTTATGCCACACACATTGTTGGATGCATCATCACTTCTTCAATGCAATTGAAAGTTTAGTGCTTGCTTAGTATCACAATCAACTTATATACACAATTGTAATATTGTGTGTATAATACACAGTGGGTATAGAAAGGTTGTCTAAGATATTAAAAAAATAAGTATAATGTGTATTATAACAACACAAATATCATGATTGTACCTTATAGGAGATTATATTAACAAATCATACTATAGTTAGTTGTGAGAAGCTAACATTCATTTTAGCACCAACCTGAAGTGTTTCCTTAGATGCAAATGATATGTGAATAACGTTAGGAGGATGAGGAGATGTGAAATGAATACAATTGAATATTTGTAAATACAAAGATAGTAATACACGTGCAAACATGTGTTAAGTCGACCTTGGGTGGGAATGAAATAGGCAGAAGTGGACCAAATTTTAAAATTTTAGTAGTCAAGTCCACAACCATAGGGTAGACTGTGAGGCTTACTCGTTCTTGCATTTTTACTCTCGCCGAGTAGATAAGTTTTTATATTGACACTTATGGATTTATACATTATATTTTTTATTTTGTTATAATCTTGGTTTTTTATGGATAATGATATTATGGTTAGATTAATGGTTTTTATTAGACAGTTATGATGATTTAATTAATTAATATCTATGACTTGATCATACTAAATTTTATATGCTATGAATTATAATTATGTGATGAAGAATACTAATCTAAATTGATTTCAATTGTGGTAGATATTGTAAAGAGAATTATTGTAAGTTTACTATGAATTATGAATGTTAATGAATTTGAAACATAGATTTAGATTACTATAGTTATTATGTAGATTATTATTTCTTTGACTATATTTTTGGATACATTGACATTTGCTTTGAGTGTGCAGGTTAATCTAGGGCCAATGGAAAAATAAATGGAGATTCTTTAAGAAACTTGTGTTCTAATTTCCCAGTAACACCTAGACCTAATCCTGTGAGGGGACTAAGGTCTTCATGTTGTAAAATGTGGTTTTGATTTTTTATCATTGTTTTATTGGTTTTAGAAGTCATTTATCTCATGTTTTATTATGAAAATATCCCTAGGTTGGTTACCTATGGGTTGGGTATTTGTTTGTGGCATAAAAAAAATAGTTTTTATTTAAGTTATGACTCTTCCTAAGCCCCTTAGGAAGAATTTGGCGAGATTTTATTGGAAAGCGAAAGGTCATGAGTCACACCTCTTGGGAAGAGGAGGAGTCCTTTTGTTTCTTTAATTTCCCCTTGTTGTTTTGGGAAAAGGGATTTTAGGTCATCTCCAGTGGGAATTATTTTCTTAGAAATTGGTCTCTTGGTTATCCTCACATAAATTTGTGTTGGGAATTTGGATGAAAAAATTGGGATGTTGGATCAAATGGAGAGAGCTTGTGAGGAGAATGGGGTAGTTCTATCAAAGAATCAACTCTACATTTTTGGAAAGCTTTCTGAGGTAGGTTCTTTTATTTTTGTAAGAAATACTGATATATGTAATTTGTTTTATTTGGATCGAATGTTTTTGTGATAAAGATCTTTGAGAATATATGTTCATTTGTGTACGTAATGTTTTTGGGAAGGGACTGTAAGGTTGGGTTAGGACCTCCAAGTAAGACTGAGAGTAACCCATGTGTAGGGTTGAGGGAGGGTTGGAACCTCCATTTGGGGAAAAAAGTGTTGATGTAATTTTTTGGCAAGAGCATCGTATGTGATTGTTATTGGGTTGTGGAGATGATTAAGAAGCATTTGCAGAATTTGGTATTGAAAATATTTTGACTTTTGGTAAATATTAGTTTCATTACTATTTTTCCCCATCAGAGAGCTTCCCTTTCTCTCCTCCTTTTTTTATGAATTGATTGATTCATTGTGATGTGAAAACTTGTGGGAAATGTGTTGTTTTGTGTTTTTATTTTTATTTTTCTATTTCTATTTTTTTGTGAAACCCAACTTCTTTTGAGAATCTCCAAGCTCAAGGGTGGGTTTGTTTTCAAACCCTGTGGTTGGGAGGTGAGCTAACGTGCATTGGCTGGGGAGAAAAAATGTGAACTTGTAGATTTGTTGAAGATTGTTGAGAAAACATCAAAGTATTGAAGAAGGTAATACTTGATCTTGAATCTTTTTCTTTTGAAACCATTTAGGCTATTGAAAAAAGCTTCATAGGAGAGAATGTGGTTGTAATCATATTCATGCCTTTTGGCACTTTAGATTTGTTTAGGAATGATTTTATATTGTTTATGGAAATTCAATAGATTGTTAGTTCTTTTACATTGTTGAAGAAGAATAGATATTTTACATTTGAAATATCGAGTTAAATTAATATTCATTATTTTTTTGGTGTAATTTAAACCTGAGATGATTTAAATCATTATCTAATTAATTCATAAAATAAATAATATTTTATTGTTGTGTAAATTTGATAAAATCAAAATGAATTTGTATAGATACACATTCTTACACTATATATATGTATGTATATGTATATGTGTGTCTATATATATACACACACACACACACCTCAATACCAATTGTGTAGAAAAATATTTATATTCTCAAATATTAATCATTTGAATATATACTCATTAATATAATTATTCGATTTATGCTATTGTTCTTCATAAAACTACTAATTGAATGAGAAAAATTCTTTAAAATATTTATGGGTTTTGTTTCCCTTAATTTTATCTTTCCCCATCATTTTAAAATTTTGGTTAATAAAAAATATAATTTTCTATTAACAAATCTAAATTAATTAGTGGCTCACAAAAAAAAATCTAAAATCATTTCTATGTAAAAGAAAATTTTACCTCTATTTTTTTTAGATATATATATATTGGATCTACTCCTCATTGAATCTTTATAGATTCAGATCTTCTTTCTCATGAAGCTTGTTGGCATGCCTTCAATCGCTGAAAAACCCATGCACATCTTATGAAGAAATACCTGCAATGGCTAAAAACCCTTGTCCTTCTTTGAAGAAAACTTGTGAAACAAGAGAAAATCCAATGTTCATAATTATTGTTAAATTTAGTTTGTAATTAGTATAATAAAGATTATTGTAATTTAATTTATTTATTGAATGAATTCTTTTTATTTTGCTTATTTGTTCATTTAAACAATTAAATAAAATCTAGAAAGAGAAAATTATTGCATGCAAAGTTGAGCTTCTTAATAGTTTTCCTGCCTTGAATTTGCTACATTTATTTTTTCTTGCCTAACAAGACCAACTTTAGAATAATCATCAATTTGACTCTAATCCATTTCAACAATTAAAAAAATATTATAAAGTTACTTGCAACATTCCTATAAAGTTCATCATTTCATATTCCACATTTTAGACCAACTTTAGAATAATCATCAATTTGATTCTAATCCATTTCAACAATTAAAAAAAATATTATAAAGTTCATCATTTCTCACTTCCAACATTCATATAAAGTTCATCATTTCATATTCCACATTTTAAAATAATATTTTACTCTATCTGATTGTCTTATAAAGTTTATCTTTTACTCCATGTGATTGTATTATAAAGTTTACCTTTTACTTTGCATTTGGATAAAGGAGATAAACAAAGGAAGGAAAAAGAGTAGCAAAGGAACTTGTTGCCTCATTTGAGTATACAAAGTTAATTGAGTTCACCAGAATATTTGGGTGTATGTTTTAATCTGGATGCATTTAAGTACAATATAATATACAGAGAAGAAAAAGGATTGTTGTCCATTCAAAAGTGACATGCACAATAGTTAATGAATTAGTTCCAAAGTTAGGAGGGCAGTTTATGCCAATTGCGACCCACTTAATTACACCATAGATTCTAGTTTTATAATGAAAATATAGACAACTTGTGGCCATATTTATAGCTTGAATATTCATAGTGTGATGAGAATTTTGAGCATATTCCAAACACAATAAAGTCTTATGTTGATTGGATGCAAGAATGAGAAGTGCTTAACATTAACAATAAGTATATAGTTGATATTATTTTTAGAAAACTAGAGAGTAGAGTCAGGGTTGCCATTATATTGTTAAGCCATAAAAAGTTAGTTATACGGGCATATGAGTGGTATAATGATATAGACCTCTCAAGACTCGGCTACCAAGTCTGGTTCTAAAATAGATAACCATTGGAAACATATAGGAGGTTTTACAATACCACACATATAATTTAGGTTATTTCTAGACCCATATATCCATTATATACCACTTAAATAGCCCTAAAACACCTCTAATATGCCTAAACAATAAAAGAGTAAAATATCATAAAAAAAAGGTAAATTCAAGGGAATAAAATAACTTTAAGTGTTATTACGAAATCAAATGATCGAAGGACATTATGAAGAGGCATTAAGAGGATCTATTAAGGGAGGTAAAAGTGGAAGATGAGAGCATGAATCATATGAATTATATATGTGTGAGAATGAGGAAGATGATTTAATGTGAGAGAAAAGCATGAGAAATGAATCATAAGACATTTATAAGCCATTGAAGTTTATTAATATATGATATTATGTATATTGGTGTATATATGTGTATAATTTCTTATAATTTGGTTTATACTTATTGCATATCTAAGTTCTTCCTTTTTATTGCATCACACTAGGGTTTACTACATATAATAGAGTATAAAACCTTGAACTCTAGTCTAGGTTTTTCTGTCAACATTTGGTTCCATTGTGGGGACCTTAGTAGTTGCATAAAGGGCGATCATACCAAAGAAAAAAGTTAATGATAACTCAAACCAAGGAGAAATGGAATTTTAGAAAAAAAAAATTACTTATACATGGTGATGATAGTTGTTATGAAGAGGTGTGGTAGTGCACACTAAGTGCTAGGCCTCGAGGAACTAGGCACTAAGGTGATGGCATAGAGAAGGGAGGAGATCCGAAAAGACATGACTATTGAGACAAAAAAGATATGATGCTTTGGGAAAGAATAAAATGAATAAGGGATGTAGGATGGATAAAGCAATAGAAATAATGAGATATAGAGAATATAATTAGAGGAAGAAAGAAAAGAGAGAGAAGGAATGAGATAGTTAGCTAAAATGTTGGGAGATCACCAATTGGTAGAATCATTGAGGCCATAGTGTAAGGGCCCATAGAAAGATGAATAAATATTTGAAAGTATGAGAGAGAGAGAGAGGAGGATGTCCTAGAGGATAAGGGTGTTTGAAAAAGGGTAGCCAACACCAAGAGGTTTGAGGATGAAGTGAAGAAGAAGGTAGAGAAAATGCAAGGTCTTTAGAGTTGATGGATCAAGATGAAACTATCTAAGGAGAGGTAACACCTCATTTGTTAAAGATATGAATTTGTGATATGAAAGTGGAAAGAGAAATAAAAGTGAGAGAGGAAGTTTAAATAAAATAAAAAGTAGTAATTTAGTTAATTAGGAATGGAAGAGAATAAAGGAATCCCAAATGATATGACCCCCAACATCAAGAGACATGATAAGGAGATGAACCCCTCACCAAATGCCATCTCTTGTCCTGCTTATATTCAAGATGAAGATGATATTGATAAATAGCTAAGAAGATAAGAAAAAAAAGAGTATCATAAAATATGGTAATACATTCTCTAGTGTATGTATTGAAACCAATGATGAGATAGAGTGGAGAAGACTTGTGATAAAAAATTAAAATATTTGTATGGTGTAATAGTAAGAACTATCTCAAATATGTTAGAATTGGGGATGTTGATAAGTATCTGGAGAGGATGAAGAAGGAAGAATCTTATGAGGAGTTTATGATGGAAATCCTAGATTTTACTTTGACAAGGAATGTAACAAGATGGCAAAAACCCATTAGCAAAACATCCTCACATGGAGAAATCTAGAGGTTGCAAGTAAATGTAGATTCGTAAAGAAGGAATGGCTAGTGCACAAGATGCCTATTTGTAAAGGAGGTTCCAATCCAAGGAAACATTTTAAATATTTTGGGCAATTCTTGACTAAAAGGGGAGTGACAAATAAATTAGTATGGGTTCACTTATTTTATTAGACTTTAGAGTCCCTACCTCATTCTTGGTATGTACATCAAGAACAAAAAGGAGAAACAAAGGACTAGGATAAGATAAAAGAAGATTTCATTGGATTTTTTTAACTTGTGTGATCAAGGTGAGAATCCATATCAAATATGTAGAAGGATTGAACCTCTTGTCACATTCCCAGTTGAAAAGGCACAAAGGCAAAGTAAGAGGAATAACTTTAAGATAGCACCGCAAGAGGTTACAAATAATTGGGAACCCATCAATTTCATGCTACAGGGAATAGTAGTAATACCACCCAAAGTTATCATCTTCTACATAGAAATAATTGTTCTAGAAGGGATGAAAAAGGAACCTAGGAACATAGAGGTGGAAGTGGAAGAAAAAGACAAGATGTTGATCACTAGAGATGCAACGCCTCAAAGGAAATGACGATTCCCATTAAGGTTTATTGAGAAAATTAAAGTATAAAAAAGATGCCTACAAGGACAAGACCACATTGATTGAGATTCATAGAAAATATCAAGGTAAACATGAAGATACTTCCCTTAATTTGGAAGTAGGTTAGGTAGCATAATAAAGGTGTGTCATAGAACCTAACCCTATTATTAAGTAAAGAATAGGGGAAAATACTCAAACAACATGAATACATGTCATAGAAACAAAGAGGCGTAGTGTAATTTTCCACCCACATAGATGAAGACCTAAAGCAAAAATGACATCATGATTGATCCTTAGATGAGCGTAAAGGTTACATGTGATCTCACTAATTATTTTTTGAGGATGAGACAATGTTTTAGGCTTGGGAAGAATGTAGTGTTGGGATAAGGTGCCAAATTAACCTTGTATATCCCAATATTGTATTTATTCCATTTATTATTTGTAATTTGTAATTACCCATAAGGGAATGAGTTAGTTTCACCAATAGTGGTAATTTCGGATTCACCAAAGGTAATTAAGGAGTGACATTTACGGTTGGCAATTGTAAAACTCATGTGTAAATGAGTATAGGCACCACCTTGGGAGAATCTACTATTTTTAGCATATATGACACATGTCATAATGTTTGGTGGGTGCATGTAAAGAATCTATGACACCTGCAAGTTTTCATAAGATTCTATGACACTACAACGCATATGACAGATATTCATTAGTTGTAAGTTGCCATGTTTAGCCCCAGACGCCCATCTTGGGAAGATTCATTTTGGCGGTATCTATGATGGTTATGACGTGTTATAAGATGCTCTAAGATGCTATTCTTGACCTTGGGCGCCCACCTTTGCATGGACATCTTTTGAAAAGTAGAGGTTACATGTATGATGACATTTAATGTTTGTATGTGGGGGATTCTCAGGAGAGAGAAAGTGGACGCCTAGATTGGAGTGAGGATACTTCTATAAGTATTTTGCCATGTATTTGTTGTAGCATACAGATTTATAGGTACTCAGGTGCTATCGAAATGCTGTCAGGTTTGAAGACTAAAGGGAAGATTGGTGGAGTTATATTGTACAATCATTTTTAGATTAATACAAACTTGGGCCTCTTTCCTGTGTGGAGTTTTTTACCTAAAAGGGTTTTCTCCATGTTAAACACTGTGTTGTTTGTTTAGTTTTCTGATTTGGTATTTCTATGTTGCATAGTTTCTTTTCTTTGTTACAATTTCCATTGATAATACACTGAGAAAAGATCATTAAACATAATATAAATCAGATTTCTGTTGAGTAGTTGTGCTTTCATTTCTAACATTTGGTATCAGAGCCTAGCCATCTTTGACTCTTGGGTGGTAGTGTGAAGGTTGTGTAGTTGCAGTGGGAGATTTGGTTGCATTTGTTTTGCAGATCTTGTATTGTTATTATGGCTACATCCACCGTTGCATCAACCTCTCGATTGGACATTGAGAAGTTTAATGGAACGGGGTATGAGTTGTTCAAGCTGAAAATGGAGGATTTGCTGGAAGAAAGAAACCAGTGGTTGGTTGTTCAAAAAGAGAAGAAACCTGATGATGTCTCTCCAAATGAATGGGCAAGGTTGGATAAGAAGGCATGGGGAACCATCCATTTGTGTCTTGCTGACTCTGTCTTGTTGAATGTCATGAGGGAAGAAACCACACATAGACTGTGGAAGCGTTTGGGTGAGATCTATCAAGCCAAGGGTATGGTAAACAAACTTTACTTGAAGCATAAACTGTTTTTTATGAAAATGAAAGAGGGTGAATCGGTTGCAGAGCATATTCATTTAATTTGTTGTTGAGTCAGCTTACATCTGTAGATGTTAAGGTTAATGAGGAAGATAAATGTATCTTACTTCTTTGTTCTTTACCTAAGTCTTGGGAGAATGTTATACTTGCTATCACTGCAAACCTCGCAAATCCGAAGTTGGATGCTCTTGTTGTAGTTTTACTAGCACAAGAATTGAGGAAGAAGAATTTAGATAGTTCAGGGGATGTTCTCAGTGTCAGGGGAAGGTCTAAGGAAAGAGGATTGAAAGGAGATCAAAAAGGGGCTAAGGACAAGTCTAAGGGCTGATCTAAGACTCATGGGAAGAAGAATAGAGTTAAGTGTTGGAATTGCAGTAAAAGGGGACATGTGAAGGAGTGCAGAAACCTAAAGAAACAATGGGAGAATGCTTTTGATAAGTCCTTGAATGTGGGTGAAGATGTTTTAATTTCTACATGTAATGTTGTTGCTAATGATCATTGGTTGGTTGACTCAAGATGCTTGTTTCATATAACCCCGCATAAGGAATGGTTTTCCACATACGAAGAGTATGATGGAGCTAATGTGTATCTTGGGGACAACTCTACATATCCGATAGTTGGGAAAGGCAAGGTATTATTGTGTTTCAGTGATGGGAGGATTAAAACCTTCCCTGGTGTTTTGCATATCCCTAGATTAACTAGAAATCTAATTTCAGTTTCGAAGTTGAATGATTTGGAATGCATGTAACATTTGATAAGCATGGTTGCAGATTGGTGAGAGGAAACTTGGTGGTAGCAAAGGGAAAGAGATTGAGAAACTTGTTTAGGCTAGAAGCCACTACAATTTGTAATGCCTCTTATGTTTTTGAGGCTTTTGAAAACACTTGTATGTTGTGGCACCATAGATTGGGCCATACAAGTAATAATGTTTTGAAAACTATTAAGAATAAAGATTTGTTGGATGGTTTCTCTTATTCTGATGAGCACTTTGATTTCTGTGAGCATTGTGTGTTTGGTAAACAAAACATAAAATCATTTCCTTTAAGAAGCAATAGAGCAAAAGAGAAGTTAGAGATTATTCATACAAATGTGTTTGGACTTGTAGATAATGACTCTATCAGAAGATCTCATTATTTTGTCACTTTCATTGATGATGTATCCAGATTCACATGGATTTATTTTATGAAACACAAATCTAAAGTTTTCACTAAGTTTAAGGATTTTAAAGTCTTAGTTGAAAACCAATCAGGATTAAGGATAAAATATTAAGATCTGACAATGGAGGAGAATATTGCTCTAAGGAATTTGATGAGTTTTGCAAGCATGCATGTATAATCAGACAAAAGACAACTCCATGTACACCACATCAGAATGGTGTTGCAGAAAGGATGAACTAGACAATCATGGAAAGAGCCAGAAGTATGCTGAGTGATTCATAGTTCGATAAATGCTTTTGGGTAGAAGTTGTGTGTACTGCATGCTACTTGATAAACAGATCTCCTTGTAAGGCTCTTGAATCGACACCTTATGAAGTGTGGATAGGTAACAAACCTTTTGTTTCACATTTAAGAGTTTTTGGCTATGAGGCTTTTGTTCATGTGCCTAAGGAAAAGTGATCTAAGTTGGATCCAAAAGCACAGAAATGCATCTTCATTGGATATGGTGAGAATGTTAAGGGTTATAAGCTTTGGGATCCTCTAACTAGAAAAATTGTTTTCTCTAGAGATGTTATTTTCAGGGAACTTAGAGCTATTTTTGAACCTGAGCAGCCAAAAGAAAAAAATAAGGTAAAGACAGTGCACTTTGACTTAGAGTAGGAAGATGATCCTTAGGAAGAATAGAATGATGGATTGGAGGGTGAAGAAGAAGAAGATTCGAGTAGTTTTGATGAAGATGAATATGTTGTTACAGAAGAAGTTGGTACAGATGATCATGCAGAAGAACATGATGAGACTATTACTCCACCCTTGGGGAGATCCACAAGACAAAAGAGTCTAGTTGATAGGTATTGCCCACCAGATTTTTGTTGTGTATTTGCTTTATTGAGTACTGATGATGAGCCTAGATCCTACAGGGAAGCCATTCTTGCAGATGATAATGAGTCAGTTAGCCATGCATGAGGAGATGATGGCTTTAGACTCTTGTAAAACCTGGGATCTTGTTTGTTTTCCCAAAGGAAGAAAGGTCATAGGTTTTAAATGGGTCTTCAAGAAGAAGTTTGGAGCAGACGGTTCATTGGAGAAGTACAAGGCTAGACTGGTAGCCAAGGGCTACTCCTAGAGAGAGGGAGTTGATTTTGGTGAGATTTTCTCTCATGTTGCTAAATTGACTTCTATTAGATTTCCGTTATCCATTATTGTAGCCTTAGATTGGGAGATTGAGCAAATGGATGTTAAGACTGTTTTCTTGCATGGAGATCTTGAGGAAGAAATTTATATGTAACAACATATAGGTTTTGAGGTAAAAGGAAAATAACATTGGGTTTGCAGGTTGAAGAGGTCTCTTTATGGTTTGAAACAATCCCCCATAATGTGGTATCAAAAATTTGATTCATTTGTATTGAAATTTGGTTTTGTTAGGAGCGAGGAGTATCACTATATTTACATTTATTGTATTGGTGATTCTATACTGATCATTGCTTTGTATGTTGATGACATGTTATTTTTCAACAATACTAAGGGTATGATTAGTGAGCTAAAAGCCCAACTTTCAGGTGCATTTGATATGAAGGATCTTGGAAGTATTGAAGGTATATTCTGGGAATGGAGATTAGGAGGGACAGGGGTAACAAAAAGCTTTGGTTGTCACAGAGTAAGTATGTGAATACTATTTTTGCAGAGATTTAGTTTGCAAGACTATAACCCAATCAGAGTTCCTTTACCCATTGGTACTAAGCTTTCATTAGATATGTGTCCCAAGAATGAGGATGATTTTAAGGATATGTCCAATGTGCCATATGCTAATGTTGTAGGGAGTTTTATGTATGCAATGGTTTGCACTAGACCAGATATTGCCCAAGCAGTGGGAGTTTTGAGTAGATTTATGTCTAACCCTAATAGACAACATTGGCATTATGTGAAGAGGGTGTTTAAATAACTTGTAGGTACTCCTGATCATTGTTTGGTTTATTCTGGTACTGATAATGCTGATAAAACTTTGGACATACAGAGATTTGTTGATTCAGATTGGGCAGGTGACTTGGATAGTTGAAGGTCCACTAGTGGTTATGTGTTTACTTTGTTTGGAGGAGCAGTGAGTTGGATGAGTAAGAGGCAGCCCACAGTTTCTTTGTCCACCATAGAAGCAGAGTATATGGCTACTACTCATGTCTGTAAGGAGGTAGTTTGGTTGAGAATAATGTGTGCAGGTATTGGTTTTGATTGCAAGATCATTCAGATTGGTTGTGATAGCTAGAGTGCTATCTGTTTGGCAAAGAATCCTATGTATCATGCTCGGACTAAGCATGTTGATGTTTAATATCACTTTGTTCAAAAATTTGTCATGGATGGACAAATTGAGATGAAGAAGAGATACACTTAGGATAATGTTGCAGATTCATTGACCAAACCTGTGAGCACAAAGAAGTTCATGTGGTGCAGAGAGGCCATGTGCCTTGTTTCTAGTGCCTGATTATTTACATTTGATTTTCCTATGGGTTTATTTATAATGTATAATGTCAAGTGGGAGAATGTTGGGATAAGGTGCCATTAACCTTGCAAATCCCAATATTGTATTTATTCCATTTATTATTTGTAATTCGTAAGTACCCATAAGGCAATGAGTTAGTTTCACCGACAATGGTAATTCTGGATTCACCGGAGGTAATTAAGGAGTGACATTTACGGTTGTCAATTGTAAAACTCATGTGTAAATGAGTATAGGCACCACCTTGGGATAATCTACTATTTTTAGCATATATGACACAGTCATAATGTTTGGTGGGTGCATGTAAAGAATCTATGACAACTGCAAGTTGTCAGAAGATTCTATGACACTATGACACATATGATGGATATTCATTAGTTGTAAGTTGCTATGTTTAGCCCTAGGTACCCATCTTGGGAAGATACACTTTGGTGGTATCTATGACGATTATGACGCATCATAAGATGCTATTCTTGACCTTGGGTGCCCAACTTTGCATGGGCATCTTTTGACAAGTGGAGGTTGCATGTATGACGACATTTAATGTTTGCATGTGGGGGATTCTCAAGAGAGAGAAAGTGGATGCCTAGATTGGAGTGAGGATACTTCTATAAGTATTTTGCCATGTATTTGTTGTAGCATATAGATTTACAGGTACTCAGGTGCTGCCGAAATGCTGTCAGGTTGAAGACTGAAGGAAAGATTGGTGGAGTTGTTCTATTGTACAATCATTTTCAGATTAATACAAACTTGGGCCTCTTTCCTGTGTGGAGTTTTTTACCTGAAAGGGTTTTCTCCACATTAAACATTGTGTTGTGTGTTCAGTTTTCTGATTTGATATTTTTGTGTTGCATAGTTTCCTTTCTTTGTTACTGTTACTAATTTTTTATTCACACTTAAAATTAGTTGGACCTAAGTGTAGTTGTTCATAAGGAATAAAAGAAAACTTCAATGTTATGCATTCATTGAATGGTTGATGCCTTGACAGATTAGAAGAGAATATCCAATTGTCAGGATAACCCATCAGTCCAATCAAGACTGATAAGTTATCATGACAAGAGAATTGATTGTCAAGAAATCAAACATTCAAGGAAATATAGTTGTTCTACACAGTTTGATCATTCAGGAGTTATAAGTTAAATTGATTATTCAGTTAATTAGTTTTGAATAAAAGAAAGAAAGATATTTTGCATTGCACTGTTATTTCATGTCATGTTTTGAACATACATTCAAGTATCTGTTACTTTATCTCATGCATTGATTGAAAAAGGAAATACATATACATCATATGCATAAGAGAAATTAACTAATCATGTTTAAAAGAAGTGTTCAAATATGTCCCACACAAGTCGTGGGAGTAACTAGACAGAGCAATTACAGACATGCAAGCTATGCATCTGTTTGATAAAAGGAAAAGAAATGAACACATGATAAGGTTAAACATCCATCATTGCCTGATGATGGAGATTGCTGTTGAAGCCGGCCTTCAAGTCTTCAATCTTTAGTCTTCACTCCAAGCCATCATTAGTTGAACCTGCAAAATTTTGGGGATAGCCCTGTTAGTGCTCCGGATGTTTAAAATTATCACATGCTTTTATCAAACAGAGACATCTACTTATCACATCATGCATTCAGATGAGAAATTAGATCAGATATATGACATAAATCAGGAAGAAATTATAAAGAAGATCAATCAACACTATCAGGTACTTTTTATGTTAACTTGTTTGCTCACTGTGTAGGTATAGGACAAGTTTTGTTGCTGATTTGAAGACAAATAAACATGTGGATTAAATGTGGCTCCCACAAGGGTTTGAGCCCAGCATATTTCTTTTCATTTTTTGAAAAGAGTATCAGAAAAGATAGGATGCATCATTCTAAGCTATATCATGCATCATCTAATCAACTTATAGAAAAGTTATGTCATCATGGCATTATTACAGTTGATTAGAGCAAATTAGAGTTACATGACTGAGTCAAGATTGACAAAGAAAAATGCAGAAATCAAATTACAATCATCCAAGCTGCAGGAGCCATCTGAGAATAAATCATGTGAAGGGTCATCTCATTATAACAAAAGAGTAAGATGAAGTAGCACTCCATACCAGTTATTTCTCATATTGTTCTCATATTGTTAAAGATGATCAAAGTTTAACAGTTATATCACATTCAAGTTGCAAAGATGTCATAGAGACAGTCAAGCAAAATGCCACATGGAACAACAGATGAGACATCCTACATGGCAAGACAATCATATAAACACTATACCAACTTGATTGTCATAAAGGAAAACCTCACAAGAATATATGAGATAAGTGCATCAGTCACATGCTAGAGGCCAAAGATGCAAATGACAGATGCATACAACATGCTCTTTGAAGAGCATTCATCAAATGATAAAGACTGTCACTTAGTACTAGAGATCTTATAAGAACAAGCTATGGAGCAGCATACATATATCATCACTGTCATGACAGTCAAGTACAAATCCAAAAGCAAGAGACTGTCATATCTAGAAAAGAAGAGTCCAAATACATTAAGCACAGTGGAGTGATAAGAATGCCACAATCCAAAGATAATAAGGTGGTTTTCATGTATCTCATCACTGTTTTGATCAAACAAACCTTATACACCTTGGAGCTATAGTGATGCCATGATATAGTCAGATGCCATAAAGAAAGATACATTGCAAGAACAAAGATACAAATACAGTCATCTTCATTATAGACAGTTAGGACAGTGATCATGAAGTGGCTTATACAAGTAGAAAATATTTAGAGTAGATCATAGTTACCATATCCATCTACAGGGTAAGTCAATGATGAAGGGGAAACAGTAGAAGAAGATGCTACAGTATTGGTGATTGACAAGGAACATGCAACTCACAAGGTAACAACCCTCTTTGTTATATGCCATTATTCTATCATGATACATAGTAAGCAGACAACCAAGGAGAAAGATGCATGATACATATGATGCAATAGACATCCAAGTGATGAAATAAGTAGGAGAGATAAGCACATGCTATCTATGCTATAGGTGTACCTTGAGAACATACAGATAGCCAAGGAGAAGATAACATGATCTCTATGCCATGGTAGAATCCAATTATAGTAGAAAGACAATTACACAGTCAAAAGATGATGCCACGGCCAAACAGTCCATCATATTACAGTTTGCAAGCTGAGGAGATATATCACATGCAAATAAGCTAAATAAGCCATTCATGCTACATGAGAGCCTTCATTTTCTAGAAATATCAAAATACAACTATAGGATGGAGATGTCATATTAATAACAGTCATTCTTTTTGAGAATCAAAAGACTTGTTATTATACCCGGTAGCTACAGTGGAGGGCACATAAAGGAAAACCACAGTCATGAAGGTACTATACAAGAAAGATTGTTCATGCTAAAATACATACCCATCTGAAAGAAAGAGCAAACCCTTGATAAAAGATCAAACCCTAGTATCATTTGTGCACCCACAGTCAAGAGGTTTCAAACAGAGAGAGGATACAGTCATAGCCATGCCAGAAGAACAAGATTTCTCATGATAATAGGTAGACTCATCTACAAATTAAACAGGATCTTTTCAAAGAAATATCAGGATCTTTTCAAAGAAATATCAAACCCTTGTTTCTTACAAGTAAAAGAAAGAACAATGAATACCACAGAAGAGTGTCCATGATAGATTGAAGCCTTGAAAGTACAAAATGAACAACTCTTGACAGAAAGTTCAAAGACCTTGTTCTTTTCTTCATATATAGTTAAAAGAGAAAGAGATCACAGTGAAAGAAAATGGCCACAACAGTGTGAAGGAATTTTTGTGCAAGGAGGGCTGAAACCCTAGTTTCAAAACTTACAAACCCTCAACAGTTTACATAGTTTGGTGCCTATAAATAGATGGAGCATAGCCGTATCAAGGTGGAGGCCTTGAAAATGCAAGAAAATAGAAAATCCTCATCTCAAGATCTCAAACCCTCAGGTTTTTCTATACCTACAATCAAGTCAAAGATAAAAGAGACATATATAGTCATGGCCGACAGTGATATAACATTTTTTGCTAAAAAATGCAATACCCATGTCTACATATAGCCTTGTCATTCTTCAAAGTGTAAAAAACCAGAGACAAATGAAGCTATAGAGGTGAAGAATGACAAGTGCTTACCTCTTTTTTCTTGACAAGAAGAGAAGATCTTTCCACGGCCTTACAACAACCTTAAGCTTTCAAGAACAGGTGAAGAGTTGCAAGAAAGAAGATACAGAAACAGGAAAGAAAGGTGTTAAAGAATGCATAATGATGGAGAGAGCTATACAAAAGGAGGCCACGGCCATTAAAGAGAAATAAAGCTACAGATCAATAAAATGCCTCATATAAAACTCAAGCAAGTGTTACCTTCTTCATTAACAATGCATAGTTCCAAGGTTTCAACCAAGAAGAGCCATTAGAATGAAAAACTAGAGATATACTTCAAACCTTCAAACCCTAAAGCCGGCGGAGTAAAATTGCAGAGCAAGTGAAGAGTATGCCAAACGAAGAATGAGCAACTTTTAGGGTTGTCTCTTTGTTTTGTTCGAGGGTTCTTTTTTTTCTCAAATATGATTTTTGACTTGCAAAAGCAAATAATTACCTTATCCAAAAAGTGTCGTGGTCAAGACTTTGGTCTTGAAAGATCCTAACCATCATAGCATGGAGTGGCTGACAACAATGCTTAGGACTTGATTTTTTCAAGAGGGCCGATATGATGAAAGAGAAATAATTCATGCGTTATGAGCTTTTTAAAGATTCCTTGGTGGTCAAGTAATGCATGGACAAAGATACACATGCTAATCAAGTTCCTTGTCTTTTTTGCAAACACTCCAAAGGTAAAGATACTTCTTGCTTATGCATGGTGGCTAACAAAGCTAGGAGGGTATGTTTTTAGACATGGCATACATGAAGACTAAGCATGGAGTTTCCCAAGGTAAGCAATTATGCATGGTGGCAGTATAATGGTGCAAGTATGATGGTGTAGTGTTGGAGATATTTTGATGCATGGGGTTTTTATGCATGGTGGAGTTGTAAGTTTTCCTTGATATTAAGTTGCATATGGAGATATAAGGTGGCCTAAAAAATGTAATGATATATATATGCACTAGGGCATCAAAGGGAGTCATAAGGGTCTTATGCATATTGTTTTTGACTTAGGTTTTTATCTTGCAGAGAGAGATATGTTTTTCTGTCATTGATTTTAGACTGATAAGGGCAAATTTTTTTGCCTTAATGTCTATTTGAATCATGCAAACTAGGGATTTTTTCTCACATGGAGGCATAAGGAGTTTTCTTTCTTCTAAAGTCCTATTTGTGCTCATATCATGCAAAATAGGCAAGTGTAATTGGAGTGATAAGGAGTGATTTTTTCTTCTAATCATGCACGATTTACAAATTCATTAATTGTAAATAAATAATAAAGTAATATTTTCCAAATTACTTTATTATTTTCCACAAGTTGTAAAATCGAAATTAGAACAAAATTGTAACCAATAATAAAGTAATTATTCTATTACTTTATTATTTACTCACAATCAATTTTGCTCATACAAAATCATGCAAATTGATTAGTTGAGTTAACTAGGCCACATAGGAGGTTTTTGCATGATTTTTTAGGGGTATTTTTAGGGTCCTTGGTCAACTTTTTGGCCAAGCATATGGAAAGGCCCAAATTGAAGCTATTTTTGCTCAATTTGTGGCAGTTTTAGGCCCTAATTTTGAGGATTTTGAAGGTTGCTCGTGAATGATTATTTTTAGAGGCACTTATCTGCAAGTCCATATTTTTGCATGCCTCTTGGAGAGAGCTAACCTATATATTGTAAAGCAAAAGTTTGTTTTTGCTAGTTCTTGATTCTCATTCTGATTTAGACAGATTGGAGAATTCTTGTAGCTCACTTTTACAATTTTATTAAGAGATTGGCAGGTTACAGGTTATACTTTTATCTTCTTTGCAAAACTTTCCTTTGTTTATTTCAGATCAGTTGAATTACCTTTCCTTTTAGTGCTGATTATTGAAGTGATTTTGATGAAATTTTACTGTGTTTTATTATTAAACCTTTAAAATTATTGTCTCACTTCCTTGCTTTCAGCATTAAGCATATATTCGTCATAGGTCTTAGGTTGTGTTAACTAGAAATAGTCTTTTTGTGTTGTGAAAAAACAATTTCCTTCATAAAAAACATGTTTTCAAACCTTCCTTAGAATCACTTTTGTGATATTTATGCCAAGTCTGGATTGTGTAAAAGTCAGATTTCTGAGCAAACATCGTGGATCAAATTGCATATTTTTATCCAAATCAGGTGCATCACCAATTTTTATCTTTTTGTATTCAATTAGTATCTTTCTTCCCTTTTCCCAAATAGTAAAAAGCATACATCTTAATAGAACATTTGAAGGGAACCAACCCACAAATCTAGAGGTCTAATTTCATCATAGGGCACCCACGACCTGAAATTAGTCCCATGTTACATGGAATTGCAGTGCTTCACTAGCCTTGCATATGGGTGCAATTCCCAGTGATAATAGTTACAATCTGTATTGATAATGCACTGAGAAAAGATCATTAAACATAATAGAAATCAGATTTCCGTTGAGTAGTTGTGCTTTCATTTCTAATATGTAGGAGGTTTTACAATACCAAACATGTAATTTAGGTCCTTTTTAGACCCATATATCCATTATATACCACTTAAATAGCCCTAAAACACCTCTAATATGCCTAAATTAGCTATGAAAGAGTAAAATATCATAAGGGAAAAGGTAAATTTGTGGGAAGAAGATAACTAAGCGTTATCACAAAACGATATGATGGAAAGACATTATGAAGAGGCATTAAGAAGCTTAATGAGGGAGGAAAAAGTGGGAGATAAGAGCATGAATCATATGCATTATATGTGTAAGAATAAGGAAGATGATAATATGAGAGTAAAACATGCAGAATTAATTATAAGGCACATGTATAAGCCATTGAAGTATCTTAATATGTGATATTATGTATATTTATGTAGATAAATTTTTATAATTTGGTTTGTACTTATTGCATATCTAAGTTCTCCCTTTTTATTGCATCACAATGAGGTTTGCTATATATGACAAAGTATAAAACCTTAGACTCCATTCTAGGTTTTTGTTTCAACAATAACTACACTTTTCCATTATTACTCAAATGTGAAATATGTGTATAATTTGAGCTCTTATAGGATTAAGGATATTAGAAGAGAAGTGGTTTTTGTCTAAGGTTATTGCTTTCCATTTACATAGTAGACATATAAAGCATGCATATTATCACTTCAACAAAATTTAAAAACTATATTATATATGGTTGCAGAATTGAATACATTTGTTGTATGTGCTTTAATTAGTAGCCACAAATAAAGTTATATTTAAATGAATATCCATTTCCTATTGTGCATTCACACTTGAAAATATAAATTCACACAAGATTATGTTATTTGTAAGACATTTCCTCAAAATGGGTACAAAACTAAATGGAAAATGACAATCTTGCGTGATTTGTCAAGACAAATCCTCAAAATGCACAAAATTAAATGGGAAATCAAATAAATGATTAAGGAATAAATAAAATCACAGAACCAAGAGCATCTTTAAAAATATTTTTAGTTATCTTAATTTTGCTTCAAACTAAAGTAGTACATTGATGAAATGTATAAATATTCGAACTTTATCATAATTAAATTCTAGCAACACAATCAAAGTAATAGAAATGAGTTCCAACTATGGAATACATGTGTTGTTGATTGAAAATGGTTCAATCTAATGGAGAAATATATAATATTGTAAATACTATGACCAACCATTAAGGCTAGAGATAATTTGTTTAAACCAAAAACCAATGTCACAATGTAAACAAACTATAAATTGATAAAAATAATAAAGTCACTAGTGAAAGGAAGCAAGGTATGTAGACTACACTAATCTTAGAGGAGAGTATTGTGTAATTTGTTTAATCTTTACAATTACAAAAATAGAAACATGTATGAACATAAAATAAATAATATACCATAACACAAGGTGTGCATGGAGAAAACCCTTTCGAGAAAAAACCCCACACTCCAAAGCAGACCAATGTATTATTTAGTATTTTAAAAAAAAGTTACAATACACTTGTAGAGAAAGCCTTTATAGGAGTATCACCAACACTCAATTCTGGAGTGATTTCGACAACATTTCGATACCTACAAATTACACCGTACAAACTACAACTCCAAAAACCAATTTATAGGCAAGAATTCAAATAGGAAACCATAAATGGTTTAGGAAAACCATTATAAAAACCACAAGAAGTATGTTGCCCAAACCTAGGTCCAAATTCCAATTCCACCTTCTTGGTCTTGGTCCTCTTGGCTATTTTTAGCATATTTATTACACATCTTACAATTGTCATAACTTGTCATATTTGACCACCCAACTTGGGTGCCCCAATTTTTCCTCATCCAACCTATTCAAAGGTGATCCATGACAAGTGCTCATACCTATCATAATGCTGGTCAATATTCCAATGCAACTCCTTACATGCTCTTACATGTCATAAAATCTATCATAAGTAATTCTCGTCATAATGACCTTACACACACTGGACAAGATGTCGACACATGGAAAAATTCTATCAAGTCAAAGTGGGATGCCTACCACCTCATGTGAGGACAAAAACTCACCAAATACAAAATCCAAGTCACCTCCAAAGTGGGATGCCAACTCTCCCATAAAAAGACAATACACTAGAAGATGAAATAGTGAATGCATATAAAATACATTAAAAATGAGCATTAGGAATGCAAGGTTGAGACACCTTTTGCCAACATTCTTCCACTTGTTGAACACCTTGAAAGAGCAAAAGGGAAATGCACCAACACTAGAATCTAACTACTAGGGGCTGAAAGGCCATAGACTCACTACACCACTTGAACTTATCTATGCTCATGGGCTTAGTCAAAAAATCTACAAAATTCATCGAAGTCTCATCCTTCTCCAACATCACCCTTCCATTCTCTATCATGTCACAAATAAAATGGTAGTGGACATCAATGTGCTTTGTCCTTGCATGGAAAATCCGGTTCTTTGCCAGACATATGGCATTCTATCACATAGAATTGAAATAACTCATGCATCTAGCCCAACATTAGAACATAATCTCTTAAGCCAAATGGATTTTTTACAAGCATTAGTAGTAGCCACATACTCTACTTCTATAGTGGACAAAGTGACTGTAGCCTACCACTCACTCATCCAACTAATAACACCACCAAACATTGTGAAAACATATCCATTGGTGGATCTCCTACTATCAATATCTCCAACCCAATCAAAATTCGCGTATCCATAAATACACACTGAATGTTGAATCCCTAGAGGATAACCATGATAAGAAATGTAATAATTGGAAGTACCCTACAAATATCTAAAGACTCTTCATTGCATCCCAATGTACTCATCCAAGATTAGCCATGAAACGACTAAGGACTCCCACTACTTGGGGGCAATATTTGGTCTTGTACAAACCATATAAGCATACATCAAACTCATAACACCACTAGCATAAGGTACTCTAATCATATCCTCCATCTCACTAGGAGATTTAAGACACTGCTCAATTGATAACTTTGTCCTTGTCATAATAGGAACACATAATGGTGTGCAAGCTAACATGTTGAATCTCTCCAAGATTGAGTTCACATACTTACTCTAGCCTAACCAAAGTTTCTTGTTAGCTCTATCTCTTTTGATCTCCATCCCAAGATGTACTTGGCTACCCCTAAGTATTTCATCTCAAACTATGTTAAAGGATGAGACTTCAATTCTTAAATCAAACCCTTCACATTATCGAAAAACAACATGTCATCAACATTTGATGCAATAATGAGAATACGATCACCATCCATCTTATAGTAGATGCAATGATCTGATTTGGTTCTTAGAAATCCCAAACTTAACATAAATAAATCAAACTTTTGGTACTACATCCTAAGAGATTGCTTAAGACCATACAAAGGTTTCTTTAACTTACAGACCAAATGTTCTTTACCTTTTTCAATGTAGTGCTATGGCTGTGACATATAAATTTCTTCCTCCAAATTACCATGAAGGAAAGTTGTCTTCACATCCATCTTCTCAACCTCAAGATCATATGTTGTATAAATACATAATAAAAATTGAATGGATGTTAGCTTAGCAACTGGGGAGAAAATCTCACCATAATAATTTCCCTCAACTTGGGAATAACTTTTTGCAACCAATCTCGCATTGTACTTCTCAACACTACCATCTAAATCAATTTTCTTTTTGAACACCCATTTGCGTCCAACAGGTTTATGTCCATCAAGCAAAGGTACTAGATCCCATGTGTTATTTTTTTTAATGCAACCATCTCTTCTTTCATAACCACTTTCTAGGAATCTACATCATCCATACCCATAGCCTCCTTTACAGTCTTATGCTCATCAATGTTAGTAATCAACGCAAAAATACATCTCCAATTAGGAGGAGTATATCTTTCTAGTTGTTGTCTTTGTTGAGTGTATCTCCTCAAAAGCTAAGGTGGGGCATCTATCTCTTATGAACTCTCTGAACTATCAAAGCTCTCCTCTTCTTTAGGTTCTTCATGGGATTTCAGTTCAACTTTTCTTGGGTGTAGGAGGAACCTGAACCACATATTTCTCTTCTTTCTTTTTTGGCTAGAATATAGTAGAAGAAGGCTTATCTTTCTCTTCTTTCTTTTTTGGCTAGAATACAATGGAAGAAGGCTTTTAACTTCTCTAAATATAACACTTCTGCTATACAAAACTCTTTCAACCACAAGATCCCAAAGCTTTTACCCTTTCACACTAATACCATAATTGGTGAAGATATATTTAACAACCTTGTTCCCTAACTTTGACCTCTTATCCCTACGCACATGTACATACACCTCGCAACCCAAGACTAGATAAGATGTCTCAATAAGGGATTTTTCCTGACCACACCTCCATGGGTGTCTTATCAACAAGAGATAATGTAGGAGACATGTTAACCAAGTAACACGTTGTAGCAACCACTTATGCCTAGAACTTGTGTTTCAAGATAACCTCACCAAGCATATTGCTAGCTCTCTCCATCAACATCCTATTCATTCTTTCTACAACTCCATTTTGTTGATGGGTATATATGAAGTTGTCTTATGTCTTTATATATTCCATGATCTTTATAGAACCTATTGAAATCTATGGAACAAAACTCACTGGGCCATTATCAATCTTTAAAATCGTAATCTTTTTTACTTGTCTAATTTTCAACAAGAGCCTTAAACTCTTTAAATTGACTAAAGACTTCAAATTTACTTCTAAAGAAATATACCCATGCCCTTCCATTGTAGTCATTAATGAAAGATACATAATAAACAAAATTTGAAATTGAAGGAAAATTAACAAGAACAAAAACATCAAAATGTATCAAGTCCAATATCCTAGAAGATTTATGAGAACTAGAATAAAACTAAACATGATTTTATTTTCCATAAACATAATGTTTATAAAAATTGAACTCAAGGTTACAATCATTCAACCCCTCAACAAGATTTTTATTTTTCATGGTTCGTAGACCCTTCTCACCTATGTGGCCAAGCCTCTAATGCTGCAACATTATCTTCATTGTTGAAAGTTTGGTCTCCAAAGAATGAGCACCCTTAGGTACCTAGAAAGTATGACCATTAGAAGTGGATGCAACATACCTCTTTGCTACTGGTTCCAATGGTGAAGGTGAAGACTTTATAGATCTCTTCACTGTAGTAATAGAAGGACTATTGCACTAAATTGTACATGCATCCAATTGAAATAGAGTGTCAATATGAACACCCTTAGCAAGCACCATAGCTCTTCTAACCATATTGCACCCTTCATTCGAGAAAATAACTTGCACATCTGCATCATTCAATTTACTTATAGAAAGTAGGTTTCATGCCAAACTAGTGATATGCAACACACCATTGATCCCCTTCACACATCCATTAGGGAATCATGTTAAGACTCTTCCATAGCCAACAATCTTGAGACAAGAATCATCTCCAAGGTACACCTTCCCACCATCATATTCTTCATATTTCATGAACCAACTCCAATGTGGGGTCATGTGAAAAGATGCACTAGAATCAATAATCCATGTACCTTCTGATGCATTTGTAGCCTAGGCTGTGACAAAGGCATCACCATCATCTTAGGAGGATCTCTTGGACTCAACATCATAACCATTAATTTTCTTTTTATTCTTCTTCTCCTCTTTAAAATCATTTCAAAAAATGACCAGGCTTGTCATAGTTCCAACATTCACCTCGAACTTATTAGGAGATTTAGATCTCCCACGAGATTTGGATTTTGACTTATCTTGCTTTCCATCCTTCTTCTTGCCTTTTTCTTTGGATATTCCACAAATTTCTAGGGCCTACTTAGCTAACTCAAAAGTCTTCATTAACATGTCCTTAGAAAGCAATAATGCAACTACCTCATCCATCTTGAACTTGGTGGTAGATCTCTCAATGGCCATAACAAGGTGGTCCCATGAATCTGGCAAAGAACATAGAAAAGTCATACAACAATCCTCCTCCATTTTTACTCCCATAGAGTTCAATTGGAAAACTAGCATATTGAAGGCATTCAAATGATTAGATTCATATTCACCATCCTCCATTCTAAGAGAGTATAGCTTCTTTCTTAGGAATAACTTATTTGTCGGGGTTTTAGCTTGATAAATTTCTCTAAGCTTTTTCCAAAGAGTTTTTGCAGAGGTCTCTTCATGAGCATTTAGCAAAATTGAATCCACCAAAAAAAGTCTCACAAGACCCTTCACCTTTCTATCCATCAAGTCCTAGTCTTCTTATTTCATACCTAATGGTTTGGTATTGAATATTGCTACCTATAGATCTCTATCTATGAGCATATCTTCCATTTTAAGTTTCTACAACTTGAATTTAGTGCTATTAAATTTCTCTATCTCTATTCTTGATGTGCTTTCCATCTCTTCCTACAATAAGATCAAAACCCACTCTACACAAGCTTCCACTCAAATGAAGATTAGTACAGAAAATACTCTATCCAACAACTAGGATCCAAGGTGATCAAGGTCTAATACCAAATGAAAGGAAGCAAGGTATGTGGAAATGCTTCCTACACTAATCTTAGAGGATAGATGTGCAAATTTTTCAATCTTTACAATTACAAGAAGTAGAAACACATATGAATATAAAGTAAACAATATACCATAACACAAGGTCTATGTGGGGAAAACCCTTTTGAAAAAAACTCCCACACTCCAAAGCATAACAATGTATTATTTAGTAATCTTAAAAAAGGTTACAATACACTTGTAGAGAAAGCCTTTATAGGAGTATCACCAACATTCAATTCTAGAGTGATTTTGTTAAATTTTCGGTACGTACAAATTACACCATACAAACTACAACTCCAAGCACTAATTTATAGGCAAGAATTTAAATTGGAAACCATAAATAATTTAGGAAAACCATTAGCAAAACAACAAGAATTATGGTGCCCAAACTTGGGTCCAAATTCCAATGCTACCTTCTTGGTCTTGGTCCTCCTAGCTATTTTTAGCATATTTCTTACACATCTTACAATTGTCATAACCTGTCATATTTGACCACCAACTTGGGTGCCCCATTTTGTCCTCATTTAACCTATTCAAAGATGATGTATGACAAGTGTCCATACTTGTCATAATGGCGGTCAAGATTCCAATGTAACTCCCTCTTACATGCTCTTATGCATCATACAAATCTGCCATAAGTAACTCTCATCATAATGACCTTACACATACCACAAGATGTCAAAAAATGGAAAAACTATGCCAAGTCAAAGTGGGAAGCCTACCTCCTCACATGAGGAAAAAAACTTGCTAAAGATGTGTTATGTCAGAAAATGTCCCCTTGGGGGCTTTTCCCTCTTAAGGTTTAGCTCCCGGGTCCTTAGATTGCATTTAGAGCATCTTGCATGATAATTTTGACTCCTGATGAGAAAACCTTGAAGTCTTATGGAAAATAGGACCTAGGGGGTGCTATTTGGATGATACTTGAAAAAAATGGGAGGGTGGACTTGGGCTCTAGCGCCCTAGTCCTGTCCTAAATTTTAATGTCAGTTTTATGACCGTTATTTAGGTCTTATGCTGACATCTCAAGTTCAAATTATGAAATTCTTAGTGTGAATCTTTGTAGTTGCATATATAAGCATGTTTAGGTTTTCATTTGTAAACTAGAAGATGTTTAGAAGATGATTGTGAACTTTAGACATACTTATGATTTCAAGATATTCATTGTTGCAGGAGCAAAGCATTGTTATTGTGTTTGTGATTGCAAATTTGACTTCATCTTCTCATGTGATTGAAGAGCCTTCATTTATGTGAGATCTACACTTCAAGGTGATATCTATTGTGTTTTCTATCATTTATCATTTGGATTTTGCCTCTATCCCATAGGGATATGCACTCTTTATCTGACAATGGTGTTTGGAAGACTTGAATGTCTCTCTGGAGCTTGACCAAGGAAGGCCTCTAAACACCACAACCCCCAACCCACTTTTCCGTGATTGCAGGTTACAGGTTTCAGAAGTGAAAGAAATGGAGTTGCAGGAAGGCATTACATACTGTCAGAATTGCAGATCTGAGAAGAGAACTAGGGCTTGGACTTGGGTGCCTGCTCATTAGTCTTCTAGATTCCAAAGCAATGAAATCTCTGTGACAACAGGATCAGGTTGTAGACATTCTTTAGAGATCCTGACAAAAGTAGGTACAGTGGACTTGGGCGATCACTAATTATTCCTTGACTTTTTCACACACTGAACTTCAAAATCTGATATGTATTTGGTTGTCATTTGATATCTCTGTGTGCGATCATTTTCCGTAATTTGTCTATTTGTTTACGATTTTATGAAATTTGGGTTTTTAGCATAATTGGACTTAATTGAACAACAAATTCACACAATTCCAATCTTCCCCTATGTTCCAAGTGACAGGAGATCTATAGTAGAGTTCTCTACTCAGTTGAATGTCCTTGAATGTTTAGTGGTGAAAAGAGGATCATGATAAACCCTTGAAACAAAACTATCAACCTCATCATCCCTCTTTTTACATTAAACAAGATGAAATCCAAGTCACCTCCAAGTGGGAGGCCAACTCTCCCACAAGAAGACAAAATGCACTAGAAGACAAAATAGTGAATGCATACAAAATATATTCAAATGAACATTAGGAATGCAAGGTTGAGACACCTTTTCCCAACAACTAGTATCCATTAATGCCATCAAACCCTAACAACAAATAATTAAAAATTTAATTCAAAACATAGAAAAAATATCAAGCACTAGTGAATTTGGTAACGTTTTGTACCCTTAGAGACTGTAGGCTTTCCAAGCTCCCCAAGAAGAGTGAGCCTCACAACCATATAATCTCCCACAAATTGATGATGTGCTTCTTGTTGTAGTGCACAAATTGGGCTACCTCACTGGCAAGTTTCTCAAAGATATCATTGATAAAGTTGTTCATAATTCGCATGTACTTACCAAAAGTACTGATATCAAGGTGCACCTGCTTTAGAACTTTAAACAAGTAGATCTTGTAGGTTTGTTTACTCTTTTCATGCTGATCTTCTTGCACTTCTTATCTCTAGCCTCTTTGAGGACCTTCTTTTCAACCTTGGCAACCTTCTTTTTTGTGACAAGATTTCTCAATTGTGGGATTTTTCTCTACTATCGGTTTCTTCTCTACCTTGGGAGTCACCATTAAGCACTACAAATCATGGTTTCAAATTCTAATTTTATAAATATTAAAAACAATCAAAATTTCCAACTATTTAAATGAAGCAAAAAAGTTACAAATAGAATAATTAATGTTGATTCGTGTAAAAGGAAAAAGTTCACTACAACAAAATACATTATATTAGGTTGTTTAATCATTGGCTACTAGAAAATGATATAAAATAACTCCATGCCAATTTTAAAATGATTTGGGTGAAACTTTTTATGCCCAACATAAGGAAAAATACAAATAATTATAGTAATACAAGTAAAATATTGAACTTAAACAAAATAATTGGCTTCTTTATTCTTCCATTTCTATAAAGAAAACTCATATCCAAAACTTTAAATGGACAAAAAATAAAAAACAATCACGTGTACTTGGTTTTTTATTTTTTGGATTCGTAAGAGGAGCTATTTCTAGCCTTGCCAAAGGTCACAAGGGGTACCCCCTTCCCATCAACATATTCAACTTAGAATCATGTATTCGGTACATATTCAACTTAGAAGCCACCGATGTTACTTGGGGGATTCAAACTTGGATCTCCATCTTGAGAACCTTATGGCCTTGCCAGTTAAACACAACCCCCTTCACACATGTAGTTGGTTTTTTAATCAAAATGTCCCAAAATATAATGTAGAAAACCCCAAAAAGTCAAAATACAAGCCCTAGGTGTTAGTATCAAGTCTGAATAGAGGTTAGAGATGGTGCAGATGATATTGATTGCTTGTGAGATGGGTTGATGGATTTGATATATTTTGTTGTGCTATGTTGGGTCTATATAAAAGAATGAATAAGTAATGCCTTAGAAGAATGCTCAACCATCAATTAACAAATCCGTGTACCTGCATTGAAAATGAGTTCAAATTTTATCAAATATTTACTTTGGTCATTATAACATGTGTACTTATTAGACATATATTACAACTCAACTATTTCATGTATTATCAAAAAGTATACAAAAATGGGGCGTTCTTGTCTAAACCTTGTAGAGTTATAATCCAAGTTACCTCTTTCAGTGACTTTACCCTTAGGTATGATATTCAATAGTTTGGAAGGGGAAAAAGAAATCTTGTTTGATAATTTGATTTGTTGTTTCCACATTAATTCCCCAACCCCACCAATCCAAGAAAATTGAAATCAAATCCTAATCATATTTGGATTTAATTTAAAATATATGGAAAATCAAAAGTACATCATTATTTATAATAAAATGACATAATAGATAGATTCCCAAACATCCTTCTCTATTAGGGGAGAGGATCCAGTACCCACACACCCTAACTTTGCACATGTCAGGCTCCTAAGCGGTACATTGGATTTTCATGAAAATTTTAGTATATCTCTATATCCAAGTTAAGAGCTTAAATCTATTGTTTGGGGTTCTAGGTATCAACAATGTAGCCTAATCAAATATATCTTCACTAAGTTGTCCAAAAACACCCAAAAAAAGTTAAACCGAAACAAGTGCACCAAGGTATGTATTACCAATTGCCTTATGTGTAACCATATTATTGGTTGTTTCATTGATGTGACTTGTGAAGGGTATAGTTACACTTGTATTCGTTCCTTATTAATTATTTACTAGTATATTATTTTCAATTACTAATTCTTTTAATATACTTAATCGGGGGTCTAAGTGTGCAACACCATATTAGCTATTGGTACATGCTCATCTATTGGGTCATTTCCCCTACATCTCTACACAATGTAAAAATTATGAAAAAGTTATAGTGTTGCACACTGTAACTTATATAACATTACTTTGCATTAACACCACTTTGCATGTAGAGGAGATAAATGAAACAACAATTTTCTTTCCCTAAAACATGATAGTGTTCCAAAGGCATAAAAAATACCATGCTCCCTATGGTGAAGAAATATAATTACTACCCTAACATTTATTGTTACACTCTTAAAAATTCCTTAGATTCCCATGGTACATTCTTCTTCTAGGCATAAATTTATATCCACCATCTTTGTTAGCTCTTTGTGACGATTCCTGAAAAGGAAAAAATGCCAAAACATTTGTCATACAATTTACATGTGTCGTGAAGCATCCATTCTTTAAAGTTTTAGTTAATTTAATTGAAGTAAAATCATAAAGATTATAAGCTATCATTTACTGTGTGTATATACACACACACATTTATTACTCTAATTTATTTTTATCTAACTTGATTAATTTCAAACTGATACTATTATGAAACAATAAATTATTATAAATAAATAGATATTTCAAACTAATGATTTGTAAAGAAGTATATTATGATAGTAATTTTGTCTAAAGTTCTCGTTCAAGAGTTGGTAGATGGAAACATTAATTTAGCTATACGAATAAATAGCAAAAACTAAGTCAAGGAGTTAAAATTAACTCTAATGGCACCTCTAAAGGCAATCTAGATAAATTTGGGACAAGATTTGTGATTAGAGATGGGAAAGGCATCTTCTTATTGGGAGGTTCTCAATTTTTGGATAAACAAACAAACAACTGTGCGGAACGGTCTATTCTTTTTGACATGCCTACATGCCATAGTCAAAGCAGGGTATAAAGAGGTTGAAATTAAAGGCAAATTGTGGTTAATGTTGTAAACAAGAGAAAATATTCAATAAATTCTTATTTGGAAAGAGATTAAGTTCATGTTAAATATCACATTGCTCAAGAGAGTAAAATAGGGCAATAGATCTATTAACTAATAGTGGTGCATCCCAAATCCACTTCTCTTTATTAGTTAGCATGAATACAAATGATTCAAAATGTCTTAATTACACCGATAGGCATACCTTTAGTGAGGAGCACTAGATGAATTACATAGATCGATGGTGGAGATTAAAAAGACTACTATCAAACAAATCTTGGCCGTAAAATTTTTAATAAATACATAATTATGACATGTGCAAAAATTCTACTACACTTTTACTTTCCCACTGCATCTTTTCCATAGTCAACAATAAACTTTTGTTAAAACTTCCAAAATCATCTTTAAAAGTTGTTTTGGAGTGAAAAAGAGGAGGGGTTGAGGTTTTAGTTTTTGATGGTTTTTAGATCCTCCTTTCACTACAAACATTCAAGGACATATCAACCGAGTTGAATCTCTACTAAGAGAGAATATTCACCTAACAGGTTGGGCTATCACTTGGAACGATTTGCAAACTTAGATGTTATCAATCAATATCTCAATTTAATGCTAAAATACCCTTAAAACCCTAATTAAGTAAAACAGTAAGCAAATTGATGAATTACAACAAATCCTTGCAGACTAAGATAGTAGGCAAAGATTAATAACTAACTATTTTTTGAAGTTTGGAATGGGGAATAGTCAGGACACTACCACTAACACCCTTGTCCAAGGTACTATTTTCTCTGCGGAATCCTGATCTTCTCTCGACACTGATATTCACTGTACTTTCCGTTTCTGCCCTGGAAGATGAGGACACCTCCACTAGCGCCCTAGTCCAATGCCAGATGTTTTTCAGGATGTCAAAAGCTCTTCGGATGCTGATTATCATTGTCCAAATTATTTCTATGTTTTAGGATCCGGAGGACACTGCCACTAACGCCCATGTCCAAGTAGTCCTTTTCTTTAGGGATGCGAGATTTGTACACTGCCTTACTATTCCATGCAACTCCAGTCCATCTAGATGCGAAACTTGTAACCTACAATCACAAGGAGAGTGGTTGGGGGTTGTGGTGTTTAGAGGCTTGCCTCAGTCAAGCCTCAGAGAGACATTCAAGTCTTTAGAACACCGTTTTTAGATAAAGAGTGCTAATCCATGCGGGATAGAGGCAAAAACAAATTGATAAATGATTCAAACACAAATAGATATCACCTTAAAAGTGTAAATCTCACATAAATGAAGGCTCTTCAATCACATGAGAAGATGAAGCTAAATATGCAATCATAAACACAATAACAATGCTCTGCTCTGCAACAATGAATATCATGGATGCTCTAAAATCACAAGTTAGCCAAAAGTTCATAATCATCTTCTAGTTTGCAAATGAAACACTAAACATGCTTCTATATGCAACTACAAACATTCCCGCTAAGAATTTCGTAATTCAAAGTTGAGATGTTGGCATAGGACCTAAGTAATGGTCATAAAATTGACATTAAAATTTAGGGCTGACCCAAAATAGGGTAGGACTAGGGTGCTAGCACCCAAGTCCACCCTCCCAATTTTGGTCAAGATCTATTTAATTGACATCTCCTAGGTCCTATTTGCAATAACACTCAGGGGTTTTCTCATTGGGATTCATAATTAACATGCAATATGTTCTAAATGCATTCTAAGGACCTAGGAGCTAAACCTTAAGAGGGAAAAGCCCCCAAGGGAACATTTTCTGACATAACATTTAGTCCCCAATTTAATGTATGCATGAACGCAAGGCCCATATATGCATTAAAGTATGGTCAACAAACACAACAAACATGCCAAGCATGGTGAAGACACACCAAACACATTAAAGACAGTAACAGACACACAAAACACAGAGAAGACAACATTGAAGACACACAAAACACAATGAATATAGTGAATGCAGTGATTATTTCTTTTTCATTTTCATTTATATGAATGCAAATGCAAGTACATGGAAAGTAAACACACAACCCAAAATGCAGGACGAGCTCATTGTCACCAGTCTTGAAACTACATAAGGGGCAATAGACATGCAATACAAATCTCAGAGTGTAGGAGGAGCTCATCGCCACCAGTCTTGAAACTACACTTGAGAACAAACACGGCATACAAATACCAAAGCATAGGTGGAGCTCATCACCACCAGTCTTGAGACTATGCTTGGGAACAAACACGCCATACCATCTTAGGCACATTACAGGCACACATCGATGATTGGGCTTTGCCACAAGGTAAAAGCACAAAGCTATGTCACACTTTCGACCAACAAAACAATTCAAAGTGAGTCATTTTTGCGCGAGTTTAACTCGCCCAACTTAAATTCGCCTGAAAACATGTGGCCATTGTGTGGTGCATATATGGTAAGTTATTTTTGGGCGAGTCAATTTGGGGGCAAGATTGTTTCACCTAAAATCATGCAGTTAAAAACAAAAAAAAATGAAATTGCCACATTTCATGGTGGCCTTTTTCTGATAGTGACAGTGGGGTAGGGTTTCAAAGTTTTTCGCACGAAGGACGTCCCCACCACCTTTTGCAACAATCTCATCACCTTGAACTAGGTATGCCATCTTGCATATTCTGTCAAACATTTTGTATGGCATGATGTATAGAAGTGTTTGTTCAATAAACCTGCACCTTATATGATTGTATGCAAGTAAAATGGGTTTGTATGTCTTTAATTTCAATGTGCAAAATGGGTAAAATTTATTTAAAATTTTGGCATTTTCTGTCACACATTTTGTATGGCACGATGTATCTAGAAGTGTTTGAAATAAACCTGCACCTTATAAGTCACCTTGGCAATTTGTTTAACATTGATAACATATTTTGCATCCTTAGTATTTGGGTTAATTATCTTGGTACACCTTGCCACCTGTGCGAAGGACCTCCCTGCCACGTTTTGCAACAGTCTCGTCACCTTGAACCAGGTATGCCATCTCGCATATTTTGTCAAACATTTTGTATGGCATGATGTATAGAAGTGTTTGTTCAATAAACCTGCACCTTATATGATTGTATGCAAGTAAAATGGGTTTGTATGTCTTTGATTTCAATGTGCAAAATGGGTAAAATTTGTTTAAAATTTTGGCATTTTCTGTCAAACATTTTGTATGACACGATGTATCTAGAAGTGTTTGAAATAAACTTGCATCTTATAAGTCACCTTGGCAATTTGTTTAACATTGATAACATATTATGTATCCTCAGTATTTGGGTTAATTATCTTGGTACACCTTGCCACCTGCACAATAGAAACAAGAACTAACTAAATATATAGTGAAAATCAAAGCATAAAAGAGAGTCCTATATTTCTACATTTTGGACCCTTGCATAAAGAAAATAATGATCAGTAGCTATGGTCAAAAATACCAGGGATTTGACACTAAATATCTTTACCATCTTGAGTTGCCCCCATGATTGAAACACTATTAGAACAAGTAGAGAAATCAACACAAAAGCCATTTGCCAGTTGGATAAAAATGCAATAAAAAGCCCCAAAGTTATGGCAGCTACATTTTGTAGCATAAGAGGCAATCCGTCTATAACCAAGCTTTTGATTGATACACAGTGTGTTGAGAGTCTAGAACTTATCACATCATTGCCATAATTAAAATTAACAGACAAAATTGATCAATGATGTAGTGTCTATGTACAAAAATGGAGAAGATCTTCTACTAACAAAAGATTAATCAAACAATAAAAAAATGCAAGATAAATGAAGTGTGAAATAATAGCTTTTCAGAGACATCAGATTTCCATAGTCCATAATATTATGAATGAGTGCTTCTGGATTGACTACTCATTCAAACTATCACACAGTCCATAAAAATTATCACACAATCAATCCAAAAGCACTCATTCATAATAGCTTTTCAGTTCAATTGCCTACTCATATATTACATTTGTGTTTGTAACAGGGAGTTTTGCAAGGTTTCTCTATCTTGAGTCTAATATTCCTAGCTAAGATTTCTAATGTTTTTGAATCATGGTTAGGGCCTTTCTGAATTGTTTGTCACACATATTCCAATATTGTACTTTGTTACACATCATCTTGCCTTCTCATTACTGTTATCCAACAGCTAGCCTATTGATAACACCATAGGGCATGCACATTGTTTAAGTAATTATAAACATACAAGAGAATTTGGTTTATTTATGTTGAACCTTACTAGAATAATATTTTTTATGCACTCCTATATATAGAATAATGTGGTGTATTTATCTCAAACCTAAAGCTGAAGCGATTTAGGTTTGAGCATTTGGGGATAGATGTTGTAGTTGCAACAACCCTGCTAGACATGTATGTAAAATGTGGAAGCATAGAGAAAGCACGTGAACTGTTTGACAAAATACCTCAAAGAACTGAAGGATATGCATAAAAGAGTTTAGGCATCATGTCTATGCTTCTGCATTTTTTATATAGGTCTACCAGGGTGCTTGCAACTGATACATCTGACAAAAACCCACAAGATATGCACAAAATGTGGTCTCATGGACTGTAATGATTACAGGATATGCACAAAATGGATTTGTTGAAAAGTCTTTAGAAGTTTTAAAGTAAATGCAATTGGCTGGTGTAAAGCCAAATTCCACAACCTTTGCCAGCATCCTCCCTCATATCCATCAATACATCTATTAATCTGAATGGATATGAGTGAGTTAACAGAGCCACACCTACTCTATACCATGACACAATAGGAAACTACAAGGAACATTAAATTTCATCCACACAATATAAGCTAAAAAATATATCAAAATTTGAAATCATTCTAGAGAGAATTTCTGCATAAATTCTTCTTTATTGAATTTTGTGCATAAGTTTTTATCAAGGTTGTGGTGATGGAAAATTAATCACAATTTGAAACCATTCAAGAAAGAATTTGTGCATAAGTTATTGGAAAGGTTGTGGTGATCAGAAGTAGCAAGTGGCTGATGGCTGCTGGGTGGGAGTCAGTTCACACATAAAATAGGTCAAATCAAGTGCTACAGCAATGTAGGACATGCACTTTTATCCCTTGTAAGGTTATCCATTCAAATTTGCCCATCAAATGCTAGCGAATAACATGGTTAAAGAAGGAAACAACATACACTAGATATATATACATATATAATACTCTAGAATGTTAAATAGAGTCTACCTTTTCTAGATTGTCGAATGCTTTTTTTCTAGATTGGAAATATACCTAATAATGACTCCAACTACTATAGGATAAAATCTGATTTATATGAATTATGATGAAATCTGATTTATATAAATTCCTCATGGCTGTCATGTCAATATGCTACATGCTACATGTGACTTTAAATTTGGATTTTCTATGCATTCCTAGTTCTGTGTTTTATGGTTGATTCAGATTTGGTTGATAGGCCTATTATTTATGTATTTGCAAGCATCTAAGGTGCAAGTTTATTTGAGAAGCACGTGTGCATTTATATCATGGATTTTTTAAAGATGTATGTAGTAGTTGGAAAATTTATATGCAGGTTTATTTACATCGTGACATACAATATGTTTGACAGAAAATTTAATTATCATACTGCAGATAAATTTAGGTCCACATGGATGACCAATCTTCACATCAATCACATTAGTCCGGTCAATCTGACGATTGTGATAAATCTACATTCTATGCTGAGACCATTCAGAGGTTTTAAAGAGCTTTGGATGAACTGAATAGTACAATACACAATACACCAAACCTGTTAGGTAGAGATAGGTTCATTAGGATTAGGGATGAGATAACACGTATGATCCAAGTTGTTCGATCATACAATCCCTATGATGACATTAGTGTTGACAAGTTCTATGCATCGCTTTCTCATAGTGTTGTTGGCCAAGAGAAATGGCCATCTATTTCTAGGCTGGTTTCAGTAGATAATGTTCTTAGCATGTTCCCTTATTATAGGGGAAGAGAGAGAGTGAGAGGCTATTCTCCCACCAAGTGTGTCGATGCAGTTGTCGGTCCTTTCATCTGTCCTAGGTTTTTGGCATCTCATCACAAATGGCCAAACAATAACAAGTTGCCATTGTATTTTTGCAAAGAATTATATGCAGAGTTCCATTTACATTTATCTGTCAATTATACATCTTTCCCTAAACATGCTAGTTAGGGGAAAGGGAGGTTTGTAGAGAGACCTGAGTATAGAAGACAAATGCGCCACCTCTTCAAAACAAGAGGTCCTTAGTTGGCCCACATCTTTTGGTTCTTCCAAAACATGTGGAACTAGCAAATGCCACCCAACCAACATTGACCCCCTTGAGATGCACGATTTTTGAGAGCATGGTGACTATTGCTAGTGAGGTTGATCAGTTGTCATTTGATCGTGTTGGCAGGTATTTGTTATGCCCGAGGATTGACATTCCATCCATTGAGGCCACATCGACCAACTATTCAGATCGTTACATTCGTGCTAATATACCATCGCCACATGATGTGGCACAGATTAGTGGAGAGAGTGCTTTGTGGAATATACTAGATGCCTGACCAGTGATTTATTAGATTCATACCAGTTCATCAGTGATCAGTATGGGATCCCACTTGATGCTATATCCTCACATCTCGAGTGATATTTTGGTAGACAGAGGAGCCATGGTGAGTTAGGTTCACAGGGTTTGGGGGGACATCAGGATGTTCTAGTTGGTCCTACAGGCTCCACCCCTCCACATGTTCTAGTTGGTCCTGAGGTTGAGGTTACTGCACATGATGTTATGGGAGGTGAGTATAGCAAGCTTCTTTTCAGCACTGAGACTGCACCATCTACACATGTATCATTGTCTCTCCATGATTCTAACCTCAGTGGGATTGGGAGGGCCTTTGCTGGTGCAGTTGAGGTACAATTTATTTAATAATTATAATCTAAATTCATAAATTATATATTTAAAAATTATAAGTTCAATTTTAAATAAAATCACATACATTGAAGCTCTGACTCTTGATTAAAATCTTAAATGTATATGTGTATTAGACACAAGCTACTATTTTACAACTTGGATATGGAGATTTGCATCATGCTGGTGATCCTAGTCATCATCATGAGGTATTTAAAAACCAGGTCTATATATCACATGTACATATAAGTTTGATTTAAGTGTACACACACACACACACACACACACACACATATATATATATCAAGTTAACTTTCTACATACAGACATCAAGTGTACAAGTTTTCTAACTAAATACACATATGCTTATATATTGTATGAACACATGTCATATATAGGTTGTAGGATCATGTCATGCTTCTATTGAGACTCCTCTACATGATGCAGACCATGTATGTCAGGTAATTTAGATTTGTCAAGTATTATTTATTTATTCAAAATCAAAACAAATTATATTTGTACATGTATATATATATATATAATTTGAAAATTTTATGGTGTTTCATGTACAAACCCTGACCCACAACTCAGCACAACGCTTGGGTCACGGATCAGTCGAGGGCTCCAATCAGGGATCAGGATGTCACAACTCAAGACACAGCTCGAGACAGAGCGAGGCTCAATCTACTCGTAGAACGAGACATTTATGAGTTGTTATTATGATTCAGATGTTTTATATTTATAGTACATTTGGACATTATGACTTACATGTTATTATATTTTATCTAGATGTTTTTATGAGTCACATAAACTTTTATATCTAGACGTTATTATGAGTCACATGTTTTATATTTGGACATTATATGTACACTTATGTTTTATATCTTAGAGACGTCCGTTCTTATTATCAGTCACATGCTTTATATTTACATTTCAAAATTTATATTATGAGTTACATGCTTTATATTAATTATTTGGACCTTTGGATGTCCATTGTTTATTTTGTGAAGAAATTTAATTACTTTCCCCTTTATGAATAAATTTAATGCATTGATGTGGGCGGGGGCCTGGCTCGATTGGCTAAGTAATTCTATTGCGGTAAAGATGGTCACGAGGTCCAATCTCCCCTGTCCCCATGGTACTAGAGGGCGTGTCATGCCAGCGTCACCGATCATGTGAAAAAGTTTACCAGGCACCAAAAAAAATAAAATAAAAATAAAATTAATGCATTGATGCAATATAGATATAATTGCTTGGTATTATTCAATCCAGGGATAACCAAGTGCCATGTTTAATCTACTTGACATAGTGTTTTCAATGGTTGCATAGGTATCAAAGTAATCACATTGTCCCCTAAAATAGAAATTAAGTTCACAAGATTTTACATGAAAAAATAAAGCTATAAATGATGCATAATGTTTGTGTGAATGAGAAAAGGTAAAATACTTATTTTTATGTGGTAAATTATTTTCAATTACCTACCCTAATGTTCCACTATAATTCTAACATAAAAAGAGTTTTATTTAGTTAAAGCAAACATAAGTAACTACTATACCCAATAAGTTAGTGTTATTTTTCCTTTTATCTAAATTTCTAAATGTGTCCTAATTAGGCTATATTCCTAATCTAAAATAAGATTAAGTTGGGAAATAGAAAATGAATATAGGAAGATATCTAAGCAAATGAAGTAGTACATATTTAAACCTAGTAAAATTAGAAACTACCTAGAATTTAGCTAAAGTTGCTAGATATAACAAACTTAAATTATTTTTAAAAACCATAAACCCAACAAAACATATCTATTAATAAATATCCTTTATCCTCTGCATATCCAAATAAGTCTTGAAAGTGACTTATGACACACATTACTCTTTTATTTGTCATTTTTATTTTTATTTTGTAAGTTGCTTGAACTCTTCTATTTTTTGCTAGATTTACAAAATGATAAATTGTGACTCGCTAACGCTTAAAAAATATTTGTTATTTGCTTGGTGACCTCAACTTCCCAATCACACCCCAAAACAAGAACAGTAGGACTTTCAAGCAAATAAGAATTTTTACAAATTGATTTTAGGATTTATTTCTTAACTCAAAATATAAAGTGGGATTTTAGAGACATAAGGCATCTTTTTAGTTATTACAAACTTATTTCCAATTTCTAGTTCTTCGCAGTAAATTACAAAGGGGGATTTTGGTGGTAATTTGTAAAAGTGTAAATTTATAGTTAAAATTGCATATTAGTTCTACACCTCTATTTCCATCTTGAAGTGGAACTTTAGAACAATCATGCAATCCATCAAAATTGAAAATTTTTAGTTAATCTCCACACTTAATAACAATTGATCATTTAATGCAACTTTTCCCACGTGTATGCAAGAACCTATATATATCCTGTCACATTATCATTTTCAATACTTGATTTATCAATTAAACTCATATCAAGTTGAAGAGAGTTTGGTATGATTGAAAAATGAGCCCATTGTTGTGAAATATGCCTCCACTGTGTTGAATTGAACCCCTTCAAAGGTTATTTATCAACTTTAGAGATCACTTGAATACTTTTAGACAAATTATACTAATCTTGGGCTTGGGAGTCATTATTGGTTTACTATGATGTCATTCCCACATAGTTCAAGGTGTTTCAATTGTTTGTTGAAGAGATTGGAGTGTTAGTGTCATTTGAAGCTGTGTAGCCTTGTTACTTGGTCATATCAAGTTGAAGAGAGTTTAGTATGATTGAAAAATGAGCCCATTGTTGTGAAATATGCCTCCATTGTGTTGAATTGAACCCCTTCAAAGGTTATTTATCAACTTTAGAGATCACTTGAATACTTTTAGACAAATTATACTAATCTCGGGCTTGGGAGTTGAATTATTGGTTTAATCATGTCATTCCCACATAGTTCAAGGTGTTTCAATTGTTTGTTGAAGAGATTGGAGTGCTAGAGCCATTTGAAGCTGTGTAGCCTTGTTAAGGTCATATCAAGTTGAAGAGAGTTTAGTATGATTGAAAAATGAGCCCATTGTCGTGAAATATGACTCCATTATGTTGAATTGATCCCCTTCAAAGGTTATTTATCAACTTTAGAGATCACTTGAATACTTTTAGACAAATTATACTAATCTTGGGCATGGGAGTCATTATTGGTTTACTATGATGTCATTCCCACATAGTTCAAGGTGTTTCAATTGTTTGTTGAAGAGATTGTCCAGTGTTAGTGCCATTTGAAGCTGTGTAGCCTTGTTACTTGGTCATATCAAGTTGAAGAGAGTTTAGTATGATTGAAAAATGAGCCCATTGTTGTGAAATATGCTTGGATTCAAAGGTTATTTTTCAACTTTAGAGATCACTTGAATAATTTTAGACAAATTATACTAATCTTGGGCTTGGGAGTCATTATTGGTTTACTATGATGTCATTCCCACATAGTTTAAGGTGTTTCAATTATTTGTTGAAGAGATTGGAGTGTTAGTACCATTTGAAGCTGTGTAGCCTTGTTAAGGTCATATCAAGTTGAAGAGAGTTTAGTATGATTGAAAAATGAGCCCATTGTTGTGAAATATGCCTCCATTGTGTTGAATTGAACCTCTTCAAAGGTTATTTAGCAACTTTAGAGATCACTCAAGAATACTTTTAGACAAATTATACTAATCTTGGGCATGTTAATGTATTAAAAAAATTTTTAGAGAGTCACCAAGGAATATAAATATTTTGAAGTAGTACATAGCAAATTCAAAGATATCTCAATGCTTAAATATTTTGAGTAATAAATGAAATGTAATCAAATATTAAAGAAATTTGTACATATTTTAAAAAGCTAGAGCATATAAATACCATTCAAGATTTACCTAAACTTTGGTTAAAATAACAATCATCATCTTAAAATCCAAATTACAAAAGAACTCTTAGAAGAGAACTCATAAGCACATCATCTTTGAACATGTAAATTATGAACTAGATAGATCTATCTAATGCACCTGTTTGTTAATTTTGAGACCCCTACATGGTAAGGATACAAAAAAAGGAGCTTCCCTTAGCTTTAAGAAATATTTATTCTGTACTAATAAGGCCAACCACGTGAAGGTGGAAGCTCAGTGGCCTCACCTAAGACCTAAGACCTAAGACACCTAAGGCCTAACACACCTAAAACCTAAGACCTAAGACCTAGAACACAACTAAGACCTATAAGACACCTTTAAGACACTTAAGACATACATTAAGACACCTAAGACCTTTAAGACACTTTTAAGACATACACTAAGACACCTCAGACCTTTAAGACACTTAGAAGACATACCTACTTGACACATTTAAGACACCTAGACACCTAAGTCTTAAAACACCTAAGAAACCTAAGACCTATAAGACACCATAGTACACCTCTAAAACACCTAAGAATTAAGACATATCTAAGACACCTAAGGAACTTAAGACATACAGTAAGACACATAAGACCTTTAAGACACTTACTTGACATATCTACTTGACACATTTAAGACACCTAGACACCTAAGACAGGTCTAAGATGCCTAATCTACCTTTAAGACACTTAAGACATATATCTAAGACATGTAAGACTTAAGATAGGTCTAGAAGACATGTTTAAGACACATTTAAGACACCTAGACACCTAAGACCTAAAACACCTAAGAAACTGTAAGACCTTTAAGACACCTCTAGACAGCTAAGACATCTAAGACTATCTATATATAGTTTAGAGATCATACCTGCACAACATGAAGTTCAATTTTATAACTTGAAATCCTTATAGGCATAGACCTAAATAATTGCAAAAATAAAAATCTGTGTAAATAAATTTATAGCTCATTTGTAGCTTGATCATGTTTGATTATAATAAAATTTGAACTAAGAACCATTGAAATTAAAATTTGAAAGGAAAGAACTATCAAGAATCATGTACATTTTAAAATTAATCAATAGATCAATAGATAATTCAAGTGTGCATATACCTTCATACCATGTATTGATTGGTTCAACTTGCTCTTCAATAATGTAGTTAGAGCTCTTGGTACATATAATCTGGATCTTCTCTATCTTTTATTATCTCTAAAATCTTTTCGTGATCTTCAATAGACAACCTCCACTTTTGTTGGCCACGTCCTCTTTTTTGTAAAGTTTTCAAACTTAATCTTGTTGCTATAACTAAGTGACTGTACTGTAGAACTTTTTGTCCTGGCATATAATCAATAAATATAATACCATTTTTATCTATCTTTACTTGTTGATAATAGGTGCCTTTAGCAACAACTAATCCAATGGGATATGATTGTCCATCACCATCTATCATTGATTCTAACAATTTGATTTTGCTTGTGTGCATCTTAGTAGATAGTAATCTACACCTTCTGTATTGTCAAGATTTGCAACCACAACAAAAATATCTCTTGTACACACCACAAGTAAACATGTTTGTACATTTGAGTTGAACAATGTAAATCAAATGTTCAAAACGTTATTACAATCTAGAATATAAATCAATTCTGTAACTTACCTATAACAACTAAATCTGATACACGTTCGTAATTAGATGAATATAGGATCATATACATCTACAATGTCACTATCTTCAAAAGGAGGCATTGATACTATTTGTTTCATTTCCCATTGTGAAACATATCCATCCCTTACATTTGGACATTGTAGAATATTTGCATTGTTCTCAATGCAATCAACACAAAAACAAGATTTTTCTCACTTGAATAGCAAGAGGCTTGCTATGTCATGTAGTCATGACTTGATGCAAACTTCTAACACCATTAATAGCTTGACAATTATATGGATTCGATCGATCAATATCTGCACGTATGAACAAATTCTTGAGCATCTCAATTAAAACTATTTAAATTCAATTAAATCACATGTGTACTTAAATTTAAATATTAAAGTTTTTAAATAACATAAATTCAACTAACATACCTTTAACTTCCCAAAAATAGCATTTGTTGTATATTGAGTCACGAGCACCAAAATGGCTTTTGCACCATTCAACAATTTGACTTGCATTTCGTATGGTGTTACCTGCAATTTCATGTTGGTGTTCAGTGCCTAGGTAAGAAGTTTAAGAATTTAAAAAAGTTCACATGTACATCTAACTATTACAATCCATGTAGATCAATTACATAAATCATTGTAGAAGTATTCAACAATTTTAAATTTTGTAAATTCCGTATCTAGTATGTATTACCTTCAAGTTCATATTGGCGAAATGCACGCTTTACACATGCCCCTGCTCCATCATGCTCTCCTTTTCCATGTCCACTCTAAAAAAAATTTCATAAAAATTTTATACCAAATCTAGCATGTTGCGTTAACCAATTAAATGCTTTTGCAGACTTAAATTGTCATTTATAAATAGTTATATATAAACAACGATTTGAAAACTAAAAATTAGTTAAAAATTCAAGTCTTAAAATTTTATAAAATTTTAAATTTTAAATTAAAAATTAAAAATTAAAAAATAATAATAAAATCAACACTTACCAGCACATCCATCATACCAAATCTAGTGTTGTAATGCAGTAATGCCACGTTGTCCCAAATTTTCAAAAAACATTTGAAAGCAATGTGCTACATAGCTTCTATCATGACCCGTATCATCACTGATATAAAAGTGAACCTCCTTGATGATAATTCATTTATCTTTGGTCTCTCTACCTCATCTATAAATAACTCAGCATGTCTATATCAAACTTGTACAAAGATTGCAACTTGCTTTGAATGATAATATTGACTTTGAATCTTAGTTTGAGGACTAAATGTATAATTTTCAGAAAAATCTACAATAGAGAGAATACAACCTGGTGGAAAGTAATTCTTTGAGTCATAAAATTGCTTAGCCTGTCATCTTGCACCATGACAATGTTGGATATGTGGGTATACAATGTTATGAAATTTGTTCATAAACTCGTTGTAGGGCAATTCACTCTCTCTCAAAATAATTTTTCTGGATTCAACTCCTAACTTCGTTGAGTATTTCTCATATTCAAATCTCTTCCAAACAACTGACATTGAATGATCAATATTCTCAAATGGCAAAAATTTCATCAAATTTCCACAATCTACAGATATATTTTTTTATACAATATACATTGAATTCATCTAAATCTTCTGATTTTTCACATAAGATAGACTTCACAAATTGTGTTGTACTTCTAGGGATGGCTATATTTGGATTAACTATTGCCATAAGTTTTTTATATGACTATAGGTGTAGATCAAATTCAACATGATTTCAACAGCAACAAGTTTCACGTACTTTATTTATACGTACAAAACATGGTCGTAAATTCTCAAACATCCTTTGAGAAATCTTCACCTGCGAAAATTCTTGCTTGAATGCTTAAAAAAATTCACTTTGTGTTGTATCTATAAAATGCTTTGGATGAGAATTTTTTTTACCATCTTTGTCTTTTATTTGTTTAGTGTCGCTTCTATTGGAAGAAACATGGGAGTGCTCGGTCCAATATCCAATTGCTTTTTGTTTTACATCTTCTGAAATTCTATCTCTCCGAGGGACTCGACAAACATTTACCCAATTAATTTCAATATTTTCATCTAATCTATTTCTCTTATTGATCTATCTTTAAACAGTCCTCCTAGATACATTTACTAATTGGGCAATTGCTTTAACTTGTCTTCTATGTGATAATTTCTTACTAGAAATTATAGTCATCAATGCTCTACGTGTAGCACTTAAATCAGAACTTTGACTCTTGGTTTGAATAGAATCCAATGCTGTTTGCAAGTTTTCAATTACTGTCTAATTTACTAAATTTGAAGATTTTTTCTTGTTATCAGCTCCCAACAACTCCAAAACAGGGGTCATTTATTTTCGCCTAAATAAATTTGCACATAATTGTGCTCTTCCAATTAGAGATTTATCTTCAAAAAATTCATCCCAAATTCTTTGAGTGCAATTTTATTATGCTTTTAGGTAACATATGTTCAGGTGAAATGCTTTTGAAAAGAGCATCCTCATCCATCTCCATAAGATTTTTCATTCCATGCAAAAAATTTCTATCACTACTACCAATTTCATCTTGTACTTGTTCGTTAACACGCCCTTCAACTTGTTCATCAATAATTTCAATGGGTTGTTCTTGACTAGATGTTCCTAGGGTTTTTTCATCTCTTTTTCGGTCATACAACCTTGATTTAGTTCTTTTATTCCCCATCACAAATTGCTTGTTTTAATTCACCTACACACACATATACATGCTAATAAATAACTTATGAAGTTTAATTTCTACATGGTAAAATGAGTAAATAAGTTGGGAATCATGTTACATACTTGAAAATTTGTAGCCTCTCTTGCCAAAAAAACTCCTTTTGTGTGGTTTCTCCAAATGCTTGATAGCACGGTTCCACAAACATGCACAATTACCCTTACAATCTTCAAATGAGAACTCTATCTCTGCGCAACTAAATGGGCTTTCATACAACCTTTGTCAATAAAGTGACAGGAACTTGGACAACAACATAAAAGATTAACAAAATCATTCAAATACAATACAGATTCACCATAATACCAGTGGATGATAGGAGATAAATAAAACTCAAATTTCAACATTCATTTCATTCAACTAATACAACTTCTATTACAATATATCAAAATTCTGCTAATAACATTCAGACCAAAAAAACTCAATTCATAGACTAGGCCAATGACCTTATCTGACTTCCTCTTCTTTACAGACAACTTTAGACTATTTGGCCTACAGCTACATTCAACTTCTTCTACAGTCTGGTCTAGTCTTGCATATTATCGTTCATTCTCCTCCTGTCGCTATCGACTCTTATTCAAATAGCCTCTTGTATCGACAATGCTCTGCCTCCTGTCACTATCTTCAGTCTTTAACACTTTATGCTTCTTTTCCTTTTGCTACTCGACCCTTCCTTCTGCATAATGGCCTGTTCATCTTTATCGGGCATTTCTGTATATATGCAACCCTTCTCAAGATATATATGCGGCCTCTCTATTATCTGTCCATCTGCGCTTCCATCAGCCTTTGCGTCGGCCTTTCTCAGACCTATTCGGCCTCCTATTATCCTCTCACCTATCAATCTCCTCTCTACTTGGCTTTTCGACCTCCCTACATGTCTGCCGCCTCTTCTCTCATACTCGCGGCCTTTTCTGAATATGTGTAGCTTGGTCGACTGCCGCTTCCAACCCCCCCTCTCTATGATCGACCTGTCTACCTTTTATATCGGTCTCTTTTCTTCCTTTAATACCTCTCGGCCTGTCTATATTTTCTATTAGCCTCTTCCTCCATATACACGACTTGTCTACCTTTTGGTATTCGGCCCCCTTCATTAATATATGCGGTCTCTATTATATCGCCCTCTACCTCATCCATAATGGCCTCTCTTATTGTATACAACCTCCTTTAATACATGTGGCCTCCTTCCATGACCTGTCTGAAATCTATATGCGTTCTTCTGAAATATGGCCACCACCTTTATTAATAACTGTCACCACCTTATTATCCATGACCTGCACAAATCTTCCCTCTCTCTACACTAATGTCCATCGACCTATCCTTACATTGACCGGTCTCCACTAAGCCTTTGGCTTTCAATCATCGGTTATGCTTTTGCACCATGCACATTTGAAATTAATTGCCTTCCTTGCCACAAGCTGTCCCACCATTTAGTCGTGCCTTTAATTTGCCTTCTGACTCTTTGTCTATTTTCAGTCTCTTTTTGCCTTTTGTCACCTTCCGGTTAAATATAGAATTTTTTTATGACCCCACTAACATGGCTGGCACCTCCTCAAATTAGCCAACGATCCTTCACGCATCTGATTTAAGATAGAATCACCATTATCTCCATTATCCCACTTCCTAGCATATAATATTTATTTATTATTGTTCTTGTCGCCTTGGCAACAAGAGCCTCCTTCTCATGCTTCTGTCACTTGACCCACACATTCAAACCAAAAATCCATTGTCAAAGACAATTTTTGAATTTTAAACGGATACCCCTGCATCAATGCTTGAATTGAAAAAAATTTAAAAAATAATTTTTAGCCTCTATTGCGAAAAATTGTGCTTCTTCTATTTTCTCCTTGATGCTTGAATTGAGAAAAAACACAAAAAATAAAGCCATATATATATATTTATATATAATTAAGTTTAAAAAAAACAAAACAAAAAACAAACAGCCGATCGGTGGTGGTCGTTGGAAATATATAATTTTGGGCGAGTTGATCTCTCCCGACTTTGATCTGGGCGATTCAAAATCGGGCGAGTTCAATTCACCCAAAATTATCTATGTGGCATTCCACTTGGTAGTCACCTCATCATTTTCTATGGTTTTATGAAATTCTCAACTTAAACTGAATATTTCTTCAATCATAATGAATTATTTCAAAATATAAAAAATACCCTTTTGTAGAGCTTTGAGTCTAGAGTCCAAATATGTTTTTTTAAAATATTTTGATTAGTTTTAATATGTTTTTTTTAAAATTATTGCAAGTAGGTTGTTAAAATCAGAGATGACACTGATTAGAAATTAAAAAAAATATATCATCCAATTTTTTTCAAAATTATATGGTTCACTAGAGGAAAGAGTCCTCTCCAAAAGGGTATAATTGGTTTTGTGAAAATGATAAAAAAATATTACAAAAGTTGATGTGGAATGAAAACTATCAGATTCTGTAAAGTTTGACTTTAAAACGATATTACGAAGAAAATATGTATTGAAAACTGATTTTTTTTTTCTCCATGCACTAGATATTGAACTCATCTATTTGGGAAAAAAATTTAGGGAAACATAAGATTGTTTGCTCTTTTTTTTTGTGACTTTTTTTTGTGACGTGGACTCAAAGTCACTTTTTCTTGAAATTTTCAGCAATTCAAAATTTGCACTTAAATTTATAAAAAATGTCAAAATAATTTTTTAATTTTTTTGAAAAATTACAAGCATAAAATTCATCAAGAGATATACATTTCATTAGTTTACATCATTTTGAAATTCAAAACATAAATGCTACTTTTATGAGGTCGAAGTTCAGAATTTTTTTTGCTGTTGGTCGATTCCTTTATAAAGTGTGACACAGGTTTGTGCTTTTACCCCACAACAATCATCGAAGACATGCTTAAGGGAGGATACACCAACCCTGCTTGCTCAGAGGACTTTTAGAAAATGATAGGATGTGTAATCTCCTCGAGAAATACACCATCCCCACCTCTGCAGAGGGCTTAAAATAAGAAGGATATGTGCGATATCCTGCCTCCGTAGAGGGCTTAATGATTGCAATATAAAATAAAGATGCACACTCGCTCAGAGATACAACATCCTGCCTCCGCAGAGGGCTAACAAACACGCTTTGTTAGCACCACAATTATCAGACAGTTTACCTTATACATGCCCCCACCTTAAGGTGGTTGATATCATGTACCGATATCAAGCATGTTAAGGTAGAGAGAAAATGCACAAGGGAACACGAGCTCTCACAAAGCCCATGCCCCCAAAAGTGACATGCACTTTACGATTGCCAAATGTTCCCACAAACACACAATTTCCTACAAGAAAAGGTGTTAGCAACCATATAATCATGATGACCAACAATGCATGTAATCATTCACATAAAGAGCTGAGCAAGGTGAGATCTAAGATAAACAAAGTGCATGAAGCAACAGTATTGTTTTGATTTGTTAGCAAATAAATACATCATCAAAATATCACACGGAGTGATTCTACTAGCCAAGCGTCGGATAATATATATCAACCTCGTCATCATGTATGGACTAGGTCAATTTTTTGATTTCTCGCTGAAGGGACACATGGTCCATATCAATATTATTTGTTTTTCATCAGCTGCCAACTAGATAGAACCACTAGAGGAAGGTAAACAATAAATCAAGAGAGGAGAAACAAGTGCCTTAGAGACAATCATTCACATAAAGAGCCGAGCAAGGTGAGATCTAAGATAAACAAAGTGCATGGAGCAACAATATTGTTTTGGTTTGTTAGCAAATAAAGACATCATCAAAATATCACATGGAGTGATTCTACTAGCCAAGCGTCGGATAATATATATCAACCTCGTCGTCATGTATGGACTAGGTTAATTTTTTGATTTCTCGCTGAAGGGACACATGGTCCATATCAGTATTATTTGTTTTTCATCATCTGCCAACTAGATAGAACCACTAGAGGAAGGTAAACAATAAATCAAGAGAGGAGAAACAAGTGCCTTAGAGACAATCACGTAGGAGGGTGCCCCACAATCACGTAGGAGGGTGCCCCCAGGTCACCAACCGCAACGCTATGCCCCTAGGACACCACACAAAAATTAAAATAGAGGAGAGGTAAGATAGAAGAATGATGATACAAATAGAAGAATGGTCACAACAAACGTGGTCTCCCAGTATCCTTGACCTTACAAGAGTATCAAGGGTCCTCCTAAGAGGCCTAAACAACACATAACACATCAGGGGGGAACAAAATATAGAGGTAAATGCTTAGAAATACTTACCTGATTCATCCCAATGTTAAGAACATACATATCTAGGAAGAGGCCACCCTTGAGAGCAACTATAATAGTTGCTACAATGAGTGTGGCTTAAATATGGAGAAATACTTAACTGATTCAAAGGGATGCTTCCCGACAGACAATTCTTGTTTATCATCCCAAGATATCTCACATGTTGATTTGGTCTTGTTGAGATTACATTAACATTAAGTTTAGGACGACGAGAGGCTTTGTTGGGTTTCAAAGAGCGGTATCCAATACTGGCTGTGTAGTTAATTCCATCAACTTGTAAAGGTACTTTGATTCCTTGTTGATTTACACCACAACCATTACCTACATAGTCGTTATTTTTGTATAAAATCTGAAATCCACGACCATAGAGGGAGTCCATCTCTTTGGAGGATGGCGAGGCCTTGTAGGTGTTATAATATGTAGTATAAGTAAGAGGATTGTCTTTATTTTCTACCAAGGAGGCTTTACATTCCTTAGGTGTTTTCAAGGATTATTTTGATGAGATCGATGTGATTTTTGATGTGTCAGAGTTAATAAGTTTATATTCCCCCGATTCGGAAGGAGTAAAATCTAATGAGCCCCAATCATCACCAAAAAGTGCATTCGATGGTTTAGAGTCTTGCACAACATTATCTGTGGCAAGAGGTATTGATGACTCAACTTGTAAGCTATTTAGATTCGTACATGATTGTTAAGTTGTTTTGCTTTTCAATATGTAAACAACTATCCGGTTTAGGATCGACTTTCCAAGTGTGGAGCTTGTCTTGATAAATAAACTTGATTGATCTATGAAGGGTAGATGAAACTGCCCCCATGGCATGAATCCATGGTCTACCAAGAATCATATTATATGAAAGTGACCTAGGCATGACATGAAAAAGAGTAGACAAAGTCACAGGTCCAACCTTTATAAGTAAAGTTATAGTACCCACAGATTGTCTACCAACATTATCAAAGCCACGAATGCTAATCCTATCCGGTTTGATTAAAGATGTGTTGGCCTTAATCTTATGTAACAAATCCATATCACAAACATTCAAAGCTGATCCATTATCAATCATAACATGCTTGATCAATTTATTTTCTACTTGGACAAATATTATAAGAGGATCATATTGGTTTTGAACCTCAATTGACAGTAATTCATGTGGTTGAAAGAGAATATCTATTTTTGTCGCATGCATACAATCTAATAGAGCTGCTACATCATTTGTCTTAACAACATGTGGCACAATCACCTTTTATAAAGCTTCTTGGAGCATTCCATGGTATGTAGGCGATGTTTGTATTAAATCCCAAAGAGAGATCTTAGCCGGAGTAGCACGAAACTGTTCGACAAGATCATATTCTTGACCACTTTTATGAGTAAGACAAGGTGGCAGAGGGAGCATAGGTTGAGAACATGGAAGAGAGATAGGAACATGAGGTGCTTGCTTACTTTGATTGTTATTATGGGTGTTATATGTGTGAGCAATCATGGGATGTTGCGGCACATTTTGAACACCATGATTTATTTGAGTGATTTGTCTTGCATAATCTAGAATGTAATCCAAGTGTTGAGGTGGTTTTCGATCTCCTCGAATTGTTATAACCAGTTTTAAGAAAGAAGGTGCATTAGGTGCCCCCCGCACAACCATCTTAGGAATATTTCTACACTTGTCTAAGAACCCCTTAGTGGGTGGGATACGTCTATCAGTGAAGATTGAATTGACATTATTTTCCTCTTGATTAGGTTCACTGTCTATCCTTAAAGGATTTAATGTGAGACCTTTTCTCATCCACTAATGCTTCATCTTGGCCAGGAAGAGCATTAGAATGAAAGAAAGGTAAGGTGTCGTTAGGAAGGTTAGGTGTTGTATCATTAATAGAGCCACCCATAGTCTTCTCATCTAGGGTTCTTGGACATTCAACTATAGGAGAAGCAGGATAACTTACGGAATCATCATCATCATCATCTTTATATATTTTAGCTATTAGTTCTAAAGCATTAAGAGAGCTTTCACACTCATCATTCTCAATGTGTTTTGTCAAACCTTCTACTACCGAAGGGTATGTATTCGTTAGAGATGTGAAGTTGTTAAAATTAGATACATAGTCAAGGATTTCAAATGAAGAGCATTTAAATATAGCATTATGATACATAACTTGTATATAAGTGAGAATATGAGGATTCATATTGAGAAATTTGTAGAAATTCTCAATTTTTTTGATATATGCATATAAAGATGCCAAAGAGAAATGAGATGAAGATGCCATAATGAAATATCTTGTAACATCAATGTCCAATAAGATTTAATAATACAAGACATGCAAAGTTATATGCTACTTAACACACCTGAGATGTGTGACTATTTCACTCCTAAGCACTTGTTTGAGGGAAAGGGTTAAAAGGACACACAAAGTCCACAACAAACATAATGGATAGGAGCAAAAGAGTTCAACACAACAAGGTCCGATTGATGATTTTGAAGAATTTGAACAAAAGCTATGAAGAGGTGTGCAAACACATAGTGTTGAAATACACACCATGTAATTAAAAATTTGCCAATTTTCACCTTTTTTCAATGCAAATGCCTAAAAGATGAGGTGTTGTAAGGAAATTGATGAGGGGCAAAAAATAATATCCCTGATATGAGTCCAATAATGCAGCAATATCCTTCACAACATGCCTATAGTGCAGATCTAGAAAGATGACAAGTCAAAATCTAGTGAAAAATGCAAGTTTTTCAAACCCTAGATTTGAAATTAAGGCTTAAATGTATGCAAAATTATGTATGAATGTTTTCCAATCAGATTTATGATGAAAAGCAACTTAGATCAGATCTGAAAATGATTTTAAAGCCTTACAATGCTAAATGCAAGTGCAATTTTAATGAGAAATCAATGAAAAATGCTAGTTTTTATTGAAATTTTCTATGTGAAAATGCAATTTTTTTTGATATATGAATGCAAAGACACACAAAATGTAACACTATAGTTAAATAAATTTGAATGAGTGCCTAAGATGAGTAGAAAAATCTGAAACAAGATTTTACCTACAAACCCTAGTTTTTGAAATCACTAGGTTATAAGAAAAATTCAAAATTTCAACAAACCCTAGCAATTTTATGATGAAAATGCAATGCAAAAGATTGTAAGATGATAATTTTCTGTAATTTGTATCAGATCTAATGTAAAACTTAGAGATTTAATTAAATGCAACTAAATTAATGCAAATTATGTGAAAATGCAACTAAATTAATGCAAATTATGTGAAAATGCAACCTTTAGAATGCAATTTTTTTTTTTGAATTTTTTTGTAATTTTTTTCAAAATCTATGAATGTAGAATGATGTAAATCTGTATGTATGAATGCAAATCTATTTTAAAAAAATCAAAACAATGCAATTCTCTTTAAAACATGGGTTCACCAAAATGTTTTGGAGTGAAAAAGAGGAGAGGTTGAGGTTTTAGTTTTTGATGGTTTTCAAATCCTCATTTCACTACAAACATTCAAGGACATATCAATCGAGTTGAATCTCTACTAAGCAAGAGCATTCACCTAACAGGTTGGGCTGTCACTTGGAATGATGTGGAAGCTTAGATGTTATCAATCAATATTTCAATTTAATGCTCACATACCCTTAAAACCCTAATTATGCAAAACAGTAAGCAAATTGATGAATTACAACAAATCCTTGCAGACTAAGGTAGTAGGTAGAGATTAATAACTGACCAGTTTTCAAAGTTTAGAATGCAGAATAGTCAGGGACACTACCACTAACGCCCCTGTCCAAGGTACTATTTTCTCTGCGGAATCCTGATCTTCTCCTGACACTGATATTCACTGTACTTTTCATTTCTACCTCGGAAGATGTAGAGGACACCTCCACTAGCGCCCTAGTCCAATGCCAGATGTTTTTTAGGATGTCAAAAGCTCTTCAGATGCTGATTATCACTATCCAAATTGTTTATGTGTTTCAAGATCCAGAGGACACTGCCACTAACGCCCGTGTCCAAGTAGTCCTTTTCTTCAGGGATGTAGGATCTATACACTGCCTTATTGTTCCCTACAACTCCGCTCCATCTAGATGCAAAACTTGTAACCTATAATCACAAGGAGAGTGGTTGGGGGTTGTGCTGTTTAGAGGCTTGCCTTAGTCAAGCCCTGGAGAGACATTCAAGTCTTCCGAGCACTATTGTTAGATAAAGAGTGCGTATCCCTGCAGGATAGAGGCAAAAATAAATTGATAAATGATTCAAACACAAATAGATATCACCTTAGAAGTGTAGATTTCACATAAATGAAGGCTCTTCAATTACATGAGAAGATGAAGCTAAATCTGCAATCATAAACACGATAACAATGCTTTGCTCTACAACAATGTATATCATGGATGCTCTAATATCACAAGTTAGCCAAAAGTTCACAATCATCTTCTAGTTTGCAAATGAAACACTAAACATGCTTATATATGCAACTACAAACATTCCCGCTAAGAATTTCGTAATTCAAACTTAAGATGTCGGCATAGGACCAAAGTAACGATCATAAAACTGACATTAAAATTTAGGGCTGACCCAAAATAGGGTAGGACTAGGGCACTAGCGCCCAAGTCCACCCTCCCAATTTTGGTCAAGATCTGTTTAAATGACATCCCCTAGGTCCTATTTGCCATAACACTAAGGGGTTTTCTCATCAGGATTCATAATTAACATGCAATATGATCTAAATGCATTCTAAGGACCCAAGAGCTAAACCTTAAGAGGGAAAAGCCCCCAAGGGGACATTTCCTGACATAACAAAAATATCATTTCTTAAGCTAAAAAAAATTAAATATCTTTAATATCTTATCAATAAAAGTGTTCATATAAAAAAATCTATTCCACAAGTGGGACAAGATGAGTTCTCATCCAGCAGATTAGAGTATGTCTGCAAAGTATATGGAAATAATCCATTGCTACTCTTGCCAAAACTTCACACTACATGAGGTGTGTGGAGCTTATCCAAACATTTATGTTGATCCTTTTTATCCCACCTAGGGACTTTTGGATACCTCGTTGCTGTTGATTCAAAGCTCAATTAATAGAGACCATTGATTCTAGAGTGAGGTAGCTCGATTGATTAGGGTACATGTGATTTATGTCAATTTTTTTATATTGGATTAAGAAAATCAAATATAAACTTTTTTATGTCACATACTTGTTATTAACAATTCAAATTTGAAATTCAATTTGGAAGAAGAAAATCAAATTTGATTTAGTGCAACTGTAACTTAGCAGGTGGTCGAATATCAATGTTGGATGAAGGAAAAAGAATGGCTAGTTTTTAATGTAGTTAATAGCTTGCAACACTTGTACTGCCTTTGATGTTTGTCAAAATTGATGACTCGCAATGGTTCGAGCCCCATAAACCAATTACTCCAAACTCCCCTGACTCAATCTACACCTTACACGTTTGCAATTTGAAATCAAATCATATTGTCATCTCTATCAAATTGGATTATGATCAAATTCTATAAATGAGAGAGCGCTGGTGTTTTTTCAGGAACATAGCATGCCAATCCACAAATCTTGCGAGGGATGAAATATGTGTAACCCATACACAAATCAATTGGAATGAAACCCTTGATCAGGAAGGAGTACCCTTTCAAGCGTGTGCCCAAGGTTGCTTTTATCATCCTTAGTAAGGGTCCCATTCCATTCTCCCCTTTATGGAAGAAGTTCTTTGATGGGCATGAAGGACTGTATTCAATTTATGTTCATTATCTTCCCAATTATAAGCTTCAAGCTTCTAAAGTCGGTCTTCTATCCTCACTAGATCCCTCGCCAGATGAGCTTTGTTTCTACGGTGTCTTTTGGTTAAGAACCCATATCCTTACTAATAAATGAATTGGCATGTTTATACTCCTTCGAATGTTTGATCTTGTGTTGGTATAACGATTCCAGTGGGTTTTTGCAACTATTATTCACGTGTGTATGTATCATCCTCTCCATTGTGGATAAAACATCAGTTATATCTACCAAACATATGATTTGAATTTTTGATTTTTTTAAAAAACATAACAGTGAATACAGATAAATACCATCTAGCGCCACACTTGAAATTTTGAGATAATTAGAGAGTGGTTTTATCAGCATACATGAAGAATGTAAACATAATGAAGAAGTTTCATCTCGAAGAGAATTTATGCTGAGGAAAGAATTATCCTTCCTTTGATGGTGCTTTTGTATTAGTCGAGAGAAATGGGCAACAATGTTTGGTCTGATGAAGTTTGATAGCAAAGGTCGTATTACTAAGTTTACAAAGAAATTGCCAGTTATAAATGGCATTCTTGTCTAAGCTATTCACTGTGCTGAGATGATGTCAAAACAATAGAAAAAAGGAGAAGGCTGGAGGATTTAAATTGTTCATTACATTGCGACTCTTGGATTTCCAATCTAGACCAAGAGACACCATTTAATTCAAGCTTGGTTATGGTAGATTGATAAGAGTATGGGATCTGGTGATTGCGACAATGAAGAAGGGTAAAAATGTTATTTTCATTACTCCCTCCCAGCTTGCATCTATTCTCCACCTATGATTCCAAATTATGCTGAAAGATATTTGTTGATAGAAGGCTCATTTTCATTATTTGCAAAGTTGAGAATCAGGCATAAGGAAGCAGAAGAGAAATGACATACATTGATCTTGACAACTTAGCATAAGATCTGCAACTTGTGTGATTTTTAGAGCAGTTTTTGATAGGTGTCTATAAAAACTCTTGCTATTGATTTAAAAATAGGTGGGCCCATGGAGGTAAGATTAGTCTTATGACCTTTTAAACCATTTGCCTAAAGTTATGTAGAGCATGGTGGATTTTCTCACACCTATGTGAGGGTTGTTAAAGTGTTCATATATTAAAAGTACTTAGGTATATATATTTTAGCAAGTCAAGGAGAATATTGTGATTTAAATATTGAATAGGGAATGCAACATTTTTTTAGTCCCCACCAAGTGAATTTTCTATTTTCTAATCTAAACATAAATGTTAAAACATAGAAAATTCACTTATGGAGAGATGTTAAATATTTTACTTGCTAGGTAAAATAATATTGTTTTGTATATATTAAAAGATAATTTTTGAGTTGAGATTGGTAGATTAATAAAGGATGTTCAAATATTTTAGTGACTCTCATTAAAGGATATATTTTGTTTATGCTAAGAAGGTAATATTGGAGCCTTGCGGAGGAAGTGTAATTATATAAGTTTAAAGTTAAATATTTCTATGGGAATATTATTGTTGCTTTATTCATTTTTAAAGTTTGATTGTAGGAAAACAAATGTGGGTAGATGTATTATTTTGTTATATAGTTTTGGAACCTAATCAAATATTTTTATTCTATTAAAAGTCAAATGCAAAATAATATTTTTGTTATTCATAGTTGAACAAAATGGAGGGTGTATAAGCAAATTTAATTTTTCTTCTTATTAGTACATATGCAATGGTGGGGATTGAAACATATGTTACATGTGTGGAGGATCTAGGCACTATTTATTTTCTATGTTTTATTGAAGGAGAAGGGATCTCTCAGGGACATTTGTATATAGGGATGCCTACAAAGTGGTCTTGGTGATCAAATAGGGTATATTAGAACTGGGAAGGTCTGTGAGAAAGATTTGTGTAAGGCCTAGTGAAGGATTTGCAAGCACTAACATGTAATTAATTGAGACCTTTGTGGCTTCATCCTCTATATGTTGTGCTCCCACCTCTCTCAACTATGGCTGCCACAAAGAGCATCCTTTCTAGCATATAATGGAAACAATGAACATTCAATTACAACAAGTGCAATGAGAACACATCTGACTGGAGTTACAAGTGTGATGGGATGGTGTGCAAGATTTGAGTGGGTTTGATGTGTGTTAAGGTGGATGTTAATGCTCTCTTGCAGTATGGTATTGCAACCATGAAACATAACAGTTGGCTTATAGGCAACTGGTGTACATAACATAGATAACCATTACAAAATTGATTGAGTTTATCATGGCACTTTCTTGGAGGTCTACTGAGATTGATTTTGGGTTTTCTTGTTCTATTTAATGTAATAATTTCTATTGAATTTATGCACGGGGAATAGTAATGGTGCCTACCTCAAGCTAACAAGATGATGAGGGTACTATGTATAACAATTGCCATGAACATATTTTTTTTCTCATATGAAGGCCTTGAATTGTACACATGCTCTCACTGTAAAGAATATGGACCCAACTTTGGATACAAATGTGGCTCATGCCCCAAGTTTGTACTACACAAGGCATGTGTCACCAACCCTAATGAGAATGAGCATCCCTTTTACAACAACTGACTACTCCAATTTTGCCCCAAAATACACCTTCAACACCACTATGATGGTTGTGGAGAGGAGTTAAGAGGGTCCGTATTTGAATCCCCTTCTTATGATTTGAGGCTTCATCCATTATGTATGGTGCTTCCTAATTTTTTAGCTATGATAGGAAATAAGTAACAATGCTTATTTTATTTTTAAAGGTGACCATCAAACATGTTTTTATTACCTTGGTTGTGGTTTACGCCTAACTTATTTTGCACATTGCCTTCTTGTCTTTGACCTCACACATCATTGCCCTCATTTTAATGCTTATATAATGTTGGCCTCGTTTCTAACATGCCAAATTTTAAACTTTTGCATCAAGAATCCTATGTCAAGTCGCCCCTAGTCACAAATTCTCCTAAAGTGTCAAGTTGCTTTCTAGTTTGAAGGAGAAACTGTTCACCCGTTTCAATTGAAGTCCTGGAAGCATTTCTTCTATGCAACAAATCACAAAAACAATTAAAATTTGAAATCTGCAAGGCCTGCAAAGAAATCCTTTCATAGGGATGTTTTTATGGCTATTTCACCTATGTGGCAACTTTTGAGGCTCATATGCCTTTCGTTTTGCGAGATTTTAAACTTTCAATTATTCAACGCACAATTTACGGAAATAATTAAATCATGCTTTCTGTAAAGGTTGGAGTAGAATCACTTGGTAGGGGATCTCATGGCACTATTACGGACAGTGTGACAAAATTTTACGAGAAAATACAATCCCAGTCAAGAGTTATGCGTCTTTCGCCATCTTCACGCTTGGAGATCAATCAGGTGATTTTCTCCAAGTAATGTCAGGCAACATAATCAGTTTCAAAAGTTTAAATATGACATCTGTGAAGTATTATGTCCTTCCAAAAATGTCGATGAGAGGAGAAGTTTAATTGTGGACCATGGGGAAATATAAATGACTTCATAAGTGTTGGTCTGGAAAAATGATTCACATGCCGACAAAGAAAAAGTCTCTCTTTTCAGAATTATTCTCAATCAAAAGACCGTTATAAGGAACATGTCAAACATCAATGGAGGAGTTTTACTCTTTACCATCAGTCAAAGTAATTTGTTTGGAAAGTTTCAATTTATCTCTGGAGAAGTCATGAAGCTCTTAAAATGCCGATGCAGGAAATTCATACATTATTATCGAGGGTTTTGATTAGTTTAAAAAGTATCATTTATTGCCGAGAAGCATTCCAAAAGGTCGCCTCAACTTTCGTGGGCTCCTTATAAGGTTTCAAAACTATCGCTCAACATCAATAAAAGGAGTAAGTTGTTTATTGGTTGTGAATAAATGATGGCAAAGATTTAAGAATGTAATCTCCTTCTCCATCGGATGCAAGTTGGTTTTGAAAGCTTCTTTAATCACCGAAGAAGTTCTAATAATCTGTCAAGAGAAAATAACTACTTCATCTGCCCACTGTAAACAACCGGTGAGTTGTAAACGACCCCCTGTATGGAAACCCAATTGACCGACACAGTCAACTCCAGCTAGTGTCCACATTGGATGAGCCGACATCGAAGAACACATCCATACAGCTCGTCAGTGCAGGGTTGACTAACACGTGGTGGCTGTACGTTTTTCGACCAGCCGGTCATTTACAATGCACTGACTCATTAAGCTCTTCCTACTTCATCGGCCCAAATAATCACTTTTAGAAGCTCACTAAACCTCCAATTCAACTTTCAAAAGTGCATATCAATCCAGAAATACATTATGGCGGATTTTTTATAACCTTTTAAAACCTATTTTAAGCCCTGAATTGTATTGTATCAGGTATTTTGATGAGTTTCGAAACTAGTTCAAAGAGTCGATGAGCAAAAGGAAAAATAGAGAGTACTTATTAGCCCCTGCATAAAGTGGGGCCTAATGTTTTCATTTTACTAAATGCAATTACTTTGGCTGTTGAAAACGGTGCCAACAAAAAAAAATTGTTCATATATTAAAGTTTTCATTTTTACATAATTTTCGTCCTTGAAAATTGCTTTGAATTTGATTTTTTGATTGTCTACCTCATTTTTTCTTAGTGGAAAGAGATATTTACGATTAGTGGAAAATAGGGAGAAAATCTTGTCCAATGAAAAATAGGCCAAAATCACTATTAAGTTGGTCCCTAATGTCTTCAGTTGTTTTCTTAGGGAAGGCACGTGTTCTCCTTGCTGGGATACATGGCAAGTATCTATTGTGTATGCAGGCGCCAGAACAGGGAGTGGACATGTGTGTCTTCTTGTCTCTTAACGCAAATTGTATTTGTATATATTTTCCTTTCATTCTAGAAAGTGTTGATAACGGTTGCCTTCTAGAATTGTTTTGGTGTACATTGGCACTGAAGAATCATGGATTACTGTCTATTGATGGAGAAGAGGTGATATTGAGGGTTTTTCCACTAGGGTTCTAAGAGAGAATTTGTAGGTTCAATGGCAATGGTGAATTTTTTTGATTTGTTATTTGCATTTAATATTATATTGTGCAACCAGAAAATGTGGCTATGATTTTTTTTTGGGCATTTTGAAGTGTTGTAAAGCCACCAGTTGTCAAAGCAAATGAGTCCGCCTTTATTATGAGGCATAATTTGGGCACATCTTTTTCTATTACTTAAATTAAACCTTAAAATATTAATCCACTCATATTTTATTTTATTTTTTTCATTTTTTTCAGGATGGCATTGCTTCTTAACTTGCTGTAGCTTTTTCCAGCAGCGTTTGAGAAACATTGGGCTTTAAATAAATGTCAATTTCCAAGGTATTTTCAATTCGTCCCCCTCTTAGGATTTTATTTTTGAAGTATAATACTTGTGCCAAAAGTTTTTTTTCGGGAAAATTAATTCAAAAAGTAGAATTAAATTCTTGATAATCTTTATTTTAATTTTAGGTTTTTTTAGTTTTGTCACCTACCTCAACATAAAAAGGGCAACAATTTCAAACATTTTTCCCTATGTTGTCAGCATTATGGTGGTGTTTTTAAGAGCAAGAAATCTGAATATGGTTGGCACAGTGCATCTGAGTGGCAGGTAAGGATTTTTAAGAATCCTTGCTTAAGCTATGAAGCTTGGCAGTGCCTAAACAAATTAATCAACTTTTATGCTCATTATTCATGCTATGGGTTTATCATAATTCATAAGAAAAATATCTCAGAATAAATTGACCTGTATTAATTAGTTGGTATTTTTGTGGGCGTGTGTAATTCTAAATTTAATGCTGAAGTATGGAAAGAAATGCAATGGAGAAGGGTACTTGGCTCTGGGGCCGAAGAAAGAATGATTTTGATGAAGATTTTAGATTTTGACTATCACTGGTCTACGAATAATGCCTAGCTGTCAGTGGAATTCTCTGCAGCTCGCCTGATTTATCTGTTTGCATTGTTCTCTGCTCTGAACTGAAAATTGGTACTATTTAGAAATCCTTTTAGTGGAGTGGCATTATGTCACCAGGAAAGATGTTCTCCTAGCTTTTTGATTGGTTGCTTCATTTTTGAGAGAGCTATTTAGGATTAGAAAAAAAAATGGAAAAATCTTGTCCAATAAAAAATAGGGCAAACTCAATATGAAGCTGCTCCTTAATGTCTCAGGTTGTTTACTCAGGGAAGGCAAGTGTTCTCTTTGTTAAGAATACATGGCAGGGACCTGTTGTGCATAGAGGTGTGAGGACAAGGTGTGGACATATGTGATCTTCTCTTGAATAATATTATTATAAAGGCAGGGCATGTGTCGCTGTTACTGTTACTTGTATTGTTACTCCCTAGCCTTCATCTTCATAAATCTGTCTCGAAGATTTGAATTTCTTGTGGAATCATATATATAGGCTGAATTTGTTGATGTTTGATTGTTCTTTTTGATTATAGATTATTTTTCATTGTCTGATTTTGATCATTTTGAGCCTAAATTCTGGGCATATCATTGGCAGGGTATTTGGGGGTTTGTTGATTTGAAGGCATTTTTTAAAGTTGGAGATTTGAAAGAGATTTAATTTATGACTGGCCATTACAGGTTTGATAATTTTTGCACTTAATTCATTGCTTTTGATGATTGTGATGTTAAAATGCAATGATTTTTTTTGTGAGAATCATGTATGTGTTGAGCAAAGAATGACGATGTAGAAATTTTGCTATCATTTAACCTGGATTAAAAAAAATTGATGCTAAATTAGTAAAATGTGGATCATTCAGTTCAAGTTTTCGGTGTGTAGAACTAACATGAATTTTTACTTCCTCACTTTCCAAAGCATGCTCTCTTGCCGTATGTTCAAGGATTGATTTTTTCAAAGAAAGATATCAGTAAGTTCAAATGTCCAATAAAAAATGATTGCCGTTGTTAACGCTAGTTTTTTAATTGGGGGGGTAGATTTGTGAAACATGGAGCCCTGAACCCCTTCAGAATTTTTTGATGCAGAAATTGTGAGATTTGGAGCCTTGACTACAGATGTTAGGTGTGTGACATGATCTATATGTTATATTATAGAAATTACTATCAGTAAAATCATATTTAAAAATGTTAACTCTAGTTTAGAGTACAAATGCACCATGTTTCCTTCTAGTTTATATACAAATTCAATATAAAGAACATAACAGCAAAACCCGGTCATAGCCTTTTTTGTCTTTGCTTTTTGTTCTGAGCTATACAATTTCTATTTGCAATATGTATTCTGTTAACGTATTAAAGGCGTTTTAGGCATGGCAATTATTTGGCCAGTAACATTGGTAGTGTGATGTGAACAGGGTTCCAAAAATAATTGCAACTTGTTTCGTGTAATTGCAATTCTATTGAAAATAATTATTGTACATTCATATTGCTAGTTTTTAGATTGGTCCATGGGTTGAGACAGCTAGCAACACAAATATATATCACTTCTCATCAAGAAAATTCAAAATATGCACTTTATCTTTATTTAAACACATTTTCTATCTCCAATGAATATTGATATGAAGTTTAAACTATATATTGCACCAAGAATAAAAGACAATAAGTTTAAAAAATATATTTCCTATAATTGCAATTCTATTGAAAATAATTATTGTACATTCATATTGCTAATTTCTAGATTGGTTCATAGGTTGAGATAGTTAACAACACAAATATATATCACTTCTCATCAAGAAAATTTAAAATATGCGCTTTATCTTTATTTAAACACATTTTCTATCTCCAATGAATATTGATATGAAGTTTAAACTATATATTGCACCAAGAATAAAAAACAAGTATCAATTGATTATTGGACTTAATCTACAATTATAGAGTAAGAATAAGTTGCAATTATAGCATTTTAATATAGTTTTTCTTTTTGCAATTATAGCATTTTAATATAATTTTTCTTTTTTCAGTGGTGCAATATATTTCTCTTATTATTGAATTATGATCATTGAATAATAAGTTGCAATTATAGCATTTTAATATATATTTTTCTTTTCAATTGGATTTAATCTACAATTATAGAGTAAGAATAAGTTGCATTTATAGCATTTTAATATAGTTTTTCTTTTTTCGGTGGTGCAATATATTTCTCTTATTATTGAATTATGATCATTCAATAATAAGAGTATATGTGCATTTGTATTTAACTCATTTAACTTGAAGTCTAACCAATCATCAATTATACAATAAAAAATAAGCTACAATCATAGCATTTTAATATAGTTTTACTAGTTTTACTTTTTCCACTGGTGCAATATATTTATAATCTGTTTTTTTATTTAACTCATTTTAACTTGCAATCTAAAATTTAAATCCTTAAATCCACTGGTGCAATATATTTATAATCTACTTTTTTATTTAACTCATTTTAATTTCAATTTAAAATTTAAATATAGTTTTCTTTTTTAAAGTTGCTTTTGCCTTTTTAACATGTTTTTGCAGCCCTACAGCTCGAGGGACTCTAGTTACATTGCAGCTCTTGTTATATCTACAAGTAGTTATTATAACTACCTAAGGAAAGAAAGCTACACAATTTCTTATGGGGTTTTAGAAAGTTTCGAGCAAATGCAATTTGCAGGTGTAGTAATAAATTCTACCACCTCCGCCAGCATTCTTCAAGTTTAGAGAATGCGCTGACATGTTTGACAACATACTTCAAGAAATGTGGTATTATGGACTGCAAATATTGCATGTATGCACAAAATGGTTTCATTGAGATGTTGTCGGGAACTTTTAAACAAATGCATTTGATGTGGACACATAGACAAGGTTCGTGAACTCTTTAACAAAATGCCTCCAAGAGATGTCATCTCATGGAATGCTACGATTGCAGCATACACACAAAATGGATCGTTAAAACAGGTCGTAGAAACTTTCAAAGCAATAGTGGTTGGCTTTTGTAAAGCCAAATTGCCAAACTTTGTCAGCATTCCTCCTTGCACACCAAAAATGGAGTTTTCAAATAGGAAAGTTTTTAGTTAGAAATTTTAGTTGGGACTTAGTATACATGCATGCAAAATGTGAGAACACAGGTAAGCTAAGTTAGATGTTTGATAAAATACCATACTAAGGCCGCAGATTGTGTGAGGATGTCCCATTTGAAAATGAGGAGATAATGACTTCTATTCTTTTACTCTGAGTTCTTGATTTGAAAGTCTTACAACAATTACAACCTTAGGACGTATATTATACGGGCTTTGATAAAAATGGTGCATAGGCATAGAATTGGTACCACTTTATGTTGCAGTCGGGAAATGGTTGGAGAGTTGAAGTAAAAGCAAAACAATGGGGTTATTAAGAAACAAGATTGACAAGAAGGATGTCAGGCCCGAAATTGTGCCAGATGAAAATGGTTCTCGACAACAATGAAGTTGGTGATATGGATTTCTATGGTGGTTATGGTTCTTGTTGATAGCAGAGTGTTTCTATCCTCCCAGAGTTGTTATTTAAGATTCCAAGAAAGGTAATATGCTATAAGTAAAAGTAAACAAGTCAATTTCTACAAGTACTCAGCTTCCTTATGAACTAAGTTTGATGCAAGTAGAGTGAAAAACTTCAAAGGGAACATTGATGATGACTATTCTATGAATATGAGTTGGGACAATTTGTCTGTGGCGGTTGGTAGATGGAAATCTGATGCAGGATTCAAAGTCACTTCAAATAATATGAAGCATGAGTATGAGAAACATTAGAATGATGAAAAGGCCCATTTGAACTTGTGATCTGAACACAAAATGTATAGTCTCAAATGTTGATATCCAGCTAAGAGAGGTGATGGGAAGAATCAGAGACATCACAAAACAAAGAGTGCCTTACATTTTTAATTGGTAGAAGTACCCAATTCAACAAGTTATCAAATTTGCAAATATGGTGGTTTGAAAGGCATGTAATACATGGTTTGGTGATTGACCCATGCAATAAATTAGTTGATCATCGAAGACCATCTAATCAAACAGAAATAGAGTATGTGTGAGTGGGAAAATGAGCAGCATTACTCATTCTACGTCTATCATTTTGGCATTATGAGTAAAAGACATACTATTTCCATACTCTAGATTTTATGTGTGCCGACCCAAGAGTCTAAGATCCAGGTATATAGAGGAGTCATCAAACTTCAGTAATGTTTGACCACCAAAATGAAGCAAACTGGATGGAAAGTTACTTAGGGAAGTTCACAACTTAGAAGTTACAAGTTACATGTTACCTTTTTGTAAAAAGTTAGATTGGTAATATTTCTGTGTCATTGTGTAGATCATAGGTCATCCATTGAAACATTTAACTGTGCAATTGGTGTAATGAAACACAATCATATCTTGGTATCTTGATTTGAATGTGTTCAGATAACCTACCTCTTTGTACATTGAGATCTATGTATTATCCTTCTTTCATCATTGTTGCGTGTTAAAGCATTTGTTGTGAAATTCATCATATTGGTTTAGGAACATAGTTTCTAGCTTTTGTGGTGAAATCCGCTCATAATTTGTCTTGACTCTATGAAATCTGAACTAGTATTCGTATGTTACCTTTTTTGTAAAAGTTAGTTTGGTAATACTTCTGTGTCATTGTGTAGATCATAGGTTATCCATTGAAACATTTAACCGTGCAATTGATGTAATGAAGCACAATCATATCTTGGTATCTTGATTTGAATGTGTTCAGATAACCTAGCTCTTCGTACATTGAAATCTATGTGTTATCCTTCTTTCATCATTGTTGCGTGTTAAAGCATTTGCTGTGAAATTCATCATATTGGTTTAGGAACGTAGTTTCTAGCTTTTGTGGTGAAATCCCCTCATAATTTGTCTTGACTTTGTGAAATCTGAACTAGTATTCGTACGTCTACTGTTAGGGTTTTTGTTAATCATCTGTTAGTTTTCCTTTTTCTCCTTTTTGTACTTTCAGGTTAAAAGTACACAAAAACCTACAAATACCCCCATCATATGAGGGAGCTGCCCCTCTTAAATGTAGAGGAAAGTTGTTATTCCAGTAACAACTTCTCCAACTATTGGGACATTTGTCGCTGCCTGTTAGGCGAGTCACATTCAAATTTGCAGTGACAAATCTATTCACCAACATATAAAATAGTAACTCTTTATCAACTCTTTGAGTCATCTTAAACTCACTTATGTGACTAGACTCACATTTGTGGTGTGTGTGTGGCATGTGTCATCCATGAAACATTAGAAGACTTAAGTGACCCTTCTTTGTTGTATTTGTTTAAAAGGTATGTGTGTAACCTTATAACTAGCAAAATGAGTGCCATGAAATAGTAGGAAAAGATTTGGACAAACACATTAAAGACTTTATGCCTTACCCAAACATGATCCATTTCTCATCACAAATTTTTTTTAAAAAACTTGAACTACATCAAAGGCACAATGCGTCAACACATTATTGGTCTATTACTAATATAATTAGAATTTTTGATTAGTTCTTTACTACGGAACGGTGTAGATGCACTCCAAACATAGTAGTTCACTACATAATGAATTAGTTGGATTCATTTCATATTCAAGATTTTTCTAGAAAGTGAAGACCAACTATTGGATCATACCACCTAGCCCTCACCCAAAGCCAAATGGACTTAAAAACCCCAACAAGATCCTACACCAAGTGATCACAAATAATTCAACACAAGAACATCACTAATATATTATGAACCCTTGGAATGTGTCATACAAAACTTGTGAGTGAGCAACATTTCACTTATAAATTACACACTTTCACTGATTGTCATTACTATGGAAGTTGAGGATAATGCTTAATATCTTTACAAGCCAGCATGACCATGCATAAATGATTTAATGGATACAATCCAATCATGCAATCCACATTATCACATAAAGGAAGCACATCCACACTACCAATTTAATTATAAGGGAAGAAGAGACAACTCCTTTCCAAGTAATTTTCAAGCTTCAGACCAATCGTGAAATTTCATAATTACTCCTGGATAAATAGTTGAGCTACCATTTTTTAGGACAATTTTTTTCCATGTGAAAATACTCACCTATAGGAATCCCAAAAAATGCTCAAGATCAATTTTGAAGAACTTGTTTCAACACTTTAACCATTTAGATTGTAATCCTAATTAATCTAAAAACTATGTTACTCTTGGCTAAGAGGTTGAGTTACCATTATATGGGACAAATTTAAGTTTTACCCATGTGAAAAGAGTCACCTATCGGAATCCCAAAAAAGGCTCCATATCAATTTTAAAGAACTTATTTTAACACTTTAACCATTTAGATTGTAATCCTAAGTTATCTAAAAACTATGTTTAAAATAAGCAATAGTTCCAATAATGAGAATATATAATTTAGTTCTAATACATTATTAAGGATTTAGTACTAATAATTTAGTTTTAACAAATTTCGGTTGAAATAAAATTTTGGCTGAAATAAAATTTCAGCTATGATATATGGATTTTAGTCCTAATTATTTTTCTATGCTTCAAGATAAAAAGGTATTGTGCACTAATTACAATTAATCCATTTAATAAACTACATATATTTTGTATTATTTTCCATGTAATTAAGGATTTGATTATGGAAAAAATATCTATCTCTAACAAATTTTTACTATATTTTGAAAACTATTAGGGTGCCCATTGAACCTATGGGTCCAATTGCTAGTGATATCATAATTAAAGAGATCTCATTATAGTTTTGATGTGTCATGTTATGTTTGTTTGGATTGACGTGGCTGATGGTAGATAACATAAGTGGTATGTATTGCTCGTAGACACAACTCATAATATTGAAGGTGGATTGTGCAAGATAGATGACGATAGTGCTTGGTTCCTTATGATGACAATTTCATTAGGTTTTTTCATATGGAAGTATCTGGAGTAACTAGGATTTAATATCATCCTATATATCACAACAGGTGTTTTCATCTCAATGACGTACAACTCCAAGGCTCTGGATCTGTTGTAGAGGGGTCTAGTGTCAAATGGTAGACTATGAAGCATTTTTAGCCACACATTATCTGTTAATCTAGGATATAGGATTGCTTTGTTCCAGGGCTATGGGTAAAGATGCGGTACTTAGAAATTATCTTATGGAGTTGTTGATTCTAGATGATTTGCAGTCTTAGGATGCAATGTAGGAGGCAGATTGGAATTGGTCAGAGAGGCATGTAAAGCATTTTAGACTGCTAGGAGGTGGTACAGGCTTGAACAGTGACAAATATGTATGTTGATAAGTTTCTGGAGGTGCTCTTTTTGTATGCTAAGGGTTTATATCTTATAGTTGTAATGTCTAAGCTTTTGGCTCTGCTACACTCTTCTTTAAGGTTGTTTATGCAATTTGTTTATACAATAGTTTTATGGTTTCATAAATTTGTTGATACAATTTGTTAATGCAGATTAGTTACATTTTAAGATTTGTAATTTTAATTATAATTGGTAACTTTAGTTATAAATAGAGGGGAGTTTTAAAATCATGCAACTTAATTACAATTTTACCAAATTATTGTAAATTTTATTAATTTATATATTTGTGACTCCCATTTCATATTTTACATAGTACTAAAAGAATTGTCATTAATAATTTAATTAAAATAAGTACAAAAATATTCATAGACCACTAACCCTCTAAAAATCTATAACATCTACTTACAAAAATTAACCAAATAGTTGTATGAAAAAACTTTTCTACAAATCTCCAATAAAAATAAAATTCCAATTGTTAAAATGTGGGTGCTCCTAATTTTCAAATTGAAATTTCACAATTCACAATTCATTTAGATTTCTCTACTCTATAGAGCCACTTCCAACCTAAGAATAATTTTCAAAGTAAATTCTCACAATTCATAATTCACATTCATTTAAATTTCTCTAATTTATGAAGCAACATCCAACCTAAGTATAAAGGAGCTAACCCACTCTTTATAACCTAATTTTATAAAGTTTCCAAAAAAATATATCTATGGAAATGTAATGGTAAAATTTTCATACTCATGCCATTTCCCATTTAGTTTTGTGTTCATTTTGGGATAAAGTCTTGATACATGTATATATCGACAAATGGTGTAATTTTACATGTAAAGTTGGGCACATTCTCCTAGTCTTTACATCCACATACACACATATTCCCATGCACTTAGCCCCTACCTTATCCTTACATGCACATACTCTAATACATTCATCTTATTTGAGCATTTATTACACTTATCCATACACCTACCAATATATACTTGTTAGCCACCTCAATTTGATTATTTACCCATCTAAGGTCATTTCAGTGGTAACTGTTGTTAGTGCCTGAATTGACTGGTAGTTTTCTGAGCAATTTTCATTCAGGCACTCTCCCTAAGTATCCAAAAAATGTTCTAAGTAATGGACCTCCTCAGCATTTTTCAGCTGCAGCATCATATTTTCCTGAGGAGGAGGTCATCATCATCATGTTTGTTTTGATGAGGGTCAGCATCATCATGTTCTCCGTCGACCGGTTTTCTCATCGTCATCATCATATTTCGCTGTCGGGTGATGTTTGGGTTTTATCCTGATGATGCTGATGAGCTACAGTGCGCCCTGATCTGCTTGCGAGGGTGATTTTTCAAAGTATCCGGTGATCTTCCATTTATCACCTTGCCCAAACATGATGATGATGTTGCCCCATTATCTTGAAGGGGTTATTCTCTAAGTTGCTCGACCTAACTTGTTTTTTCCTAAGGGTCATCGTCATCATCATCATATTTCCAGTTATCATCCTGCTGCTTGCGGAGGTCATCATATTTTCTGCCTTCATGATATTTCGCTGGGGTCATCATATTTTGAACGTCAGGATGATCTTGGTCAATATCATCCTGATGATGTTGTATCACTTCTTATTCTTTGTTTCTCATCCTGATGAGGCTGACGTCATCCTTATATATCAGGGTGATATTTGTTTCTCTGCCTATCTGCATCATGATATTCCGAAGGAAGGGGTGATATTTTCATATCACCCGGATATATGTTTGCTCGAGCATCATGATGATGCTGATATCAGGGAGATATCCGCCTGCCGGCTTCGCGCATTATCTACTGGGGGTGATCTTTTCAAGCATCATCATCATATTCAGTTATCGCCCCAATCTTATAGAGGAGCTACAGTGCAACCTGATGTTGGAACGTCAGGAGGATATTTCCAAATATCCGGTTGTCTTCCGAATATCATGATGATGTTAATATGATGATGACGTCATCAAGGTCCGCAGAGGTCATATTTCTAACAAGTGATCATCTTGAAGAGACCTCCTGATATTTACAAACATGATGATGACGTCATCCGGATATGAGGAGGTGCGCAGTAGGCAGATATGATGATGACGTCAACAGTATATGATGATGACGTCATCAGGATGTTCATCGGCCAGACTTTTTGTTTAAGCTCAGCAGGAGGATGTTCCTCCGAAGGATCAGGTTGTGCCGATTATCATGAAGGTTATATTTCAAAGATCATGATGACGTCAGGGTGATATTTCAGGCAACAGGATATCATGCTGCTGGAGGATGATGATGATGAAGTCTTATACTAGTGTCGTCAGGAGCAAAAGCACCGACATGATATATGCTCATGACCTAGTATATAAAGTGTTATTGAGGTCATCGCGGGGTGCATGTGGGATATTGTTATCCTGCATATTCAAAACATCATGATGATGAATCTCGGCGGGAAATGGTTGCGACTGCAGATTTGATGATCTTCCCAAGGCCGCGGGTTGGTGCGCCATTAATGGCGATTGTTGCAGAGGTATGGGCGATGGCGTGGGTCGATCTTGTACCCGACTGGAGGTGTCAATCAACGGACAGGGGCGCAGGGCTCGAGAAATCTTCCTGTCTCCTCCCCTACCTGCTGCTTTCAGGTTTGGGCGCCAATCTGGTTGTGTTTTGAGCGCCATTTTCATGGTACTGTGTATCTGGCGAAATTTTAGTCAACCATGTAATTAATTGCTGAGCACCTACCTGGCTGTTATAAGCAGGTTGTGTTGCTCATTTCAAAGGTGGTTGTTGAAAGTTGATGATTTTTGGCTCTGTAATCCAAAACCAGCTGATCTGGTTGCTCTGTACAGCTTGATCTTGTGAGTTTATGTATCTCCTGTTGTAGGACTTGGCATGAATCCACTGATTTCATGGTTGATCTTGTATGAGTAATGCTATCTTAGCATGTGTTGTGTTAATTCTGTCTCCAGTATTGCATGTATCCTTCTTCTGGATCTGGATGTTTGCTTATGTTTAGATTCTAGAGCATAGAATTCCTATGTTGAATGTCTGATCTTTTAACCTCTGCTCAAGGGGCAGATTAAACTGTTTTCAGGTTGAACATTGGGAAGGGTATACTGCAGTAGGGATGCCATAAGTAGAGATAGCTCAACACTCTATATTGGGAGATATCTGTAGGGCAGATATCATGTGTATCCCCCTGAAATCCAGTTTTAGCTATTCATGCTGATCATTCACAGGTGTATGTCTACCGACTCCAAGCCCTGGATAGGCACCAATCATGCTGTGTTCTTGTGTTATACACCATGTCCAGCTTTGCATCCAAATTCATATCAAACCATTTCATACTTCCACCTGTTAGTTGTAGGAGTAGGATTAGGAACCCCCTGCATGCTCTCATACCCAACCAGACATCATGTCCAAGAATGTTGCCAGCCTTGTGATCTATCATGCAGATCTTGGTCTATACATGAGAGTATTCTGCCTGTTGTCGTCAAGTTAGATCTTTCTATCTTTGAGCTAGTCAAGGTTACATCTTGAGTTATAGGGATACCCCCCTTGGTGCGGCAGAACCAGAAGTGAAGGGGAGGAGCTCACGCAACCTCCTATATTCAGTTGGCTGAATCTGCCTGTGCATTAGAAGTGGCGAATCCTAATGCTGATTCAGAGAAAAAACCAACAAAATGGCGACTCTGCTGGGGACTGAGAAGTAAAAGTATTATCTAATCATCTCCAGTAATATATCTGTGACCCATCCGAGTCACCAACAAAATGGCGACTCTGCTGGGGATGGACTAAAAAATGATATACCTGTGGCCCATCCGAGTCACTAACAAAATGATGCTCTGCTGGTGGAATGAACCTGGAAAAGTAGCTTTCAGCTATTGAAAATTTTGTCCTCTCTGGAGAGGTGGCGACTCTGCAAAAAATATCCAAATGCACATGTGAGATGGATGTATGTGATGTGACAAAAAAGATGTATATATTTCTGCATCTGTATGAGAAAAGGTACCTTGTTCTTTCCCCTTTATTTGCTGTTTTATTGCATAGGTTAGATGCCAGGGGAAGCCTTAGGTCTTAGACAGACAAAGGGATGTCTAAGAGTAAAATTTTTATGAATCCAAGTATGAGTTATCCCACACTCAGTGGTAAAATGTTGGATAAAGGAATAGAAGAGATAAGAAATAGGTTGATATTCTTAGAGGCTGAGCAGGCCCAGTTAAGAAGCAGTAACCCTGTTGTGTCTGCCAGTCAGAAGGCTAAACCTCCTGTCAGCCCTTTTGATCCTTTGTATGACCAACTGGATTTGTCATGGGTGGATTACAAAGTAGAAACTATGCCTGCTAGGATATACTGTCAGATGCCTAGATTTAGTGGTCACAATGTATGTGATGGGAATGCACATATCCAAAATTTTTAAAGTTTTATGGGAAAATATTCATTCAGAGATGAGGATATGTGGATGAGGTTTCTTGTTAGGTCCTTTGATGCAAAAGCAAAAGACTGGTATTTGAGCTTTCCAAAGAAATCCTTTGCCTGTTGGGATGAGCTTGCTGACTGTTTCAAGGAAGAATTTGCAAAAGAACCGGCTGATCTTGTTGCAGAATTGATGAGAATCAGAAAACAAGATGAAGAGCCATGTGTTGATTTCAGTCATAGGTTTGCAGTAGCCCTTTCACATGTCCCTGAAAGTTTCAGACCTGATATTTCAGCCTGTGTTGGCATATTCTTTGAAGCTTTTGAGGAGGGCTCTAGTGCATTACTGAGGGATTTCAAGGTGACAAGTATGCAGATGGCATACAAATTTTTAGAAAATGTAGAAGAAATGAGAAATGTGCACCTGCTGAAACCCCTGTCCCCAGGCCTTGGTGTGAATAATTGTTGTGAAGCTGCAAATGACCAAATGATTATGGCATCAGGTGCAGATAAAAATGAAAATAAAAGCATAAAGGTTGAGACTGCTGTATTTGAACATAATGCTAACAATACTGCTCAACTGGATTGTTCCCCAGTTGAGGATGCCAGTGAAAGGACTAATGAGGATTCCCATTACAATGATGAGGCAGCTGACCATGAAGACAATAACGAGGTTGTGGACAGCAATGAGCAATTTTTAGAATGGACCTGTGGAGACAATTGTGAGTATTGTACTCAAGACAGAGAAGATATAAGCAAACAGAGAAGCAGTCCTATGTGTGGCCCATTGCCTACCTTTCAAACACATGGAGATCATGAAGAGCAGTCAGAAATTGAAATAAGTGCTAGTTCAGAGCATGATTGTTTTTCATTTGATGGCTGTTTTGCTTATGACACACAGGCTGATACTCCTCCACAGAGTGAATCCATTGATGATGAAGAGGTGTGCTCTGCTGCCCATGAACAAATGGCATACTATGATGAAACTGATGCACCTGGGTCACCCATTTATGACACATATGGTGATGAGGATCTGTCTGAGTATGGTGAAGATTTAGACACTATTTTTGGCTTGGATTCTGTTTCTCATCCTGATGAAGGAGGAAACAACATACATCAGGTAGGTGACTGTGAAAATGTGCCTGATTTGAAAGAGATGCCAGAGCCTGATCTTTTCCAGCCTGGTGTACCAGATGGTTGTGTACATGATGTGCACAATTGTGATTTTGAAAGCTTTTCTTTTGATATGCCAGCATATAATACAATGAGCTTTGATCTTCCTAGTTTTGTGGTGGACTCCGAGTGTTTCCTATTTGCAGTCCAGCTAGGAGATCATGTTGCAATGCATGATGATGATATAGGTGATAAGTGCTATATGCCATATGAACATGCATTGTTTGATACATTCTGCACCCACATGTCACATGATGCTGAAGGTTATCTGCACAAGGGTGATAATGACAAGCCAAATCAGAAGGTTGAATATGCAGATGACAAGATTTGTTTGTGGGTGGATGTCTGTAGTATCTCCAAGCTTGACCCAGTGCATGCAGATGAAAACAAGATATTTGATAAAGGGAGATACATGTTTTTCTTTTCTTGGTGGCCTTAGGCCATCAAGTGTGTTTGGTGATGCAGATCATGGTAACTTCATGACTCTATGCCCAATGGATAAGGGACTGGTCTGCATCCTAGAGATCTGGTGTTCTCGCTGCAGGTTTTCACCTGCACGTCCCCAGACAGAGCCACTGTTAGTGCCTGAATTGACTGGTAGTTTTCTGAGCAATTTTCATTCAGGCACTCTCCCTAAGTATCCAAAAAATGTTCTAAGTAATGGACCTCCTCAGCATTTTTCAGCTGCAGCATCATATTTTCCTGAGGAGGAGGTCATCATCATCATGTTTGTTTCGATGAGGGTCAGCATCATCATGTTCTCCGTCGACCGGTTTTCTCATCGTCATCATCATATTTCGCTGTCGGGTGATGTTTGGGTTTTATCCTGATGATGCTGATGAGCTACAGTGCGCCCTGATCTGCTTGCGAGGGTGATTTTTCAAAGTATCCGGTGATCTTCCATTTATCACCTTGCCCAAACATGATGATGATGTTGCCCCATTATCTTGAAGGGGTTATTCTCTAAGTTGCTCGACCTAACTTGTTTTTTCCTAAGGGTCATCGTCATCATCATCATATTTCCAGTTATCATCCTGCTGCTTGCGGAGGTCATCATATTTTCTGCCTTCATGATATTTCGCTGGGGTCATCATATTTTGAACGTCAGGATGATCTTGGTCAATATCATCCTGATGATGTTGTATCACTTCTTATTCTTTGTTTCTCATCCTGATGAGGCTGACGTCATCCTTATATATCAGGGTGATATTTGTTTCTCTGCCTATCTGCATCATGATATTCCGAAGGAAGGGGTGATATTTTCATATCACCCGGATATATGTTTGCTCGAGCATCATGATGATGCTGATATCAGGGAGATATCCGCCTGCCGGCTTCGCGCATTATCTACTGGGGGTGATCTTTTCAAGCATCATCATCATATTCAGTTATCGCCCCGATCTTATAGAGGAGCTACAGTGCAACCTGATGTTGGAACGTCAGGAGGATATTTCCAAATATCCGGTTGTCTTCCGAATATCATGATGATGTTAATATGATGATGACGTCATCAAGGTCCGCAGAGGTCATATTTCTAACAAGTGATCATCTTGAAGAGACCTCCTGATATTTACAAACATGATGATGACGTCATCCGGATATGAGGAGGTGCGCAGTAGGCAGATATGATGATGACGTCAGCAGTATATGATGATGACGTCATCAGGATGTTCATCGGCCAGACTTTTTGTTTAAGCTCAGCAGGAGGATGTTCCTCCGAAGGATCAGGTTGTGCCGATTATCATGAAGGTTATATTTCAAAGATCATGATGACGTCAGGGTGATATTTCGGGCAACAGGATATCATGCTGCTGGAGGATGATGATGATGAAGTCTTATACTAGTGTCGTCATGAGCAAAAGCACCGACATGATATATGCTCATGACCTAGTATATAAAGTGTTATTGAGGTCATCGCGGGGTGCATGTGGGATATTGTTATCCTGCATATTCAAAACATCATGATGATGAATCTCGGCGGGGAATGGTTGCGACTGCAGATTTGATGATCTTCCCAAGGCCGCGGGTTGGTGCGCCATTAATGGCGATTGTTGCAGAGGTATGGGCGATGGCGTGGGTCGATCTTGTACCCGACTGGAGGTGTCAATCAACGGACAGGGGCGCAGGGCTCGAGAAATCTTCCTGTCTCCTCCCCTACCTGCTGCTTGCAGGTTTGGGCGCCAATCTGGTTGTGTTTTGAGCGCCATTTTCATGGTACTGTGTATCTGGCAAAATTTTAGTCAACCATGTAATTAATTGCTGAGCACCTACCTGGCTGTTATAAGCAGGTTGTGTTGCTCATTTCAAAGGTGGTTGTTGAAAGTTGATGATTTTTGGCTCTGTAATCCAAAACCAGCTGATCTGGTTGCTCTGTACAGCTTGATCTTGTGAGTTTATGTATCTCCTGTTGTAGGACTTGGCATGAATCCACTGATTTCACGGTTGATCTTGTATGAGTAATGCTATCTTAGCATGTGTTGTGTTAATTCTGTCTCCAGTATTGCATGTATCCTTCTTCTGGATCTGGATGTTTGCTTATGTTTAGATTCTAGAGCATAGAATTCCTATGTTGAATGTCTGATCTTTTAACCTCTGCTCAAGGGGCAGATTAAACTGTTTTCAAGTTGAACATTGGGAAGGGTATACTGCAGTAGGGATGCCATAAGTAGAGATAGCTCAACACTCTATATTGGGAGATATCTGTAGGGCAGATATCATGTGTATCCCCCTGAAATCCAGTTTTAGCTATTCATGCTGATCATTCACAGATGTATGTCTATCGACTCCAAGCCCTGGATAGGCACCAATCATGCTGTGTTCTTGTGTTATACACCATGTCCAGCTTTGCATCCAAATTCATATCAAACCATTTCATACTTCCACCTGTTAGTTGTAGGAGTAGGATTAGGAACCCCCTGCATGCTCTCATACCCAACCAGACATCATGTCCAAGAATGTTGCCAGCCTTGTGATCTATCATGCAGATCTTGGTCTATACATGAGAGTATTCTGCCTGTTGTCGTCAAGTTAGATCTTTCTATCTTTGAGCTAGTCAAGGTTACATCTTGAGTTATAGGGATACCCCCCTTGGTGCGGCAGAACCAGAAGTGAAGGGGAGGAGCTCACGCAACCTCCTGTATTCAGTTGGCTGAATCTGCCTGTGCATTAGAAGTGGCAAATCCTAATGCTGATTCAGAGAAAAAACCAACAACTGTATACACCTAAAATTGGCTCGTGTCGAACTAAATAAATATTTTTAATATTTATTTTAAATTCTTAGCTTCTATCAATTAAATAAATATTCTAATTTATTTGATTGGTTCATTATCCCAAAATTAAATAAAAATCAATTTATTTAATTAAAATCCCCTAATTCTTCTAATGTCTCACATAATTAAATAACCCTAAATTATTTAATTAATCCTAAATTCCTCTATCCTAAGTCCAAATTCTATAAATCCACATCACCATTCCACCTCACCTTTCCACCTCACCTTGTTGCACATGTAATTAAATATTTTAATATTTAATTAGCTAATATTCCCTCACCCACATGTCCTATTTATCCTCCAGTCTAATCAGTTAACTCATCAATCAAGTTTGTTAACTAATTAGTCAATTGAGTTCACTGGTCAATTTATTCTGTTGACTCCTCAATCAACCCACTTAACTAATCAATCATCTCAGTTAACTCTTCAATCTATTCTGTTAACTCCCATAACTCATGAAGAAGGCTTGGACACTTGTCCTCTCCTGATTCATGCACATTCCCTCAAGTCTTCTCAACTATACACATCACAGGTAATTCCTCTAGCCATGGATGTATTGACACTTGGATTTAGTCTCCCCTCAACCTATATAATCAAGGTCCTCACACCCATTTGCAATCCATCAAAACTTAAGCAATCTTACTTTGCAGGAATCATATTAGCGTGCCTTTGGCAAAGTTATCATCCATTTGTATTACAAATCCATTATCATCACCATGTCTCCATTATCAATCACCCATCTCCATTATAGTTGCATTGTAGTGTGATCTCCATTGCATAATCCACACATAGCCGTTCTACTCTTATCATCTTCAACAAGGAAGTGCACACCTCTGAGAGCTCCATTACCATCAAGATCAAGAGGAGATAGGCAAACAATGGAAGCATAGAGGTAAAACGGTCTTCGAAGGTATATTCTTGGTTTACTTGTGTTCACATCGATTTCCATTGAGTTATTGGATGATTAGTTTGTTTAATACTATTGTTCACATTTTCTGATAATATTTCTGGTGCCCACCGTGGGTCCTTGCCCCATTTTTAACTTTGATTTGAGTGTTTTGTGAAGGTTCTATCATGACAGGTCGTTCCTGTGCATACAACTTCTAGTTCTGCGCATTCAACACTTTTTGCAACGCATTCAATCTTTCTGCACCTCCGACCTATTTTGTTGTACATCTGACACATGTTTCTGTGCGTTTGATCTTTCGGCGCATACACAACATAGTCTGGTGCATTCGATATCTGCTGCATCGCTTCTGATATATCTGCACATACAAAGCACAGTCTTGCGCATTTAATCATTACTATTGTGCTTTTGTAAATCTGCGCATATGAATTGTAGTATTGTGCATATGACCTGTAGATCTGCGCATTTGATTTTTTAGAGAAAGTTGTAATGTTTGTATCAGATCTTCTGTACTAACTCTCATTTGTAGGTGTTAGAAGCTGGACTTAGTCATTTTAGCTACATTAAATTAAGCCACCTAGAACTAATTAGGGGAGAGTAACTTAATATGTTCATGCAAATCATCACATAGACATAACTAGGAGGAAAGTAAATCATTTTTTGCATCACAACTTGCATCTAGTCCCAACCTAGGGGTTAAAGCTAAACAATTTCTTGACGTTTTTACTATCTTACACTACAATCTATCACATAGCTTAATAGGGGAAAGTAACACTTGTTTATTTCTTCAAAGCAACAATCTACACCTAGATTTGTTAGAAGGTTAAAATAAACAATCTTTTCCAAGTTATTGCTATCTTGTTACAAATCTTTGTGCCTAGTAGAATTAACACATTTAGTTATTTTCCTTTTAACTAGGGGGGATAAAGAACTAGTGTTCTCCATGTTTTCAGAATGATAATAGGACTATGCTCTCCCCTTTTTCTGGGTGACCAAAATGCCAAACTTATCATTTTGCACATTTAACCTTTAGAGAGGCCTGCCCTTGGAATTCCTTCCTTCCAAGTGGGATGACCTTAAGTGATAACAGGCTAAAGCCAAGCCACCTCCAAGTCACTATAAATAAATTGTGTTTGTGACGAAAGTTGCAAGCAATGGGTGCTGTTGTGTTATACTGACCAATGTTTCCCCCAAAACCCTGTGGAGCGTAACCTCTACAGGCTGGGAAGCCTCCTTATCGGAGCGAATGGATGCACGTGTAACCACCCGAATGGATGCCTTGACTAAGATCCTTTTGCTCTAGTAAGCCAAAATCCCCTATTTGGTGACACAGGAGGAGGAACCTCTAGAGCCGTCCAACGTCATACACTCATTTAGTGTAGAGACAGAAAAGTTCAACTCTTTAGAGGAACTATAACTTGGTATGTGTGGGAAGTGAGTGTTGTGAAGGGGAGCCGGTGCTACCAAGTTATTAGCTGTTTGCCTTTATGCAAGTGGCTGGTGTAAAAACCAAGTTGGAACTCATCAAATACTGTCCTTGCCAACCTTAGGATTGTGCTTGCTTTTTGGTCAAAAATTTGTAATAACAAACATGAAATCTTCTTGTGTGAGGTGTTTTCTTGCAACTAATTGATATAAATCATTAGCAAAAATACCAGACTTGCTTCAAGGAACATTGTGAAAACAAGCCAAGATCGAGAAAATTGAAACAAAAGGACAACATTACCTACAGTTCTGCACATTTAAACCATTTTGTTGCGCATGTGACAAGTTTTGCTGTGCATTTAATTCTACTGCTCATTTAAACCATTCTGCTGCACATATGACAAGCTATGCCGTGCATTTAATCCTACTGCGCAATTAACCCATTCTGCTGCGCATTTGAGGCATTCTGCTGTGCATACAATACTTTGGTGCATTTGACGCACAGAGTGGCACATATGAACCATAGTATTGCGCATTCCAAAATCAGTGTATTTCAACCAGACCTACGCATTTGACCTACATAGCTGCACATTTGACCATTTTTCCTACGCATCTGAAGCTGTGCATGCAAAACAGAGAGTTATTCTGTATACTTTTGAGAAAAATTTAAACCAGTTCTAGGTACCCATTATTTTATATACCTTGTTTATGATATCAGGAAAACCATAAAACATCCATTTCATATACTTTTTCAAAACATTTCCATTTGCCATATCATCCATAGTAAAAACATCAAACAAAAGCAAACCAAGTTTCCTACTAAGGTGTCATTAAAATCTTCCAAACACTCCAAACAAAAATCTAGTTGGTTTCACAACAGGATATATCATCCTTCATCTCGGAACTACACTAGTGTAATCTTGATGAAAGTAGTTCATATCAATAGCGGTGATCAACTCTCCCTACTTTGACTATCTTTTACCTCAAGAGCACATTTGTTTGAGCAAATAGTAGATCAAAATTCAAACTTTAGGAAAAATATTTTCATCTCAACCACACCAAGCACATCCATTCATAAACATTTTCATCCAACATTCACCCACATCCAAAGGTTTTTTGGTTGCAACTAGATCTCAATCTAAACAAAAGCAAAACATGGGTTCCCTAAACAATAATGGGCATAATTCCGATGATGAGGAGATTACTCAAGAGGAACTCCTTAAACAACTTCAAGATCTAAAATTCCTAAAGATGATGGATAGGGTCATTGCTACGGATCCCAAAAAGTACTTCCTTATGCTAGCACGACAAGGAGCAAAGTTACCTTCCAATTTTGATGTAGAAAAATTGAGAGAAACAAGGCAAACAAATGAAACTAAAGCTCCCAAAAATAAGAAAGCCAAGGATGTGACAAATCCATTAGAAGTACTCATGCAACAAATTTGAGCTTTACAACAACAAGTTGGGGATTTACAAACTGGATCTTCCACAAAACGATATTCATTAAAGGACATATCCCCTTATCCATTTGATAAAAGCTTGGTTACGACACCTTTCCCCTCTAGACACCAAGATCACACATCCTTAACCGTCTTAATGATACTATTGACAAGGGAAATACCACCTTACGTTTGGAATCATATACCATCCCATCTACTAGTCCTCCATCACTGTCTGCTAGAATGCATATCCCAAAGCATACTAGTCCTACACCAACACCACCATCAAGTTCCCCAAGCTCTAATCCACCAACCAAAGAATCCTCGAACGATCTTCTCCATAGACTTTTTCCAAAATATTATAGCAAAAGAAAAGCTATGGAGACATCAAAATCCACTCATCCAATGTCATCCCCATCCAGCACAAGCAATCCTAACCTTAATCATAAGCCTACGCCTTCTACCATTATTCTCCATCCATTATATTGCCCACCCACCCACACACTCATGAAGGATGTGATCCAATGGCTATTAGCAAGGAACCAACCATCTCCATGTCATAAAACACCTATCCAAGAGCATATCAAAGAGCTTTCAAAGACATCCATTGCTTCAACCCCATGATATAGTCCACAACCCCTTGAGCCTATTGAAAAATCCCCACCAATGAATCCAAGTCAAGATCCATCATCCCCTCATGTTGATAACCCTCAAGAGCATGTCAAGCCTGTCCAAGATCCTATCACTTCTATTCAAGTAACCTAAGAGGTATGTCAAGAACCTAAGCCTAAGCATGTGAAAACATCAAGTCCTAGTCCTAATCAAGATCAAATTACTTTCATTCCAGCCATCCATAATGTTTATCTTTTCCATGATCAAGATATTACCTATGAAGAAGATATCCATGAACAACTTGATCCTATACCCATACATGAGAAAGAAACCCAAATCCAACCCATCCATAACCTATATCTTTTCTATGATCAAGATATTATTGTTGATGAAGAACCTATACATAAGCAAATTGATCCCATCCATATCACTTAATTCTATCTATGATCATGATCCCGTCTATGATCAAGGTCCTATCTATGATCAAGCGAACCATGACTATCCTCTTATTCAACTTTATGCATTCCATGGTCATGATCTTATTACCCTATCTATCCATAACCCCATAATGATCCATGCACAAGAAACCTCCATTATTCCTATCCATCCTCCACATAGTCCTATCCATGATCCAACAACACACACTTTCCTTGATGAGACACTTGCCTCCCAAGTGCACATAGATGATCAAACCAATAACTTGGATCTTAGTGAGCATAATGATAGTCAAGATCCTAATGATCCTCCACCATCCATTATTGACCATGTTGCAAATCTGTTATCCTATCCCCTTGGTCTCACTACCTTCATCCATGAATGTTCTTCCGTAGGAGAGAAACAACCATTATCTACCACTTCACCTTCCCCATCAAATATTGAGATCACATCTAGTGTCCAAATCACCCATAATCCCATTGTCCACTACATACTCCAAAATATGAACTATCAAGGTAAAGGCTTAGGCCTTCATGAACAAGGTATGTTGGAGTCTATCCATGTCGAAGTCCCTCCACCCTCTTATGGCCTTGGTTATACTCCCCAAGAAAAACAATCTCATGATGTTGGTACTTCCTCCATGCCTTCTAAATCCACCACTTCCCATCGTAAACCCTATCATATTCCAAAAACATATGTCGCCATTCCACCTCCATCATCCTACAAATTTCAAAAGCATGTGACCATACACCTTCCACCATCCACTTTACTTCCACTACTTCCAACTCCTAATATCCCTCCATCCATTTTACAATCACTTCTCCCAATGCCAAATTCATCCATCTACACATTTCCTCACATTTCGAATCATGATTGACAAATGCACATATTGTCTAAACATGAAGCTTCCACTCATTCCACCAAACCTATGGGATTCAAAAATAAACATTGGGATGCCTCCTTTCATAAAGTCAAAAATCCTAAGGGTCCTAATACCTTAGGAAATCATTCCAAAAAATCAAAGAAAAACCCATCTCAAAAGCTGCATACACCCACACACCTCAAAGCAAAAATGACAAAGGTGTGGGTCTCCAAGCAACAAGTATTAACCTTAGAAGCTGTACAAAAGTTGCATATACCCAAGCCCATACCTTCACAAGTAAAGTCTAAAAGAAAAATGGTTTGGGTACCTAAGAAAAAGGTCATCAAGTTAAATGAGGCATCAACCTCTCAAGAATCCCAACCATCCACTTTCTCTTTTTCCATCCAAAAGTCTCAAATCCTTCCATCCCACATGAGATGAAAAAATTAGAAAAATACTAAGTCTATGTGGGTCCCTAAATGCCTAAATCACTTATCCACTAAGCAAATATTTCCATTGCTTCCTACACCACCTTCCTAGCATAAGCTTCAATGTTTATCACAGTATGTGCAACAGTTGGTCCAGGTTCCCTTCCATCCCACGACACTTCAACATACCTCTATCTTCCCTTCCTTCCATTATTATCCTACATACCTTCCCCATCCTATTCCTATGGTCCATATTTTTTCATAAGCCTTCCCTCCATCCTTACATAAGTCTTACATAATCCACATCGTGATCCACTATTGCACCTTCCATAATCCGCTATCTACCTACTTTGTCTTCCTTTCATGCGATCCTTACCAACATCTATGAGCATAGAGACATTTGACATGATCCATGCGACATGATGCATCTCTAATGGGACACTATCACCTTCATGGAACCAGACACTTGAGTCCCTCTCATCCATATTCCACCTATCCTATCCAAATATTCAAAAAAAAAGAAAAAGAAAAATAAAAAAGTAAAAAAAAATCCTTTCGTCCAATGGTGAAAACTAGTAAACAGGCACCTTGGATAAGTACCATGATGAAAACCTGGAAAACAGGTGTTATGTGTAGGTTGATCTTCTATGACACTTACACTTGGGGGCACATTGTCTTATCTAATCTAACATCATCCAACCTATCATTTCCATCCTATTGTATCCATCCTTATCCATTACGTACATATTCTTATCCCTTTGGTCCACTTCGTCCTCCATTCATTCTATTGATCTTGATAGAGATAGGGGCAAAATGTTGAAACAAAGCTTTGGACAACTCTTGATGTATCTAATACTTCCAAACTTATCCTACCATCATATCTTTGCAAGCATTGTCAAGATATATCTTAAGTCTAATATCTTGAATATGACATGTTATTCCTATGCGACATAGTCCTTGGAGATCATATCCTAAATTCTCCCGCCCATCTCTCCTTTGTGCATTTCTAATCCATTATCTCCTATTGTCCATCCTTCTACCTGCCCATCCATTATCCACTATCACCCATCTGTTTACCTATCCATGATGTTCCCTTGTCATCGGTATCTAGCATTTAGGCTATCCAAATTGCCAGCCAAATATCCCACAAACATCAAAACATTAGCAAAATCTAGAAAATCCCAAAAACATCAAATCATTTGCAACCCCATCATTGAACCATTGTCGAACTACGTCGCCTCTGAGTTATCACGTAGGCAAGGCCATCATTGATGAGCCCCCGAGGCTTCCCATCCATTTCATCCCTTATCACCCATCCTTTTGTCCATCCGAATCCACACCATTTCCCATCGCTTAAGTCTTATGTCCACATGGTCCACGCCCCGAACTACGTTGCCTCTACGTCGTCACGTAGGCAAGGCCATTTATCAATGAGCCCCCGAGGCACTAGGTAAGTCCCTTAGGGCTTGTTTCTTCATGTCTATTTATCAGTTCATCCACAATAAGTCAATCCTTTACTTGACTGGTGGCATTATCCTCGACCTAGTTGTAGATTTGGATTTTTGAATGCTACAACTCAGAGGAGAATAAACCGGATCATGGTTTTATCACTAGACAACAAGCATCACAGCAAATCAATATTTTAAACATCATCTTAGCAAGAAGACATTTAAACTACACCAGACAAATCCCAACCTGCCTAAAGCATCAAACATGACTCTATCAAGTTATTGCAAGAAAACATAAAAACATATAACTATGGTAAGAAAATTTGTGCTTATTAACAAGGTTTAAGTCGCAGAGTCTTGATTTTTGTTATTATGTCTTTCTATGCTACTCAAGGATGTCAAAAACTAGAGCTAGGATGGGGGCATACTTATCTTATTTGTTTGCTGTTTGTGGATCAATCTTTAGTAATGTGACAACTTTGTCTAACGACATGATCGGCAAAAGATCATCGAGGACGTTCTAGGTCTAAACATGAAACAGTGTAATCCTTGTCTATTGACATGCAAGGCCTACTCAGGTCATCTAGATTCAATTTTAACTAGATGCTTGTATTAACTTGCTATATCAAAATCTATGTAAGTAATACTCAGGTCATCATGGTTTAATTATACCTAGAGATGCTTGTATTTTCTTATAACATAATAAAAGTTCAATGATGAAACAAAGTACTTCAAATACTTGCATATATGAAGATGACAACCTCTACATCCCTACATACCAAATTTGCATTTCACCTCATTTATATGCATTCCATAAATACCATTTATCCAAGTGTCTTAAGATCCAAAGTCTTTTTCTTTCATTTGTCCAGGTTTATTCTTCTAATCAATTCTTCCATCAATTCGTTCAAACCCTTATCCAATCAATCCAAGCAATGATCCAAATGCAAGTCCATCCTTAATCCATACCAATCGAGTAAACTTAATCTTGTCAAATTATCCAATCGCAATAAGTGGTCTTGATCCTAATCTTGTCGTAAACCAAGTTAATCAATCATAATTATCAGTGGGATATATCTTTCTCGTGTCTTTGTGTTGATCTAGGGATATATCATTCCTTGCAATGAAAAATAATATCATCGATTGTTATCGATTAATCATTGGTTTACAGCTGGACAGGGGCAATACATTGTAGGTTCTTGTATCATTTGTGCATACTTGCTTGCTTGCTTGTGTGTGTTATCATTTTATCTTGTGTAACATGTCATTTAACTCTTTCATCCATCCCTTACCTTGCATCCTCCATTTCTTCACTCGTCTATCCAGTCAACCTGTCATCCAACCTATCTCATCATGAGATTGTCCTTCATCGTGTCGTCACATTCTTCCTGTCCAATCTCCCGAGGGGGCATCCTAATGTCATAACCTGTACCAGGGGAAAAACTGGGGCATGTATCAAATTGCAGAAATTTTTTAATTCTTTGAAACAACATGATAAAACACATTGCATGAAAGAGGGGCAAAATGTATACACCTAAAATTGGCTCATGTCGAACTAAATAAATATTTTTAATATTTATTTTAAATTCTTATTCTTCTATCAATTAAATAAATATTCTAATTTATTTGATTGGTTCATTATCCCAAAATTAAATAAAAATCAATTTATTTAATTAAAACCCCCTAATTCTTCTAATGTCTCACATAGTTAAATAATCCTAAATTATTTAATTAATCCTAAATTCCTCTATCCTAAGTCCAAATTCCATAAATCCACATCACCATTCCATCTCACCTTGCCACCTCACCTTGTTGCACATGTAATTAAATATTTTAATATTTAATTAGCTAATATTCCCTCACCCACATGTCCTATTTATCCTCCAGTCTAATCAGTTAACTCATCAATCAAATCTATTAATTAATTAGTCAATTGAGTTCACTGGTCAATCTATTCTATTGACTCCTCAATCAATCCATTTAACTGATCAATCATCTCAGTTAACTCTTCAATCTATTTTTTTAACTCCCATAACTCATGAAGACGACTTGGACACTTGTCCTCTTCTGATTCGCGCACATTCCCTCAAGTCTTCTCAACTGTACACATCACAGGTAATTCCTCCAGTCATGGATCTATTGACACTTGGATTTGGTCTCCCCTTAGCCTATATAAGTAAGGTCCTCACACCCATTTGCAATCCATCTAAGCTTAAGCAATCTTTCTCTGTAGGAATCATATCAGCGTGCCTTACACATAGCTGTTCTACTCTTGTCATCTTCAACAACAAGGAAGTGCACACTTCTGAGACCTCCATTACCATTAAGATCAAGAGGATATAGGTGAACAATGGAAGCATAGAGGTAAAACGGTCTTCGAAGGTATATTCTTGGTTTACTTGTATTTACATCGATTTCCATTGAGTTATTGGATGATTAGTTTGTTTAATACTATTGTTCACATTTTTTGATAATAGTAACAAGGTTAACCTCATAGTCATAGACTTGACCCTTGGCTTTACAAATTTTAAAAGTTAGATTTGGTTGATTGGCCCCCTTTATTTCCCATCTTAAGTTGACTAAGTACACATTTTGTAAAATTTGATGATATGTGCTAGTATATATAAAGACATTCATTAGCATTCATTTTACACAATGGAATCCATTAGTCCTCTCTCATTCTAGAGCATCAAGGGAGCAATCTAGGAAAATATTTGGTTTTGGAGCACTAAAAGGAGTAAGAAGTTTGCATACATCATTGTAAGGCCCTTTCCTACTATCTTTGAGCTTTTCACATATTTCTAGGGAATGACCTAGGAGAATATTTCTCCTTGTGACACAACAACCCTTTCTAGGTATTTCTAAATACTACCAACCCTCAAATATTAGAGAAGATTAGAGTAAATAAAGATCCATCAAGCAAATCACATAGAAAAATCCTACATTGTGTAGGGTCAAATCTAGACTCAAAGTATGAATATACAATCGCGAACTTCACCCAGAACTATGAACTTGATCCCTAATAGAGCACAAATCCACATGTTATGAGGCAATTCGCTAATAGAGAGGCATCATTTCTAGAGAAAATATCATTTAGGTCCCCCAAGTTGCATTATAATTATCTATCATTTAATTTAGAGGCAAATACCATTATCCACTTGGTGTTTACTTTCTTAAAATAGTTGTTGCAATTATTTGATTTACAAGTCCTAGCTATCATCATTTAATCTAGGTTTATTTGTGCTTAATTAATTGCATTTACTTAATTAGCCTAGGTTAACATTAGGGAAATATTATTTTCCTTTACATTTTGGTGAACTTGATCAATCCTACATGACCTAGTCTTAGTTCTAGATTTTTTCATTATATTAGGGTTTTCAGATCTATAATTTCCTATTTACATTCTATTTTTAGATCTAAACTTCCTTTTACATTCTTGTGCTTCATTAATATATCTTTCTTTTAGGGTTTGATGTTTATTTATCCTTCATATCTATCACCCACCTAACTCACACTTATATTAGCTTTAAGGTTTGTATTTTACATGTGTTTTTATATCTAATTTACCTATAATTTATCTAGTTTTTTTATCTGAGTTTGCTTTTCCCTTTCCATATTATTGTTTATACCAAGAACTACCAGTGATCCTAATCTTCAATTAAGGAGTAGTCCCTTGAATTCTAATACGGATGCCCAATATGATAACAATAATATCTTTAATGATGGTCATATTGAGATCAACTTAGCTAATGAAGAAAACTATGGTCATGACACACATGTGGCCCAACAAGACATTCATCTTAAAAGATAAGTTTTTATAGATACATTATAAGAAACTAAATCCCATAATCAATTAACAAGTATCTTAGATAAGAGATTAGTGGGATATCCTCATGGCATAAAAAATTTATAAGATCTTGGATACTTAATGAGTCTTTCTAATGGTGTATCCTCTTCTAATCCTAATCCTTCCACTTCCATAGAAACTACCACCATCAACCCTAGTATTACTCCTACTACTTCTAATGTCCCCACCTCATTCTCTTTTTTTTTAATCCACAATATGGCATATGCAAAGGTTACACTTTACCTTCCATTACCCCCACTAGTACTTCCATCCCTTCTAGCATTCCAACCATATATACTCCCATCATTTACATAGATAGTACTATTACAACTTTAACCCAAGTAGTATATACCATCTACCTATTCCAAGTTATAACCATTACTTCCTACACTACATCTAACCCATTTTGTATCATGTCAATGCTTCTGACTTCATGATCCCCTTATACTTCCCCCTTCCCACACTCCCAATTTCACACCTATTCCCACCACCACCTTGGATAGACTTGTCAAGAAATATCAAATCTAAAGAAAGAAATTAAGGATAAAAAGGACACTATTGCATAAAATCCTCCACATCACATGTCTTTAGCTTTTGAGGTTGTTGCATGCCTATTTGCATGTAGGACTTGTGTCTTCTCACTCTGAGATGTATAGTGGAAAAGAAGACCCTAATGTTCATTTGTAATCATTTACAACAACATGCATTGACTTTGCTTATGATGATGTGATCTTAACAAAGTTGTTCCCACAAAACCTTAAGGACTATGTTATTTAATAGTTTTATTCATTAACTATGGGTTTAATCAAGAGCTTTGATGATCTCACTACTAAATTATTACAACACTTTCATGTAAACATGGAATTGAAAATTACTATTAATGACATTATTAGATGCACATAAAAGAGCAATAATCCTATCAATGATTAGATTATTCAATTTTAATTTTTGTTGATAACTAAAGCATCAATTTCAAAATGATGAATTATAAATCATGTTTCTTGAAGGATTATTGCTAGATGTAAAGAATAATATGCACTTAAGTAGCTTCCCATCTTTTAGAGACATTTGAAGAATATTGAAATTAAACTATTAGCATCAAATACTTTAAATATGGTTCATGATCATCACAATCTTCCTATCCTTTTATGTTTCAAATGTCTAATTTTTTTTGAAGGGTGGTGATATGTGTTAGTGTAAAAGTGTTATTTCCTAACTAGTTAATCTCCTATCTAGGTAGTCCTTGTTATGGAGTAAAAAGTGGACACATGCCTTTTTACCTCCTAGTTTAGCTCCTAGGTCCCCATGATAACATTATGTTAGTTTAAGGACACACAACTGAGAGGGGGGGGTGAATTAGTTGTCCCAAAACTTTCTTTACTTTAAACACTTAAATCCTTCTTGTAATTCAATAGCATAATAATCAATCATGGAAGTACAATGCAATAATTCAAGAGCAGAAACACATTAACACATATGACACCAAGATTTTAATGTGGAAAACCTAGTTAAGGGAAAAACCACGGGGTGAATAACCCAAGATTATATTCTCTGTTAAAAGAATAGGAAGAACAAAATGGCACATGCCAATTAGGGCTCACTGCTCGAGCACACTACTCATAAGAGGCCCACTACCTACAGGAGACACACTGTCTATAGAATAATAAATATTACATACTTGAACTAAAGATTAGCATCTTCACCATGCTTGAGTCAGTTCCATTTAAGCTCAACACTTCTTCTCTACTTTTCACTCTTCTCCTCTCTACCACTTACTCATCTTCACATGGATACTTTGAAATGACTTCACAACTCTTATTTATACAAGACATCGACTTTGGGATAATCATCAAAGTCAGCACAATACATACTTTATTTTATTATAGAGCAAATACACAAATACAACTTGTCTTATTTACAAAAGACTTCATGTGAATCACCATACTATTAGCCACGCATAACTGGGACTTCAATCTTCTTTGAGGAACACGCCATGCTTCGTAGAACATCTTCAAGATCATTCGCAAGATGTGTAAATCATCCGGTCAGCCATGATTAGGAAGAACATCATCACCTGGAAGTTAATCTTCAATTACAAGCTCAATCTTCAATGCGGACCACGAACATGAACTGAACACAATCTAGAGACCCCCACAAGTTTGCCTGAATCACCAAGAACATCCACACCACTTCTGCTTATTGAAATCATTCGCATCTTCATCCGGAACCTCAAGAACACATTCTATCATCACTGTCATATTAGAATAGATGCTTGCATACCTCCAGACCACGAACCAATTGAGTTGTCAATTCACATTGGCTTCCTAAACACTCCACCAAATCCACAGAATAAGATATTGCATTTCCAGATCTCACCGGACCTATTTATGTCACTCTGTCACCTCTAAACATTTGCTAGAACCAGTTTTACTCATATAGCCATAACTTCTCCAAATCTTCATGCGGACCTCTCAAATATTGACTAGATCATATTTAGACACATATCTACAAACCCTTTGATGCACATCCTCTGATCTTCATCTTAGCTTGGATCTTCACTTCATAGAGCTTCACTGTCTTCACTATTCTTCTCTATTTCTGATAGGACTAATTTTCTCAATATCCTTAGCACACAGCTCATCCAATCCTTGAAATCAATGCAACAGGAGTATGTTGACATCAATGACAACACCGGTTAGTCCCATACTTGCAACAATCTCCCCCTTTGTCATTGATGGTAACATATGATGTGAAAAACTATTTTAACCATCAAGACAAGAACTTCTCCTCACTGAATGACATAGCTCCCCCTATCAGCAACAATCATTCATATGTCTTCTCTTTCTTTACTGCTCCCCCTTTGATCAGCAACCACTTTTGTTTTTCACATGTCTTCTCTCCCCCTTTGAAATCAATGGAAAAAGGGCACATACTTGCATCAATCAGAATCATACAGACTGCTCCTCCTGAGTAGCAGCTTCCTATCATCAATCAGGATCACAAGATATGACTGTGATATCCACTAGACTGATGCACATAAGTGCACCTTAATTCAGAACCGGAGGCATAATAACCCCTAACTTCTCCCTGAGATACTCAAAAGAGTCCTTAGGTAGAGGTTTAGTAAAAATGTCTGCAATCTGATCCTTGGAGGGCACAAACTCCAATCTGACTTCATTCTTGTTCACCTGCTCTCTCAAAAAGTGAAACTTGATTGATATATGTTTTGTCTTTGAATGCAACACTAGATTTTTTGATATATTTATTGCACTTGAGTTATCACAGAAGATTGTGATAGGTTCCTCATACTCCACTCTGATGTCTCTTAGCATTTGCTTCATCCACAATACTTGAGTACAACTACCCGCTGCTGCAATATATTTTGCTTCTGCAGTTGACAGAGATATTGCCTCTTGTTTCTTGCTTAGCCAAGAAACCAATCTTTTCCCCAAAAAGAATGCACCACCACTGGTACTCTTCCAGTCATCCACGTCCCCTGCCCAATCCACATCTGTATATGTATGAAGAGAGAAATCATGATCCCTAGGATACCATAAACCATACTCAACTATTCCTTTTAGATACCTGAGAACCCTCTTGATTGCCATGACATGAGATTCTTTAGGATTAGCTTGGAATTTGGCAACAAGACCAACAACATTCATAATGTCAGGTCTAGTTTGAGTGAGATACAGTAGTCCTCCAATCATTGACCTGTACTTTTTCTAATCAGCCTTAGGAGAGTCATCATCTTTGATCAGTTTACATCTAGTTGCCATGGGAGTATTCATTGGTTTTGAGTCTTCCATCACAAATTTCTTCAACAATTCTTTCACATATTTGGTCTGAGAAATGAAGATTCCTTTCTTTGTTTGAGTGATTTGCAGACCCAAGAAGAAATTCATTTCCCCAAACATAGACATCTCAAATTCACTTTTCATTTGATTTGCAAAAGTCTTGCACATACTATCTCTTCCTCCAAAAATGATATCATCAACAAATACTTCAACAATCAAGATATTTTCATGATCAATTTTTAAGTACAAGTTACTATTAGTAGTACCTTTGTTGAAACCAATCTTCAAAATATGTTTATCCAATCTTTCATACCAGGCTCTTGAGGCTTGTTTGAGTCCATACAATGCTTTCTTCAACTTGCAGACCATATCACCATGATCGGACAATTGAAACCCAACCGGTTGCTCAATGTATACTTCTTCCAAGTCACCATTCAGGAAGGCAGACTTGACATCCATCTGATATACTTTGAAATCCTTGAAGGTAGCAAAGGCAAGAAATAATCTGACTGCTTCAATTCTTGCCACCAGAGCAAAAGTTTCTTCAAAATCAACTCTTTCTACTTGAGAATAACCTTTGTAGACCAATCTGACTTTGTTTCTAACTACTTCACTATCTTCATTCAATTTTTTCTGGAAGACCCATTTGGTTCCAATCACATTTTTATTTCTAGGTTTGGGAACAAGATCCCAAGTGTGATTTTTCTCAATCTGCATCAACTCTTCCTTCATTGCTTTAGTCTAGCTTTCATCATTGTATGCTTCACTTACTGTCTTTGGTTCAATCTTTGAAATAAGACAATACTTTTCTGAGTCTTGAGCAATCTTTCTTCTTGTTTGAACACCTTTGCTTTTATCACCTATGATCTAGTCTTTAGAATGATTCAGTCTTACATATCTAGGAGTTTTGGGAATTTCTTGGACTTCTATTTCTTGGATAGGTTCATTCAAACTTATCTCTTCTTCCTGTAATTCAAGATTCTCTGGATCAGTCTAGATTTGAATTTCAGAAGGGGCTTGGACTTCTTGGACCAAAACATCATTCTGACCATCTTCTTCATATTCATAAAACCTTGAGGGTTTTTCAGTGCCTTCATCAACCTTCACATTTGTACTTTCTATAATCTTTCTCAATCTCTTGTTATAACACCGGTATGCTTTGCTTTGAGTAGAGTAACCCAAGAATATTCCTTCATTACTTCTAGCATCAAATTTGCCAAGGTCTTCATCTCTTTTAATGTAACATTTACTACCAAAGACTCTGAAATACTTTACAATGGGAGTGATGCCAAACCAGAGTTCATAAAGGATCTTACCAGTATTGCTTTTGATTTGTACTCGATTAAGAGTATAGACAGCAGTGTTTATAGCTTCTCTCCAGTAGATCTGAGGAACATTTGCTTCCATCATCATGGTTCTAGATGCTTCCTAGATGGTCCAGTTCTTTCTCTCCATAACTCCATTCTGATGTGGAGTCCTTGGAGCAGATAACTGTCTTTTTATCCCATGTTTCTCACAGAATTTTAGAACTCTTTGGATGTGAATTCTCCACCTCTGTTAGACCTAAGACACTTTATGTTTAATCCGATTTCATTTTCTACCCTAGCCTTGAATATTTTGAATTTCTCAAGAGCTTCAGATTTCTCTTTTAGAAAAGTCACCCACATCATCTGGGAATGATCATCAATTAGTCGCATGAAATATCTATCACCTTGCAAGCTCCTAATTCTTGCTGGTCCACATAGATCAGTATGTACTAAGTCCAACAATCTGGTAGAAGATTGTTCCTTACTTTTGAATGTGACTTTTCTCTACTTACCCAACTGACATTCTTTGCACAAACTGTTAGTAGGTTTCACCAATCTTGGAAGATCTCTTACAACCTGAGTGTTGCTTATCTTAATGATATTATCAAAATTCACATGACACATTTTCCTATGCCATAACCAACTTTGATCAATTTGAACAAATAAATAACTTTTTCCAGTACCAACCAAGTGGAAGATGTTACCTTTTGTTTGAGTACCAGATGCAATCTCTGTTCCAAAACTTTCAAAGATCTTACATTTTCCATTTTTGAATCAGAGATCATAGCCTTTGTCCACCAACTGTCCAACACTGAGAAGATTGTGCTTCAGACCTTCAACATACAGTACATCACTGGTTTTGTTCTTTCCATCAAAAGAAATAGTTCCTCTACCTCTGATTCTGCCAGCAGAATTATCACCAAATTTTACAAATCCTCCTTCATATCTTTCCAAATCTATGAACTTATTTTTGTCACCAGTCATATGGTGGGAGCATCCACTGTTAATGACCCAATCATCCTTTTCTTCAACTTGGGCAGCCATATTTCTTTCTATCATTTTATGATTGACAGATTCAGAGGGCATTGGATCTTCTTCCTTGATTGTAATAAACACCCAGTCACTTTCAGATTTGTTTCCTATCTCTGATTCATCATCTGTTACTCCATCATTTTCATCTTCATGAACATAGAAACATTTCTTTTGGAATCTTGATCTATTTGGATTTTCCCTTGAAAATATTTCTGGACACCTTGAGGCAAAATGACCAATCTTGTTGCAGTTGAAACATTTGAAGGGTAATTTTCATTCATACTTACTAGATCCTCTTGGCATTATTTTTACAATAAGGGCTTCAATTTGAGCAGCTTCTGCTTCATCTTCTTCTAGATCTTTTCTTGCTTTTTCATACCATGATAGTTTCTTTGAGGAGTTCTCTCCTAGATCATACCTTTGTTTGCCTTTATAGAGGCACTAGCTTTGAATGCAGATTCAGTCTTGGGGGGGTGCATCTCCAAACTCAACCAATTCAAATGCAGCTAATTTTCCAACCAATTGATCTCTTGTGATATTTGAAAAAGATCTGAATTCTTCAATGGCAACAACCTTGTGTTTGTAAGCAAGAGGTAGGGATCTGAGAACTTTGGCAACAATCTCATCTTCATCCAAGATTCCACCTACACACCTAATGCCACAAACAAGCTCATTTACTTTAGGCATAAATGTATTGATATTCTCATCTTCATTCATCTTCAGGTTTTCAAATTTTCCTTTCAGACTCTGTAGGTTGGCGCACTTAACATATTTGTCTCCTTCATGCAAAAGTTCCAATTTTTCCCAAATCTCATATGAAGTTTTTGAATCTATAACATTTGTTAGCTCTGAATCAAATAAGGCACTTAGTAAAGCTTCTTTAGCCTGAAGATTGTCTTCAGCATCTTTGATTTCATCTACAGTTGACGGGCCATTCTTTGGAGGAACATACTTCTTTGAAGTTATGGTCCAATATTGCATTCCCATACATTGTAAGTGACATTCCATGTGGCTTTTCCAAAGAGTGTAATTGGTTCCATCAAATCTCAGACTATCCTTCTTGTATGAAGACATCCTGGATCTCCTCAAGCAGTTAAGCTCTTTTAGAGGAACTTAGCTCTGATACCAATTGTTAGTTTTAGGACAGACAGCTAAGAGGGGGGGTGAATCAGTTGTCCCAAAACTTTCTTTACTTTAAACACTTAAATCCGTCTTGTAATTCAACAGCATAATAATCAATCATAGAAGCATAATGCAATAATTCAAGAGCAGAAACACATTAACACTATGACACCAAGATTTTAAAGTGGAAAACCCAGTTAAGGGAAAAACCATGGGGTGACTAACACAAGATTGTATTCTCTATTAAAAGAATAGGAAGAACAAAATGGCACATGCCAATTAGGGCTCACTACCTGAGCACACTACTCACAAGAGGCCCACTGCCTACAAGAGACACACTGTCTATAGAATAATAAATATTACATACTTGAACTGAAGATTAGCATCTTCACCATGCTTGAGTCAGTTCCATTTGAGCTCAACATTTCTTCTCTGCTTTTCACTCTTCTCCTCTCTACCACTTACTCATCTTCACACAGATACTTTGAAATGACTTCACAACTCTTATTTATACAAGACATTGACTTTGGGATAATCATCAAAGTCGGCACAATACATACTTTATTTTATTATAGAGCAAATACACAAATACAACTTGTCTTATTTACAAAAGACTTCATACGAATCACCATACTATCGGCCACGCATAACTGGGACTTCAATCTTCTTTGAGGAACATGCCATGCTTTGCAGAACATCTTCAAGATCATCCGCAAGATGTGTAAATCATCTGGTTGGCCATGATTAGAAAGAACATCATCACCCAGAAGTTAATCTTCAATTACAAGCTCAATCTTCAATGCGGACCACCAACATGAATTGGACACAATCTAGAGACCCCCACAAGCTTGCCTGAATCACCAAGAACATCCACACCACTTCTGCTTACTGAAATCATTTGTATCTTCATCCAAAACCTCAAGAACACATTCTGTCATCACTGTCATATTAGAATAGATGCTTGAAGACCTCCAGACCATGAACTAATTGAGTTGTCAATTCACATTGGCTTCCTAAACACTCCACCAAATCTGCAGAACAAGATATTGCATTTCTAGATCTCACCGGACCTATTTATGTCACTCTGTCACCTCTAAACATTTGCCAGAACCAATTTTACTCATATAGCCATAACTTCTCCAAATCTTCATGCGAACCTCTCAAATCTTGACTGGATCATCTTTAGATACATATCTACAACCCTTTGATGCCCATCCTCTGATCTTCATCTTATCTTGGATCTTCACTTCATAGAACTTCACTGTCTTCACTGTTCTTCTCTATTTCTGATAGGACTAATTTTGTCAATATCCTCAACACACAGCTCATCCAATCCTTGACATCAATGACAACACCGGTTAGGCCCATACTTGCAACACATTATACATGCAAAATATTCATCTCGATGCAAAATCCCCTAAAACCCATGTAAATTGGGAACTAGGGGCCCATGTTGTACCTTACCCCAGACTAAAAAGGTGCCTTGAGACTTGGGCACCTGTGCCCAAGTCCTCCCTGATTGGTTGGGGCAGATTTTAATGTATGTCGGCATAAGACCTTTAAAAAGGTTTCCCTTTGTCAGCTCTTTTGATTTAATTCATGAATGATAGTGGGAAAACATATATAAGTGTGTTTTTAAATTCATTAAGAACCTAGAGATGGATATAGCAAAGTTATGATCTTGGAGCAAAGAGCATTCAAAGCATTCATTGTGTTTCTAGAGCAGATTTGTGTTTGTATTGTGTGTTGTTGTAGATTTGGAATCATCATCCATCTCCTTATGAGTTGAAGGATCTTCATTCTCCTAAGTGCTTCAACTCTGAGGTGATATCACTGGTTTATCTTAAGCCTTTGCCCTACAAAGGCACACATTCTCTAACAATGGTGTTGGGAATCTTGAATGCTATCTTGAGATTTGACTGAGGCATATCCCTAAACACCCCAACCCCCAAACCCCTTTTCTTCTTGTGTGTAGGCTACAGGTGTGAAGTATGAAGAAGTGAAGGTGCATGAAAGTTGTATAAGGGAAAGGGTTTCAATATTCAAAAGTAGTTTGTGAAGATTCCTCTGCAGAAGACTTGGGTGCCTATCCTGAAGTCCTCCTATTCAAACAAACACTAGATTCGGCATTAGAACATCATTTACAACATTTCTCTAGTTTAGACCTCCGAGAGATTCTCCCTCTCAGGACTTGGGCGCTTGCCCTGTAGTCCTTTGACTTTCCAGCTTCTGGGGAATAGGTTCTGACATCTTACTAATCACTCTTGTGCATTTGGTTTCTGGGTTTCAATCATCTTCTGTTTGTTACAAGCTGATTCTCTTTATTTTTGGATTAAAGTTAGTTCAATCATATTACCAAAAATAAAGAAGTTTGAGTACAATTATTGTGGCCAAGAGAGCCACCTTTACATAGGTTCCATAATTATACTATTCCATACAAAATATAGATATTGTGTAGATGGGTAAGAGGCTTGAACATTGTGAAAATCTTCTTGTATGAAACATAGAGTTTGAAGCTAGTTTTGTCCTGTCAAAAGATATCATTCTAAAGACTGATCACTATGCTGCACATGATAAGAAGACTAATCAGTACGCTACACATGATAAGAAGTCTCTGGATGACTGCACACCAATATTGGATCAGAAACACTATTTTCAAATTATGTTCTTCCACTATCAACCCCGTCAATCAAGATGTTAGAACAATATGAGAATCCACATGTGGAGAGTCCCTTTGCAAGTCAGGAGGCCTGGTAATCCCATGAGATACATCTGCTATTTCTTTGTGTCTACTAGCTGTCCTAGATTCATAAATGTGAAGAGCTCTGTACTTATTCTGTAGATCCTCCAACCTTATATTAAAATTTTGGTATGCCTTTCCTACATTTTGTGATCTTTCATCTGTCTGCATGGAATCTTCACTGCTAGTCATAGAAGAACTTTGTATAGTAGTCTTTAGAAGGCTCTTAAATTGAGAATCCAATGAAAGCACTACCTGTAAGAATAGGCCAACAAGTGCGAGTCTTAAATTAGACTCAGTAAGGCTTCTTTTCCTACCTTGAAAATGGTCTTCATTTCTTAATCTCCACAAAATCCAAAGAATTTTAGTTGTTAAAGAGAGCCAAAAAGCATTAGTTTTAGCATTAAAATCAGCAATAGAGCCAAATAAATTTTCCAACTTACAATTACCCTCATTCAAAGACCAGTTTGATACATTACCCATGAAAAGGCTCCAAACTTGGCAAGCAAAGGGACATTCAAAGAATATATGATCACAAGTTTCAAAGACATTGCAGACTGCATAGACATAACAGTTATGATCAACATGTAACTTCTTCAACATTAATAACCATCTAAAACATCCTTTTTTGGGTTCTAGGTGTTTAGACCAAAAAGACCTAAAGACTGCAACACAATCCTGGAAATTAACATTCAAGTTCCGTGCTTTGACACTATGCTCATAAATATCAACTGTGTTTGTAAGTAAATTGCATATCTTTTTGGATTCACAAACTTTCACCTTAGTTCCATCTTTCCAACTCAGTTTTTCCAACCAATCCTCCTCACCTAACATTTTGGGTAGAATGAGATTAGCTACAAAAGCTACCAAGACCACTGAGTAAGTCCTTTTTTGACTATCTTTCAAACCAAATTCTGATCTTAGACTGTCCTAACTTTTAATTCCATTATCGAAGAATCAATCTCGAAGAGTTGAGAGGCCCAAACTATGCCATTTTAGGTCTGAGCAGCCTTGAATCAGTGCCAAGGGTCTATCTTTATACTTCCAGTTCCACCAGACAGAACAGTGACCTCCCCACTGCTTCAAAGGGCAGTTCACCTTAGAAAAGGAGATTTAGTTTCTAACAACCTCCCAAGCCTTCCAAATGGAGCCAAAGACCCCTGACCCAAAAGGTTTAACTTTGAAGTCCCCCAAAAGATAATCATACAGATGTAACTTGCTCCAACTCTGAGCCCTTCTAGGGTGAGATAACCTAATATTGTTCTTAGTAAGGACTTTCCAAGGTTCATCACCTTCTAGAGAATTAATGATCCATTTTTCCACCAAAGCCATGCCTTGAAGCCTTAGGTCCTTCAGCCCCAAACCCCCAAAATCTCTGCTGACACAACACCATTTCCAGTTCACAGCATGTTTCTTATTCTTACCTTTCCCATTTGACCAGAGAAAACTTTTGATCACTTTTTGAATACTTTCAATTTGTACATTTAAATACTCTGTCATATGCCTTCTCAAAGTCCAGCAAGAGAATACTAGCATTCTAACCTGACATCTTAGCCTAGTGAAGTGCTTCCCAACTAGTCAACAAATTTTCAAGAATGTATCTTCCCTTGATGAAACCAGTCTGAGTCACATTAATTATGGAAGGTAAAATGTCAACCAGTCTTCTTGCCAAAACTTTGGCTATAATTTTGTAGGACACATTTAGAAGGGAGATAGGTCTCTAGTTCCTCAAGTTGGACTTGTCACCCCCTTTTGGAAGTAGTTTAATATGGCCTCTATTGATCTCCTTTCCCAGAGAGCCAAGTCTAATAGCCTCATGATAAACCTATGAAAGATCATCCACTACCTAGTCAATATTAGCTTTATAAAATTCAATAGACAACCCATCTACCCCTGGAGACTTACAATTACTCATTGAAAGAATGGAGTTTTTAATTTCATCTTTAGAGATGTCTTGTTTCAATTTCTTAGCCATTGACACATCCACCTTCCTCAAACATATAAGTGTACATAAATTTTGAGCTTCAGCACACTCAATCCTTCCATCTTCTGCCTCTAACAGATTCCTATAGAATTCTCTAAAAAGTTCCTTAATATTGTTTAGATCAGTATAAGTAATACCATTTTCAGTGATTGACTCTATATGTTCTTGCCTAAATTTTCTTCTCAACAGATCAAAAAAATACTTGGAGCCTTTGTCCCCATCTTTAATCTAGTTCTTCTGGGCTCTAGTTTTATCACCCTGCAATGTGTAAGTTTCAAAACACCTAAGCCTATTTTTAGTTGCCCCCAATTGAGAAACCAAATCATTATTAATAGTATTTCTAAACATTATCACTGGACAATCCCTTTTTTGATGACTATTCAATTTACGGAGAAAACACGAGTTAAGTCCCCCTAAACCTACTACAACACATTCAACCAATTTATCACCGAGGCTAATTTGTAATACCTTTGGGATTTCATCCCTAGGCTTTAAAGAAACCAACACCCTTGCGTCCAGATGAGGTAGAGAGATCTTTGGATCCTCCATGACCTTAATAATCTTTCCCAAAGTCTTTAACAGATTAGGCAAGAATGCCCACAATTGGACTGGGAGGTCTTTAATTAGCAACCATCTCGGGACTGTATAGAAATTGATGTCTTGAGGCGAGGCCTTTGGGCTCCATGGGAAGACCTTGAACAAAGCCCTCCCAACATTCCAAATTTCTCTATCTAAAACTCTTCTCTGCATTGCATGGTTTTTCAAGAAGATAACAAAGATGCCTTTTGAAACCTTTCTACAGAAAGACACATGGACACCCATCTTTTTTCCCCAAACAATATTAAGCCAATTGTCAAAAAATCTTCTTGCAGGCAGCTTTTCTAACTCTAAATAAACAAAAAATAGAGAACCATCTTTCAATATGTTTTCCTCATCTTTAATAGCCTTTTGCATACCCAAATTTGCATGAAGCACCAACTTCCTCGGCAGTAGAGAAGCCTTACCTCTTCCAACTCCACTGCTCTTCCCATCGTCTCTGAGATTGCCACTCCTGCAACCTCCAATGCCCTCTTCTTCCTCCTGCCACGCTTGGAAGCAAGCATCTTCGGTGGCATCTTGAACTCCCAAAGCATCCCTAAATGTTCTTTTCAAGGCTTCCACATCACTATTAAAATCCCCTACAACCCTATTAACTTCCTCCTGCACTTCCATTAATGCGCCCGACTGAGGGGCAGGTGCCTCGACCAGACCTATGCAGCACAAACTCCATCCAACGTATGTGACCAAAGCATGAACTCTCAACCCAAATAGGTGGGAATATTAAATAATTTAAAATAAAAAACAAAAAACTTTTAACTTTAAGGATAGACCTAAATGGAACAAACAATAAGGAAGAAAAACCTAGGGCATTAAAATCAATCAAAACCAATGCATCAGAAGACAGACAATGAAATTTACGAATCTTGTAGAAAAAAAGGAACAAGAAGACCAATTTTCAAACCAAGAGGAAGCCCTACAATTTTCTCACAAAGGGAGAACAAACCCTCGAACAACTTGTAGAGCCTCCAAGCCCCTTTGGTCTTTTTTCCTCACAAGTTGATTATCTTAGAACTAGGGTTTAGTGCATTGATTGACCTAGGGTTTGATAAAAGGCTTGGTTAAATCATATCTTTCCATAGCAAACAAGAGCACAAGATCCATAGTTGAATATTAGATGATCTCACTAAATTCATAGATAATAATGAACATGATGCATCGTTTAGTAGTGATGACTTCAATATGTTAGATGAAGCCCTAGATGACTTTATCTCTATTGGATTTTCCACTATGACTCCTATTGCTACAAGACAGGACCATGCCCTGGATCTACTCTCTAATACATGTGATGGTGACCTAGCTTTGTCTATTTCACCCTATGATTTGGATCCCTCTCCCAAAGTCGTTCCCACTTATGAGGACATTTTGGTGCAAGGGGATGAAATCATTGACACATCCCTTAACATCACCCTACCCTCCCTTCATTCCAATGCTCTCCCTTTGAAAGATGAAGCATTAGTGAATGAAGAACCCCCTCTAATGAAAAACACTCCATGGATATATAATGAGCATTCATCTAACAATATTAAAAATTATATTCCTACCATGGTGCATGAATTCTCTATGGATCATCCTATCGATTTTCCTCCTTTAGTTGAATATTCAAGTACCTTGGTTATTACTAAGGAAGTGAAGACTCTTGATCTTCCCCCTTTGATTGAATGTCCAAGTCCCTTGGATACCACTAAGGACGTGAAGGCCATGGATAGTTCTCCTTTGGTTGCATGTTCAAACCCTTTGGACATCACTAAAGATACAATCACCAACAATTCTCCTAACAACATTTTACCTTTCCTTAATTCCTATGTTGTTGGAAATATGCAGCCATAGAGATAAATTCCTCATAACCCAATAAGAGATTCAATGTGCAATAAACTAGAAATCTAAATGCAAAAGAAATAGACAACCATACCATCAATGGTGATACACGATATACCTTGGGAAAACCCTCATAGAGGGAAAAACCCAGCCTCCAAAAACATGCATCTCTCATGTATTATTCAACAAATAACAAAAAATACATATGCATAGATAACCTTTGAAACATCAAGCTCTCTCTACCTGCAATCCATGTGAACAAGCATGTAACCATACATCCCATGCCATGCTTTAAACCCTCACACAACCAACCTGCAAGAGAAGTTACAACCCAACCAAAGGCAAGAAGCCTTCACTCAATCCTCTCTCTACAACTACCCTTGTGTTTGCTTTTATAGACATAAGCTCACACAAATACAACATGTGGTATTGTAATACCATTTTGATGGTGATAGTTTGTCATTGATGTCAAAAGGTATTGAGAGAGTTGTGTAAGTGTGCATCTTCACAAGGTATCATCAAAACTGCAGGACATTTGAGGATCACTTGCACTACTGACAAAGGTTGTTAATGATCATGCATTTCACAATTGTTCACTTATGGTAGGAATCAATCAGGAGTTGTTCACTCAATTAAGATAAGTGTGTTGATCATGCCTTCATTAAGGATGTTGACTTGATTAGTGTATATCTCTCATGTGGTGTGTTGATTATCAATGGTGTTGTTTCATGGTGTGAATGTTTCACTTCAGGTTGTTGAGGTTAAAAAAAGTGTTGTCACATAAATATTCTATGTTCATTGATTGACTTGCTTTGTTGAGGTGTTTCAGGTTCTTCATGTGTTCACATGCATTCATGGGTTCAAGTTGATAGGTTCAAAGCCATATTGATTAGTGATGGTAATAATCAGGTGATGATGGGTTCACAGTCTTATGATTTCAGGATGTCTTCTCAATAGTCTTGTTCAAGATAAGAGGTAAGTGACATGGTGATAATGATCACCAAAGTAAGAAGCAAAGTGTTGAAGGTTCTGTGTGCTTTGATCTATTTCTCAACGGACACATATAATAATTGCATTGTCATAAGGGGTTGTTGTTATAAATCAAAGTATCTCATGTTCAGGTTTAAGAAGTTACAATCTCAGAAGGATCTCATGAGATAGGAGAAATGCAAAAGAATCATTAGATGGTCCATTGATGTCAAGGCATATGATATGATTTGGTCTTGCAAAGAAATATGTGGTAGAGTCATCAAATTTGTGATGAGATTCATCATGATCTTTGTGGTTATGTCAACAGTCATCATATGAGCTCATAGAAATCAAAAGTTATTGGGGAATGTGATTAAACCATCATTAGATTTGCCTTTTGATTTAAAAACTTTATTTTTATGTCATATCTTTATGACATTTAAAAAAAAAAAGAAGAGTTTTTAAATGTTGAAGAAAGAAATAAAAAGAAAAATTTAGACTAATTTTAGTCTTTAAAAAAGAAAAAATGAAAAAAGAGGATTTTAAGCTAATTTTTAGCTTCTTTCATAAAGGGCAGATTTTCATAAGTTTTAAAAGATTTTATTCTTTTTAAAAAAAAGAACTCTCCATCGTGGAAATTAGAGGAATTGGGAGAGCCTTTTAAAAGGCTATTATTAGTATGTTTTTTATGGTAGCAAGTGGGATTTTTAAAGCTTTTTCTTTGGAGATTTTTATGAAGATTCTTTCTAATTTCAAAACTAGTGGACCTCCCTCGTGGCAGTAAAGATTTGTTTTTAATTTTAAACTCAAGTGGGCCATTTTTTCCTCTCATGTAAAGAATATAAAGAAGTTTTTTTTTTTTTTTGGGAAGGATTTATTTGGAATATAAAGAGATTCCTTTAAGGTAAGATATTAATAAAATGTCAGAGAGATAAATTTTTTTATCAATTGAAGGATCTTTTTATTACAGAGGCAAGGGGAAGATGAATGGTGTTTTAATTTCATTGAAGATCATATTTGCAGAGAGGAATATGAAGAGCTTTTGGAATTTTTTTGTGAGAAGATTATATTTTTGATGACGAGATTGATTTATTAATGAAGATTTTTATCAGAGAAGGTGAAAGGTTTTCATTGACAAAATTGAATGGAGAAAATTTGTCTTGTGAGAAAATATGAATCAGGGAGAAGAAGAAAAAAAATAACATATTGGAGATTTATTTATTGTTTTTGTTTGCAATTAGAGAATGCGTTTTTGCAGGAATATAAATCAAAATTGAAGAGATTGAAGGGAAGATGAAAGATTGAAAAGTATTTTTGCAGGTGAATTAATTTTTCTTATGAAGATAAATGTGAAAGGTGAAAAGACATTCAATTTACATATAATGGTTTTTCAGGTGCATTGAAATTGTGAGTTTTGGGTAAGGACCAAAATGCAGTGTTGAAAACATTTTTATATAGGTGATTGTGTGGTTCATTATGCAAGGTTGCAGATTAATGATGACAATTTTATGAAAATCCTATTAAAAAGAAAATACAGATGAATGTATAAAATGTGAAAAACCAATTTGTAATGTATGAGATATATTTCCTTGATCAGGTGAATTAGATGATTCAATGATAAAATATTAGAGGATTGGAATGATGGAATATATGTTGCAGATGAGTTGATTTGAATGGTGCAAATCAGATTGAGCAGCAATCACTTCTTGCACATGAGATTTTTAGTTTTGATTGATTGAGAAATGCTAGTGAGGCACAATAGTATGCCAGTGAGGCTTGTAGGTCGGTAAGACCATTTGTCAGTGAGACACTTACATCAGCTAGTGAGGCTTGTAAAGATATTTTCAAGGTTAAGCTAGTGAGGTAGTTTTGGAGTGTTTTTTCTACCCCATGAGGGTTTTCCACTCGTGCAAATTTATGCTATGTCTCATATTGTTTTCATCTGTATGTGTGTATGTTAATATTTTGCTTATAAGGTTTTGTTCTCTTTCTTCATTCTCAGTCTTGTGCAGATGTGTTTGAAAAATCAATGATATATTTCTCTCCTTGTGCTTTGAAAGTTAAAGTTTGCAAAAAGATTTGAAAATTTACACAACACTGATTCACCCCCCCTCTCAGTGTTGTCCTGGACTCCTACACATTTTCCCCAATACCATGTGTTTACAAAACCATTGACCCCACATTTAATTATTGGTACTGAGTTTTCCTAATTAATCAAATAATTACAAATAAAGTAATTAACCCAATGTTACATACAATGATTACAAGTGACATCCAAATAAATATCCAATGTGGCTAAACACATCACATGATGCACCACAATTAAATATTTGTTTTACACAATAAAATAATTCCAATGTTATGCAAGGTGTACAACACACCTACTCCAACATTCTCCCACTTGTTGTATACATCGCATAAGGGATCAACATGTAAACTCAAAACATCAAGGGAAACCATCATGTGTGCCCAACATGTACCATATAACCATCCATGTGCTCCATGTGCTCCAAGATACCTGCAACAATAATCAAGGTGTCCACCATCTCAAACAAGAATCTCTCCATCCTCCATCTAGCCTCATGAAGAATAAGATCCTCCAAAGAGATGCCACACTAAACTCACATAAAGCAAGAAACCTACATCAAATAATATCTAGACACAAACACCAAATCCAATGGCAACAAATAGGCTTGAGTAGCTATCAAGAATCAATCATAGCTGAAATAATAACCACAACTAGTTGTTAATGCATCAACTAACCATACCTCCAAACCAAGGTATACAAATGATAACAAGTAGACCTTATGCCATCAACATATCCAACTCAAATAACAATGATAACAAGTCCCTGTATATACTCAATCCTACATAAAGAAGTCCTCCAAGGTAACAACACAAAGCATGTGGTAACAAACCTCAAGACCCTCCATACCGTAGCATAATGAGAACACCCAACAAAGGAATCATATACATACTGAAACTCCCATTGCATGAGTAAATGTCAAATCTAAAAATAGATCAAGGCATCCAAAGATCCACTAATAGCATGCACATAGAAGATGTGACTGAATCCTCTATCACATAGTGTCGAAGAACATACACAGATATGCAAAAAATTTGCAAACTAAATAGATGCAACATAACTCTCCTCAAGTCTATATCTCTCCCAAATCCTCCACATCATAAGAGAAATAAGTCAAAGAGACTCAATAGCTCCATACACATCTCAACTTCAATGTCATGTGAACATGAATATCTAGAAAGAAGAATAAGACCAATCAAGGGAGAACCTGCAAATCATAATCGTGTCCTTCTATCCAAACTAATGTGCTATAGCCGTGAAAAGTATGATCTCCTCTACAACCCATAAACAAGAAGCCTCCACAACATCCAACACCAAGATGCAAGCCTCTCAAACCAAAAGGTAGATCAAACTCATAACCATCCCAAAGTAGGAACAAGCCCAAAGCCACTAACCATCTCCATTACATATAATAATCTCATGACAACTCAGGATCAAACATAATGAGATAACTAATCATATCCATGCATCTACTCCTGAAATAAATCCTCACAACCATAATCCATAGATCAAGAATCAAGCATGAGAAGATAAGATACAAATGAAGAATGCATTTGAAAATCAGGTGGGTATACCTATCAAATCATTCACCGTCGAGTGGACCAAGAGTAGGGATGATATTGCTCCTCCAAGATGCACCAAGCCTTGAAGGCTCTCTCCAAGAACAATCTCTTCAACATGTCCATGTTGGACTCACGTCCAACCAAGGTTTAGGCTCCTCGGTCTTGCTGTTGAAATCCTTATCAAAGAATAACCATCTCAACACATGTCTCTAATCCAAGAGAACTCAAGCCTCACCTAAGTCTCCAAGTATCCATGAGTACCTCCATGATCAATCCATGATGAACTCCAAATGCAAAACTGCACCATCACGAAGCTCTCAAGCACATGACCAATTATCCAAAACCAAGAGAACCATCAAGATCATAGTCAAAGCTCCCACTGCACATTTGCCTAACCAAGGAACATATCATGACATCATGATCTAATCATCTCCTCAAAAGAAGATCACATGCACTAATGCACACATACTATATCAAGAGAACATGTATCATGCCAACACTCTAACACGTGATCAAGAGTAAACCATCACACAATACCAACCATCTTGTAAGCAAGGACCACCTATCAAAATTGACAAACCATAACCAACACCTTAACCAAAGACTCCAAGAGTCCTCCATGGTACCAAGATGTCAACATCTCCAACTCACATGAAGATAACCATATCCTTCCAAAGCTCCCACTGAACCGTGATATTGAGCTATACATGGAAATAACATAAATATTAAACCGTCAAACCCATCAAACCCATCACTGTCAAAAGCTCCCACTAAAACTTGTAATCAAGCTATCCATGACATCATGATAACCATCTTCTACATGAAGATCATCCATGGCCCCAACACAATCAAAGAATCCACTGTAACGACACAACTCCCAAAAGGTCAAGTAAACCATAATCTCCAAAACCAAGAAGATAAACAAAACCTATAAACCAAACATGAATCCAACATCACCAAAACTTGCACCTATAAAACAATCATGTCATGCCAAAGTCCCAACCAAGCAAAGAACATCCATGACACCATGATCAACACCCAATGTATTTGCACCAAACTCCCATCAAGTCTCACACAACTGTACCATATAGTCAACAAACATATGTCCCATATCATGACTACATTAGGTAATACCATCTCTCTCTATATCTCACATGACAAGCAAACCAATGTAACATGTGACTAACCCAAGCCACAAATTAGAATCTAGATTAACACTGAAACATCTATGGGCATAGACAACACATCCAAGTAAAAAATACAACCTGTAGGCATAGACAACCTACAAGACTGCACAACCTATAGATCTCACAATGCAACATGCAAACTCAACAATACATGTATAATGCTATTAGCCAAGGATAATCAGAGATAAACATATAAGTCTACAATGAGTCAAACACCAAATCATCCCAGATTCGATTTGCCATCGACTTACAAACTCACCAAAAGTAAATGGGATCAAAAGTAGCTCAAACTGATATAAACTAAACAAACCTTAGAATATCATCTCCAAACCTAATCCACTACGTAGTGCTCAAAAATACCTTTCCAACACCTATAATAAGTCTAAAATCTGACTCCATATGCACCTGTTATGCCCAATTAAAGCTCAAAAGCAACATCTAGCTTCCAACTAGAAAAAACTAGTCAAAAGGGCAAAATCTAGAAAAATCTATGTCATCACTGCATAGTACGAGGAAAGAGTTTTCTGTAGACTATAAGAAGTTGAATATCTGACTTGCTGGAGGAAAGTTATGCCCCCTAGAAAAATCTGCCCAGTTATACTTATAGGCCAAAATCAGGTGGCTCTTCGGTGGCTTTGTGGTGGTTGGCCAGTGGCCCGTCGGCAGTTCGCCAGTGGCGGCGGCGCTCTAGCGGTGGAAATGGTGGCAGAATTGAAACCAAATTTTAAATGGTTTAAATTTTTTATTTGTGTTTCATTTGATTTTTGCATGGTTTTGAAATGTTTAAAGTTTAATAATAAAAATACAAATTTTATTAGGGCCCTGCTGGGCGCAGGCCTAGGCCCCACTGGACCAAGGCTCATGACCGCGGGCCTAGCCCTGCCAACCACGACACCCTGCTGGCTGGGGGTAGCTTGCAGGCCGCTTGTTGTCATCCTGCCAGGTCGTATGACCTGCGCAGGTCGTGCGGTAGTGCCAGCTTCTACAAGCGTACGCTACGACAAGGGGGGTACCTTCCCCCTCATTTTTTTTCTTTTTTTATTAAAAATCAAATCTTTTGCAGAAAAATGTTAGGAATTTTTTTTAATTTTAAAAACAAAATTATTGCACCCTGTGTAGCAGTGCCAACCTTTGTAGGCGCACTACGACAAGGGGGGTAAGACCCCCCTCATTTTTTTTAATTAAAAATCAAATCTTTAGCAGAAAACCTTAGGAATTTTTTTTATTTTAAAAACAAAACTTTTGCACCCAAGCATACCTGCGTTGGTGCAGTGCACACGGAATATTCTCTGCGCCTGCAGATTCTCTGACATGTGGTACCGTGCGAAAGATTCCCTTGTAGATTCCTCTAGGGCATAAAAAATAGTGAAATTTTTCCTGTCTCCAAACATAGGCGAATTATATGTTTTTCTTCACCTGTGGCAGCTCCTAAATCCAATGGCAAGGCATGTTTTTGCCTAGGAGGCTTCTTGCAAAAGCCGACCTCCAAAACCCTCCATAGAAAGAACTCAAATAAAAAACCCACATGCCAAATGTCCATGAAACCCTAGATCTTCAACAACCCAAGTCTACCAACAACCTTGTAACCCTGATATTGCCTTCATTCCTTCCATGCAAAGCCATGGATTCCACTATACACAAAAAATCCACTCATAGCTAAGGTTATAAAATAGGGGTTTTCACCCAAATCATGGAAACCAAGCTCTGATACCAAATGTTGGAAATATGCAGCCATAGAGACAAAATCCTCATAACCCAATAAGAGATTCAATGTGCAATAAACTAGAAATCCACATGCAAAATAAATAGATAATCATACCATCAATGGTGACACAAGATATACCCTGGGAAAACCCTCATAGAGGGAAAAACCCAGCCTCCAAAAACATACATCTCTCATGTATTATTCAGCAAATAACAACAAATACATATGCAGAGATAACCTTTGAAACATCAATCTCTCTCTACCTGCAATCCATGTGAACAAGCATGTAACCATACATCCCATGCCATGCTTCAAGCCGTCACACAGCCAACCTGCAAGAGAAGCTACAACCCAGCCAAAGGCAATAAGCCTTCACTCAATCCTCTCTCTACAACTACCCTTGTGTTTTCTTTTATAGATATAAGCTCACAAAAATACAAATGTGGTTTTGTAATACCATTTTCCCCAATACCATGTGTCTACAAAACCATTGACCCCACATTTGATTATTGGTACTAAGTTTTCCCAATTAATCAAATAGTTCAAAATAAAGTAATTAACCCAATGTTACATACAACAATTACTAGTGGTGTCCAAATTATAAAAATCCAACGTGGCTAAACACATCACATGATGCACCATAATTAAATATTTATTTTACTTAATAAAATAATGCCAATGTTATACAAGGTGTACAACACACCTACTCCAACATATGCTCTCCCTTTAAAAGATGAAGCACTAGTGGATGAGGAAAGGTAGATCTCATATTAAATCCCTTACGGATGGATGTTGAGATCAATCAAAAAATTCACCTATTCCACCCACTAAGGGGATAGTGAATAAGTGTACTAATGCTAACACAATATCAATAAGTTCAAGACTAAATATGATATATCTTAAGGTGATAGACATGAATTGTCCGCTAGGAAATATCCCATTGAATTAGGTAAGTATTTCTCCTCTATTAAGCCACACTCATTGTAGAACCTATTCTATTTGCTCTTAAGGGTGGCTTCCTCCTAGATATATATGTTGTTAGAGATGTGTTGTGTTCCCCCTATCATTTTTAGGTCTCCTTGGATGACCCTTGATAATCTTGTAAGGTCAAGGATACAAGGAGACTGCCTTTCTTGTGACCATTCTTCTATTTGTTTCTCTATTCTTCTAATCCTCTCCTCTATCTTATTATAATTGTTGTGTGTAGTGCCTTAGGGGCATAACATTGTGGAGGATGTCTTGGGGACATCCTCCCACGTTGTGAACCTAAGTTACTTTTGTCTCCTCTCTCATTTTCAGTGTTTCAATTCTTTAGTGACTCCACTAGTCGGTGGATGACGAAAACAAAGAAATACTAATAAGGAATGTGTGTCCCTACAACAAGAATAAAAATGGATCCAATCCATATATGAAGATGGGGTTGATATATTATTGACGCTTGACTAGTCAAATCACTTCGTGTTGTGATTCGTATTGTGAAACTTGGTGTAACAAAACTTTGCAATACTCTAAATATGATTCTATGCACTTGGATTGTTTTGTATCTCACCTTGTAGCTACACTCAGTTCTGAGATACCTAAAGTATAACCTCATGGCTATAATCAGTTCTGAACCCACAAGTGTATCCTTGGTCTGTTATGTGATATGATAAATGATTTATGTGTAAGTTTCATGAATTGATTTGGTTGTTATCTTAGAATAGATTTTCTAACCTAAGCTTATATGTTGATGATTATGTTAGCAAAAGATATCGATGTGCTTGTGGGAACATTTGACGATCGTGGAACATGTCACTTTGGGGGCATGGGCTTTGCAAAAGCTCTTGTCTCCCTTGCGTGTTTTCACTTTACATTAAATGTGGTTGATACCAACAAGCAGGATCAACCACTTTAAGGTGGGGGAATATATCATGGTAACTGCTTGATTATTTTAGATATTTATAAAGTGTGTTTGCGTACACTTCCTTTTCACTGTAAGGCATCTCTGTGATGCGGGTGGGGTTGTGTACTTTATTTTGTTGCATATACCTCATTTTCATTGTAAGGCATCTTTGTGATACAGGCGGGGTTGTATACTTTGAGCACATGCTTCCTTTTCATTGTAAGGCATCTGCAGATGCAGGTGGAGTTGCATTTTAAAAACCCTTCTATGGAAGGTGGGCTAGTGTATCACTTAAGTTAGTTGCACATCGTTTTAAACAAAGTCCTCATCGCGAGGTGGGGTTGGATCTTGAGTTATTCACCCTTAAGTGTGTCTTTGGTAGTTGTGGTAGAATAGCTCAACTGTCAGGTGTGTTTGGCATGTCTTAGATAGTGGAGCATAGCAATGAGCTCCTCCCAATCTCCCATGTTTGTTGTGTATAAGACATATAGTGTGTTAATGACATACTCTACGATGCTCGTGTATTCCATGTGTTTTCTGTGTATCTTTCATGTCTTCCTTGTGTGTCTTACATGTTTTTGCTTGGTCTAAAGACACATAGCGATGAGCTCCCCCCCCACATCGTGTGTTTTGTGTGTTTTTGTGTCATCTAAAGGCGCGTAGCGATGAGCTCCCTCCATGCTGTGTGTTTTGTGTTAGAATTATATTTATATATTTGTTTAATCATCTCTTCTTGTATGCCTTATGTATTGCGTGACTATATTCATGTCTTCTCTGTGTATTGTGTGCTTCAGTGTCTTCTTCATGTATTGCATGCTTCCTTACTATATTCATTGTGTCTTATGTGACTGTCAAGTGTTTTCTTATGTTTTCCTAAGTCTAGGGGCTAGAAATAGTTTTCCGAACTTAGGGTGTGTCTTCGCTTTAGTGTTTGATGTGCTTTGGTCATACTTTAATGAATGTACTAATCGTAAGATCATACATACATTAAAGTGGGGGATACATGTTATGGAGTAAAAAGTGGACACATGCCTTTTTACCTCCTAGTTTAGCTCCTAGGTCCTCGTGATAACATTATACATGCAAAATATTCACCCCGATGCAAAATCCCTCAAAACCCATGTAAATTGGGAACTAGGACCTCATGTTGTACCTTACATTGGACCAAAGAGGTGCCTTGGGACTTGGGCAGCCGCGCCCAAGTCCTCCCTGATTGGTCGGGGCATATTTCAATGTATGTCGGCATCAGACCTTTAAAAAGGTTTCCCTTTGTCGGCTCTTTTGATTTAATTCACGAATGTTAGCAGGAAAGCATATATAAGTGTGTTTTTGAATTTATTAAGAACCTAGAGATGGATATAGCAAACTTATGATCTTGGAGCAAAGAGCATTTAAAGCATTCATTGTGTTTCTAGAGCAGATTTGTGTTTGTATTGTGTGTTGTCGCAGATTTAGAATTATCATCCATCTCCTTATGAGTTGAAGGATCTTCATTCTCCTAAGGGATTCACCTCTAAGGTGATATCATTTTTATTTGAATCATTTCATCATTGGTTTATCTTTAGCCTCTGCCCTGCAAGGGCATGCACTCTCTCTAACAATGGTGTTGGGAAGCTTGAATGCTATCTTGGAATTTGATTGAGGCAAATCCCTAAACACCACAACCTCCAAACCCCTTTTCTTCTTGTTTGCAGGTTACAGGTGTGAAGTTTGAAGAAGTGAAGGTACAGTCTATTGGCACCCTCAAATTGTGCAAATTTGAAGTGCCTATATCCTCTCGATGCGTCGACAGAGGCTAGGTTGACATGCTGCTCAATCTACCTCGGAGCCTACCTTCACCGATTAAAATCTTGTAGCTCAGAGATCATCTTAGAAATCCATTTGTTAGGAAGTTTTTTGGCACATATGGTAACATGCCTGTTCAGTTTCGCGACTCGAGGATGAGTTTTGATGGACTATTTAATTCTTTTCTGACTGCGACCGAGCTAGATTTGGTGTACTGACAAGTTGCAAATATCACAATCCCGAGGGTGACCCATTTCTTGTTTTGGTCCAAAACATCTCCACTTCTAGTTTCATCAAAATTAGAGATCATATTATGCATTATTTTAATGCGTTTCAATTGCAGCGAAGGCATCTGACATGCCAATTTACAAAGGAGGTCCCAAAATTCTTTTAGCGATGTGAGTTTTGAGGAAATAGGTTTGCTCTAAATAATTAATAATGGCCCTTCGCAAATTTTCACAGCCCTTTGATATCCCATTTGCCTACAGTGAATAGGCACTGTTTGCCTAGGAGGAGAAATTTAAAAAAATGTCATTTGCCAAAGTTTAAAAATGCAAATTTAAAAATATTTATTGGCAAATTTAATATTTCAAAAGGTAAATGTTATAAATTGAACAAATTTAACATTATGTTATAATGTTGAGGTAGGAAATAAAGTTAAATCTTTGGCATTTCACAGCATCGCATGGGCTTATTGACTGCTCCCTGAAGCCGTACGATGGTGCAAAATCACCTTTTCTGAGCAGTTTTGGGCCTACAATCTTCTCTGCAACAATGATGGGCATATTTTCTTCTCCTTGGAGGCATTTTTGGACGTCTTCTAGACTGGATTCAAACAGAGTTTTGCCTGATGAAGCTGCTGATCACGTTTTTTGCTTTTCGACACATTTTTGGGGGTGTTTTGGAGCTCAAATTTGTTGTTTCATGCTTTAAATTCATCCCTTGGCCATTCCTATTGCCTGGGCAGAGGTTTTAGTCATGTTTGTGATGAATTTTAGGTGCCTGTAGCCATAAAACACTCCTGCATCAGGAAAAATGACCTAGCAATGAATGAATTGGGCAAAATTGAATTGGGGGTTGCTGAATTTTGTTATATGTCATCTCAATGGATGGATGCAATCAAGGAGCAGGAGAGGAAGCCATACAATCCCTTATCACAGCTGCACATAGAGATGAAGGAGCCTTTACACATGCTGTGCGATAGTGCGAAATGGAGATGCCCGGCAACAAAATTAAAGTGGAGAAGTCAAAGAAGAGGGGAAGAATTAATTAAAACATTTTGCTCCATATATTTTATTATTTTTTAACTTCTCTTTTTTGTGCATTTGGTAATTTCCACAGGCTCATTGATAGCAACTTGTCATGTAAAACTCACCTAACTGCTAGGATGTAATAAATTTTTAGGGCAACATGCTCTTGTTTCTATAAGAGAGCATGTTGTTCCATTTTGTAGGGGGATTCTTCTGGGCTTTGGATACAAGGTATCCACACTTTGGGGAGTAATCTCTGTTGCTGACTTGGTTCATTTTGTCTGGGTGCAAAGATATTTTCTATTTTGTAGATGAATAAATTTCTAAATGATAAAGTTCTTTCCAGATTGAGTTATATGAAAAACAATTTTTGTGTGTGTTCTCTATGATTGTCTCCTTGGGTATGAACATTTTTCTTTTGAGTGAAGTTGCTAAGGGTTTCTGAACTCATTCATGTACATTTGCTATGTGATATATCTGATTTGTTGTATTTGTTCAAGGAATGGATTAAATCGCTTTGAGTCAGGTATAAGGGGAGATGTGTTGTATCAAGGGATTAGTGAAGAAGAATCACAGATAATACTTTTTCTTGGACATGTTACTACAAGGCAGTAATACTTTTATTTTGGGTGCTCTGGATATGAAGTTTTGTTGTCACGGGGGAACATTTACAATGATGGGTCTGACTCTGTTGCCTTGATAAAGCACCGGTCTAGGGTTTATTTGCCCAATAGTCTAGAAGATAACTAAACTTAATGATAAATCTTTCAAAATCAAACCATTTTATGTTTCATTTTATTTAGGTTTAGGTGCTACATGTTCTCAGATTTAACCAATAGAGATAATCCAAGAATATTGTCAGTCTAGGGTTTATCTTACAAATCTTGGTGCATACTTGAGAACATTCTGCCTGAGTTAGGTAAAGATAAATCTTTTGATTGTAAATAAGGGAATACCCTCCTAGGTGTGACAGAACCTGAAGTGAAGGGGAGATAAGAGATAATCTCCCACTCTATTGGCTGAGTCTTCCATTGAACTTGGGCATAAGAAGTGGCAAATCTTTAGAGTTTGATGTGTTTCGATTCGGGAACCAATAGAACTGGCTACTCTGCTGGGGAAACTAGTGGTTTATCTATTTGCAAAGAGTCATTAAAATTCAAAGGATCTAGACTTGTGGTTTAGATACTAAAGGTTTTCAAACTTGGAAAGTATTGCAGTATATGAAAAGGGCTATACGGAAAAGATGAACCCATAAAGTTGATTGATGTTTTCCTCCTTGGAGAGGTTGCGACTATGATGTTGAATGGACCTATTTGAGGCTACAATATATCCCTAGGTATTTTATTTGTTTCATTATCTACACATATCAAGATGGATAGTCTAGTTGTTGTAAGATATAAGCATTGAATTTTAATAGAATTCATGGATACCCAAATGTTATTCCTAGTAAAATCAAGAAATATTTACCTAAATATAGTGGACAAAAATTAGAATCAACAGACAAACACTTGTAGGATTTTTGTGATTTAGTAGAGATTATGAAATTGAGGCTAAGGATGTAGTCATGAAACTTTTTGTTCAGTCTCTGCAAGATGATGCTAGAGACTGGTTCTCTTATTTACCGTCATGCTCTATTTATACTTGGGATGAGTTTAAGGCAAGTTTTCTGAAGCAGTTCGGTCAAAGAATTGATGTAAGATCAACAATTAGTAATTTTATGGGAATTCAGAAAGAAAAAGATGAGTTAGTTCCAACTTTTAACTTGAGGTTTTTAAAAATAGTCAAAGGCATTCCATAATATATGAGACCTAATGATGCATTGTGTTTGGTGGTTTACCTTGGTGCATTTGATGAGGAAATGAGTTATTTACTAAGAGACAAGGAACCTGCTACACTTCATCATGCTTATGAACTAGCAATGGATATTGAAAATAATGAGAAATATGGAATGTGTAAAGGATATCAATCTAGAAGTACTAGTAGCCATGAAGTTTCAAATGTAAGTAAGCAATGCAAACAAGGTACTCAAAATAGTCTTCTAGATCAACATGGTTCTATTGTTCCTGTTTTTGCACAAATCAGTTATATAGATCATCTATCTCTGATGAGTTATGTTGATACTATGATGTATGTTCAAGCTTTGTTTGACATAAGGAGATTCATGGGAGAGTTAGTATACTCTTTGTTTTCTAGATTTTAGATGCCTTCTTGCAGATTCCCGATGGTTACAAGCCTGAAGAAGATACATGCATTGACTTGTTTATTGAAATATATGAATCAGGTTTGAGTTCATTGCCAAAGGAATTTAAGCCTCAAAGCCTTGATCAGGTATGTGAATGGAGTGGAATTATTGACAAGATCAAGTGTGATTATGTAAGGAATGATGAGATAATAGTAATGAATCAGCATGAGCCTCACATGAATATAATTGGAGAGGAGACAAAGATATTCTTAGACATCGAAAGTAAATCAGAAAATTATATACAACTGCATGATGAAAATGATTTAGAAGCATATCTATTAGATGAATTTTTCAATGGTCTGGGTGATAATGAGAGAAGTGATTCATAAAGTGATCATGAAATTACTAAGTTTGCTCATATACCTTTATCTCCTAAGATTAATCATGATGATCCTTATATTGCTACTCATGACAATTTGAATGAAGTTGAGTTGGAAGAATTCACAATGTGTGAAAATGATATTGATATGCCAGTCCTTAACAAGGAATGTTCATGCTTAAATGATTCAGTTGTGCACAATTGTGATCATATAGATCAGGATTCAATATCAATTTCATCAAGAAGCATCAAAGAGCTAGAAAGTGATACAGATCATGCAGTTTTAGAGTGCATTGATGTGGTTGAAGTTTTGTATGTATGACAATTGGATGATGAAGGTGAAGTCTATGATCAGTTCATGGATGAGGTGTGTTCTTCTCTTGATTCTAGATTTGGTAATGTTGAAGAAGAGTTGGACTATCATGTAGAAGAAGCGGAGACCTTTGTAATAAGAGTGAATCTCCTTTATGATGAGCTTTCATATACATTGGACATTGTAAGTCATATTCCTTATTGGTACAAGATTAACCCTCTTTTTGCAAATGATGATGAGTGTGAGGAGCTTGAGGAAAATCAATATGAGGTACTAATGGACAACATTGAGGATGAATGTTTGAACTTAGCAATTGATCTTGTGCACGAAAATATTATATGTTTTCATATGAATCATACTGATGATGTTGTGCAAAGAAATGAAAATCATATAATATAGAATGAAGAAGTATTTAGTAGCACTGGTAATAATGAAAAGGTTGACTTGCTGATGGTTGAGAAGAGTGATAGCATGTCTTGTAGTGATAAAAATGTTTGTAATCAAGACATATATGGAGGTGTGTCTTGTAGCAGCATTGTTACTGAAAAGGTAAAGGAATGCATAAACATCCAATATGAAGAATCAATTTATGGAATGAATGCTAGTGTTGATGTTTTATTGCAATTCAATCATAGTGATGATTTTCATCTTGAAGATTCTGAATATGAAAAGGGTATTGAAAGATTATATCCAAATAGGGAGCTATCAGAGGATAAAATTTGCGTGCATAAGAAGCACATTTTTTAAAATAAGATTGAATCAGAGATATTTGTTTCCATGCATAAGACTGATTTTGGGGATAGAAGACATAAATGGTATATTTGACCCATGTTTTCTATACCTATTGTTTGAAGAGGGTTTTCAACTACTCCAAGGTTGTAAAGAGCAGATTGATGAGAGTGTGGTTGAATATAGAATAATTAGTAGTATGGTGGTGTATTTGCAATACAATATTAGTCAAGATGTAGCTGATATTAATGCCTTCAGTTTAAATCAGAAGCAATCAAATGAAATACTAGTATTTTATTATTGGTGGCCCGGGCCACCCAATGAAAATTTATAGGTATGAATTTTGATGTAAGACAGAGCAGTCACGTAGCAACCCATGGACTAGGCACATGGTCTACATCTCGGAGATAGCTAGAATATTGCCATGCTTGCAAGAGGCATGCATTCCCGAGAAAGAGCCACTGTTGGCACTCTTAAATTTTGCAAATTTGAAGTGCCTATATCTTCTCGATGCGTCGACAGAGGCTATGTCGACATGCTGCTCAATCTACCCCGGAGCCTACCTTCGCTGATTAAAATCTTGTATCTCAGAGATCATCTTGCAAATCTATTTGGTAGGAAGTTTTTTGACATATATGGTAACATGCCTATTCAGTTTCACGCCTCTAGAATGAGCTTTGATGGGCTATTTAATTCTTTTCTGATTGCGATCGGGCTAGATTTGGTGTTCTGGAAAGTTGCAAATATCACAAATCTGAGGGCGACCCATTTCTTGTTTTGGTCCAAAACATCTTGAGTTCCAGTTTCATCAAAATTGGAGATCATATGATGCATTATTTTACTGTGTTTCAGTTGCGGCGAAGGCATCGGGTAGGCCAGTTTACAAAGGAGGTCCCAAAATTCTTTCAGCGATGTGAGTTTTGAGGAAAATGGCCCTACACAAATTTTCATGGCCCTTTGATATCCCATGTGCCCACAGTGAATGGACACCGTTTGCTTAGGAGGAGAAATTAAAAAAATGTCATTTGCCAAAGTTTAAAAATGTAATTTTAAAAATATCTATTAGAAAATTTAATATTTCAAAAGGCAAATGTTATAAATTGAACATTATAACATTATGTTATAATGTTGAGGCAGGAAATAAAGTTAAATCTTTGGCATTTTGCAGCATTGCATGGGCTTATTGACTCTCCCTGAAGCCGTATGATGGTGCGAAATCACCATTTCTGAGCAGTTTTGGGCCTACAATATTCTTTGCAGAAAGGATGGGCACATTTTCTTCTCCTTGGAGGCAATTTTTTTAGGTCTTCTAGGATGGATTCAAATAGAGTTTTGCCTGATGAAGCTGTTGATCACTTTTTTGCTTTTTGCCACATTTTTGGGGGTGTTTTAGAGCTCAAATTTGCTATTTCATGCTTTAAATTCGTCCCTTGGCCTTTCCTATTGCTTGGGCAAAGGTTTTAGTCATGTCTGTGATGAATTTCAGGTGCCTGTAGCCATCAAAATGCCCCTGCATCAGGAAAAATGACCCAACAATGAATGAATTGGGCAAAATTGAATTGAGGGCTGCTGAATTTTGTTATATGTCATCTCAATGGATTAATGCAATCAGGGAGTAGGAGAGGAAGCCACACAGTCCCTTATCATAGCCGCGCATAGGGATGAAGGAACCTTCAGACATGCTATGAAATAGTGTGAAATGGAGATGACTAGCAACAAAATTAAAGTGGACAAGTCAAATAAGAGGGGAAGAATTAATTAAAATATTTTGCTCTATATATTTTATTATTTTTTAACTTCTCTTTTTTATGCATTTGGTAATTTCTCCAGGCTCATTGGCAGCAACTTGTCGTGTAAAAATCACCTAACTGCCAGGATGTAATAAATTTTTAGGGCAACATGCTCTTGTTTCTATAAGAGAGCATGCTGTTCCATTTTGTAGGGGGGTTCTTTTGGGCTTTGGATACAAGATATCCACACTTTAGTGAGTAATCTCTATTGTTGACTTGGTTCATTTTGTCTGGGTGCAAAGGTAGTTTCTGTTTTGTAGATGAATAAATTTCTGAATGATAACGTTCTTTCCAGATTGAGTTATATGAAAAACACTTTCTGTGTGTTATCTGTGATTATCTCCTTGGGTATGAGCATTTTTCTTTTGGGTGAAGTTGCTAAGGGTTTCTGAACTCATTCATGTACATTTTCTATGTGATATATCTGATTTGTCACATCTATTCAAGGAATGGATTAAATTGCTTTGAGTCAAGTATAAGGGGAGATGTGTTGTATCAAGGGATTAGTGAAGAAGAATCACATATAATACTTTTTATTGGACATGTTACTGTAAGGTAGTAATACTTTTATTTTGGGTCCTCTAGATATGAAGTTTTATTGTCATGAAGGAACATTTACAATGATGGGTCTGACTCTGTTGCCTTGATAAAGCACCGGTCTAGGGTTTATTTGCCCAATGGTCTAAAAGATAATTGAACTTAATAATAAATCTTTCAAAATCAAACCATTTTATGTTTCATTTTATTTAGGTTTAGGTGTTGCATGTTCTCAGATTTAACCAGTGGAGATAATCCAAGAATATTGCTAGTCTAGGGTTTATCTTATAAATCTTAGTGCATACTTGAGAGCATTCTACCTAAGTTAGTCAAAGATAAATCTTTTGTTTGTAAATAAAGGAAAAACCTCCTAGGTGCAGTCAAACTTGAAGTGAAGGGGAGATAAGAGATAATCTCCCACTCTGTTGGCTGAGTCTTCCATTGAACTTGAGCATAAGAAGTGGAAAATCTTTAGAGTTTGATGTGTTCCAATTTGAGAACCAACACAGTCCATGTAAGGGAAGGGTTATCAAGATCTGAAAGCAGTTTGTGAAGATTCTTCTGTAGATGACTTGGGCACCTGCCCTGAAGTCCTCTTGTTCAAACAAACATTGGATCTGGCATTAGAACATCATTTACAACATTTCTCCAGTTTAGACCTCTGACAGATTCTCGCTCTCAGGACTTGGGCACTTGTCTCGTAGTCCTTCAACTTTCTAGCTTCTGGGGCATAGGTTCTAACATCTTATTGATCACTCATTTGCATTTGGTTTCTAGGTTTCAGTCGTCTTCTGTCTGTTACAAGTTGATTATCTTAGAACTAGTGTTTAGTGCATTGATTGACCTAGGGTTTGATAAAAGTCTTGGTTAAATCATATCTTTCCATAGCAAATAAGAGCACACGATCCATAGCTGAGTCCACCTCCATTTGGTAGTGATTTGGCCTGGTCTTGTCCTTGAATGTTATCATGGAAGACGGTTTGATTTAGTCTACACACTAGCTTACATCATTCATCCTTTTTTATACATAATAGTCCTATTCACACTAGTCACTTAAGATCGCTTAGAGAATATTTGTTTTTAGTCTCACCTCAAGAGTTCACTACACGTGCCCTCACACTTGTCCCAAGTGTGCCTACTTGCATCACCACATTGGAGGGGTATTCAATCATTCAGTCCTACCTTCCTTTTTCCTCCTTGTCTTACATATACAAGGATCCTTTTGTAAATTTAACACACATTGTATGAGTATTGACATTATAGCTCTTTTTTGCTTTATCTCTTTATAGGTGATTATTTGGTTTTACAATGATCCTTCATCTCCTATGAGTCTCTTGGTGACTTCAACATGACACCAAAGCTTTGAATTTGTAAGCATATTCTCTTGTTTAAGAGATTTTTGTTGACTACTTTCATATGGTGTGTCTTGGAGAAAAAATGACCTCAACATTGCATTCAGAAGGCACAAAAATATGTGGATTGACGATAAACTTGATAGGATTTGATCACTATCACATACATAGGTTTTTAGGAGGGCTCCATTGAACGCTGTTGCACATATGTTATCTAAGGTTGTCATTGATGTCAACACTAATGAGCATTGCACATATGTTACCTAAGGTTGTCACTGATGTGGTTGTGTGGTTGTATTTGATGTCAACACTATGCTTGGATGTTTATGATGATGATATACTATGTTGATGATGTGCTATTAAGGGTTGCTAATGTTCATGGTTGGTTACTGATGTTCATGGTTAGTTGCTGATGTTCATGGTTGGATGTCATGCCTTGATTAATGTCAATAAAAGTTGTATTGAACATGTTTGTGGTCTGTAGAGAAGATTTCATGATGATATATTAAGATGGGAATTAGAAGCTATGTTGAGGTTGAGAAGATGTTGCTAATGACCTATAGCATGTTGTATGATCCTTCTTATTGTTCATAAGGACGTATGTGTTGATACAAGAAGATTCTGGTCTTTGACGATAAACTTGATAGGATTTGCTCACTATCACATACACAGGTTTTTACGAGGGCTCTGTTGGAGGCTATTGCACATATGTTATCTAAGGTTGTCATTGATGTCAACACTAATGAGCATTGCACATATGCTACCTAAGGTTATCACTGATGTGGTTGTGTGGTTGTATATGATGTTAACACTATGCTTGGATGTTTCTGATGATGATATACTATGTTGATGATGTGCTAGCAAGGGTTGCTGATGTTCATGGTTGGATGTCATGCCTTGATTAATCTTAATAAAAGTTGTATTGAACATGTTTTTGGTCAGCAGAGAAGATTTCATGATGATATATTAAGATGGGAATTAGAATCTATGCTGAGGTTGAGAAGATGTTGCTAATGACCTGTAGCATGTTGTATGATCCTTCTTGTTGTTCCTAAGGACGTATGTGTTGATACAAGAAGATTCTGGTCTCTAAATGTTGGTGAAGGCTTGTGTTGCAGGAAGCTACCTAGAAGATTGGTTGGTAAAATGCTCTACATTCCTCCGCATTTGAAGACATGACCATGTGGTTTAGAAGTTAAGTTTAGTATGCTATAAAGGTGCTAAATCCAAAGTTTCAGATCATTTGCTCCTCCACAGTGAAAGTTTCAAGTGATAGAGTTCCAGTCTGTGCTTTGGCAGCATAATGTGACAATGAAGACTGATTGAAATTCTCAACATTCCTCTACAAATGAAGGTTTTCTCATGTGATTTTGTGAACATGATCAGAGATGCATGCTACATTGTAGTTTCAAGTGTTGTAGAGGTCCACAAGTCTAGTTTTCAAATGACAGAAGTGGTACAAATGGTCTCGGAAGCCTAATTATTCTTTAGATATATGTTTGAGTACTTGCACCAGTGGAAGAGTATATAAATTAGTCATATGAGTTTGTATAGACATTCTACATGTCTTAGAGTGTTTCAAGTTTGAAGAGTATGAAGATCTTTCTTGTTTTCTGTACCGCACAAGGTTTTCAAGTTAGTATGTGAAGAGTTATTGTTGTTGTGGCTGACTGAGATATGTTGGTGATGTGTGCCACAAAGTTCTTGCTATGCGGTGTTCAAGAAGTGATTGGAGATGTTACATAGGTCCCGCCGACTCATCTGGAAGAAGAAAAGGTAATGCTTGATCATTCATGAGTACCGCCAAGATTATGAAGACCGATGTGCTACAAGCCTCATGTGTTCTTGCTTAAGGGTGACCTAATTCAAATTTGTGAAGCATGCAGATGTTGTTCATTGAAGGATGATGTTGTGAAGAATGTTTAGGACCAGGATAAGCATGTGTTGTGGTCCACAAGGCATGTTTTTCTTCCTGGAGTAGCGTGTAGTTCATGTTAGAGATTGCCCTCTACATATTTCATGATGATTGATCTTAGGCCGACTTGTAATTGTAATATTCTTGTTGTATTGGCTGACTTGTAATGTAATAAATGTAATATCATGTATATATTGTAAACCTAGTTGATCTAGGTGATGCATGATTGTGAATATGAGTGTGTGAAGAGCAAAATATGAATATGATATGCATTATGATATGTGATTGAAGGAGAAAGAGCAAAAGCAATAAGGTCCGTCCTAATCTATCTTGAAGACATTTTTGTGATAAAAGGAAAGTGAAGAGTGTGCCTAATTGTTTCAATCATCAAAAGAGGAGTAAAGAGGCAAAAGTGCAATCATCAAAGGAGTAAGCTTCATTGTCAGATTCAGGCAGTAAAAGGACTGTCATGCTATAAGCTATTCTTAGTTTGTTCTTAGTTCAGGGAGTAGTTGCTTCCTTGGGTTTAAGCCCTAAAACAAAGTCAGCAATGAGTTGTAATTTCCTTGGAAGTGACCCTAAAACCTTTTCAGGGAGTTGCAGCTTCCTTGGGAGTGACTCTAAAACCTTTTCAAGGAGTAGTAGCTTCCTTGGGTTGCAGCCCTAAAATAAAATTGTAATTTGTAGTGAGCATTCATCTATTGTGAGTTAATCCTCACTATGGTTTTTCCCTTCTTGGGTTTTCCACATATATCTGGTGTTATGTGTGTTGGAATTAGGGCTGACAACTAAGAGGGGGTAGGGTGAATCAATTGTCTTAAAATTTTAAAGTTTTCTACAGTTAATTCTTCTTTACCACTTCTTAACAGATTAATGATATGTTGCAGAGACAATGGTGATCTTGCACATATAATAGGGTGGAAACCCCTTAAACCTACGACTCCCACCTTACTTAGGTTTTATTCCTTAATCAGCTTTTGGAAATCCCTCATACGATACCACATACATTTCCTTGGTTTATCGCCTAGACTTCTCACTGTCGACGTAGCTTTCTGCCTATCTCCCAATATGCAAACTTACCCTGATGAACCTTCTTTCGCTTACCTTTGCCGTGACTTAGACCATCGGCCTAGCTTTCTCCTCGCTCACTGATGCCAAAACTTACACCGATCAATCCTACGTCTCTACCGGCGGTGAGACTTCCCAAACTTCTCCCCGATATGCTTCCTGTCAGTGTGACTCTATCATTCGCTGGGACTTCTAAGTCTTCTTTCGATGGAACTCCTTACTCTGATGTATCACCTTGCATATGCATCTTCTAACATGCAATAGGTGGGGCCTGCGAACTTCGACTCACCCTTTGTATGTTTCTTCACATACAAACCCATGTACAATGTTAGCATACATTGGGTGGGACCTACTACCTTCAATCACCGTCGATGTATCTTATGCAGTGTATGTTTGCTCATACAACCGAAACATACATTCTTTAATATGCATACGAAATCCTTCTTTGACCACCTGTTGACTTCTTTGTATCAAGTCCAATGTACCTTCCAAATGTACATGCGAAATTGTATCCTCTCCATTAGCCGATTACTTCGATGAACCAAAAAGCACATCAGTGGGACTTCCTTCTTCGGCGGGACCTTTCTTTCGTTCGCCGATATGTTTAGTCACTCTGACCACTCCTCAGCGAACTGTTAGCTCGCCCTAGAACTCCAAACTTCGGCCAATGACCACTGTCTCACTGACGATGGTTCAGCTCCTCAATTCACCCTAATATTTCGCCTGTTCCTCAAACAAAACCTAGCACATGGAGATGCTAGGCTACCTATTGCACGCGCTCCTCAGTCCCGTGCATCTACCCTAAAAACAAAAGAAAAAACAAAAACAAATATATACAGACACAAGCCATTCCACTGATTTCTTTGGAAATCCACCAGTGGAATGGTTAATCCCTCATATTGACAAATCTAAAAATAATTACTTCAACTTAGGAAATGAAAGCTACTATACACAGAGGAATAATGGAACACAACTCAAACATAGAAATTGATGGATAAAAGTTTCTTTACTGCTTAGACAATTTTTAGTTTTACAATCCTTTTCTATATCTTTTCTCCTCGGTTACTCCTCTATGCTTTTATTGAGCAGAGGAGGAAGATCAACTGTTGCACGACAGGAAGGCCAACTGCCCTAAATTTCAACTAACTCTGTTGATCTTTTTAAGTTTTACAACATGTGTCCATTTCTTACCAAATGGAAAACAAAACTCCTAGCTTGTAGAAAGAAAACAAAACATGAACAAAAATGACATGGCCAAGTAGGCCTTATTTCAAAATAATGGACTTTACTAAGGTGCCCCTGTACCATACTCCCCAGAAGAAAAAAATGTCTCAAGTCCTCTTAGAGACTAGTTCCTGTACATCTCCGCCTTGCTTTGCAATGTCTTCCTCTAGCATCGAGGTAGCTTCTGAATTTGGAAATCCTTGTCACTTGACCAGATGTTCAAAATAGGTTTTGTGCCTTGTCTTCTTGGCTTCTTTGCTATCCAAAATGTACTCCATTTTTGGCGGTGTACTAGAAGGTAAGTGCTTCAGCCAGTCTTCATTTTCCTGGATAGGGTTTTCAGCATTCTCCCCTGTATTAGGGCTTCTGTATAATGTCAAATCAGCAATGTTGAAAATGGGTGAAATGGCAACATCATCCAGAAGCTCAATCTTGTAAGCATTTGGACCGTACTTCTCCAAAATCTGACACGGTCCAATCTTCTTCATCATCAGTTTGCTGTGACCTCCTTTTGGCAACCTATTTTTGTTCAGATGAACCATGACCATGTCACCTACATGATACTAGACATCTCTCTTCCTTTGGTCCATTCTAGCCTTTACCTTCTGACTATTCTGTTGTAAGGTAGCTCTGACCTATTGATGTATTTCTTTCATGGCTTCTGCAAATGCATCAGCATGACCACTCCTTTTGTCCAGTCCCTGGATGTCTCTTAGTTAAAAAATACCCCTGGGGTGATTGCCATATACAATTTCAAAAGGACTCAGACCTGTGCTCCTGTTGGTTGAGTCGTTATAAGCATATTCTGCTTGTGGGAGTATCACATCCCAACTGTTGCCATGTTCTTTTGTTAAGCATCTAAGGAGATTGCCCAATGACCTATTCACAACCTCAGTTTAGCCATCAGTCTGAGGATGATATGCTGAGATAAAAGACAAGTTTGTACCTAATCTTTTCCATAAGGTTCTCCAAAAATGTCCTATAAATTTGCTATCCCTATCAGACACAATTCTCAAGGGTAGCCCGTGAATCCTGACAATTTCCTTAAAAAACAAACCTGCAATGTAGCTAGCATCATTAGTGGTCCTGCAAGGAATGACATGAGCCATCTTGCTGAATCGGTCTACCACTACAAACACACTGTCACAACTTGTTCTTGTTTTGGGTAACCCCATCACAAAGTCCATACTCAAGCATTCCCAAGGCCTGTTGGGTATTGAAAAAGGTTGATACAATCCAGCATTAGTAGATACCCCTTTTGCTCTTTGGCATATTATGCAACTTTCAACAAATTTTCTGATGTCAGACTGCATCCTTGGCCAGAAATAAAATCTCCTTACCAGATCCAAAGTCTTATTCAATCCAAAATGTCCTCCTAAGCCACCACTATGTTTTTCCTTGACAATATTATCCCTCATTGAGCATTTAGGGATACACAACTGACATCCTTTGAACAATAGTCCATTCTGCAATGTGAAATCTGAAAACTCACTATGAAAAGTATTGGCAAAGTCATTGCATACCTTATAGGTTTCACTGAAATCCTGATCTTCTTCATACAATTCCTTGAGTGATTCAACACCCATGCTTTGTAATTGCACTTCTTGGACTGTCAACACCCTCCTGCTGAGAGCATCTGCCACCTTGTTTGTGACTCCTTTCTTATGCTTAATGGTGAAAGTGTATGCTTGTAGACTTTCCACCCATTCCATATGTCTGTGGCTGAGTTTGTCCTGCCCATTCAGAAAACTGAGAGCATGATTATCTGTATATACAATAAATTCTTTGGGAAGCAAATAATGCCTCCACTTTTTCAGAGCTTGCACCAAGGCATACAATTCTAGATCATAAGAGGAGTACTTCCTCTTAGCTTCATTCAATTTCTCACTGAAAAAGGCTACTGGTTTGCCTTCTTGGCTCAGTACTGCTCCAATGGCTAGCCCACTTGCATCACATTCAATTGTGAAAACCTTATTGAAATCAGGTAACACTAACACAGGGAATTTAGCAACTTTTTGTTTCAGATTCTCAAAGCTCCTATCTACTTCTCTTGTCCACACAAACTTCACCTTGCCACCACCCTTGATGGTTTCCAGCATAGGTGCACATATGTCACTGTAGTTCTTAATGAATTTCCTATAGAATGTAGCCAAACCATGGAAACTCCTTACCTCCCTTGCTGTCTTACGTGTAGGCCAATTCAAAATAGCCTCTACCTTTAAAGGATCCATCTTTAGATCACCTTTGGAAATGACAAAACCCAAGTAGATCAACTCATGTTTCATGAAATCACATTTGTCCAAGTTTATCAGAAGCTTCTGGTCTTTCAGTCTCTTCAAGACTATTTGAAAATGTTTCAAGTGTTCTTCTTTGCTTTTGCTGAACACTAAGATATCATCAAGGTAGACTACTACAAATTTCCCTATAAACTCCTGCAACACCTCATTCATCAGCCTCATAAAAGTGCTAGGGGCATTGGAAAGACCAAAAGGCATCACAAGCCACTCATATAACCCTTCATTGGTTTTGAATGCTGTCATCCACTCATCACCTTCTCTAATCCTTATTTGATGATATCCACTCTTCAAGTCTATCTTGGAGAAATAGGTAGCACCCCCCAAATAGTCCATTAGGTCTTCAATTCTAGGGAGAGGAAACCTATATCTAATGGTTATCCTATTGATGGCCCTAGAGTCAGTACACAATCTCCATTTCCCATCTTTCTTTGGTGCCAAAACAGTGGGGACTGCACATGGGCTCAAACTCTTTCTTATCAACCCCTTGTCTAAAAGTTCTTGAACCTGCCTGGCTATCTCCTCATTCTGCTGAGGGGTCATCTTATAGGCTGCTTTATTTGGAAGTACAACTCCCAGTATGAGATCAATCTAATGGCTGATATCTCTGATAGGTGGTAGTGAATCTGGTATATCTATTGCAATTACCTCCTTATAACTCTCAAGGAGTTCTCTGACCTCCCTAGGTCCTACTTCTCTCACATTTTCTCTTTTTTTCTCCTTAGGTTTCACAACCAAAGCAAAACCCACTCCACCTAATTCTTCTACTGTTTCAAGGAATTCTTGTTCTCCTACCAGCATAATACTAGACCCTACATGCTGTGGATCTCCTTCTACCAGTGACTGTATCTTATAGGTTACACCCTCCTTTTGGAATGAGTAAGCATTCTTTTCCCCATCATGATGAGCCTTTCTGTCAAACTGCCATGGTCTACCCAGCAGAAGATGGCAAGCATCCATAGGCAGGATATCACACAAAATCTTGTCTCTATACCCCCCAATACTGAATTCTACCCATGCTTGTTCATTTATGACTATATGCTGTCCCTTGTTTAACCAACTGACCTTATATGGACAGCTATGGGGAATCTTTTCCAATTTCAATTTATCTACTGCTTCCAAAGATACAATATTATCAGTAGAACCAGAATCAATAATAACTTTGTAAACCTTACCTTGAACAATTGACTCTAAACAAGGCTCTTCTTTGGGGTGGTTCAGTCTGTACTGGTTCCTTGAGCAATGTTCTCTTGATCATCAGATTTTCTCCCATCTCTGATGTCAGATTCACTTCAGGAGATGTCACACTCCTTGCATCCTCTTGTGTCAAAGTGGTTCTTTTCTCTTTACCATGAGATGTTGAGGACTTCTCTGGACACTTGAGTGTTGGGTGCCCAATCTGATTGTAGTTATAACATTTCATTTTGGAGAACCTGGATCCTCTTCCTAATCCATTTGTCCCACCTCTTCCATAAGGCCTTCTTCCACTGTAGCCTCCTCTGTTGCTTGAGTCCCCAACTTGCTCTTCTTGGATAGACTCACCACTAGACCTCTGGTTAGGACTTCTTCCTCCAAAACTATCTCTGCCTCTAAAGTTTCTGCCACCTCTTCCTCTACCTTGCTGTTCTCCTTTTCTCTTCAGCTTCTCTTCAGCTCTTAATGCTACTTGAAAGCATTTTTCCACGGTTTTAGGGGTTAGTAAACTTATCTCATCCTAAATATTGTACCTCAGACCATTTAGGTACATGGCCACCTTAGCCTTTTCATCCTCCACGTATCCACAACGAAGAGTGTATTTATGGAACTCATCGGTGTAAGTAGCTACGTCCATATCTTTTTACTTGAGGTTCTGCATTTTTCTATAAACCTGCACCTCATAGTCAGATGGAAGGAACTGGGACTTGATCTTCTCCAGCATTCTGCTCCATGAAGAGATCATATTCTTCCCACTCTTCACCCTTTCTCCTTGGATATAATTCCACCATGTAAGTGCAGCACCCTTGAGTTTGGTTTTTGCAAACTTAACTCTTGTTTTCTGGAACTTCCTTATATTCAAAATAATTGTTTAGAGCCTCAATCCACTCCATGACTTCATCATCATTCATCTTCCCACTAAACATGGGAACATCTACCTGAGCTTTTGAAGAATATTTTCCAATAGCCCTAATGGCTTCCAGGAACTATTTTTGATCAGTCGGTATCTCTGTCTCTTCCTATTCCTCTTCTTCTTCTTCTCCTCCATCAGACTCACTATCTGATTTCTTTCCTATCCTTAGTGCCTTCAATTCAGCCTGGAGTGTTTCCTTTACTCCAACCTTGATCAGTTCTTCCATTTCTTGGAACCTCTTGAGAACTTTTGCTGTCATCCCCTTTGGAGGCATGCTGCTAGCCTCTGCTACGCTCTCCTCTGCTGACATATACTATTCGCTGACAGCACCCAATCACCAACGCTTCTTGCAAACCTTCATTTCAACTTTACCGCCCAAATCTTTGTCGGGCTCTGATACCAATATGTTGCGGAGTTAATGGTGATCTTGCACATACAACAGGGTGGAAACCCCTTAAACCTATGACTCCCACCTTACTTAGGTTTTATTCCTTAATCGGCTTTTGGAAATCCTTCATATGATACCAGATACATTTCCTTGGTCTATCGCCTAGACCTCTCACTGTCGGCGTAGCTTTCTGCCTATCTCCTGATATGCAAACTTACCCTGATGAACCTTCTTTCGCTTACCTTCACCGTGACTTAGACCATCGGCCTAGCTTTCTCCTCGCTCACCGATGCCAAAACTTACACCGATCAATCCTACCTCTCTACCATCGGTGAGACTTCTGAAACTTCTCCCTGATATGCTTCCTATCAGCGTGACTCTACCATTCGCTGGGACTTCTAAGTCTTCTTCCGATGGCACTCCTTACTCTGATGTATCACCTTGCATATGCATCTTCTAACATGCAACAGGTGGGGCCCGCGAACTTTGACTCACCCTTTGTATGTTTCTTCACATACAAACCCATGTACAATGTTAGCATACATTGGGTGGGACCTACTACCTTCAATCACCATTGATGTATCTTATGCAGTGTATGTTTGCTCATACAATCGAAACATACATTCTTTAATATGCATACGAAATCCTTCTTTGACCACCTGTTGACTTCTTTGTATCAAGTCCAATGTACCTTCCAAATGTACATGCAAAATTGTATCCTCTCCATTAGCCGATTACTTTGATGAACCAAAAATCACATCGGTGGGACTTCCTTCTTTGGTGGGACCTTTCTTTCATTTGCCGATATGTTTAGTCATCTGACCACTCCTCAGCGAATTGTTAGCTCGCCCTAGAACTCCAAACTTCAGCCAATGACCACTGTCTCACCGACGACGGTTCAACTCCTCAATTCACCCTAATATTTCACCCGTTCCTCAAACAAAACCTAGCACATGGAGATGCTTGGTTGCCTATTGCGCGCGCTCCTCAGTCCTGAGCATCTGCCCTAACAACAAAAGAAAAAACAAAAACAAAAATATACAGACACAAGCCATTCCACTGATTTCTTTGGAAATCCACCAATGGAATGGTTAATCCCTCATATCGACAAATCTAAAAATAATTACTTCAACTCAGGAAATGAGAGCTACTGTACACAGAGGAATAATACAACACAACTCAAACACAGAAATCGATGGACAAAAGTTTCTTTACTACTCAGACAATTTTTAGTTTTACAATCCTTTTCTATATCTTTTCTCCTTGGTTACTCCTCTGTGCTTTTATTGAGCAGAGGAGGAAGATCAATTGTTGCACGACAGGAAGGCCAACTGCCCTGAATTTCAACCGACTCTATTGATCTTTTTAAGTTTTACAACATGTGTCCATTTCTTGCCAAATGGAAAATAAAACTCCTAGCTTGTAGAAAGAAAACAAAACATGAACAAAAATGACATGGCCAAGTAGGCCTTATTTCAAAATAGTGGACTTTACTAAGGTGCCCCTGCACCATGATATAACCATGAAAAGCAAGAATCAATAACACATGAGCAGAAACACAAATGACACACTTAACACCAAGATTTTTAACGTGGAAACCCAGTTAAGGGAAAAACCACAGTGGGGGTTAAACCACAAAGATTATACTCTATTAAAAGTAAAAGGGGAAGGCACATGCCTTCGAGCTCAATGCCCAGAGCTCACTGCTCAATAGAGGCTCACTACCTACAAGAATGATTGCACAAAGGATTACAGATTGTTTGAACTGATGAGTAGCATCTGCCAATGCAAGAATTTAGTTCCGGTTAAGCACAAAATACTAATCTTACACACTTCATCTTTATTCTGCCCTGTTTACTGCTCTACCATAATCCAGACCTTAGATCTCTTCTATTTCTTCCTTTTTCATACTACTCCATCACCTCACAACAACATCTACCAATACAATCAAATCCATCGACTATATATATCCGCCTGAAGAAATTCAATCACCTTTCTATTGGCCTTATGAAGAACTTAACAAACAATACAAGTACTCTGTTCTATCGGCTGAATCCATACACCAATATTGATGCGTACCATAAATAACCCTTGCAAGTCACCATACATGTCAACCACTAACATTATATCCCATGCATAACTCACCCAAACACTTCTATTAGATCTGCATAAGGATCTAACACAAGTCAGCCTGTTCTTTACTGAACTGTTCTGTCATATTAGGACCCAGTACTCAGATGCTCATAACTTTTAATCCCTTTATCACCAGAGGTTGAGATCTTGTATTTAGATTGTCCTGGTCCATTCCTCTACACTCCCTTAGATTCACAACACACAATGATTAACTTGAGAGATCTGCTGACCAAAATACTGAACTCTGCCATATACCCTGTTCCTGTCTATCTAGACTTGACAAATCTTGGAAGATTCTTCCGGTATGATCTGATATTGCACTGCGGATGTGTGGAATGGACTTAGTTGCCATCAATGACAACACATGACATGCCTTGTAGTGTCTCATGCCAACAATCTCCCCCTTTGGCATTGATGGCAACACTTAGTGAAAAATGACTAAGTGTCATGACTAACTCCCCCTATAGTGTACACTTATATATTCTTCCACTACTCCCCCTTTGATGGATTCTTCATTTTCTTTTATTTTTCACTCTCTCACCCCCCCTTTGACATCAATGGCAAAGGGTGGGATCTGCAAACCAAAATTTACACAAGAAATTTGTATACAAGGCCGCATATGTACAAATAGTTCATGTATTATATTTACATGAACTTGAGAATATCTACAAAACTATTTTTCAACTACACAAGTTCAGAGGCCCAACTTCTTTTCATGCCATCCAAATTTGAGATGTATCCACTTAGTAGGAATGCTTGTGTTTCTACTTTCTTCAGATCTGAGGGATTACCTGTCCAGACTGCAACTTGAGCTTTTGATAAAGTAGTAAACATTGTTTCTAACTTGGGGGTAATCAATCCCTGGAGCTCACACATTCTCTCCACAATATTGCTCTTTTTTTTAACAATTTTATTTATTTCATCAGTCATGTTGATTGCTTGACACTCCTGACTTACTGGAGAAAGTGTTAGAGGATCAACATTTTGAGATAGATTCAACAATTTTTGTTCCCACTCCTTTATCTTCTTCTCAATATCCTTAATAACTTTGGGCCAAGATAGAAAAAATTTGTAAACATCACCTCCATCATTAAGAGCATTTTGAATACTCTTTATACTAATATCAAGTACCTTTCTATCATTCCCTATTAGGCCCTTTAGCTCACTAAATCTCTTATCCGAAAATTCATTCTAGACTTTAATCTTTGTAGACTTCTCAACGGACTCAAAGTGTGTACTTACAAAATTTACAAGGTTCTTCAGATTTCCAAAGGGAGAATCAGATGGATTATTCTGGAAAGTTGGCATTATCTTCTCCAATATGCTGGATGCAAGGCCTAATAGCTCACCGTCTTCTAAGTGAGATTTCAATATCTTTTCTCTTGCCTTGGCTTGTGTGAAAGATGCTATCTTCATCATTTGGACCAGAGAGAGAGTATCCAGGTTGATTGGTCCTTGAATCAGTTCTGGTTCATCAAACTCTAGCATTTCTTTACTCAGGAAGCTCTTCACTACATCTGCAGTGTCTCTTGCCACAATTTCTGGACCACCTTCCTTTCCTTAAGTTTTCTCAGTGTCAGTATCAAGACTATTTTGTTTGGGTGCATCAAAATTTGCACCATATTCTTTTGCTTTATCTTCCTTACCCTTGACTTCTTCTTCTTGGTTCTTAGCCTTTTCTATTTCATGCTATTCAATCTTCAATGAATCATCTTCAGTTTGATCATCAACTTCAACATTCATCTTTGTATCTTCTTTGGATTGATCTGGAGGAGTTTGAATACCTCCTGCATCTATCATATTTTCATCTTCCTTGTTCATTATTTCCTTTTTTGAAACAGAGGAGTCATCTAATTCGGTTTGCTGCTCATTGATCTTCAATTCTTCAACATCCGGAATTGAGGAGTTAATTCCATCATTAGTCTTTTCTTCAACAATAGGAAGATTGTGTCTTTTCAATGCATTCAGGGGAATATCCTGAGTGTCTTTGACTATCTCATCTATTTCACCAAGCATGAGTTATTCAATCTCTTCTTTCTCCTAAAGTCATCCTTCACTTCCTTGAATATCATTCTCATTTGATCTAGAGTAATATGAGGGCATAGATTTATCAACACATGCTCCCTAATCTCAATGTCTTTACCTTTTACATTTTCTTTTCTTAACTCCAAAATATCTGCTAGACTTCTTGGAATTGCAGAAGTTATTTCAATCAAAGCCTTATTGTAGATGTTCAGATATTTGACAGTTGCTTCATCTAGGACCTTCTTATCAATATCACCGTAATAATCAAAGAATTCAATCATTGGCCTTAAATTCCCATCTACAGTGACTGATTTGATGATGTCATCCACAGAGAGAGTAGGCTTTTCAACAAATATTTCAACCTTTTGCCTCTTGCTTGCCCTTTTGCTTGCGGAGGGTTTTTCCTTAATTACCTTGGCTGTATTTGTACATGAGGCCTTCAACTCTTTGATCTCAATATTAGAATCAATTTCTTCTTCATCATTTTCCATGATTTTATATGTCCGGGTGGCCTTAGTTTTCACTCTTATCCTTTCTTTTTCGAATGATTTTCCTTCCAGTTTCTCAGGATTTGCAGGTTTTGGGGAAACAGGGGCAGTAGCAGAGCTTCTAGTAGTCCTTGATGTGGAGGAGGATTCTACTGGAGCACTTCCTTTTTTCTTATCCTGCTTCTCCTTCTCTGCCTTTTTAGTTCTTTCCCTGAATTGCCTCATAGCTTCCTTTGTGAGGCCTAGATTTTTGGCCAACTGCTCAACTTCTTTTCTTACTTTCCTTTTGGTTTCAGGTTCTCTGAGCTCAACATGTAGTTTTACACTTATCTCCTCATATGTCCCAAATATTTCAACTGTTGTGTCTTTTGGCTTTCTCAAAAGGCGTTGAGCATACATATTCAGGATCTTTCCATCTACCTCATACCCCATGGGCATGATCCAAACAGTTTTGGGTTCTACTGCTTCTGTTAAGCACTGATCAGTGTCAACTATAAAACATATTTCATTTTTGTACTTCTCAACAACTAATTTAGGGATTCTTTCTCTAGAATGCATCATATTCTGAAAGTTCTTGAAGTATCCTCAGATTGCAGTTTTCTATGCTTTATAGTCACCAATCCTACGTAGATGGTCTCTGATTTGAATAGCAACTGGCTCATCATTAGTCCAGTGTACACCTTTTACTCCAGGTACCTCATTCATAAAGTAGAAAAATAAACATAGAACCAATTTACCATATTTAAAGGTGTTTTTCTTATCTGTATTGATTTTGTTCAAGTTCTCAATTAGTTGGTTTTGCAATAATTCACACAAGTCATAATCTACATTTTCTTTTAACATTTTGTATGCAACATATATGGCCATTCCAAAGATAGAGTTCTCCCTGTTGGAATGATAAATTTTGTAGCCAATTACCATTGAAGCAAACTTGACATCTGGATCAATAATATCATTGATAGTCATTGCCCTTTTGTCAAACTTGGCACCGGTTGCATCAGTTACAGTCTGGTTCTTCATGGATTTTAGCATGGGTAAACCACCGGTTGAATTCAACTCAGTCACAATCCTAATAACATCCTTTGTAATTTTGAATAGTTTCAACAACCACAAAAGTCATCATGCATTCGGCTTAAAACATACTGGACCCGCTCATCTTCATCAAATGTTGGAAACCCCATAATCTGAATGAAATGTTTATCATGCAGTGTCTTATATTCAGGTTTAAGGTTGTGATTTTTATCCTTGAGATGACTCAAACATATCTACATACCTTGAGTCCCCAAATTCATCTATGATCGCATGAATATAGACCCTAATATCTTCAACATGCAGCACACCATACGGAACACTTGAAAATGCACCTAATGGGTCCACTTCTACTGATTTGTGTGGATGCTTTTTAAATTTGGGTCGAGGCATTTCAGTAATATCAACAACCAAAGGTGTAGCCATTCCAAAAGATTATAGGTTCAAGGCTTCACAAATAAATACCTTTTTCACGAAATTAGGGTTGGCAGGCAAATTCACCGGTCGCACTTCAAATCCTTGAAATCTCTGCTCAGACGCTATTCTTCCTGCTCTCTTCGAATGCAAAGTGATTCAAATGAAGAGTGAATGACCTTTTTATACTCCACAAAACCTAATTTTCCTTTGTAATAAATGCTCTACCCTAACACATCCAGTTACACTATTTCTGCATACAGTTGACCTTCAATTGCTCCGCAAATCGTTGTATCCACTTCTTTTCTTCTGGAAATCCTTTCAAATGATTTGTAATAATCCAAATTATTTTCTCTCATCATGCTAGATTCAGGCATCTACTTACTGGCTGGGGGAATTTTATTTTTAATGCTTCTCCCCTTGAGCCAGAGTTCCTAATTCAATTTTCAGAGGAACTGTCAGCACCAGATTTCAGTGCGGACCCATTACTATTGTTCATAACACTTTTCTTGACCCATGTCTTTCTCATTTCATTTTGGATCTCATTCACATCAATTTTTCCCTTGCCTTTATGTTGTCTTTGCTCATCCAGTTTTCTGTTCACCGGACCTCTTCTTTCATTATTCTTGCTTTTGCAAAATCTTGCAAAATGACCGGATTGGTTACAATTGAAGAAAACAACATTTCTTTGCCCATTTGATTTATTTCTTTAGCTAACTTCTCACATTCCTTTGTCTTCTCTTTCAGGGCCTTATCCTTGTTGTTGTCTTCATAATGATTTCCTAGTTGAAGAAGTTGCTTCTTCCTCTTTTCATTGGATTTGCTCAATTTTTCTTTTAAAGTCTCAATGAATTCTTTAGCATCTTTAAGGTTCTCTTGCAGTTATTTGACTTCTGCTCTGGATTGATCAAGATCTTCTAAAGTGAGTTTAAGTTGTTCTTGGAGGTTGTATTCATCCATTTTATTGCCTTCCCAGATCTTCCTCAAGCTCTTAAACTTTTTCAAAGGAACCTTGCTCTAATACTAATTGTTGGAATTAGGGCGACAACTGAGAGGGGGTGTGAATCAGTTGTCTTAAAACTTTAAAGTTTTCTACAGTTAATTCTTCTTTACCACTTCTTAACAGATTAATGATATAACCATGAAAAGTAAGAATCAATAACACATGAGCAGAAACACAAATAACACACTTAACACCAAGATTTTTAACGTGGAAACCCGGTTAAGGGAAAAACCACGGTGGGGGTTAACCCACAAAGATTATACTTTGTTAAAAGTATTACAAAAGGGGAAGGCACATGCCTTTGGGCTCACTGCCCAGAGCTCACTGCTCAAAAGAGGCTCACTACCTACAAGAATGATTGCAAAAAGGATTACAGATTGTTTGAACTAATGAGTAGCATCTACCAATGCAAGAATTCAGTTCCGGTTAAGCACAAAATACTAATCTTACACACTTTGTTAAGGGAAATTTGGTTAAACAATGAATATGCGATAAACAACATCAAATACCCATAACTCAATAGAATAGTGAAACTAAGAAGATAGAATAAAATGAAGTAATGAATGAAACAATGCAAACCTTCCTTGAATCGAAACTTCTATTGTTGCCTATCAAGATCATCCTTGTTTGTATGAAGTAGGCCCTCAGAGAGTGCACTCCTTTGCTGTTTTCAAGAATGTCGATAGTGAATGGCCATGGTGATAAATGTGCAATGAAGAGGAGTTTCAAAGCTTTGGGTGATCTTAAGCAAATTGTATTGGGGTGCCAAAGGCACGCTGGTGAATTTCTGCAGAGTAACAATACGAATAGCCTGGATGATTAGAATGGGAGAATGAGGTTTCATTTATAGACTTGGGAAGATGAAGATCAACGGTTGAGACGAAATATGAAGATCAATGGTTGAGAATGGTTGAGGAACGTGCAATGAATAGGAAGAGGACACGTGTCTCACTTCCATCATGTAACAGGGTAGTTAACAAAATTAATTGAGGAGTTAATAGAATGGATTGAGGAATTGACTGAATTGATTGATCAATTACCCGAATAGATTGAGGCGCTGACAGAATTGATTAATTAGTTAACAATTTTGATTGATGAGTTAACTAATTTTGATTAGAGAAGAAATAGGACATGTAGGTGAGGGAATATTAGCTAATTAAATATTTAAAATATTTAATTACATGTGCAACATGGTGAGGTGGAAAGATGAGGTGGATTTATGAAATTAGGAGTTAGGATAGAGGAATTTATGATTAATTAAATAATGTAGGATTATTTAATTATGTGAAACACTAGAAGAATTTAGGGAATTTAATTAAATAAATTGATTTTATTTAATTATGGGATAATGAACCAATCAAACAAACTTAGAATATTTATTTAATTGATAGAAGAAATAAGAAGGCAATAAATATTAAGAATATTTATTTAGAATGAATCGTGTCATTTTAAGGCGTATACATTTTGCCCCTCTTTGATGCAATGCAGTTTACAGCGTTGCTTCAAAGAATAAATAGTCTGATAATGATACATGCCCCAGTTTGCCCCTGGTACAGGTTTGACGACAGGATGCCCCCTCGGGAGATTGGACGGGAAGGAGGCAGAAGGGACCTGAGATAGACAATCTCACGAAGACGAAGGGACTAATTAGGTTGGGGTGAAGAAATTGGTTGGAGAAAGAGCCGAATGATACGCAATGCAAGATAGAATGATACCACACACAAGCAAGTAAGCAAGTATGCACAAATGATACAAGAACAAACAAGGTATTGCCCCTGTCAAGCGGTAAACCAACTGATTAATTGATAACGATATATGACAGTGTTGTCATGGTGGGGAATGATATATCCCTAGACCAACACGATAGGCATGTTGTCATGGCGGGGAATGATAGATCCCTAGAGAAACACGAAGGATAGTGTCTGGTTTCAGGAAATGAAACATGTCATGTAAGACGCGTGTATTGGTCTGATTTCGACAATGTTACATCCTGTATAAGACAATTGATTGATTAACTGATCGAGTTAGTTTACGACCAGACAAGGATCAAGATCACTAATTGTGATTGGATCATTTGTGCAAGATTGACTTGACTTGATTGGTATAGATTAAGGATGGACCTGCATTTGGATCATTTCTCAGATTGATTGGACAAGGATGAAAGATATGAGGATAGATAGAAATCTGATTGATAGAAGAAAGACTTGATAGAAGGACTCACAAGCTTTTGTAAACATTAATACTCTACATTTTGTGGATCTTTTATTACATGGGATATGGATGTATGGATGTATAAATGGATGTATAATGGATGCTTTGCTTTTGACATCTTGATAGTGCAAGTATTTTGAAGTGCTTTAATTCATCATTGGGTGTTTTGTTTTTGGTACTTTTTCTAAAATATTGTAAGTTAATACAAGCATCTAGGTATAATTGAACCGAGATGACCTGAGTACTGCTTACATGGATTTTGATTTAGTAAGTTAATACAAGCATCAAGGTATAACTGAACCGAGATGACCTTAGTATTGCTTGCGTATCAACAAACAAGGATTGCCCCCGTTCATGTTAGACCTTTGATGTCCTTGATGATCTTTTGCCGATCATGTCGTTAGACGAGGCTTCACATTACTAAAGTTTAATCCACAAACAACAAACAAAGAAAATAATCATGCCCCCATCATAGCATCTCTAGCTTTTGGCATCCTCAAGTAGCATAGAAAGGTATGATAGCATAAATCAAGACTCAATGTTTTTAACCATGTTTCCAATTCATAAAACATTTTTGCATTTAGATGTGCTTGTTTCTTGCCATAATTTTGAGTAAAAATCATTTAGAGGGCCTTGGGTATTTGCTTTTCTTTGGATAGGTTAAAATGCCTTGTGACAAAATTTCTACTTGAAGAGCGGGTTCTGCTTGCACTTGCTTGCCTGGTGGGAGAATTCCACAATCCTTATTGGTGAGATGGACCCTAAGGGACTGACCTAGTGCCTCATGGGCTCATTGCTAAATGGCCTTGCCTACGTGACAACGCAGAGGCAACGTAGTTCGGGGTAAACCCTAACGGACCTAAGACCTAGGTGAGAGAAAGTGGAGACGGACCCAGATGGATAGAAGGACTAAATATGGGACGGATGGGACAGTGGGAGCCTCAGGGGTGCATTTGAGGAATGGCCTTGCCTACGTGACAACGCAGAGGCAACGTAGTTCATGGACTTGGACCATGGATGAACTGACAAGAGACACTACGCTAGGCTCACACTTACGGATACGGTATGGGACAAAACCTTGGTTGACAAGGCCAACAAAGAGATAGAGTATCAAGCCATGCTAGGTAACTGTCAGGATTTTATTATGGGATGGATACGGGTCGAATGGGACACAAGGAAGAATGGAATCAAGGTGATTGGTTTCCCAAAGATGGAGAAGGCGGTTTATCACAAGTTACGCCTCTTTACCAGGTTTTCACCACTTGCTTTTATTTGCACGAAAAGCTAGAAAGTATACATGATGCCTGATTGCTAGGTTTTCATCATGATACCTATCCAAGGCACCTGTTTGCCAGGTTTTCACCAAAGGACAATTTTTTTTTTGTATTTTCCTGCCCCCCTTACAATGAGGTTCTCCTAGGTGTAGAACTTGCGAAGATGCATGCTGTTAATTGGGTCATCGAATAGCTCACCCTCTGATGTCACCAACTGATATGCCCCCAATCCATATGCTGCTACAATTACATAAGGCCCAAGCTAGTTGGGTTCGAACTTGCCTTTCTTTTCTCTGTCTTGTCGGTTGTGAGGATTCTCCTTAAGAATGAGATCTCCAACTTTGAAGATTCTTGGGCGAACTCTGTGGTTATAGCTTCTTGACATCATTTGTTGATATGCTTTGAGATGATCAAAGGCTTTCTGTCGCCTCTCTTCCAACAACTCTAGTTCTTGTAACCTGGTGACTCTGTATTCTTCATCTGATATGAGGCCTTTTAATGACACCCTGAGAGAGGGTAATTCGACTTCAATGGGGAGGATAGCTTCTAAGCCATAGACAAGGGCGTAGGGTGTAGCACCTGTGGGAGTGCGTATATTGGTTTTGTAGGCCCACAGAGTGGGATTGAGTTGGATATGCCAATCATGACCAGCATCGTTGACTGTCTTCTTGAGAAGTTTCAAGATAGTCTTGTTGGATGCTTCAGCTTGACCATTACCTTGGGGGTAGTATGGAGTGGAGAAATGGTGTTGGATTTTGAAACGTTCACAGAGTTCTTGGACATCCTGGTTTTTGAATGGTCTTCCATTATCTATGATAATGGATGAAGGAATTTCGTATCTAGAGATGAGGTAATTTAGGATGAATGAGGAGATTTGCTTACCTGTGATGGTGGTGAGGGGAACGGATTCAATCCACTTTGTAAAGTACTCAGTGGTAGTTATGATGAATTTGTGGCCGTTGGATGAGGGTGGATGGATCTTTCCCACAAGGTCAAGTCCCCATTGGCAGAAGGGCCAAGGTGTCGTTAAATGTCTCAACTCTTGAGCCGGTACATGTATCAGGTTCCCATGTATTTAACACTGCTTGCACTTCTTGACAAACTGATATGAATCCATTTCCATGTTCGGCCAGTAATAACCCAAACGCATGAGATTCTTGGCTAAGGAAGGACTGCTAGAGTGTTCCACAAATCCCTTCGTGTACGTCTTGCAAAGCAGTTATGGATTCTTCTCATTCTAAACAATGAAGTACCATCTAGACCACGTCGGTATAGGGTATCAACAATGATGGTATAGCGAGAGGTTTGGCATATAAAAGTTCATCGTTGGTTAGAAGATAGGTCAGGCAGGAGGATGTTGTCCTTGAGGTAAGTGTAAATCTTACCATACCAAGGTGAATTAGATCCAACTAGAAGACATATGGAATGGGTATCAGGTAGATCATAAGCTGGTTGTCAGATAGTTTCCACTAAGAGCTCGTACCGTGACTCATTTTTAGGTATCTCGAGGAGAGAGGCAATGGTGGCCATGGCATCTACTACTTTGTTCTCGATCCTAGGTATCTGTTCAAAAGAGATGATTACAAAGTGTTCTTTGAAGTCGTCGGCCATCCGCTTGTATGGGACAAGCTTTTCATCTTTGGTTTGATAATCATCGTTGACTTGATTGATTATAAGTTGAGAATCACCGTAGATATGTAGCTCTTGGATTTTCCACTCAGTTGCCATCTTGAGACCAATTACTAAGGCTTCATACTATACTATGTTATTGGTGCATGGGAATAACAAACGGTAAGACTTTGGAATTGTGTCGCCATAGGGAGTCACGAACAAGATTCCTGCCCCTGATCCATGATTTGTGTAGGACCCATAGAAGTAGAGTTTCCAGGAATATGTTGATATGCTGAATAGGGATTCATCCAGAAACTCAAATTGCATCGGTGTGGTGTCTTGTAATGGTGCATCTGCCAGTTGATCAGCAATGATCTGTCCCTTGATATCTTTTCTATCTACATATTCAATGTCATATTCTCTTAAGAGCATTACCCATTTAGCTAGGCGACCTGTGAGTGCTGCTTTGCTTAGTAGGTACTTCAGGGGGTCTATTTTTGCAATGAGTTTAATTGGATGTGCAAGCATATAATGTCAGAGTTTTTATGAAGCAAAAACTACCGCAAGACATGATCTTTCTATCTGTGAGTATTGCAATTCATAGCCCACTAATGTTTGGCTGATGTAGTAGATAGCTCTTTCTTTATTCTCATAATCTTGTTGCACTAGAAGAGCCCCAAGAGCTGTAGGTGTAGCAGATATGTAGAGTATCAGTGGTTTCCCTTGAATAGGAGGCATGAGAATGGGTGGATTCATAAGATATTCTTTCAGTTTGTTGAATGCCTCTTCACACCTTTCATCCCATCTGAATGGAATGTTCTTGTGCAGGAGATGACTGAATGGTTGGCACTTGTCTGCTAGCTGCGATATGAATCTATGGATTGCTTGTAGCTTGCCCTGTAGTGATCTTAATTGGGTAAGAGTCTTGGGTGGTGGCATGTCCATAATAGCCTTGACTTTGGTGAGGTCCACCTCTATTCCATTTGCCAACACGATGAAGCCTAGTAGCTTGCCTGAAGTGACTCTGAACACACATTTCTTTGGGTTCAGCTTGACTTGGAATTGGTCTAATCTCTGAAAGACTTTTTCTAATATATCTAGGTGTGATTCCCTTGTGAGCGACTTTGCTAGGATATCATCGACATAGTCCTCCATTGTTACATGCATCATATCATGGAATATAGTCGTCATAGCACGTTGATATGTGGCTCCTTCATTTTTTAGCCTAAATGACATGACATTCTAGCAGAAAGTGCCCCATGGACAAGTAAAATCTGTCTTGTGTTGGTCTTCTGGTGCTATCCTAATCTGATTATAACCTGAGAATCCATCCATGAGAGACAACATGGTATGCCCTGTAGTTAAGTCGACTATGATATGTATATTTTGCAATGGAAAGTCATCCTTACGACATGCTTTGTTTAGATCTCTAAAATCATTGCATAGTCTGACGCGGCCATCAGGTTTGGATACTGGCACAATGTTGGATATCCATTCCAGGTAGTCTATAGCTCTGATGAACCCTACATCCAGTAATTTCTTGAGTTCTTCTTTGACCAATAGCATTATATGTGGATGGATCTTTCTAAGCTTCTACTTCACTGGTTTTACTCCTGGGTCTAATGGAAGATGGTGTAGAATCAAGTTTGGGTCTAGACCTGGCATGTCTGCATATGACCAAGCGAAGCTGCCCCTCTTTTTCTTGAAGAACAGTACAAACCTGGTCTTTTTTGGTGGAGTAAGAGATTTAGCAAAGTGAATGATCTTAGGCTGTTCCTCTATACCAATATTAACAAGCTCTGTCGATTCCACAACAATTTGGGATTTCTCCTGGTGCATGTCTGTGGGGAGAGTGTCAAGCTTTCCATCGTCAGGTGCCGCAGTTGGGATTTCACCTTCAGATGCGTCCTTTCTTTTTACTGTTTTGGGATCTGACACTGCCACAAAATAGTTTTCACCATCAGATCCAGTTTTTATCTTGATATTTTTGCGACTGGAAGGCTTGGCACCCTCTCCGAAGTAAGCCACGATATTAAGTTCAAAAGCGAAACCAACTTTATGATCTCCTTTGGGTAGGTGGTCCCTAAGTTCCATATAGTCAATATAAGCATCATCGTTTTGGAACATATCTAGTTGGGGAGTCCCTCGCAGATCCTAGTCAATAAGCTCAGGATGCACAAGGGGGAGGGAGTCGGAGGATGGACCCGATTCGTTGATAGTTTGAACGGATATGCTACGAGTATAGGTAGGAGTGGTGTTCAGGATGGTACTTTCCTCCAAGTTGTTTATTGCGATGGAACCCAAACCTTCCTCAAAAGTTGTATTCTCAGAGATGGGCAAATCAGACTCTATTGGTCTATGCAGTAGCATTTGTCCCTCACGGTAGGGGCTAAAGATTTGGATGGTATCGACCTCTTTGTCGTAATAGGAATGCTCTGTTAGCTCATCCCACTCATATTCATTAGAATCTGTGTCGCTGTCCTCTTGAAGTGTATGGGTTATTTCCACAAGACAAGCATTTTCTTTGGCTTTTCCCTTGCCTTTGTATCCTAGACCATTTGTATTTCTAGCCAGTGAGGATGAAGAAGGTTGAATAGGTTCTATGATTCCTTCTTTTCTGAGGCCGATGGGGCCTTGTCCTTCGTAACCCATTCTGTGTAGGATGGTTTCACCTCACCCATAGAGTTCTGTTGGGAGCCTAGGCGGTTCTTGTGATGTGCTCTCTTCTTCAGTATAAAGCCACTGTAGGATATCTCTTTCCTCTGTTTCATCAGATAAGGTCCCCCATTTTACAAAGGGAGTTGCGGGATCTATATGAGGAGCAGATGGCTTTGGAAAATGTTTGGGTCGGCCAAAAGATCAAGGAGACAAAGGCATCTTGGCTGAATTGGTTAAGGGAAATTTGGTTAAACAATGAATATGTGATAAACAACATCAAATACCCATAACTCAATAGAATAGTGAAACTAAGAAGATAGAATAAAATGAAGCAATGAATGAAACAATGCAAACCTTCCTTGAATCGAAACTTCTATTGTTGCCTATCAAGATCGTTCTTGTTTGTATGAAGTAGTCCCTCAGAGAGTGCACTCCTTTTCTATTTTCAAGAATGTCGATAGTGAATGGCTATGGTGATAAATGTGCAATGAAGAGAAGTTTCAAAGCTTTGGGTGATCTCAAGCAAATTGTATTGGGGTGCCAAAGGCGCGCTGGTGAATTTCTGCAGAGTAACAATATGAATAGCCTGGATGATTAGAATGGGAGAATGAGGTTTCATTTATAGACTTGGGAAGATGAAGATCAAGGGTTGAGACAAAATATGAAGATCAATGGTTGAGAATGGTTGAGGAACGTGCAAAGAATAGGAAGAGGACATGTGTCTCACTTCTATCATGTAACAAGGTAGTTAACAAAATTGATTGAGGAGTTAATAGAATGGATTGAGGAATTGACTGAATTGATTGATTAGTTACCTGAATAGATTGAGGAGCTGACAGAATTGATTAATTAGTTAACAATTTTGATTGATGAGTTAACTAATTTTGATTAGAGAAGAAATAGGACATGTGGGTGAGGGAATATTAGCTAATTAAATATTTAAAATATTTAATTACATGTGCAACATGGTGAGGTGGAAAGATGAGGTGGATTTATGAAATTAGGAGTTAGGATAGAGGAATTTATGATTAATTAAATAATGTAGGATTATTTAATTATGTGAAACACTAGAAGAATTTAGGGAATTTAATTAAATAAATTGATTTTATTTAATTATGGGATAATGAACCAATAAAATAAACTTAGAATATTTATTTAATTGATAGAAGAAATAAGAAGGGAATAAATATTAAGAATATTTATTTAGAATGAATCGTGTCATTTTTAGGCGTATACACACTTCATCTTTATTCTACCCTGTTTACTACTCTGCCATAATCTAGACCTTAGATCTCTTCTCTTTCTGCTTTTTTCATACTACTCCATTATCACACAACAACATCTACCAATACACTGGAATCCATCGACTATATATATCCGCCTCAAGAAATTCAATCACCTTTATGTCGGCCTTATGAAGAACTTAACAAATAATACAAGTACTTTGTTCTGTTGGTTGAATCCATACACCAATATTGATGCGTACCAAAAATAACCCTTGCAAGTCACCATACATGTTGGCCACTAACATTATATCCCATGTGCAACTCACCAAAACACTTCTATTAGATCTGCACAAGGATCTAACACAAGTCGGCCTGTTCTTTACCGAACTGTTCTATCATATTAGGACTCGGTACTCAAATGCTCATAACTTTTAATCCCTTTGTCACTAGAGGCTGAGATCTTGGATTTAGATTATCTTGACATTCGTCTACACTCCCTTAGATTTGCAACACACAATGATTAACTAGAGAGATCTGCTGACCAAAATACTGAACTCTGCCATATACCCTATTCCTGTCTTTCCAGACTTAACAAATCTTGGAATTGACTTTCGATATGATCTGATACTACACTGCAGATGTGTGGAATGGACTTAGTTGCCATCAATGACAACACATGACATGCCTCATAGTGTCTCATGCCAACAATGTGTTGATGTGCTTTGTGCTTTTGTTTATGTTGTAAAGATTAAATTTCGGTTTGCTCCAAAGGGTTTAAGATTTGATTGAATACTGATTCACCCTCACCTCTCAGTATTGTGATGTATGCTCAACAATTTGTATGTCTATACATCTATATGACTGACGTACTATCAGAGTACTCCTATGCTATTTCAATTTGTATGTGTATGCAGACACAACATCCTTTGGTACAAAGGTAGATTTTCTTAATACTTAGTCCCTGATTGCACCTAGCCCCCAAGGGATTAAACTTTGGCACCACTCATCATTGGGTTTCTTTTCCAGGAGCGATGCACCACTGTCACCACCATGTGCCCACCATCGCATCATCCCTATCATTGCCAGCCTCTACACTACCCAGACAACACCTTCCCACCTCCTCCACCTAGATTAGCTTGACAGTGCCACCTGAGCACCACCCCTACAGTATCAGGGATCATTTTTTGCTCTCAAAGGGGGATTTTTTTGAGCTGTAACTTTCACCCAGGATGTCAAAACTTTGACTTCTTATAGGTGTCAAAAATATCTTTCCAAGAACTATGTACTGGTGTAAATATTTTTTCTAATTTTTCTATTTGTACATATAATTGATGTTTGAAGTCAAGTTTTGTTTGAAAATTGATTTTTTTTCAATTTTTTTAAAAATTACTGTGTTAAAAACAATTGATTTAATTTTGTCTCTTGTAAAAATTACCGTGTTATGTCGAGTGGGTGTGGTCTAGTGGTTAAGACCACTTGGTCCTTATTGTGGAGACCAAGGTTCAAATCCCCCCAAAGACATCTTGGCTTCTAAATGGCTGTGGCTCTATGTGGGTGACACATGGCACTTCGAGGTCCTTAAGTGGAGTGTGCTCAAATTCTGGTGTTCTCTGGTGTCCGCAGCTCGATAGGTCGTGGTAGCAATGGTGTACAATGATGAATCTACCGGTGGCGATCCGCGCCACAAGCGGTATGATGGCAGGCTTAGCAAGGGCCGTACCGTTGGCGATCTGCACTGCAATGGTGGTGGTAGTTCTACGGGGAGGAGGTCCCCCTTGTGACCTCCGCTGGAGTGGGCTAGCCTAAAAATCCCTCACTTATCAATAAAAAAAAATAAAAAATTACCGTGTTATAAACAATTGATTTAATTTGACTAGGGGGTTCCAATTTACATCCTTAATACATTTGGGGGTGTATGGCATGATTTGACATACACATTTTTCTTTTTTGCTCTTTTTGTCGTTTTCAAACAATGGATAAATCTAGGCAAACTAATGGTACTAAAATACTAAAATCTAAGGTAGAATCAACTTTAAGTCATGAGCATCCCTCCCACTTGAAGCTAAAATCAAATAAGCAATTCAGTCCCTCTTCCAAATCTAGTGAGTCTCCCTCCATGACAATGAAGAATTCAAGGGATAATTGCACCTTTTATGGCAAATGGGACATGTTAAGTTTCATTATTTCATGCCACATTCCTTTTTGTACATCGTATAACTCCTTTTTATGGACTTTTGTAAATGCATTGAAATAAATTGCCACACTTGTAGTTTGTGTTTTGGGGAATTCTCGCACAACATATTATTCCTTTCTTGTAAAGTGCCATGGGGGGTTTGTTTTGTGCACACCTTGTTTGCCATTACAGCCTTATCTGTTGAGTCTCCCTCCATGACAACTTCAAGTCATGAGAATCCCTCCCACTTGAAGATAAAATCAAATAAGCAATTCACTCCCTTTCCCAAATTTGATGAGTCTCCCTCCATGACAATGAAGAATTCAAGGCCTAATTACATCTTTTGATTTTACTCTCATGTGTGTGTATTGTTCTTGCACCATGAGAGCGTGTCTTGATCCTACACACCCTTTTTAGTTGCATGTACATCATATTTGACCTAAACATTGCTTCTTCATTTCTATGCAGTATATTGTGACACATTTTCATTGGATTTTCCATACCTCTCCCTTATCAACATTATGGGGGGTATTATATGGTTATGCTAATGATTCCCTAGATTTAGTGGAGTAATAGAATTACCTTCTACCCTTATCTATTGTTTTTAGTGTTCTTGAGATAATTGGCACCTATATTTTTGATTGCCAGATTATTTCCTTGATGCAACATATTGGTGTGAATCACCATCTGTGCATTGTTCAAGTAGTGTCATGGGAGTCACTCATGCAAATTTTTTTCCTTGATCTTAATTTTTATCTTGATTTTAGTGGAGATTCTCCGGTTCTAGTAGTATACTAGTTGTTTTTTGGTTGTGTTTGCAACTTCTTATGCTTCATAGAGTTCTATATATTCCTAATCTTTTAGGGACAACTTTTGGGGAAGTTTATTTGTCCTTATCATTTGCTCTCTTTTGGGGAGGAGTTTTTTTCCCTTAGGGTTTTCTCCTTTTATTTGTTTGTGAGAGACTTTATTGTACATGAGTACCTCATCAAGCCTTGTTGTTGGGACCCATTTTTTAATGTTTAACTTTCTCCCTAAGTATCACTTAAGGGGGTGTTAGTGTGAAAAGTGTTATTTCCTAACTAGTTAATCTCCTAGCTAGTTAGTTCTATTAACACTAGTCACTTAAGCTCACTTTTAGACTTTTTATTTTTGGTTTCACCACACAAGTGCACTACATGTGTCCTCACACTTGTTCCAAGTGTGCCCACATGTGTCACCACATTGGAGGGGTGTTGATTGGCTTGTGATGTCAGTCACAACCAAGCACACAAAACAAAAGTCACACAACAACCCTTGTTTATCCTGAAAGATACAATGAATTCCAAGAATTCATGATCCCAAGTCCCCGTCGATTAGTTCATAAGCTGTTGATGTTACTCTGTGGTTGATGTGTATTGCTGTTTTCCATTTTGGGGCCTTACGTAGATTAGTAGATTCTGTTCCTGCAACTATGCTATACATGGAAATTACTCTACACAACATATATCTCCAAATGATGTGTCTAAGTTGATATTTGCATGAGTTCTACCCTTATTTGTGATTCTCTGCATGATATTTTCAACAGTACATGCATCTAGCTCAAAATATGCTAATGATATTTAGTTGTCATTCGGGATGTCAGCATATTTTTCTGTTCTGCTTTTGATTTATCATGATGTGCAGTTATGAAAGTGATTTCAATGAAATTAAAATGAGAAAAAAGGGGTTAGAGAGTGAGATTCCTAAAATTACTTGACTGAGATCATTGATCCACATACATGTTCCCATACAGCAATGGAGAGAAGAAAACTAAAATCATACTTCACCAGGACAGTCCACAAATCCGCATGATTCAGTGCAAATTTTCAAGGGAAAACTTGACAACAACATGCAATGAAATGAAAGCACTTCTATAGAACACAACATTCACCAGTACATATCCAGAAATCAACTTGAAGACTACTTAAGGTTTACAATCAGGGTATAGTCTGAAACTTCGTCTCCATACAGTATGTTCATAAAACAGGTACATTTACAATGATCTGAGAAAGGGACCTTGATTATTTCAACAATCCAGTCCTCACTAGTCTTAGTAATCCAATCTCTCCTAAAACTATTACAGGTCTGATTTTTTTGTATGATTGACCTCCTCTCTTTTTTTTGTATAGTACAGGGGCTCAATATATATATCTCTGGTTTTTCCCCAATCTGGTGCCCAAAAATGCTAGGAGACCAATGGTCAGCATCTTGAAATGCAGCATCCAACGGTGAGAAATGAATCCTGCTAAGAATTCAAGCAGCATACCCAGACAGGGCACCGCTCCTTCAATAATGTTTCCATCTGCAAACTCCCCCGCATTGAAAGCTTCGTCTCCTTCTAGCGTGTTTTGCTTCTCAGGATCTGGCCTGCCGCCTGGGACGTCATTGTTATTTAAAACCCCGCCCTTGCGTTCACCTGCACACCGTTACTGTGTCGGCAGCTTTGCTTCTTCCCATCTACTCCTACAATTTGCAATAAACAAACAGGAATTAGCACCATCATTTAATAAATCAGCAGGAAAAATGAACATTTGCATTAAAACAGGCTCCAAAAGCACAAACATAGCCATCGGGCTCAAAAACCATGGAAAATGCGTATCAAAATGCCTATAAAGCGTTAAAACCAGTCGGGTCAACCATCGTTGACCAAAAATATGCATTTGGGCCTCAAAGATAACTTCAAAATTCCTATCGCTTCATTTTCTTGCTCATTTTCCTTGTTCAAATCTTTGTATATCCGATATACAAGCCGGACGCGATACAAGCATTTAATCGGATTCCAATCCTTCGTTGAGATCTGTCTTGTATATTCCTTGTAATGTAATAATATGCAAGGCCTGAAATATACAAGGACTTTTCGTTATTTCATATTCACTTCAAATCCACCCCTTGTATATTTCGGAATGTATGTATATGTTGCATGTCTTGCTTATACAACTCGAAACATACAAGGAGTTAAGTCCGTTTGATAAACTTTCGGGTCTGCATTGTATATTGGGCCTTGTATGTTCCAAATGTATGTATAAATATACAAGTCAGAAACATAAAAGGATTTTTCTATTTTGAATTTTCACTTTGAATCTGACTTGTATGTATATGTGAAATGTATGTTTCGAAATATACAAGCCAGAACTTATACAATGAATTAATATTGTTTGATAACTCCTTGAAGTCTGCGTTGTATGTCTGCAATGTATATCAGGTCTTGTATCTTACGATGTACATTTGGGCTTTATACACTGCATTAATCAGATTCTATTTTATTTAGATTCTGGCTCTTGTATAAGTTCAATGTATGTCGGCCTTGTATATAAGAATATACAAGCCCGATATACATTGAATTAACCCTGTTTCATAAAAATGTTAGTTCCGAGCAATGTATAAAGTAATGTATATCCACCTTGTATGTTATGAAATACATTGCGGAAACATACAAGGATTTAACCACTTTTAATACTCCCTTTGGGTCCGTGCGATGCATATGAACGTTGCATGCATCTTGACTTGTATATTTCATTTGTATGTAAAAACATACAAGCGAAAAACATACAACAGTTTAACTCCTTTTCATAATCCCTCGGGTCCGCGGGTTGCACATTGCAAATATATGTATCAAATGTATGTTTAAATATACAAGCCCGAAATATACAATGAATTAACATTGCTTAATAACTTTTCGGTTCCGGCCCTTGTATAAATGCATTGTATGTATCAACCTGCCAAACATACAAACGTGAGATACATGCAATGGATTTAAACATTTATTCATTTCAACCTAAAACCACCTCGGGTCCATCTTGTATGTATGCATAAACTCTACCAAATGTATACAAGGCAAAAAAGACATACAAATGATTTTGCATATGAACCTGACTACTCACGTGACCAAGCATAAAATGACCTTTGCATATACAAACGACTTTGTATATGGAAAGCGCTATACAAAGGTCTTTGTATACAAGTGAACTCGCATACAAAGGGCCTTGTATATGAACCCCATATACAAAGAGACTTGTATGTGCAAACAACAAACCCTTCCCTTGTACATTTTACCAAAATGCTCGTAACTTGCAAAATATGGCGAATTTTAAGATGGTTCAAAAAGTAGCCCTAGCTCATTTTTGACAAGGAATCCAACCATACTATGCACTGGTACTGAAATGCATTTCTTCTCCATTTTCAACAATGTTTGCAATTTTTACTCACTTTTCCCTTTACCACCAGGCAAAACGACACACACAAGCAAAAAGCAAAAAGCCACAGCAGGGGTCCTCATTTTGCTAAGGAGTAAAATGGGGTGTGTTGTGAACATCACAACAACTAGCAACCAAACAAAACAATCAAATCCAACCAATTAAAGAAAATTGAATGAAATAAATTCATAACTTCCAACTATCTTTTCTGCAAATCATCATTCAACTTGGGACTTAATGTATTCAATAAGGTGCATGAATTTTTATTTTAGTTTAAGTGGGTGCACATTGTTAATAGGCCTCATCTTGAAGATAAGTTGAACCAACCAGTGACTGATATTAGACTACGTAGGTGAGGACATTCCCTCATAGCCAATCGGATAGAGCCTTGCTGCCAGCGAGCGTCCATAGCCCCGACAAGGTTATCGTTACAATTCTCCTAAGTAGAGCCCCACTGCCAGTGAGCATCTATAGCCCCGGTAGAGTTACTTAGATGGCTTAATCTGAATTTTCAATAGAATCTATTTTATATATATATATATATATTAATTTTTGAAAGAGATTTCACAAGATATTATAGTTGTAACTTCATGATGCAAGGAGTGAACACTTGCTAAAATTAAGCTGAGAATTGTAATGGTAGCAAGGGTGACCTCTGATTTTTTACCTAATATCTACACTAGTAAGTTCAACAAACCCAAGGATTTTAGGTGTGTCATTGTGAGAAACATTCCTTGAATACTCAACCCATTCTTATTGAATACAAAATTTCACAAGTTAAACAACTCTCTACATTCATGACAGTCACAACAAGTTATGCATAGATTTCAAATAATTAACCTTAATGATCTCAATTTTCCATTATTTTCAGTGGTTGTTAATCTGCCCCTTTACACTCTAAATCAAAAGAAAGATCCCTGCTGAGGAAACAAAGCAACCAAAACAAAATAAGCAAAACAAAGCCACTGTACAAACAACTATACAAAGAAAGTACACTATGATACACATGACTGTCATGATGTAATCCTCAGGCCTAAAAATAGTGTTTGAGGAACTGTCCATTAACTGGTAATGGAACATCCTCACATGTTAAGGACTTGAGCCTGTAGGTGCTGTCTCCTAGAATTTTAGAAATTTGAAAGGGGCCTATCTAGAGTTTGTTAAATTTACCATGATCACCCTTCCTTTCATGTGCTTTGTCCCACATCAGGGCTAGATCTGAGATCCTAAAAGCCTTGATTCTGGCCCTTTTGTCAAACCAGTGCTTGACAACAGCCTGATGTTTACCAAATTGGTTAATTGCTACACTTCTTTTTTCCTCTAAGTGCATTAGCTGTAGCAATCTAACTTCCTGTTTATTATCTATGCCTAGGTACTCTTGTGCAAACTGTAGTGTAGGAATCTTTAGGTTGACAGGGAGGATGGGATCCACCCCATATACTAAGTGAAAAGGTGAATTTCCTAATGTAGCTTTATTCCTTGTTCTATCTACCCACAAGGCATATTTCAATAGAGTGTTCCATTCCCTTGGGTTTTTATCTATCAACTTTTTTATGATGTTCAATAGGTTCTTGTTTGTGGATTCTGCTAATCCATTCCCTTGGGGGTAGTAATTTGAGGAGAATTTTAAGATGACCCCATGATCAAAAGCCCAACTTGACAATATAATTGAAGCAAAAGCAGTTCCATTATCACATACTAAAGCATATGGAACTCCATACCTGGTCACTATATTGGTTTCCAAAAACCTAATAACATCCTCAGCATTGCATGTCCTACTGCTGACAGCCTCAGTCCACCTAGTACAGTAATCAGTAATAGTTAAAACATACCTGTGTCCTAAGGACGAGGGAGGATTGATGGGTCCTATGAAGTCCATTCCCCATTGAGCAAAGGGGCGCATCTCCATCACTGGCTGCAAAGGTTGAGCAGCATATTTCTCTCTATTGGCAGCAACTTGACACATATGACAACACTTGATGTGTTCAGCTGTATCTTTGAAAATTATGGGCTAATAATACCCTGCCCTGAGGATAGCATGAGTGGTGGCTAAGGACGACCCATGTGCAGTCCCAAATTTATCATGTAATTCTGTTAGTACCTTATCTGCTTCTGATCTTTCTAAGCACCTTAGGTATATCCCCTCATAGTTTTTCTTAAAAAGGACTCCTCCTTTTAACATAAATTCAGCAACCTTATCTTCAGGGCTCTCCTTTGTGAGGCCTGCAGTCTTGAGGGACATCTCCCAGTGGTCAGGATGTGCCTAATGTCTGAGTACCATTATCCATCATCTTTTGCATTTACGACGTACTGCTGGCTCAGGATACTGGGATCAACCTTTGATATCATCTGACTTAATGCCTACCCTCTTACCAGCTTCATAGGGGTAATGTCCATATCATACTCCTAGAGGACAGTGATCCATTTAGCCCTTTGCTCACCTGTTTCACTTTGCATTAGCAACATTTTCACTGCTGCATCGGGTACACCAGCAATCACCTTACTTCTCAAGATGTAGTGCCTAAACTTCTCGACCACTCGAACCAAAGCAGGTGCCTGTCTTTCAACGTCCATATACTTGAGCTCTGCATCTCTGAAAGGGCAGCTCATGAAGGCTATAGGCTTTTCTTCCATTTCTTCATTTTTCTATGTCAGTACTGCTGCAGAGGTATGTTTTGAAGCAAATGAGTAGATGTAGAAGTCCTTGGAGTAATCTGGATTGATCAAGACTGGAGCGTTTGATATGGCCTTTTTAATGTCTTCAAAAGCTGCTCTAGCCTCCAGGGTCCATTCAATTTTAGTGTCCTTCTTGAGCATGGCGTTCAAGGGCCTGACTATCTTTGCAAAGCCAGTGATAAATTTCCTAACGAAATTAATCTTACCAAAGTAAGATTTGAGCTCTGTCTTGCTTCCAGGCAGTTGTATCTTCATGATGGATTTTATTCTATCAGGGTCAATGATGATCCCGTCTTCAGTTATCAGGTGGCCTAGCAATTTCCCCGTGGTCATCCCAAATATGCACTTCTTGGGATTCAAGGATATCCCGTATTGCTCACACTTCTTCAACACCCTTCTCAGGTCCTCTACATGGTCCGCTCTATCTTTGGAGAACACCGTTAAGTCATCTATGTATATTATGATGCACTTACCAATCAAGCCTCTGAATGCTATGTCCATTGCTCGCTGAAATGTGGCTCCAACATTTATCAATCCAAATGGCATGCACCCATAGGCGAAGATCCCCCATTTCATGGTAAATGCGGTTTTCAATCTATCAATTCTGTCCACCATCACCTGGTTGTATCCAGAGAAACCGTCCAAGAAGGACATCATCTTGGCATTGTTCACCATCTGCAGGACTTCATCTAGAGAAGGCAAAGGATAATTATCCTTTTCAGAAGCTCGATTCAAGTTCCTGAAGTCTACACACAGTTTGATGTCACCGTTCTTCTTTCTCACTGGGACCAGGTTTGCCACCCACGTGGAGTGTCTCACAGGAAATATGATCCTAGCATCGAGCAGTCTTTTGACTTCTTCGAAAATGATTGGCTCCAGTAAGGCATTGACGGGTCTTTGCTTTTGCCGAAAAGGCTTGGCGTCTGACTTCATAGGTATCGTATGAGTGATGACTAATGTATCAAAAGTTTTCAATTCGTCATACGTCCAGGCAATGACATGGATGTAATCTTTGAGGGCCTGAGTTATCCCTTTCAACTCTTCTTCTATACAGACCTTCCCAATCAGAACATTTCTTCTTCTATCTCCTTGCCCAAGCTTGACCTACGAATATTGTCCCTCATCAGCCTTTTGAAGATCCCTTTGTTTCAGCATGTTGTCCAAATCAAACTCTCTCCAGTTCTATCATTCCCCTAGGGATTTTATTGCTTGGCAGCTCCAGGATTTCTTCTTCCTCCCAGATATGATCTTTTAGATTCTTTTCATCAATGATCTGTGCCTCAAAAACATCTCTATTGGAAATAAAATCCAATATATGCTGATCATCTTCAAATACTTGGAGATTGGTTACATTATTAGGTACTGAAGGCACTGATACTAATTCAACTAAGAATCTTTTTAAACCTGATATAGACAGTGGCTCTAGAGTACTAGCAGCCTGGGCTAAAGCATCTGCTCTGTGGTTTTGCTCTTTGGGTACATGGGTGAGATTGAATGCATCAAACTCTTCTATTAAGTCCCACACCCTATGTCTGTAATTGGACAGCCTCCTGTAATTGCAAGAGTATATACCTCTTACCTGTCTGACAACTAATTCTGAGTCCCCATAGACATGTAGAATTTTCACCTTCTTCCTAAGAGCGAACAGTATCCCATGAATTAGAGCTTCATATTCTGTCACATTATTTGTACATGGGAACTACAATCTATATGCTGCCAAATAGGATTTTCCAGATGGGTCAACGAGGTCTATTCCTACTCCAGCTCCTTGTTTTGACTTGGATCCATCAAATCTGAGGATCCATGGCTCATCCTTAGCTAAAAGCTTGTCTGGTGCTTCCTTCTTTCTTTTTGCTCTGGCAGCCGCACCACTAGATATCCATTTTAGCTTTGATGTCCCAGTTTTCTCAGACACCACCTTATCGGCTTTATGGGGGGCTGATACTTCTTCTTTTCTCTTATCACCAAGAGGAACATTCTCTGGACTAGGCAACGTATGCCTTCTCAAAATATGCAGGCACAATGAGCAAGATGTCTCCAAGTGAGGTGCCTCATGTAACCTGCACCACCTCTCAATCAAGGCATCCTGGGGAGGCCTATGCTGCTGCGTCATTTTTTAGATTTCTTTTGACAGAAACTCCTCAAACTTGGACAGATTGCTGCCACTATCCTCATCAGATAATTCGTAATCTGACTCCACTAAACAATCACTCCCAGGGGTGATTTTCCTCTTGTTCTTATCATTACCCCCGCTGCATACCAGTATCTCTTCTATCATCTGGATAGAATCTTCATCCTTCTGCATGCATCCTCCTGTTCCTGTAGGAGACAAACATAAATTAGTATCACTATCGTTATCCGTGGAACTCACCGCTGGTGAAGATGCTTCACCATATACTTGTTCCAACTCCAACATGTCTAAATAGGCATCACAGGTTTTTTCAGAATGCGCCTCATCATGCAACCTGCACCATCCATCAATCAGAATATCATGAACATGCACACTTAATAATTGACATCGTTTCACCTGTCTAAACAAATGCATCTCAAATTTCTTGAAATGATCCAGTTCTATTTTATTTCCAAGATTACAATCAAGCTCTGAATTTATTTCATCACTCCAAAGGTCACCATTATGATCATGTATGTCAAGCATCAGGATTTCTTCTATGCTGGCGGTTTGAGGTTTGATGGAGTAAACTCCAGGTTCCACATCCACATACATGATTTCATTGGTTCTGTTGTATTCGGTGATCATGTGTCTCATGCGAGGTTCAGCTTCGATCTTTATCTAATTTGGTACACCCTTCCAAGGTAGCCACATATGGCTGAAATTAGTTGACATGTATCTGTTGAGGGTTTTTGACCAGTCTCTGCTGAGTAACATTCCATATGTATTAGGTATATCTACTACCTGAATATCAATATAGTGCTGGACTCTGGGATCCAATGCTAGCTGCATGTGGATGTGGGTCAGTTCTCCTACCACACTTACTTCTGTTTTGTCCAATTGTGTTACCTTCTTCAATGATTTAGCAGGATGTAACCCTAAAGCGTTGCATATAGATAGGGGCATTACATTGGTAGATGCTCTTGAGTCTACTAAGCAGTTGTGCAAATTTTTACCAAACATCCTTGTGGTAAGGAGGAAGGGAGGTGACTCACTCTTGTCTTTGTATAGGGTCATGTGGGAGGTATATACAGCTTGAACAATAGCCGGGGTTTTAGGTTTGACGTTAATGTCCTTGGTAGCATGATCCTTATTTCTAAATTGGCCCGGGGTATGGCTATCTTCCTTTTGAGCAGAACCATCCAATGATTTCATGAAAGCATCCTTGATAGCAGGGGTTTTAAGCAACTTTGACATTAGCAGGATGATCTTTACTTTTTTCATTTCATCTGCCAGATATGTAACCAATTTGTCAGATTTGGGAAGTGGATTTGCAACTTTTGATGCTGTGTTATGCGGTGTCAAATATTGAGCATCGACCTTGGGGAGTCCAGGTTTATTACTTGCCTTGGGATCAGGTGGAGTATTGAAATTGTTTGGAGGCAATGAGGTAGTCAAAGGATCAGCAGATCTGTTTGAGTCATTCCTTAAGTTGTAGTTATGCCTACCCTGAGGTTGCTGTTGATAAGCATTGACTTCCTCATCCTCAACTGATGACTCATTCTCATCCTCAAAGGGGAAAACATAGTTAGACTCAAAAGCCATGGCTGATTCCTCACATGTTGAAGTGTAATTCTGATGTGATGATATTATCTGCTGATAAGGACAATGCATGAAGCTTTCTAGTACTAGGGTAGAATCATACTCACAGGGGAAAATTTCATTTCCCTCTGCATAAGGTGGGTTACCTGAGGTACTGGCCACTTCAGCTTGGAATATGCTAGCAACAATCCTGAATTAAGGACAGTCCAACTCTACATGAGCGTTGGTGTTATGTATTCTACACCAGTTCGTAAGTGCTACCTCTGCAAGGTTTACTCTGGTGGTCTGCCTAGGTTCACCAGGAGGCTGATTGTCTAGGGGTGATGACAAGGAACCATTGTTAGGCCTGGTGTTCCACACTCTAGGCTGTCTAGGAGGATTATTGTTGCCATTATTGTTATTGTAATTGTTGTTGTAACCCCTGTCAGGATAATTAGGTTTGTCATTGGCATAACCTCTGTTTTGATTAGGTTGAGAGTAGAAATTCTAATTTCTTAGATGAGTGACCTCAGTAGTAAGTTTTCTTAACTGAGCTGATATTTCTTTGATTTCTTCCTTCTCTTCTTGAACCTTGGCCATCACATTTTCTCTCTGGGGCTTGAAAAAGGAAGACCCATTGTTATTGTTGGATTGTTCTACACCCTGAGGCACTTGTGTTTGATATGGTAACATCTGGTTACTCCCACTTGGTGGGGGCATGACACTGAGTGGTGGTATTTGCAAAGGGGCTGGCATCACAGCTGAAGGCACCATGGCTCCATTGGTTTGTTGGTGGGTAGGATATGTAAGATAACCAGGAAGTGTAGGGAAAGCAATATTTGGTGTGGGAACAGGAGCCAATTGCTGACTAACTTTGATAGCTTCCTCAAAAGCCTGTACTAAAGTTGTTACACCAGGGTGTGTCCTTCTGATAAACATGGAGGTCAGGGGATCTAAAGATGAATAATAAATACTCCTAGCAGCCTCGTCTGCTACAACGTAGGGAGCAACCAGTTTAGACAACATCTTCTGGAATCTAGCGTTGAAGTTTGCAATGGGTTCTCCTTCGCACCTCTTAATGGTGGCAAATAGATGATAGTTCATCGAAGGATTTATAGGCATCTTGAACCTGTCCTTGAAAGCTTTCTCTAAGGCGTCCCATGAACGGACTGAACCATGACCTAGACTAGTATACCAGTTATAGGCCTCTTCCCCTAAGGAGAATGGAAACAATCTGCATACCACATCCTCATACTCAATTCTAGCCCTACAACAAGCTTCCTTGAAGGTCCTGACATGATCATCAGCATCTTGATACGGATGGTACCTAGGACAAATTTTTATCTGGATTTTTAGGCAAAGCATGATATGCATTGAAGGCCAGCGGTGACTCTACTGTGAAAAATGACATCGCAACCGGTGGAGGTTGGATCTAGGGTATGACAGGCTGAGGCTGGGCCTGAGGTGTGATAGGTGGTCCTGTGGGTATTTGAAAGCCAATAGGGGTTACATGAGCATGCTCTGGTGAGGCTTCTGTTGCACTAGAATCAGGAGTGTGATGAATGTCCACAGTCCTAGGTCTAAATCCCCTGATAGGCAGTTCTTCAAAGAGTCCACTAGGTCTGGACTTGGTATTTGGTCTAAAAGCCAGGATTTCTCAAGTTTTTAAGGAAAAATGGCGAGCTTATGGCTAGAACTCAAACCGCTGGGATGTTTGAGCAATGTATGTAGGAATCTACGGTTTCCTTTGTTAAGGCCCTCCTTCTAGCACCATTTTCCTGTTGATTGGCTTGTGATGTTAGTCACAACCAAGCACACAAAACAAAAGTCACACAACAACCCTTGTTTATCCTAAAAGATACGATGAATTCCAAGAATTCATGATCCCAAGTCCCCGTCGATGAGTTCATAATCTGCTGATGTTACTTTGTGGTTGATGTGTATTGCTATTTTCCATTTTGGGGCCTTACGTAGATTAGTAGATTCTGTTCCTGCAACTATGCTATACAGGGAAAGTACTCTACACAGCATATATCTCCAAATGATGTGTCTAAGTTGATATTTGCATGAGTTCTACCCTTATTTGTGATTCTCTGCATGATATTTTCAACAGTACATGCATCTAGCTCAAAATATGCTAATGATATTCAGTTGTCATTCGGGATGTCAGCATATTTTTCTGTTCTGCTTCTGATTTATCATGATGTGCAGTTATGAAAGTGATTTCAATGAAATTAAAATGAGAAAAAAGGGCTTAGAGAGTGAGATTCCTAAAATTACTTGACTGAGATCATTGATCCACATACATGTTCCCATACAACAATGGAGAGAAGAAAACTAAAATCGTACTTCACCAGGACAGTCCACAAATCTGCATGATTCAGTGCAAATCTTCAAGGGAAAAGTTGACAACAACATGTAATGAAATGAAAGCGCTTCTATAGAACACAACATTCACCAGTACATATCCAGAAATCAACTTGAAGACTACTTAAGGTTTACAATCAGGGTATAGTCTGAAACTTCATCTCCATATAGTATGTTCATAAAACAGGTACATTTACAATGATCTGAGAAAGGGACCTTGATTATTTCAACAATCCAGTCCTCACTAGTCTTAGTAGTCCGATCTCTCCTAAAACTATTACAGGTCTAATTTTTTTGTATTATTGACCTCCTCTCTTTTTTTTGTATAGTACAGGGGCTCAATATATATATCTCTGGTTTTTCCCCAATCTGGCACCCAAAACCCCTAGGAGACCAACGGTCAACATCTTGAAATGCAGCATCCAATGGTGAGAAATGAATCCTGCCAAGAATTCGAGTAGCATACCCAGACAGGGCGCCGCTCCTTCAATAATGTTTCCATCTGCAAACTCCCTCACATTGAAAGCTTCGTCTCCTTTTGGCATGTTTGGCTTCTCGGGATCTGGCCCGACGCCTGGGACGTCATCGTCATTTAAAACCCCACCCTTGCGTTCACCTACACGCCGTTACTGTGTTGGCAACTCTGCTTCTTCCCATCTACTCCAACAATCTGCAATAAACAAATAGGAATTAGCACCATCATTTAATAAATCAACAGAAAAAATGAACATCTGCATTAAAACAGGCTCCAAAAGCACAAACACAGCCATTGGGCTCAAAAACCATGGAAAATGTGCATCAAAATGCCTATAAAGCGTTAAAACTAGTCGGGTCAACCATTGTTGATCGAAAATATGCATTTAGGCCTCAAAGATAACTTCAAAATTCCTATCGCTTCATTTTCCCGCTCATTTTCCTTGTTCAAATCTTTGTATATCCGATATACAAGCCGGACGTGATACAAGCATTTAATCAGATTCCAATCCTTCGTTGAGATCCGTCTTGTATATTCCTTGTAATGTAATAATATACAAGGCCCAAAATATACAAGGACTTTTTGTTATTTCATATTCACTTCAAATCCGCCCCTTGTATATTTCGGAATGTATGTATATGTTGCATGTCTTGCTTATACAACTTGAAACATACAAGGAGTTAAGTCCGTTTGATAAACTTTCGGATCCGCGTTGTATATTGGGCCTTGTATGTTCCAAATGTATGTATAAATATACAAGTCGAAAACATACAAGGATTTTTCTATTTTGAACTTTCACTTCGAATCCGGCTTGTATGTATATGTGAAATGTATGTTTCAAAATATACAAGCCGGAACTTATACAATGAATTAATATTGTTTGATAACTCCTTGAAGTCCGCGTTGTATGTCTGCAATGTATATCAAGTCTTGTATCTTACAATATACATTCGGACTTTATACACTGCATTAATCAGATTCTATTTTATTTGGATTCCAGCTGTTGTATAAGTTCAATGTATGTCGGCCTTGTATATAAGAATATACAAGCCCGATATACATTGAATTAACCCTGTTTCATAAAAATGTTAGTTCTGAGCAATGTATAAAGTAATTTATATCCACCTTGTATGTTACAAAATACATTGCGGAAACATACAAGGATTTAACCACTTTTAATACTCCCTTCGGGTCCGTGCGATGCATATGAACGTTGCATGCATCTTGACTTGTATATTTCGTTTGTATGTAAAAACATACAAGCAAAAAACATACAACAGTTTAACTCCTTTTCATAATCCCTCGGGTCCGCGGCTTGCACATTGCAAATATATGTATCAAATGTATGATTAAATATACAAGCCCGAAATATATAATGAATTAACATTGCTTAATAACTTTTTAGTTCCGGCCCTTGTATAAATGCATTGTATGTATCAACTTGCCAAACATGCAAATGTGAGATACATGCAACGGATTTATACATTTATTCATTTCAACCTAAAACCACCTCGGGTCCATCTTGTATGTATGCATAAACTCTACCAAATGTATACAAGGCGAAAAAGACATACAAATGATTTTGTATATGAACCCGACTACTCACGCGACCAAGCATAAAATGACCTTTGCATATACAAACGACTTTGTATATGGAAAGCAATATACAAAGGTCTTTGTATACAAGCGAACTCGCATACAAAGGGCCTTGTATATGCAACCCGATATACAAAGAGACTTGTATGTGCAAACAACAAACCCTTCCCTTGTACATTTTACCAAAATGCTCATAACTTGCAAAATATGGCGACTTTTAAGATGGTTCAAAAAGCAATCCTAGCTCATTTTTGACAAGGAATCCAACCTACTATGCATTGGTACTAAAATGCATTTCTTCTCCATTTTCAACAAAGTTTGTAATTTTTACTCACTTTTCCCTTTACCACCAGGCAAAACGACACACACAAGCAAAAAGTAAAAAGCCATAGCAGGGGTCCTCATTTTGCTAAGGAGTAAAATGGGGCGTGTTGTGAACATCACAACAAGGGGTAGTCAGTCATTCATTCCTACCTTCCTTTCCTGCTAAATATACAAGGAACCTTTTGTATATTTTACACACATTGTATGAGTATTGACATTATAGATCTTTTTTGCTTTATCTCTTTATAGAAGGTTATTTGGTTTTGCAAGGATCCTTTGGCTCCTATGAGTCTCTTGGTGACTCCAACAATATGAAGGAAAATATGAATCAAGTTGCAACTACTTTATTTCTTTCATTAAAAGAAAAAGTGTTTATGAAGTTCACTAAACTTCAAGAGTCAATAGATGATGTCCTTCAAATTTTATTGAGTGCTAATTTACTTACAACAAACCAACTATTAAAGCATATAATGACCAAGCATTTTGTAGCTATCATCGAGTTAGAGGTCACTACACTAACTTGCATAAGTATTCAACACAAGGTATGAGATCTCATTGATAACAACATAATCAAATTTAAAGGAGTTAATGATAATGGAAATCCATATGTTGAACCCCCTAATAGTTGACTACAAATTTTTACAAATTTTTCTAGATTATTAACATGATATAGAAGCACATGATGATAATGACAATAATGTGGAACATGAAGACATGTTATATGGGCAAGCTTTTGTGGGAATGTTGAGTATAGTTCTACATCTTCCTCTCCTCCTATTTCATCATTGGCTACATTTTTTGATAAGGAGATCCCATAAAATAATTACTAGGGTCCATTGTGCATACTGGGCAATTTCAAACATTCATCACCTACGAAGTGCCTAATTAATCTAGCATAACAATATAACATTTGTACAAGAACAGTCAAATACACAAAGACACTATTGGAGAATTGTTTACTTATACACAAATTGTGGAGGATGAAGGTGATCAAAATGATTAAGATACAAGGAGTGATATCTATGACTAGTTCATGTGAACCAATAGTGGAGACAACCTTGATTTTATGTAGGTAACTGCACAAAGATGAGGGACCAAAAGGGGGTCTTAAGATGCCACTTTTTTCTAAAATCAAGAAAGACTGATGTTGGATGAGAAATTGAAGACAGTTACACTCAAAATTTGAAGATACAACAAAAACAAGAGTCATAGTGCTCTGATTCTAGTTTCTAAACTACTATTTTTTTTCAAAAATGGTTGAGATTAAGGGGTTCAAAAAGGGGGAGCACACAAATTGGTCCTGTTTTTCTCAAAAAAACATAACATAAAGTCTAGTGTGCTCCCCCTAAAATGTTAACTTTTTTTAGTATTTCAAAAATCACTTCGGTGAGAAATTAGCTAACATCATGTAATTTATCCCTAACTTTTCTGATAGTTTTTTCATGAATAATTGATTTTTTACTAATTTTAAAAGTGGACACGTCCTGAAAAATAGAAAATTGAGTGTGCTTCCGCTAATTTTTTTGAAAACTAATCAAAAATCATTTTTTTTGAATACGTGTAGAATAGACTCTAGTTTCTAAAAATGTAATTTATTTGAAATTTTAATGAATGGTTAAAAAAAGTTAAAAATGCCAGACATTGGTTTTTGACAAAAAATGGATACACTAACAAAATAAATTAAATATGAAATCCTTAACATACTCAAAATGTGAAAAAAATTATATGGTTATATAGCTAACAGAGAGCTTAAGATTATGGTGGTATTTTTTTTGACTTTTCATTGAAAAAGTGCAATCCTGATGGGGAGCACGCTCCAGATTATGTGAATTTTGTTAGAATCCAGAAAAACATGTCCTTGGACAACCTAAAAACATTCCAAGCCTCTGGGTTGGAAGCCCAAGGCAAATCCCAGCCAAAGGCTTGGAAATTACCAAGGCAAAGCATAACACGAGCGCATTATGCTTTGATAAAACATGTATGCAAAGCGTGGAAGCATAGACATTTTCATGTTTCCATGTTTCCATGAGAGAGAGAGAGAGAGAGAGAGAGAGAGAGAGAGAGAGAGAGAGAGAGAGAGAGAGAGAGAGAGAGAGAGAGAGAGAGAGAGAGAGAGAGAGAGAGAGAGAGAGAGAGAGAGAGAGAGAGAGAGAGAGATCCTGCAGAGAGATAAAGAGAAGGATTGAGAGCCAATAGAGGGACAATATTAGAGATAGGGAGATATATAGGGGTTTAGTGTTTCTTGGGTTTAGGGTTTAGGGGTTAAGGTTTAGGATCATTATTTAGGGTTTAGTGTTTAGAGAGAAGACCAATAGCTGGGAGATATAGAGAGTGAGGTACATGGCTAGAGACATAGCCAAAAGAGATTATAGGGATATATATGGAGAGTGAGGGACATGGCCAGAGACACAAGGAGAGAGATTGAGAGGTAGAGGAATGATAGAGATAGAGAGATAGGGAGATAAAGGTTTAGGGTTGCTTGGGTTTAGTATTTAGGGTTTAGGGGTTTGGGGTTTAGGATTTAAGGGTTAATTAGGGTTTCTCAAGTTTAGGGTTTATGAGTTAGGGGTTAGGGGCATTATTTAGGGTTTATATATGTTTTAGAAGTTAGGGGTTAGGGTTTAGGGGCATTAATTATTTAAGGTTTAGAGGTTTAGGGTTTAGGGGCATTATTCAGGGTTTACAGTTGCATGTCAAAAGAAGTCTCTCTCGCTCTCTAAATCCCTCAACCCTAAATAATGCCCCTAATCTGTAACCCCTAACCCATAACCCCTAAACCCTAAACCTCTATCTCCCTATCTCTCCCTTATCTCCTTCTCTCTAGATATCATCCCTCTACTTCTCAATCTCTCTCCCTATCTCTCTAGTTCGACATCTCACTCACTCTCTATCTCCCTATCTCTCTCTCGACTGTCTCCTCTAATATCTCTCCCAATCTATCTCCTCTCTCTCTCTCTACGTACCTACCTATCTCTCCCTATCTCTTGCATGTCTCTCTATCTCCCTATCTCTCTAGACATCTCTCTAGTGATCACTCTCTATCTCCCTATCTCTCTAGACATCTCTCTAGTGATCACTCTCTATCTCCCTATCTCTCCCCTCTATCTCCTCTATCTCTCTCTAAGATATTTGTCCTCTCTATCTCTCTCTACCTAGCTATCTCTCCCTATCTCTCTATGATCTCTTGCCTCTCTCCCCTATCATTCCTATATCTTCCTATCTAGTCTCCCTTCTATTAATTCTCCCTCTCCCTTATTGATGGAGGAATTAATGAACAAGAAAACTTATAGGAATCTCTCTCTCTCTCTCTCTCTTGCTTTGTCTTTATCTCTATCCATCGCCCTTATGAAGAAAGCAAATGGAAAAAAGAAAACTAGGACATGATTAAAAGAGGGATGAGGATATAAATTGGCAGGCGGATGAAATGGAAACAAGATGATAAAACTAAAGTTCATTGGATGGGAAGAATGATGAGAGGAGAGGTGGAAAATAGTAAAATAGGGAAAAATTGGTGGGATCTAAAGGGAAATTGGATTTAGGAAAAGGAAAACTAGGAAAGCTAGGAAAACGATTTAACTAGCTAGGAGTTGGTAGATAATATATAGGTCAGAGAGAGAGAGACAGAGTTGGGGTTAGCAGTCTCAGTTTAGGGGCATTATTTAGAATTTATGAGTTTAGCATTGCTCAAGTTTAGGGTTTAGAGTTTACTAGGGTTTAGGGTTTATGGTTTAGGGGTTAAGGTTTAGAGGTTTAGGGTTTAGTGTTTAGAGAGAGAGGACCAATAGGGAGATATAGAGAGTGAGGGACATGGCCAGAGACATAGGAAGAGATATTTAGAGGTAGAGGAATGATAGAGATAGGGCTAGATAGGGAGATAGAGGTTTAGGGTTGCTTGGGTTTAGTGTTTAGGGTTTAGGGGTTTGCGGTTTAGGATTTAGGGGTTTAGGGTTTATGGTGGGTTAGGGCCGGGTTAGGGCTTAGGGGCATTATTTAGGGTTTATGGTTTAGGGGTTGTAAGGAAATGAGTGCAACTTAGAATGAACTTCTAAGAATAATGGTGTCTTCGGTAGCTTTAAATTTCATTAGATTGCCTCAAAAACACTCACAACTATGCCACAAAGTGGAATCAGACATAGTTCATTTCCAACATTAACCCTTAGAGGAAAGTACAAGCAACATTAATGAGTTTCAAAAACAAGCATTATACAATTTCAATAACAAAACCATTAAACATGAAAGATGGAACATAAGAGATGAACACAGTTTTACGTGGGGAAAACCCTTTCAGGTAAAAAACCCCACACTCCAAAAGCCCAGATCGCCATTGTATTATTCAACAATAGAAAATATAGTTACAATACAATTTAGGCACTAAGCCCTTTCATGGAGAATAACATCATATTCCATTTGGAGATTATTCGACAGTTACTCCTCTTCTCTCTATCTGTCTCTCATCACACTATCGTCTATTACCATAACAAACTAGATAGTGAGAAAATGCAACCGTTCAATTAACAATATTTGTGATATGCATTGCCAATACAACGTTGGATTTTCTGTCCTTCTGCCATGTCAAGGAGGCCACATCACAACTGTTAAACCATTCCCAACACCCCAGCTCATAACCATTTCCATGACTATTTAGATTCATGAGACCTCAATAGTCCCACATGCACCAGTAGACGACCACTTTTGCAGTTTATGTAAATGACCACGAGATAGTTAACCATCGACACTTTTGTTGCTGACGAGACCAACAATCTATAGCTAATGACCATCGGGAAGACCCTGGCTGATGTCACATTGGAGTGACCACAACCAGTGAAGTTACTTTTCCAAACAGTGCCAATAGTTATAATCTTGCTGATCCATAACCTCCATCGGAAAGACACAAACCATTGGAATGACCTTTCAAAGCTAGACCGACAACTATTGTTATGCCAATACAGAGCCTTCATCAGAGTGACCTAGAGTGCCGAAGGGAGTCATAGAGACATGTCAGGTCTCGCCAATGTCAACCTTCATCAGAGTAACACAAAGACCCTGTGAGACTCTTACCGAAGTGTCATGTTCCACCGATGCCAAGCCCTTGTCAGAGAGACACAAAGCACCAGAGAGACAACTTCCAGTCACGCCGATCTCACAAGTCATGCTGATACACTACACCAAGCTTGTTGGTCCATCATTGGGACAAGCACCTTAGTCCCATTGAAATGATCAACAGTCATCGATGCCTATAAATCTGAGACACATGTATTCAACAGTCTACATTTTGACACCTTTAATATGATTTTGAGTCAAATAGGTTCAATAAATGTTAAACTTGATGAGGAAGACAAATGTATCTTCTCACTTTTTTCTTTACCCAAAAATTAGGAGAACATAATGCTTGTTATAAATGGTAGTGTTGCAAAGGTGACTATGGAATCCTTTATTGTTACAATGCTCAATGGAGATATGAGGAGAAAGTTCAATGATGAAGATTCTAAGGATGCCTTGCATGTTCTGCAAAGGCCCAAGGACAAAAGTGGATCTAAAGGGGAATGGTATAAATATCAATCCAAGTCAAGAGGAAAATCTAGAATCCCTAGGAAGATAAGAGTAAAGTTTTGGAAATATGGAAAAAGAGGACAACTGAAGAAGGAATGCAAAAAATTAGTTAATCACTGCCACAATCTCATGATCATTATTCTAGTAGAAAATCCTAGTTTTCATTATTTTTCATAATGCATTAGTTAATCACACACTTCACATTTGACATCATGCTAAAAAGATCAAATAAGTTTTGTATTTCTTCTCAACTATTTCATTTCTCTATCTTAATTACTTAATATCTCAATATTTTATTGTACTCTCAACTCCTTGTACTTTAAAGTTTAATTAAATCTAGGATTAGACTTAAATCTTCTATTATAGGGTATGATTTATTTCCCTACATTTTTTTGAACTCGCAATTTCCATGCCTATGTTTAGGATAAAAAAAGATTGATTTTTTATTTTGAGATTTTGTGGTTTGCATTTGTTGGAAACAACCCAATGCCTTTAATTTTGCATTCCTAAGAAACATCTAGGATCCTTATGTCCCCTTCAACAAAGTACTAGGTCAAACCCTCACCTTGCAAACATAACTACCTCTTTCTCCTACTTCCTATGATGATCACATGTTGCATTCTAATGATGAAGAAGAATAATATGATCATGATGTCTTTATTAAAAGTGTTGAAAATGAATAGAAACATGAGATCGTTGATAAATTGAAATATTTGTGCAATCAATTAGCTAATATAGATGATAATATGTCCACTTCATATTTCATTGATGATCTTACTCAAGTACTTATCACAAGATAACATGGCATAGATACAATTAAGGATATATATGAAAAATAATTAAAGATAAACAAATTTAATTAACATTATCGCCAACAATTCATACCAAAGATTGAACAATTTAAGGATATTGCAATAGGTAATTTGTCAACAATTGAACAATCCATTTAATTGACATTATTGCCAACAATTTAATCATCCTTTTTTAAACATGGATTGCAAATAATTCTGAAAATTTAGAAGTCTTGGTCATTAACTTTACTGTCTGCTACAATGTCATCCAGTGTATTATTGTCAATGTTCATATGTTCTTTCAAGTATTTAATATTATCATCATCCTCATCTTGACCTCCATCATCTTCATCATCATTGAAATCTGACTGTAGACCATATATATTGTTACTAGATGTATTTGGATCATCATTTTGTATACCATCCATATTGTTGTCTTCCATAACATCATCCAACTCTTGATTGTTGTCTTCTTGTTCTTGAACATAACCATCTTCAACATCATCATGGATGTCAATTTCTTCGATGTTCTCTAATCCCTCTCTCTCATTTTGTTGGCCATCATTGTTTTTCTCAGTATCCACTAATGCATCGTCAAATACATGCCTTAATATTGGATCATAATGTATGACAAATATCCATTTCGGGTCCAAAATATCTTCATAGAAAAATACCTACACATGGACGACATACATATATTAGACATATGGTATACCAATTTTATTGATTAATAAACACATGTATATATTCGCAATAAACTATGAATTAATAGATTAATGATCACTACCGCTTCTTGTTTGAGTTAAAGAAATACTTGCTCACAATGAATTGGTAGAACATAAGGCTCCTTATCCTCTGGTAGGAAACATGAGGAATCTATAGAAAACAATCCACTATGGGTATCATGTCTTCGTGTCCTCTCAAATGCTTCATACCATCTACACTTAAAAATACAACATTTAAATGAGTGGTAATCCAACTCAATAATTTCTTGTATTTTCCCAACATATTGTAGATTCCCTTCAATTATATTCTTATCTTTTGATCTTGATCGACTAGATTGCTTGAAGTCAACCATGATGCCACAATCGAAGGATTGTCTCTTTACATCTACACTTTCTACACGATAATGTCGACCATATGCCTACATTGCTGGATATTTCCTCACCTGTGAAAGACCATTTATTTCAGTGAAAACAAATATAATGACGAATATCAAAATAGTTAATAGTGTCAAAGCTATAAGGAAACAACATTTTATAAAATTCCAACTTTACCTTTCTTTCACATCCTCTAGACATGTTGATTTCATCTTTTGTTATGTTTGAATCTATACGTGCATCTTCTATTTGATTTTGAATTTGTTCAGTAACCCATTCTAGTGTGCAATCTTTGCCCCATTCCCCAAGCAGATCAGTGGGAAGTGGGGTATTCCTTGGGTTCAATCTCTTAAATTGTCTCCTTGCTTCTAACACTTCTCTCTTTTTATCATACAGATCAATCCATTTGTTCATAAAAGTCCATGTGGTACAGAATGAACTTGTCGAGTATAGCACTTTCATCTACACCTATTACGTGTCAACATGTTTATTTCAAACTCCAAATGTCATGCTGTTAATTTGACAAATAAATTATAGAGTAAATTAATGATTGCAAGAAAAAAAATCACATTGATCATGAATTTACTTACTAATTTCTACTTGAACACCATTAGATTGTGGTTTTTCTCCATCAATAATATCTAATGCTCGTTCTTCATCCCAGAAGCGTGGCCCATCTTCAAAATTCTTACCAAGGAATTCACACAGGAAGAAAAATGCTTCATTCAATACATACCCTTCAGCCATGCAACCCTCTGGATGTGCCTTTTGTCAGACATATCTTTTTAGAGTTTTCATATACCTCTCAAAGAAAAACATCCACCTTGTTGATACGACACCCACCAATTCAATGTCATTGACTAGGTGTACAAGTAAATGGACTTGTAAGTCCATGAAACTTGTAGGGAGCTCCTTCTCAAATACACATACAATTTCTGCAATTTCCTTCTTCCATTTTTTCACTTCACATTCGTGGATCTCCTTCAAGGTCACCCACCTAATATAAGAATAGTAAATTAGTATGAACCTTTAGTCAAAAATTAATATGCAATATAATATATCTATGTCTCTCACACATTAACCACATACCTTGTAAATGCTAACAATCGACTTATGGCATTCCTTAAGTCAACTGTAAGATATGAATCTCCCCTAATTGCCAATGGCATGATATGCTATGAAACACATTTATGAAAAGGTCATTAGTAATTTTTTCTCACACAACAAAATGATATCAAAATATATTTAGTACTTAATCAATGTTACCAGTAAATGTTAAATGATGATATATAATACCTTCATAGAATTATGAAAATCATGTGTTTTAAATCCTGTGATATGTCCATCAACTGTAAAAACTTTAGCCAATGATGACCCATAGCCAGTAGGTGTCCTTATTGAACGGATGACATTTTTTAGTTGGTCTAGCTCTTTTTTTTTTCAAAATCCATGGAGATTCTGCATATGTTTCATTTTCCTTGTTTGGCCACAAATGTTTTCTATCAATTTTGGTACGTGAAAGAGCAATATCTCTCCTTGAAGACAAGGTGTCCTTCTCTTTGCCTGATATATGTCGAAATATAGAATCTAGGATATTTTTGAAGATGTGCATAGGATCTAATAGGTGAGATATTAATAGATCCTTCTAGTAAGGGAGCTCATAAAATATGGATTTCCTTTTCATTCCTTCTGGCATATTAACTACAACTTATTCTAGTTCTTCAATTGAATCACCCCGACCAAAAAAATCCTCCCAACCTTTCAATTCAGCATCTTCATACTTCTTAAGCCAATCCCCTAGACCCATAATCATGGGAGGGCCTCTATTTTCAACTTTTCCATCAAATTGATTCTTCAGGCGATTTCTAAACTTATGATCTAGTGGTAGAAAAACCCTGTTGTTTGCGTAAATAAATTTATGTAGATCTTTAGAATACCGCCCTTGAAATTATTCTACAAATCTTGGACATGCAAATATCCCCTTTGTTTGAAGCCCTGCAATTCAATAAGTAATGTTAATAACATAAAAAAAATAGTATAAAACTAAGTATGAATGTTGGGATGAAAATAAATTATGAGTGCAAATACGTAAATATTTTATCTTACTAGAACAAACACCAAGTCCTAGGAAATCATGAATAGTCCAACATAGCACACCGTACAACATGAAGGACCTATTTGATGGGGGACGTGATATGTCATACATTCTTATGCCTTTCCATAGCAGTTGCATCTCATCAATAAAAGGTGCAAGATAAACATCCATGTTTTTAACTTGATGTTTTCCTGGAACAATGAGAGTCAGCATAAGGTGCTCTTTTCTAACACTCATCCATGGGGGAATATTGTATACTATCAATCCGACTAGCCAAACACTATAATTTGAGCTCAGGAAAGAGAATAGGTACACTCCATCAATTGCAAGACCAACCCTGATACTACGGGGTTCATCTTTGAATTTTCTAGGCCATTTTTCCTCTATGTGTTTCATTTCTTTAGATTCAGCCAAAATTCGTATGAATCCACCTTTACTCCTATTCTTTGCATGCCAGTCTATCAATTGTGCAAGTGACTTGCAACGAAACATTTGTTGAAGTCTAGGTATAATTGGCATGTGACGTAAAACCTTCTTTGGAACTGTAGGACCTTGTACATCTGTATGATATCTCTTTTCTTTGCATACAGGGCATTCTACCTTGTTTTGATATTCATCTCTGTATAAAATGCAATCATTTTTACATGAATGAATTTTCTTATATTCAATCCCCAACACAACCGACAACAGACGTGCCTCTCTAAAAGTTGATGGCAACACATTATCTTTAGGGAATATTTTAGTTTTTAGTGCCCTGTAAGATTGCCAGAGATTAAATCAATTGAATGCTTTGACTTATGATGAACATGTTTGATATGTCAATCTATACTAGGACTATTTATATACAATATATGGTTTTAAAATCCCCTTAAAGAAATATAAACAAAGTTGATGAATGTTTACGAATTATGTACACCAATTGACAATTGCAAAGTAAGAAATAGATTTCAACTCACTTCAGTAGGGTAGTGAATCATTTGTCTGACCAACCAAATAGTGACTTGATTTCTAATAATATTAATGTGCATGCCAGTTTTGAGGTTCTACTTGCACCCGATTTGAAACCCTAGTGTCTTCGCTGCTTGCTTGATGGAGTCTTTCAGGTTGTTATCATCAACATTACATTGGTGGTAATTACCCCTGCTATCATTGTTACTATCAACAATATGATCATTATTGTCATCATTGTTTTCATCCCCAAATAAATTTGTAAGCATTTCATTCAATCCTTCTTCATACACTACATTTTCACTATCATGATCATCATCATTAAGGCTAGGTGGCATGTCATCAGTGTATGCAGATCTCATCATCTCTTCAAATTTCTTAGCTGGTAGTGTTCTCTTCAATAATGCTCTGTTCGCCCTAGTATTGTTTAAAGGATGGTTTCGATCATCCCCTCCAAATCTTAATAACCCAGTTGGATCTTGGGTATTAGTATGTGTTTCATCAACATCTTCTACCTATCAACAAACACAAGCATTATTTAATATTTGGCAACAATTGGATAAATCATAAATGTATCAATTTCAAAGAAATATAATCAAATATGGCTTAAAAAATAAAAATATTGGTTGTATGAACATATATACATCAATTGAATAATGGAACATTATTTTATAGACTACCTTTTTTATACAATAATTTAAATAAAACATAATTTGGACAACATAGTTTATAAAACATCAATCCACACTCATTTATTATTCTTTAGTTTTCTGCCCTTAAGAACATCCTTAGGGAGACCTTGTTCTTCCCTCTTCTTTCGTGCAGGAGTGTGTTTTAAGAAGGGGTAATCAATCAATAACTCATCCCCAATGGTAAGGTCCATAATAACCTCAACCATTATCAATCTATCAACCTCTCTTTCCATATCTCCATCTTTATCATTTATAACCTCAACAAATTGACAATTCGGTCTTATAGTAGGCTCCCTTCCCTTACTACTATTTATAAATCTTGCAATATTTTTGTGTGTGTACGCACGTCCATCTGTATACTTAAGATGACCTCTATTCATTTCTTTTCCACTTTCTAATTGGAGACGATGTGTATACATATTCGAATTTAGACCATATGCTGACATGCTAGGCTTATATTCTGCTAGCCTTCTCCATTCACCAATGTAATATGATGGACCATAATATGGCATTAATCTCCTAGTGGTTTGTTCTGAATTGTTTCTATGTTTAGATCCCACATGTACATTTTGGATAATAAAGAGGAATTTTTTCAGATGTTGTAGTTGCAACTGCCCTGTTAGACATGTATGCAAAATGTGGAAGCATAGACAAGGCATAGGAACTGTTTGACAGAATGCCTCAAAGAAATGTGGTCTCATGGACTGCAATGACTACAGGATATGCACAAAATGGATTTGTTGAAAAGGCTTCAGAAATTGTAAAGCAAATGCAATTGGATGGTGTAAAGCGAAATTCCACAACCTTTGCCACCATCCTCCCTACCTGTGTCAAAATGGGAGCTTTCGACCAAGCAATTTGTAGCACTTAAGGTAATGTAATAGAATTTATAGTTGATAGTTAAATTGTATAACAAATTTTTTATGATCTTTACTAACATTTATTAGAATTGTTGCATGTTTTACATCATTGGAATGACATATTAGCTGTAACCTTTTTGAAATTTTATTATGGTATGTGCACTTTGATATGATGTAATATGATTATGGTTTCGTTTCATATGTTGTAATATTAGATATATAACAGAAAAATAAATTATTGCATGAAATAAATAATAAATTTTTATTTTAAATATTTTTTTTTGCAGAACATGGGTCTTCTAGAAGATTAAGATGATCCTCCTGATAGAGATCCAGATTATGTTGGTTCTGTTTCTAGTACAGATCAAATGGCAGAGGATGATGACGATGCAGATATAGAAGACACTGAGGCCGATGAGGATGATGATGACGATGATGATGGTGATGATGATGATGATGATGATGATCACGATGGTGATGATGATGATGAGGCAGTTGCTCGTAGTATCCAGTGACATTCATGATCATATAGACTGCATCATGAATTATTGTTGATATATTGTTATAATGCCTCTTTTCATAGTTGCTAGCTATCATATGTATCATTTTCACGGCCAACAGTGCCATATTAATGAGTTGTATCATAAATTTATGTATCATTTTGACTTATATCATTTGGACATGTATCATCTCGACTTGTATCATTTTGAGTTATGTACTTTATCATGTTTACTTATATCATTTTTACATGTATCATTTAGACATGTTATTGATCTACTGGCATATTTGACTTTCACTTGTTTTAGTTATATATGATGATGATCGTATCCGTATTGACTTGTCAATTTATATATATTGAAAGTGGTCGATGATTTTTGGATGGATATTTATTACATATAATGATTATGGATGTTGTCAAATTCAATTAAATTATAGATATTTGACTCACTTGTTTTAATTATAGATGATGATCATGTTATAATAATTATCTTGTTATTTAATCATGAGTTAAATAATTAAATTACTTACTTTATAATCATATGAGTTATTTAAGAGGCATGATATATTTAACTAATAAAATTGAAATAAAACATATTAAATTAATAAATGTAAGCAAAACAATAAGCATTTTTAGAAGCAACAAAAGACAGAAAAATGGAAGCAAAATTGGAAGCAAAACTGGAAGCAACAGTGGAAGCAAAACTAGAAGCAAAATTGGAAGCACAACCGGACGCAAAATTGGATGCCAAATTGGAAGTAAAACCAGAAGCAAAACCAGAAGCAAAACCGGAAGCAAAATGGGAAGCAAAAGTGGAAGAAAAATTAGAAGTAAAAATGGAAGCAAACCTGGAAGCAAAATTGGAAGCAAAACTGGAAGCAAAACCAAAAGCAAAATTGGAAGCAAACCTGGAAGCAAAATTGGAAGTAAAACTGGAAGCAAAACCAGAAGCAAAATTGGAAGCAAAATTGGAAGAAAAATTGCAAGCAAACCGGGAAGTAAAACCTGGAAGCAAAACTAGAAGTGAAACTAGAAGCAAAACTGGAAGCAAAATTGGAAGCAAAACTGGAACCAAAACTAGAAGTAAAACTAGAAGCAAAACTGGAAGCAAAATTGGAAGAAAAATTGGAAGCAAACTTGGAAGTAAAATTGGAAGCGAAACCGGAAGAAAAACCTGAAGCAAGACTGGAAGAAAAAGTAGAAGCCAACCTGGAAGCAAAACCAGAAGCAAACTTGGAAGCAACACAAGAAGCAAACCCAGAAGTAAAATTAGAAGCAAAACTGGAAGCAAAACTAGAAGAAAACCTGGAAGCAAAAGCAGAAGCAAAAGTAGAAGAAAAAATGGAAGCAACAAAATCCAATGTTAAAGCCGATGCTAAATCTGGCACTAAATCCGACGCCAAAGTGAAATGCAATTTACCGAGTTTTGCTCTAGCAGAAGTGTCTAATTCATGAACTCAAATGCACTAAAATCTGGTGCTATTTTAGACACTAATTGCCTGTTTTGTTGTAGTGCACAAACTTGATTAGAGGTACCTATACTGACAGGAGTTACAACCTATGTAAGAATTTGTATTCATCTCCTCGATTATGATAATTTCACTAGTTTTCTAAAGTAGAAAGGTGCACTGTTTTGCCTAACCAAAACAGGGACTCAACAACACACAAGCAAAGAAAACACACAAAATCAAACTGTACAAGCAACTATACAAAATGTACATATGGTAAATTGTCCTGATATGACCCTCCTAGGCCTGAAAGTGATGTTTGAGGAATTGTCCATTAACTGGTAATGGAACATCCTCACCTATTAAGGTTTTGAGCCTGTAGGTGCTAGCACCTAAGATTTTTGATATTCGGAAAGGCCAATCTAGAGTTTGTCAAATTTCCCATGATCACCTTTTCTTTTGTGCAATTTATCCCATGATAAGACAAAATCTAAGATTCTGAAGCTTTTACTCTGGCTCTTTTGTCAAACCATTGTTTGACTATAGCCTAATGTTTTGCAAATTGATCAATCACCCTATCTCATTTTTCCTCTAGGTGCATCACTTGTAATAGACTGACTTCTTATTTATTATCAATGCCCAAGTATTGTTGTGCAAACTGTAGGGTAGGGATTTTTAGGTTAACAGGGAGGATGGGATCCACCCCATAAACTAACTAATAGGGAGAATTTCCCAATGCAGTCTTCATTCTAGTTCTATCTACCCATAGGGCATATTTAAGTAGGGTGTTCCATTCTCTGGGGTTCTTTTCAATGAGTTTTTTGATAATATTCAATAGGTTTTTATTTGTTGATTCAACCAAGCCATTACCTTGGGGATATTAATTTGATGAAAACTTTAAGATTATCCCATGGTCGAATGCCCAACTAGAAAGTTTGAGAGATGTAAAAGATGGTCCATTATCACATACAAGAGCATAAGGGACTCCATACCTGGTGGTAATGTTGCTCTCTAGGAACTTGATCAGATTATCTGAGATACAAGTCTTGTTGATAATGGCTTCAGTCCATCTGGTGTAGTAATTTGTAATTGTCAGTACACACCTATGTACTGAGGAGGATGGAGGGTTGATGGGACCAATGAGATCCATGCCCCATTGTGCTAATGGGTGTATCTTGATCACAGGCTGTAGAGGTTGAGCTACATATCTTTCCTTGTTCGAGGCAATTTGACATGTATGGCAAAACTTGATGTGCTCAGCAGTGTCTTTGAAAATGGTTGGCCAGTAATATCCAACTCTCAGGATGGCATGAGTGGTGACCAAGTGTGATCCATGAGTTGTGCCAAATTTATCATGTAATTCTAGAAGAACCTTGGCGGCTTCTGGCTTATCTAAACACCTAAGGTGTATCCCTTCATAATTTCTTTTGAATAGGACTCCACCTTTGATCATATATTTCTATGATTTGATCCTCAGAGATCTTCTTTGGGATGCATGCATACTTGGTGGGCATCTCCCAGTGATCATGACATGCTTGATATCAGAGTACTATTCATCATGTTCTTTTGTATCCATTGCATATTGCTGACTTGTCAGATTTGGATCTATTTCAGCAATAATTTGGCTAAGGGCTTGTCCCTTAACTAGCTTCATTGGAATTATATCCATGTCATAATCTTGAAGTATAGTTATCTACTTTGCTCTCTTTTCTCTCAATCCATTCTGTATAAGGAGCATCTTGATAGTAGAATCTGACACTACAACAATCACTTTTGCTTCTGAGAATATAATGTCTAAATTTCTTCACAGTTCTTACTAAGGCAAGGGCTTGCCTTTCCACATCCATGTATCTGAGCTTAGCATCTCTAAATGGAGAACTCATGAATGCAATGGGCTTTTCCTCTTTTGCTTCACTCCTTTGCATCAAAACTGATGCACATGTATGTTAAGAGGCAAATGAATAAATGTAGAAGTCCCTGGTATAATCTAGACTAATCAAGACTGTGGCATCTGCAATAGCCTTCTTTATATCTTCGAATGTAGCCCTTTCTTCAAGGGTCCATTCAATCTTAGCATCTTTCTTGAGCATGGCATTGAGAGGTCTTACAATTTCTGCAAACCAAGTGCTGAACTTCCTAACAAAATTGATCTTACCAAAGTAAGATTTGAGCTCTTTCTCACTTCCTAGAAGTTGCAACTTCATTATTGAATCAACTCTTACAGGATCGATGGTTATCCCATTTTCTGATATGACGTGACCAAGCAACTTGCCAGTGGTCACCCCAAAAATGCATTTCTTTGTGTTCAAAGAAATACCATACTGCTCACACTTCTTGAGTACTTTCCTAAGGTCTTCTATATGATCACCTCTTTGTTTTGAGAAAACCATCAGGTCATCCATGTATATGACAATAGATTGACCAACCAATCCCCTAAATGCTATATCCATAGAATGTAGGAAATTGGCTCCAGCATTGATAAGGCCGAATGGCATGCACCTGTAAGCAAAGATCCCCCATTCAGTGGTAAAAGATATCTTTAATCTATCTATCTTATCCATCATCACTTGATTATATCCTGAGAAACTGTCCAGAAAGGACATCATCTGTGCACCATTTACCATCTAGAGTACCTCATCCACAGAAGGCAAAGGATAATTATCCTTCTCTGATGCTCTATTTAAGTTCATGAAGTCCACACATAAACGTATTTCTCCATTCTTCTTCCTGACAGGAACCAGATTGGCCACCCAGGTTGAATGCCTGACTGGAAATATGATCCATGCCATAAGAAACTTCTTGACTTCTTAAAAAATGAGTGGTTCTAGCAAAGCATTAACTGGTCTCTGCTTCTGCCTGAAGGGTTTTGCATCAGGCGTTAAGGGTATTGTATGGGTTATAATAGATGTGTCATATGTTTTCAATTCATCATATGTCCATGCAATGACATGAATATAGTCTTTCAATGCCTGGGTTATCCCTTCTCTCTCTTCTTTAGAATAGGCTTTACCAATCAAGACATTTCTTGTATCCTCACTTTGTCCTATGTTGACAGGTGCATACTCCCCTCCATCTGTCTTTGGAAGATCTTTCTATTTTACCATGTTATCTAGATCAAAGGCTCTCTCTAGTTCAATCATGCCTTTGGGTATTTTGTTTATAGGCAAATCTATTATATCCTCTTCATCCCAAACATGGTCTTCTAGATTTTTCTCATCTACTATCTGGGCTTCATATATGTCTCCGTTGGCAATAAAATCCAAGATGTGTTGATCATCATCAAACACCTGGAAGTTGTTGATATTATCAAGAATGGAAGGCATTAACACCAGTTCTACAGAGAACCTCTTCATCCCAAATATGATAAAGGTTCTAATGTGCTAGCAGCTTGTGCTAGTGCATCTACTCTGTGATTAAGTTCTCTAGGTACTATTGTGATATTCACAACACGCCCCATTTTACTCAGCAAAATGAGGACCCCTGCTGTGGCTTTTGCTTTTTGCTTTTGTGTGTGGGTTTGTTTGGTGGTAAAAGGGAAAAGAGAGTGAAATTTGCAAACCTTCTTGAAAATAAAGAAAAAATTGCATTAAGTAACAGAGTAGAATATGGGTAGATTCCTTGTCAAAAATGAGTAAGGGTTGCTTTTTGAACCATGTTAAAATTCCCTGTATTTTACAAGTTATGAGTGTTTTGGTAAAATGTACAATCGGGTTTGTATGTTGCATATACAAAGTCATTTGTATATACAATGGGTCGCGTATACATTGTTCTTTGTATGTCAAGTCGTTGTATGTTGCACATACAACGCTGTTTGTATATTGGGTTTACATACAAGGGGTTTTGCATGCATTTGACTAATGCTTTATTCATACATGCAAGTCGCGGACCCGACGGAATTTACAATTGAAATGTATAACTGGTTAAGTCCGCCGGATGCATCTTTTGCTTTGTATGTATCTTACATACAAAGGTTACATACAACGGGCATGTACAAGCCGCGGAACCGAAACGTTTATCAAGGCTGGTTGAGTCGTATTTTTCGTGCTTTGTATATTGAAGACATGCATTGCACATATACAAGCCGCAGACCCAAAAAAGTTATGAAACAAGGTTAAGTCCTTGTATGTATGTGGGCTTGTATGTTTCGGTGATATACAATGAAATATACATTGGGCAGAATTGAAATAGTTATTAAATGAGATAAGGTCGTTGTATGTTCGCGACTTGTATGTATGTTTCGATACATGCATTTCATTATACATACAAGTCGCATAACTCAAAAAGATTAAAAACTGGTTAATGTGATGTATCAACACTTAAAGTACACTGAAGGATGCATTACATTATATACATGTCATGGAGCCGAAAGAAAGTAAACTGTGAACTATAAAAGGTTGAAGTCTGAAATGCACATACGAGGGAGTTTGTATGTGTTGGGCTTGTATCTAAAGGTTTGATACAAGTGAAATATGCATCAAGGAAATGCAAGTGAAAGGTAAAGTGGACCCCACCAATTGCATAACAGGTTTGAATGTATAATTGCAATGTATTTTTGTGATGTATAAAGCTCGAGATATACAAAAAGAAGGAAATATGAGACCGGCGAGAGAAAGCGATCGGTGGAAGATTTTTAGCTCGCTCCGACCAAAGAAGCTCACGCCGATGGTGAAAATGCAAGCCGATAAAGAGTTACGTCAACCATAAATGTAAAATCGGCAGGAAATTATTAGATTGACTTGACTAAATAGGTCATGCCGATGATGAAGATATATATAGCCGATAAGAGGAAAGTTTGAACGCGCCAACACTGCAATTGAAGGCCAAACTTTTGGACGCATTGATTACTATAATTAATGTCAATCTAACATTCTGACAAGCTATGAATTGGTGACAACAGCATGAATTTTAAATCTTTTTTGTCTGAATTTTAAATCCATTTTTTTTGTGTCTGTTGGCAGGTTTGCAGGAAGAAGAAGGTGAAACTTAATGGCGATGACATCATGAAGAAAGGTTCGGATTACAAAGGGAAGCGAAGGGAGTAAAGGCTTTCAATGCAAGGAGAAATTTAGGGGCATGGAAACATTATTATATGAGCAATAAAAGATATTTTGACGGTTGTTAGGGTTTCCAAAGGGCATCCTTACACTCAGTATGGGTATGCTACTCAAAGATCTTTGGCGAGATTTTGTTTTCGACCGATGCTGCTGCACTTGATGGGTGGACTGATGATCAACTAGGGTTTTGGAACCGTATTGGGGATAATTAGATCTATATATTGAGCCCCTTTACTTTGTAATAGGTTACACAAGGATTTGTAAAACAGACTTGGAAGTTGTAATTAATAGTTTTAGAATAGAGGGACCTTTTAGTTTAGAAGTAGAAGGAGGTCGCCTGTGTCTGCAATAGGGAACGTGTGGAACACCCTGCTTCCTTACTGTATCTGTAAAGCGTGTAAGTTTTCTGTAAGTTGATTAATGAAGCTAAGAGTCATTCATACATTGTAAATCATATATGACTGTGTTTTGAATACAAATAAATCTAGAATTCTGTGTCTATATTCTAAGTGTCTTCTGGCTCTTCTTTGTATTTGAAATAATATCTCTTAAAGCTTGCAATCTTTAATGTATGTTTGTGAAAATACTTAGGGCATTCACATTCAAAGGTTTAGTCTGTGGATTTAATCAATTTACTGTACTTCTTACAATGTGCATAACAGAGCATTTAGATCCTACGGTAGAATGAAGTTTAATTTAGATTTCTCTAACTTTTCCCAAAACCATTTGAAATACTTAGCTTAAACGCAGAAATCTAAAGGAGATTGTCTGATATTTGAAGGAAACATGAACAACTGAGTTGATATTGGATAGTTTTCATAATATTTGAAAGAAAAGCTTGTGTTAACATAAATCATATACAGCTTTCTGATACAATAATAAATTTATGCAAAGGAATGAATAAAAATGTTGATATTTGTGATAGTTTGCATAATTAGAGTCTAGTGAATCATCAAAAAACCTTAAATCATGTAAGGGCCCTTGCATATTACAGCTTCACATTTACCTACTGAATTGTCCAATAGGTCAAGACCTGACCATACAAAAACTTGGGATTAAGCAAATCTTAATTGATTTCTTCATATCTTTCAAGACAGTTAGGTTCATTTTGTGAATTTTAACTTTTTTTATGAATGTGTAAAAACAATCATCAACAATTTTTGGTGTTAGAAGGAGGGCTTGAGTAGAGTTAAGGGTTGGTTCTAAGTAAATCTGGCTCATAACAGTAATAGAGTGACTAGGTCTAGATCTAGTTTAGAAGATATATTTGTGCAATTACCTGATAAAAGGCAAAGTAAGAGTCCTTTGATTTGGAATACCAGAATATCACACGCAGGAGGTTCATCTGGAACACCTCCTGGATCACCTTTTAGTATCCATAACTTTGTGAGTCCTGACAGTTCTTCATTTAGATCTTTGAATCTTGGTTCAAGTACTCCTAGAGGTCCCAGCCCTCCCAAGAATCCTAATCCTCCAAGAAACCCTAATCCTCCAAGAAATCTAGGTATTCCTACTGGTTCAAGTCAGGCACAAGTACTTGCAATGGCTTATTTTAATGTCAACTCTCCCATACATTTCACTGATTATTATGAGATGCCAAAAAATCTTGAAAAGATATGTCCTAAACACCAGTTACATCAGGATCTAGAAGATCACATTAGAATATTCAAAGAGGCATGCTTTAGGGCCAGGTTAGAATATGAGGATGTTGTGTGTAGATTGTTTCCTAACACCTTTAATGAGCAGACTTCTAACTAGTATGTTAACTTGCCCAATGGTTATATTTCTTCTTGGGCACTTATGGAAGAAACATTTTTGTCTAGATTTAGGGGACCAATAGATCCTTCCACCTTATATCACAAGTTAGCTGCAATAAAAAGAGGTGAAGGAGAGCTGATTGACAATTTCAATGATAGGTTTCAAAAGGCCTATTCTAGGATAGTAGCTCCTTACACAGTAAATGCAGATACATTGTTAGCCATGTATTATGTTGCCTTAGATCCATTAACTGCTATGTTTGTCAAAAGAAAGCCTGACATAGATACAATATCTAAAGCCTATAAGGAGGCAGCCTCTGTAAACCAAGAGATGAGACAAACAACCTATAATCCATTTCCTAATGGAGGAAATCTTGGGATGTAAAATCCAACACAACCTTGGAATGGAGTCACTACACATAACACTCCATTATTGAATCCAGTTCCTACATACCCACCTGTGTATAATCCTGCCCCAATCTAGGCCATAGCCCCTTATAATGGTGACACTGCCAATAATAATTAGAGTAATGGTCAACCTTTCTTCCAACCTCCTCAGAATACATTTGTGGCAAAGACACCAGAGGAAAGAGAAGAAATCAAAGAAATTACTGCACACTTGAAAAGATTGACTACTGAAATGACGTAACTGAGAAATGAAAATTTCTATGGTAGAAACAACCAAGGATATAGTCAAAACCATAACCAAGGCTATAGTCAGAACTACAACCCAAGTCAGAACCAGAATTATAATCAGAATTATAACCAGGGTCAAAGTTCAAATCAAAATAAGAATTACAGTCACAATCAGAATCATAATCAAGGACAACAGATGCAAAATAGAGGACCAGCTATAGATAATAGGGCTTGGGGTAATAACAATAAGAATCAAAATTAGCCAAGGCCACCTAAGACATGGAACACAGGGCCAAATAATGGCACCCTAGTTTCTCCATTTGAGAATTTAGATAACCAGGATACACAACAAACGGCTAGGATTTAAATGGCTAATGTAGCATTGAAGAATTGGTGCAGAATCCATAATACCAGTGCCCATGCTAAACTAGATTGTCCTCAGTTCCATTTAGCAGCCAGTATTTTCAATGTAGATGTATAGGCTCCCACTTCTAAGTTTCTCATTCCCAAAGGTAATGAAGTAGTGCCCTCAGGATGTGAGACTGCGTTAGTCTTAGAAAATTTTACTTTTGCAACTAGAGAAGAAGAGGATCAGTTGTTAGAGGATGAACCTTATTTTTGTGAAAACCTATATCCTGAGTCACCCTTTGTACTAAATGCATTTCAGTTTCCCTTGAAATTGAAAATGAAGTGTTACATGAAATAGAAGATGTACAGGCTTTTCAACAGTCAAACAAAAATCACACCTACAATTTGAGAAATAACACTAGGCCAGGAGGTCCTTTCACTACTTCCACTCCTAACAATTTCAACACTCCCCAGATCAGAATGCTAGTAATAATCTTGCTATACTGAAAGCTAATCATCATGCAAATAAGGGAACAATGGTACAAAAGGTCTAAACAGGTAAAACAAAGACAGAAGAAACAATGAGGTTGATGAGTTATTTATTTGAAGAGATAAAGAAAATTAAGGTCAGTATACCTTTGTGTGAATTATTGAAAAGTCCAGGGGTCAAAAATGCTTTCATAAAATCTTTGGATACATCTGTGATAGGTGAGGTTTCTATTGATATGAATGTTCCTGGTAGAGATTCACAACCCAAAGAAAAAAGTAAGAAAATTGAGCAGCCTTCCAACACTAATGTGGTAATGTATGCAGATAAAAAGGATGCTCCTCCTTTCTTGTTAACCATTAGAATGTTTGGAAAGAATATACATAATTGCATGGTAGATTCTGGTGCATCAGCCAATGTAATGTCTTTAGGAATATGCAAAACTTTAGGGCTGACTCCTAGTAAATCTGCTAAAGTTGTTACACAATTGGACAAAACTGAGGTTAATTTGATAGGAGAACTGATGAATATTCAAATGCAATTAGCCTCAGATCCTAGGGTAAGTTAGTTTATTGACATTCAGGTAGTAGATATACCTATAAATTATGGGATGTTATTGAGTAGAGACTGGTCTAAAACATTGAATGGATATATGGCCACGGATTTTTCACATATGTGGTTACCTTGGAGAGGTATTCCAAATCAGATCAGGATAGAAGCTGAACCTAGGATGAAACACATGATTATAGAGTACAATAGGACTAATGAGATATTGTATGCTTCTGTTGAACATGGTGTTTATAGAATCACTGACAAGGGAGTACAAATTGAAGAAATCTTGATGTTAAATTTTAGAGAAAAACATGTCAGTAAGGAAACAAAATTGTTCATTGAGTCTGATGGAAATTCTTCTGATGAAGAAAACAATGCAATAAACAATTTTGGTTAGGTCACTAGACAGGAAATGGAAAGATGCATTGAACAAAGTCTACCAGTTCAATGCAAATTGTATAAAAACATGTGTAGAGTCCATAATAAACCACATTCTGAAGAGAATTGTGGTATGTGCAGGGATATTATAGAATACCAGTACATAAAATGCACAAAGGGAGTAGAAGTACAAGAGGGAAAGGTTAATCCTAATCAACCAGAGAAATACTTTCAGAATAACATAGATGTGTTGATCCCAAATTTAAAAGAAGAAACAAAGGACAAGAATATTTGTCTTTCTGATTTACAAACTGAAGGCATAACTGTGCAAGTAGGTCAAAATGAATTGCTTGTGAATGAACAAGATAGCACCTCACATGTGATAGAAAAAGCAAAACATGCCAAAGTAAAGGGTCAAAAGAATAAGGATGGCATGTGGACCCTAAAATGTGATGGATCTAAGTCTAAACAAGGTGCAGGTGCAGGTGTGGAACTTATAGATCCTCATGGTAAGTCATATTTGGTAGCATATAGGCTACAATTTTCTTGTACTAACAACGTTGCAGAATATGAAGCTTTAATTTATGGACTTGTTTTAGCTATCAAGAAAAAGGTAAAAATGATTAGGGTATTTTCAGATTCTGAGTTAGTGGTTAAGCAAGTAAGGAAATTATATGCATGCAACTACAAAAAGATGGTTAGTTACAGGCATAGGGTGTGGGATTTGGTAGATTCATTTGATGCTTTCAACATAGAACATACCCCTAGAGAGTTGAACCATAGACCAGATGCATTAGCAGTTGCTGCTAGCTCGTTAGAACCCTTAACACTGTTAGGTTTAAAAAGATTTGCTATTGAGTTAGTAAATGTTCCTAGCATACCAGATAATGTTACTTATTTTCAAGTATTTGAAGGGGATCAACAAATTGTAGATTTTCTAACTTGTAATGAGGTATTTGAGGCTCAAATTATTGATGAATAGGAAAGGCCTGATATATCTTGGGATGAAGAAGACATAATCAACCTGAAAAACAATTTTTTACCTAAGGGGGTAATTGAGTTAGAACATATTTTTGACTTTGATGGAGTAGTAAGACAGAAATATTTGCCCAAAACTAAGGGAGGTAAGTGTGATCCATGTAACCTTGGAACATAGCAGAATCCGCAAAATGTACTTATCGGAAAGGCTTGCTCTGAAGAGTTGAGAAAAGAAATTGTGGATGTTCTAAAAGAATACAAACATGTCATAGCATGGACGTATGAAGATTTGAAAACATATGATAAGTCCATCATAACTCATGTGATACCTTTGAGACCAGATGTTAAACCATTTAGGCATAAACAAAGGCTTGTGAATGCCATTTTAGAGCCTTTGATCTTTGAAGAAGTGAAAAAATTATTGTCTGCTAGAATAATTTTTCCAGTCAGACATTCAACCTGGGTAGCTAATTTAGTACCTGTGAGAAAGAAGAGTGGAGACATTAGGTTATGTGTAGATTTTAGAAATCTGAATAAGGCATCTGAAAAGGATAATTATCCTTTGCCTCCAATAGATGAAGTGTTGCAAGTAGTGAATGGGGCTAAAATAATGTCTTTCTTAGATGGATTCTCAGGATATAACCAGGTCTTAATAGATAAAGAGGATAGATTAAAGACCACTTTTACTTGTAAATGGGGGAATTATGCATACAGGAGAATGCCTTTTGGTCTAATCAATGCAGGTGCCACATTTCAGCGAGCCATGGACGTTGCATTTTGTGGATTGTCAGGAAAGTGCATTGTTATTTATATGGATGATTTAACTATTTACTCTAAAGATGCATCCACTCATGCCGAAGATATGAGAAAAATACTTAAAAGATGCGAAAGGTACGGGATTTCCCTTAACCCAAAGAAATGTTCATTTGGCATAACTGAAGGAAAATTATTAGGACATGTCATTTATGAAAATGGGATATCTATTGATCCTGATAGAATAGAAGGAATAAAGAAATTGTAATTACTAAACAGTAAGACATAACTAAAGTCATTTTTTGGTAAGATTAATTTTGTCAGGAAGTTTATTATAGGGTTTGCAAAAATTGTGCAACCATTGAAAGCCATGCTGAAGAAGGAGGCAAAGATAGAATGGACACCAGTAGCTAAAGCCGCATTTGAAGATATCAAGGAGGCCATTTCTGATGCTCCTGTGCTGACAAGTCCAGATTATACAAGGCCCTTTTACATCTATTCTTTTGCATCCTCACATTCAGTTGCAGCCACTTTGACACAAAAGGAGGAAGAGAGCAAAGAAAAACCCATAGCCTTTATGAGTGCACCTTTGAAGGATGCACAGATGAGATATCTTGACACAAAAAGACAAGCATTTGCATTAGTAAGAGCAGTGAAAAAGTTCAGACATTATATCTTACGCAATCAGGTTAAAGCCATAGTGCCAGGTGCAGCTGTGAAGATGCTGCTGATGCAAAATGAGCCTGGAGAGAAAAGAGCCAAATGGATTACAACACTGCAGGAGTTTGATATGGAAATCATCCCGATGAAGTTGGTCAGAGGATAAGCATTAGTACAGACCATAGCAAACACATACCCAAATTTGGTGAAACAACAGTATGTGTTAAATTCTAGTGATGCCTCACGGTGGTATGATGATTTCAACACTTTTCTAATATCAGGCAAATATCCAAATAAAATGAAATCTTCTTAGAGGAGAGCTTTAAAGATTAAAGCATAGAAGTACATGGTACAAGGAGGTCTTCTATTTAGGAAGAAGCATGATGGAATATATTTAAGATGTGTAAACAGAGTTGAAGCAGATAAGGTGTTGTCAGAATTACATGATAAGTATGGAAATGCTCACGGTTCCCATTTAGCTACAATGCATAAGATATTGAGAGTGGGATACTACTGGCCTACAATGTTTAAGGATACAAAGAGTCACATTCGAAGCTATCACACTTGTCAAACTGTAGCAGACAAGGGAAGGAATCAGGCTAATCCATTACAACTAGTCATTGAGTCTAGGCCATTTGCATAGTGGGGTTTAGATTTCATTGGAGTCATAAATCCTTCGTCATCTGCAGGACATAAGTTTATACTGACAGTGACTAACTACTGTACAAGGTGGACTAAAGCCACATGTTGCAAGTTCTACTACTGAGTTCGTCATCAAGTTCCTTGAAGAAAACATCATTACCAGGTTTGGAACTCCATATTTGCTAGTATGTGATAATGGCCTTGCTTTTTCTTCTCTAAAATTTTCTAAATGGGCATTTGAATGTGGGATAGTTTTAAAGTTTTCTTCAAATTATTATCCTCAGGGGAATGGGTTAGCTGAGTCTACAAACAAAATTTTATTGGATATAATCAAGAAGCTAACTGAAAAGAATCCTAGAGAGTGGAACACATTGTTGAAGTATGCACTGTGGATAGATAGGACTAAGGTTAAGTCAACCTTAGGCAATACACTTTATCACTTAGTTTATGGGAATGATCCCATACTTCCAGTGAATTTAAGAATACCGGTCTGGAAGTTTGCTAATGAATATTTAGGCTTTGATGATCATAGAGAGGCCATAATAATACAAATGTTACAATTAGATGAGGAAAGAAATCAAGCCATTGAGAAATATGCCAAACATCAAGCAGTAGTCAAGAGATAGTTTGATAAAAGAGCCAGAGTCAAAATGTTTAGAATATCAGACTTAGTGCTGTGCTAGGATAAAGCGCATGAAAAGAAGGGGAATCATGGAAAATTTGACAAATTATGGTTAGGTCCATTACAAGTTGCAGAAATAATTGGAGACAATACTTTCAGGCTCAAGACCTTCATTGGGGAAGATGTGCCATTACCAGTTAATGGCCAACACTTGAAATTCTACTTCCAGGCTTGAGGTGAGGGCAGTCAGTTTCTCTGTATCATAATGTAAATAATGTATAGTTCTGTGTTGTTTCTGTTTCATTCTTTTTGTTTTTTCCTTTTGTTTTGTTGGTTTGTGTATTGTGTTACCTTAGCAGGGATGTTTGTTTTGTTTCAAAGTATGTAGGAGCAGACTGACAACCACTAAAAACAATGGAAAATTTAGAACATTTAGGTTAATTATTTGAAATTTACGCATAACTTGTCGTGACTCTCATGAATGTAGAAAGTTGTTTGACTTGTGAAATTTTGTATTCAATAAATGTGGGTTGAGTATTCAAGAAAAGTTTCTCACAATGACACACCTAAAATCCTTGGGTTTGTTGAACATACCAGTGTAGATATCAGGTGAAAAATCAGAGGTCACCCTTGCTACCATTGCAATTCTTAGCTTAATTTCAGCAAGTGATCATTCGTTGCATCATGAAGTACAACTGCAATATCTTATGAAATCTCTATCAAATACAAGAAAATATAAAAATCAATAAATAAAATGGATTTTACTTAAAATCTGGGTTAAGCCATCTAAGTAACCCTACCGGGGCTATAGACGCTCGCTGGCAGTGGGGCTCTACTTAGGAGAATTGTAATGATAACCTTGCCAGGGCTATGGATGCCTATTGGCAAAAAGGCTCTATTCGGTTGGCTATGAGGGAATGACATCAACTATGTAGTCTAATGTCAGTCACTGGTTTGTTCAACTGATTTTCAAGATGAGGATTATTAATCATGTGCACCCACTTAAACTGAATTCAAAAATTCATGCACCTCATTGAATACATTAAGTCTCAAGTTAAATAATGATTTGCAGAAAAGATAGTTGGAAGTTATGAATTTATTTCATTTAGTTTTCTTTAATGGTTTTAATTTGATTGTTTTGTTTGGTTGCTAGTTGTTGTGATGTTCACAACACGCCCCATTTTACTCCTTAGCAAAATGAGGACCCTTGTTGTGGCTTTTGCTTTTTGCTTTTGTGTGTGGGTCTGTTTGGTGGTAAAAGGGAAAAGAGAGTGAAAGTTGCAAACCTTGTTGAAAATAAAGAAAAAATTGCATTAAGTACCAGAGCAGAAAATGGGTGGATTCCTTGTCAAAAATGAGTAAGGGTTGCTTTTTGAACCATGTTAAAATTCCCTGTATTTTGCAAGTTATGAGTGTTTTGGTAAAATGTACAATCGGGTTTGTATGTTGCATATACAAAGTCATTTGTATATACAACGGGTTGCGTATACATTGTTCTTTGTATGTCAAGTCATTGTATGTTGCACATACAACGCTGTTTGTATATCGGGTTTACATACAAGGGGTTTTGCATGCATTTGACTAACGCTTTATTCATACATGCAAGTCGCGGACCTGACGGAATTCACAGTTGAAATGTATAAGTGGTTAAGTCCGTCGGATGCATCTTTTGCTTTGTATGTATCTTACATACAAAGGTTACATACAACGGGCATGTACAAGCCGCGGAACCGAAAAGTTTATCAAGGTTGGTTGAGTCGTCGTATTTTTCGTGCTTTGTATATTGAAGACATGCATTGCACATATACAATCCGTGAACCTGAAAAAGTTATGAAACAAGGTTAAGTCCTTGTATGTATGCGGGCTTGTATGTTTCAGTGATATACAATGAAATATACATTGGGCGAAATTGAAATAGTTATTAAATGAGATAAGGTCATTGTATGTTCGTGACTTGTATGTATGTTTCGATACATGCATTTCATTATACATACAAGTCACAAAACTCAAAAAGATAAAAAACTGGTTAATATGATGTATCAACACTTAAAGTACATTGAAGGATGCATTACATTATATACATGTCATGGAGCCGAAAGAAAGTAAACTGTGAACTATAAAAGGTTGAAGTCCAAAATGCACATACAAGGGAGTTTGCATGTGTTGGGCTTGTATCTAAAGGTTTGATACAAGTGAAATATGCATCGAGGAAATGCAAGTGAAAGGTAAAGTGGACCCCACCAATTGCATAACAAGTTTGAATGTATAATTACAATGTATGTTTGTGATGTACAAAGCTCGAGATATACAAAAAGAAGGAAATATGAGATTGGCGAGAGAAAGCAATCGGTGGAAGATTTTTAGCTTGCTTTGACTGAAGAAGCTCACGCCGATGGTGAAAATGCAAGCTGATAAAGAGTTACGTTGGCCAGAAATGTAAAATCAGTGGGAAATTATTAGATCGACCCGATTGAGTAGGTCATGCCAATGATGAAAATATATATAGCCGATAAGAGGAAAGTTTGAACGCGCCAACACTGCAATTGAAGGCTAAACTTTTGGACGCATTGATTACTATAATTAATGTCAATCTAACATTCTGACAAGCTATGAATTGGTGACAACATCATGAATTTTAAATCTTTTTTGTCTAAATTTTAAATCCATTTTTTTGTGTCTGTTGGCAGGTTTGCAGGAAGAAGAAGGTGAAACTTAATGGCGATGACATCATGAAGAGAGGTTCGGATTGCAAAGGGAAGCAAAGGGAGTAAAGGCTTTCAATGCAAGGAGAAATGCAAGGGGATGGAAACATTATTATATGAGCAACAAAAGATATTTTGACGGTTGTTAGGGTTTCCAAAGGGCATCCTTACACTCAGTATGGGTATGCTGCTCAGAGATCTTTGGCGAGATTTTGTTTTCGACCAATGCTGTTGCACTTGAAGGGTGGACCGATGATCAACTAGGGTTTTGGAACCATATTGGGGATAATCAGATCTATATATTGAGCCCCTTTACTCTATAATAGGTTACATAAGGATTTGTAGAACAGACTTGGGAGTTGTAATTAACAGTTTTAGAATAGAGGGACCTTTTAGTTTAGAAGTAGAAGGAGGTCGCTTGTGTCTACAATAAGGAACGTGTGGAACATCCTACTTCCTTACTATATTTGTAAAGCGTGTAAGTTTTCTGTAAGTTGATTAATGAAGCTAAGAGTCATTCATACATTGTAAATCATATATGACTGTGTGTTTTGGATACAAATGAATCTAGAATTATGTGTCTATATTTTGAGTGTCTTCTGGCTCTTCTTTGTATTTGAAATAATATCTCTTAAAGCTTGCAATCTTTAATGTATGTTCGTGAAAATACTCAGGGTATTCACATTCAAAGGTTTAGTCTATGGATTTAATCAATTTTCTATACTTCTTACAACGTGCATAACAGAGCATTTAGATCCTGTAGTAGAATGAAATTTAATTTAGATTTCTCTAACTTTTCCCAAAACCATTTGAAATACTTAGCTTAAATGCAAAAATCTAAAGGAGATTGTCTGATATTTGAAGGAAACATGAACAACTGAGTTGATATTGGACAATTTTCATAATATTTGAAAGAAAAGCTTGTGTTAACATAAATCATATACAGCTTTCTGATACAGTAACAAATTTATGCAAAGGAATGAATAAAAATGTTGATATTTGTGATAGTTTGCATAATTAGAGTCCATTGAATCATCAAAAAATCTTAAATCATGTAAGGCCCCTTGCATATTACAGCTTCACATTTACCTACTGAATTGTCCAACAGGTCAAGACCTGACCATACAGAAACTTGGGATTAAGCAAATCTTAATTGATTTCTTCATATCTTTCAAGACAGTTAGGTTCATTTTGTGAATTTTAACTTTTGTTATGAATGGGTAAAAACAATCATCAACAAGTACATGCATGATATTGAACGCATCAAATCTTTCTATTAGGTCCCAGATTATGTGTCTGTAACTTGACAGTCTCTTGTAATTGCATGCACATATGTTTCTAACTTGCTTCACCACTAGTTCTATGTCTCCATAGACATGCATAACCTTAACTATTTTCTTCAAATCAAATAATAAACCATGTATCAGGGCTTCATATTTAGCCACATTATTGGTGCAGGGGAATTGCATCTTGTATGCTGCCAGGAATGACTTTCCTGATGGATTAATCAAGTCAACACCTACACTAGCTCCTTATTTGGACTTGGAGCCATCAAATCTCAGGATCCAAGGTTTATCCTTGGTTAAAGGCCTATTAGGACCTTCTCTTTTCTTTTTGGCTCTTGCAGCCACGCCTACAGATATCCATTTTATCTTATGTGGTTCATCTTTTACCACATATGGATGTTTTGGGTGGACTAAAACATCATTGTTTTGTTTCTTTTGAACATTATCATGTTGAACATCTTCTCTTTTCATTACTTTGATGTTATCACCTTTGTTATTAGGGAGTATTACCATTTCTTTTCTTGCATCTTTGGGAATATCCCTAATCTTGTGTAGCTTGTTACCTGAGCACAACTACTCTTCCTTACTTAATATATGGAGACACACAGCACAAGTTGTCTTTGAATGTGGTGACTCATGGAGTCTACACCATCATTCAATTAGTGCCTGATGTGGAGGAATTCCTTGCAAGATTTTCCTTTGAATTTGTTTAGACAAGAACTTCTCAAATTGAGTTAGATGACTGCCTCTATCCTCATCTGATAACTCATAATCAGACTCAATGAAACAATCAGTCCTAGGAGTGATAGTATTTTTCTTCTTATCAGAATATGTCTCATCACATATCAACACCTCTTCCGAGTTAGGCATCAGGACATCTTCCTGGTGCACTTTATATTCATGTTCTTCTGTATCTGAAAGAAACAACAATGAATCATAATCATCAGCATCAAATATTTCACTTACCTCAGGTGATGATGATCCACCTTCTATACATACTCTTTCTAACTCAATCATGTCCAGACATACTTCACATGTATTTTCTGAATGTGCATCCTCGTGCAATCTACACCATCTGGATATCAGGACATCCTTTATCGATGTCCTTGTCAATTGACATCTCTAAATTTCTTTGGCCAAATATCTCTCAAATTCATGAAAGTGATCAACTTCACCTTCATTAGTTGAATTGTAATCAAAATCAATCATTAGTCTTTCCTCTTTGTTATTGCCTTCATGTATGTGCATATTGTACATCAACACTTCATCTATCTTAAAAGTCTAAGGTCTTAAGGCATACACCCCTGGCTCAATGTCCACATATAATATTTCATTGGGGTGGTTATACTTAGTGATCATGTGCTTCATGCGAGGTTTGACTTCAATTCTCAACTGATTAAGAACTCCTTTCCATGACATCCACATGCGACTAAAATCCGTAGCCATATAACCTTTTAGTGTCTTGGACCAATCTCTATAGAGAAGCATCCCATATGTGTCAAGTATGTCCACTACCTAAATATCTATGTAATATTGCACTCTGGGATCTAATGCAAGTTGCATGTGTATGCGAGTTAACTCTCCTACAACACTCACTTTTGACTTGTCCAACTGAGTCACTTTTTAAAGAGATTTTACTAGATGTAGACCTAGAGCTTGATAAATAGACAAGGGTATCACATTGGTTGAGGCTCCTGAATCCACAAGATAGTTATGTAGGTTCTTACCAAAAATTATCAATGTGAATAAAAATGGGGGTGATTTAGATTTGTCTTTGTATAAGGTCATCTATGATGTATCAACTGCATGAACAATGGCTTGCACTTTTGGTTTGGCACTATTGTCTCTAGGTGTAGGATCTCTAGTCAGGATATGGCCAAGGTTATGGCTAAGACATTCTTCCTTAGGTGTAGGTTCATCTAGTGACTTCAAGAAAGATTTCTTAATGACCAGAGTTTTCAGTAGTTTTGATAAAGACATGATGATTTTTATCTTCTTCATTTCTTCAGCTAGGTAAGTGACAAGCTTGTCTAATTCAGGTAGTTGGCTCATGGCTTTTGCTACTATGGTCTGTGGTGTAAAGTAAATGCATTCACCTTGGGAGGTCTAGGGTTATTGCTAGCCTTAGCGTCTGGCAGTGTATTGAAATTGTTAGGAGGAATGGATGTGGTCAAAGGACTAACAAGGTGGTTTGTATTGCTCCTAAGGTTATAGTTATGTCTTCCCTAATATTGCTGCTGATATGCATGAACCTCTTTAGGTTCTTATTCAAGCTCATTTTCATCCTTAAAGGGAAAAACATAGTGTGTTTCAAATGCCAAGGTAGACTCCTCACATGCTAGGGTATAGTTTTCATGCATTACAGTCATCTGATGATGCAGAGAATTATTAGAACTCTCAAGTACTAAGGCAGATTCATATCCTAGGGGAACAATCTCATTACCTTCAGAAAAAGGTAGATCTCCTACAGTGTTTGACACTTCAGCCTAAAATATATTGGCTGCTATTTTGAACTGAGGACAGTCCAACTCAGTGTGTGCATTTGTGTTATGCATCCTACACCAATTAGTGAGTGCAACTTCTACCAAATTAACTCTAGTTGTCTGCTTAGGTTCAGCAGGAGGTTGATTATCTAATGGTGATGGCAATGAGCCATTGTTAGGCTGGGTATTCCAAGCTCTAGGTGGTCGAGGGGTGTTGTTGTTACTGTTGTTGAAATTTCTCTCATTATTGTACCCCCTATCAGTATATCCAGACCTCTCATTATTATTTCCATATCCTCTATCACGATATCCTCTGTTTTGGTTCTGGTTGGACTGTGAATAAAAGTTTTGACTCCTCATGTGAGTGACCTCAGTGGTTAGCTTCCTTAACTAAGCTAATATTTCTTTAATGTCATCCTTTTCCTCCCATTCTTTGGCTACTATATTGTCTTGTTGAGACTGGAAGAAAGAGCTGCCATTATTGTTTTGTGCAACATCTTGAGGTGCAAGTCTAAGGTGAGGTATGATCTGACCATTACCCTGAGGAGGCATGATGCTAAGTGGAGGTATTTGCACTAGATTAGGCATTATGGTTGGAGGCATCAGAGATCCACTAGTTGGCATTTGACTAGGAAATGCAGGATATCCTAAGTTAGGTGCTAGACCTGGTGTTAACTATTGGTTAACACTAATGGCTTCTTCAAAAGTACTTGTCAGGGTTGTGACAATAGGGTGTGCTCTCCTAATTAACATGGATATCAAAGGATCTAGGGTTGAGTAATAGATTGACCTTGCTGCTTCATCACCTACATTATAAGGATCAGTTAACTTGGAATACATCTTTTGGAACCTAGCATTAAAATTTGCAATTGACTCCCCTTCAACTCTTTTAATTGTAGCAAAAAGGTGATACATAATGGCTGCATCTACAGGTATTTTGAATCTTCCTTTAAAAGCTTTTTCTAAATCAGCCCAAGAGGCTATGGAAGACTGAGGAAGGCTAATATACCAGCTGTATGCCTCTTCTCCTAGTTAATAGGGAAATAACCTACACATGACATCCTGATGCTCTATCCAAGCTCTAAAACAAACTTCCTTATAAGTCTGGATGTGATCATCTGTATCCTAATAAGGATGATATTTTGGACAAATCTTGTCCAGATTTTAAGGTAAAGGATTGTAAACAACAAAAATAAGCGGTGACTCAGTAGCAAAGAAATACATTGTAGGAGGTATCAGAGGTATTGGAGGTACTATTGGAGATACTGGAGGTGTTACAATAGATACTACTGGAGATATTGGTGAATTCAGACCTGCAGGACTATGATGAATATTTGTTGTATGTGGTATGAGTCCAAAGATTGGTAGTTATTCTAAAGGTCCCGTGGATCTTAACCTGGTATTAGGTTTGTGAGCTAGTGCTTCACAATTTATGATGAACTTTGAATATTTTGACACAATATTTGTAGATATGCAAGTGATTACTCCTCTAGAGTGGATATTTACAAATACTTGACTTAGGTGACACAATATTTGCAAAAAATGCAAATATGACTCAAATTTTGGAATTTCAGACATCTAACTGTAAAGATCAAGATAATTGACCACAAGGATGGGATATTTGCAGTAGGATTCCACAAATTATCAAAGATAAATGGAATCTTTGTGCAAATAATCATGATTTGATGTATTGTTAAAAAATTTGAAAATATCACCTCACTTGAGCACGGGAAATGATATCTAGGAGACAAATCCTTTAATCGAGTTGCTCAGGCCCTCCTTCTAGCGCCAAAAACTTGTTGATGATAATGTTAGTCATAACAACAAGAAATAAAAGTTACACAAGAAACCTTTATTTATCTTGAAAGATATGATTAAATTCAGAATGAATTTATGATCCCAAGTCTCTATTGATTAGTTCATAATCTTTGACATTACTCAGTTGGTTTGATGTAAATTATTATTTTCCATTAGGGACCTTATGCTCTATTCGAAGTATTTGTATCCTGATATGCAAATATTACTCTATTTTCCCTGTACTTTGTAAATTCTTAACAAATAATATCAAATCTTACAATATTTAACCAGATCATGTAGATATTTATGATAAGTTTGGTCAATTCTTCTATTTATCACTTTGGTTAAGATGATATATGATTATCTTGATTGGTTCTTCTGAAACTATCTCTAATTTACTTGAATTTGAACTAATCCTTGCTTAATTTTGCTTCTACACTGTAAATTCCTTCAAATAATGTGCCTATAAGTAGATATTTCTATGATCTTTACCATTATTTATGACTATTTGCATGATATTTTCTATTCTATGTGCACTTTATTTAAATATGCCTATGATCTTCATGTATTCGCTGATATTAGCATATTTTGTGTTTTGCTTATCATTTTCTATATTTTGCAGTTGTGATAATGATGATTTAATGAAATTTAAAGAAATTTAACTAAATCTTTCTAAATTTACTAAAATGAATGAAGTTAGTAGAAAATCAAACCATATTTTCACCAGGACATTCCACAACTACATATGATTGATGCGAATCTTCAAAGGAAAGGATGACAACAACATTCACAGATTGAAATGCACTCCAAGGGACACAATAAATCAAAGGAATATCAAGATATCATCCACAGATTATGCAGGATTTGATGAGATATAAATAACCTCATTTCTTTGATGGAACAAATAGCCCTTTTTGCATTGCCCAATTCCCTAGCCTTGCCAATTTATTTATTTTTATAAGCAATATTTATCTATTTTTAATAAAATGTTGTACAAATCTTTATTTCCTAAATTGATTGAAATTATCTTTTAAATGTTGATATAATGGCATGTAGAGTTGGGTAATTATGTAGGTTAATGCATTGCCTACAAAAGAAGTGGACTTCATGCACCTGAGGATGAGTGCGCCGGAAGTTGGGGGTGCCAGAAATTTTAGGCACATATTAAGTGAAGGCTTTGTTTCAATTCTGTTATTTCTGTTAATTATCCAAAAGACATTATGGCTCCACTCGGAGTCCTTTTTATGTTTTAAAAGACATTAGTTATAACAATTCTATTTTTCAGTTAAAGACTTCTTCAACTGGCATTTTCTTGCCATCTGACATTCAGGAGTTTTGAATGTTGCTCAAAACATGGATATATAAATATATACTATGGATAAATGAAAAGCAATCCTTAGTTTTTGAAATCATCAGAGCTATGTACTTGCAATTTTTGCCATGAATGTAAATAGTGTTGTTTTGAGTAATTTCTTTTGAAATATGGAGTTCTGAATATAGTTACCATGTTGCTATGGAAATGATTGAATGCAACCTGAGTTAAAGACAAGTTTCTCCCAAGAGCTGGCCACTTGCGGGACTGTAGGATAGATAAGTACTTTCATTTCTATGGATGTTTTCATTCAGCTGAAGTTAGTTTATGTTTAGTTTTTTGTCGTGAACCTGCAGGGTGTGTCGTGTAAAAGTTAAATCATTATGTACTGCTGTTTTATAACTCTCCATGTTGTTTAAATGTTTTTGGCGCATCTGCCTTAGTTAAACTTCTATTTAATGATAGTTGGAAGTTAGAGTGTTTGTAGCATAGCAAATTGTAGTTGTGAATTTCTAGTATAGAATTTATATGCTTTCTAGTATAGAGTTTTCATGCTTTTTAGTATAAAATTTGAATGCTTTCTGTAGAAGGATATAATTATTATTTCATTCCATATGCTATTTAAATCTTTTAAAGGAAATCAAAAACTATTTGTCAATGAGATATCCGAACTCCTTATTGCATACAGCCTCGGACACTACCCCGATCGATAAATTGATAATTTTCATGTCTAAAGTGTTAGGACCTTACGATAGCCTGTCAGGATTTATGATAATTTGTAATCACAAGTCTTCATCTTCATTAAGTATGCAAAAGGAGTATACATTTACAATTGACCTTGAGAATTGGTTATGACATTCAACAATCCAATCTCAATTAAGCTTCTAATAAACATACAAATGACACTCCACAACCTTTTATAGGATAAGGAGAGGAGGCAGTTACAAAATATCCTACGATCATGATTTATCTATTATAATCAATGGTTTATATTGTCTTGACTAAGTCAACATACAAAACATGTGGCACAAGTTGCCAATTGGCAACCACCTGGTGGAGTCCAACTATCACTCCAAAATATTCTTCAAGCATCACTGACTTGATCAATATGACCCCTCCACTCTCCACATGCACTTCATCCTTCTTCATCTGTGGATGGGGCATCCTCTGTTATCTAGAATCTGGTCTCTTGGATGAGATCATATGCTTGGACTACCTTGTCTATCTCTGCTTCACCCATCACCATAGCCTTCTTAGCTACACATTGTTATGTCTTCAACTATTCTTGTGAGGCTATCCATTTGTTTGTGCGGCTATCCAATTCTTCATTATATTTTTCTATTTTGGCCTTCATTCACAGGGCCTTGTTAATCACATCCTCAGAAAAATGTTTGAGGGGTTCTTCTGATGCTGGCTTAAAATTATTCTCGAATGCATTGATGGCAAAATCCATATCCTAATTTTCCACCTTCCCTTCAATTTCACCCTCAAGGGCTTCCAAAATTTCTATCTCCTCTGACAAAAGACAATGTAGTTTGACACTAAGGTCTCTATCTCTAGCATTACATTTTCAGGATGTCCATCTTGAGTTTTACATCTTCATGCCAATTGTCTAATAATGGCAATGTCTGGGGTGTTAAGATACCTTTGAGCATAAGCACATTGATGTCCATTCTTCTCATTTTCCTGAGTGTAGTTAGGTGCTTACCACTCTTTATTAAACTTTGCTCAACTTATTTCTTCATCTTGTCAAACTTACTCTTTAAGTGGCTAAGTAGGTCCCAATTTGACAATGAGGTTCTTATTACTTTCTCACCTTCTTTGAAGAATTGGACGAACCAATCATCCATCACCTTGGCCTGATGTTTCATGATGCCCAACCCGGTGATCTAGCCGCCTATGATACTATTGTCAGTGAAGTGGATGTTGATATGGGCACATTGGTGGGTGCCACTAGTCCCTTGATAAATATTTTCATTTGAGTAATTTTCTCCTTGTGCTCTTTATTCTTGGCTTTCTCCTTTGCAATTCTTGCAAACAAAGAATATATGCTGTCTTTGGCCTCCTAACCTTCTTGCTCTGTTGTTACAAATCCCAGGTCCAATGTGGTTATTTGAAACTCATCAGTTCTTATTTCTCCTTTTGATTTATCCACAATAGGTACAACTACTTGGGATTTCCTTTTCCCTATTGCTAGTTCCCTTTTTATTGCAGAAGTAGCCCTTGCTCTTCTCTTAGGTTTTGCTACTTCTGCTGAAAATAATGAAGATATATCAAAATTGGAAGAATCAATGATTGGAGGTTGACTTACCTCTTTCCTAAGACAATATGGCATATCAGATTTTGACCCTAATTGGTCTGTCTACTTAATGTGAGCATCATGCATCTCCACATTCTATTCTTTTAGGATATCTTCATCTGTACTTTGCTACTGTTGTTGTTCTTCCTCACCAATAAGAACTTCATCTATTTTTCACTGCTCATCATGTATTGCAACATCTTCTGATGTCTTATACTGATCTCCAGATTTATCTTGATTAGGTCCCTGTTCCAAGGGAGCTTTCGTATGAACATGTTCTGGTGTCTTTACATTTTGGTTTGGCACCAACTACTCATCTTGAGGTGGCAGAATGTCCGCATCAAGTTTTTGATGGCCAAGATCTTGAGTATCTTGATTATCTTTTTGATCATCACCATCTACCTTTTCTTCTTCTTTATTGTCATTATTCTTATTCAATGGACCTTCTTGTCTGGATATTAATGCCTCTGCATCTTTGGGATCTTGAGATCCTAATGTAATCATTTATTGATCCTTCTCCTTCTCTCCAGCATGTCCCTAATCAACTTCATGAACCTCATGCTGTGCAAGCTCCTCTACACTTATCTCTATATCATTATTGGCTGGGTTGTCTTGTGTATCTTCATGCCCCATGGTTTTATCTTTCTCAGTTTCCTCAGTTTCGACATATGCCAAGTCAACAGCTGTTAGGCTCATCACCTTACCAATTAATCCATCCAAGCCAATCTTCTATGCTGCCTCCTCTAGATTTTCTACTTCCTTTTCTTCCACTTCCACTATTTTTGTTTGCACCTTAGGTGTAGCCTGGGGAGTCATAGAAGTATTCCTAACTAAAGCCTCCATTAGATTAGCTACATCTTTTATCACCTCATCATTAGTGAGGTCTATAATATCATCCAACGGACGAGATTGATCATCTTATTTCTTTCGTTGTTTTTCCCTGGCTTCCTCTGCTAATTCAGTTTTAAAATTTATAATATTTGGTATAGGGACATCATGTTGTAGGCTATGATGTTGGAGTCCCTCACCTCCTTGTCCTTTCAACATTATATCAGGTTGCCTACTCACAGACTCTCTCATTGTTGTTACCTATTTCCTTTTTTGTGTAGGAATGTCAGCTCCTTGCAATACATCCCAAGCTTTCCTCTTCTTGATTAGGAGGACATTATCCTCCTCATCCTCTAAGTCCTGGTAACTAACATCCAGCTCCTCCATATGCATATGCTGTTCTACAGGTGCTCTAGATGGTGTAGCCTAAAAAGCTGGTTCTTTCATCTTCTTGGGAGATGGTCACAGGGATATCCAGATGCCAGTATGAATTCTTTTCTTTACTCCCTTGGAGGATGACACCTTGGCTTTCTTAGCCTCTAGATTCTGCCTTTTATCACTAAGGAAGTCATCATATTCTTCCTCTGATACTTCTTGTCTCTTCCTTTTCTTATCCATAATTATGGCTACTCCTTTGGCCTTTAGAGCAACCACCTCCCTATCTACCCATGCCTGGGTCAATTGTATAACCTTTGCAGATACCATGTCTAGGGATATTTCCTCTGGATGGCTCCAATCTGGCAAGGAAATGGTATCATTATATACCTTTTTATCTTCATATTCTTGTGATATTATTACTCCATCATCTTCATGCAACTGTGAAGGGGCATGTATGTAATCCAATGTCTTAATCTATTTTAGTGTGAGTCTTTGATAACTTCTCTTTCTCAGTTCCATGTCATCTGGACAATCTGCCCAATAATCCTCTAGATGCCCCTGATGTGCATGTTTCTTATAGATGTGCTTCTCCATCCTCTTGTATGGGTCATATTGTCTAGCCAATGGAAATGGCTGTAGGTGCAACATCTGTAGCCCCTTCTTTGCTTCCTTGGCTAAGTCAACATCTAGGCACATATACCACCCAATGTAAATGGGAAAGATGACACTGGGTTTCTTATTTCTCTTTGCAAAGGCCTCATAAGAGGGCACTATTTGTCTGATCACCTCCATCAGGAGGATTCTGTCAATGGGGTATCTGGGTAGCATTAAAGGTTGTCCACTGAATCCATTTTGATATATGTAAAAGTCAGGAACTGGATGAACCATGTCCCATTCTTAGTTATAACCTCTTGATCCTCAATGCTCAGCCTCTTGGCTCTATCCTCTTCCATGAGGCATACCAGGTGCATGATGAAACAATCATTGACCCTTTTGTAATGTTTGAGGGATGATTTCCTCTCCAATTGTGGTGTGATCCCAAATGTTTATGTCACCAGGGTTAAGTCCAACCCTACCAACCATCTGTAAACCATCATAGGTTCCTCTGGCCACATAGGCATATACCACATATGATGACATGTGGAATAAATATGCTTTACCACCCAATTTCTTCATTCCTAAATCTAGGCTATCGCTGATGAGTGACGCCCATCGTACTTGTTGGTTCGTTGTTTCCACCATTCTTATCAATCCATACATCTAGTCTTCAAAATTCCCTGCATGTAATCTTCCCCTCATATAAATAAGCATGACCATCATGTACTACATCTCAGGGGAGAAGTTGAATTTGTACAAATTCAAAGATAACTTAGTCGATGCCTTATATGAACTGTCTTGAGCTGTCCATGAAAACATGATTTTCCTGCAGTCCTTATAACTACCCTTGTATTGTTTATCCAAAGCCTCCAAATCTATCTTGTATAACCTAGGGCCTGTAAGGAGGTTGAATGTAGAGGTGATACCTGCAATTGAAAAGTCTACATATACCCTACCATGTTTCTCAACTCTTTTGGTATTAGGGTTACTACCAGTTCAACAGCCTCTGTATCATAGGGGAACCCACCAGCGTGCCACATCCCCGAGTTATAAATATTGATAAAAAGGGGATGTCCACTACCCCGCTGTGATCTAGCCATCCACTCATCCAAATTGGCATTTCCAACATGTGTGTCACCTATCTGACTGAATCTGAAACCAATCCCATTGGGTTGTGGGTACATTAGAGGTAGGAATTCTACATCACTTTTGTTTTTGCATGCCTCCATGATAGCCTACAATAATAGATATGCATATTTCAACCTAGATTGCTATTTCTAGTTTTGACCAGTTAACATGCTGACAACATGATATTATATTCTTTACCAACCGTATCCATGTGCATCATCATGCAGATTTACCTTAAGTAAGAATCAATTTCACTTTTAACTATGCATAAATGAAAAACTAAGGTTTCAATTATTACATACCTGATTTACGTGCTAAAACCTTAATTAATGGATGTTAAGATGCGCAGATCTATTGTGTACTCGCCCTTTATCTTTCGCTGTTCAATATGCAGACCGTTCAGTTGAGGTTGCAGATCCCTATAATGGTGGTCGTAATATCTCTGGAGCTCTGTAATTCCTCTCTTTTGAATGCATTATGAACATAAAATAGCCACAAATCACCACTTATAAATTAACAAATGTGATTTTAGGGTGTTATTAATGTTAAATTTTTCATGTTCGTGGATATGATCATCAGGTTCCTAAGATCATAACAGGTGGCACCATAGGATTTGAAATTTAAAATATCCACCTACTATTTTTGTGGTATTTAATACAAGATCTACATATTGGGAATATGTCAGGATGTTTTACAATGTGCATACCCTTTTAGAATATGCATATGCATATGATGTCATCATGACATTGGTCAACACTAACCATGTGTGAAAATCAGGTCATGATAATCCAAAGGCATATACATTTAATCGAATATCAGGACATTATGAAATATTCATATATGAAAAGTCAAATTGCCATGTGGCATCATCTTATTGGTTCATGGACATCTATGTGTTTCAGGTCCTGGGGACGGATATGTGGATATTAAGAAATATCCAAATATTCAATTTCACAAAATGTCCCTATGCCCGACTATGGGGGTGATGTCATCCTATTGAATGATGTTCTGGATCGAATGTAATATGACATCATCATCATATTAACGAAAAGTTTGAACATTAAGTTAATGTGTGGGTGCTACCATTTGTCTGTATGTTCTTGACTCCCAATGTATGGATGACATCATCTTTCTTTGTCATTTCTATACAGTGATATCGAATGACATCATTGGGATATTAGCTAATATGCAGGATATTAAGCTAATATGTAGATATCGAGTTTTATCATTATATTTTGTCAAGTATGCACATTAAGTTAATGTTTGCATATTAGGATTTGACTATGCAGGCTTGCTAATGTCCATGCATTTGACAATTTATTGCATCTTGGTTTAAAATTTGACGTGTGCATATTTTTGAATGTGCAGATATTGAGTTTTACTTTGTAATTTATGTGATCATGACATTAGCGAATATCTAGAAATTAGGGAATATGATGATAACCCTAAGACTATTTGACCAAACTTTGATCGGGCATAACTTCTTGGTCTTAAGGAATTTTGGGGTGATTCAAAAGGTAGACCTGCTTAAATTTTTACACTCTTTCACTAGGCAGGGTCCATGATAACAAATTCTGACTTTCAAAATTAGACCTATATCTTGAGGTCTTGATATGCACAGGATGATATCCTGATATGCATATGATTTTGATAGTTTTACCATACCGCCCAAAAGCAAGGGAACAAGCAAGCCTTGAGCAAAAGCAAAAAAGTTGGGTCCCTATTTTGGTGGGGCAAAATGGGGCATGTTGTGTAACCACAAAACAACCGCTTGTCACCCATTTCAGAGTTCTTTAAGTTTCTAAGCTCATGTCTTGGAGCACGTTGTTGACCAACCCCTACCTTTTGTTTACCACCTGCGGCCCATATCTAATAATTTATCTATATGCCAAATTTTTAAATTTTTGAACCCATAGTGGTCCTGTGGTCCCCCCTTTCCTAGTAGGCAAGGGTTGTTTTTAAAGTGTATGCCGAGGGCAAAGCCCCTTTATCTTTTGATGACAGGTGGCACATTTTGACTTGTTTTCTCTATTTCACCAAGAATAAAATATTAAAGAAAAGAACATCAGCAGAATATCAAAAAGTTGCCACCTAGCTGGTTTCGTTCATCAGTTCTTAACAGATAGTGGTTCCCTGACTAATACATGGCAACTTCTCATAGTTTCTGCCATTCTGCAGAACTTCTTTGAGGGTCCCACCAACTAGTTGTGGAAGAGCGAAAGAGTGCCATGTATCCATTCTATGGGATGGATGATTGGTATTTGCCGATCCATATTACGTGGTGGGTCCTTTTTGGGCTGAGAGGTTTTTTGGGGATCTGCTCCATCTTATATGGTAGATCTAACCATTTCCTTCATTCTGTGGGAGTCTATCTCCCGCTAGATCTTCTCATTGTGGAAACGCGGAATACCGCATTACTGGTGCTATTTGAATGTTCTTCTCAAGGTCATGGCTTTGGTGGCAGCCCACTGGTGTGCTATTATTAGCCCACACTCGTCTAGCACTAATGACATGGTTTCTTTCCCTGTTGACTGTGTTGACAAAGTTGATGTAAGCCTTTTACCATGATGATCAACAACTTATATTCAAAATTCTAAAGAGAGATATGGTGGTGCGTGATATACTAGTGCAGAATTAATTTCTCAGGCGTGTGCTAGATCTCCATCGCCATCACTGTAGGGGAATTTACTAACTAAAAGATTGGCATGATGCAAAATTGACCCTTGGGGATCTGTGGTTCTACCAAAAATGACCTCTAGTATGCTTCATGATGAATTGTGACAGGATGATTAAGCTGAAATAATGAATCTGAGACAACTGATTTGGCAGCTTCAATGCAAGAAATGATGTTTTCAGTTATGTGAAGTGATGAAATATATCTGTCTGTCCATTTCTGGCAATCATCAAAGGATTTCCATTTATGGCCAGTATGCCGTGGAAATGACTGAAATTACTTGATCAAGGATGTATCAGGGTGTACAAAATCTATCAAATTTTCTATAAATAGACACTCTTGATGATGTTCTATATACCATTGTTCGTGCAGACAGTATGGATATCCCCTTGTTTTGTGTGTTATTTTTGCTCCCCTGTTCTGTAGGATTCTCTTCTCTATTCTCATGGTTAGCAATATGTCCTTACAGAATCAGGAGATTAGAGGATTCTCTTCTATAGAATGGGGGGAATTGGAAAGATTCTGAGGTAGTAGCAGCATCCAATGAGCTTATGTGATCTTTCTCCTTCCTGTCTTCTCATTTGGATGTGGGCTCTAGGTTTTAATCTCCATGTTATAGTAGTTTCTACTTCTTGTGACTTGGCAGATTAAATTCTTAGGCAGAGAGGCGTCATTGCTTCCTCTACCCCTCCCTTACATCTAATTTTCCTAATAGAGCAATAATGTTAAGTTAGAAAATGTCCCCTTGGGGGCTTTTTCCCTCTTAAGGTTTAGCTCCCAGGTCCTTAGAATGCATTTAGAGCATCTTATATGTTAATTTTGAATCCTGATGAGAAAACCCCGAAGTCTTATGGCAAATAGGACCTAGGGGGTGCTATTGAGATGACTCCTACCTGAAATAGGGGGAAGGACTTAGGTGCTCGCGCCCTAGTCCTGCCCTATTTTGGGTCATGCCCTAATTTGAAGTGTCAGTTATATGACCATTGTTAGGTCCTATGCCGACAACAAAAAGTTTGAATTATGAAATTCTTAGCGGGAATCTTTGTAGTTACATATATAAGCATGTTTAGGTTTTCATTTGTAAACTAGAAGATGATTGTGAACTTTATGCATACTTCTAATTTTAGAGCATCCTTGATATTCATTGTTGCAGAGTAAAGCCTTGCTATTGTGTTTGTGATTGCAGATTTGGCTTCATCTTCTCATGTGATTGAAGAGCCTTCATTTATGTGAGATCTACACTTCTAAGTTGACATTTGTTTATGTTTGAATCATTATTCATTTGGATTTTGCCTCTATCCTGAAGGGATACACACTCTTATCTAATAATAGTGTTCAGAAGACTTAAATGTCTCTCCGGGTCTTGACTAAGGCAAGCCTCTAAACACCACAACCCCCAACCACACTCCTTTGTGATTGCAGGTTACATGTACCAAGTTTCGTAGAGTGGAGTTGCAGAGGAAGGTTGCAAACAACAAGGATTCAGGATCCAAAAAGAAAGGGACAAAATTAAACATTTTGGGACATGGGTGCCTAGGGCAATGTCCTTCAGAGTTTTAGATATGGGAATCAGTGTTACAGTGACATTCTACATTTGAAGAAGCCTTGATATCTTGAAAATCAACTTGCCTTGGACATGGGCACCTAGGGCAGTGTCCTCTACATTTCTAGTGACAAAAACAAACGAAACAATGATAGTTAGTGCCAGAAGGAGTTTTGCATTCCGTGAAGAAAATAATACCTTGGACTTGGGCACCCAGAGCATTGTCTGTGAATATTCCAAATTTGGAACTTCAAAAAATGGTCAGTTATTAATCTCTATCTCTTATCTCAGTTTGTAAGCATTTGTCTGAATCTATCAATTTGATCACTGTTTTGGATAATTAGGGTTTCTTACATATTTAAGGATTAAAGTGAATATTAATTAGTAATTTTTGAGTTTCCACATTGTTCCAAGTGATAGCCCAACCTGTTAGGTGTATGCTCTCGCTTAGTAGAGATTCAACTTGGTTGATATGTCCTTGAATGTTTGTAGTGAAAGGAGGATCTAAACCCATCAACAAATCAACACTAAAACATCCAATCAACCCCATCCCTCTTTTCACCTCCAAAATTTTTTTGTGAACTTATGTTTTTGAATTTTTGTACCTTGTTGAGTGTTGTGTGATAGATTTGCGTTCATTCATTTTATTGCATTTGAAAAATTACAAAAAATTTGAAAAATTTGAAATTTTTTTAAAAATTGGCATCTTAATCTTGTATTTTGGCATAATTTGAATTAATTGGCATTTAATTTCTGTTATTTTCATTATATCCAATTTAAATTACAGAAATTCATCATTAATCATTCATTTGCATTGCATTTTCATGCTTAAATTGGTGAAAATTGCTTGAAATTGTGCATTTTTCGTATAACCTAGTTTTTGCATTAGCTAGGGTTTGTAGTTAAAATCTTGTTTCAGATTTCACTACTATTTTAAACACTCATTTAGGTCTGATTTCTAACTGTAGTGTTTCATCATAGTGTCTTTATTGCAAAATTTCATGTCTAGGGTTTAAAAATCTTGCATTTTTCAATAGATTTTGGCTTATTTTGCATATAGAATTGCATCATAGGCATGTTGTGAAAGATATTATTACATAATTGGGTTGTTATTAGGCTTATTATTTACTTCCCCTCTTTAAATTCTTCACAACACCTCTTCTCTTAGTCATTTACATTGAAAAATTGTGAAAAAAGTGAAAAATCAAGCATTTTGGATCCTACACATACCTTGCTCCTTGGGTTTATTCTATTAGTTTGTGCATTGAGTGTTGCATACTATTGTATGAGTCTAATAAATCTTTGCCCTAATAGAAATATCCCTTTAAGAAGAAGTAGAAGACTCATGGAATCTGGTGCTCCTAAAGAAAACGATATTCCTACCTCTGAAAATCCATTGAACACCTTCTTTACAAAAGGAGAGACACAAATTTTGCAAGACAATATACATCATACAACTACAATGGAAGATCAAATATTTCATGATGTTGAGGACACTATCAATGTGGTAACACATGTACCTAATGAGCAAATAAACAAACTTGATAAAGAGTTAGCCAATTTTCAAGCATTTGTGGAAAATGAAAGGATAGCGGAAGAAGCTATACTTGCAATTCACAGCATAAGAGAGTTGATAAAAGAAGGACAAGATGGTATTAATTCCATTCAAGGTTTAGTGCATATATTATATACTAATTAATGTTATTCTAGTGACTGAATGTGTAAATGTTATTAATAACATGTTGTCACTGTCTCATACACAAGTATCGACACCTATACCGACTACGGGAATGTCTACATTTACATCAACAATTTTAACTACTAATGCAAATGATTGTAGTAATGCTACCACTGATATTGGAGTATCTAATGGCACTAATTCACAAAATTACAAAGTTGTGGTATTTAACTATCAAAACTTGGCACCTAAGACGACCTCTTTTATGAATACTTACTATCAACCACCTCTCCATCCCACTTATTCTCAACCACCTTCCACTTATCACTATGTCCAACCACCATTAACCTATTCACAACCTTCGCTTATCACTACTCATGCTCAATCACTCCCACACTTTGGTTCCAATTCCTCACAACAAACCACATCTCCTAATGATGCCCTCTTAAACCAACTTTCACAAGGCATGACTTCTTTACAACAAAAGGTGACAAGCTTGACAAATTCTTCACAACCTAATATACCAACTTATCATGCTCACAATCCCCTATCTTAAGCAATCTTGAGAACTCCTTTGCCTGAGAGGTTTGAAACTCCTCGCTTTGAAAAATATGGTGGAAAAGGTGATCCTAATACCCATGTGGCTTCATTCACGGCTATGTGTAGTGATTTCTACTTTGAAGAGGACTTGTTAGAAAAAGTTTTCCCGTGTTCTCTCAAAGATACTTCATTAGAATGGTTTTTCTCTTTACCTCCCAATAAAATACACTCTTTTTCATAGCTAGTTGATCAATTTTTACAACATTTTCAAGCAAACATTGGACGTCAAGTCTCTTTGATTGATTTAGTTCATTGCAAGCAAGGTCTGAAAGAGAAGTTAATTGAGTTTATTAGTCGGTATCAAACCTCTATGCACAAATTCAATATCAGATGAAGGATGAGGATGTTCAGAAAGTGTTTATTAAAAATTTACAACCAAACATCAGTGATAAGATTCTCTTAATGAAGTATAACTCTTTTCAACATTTATGCACCACCCTTCATGATTACCAGCTTTCGTCTAGTCACTTTGAAAACCAAAACTCATTGGATCAAGTTGGTCAATCCACCGGTGGACCATCACAAAACAACTTTAGGAGGAATAATAAGACTTTCATCAAGGTTAATGGACAGAATTCAAACAATTTATCACAAGTGTCTGCTATCACTAATCTGAAGAGGACATCGTTTCAACAAAGAAAGTTTACTCTGATATCTGAATCCTATCATTCTATCATGAATCAAGCTATGAGTAATGATCTCTTGAAGCTTCCTCTGATTAAACCATTGGATCCCAGTAGAATGCAAGGACCTTATTTTGACACTAATGCTTTTTGTCATTATCATTAGCAACAAGGACATGATACTAAACGATGTATGCATCTAAAACATGAAATACAAGACCTCATCAACTTGAATGTTATACAGGTATCTGGTGTGAATGATAACGGAAATAAGTTAGTTTCTTCTCTGAATAAAAATTTACAAATCTTTACTGATGCTTTCCCTAAGCATACTGATAACAACATGATGGAACAAAATCTGGTAGAAGTAGAAGATGACTATTTAAACTACGATGATATAATAGCCACGATAGAGGTGGATAAGGAAAATACTGAAGTATTACCTCCTCCACGAATGAATGGTATTTATGTTGAGCTTCCTCCCCTGTTATCCCTTTAAGGATTGGGAGATAACCAAAATGTATTGGAAAGACAAATGGAACAACCGAATCAAGAGATTTTGACAAAAGAAAAGATTGATATGGTGCAAGGTAGTTCTTCTCCTTATGATAGACAGAATCAACAAAATAAGAGAACTAAAAATTGGAAAAGAGCAAGATGCTTATCATCAGTTGGAAATAATAGTGGTTCTCCTCCTCATAACTACTAAAAGACTTCACATACACAAGTATTTGAGAAACAAGCACCGCATGGACTTTCTGACAACAAAGAACACTCTAATAAGAATCACTCAAGCTTCACACAAAACTTGATGGAGCATATCTCCAAGATGCTCGCAAGTTCCAAATTTTAGTTGATTATCCCTACAAGTATTTCTAACTCTTTACCTCTATGTTGTGTTCCCCCCCGTGATGTGTTATGTGTTGTTTAGGCTTCCTAGGATGACCCTTGATACTATTGTAAGGTTAAGGATACTGGGAGACCGCCTCTATTGTGATCCTTCTTCTATTTGTATAATCATTCTTCTATTGATCTTCTCCTCTATTTTCATTGTTGTGTGTTGTGTCTTAAGGACATATCGTTGCAATTGGTGACTTGGGGGCACCCTCCTACGTGATTGTCCCTAAGGCACTTGTTTCTCCTCTCTTGATTTATTATTTACCTTCTTCTAGTGGTTCTATCTAGCTGGCGGATGATGAAAAACATATAATATTGATATGGACCTAGTGTCCCTTCAGTGAGAAATAAAAAAATGGACCTAGTCCATACATGATGACGGGGTTGATATATATTATCTGATGCTTGGCTAGTAGAATCACTCCGTGTGATATTTTGAAGTTGTGTTATCGCACTTACAAAACATAACAATACTTCTGCTCCGTGCACTCTGTTTGTCTTGGATCTCGCCTTGCTTGGCTCTTTATGTGAATGATTAACATGCATTGTTGTTTATCATGATTATATGGTTGCTAATACCTTTTTTTGCAATAAATTGTATATGTGGGAACATTTGGTGACCGTAAAGTGTATGTCACCTCTAGGGGCATGGGCTTTGCAAGAGCTCATGTTCACTTGTGTGTTTTCTCTCTACCTTAACGTGCTTGATATCAGTACATGATATCAACCACCTTAAGGTGGGGGCATATATAAGGTAAGCTATCTAATGATTTTGGTAGTAACGAAGTGTGTTTGTAAGCCCTTTGCGGAGGTGGGATGTTGTATCTCGAAGTGAGTGCACATCTTTATTCTATATTGCAATCATTAAGCCCTCTACGGAGGTGGGATATCATGCATATCCTTTTATTTTAAGCCCTCTGCGTCCAGGCGAGGAAAGTGTATTTTTGAGGAGATTGCACATCCTGTCATTTTCTAAAAGTCCTCCGAGAAAGCAGGGTTGGTGTATCCTCCCTTAAGCATGTATTCGGTGATTGTTGTGGTGAAGCCTAATCATTAGTGTGTTCCTATAATGTGTCTAAGATGGTAGAAAACCTAGCAATAGGTTTCTTCCATCACTTCTTTGTCGTGTTTTTTCTGTGTCTTCCATGTGTGTGTGTATGGCATGTTTGTTCCCAAGTATAGTCTCAAGACTAGTGGCGATGAGCTCCTCCTATGCTTTGGGATAAATGTATGGCATGTTTGTTCTCAAGTGTAGTTTCAAGACTGGTGGCAATGAGCCCCTCCTAAACTCTGAGATTTGTATTGCATGTCTGTTGCCCATTATGCAGTTTCAAGACTAGTGGCGATGAGCTCCTCCTGCATTTTGGGTTGTGTGTTTACTTTCCATGTACTAGCATTTGCATTCATTTATATGAGAAAAAGAAAAGGAAATAATCAATGCATTCATTGTTTCATTGTGTTTTGCATGTCTTCAATACTATCTTCTCTGTGTTTTGCATGACTATAACTGTCTTCTCTATGTTTTGCATGTCTGTTACTGTCTTCAATGTGTTTGGCATGTCTGCACCGTGCTTGGTGTGTTTGTTGTGTTTTGACTGTAATTTAATGCATGTATTGGCCTTGCGTTTATACATACATTAAAGTGGGGGCTAATTGTTATATTGGAAAATGTATCCTTAGGGGATTTTTCCCTCTTAAGGTTTAGCTCCCGAGTCCTTAGAATGCATTTAGAGCATCTTGTGTGTTAATTTTGAATCCCGATGAGAAAACCATGAAGTCTTATGGAAAATAGGACCTAGGGGGTGCTATTGAGATGACTCATGCTTGAAATAGGGGGAGGACTTCGGCGCTCACGCCCTAGTCTTTCCCTATTTTGGGTCAGGCCCTAATTTGAAGTGTCAGTTATATGACTATTGTTAGGTCCTATGCCGACACTAAAAAGTTTGAATTACAAAATTCTTAGCGGGAATCTTTGTAGTTGCATATATAAGCATGTTTAGGTTTTCATTTGTAAACTAGAAGATGATTGTGAACTTTATGCATACTTGTGATTTTAGAGCATCCTTGATATTCATTGTTGCAGAGCAGAGCCTTGTTATTGTGTTTGTGATTGTAGATTTGGCTTCATCTTCTCATGTGATTGAAGAGCCGTCAATTATGTGAGATCTACACTTCTAAGGTGGCATTTGTTTATGTTTGAATCATTTATCATTTGGATTTTTCCTCTATCTCGTAGGGATATGCACTCTTATCTGACAATAGTGTTCAGAAAACTTGAATGTCTCTCTAGGGATTGACTAAGGCAAGCCTCTAAACACCACAATCCCCAACCACACTCCTTTGTGATTGCAGGTTACAGGTACCGAGTTTCATGGAGTGAAGTTGCAGAGGAAGGTTGCAGACAACAAGGATTCAAAATCCAAAAAGAAAGGGACATAATTGAACATTTCAGGACATGGGCACCTAGGGAAATGTCCTCTAGAGTTTCAGAGATGGGAATCTGTGTTATAGTGACATGCTACATCTAAAGAAGCCCTAACATCTCAAAAATCATCTTGCCTTGGACAAGGGCACCTAGGGCAGTGTCCTCTGTATTTCTAGTGACGAAAACAGATGGAACAATGATCATCAGCATCGAAAGGAGTTTTGCATTCCGTGAAGAAAACAATACCTTGGACATGGGTGCCTAGGGCATTGTCCTTGAATATTTTGAGTTTTGAAATTCAAAAAATGGTCAGTTATTAATCTCTATCTCTTATCTCAGTCTGTAAGCATTTGTCTGAATCTATCAATTTTATCACTGTTTTGCATAATTAGGATTTCTTGCATATTTAAGGATTAAAGTGAGATATTAATTAGCAATTTCTGAGTTTCCACATCGTTCCAAGTGATAGCCCAACCTGTTAGGTGAATGCTCTTGCTTAGTAGAGATTCAACTTAGTTGATATGTCCTTGAATGTTTGTAGTGAAAAGAGGATCTAAACCCATCAACAAATCAACACTAAAACATCCAATCAATCCCATCCCTCCTTCATACAAAACAAATAACTCCAGGTGTAAGAGCATTGCCCCTTCGGATGAAACATGTGGAGGCAGAAAAGTTTTTTGTTGCTATTGCTACTACACTCCTGGATGGATAAATGGCGTAGCCATGTTTAGCCTTATGTGATTTCCTCTGGTTTCTATCTGGTTGAGGAGGTTAGAAACCTTCTAATTAGAAGTAAGGAGTCATACCCCTGGAATGGACATTGGGGATAAAGAGAAGAATTCCAGTTAATGGGGTTTTCTTCTGATATTGTTCTTTGCAGGTATTCTCACTTTTGGGCACATGGCTGAAGTAGGTAGAGCAGTGAATTCTCTTATTGAACAGTTTGATGGAACTTGAAGGGCACCTGATCTCTAACAACATCTAACAAGCTATCAACCATCAACAATAGCCTGGTCTACTTTCCTGCCAAAGTGAGGAAACATACAAATCAAAACAAATATCTCAGCATGATGGAGGTATTTTGTTACAAAGGCATCTCTTGTCAGTTAAGAGATGGTTACATCTAAATCCTGTTGCAACTTCATTTGTCAACTAAAAATGTGACATCTTTGTCTTTTAGCTTGAAGCTTATCTGCTCCCTTGTTCTATAAAAGGGAATTCAGGGCTTGTTGTTATTTAATTGGTTTGAGGTCATACTTTCTAGACTTGGTCTTGAGTATGGGATCAATCTGATCTTGGAGGAGTTTTGTGTAATTAGTACATGGAAATAGAATAAGTTTTTCCAAATTTGGGTGTTCTTTTGAGTTCATACTTTGATATATTTGCAAAACTACTTGTAATCTGGCATCAGTTTATTATACAACATGTTGTTTAGTCTCAGATTTCACTGTCTCCTACTCATGTATACATCATTACATTTATGAATACAATTTGGTTAAGGATCAATTTATTCATCATCATAGTCTTTCCTATGTATGCATTTTTTTCTCATGGCGTTTACTCAAGTAGTAAAATAATTGCTGTGAGATGATATTGAATGTAGTATTTGCTTACAAGGATAACTAAGTAAAGTTAACTCTTGAAACTAGTGAAGTATTAGAATGTAATGCATTATTATCATCACCATAAACAAAGTGCACACTGATTACAGTAGGGTTTTCATTTATATCCATTTTTGACTCTATGACCCATGAATTAGGCATTGATCATGTAGAAGTGTTATTTTATGCAATACCTTGATCATCCTCATTTGAATATCAAACAAAACTTTCATTTCAGTTGTAGACTGTAGGCATTAGTTTACTTGCATGTTCTTCTGCAAAGAATTATGTTAAAGATTGAAGATCTAGCCCATTATTTCACTATATCTGTAATTCTTTAAGCATTTTTAGGAAGAACATATCTATTTTAATATAATATTTTGAGAAAATAGTAAGAAATCCATAATCAAAATCACTGTTAGGAACACCCTCCTTGGTCTTGTAGAGCCTAAAGTGTAGAGGAAAAGGATTGAAAATCCCTTTCCTGTTCGTTGGCCAATCCCTCAAGGCAAATCTATTATTAAAACTGGCTATTTTATAGATTTGTTTTCATGAGATCAGGTTGGGAATTTAAAATAACCAACAGGGTGTAAAGCCAAATTCCACAACCTTAGCTAGTATCCTCCTTGCCTATGCCAAAATGGGATCTTTAGAACACGGTATGGACATCCATCAAAGGATAAAAGATATGGCAATTTTGTTAGATGTTGTAGTTGCAACTGCCCTCGGAGACATGTATGCAAAGTGTGGAAGCATAGACAAGGCACATGAATTGTTTGGCATGATGCCTCAAAGAAATGTCGTCTCATGGAATACAATGATTGCAAGATATGAACAAAATGGATTTTTTGATAAGGCTTTAGAAACTTTCAAGCAAATGAAATTGGCAGGTGTAAAGCCAAATTCCACAACCTTAGCCAACAAATTCCCTTCATATTCCAAAATGGGATCTTTGGAACATGGTATGGACATCCATCAAAGCATAAAGGATATGGGAATTTTATCAAATCTTGTAGTTGCAACTACCCTAGTGGACATGTATGCAAAGTGTGGAAGCATATACAAGGTATGTGAACTATTTGAGATGATGCCTCAATGAAATGCCATTTCATGGAATGCAATGATTGCAAGATATGCAAAAATGGATTTTTTTGATAACGCTTTATAAACTTTCAAGCAAATACAATTGGCGGGTGTAAAGCCAAATTCCACAACCTTAGCCAGTATCCTCCTTGCCTATGCCAAAAATGGGATCTTTGGAACACGCTATGGACATCCATCAAAGAATAAAATTTTGTTAGATACTATAGTTACAACTGCCCTTAGAGACATGTATGCAAAGTGTTGAAGCATTGACAAGGCATGTCAATTGTTTAGCATGATGCCTCAAATAAATGTCACCTCATGGAATGCAATGATTGCAAGATATGAACAAAATGGATTTTTTGATAAGGCTTTAGAAACTTTCAAGCAAATGCAATTGGCGGGTGTAAAGCCAAATTCCAAAACCTTAGAAATGGTATCTTTGGAACATGTTATAGACATCCATCAAAGCATAAAGGATATAGGAATTTTGTCAAATGTTGTAGTTGTAACTACCCTATGAGACATGTATGCAAATTGTGGAAGCATATACAAGGAATGTGAACTGTTTGACATGATGCCTCAAAGAAATGTTGTCTCATGGAATGCAATGATTGAAAGATATGCACGAAATGGATTTTTCATAAGGCTTTAGAAACTTTCAAGCAAATGCACAAAAGAAACTTTCAACCCAATGCATTTGGCATCTATAAAACCAAATTGCACAACCTTATCCAACATCCTCCTTGCCTAGGCCAAAATGGGATCTAGGGAACATGGTGTGGACAACCATCAAAGCATAAAGGATATAGAAATTTTGTCACATGTTGTATTTGTAGCTGCCCTTGTAGACATGTATGGAAAGTGTAGAAGCATAGACAAGGTGTGTGAACTGTTTGACATGATGCCTCAAAGAAATGCATAGTCTCATGGAATGCAATGATTGCAAGATATGCACAAAATGGATTATTTGAAAATGATTTATAAACTTTCAAGAAAATGCAATTGGCACGTGTAAAACCAAATTCTTGTAATGATAATTGAGATCATCATATTAAATATTTAATATGAACTGTCATATACATAATGTCATGAACATAACATCTAGTCTATATATAAATCCATATAGGCATGTCCAAACAAAGCCATACAGGCATATACAAAAATATACATCGGTAACATACAAAAGTACGTACACAAAGCCATCTAGACATACAAAAAATGTCCCAAAATCTAGTTTCCTATGAACTTCTATCAAATAATTGGTAGCCCTTGCTTGGCTGTGAAGATGGAGAGCCAATCAGTGACTCATCCTCTCTCTCCTGTTGAGTAGGCCTCCTCAACAGAGATTTTTACAGCTCCACTTGTTAATACAATCAAACAATATGCACATTAATATAGAAAACATGAAATATATAACATCACATATGTAATTGATCACTTACCACTAGCTAATGATCCCTCTCGATCATCTTTTCTCTCTCTTCGTCCATAGTTGGACGGGTTGGAGTTGTGACCACCTGTGAGAAGCATCAAGAAGCAAATTTGACTAAACATAAATATCAAATTTATGCACATCAAATGACATGAGATAAGATAAGAAATACAAAATGACATTTACATGTTACTGGCTCATACCTTGGTCAAAGGATTTGAAGACAACATGGATGCAACAATGCCTACCTATGTTGACTCACAAAGATGAGGAGGAGTCTCCATATTCAACATCTGAAAATAGAGTTCAAGGTTATTCAACCAAAATAGATACATACCATTATTTAAATGCATAATGATTACAAATGGGTGAATTTACCTCCATATAAGTGGTTTTGCGTGCAGGGGACCAAGGAAACCGTGGAGGAGCTGGTGAAGCTCCCTATTGAAATCATCAAGTTGTCACTAAATAATATTACCATTGATATATGTACTATATTTACGATAATGTGCTAAATTACATACGTATTGAATCGACCTCCTCTCATAACCCACCAATGGACAGCTAACAGAGGTAGGATGAAGACTCTAACCCTAGAATTTTATTGCGCAGACAATTACATACATTAATTTTGACTTATAATATAGATAGTCATATAAAATTAATTACAAATTTCAAATAAGAATATATTAAATCAAGATGAAACTTGTAAAAAATTACCTGAAAGTCAATACCAAATGTATGTTGTAAGACATCATCTGTGAGGACAAGATCATCTAATATGGACGTGTCTATCATTGGATGCTACCCCTGCATCACAACATCCTGCTAAAACTCCTGTTGCGAGTCACATAGGTTCCCACATGAATTGCACAGATGTGGGGACAAATGATGCCTACTGCTCTCACCCTCATTGGCTTGGGTGAGATCATCGCTGTGCTATGCTAGAGACTATGTGAGATCACTCAATGAATGTAGTGTCTCCACCTCAACACTCTCCTTCAAAGTCGAAGGGAGTGACACATGTGCTAGCCTCATCAGGGTTCTAGGTACATGGTTTTGGTCTCACTGTGCCCCCTCTCTATCTTGGGTAGAGCCACCACCTATGCCCTGGAACTCTGAAATGTCAAAATAATAAGGAACCTTCTTGAGGATGAACTCACAATGGAGTTTCCTCAAGAAATATTGTGGCACCTCATTCTTTTTACATGGGTGCTCGTCAAACACCATGTACCATCTATCCCAAAAGTTTTGGGATATATCTTTGTTTGTACACTAATGAATAGGGAAGCATTTGCAAGTCTCTTCTAATCTTTGGCCAGTTTAAGGATTGATAAAGTGTGAACATTATGCAAATTTTGTAATTTTTTCATCCTTCACTTGTTTGTAAGACAATTTGTTGGCATAATATTGCCGACACCTCTACCTATAGTCATGAAATTTAGTAATTTGGTTTGTCACTGATTCAATGTGAGAAACAATCATCTTTAATGACTTTGCAAGTGCTCTCCTACGATCGGTGCTTGCACTTGGATTATCTAACATTTCAATTAGGGTTTGAATATGTTTTTTATTTTCTTCTATTTGCCCTAAATAGTTTTCGTGTGATCTCTTTCATGTTGAGGACGTGAAGGTGGAGGGTTTTGAGGGTTTTTGGGGTTGTTTTGACCCTCCTTTGCTAGATTTGTGTTTTGTGCTGCCTCATTGACTATAAATTCAATATAAAAAACCAATCAAACATTGCAAAACTAAAAAATTCTTTTCAAATTCACAAAAAATAATCAAAACCTACCTTCTTCGGCTGCTACACCCTCTACATTTCGTTGATGACGTCCTCAGGAGATGGATTGGCGAGGTGACATGGTGAAAATGTCAATTACTCTTCTCCCTTACTTGATTTCTCCTTCCTCCAATGCGCTCGCGCTCTTGTGACTATTTTGTCTAGTAGAAATGAGAGATTGGCTATGGGTTTTTGCTGTTGTTGCTTTTTTACTTTATATAACAGAAAATGCGAGTGCGTTATAACGTGCTCGCATTTCATCTTACATGGGACCAAAAAGTCATGTGGAAACTTTTTGGTTCCACAACTCCATGCACTTACCCTGTAATGGGATTTTTAACCATGTATCTAAAAGATGGGTTAATATGCCTCTAGGTAGTGGCAGAGCTCGCAGGCATGTGTAATATCATGGTCGATCTTGTTTGGGTTGTAATGGTTTCTTGTTGTGTATAGTAGTTTTATCTTTGGTCTCTCCCCCATTTTGTTTTAGGTTTTTTATAGTTGTAGACACCCGAAAATGACAGGGTCTACACCAACATTTCCACCATCATACTAACATCACGCTAACACCATTTTTCATGCTAACATACCCCCCTTCACCATATAAATTAATTAAATAAATTATTTTATTTAATTAATTTATCTAATTTGCCATTATCCCCTATCCTAAATTAATTAAATAAATTTTAATTTATTTAATTAATTATCCTAGCATTCATCACCCTAAATTAATTAAATAAATTCTATTTTATTTAATTAATTGTCCTTTTCCATCATTAACCTAAATTAATTAAATAAATTCCCTCTATTAATTAATTTACCCCTTTACCATTTCTTAACCTTTGTTATTTAAATAAATTCCATTTTATTTAAATAATGCCATCCCACTAACTTTTCTATAGTTGGATTAAATAAATAAAACACATTTAATTAATCCTAACCCCTCATTATCCCTCTCCTAAAAATAATTAAATAATACACATTATTTAATTATTTGGAATGACACTTGTCTCATTCCTCACCTCTCTCCATAATAAATCCAAATTTAAAATACCCTCAATGAAAGGACTTGAAATCAAAAGTCAACTCTATTTTTGATCTCAACCCTCCATTTGAAAGATGCTCTAAGATTCAATCTTGGCCCTCCATCCCAACTCAAAATTTCATTTGACCTCACAACCTCTTATTATCATTGGCTCACAACACCACTCAATATAAGCCCTTCATTCCACCTCCTAATCTCAGCCCTTGATCTATCCTATCTAAAAATCTATAAATTGAGCCCTCTTCTAGCCATTTTCAACACATCATTTTCTAGTAGCCTTATGCTGCCAAAATATCCTTCCATTTGTAGCCTTATCATCTCCATTGAAGCTTGGTTATGCTGGTCATAGAGATCAACCCACATAGCTTCCTATCAAGGAACATAGCTGAGTGGCCTTGGGTGCATGCTACTCCCATTCTATCAAGGAGGAGTGGATTGAGGTACAAAGGTATATCTTTTGTGTTCTTGCTTCTATCCATTTCCCCATCTTCAATAGTATGTGTAATCTGTTGGTGTTGGAGAATCAACTAGATGAAGACTAGCATCAATGAGCCACGGATGTCATGTAGCAACTCTCTCAACTATGAGAAATTAGATGCAAAGAAAATCACATGAAATGACATAAGTAATCTTCAATCTGATTGATGAAAATGAGATATGTTTACAATGGAAATAATTTGTACAAATAGAGCGAGGAGTTCAATTCACTGTAGGAGTCGACCCATGCACTCAACTCAAGGTGGCAAGTTTGTTTCCCCAAATGGAGAAAAAGAGGCGGGCCACATAGCTTGGACGAGTTTTGACAAACCCTCCAAGATGACACATCACCACATAAGGTGGATTAATACAAAGTGTAGATACACTAACTAAATAATATTTCTACACTAACACCCCCCTTTAAGTATAGCTTAGGTGGGCTAAAGATGGATGGGTCTCGGCAACTTGGCTTGATGAGGTACCCATGTACAATGAAATCTCCCATAAAGTGGAGAAGGAAAGAAAACCCAGTGGGAAAAACTTTCCTCCAAAAGAGAGAAAATAAAAAAGTGAACTAGACATGATACAAATAAGTAATGTCTTTCTATGGAGAATCACTGGATACTCTATGAGAAGCTTCTCTGAATTCTGTAATAGCAAAAAAATTGCAATCAAAGGTGACTACATATGTCCTCAATTCTATCATCAATAGAATATTGTGGAGAATCTATAGAAGATTTCTATGAAGCGAATTTGAACTCTGTAGCAACATGTGATGATGCAGGTGGTGAATTGTCCACACTAGATGAAGGTGAGTGAACCATAGAAGAAAAGTCATATGGAGAAAAGTCTTTGAATGTGTAAAATTGAGAGGAATTATCAACTTTCCCAATGGCTACAATCTCTCTACTTAGGGAGTCTTGAATGATGACTAAATCTTGTCCAAACTCAATTGTCTTCCCAGTCCCATTGTTTGTAATATGATAAATGGAGAGGAGGTTCTTGTTCAATTTTGGAACATAAAAGACATTATTGAAGTATCCTTTGCCTATCTCAATGGTTCCTCTCACACAAACACACAAAGAAGTGTTGTTTGCTGTTATGATGTCAACTGTATCAGCAGGATGTAATGAAATGAACTAATATGGTGAATAGGTCATATAATGGGAAGCTCTTGAGTCAAGAAGCCATTTATTAGACTCTGAGACTGCAAATGCTACTAGTGCCATACCCTTTGATTTTTCTTCTTCTTTTCATTTGAAAGTGTCTAGTGTAACATCCAAATCCGAAATGACAAGAAAAACTAGGTTTTCACAACGGTAATTTTTTTTTACTAGGTAATCAAATACAAAAGAATCTTATCTATAACCCAATATAACATTTTTCATTTTATCATAAACATGATCTCATTTTCATAAAATTGAAAGAAATGATATACATTAAACATTTTATTTTATAACAATTTGAAATTTTCTTGAAACAAACAAATATTGGAAACATACCATTAACATGCATCTCGATTGTCGACCCATCACATTCAAGACTCGATAATCCTCAGTATTTGGAAGAGAAAGTATCTCCAAGGAGCTTAACCTCCAACCACAGACTGTCGGTCTCCCGCACTCCTTCCTAACCAGAAGTGGCCCTACCCTACTCAAGAGGATAGACTTAGGATAACCATCGGTGTTTGCCATTTGAGCTCTGGTGTTGTAACTTACGTGTCTTGTTATCATGCAGATCCCTAGATACCCTCTAGTCATGCACAACTCTCCACAAGAAACGCCATCTAGTCACAGTGAACATTCAATGCACTTGAGGATCGTGCACCACCTTGGCCAAAGGATTTGTTTTTAAATAGCGTTCTAAGAACGCATGAACTTAGTTCACCCACCCTACTCAACTTGAACTGATCAAAATCCTACAGTTTCCTATTTGTAAGGTTTGAACAATTGACGACCTTGATGACCTCAAGGGTTTAGGATTTTCTCCTGTAATAGTGCATGGCGCAACATTTACTCTAATCCCGAGTTCATAGTTTCATAATCCCATTTTCATGTAAAAACATTGTTTAATAATGCCCACTCCTAAGTGGTTTCATACTTGTTTACTCGGTTCCCATGTTTGCACAACATACTCAAGTATCTAAAACAATTTCCCGTTATCCTAGAATTCAAGGGTTCTAGACTCATAAGGTCTACAAAACGATACTAGAATCATCGCATGCAACATAATCTAGACTCAAATGTGGGTTTTCCCACTCTACTTGTTCATTTCAAAACCATGACGGTTTTCGACCAATACTAAAATTTTAACTTCCTACTCCTCTTTCCATGTCAAATAGTTTTACATGATTCATAAAGATAAGAGTCGTAAATAAGATATAAAAGGTTTTGGAATCTTTCTTATGACATTGGAGGTGACCAACCGCAGGGTCGACCTCTAACTAAAAATATAAGACAAAAAGGTCACTAGCTGGTTACAACTACATCTTCGGTTGTCAAACACACTAATGTTTACGTCAAAACATGCTTTACATCTGTGGTTTCAAATTCCTATACAACATGCACTTGAAGCAATGTGTTTTCTCGCTGTGGAACTATCATTTCAAATGCACCAAAGGCAGTTTTAAGTTGATATCACAGTCTTAATGGAAACTCTCTATAACTTACGTCTTTGCCGGCTGTTTGAAGTTGTAGTTTACATTTGTATCATGCAGTGATCATTCCTAGATGGGTGCGTATTGAGAATTATGTTCTTTCATCATACAATGTCAATCTTAACAGACAATGCTCTAGTTTCAGAGTTCTTGAATACTAACAACAGCAATAAAACTATTTCTGAGTTTTTGAATATCAAAACACAGCAACGATACCATTTTATGAATAAACCTCACTCAGAAATCACAATAGAATTACATGGTCATCATATTCTATTCATTGTAACGTATTTGTCCTTGCAAAAATGAGACACACTTACTGTTCGATACTGTGAAAAAGAAGAGAAAGGGAAATGAACCTATTGACAGAGTTAAAGTTTGCTGTGGCAAGTTCCACGTTCTCCTCTGGCTAATCATCCTTCTCTGGTTTTCAAAACTCTCTCTTATCTCTTCTAACAACGACAGTCCACTCCAAACTATCCTCCTCTCTGCCCGATCACTACTCAGAAGCTCCCACAATTATCTCTCTGCTGTTTCTACTCAGAAGCCGATCACTATTCAGAAACTCCCACCTCTTCGCAGTTTTTCTCCCCCTCTACAACGACAGCCACCTCCCGTTTTTCTCCCACTTCTAAAAACTACCTCCCACTACTCAATCACTCTCCCTTTTCCTCTTTTTTTGCTTAGCCACCTCCCGTTTCTAACTACCACCCGCAGGTAAGATCCCTCCGTTCTCCCTCTCTGCCATTTTCTTCTCCCAAAATAACGACAGACTCCTCAACAACATTCCACCCCCTCGTCGATGGAATCTCTCACTTCTAAACCGCCAACTCTTGCCCACAATCCAGGATTCAAACTACATTTAACTCACCGTATAACTAAGACCTCACATAATGCAGCAAAAGGCTCTCCCACTACTGCGTTTTCCTTTTTGGTTTCTCAACCACCCCCTGATCCGATGCCTTCACACTCTCCATGAAGATGGAGCATCTGAAAACATTAAACGGTTACTCTAAACACAACTGCCCAACTTCCCCCCTCTCGCACCATGGTGAAGGTAGTTAAGGCATTAAACGACTACCGAAACATGCCTAAACTCAGGGAGGTCGACATAACTGATTTTAAACCCGACTTCCCACTTATCACGACCATTCAAAAGGTGGTGGCTCCTATGGCGATGTGGCTTGCTAAAGGACATAACAATTCCGTCCTCACTTGAACAAAAAAGCATCAAATCCTTCAAGAGCAACTTAAAGCTGAGTTGAGGAATTAAACACAACAAAGTAGTGGATAATAAAAGCCTAAAGTATCTCTATGGTCGAATAAGAAGAAGAGATAAAGACCACTTTAGAAAAGAGACTCGAGGTTAGATCAAAAATATCTCGTGGTCAAGGCTAAAAGAAAAGACTCTTGCTAAACAATGACCAAAACAAATTGTTACACGCTATGGCTTCAAATTCAACATTCATCGATTTCCAGAAAGAATAATTCACAACGCAAGTTTGATGCGTTTTACGACAATCATGACGGATTGATCATAACGCAAACAAGTTTCCTACATCGTTAGACGCACAAAGCTGACTTCTTGCATCTTTCGACTACGAGACATGATTCATGATTCTGCCACAAGTTGGTTCATTAATTACTTATAAATGAAAATAATAAATGTCTATATAAGTCGACTTGCTATGGTGGACTTACGACAACATCGACGACTCCAAGATTCTATATGACGACTTACGAAAAGGATGTTACACCTTATCACCAGACGTCGACACCTAGCCTTAAACTATCCCAATGGAAAACAAGACTAAATTGATGGCTCCAAGGTTTATCTACCTGTTTGGTGATCTCAGTAACAAACACCCATGGTTATTTTCCAGAGTCTATACTCTCTCTCAAAGATACTTTCTCTTCCCATCGAACGTGGTCCACCTGTTCCTGCAACGACAATCTCACATACAATTTTGTGGTCAAAGCACCTATGTTCCAAATCAAAGCATAATATATCCAAAACATCATTGCATTTAATAAAAAGGACATTTAGTCTACAATATCACATTGATCATAATCAATAGATTCTATAATTTTTTTAGAACTAACTTTGTATAATAAATCAACAGTTTCCATGTCGTCCACACATATTATATTACTGAAATTTGCAAGAAAGTAAATAGCACAATCGATTCCAAAAAGAGGGATGTAACATCTAGTGTCGATGAAGATTCAAAAACCCCTATGTTATTGTCTTCAAGAAGATGAGTAAGGTGTTTAATCTTTTTCTTCATACATTTATTTTCTTCATGTCCCTATTTTTTGCAATATGAACATTTCATTTGTTCTTTCCTTTTTCCTTTATTTAAAGATTGTGATTTTAGCTATTCCTTATCCTTATTCTTTTATTTCTAACCTTTGTTTTGAACTTGTGATTTTCCACTCTCTGCAATAAGGGCTTGTGGCTTATAGGAATTCATGGTACCCATCTGAATTAGCTTGTCTTGCTCCCTGGTGAGGTCTATAATAAAGTCATCAAGTGAGGGCATCTTCCATGTTGCTCCAAGAGCCCTTTTGGTGGAATAAAAGGTTGAGACAAAGACTGAGTAATTAGGACCCAACTTGGAAAGTGAGGAGACGATGAGTTGATCATCTTTCTTTTCAATCCCACATTATTTGAGTTGTAATCTCAATGATTTAAATTTTGTGAAATAATCCTCTAAAGTATTAAAGTTGAACTTGGACATAGACTTATGAGGTCATTTTCTAGCTCGTGGCTTCTTAATTCGTCAACCTTCCCAAAAATCTTTTCAAGTGCTTGCCAAACTTCGTTGGGTGTTTTCAAGGCCTCAAAATGGAATAGAAGCTCTAGAGATAGATTTAGACATAAAAACTTGAAAAACCACTTTTCCTTATCCTTTGCATCATTTGGTTCCTTTTCATTACCCATTGTAACTCTATACAAACCTTTATTTTTTAATGCAAGATGAACATTGAGTTTCCACTCATGGTAGTTGAAAGGGGTAAGAGGCTTGATTGATTGATTAAGATCCATGCTTAGTAAATATTTTTGTTGCAAACTTAGAAGTACGGAAGAAAATATAAGATAAATATAGAAGTGCACAAGGCACAACTCAATGACACCACCCTTGATTAATTTTTGGTGCAGGAGCACCCCTTCGAAATACAAATTAGGTCTAATTATAGTATGTTTTACTTTGGGATGTAATAAGGTCCATGTGACCAATTCTTATGTTTTAAGTCAATCTAGGATTGTGTGTTGACAATTATAGTTTGTTATGCTAGCTGTCCTCCCAGCCACTTGGAAGCTCCCAGCCGCTGGGAATTGAGTCTGTACTACTCGAGAGGAGTAGTTATTTATGCCCTAGATCAGTTTGTTTAGGGACAGTTTAGTATTGTATATGAAAAACAGAGACATTGTGTTTGGAGATCAGACTAAGCATTGTGGTACAGTGGGACTGTGAAGTCAGATATTTGTATGCATTTCTGATATTGAAATAAAGAAGATCCCGTTGTTTCATTTGTCTGATTTTTGATCTATCTATGTGATCATATTTTGTTTTGCAGTTGAGATGGAATCATTCATCCATTCCACCGGTTGATTCTCTGAATCGGTGGAATGGGCATGTACAATAGTTTAGTTTTCTTTTCTGTTTTTATGTTCGTGCATTTCATGTTTTTGGGATCGATTTGTAGCATGCTATGATCTATCCTAGCATCCTCATGTGCTAGGGTTTGAAGGATAAAATCTAAGTTAAAATTGCCCAGGAAACAGCTCGGCTTGATCTCAGAGTTTTCTGTGCAAATTTGTGAACACATCGGCATGAGATATGCTATCGATGGAGAAGTGAAATGTTTCGCCGACGATGTTAGTCACACCGATGAATGAGGTCCGAAGGCTCATCAGGGTGACCGAAGGTATCGGTATAAGGTTGTTTGGTGTAGCCGATGTTATATGTCACAGCGACAATTGCGAAAGGAAGAGTGGATAGTCCATCGGGGAGAGTTGGTGAAAGTCTCAGCGAAAGAAGAAAGCATATTGGTGTAAGAGTGGGTATCGGTGAGCGAGGAGAATGTTTTGTCGATAGTCATAGTCTGGCCGACAGTGGAGCCCGACATTGGTAGTGTCGGGGAGACAATAGAGATTGGCAAAAGACTCAAGGAGTTCGTCGATAGGCGATAAGGAGTTTGGCGTCGGCGAGACGGCGTGTGTCGAAGGGACATACGAAGGCCGATGGGTTAAGTGTTGTCGATAGGCAACATAGTCGATAGAGGTGACTGGTAGCGGAGGTAATGGGAACCTATTCAGTAAGTTAGGGTTTGCATGTTTTGGTGTGACCTCAGTCATCGGAGCAAGTTAGTGTGGAGAGCCCAATAGGCACTATCTTGCCAATAGGCACATAAATGAAATACTCATCAAGGTGAGATGGGTATCGGGGTGACAGTTTTTGAAGATGCCGATGGTTATAGTCTGATCGATGGGATATGTTGGTAAGACATTTGAACAACTCTTGCCGATGATAATAAAATCATCAAGTTCCACCATTAGTGCACGATTCCAGCTGTGGCTCTGCATCAAATTGGTATCAGAGCAAAGGAAGGATCTTTTGGAAAAGATAAGAAGATAGCAAGATGTCGGATGAAGAAGGAACATCAGAGATTCCAGCAAGGATGACCAACGCTGAGTTGGCAGTTCTGGTTAAGAAGCAGATTATAGAGAGCATTACTGTAAAGGCTCAAAATCAGGTATTGAAAAATGAGTTGGAGAAGTTGAGGGACATAGTAGGTTCTGGTAAAGAAGAAGATAGGGAAGAAGAAGAGATCCCTAGGTGGAACGAGGAAGATGTTCCTGCAGACCAGAGACCCTTGATTAATGCCCTCAAATCCATGGAGAGGAGAACCATGGATCTGAAATTGGATTTGCCAGTGTTTATAGGAAAGATGGATCCTGATTCGGTGATGGAGTGGATAGACTCCCTAAATAATTTCTTTGAGACAGAGGAGATACCAGAGCACCAGAGGGTGAAGATAGCCCAATCAAAAATGAAAGAGGCTACATTAACTTGGTGGAATTTTATCCAAGATGACAGAGTACAAGAAGGAAAGCGCAGAGTTGCTACGTGGAAGAAGATGATGGCTTTAGTGAAAGAAGCCTATGTTCCATTGGATTACAGCATCCAATTGCATAAGAGGAAACAAAATTTGAAGCAAAAGAAGCTAGATGTCAGCTCATATACCGAAGAGTTCATGAAGCTTTGTGTCAAGACAAAGGTAAAAGAGAGTGAGGAAGAAAACGTAGCCAGATACCTTAATGGATTGAGGTTCAACATTCAAGAAGATTTGAATCTGCATAACCCAGATACAGTTCAGAAATGTTTTCAGTTGGCATTGAAAGTGGAAGAGAAGTTAAAGAGAAGACAAGAATAGAACAATAGGGGAAGAGGAAAACAGCAAAGAGGTGGAAGAGGTCCTTTCAGAGGCAGAGGACATGGATTTGGTAATCAGGGAGAATCCAGTCATGACAACAGCAAGGGAGATAACAGTCAAAACCAGAGAGGAAGTTACAATTAGCAAGAAAACTTCAGAGGCAGAAGACCTTTCAGAGGAAGATCTCAGGGCAGAGGATCTATCAGATGTTATAATTGTAATAAAGAAGGCCATATAGCCAGCAGATGTCTAGAAAAGGCAACAAGTTCAATGGGAGAAAGGAGAACATATCTAATCCAAGAACCTAATAGTCAAAGTACAACAAGCTCAAACACTTTTAAAAGTGTGAATGCTCCTGACAATTATGGATATCTAGAGAGTGGAGAATCTCTGATGATGAGGAGAACAATGACCACCATGAAGGTACCTGACAATGAACCCCCACAAAGAAAGTCTCTTTTCAGAACTACATGCAAGGTAGGAGGTAAGGCATGTAAAGTTTTAATTGATTCTGGTTCTACTGAAAATTTTGTATCTGATGAAATGGTAACAAAGCTTAAGCTTAGAAGATTGCCTCACCCATCCCCATATAAGGTCTCATGGCTTACCCAAGGTCAACAAACAGTTGTAGAAGAGCAGGCTTGGGTAGAATTTCAAATTGGGGCATATAAAGATAAGTTGCTATTTGATATCACCCAGATGGATGCTTGCCATCTTTTATTTGGAAGACCATGGCAGTATGACTTGAAGGCACGCCATGATGGTGTTAGGAACACCTATACAATCACCAAAGATGGTATGGTGACAGAGTTGATCCCACGGACAGAGAAGGAGGAGAAATCAAAAGGAAAAGAGGTAAAGGTGATGCTGATGGAAGGAAAACAATTCATGAAAGAAGTAGCAGCAGAAGGTGTAGTTGTATATGCCCTAATTCCATGTCTGACAGTGAATAAAGAACAACAGCAAGAAGTCAAAAAAGAGAAGAAGCAGAGGTTCATAGACCCAGCTGTCCAAGAGCTATTGGATAAGTATAAAGGCATCATCTCTGATGGAATGCCAAGATCCCTACCACCTATAAGGGATATCAGCCATTGCATAGATCTAATCCCCAGATCTACACTTCCAAACAAAGCAGCATACAAGCTAACTCCAGAACAAAATGCAGAAGTAGCAAGACAAATTGAGGAATTATTAGACACAGGTCTGATTGGTAAAAGTTTAAGCCCATGTGCAGTACCAGCTATACTAGCACCAAAGAAAGAAGGCACTTGGAGGCTTTGCATAGATTCCAGGGCTATTAATAAGATAACAATCCGGTATAGGTTTCCAATCCCTAGGATAGAGGATTTACTTGACTGTTTGGGAGGTGCTAAGTGTTTTACAAAAATAGATTTGAAGAGTGGTTATCATCATATCAGAATTAGGCCAGGAGATGAATGGAAAACAACATTCAAAACCAATGAAGGGTTGTATGAGTGGAAAGTTATGCCTTTTGGTTTATCTAATGCACCTAGTACTTTTATGAGATTGATGAATGAGGTTTTGAGAGAATTCATGGGAAAGTTTGTCATAGTATATCTAGATGACATTCTAATTTTCAGCAACACAAAGGAAGAACATCTCAGACATATAGATTTGGTTCTCAAGAGGTTACACGAAGAGCAGCTGATGATAAGTTTAGATAAGTGTTTGTTCATGCAGGAGGAGATCACATATTTGGGTTTTGTCATTTCACAAGGAAATCTGCAAATGGATAAGGAGAAGGTGAGTGCCATATTGTCTTGGCCAACTCCAAGGACTATGAATGATGTCAGAAGTTTCCATGGGTTAGCAACCTTCTACAGAAAGTTTATAAGAGGGTTTAGTCATATTTGTGCACCCATGCTTGATACTATACAAGGAGGACAGAAGTGCATATTTGCTTGGACTAAGGAAGCAGATGATTCCTTTGAAACATTGAAGAAGAAGGTGGCACAGCAGCCAGTCCTTGCACTTCTAGATTTTACCAAAATTTTTCAGGTCGAATGTGATGCAAGTCACATGGCAATTGGAGCAGTACTTAGCCAAGAAGGTAGGCCAATTGCATTTTTCAGTGAGAAGCTCAATGATGCTAAAAAGAGGTATTCATCATATGATTTGGAAATGTATGCTTTAGTCTAGTTACTCAAGAAGTGGAGGCATTACTTGATGCCAAAAGAATTCATAGTATTCACAGATAATCAGGCTCTAAGTTTTATCAACAGCTAGGAAAAGTTGAACCACAGGCATATGAAATGGGTAGAAACTTTGCAAGCTTTTACTTTCACATTGAAGCATAAGAAAGGAGTCAAGCATAAGGTAGCAGATGCCTTGAGCAGGAGAGCTCTAACAGTCAACCAGATTTAGTTGGAAAGTGTTGGCATTGATTCATTGAAGACCATGTATGATGCTGATGAAGATTTTGGAGAGATATATCAGGTATGTACTTCTTTTGGAGATAAATATCATGCTGAATTCTCTAAATTTCTGATCCAGGATGGATTGCTGTTCAAAGGTGGACAGTTGTGTATTCCAAGGTGTTCTATGTGGTTGAACATCATTAAAGAGAAACATTATGGAGCTATGGCAGGACATTTTGGTTTGGATAAGACTCTTGATCTTGTCAGAAGACATTATTATTGGCCTACGTTACAATCAGATGTCAGAAAATTTGTAGAGACATGTGTGATATGTCAGAAAGCAAAAGGGAGATCCACTAATGCAGGTTTATATCAGCCATTACCCATTCCTTCCAGACCATGGGAAAGTATCAGTATGGATTTTGTGTTGGGTTTACCCAGAACCAGAAAGGGATATGATAGTGTTTTTGTCGTAGTGGATAGATTTAGCAAAATGGCACATTTCTTGCCATGCAAAACCATTGCTGATGCTTCATATATTGCGGATTTGTTTTTCAAAGAAATAGTAAGAATACATGGATTGCCATTAAGCATAGTGTCAGATAGAGATGTGAAATTCATTGGTCATTTTTGGAGGACTCTTTGGAAGAAACTTGGAACAAATTTGTCTTTCTCATCCGCATATCATCCTCAAACGGATGGACAGACTGAAGTGGTAAATTGTTCCTTAAGGAATTTGCTTAGATGTTTGACAAGACAGCATGGAGACAAGTGGGATAATATCCTATCTCAGGCAGAATTTTCCTATAATGATACTGTCAATAGGAGTACAGGGAAATCACCTTTTCAAATAGTATATGGTATGCATCCACGAGGTATTTTGGAGCTGAGAGATCTACCTACAGGAGATTCTGTTAGTGCAGATGGTGAAGCTTTTGCAGAAGCCATAAAAGAGGTACATGATCAGGTCAAAAACCAACTCCAACAAACTACCTTAAAGTATAAGGAGTATGCTGATAAAAAGAAGAAAGATGTATAGTTTGATGTTGGAGATTTGGTATGGGTTCATTTGAAAAAGGAAAGACTTCCTAAAGGTAAATATACCAAACTCATGCAGAGGAAGATTGGACCATGTCAGATTTTGAAGAAATGTGGGCCAAATGCTTATGAGATACAACTTCCTTTTGATCTTGGTTTATCACCTATATTCAATGTATGTGATTTAACTCCATACAAGCATAATCCAGATGAAGAACAGGAACTACTACAAGATACAATAGCTGATGACATTCCAAAACATGATCCACCACAGTTGCAGAAGATTTTAGGCACAAGAGTGATCAAGAAGACCTGGAACAAAACATATTTGGAATATTTGGTGGCTTGGCAGGGAAAACCTAATTCCGAAGCAGTGTGGATGACTCAAGAACAGATCAACCAACATGGTTCAGACCTACATACTCTCATCTCAAGTGGACTTGAGATTTCTTCTTCTGGGGAGTATGGTGCAGGAGCACCCCTTCGAAATACAAATTAGGTCTAATTATAGTATGTTTTACTTTGGGATGTAATAAGGTCCATGTGACCAATTCTTATGTTTTAAGTCAATCTAGGATTGTGTGTTGACAGTTATAGTTTGTTATGCTAGCTGTCCTCCCAGCCGTTGGGAATCGAGTCTGTACTACTCGAGAGGAGTAGTTATTTATGCCCTAGATTAGTTCGTTTAGGGACAGTTCAGTATTGTATATGAAAAACAGAGACATTGTGTTTGGAGATCAGACTGAGCATTGTGGTACAGTGGGACTGTGAAGTCAGATATTTGTATGCATTTCTGATATTGAAATAAAGAAGATCCCGTTGTTTCATGTTTGATTTTTGATCTATCTGTGTGATCATATTTTGTTTTGCAGTTGAGATGGAATCATTCATCCATTCCACCGGTTGATTCTCTGAATCGGTGGAATGGGCATGTACAATAGTTTAGTTTTCTTTTCTATTTTTTATGTTCGTGCATTTTATGTTTTTGGGATCGATTTGTAGCATGCTATGATCTATCCTAGCATCCTCATGTGCTAGGGTTTGAAGGATAAAATCTAAGTTAAAATTGCCCAGGAAACAGCTCGGCTCGATCTCAGAGTTTTCTGTGCAAATTTGTGAACACATCGGCATGAGATATGCTATCAGTGGAGAAGTGAAATGTTCCGCCGACGATGTTAGTCACACCGATGAATGAGGTCCAAAGGCTCATCGGGGTGACCGAAGGTATCGATATAAGGTTGTTTGGTGTAGCCGATGTTATATGTCATAGCGACAAGTGCGAAAGGAAGAGTGGATAGTCCATTGGGGAGAGTTGGTGAAAGTCTCAGCCAAAGAAGAAAGCATATCGGTGTAAGAGTGGGTATCGGTGAGCGAGGAGAATGTTTCGCCGATAGTCATAGTTTGGCCGACGGTGGAGCCCGGCATTGGTAGTATCAGGGAGACAATAGAGATCGGCAAAAGACTCAAGGAGTTCGCCGATAGGCAATAAGGAGTTTGGCGTCGGTGAGACGGCGTGTGTCGGAGGGACATAACCCTCGAAGGTCGATGGGTTAAGTGTTGCCGATAGGCAACGTAGTCGATAGAGGTGACGGGTAGCCGAGGTAATGGGAACCTATTCAGCAGGTTAGGGTTTGCATGTTTCGGTGTGACCTCAGTCATCAGAGCAAGTCAGTGTGGAGAGCCCGATAGGCACATAAATGAAATACTCATCGGGGTGAGATGGGTATCGAGGTGACAGTTTTTGAAGATGCCGATGGTTATAGTCTGATCGATAGGATATGTCGGTAAGACATTTGAACAACTCTTGCCGATGATAATAAAATCATCAAGTTCCACCATTAGTGCATGATTCTCGCTATGGCTCTGCATTACTTTTGATCCCCCTTGCTTTGTGGCACTTTATATTTTTAGTGCATATATTCGATACAAATTGGATGAAAAAGGGCACTTTATAATATTAATGTATAGAAGTGCCCAAGGCACAACTCAATGACACCACCCTTGATTACTTTTGATCCCCCTTGCTTTGTGGCACTTTATATTTTCAATATTTGATACAAATTGGATGGAAACGGGCACTTTATAATATTAATGTAGAATCGTCACCAATATATTAATCTCAAAATAATTAAGCACTTTTAAAAAACCCAACTCTCAATTTCGAGCTTCCGTTTGAAATTTACAATGCTTTGAATTTTTTACTTTTACAAATCTGCACCCCCAAAACTATTGTTTCAATATTGCCCACAAAATAATTTAGAGGGGACCAAAAAGATGAATTTCCTTAAGCCCCCTTAGGTTGGCTATGACCAGGAGCTAAAAAAACATATGATTAGGGGGGCTTAAATGGAGGGAAGTACTCCCCCCTCCTCGCTTGCCTCAGCCCTAGGGGAATTGTCGACCTCAGGGATTCGGGCTTTTCCCACAGGAACCCTAATTTCGCCTTCCTTTTACCCTGAAATTTGATGACCTTCAGACTAGATGAGTTCTCCTTCAAGTAGGACTGAACTTATCCTTCTTCGACCAAGGCTGAAAGGTGTTCCAAAGAAGGGTGACTCTGCCCAAATAGCAGCATGTGAGGGTGCGATAGCTTGTGGCCCCTGGCGCTGGGTGTTGCAAGCCCAAGGTGCTGCAGGCCATATGCGGGAGTGGGGTTATGGATCTCCGCTCAGTGTGGCACTGATTTGGGCATGAGTTGGTGGATCCATGCTGGGACGGCGAGGCCAAGAAGACTGGGGCCCTTTCACTGGAAACAAGCCGACGACGTTCGACCCTTCAACACACCCCTTGCCATTCAAAACAGGGTCGATTCTCAAAGCCGACCCTTAGATTCTCTGACCCCTCCAACAAATCAACCCACAAATTGATGACCTCACCAGCAATACCCAGCCTCTACAATGGCATCGACCAAAAACCTCGTCATTCTAAACACGCCTTGCAGGTTGCAGAGAAAGAAAGAACAAATGCAAATACGCAGATTTACATGCACAATAAAATCTCACAGAATACTTCAAACCAGCAGACCATGTTGGTGTTAGCGGATCAACTGGACGGAAACTAGCACCGACGAGCCACAAATGTCACGTAGTTGCTCACTCAACATGTGAGAAATTAGATGAAAAGAAAATCACACGAAAATGATAGAAGTAATCTTCAATATGATTGATGAAAATGAGATATGTTTACAATGGAAATGGATTGTACAAATAGAGTGAGGAGTTCGATTCCCTATAGGAGTCAACGAGTTTGTTTCGAGGAAAAGAGGCGCCATATAGTTTGGACGAGTTTTGACAAACTCTCCAAGATGACACATCGCCACCTAAGGTGGCTTAATACAAAGTGTATATAAACTAATTAAATAATATTTCTACACTAACATAATCATAGTGGTTGGTTAGCAGGAGTTTTGGAGAGAGGTTTGGTGTTTGGTGATTTGTATTGTTGTTTCTTGTTGATGGTTATATAGGGTTTGTAGTTATTTGGGCAACTGATAGTATTGGATTTTTGTGTTATAAGTTATCTTCTATGTAGGTGATATTGTTGTATATGTTGATAGTTATGTTGTTATTTTCTTGTCTTTTCTGGGTTAAGGCCCCGTATATAAAACCATAATAATATATTTAAAAATATTTGTACTAAAGAAGCATTATTCAATACTCATACTAGGTTTTGAGAATATACACATTATGGGATTCCATTAAAGATGAGTAATGGAATGTTAATCAACACAATGGGATGTATTATTCTAGAATTAAGATTTGGACCTAAAGAGCTACCAATTTTATGCCATTGATTCCATCCTCTAATAGATTTGGTGTATTGCTTGGGTGACTATGAATTAAGCAACATTTGAAAAGTTGTCCCTTATGTTTTGGATCAATTTGTTAAATTTGTATATGAAGGAAAAGTGGTAAAGATTGAAATGACTCATTAGAAGCCATTATTTGATGATCTAGTCATTTTATGTTGTACACATTTGTGAAGACACCACAAGGTGTACCTTATGAGAGACATGATATTATTGTTGGAAAGGCGTCTCAACCTTGCATCCCAATGTTTTGTATTTATTTGTTATTTTGTCCTCACATGGGAAAGAGAGTGTCCCACTTTGAAGTGGCATTCTTGGCCACATGTTAATATTTTTAATGTGTGTAAGAGGTTGTAAGAGCATATAATGTCATCAAGATGTGGAAGAGCATCTTAAGGCATTGTAAGATGAACGTTACCTATGCTAGATTTTATGACATGTAAGAGCATTATTATAGAAGAGTTAGATTGGAATCTTAACCAACATTATGATGCATGTTATGACATGTCATAAAGAATCTTTGAATGTAATAACGGAGCTAAATGGAACATCCAAGTTGATGAGTTGGATATGACAATTTATGATAGTGTACAAGGATATTGTAATAAACATGATCTCCACTTGCACAAGTAGGGTTGCTAGGTGGGGATCTAGAATCGACAAAAGCTAAGTCAATTTTGAAAGATGGGTTTGGTCTGGGAGGTCATTTTAACGCCTCTAGGGGGTGAAGTGAGATGAAATGAACATGGGGTAGGTGAAACTAGCTCACTAAGATGAAAATTGGCTATGTAGGCAAGGTCGAAAATACAGAAGAAGAATGGTTGACAAAGGCAAAAGTGAAGAAAGGCCAGGATTGAGAAGAATGGATGGAATGAGAAATTGATGTCGATGTGTCATCAAGAGAAGCACTGTTGAGAGGGAATTATATTCATGCTTCCGTGTACGTGATTAAGATTATACATCATCATAGGGTCCTTGTGGAAGCTGGTGTGCATTTTAGTGGTTACAGTACTATACCATTGGTCGATGTAACCTTGTATCGACAACTTGTTGGTAGTCTCATCTATTTGACTCATATCAGGCCTGATATTTCATATGCTATAGGCATGGTTTCAAGATTCATGCAGGAGTATCATGAGTTGCAATGGAAAGCAACTAAGAGGATCCTTCACAACCTTCAGGGGACTCTCAAATTTAGGATTCATTACAGAGCTGTCACAGAGGTTGACTTCATTGGATACACAGATTCATATTGGGCTGGTGATACTTAGAATCACAAGTCCACTTCAAGTTACAATTTCTCACTAGGTTCTGGTCCTATCAATTGGTCTAGCAAAACGAAAATGCTAGTACTTTATCATACACAGAGGTAGAGTATAGGGGAGCTGTCAATGCAGCTATTGAGGCTATTTGGCTTTAGGGCATTCTCACTAAGTTTGGCATTCCATTTAGGTAGCCTATAGTCATCTATTGTGACAACCAGAGAACCATCAAGATATGCAGGAATCTTGTCTAGCATCAGCAGACCAAACACATAGAGATTCACATGCATTTTATTAGAGAGCTTATTCATGGGCAGATCATCAACTTGACATTTTGCTAGTCTTCAAAGCAGGTTGCTGATATCTTCACCAAGCCTTTTACTGAGAGCAAGTTCATTCATCTATGAGCTCTTCTTCAGGTACAGTCTACTTCAGCAGTATCATCATCTTGGGGGGAGGGGGCTTTCTAGCCCTCTTCATTTCCTTTTCTCTCTTTTGGGAGGTAGTTTTTCCCACTGGGTTTTCTTCATTTCTCCACTTTATGAGAGATAGCATTTTATCTGGGTACGTCATCAGGCCTAGTTGTCGGGATCCAGTTTCTTTGTGCCCACCTAAGTTATGCTTAAGGGGGTGTTAGTGTAGGATATTATTTATCCTTGTTTGTTTATTGTGGATTATTCCTATTCATGGATTATTCCTACACTTGGAGTTAAGCTTGCTTAGGTGTGCTAGTCTCGTGGAGTTAGCTAGGTAGTCTTGTGGAGTTAGCTTGCCACCAGTCATAGTTAGTGAGAGTTACATGCCTATTCTTAGGATCCTTCACCACTATTCTAGGTGTTAGTTGCACTTCCTTCCTCCTATATGTACATCTCAAATTCATGAGCTAATTCATTTCATGAGCTATCAGATTCATTTCCTATTCATTCTGTATTTCTATCTTTGCTTTGCATTCTGTGTTTTTAATTTAGCCTATAGCAAAGAGCGTGCATGTGCTTGACTCACGTGGCTTGAACCAATATAGGCATTCAATCCAGAAGATCTTGGCACACTCCTATATAAACAAAGAACATCTAATAAGTTTGTAAAGTTTAAGAAAACTAGATTGCAAATAATAGTTTGAAAATGGGCTTAGTGTCAAAGGGCCCTTGGTCTGTTGGTGAAGTTGAAAGGTTTTGAATGAGCCCACTAGGGATCAAGTCTTGCTGAGTGCAAGGACTCCAACACCATAAGGGATGAGGCTGGGATCGTGCCCTGGGCAAATTTTGTAGAATGGATACGCCTTTGTCTTTGGTTCTCAATCAAAGAGGTTCAACCTAAGGCTTGTGCTCCCATATAGGGTAACAAAAATGATCTTGTGGATGATCTCCATAGAAAAAAGGGCTTACTTCAACAATCCATCAAAACAATAACCAACAATATGCTTAATATTATTGTTCGTGTATGTATACACATATAATCAATTCATACATCTTTTCTTTTTTCTAAGGTAGAGTAAAAAGTTTCCATATGTAATCTAAGTGATGGAAAAATAACTAGTAGGGGAGAGGACTCAGTACTTGCACACTCTAACTTCATGTATGTCGAGCTCTTAAATGGTACATCAAATTTTCATGAAAATTTTAGCATATCTCTATATTTGAGTTAAGAGCTTAAAGCTATTGTTTGGGGTTATGGGTATTAAAGATGTAGCCTAATTAGATTCATCTTTATTGAGTTGTCCAAAAACACCCCCATAAAAATTTTGATCGAAACATGTGCACCAAGGCATGTATTACCGATCGCCTTATGTGTCGCCATATGATTGGTTGTTTCTGTAAGGACCCGCTTGATCCAAACTCAAATTTTCAAAAATTTTACTTTATTAACAAGTTCTTATGAGATATATCAAGACTTTCATTGAGTACTCAGGAAAAACTTCGGCCAAAATGGCCATATGTTCAAAACGGAACATTCTTAAGCCAACCCGGGCTCTTCTATCCTTTGGGCAAATAGGTTCATACGGAACCAGGTCAAACAGACCTTATCGCTACCTAATTCAGGTAGAACAAACAGTGGCCAAAAGGCCTAGTGGGTCAAACGGACCAATACTCTATCCAATCCGGGATACATAAACATAACAGCCTAACGGGCTAAAGAGGATAGGAATCATTATGCTTTGGCCAGAGACTTCTGACTCCCTCGGGACTAATACAGGTTCATGAGTCACTTCTTGGGGACCACAGTCTGCCCAGACACTGTACTGAGGATGTCGACTAGGGAACACATAACATCAACTTGTACTCACCTCAGTTTACGGCAATGCCGAGTACAAGTAATCCACCTCGGGGATTCTTCTGAGTACTAGGAGAGTTCTTAAGTTACCGAGAGACTGAAATTATGAAGTTGATTATTAAAGAGTACCCTATATCTGAGGGACCTGAGTACTGGGGGCATCCTTCGCCGTCCAGACTGCCTACATACCCTGTATCCACGGGATCAAGGCCCTCTACGGATGCGATCTACACGACGAATGCGAATATGTAGTTCTGTCTTGCACTATGTTTTATGTAACTGTGGTTGGTACACAGTTCTTCGTTGACTGACCACTCACTCAAGTGATACAGAGACGAAATTCTAAAGAAACTAGTATTGCAAACACACCTCCCAGGAGTGTTTGGCATTTAGGTTTTCAAGTGTGAATAATTTACCTATCCCGCATATTTCCCCAATGAGGTCTTCCTGTTGATCGTCCTACAACAATTTTTGATAGTCTCACCTTTTTCTTTTTCTTAATCTTTTTAGTTAGGTATCCGAGGAGATTTTCCCTTCCTATGGATTTAACTTAGACACGTTCCTTATTACTCCCTGACAATTCAGAGGGACGGTGCCCAGACGTCGTTGTTGCAGCTATGTTAGGCGCGAGGTACTTGGTTCAACGCGATGACATTACCCGTAAACGTGACCCAGAGGTACCATAAATACCAAACACTGCGAATGTTTGAGTTTGGACATTTATTTACAAGGTTTACCTATCTAGATGAAAAGAAAATTAATATGATAGCTTATGAGAAAAATTAAACTTCTTTGCTTGCATGTAAAGAAAACAGCTAGATGTTTTGATCCTTTTATCAATACATAAGGAAGAGTATGGTAACGACATTCAAACAATTGTAAACATAATTTCAAAAGATACTAATTCACCTACATTAATCACAAACATAAATTAAATAAGATACTTAATCATTTTGTTTTCAGGGTGATATGATAATTAGTTTGTCGTGCCTCAAGTGAACTTTATTCAAGGTAAAACAATGATGTATAGTCACATATCAGATTAATCTTTGTTCTAAGAGTAGGATACTAGATCATTTCATTGCATAATTATTTCAATCGTATATGTACAATTAAATCCAAATTAAGGCTTGTAATCATAACAGGATAAGTTATCCAACACGAATTTAACTTAACTTCTTTAGTTGAGAATTAACAATTCCTAACCATGGTAAATAATGTTGATTTCTAGATCAAATGAGGATTCTTCGATCATATTTTGAGATAAGGGAAATTGTTTCAAAACATTAGGTTTTCGTTTGTTCTTTCTAAAGCGTTTAAGATTAACGATTGTTTAAAGAATTATTGCAATCCATCTTTGGTTCATCACTATAGGCTTCTGCTAAATGTTTGACCCAACCCTTTATGTTGAAGTCTATTCCTCAAGGAAATTAGTTCATTATTGGTCATTAAGATATTCTTATTAAACATTATACTTCTTCCATTGTTATCTAAGGAGACGTAAACTCATATATGGGGGCTCTATCCTCCACTTTGTCGTAATACATAATCAAATTCCAATATCTATTGAAATAGTTAGGATTGAAGTGTGTAACACTATTATTGGTTTTATCATTAATATTGTGCAATAGGGTACAATTGATCAAATATCAAAATCCATAAAGTACCTATACACATATTTTAAGAATCTCTAACCTTTATATTACTATTCGTGGCACTACCAAGTATAAATTAACCATTTTATATGATTTTTCCTTAGATTGAAATGTATAATCATTTATTTAAGGGTTTTTAAGTATTAAGACTTTATCCGAGAACAGTATTTACATTATGATCTTGATTTAGCAGACATTTACATTTATATCCAGTTCATAAAATTCTTTCTAAAGAATATAATTGTGTTATATTTTAACATTTCATATATTACGATGCCCATTAAATATTTACATCATCTAACTATTTTCAACAGTAGTAATGATACAATTAAATCCCTAATTTATGGGAAGTTTCCTAATAGGGTAAGGACATCCACCAAAGTAGAATAGGGTTTTTTTTTTGTCGGGTATTATAGTTGGAAAAACTCTGCAAAATGAGGAAACACAGTCAAGGCACGTGAACTATTTGACAAAATGCCTCAAAGAAAAGTTTTCTTGCAACGAATGTAGGATGTGTACAGAACAGATTTGATGAAAAGGCTTTGAAATCAAAACTTTCAAGCAAATGAAATTGGCAGGTGTAAAACCAAACTCCGCAACTTTTGCCAGCATCCTCCTTGCGTATGTCAAAATGGGAGCGCTTTTGAACAGGGTAAGCTGAATTATAGTTGGAATTTCTCTGGTAGACAAATATGCAAATGAGGAAGCATATGAAAGGCATGCAAACCATTTGACAGAATGCCTCAAATGGATGTCATCTCATGGAATGCATAATCGCAGAATTGCACAAAATGGAGTCGTTGAAAGGGCTTTAGAAACTTTCAGGCAAATGCAATCGGCAAAGGTAAAGTCAAATTCTACAGCCTTTACTAGTGTCCTCCTGCCTGGTCAGCGTGGGAATTTTGGAGCAGGGTATGGATTTCTAACAAAGCATAATTAAAAATGAATTTTGGTCAGATGTTTTCATTGAAATTGCCCTCGTAGACATGTATATAAACTATGTAAACGTAGACCAAGCACATGAATTGTTTAAAAGAATCCCTCACAGAGAGGTTGACTCATGGAATGACAAAATGCATTAGTTGAAAATACTCTGGTAGACGTGTTTGTAAAATGAGGAAGAACAGATCAGGAGCGTGAATTGTTTGACAAAATCCTTCTAAGAAGTGTCACCTCATGGAATGCAGTGATTGCAGGGTGTGTACAAAATGGATTTGTGGGAAGGCTTCAAAAACTTTTAAACAAATGCAACTGGCAGTGCGTAAAACCAAAAACCTTGGGTAGTGTACTATGCCCAAAATGGCACTCAGAACAGGGTATGGACGTCTATCCAAGCATAACGGAAGGGGGTTTCTACAAGACAAGCCTTCACACCACTTATACGCCTTTTTTCTCTTGAATGATTTCAAATTGAAATTAAATTTTACAATGTTTATGCACCATATCTCTCAAATGGAAATTATACAATTATTCTAAGACATTTCATGAACTTAAACCTAAAATTGAACTAAAATAAATTTATTAACAACCAAAATTTTCAAAAGAAAAGAACAAAAGATGGAGAGGAGAATTCTTACAGATTTCTCCAGCACTTCCAAACCAAAGATGAGTGGTGCTCTTCCTCACAATTTTAGGCAATTTATAGAAAAGTCCATTCTCCATCACCTCTCTATTTTTTAAGTTGCCATAAAAATGCAAGTGGAAAATGGATTTGCAAATCTATAATGCATCCTCCACTCTTTTTTTTTTAATGATAATGCATCCTCCACTCTTTTTTTTTAATGATAATGCATCCTCCACTTTTTAGTGGATTTGCAAGTCATATCCTCCATTTTTTTTAAGTGTAATCCATAGTTAAATTGTTTATTATTTGTATTTTTAAATGAATATATATTTTATGTTTAGTTTTCAAATTTAGAATTCAAAAATTGAGTTGTGACATCCTTCTCCCCTAAATTTATGCATCATCTTGATGCATGTTAGAAATAAGATCAAAACATATAAATCCATATCAGAATATCTACTTTTAAAGTCCATATTTCAAAAATAATTTAACATAGATAATGATAACAAGGTGTATTATTTGAGCATAGCTATCTGTATCAACATCATTGTCCTTAAGCAAGATTTGAAGTTTGTCGAATTAATAAATAACTAGAGTTTATTCAAAATAAATGCAGATAGAGCTGTTGCATTTCCACAGTGTCTTCCCATGTAGCATTCTCAGGTGAGTACTGGTCCCACTGGACTTTAGATTGGTCCACTGTCCTATTGCAGAGCTGAAACTGGGGCCTTTCGATGATTATGCATGGCTCTATTGTTATTGTACCTGTTTCTTCCACCTGTAGGGCATTCTAATTAAGAATATGCTTAGGGTCAGGTATATACTTTTTTAACAAGGATACATGGAACACGTCATGAATGCGGCTCAGTGCCGGAGGTAAGGCCAAGCGGTAAGCTACAGGATTGATTTCCTCAAGTACTTCAAAAGGCTCGACATAGTGAGGGGCTAGCTTTGACTTCCTTCCAAAATAGATGGAACTTTAATGAGGACGAACTCTTAGGAACACCTTTTCACCAACTTGAAATCTTCTGGGTGTCCTATTCTTATCTGCATAACTTTTCTGGCGATCTAAGGCTTCCTTCAACCTTTGTCGAATAAGTTGCACTTGGTTGTCCATATCTTTCAACATTTCAGGGCCAACCAGTATCCTATCTTCCAATTTATCCCAGCTTAATGGTGTTCGACAAGGTCTCCCATAAAGAGCTTCAAAGGGTGCCATACCTAGTGCTGCTTGGAAGGAATTGTTATAGGCGAACTCAACTAATGGCAAATATTCCTCCCATTTAGTCTGTTGATCCATACAATACATACGAAGGAGGTCTTCCAGAATTTGGTTGGTTCTTTCTGTTTGTCCATCTATCTCAAGATGATAAGCTGTGTTGAAATTCAATTATGTTCCTAAGGCAGCCTGTAATGTGGTCCAAAATCTAGAAGTGAACTTCGCGTCTCTATCAGAGATGATTTTCTCAGGAATTCCATGCAACCTAAAAATTTCCTTTATGAACCTTTTTGTTACTGCAGGTGCTTCATCTGTTAGGTTTCCTGGTATGAAGTGGGCAACCTTAGTGAGTTTATCCACTACCACCAAAATGCAATTGTGCCTATGAGATGTCATTGGTAGCCCTTGGACAAAATCCATACTTATGACTTGCCATTTATAGAAAGGTATATCGTGTGGATAAAGAAGTCCTGCTGGGTGCACATGTTTCGCCTTAATCCTTTGACATTCTAGGCATCTAGCAACTGTGTCTACCACATCCTTCTTCATTCCTGGCCAAAAATATATTCTTTTGAAGTCTACATACATCTTATTCACTCCTGGATGTCCTGAATAGGGAGACTTATGTGCCTCTGTCAAGATCATACAACACATATTCTTCCTTGGTACCTCATTAGTCCATCATAATCAAAAGCATAGTCCAAATACTTAGGTTCCACAAAGGTGTTAGCTAGAGATGTCTTAACCTGAGCGTACCATGGGTTATGTTTTTGCTCAGAGAGTATTTGTTGCTTTAGGTCTATGTGCAAGTTGGATATGGCCATTATATGCCTCCTCCTGTTGAGAGCATCGGCCACCCTATTTTCTTTCTCCTTGATATATTGAATATCAAAATCATACTCACTTAGAAACTCTAACCACCTTCTCTGTCTTGCATTCAAATGAGGTTGAGTGAAGATATATTTTAGTCCTTGATGGTCTGTTTTAAGTTCAAATGGTTTTCCCAACAAGAAATGTCTCCATTTTTGCAAGGCATGAACTATGGCTGCAAGTTCAAGGTCATGGGGGGCATAATTGACTTCATGGATTTTTAGTTTTCGTGATTCATAAGCCACTACTCCTTCCCCTTGGAAAAGAACTCCTCCTAGTCCTTCTATGGATGCATCTGTTACTACTGTGAAGTTACCATTAGGGTCAGGCACTTTTAGAATTGGAGGTGATGTTAGCCTTTCCTTTAGTACTTGAAAAGCCTTATCACACTACTCAGTCCAAATGAACTTTTTATTCTTCTTTTGCAAGGATGTGATTGGATTGGCTATCCTTGAAAAGTCTTTCACAAACCTTCTGTAGTACCCTGCCAATCCCATAAAAATTCTTACTTCGGTCACATTTGTAGGGATAGGCCATTCAGTGATGGCTTTTACTTTATCAGGATCTACCGCTATACCCTCGACTGAAATGATATGCCCTAAATAGTGAACCCTCCTTTCAAAGAAGGAGCATTTGGATAACTTTCCAAACAACTTATGCTTCCGCAACCTTTGTAAGACTGCCTGGAGATGGGTTAAGTGTTCCTCTTCATCCTTGGAATATATTAAAATGTCATCCAGAAACACAATCACAAACTTATCCAGAAAATCATGGAACACACTATTCATTAGATTCATAAAGGCAGCTGGAGCATTTGTTAGCCCAAATGGAACTACAGTGAATTCATAGTGTCCATACCTGGTCCTAAATGCTGTCTTTGGGATGTCTTCTTCTTTTATCCTTAATTGGTGATAGCCCGAGCGGAGGTCAATTTTGGAGAACATTGAGGCTCCCCTCATTTGATCAAATAGATCATCAATACGAGGCAAGGGATACCTATTCCTCACAGTGGCCTTATTCAACATTCTGTAGTTAATGCACAACCTTAGTGTCCCATCCTTCTTCTTTACAAATATGACTGGTGCTCCCCAAGGTGATACACTAGGCCTTATCAACCCTTTCTCTAGCAATTCTTGCAACTGTATTTTCAATTCTTGGAGTTCTGTGGTGCTCATCCTATATGGGGCTTTAGATATAGGTGCGGTTCCAGGAAGTATATCGATTGAAAAATCAAATTCTCTTTTAGGAGGTAATCTAGGTAGCTCTTCAGGAAACACATCCCTGTAGTCCCAAAGGAACGAACTATTTTCAAAGGTAGGGGCTTCTTTCTCTTCTCCTTTCTCATCTAAAGATACTAAGAATATCTAATTTCCTTGTTTTCATCTTGCCTTCTTTAGTTGCATAGCAGAAATGGTCCCCACTGATATAGGTTTGTAAATTCCTTGGATCCTAACTCTACACCCCTTATCATCTACACACTCCACCACTTTGTTATAGCAATCTATGTTAGCCTTATGACTCGTTAGCCAACTTATTCCGATTATGACATCATAGGCTCCTGGGGTGCAACATATAAGTCAGCTTTGGTTTCTAATTCAGGAAACTTAATGAGGGCTCCTCTTATGTACTTGTTCACTTTCCGTATAGCCTTGTCCCCATACTGAACCATCCATGATGATTCCATATTCTTAGTTTGCAAAGACATTTTTCTTACCAATTCTGGGGAAATAAAATTCTCAGAGGAACTAGTATCTATCAAAATAGTTATGGGTTTACCAAAAAACATACCTCTTGTCTCCATAGGTACATTTTGATGACGAGTTTGTTGATATCTGACAGCAGCATGTATTTGGTGTTGCCGAGGTTGCTGTGGTTGATTGTACCCATTCCTTTTTGAACAATCCCTTGCATAATGATTGCCTCCACACATAAAGCATCCACCAGGGGGTCCATTAGAAATTTGGGGTGGTGCATTCCCATCATTCCTCCCGACATTACTATTGTAATTGTTCCTATGATCCTGATTACCAGTGGATTCTATTCTACCCCAGTCTCTCCTCTTGTTCTTCTGAGCTCCTCTGTTGTCCTTATTGTCTAGTTTCCTTTTGAAGACATTGTTTGTCCTGAAAGTTTTGCTTTGCCACCGATAGTGCCTGTATTTTCTTTTCCTGTTTGAGTGCCTTCTCCAAGATGTGATTCATGTTCTTAGGGGCAAACATATCCACTTCTGCCCCAATATCAGTATTCAACCCCAAAAGAAACTTCCTCGCCTGTGACCTTTCATCCTTTTGATAGATAGGAACATATTTCAGTAGTTTCGCAAATCTATCCCAATATTCTTGGACTGTGAGATTTCCTTGTCTAAGATTCAGAAACTCAATCATCTTCTCATCATAAAATAGTGTGGAAGCCATCTCTCACGGAAGTGGCTCACAAACTACCTCCAAGTCAGGTTTTCTTTTGAATAACAATATTGTTCTTTTATGTTTATCCACCAACTAGCAGCTTCTCCTTCTAACTGATAGGCTTCCTAGGTCGCCTTGATGTTTTCTGAGTAGTTTCTTAGTTCAAAATATTTCTCCATTTCAATTAGCCATCCTTCTGCAGAATCCCCCACATGTTTACCGTCAAATTTAGGAGAAGTTATCTTCTTGAGGTCTTGTGAGATATCTAGAGTGGTAATTTCTTGTCGAGGCCTAGGAACCTCTAGCTCATTAGTTGTTTGAGCAATGTGTACTTCCACACCTTGATGTTCACCTTCAGGTTCTAGAATGTTTTCTATAGTCACATGTCTAGTCTTTAAGTCTTGTACAGTTTTCTCAAGGTTTTCCAACTTTTCTCTCTGTTCTGTCAACAACTGAATAATTGCTTCTATACCTGCATTTGGGTTTTCAACTGGTTCTTGGTTTACAACTGGTTCTTGGTTGACCGGTTCCTCTCCATGCAAATCTCGCAATTTTTGGGTTCTCGCCATTTAATTCTGAAACAAGGAGAGAGGTGATTTACCACTTGCTAAAATTTTTGGTTTACAACATGCCAATTGACTATAATTAAATCTATCACAATTCTTATCTTGAATACTAATTATTATCAATTTTGAGTTTGTAGGCCTCCAGGCCGAGTGTTTGAACCATGCTCTGATACCACATGTAAGGACCCGCTTGATCCAAATGAGAATTTAAAAAAAAAATTACTTTATTAACAAGTTCTTATGAGATATATCAAGAGTTTCATTGAGTACTCAGGAAAAACTTCAGCCAAAACAGCCATATGTTCAAAATAGAACATTCTTAAGCCAACCCGGGCTCTTCTATCCTTTGGGCAAGTAGGTTCATACGGAACCAGGTCAAACGGACCTTATCGCTACCTGATTCGAGTAGAACAAACAGTGGCCAAAGGCCTAGTGGGTCAAAAAGACCAATACTCTATCCAATCCAGGATACATAAACATAACAGCCTAACGGGCTAAAGAGGATAGGAATCATTATGCTTTGGCCAGAGACTTCTGACTCCCTCGGGACCAATACAGGTTCATGAGTCACTTCCTGGGGACCACAGTTTGCCCAGACACTGTACTGAGGATGTTGACCAGGGAACACATAACATCAACTTGTACTCACCTCAGTTTACGGTAACGCTGGGTACAAGTAATCCACCCCGAGGATTCTTCTGAGTACTAGGAGAGTTCTTAAGTTACCTAGAGATTGAGATTATGAAGTTGATTATTAAAGAGTACCCTATATCTGAGGGACCTGAGGACTGGGGGCATCCTTCGCTGTCCAGACTGCCTACATACCCTGTATCCACGGGATCAAGGCCCTCTACGGATGCAATCTACACGACGAATGCGAACATGTAGTTCTGTCTTGCACTATGTTTTATGTAACTATGGTTGGTACACAGTTCTTCGCTGACTGACCACTCACTCAAGTGATATAGAGACGGAATTCCAAAGAAACTAGTATTGCAAACACACCTCTCGGGAGTGTTTGGCGTTTAAGTTTTCAAGTGTGAATAATTTACCTATCCTGCATATTTCCCCGATGAGGTCTTCCCGTTGATCACCCTGCAACAATTTTTGATAGTCTCACCTTTTTCTTTTTCTTAATCTTTTTAGTCAGGTATCCGAGGAGATTTTCCCTTCTTGCAGATTTAACTTAGACATGTTCCTTATTACTCCCCGACGATTTAGAGGGATGGTGCCTAGATGTCGTTGTTGCAGCTATGTTAGGCGCGAGGTACTTCGTTCAACACAACGGCATTACCTGTAAACGTGGCCCAGAGGTACCGTAAATACTGAACACTGTGAATGTTTGAGTTTGGACATTTATTTACAAGGTTTACCTATCTAGATGAAAAGAAAATTAATATGATAGCTTATGAGAAAAATTAAACTTCTTTGCTTGCATGTAAAGAAAACGGCTAGATGTTTTGATCCTTTTATCAATACATAAGGAAGAGTATGGTAACGACATTCAAACAATTGTAAACATAATTTCAAAAGATACTAATTCACCTACATTAATCACAAACATAAATTAAATAAGATACTTAATCATTTTGTTTTCAGGGTGATATGATAATTAGTTTGTCGTGCCTCAAGTGAACTTTATTCAAGGTAAAACAATGATGTATAGTCACATATCAGATTAATCTTTGTTCTAAGAGTAGGATACTAGATCATTTCATTGCATAATTATTTCAATCGTATATGTACAATTAAATCCAAATTAAGGCTTGTAATCATAACAGGATAAGTTATCCAACACGAATTTAACTTAACTTCTTTAGTTGAGAATTAACAATTCCTAACCATGGTAAATAATGTTGATTTCTAGATCAAATGAGGATTCTTCGATCATATTTTGAGATAAGGGAAATTGTTTCAAAACATTAGGTTTTCGTTTGTTCTTTCTAAAGCATTTAAGATTAACGATTGTTTAAAGAATTATTGCAATCCATCTTTGGTTCATCACTATAGGCTTCTACTAAATGTTTGACCCAACCCTTTATGTTGAAGTCTATTCCTCAAGGAAATTAGTTCATTATTGGTCATTAAGATATTCTTATTAAACATTATACTTCTTCCATTGTTATCTAAGGAAACGTAAACTCATATATGGGGGCTCTATCCTCCACTTTGTCGTAATACATAATCAAATTCCAATATCTATTGAAATAGTTAGGATTGAAGTGTGTAACACTATTATTGGTTTTATCATTAATATTGTGCAATAGGGTACAATTGATCAAATATCAAAATCCATAAAGTACCTATACACATATTTTAAGAATCTCTAACCTTTATATTACTATTCGTGGCACTACCAAGTATAAATTAACCATTTTATATGATTTTTCCTTAGATTGAAATGTATAATCATTTATTTAAGGGATTTTAAGTATTAAGACTTTATCCGAGAACAGTATTTACATTATGATCTTGATTTAGCAGACATTTACATTTATATCCAGTTCATAAAATTCTTTCTAAAGAATATAATTGTGTTATATTTTAGCATTTCATATATTACGATGCCCATTAAATATTTACATCATCTAACTATTTTCAATAGTAGTAATGATACAATGAAATCCCTAATTTATGGGAAGTTTCCTAATAGGGTAAGGACATCCACCAAAGCAGAACAGGGGGTTTTTTTTTGTCGGGTATTATAGTTGGAAAAACTCTGCAAAATGAGGAAACAAAGTCAAGGCATGTGAACTATTTGACAAAATGCCTCAAAGAAAAGTTTTCTTGCAACAAATGCAAGATGTGCACAGAACGGATTTGATGAAAAGGCTTTGAAATCAAAACTTTCAAGCAAATGAAATTGGCAGGTGTAAAACCAAACTCCGCAACTTTTGCCAACATCCTCCCTGCGTATGTCAAAATGGGAGCGCTTTTGAACAGGGTAAGCCGAATTATAGTTGGAATTTCTCTGGTAGACAAATATGCAAATGAGGAAGCATAGGAAAGGCATGCAAACCGCTTGACAGAATGCCTCAAATGGATGTCATCTCATGGAATGCATGATTGCAGAATTGCACAAAATGGAGTCGTTGAAAGGGCTTTAGAAACTTTCAGGCAAATGCAATCAGCAAAGGTAAAGTCAAATTCTACAGCCTTTACTAGTGTCCTCCTGCCTGGTCAGTGTGGGAATTTTGGAGCAGGGTATGGATTTCTAACAAAGCATAATTAAAAATGAATTTTGGTCAGATGTTTTCATTGAAATTGCCCTCGTAGACATGTATATAAATTGTGTAAACGTAGACCAAGCACATGAATTGTTTAAAAGAATCCCTCACAGAGAGGTCGACTCATGGAATGACAAAATGCATCAGTTGAAAATACTCTGGTAGACGTGTTTGTAAAATGAGGAAGAATAGATCAAGAGCGTGAATTGTTTGACAAAATCCTTCTAAGAAGTGTCAGCTCATGGAATACAGTGATTGCAGGGTGTGCACAAAATGGATTTGTGGGAAGGCTTCAAAAACTTTTAAACAAATGCAACTGGCAATGCATAAAACCAAAAACCTTGGGTAGTGTACTGTGCCCAAAATGGCACTTAGAACAGGGTATGGACGTCTATCCAAGCATAATGGAAGGGGGTTTCTACAAGACAAGCCTTCACACCACTTATACACCTTTTTTCTCTTGAATGATTTCAAATTGAAATTAAATTTTACAATGTTTATGCACCATATCTCTCAAACGGAAATTATACAATTATTCTAAGACATTCCATGAACTTAAACCTAAAATTGAACTAAAATAAATTTATTAACAACCAAAATTTTCAAAAGAAAAGAACAAAAGATGGAGAGGAGAATTTTTACAAATTTCTCCAGCACTTCCAAACCAAAGATGAGTGGTGCTCTTCCTCACAATTCTAGGCAATTTATAGAAAAGTCCATTCTCCATCACCTCTCTATTTTTTAAGTTACCATAAAAATGCAAGTGGAAAATGGATTTGCAAATCTATAATGCATCCTCCACTCTTTTTTTTTTTAAGATAATGCATCCTCCACTCTTTTTTTTTAATGATAATGCATCCTCCACTTTTTAGTGGATTTACAAATCATATCCTCCATTTTTTTGAAGTGTAATCCATAGTTAAATTGTTTATTATTTGTATTTTTAAATGAATATACATTTTATGTTTAGTTTTCAAATTTAGAATTCAAAAATTGAGTTGTGATAGTTTCTTTGATGTGACTTGTGAAGTGTGTAGTTACACATGTATATATACACATTTATTGGTTCTTTATTAAGTTTTTAGTAGTATATATTTCTCAACTACTAGTCAACTATTGGAACATGATTATCTATTGAGTCGTCTCCCCTAATACAAGTTGTTGTGACTCATCTCCTGATGCAAGTTGTGGCCGACTGTTTAGTGTATGGTACAATATTTTCTTGTCTTATAGCTAAGAATTGTGCATTTGTTGACACTAGAAAGGAGGATGAGGTAGATGTTTATTGATAGTGTTCGGCTCAAACGAGGAGCACAAACAAAAATGGTATTACCAAGCATGCTGATCCTGATCCTAATCAAGTTGAAATAATTAGCAGCTTTGAACCGTAATTAGACTTTTAGACTCCGTCATATTTGTTGACATTGTGACGGTGGAAACTCCTAGAACGAACAAGTCGATTGGGTTGGGAAAAGTTTGGTAGAGTCCACGGAGTTGGCATTGCCCTTGCACAGATGACTCAACAATTACAACCCAGTCATACTCTGCTCATTTCCCAAATCTATTTATAAGATGAATCGCTCATAGTTTTGAACCACATCTTCTTCTTCGGTAAGCTAGTGAAATGTATTTCTCAGGGAGTGCATCAAAAAGAGTGCCGCTATATCTGGCGGCTTCGCTAGGGTTCTACTTAAATATCATCCACTTTAATGGTCAAACAATGAATAGCAATTTTACACTTCATTCACAATTAAAAGTGGCAAATATTTGTCCTATTTTTATTGGCCAAAATTAACCTTTGACTGTTGAAGTGGATGATATTTGAGAACAACCCTTTACTAGTGTTGTGAAATATTATGGTTGAGTCCTTGTCAGACGAGGGCAAGATATACGCAGCATGTAACGTGGTGAAGTACTCCAATGGCTCCTAGTTTGATAGCAATTTGGAGGTGCTCTTTAAAACGTTGACAGAGAAAGCAGCCTACGCGGGCTTTGCGGCTTTGGTTTACGGGCAGGAGAAGCTGAACCAGGTGTCGGGGTGCCTCCAGTGTAGAGGAGATTTATCTCCCACTAACTGTGGTGCGTGCTCAGCAGAGGCAGTGAAGGACGTCTACAGCAGTTGCCCTAATGCCATAGGCGCCCGCATTCAGCTGGAGCATTGCTTCCTTCGCTATGAGAATTACACCTTTCTCTCGCAGTTGGACACTAGCTTCTAGTATGGCCTCGTCAACGTCAATAACAATACGGACACCCATTTTAATGCTACCACTCGCACTCTTTTGGCAGATTTGTCCAGCAAGGCCCCCACCAGTCCTATTAAGTTCATCTTGGGCTCGTCTGTTGTTTCTTCTAATATGACCATCTATGACATGGAGATGTGCTGACAAGATATGTCCATGAAAGACTGTGCGGCCTGTCTCTCCAAGGGAATTGAATAGTTCTTCGGCTACTATAGCCAAAGGGTGGGTGTTTAGGTGTTCATGGGAAGCTGCACCCTATGCTATGAAACCTATCCCTTTGCCAAGCACTATTCTAGTTAGACTTTAACTCACTTTCTGTATGTGAGGTGATTCACCATAAAGCATGGGAAGCATACTCGCAAAATAAAGTAATAGAAATAAGAATAAGTGAGATTGTTGTTTGGCCTTAATAAAATATGTGTTGCATGCTTTAAACATGAATCTCAAAGTCTCTCACATTCATAGAATGACTAAAGGTATGACTGTGTGTGAGAAGATATAATGGCAAAAGGCATATCTGTATGAAAGAAAATAAATTATAGATTTAGAACCAAATATCTGTAGACTAGGCTGCATATTTATCATTCACCTTAAAAGATTAAAAATCTAGTGTAAATCTAAGTTAGCATTATTAACTTATAAATAAAATCAAAGGAGATAAAAGGGTAAGGAAAGCAACTACACCCCATTTATGACTTTCTATATGGACTTCCAAACTTCTTGCAAATAAAAATCTACCTATATTCATGCATAAGCTTCCCTTATAGATTCAATGCTAGAAGCTCCCCTTATAGATTCAATGCTAGAGTCAAACTATTATATTATGAAAAATATCTAGAAATATAACTATCATTAATGTGTGCAAGTTACATCTATAGATTTCGTAAACAACAATTATATATATACACATGTACATTAACCAAAAACTCATGCCATGTACATTTGTAATTTGTTTAGGCACTTCTAGGGTTTCATTTTGCACTAGAACATCATTTTCTTTTGTTAAGGTGTCAATTATATTATAGTGGTTTATTAGATACTACCAATCATGGAAATGGTACTCTAAGCTCATTTCCTTTTCTTTGAAACCTTAAATAATTCTTCCCTACACAAGGAAATAATTATTCTTCACCTTTTTCCCTTTTGAGCATACAATTTCTTAACTCTTCATGTACTATGATCATACTTTACTTGCATGTCCATGTCATTTGAGATTTAATTCTAATATTTTCTTTTCCTCTTCTCACATCTTGGTCATCTAGTGCATTAAACCTAAGTAGCACTCCCAATAGTAATTACCTCTTCAACTTCAACCTATTTATTTTGTTGGAGCACCCAGGCCTCCACTGCACACTGAATAACCTTCACGGCTGAGAGAAGTTACACGCATGAAACTATTTCATCAAGAATGCAGAAAATTGCATTAAGAGATTGAGATGATTTACATAATGTACAATAGTGCCTTATAAAGGCAAGAAATATGTGACGGGTGAGAAAACTACCCGACACGGGAAAAAAGCACCCTAAGGGAAAAACTAATTACCCCTATGTTAAAACTTAACTCTAAACTAACATCCCCCTTAAGTGCAAACTTAGGGAGAATTATTATGCAAAATCAAGATGCAATATGGGTCCCAGCTACACAACCATGTTAGATACCCATTTACAATGCAAAAAAGAAATCTCTCACAAATGGAGAAAAGGAGAAAAACCCTGTGGGAAAAAACCCCTTGGGAAGAAACCCCTCTCCAAAAGAGAGAAAAAGGTAACAAAATGATGCATGGATGGAGGACTCAATACCACCCCCAAGGACTACATACATTATCTATATATAATCAATGACCCCCCCATAGGAAAGAAAAAGAGAGAAATGATATCCCCCCATAGTGTGTAATCGCCTGCAAAAATGGTAAGTGCCTGAAGACAAAACACGATCCAATGTCGACAAACAACTTGTCTTCCTTTTGGAAGAAATAAAACCAAGTACAAATGTAGGTATGCTTCCCATTCTGGATAGGAATTAGCAAATGAAATCTAAACGTAGGATGATAATGTCTCTAAAATTTGCTCATGTGTCGCTAAGACCTTGGAAGATGATGCCATGAACCAATCAGGAACATGCCCAACCACAATAGAAGGTGACAAACAAGGTACCATTGGAAACTGATTTTGAACATTCTCCAAAGACAAAGATGGAGTGACAACAGTTGTACCACAACTATCATCAAATAGGAAAATTAATCCCTCAAATGTGTCTTCCAAGTTTGAAATGTGAGAATCCAAAAACAATGAACCAATGTCTGGCAAATACGAATCCCAATCAGGAAGACAATGATAATCTTGTTGCTCAAGAATGATGGAAGTACTTAATGAAGATGGATCAACTATCTCTGACAAGGAATCAAGAACCTCTGAAGCAACTACAACCTCATCTGAAGTCTCAAAAACCTCCAAAGGATCACAAGCATGGTTTATCTTCTCTGGAGAATAACAAGGCACATTGGTATTGGAAAAATGGTCATCGAGAGATGGCAAAGTATCATGATCTCCATATGATTCTCGAATGTAAGTCCAAAAAGCATAAGGGAACTCAAAATGAACAAGTGAATTCAAAAAGTCCTCATCATTTATATGCTCAAAAATAACTCCAAAGACTCTCTCCCTAAATCCTTTCCAAATCATATACCTACTATGTGTGTCTGGAATAGGAACGTCATTATACAAATATGGCAATAGATTCTTCTCACTAAGATGAGTGAGGATGTAATCACTCCATTTCTCATAGTTCCCTTTCTCCAAAGAAAAACCAATTACATCTATGATTCTTAAAAAAAATACAAAGATAATACCTTCCATGAAGACAACTTCCAAATGTAATAAATGTTGATAGATGACAAAATCAGGTGGATTGCCCTTTACCACTGTGAGCTTGGTGAAGTCAGCTTTCCGATGATATGTGGAATGCAAAAATTGGACTCCGGATGCCCAATATATGCTCTGTGGAAGAAAGTTGCCGATATGGGCTCAATGCATGAATGAAGGACTGGATTAAGCTTTGGGGCAGATTAACCCTTCGTCATCCATGTGACCACCTTCTACAAGTGAGTGAAAAATAAATGCAACCTGATGTGTTGCAAAAGATATGATGGCTATGCCAACTGATCAACCTTTGGATCAACGACCAAACAAGCATGGATAACACACTGCCCACGAGCTGTCCACAAGTTTCACATACACAGTGTAATGTTGGCATATATAAAGCACAAAGAATATCCTCACGGGATGCATGTGGGATAAAACATCTTAAGCCACTGCCAAAAGACTGTGGACCCCACCAGTGCTACCCTAAACAAACCCTAGTAGAAATATTTTATTTCAGAACTTTAGAGATATTAAAGTTTGCAAACAAAATGTATTGATGCCCACATCAAACTGCTATGTTGCACATGAGAATTTGTGCCTTTCTTAGTTGGGTTAGGACTCCATGCTCTCTAAAATGAGTCTGATCGCTGAAACCAATACTCAAGTTGTATCTGCCTTTCACATTGGGATCTCGTAGAGATGATAGGACACGCCAAACACCATGAATCTTCACCTTTTGGGAGCACTAGAATCTGCATAGATACAACACTCTAGACTCCCTAAAATGGAATGAAGCCTATGTGAGTTTCCAATCGGCCAAGGAAGCCCAAAAAATGGGCACCAGATTGGAAATGAATCTGCAACATCTCTAGAGACAAAACCCTTTATGATCTGTAGAATGTGATGCTCACTGAGGAGAGATCATGGTGTCAAAGACACCCTACACGATCTTTGCAAAGAAAAAGTGATCTAAAAAAAATTGATGAAAACTCTCAAACGAAAGGGGTGGCAGGATGGGAAAGCTTTGATACCACGTTGGAGCACCCAAGCCTCCACTGCACATCGAATAACCTCCACAGTTGAGAGAAGTTACACACACAAAACTATTTCATCAAGAATGTGGAAAATTGCATTAAGAGATTGAGATGATTTACATAATGTACAATAGTGCCTTATAAAGGAAAGAAATATGCGACGGGTGAGAAAACTACCCAATACGGGAAAAAACCACCCTAAGGGCAAAAACTAATTATCCCTATGTTAAAACTTAACTCTACACTAACATATTTTATGTCTCCTTGGATGAAGATGGTTCTCTAACATCCTTTTACCATTAAATTACCTCATGTACTATGATTTCCCATACAAAATTGGCTTTATATATATCTAGGTTGCAATATTTTTTTAAATTCTATTTTTTGAGGAAGAAATAAAAACCCTGATCCAAGAACTTTTGAACTTGCCTCTTGATTGAATTCCACTAAGATGATCTTTTCCACATCATTTGTACCTTCCTCATCATTTCATTTATAAAAAGTGAGGTCCCAAAACTCTTATCTTTGTCACCCTTTTCTTCTTCTTCCTCCCTCTCTTTCCCTTCTCATTTCTTCTCTTGTTTAGTAATGATTCCTTCTTCTATTTCCCCTAGGCCTAACACTTCCTTTAATACACACCCTATTGCAACATTCTTTACTACATCACTGGAGGGTATAATTTCATTCAAAACCCTAGTAAATGCTCTCTTGTCAACTAGTGATACCCACTCTTTTTCAAAAGGTTGCATAGGTGGTTGTAGCAGATTACTTAACTCCTATATATTCCAATTTCTTTATAACCTCTTAATCATATAAAGTATAAATATCGAATCAATTGATCATCATTTGAGACTGACTAATGAAGATACTCATATTTAACTTTGTTTTTATGTGCTCAAAAACATTTATCATCCTTTTCTCTAGGTCCCAATGTTTGAATCTATCCTTGATAAACTTAAACAATAGAGGTGCTATTATACATGACCCAAATTTGGATACTAATAGTTTTCTTCACCAAGAATTATGGGCGATGAAGGATGCGTGTATATTTTATTTGTTGTGAGAAATGAAGAGACAATTTTACTAATTTCATAATGGATTTCCATCACTTTCAAATTTGGGATAACAAATTTTGGAAAAACATTTGGTGACTCCAAAGACCCTTCTATCTAGATAATGTTGTAATCTAGATAGATCCACTAGGAAATAAATTCTATAATATCCTCTATCAAGGATAAAGACTTTGTATTCATATCCTTTTCATCCACATTAAGATAAACAATTGGGTAAATTAAATCATAGATGATTAAAATAAAATCATGATACTTATGTCCATGGGGTATGTCAAATAATACATACATTGCTTTAGTAGAAAGAAACCCCCATTAAGGTAGATTGGGATTGAAGTTCATCGATGAATATATATCATCATTCAAGTGTAATTCCATATAAGAGTTTCCTCCTTATGGAGTTTCCTTGAATTATTTCTAGAGGTTTTAGGAAATAAGTTCTCCTAATTTTAGTACCTACCCATGCTTTAGTATGATGAGCAATAAAAGAATCTAGACTAGAATCAAATTATCTATATCTAAACATCTAAAAAAATTAAATTCATTAACACCATGGCTTCCCATAACTAGATTAAAATTTCTTATTGTGAACTTTGAGTGGTCTAATATTTTGGGAAAATCCTCCAAAACATAGTCTAGAAGAATTTCAAAAACATCATTAGTACTTTACTATTGTTGGGTCCATGTGCTATTAACACCAAACTTATCCATATGAGAAGGACTAGATCAAATGGTAGAAAAAACATCTTAGACTAGATTGTGTACCATGTCCTAGACTCACATTAATCAAAATTTTGAATCTATCATTGAGAAACTTAAAAAAACATAATAGGTTCTATAGGACCCAAATTCTAATATTGGTGTTGTTTTTCACCTAGGGTTATTGGTGAAGCAGGATAGGCCAAGGGATATCACTAGATAAACAATACCATAGCACGAGTTCATAATGGGATATTTAATATTGCAAAAAATATATCACTAGTTATTAGGAATTGAGAGGGAAATTTAGATGATTTCTTAGGTATTAGGGGAAAGATAGTGAAAGGGGATGGGGGTTGGGTCTATGGGATAGGATTTGGGTGAACAAATAGAAATATAAATTTATCCCTCTTTAACTTTTTGTTCATGAGGGCATAAAGAGGAACTAGTTATGTTATTTATGTAGGGCTTTCCAATAGATATATTTAGTCCTAAATGTGCCTAATGATGAAGGAACTTATACACCATATAGGAGATCTAAGTTTGATTCAAAAAGAAGGATATGATATGTACACATTGTAGGACAACATAGAAGGTAAAAGGGAAAGGAATCCCTTATGAGAATCTAGTTGTAATGATAGAAATTACATACCTTGTAACTTGTTTTATTATGTTTTGCTCTCATCTTAGGTTTCCCCTTTAGCTGTGTTTTTAGCCCTTGTTCACACCTTCTCTACTCTTGTGCATCTTTGTTTAGCCTTATGTATTATATGTTTCCCATTTTTCATGTTTTTATACACTTCAATAAGTCCCCCCTTATCCTTATCCAACCCATGTTATCCTTAGCCCACCTAACATTTAATTTTGGAGTCTCCTTTTTCATGTGTTTGGAACACTTGTTTTTATCTTGTTTCACTAAAATCTCACTTCCCGATAATCAAATTAATGTGAAACCACCTCCTATAAGCCTATTGTTATCCCGTTTTCCTTCGGAGCTCTAGCATTAAATTCCATTTGTGCCCCCTAGGACATTTCCATCCCATTTGTATCCCTTGATCAACACGAATGGTTTTCATATGTTTTTCCACCAAAATTAATGACCTCCCAACCTCATTTCTAATGTTCATCTACCCTAGAACTCTCCAAAAACCTATAAATAGACCCCCTATTCCTCTTACTCATTCATCCTTATAATCCATTTCCATAAGTGCTTACAGTTTGAAGCTGTGGATTCATTGTGCAAGTGCTCTCTTGTAGGTGCTCTTAGAGGAGATTTTAATGAATCTTTGTACCATTGGAGTTTATTCTTTTAGAGCTTGATTTCTTTTTAGTCTAGCCTTCTTGTGGATCTTTCTTTCCCCTTTTCCCCTAGATGTCCATCTACTTTCTCCCTCAACCTAGCCATTAGGTACCCATTTTCTTGTCCATTTCTCTTACCCTCTTTCCATAATCCCCTCTTGTCATCATTTCACCTCTAAACCCTTACCTACATCTATTTGATAATCTTCTAGGTATTGTTCATTATTGCACACCTACTAGGGTTAGCCTTTACACTCTCTAGGGTTTTTCCTCTTAACCACCATTGTTGTCCATTATAGTCACTTGTTTCTATAATGCCCCAAATTTCACACCAAGACATTAACAAACAAAAATTGGAAAAACATTTTTTTGTGATGCAAAAGTGGCATTAAGAAAGCCACAACACACATTTGCATGCCCAAGGTGTCATAACATGTAAGGACACAATTGGCACACACACCAATGCACAAGGCATGGTGACACCAGTGGAAGACTTAGAACCACCATGGATGTCATGTAAAATGAGACAAGGATGAGAGTCAGGATTTCCAAGGTCACTGAAAACCATTACAACATCCCTACTAAACCACCCCTATGATATCTTGGCGCTACAACAAGAGAAAAAGCCAAAACTACCAAAGTTCAAAGTTTAGGAAGAACTTACAGGTGGGCCAAACTTTGAACCTGAGTTGCAACATGCAACCTACATACTAGCTTAGGATTAGCCTTTGGGAAACATTTGTAGTTGCCAATCTTACAAAGTGTGAGGACTCTTCAAACTTTGGGCTTAAAATAACATCAGACTTCGAGTTCAGCAACTCACACTATGCAAAAGCCCTACGAAAGTCTGAAATGAGACCACATCAAGGATTCAGACTTTAGGTTTTCACTTGAAATTGTAACTTGCAAAGTGTTGGTCAACTCTGAACCCTAACTCCCTATACAAATCAAACTTCAGAGACTGATTACAACTTGCACTTGTAATGTACAATGGGACTTCAAACTTTGGACTTCTTGTACTCTCAGGTTTCTGGGTTTGATTGCAACTTGCAACTTCAGATTGGTAAATCTATCTAGAAAATGCATTTTAGACTATGAACCTGATTTACAAAATAGAGAAGTAAAAAACACTAAGGCATACAAACCAACAAGCTCAATTTCTTCACTCAATGAGGCATAACTTCCTTGATTTATGAGTTGTTAAGAAATAGTTTGAGGCAAATGTTGAAGGGATCATGGAATCCAATTTAGCCACACAAGATGCCACTCAAAGGTCATGGTTCCCAATAAATAAGGTGGAAACTGAAACTCACTTCCACAACATAAAGAAAGCTAAGCTCCAAGCTAAATGTGATGAAAATGATACAGAATGCCATGCTTATTCAACACTAATGCTGAGACAGACCAAAGGAAAATATGGAATTATAAACCATTACATAGGAAAAATATAATCCATCTCATAAGTGTATCATAAAGTAAATGATGCATATAGAAAAGAGTACTCCAACATCCCAATTTAACCATTTCAACACATAAGATAAATATTGTAGCATGATAATTTCTATCCAACACACGGATCAAATTCCATCCAAATAAGATCATAATAATATTACAAGATAGAGGCTAATTCCATCCCGGGTACTAAAAAAGGTATACTTCGTATTTTTCTATCTCACATTTTTCTGTCTTTAATAAGCTATCTTGCATTTTTCTATCTTTAAAACACTAACAGAGAAAGCAGCCTACACGGGCTTCATGGCTTCGGTGTACGGGCAGGAGAAGCTGAAGTAGGTGTCGGGGCGCCTCTAGTGTAGAGGAGATTTGTCTCCCATCGATTGCGGTGCGTGCTCAGTGGAGGCAGTGAAGGCCGTCTGCAGCAGTTGCCCTAATGCCATTGGCACCCGCGTTCAGCTGGAGCATTGTTTCCTTCGCTACGAGAATTAAACCTTTCTCTCGCACTTGGACACCAGCTTCTGGTACGGCCTCGTGAACGTCAATAACAATACAGACACCCATTTTAATGCTGCCGCTCGCACTCTTTTGGCGGATCTGTCCACCAAGGCCCCCGCTAGTCCGCTTAAGTTCGCCTTGGGCTCGTCTATTGTTTCTTCCAATGTGACCATCTATGCCATGAAGATGTGCTGGAGAGATATGTCCAGGAAAAACTGTACGGCCTGCCTCTCCAAGGGAATTCAACACCTCTTCGGCTGCTGCAGCCAAAGGGTGGTTCTGCAGGTGTTCATGGGTAGTTGCACCCTGCGCTATGAAACCTATCCCTTTGCCAAGCACTATTAGACTTTAACTCACTTTCTGTATGTGAATAAGAATAAGCGAGATCATTGTTTGGCCTTAATAAAATTAGTGTTGCATGCTTTAAACATGAATCTCAAAGTCTCTCACATTCATAAAATGACTAAAGGTATGACTGTGTGCGAGAAGATATAATGATAAAAGGCATAACTATTTGTATGCAAGAAGATATACATGTTCATAAATTATAAATTCAGAACCTTATAAATTATAAATTATCTGTGAATTTGAGTCAGACAAAACCTTCTCTAAGAGGAAGTGTGACCTGCGCTAATGGACAACGTGCTCAGAACCAAATATCTGTAGACTAGGCTGCATATTTATCATTCACCTTAAAAGATTAAAAATCTAGTGTAAATCTAAGTAGCATTATTAACTTATAAGCATTATTAACTTATAAATAAAATCAAAAGAGTTAAAAGGGTAAGGAAAGCAATTACACCCCATTTATGAATTTCTATATGGACTATGGAACTTCTTGCAAATAAAAATATACCTATATTCATGCACAAGCTCCCTTTATAGATTCAATGCTAAAGTCAAACAATTATGTTATGAAAAAAATCTAGAAATATGACTACCATTAATGTGTGCAAGTTACATCTATAGATTTAGTAAACAACAATTATACATGTACATGTACATTAACCAAAAAACTCATGCCATGACTTTAATTCAATGAAATTCATATAAATTATAGTAGATAGAAATTACTCATTCATAGGGACTCATTTTAAAAAAACAAAACCAATAACTATCTATTGCTTCCACTCTTTTCATAACCTCCTCTAATAAAATATAACACACTACACACACACACACACACACACACACACACACACACACACACACACACACATACATACCACTTAACTTCCTTTATTTTAAATAATATTACAAATACTTAATATACAAAATTAATCTTAAGACTTAGATAATGACTCAAACCTACAAGCTTTATATTCATTATTAATCTTATTTAAATTGACAACAAATTCTCCATCCAAATGATCCTTCATATCCTTCATAGCCTAATCCATTAGATTAATTTATTCTTCAGTCACATCAATCAATACCTTTATTTTGTTGACTTAAGCACAAGCCTTAACTCTAAAGTCCATGATGTTTTGGTTCCCCTTTTTGTTATCAACTCATTATGCTTTTTGAAACTAATCATTGTTTGATTAAGTAAAAAATTCACATGTAATCTATTGAAATGCGCCAGACAACTGAGAGGGGGGGGTGAATCAGTTGTCACAAAAACTTGAACACTCCTTCATTTAAACATCAATCATTTAGCCACATATATTATGATTTAACAATGAATGCATGAAATCAGAAACTTAAACACAGATGCAATATTATACACAAGTGACACCAGATTTTTATGTGGAAAACCCCACGGTGGAGAAAAACCATAGAGAGAATTAGCTCTCAAAATATATTGTAATATTTGAAAAATGATGTTCAGGCTTGGTCACCCCACGGGCCTGGAACTTACTGGCTCACTGCCATGAAGTATAGCTAGGTGTAGTAGGCTCATTGCCTCAACTCTAAACCTAGAAAGATTACAATAAGGGCTGTTAAACCCTACTGAAGGCTCACTGCCACGATCAACATCTTATTCATGTATGAGATTAATACATTGAAGTACAATGGGTCCTTTGCTCTACCTTTCACTTCCTTTCCTTATCTTCCCATCTTCACACAAGGACATCTTTTTCATGACTCAACTACAAGTATTTATACAGTTCATCAACCTTGGAATGATCATCAAGGTTGGCATTACAATCATCAACCATTGGATCAATCTCCAAGGTCAGCATTACAAACATTTACAAAATAGGTCCTAACTTAATACAACACTATGCAAAGGGAATGAAGTAAAGATGTATGTGGATCACACCATGCCTTAACTGGGACTCAAACACTATCTTCCACACCACAACATGCTTCCATAATCTTCAAGGAATCTCCGTAATAACTGGAGTTAACCAAGTTGGCTAAGACTGGTTACACATTACACTATCTAGGAACAATCTTCAAACACGATCTCAATTCCTTAACACGGACCAATGTCAATATAGGAACATGATTAGGAGACATCCACAAGAACATTATAATCATCAGAAGAAACCGCACAAACCTTAACCACTTTAACCATAGGAATCTTCTCACCAGAACACATGAACTTCACTGTCTTCAACTGACATAAAAGAAAGATAGCTTGTGGACCACCAAAACATGAACCACTACATTTATAGGCACTTATCATCATCCCAGACTTCCCTCTAAAACCGTAGAGTAAAATACTTTATTGTAGAGGAATGTGCAGCCAAATGCTTTCTCCCTATCACTAGACAATAATTAGAGAAAGTAGGTTTTACTTTGGTGAATGCCACTCTCTCAATTCTTCATACCAGAGGCTCAAACTCAAGATTTAGAATCCTCAGACATCCCTTTAAATAACTTCCAATCTGTAGACCAAGATATTCAACCAGTAAGAAATGCGGAGCAATCTACCAGATTGTTCTTCAGCATACAACTCATTATCTATATTGCATTTCACTGTAACTCACTTATATCTTCTGGAGGGGCCAATTTCTCAATATCCTAAACATACAAAGCTTCTAAACAAGTAATAAAATGGAACATAGTTGACACCAATGACAACAAATATATGTTGACATCAATTACAACACCGATTAGGCACATACTTGCAACAATCTCCCCCTTTGTCATTAATGGCAACATATGATGTGAAAAACTACAACAACCATCAAGAGATGATTCTCCCCCATCTCTTTACACATCTGCACTCTTTCTTTTTGACCAAGATTCTCCCCCTATCCTTTTACACATCTACATTCTTTCTTTCTAAGTTGTTCACATGACTTCTCTCTCCCTTTGACATTAATGGAAAAGGGCACATACTTGCACTCTTATGTTCTGATTCCATTTCTCTTCTAAACTCTCTGATTGGTCCCCCTGAGAAGTAGCCCTAAAAGCATCAATCCAGATCTGAAGAGGCACCACCGGACTGATGCATTCTTATGCATCTTAGTTTAGAGCAAGAGGGGTAATAACCCCTAACTTTTCTCTGAGCTACTCAAAAGCATCCTTAGCTAGAGGTTTGGTGAAAATGTCCACAATCTAATCTTTTGTAGATACATACTCTAACTTGACTACATTCTCTGTCACCTTTTCTCTTAGAAAGTGGTATCTTGAATGCATTAATGGATTCTTTGATATGTTTATGGCACTTGAATTGTCACAAAAGATTGCAATTGGATCTTCATACATAACTCTGATGTCCCTCAAAATCTACTTCATCCATAATACTTGAGTGCAACTACATGTTGCTGCAATGTATTCTGCTTTTGTAGTAGACATGGATATTGAATCTTGTTTCTTGCTCAACCAAGATACCAACCTTTTTCCAAAAAAGAATGCACCTCCACTTGTACTTTTCCTTTCATCCATATCTCCGGCCTAGTCTGCATTAGTGTATGCACTAAGAATGAAATCATTGTCCTTTGGATACCACAAACCATATTCTATTGTGCCTTTCAAATATCTGAGAATTCTCTTGATTGCCATCATATGTGACTCCTTGGGCTCTGCTTGAAATCTTGCCACTAGACAAACTGCATGCATTATGTTAGGTCTGGTTTGGGTCAGATAGAGTAGCCCTCCAATCATAGATCTGTACCTTTTCTGATTTGCCATAGGTGAATCATTATTTTTTCTCAACTTACAACCAGTTATCATGTGAGTATTTACCGGTTTAGAGTCTTCCATCCCAAACTTCTTTAGCAGCTCTTTCACATACTTAGACTGAGAAATGAAGATACCTTTATCTAATTGATTTATTTGTAGACCCAAAAAGAAATTCATGTCACCAAACATGGACATTTCAAATTTACTATGCATTTTTCTGGCAAAAACTGTGCACATACCTTCATTGCCTCCAAAGATAATGTCACCAACAAAGACCGCTACAATTAGAATTTGTTCATCATTGATCTTAAAATAGAGATTACTATCTGTAGTACCTTTACTGAACCCAATCTGTATTAGATACCTATCCAACCTTGCATACCATGCCCTGGGGGCCTGTTTCAATCCATACAAAGCCTTCTTCAATTTGCATACCATGTCATGGTGATTTGATGATTGGAATCCTTCCAGTTGTTCAATATATACTTCTTCCAATTCTCCATTCAAAAATGTAGACTTTACATCCATCTGATATACCTTAAAATCTTTGTAAACTGTAAATGCCAAAAACATTCTTATAGCTTCAATCCTTGCCACCAGTGCAAATGTTTCCTCAGAATCTATTCCTTCAACTTGGGAGTATCCTTTGCATACCAACATTGCTTTGTTTCTTACTACTTCACCATTCTCATTCATCTTGTTTCTGAAAACCCACTTGGTACCAATTACATTTTTATTTGCTGGTCTAGGAACAAGATCCCAGGTCTGATTCTTCTCTATCTGCATCAATTCTTCTTTCATAGCCTTTACCCAATTCTCATCATTGCAAGCTTCATTCACAGTTTTAGGTTCAATCTTGGAAATTAGACAAAAAATTACTTGTTCTTCTACAACTCTTCTTCTGGTCAAGATTCCTTTACTCTTGTCTCATATGATTTGATCCTCAGAGTGATTAAGTTTTACATACCTTGGTGTCTTGGTAGCACTTTCTAGAGCTTGATCTTCTTCATTTGAGCTATCTTCATGTTGCATCACTTTTGAAACATCTGGTTTCTCTGATTCATACCCACTTGATTCTGGAGATCTTTCCTTGCTTTCATCGACTTTGACATTTGCACTCTCAATGATCTTATTCAACCTCTTATTATAGCACTAGTAGGCCTTGCTCTTGTTGGAATAACCAAGGAAGATTCCTTCATCACACCTAGCATCAAACTTGCCTAGATCTTCTTCTCTTTTGATATAACATTTGCTACCAAAAACTTTGAGATATTTCACAGTAGGAATTTTACCATACCACAATTCATAAGGAGTCTTAGAACTGTTACCTTTGTCTTTGACTCTGTTTAGGATATATATAGCAGTGTGAATTGCCTCTCTCCAATATACTTCTGAAAGATCAGCTTCCTTCATCATGGTTCTAGCAGCTTCTTGAACTGTTCTGTTTTTCCTTTCAACGACTCCATTTTGTTGTGGAGTTTTAGGTGTAGATAATTATCTCTTTATCCCATGTTCTTCGCAAAAGAAATTGAATTCATTTGATGTGAACTCTCCTCCTCTATCAGACCTCAAACATTTGATCTTCAAATCTATCTCATTTTCAACTATTGCCTTAAATGCCTTGAACTTATCTAGAGCTTCTATTTTTTCTTTCAAAAAGGTAAACCAAGTCATTCTTGAATAATCATTAATAAGAAACATGAAATACTTGTCTCCTTGCAAACTCTGGTAGGTCCACACAAGTCTATATGCATTAGCTCCAGTAATCTATCAACTGATCGGTCCTTTCTTTTGAAACTTGTTCTTGTTTGTTTCCTAAATTGACACTCCTTGCAAATAGGATTAGCATGCTTCACAAGCTTGGGCAAATCTCTAACAGTTTGTGTAGTACTTATCTTCATAATGTTGTCAAAATTGATATGACACAACCTTCTATGCCATAGCCAACTTTCATCAATCTGAGCCAATAAACAATAATTATCACTTCCTTTCAAGTGGTAGATATCACCTCTAGTCTTCTTACCAGTTGCAATGATTGTTCCAAAGCTTTCCCTGATCTTGCATCCATTGTCCTTGAAGCTTAGGTCATACTCTTTATCACACATCTGACCGACACTCAAAAGATTTTGCTTTAATCCTTTCACATACAAGACATCTTTAGTATTATGCTTGCCATCAAAATAAATAGATCCTTTTCCACAAATCTTACTAGCCCTATCATCTCCAAACCTAACCAGTCCACCATCATATCTTTCCAAAAATTTAAACTTACTTTTGTCACCAGTCATGTGGTTAGAGTAGCCACTATCAATAACCCATTCATCTTTGTCTTCAACAACCTAAGCAGCCAAAGCACTTTCCACTAGTTTTTCTTGCTTCAAACAACTAGCAGGATTAGTAGACATAGGTTCTTCTTTAATAGCAATAAATAAGCATTCATTACCGGAGGTGCTAGCATTATCTAGTTCACAATTATCTGATACTCCATCATCATCAAAATCTTCAACATAATAACATTTCTTTTGGATCCTAGGCCTGTTCTCATATCTTTTCCTATTTCTTTCAATTCATTCAGGACATCTAGAAGCAAAGTGGCCTACTTTACTGCAGGAAAAACATTTGAAAGGTAATTTACCTTTAAACTTACCAGATCCTCTCTGTAGTCTATCCACAAAGTTGGCTTCAATTTCGTCGAACTCATCATCTGATTCCACTTTGTACTTTTCTGATCTGTAGGTTTTTTTAGAAGTACTAGCTTTGAAGGAAGTCTCTACTTTTGGTAGGGCATCACCAAATTCTCTCATCTCAAAGGCAGTAAGTTTACCAAGCAACTGATCTCTGTCAACATCTTTTACTTGCATAAATTCTTCAATTGCAGCTACCTTGTGACTGTAGGACTTTAGCAGTGATCTAAGAATTTTCATTACAACTTCCTTATCACCGAGAGTTCCCCCCATAAATTTTATTCCGATGACAAGTTCATCAACTCTTTGCATAAAGGCTGATATGTTTTCATCTTCATTCATCTTCAAACTTTCATATTTCACCTTCAGACTTTGAAGCTTGGCCTCTTTCACAAAGTCATCTCCCTCATACAAATTTTTTAGCTTTTCCCATACCTCATTTGTAGTTTCAAGATCCACCACTTTTGTCAGTACTGTGTCATTCAATGAACTTAACAGAGCATCTTTTTCTTTGACATCCACTTCATATTCCTTGATTTCATCTTCAGTTGTCAAACCATTTTGAGGCAAGGTGTATTTTGTTTTTGTAGCTTTCCATACTTTGTAACCAAGACAAAGAAGATGACTTCTCATTCATGCCTTCCAAAGAGCATAGTTTGTCCCATCAAAATGCAACGCTTCCTTCTTATAAGACATTTTGGATCTTCCTCAAGCTCTTAGACTTTCTTCAAAGGAATATCGCTCTGATACCAATTGTTGAAATATGCCAGACAACTGAGAGGGGGGGTGAATCAGTTGTCACAAAAACTTGAACACTTCTTCATTAAAACATCAATCACTTATCCACATATATTATGATTTAACAATGAATGCATGAAATCAGAAACTTAAACGTGCATATACAATATTATACACAAGAGACACCAGATTTTTATGTAGAAAACTCCAAGGTAGGGAAAACCATGAAGAGGATTAGCTCTCAAAATATATTGTAATATTTGAAAAATGATGTTTAGGCTTGGTCACCCCACGGGCCTAGAACATACTGTTCACTGCCATGAAGTATAACTAGGCCTAGCAGGCTCACTACCTCAACTCTAAAGCTAGAAAGATTACAATAAGGGTTGTTAAACACTGAGGGTTGTTAAACCCTATTGGTGGCTCACTACCATGATCGACATCTTCTTCATGTTTGAGATTAATACATTGAAGTACAATGGGTCCTCTGCTCTGCCTTGCTCTGCCTTTCACTTCCTTTCCTTATCTTCCCATCTTCGCACAAGGACATCTTTTCCATGACTCAACTACAAGTATTTATACACTTCATCAACCTTGGAATGATCATCAAGATTGGCATTACAATCATCAACCATTGGAACAATCTCCAAGGTCGGCATTACAAACATTTACAAAATAGGTCTTGACTTAATACAACACTATGCAAAGGGAATGAAGTAAAGATGTATGCGGATCACACCATGCCTTAGCTAGGACTCAAACATGATCTTCCACACCACAACATGCTTCCACAATCTTCAAGGAATCTTTGCAATAACTGGAGTTAACCAAGTCAGCTAAGACTGGTTACACGTTACACTATCTGGGACCAATCTTCAAACACGATCTCAATTCCTTTACGCAAACCAATGTCAAGATAGGAATATGATTAGGAGACATCTACAAGCATGTTATAATCATCATAAGAAACCACATAAACTTTAACCACTTTAGCCATAGGAATCTTCTCACCGGAACACATGAACTTCACTGTCTTCAATTGACATAAAAGAAAGATAGCTTGTGGACCACCAAAATAGGAACCACTGCATTTGTAGGCACTTATCATCATCCCAGACTTCCCTCTAGAACTACAGAGTAAAATACTTTATTGTAGAGGAATGCGGAGCCAAATGCTTTCTCCCTCTCACCAGACAATAATCAGAGAAAGTATGTTTTACTTTGGTGAATGCCACTCTCTCAATTCTTCATACCAGAGGCTCAAACTCAAGATTTAGCATACTCAAACATCCCTTTAAATAATTGTCAATCTGCAGACCAAGATATTCAACCAACAAGAAATGCGGAGCAATCTACCGGATTGTTCTTCAACATACAACTCACTATCTATACTGCATTTCATGGTAACTCACTTGTATCTTCTGGAGGGGCCAATTTTCTCAATATCCTCAACATACAAAACTTCTAAACAAGTAATAGAATGGAACATAGTTGACACCAATGACATTAAGGATATGTTGACATCAATGACAACACCGATTAGGCACATACTTGCAACTCATTATGCTTTTTGAAACTAATCATTATTTGATTAAGTAAAAAATTCACATGTAATCTAGTTCTTTCCAAAAACTTGTAATGCATAGAATTAGAGGACATAAAATGATTCATAACTTTTTAAAGAAAAGAATTAATCGAAATAATATATTGTCATTAATAAACCCTAGTTTGATCTTATCTTTGCCAAATTTTCCCTAGTATCCCCTTACAAAACTCAATTTCTAAACTTGGTAACATAGGATATGGTGACATATCCAATTGATTCTAGCAACTTCAACATTACCGTTCAATTTTCTTTCAATCCTCAAAATTTTTCTCCATTTTTAATTATTAAACCCTAGATCTCCTTTATCCAACTAGGAAAACTATGTAATGTGTCCACAACAATAAATAAATCCTTCATACTCTATTCTACTACATTTGTAATTTGTTTAGGCACTTCTAGGGTTCCTTTTTGCACTAGAACAACAATTTCTTTTTTTAAGGTGTTAATTTTACTATAGCGGTATCCTAGATACTACCAATCATGGAAATGGTACTCTGATGTACTTTCCTTTTCTTTGAAACATTTTCTTGCATGCTAAATTTACACACTTCACTTTTCCACACACATGCTTCAAAGTGAAACACATCTACTTCACCCTAAATGCATATGCTCAAACACACATGCACTTTGGGATAAATGCATACACTTTTCCTTGATATACATATGCATCTCCCTATACAAATGTGCTCCTAGATGCACACGCACCAAGATTCATTCCCATTCTTAGGACCCATAGATTCACCATGTTGCTGAATGAACACACATCACAACTCTAAATACACTAAAACCCTTCACATGCATGTTGTAAAGTGTCACACATGCATTCTATGATGCATTTCATGATTTGGTGCACATGTTTTCCCCTTTCTTCCCCCCATAAATATCTAATAAATGCACTAAAAAGTCAACATTTTTATACATACCCCAATTTGGTGCACGGTGGCCACCTATAGCTCCTCGCACACTCTGCATGATGCTCCTAAACTGGCATACATTTCATCTTTACTTTATTGCTTTCTATGCTCTCTCAAATTCACTATGGGCTAGAGAGTAAAAATGAATAGTTTTCACCCCCTACCTATTTATTCACCCCTACACCACCATCCCCCATTTTGAATTATTTCCCCCCTGATCATGTTTTTCACCCTTTTTTACTCCTTTTCACCTTATCTCCCCATTTTTTAACCTTTTTCCTCATGTTATTGCCATCAATAATTATTTCTCCCTTCTAGTTTTCTCCTCACATCTCCTTTGAAGAGACCACTCATACTATTTTTCTCATCTGATCTCTCAAAGGGGCATCATCCTTCTACCCACTAATTTCATTTTTTCCACTTACTAGGTCATCCTATCACCTTCATCAATTGCCAGAGCACTATATTTTCTTTTTCTTTGAAACATTGTTATAGAATGCCATCTTAAAGAAGGTAAACATGTAGACACATGAAATTGCCTCCCAACATTTCCATTGTCATCAGTCTCATCTCGTAATTATTCTTCTAAAATTAAATAAATAAATTATATTTATTTAATTAATTAAACTAGCTATACCTCTAAAGTTAATTAAATACATTTTATTTATTTAATTAATTGATCTAGTTATTCTTATAATTTAATTAAGAAATTAATCCTCCTTGCCACTATTAATTAAATAAATTTCAATTATTTAATTATTTAATTCATCAAATCTACCCTTCTTTTAATGTCTAGCCTTTAATTACATAATTCAACATTTATTTAATTAAATCCAATTATTCCTATGTCATTCTCCCAAAATTAAATAAATAAGCAATATTTATTTAATTCCTCTATTTCCCCCCTTAATCATTAGTTGATTAAAAAATCCCACTTAACCAGCTAATTAATCATTTGCACATTCTAAATCATCATTTGCCAAGTCAACCTTGCACATGGCTCAAGGTTGCACATGGCTCCAAAAATCTACTTTTTAATCTTGTCCATACATTCCCACCTAGAAAATCTACACCATCCAAATCCCTTGGATCATGGGCCTAATCATGTGCATCAATCACCAATCGCTACTTTGTGGCTTCTCATGCACTCTTAGCTCTCATTCATTCCTAGCCCTCCATTCCTAAAATATAATCTCATCCATTGATCCTCCTCCATGGAAAACTATAAATATCTCATCATCCAAGCCATTTCATAACACAAGTTGAATGCAAAGACATGCTATAGGATCTTGGAGCAACCAACATACAATCTCACAACCATAAATCTATTGAGCACATCCATTGTATCAAGGGTTTGTGTTGGTGAGAGCTTTATTTGTTTTCATTAAATTTAGCATTCCCTTTGCTCAATTTGAGGCACGTTTGATGTAGTGTAGGTTAGAATAGATTGTTTGCATTGCTTTCTATTTATGTTTTTGATTTACATTTCATCATCCACAATAAAAGTGTGTGTGTGTATATATATATATACATATATACATTTGGTTTTGTTATTTGTATTTTAATGTGTGAATGATTATTTTTCATTAGTTTTTTATAATTTCAATACTAGATTTGTATTAGTTGTGGTGTGTTAGATATCTTTGGAATAGTTTAGTTTCATTTCAATACTTTCATTTCAAGAAATTTTATTTTAGCAAGTTTGGTTATATTTCATCTCAACAAGTGTGGTTTGATTTTACTCCCCAAATTAGTTTGCATTCATTGTAGGTACACTTAGTTCAAGTACTTATGGCTCTAGTTGAATATACATTTCCATAACATTGTCACAAGACTATGTTCCCTAGTTTGGAATGTTAGATTGTACACCTATGCCTACTCCTATGGAAACTAACTTAAAGAAGTTGAGTGAATCTATAGCTAGGTCTGATCTTGTGAATCCCACTGAATACAGGCAACTGATTGGATCCTTGATGTATCTAGTTAACACTAGACCTGACATTTGCTATGCAATGAGTGCCCTCAGCCAGTTCATGTGCAAACCAAAGTAGATTCATCTTGTTGCAGCCAAGCATATCTTGAGATATTTGCGTGGTACAGTTGGATATGGATTGAAGTACTCTTCCAATACAATCATTACCTTGGAAGGCTATTCTGATTCTGATTGGGCAGGAAGTGTGAATGTTAGAAAGAGCACTTCTGGAGTTTGCTTTAGCTTGGGATCCGCCATGATATCCTAGTGCAGCAGGAAACATTCTTCAGTAGCATTGAGTACTACTGAAGCAAAATATATTGCAGCCTGTGTAGCATCTTGAGAAGTAGTGTGGCTTTGAAAACTCCTTACAGGTTTGTTTGGACCACCCTGGGAGCCTACAGTTATTCACAGTGATAACTAGAGCTGTGTGAAGCTCTCTGCCAATCCTATGTTTCATGACAGATCAAAGCATGTGGAAACTCAGTACCACTATATCCAGGATATGGTGCAAAGGAATGCTATTCAGCTGAAGTACATCAACACTGATGATCAAACATCAGATGTTCTCACCAATTCCCTTGCTCGAGTGAAGCTTGCATATTTTCGAGACAAGCTTGGAGTTGTGGAGAATGAAGCTCTAGCTGAGAGGGAGTCTCAGCATCAGTGATACATTATACTGTATCTTTCACCCTCTATGAGTAGGCATGGTGGATCCACCCTTTGTGAGTAGGCATGGTGGTAATGCACTCTTCTCTGGGAGAAGTTTGAGGTGAAAGCTCTCTTCCACCCTCTATGAGTAGGCATGGTGGAGCCACCCTCTGCAAGTAGGTATGGTTGATTATCATGGGAGAAATTCCATGATGTGCTTGTTCACCCTTTGGGAGTATCTATGGTAAATGTCATGTGAAGATGACAATAAGCACTTATGTTTTCATCTATGGGAGTAGCCATGGTGGTAGTCACTATGTGACTTGATCCTTATGAAGGAATCCTCCCTAGCTAAGAGGGAGTGTTGATTTTGGTAGGTAGGTCAGATCCCTTCTAGAGACTGACCTAGTCATAAAATGCTGAATGGCCTATCGGCCTTAGCATTTCGAGAACTCAATTGTATTATCTGATTAAGGCATGCCCCAATTGGGTGAACTCATTATTCTATGTACCTTGAAATTACAAATAGGTCAGGACCTATTTCAAATGTAACGTATATGTAAATTGGCACCAAATTGTTTGTGCGATCTCATATAAATGTAAAGTGACTGGTAGTCACAATACACAGCAATCAATCACCAAATTCTGCTCTGCGAAATCTAATCCATCAGTGATTTACTTCAAGAACAGTTCAAAGGAGTTCCGCCGTTGGTTGAACTGTTAGATAGGTTCAACAGTTCAACCGGTTCACCGGTTCATCAGTTCAACAGTTCAATTGGTTCACCAGTTCATCAGTTCAACCGGTTCATTGGTTCAATCGGTTCATCAGTTCAACTAGTTCATTGGTTCATCGGTTCAATGAGTTCATCAAACTCCAAAGGTTCAAACGGTTCGGTGGCTCAAGGAGTGCTGCCAATAGTTGAACCGTTCGATAGGTTCAACGGTTCAACCGTTCCACAGGTTCAAAGGTTTGACAGTGCAGGGGTTCTGCCAATTGTTGAACTGGTTCAACTGGTTCAACGGTTCAAATGGTTCACTAATTCGACGGTTTAATTGTTTCACTGATTCGACGGTTCAACTGGTTCACTGGGTTCGATGATTCAAAAAGTTCAATGGTTTGATAATTGATTTGATTATCTTGCTTCAATCTGCAATCATCAACGAACCTGTTACTTGGTGTAGCGGATCTGTTTTAGCATGAGCAAGCTTAACCCTAGATTTGCTAAAGATTCAGATAAGTTGTATTTTGATATCTATGTTTCGTGCCCTAGCTGGGCGAAGTTGTAATTTGTTTCCGCTGTTAATATAAATCAGATCTAAGATTTTCTTGCTGGGTTTTTCACCTCCAAGAGGGAGGTTTTCCCAGGGTATATGCGTGTTATGTGAGCATTTGTGTTTTATTGTTTCTTACTATCAATCTGAATGTTAAAATTAACACTTATGAGGTCTCTTACTTTATCTCAGAGATCTTTGGGGAGCTACATATTTTTTCACCTCTTGCATGGTTTCTCGAGCCCACAGAGGCCTTTTTTGTACTACAACAATATCACTAGGTCCATCAGTTGGTTCCAAAGGCTCAACTAGATAATCATCTTCTTTTGGATCAGTAGCTTCCCTTTGAATCTTAGGAGTATGGTCAACTTCCATATCCTAAGGAGACTCTTGGTCTTCATTATCTATCTCCATATGAATGCCCTTAGATCTTTTGAATGCAACATCCTCTTCAAATGTAACATCCCTGCTAATCTCAATCAACTTCTGACCTAGAATGTAAACTCTATAGGCTTTTGAAGTCTCACTGTAGCCTACAAATATTCCCTTCTTGCAATATGGATCCAACTTTGTCCTTTTATCTTTTGGTATATGAACATACACTCGACAACCAAAGATCCTAAAATGACTTACTTCCGGCTTCACCCCTGTAAATGCTTCTTCGGGAGTCATGTTCTCCAAAATGTGGTGAGGGCTTCTATTTTGAACATAAACAACTGTCCTAGATGCTTCAGCCCAAAGGAAGGTTTGTAGATCTTGGTCATGAATCATAGCTTTGGAGGCTTCTACAATAGATCTATTTTTCCTTTCTGCAACACCATTTTGTTGAGGATTGTAAGGGACACAGAACTCCCTCTTAATCCTTGCTTCAATGCAAAAGTTATGGAATCTTTTAGAGATGTACTATCCTCCATTGTCAGATCTCAGAACTTTGATCCTCTTCTCGGATAAGTTCTCTACCTGAGCTTTAAACTCTTTGAACCTCTCAAGTACTTCCTCAGATTCTTTAGATTTCAAGAAATAAATCCAAGTCTTTCTAGAGTGGTCATCAATAAAAATAATGTAATACAAGAACCCACTCAAAGAAGCAACAGGCATTGGACCACATAAATCAGAATGAATAAGGTCTAGAATACATTTAGATCTATTCTCACTACTATGAAATGGACCTTTAGTATTCTTACCCAATGCACAACCTCTGTAAGTACCTTCATGCTCCTGGTTGAGTTTTGGAAGGCCTGTGACCATCTTCTCCATGGTTGGTAGAGCTCGGAAGTGAAGGTGAGCCAATCTTCTATGCCAAAGTTCACACAAACTTGATGAATCATAAAACAAGGCCTGAAGTGGACGAGTGCAAATTCTGTAGAGACTCTCATGTCAAACTCCAATCACCTGATCTCATGTGCAAATTTGTATGTTGTAATCCTACAAAGCATGAAGATTCTTCAAACCCTGGGCTTAAAACAACATCAAAATTTAGATCAATAAGTAAATTGCACTATGTAAAAACCCTACAAAAGTCTAGAACAAGACCACATCAAGGATTTAGGCTTTAGGGTTTCACTTGTAATTGCAACTTGTAAAGTGCTGATCAACTCTGAACCTTGACTCCCTAGACAAATTAGACTCCCTACGAGGCCCTCTATGGTACTCCCCCACTCTCCTTGTGTACTTATGTTTCAGATTCCTCCAAGGTTATGGTTGTTGACAATACTATAGAAAAACATGATGACATATCTTGATTCCTTAAGGCTAATATAACACTAAATCAAAATTGCATGAAATAGTAGGTGGATCAACATTGAATAGAGCATAACTTTGGCATTGATGATTGGGATTTTTATGCCCCCATCCCTACAAGAAAATTTAATGCAGAAAAACTTTGGTCATAATTTGGGTCCCAATTTTTTGGTCCTTATCAGGTGATCCAATGCATTGGTGAGTTTGCATATAAGTTAGCACTCTCACCTTCTTTTAACATCCACCCAATTTTTCATAATTCTTGTCTCAAGAAAGTGATTAGAATTGCTTCTCAAATTCTAAAAAAGCTCCTTGCATTAGATTAGGAGAGCTCCATAATTTAGAACCCAAGATTAGGATTTCTAGACTCTTTTCATGGATATGGCATGATTCCCCAGTAGAGTTGCTAGTTTTGTTGGTTTCCAAATCAATAGACAATAAACCCTAAAGGTTTGCCAATTCTTATGATCAAGTTTACTGTAGGACTTGGCTAACAAAGACGTGAGATTGTTTGCACTTGTCTCCCCTACACTTTACGTTCTGCTGCACCTAGGGGGTATCCCTCATTCACAACATAAAGATTTATCCTTGACTAACTTAGGAAGAATGCTCTCATATATGGACTAAGATTTGTAAGATAAACCCCAGATTGATAATATTCTTGGACTATCTCCTCAGGTTAAATCTGAGAGCATGCAACACCTAGACTCTACTCCTAAAACCTAAAAGATTGAGATTTCTAAAATGATTTTACTTTATATGTTTTGGTTGTAAGACTAGGATTTGAACCACGAAATCTTTCCAACTTTTGATCAGTGCCTATCTTAGGGTGCAGAGTCAAATTTTAACGAGCAAAGTATTTCAAACAACAATATAAACATACAATTTTAGAGGGTTTAGAGGGTTTACTTGTTTCTACCTTACAGATACACCCAAGAATAAGTATTCACATCAACCATTCTTATGATTATCCCTGTTACCTAACACTTTCCCCCACATTTGATTTAAAGCATTTTAATTTGTTCCTTAAATAGAAGTATAAAACTAAACATGAAATGCAACAAATGTGTATTTGAGAACTCTAAAACCCTTAACTTCTTTGTTCAAAAGAAAAATATAGACAATTAAAGGAGACAGTTAACACAAATACATGCTCATAGCATTACTCATATGACTTAATCTGAAACTAATAGACTACTAATGAAAATACATTCAACATATAAAACTAAAACCTGAAACACAAAGATGGGGCAGCCTGCAAAAGCTTGTATTTCACTCCAAAGCTCAAAATATCCAATCTTCAACAACACAAAATGAAAGCCCAGCAGTTTATTTATAGGCTCAAAACATGTTGCCTTAAAATTTACTGCCACATGGAGGTAGGTGAGATATTTCACATTACATTTTTACCTCCAAAAATACATTGGGAATAAAATATATTTTACAATTAAAAGAGGAGAAGACTAAATAATAAATAAAACATGTTTTAATTTTCTCTTTTAATTTTTACACTTTTCACCTATTCCCAATTTTGCACAACAGGCAGCTGAAGACTCCCCATTCCTCTGCACTGATGTAAACTGAACCTTGGACCTCCTTCTCCAGCTCTACAATAGCATTCAACCTTAGAGGAACATTATAGTAGCATCTAATTGAGATCTTTACCCAAATCAATCACCTCTGGGCTATTTTTGATAGAGGAGGGGTGTTTTTCATCATTTCGACAGCCAAAAATCATTGCAAATGTGCTAAAAACCTTTGCCAATGCCATAAGAATGATCATAGGGTGATTTTGCAACCTATAACAACAATTTTGAGCTCAAAAATGCCTTCAAAAATGTGCTGGAAATCAAAAAAGTGAATAGCAGCTTCAATCTGCAACAAAATCCACTTGAAGCTGCATGAAAAAAGTTGAAATCACCAAAGGAGTGAAGGAAATGTGTTGTTTTTATCTACAAAAGAGTTGGAGGGGTAGAAAAGGCCCTGTGATGGGCATTTCGCACCATCATAGGTCCATGCATACACAACAGAGAGGGGTGCCTTTCTCTCCTCATTATAAACTTTATCCAAAGTTGTATAAACTTTGCTGATAATATTTGCCCTGAATTATATTTCATTCGAACCTTATTAAAATGCCTTTTAACATTTCACTTTAATATTTACATTTTAAAACTTTGACTTAGGCAAATTTTAAATTTGCGTCAAATGATGTTTTTTCACCATGGGCAAACTAGGCATCCGATGACCGCAAAAATTTGCGTAGGGGTGTTATCAATTATTTCAAGAAAACCTATTTTCTCAGAATCTACATCGCTGAAAGATTTCTAGGACCTCCTTTGTAAACTGGCCTACCGGATGCCTTCGCCGCAACTGGAATGCATTAAAATAATGCATCAAATGGTCTTTGATTTTGATGAAATTAGAATTGGAGAGGTTTAAAACCAAATTGAGAAATGGGTCGCCCTCAGATTTGCAAAATTTGCAACTTCCGAGAATATCAAATCTAGCTCAGTTGTAGTCAAGAAATAATTAAATACCCCATCAAAACTAGTCATGGAGGCACAAGACTGAACATGCATGTTACCATATGTGCCAAAAAACATGCTACCAACCAGATTTGCAATATGATACCTAAATTGAAAAATTTTAATCTCCGAAGGTGGCCTCTAGGGTAGATTGAGCAACACGTCGACCTAGCCTTTGTCGACACCTAGAAAGAGTATTGGCACTTCAAATTTTCAAAAATTGAGGGTTCCACCACACTCTACTCTATACTATCAGAGCCAAAATTTATACATTAAGGGCCCATATAGTGCCCACTGTCAACTATCTTAGAACAGTAGGGAAATAAGTATTAAAATAGAAAAACAAAGAGAAAAGCAAAAAGGGTTTAGTACCCTGTCACCATGGCTTCCTTGCACGTTGGGGGGAAGAACACTTGATCCACTATTAAGGGACTTCCCTTTCACTCTCCTTGGACTCGTGGATATCCAATTGTGCTCCCACCGGTGTCATCATGCCTAGCCCAGACGTGTGACACACTTGGACAATCTGGTTCGTCTTGGGCATCCAAGGGAGATGTATCTTCATGGTTTGGCAATACTCTTGGGAGGTGGGGGGCTCATTTATGGGTGTTCATCCTAAGAATATAGATGGAAGTGAGCACATCCCTGTACCTGGTTCTCGTCTGCTTAGAAAAGTTGAGACTGTGGCCATGGAGGGCCCTATCTAGTCCGTCGATGCAGCCACATCCCAAGCCTTTCTGTATTTCTTTAAACACACACTCTATTGCTGAAGAAGTTAGTATTTGCACTAGGAATACGCCTCCTACCATCATCTCACCTTTTATTAGGTTGTAGCCTTGCAGTGTGAATTTCCATCTCTCCAAGTTATAGAGATAATCGAAAACCAGACTCATTGCTATGGCATGGACATAGTGACCATCTTGGACTGAGTCCATGATGTTTGAAAGGATGGTGGAAATAATATATGACTAGTGGAGAAGTCTGTCCTCCATTCCCTCGAGCCATTTCTGACCGCAGATATTCCTAATCACAATCTGGGCCATTGTGCCTAGTCTATGTCAAAGATCTAGTTCAGGTCCATGATTCTTACCCTTCCCCTTATCTTTGACTCCCATGGAATCACAGGAAATAGAAGTCACTGGTTGATAGTGTCATTCTCCATCTTCACACCTATAAAAAAATAGAGAAGTGGCTCAAAGAAAGACACTTAGTGCACATTAAATCATGGGATTAGACACCGCTATGATGAAGATATATAATACTGGAAGGATTGTGGTCACTTATTCCTTTTTCCACCCTTGCAGTCTTTTCACATCATGCTTTGATGTCTAACATTTAAAAGTTGGCCAGAATTTACTATAAATGAGTATTATTCCTTCCTGATTTAGAGCACATGAACATTAATTCCTGGGTTGTTTATGTCCATCCAACATTGAAATTTCTATCCTCCATGTGTTGACGTGAGATGGGATCCTTGCCAAAATTAGACTTATTAATGGTGATTGTTTGGTTTGACAGCCTCTCAGTTGTACCTCTTTCAAATGGTTATGAAGAGTTGTCTAGAGATCTCCATCATTTAAGTGGTTACCTTAAGATCTATAGTATTATGCAGATATCTTGAAATTGGTGGTTGGCCTGATGCCTCCATGGTGATGAAGAGCCTTTGACATGACTCCATATGACATCTTCTCATCTCTTTTAAAGCTCCAACTCATTTATTGGGGTTGTTCTAGTACTTTGTCAACTAGGTTGCCCATTCAAGTCTTAGATATCTTCGTGGATCCACGTTGTCAGCTACGTAGGCAAATTCCTCTGGTGTGGGTTGAAAACTGTCTCATCTTCAAGTTGGTCAATGGCTCTATTGGGAAAGGCATCAATCACCCTATTCCATTCCCTATAGCAATGGGGGACTTGAAAAGAGTTTAGTTTTCCTAAGAGTATCAAGGCCTATTGCAATATATAGTCTATTTTCCAATTCTCTATTTTCTTTGACTTGATTTCTTTTATGATGTTCATCGATTCTCCCTCTATCCATAAGTCTCTATGATTATAATCTAGAGCCAATTGTAATCCATTAAGGAGTGATCACACATTCACTTCATTGTTAGATCCTTCTAGGATTTTGGTGAATTTGGCTAGTATTAGCTATCCTTTGTGATCCCTAATGATGCAGCTCATTCCCAACAGTCCTGGGTTGCCCCTACATGCACCATCAAAATATAATTTAACAAATTTTGATAATGGAGGAGTCCATGTTACCTTATTCCTATCCAATTTCTGAGGGATGGCCTAAGAGATTTCCCCATTTGGGATAGATTCGAAGCATTTCCATTTCTTGAATAGTGAATTATCCCATCTTGTCCACTTTGTAGTCTAATTTGTTGATTTTCTACCTTTTGTCATGATGACCTATGATATTGCTCTTTCTAATTCCTCACATACCTTTTGAATCATCTGAGCTTTCTTCCTAAAGATGTAGAAATTTCTCTCCTGTCAAATATTACATATTACCATGGATGGGCTCAGTTCCCATATGCATGCATACGTTGATTCATGGAACAACGTTGACCAAATTTTAAATAGTAATGTTGTCAATTAGGATTGTGCCACTAGCCAAGTTAAACTTGACTATCCTGTTGAAACATGGAAACCCTCCTAGATTGTGGGTGATCTATGTTGAGAGGGAATCTCTAGAGTGAGCTGGTTTTCCTTATGATTTTTCCTAATCTAATGACTTTTCTGGGAAAAGGGATGAGAGAGGTAAACTGAAGTAAGTAACTAGAATGAAATCTAAGGTGATGCACCAATACTAAAATCCTATCAGATGTTACTCACAATCAGACGATAGAACATTAATCTTCTCAACACTTTGATTTTACCCAAATCATAAATATTTCACATGAAGGTTTGAGCAAACATGATATGCAACCTAAATTAAGCAAAAAAAAATTGCATAACCTATCACAAAACCAAGACAAAAATAGAGGATAAATGTTTATCACAGTGTAATATCAAATTAGTTTTGCAAAAAAGAGAGGTAAAAAGTGAAGGAAAACTGCTACTCTATAACTGAAGGAATAATGAGTACATAGACTGAATACAACACTCTCAGTGTGAGAGGAAGACTTTGTTATCCTGCACTTTGATCTCTACTCTATCCTGCAAAACTCTAACTGGAACTACTGAAAAAGAAGTGAATCTCTAACATATATCCTGTGAAATCAATCGCCCCCTGAAAGATGGAAAAAATCTCCTAAAAATAGACCTCCAAGTCCATTTTTGAGATCCTCAGAAAATCTAAAATAAAAACTTTCAAAATGAGCCCAAACTGTGAAAACAAGATGCCAAAAGATTCCCTCATGTGGCCCCACCAAAAATATGCTTTTCTTTGCCCATGAAACCTCAATTTGTCTTTATCTGCCTCCAAAATAAAAGCAATCAAGGAAGAATATTTCAATTTTCTTTATTAGCTTTAATTGCCTACAATAGTTTGGTTTTAAAGCAATTTATAGATTATTGCTTTAAAACAACTTTACAACACTGGTAGTTTTGTCCTATTCCCCTATTCAATTTAAGTTTGCAAAAAATAATTACTCATAACTTATAATTTTGTCAAGTTAATTACAATATTTGATTTTTCTAAAAAAAATCATAAAAAGAAGAAATATCCAAGCATTACATATTATTGGCAAAAATAAAAGCCTTATAGGCCTATCTCCATCTATCTCTGCATCACATAAGGCATATGGGCCTATTTCATGTTTCAAAAGTTTTGTAGATTAAACTAAGGGCATATGATTTTACTCCATAGGTGATTAAAGTAAACTTAAGGCATCAAACCATAGTGTAAAACGTGCAAGGGGAACCTTAAGGTTTTCATTGATTTGGACCTCCCTAGTGGAAAAGGGGCATGAAGGTTTGAAAAGGTATATCCTAGGCACAAACGCCACCATTTAATCCCCTAAGGGTATTAACTTGGATAATAAAATGAACTTAATGTGACAAAATACCAATCGAACCTAAGGCTTGGAAAGAAACCCTAGACAGAAACAAATCTTTGCCCTAGTTTTTCGGCCTATTCTCACTTTGCATCTTTTGATGAAACTGGGCTCTGCACACCATGGCCGCCACTGGAGCTAGGGTTTTGAACTGGAATCTTCCATCTTTTTGCTGCCATTTCCTACTTTCTTGAAGCATTCTGCAAGGGAATGAAGGTAATTGCTTGCAATCTCATTTTTGACCCTATTGTTTCATTCTATGAGATGATTCAGGCCTTTGGACCATGGCAATACAAGTTTATCTGATGCAAATTCTTTGTCTATTCTTTATGCTCTTTTGTTGATACACTCTGCCTTTCCTCTATGTTGGGGTCGCTATGATTCAATGGCTCAAGCTCTTTTGAAGCAGCAAAATATGGCAATACCCGCAACCACATAGTATTTGATTTTACTCTACAGAAATAGAAATAGGTAGAGTTCTTACCCATTGAAACCCATGATTTTCTTCTATCCTCCATTGATATGATGCTTAAACATGAACTTAGGAATGAAATGTATCTTCATAGAACCCTCTCCACAATTTGAAAACTGCGGCCATGTACTCAGTTTCAAGCATTCTTTTGTTTCCTCATGGCAGTTGTATGCTGAATATTGTTCATCTCTGTGCATCTTCATTTCTGAGAATGATTTTTGTCGGTCTTCATTATACAAAAAATGATATGCATTTGTTCATTTCTTGAGTGCTCATATAACACTTGAAATCCTCAAGTTTTCCCTATATAGTTTGCAAATTGTATATATTTGGTCATGACTTCTCATTTTTTCAGATGGTAAAAGTTTTATTTATTCTACATATATACTTTGGCAAACTATGATTTGGTCCCTAAAGGCCGTGGCCCAGCCATTGGATTATTCGGGTTCTCTTTTACCAGTCTCCTGGTTTACCCTACACCCATGTAGTAAATGCTTTTGTCTTCTTAATCATGACTAGGGTCTTATGTAATTCTAGGGTCCACCCCTACTAGAAATGAGATATGGGGCTATACTATCTTGTGTATTACCATTACCTTCAGAGATCATGATTTGTATGAATAGGTCTGCCTTGTTGGGAAAAGGCCTGCAACATATTTTCTTACTGTCACATTGAAATTTCAAAACTTGCCATGTATGTTTGTGCTCTTTGAAAATAGATTCTTCATCATCATGCTGCCACTCTACAGGAACACTAGAATGCTTAAATGCTTATCATTTCTTACCAAAAAAATGATTAAATCTTTGATACAATCTTCTTTATTTTGCAAAAAAAAGGATCCGAATTCCCGGTCATGACATAAAAACTGTCTTTTTTGCTGCTCCATACTTGTATTCTTTCAAACCCTATTGGCAATGGTTTCTCCATTTGATTTCTCCTGTAGGCTTATGATATGGTTCTGATGAAATTTGAAAAGATCAATCATGAGACATTCCTCTACTCCATTTGAACTCTGAGTAGGCTACAGCTCTCCTTCACTGCATATGTTTACATACATACCATGTTCAATGATGATGTTTGTTGATCCAAAAATGTCATTATGGCACATTTTGATGAGCTATGACTTTAATGATATTTTTCTTATGACTGCTCTTTTCCTGATGAAATGACACTGTATGCATCATGTTCAATTCTTATAACTCCTCCCCCTGTACTCAACATGTTCTTTGTTACATCATTGTGACAGTGGGGTGACAACCATCCTCATAAGCTCTTTATACTCTATAAATGTTGTATCTTTCATTTTCAAGGAGCACTTGTAGCTTTTGACCTCTTAATCCCATTACAAAAGATTACTATGACATTTTACAATACTGTGGCGAATGATTTTAAGCCTCTATGGTAGTTTCTTACCTTAAATGATAATAGCAGGTTTCAACATGATAAATACCTATTACATACTCCATATACAACTTCTTGTTCATAGTTGTAGTTGTCCACTTGATATTATTTTTGAATATGGTTTTCTGTGCATAACTGCAACTTTATAACATCAGTTTGATTGTCTTTTAGCTGATCATGGATGTTATGAGGCTGTCCTCTTCATGGTTTTCCACTGTAGAAGCAATTGCAGACATTTCTTATCATTTCCCTGTTCATAGCTTCAACTACCATGTATGATAATGATGCTTGCGAGCAATATATGGCTATCAAAAACATGCTCATGGCTGTAAATAATTTGCTCTAATTCTCTTGTTACAGTAGATAGATAAATCCTTTCTTGAATGTCTCTACTTTGTCTTAGGCAACATGAATGGGCTCAAAGCTCACTTATAACTTTCACTTCCTCAATGGCTCTTGAAGCAATAATGACAGCTATGTTTATGAGTTCAGTTCATTCTTATGGCTTCACTTCATTACTTGAATTACAGTCATGAGTATGCATCTGATTGATTTGATACTTCTTTAGTTTAATTGAGTTGATTGAGCAATATGATATATCTGCAATTCATCCCCTCTCAGAACCAGGGCAGCACGATGGGCTCAATCCTTGTGGGAGCCCATTTTATACCACATATTGTTATGTCGTCAATCAGCAACATGATTTATCCTATACCTGCACATGAAACAAACAAATTAGAATAAAACAATGAAGTTCTATGGTTGTTTCTTTTTGAATTCCTCCAGCATGTGAATGATGTTCATTGATTAGTGCATTATAAGCAAAGTGTTATGCCTCTTCTGATAGGACATATTGAGCTCTCATAACCAGACTCTAACAGGACCTTCCCACATTTTTGTAGGTTCTTGTCAACGATCAAGAGTGGAACAGAAGATGACTTTGAAGATTGAAGACCTTCAAGGCAATGATGGCTATGACCTTCTCTTTCTTATCCTTAGATGCATAGCATTTTCTTTATACTTGCATTTGTTCAGCTATTACCCATGGCTTGTGTGGGATATTTGGTCTATCATTATTTCCTTCAATGCAATGCTTATCCTTTTATGTATCTCAACTTGTAAATGAATAATCATTGTAGTGAATGAAATGCTTATCTCTCCTGTGAATGTTTTGCAATGCAATGAATGATCTGAAATCTTTTCTTTTCTTGAACAACACAACTGAACTGCAATATCACTGAAACACAATGACTATGCAAATAACTTATAACAAAAGAAGGTTAACCTTCACTCAAAAAATGAATTTGTTGCACCAGCTCTGCGAATTTTGACCTATGGTGAAAAAATGGTAACAAGTAATAATAGAGATTATGGGAGGTGAATCCTAGTTTAATTGTTTGAACAACCAATACCAGCATTGTTGGTTAAAAGAGCAATGTAGCAATAAATGTTCAATGCTCTCTTCCTGTTCTTCACACAAGACACATTTGAAATTCGTTCCTATGTTCAATTTTTGCATCCTATCCCATGTGAGAGTTCTTTTGTGCAATTCTAACCATGTGAATTCCCTATCCTTTGGAAGGATTGCATCATTCCAACAAAGGTGAGTTGGCAATCTCTCTTAGTGGATGATGATAGGATTTTATATCCTTGTTTTACCTTGTAGGATCTCGAATTCTATGTTGTCCATATGAGCTCATCTTCTTGATCAGAGGTAAATACTACTCTTGAGTTTAATATGTTTTGGAGAATTTTATTTTGATACGATGGTAAGTTGTAGTCTTATAAACTTTTCCATTTTTTTTTGAGGTTGTGTTCTTAAGTCCAGTTGGAGATAGTCTTGTACATAGTTACCCCAGTGTTGTTGTAGGTATATCTTGGCCTCATACAAGTCCTCCCTTAAAGAGGTCTTTGTTTATATCTTGATTAAGGTATCATTATGTGGAATACATTGATGCCCCCTTTGGTGGTGACTTAGACTCTATTGTCCTCACTGGATAAAGGCACCAATTTGTTGCAACCTCCCATCCCACCAACACACCAAAAAAAACAAAACCTCAATCTTTATCTCTATTTATGTTGTTTGTTTCATCCAAATCCATGTCTAGATGTATGCTTTTGCATTAGGGGTTATCAAGGAATCAATTTATAATCTTTGCATGGTTGTGTATCTACTTTATCAAGGTGTAGCATCCTGGTGTTTTCAAACTAGTACAAGCACTTGGTGATAGTTAAATTGGAGTTTCCTATGCATTGCATATGGTTTGATTCAAGGTTTAGTTTCATGTTATTATCAATTGTTGTCCTCATATACCTTAGGGAATCCCCTCCTTGGTATAGTGGAACCTAAAGAAGAAGGTCTTACCCACCTTATCAATGTTGTCCATTTTTTCACAACTTGAACATAAGTTAGTCTTTACTTGAGTTTAACACCCCTGGCACTCAAGAAATTGCCTAGCTTTAGAGATTTGAGGAGCCTCAAATTTGTGCACTAATAACTCCAACTCTACAATTGCCCTATTTTTTACAATCGCTTTACACCATCACCATTTGTATATTTTGTGGGGACCACATTGGTCCCATGTCCATATTTTTTATGCATAATTGCATTTACTGCACCAACTTTTCACAATTTTATTGCAATTCACTTGACACATGTTGCATGAAATGGTGAATGATTTAATATTTTAAAATACTAAATATTTTTCTAGGTACAACTAATGATTTTACTTTTACGTATAAAAGTATGGCATGTTTTTATAGGTACATGAAGACATCTGATGCAGAGTGAAACGCAACGGGAGCTAACTAACAGGAAGGAGGAGCCAATAATACCAACAGCATGATAAAAATCCCTATCGGCTCAGCATCATCATCATATTTCCTAAAAACACCAACAGCATCATCATATTTCAACAGCATCATCATATTTCGGATGATCGCAATTATCCTCCTGCCGACTACTATTCATCTCCTCCGCCTGTCGTCTATCATCATCATCATCATGATAATCAACGGGCGCAAACATCCTCCGGTTGCACTGTTCATCGGGTGCCAAACACAAACGGCATCATCATGATATTCGACACCACCTTCGTCAGCAGGATATCCAAATATCCGGTTGCTCCAAATATCCTGATGACGACAACTTAACACCTTCCCTTCGATGCTCCACTGCCCGACGATACAAGCAACAGCATCATGATATTATTCATCCGGTTCTCTCGAAACCTCCTGATGATGTTAATACAACTTCCTGCCTACGCCGATACTTAACCACTTAGCGACAACAGGATAAACTCGCATAGAGGGATATCTCAATATCCTGATGACGATGACGTCATATCCTGATGACGATGACGTCACCCAATATCCTGATGAACTCTTCAACACTTAGTAAAAAAAAATTGAACTTTCACACCCGCATCAGCTAGCGATACGCGGATGATGAGCACCCCCGAGAGATGATCCTGACTGCGATATATACACTGAGTATATATCCGACTTAAAACATCATGATGCACTTGCAACATGCAAACTTCAACAGCTTCATGACCCGATCCTGATGGCGATGCCTTCGCAGATGATGATGCGGCTCGTTTCGACTGGAAACGCACATGCAGACTCCTGTGTATCCGTCCACTGCATGTAAACACTCCGAACTGCTCTATTTCACAAAGACCATATGACGACCGGGTCGGGTTACCTTTAAACCAAATCAAACAGCTTATCTTTCTATACCTAGCACATGAGGATGCTAGGCTGATTCACAGCATGCTCCTAACTGATCTCCTGAACAATGCAATGCATAAACAGAAAACACAAATGCAACCTAAGCTATGATACAGGACCATTCCACCGATTTGCAGGATCAACCGGTGGAAGGGTTGAAAGTGCCCATTAACTTGCAAACGGAAAGGAAATCAACACAGATGCAACTGATACAACCAGATAATGCAAAAGATGAGATCTTATTCAATTGAAATTCAATGTCCTGAATACAGCTTCACAATTGTCTGAACTGCTCTCCTGAATCTCAACTCAACCCCAATACATCTAACAACATCAACCTCAATATCAATATCTCTAAACCCTAACAGATCGAAGGTATATATAACAAATCCTTCGAGTACTACCACCTCACTTCCCAGCGGCTGGGAGCTTCCAAGCGGCTGGGAGAGAGGACAGCTCAGATAACCTTATCCCGATCTCTAACTGCCTACACATACTCCTATGCTGAACTAATACATAGCATCGGTCCAATGGACCTTATTACATGATAAAGTCAAACATACTAAAAATAGACTATACTGTCATCATGCTGATAATTATCCTATATCCTGATCATGTATGTCATCATGCGGACCTATATCCTGATCATGTCTGGGTGCTCCTGCACCATACTCCCCAGAAGAAGAAATCTCAAGTCCACTTGAGATGAGAGTATCAAGGTCGGCACCATGTTTCTGTATCTACTCTGCAGTCATCCATACTGCTTCAGAGTTCGGCTGTCCCTTCCAAGAGACGAGGTACTCCAAGTACTTTTTGTTCCTGGTCTGTTTGACCACTCTGGTGTCCAAAACTTTCTGTAATTGTGGAGGATCATGTGGGGGAATGTCTTCAGCAACTGTATCCTGTAGGATATCCTGATCTGCATCTGGATTAGCCTTGTATGGAGTTAAGTCACATACATTGAAGATAGGAGACAAACCAAGATCAGGTGGGAGTTGGATCTCATAAGCATTCTGTCCATGCTTTTGCAAAATCTGACATGGTCCAACTTTCTTTTGCATGAGCTTAGTATACTTCCCCTTAGGAAGCCTGTCTTTCTTCAAGTGAACCCAAACCAAATCTCCAACATCAAATTGAACATCCTTCTTCTTCTTGTCAGCATACTCCTTATACTTTAAGGTGGTTTGCTGGAGTTGGGTCTTGACCTGATCATGAACTTCTTTGACGGCTTCAGCAAAAGCTTCTCCTTCTGCGCTAACAGGATCTGCTGTAGGTAGATCTCGTAACTCCAAAATTCCTCTGGGATGCATTCCATACACTACCTGAAAAGGCGATTTCCCTGTGCTCCTATTGACAGTATCATTATATGAAAACTCAGCTTGAGACAGAATATTGTCCCACTTCTCTCCATGCTGCTTTGTCAAGCATCTAAGCAGATTCCCCAAGGAACGGTTCACTACCTCAGTCTGACCATCCGTTTGAGGATGATATGCAGAGGAAAAAGACAAATTGGTTCCCAGTTTCCTCCAAAGGGTTCTCCAGAAGTGACCCACAAACTTCACATCTCTGTCTGAAACTATGCTCAAAGGCAATCCATGAATTCGGACAATCTCCCTGAAGAAAAAATCTGCAATATATGAGGCATCAGCAATGGTTTTGCATGGCAAGAAATGTGCCATTTTACTGAATCTATCCACTACAACAAAGACACTGTCAAATCCTCTCCTGGTCCTTGGTAAACCCAAAAGAAAATCCATACTGATACTTTCCCATGGTCTGGAAGGAATGGGTAAGGGCTGATATAACCCTGCATTAGTTGACCTGCCTTTAGCCTTCTGACATATCACACAGGTTTCTACAAATTTCCTGACATCTGATTGCAACTTAGGCCAGAAATAATGCCTCCTGACCAGATCAAGGGTCTTATCTAGACCAAAATGACCTGCCATGGCTCCACAATGTTTCTCCTTGATTATATTCAACCTCATAGAACACCTTGGGATACAAAACTGTCCACCCTTGAACAACAATCCATCTTGGATCAGGAATTCAGAGAACTCAGCATGGTACTTCTCCCCAAAAGAAGTACAGACCTGATATATCTCTCCAAAATCTGCATCAGACTCATACATGGTCTTGAGTGAGTCAATGCCAACACTCTCTAATTGAATCTGATTGACGGTGAGAACTCTCCTGCTCAAAGCATCTGCAACTTTGTTTTTGACCCCTTTCTTATGCTTCAAGGTAAAAGTGAAAGCCTGTAAGGTTTCTACCCACTTCATATGTCTGTGGTTCAGCTTTTCCTGATTGTTGATGAAACTCAAAGCCTGGTTGTCTGTGAATACTATGAATTCCTTTGGCAGCAGGTAATGCCTCCATTTCTTTAGGGACTGAACTAAAGCATACATTTCCAGATCATATGATGAATACCTTTTCTTAGCATCATTGAGCTTTTCACTGAAAAATGAATTGGTCTACCCTCTTGACTGAGTACTGCTCCAATGGCCATGTGACTGGCATCACACTCTACCTGAAAGATTTTGTTGAAATCTGGAAGTGCAAGGACTGGCTGCTGTGCCACCTTCCTCTTCAATGCCTCAAAGGAATCATCTGCTCCTTGAGTCCAAACAAACCTGCACTTCTGTCCTCCCTTGATGGTATCCAGCATGGGTGCACAAATATGACTGAACCCTCTTATAAACTTTCTGTAGAAGGTTGCTAACCCATGGAAACTTCTGACATCATTCATGGTCTGTGGGGTTGGACAATTCAATATGGCACTCACCTTCTCCTTATCCATCTGTAGCTTTCCTTGTGAAATGACAAAACCTAAATAGGTGATCTCCTTTTTCATGAACAGACACTTGTCCAAGTTTATCATCAGCTTCTCTTCATGTAACCTCTTCAGAACCAGATCTATATGTCTGAGATGTTCTTCTTTGGTGTTACTGAAAATCAGAATGTCATCTAGATAGACTATGACAAACTTACCAATGAATTCCTTCAGAACCTCATTCATCAGCCTCATGAAAGTACTAGGGGCATTAGACAAACCAAAAGGCATAACCTTCCATTCATATAACCCTTCATTTGTTTTGAATGCTGTCTTCCACTCATCACCTGGTCTAATCCTGATCTGATGGTATCCACTCTTCAAATCTATTTTGGTAAAGTACTTAGCACTTCCCAAACAATCAAGTAAATCCTCTATTCTAGGGATTGGAAACCTATACCTGATTGTGATCTTGTTGATGGCTCTGGAATCTGTGCAAAGCCTCCAAGTGCCTTCCTTCTTTGGTGCTAGTACAGCTGGTACTGCACATGGACTCAAACTCTTCCCAATCAGACCTGAATTCATCAATTCTTCAATCTGTCTGGCTACTTCTGCATTCTGTTCTGGGGTAAGCTTATAAGCTGCTTTATTTGGAAGTGTAGACCCTGGAATCAAGTCTATGCAATGACTGATATCTCTGACAGGTGGTAGGGATCTTGGCATTCCCTCCGAGATGACACCTTTGTATTTATCCAATAGCTCTTGGACAGCTGGGTCTATCAACCTTGGCTTCTTCTCTTTCTTGGCTTCTTGCTGTTGTTCCTTATTTACACTCATACAGGGGATCAGGGCATATGCAACTGCACCTTCTGCTGCTACTTCTTTCATGAACTGTTTGCCTTCCATCAGCATGACCTTCACCTCTTTTCCTTTAGACTTCTCCTCTTTCTCCTTCAATGGGAATAACGTTACATCTATACCATCTTTAGTGATTTTATAGGTGTTTTTAACACCATCATGCTGTGCCTTCAGATCATACTGCCATGGTCTACCAAACAAAAGGTTGCAAGCATCCATCTTGGTGATATCAAACAACAACCTATCCTTATATCCACCAATCTGAAATTCTACCCAAGCCTGCTCTTCTACAGTTGTCTGCTGACCTTGAGTAAGCCATGAGACTTTATATGGAGATGGGTGAGGCAATCTCCTAAGCTTCAGCTTTATCACCATTTCTTCAGACACAAAGTTCTCAGTAGAACCAGAATCAATCAAAACCTTACATGCCTTACCTCCTGCTTTGCAAATGGTTCTGAAAAGAGACTATCTCTGAGGGGCTTCTTTGTCAGGTACCTTCATGGTAGTTACTGTTCTTCTCATCATCAGAGACTCTCCACTTTCTGGATATCCATAATTCTCAGGACCATTCACACTCTGAAATTCATTAGAGCTTGTCCTACTTTGATTATCAGGTTCTTTGACCAGATTTGTCCTCCTTTCTCCTGCTGAGCTTGTGGCCTTGTCTGGACATCTGCTGGCTATATGGCCTTCTTTGTTACAGTTATAGCATCTGATGGATCCTCTGCCCTGGGATCTTCCTCTGTAAGGTCTTCTACCTCTGAAGTTTCCTTGCTGACTGTAATTCTCTCTCTGATTCTGACTATTGTTGCCCTTACTATTGTCTTGACTGGATTCTCCTTGATATCCCTGTCCATGTCCTCTGCCTCTAAAAGGACTTCTTCCACCTCTTTGTTGTCTTCCTCTTCCTCTATTGTTTTGCTCTTGTTTTCTCTTCAACTTTTCTTCCACTTTCAATGCCAACTGAAAGCTTTTCTGCACTGTATCTGGATTATGCAGACTCAGATCTTCCTGAATATTAAACCTCAATCCATTAAGGTATCTGGCTACCTTCTCTTCTTCACTTTCTTTCACCTTTGTCTTCATACAGAGTTTCATGAACTCTTCTGTATATGAGCTGACATCTAGCTCCTTCTGCTTCAGGTTTTGCTTCCTCTTGTGTAACTGGATACTGTAATCCAATGGAATATAAGCTTCCTTTACCAATTCCATCATCTTCTTCCATGTGGCAACTCTACGTTTTCCCTCCTGTACTCTATCATCTTGAACAAAATTCCACCATGTCAAGGCAGCTTCTTTCATCTTTGACTGTGCTATCTTCACTCTCTGTTGTTCTGGTATCTCCTCTGTTACAAAGAAATTGTTCAAACAGTCTATCCATTCCATTACTGAATCAGGGTCCATCTTACCTGTAAACATTGGCAAATCCAGCTTCACATCCATGGTTCTCCTCTCCATGGCCTTGAGGGCGTTCAACAGTGGTCTCTGGTCTGCAGGAATGACCTCCTCGCTCCAATTAGGGATCTCTTCTTCTTCCCTATCATCTTCTCTACCAGAACCTACTCTGCTCCTCAACTTTGCTAACTCATCTTTCAACTCCTGATTCTGAGCCTTCACGGCCTTGCTTTCTGCAATCTGTTTCTTCACCAGAACTGCCAACTCAGCGTTGGTCATCCTTGCTGGAAACTCAGATGTTCCTTCGTCGTCTGACATCCTGCTTATCTTTTCCAAAAGATCCTAACCTTTGCTCTGATACCACTATGATGCAGAGTGAAACGCAACGGGAGCTAACTAACAGGAAGGAGGAGCCAATAATACCAACAGCATGATAAAAATCCCTATCGGCTCAGCATCATCATCATATTTCCTAAAAACACCAACAGCATCATCATATTTCAACAGCATCATCATATTTCGGATGATCACAATTATCCTCCTGCCGACTACTGTTCATCTCCTCCGCCTATCGTCTATCATCATCATCATCATGATAATCAACGGGCGCAAACATCCTCCGGTTGCACTGTTCATCGGGCGCCAAACACAAACGGCATCATCATGATATTCGACACCACCTTCGTCAGCAGGATATCCAAATATCCGGTTGCTCCAAATATCCTGATGACGACAACTTAACACCTTCCCTTCGATGCTCCACTGCCCGACGATACAAGCAACAGCATCATGATATTATTCATCCGGTTCTCTCGAAACCTCCTGATGATGTTAATACAACTTCCTGCCTACGCCGATACTTAACCACTTAGCGACAACAGGATAAACTCGCATAGAGGGATATCTCAATATCCTGATGACGATGACGTCATATCCTGATGACGATGACGTCACCCAATATCCTGATGAACTCTTCAACACTTAGTCAAAAAAAAACTGAACTTTCACACCCGCATCAGCTAGCGATACGCGGATGATGAGCACCCCCGAGAGATGATCCTGACTGCGATATATACACTGAGTATATATCCGACTTAAAACATCATGATGCACTTGCAACATGCAAACTTCAACAGCTTCATGACTCGATCCTGATGGCGATGCCTTCGCAGATGATGATGCGGCTCGTTCCGACTGGAAACGCACATGCAGACTCCTGTGTATCCGTCCACTGCATGTAAACACTCCGAACCGCTCTATTTCACAAAGACCATATGACGACCGGGTCGGGTTACCTTTAAACCAAATCAAACAGCTTATCTTTCTATACCTAGCACATGAGGATGCTAGGCTGATTCACAGCATGCTCCTAACTGATCTCCTGAACAATGCAATGCATAAACAGAAAACACAAATGCAACCTAAGCTATGATACAGGACCATTCCACCGATTTGCAGGATCAACCGGTGGAAGGGTTGAAAGTGCCCATTAACTTGCAAACGGAAAGGAAATCAACACAGATGCAACTGATACAACCAGATAATGCAAAAGATGAGATCTTATTCAATTGAAATTCAATGTCCTGAATACAGCTTCACAATTGTCTGAACTACTCTCCTGAATCTCAACTCAACCCCAATACATCTAACAACATCAACCTCAATATCAATATCTCTAAACCCTAACAGATCGAAGGTATATATAACAAATCCTTCGAGTACTACCAACTCACTTCCTAGCGGCTGGGAGCTTCCAAGCGGCTGGGAGAGAGGACAGCTCAGATAACCTTATCCCGATCTCTAACTGCCTACACATACTCCTATGCTGAACTAATACATAGCATCGGTCCAATGGACCTTATTACATGATAAAGTCAAACATACTAAAAATAGACTATACTGTCATCATGCTGATAATTATCCTATATCCTGATCATGTATGTCATCATGCAGACCTATATCTTGATCATGTCCGGGTGCTCCTGCACCAACATCAAGGCATCATTTGAATATCAAATGTCATATCCTTTCATGCTTATCAATTTCTTTTACTACATGTTTAACTTTGACATGAATGACTCATCTAGATTATTAGGTACAGTAAAGTAGGGAAAAATGTAATGAATAAAAGTGCATACATTACACTTTATACTTTCATTTTATGCTTCTTTGAGCACACATTAAATGTATAGTCATAGTCCCCAATTTAACCTATTTTGTACACTAATAGATTCCTACCCTATAAGGTCCAATAGCTAACCACCACTGTAGATCCCCACAGTTTGGACAAATCTCGATCCCTAGCCTCTTCCGAACTAGGACTAGGTCCCATGGTGCAACCTAGTTTGTGGAATATGTTATAAGGTGTGGGCTAGTTCACCTTTTTAAATTCTAATTTCCCAATCCTGAGCTAACTTTTTGGGAAAATAGTTGTTGTCTTGTTGTTCTATGCATAAAATTATTGAATTGAATAGCTAAGGACATGCATTTATGGACATGCCTAGATCATTAGTGATCATCACAACAAGCAGTGAGAATCATTCAAAACAAACATTTGATTCATAAGCAAGTAGAAAGTTATATCTTAGCATTTTACAAAAGTTCAATTAGGCTTCTTGTATCTACATTATTTGGCTTCTTGCATCTACATTGTTTGCATGGTATGTTTGTGAAATTTTATGTCAACCTTCTAGGGGTTTGATTGTAATCAAGACACCTCTAAGTTTTCACCTCTTTGGCCAGAGTAGGCCCCACTGTGCTTTTAAGAAGAATCCATTTTCAATGATAGGTAAAAAAGACAAAGGCATAAAAAGATCAACATATCATATAATAGTATAGGACTAGGCCACTCTACATAGACTAGGTTGCATTGCATGACCTTGTTCCAAACTAGGCTCCACAACACAGTTCTATCCTTGTCAACAACAATATATGATCATCTTTCATGCTATTATGATTCTTATTCCATATCTGTATTTTATATTCAGATTATATGTTGTAAAAAACCAACAAGTCAGCCATCAAAGATCAAATCACCATCTCACTATAAATTAGTTAGGCACTCTTATCCCTCTCAAACTATTTAATCCTTAAATTTTTTAATTTAAATTTGATTGTTCATTTTATTTGATTAAATAATCTAAATCATATTATAAAGAAATAAAAACAACTTTATTTATTTTTATATAAAAATAATAATATAAAATGAAAATTTAATAAGAACAAAATAATTGAAAATTTCCATAAATGTTTCTCAAACTCTAGTTCAAATCTTGAATGGACTCTCATGGAGGTGCTAGCATCAATTAGGGGTTTAGGTTTTCCTCACAAATAGTTAAACAAAGAACATCTAATAAGCATATAAAGTTTAATGCAAAGAACAATTTGAAAATGGGCTTAGTTCAATGATCCATCAAAACAATAGCCAACAACGTGCTTGATATTATAGTTCATGTATGTATAGACATATAATCAATTCATGCATCTTTTCTTTTTTCTAAGGTACAGTAAAAAGTTTCCATATGTAATATAAGTGATGGGAAGATAACTAGTAGGGGAGAGGGCCCAATATTCTCACACCCTAACTTTGTGCACATCAAGCTCTTAAACAATGCATTAGATTTTCATGAAAATTTTAGCATACCTGTGTATTTGAGTTAAGAGCTTAAAGCTATTGTTTGGGGTTATGGGTATCAACGATGTAGCCTAATTAGCTACACCTTCGTTGAGTTGTCCAAAAACACCCCCCATAAAAAGTTTGACCGAAACATGTGCACCAAGACATGTATTACCGATTGCCTTATGTGTCACCATATGATTGGATGTTTCTTTGATGTGACTTGTGAAGTGTATAGTTAGTTACACGTGTATTGGTTCCTTATGAAGTTTTTGCTAGTATATTTATTCTTGACTACTAATTCTTTTAATATACTTAATTGAGGTATAAACGCCCAATATCATGCTAACTATTAAAACATTATCATCTATTGAGTCCTCTCCCTTACTGCAAGTGGTTCTGGGTCATCTCCACTAATGCAAGTTGTTGTGGCTGACTGATTTAGCGTATGGTACAATATTTTTTTGTGTTATAGCTAAGAATTGCGCATTTGTTGACTTTAGAAAGGAGGATGCGGCGGATGTGACGTTATTGACAGTGTTCGGCTGATCCGAGGAGCGCAAACAAAAATGGTATTACCTAATTATATTTTGAATGATACCAAGCATGCTGATCCTGATCAAGTTGAAACAATCAGCAACTTTGAACCGTAATTAGACTTTTAGACTCCGTCGCATTTGTTGACATTGTGATGGTGGAAACTTCTAGAACGAACAAGTCGACTCGGTTGGGAAAAGTTTGGTAAAGTCCACGGAGTTGGCAATGCCCTCCCTTGCACAGACGACTCAGCAATGCGGTGATTACAGCCCAGTCATACTCCACTCGTTTCCCAAATCTATTTATAACCTGAATTGCTGGTAGTGTTGAACCACATCTTCTTCTTCTGTAAGCTGGCAAAATGTATTTCTCAGAGAGTGCATCAAAGAGAGTGCCGCTATATCTGGCGGCTTTGCTAGTGTTGTGGAGTGTTATTGTTGAGTCCTCGTCGGAGGAGGGTGAGATATACGCAGCATGTAATGTGGTGAAGTACTCCAATGGCTCCCAGTTTGATAGCAATTTGGAGGCGCTCTTTAAAACGCTGACAGAGAAAGCAGCCTACGCGGGCTTCGCGGCTTCAGTTTACGGGGGAGAGAAGCCGAACCAGTTGTCAGGGCGCCTCCAGTGTAGAGGAGATTTGTCTCCCGCCGACTGCGGCGCGTGCTCAGCGGAGGCAGTGAAGGCCGTCCGCAGCAGTTGCCCTAATGCCATTGGTGCCCGCGTTCAGCTGGAGCATTGCTTCCTTCGCTACGAGAATTACACCTTTCTCTCGCACTTGGACACCACCTTCTGGTATGGCCTCGTCAACGTCAATAACAATACGGACACCCATTTTAATGCTGCCGCTCGCGCTCTTTTGGCAGATCTGTCGAGCAAGGCCCCCGCCAGTCCTATTAAGTTCGCCTTGGGCTCATCTGTTGTTTCTTCCAATGTGACCATCTATGCCATGGAGATGTGCTGGCGAGATATGTCCACGAAAGACTGTGCGGCCTGCCTCTCCAAGGGAATTCAACACCTCTTCGGCTGCTGCAGCCAAAGGGTGGGTGTTCGGGTGTTCATGGGCAGCTGCACCGTGCACTATGAAACCTATCCCTTTGCCAAGCACTATTAGACTTTAACTCACTTTCTGTATGTGAGGTGATTCACCATAAAGCATGGGAAGCATACTCGCAAAATAAATTAACAGTAATAAGAATAAGCGAGATCGTTGTTTGGCCTTAATAAAATCAGTATTACATGCTTTAAACATGAATCTCAAAGTCTCTCACATTCATAAAATGACTAAAGGTATGAATGTGTGCGAGAAGATATAATGGCAAAAGGCATAACTATTTGTATGCAAGAAGATATACATGTTCATAAATTATGAATTCAGAACCTTATAAATTATCTGTGAATTTGAGTCAGACAAAACCTTCTGTAAGATGAAGTGTGACCTGCGCTAATGGACAATGTGCTCAGAACCAAATATCTCTAGACTAGGCTGCATATTTATCATTCACCTTAGAAGATTAAAAATCTAGTGTAAATGTAAGTTAGCATTATTAACTTATACATAAAATCAAAAGAGATAAAAGGATAAAGAAAGCAATTACACCCCATTTATGAATTTATATATTTATGAATTTATATATGGACTTTCAAACTTCTTACTTATATTTATACACTGTGAAAAATCTATTGCAGCTACTGATTATTAATTTCCTATCTTATAAGATTATTTGACTGTCGAAAAATTAATTAATTTACAGCAAATATTAAATAATAACACAGCTACAACTTCACGGAAAAATCACGGAGATAGAAAAATAAAATCAACACAACATTTTGGACAAATTGTCCCTGGAAAAACCCCGAAGGGAAAACCAGTACTGCAGATGCGGAATTTATTAAATCAAATCAAGAGATACATAGACTACTTGCCTCTTACTGGCAGAGCTCCGGCAATGATCTCCTCCGGAAATTCTTCTCCGAATTTCTCCTATAGAAATTCCACTACTGCTGTCTCGAACGCTATCGCTGCGCCCTTGCTCTCACTGCAAATCAATTTGCTATCACCGCAAATTTATTTATTTGCTATCGCTGCAAATACTTCTCGGATCTGTGTTCTCCAAATACCTATTGATCCTCTTTTATAATCCCCTCATTGAAAACCAATGGCCATGATTTAATCTTAATCAATGGCTAGGATTAATTAGACTCTAAACCCTAATATCTAGAAGTCTCTCGAGAAATCAATTATCTAGGTATGGAGATAATTATTCCAGCTGTGTTTCCAGCCTCGTAATCACCACCCGAGACTAGAACACCTGTCCAAGCTACATTTAAAATTAACACTCCCTCTTAGCGAGGAAGGTGTTCTGCATAACACCCAACTTACCTCTGAAGAAGATGAATTTTGCCTTCCCCAATGCCTTTGTCAAAATATCTGCTACCTGCTGATCTGTAGGTATATACTGTAGCTGAACAACCCTCCACTGTACACAATCCCTGATGAAATGATATCTGATGTCTATATGCTTAGACCTATCATGAAACACTGGGTTCTCAGATAATCTGATGCAACTCTGATTATCACAGTGTATCACTGTAGTCTCAACCCTCTGACCAAACAAGGCTACCAGCAACTTCCAAAGCCATATAGCCTCACACGTTGCCATGCTAGCTGCTATGTATTCTGCTTCTGCAGAACTCAGAGCCACGGACTTTTGCTTCCTGCTGTACCAAGAGACAACTCCTGATCCCAAACTAAAGCAGCACCCTGAAGTGCTTTTCCTGTCCACCGCACTACCTGCCCAATCTGCATCAGTATAGCCTATCAACTTGATACCATCACCTCGAGCATATCTGATCCCATACTCGATTGTACCATGCAAATACCGCAATACATGCTTTGCCGCTATCCAATGCACTCTCTTCGGCTCAACCATGAACTAACTAAGAGAGTTTACTGCAAAGGATATATCTGGCCTAGTGTTAACCAAATACATGAGAGATCCAATCAACATCCTGTATAAGGTGGGGTCTACATCCTTTTCCTTGGATGTGTCTACCTTCTTCCAATTCGTGATCATAGGTGTAGACATGGCTCTGCAATCTTGCATCTCAAACCTCTTCAAGATTTCAATGCAGTATTTCCCTTGTCCAAGGAAAATCTCTCCATCTGTCTGCCACACTTCCATGCCTAGAAAGTAGTGCATAAGCCCCAAATCCTTCATCTCGAACTCTGCTGCAAGGTCCCTCTTGCACTCCTCTATAAGCCCCAGTGAACCTGTTAAAAACAAGTCATCCACATATAGAACAAGAATGAGAATTTCACCCCCAACCACCAAGTAGTAGAGGTTAGCATCCGCCTCACTCTTCACAAAGCCTATTCCCTGCAAGTATCTATCAATGCGCTCATACCATGCCCTGGGAGCCTGCTTGAGTCCATACAAAGCTTTCTTCAATCTGCACACGTGGGTTTCACTGCTGTGTGTTACAAAGCCCTCTGGTTGTTCTATGTATACCTCTTCTAACAATTCACCATTAAGAAATGCCGTCTTGACATCCATTTGATGGATCTGCCATCCCATATGTGCTGCAAGTGAGATTACGGCTCGTATAGAAGTATACCTGGCCACTGGAGTGAATGTCTCCTCATAGTCTATTCCCTCCTTTTGAGAGAACCCCTTGGCCACGAACCTTGCCTTGTATTTTTCGATGCTACCATCTGCACCATGCTTAATCTTATAGATCCAGCGTGATCCAACCACTGCCCTATCTGTCGGTCTAGGCACAACCTCCCACACATCATTCTACATTATTGAGGTATATTCCTCAATCATCGCATCTTGCCACACCTGTTGCTGTGCAGCCTCCTGATAGCTAGAAGGCTCGTGCTATCTACCAACTGACTAACTAATGCCACATAGTCATTATACCTAGCTGGTTGTTTTCGCTATCTATTACTCGTCCTAGGAGCTCCCACAAACTCCTAAGTATCCTTATGTGTCTGTTGAACCTCACGGTTCCTCCTGTCAACTATAGAGGATGAAATATCAAACTCCATATCTTCTTGATGCATCTCTTGGATTTGTTGTATCTGTTGCTCCATACTCTGCGAACTCTCAGCACCTGAGCCTGTGCTTGTACTAGTAATTGTACTCGTGCTTCGCTGCCCCTGTTCTGGTTGAACAATCCTTGGAGCTTCTGTTGGCTGCTCATTCTGATCATCTGCTGGCAAATCTCTGGACCTCCTATATGCCTTGTCCTCCATGAATTTGACATCACGCTTGACTATAATCCTCCTGGTCCCTGGAATAAATATCCGATATGCCTTTGAGGTCTCGCTGTACCCCACAAAGTACCCTCTCTCTGCAGTCTGATCTAACTTGGAACATGTAGCCCCTGGAATGTGACAAAACGCCAAACTCCCAAATATCCTGAAGTGACTGACATCTGGCTTCTTCCCTGAGAATGCCTCCTCTGGTGTCATCTTGCCCAATACCTTATGTGGAACCCTGTTCTGTATGTATACTGCTGTACTGCATGCCTCTGCCCATAAGTATCGTGGCATATCTTGGTCATACAACATAGCCCTTGCTGCCTCCGATATAGAACGATTCTTCCTCTCAGCAACCCCATTCTGCTGCAGGTTGTAAGGAACGGTCCACTCTCTCTTGATTCCTTCCCTGGTACAGAACTTCTGGAACTCTTTCCCTTTGTACTCGCCTCCATTGTCTGACCGAAGAACCTTTATCTTCCTGCCTGTCGAATTCTCCACAAGAGCTTTGAACTCCTAGAAGTGACTGAAGACCTCATCCTTGGTCTTCAAGAAGTATATCCAGGTCTTCCTGGAGAAATCATCAATAAAAGTAACAAAGTACTCATATCCTCTGAGAGACTTCATTGACATTGGTCCACATATATCTGAATGTACTAGATCAAGAACCCCCTTAGATCTGGTGTCACTCCTTGGAAAAGCTGCTTTCACAAACTTCCCCAATACACATCCCTTACATACATCATCATGCTCTGTGCTCACGTCTGGAACACCTGTCACTGTCTCATGTAGCAATTTAAGTGCTCCATGATGTATATGGCCCATCCTTCTATGCCATAGCTCTCCTTGATCTCTAGGATTACTGCTGCTCACTAGTGCCTTAGGAGTATCAAACTGCAACCTATAAAGTCGGCCGCTCCTAACTCCAATAGCTATGGGTGATTTCCAATCCTTATGCTTGATTAAAACATGCGCCCCTCTAAAGAGTACATTGTAGCCTTTATCCTGAAGGACAGATACGAAAATTAGATTCATGCCCAAGCCTGGCACATACAACACATCGTGAATGGAAATAGGCTTGCCATTCTCCCTCTGAAATAGAACAGTCCCTCTCCCAACTGGATTGCACTTGGACTTGTTCCCCATCTGAATCTAGAATCTGATGTCCTCCTCCTTGTATCTGGAGAAGTACTCCCTAACTCCTGTCATATGAAATGACGCCCCACTGTCTATATACCAAACACCCTGTGAGGTTGAGCTAGTCAGGCAAGCTATGAGTGCAAACTCATCCTCCATTCTACTAGAAAGCTCATCTACACTTGCTGAAGCTACCATCTGCTTCTTGCCCTTCTTTTCATTTTTCTTCCTTTGTGGGCAATCACTGACATAGTGGCCGAACTTGTGACAGCCATAGCATTTGATCTTAGATAAATCCTTCTTCTTCTCACTTTTTGGATTTGATCCTTTGCCAGACCCCTTCTTCGCTTTCCCTTTTCCTGCTAGGGCAACGTTTTCCTATTCCACCTCACTTTTCTGACTATTACTGCTGGTTCCACTGACAAGACTTAGTCTAAGCTCCTCCTGAGTGAAGTCACTCCATAGTCAATCCCAACTCGGTAAGGTGTCTCGTCCATTAATAACTTGAACAAAGACATCCCACTGCTTAGTAAACCCATTAAGGGCTATTCGTACTAGCTCATCATCCTTTGGTTTGTCTCCAACAGCTGCCAATTCATCCCTGACAAGTCTAAGTCTGGTGAGGTAACTTGTGACGTCTTCTCCCTTATTCATCTAGGTTTTCCTTAACTTTTCTCTGAGAATCAGCTTTCGGTTAAGGGTAGCATTCTGGTACAGATTCATAATGGCATCCCACATCGTCTTTGCTGTATCTAACTCTGTAATATGCGGAACAATATGATCCTTAACACCGTCAAGAATCAGCCTCCTTGCCTTGGCATCTTCCTTCTTATATGCTACGAGCTGTGTTGCGTCTGTAGGTACAGGTACAATAGTGGTCACATAATCCTTGATACCATTCTCTTCCAGCAATAAAGAAATTCTGGCTTTCCAGACACCAAAATTTGAGGCTCCATCCAATCTGTCCTGATCTCTTAAACCTGCTGAGGCCATCTCAAAAGAAAATAATAATTTGAAGAGGTCAAACTAGGTTTTATAAACCCTAGATTTTTATTTATTATTTTTCCTTTCTCCCTGTGCCTGTTCTGCCCTCAGATCCGCTCTGATACCATGTGAAAAATCTATTGCAGCTACTGATTATTAATTTCCTATCTTATAAGATTATTTGACTGCCGAAAAATTAATTAATTTACAGCAAATATTAAATAATAACACAGCTGCAACTTCACGGAAAAATCACGGAGATAGAAAAATAAAATCAACACAACATTTTGGACAAATTGTCCCTGGAAAATCCCCGAAGGGAAAACTAGTACTGCAGATGTGGAATTTATTAAATCAAATCAAGAGATACATAGACTGCTTGCCTCTTACTGGCAGAGCTCCGGCAATGATCTCCTCCGGAAATTCTTCTCTGAATTTCTCCTATAGAAATTCCACTACTGCTGTCTCGAACGCTATCGCTGCGCCCTTGCTCTCACTGCAAATCAATTTGCTATCACCGCAAATTTATTTATTTGCTATCGCTGCAAATACTTCTCGGATCTGTGTTCTCCAAATACCTATTGATCCTCTTTTATAATCCCCTCATTGAAAACCAATGGCCATGATTTAATCTCAATCAATGGCTAGGATTAATTAGACTCTAAACCCTAATATCTAGAAGTCTCTCAAGAAATCAATTATCTAGGTATGGAGATAATTATTCCAGCTGTGTTTCTAGCCTCGTAATCACCACCCGAGACTAGAACACCTATCCAAGCTACATTTAAAATTAACATGCACAAGCTCTCCTTATAGATTCAATGTTAGAGTCAAATCATTATAGTATGAAAAATATCTAGAAATATAACTACCACTAATATATGCAAGTTACATCTATAGATGTCATATAGAACAATTATACATATATGCGTACATTAACCAAAAAACTCATGTCATGATTTGAATTCAATGAAATTCATACAAATTATAGTAGATAGAAATTACTCATTCTTAGGGACTCGTATTAAAGAAAACAACTTAATAACTATCTATTAACCTCTTCTAATAGAATATAACACACTTGATATTGAATTTGTTTTAATCAAGTAGTTATTTACCACTTAACTTCCCTTATTTTAAATAGTATTACAAATACTTGAGAAATAAATTAATCTTAAGACTTAGATAATGACTCAAACCTACAAGCTCTATAATCATTATTAATCCTATTTAAATTGATAACAAATTCTCCATCCAAATGAGCCTTTATATTCTTCATAGCCTTCAGTCACATCAATCAATACCTTTATTTTGTTGACCTAAGCACAAGCCTTAATGCTAAATTCCATTATGTTTTGGTTCCCCCTTTTGTTATCAACTCAATTTTGTTTTTGAAACTAGTCAGTGTTTGATTAATATCTTCATGTGTAATCTAGTTCTTTCCAATATCTTGTAATGCACAAAATTAGACATAAAAGAATTCATAACTTTTAAAAGAAAAGTATCAATCGAAATATACATTGTCATTAATAAACCCTAGTTTGATCTTTTCTTTTGTCAAATTTGCCCTAGTATCCCCTTAAAAAACTCAATTTCTAAATTTGGTAGTATAGGATATGGTTACATAGACTCTAGCGATTTCAATATTACCTTTGAATTTTCTTTCAATCCTTAAAATTTTTCCCCTTTTTAATTATTAAACCCTAGATTTCCTAGGTCCTTTATCCAACTAAGAAAAAGATGTAATGTGTCCACAACAATAAATAAATACTTCATACTCTTTTCTACTACATTTGTAATTTGTTTAGGCACTTCTAGGGTTCCTTTTTGCACTAGAACATCAATTTCTTTTGTTAAGGCATCAATTTTATTATAGGAGTCCCTTAGATACTACCAATCATGGAAATGGTACTCTAAGGTCCTTTCCTTTTCTTTGAAACTTTAAATAATTCTTCTATACACAAGGAAACAATTTTAGTATAAATTATTGGTTAATGTTGTAAGCACGATTGTTGTAAGAAATGAAAACATGTACAAATATTCACACTAATTGTGTTAGCATAGTACTATTACATTGTTTGATAGATGTTACTCGGTTACTGATATTAGTTATGTCGTTGGTTACAACTACAGTTATACCATTGGTTACAACTATCTACCTTACTTATATAAATGTGTTTACTGCCACCGAATAAACAGATCAATAAAGAGGTTACTACCCCTTCATATGGTATCAGAGCAATGTGATCTTTGATGGGCATGATCATGAAGTTTGTGTAAGATTAGCTAATGGAGAAGTGCAGTATCGCTGGCCTGCCTTCCATTGTTGACCTACGTGACTGTTGGTAGGTGTCGAATCCATTGGTTGAATGCTTAAAAAGAAAATGGTTAGCACATTTTGTCAGTGTAAGGCATAAGCACAGCAAAGGGCAATCTCTATTGTAATACTTTGTGAAGGCGAACTGTGCATTGAATGATGGTAGTTACGTGCCTGTAAATGTTGAAGATTGGTGTTGAGTATTGCTGGTTCTTTTCAAGTCTGAGTTCGAAGGAGGAAAGCATATGCATATTTGCATTACAAACTATTTGGAGTTTTATTTCCAAAGGCATTTGAAGCAGTTAAGACCATTGGAAATCTCTTGCCTAAAAGAGAGGTTTGTGAAGTATGGTTAATGAGCTAATAAAGAGCCTATAATTGCACCGTTCTACGTCGAGGAGAAGGCATTTAATCTACAAAGCTTGGTATGTTTTTCAAACTTTGAAATCATTTTACTATTGAAACTTGTAGACATTTATAAATCTATTGAGGAGTTAAGGTTGGTATCATTTTAAAATGGAGTCTCCACTAGACAAGAATTCTAGATTCAATTTTCATACTTGGAGAATGAAAACTCAGATGCAACTAATGAATAAAAATTTATGGGTAATAGTAAGTGGAAATGAAAAAGCACCAAAAGATGCAAATAAGTTACTAGATTGGAGTAATAGAGATGATAAAACCAAGGCTATAATTGGTCTTGCTCTTTCTGACACTGAATTGCACCACATTGATTTGGATAAATCATCAAATCAAATTTGGGATAACTTGAATAAATTGTTTGGAGCAAAAGTAGTTAATGCAAAGTTCTCCCTAAAGATTTAGTTATTTAGGTTCAAGATGGAACCTGGAATTACAATGTCAAATCATATAAGTAACTTGCAGTCTCTCATTAGATAGCTAGCAGAGGTTAAGGCTACGGTAGATGATGATGATACTAAGGCCATCTTATTAAACAACTTACCTTCAAAATACAACAATGTTATTTTTACACTCAGTCAAATACCTTCACAAACTCTAGAAGGTATGATTTCTATCCTTCTAGTAGAAGAGAAGAGAACAATAGAAGATTTAGAAGATGATCCTCAAGAGAAAGCATTATTCTCAAGAAGCAATTACAAAAGATCAAAGAAAATCAAATATTTTTATTGTAAGAAAAAGGGTCACATAGCTTGGGATTGTAGAACTCGAGCTAGTGATGTTCTTAAAGGAAAGGTCAAAGATGAAGGAAACCTTACTTGCATTAAGGATGAGGACTCAACAGATGTTGAATGTTTTAAAGATGACTCTTCTCCTGGTGTCAATGGTGCATTAGTACTATAAAATTTCAAATTGGAGGTAGGTGGCATCAGAGGATGGAGGAATTTTCATCATCTCAAGTTATCTTCTCGCTTTGAGATGATGCTTTGCATGAGAAGCATTTTTGGCTTTAGTTTTTTAATTTTCCTTGTTGTTGCTGACAGATTTGAAGAACTCATGTTTTGTGATGATTATGTTCTCGAGATAGGTTTGAGATTTGGTGTTGATCTCAATATGGATTGTTGTCAAGTGACCTTTAGAGTATATGATCGAGAATTATACCGTTCAGTGGTCACTAAACAATGATAGAGATTTGTCGTATCTCTTAGGGATTGTTGTCAAAAAATTCAAGACTCTGTGATTTGAGAGTTCGAGACTGAGAGCTCAAGAACACAACTCAAAGCTACACCTTTTGGAGGGTCAAGAGACAACTTGATAGAGCCCCACTTGGTTTAGGATTTCTTCTTTTAGGAAAAGATCTTCAATAAAATATGTATTCATATTATGTAATCAGCTTTGTTGAGTATATTAGCATTCAGGGGGGGTCCCTTGGTACTATTGTAGGAACAATGTAATAAGGGGGAATGTTAGCATAGTATTATTACATTGTTTGATAGATGTTACTCGGTTACTGATATTAGTTATGCCATTGGTTACAACTATAGTTATATCATTAGTTACAACTATCTACCTTACTTATATAAATGTGTTTACTGCCACCGAATAAATAGATCAATAAAGAGGTTACTGCCCCTTCAAATTGATTATATTGACTTTATTTTCAAATGAAGAATGAGTTGACAATTATAAAAAGTAAATACAAAATTTAGATTTTGGTAAAATTGTTCATAATTTAGTTTATTAATCAAGTTCATGAATTTTCCAAATATCTCCAAGTTGGTTGTGTTTGACATTAGTTGGGAACCATCTTTCTATTTTTCATCTTGTGTTTCAACCAGCTCCTTTGAAATCCTATTTGAATTCTCTAGCTAGTCCCCTTTTGACCAAGAAAAAATATTTGTCACACCTCTTCTTTCACAAGTGGACTTCCAAATCACAATAGATCTATCAAATGGAAATGTTTGAACATTGTAGCTGGTCGTACTAAGACTCAAACAATTCTCCAATTTTTTTTCAATTTTTTTTCGTAACTTTAACTTCAAAAATGATAAGGTGTTAAAAATTCTTTCATCCTCCACTAAACCCAAAATTATTATTTGGCACACATCTACAAGTTTGAAATAATCTAAAATAGAATGTCGTAGAATTTTACTCAAACTTAATTATTGATCCATGTTCCAAAGGACAGTCAAGGAATTTATACTATTCAATGATTGTTGATGTGAATTGAGTATATTGTTTTGCCAACTTTGTCTTATCTATTATTATTTCTATTTGTACTCCATTTATTTCTATCATTTTACTAAAATGATCAGCCAAGTACCTCAGCTTGCTTTGAAAATCCTATGACGAACTAATAGAAGACACACTAATGACATTCTAATATTGAGGATAAAATATAGCCATCACTTCAAGAAGTTCATCATGAGGAAAGTGCTCTCTAATCTCAAAAGACAGACTTCTCACAATTTCTTGCAATGTATCCTTTACAAAAGACATAAGATCTTTAAAATCCTCCCTTGTAACACTTTTTTGTCTGACTTGAGAGCTCTGTCCAACTTCACTAAAGTAGTTTAATTATATCATATATCCACACACTGATGTGCATGAATCAACTACATCATTATACTCTAGAAAGTTATTTGGGTGTTTAATGTCTGTTATTACTTGCTAGCTTATAATCTTTGGACTCATAAATGCTTTAGATCAATTGATACATAGATTGTTTAGAGCAAGACATACCATTTTCCATAGCTTTGAGTATTTTGTAATGTACATTGTTTTATCTTATGCCTTATTTAATGGAACATTCATTTCTTCCAACAAGGGAAGAATCCTAGATAGAGTCAATAGTGTCTCGGCATCACTGAATAATGCCAACATATTTTCTTGACCTATGCAGTTTTTATAGAACAAGCCCAATAATGACTGGTACTCTTGGAATAATCTATTTTATGGTCCATGTAATGATATCCACTTGGTATCCATATCCTTAAGTAGCTTGTTACCTATAGTAAGTCCTTTAGAAAATCTTTGATATGCTAAAAATCTTTTTGGACTTCTACAAAAATATGTATACAACTCGTGCACAAGATATTCAACTTTCAAAACAAATTGAAATTGGCTAACAATTTTAAAATCAAAACTCATTTTGTGGGCCATGCAGTGAATGCCAATCATGTATAGTGAACATGATGTTTATAAATTAACAATAAGCCCATTTCTCTGACCCTACATGACTGATGCTCCATATGCACAAACGTAGATCAACTTCCTTATGATCACTAAATCATCGAGGCCTTCAATATCCATCAAACTATTTTTGATGATTTCCATAAGGTTAGCAGAGGTAGAATTTTCTTTCATTTTACGAACTACAAGTAGATGAGGCTGGCGAATATGATTTTCAACAATATAAACATGCATACACATTCAAGAAGTATTGTTAATGGTTGTCACTTGGCCCATAGACAAGGAAAAGAAAATTGACGGATTCAATTTCTCTTTTATATCCTAATTCTCTACCATAGCTAGACACTGAACCCATTCCCAACCCATGTTGATAGACCAATGGGAGAGTGGAAAGTCGGACACTCTAGTAAATTGCATTAAATTCCTATTCTAGAAAGTCTGTCAATGACCAACCTCTATTTAATAGATGGAGTATAATTGTGAGTTTTATAGTTTTCCATAAATGAGTCACTTCCATGACCTTTTCACATAGAGAAGATATGGAACCTTCAATAGCGGCAAGCCATGCTTACAATTGCATATTTTTTTTATAATCACCTACATTCTGAGCATGAGCACATTCATGTTCCATTTTCTAATGCATCATTGACTTCAAATCTCTATTTACATTTACCCGTTGTATACTTTACCTACACGCTTCTCAATAGTGTCTAATATTAGTTGCAACATCTTGTCTTTCTTTAGTTTCTAGATGTAAATCTTATAGCAACATAGTTTTGGCACATCCTCTCCATATTCATTGTTCACAATTCTATGAATGGATACTTAGAAACCCATTCGAGCTAGAAATTTTTTGACATGTCCCACTGACATGCTTTACATTTGTTTGATAAGATTTCAGGACAAGGGTCACCACCACTAGTAGCATGGATAATTTCCCCCTATGCGATCTCATTATTCATGATTTCTCTACCAGATTGATCCACATCATGCCTACTTCCTTCAAGTTTTTGATTTGATGCCTCCTCATTCTCAATGTCATTCCAATAGAATCCCTCAATTTCAAGTAATTTTTTTGGGTTATTTATTGTTGATGGACTGTCACCCGCTACAGAATATTGTTGTTGTTAATTAAAATAACACTTTATGGTGGCCTTCCTTTTCTTTGATGGGTCTCCTCTCAGTCTTTGATTTTCTAGATTTGAGGATGACATCTTCCTCTGACAACATGTAAAAAAGTGTTAAAGTAGTGTTCTCAAAGTTGCAAATTCAAAAAAATTAAGTTATGCATATGTGAATCACTACTCAATGAAATGAAGAAAATTGAACTACTTATAGTGAAAGAGAAGAAAAGGGCATAATTATGAGACAATATGAAAAATCAGGAAGGTCCTAAAAGGCAACGATATTTTAATATTTAATTGCTATGTGGGGAATTGAGTAATTAATTTAATCAATTATTAAATTAAAACTACTACAGGCATAGCCAATTTTCATGTCACCATTTTTGACCAATTGCATGGCCTCCTACTCTAACTATCTTCATTTATGCTTCGATCCATGTGAGCCGTTGATGTAGTTTGATCACACAATGCAGAATAAATAAAACATGTGACTTTGTTTTAATACTATGGGCTCCCAATAAACAATCAAAATTTAGGGGAATAGTAATTAGAAAAATAGAATAAAGAATATATGCTTATATAAAATAATAATAATGTGAGAAACAAAGCTCTAGGAGATTCTAAGATATATCTTCCCTCAATTTAACATTACAGATTTTAAAATGCACAAGGAACCAATTTTCATTCATGCAAGATCAAGTTATTATTATTAATTAATTTTAATCATTTAATTTAATATTTAATTACTGTGGGACTTGACATTTGACATGTTACTTTTTTTCTGGTGAATGGCACTATCCCCCCACTTTGACCGTCTTTATTTTATCCTTGGAGCCCCATGAGTCGTTGATACAATTTGATCCCATGGTTAAGAATAAATAAAACAAGTGGCTTCATTTTATTAATACAAGCTCATTAATAAGATTATGCACAGATGGGATAAATAAATCATTTCAAGTGGGCCCCAACAATTATGACATATACACCTATAGCTACCACCTAGACACCTAATACTATGGGGCCCACCAACTAACTTATCACCTTTTCTAGCCAATGGTGCTATCTATCACTTGTATCATCTTCATTTCCACATTTAAGCCACACCAAGTGTTGATGCAGTCTGATTTGATGTCTTAGAATAAATAAAATATGTTTGTTTAGTACTACGAACTCTTAATAAATTTATACAAGTGGGCCCTAATAGCTAAAACCTATACAACTATAGCTACGACTAATACACCTAATAGTGTGGGGCTCGACAATTGACACATCACATTTTCTAGCCAATAGCCTCCAGTTGTCGGGTGGGGCGCCTCTAGTGTAGAGGAGATTTGTCTCCCATTGAGTGTGGTGCGTGCTCAGCGGAGGTAGTGAAGGTTGTTCACATCAGTTGCCCTAATGCCATTGGCTCTCATGTTTAGCTGGAGCATTGCTTCCTTTGCTACAAGAATTACACCTTTCTCTCACAGTTGGACACCAACTTCTGGTATGGCCTTGTCAATGTTAATAATAATAGGGACACCCATTTTAATGTTGCCGCTCGCACTCTTTTGGCAGATCTATCCACCAAGGCCCCTACTAGTCCTATTAAGTTCACCTTGGGATCATCTATTGTTTCTTCCAATGTGACCATCTATGACAAGGAGATGTGCTGGTGAGATATGTCCAAGAAAGACTGTGCAACCTGCCTCTCTAAGGGAATTGAATAGCTCTTTGGCTGATGCAGCCAAAGGGTGGGTGTTCAGGTGTTCATGGGTAGCTACGCCCTACACTATGAAACCTATCACTTTGCTAAGACCTATTATACTTTAACCCACCTATCTTATGGGAAGCATACTTGCAAAATAAAGTAATAGTAATAAGAATAATTGAGATCATTGTGTGGCCTTAATACAATCCGTGTTGCATGCTTTAAACATGAATCTCAAAGTCTCTCACATTCATAGAATGACTAAAGGTATGACTATGTAAGAGAAGATATAATGGAAAAAGGTGTAACTATTTGTATGCAAGAAGATATACATGTTCAAAAATTATAAACTCACAACCTTATAAATTATAAATTATCTATGAATTTGAGTCAGACAAAACCTTTTGTAAGAGGAAATGTCATGACCTGCTCTAATGGATGAATTTATTTAAAATCAAATATTTGTAGTCTAGGCTGCATATTTATCGTTCATCTTGAAAGATTAAAAATCTAGTGTAAATCTAAGTTAGTATTATTAACTTATAAATAAAATCAAATGAGATAAAAGGGTAAGGAAAACAATTACAGCCATTTATGAATTTCTGTATGGAATTTCAAACTTTATATTCATGTATAAGCTCCCTTTATAGATTCAATGCTAGAGTCAAATGATTATATTATTAAAAATATCTAGAAATATAACTATCACTATTGTGTGTAAGTTACATCTATAGATTTAGTGAAAAACAATTGTACATGTACATTAACCAAAACACTCATGCCATGACTTAAATTCAATGAAATTCATACAAATTATAGTAGATATAAATTATTCATTTATAGAGACTCATATTAAAGAAAACAATTCAATAACTATCTATAACTTTCCACTATTTTCTTACCCTCCTTTAATAGAATATAACACACTTGACATATTTAATCTTTTTTAATCATGCAGTTATTTACCACAAAATTTTCCTTATTTTAAATAATATTACAAATACTTATTAGACAAAGTAATATTAAGACTTAGATAATGACTCAAACCTAAAAGCTTTGTAATCATTATTAATCCCATTTAAATTGATAAAAAATTCTCCATCCAAATGAGCCTTCATATCCTTCATAGCCTAGTCCATTAGATTAAGTTAGTCTTCAGTCACATCAATCAATACCTTTATTTTGTTGACCTAAGCACAAGCCTTAACGCTAAAGTCCATGATGTTTTGGTTCCCCTTTTTTTTATATCAACTTAGTTTGTTTTTTGAAACTAGTCAATGTTTGATTAAAAGCTTCATGTGTAATTCAGTTCTTTCCAATATCTTGTAATACACAATATTGGAGGACATGCATTCATAATTTTTTAAAGAAAAGAATCAATTAAAATATACATTATCATTACTAAATCCTAGTAGTAATTACCTCTTAAACTTCAACCCATTTAGTTTATGTCTCCTTGGATGAAGGTGTCGAAATCAGGATCAGCTGGTAGAATGCAAGTACCGAGTCATGAGTGATAAGACAATCGCACACTCAACACTATCAAAACACAAGCAATATGCAAAGCAAAAGAGAACATGAATTATCTTCCAAGAGGTAGTACATATAGGGCATAATCGACTAAGAATAGTTGAGCCAATAATAGGAAAAACTCACTAAGAATAGTGGTGCTCCAAGAATAAGAAAAGAAACCACTTAACTCAGTTAAGCTAATCTAGGAATGCCAAGTATAGCTTGAGGCTTTAAAAAATAGACTGATGTTCACACCTAAGTAAGATTAATATACACCAATGCCCCCCTTAAGCATAGATTAGGTGGGCTAAATGAAGAGTGGTCCAGTCAACTAGGCCTGATCAAGTACCCATGTACAATGCAATACAATGCAATTTCTCATAAAGCGGATAAAGGAAGAAAGCCCTATGGGAAATAACTTCCCTCCAAAAAGAGAAATAAAAGAAGAGGGGTAGGAAGCCTCCTTGAAGATTATAACTATGCACCAAGCCTAATACCATGTTGCTCTGACTATGATGATATAGATATGACCCCCCATAGAAGAGTAACTATTGTGCCAAAAGAGGATGCCCATGTATGAATGCTGATAATGATCCATTTGTGGCAAATGGTGTTTCTCCCCTTAGGAATAAATAACTCCAATGGTGAATGATCAAAGAAGAAAGGTGAGGTGGTAAGTCTCATGATGTACCATATCTCAGAATATTACTCAAATGTCTTCATGCTGATGTCGAAATGAGTCGCAATCAAATTAGGAGTGCCAGGCCTAACTAAAATGTAAGTGACATCTCAAAATCATGTGAAGACTGATGAAGAACAAGATCTGAAGAATTGATGTATGGATGTGGAATGCCAATGCATGCCATGCGGCTACAAAGCAAATCCCATGTGATGTTCTGCGAAGAATCACTAGAAGCCCTTAGTGAATCCTCTCTAAATTCTATAGTAGTAATAGGTGTATGTATACTGTCATCAAATAGTAATATGAGATCCTCCAAGGTGTCATCAAGATCCAATATGTGAGACTCTACAAACAACCAAAAGATGTCTAGGAGAAGTGTGTCCCAATGAAGTGAATCCTGAATATGGCCCTATTGTAATGAATAACTGGAAACGCTTGAAGGAGCAACACTGAACTCAAAAGTGGAGAGATAGAAAGTATGTGCCCTATAATGTGACAATGTAAGTTGACCATCATCTAGATTCTGTACCAAAGAATCTGCACTCTGAAGTGGCTATCTATCCCAAAGAGAGTTGAATGTGGGTGAGTTAGATGCTGAATCCTCATCCTCCAAAATGAGTCTTGATATGGATGGAGATGGCAACCCATCACTATCCTCACTATCAGAACTCGAAGAAGAAGAAAACTCTACCTCAGAAATCTTCTATGAGGCAATAGTAGATGAAAGATATGAGTTCTCGATGTCCTGGTGCAAAGAGTCACTAGAGCCTCTGAAAGGAATGACTTGGTACTTTCATGAAGCAACAAGTGCTAGAGGAGATGTGATCTCAATATCCTATTGTAAAGAATCACTGGAAGCTCTCAAAGGAATGTCACTAAACTCTATCGAAGCAACAACTACGAAAGCATGAAGAGAAGTTTGTATGTCATCTAACCATCTAAGATTGGCAATATACTCAAACACCTCTAAAGTAACATCATCAAAGGGTATGTTTTCTATTTTAGCAAGAGGAAGAAGACAATCTATAGTAGGATCATCTGGGAATGGAGAGATATGAGGATCTTCATGAATCTCCTAGATTCTAGTCCAAAGTGTGTGAGGACACTCAATGTTTTATAAAACACTAAGAGTGTCAAAATCAACTCTAAGACAAATAAAACCTACTACATGGTCAATGGTATTTGCCCAAGCTAATTTTCTCCTCAGTGTGTCTATTCAGGCATGAGTCCATAGAGATAAGGAAAAAGATTAAGCCATTTGAGGTGTGTTAGGATGTCATGTTGCCAAGAATCATACTTAGTCTTCTCCACGATTACCACAAAAGGATGAGCAGTGAAACCAATGATAAAACCAAGAACAAAAATCTCAATGCATAAGAAAGGTGGGAAAGTAGGAAGTGTTCAAAGACTCGACACACAAGACCCCCCCTTAATTTGATTTTTGAGACCCCCCTGAATTTGGCACTTTATCATGTAGTGTGTTAGGTCTAAGTGGGCTGATTAAAATCATTGCCTAATACTTATCCTTTTTACAAACTCTCTTTAATTTTGGCACTCTAAAGTTGCCTTTTACAAGGATTTGTTTAAATTTGACACTAACAATTTCTAAAAATTACCTCCAAAATTAGAGGGTGGAGGCTAAAATTGGCTTTAGTCCAAAAAAAAGCACCTCCATGAGAAAGAAAAGCTCCTCCAAGCTTTAGAAAAAAGTGTTTTTAATTTAGAGAGAAAAAACTTCTAATTTTAAAAAAGTTCCTCCAAATTAAAAGACATTTTTTATTGACCTGGTTTTAATACCTGTAGACTTCCTTGTGGGGTTTCAATGCCTTTCTTGGGATGAATCAAATGGCTTCAAACTCCTCTATTTCAATTCCCCATAGAGGGACACCTTTAGATTAACATCTTGTGTAGAAATTAGGTTCCACACTTTGCTTCTTACACCTTCTGGCAAGCAATCGAGTCGTTCATGCCCTTGGTACATCCTACAGAGTTGAATCGAGCCTCTTCAAGGAAGGTTCATACCTTTCTATGGGATGTAGGGCCTTGGTTGCACCGTCTATGGGTTGTAGGGTCTCTCAATCGCCCTTGATTGCCCTACGATGAGACTTTGGACTTGAAGATGGCTTGTCATGACTTCTAAGGATGTGTTCTACTAGGTTTCATGTTCCGTTGCTACTTTATATGCCTTCAATCAAGGGTTTTCACAATGCTTTGAATGCCACAAAATAGTTTGTCACCTTTCAAACACAAAAAATGCCTTAGAATATGTTTGATGTCTCAGATTTTCCTTTATGCCTTTGCCAATCCTCCAAAAAAATGTTAACATTAAAATACACAAAAAATCTTCATATTTGATCTTTGTATTTGTGGAGCTTATGCACTATGTTAATCATGAATTGGAATGTAAACGACCTCTACAACACACTAAAAGATGTTGCGCATCAATATGATTTAGTATCCAATTACTTTTCTAACTATCTTTGAGCCGACATTCTCTATTTTCAGGTGTGGTAACATATGTTCAGAAAAAATTTTCACCTTTGGATGCAAATGAAAAAAAAGTAAAACATCCTCCTTCACTACTTGGTCGTGCCTTAGATAAGACATTCCTTTCCCTTTGACTGCAGTCAAACAACAAACAATACCTTGGACGACAAATCAACCTCTACACAAGCTGCCTCTTTCCCTGGACCAACCTTAGAATTTTGAAGTTTCTCATCCTACTATTTATGTTCTTCACTTTTTTGTACCTCCCCTATCCCCTAACTAACCTTATAAGGTCCTACATCTTCACCAATTACCGCATGTTGACAATTCATTTTTGTCACTTTCTAGCCATGTTGGCATGATCTACCTACATTGCTAGATGGGAAATTCACTTTCCATAAACCCCTTTCAACCATTTCAACCCTCTAGAGGCCTCCAATTGACCTCCCAGACCATCTCCAATCATCAATTTGAACACCCATTTCCTTAATTTTGGGTAACCCACTTTGACTCCAGATCTCCCAGGGATGACCTTGCCATTGAAGTGGATCCCTCAGGGGTGACACCCTGGTGAACAAGGTGACCCACTCCCTTGAAGTCCAATGACTTGTCTCCGGGTCTTGAAGTCATCTTTAGCCCGTAGGTCTAATCTCAACTGCTAAAACCACCTGCAAAACCTATTCTCTTTGGGTCAACCACTTTGACTTTTGAATCTCCCAAGGGTGACTTGCCCTAGCAAACTAGGTGACCTTGTCATGTTTTGACACGCGTGTTTCTCTTCAGTTTGGTCCCAAAATAGCTTTGTTTTTCCTCTAGTTTGCATGGCTCTTTGATCCTAATTGAGCCTAATATATTTCTAACTCATTCTAACCTCTCAATCACTCCATTCTTAGCTCCCACCAAGCTATTATTATCAAGAGAGTTAACTCTCCAATCACTTCCACCATTCATGAGCTTCTCAAACCTATAAATAGCCCCCTCCTATATGCATTAGAGGAGGCAAATTCATTTTTTGACATTCATTCAAGCTTTTCTTTTTGTTGTCCATAGCACTTACATACTTATTGCAAGACTTTATGAGCCTTTTGTTTTCTTCTTAGATTAGTTGTGCAAGCTTCAATAACTTCATAGAATCATTATGCTCTCCAATCTATTTCAAAATCCCAATCCATAGTGCTCCCATAGCATCGTTTCTCAATTCATGCTTGAATCCATTGTTTCTATCTTCGTCCCTATTTCCAAGAGGAGGACCCCGCTACTGTAGAGAAGAGAAGGTTTCCATGAAAGGACTTTTGAGGATATGCTAGGCTCATGCATAGAATTCACGCTAGGTTTTTCATATGCTTAGTAGTTAATTAGATCAACAATTTGCTCTTGGGAAAGTAATTTTGATTTTTTTTATTCTCTTGATATTATTTGCATTATTATAATATAATTTCTTTCCATAATTGCCTAGCATTGCTGTTATTTGCTTTCCTAGTTAAATTTCCTTCATTGCTTTAAGTTAGTTGCTATTTTCTTTTCATAAGTTTAGATGCAAAAATTGATTCACGAAAACACAAAAACATAGGTTATTTAACTTTCATCTTAGATTGCAGTCATATTTACTTCATAGAACATTCAAAAATCAGAAAAAGAACACAACTATTGTTATGCATTCATAAATAGTTGCATACATTTAAAAAAGTCATAAAAACATAGAAAGCAAAAAAAAACACAAAAGGAATTTAAAAACTCCTTGATTCTATCATGAGGTTGATAATTAAACAAAGTGTAGCGAACCTTTGATTGTAACTCAAAGTCAAAGTCAACTCAAAAGTCAACACTTGGTCAAGCCTAAGTCAACACAACAAACTCTCTCTCTCTCTCTCTCACTCAAAAGTTCAATATGCCTAGGGTTTAGAGGGGACTGGTTAAAGCTATTCTCAAAGAGATAGAGGCAATCCATCCTAGACCACAACATACACCACATATGGTTGAAGAAAAAGAACATGCTCTTAGAGTCATTCAAGAAAGGAACAACACACAACAAGTCATTCAAGCACATGAGAATAGATTAGAATACCTTAGGATAATCAATGAACAAAATAGTCTTAGTACTAGGCATTGGAACTTATGAAACCCCAACAAGAGACTTAGAATTAGTGATCCTTTGGGTCATAGAACATTCTCATTAAGCATTAATACATATTCAACCCATAGACCGTCTAACCACCCTCTGTGATGATCTACTTCCACATGAATAGAACCACCCTCAAGTTACACCTCCATTCAACTAGCTTTTGCCATGAGAGTGAGAGTGACTTGGAGGTCGCCCATTGCAAGGAGATAGTTCATGTGTGGTATTTGAGTTGACTCATTCACATTGTACTTGAGTCATGTTTCAGAGAGTTTAGGGACAAAGTATATAATGCATCTCCTCATTCATAATAGGGGGATGTATTTTTGGTTGTAGAGAAGAAAGAAAGAAAGAAGAAGTGAAAATCTCTAGGGTAAATTCTTCTAGTGACTTTTTTGACCATTTTCATTGTAAATTTTCTAGGTTTTCCCCCAAAGGCTATGATAGGGCTCTCTAATCATGAATAATGAATTAAATGTGTAGATCTAGCATTTTATTAAGTGTCTCCATGAACAATGCATGAGTTTTTGGTGATTTGACAAATCCCCTTAATCACATTTGATGATTTGAATATTGTTCTTGATTAGTTTGCCAACTAGAAGGCTATAAAATCCTCTGTAAAGATTTTGCAAGGTATCTTTTTAGGATAATACATGAGACTCATGGGTTTGTTTTTAGATTATCAAGGTATGCTCAATAATATGTTTCTACAATTTCATGCGTATGTTCGTTGTTATGCATAAAGCCTAGCTTATGTATAAAACCTTTAGGTATGGTCTTTGTTGATATCTTTTTAAAAAAAATAAAAACGTGGTAGACCACCCATACATTTATTAATAATATAAAAAGTCTTATGTAATTAGCCAAAAAGAGTACACTCTACTCTATACTTGTTAGCAATTAGGATTGCACCCATAGAAAAGATAAACTTAGCTATCCTATTGCAACATGGAAACACTCTCAGATTGTGGGTAATTTATGTTGATAGTGAATCTCCAGAGTGAGTTGGTTCTCCTTATGATTTTCCTAATCTAAATGATTTTCTAGGAAAAGGGATAGAAGGATAACTGCAAATGAAGTCTAACTGAAAAGAATTCTAATCTATCTGATGCTTTACCCACAAACAACCTTTTAAACATAATTTTCTGCAACCTCACCTAGAACATTTGATCCCAAAATAATTTATAATAAGTTTTGAACTGAACAAAAATAATAACCAAGGTTAGCATACAATTTAATAGTAATGAGACATAACAAAGGACATGGTACTATCACAATGAAACATCAGATCAAAAGATGTACATATGAGACAAATAGATGAAATAGGGAAGATCTGCTATATTGAACTGGAAGGAGTACAAGGGAAAAAAAACATAAACTGAATCAAAATACCTGTCTACAAACTCTCTGCTTGTGCTCAAGAGAGAAGAAACAATGATATCAACTCATGAGAAAGAGTTAGCTTTCTGCAATATATCCTATCAAAAAGATCTATCTGGAATAGCTGGAAAAAAGCTCCTAAAAATAGTATCTTGATTCATTTCTGAGCTCCACTAAAAAGTCTTCAAAAATGCCACCAATCTATCTCCAAATTGAAGAATAAAGCTGCCAAAGTCTTCTGTCAAGTGGCCCCCACCAAAATCTTCTTTAAAACATGCTTTATTTGCTCAATAAAAACTAAAATTCATCCTTATTTGCTCCATTTCACCCAAAAGAAAGAAAATCTAAAAGAAGGATATGATATACCTTAACTGCACTAAAAATAGCAATGATTTTAAAGCTATTTATAAAACATTGCTTTAAAATAATGCTTTACAAAGATTCGTAGTTTTATCTCCTATCTTGTCTCGATTTGACTTTTTTGCAAAAAATAAATACAAGGCTTATATCTTGTCTTATTTTTCCAAGTATATTACATTTATCTACATCCGATTTTCTCTAAAAATCATAAAAATTATACCAAGGAATTATTAAAGTTGAAAGAAAAAAGAATGCCTTTGGAGCTTATCCTTCAAAATGGCAAAACGGGCCATTGAGGACTCAAGCCATATAGCTTAGGCACAAAAATCATCACTTAATACCCCCACGGGTATTAATTAAAGCATCCCAAAAATGAATAAAATGTGACAAAAAACCCTGTCAAGCTTAGGGCATTTTGCAAACCCTAAGACAAAATAGATCTTGCCCTAAATTTTTGCATTCTTTCACACTTGCATTTTTTATGGAAAATACTCTACCTCTGGTCGCCATGGATGAGGGTTTGGACTTGAGAAAATCAACCCTTTGCATCATTCTGAAGGATTTTCTATGGATTTCATTTAGGGGAATCAAGGTAAACGACCCTCTACTGCCATTCTAAATATTGACCTTCGATTTCTAAAGTATATTTACCTTTCAAGGTTAAGCTGAGTTACTTTTAACTGATGCATTTTCTTTACTTTCTCTATTTACCTATGCCGACCACCATTTATGCTTGTCTGAGACTCGATGGGTGTAAAACCCGCGGCCAATCTGCATATGCTTCTTCACTTAGAAAAGAAGAAAAGGTAAGATTTTACCTCTTGAACATTGTCTTTATATCATTTCTTACTCTTCATTGATACCTGTCAAATATAGCTTAGGAACTACAAACCACAATGTATTTTTCTATATGTTTTTATCAAAACCATGAAACTCACATAGCCATACTTGCCATGTTTGAGCATTTCTTTCTCTCACGTGGGTTCAAATCTTACTATATACTCCTCTATATTTGTGTTTTCAGTTGAAACCTCACGTGGTTTGACTTGATATGAAGAAAAATTACTCCATCTTTGGCCATGACTTCGAAGGCACGAAGATGGGTTTTATATTTTCCTGTAATTTTTGAAAATTGTTGAAACTCCATTTTTAATTTTATCAAAACCCCTAGTTAAGCTTAAAAAGCTTGTTATCATCACTATGTCAGGCCATGACCATAGCTTCATTTTCTGAGTATTTTTCATTAATATGTAAGTTCAAAACCCCATGTTCTCTTTTCGTATCTGTAATTTTGAAACATGTATCACGACAAGGGTTTGTAAAAGAAGTGGCTCTGTATCTGCAATTTTGAAACATGTATCGTAACAAGGGTTTGTAAAAGAAGTGGCTCTGTATCTCCATACACTTGATATGGGTTTTGATATTCAGGTCGTAACTTATATTTTTGCACATTTGGACACTTTTTGAATGTATCTTTGAGCATGCATAACTCATAACACTAGGCCTTCTTCCTGTATTTGTTTTCCTTTCTATACAGATAGTTATGAGTTTCAACACTTATGAAGAAAAATATATTCCAAGTTGTAGGTATAAGAAACAAATTATAAACCATTTCATTCTGAAACCATTCATATTAAAAACTCCGACAATGGCTTTACAAACTTCAAGTTTCTCCTCACTTTCTTGCATAGTCATATCACCTTTGTATTTTCCTTTATTTTTTTAATATTGTTGGCTTGATCATTGTGGCACTTTATAATGAGGACATTGATAATTCTTGTGTATTTCAATCATTCTCATCTTGGTTCATATCAAATGGAGACTTAAGAGCCTGAAGCATATTCAAAATGGAAAATGAATTTGCGATACACTATCTTCTATACACATGATTCATGGGATTGCTTTATTCAAAGTTGAATTCATTGTTACCTTATTACATACTTTCATGTGTCATCCTCCACAAATAAGCATTACTGTAGCTTCTTGATAGCTATACTAAAACTTATGATCCTCTTTTCATATCAGAAAGCTATTATGGTACTAATATTGTATTGTGGTTGTTTCAATGTTGTCCAACTATTGCTTCATCATGCATCCTTAACTGTACTTACTCTTGTTGTAATTGGTTGCTTTGAATCTTCATGTCTTTGCACTATCATTATGCTCATATAACTGAGTATGTATATATTTTCATTTGATGACTGGTATTGAGTGCAGCTCTCTTTGCATTTGTATTGGGACAATGATATCTTTGTTTTGTTGCTGAAAATAATTATGTTGCTCTTGATTGATGGACAACTTAACACTGATTACTTTTGACATTTAAGCATTATAATCATACTTGCCTCTGTAAGTCAAACGTATTGTATCATTTCATGATTCAAATGTGTAATTGATGTGGCATAAGCTGCCCCTTGTATACAAAACAACCAATATGGCACTTATTTCAGATTATACCTTCTTTCTTGACAATGATGCTTGCAAGCAACCTATGATTGTCACACTCTGAGGTTGCTCTTATGCATTGCATATTGGATATTTCATGACTATCATGTAATTGATCATGGTTGTTCTGTAGCTTCTAAATACCTCCTTATAATAGTTTGTTGTTCCAGTCATACATGTTGATCTGTATATATTCATTTTGATCGAATTCCAACTTACTATAGCATGGCAAATGAGATACATGATGACTGCATCATTTTGACTATCTTTTCCTATATTGATTATGGTTGTTCCATTACACTTGAACTACAACTTGATTCTCTATGGTTATTGTTTGACTGTTCCAATATCATGATTTTGAATGCATATATAAGAACAATATATGACATTGTAACTTTGATGTTGAGAATACCTTTTAATCCCATAGCTCATCGGGTAGTGTTGTAAAGAGTTCAATTTGCTCATTGATGATGCTCACTTCAACTCACCTTGAATTGGTTATCATAGGTGGACATTGAGCTTAGAGATCATAGGATGAGTTGATGTAGCATTCCTTCAGTTGACATGTTTCTCTTTGCACTGTATGAGTAAGTACTCCTATTCCATTCCCCTAGAAACTCAGGGGTAGCATGCTACGCTCTACCCTTGTGGGAGCCCACTTGACACCACATGCTGATATGTCTTCAAACAGCTACATGACTTATCCTATACCTACACATGAAACAAACATGTTAGATAAAATTAGTGAAGTACAATGATTGTTCCTTTTCAATCTCTTCTATATGTGAATGATGTATATCTAATCTAGTGCATTATAGGCAATGTATTATGCCTCTTCTGATAGGCACATAGGGAACTCATAACTAGAGCCCTGATAGGTCTTTTCCAATTCTGCAGGTTCTTTTTGGAGATTAGGAGCAAGGACAGAAGGCATCCTCAGAAACTGAAGACACTAAAAGGCAATGATGGTTATGATCCTTCTCTCTTCTATCTTTAGATGCATAATATATTTCTTATATTTGCACTTGTTCAGCTATTCCCATGGCTTGTGTGGGACATTTGATTTATCATTCTTTGATTCAATGCAATGTTTATTTCTTTTATGTATCTCATTTATAAAATGAATAATCATTGTAGTGAAATGAAATAACTTATCTCTTAAGCAACCTTCTGCAATTGAATGATGATCTAAAATTCTTTTCTTTTGTTGAAGAATTGAACTATAATATCACTGAATCATTCCAACTATGCAAATAACTTATAGCAGAAAATGTTAAAACTTTCTTAGCTAAAATGAACTAAATGTACTCTAGCTCTGCCAATTTAGGCTGTAAGAAAAATTGGTAACAATACTATCAGAGCCAAAATTTATACATTAAGGGCCCATATAGTGGCCACTGCTAACTATCTTAGAACAATAGGGAAATAAGTATTAAAACAAAAAAATAAAGAGAAAACCAAAAAGGGCTTAGTACCCTGTCACCATGGCTTCCTCACACATTGGGGGGAAGAACACTTGACCCACTATTAAGGGCCTTCTCTTTCACTCTCCTTGGACCCGTGGATATCCAATTGTGCTCCCACCGGTGTTGTCATTCCTAGCTCAGACGTGTGTGGTACACTTGAACTATTTGGTTCATCTTGGGCATCCAAGGTGTTGGGAATTAAGGTGTCTCAACCTTGGTGTATTTATTTATTCATTGCCTATGATGTAAATTAATTGTAAATTCCATATTGTCATTTTGTGGGATGTGGCACAATGATGTGTTATCCTGGAAGATGACAACTTGTAATTTTGTCCTCACATGAGGAGATAGGTGTCCCACTTTGTGGTAGGAGTATTTTTCCATGTGTCGGCATCTTGGATGTTGTGTAAGGGAATGTTGACTGAAACAGTTATGACAGATTCCTATGATGAAGTTATGACATGTAAGAGTCAAAAATAGAAGCTTGTAAGACAGGTGAAGACATGTGTCGAGAAGCATCTTTGAAAAAGGCATCTTTGGGTGCCCCATGGTGGACTATGACATGTTATAAGAGAATATACTATTTATAGCCTGTGTATGATAGGTTCTCTTATAGCTGTAAGTTATGATAGCTATGACAGATTCTATGACGGTCATAAGAGTCGTAAGAGCATCTGTCATAGCCAATTTTAGAAATAGGTGACCTCTTTGGGATGGGGGCTATGGACAAATGTCAGATACATCTTACAATGTTGACCAAGTGTCCATAGGCATGGGTTTTGGGCCATGAGGCCAAGTTGGATGCCCATTCCAAGATAGAGCCAATTTTGCATTGTATATTCTATATAAATAGGTGCTTGGAGGAGGAGATGTAGTATGTGATTGACAAGTACTGTTATGCTATTGGATTGACTCCAAACATGAGTGGCGAAGACTATTGAAGCTTGCATGGCAAGTGTATTGTAAACCATATTTAGTTTTGATAATACATTGTGCAGGTTTCTGAGTGTGGGGTTTTTCACCCGATAAGGGTTTTCCCCATGATATATCTTGTCTCTCTTCGTCTGTCTTCTTTCTAGTTCTATGTGTATTGCTGCAATATCTTTGTTATATGTTTCATGTTGCTGAAATTGTAAAGATTAAATTTAATTTGTTTAGCTCTCACCTCATTAGATTAGTGTAGGAAGTGATTTCTGCACACCTAGCTTCCTTTTAGTTGGTATTAGAGCTTGATCACCTTTGGTCCTAGTTGTTGGGTAGGAGTTTTTTGAGCTGATCTTAAGTTGAGTGGGAGTCTATGCAGAGTATTCTGAATCTTATTGCAACAAGGAAATGGCAAGCACAGCTAGAAGGATAGAGGTGTAGAAATTTAATGGCACTAATTTCAAGCTGTGGAAGCTCAAGATGGAAGACTTGCTTGTTGATTGAGACCTATGGAAAACTATTAGTGCAATAAAACCTACGGCAATGTCCCAAGCTGACTAGGATCTCAAAGATCAAAAGGCTAAGGGTATCATAACTTAGTCTTGCTAATTCTGTCCTGTTAAATGTCCATGAGGAGGCTACTGCAAACTTTCTTTGGAAGAAGTTGGGAGATGTGTATCAAGCCAAATCCATGGTTAACAAACTTTTAAAAAAAAATAAGTTGTATTCTCTTCGAATGGAGGATGAAGGATCTATTGCAGAACATATGAATGCTTTCAACATGTTGGTTGCACAATTGACATCTGTTGGTGTGAAGATGGAGGAGGAGGATTGTTGTATGACCTTGCTTTGTTCTTTGCTGGACTCGTGGGATCATCTTGTCATGGCTATTGGAAGCACCACATCCACATTCAAAATGGATGAAGTGGTTTCTTCACTGTTGTCTAAAGAGATGCGAAGAAAGTCTTCTGACGGAGCCAAAGAGGCTCTTGCAGTTCATGGAAGACCCAAGGAGAAATGGAAAAAGAAGGACAAGAAAGCTGAGAAGGGTAGATCTAAATCCCGTGGGAGATCTAAATCTCCTAGAAAGTCCAAGGCTCTCTATTGGAACTGTGGAAAAACTGGGCATTTCTGAAAGGAATGCAAAGAGGAAAAGAAAAAGAAGAAGAAGAACCCAGATTTAGATTCTGACAAGTCACAAGATGATGGTGATGCTTTCATCGCAGCCCTGGCAACCCATGTATATGATGATGTGTGGCTGATTGATTCTGGTGCATCATTCCACATGACCTCGCATCGAGACTGGTTCACTAAGTATGAGGAGTTCGATGGTGGAAGGGTGTACCTGGGTGACGACTCTCATCTGAAGATTGTTGGTCGTGGAAGAGTCTCTATGAGATTCCCCGATGGATAAGTGAAGGAGATCTATGGGGTTATGCACATCCCAGGTTTAGTACATAACCTTCTTTCTGTAAGTATGTTGAATGATGCAGGTGTGCAGGTTGTCTTTTCAAAAGAAGGATGCAAGATGACTAGAGGAGCTATGGTGCTTGCTAAGGGTACTAGGAGAGGTACTCTGTTTTAGCTGGAGGCATGCATTTCACAATGCAATAGTTCGTCTTACTGAAGGAAGAGGGCAGCAGTCACTTCATCCCCACCATCTGAACTAGCAGTGAAGAAATCTGTTGTATCTAGTCCTAATGGTTGTATTCATGCTTTGGAAGTTAAGCTTCCTACTGAAAAGACAATGTTATGGCATAAGAGATTTGGCCACATTGGTGAGAAGGGTCTTAGAACCCTGAAAAATAAAAACCTCGTTGAGGGGTTAGATGATTGTAATCTTGAGTTTGACTTTTGTGAACATTGCATATATGGAAAACAAAACTATGTTTAGTTTTATTTGAGTTCTCATAAGTCTTCTGGTGTGTTGGACCTTGTTCATTCTGATGTATTTAGTCCTGTTAATGTTCCTTCATTATCAAAATCTATATATTTTGTATCTTTCATAGATGACTATAGTAGAAGGACATGGATTTATTTTCTCAAAAGCAAATCTGAAGTCTATAGTAAGTTTAAGGAGTTTAAAGCCTTTGCTAAAAATCTGACTGGTAAAAGGATTAAGTGTTTGAGAACTAACAATGGTGGTGAGTTCTGTTCTACAGAATTTGATAAATATTGCAAGGAACTTGGGATTGTAAGACATAAGACAACTCCATATAGCCCACAACGAAATGGAGTTGCAGAGAGGATGAACAAGACATTGATGGAGAAGGCTAAGAGTACGCTTAGTGGAGCTGGCCTAGAATAAAAGTTTTGGGATGAAGCTGTTGCCATTGCTTGCTATTTGATAAACAGATATCCTACATCAGCTCTTGTTGGTAAGATACCCATGGAGGTGTGGTCTGGTAGAAAGCCTTCAATAAGGCATCTTCATGTTTTTGGTTGTGAGGCATATGCACATGTGCCTAGGGAGAAGTCGTCAAAATTAGAGAACAAGGCTGTTAAGTGTATCCTCATTGGCTATGGTGTCAGTGTGAAAGGATACAAGCTTTGGGATCCTATGGCTAAAAAAGTGTTGTATAGAAGAAGTGTCATCTTCAGAGATCTAACACCTTCTTCCACTATTTTACAGCCAGAAGAAAAAGAAAGAGGATGTTGTTTAGTTTCCTTCTACCCCTAAGAAGACTGAACAAACAGACAATGTTGGACCTGAAAATGAGGAGAGCTCTAGCAGCTCTAAAAGTTTAGAATATGAAGTAGAACCTCCACCTCAGCCTTTGAGGAGGTCCACATGAATTAGGAAGCAACCTGAGAGGTTTGGTTATACATTGCTTAATTCTAGTTGTGCTTTTGTTTTTCTTACTAATAGTCATGAACCTAGAACTATATTAGAGGCTTTGGATATGAAAGATGCAGGTTCCTGGAAGGAGGCCAGGGAGGATGAGATGGCTTCTTTGGAAAAGAATCAAACTTGGGACTTGGTGCCTTTTCCTGCTGGATGGAAACCTGTTGGATTCAAATGGGTGTTCAAGAAGAAATTTGATGCAGATGGCAGTGTTGAGAAGTATAAGGCTAGATTGGTTGCAAAGGGGTATTCACAAATGGAGGGTATAGATTATGGTGAAATCTTCTCTCCCATTTCAAAGCTGACATCCATTCAATTCATGTTCTCTCTTGTAGTAGCTTATGACTTAGAGGTAGAACAGATGGATGTGAAGATAGTTTTCCTTCATGGTGATTTGGAGGAAGAAATCTACATGTCACAGCTAGAGGATTACATTGTGAAAGGTAAAGAAAATTTGGTTTGCAAGTTAAAGAAGTCTTTGTATGTTTTGAAGCAGTCTCCTAGGAGGTGGTACTTGAAGTTTGATGCCTTTGTGTTGTCAATTAGATTTGTGAGATTGAAATTGGATCACTGTGTGTATTATTAGTTTGATGGTGATCATATTCTCATTGTTGCATTATATGTTGATGATATGTTGCTCATTAGGAAGGGTAAGAATATGATTTCTGATTTTAAGTCTCAGTTGTCAACACAGTTTGAAATGAAAGATTTAGGGGCAGCTAGGTACATTCTAGGAATGGAAATCAAAAGAGACAGAACTAACCAAAAACTTTGGTTAAGCGAGAGTAAATATGTGAAGACCATGTTGGATAGGTTTAGTATGGCAGATTGTAGACCATTGTGTGTTCTTGTTTCTTTGGGAACAAAGTTGTCTGTTGAGGATTGTCTAAAATCTCCTAGTGAGGTGGAGGACATGAGCAGAGTACCTTATGCTAGTGTTGTTGGTAGTTTGATGTATGCTATGGTTTGTACAAGACCAAACATTGCCCAAGTAGTGGGAGTCCTTAGTTGATTTATGGCTAATCCTGGACGGGTACATTGGGATGCAGTTAAGCAAGTGTTTAGATATTTGAGGGGTACTTTTGAGTATTCCATATGCTATCATGGTAATGTTACAAGACCTCTGCATTCTATTGATATTCATGGATTTGTGGATTTAGATTGGGCAGGTGACATTGACAGTAGGAGATCCACCATTGCCTATGTGTTTACACTGTTTGGTGGTGCTATTAGTTGGATGAGTAAGTGATAACCTATGGTTGCTTTATCCATGATAGAAACTAAGTATATGGCAGCAACTCATGCTTGTAAGGAAGCCATTTGGCTTAAGTATTGTGTTTAGATATTGGTGTTGATATAGGTGAGATTACGATCAGTTGTGATAGTCAGAGTGTGATTTGTCTTTTGAAGAATCCAGCTTTCCATGCCAGAACAAAGCATATTGATGTACAGTTACACTTCATGCAAGACATGGTAGAGGATGGGAAGGTAAATTTGGAGAAGGTAGATACTTTGAAAAATGTTGCAGATGCATTAACAAAACCAGTTATCACAGAGAAGTTTAGATGGTGTTCAGAGTCTATAGGCCTCTCAGCCTATAGCAGTTAAACCCTGTCATTCTATTGGCTCTTACAAGGTGCTCGATAAGTGGGAGAATGTTGGGAATTAAGGTGTCTCAACCTTGGTAATTCCTTGCATTATTTTGATTGTATTTGTTTATCCATTGCCTATAATGTAAATTAATTACATAAATGCCATATTGTCATTTTACGGGATGTGGCATGATAATTTTGTCCTCACACGAGGAGATAGGCATCCCACTTTGTGGTAGGAGTATTTTTCCATGTGTCGGCATCTTAGATGTTGTGTAAGGGAATGTTGACCGAAACGGTTATGACAGATTCCTATGATGAAGTTATGACATGTAAGAGTCAGAAATAGAAGCTTGTAAGACAGGTGAAGACATGTGTCAAGAAGCATCTTTGAAAAAGGCATCTTTATGCGCCCCAAGGTGGACTATGACATGTTGTAAGAGAATATGCTATTTATAGCCTGTGTATGATAGATTCTGTTACAACTGTAAGTGTTTAGGGTAAAATTGGATTTATTGATCTTTTATTGTTTAGATGTTAAAATCCTCCTTTCACCCTAACATTGAAGGATCTAGGGTCAAGTGACAAGCACTATCATACCCTAGGTCACTTGCAAATGAGGGGAAGCTTGGATTAGGGAATTAATTATCAAAATTTCCTTCTAATATGCTCAATTAACCATTAAAACCCTAATTATGCAAATACGACAGAAAATTGATGAATAACATAAAAAGTTCTTGCAGATGGGAGTAAAATACCAAATTACAGAATACCTATTTTAAGGGTTCCGAAGTGGAATAGTCAGGGACACTGGTGCAGGTGCCCAAGTCCAAGGTACCTACTTTTTTAGGGAATTTGGACCTCCTTCCGACACTGATTATCCCTGTAACTTTTGTTTCCTGAGATCTATTTGCGATGGACACTTTTGAGGGCACCCTAGTCCTAGAAGTGCTCCTTTGTCCATCTTTTCTTCAGATCCCAAATCCTTCCTGCAACTCCACTTCTTCCAGATGCGACACTTATAACCTGCAATCACAAGACTTGGTTTGGGGGTTGTGGTGTTTATAGGTTTGCCTTAGTCAAACCCCGGAGGACACTTAAGTCTCAAAACACCATTGTCAGATGAAGAGGGCGTGCCCTTGTGAGGCAGAGGCCAAAACCAAAGGAATCAATGATAAAAACATAATGATATGTCATCTTGTAGCAAAGCTTTCATGGAGGAAGATGCTCTTCATGCCATGAAGGAATTGATGCTCAAATCTGCAAATATCAATGCACAAAACACACAAGTTTGCTCTTGCAACATAATAGAAAGCCTTCAATCACCTTGAGAACACAATAGCTTACTAGTAATCATCTAATTGAAATCTAGTTTACAAATGAATGCCTAAGCTTGCTTATATATGCACCTACAAGCATTCCCGCCAAGATATTAAAAATCAAACTTTATCATGTCGTCAAAATAACCTCTTAACGGTCATAAAATGACACCCAGAAATTGGGGCTACCCCAAAATAGGGTAGGACTAGGGCGCAGGCACCCAAGTCCTCCTCACTATTTTAGGCAAGGTACAGCTCAAGGGGTCCACCTAGGTCCTATTTGCCATTGGACTTAGGTCTCATTCCATCGGGATGCTAAAATATGAACTAAAATGTCCTAAATGCACTCTAAAGACCTGGGAGCTAAACCTTATGAGGGAAAATTCCCCAAGGGGACATTTTTCGACATTACATTTAGCCCCCACTTTAATGTATGTATGAACACGAGGCCCATACATGCATTAAAGTAAGGTCACAAACACATCAAGCATGGAGAAGACACGCCAACCGCATAAAAGATAGTAATAGGCACGCAAAACATGGAGACAGTAATAGTCACGCAAAACACAAAGTAGATAGTCGATGCATAAAAGACACATTAATGCATGGAAGACAAAAGTGCCATCTTTTCTTTTCTTTTTCTTATATATATGAAATGCAAATGCAAGTACTAGAAAGTAAACAAACCTCCCATAATACATGATGCACTCATCACATAGGTCTCTATATATGGGGTAACACATACACAAGACACACAAAACCTCCCAAAATGCACAAATCACTACTCAAGGTGCTGGTCACTACACATGGGGCAACAAACATGCCATACAAAACAAGCACACCAAAACACACACACTTGAAGACATGGAGAAAACACGACAGACAAGCGAAGGTGTGTTCCCTATTTCTAGGCTTGTCACCATCTTAAGCACATTACAGGCACACATTGACAATTGGGCTTCGCCACAACAATCACCAAAGACATGCTTAAGAGTTGAGTTAGTCACAGAACTGCTCCCTGCCTCCGTAAAGGACTTTTGAAAATGACAAGATGATGCAATCTGCTCTGAAAAATACACCATCCCTGTCTCTGCAGAGGGCTTAAGAAAATAGATATGCTCGATATCCTACCTTCGCAGAGGGCTTACATGATTGATTGATTGATTGCAAGCAAACTTAGGATGCATGATGCACTACTCTAGGGTCCAAGTCTTTGCATCTGAGGTCAAACACATTGCTAACATCTATAATAGACATCTTACCTTATATATGCCCCCACCTTAAGGTGGTTGATATCAATTATTGATATCAAGCACGTTAAGGTAGGAAGAAAACACACAAGGGAACACCGACTTTCACAAATCCCATGCCCCCCAGAGGTGACATGTACTTTACGACCGCCAAATGTTCCCACAAACACATCCTTGTAAGAAACATGTTAGTGTCTACAACATCATGATAAACAACAACATCAATGCATATGATTAACCACACAAAGAGCCAAGGTTATACAATGAATTCAGAGTTTGAGGATAACCATGGGGTTATATCACGAAGCTCTCTGAATTGAGTACCACCAAGGCCAGATTCAAAGGCAACAAAGGTGCACAGAGCAACAGTATTGTCAAGGTTTGTAAATGCGACAGAAACATCATCAAATTCACTACGCAGAAAGCACGAGTGCTTCCACTAGCCAAATGTCGGATAAGATATACAACCCCATCATCATATTAAGAACTAAGTCTATTTTTTGATTGCTCTCAAAAGGGACACTAGGTCCACATCAGTATAAATGTTTGTTGTCATCTGCCCGCTAGGTGGAAACACTAGAGGAAGGGAAATAATAAATAAGAGAGTAGAAACAAGTGTCTTAGGGAAAATCACATAGGAGGGTACCCCCAAGTCACCAACCATGACGCTATGTCTGTAAGACACAACACGCAACAATGAAATCAGAGAGAGAAGCAATATAGAAGAATGATGATACAAATAGAAGAAGGTCACAACAGAGGTGGTCTCTTGGTATCTTGAACCTTACGAGAGAATCTGAGGTCATCCCAGGAGGCCTAAACAACATATAACACATCCCAAGGGAAACACATCATGAAATAGATAAAGGTTAGAGATACTTACCTGTAGGGTCTTCATTTTATATCTTGGAGCTCTCGAACCTCTTGGAGAGGTACTCGATCATGTTTAAAGCAAAATTTGAGTAGTTCTTATGAGAGTATTGTTTGTTATCATATGATGCTTGTTCATTAAATTCTTGTTTAAATGAGACTTTTTGTTGCTTACAAGGGGGAGAACCACTATTATTTCTGACTATTGATTGTCATTTTGCTCTTTTCTAATTTTTGACGAGTTTTCATTGGTGAATCTTTCTAGAACAGTAGCAGGATTCATCCTATACCATCTTGCTCATTTGTAACAGTTGTTGTTCTTTCTTTTCAAAGGTCTTTTGGTTATCTCCTGATCTGTATAAAGATAATGGAGGAGGAACCTTAGCATAAATTCCATTTCCTCATGGACGATGTGGGTTATCCACTTGTTTCTTATTCACTCCAATCATTCCCATGATACTATCATAGTCCAAGTAATCATTCTCATCTACTTCCACTAGATCTTGTTCCACCATATTATTTTTAGTATGCACAGGAAAAGGATTAGTGAAGATTTGTAAATTCTAATTCGGTGGAGCAACCGACTTATTTCCATTATCATTCACATCTAATACCTAGATGACATTCGAATCAATAAGGTCCTGTATCTCTTGTTTAAGATGCATACATCGTTCAATGTCATGTCCTTGTGTCCGATGATAATGATAGAAAGCATTAGCATCAAAGTAAGGTCTTTGTTTACAAGGATCTATAGGCTTAATCAGGGAAAGCTTCATAATGTTATTACTCACATCTTGATTCATGATAGAATGATAGGACTCAAATATCAGAATAAACTTCCTTGGTTGATACGATTGTTTCTTTGGATTGTTTATAGCAGACACATTTGTATTTGGTCCATTGATCTTGATGACACCCTTGTTATTGTTCCTTTTAAAGTTGTTTTGTGATGATCCACCCATGGATTGTCCAACTTGAGCTGATGAGTTTTGGTTTTCATACTGACTAGATGAAAATTGATAATCACAAAGGGAGGTGCATAAATGTTGAAAGGAGTTGTACTTCATCAAGAGAATCTTATCACAAATATTAGGTTGCATATTTGTAATGAATATCTTTTGAACATCCTCATCTTTCCTCTGATACTAAATTTGTGCATAAAGTCCTTGATACCGACTAATGAATTCAGTCAACTTTTCTTTGGGACCTTGTTTACATTGAACCAAGTCAATAAGAGTGACTTGGGGTCTGATATTTGCTTGAAAATGTTGTAAAAAATGATCAATCAACTGTGAAAATGAGTGAATTGAATTTGGAGGCAACGAGAAAAACCATTGTAAAGCAGTGTCATTGAGAGATCACAGGAAAATTTTTGCTAACAAATCCTCTTCAAAATAAAAATCACTACACATAGCTGTAAATGCTGCCACATGAATATTGGGATCACCTTTTCCACCATATTTTTCAAAGCGGGGTGTCTCAAACCTTTTAGGCATAGGAGTTCTCAAAATTGCATAGGATAACGGATTACATGCATGATATGTTGGTAGACTAGGCTATGAAGAATTTGTCAAATTTTTTACCTTTTTTTACAAAGCAGTCATGCTCTGTAAAAGTTGGTTTAGGATGGCATTATTGGGAGATGCGGTTTGTTGAGGAATCAGAACCAAGGTGAGGAGGTGATTGAGCTTGAGATACAATAGGCGGAGGCTAAGAATAAGCTAATGGTAGTTGGCCATAATGATAGGTGGAAGATGGTTGCGAGTATGTAATAGGTGGTTGCAAATGAGTGGAATAGATAGGTGGTTGAGAATAATTATGCATAGAGGAGGTCCCTTTAGAAACCAAATTTTGATAATCAAATCCCACAACTTTGTAATTAGTGCCATTAGATACTCCAATACCAGTGGTAGTATTACTAGAAGCGTTCGCATTAGTTGTTAAGATCATTGATGTAAAAGTGGATACTCCTATATTTGGTATAGGTATGGAAAGTTGAGTATGAGATGGTGATAAAGTGTTATTTATCGCTTGTGCACATTTGGTCACTGGCATGATATTGGTTTGTACAATATGTGCTAGACCATGAAGTGCATTAACACCATTTTGTCCTTCTTTTATCAATTCTCTTATATTATGAATTGTAGGAACGACTGCTTCAGCTATTCTCTCATTTTCCATGAATGATTGAAATTCAGCTAGGTCTTTATCCAACTTCTCTATTTTCTCATCAGATACATATCCTGTTGCCTCAATAGTATTATCAACATCATGGAAAGTTTGTTCTTCCATTGAGGTTGGAGGATGTATAATATGTTGCCCAATTTGATTGTCTCCCTTTGTAAAGAAGGTGTCCAAAGTACCAACTTCTTCAAGAGCACTAGATCCCATGTGTCTTATGCTTCTTCTTAAAGGAATATTTCTCTTAGGGAAGTGAGTTATTAAACTCATGTAGCAATATTCCCACTCTAAACACACTCTTGATGCCAATTTTAAGATAATGCCAAGTTGATTTATAGTGAAAATATGTCAAAATGAGCACTTTTTTCACCAAAATTTAATGCAAAAGAGCATAACAAAGGGTGTTGTGAGGAAAATGTTGATGGAAAGTAAATAATATCAGAAATAACAGCCACTTGATGCAAAAATACCCAACACAACATGATTGTAGTGCCACTTAAGGTTAAACCCTAGTGAAAATATAGCAAAAATAGGTTATTTTTCACAGTTTTTCAACTCCAAGACCTAGAAAAAGAGAGGTAAAGAAAATAATATCAATAATATCAGTCACCTCAGTCCATAAAATTGATCACAACATGCTTGGAGTGCAAACTAGGTCAAACCCCAGGGAAAAAATAGCCAAAATGTGTAGTTTTTTGCCGAATTTTCACTACAAGAGCCTGTAAAAAGGGTGTTGTGAAGAATTTTATGAGGGGAAGAAAATTATTACCCTAATAACAATAAATTCATGCAAAAATATCTTTCACAACACACCTATAGTGCAAATTTAGAGAGTCGATAAGGTCAATTTTAGTGAAAATTGTCATTTTTGAAACCCTAGGTTTGAAGTTTTGGAACAAAAGCTATGTGAATAATTTAATGTCTAATATATGATAGGAATTAAGTATTATCAGATCTAAAAATAATTTTCAAGCTTAATCATGCAAAATTCCCATGTAAATTTAATTAAAATGCACCAAAATTGCTAGTTTTTGTTGAAATTTTCAATGCAAAAATGCAAATAATTTAAATTTAATTACAAATTCACACTAAAATGCAAGACTAAAGCCAAATGAAAATTTGAATGAGCCTTTAAAATCAATAGAAAAATCTAATAAAAGAATTTGCCTACAAACCCTAGATTTTGGAATTACTAGGTTATCAAAAAATTGACAAAATTTCCAAAAACCCTAACAATTAAATGATGAAAATGCAAAGCAAGATTTTGAATTTTTTTATTTTTCTGTAGTAAATCATGAATTAGGAAAAGTTATAAAGAATTGACATAATTTAGTAAGCCCAACAATGCAATTTTTTTGTATTTTTCCAATTTTTTAATTTTTTTTGAAATTTTCTCAATGTAATAAATTAAATGACCAAATGAATGAATGAAATCACACCAAATCTATAGGCAAAAACTCAGAAAGTTGTAATTTAAGTTCAAAGACACGGTTTCACCAAAATTTTTAGGGTAAAATTGGATTTATTGTTCTTTTATGGTTTAGATGTTAAAATCCTCCTTTCACCTTAACATTGAAGGATCTAGGGTTGAGTGGAGAGCACTATCATACCCTAGGTCACTTACAAATGAGGGGAAGCTTGGATTAGGGAATTAATTATCAATTTTTCATTCTAATATGCTTAATTAACCATTAAAACCCTAATTATGCAAATATGACAGCAAATTGATGAATAACAAAAAAAGCTCTTGCAGACAGGAGTAAAATACCAAATTACAGAATACCTATTTTTAGGGTTCTGAAGTGGAATAGTCAAGGACACTGGTGCGGGTACCCAAGTCCAAGGTACCTACTTTTTAGGGAATTTGGACCTCCTTCCAACACTGATCAGCCCTGTAACTTTTGTTTCCCGAGATCTGTCTACGAAGGACACTTTTGAGGGCACCCTAGTCCTAGAAGTGCTCCTTTGTCTGTCTTTTCTTCAGATCTAAAATCTTTGATGCCTGCCACTCCTTCTTGCAAATCCACTTCTTCCAGATGCAACACCTGTAACCTGTAATCACAAGACTTGGTTTGGGGGTTGTGGTGTTTACAGGTTTGCCTCAATCAAACCCTAGAGGACACTTAAGTCTCCAAACACTGTTGTCAAATAAAGAGGGAGTGCCCTTGTGAGGCAGAGGCCAAAACTAAAGGAATCAATGATAAAAGCACAATGATATATCACCTTGTAGTGAATCTTTCATGGAGGAAGATTCTCTTCATGCCATGAAGGAATTGATGCTCAAATCTGTAAATATCAATGCACAAAACACACAAGTCTGCTCTTGTAACACAATAGAAATCCTTCAATCACCTTGAGAACACAATAGCTTGCTAGTAATCATCTAATTGAAATCTAGTTTACAAATGAATGCCTAAGCTTGCTTATATATGCACCTACAAGCATTCCTACCAAGATATTAAAAATCAAACTTTACCGTGTCGGCAAAATAACCTCCTAACGGTCATAAACCAACACCTAGAAATTGGGACTGCCCCAAAATAGGGCAGGACTAGGGTGCGGGCGCCCAAGTCCTCCTCCCATTTTAGGCAGGGTATAGCTCAAGGGGTCCACCTAGGTCCTATTTACCATGGGACTTAGGTCTCATTCCATCGAGATGCTAAATTATGAACTAAAATGTCCTAAATGCACTCTAAAGACCCTGGAGCTAAACCTTATGAGGGAAAAGCCCCCAAGGGGACATTTTTTAACGTTATAGTAAGTTATGACAACTAGGAAAGATTCTATGACGCTCGTAAGATGGTCATAAGAGCATCTGTCATAGCCCATTTTAGAAATAGTCAACCTCTTTGGGATGGGGATTGTGGACAAGTGTTAGATACATCTTACAATGTTGACCAAGTGTCCATAGGTGTGGGTTTTGGGCCATGAGGCCAAGTTGGATGCCCATTCCAAGATAGAACCAATTTTACCTTATATATTCTATATAAATAGGTGCTTGGAGGAGGAGATGTAGTATGTGATTGGCATGTACTGTTATGCTGTCATATTGACTCCAGACACGAGTGTCAAAGACTATTGAAGCTTGCATTGCAAGTCTATTGTAAACCATATTCAGTTTTTATAATACATTGTGCAGGTTTCTGAGTGTGGGGTTTTTCACCCGATAAGGGTTTTCTCCACGATATATATTGTCTTTCTTCTTTTGTCTTCTTTTTGGTTCTATGTGTATTACTGCAATATCTCTGTTATATGTTTCATGTTGCTGAAATTATAAATATTAAATTGAATTTGTATAGCTCTCCCCTCATTAGATTAGTGTAGGAAGTGATTTTTGCACACCTAGCTTCCTTTCGCAAGGGAGATGTATCTTCATAGTTTGGCAATACTTTTGGGAGGTGGGGGGCTTAGTCAGGGGTGTTCATCCTAAGAATACAAATGGAAGTGAGCACATCCCTACACTTGGTTCTCATCTACTTAGAAAAGTTAAAATTGTGGCAATGGAGGGCCCTATCTAATCCGTCGATGTAGCCACATCCCAAGACTTTCTGTATTTATTTAAACACATAGTTTGCTGCTGAAGAAGTTCTTAGTGTTTGTACCAAGAATAAACCTCCTACCATCACCTCACCTTTCATTAGGTTGTAGCCTTCTAGTGTGAATTTCCATCTCTCCAACATGTAGAGATAATCGAAAACCAGACTCGTTGCTATGGCATAGACATAGTGATCATCTTGGACTATGTCCATGATGTTTGAAAGGATGGTGGAAATAATATATAACTAGTGGAGAAGTCTGCCCTCCGTTCCCTCCAGCCATCTCTAACCGCAGATATTCCTAATCGTAATCTAGGCCATCATGCCTGGTCTATGCCAAAGATCTGGCTCAGGTCCATGATTCTGACCCTTCTCCTTATCTCTGGCTCCCATGGAATCACAGGAAATAGAATTCACTAGTTGATAGTGTCATTCTCCATCTTCACACCTACACAAAACTAGAGAAGTGGCTTGAAGAAAGACACTTAGTGCACATTAAATCATGGGATTAGACACCACTATGATGAAAGATATATAATACTAGAAGGATTGTGTTCACTTAATTATATTCCTTTTGCCACCCTTGCAGTCTTTTCACATCATGATTTGACATTTGACATTTAAAAGTTTGCCAGAATTTACTATAAATGAGTATTATTCCTTCTCGGTTTAGAGCACATGAACATTAATTCCTGTGCTATTTCTATCCATTCAAAATTGAAATTTCTATCCTCCATGTGTTGACGTGAGATGGGATCCTTGCCAAAATTAGACTTATTAATGGTGATTGTTTGGTTTGATGGCCTCTCAGTTGTACCTCTTTCAAATGGTTACGAAGAGTTGTCTAGAGATCTCCATCATTCAAGTGGTTACCTAAAGATCTGTAGTACTACGTACATATCTCAAAATTGGTGGTTGGCTTGATGCCTCTATGGTGATGAAGTGCCTTTGACATGACTCAATACGATTACCTTTGAAGATAAACATCTTCTCATCTCTTTTAAAGCTCCAACTCATTTATTGGGGTTGTTCTAGTAGTTTGTCAACTAGGTTGCCCATTCAAGTCTCATATATCTTCGTGGATCCACGTTGTCAACTGAGTAGGAAAATTCCTTTAGTGTGGGTTAAAAACTATCTCCTCTTCAAGTTGGTCAATGGCTCAGTTGGCCAAGGCATCAGCCACCCTATTCCCTTCCCTATAGAAATGGGGGACTTGAAAAGAGTTTAGTTTTCCTAGTTGAGTATCAAGGCCTGTTACAATATATAGTCTATTTTCCAATTCTCCATTTTCTTTGACTTGATTTTTTTATGATGTTCATCGATTCTTCTTCTATCCATAAGTCTCTATGATTATAATCGAGAGTTAGTTGTAATCCATGAAGGAGCGATCACGTATACGCTTCATTGTTAGATCGTTCTAGGATTTTGGTGAATTTATCTAGTATTATCTATCCTTTGTGATCCTTGATGATGCAACCTATTCTCGACAGTTTGGGGTTGCCCCTATATGCACCATCAAAATCTAATTTAACAAATTTTGATAATGGAGTCCATGTTACCTTATGCCTGTGCACTTTTTGAAGGATTGCCTAAGAGATTTCCTCATTTGGGATAGATTCCAAGCATTTTCATTTCTTGAATAGTGAATTGTCCCATCTTGTCCACTTTGTATTCTAATTTGTTGATTTTCTATCTTTTGTCGTGATGACCTATGATATTGTTCTTTCTAATTCCTCACATACCTTTTGAACCATCTAAGATTTCTTCTTGAAGATGTAGAAATTTATCTCCTATCAAATATGCCATATTACCATGGATGGGCTTAGTTCCCATATGAATGCAAATGTTGATTCATGGAACAACGTTGGCCAACTTTTAAATACTAATAATAGAGATTATGGGAGAGGTGAATCCTAGTTTAATTGTTTGAACAACCAATACCAGCATTATTGGTTAAAAGAGCAATGTAGTAATAAATGTTCAATGCTCTCTTCCTATTCTTCACACAAGACACATTTGAAATTCGTTCCTATGTCCAATTTCTACATCCTATACCATGTGAGAGTTCTTTTGTGCAATTCTAACCATGTGAATTCCCTATCCTTTAGAAGGATTGCATCATTCCAACAAAGGTGAGTTGGCCATTCTCTCTTAGTGGATGAAGGTAGGCTTTTGTATCCTTGTTTCACCTTGTAGGATCTCAAATTCTCTGTTGTCCATATGAGCTCATCTTCTTGATCAAAGGTAAATACTACTCTTGAGTTTAATGTCTGAGAGAATTTTATTTTGATATGATGGCAAGTTGTAGTCCTATAAACTTCTCCATTTTGTTTTTTGAGGTTGTGTTCTTAAGTCCACTTGGAGATAGTCTTGTACATAGTTACCCTAGTGTTGCTGTAGGTATATCTTGGCCTCATACAAGTCCTCCCTTAAAGAGGTCTTTGTTGATATCTTGATTAAGGTATCATTATGTGGAATGCATTGATGCCCCCTTTGGTGGTGACTTAGACTCTACCATCCCTACTAGATAAAGGCACCAATCTATTGCAACCTCCCATCCCACCAACACACCAAGAAAAATAAAACCTCAATCTTTATCTCTATTTATGTAGTTTGTTTCACACAAATCTATGTCTAGATGTATGCTTTTGCATTAGGGGTTATCAAAGCATTAGTTTATAATCTTTGCATGGATGTGTATCTACTTTATCAAGGTGTAGCATCTTGGTGTTTTCAAACTAGTACAAGCACTTGGTGATAGTTAAATTAGAGTTTCCTATGCATTGGGTATGGTTTGATTCAAGGTTTAGTTTCATGTTATTATCAATTGTTGTCCTCATACACCTTAGGGAATCCCCTCTTTGGTCTAGTAGAACCTAAAGAAGAAGGTCCTAACCACCTTATCAATGTTGTCCATTTTCACACAACTTGAACATAAGTTGGTCTTTACTTGAGTTTAACACCCTTGGCACTCAAGAAATTACCTAGCTTTAGGGATTTGAGGAGCCTCAACTTTGTGCACTAATAACTCCAAGTCCACACTTGCCCTATTTTTTAGGATCACTTTACACCATCACCATTTATATATTTTGTGGGGGCCACATTAGTCCCATATCCATATTGTTTTATGCATAATTGCATTTACTACACCAACTTTTTACAATTTTACTGCAATTCACTTCACACATGTTGCATGCAATGATGAATGATTTAATATTTTAAAATACTAAATATCTAGTGTAGAGGAGATTTGTCTCCTACCAACTGGAGTGCGTGCTTAGCTGAGGTAGTGAAGGCCATCCGCAACAGTTGCCCGAATGCCATTTATGCCCACGTTCAGCTGGAGCATTGCTTCCTTCACTACAAGAATTACACCTTTCTCTCGCAGTTGGACACCAGCTTCTGGTATGGCCTCGTCATTGTCAATAACAATACAGACACACAATTTAATGTTGCCACTCACACTCTTTTGGCGGATCTATCCAACAAGGCCCCCGCCAGTCCTATTAAGTTTGCCTTGGGTTCATCTGTTGTTTCTTCCAATGTGACCATCTATTTTTTAGGAGGTTTTCTTTAGAAACTTGTTTTTTGGAAAAAAACTGCCATCTCCATTGATTTACTGCCTTCATGGGCAGTTGTACAGACAAGAATAGGAAGAGGAAAGGTTAGAAAACTTTCCAAAAAAGTTTTGCTTTGTATAAACATGCCAAAAGGAATGGAAAAAGACAATTTTTGGAGTGCAAACAGTGTTTTTTCTATTTTTTTTGTTGAAGATAGTCACCTCGTATAGTGTGGTACGGTCAGCACAGAGGTTGAAAGTTGTGAAATTCATTAATGCTTTGAATAACCTTTCTTTGGAGTCTAGTTTGCCTTCTTGACATTTCCTGTAGAGAGAGCATCAAATCGTTTTGGGAAAATTACTATAAAACCCCCCAAAAGCTAGGTTTTGTGAAAAGATGTATATCTTCTCCTCTGTCCCCTGAAAGATACCTTTATGCTCTAGTAGGATGGAAGGAGAGGACTTTCATTTCATGTTTTCAGTGTGGTTTAGGCCTGTACTCTAGTTTCTAGGTATTTTGGTATGCATCTAGCTAGTCTTATTAGAGACTAGTTGAGAAATGAATGGTGGACTGTATTAGAATAGTCAAGACAATCAAGTTTGTTTTAACAATATATGGTGGAGTTCATGTTTGCAGGTGGAATGGATTAGTACAGGACATTGGTGGACCTTAAACATGCACATTGGATGCATTTTCACTTCACATTGCTCTCATTTTAGGCTTTGTTTCAAGAAAAAGACAAGTTGTTGTCTCTGTCCTCCAACAGTCCATACGGTTCTGCATGTGGGGGTTTAGTTTACATTTTCATGTTGAGTTTTTGATCATACATCAAGTAGGGGTGATCATATGGAGTCATGAGCAGTTTGTGTGTTGTTAAACATTCCTCCAACTTCAAGGTTTAGTCCTCCTTAAATGTTGTCACCATAACACTGTCATAGGACAGCAAACTGTATTTACCGTCCTCTGTCCTGCAAAACAAAGTATGTTTGATGTTTGTGAGTAAATACTAGTTTGATCTCATTGCATGTCTATTGTGCATTCAAAGATAAAGGTCTTTTGGAGTCAAGAAGGGTAGGATTGGTTTGCCAAGGTCCACACATTCTTGAAGCGCTGTTTCCCTATGACAGTCATAAAACAGTCTTTCTACAATTTGTTGTCCTGATGCATGTGAGTAATGGTTACTTGATCACATGGAATGTTTAGTGTGTAATGAGTGTTGATGGTCACTTGAAACCCTTGAGAGGTCGATTAATTCCATAGGACTTAGATCTTCTTCAACCACTGTCCTAAAACAGTCCTGTTGTTGTCACTGTCCTTGTCTAGAGAATGCAGAATTTGGTCTTTTGGTCAGAGACCTCATGACTGTCATGATTCTTTGACAAATAATTGATAACAGTTATAGGTGGACATTTGAAATTCGTTCCTATGTTCAATTTCTACATCCTATCCCATGTGAGAGTTCTTTTGTGCAATTCTAACCATGTGAATTCCCTATCCTTTGGAAGGATTGCATCATTCCAACAAAGGTGAGTTGGCCATTCTCTCTTAGTGGATGAAGGTAGGCTTTATATCCTTGTTTTACCTTGTAGGATCTCAAATTCTCTATTGTCCATATGAGCTCGTCTTCTTGATCAAAGGTAAATACTACTCTTGAGTTTAATATGTTTTAGAGAATTTTATTTTGATATGATTGCAAGTTGTAATCCTATAAACTTCTCCATTTTGTTTTTTGAGGTTGTGTTCTTAAGTCCACTTGGAGATAGTCTTGTACATAGTTACCCTAGTGTTGCTATAGGTATATCTTGGCCTCATACAAGTCCTCCCTTAAAGAGGTCTTTGTTGATATCTTGATTAAGGTATCATTATGTGGAATGCATTGATGCCCCTTTTGGTGGTGACTTAGACTCTACCATCCCTACTGGATAAAGGCACCAATTTGTTGCAACCTCCCATCCCACCAACACACCAAGAAAAACAAAACCTCAATCTTTATCTCTATTTATGTAGTTTGTTTCACACAAATCTATGTCTAGATGTATGCTTTTGCATTAAGGGTTATCAAAGCATTAGTTTATAATCTTTGCATGGATGTGTATCTACTTTATCAAGGTGTAGCATCTTGGTGTTTTCAAACTAGTACAAGCACTTGGTGATAGTTAAATTAGAGTTTCCTATGCATTGGTTATGGTTTGATTCAAGGTTTAGTTTCATGTTATTATCAATTGTTGTCCTCATACACCTTAGGGAATCCCCTCTTTGGTCTAGTAGAACCTAAAGAAGAAGGTCCTAACCACCTTATCAATGTTGTCCATTTTTACACAACTTGAACATAAGTTGGTCTTTACTTGAGTTTAACACCCTTGGCACTCAAGAAATTACCTAGCTTTAGGGATTTGGGGAGCCTCAAATTTGTGCACTAATAACTCCAAGTCCACACTTGCCCTATTTTTTAGGATCACTTTACACCATCACCATTTATATATTTTTTGGGGGCCACATTAGTCCCATATCCATATTGTTTTATGCATAATTGCATTTACTACACCAACTTTTCACAATTTTACTGTAATTCACTTCACACATGTTGCATGCAATGATGAATGATTTAATATTTTAAAATACTAAATATCTAGTGTAGAGGAGATTTGTCTCCTACCGACTGGGGTGCATGCTTAGCTGAGGTAGTGAAGGCCATCCACAACAGTTGCCCTAATGCCATTTATGCCCGCGTTCAGCTGGAGCATTGCTTCCTTCGCTACGAGAATTACACCTTTCTCTCGCAGTTGGACACCAGCTTCTGGTATGGCCTCGTCAATGTCAATAACAATACGGACACCCAATTTAATGCTGCTGCTCATACTCTTTTGGCGGATCTGTCCAGCAAGGCCCCTGCCAGTCCTATTATGTTTGCCTCAGGTTCGTCTGTTGTTTCTTCCAATGTGACCATCTATTTTTTAGGAGGTTTTCTTTAGAAACTTGTTTTTTGGAAAAAAACTGCCATCTCCATCGATTTACTGCCTTCATGGGTAGTTGTACAGACAAGAATAGGAAGAGGAAAGGTCAAAAAACTTTCCAAAAAAGTTTTGCTTTGTATAAACATGCCAAAAGGAATGGAAAAAGACAATTTTTGGAGTGCAAACAGTGTTTTTTCTATTTTTTTTGCTGAAGACAATCACCTAGTACAGCGTGGTATGGTCAGCACAGAGGTTGAAAGTTGTGAAATTCATTAATGCTTTGAATAACCTTTCTTTGGAGTCTAGTTTGCCTTCTTGACATTTCCTATAGAGAGAGCATCAAATCGTTTTGGGAAAACTGCTATAAAACCCTCCAAAAGCTAGGTTTTGTGAAAAGATGTATATCTTCTCCTCTGTCCTCTGAAAGATACCTTTATGCTTCAGTAGGATGGAAGGAGAGGAATTTAATTTCATGTTTTTGGTGTGGTTTACGCCTGCACTCCAGTTTCTAGGTATTTTGGTATGCATCTAGCTAGTCTTATTAGAGACTAGTTGAGAAATGAATGGTGGATTGTATTAGAACAGTCAAGACAATCAAGTTTGTTTTAACAATATATGGTGGAGTTCATGTTTGTAGGTGGAATGGATTAGTGCAGGACATTGATGGACCTTAAACATGCACATTGGATGCATTTTCCCTTCACATTACTCTCATTTTAGGCTTTGTTTCAAGAAAAAGACAAGTTGTCTATGTCCAACAGTCCGTACGGTTCTACATGTGGGAGTTTAGTTTACATTTTCATGTTGAGTTTTTGATCATACATCAAGTCGGGGTGATCATATGGAGTCATGATCAGTTTGTGTGTTGTTAAACATTCCTCCAACTTCAAGGTTTAGTCCTCCTTAAATGCTGTCACCATAACACTGTCATAGGACAACAAACTGTATTTACTGTCCTCTGTCCTGCAAAACAAAGTATGTCTGATGTTTGTGAGTAAATGTTGGTTTGATCTCATTGCATGTCTATTGTGCATTCAAAGATAAAGGTCTTTTGGAGTCAAGAAGGGTAGGATTGGTTTGCCAAGGTCCACACATTCTTGAAGTGTTGTTTCCCTATGACAGTCATAAAATAGTCTTTCTACAATTTGCTGTCCTGATGCATGTGAGCCATGGTTACTTGATCACATGGAATGTTTAGTGTGTAATGAGTGTTGATGGTCACTTGAAACCCTTGAGAGGTCGATTAATTCCATAAGACTTAGATCTTCTTCAACCACTATCCTAAAACAGTCCTGCTGTTATCACTGTCCTTGCCTAGTGAATGCAGAATTTGGTCTTTTGGTCAGAGACCTCATGGCTGTCATGATTCTTTGACAAGTAAATGATAACAGTTATAGGTGGACATTTGAAATTTGTTCCTATGTTCAATTTCTACATCCTATCCCATGTGAGAGTTCTTTTGTGCAATTCTAACCATGTGAATTCCCTATCCTTTGGAAGGATTGCATCATTCCAACAAAGGTGAGTTGGCCATTCTCTCTTAGTGGATGAAGGTAGGCTTTTATATCCTTGTTTTACCTTGTAGGATCTCAAATTCTCTGTTGTCCATATGAGCTCATCTTCTTGATCAAAGGTAAATACTACTCTTGAGTTTAATATGTTTTAGAGAATTTTATTTTGATATGATGGCAAGTTGTAGTCCTATAAACTTCTCCATTTTGTTTTTTGAGGTTGTGTTCTTAAGTCCACTTGGAGATAGTCTTGTACATAGTTACCCTAGTGTTGCTGTAGGTATATCTTGGCCTCATACAAGTCCTCCCTTAAAGAGGTCTTTGTTGATATCTTGATTAAGGTATCATTATGTGGAATGCATTGATGCCCCCTTTGGTGGTGACTTAGACTCTACCATCCCTACTAGATAAAGGCACCAATCTGTTGCAACCTCCCATCCCACCAACACACCAAGAAAAACAAAACCTCAATCTTTATCTCTATTTATGTAGTTTGTTTCACACAAATCTATGTCTAGATGTATGCTTTTGCATTAGGGGTTATCAAAGCATTAGTTTATAATCTTTGCATGGATGTGTATCTACTTTATCAAGGTGTAGCATCCTGGTGTTTTCAAACTAGTACAAGCACTTGGTGATAGTTAAATTAGAGTTTCCTATGCATTGGGTATGGTTTGATTCAAGGTTTAGTTTCATGTTATTATCAATTGTTGTCCTCATACACCTTAGGGAATCCCCTCTTTGGTCTAGTAGAACCTAAAGAAGAAGGTCCTAACCACCTTATCAATGTTGTCCTTTTTTACACAACTTGAACATAAGTTGGTCTTTACTTGAGTTTAACACCCTTGGCACTCAAGAAATTACCTAGCTTTAGGGATTTGAGGAGCCTCAACTTTGTGCACTAATAACTCCAAGTCCACACTTGCCCTATTTTTTAGGATCACTTTACACCATCACCATTTATATATTTTGTGGGGGCCACATTAGTCCCATAGCCATATTGTTTTATGCATAATTGCATTTACTACACCAACTTTTCACAATTTTACTACAATTCACTTCACACATGTTGCATGCAATGATGAATGATTTAATATTTTAAAATACTAAATATCTAGTGTAGAGGAGATTTGTCTCCTGCTGACTGGGGTGTGTGCTTAGCTGAGGCAGTGAAGGCCATCCGCAATAGTTGCCCTAATGCCATTTATGCCCGCGTTCAGCTGGAGCATTGCTTCCTTCACTATGAGAATTACACCTTTCTCTCGCAGTTGGACACTAGCTTCTGGTATGGCCTTGTCAATGTCAATAACAATACGGACACCCAATTTAATGCTGCCACTTGCACTCTTTTGGCGGATCTGTCCAACAAGGCCCCCGCCAGTCCTATTAAGTTTGCCTTGGGTTCGTTTGTTGTTTCTTCCAATTTTCCCATCCCACTCTGAGGCAAATGGATTAGGTTCTTCAAACTCCACCTTAATGCCATCATTAAGCATGACTCCTCTGTCAGTGTTAATCCTTAGTAAATCACACATATTGCTTTCCTCTGATTTTTAGTGCCCACATATTCCACACTCTCTTGTAAATACAGGCAATACATGGTCGCCCGCCTTTAGATCGGTTACTCCTTCTCCCACACTTTCCACCACTGCGGTTGTTTCATGTCCAAAGATGCGTGGGAAAATAGGAGTTTGGCCCTTTGTAAGGTCTATACAACACAAGGAAGTGTAAGCGATTTTGATCCTGACTTCATTGGCTTGTGGAGGTGCCACTTGCACCTTTTCAATCTTTAGGAGCTCCCCTAATCCGGCAGCTTCTAGGCATTCCATTTTGGCATCTTCTTGTTCCTCTGTAGTAAATGCCCCCTGGTCACTTTCAATAATAATTAAAGATTTATGCTTAGGATGTAAAATGAACTTTCTTGGTGTATATCTTAGAGGCATAACAGACTTGTTGAAAGTTTCCCCCAACCTTTCAATTGTGAAAACTTGCAATGCATCTCTGGCAACTGCTACCACACCTTCAGCACACTGATCAGAAGAAAAAGAAGTCACATATTTCAGAGTCTCATAAGAAAGAGGGGTTAAAATAAAGTGTCCTTGATGAATATAACCTAGCCAAGGCTTGCTTGAAAGACAGAGCATTGCCCGGTGACCCCTCACAATAGCAAAAAAAAGTTTTGGAGCTCTCAAACCCAGGAATCTTGTACGCCTGTCTGAAAGTTGTCTAGTGACCATATCCACCTCAATTCTAAGAAGAACACCATTATGCAAAATCATACTAGCTGGATGATCAGCACCATCCTTACCACCAACAGATGCTTGAACTTCCAGCAAGAGTAGAGATTCTGGTGGAGAACTCACAGCCTGGACACTCAAAAACTGCATACAGTCATCAGGATCTAAAGATAATATGCAAATAGTGCTGTCATATGATCCTACTACCAAAAATCTTGACCTCTATTTGCCTTCAGGAATTGGAACAATATCTAAACAAGCCACATCTCCTGACATTTCACATTTTTCCACCTCCATTAGTTGCCCTGTCATATCCATCTCAAAATAAATTAGTTCTCCCCCACTGAGAGCAATTACAACTTGCAATCTGTTACAGCCTACTTTTATGATTGTCTTTTTCCTAGGGGTTTTCCATTCATTTATACGTGAATCTGCCCTAATGTGCCGAATTCCATTAGGATGCACTTGCATTAAGGAATCCTCCGCTAGAAGAGATACAGCCAGTGAAGGAGTAGTATCAAGAAATCCACTGTCACTAACTTCCTCAACTATTTTACCAACCTCCTCATCCAGGGTTTGAACCGGGATCTCCGCCTGCACATCTTTTTCCTCATAAATGTCTAGTCCTAGCTTCAACATCTTATGAATAGTGGTAGCAAAGGTATTTGGATCATTGAGGTGGAAGGCAGAAGTGAGAGAAACCATTTCATAGAGGTGCAATACCAGGTCCTTTATAGACTTACCACTCTTATTTTCCTTTGCCCTCTTCCGCAACTCTGCCATGATGGCTTTCCTGTGTTGTGCATCACCTGTGCGTTCAAGAAGTGCTCTAAGCTTAATTTTGAGATCTTCTAAAAATTCTTCTGGTGTAGATGCAATTCCAAATCTAGCATCCTTCTCCTCTTCAGCCAAATCCTCCTTATTTTTCAAGCCATCCCACCAATGTACACGGTGTTTTGTTTTAGCAACATCCATTGCTGCTGAAACCTCTATTTCGTTTAGCTTCTGTAGGCTCTCCAATTCCTCTAGCATGTCAAAATCCTCACCTCCCAAATCCTGCGGAGGCCTTTCCCACACATACCTCACCTGGGCAATGCTTGGGGAATCAGGATCAACATCACCCATAATAACATCAGTGGCAAGATCAACAACCAAATAGAGAGGAGATTCATCTACTTCCATAGGCACAATTTCATCTAGCTCCAAGTCACTGTCTACAACTCCCACTTCATCAAAACTCACTCCAGAGCCACATGACAAAGACATGAGAGCTAGAGCCCAATCATCCAAAGCTGCTACATCCATTTTCCTAGAAATTCTTCACAATTTCCAAAATAGCTTTTCCACCATTGGCTCTGATACCAATTGTTGAAGATAAATTGCAGCTAAACTAAAAACTAAAATAGATAAATAATCAAAGACACAGAGATAAAATCAGAGACACGAATTTAATGTGGTTCACCATCAAGATGGCTACATCCACCAAGGAAAGCAAGACACACTATTCCATTAATCAATCCAATTACAACAGTCTTCATCTCTACCAAAAAGAGAATGAGAAGGAAAATATATAGACTCTTCAGGCAACTGAAGAGAAATGGGAAGAGGAAGATGAAAAGGCAGTGACGGTTGGGCTTCATTTCCAACAGCTGCAACCAAAGGGTGGGTGTTCAGGTGTTCATGGGCAGCTGCACCCTGCACTATGAAACATATCCCTTTGCCAAGACCTATTAGACTTTAACTCACTTTCTGTATGTGAGGTGATTCACCATAAAGCATGGGAAGCATACTCGCAAAATAAAGCAATAGAAATAAGAATAAGTGAGATCATTCTTTGGCCTTAATAAAATCTGTGTTGCAAGCTTTAAACATGAATCTCAAAGTATCTCACATTCATAGAATGACTAAAAGTATGACTGTGCGCGAGAAGATATAATGGCAAAAGGCATATCTATATGGAATAAAATAAATTATAGATTCAAAACCAAATATCTGTAGACTAGGCTGCATATTTATCATTCACCTTAAAAGATTAGAAATCATATCATCAATCTAATTTAGCATTATTAATTTATAAATAAAATCAAAAGAGATAGAAGGGTAAGGAAAGCAATTACACCCCATTAATGAATTTCTGTATGGACTTTCAAACTTTATATTCATGCACAAGCTCTCTTTATAGATTCAATGCTAGAGTCAAACAATTATATTATTAAAAATATCTAGAAATATAACTATCACTATTGTGTATAAGTTACATCTATAGATTTCGTAAACAATAATTGTACATGTACATTAACCAAAAAAACTCATGCCATGACTTGAATTCAATGAAATTTATATAAATTATAGTAGATAGAAATTATTCATTCATAATGACTCATATTAAAGAAAAAAATTCAATAACTATCTATTACTTGTAGTCATGATATTTCCATAGTCCATGCTAATTATTGTAGATGCTTCTGGAAAAACTGTGTAGTGTTTTTTTAGCTATGGACCTCCAATTTTTGTATTCCCCTTGTCTTGGTTTGTTATCTTAATTATCTTTATCTATACCTATCTCACTCTCTTCATATTTTTGTTATGTCTTTTTCGTTTTAATTTTTTCCACTTTTGTGGTTAGTTCTATTCTTGTATTTTCTTGTTATCCTTTATCTTTTATTTCACTCTCTTCATTTTTTGTTATTTCTCTTTGGTTTTAATTTTCTCCACTTTTGTGGTTAGTTCTAGTCCTGTCTTTTCTTGCAATCCTTTATCTTTTCTTGCAATCCGAACCCCCCCTCTCTTTTTATGGAACCACCTCTGCAATTTTAGCTCTATTACATTCTCTTCTTTTCCTCCTGATGAAGGATCAAAGAGTGTGATCTGAAATGTTGAGGCTAAAAAAACACTACATAGTTTTTCTAGAAGCATCTACAATTATCTATTACTTTCCACTATTTTCTTACCCTTTTCTAATAGAATATAACACACTTGATATATTTAATTTTTTTAATCTAGCAGCTATTTAATACATAATTTCCCTTATTTTAAATAATATTACAAATACTTATAGACAAATTAATCTTAAGACTTAGATAATGACTCAAACTTGCAAGCTCTGTAATCATTATTAATCCCATTTAAATTGATAAAAAAATCTCCATCCAAATGAGCCTTCATATCCTTCATAACCTAGTCCATTAGATTAATTTATTCTTTAGTCACGCAAATCAATACCTTTATCTTGTTGACCTAAGCACAAGCCTTAACACTAAAGTCCATGATGTTTTGGTTCCCCTTTTTGTTATCAACTTAGTTTGTTTTTTGAAACTAGTCAATGTTTGATTAAAAGCTTCATGTGTAATTTAATTCTTTCCAATATCTTGTAATGCACAATATTGGAGGACATAAAAGTATTCATAACTTTTTAAAGCAAAGCATCAATCGAAATATACATTGTCATTAATAAATCCTAGTAGTAATTACCTCTTAAACTTCAACCCATTTATTTTATGTCTCCTTGGATGAGGATGTCGAAATCAGGATCAACTGGCAGAATGCAAACTTACCGAGTCACAAGTGATAAGACAATCACACACTCAACACTGTCAAAACACAGGCAATATACAAAAAAAAAGAGATGATGAATTAGCTTCCAAGAGGTAGTACATATAGGGCATAATAGACTAAGAATAATCGATCTAATAATAGGAAAAACTCACTAAGAATAGTGGTGCTCCAAGAAGCAACCACTTAACTTAGTTAAGTTAATCTAGGCATGCCAAGTATAGCTCAAGGCTAAACATAGATTGACGTTCACACCTAAGTGAGATTAATAGACACCAACACCCCCCATTAAGCATAGCTTAGGTGGGCTGAATGAAGAGGGGTCCCAGAAACTAGGCCTGATCAAGTACCCATGTACAATGCAATGTAATGCAGTCTCTCATAAAGTGGAAAAAGGAAGAAAACCTTGTCGGAAAAAAAAACATCCCTCAAAAAAGAGAAAAAAAATAAAATAAGAGGAATAGGAAGACTCCTTGAAGACGATAACTCTACACCAAGCCTAAAACCATGTCGCTCTGACTGTGATGATGCAAATATGAGCCCCCATAGGAGAGTAACTCTTGTGCCAAAAGAGGATGCCCATGTATGAATGTTGATAATGATCCATTTGTCGCAAATGATGTTTCTCCCCTTAGGAAGAAATAACTCCAATGGTGAATGATCAAAGAAGCAAGGTGAGATGGTAACTTGTCTCATGATGTACCATATCTTAGAATATTGGTCAAATGTCTTCATGCTGATGTTGAAATGAGTCCCAATCAAATTAGGAGTCCCAGGCCTAACTAAAACAAGTGACCTCTCAAAATCATGTGAAGACTAATGAAGAACAAGATCTGAAAAAATGATGTATGGATGATGAATGCTAGTGCATGCCATGTGGCTGCAAAGCAAATCTCACGTGATGTCCCATGAAGAATCATTGGAAGCCCTTGATGAATCCTCTCCTAAATTTTGTAGTAGTAATAGATGTATGTATACTATCATCAAATAGTATGATGAGATCTTCCAAGGTGCCATCAAGATCCAACATGTGAGACTCTTCAAACAACCAAGAGATGTCTAGTAGAAGTGTGTCCCAATGAAGTGAATCCTGAATATGACCCTGTTGTAATGAGTCACTGGAAACTCTTGAAGGAGCAACACTGAACTCAAAAGTGGAGAGATAGAAAGTATGTGCCCTATAATGTGATAATGTAAGTCGACCATCACCTAGATTCTGTACCCAAGAATCTGCACTCGGAAGTGGCTGTCTAGCCCAAAGAGAGATGAATGTGGGTGAGTCAAATGCTGAATCCTCATCCTCCAAAATGAGTCTCAATATGGATGGAGATGGCACCCCATCGTTGTCCTCATTGTAGGAACTCGAAGAAGATGAAAAATCTACCTCATGAATCTACTGTGAGAAAATAGTAGATGAAAGAGATGAATTCTCAATGTTCTGGTGTAAAGAGTCACTAGAGGCTCTCAAAGGAATGAACTGGTACTCTGATGAAGCAATAGGTGCTAGAGGAGATGTGATCTCAATATTCTACTATAAAGAATCACTAGAAGCTCTCAAAGGAATGTCACTAAATTCTATCGAAGCAACAACTACGAAAGCATGAAGAGAAGTCCATATGTCATCTGACCGTCTAAGACTGGCAATTTACTTAAACTCCTTTGAAGTATCATCATCAAAGGGTATGTTTTCTATTTTAGTAAGAGGAAGAAGACAATATGTAGTAGGATCATTTGGGAATGGAGAGATATGAGGATCTTCGTGAATCTCCTAGATTCTAGTCCAAAGTGTGCGAGGACACTCAATGTTTGATACAACACTAAGAGTGTCAGAATCAACTCTAAGAAAAATAAAACCTACTACATGGTCAATGATATTTCCCCAAGCTAATTTTCTTCTCAGTGTGTCTAGTTCAAGAATGAGTCCATAGAGATATGGCAAAAGAATAAGTCATCTGAGGTGTGTCAAGATGTCATTTTACCAAGAATCATACTTGGCCTTCTCTGCAATTACAACAAAAGGATGAGCAACAAAACCCATGATGAAACTGAGAAAAATAATCTCAATGCACAAGATAAGTGGGAAAGTAGGAAGTGTTCAAAGACTCAACACACAAGACCCCCCCTTAATTCAATTTTTGAGACCCCCTTGAATTTGACACTTTATCATGCAGTGTGTTAGGTCTAAGTGGGTTGATTAAAATCATACCCTAATACTTAGCCTTTCTACAAACTCTCTTCAATTTTGGCACTCTAAATTTGCCTTTTACAAGGATTTTTTAAATTTGGCACTAACAATTTCTAAACAGTACCTCCAAAATTAAAAGGTGGAGACTAAAATTTGCTTTAATCTAAAAAAAAGCACCTCCACAAGAAAGAAAAGCTCTTCCAAGCTTTAGAAAAAAAGTGTTTTTAATTTAAAGAGAAAAAACTTCTAATTTTAAAAAAGTTCCTCCAAATTAAAAAACATTTTTTATTGACCTAGTTTTAATACCTGTAGAGTTCCTTGTGGGGTTTCAATGCCTTTCTTGGGATGAATCAAATGGCTTCAGACTCCTCTATTTCAATGCCTCACATAGGGGCACGTCTGGATCAACATCATGTGCAGAAATCAGGTGCCACACTTTGCTTCTTACACCTTTTGGAAAGCAATTGAGCCTTTCATGCCCTTGGTGCACCCTACATACCTGAATCGAGCCTCTTCAAGGAAGGTTCATACCTTTCTATGGGATGTAGGGCCTTGGTCGCACCTTCTATGGGTTGGAGGGCCTCTTAATCTCCCTCGATCGCCCTATGATGAGACTTCAAACTTGAAGATGGCTTGTCGTGCCTTCTAAGGATGTATTATGCTGGTTTTCATGCATTTCTACTGCTTTACACACCTTCAATCAGGGGTTTTCATGATGCTTTGAACGCCACAAAAAATAGTTTTTGTTCCTTCAACGATAAAAATGCCTCAGAACAGGTTTGATGTCTCAGATTTCCCTTTACGCCTTTGCCAATCCTAAAAAAAAACTTTTAACATTGAAATACACAAAAATCTTCATACTTGATCTTTGTATCTGCAGATCTTACGCGCTATGTTGATCATCAATTGGAATGTAAATGGCCTCTACAACACACTAAAAGATGATGCACATCGATATAATTTAGTATCCAATTACTTTTCTAACTGTCTTCGAGTTGACATTCTCTGTTTTCAGGTGTGGTAACATATGTTAAGGAAAACTTTTCACCTTTAGATGCAAAAGAAAAAAAAAGTAAAATGTCCTCCTTCACTATTTGGCCACGCCTTGGATCAGACTTTCCACGCCCTTTGACTGCAGTCAAACAACAAACAATACCCTGGACGACGAATCGACCTCTTCATAGGCTACCTCTTTCCCTGGATCGGCCTCGTCTATCCACACATCCAAGGATTGACCTTCTTTCTTGATCTAATCATGCCTTCTACACAAACTGATAGAAATCACAAACACAAAAAATATATGTTATGCTCAAAATTTTAACAATGAAAAGTTACCATACTTGTAATCTACTCTAGCACCGCTCTGATACCATGTCGAAATTAGGATTAACTAGCACAATAGAAGTACCTAGGCACAAGTGATAACATAATCGCACACTCAACATTGTCAAAACACAAGAAATATGCAAAGCAAAAGAGATGATGAATTAACTTCTAAGAGGTAGTACATATAGGTCATAATTGACTAAGAATAGTTGACCCAATAATAGGAAAAACTCACTAAGAATAGTAGTGCTCCAAGAATAGGAAAAACAACCACATAACTCTGTTAAGCTAATCTAGGCACACCAATGATAGCTCGAGGCTAAACATAGACTGATGTGCACACCTAAGTAAGCTTAATATACACCAATAGAAGATGGTTCTCTAGTATCATTTTACCATTAAGTTACCTTGTGTACTATGGTTTCCCATACAAAATTAGATTTCTATATATCTAGGTTGCAATATTGTTTTTTAATTCTATTTTTGGAGGAAGACCTAAAAACCTTAATCCAAGAACTTTTGAACTTGCTTCTTGGTTGAATTCCACTAAGGTAATATTTTCCACATCATTTATACCTTCCTCATCATTTTCTTTATGAAAAGTGAAATCTCAAAACATTTATCTTTGTCACCCTTTTCTTCTTCTTTCTCCCTCTCTTTCCCTTCTCATTTCTCCCCTTGTCTGGTAATGATTCCTTCTCTCTATTTTCCTTAGGTCTAACACTTCCTTTAATACAAACCCTAGTGTAACATTCTTTACTAACTCACTGAAGGGTAGAAATTCATTCAAAACCCTAGTAAATACTCTTTTGTCAACTAGTGATACCTACTCTTCTTCAAAAGTTTGCATAGGTGGCTGCTTAAACAAATTACTTACCTCCTAGACAAGTTGCATCTAGATCTAAGAAGCAACCCAAATCTACCTATAGATTTCAAATTCTTTTTAACCTCTTTGATCATATAAAGTATAAATAGTGAATCAATTAATCATCCTTTGAGACTAACTAATGAAGACACTCATATTTAACTTTATTTTTATGAGCTCAAAAATAATTATCATCTTTTTCTCTAGGTCCCAATTTCTGAATCTATTCTTTAGAAACTTAAATAATAGAGGTGCTATTATGTGACCCAAATTTGGATACTAATATTTTTATTCACCAAGGGTTATGGGTGATAGAGGATACATGTATATTTTCTTTGTTATGAGAAACAAAGAGATAATTTTACTAATTTCATAATGGATTTCCATCACTTCCAACTTTGGGATAACAAACTTTGGCAACACGTTTGGTGACTCCAAAGACCCTTCTATCTAGATAATGTTGTAACCTAGATAAATCCACTAGGACATAAATTATATAATATCCTCTGTTAAGGTGGATAATTTGTATTCATAGCCTTTTCATGCACATTAAGATAAAAAAATATTGGGTAAATTAAATCATAAAGGACTCAAATAAACTCATGGTAGTTATGGCCATGGGGTATGTCAAATATTACAAGATTGATTGAGTAGAAAGAAAATCCCACATAGGGAGATTGAGATTGAGGTTCATTGATGAATAGATAGCATCATTCAAGTGTAATGCCATATAAGAGTTGTCTCCTTGTTGAGTTACCTTGAATTGTTTTTGGAGGTTTTAGGAAATAAGTTCTCCTAATTTTGGTACCTACCCACACTTTGGTATGATGAATAATAAAGGAATCTAGACTAGAATCAAATTATCTATATCCAAACATATAAAAAAATAAATTCATTAACACCATGGATTCCCTTAACTAGTTTAAAATTTATTATTGTGAACTTTGAAAGGTCTAATATTTCAGGAAAATCCTCCTCAACATAGTCCAGAAGAATTTCAAAAACATTACTAGTACTTTACTATTGTGGGTCCATGTACTACCAACATCAAACATATCCATTGGAGAATGACTATATCAAATGGTAGAGAAAACATCTTGGACTAGATTGTGTACCATGTCCTAGACTCACATGAATCAAAATTTTGAATCTATCATTGAGAAACTTAAAAATTACACTAAAATGTTAGAGATTCATACTTTTCCTTGTAAACATACTTTTTTGGAGTTTTTTCCTTCATGGCATGCCTTTCCTTCCATTTCCCCATCTTCCATTTCTATCTAAGTCTATTTTTCCACTTCGTTCAAATTTTGGAATTTGAAAGTTTCTCATTTTGTCATCCCAGCATGCCTTTTCCTTGAACTCCTACAAATTACACTAAAATGTCAAAGGTTCAGATTTTTCCTTGCCGACACATTTTTTGGAGTTTTTCCTTCATGGCATGCCTTTCCTTCCATTTCTCCATCTCTCATTTCCATCTAAGTCCATTTTTCCACTTCCTTCAAATTTTAGAATTTTGAAGTTTCTCATCCTGCTATCTTGGCATGACTTTTCCTTGAACTCCTACAAATTACACTAAATGTCGAATGTTTAGAATTTTGCTTGACAAGATACTTTTTTGGAGTTTTTCCTTCATGGCATCACTTTCCTTCCATTTCCCCATCTCCCATTTCCATATAAGTCCATTTTTCCACTTTCTTCAAATTTTAGAGTCTTGGAGTTTCTCATCCAATCATCAAAGCATGCCTTTTCCTTGAATTGTTATAGATTACAGTAAAATGTTAGGTTCAGACTTTTCCTTGCCGATATACATTTTCAAACTTTTCCTCCTTGGCATACCTTTCAGAGTTTTAGAGTGCTTTAACCTTCTCCCCCCTTTGGCATGCAAAATCCTGAAGCTTTGTTGTTCAAGAAAAAAATTTGATCTACCTCCCTACATGATCCAGGATGCCATTAATGGCCTCAGATGAATATGAATAGGTAGATGAAGACTCCCATACTCCTCTAGGTACCAATGGATCCCTTCAAGGATGCAATGGCATGGGAAAATGACCCAAATGATCATGATTTCAAGTGTGAGCCATGTGAAAATGATGTGAGCAAGCATGGGTAGACATTTTATGATGGGTTGCTAATGCAGGACTATAAGCACTAAAAAGTGCATGAGCCTATATGGTAATCCAATGATGAGTTGTAGTCCTAAACATGCACATGTAAGCATGTAAATATAACCTCTTAGTTGTATTCCTCTTAGAGACACGTAGATTTATGTTCTTCACTTTTTTGTACCTCCTCTGTCCCATAACTAACCTTATAAGGTCCTACATCTTCACCAATTACCCTATGTTGATCATTCCTTTTTGTCACTTTCTAGCCCTGTTAACATGATCTACCTGCATCACAAGATGGGAAATTCACTTTCCATAAGCCCCTTTCAACCATTTCAACCCTCTAGAGGCCTCCAATTGACCTCCTAGACCATCTCCAATCATCATTTTAAACACCCATTTCCTTAATTTAGGGTCACCCACTTTGACTCCAGATCTGTTAGCAAGATGGTTGTCATTGTACCAAAAGATCAACCTATTGATGCTTGATACAATCAGTAGAGTTAATGAATCCATGGGAGATAGTTAAGCCTTGTCACAAATCCAAGTGCTACATTGTACAACACAAGGAGACCAAGGGTGCACACCTTATAGTTCAATCCCCCCAGTGCAAGCAAGGGGTTCGAACCCATGAGCTAAGCTATAATACCAATTGTTAGCAAGAAGGTTGTCGTTGCACCAAAAGATCGACCTATTAATACCCGATACAATCACCAGAGTTAATGAATCCACAGGAGGTGGTTAAGCCTTGTCACAAATCCAAGCATTGTGCTGCACAACACAAGGAGACCAAGGATGCACACTTTATAGTTCAATCCCCCCAGTGCAAGCAAGGGGTTCGAACCCATGACCTAAGCTCTAATACCAATTGTTAGCAAGAAGGTTGTTGTTGCACCAAAAGATCGACCTATTAATACTTGATACAATCACCAGAGTTAATGAATCCATAGGAGGTGGTTAAGCATTGTCACGAATCTAAGCATTGTGTTGCACAACACAAGGAGACCAAGGGCGCACACCTTGCAACAAGATCTCCCAGGGATAACCTTGCCATTGAAGTGGATCCCCCGGGGGTGACCTACCCCAGGGTGAACTAGGTGACCCACTCTCTTGAAGTCTAATGACTTGTCTCTAGGTTCTAAAGTCATCTTTAGCCCCTAGGTGCAATCTTAGCCCCTGAAACCACCTGCAAAACCTATTCCCTTTAGGTCACCCACTTTGACTTTTAAATCTCCCAAGGGTGACTTTCCCTAGCAAACTAGGTGACCTTGTCGTGTTTTGACATGCGTGTTCTCTTCAGTTCGAGCCCAAAATAGCTTTGTTTTTTCTCTAGTTTGCTTGGATCTTTGATTCTAATTGAGCCTAATCTATTTCTAACTCATTCTAAACTCTTAATCACTCAATTGTTAGCTCCCACTGAGCTATTCTTATCAAGAGAGTTAACTCTCCAATCACTTCCAAAATTTAAAAATAAAAAAAAGAACAAAAATATTGTTATGCATTCATAAATAGTTGCATATATGAAAACACCACAAAAAAACATAGAAAACAAAAAAAAAACCAAAAGAAATTTAAAAACTCCTTGATTCCATCATGAGGTCGACAATTAAACAAAAGTGTATCAAACCTTTGATTGTAACTCGAAGTCAAAGTCAACTCAAAATTTAACACTTGGTCAAGCCTAAGTCAACACAACAAACTCTCTCTCTCTCTCACACCCAAAAATTTAATATTCCTAGGGATTAGGGGGGATTAGGTTAAATCTATTCTCAAAGAGATAGAGGCAATCCATCCTAGACAACAACATACAACACAAATGGTTAAAGAAAAAGAACATGCTCTTAGAGTCATTAAAGAAAGGAACAACACACAACAATGCATTCAAGCACATGAGGATAGATTAGAATACCTTAGGATAATCAATGAAAAAAACAATCTTAGTACTAGGCATTGGAACTTACAAAACCCCAATAGGAGACTTAGAACTAGTGACCCTATGGGTCATATGGTTATCTCCACAACCACGGTCATAGAGTGTTCTCATCAAGCATTAATACATATTCAACCCATAGACTGACTAACCACCCTCCACGATGTTCTACTTCCACATGAATAAAACCATCTTTGGGTTATGCATCCACTCGACTGGCTTTTACCATGAGATTGAGAGTGAGTTGGAGGTCACCCATTGCAAGGAGATAGTTCATGTGTGGTATCTGAGATGACTCATTCATGTTGTGATTGAGTCAAGTTTCAAATAATACAGGGAAAAAGTATATAATGCATCTCCCCATTCATAATAGGGGGATGGATTTTTGGTTGCAGAGAAGAAAGAAAGAAAGAAGAAGAACAAGTGAAAACCTCTAGGGTTTTCTTCTAGTGACTTTTTTGACCATTTTCATTGTAAATTTTCTAGGTTTTCTCCCAAAGGCTATGATAGGGAATTCTAATCATGAATAATGAATTAAATGTGTAGATATAGAATTTTATTAAGTGTCTCCATGAACATTGCATGAGTTTTTGGCAATTTGACAAATCCCCTTAATCACATTTGATGATTTGAATATTGTTCTTGATTAGTTTGCCAACTAGAAGGCTATAAAATCCTCTGTAAAGATTTTGCAAGGTATCTTTTTAGGATAATATATGAGACTCATCGGTTTGTTTTTGGATTATTAAGGTATGCTCAATAATATGTTTCTACAATTTCATGCATCTGTTCGTTGTTATGCAGAGAGCCTAGTTTATGTGCAAAACCTTCAAGTATGGTCTTTCTTGATATATTTTTTGAAAATAAAAAGGTGGTAGACCACCCAAACATGTATTAATAATATGAAAAGTCTTACATAAAGTAGCCAAAAAGAGTACACTCTACTCTATACTATCAGAGCCAAAATTTATTAATTAAGGGCTCATATAGTGGCCACTGTCAACTATCTTAGAACAGTAGGGAAATAAGTGTTAAAACATAAAAACAAAGAGAAAACAAAAAAGGGCTTAGTACCCTATCACCATGGATTCCTCGCACATTGGGGGGAAGAACACCTAACCCACTATTAAGGGCTTGCCCTTTCACTTTCCCTGGACCCGTGGATATCCAGTTGTGCTCCCACTGATGTCGTCGTGCCTGGCCTAGACGTGTGTGGCACACTTGAACTATCTAGTTCATCTTGGGCATCCAGGGGAGATGTATCTTCATGGTTTGTAAATGCTTTTGGGAGGTAGAGGTCTCAGTCAGGGGCGTGCATCCTAATAGTATAGATCGAAGTGAACACATCCCTACACCTAGTTCTCATCTGCTTAGAAAAGTTGAAACTAAGGCCATTGAGGGCCCTATCTAGTCCACTGATGTAGCCACATCCCAAGCCTTTCTGCATTTCTTTAAACACACACTCTACTGCTAACATTGTTCTTAGGGTTTGCACCAGGAATAAAACTACTACCATCACCTCACCTTTCATTATGTCGTAGCCTTACAGTGTGAATTTCCATCTCTCCAAGTTGTAGAGATAATCAAAAACTAGACTCGTTGCTATGGCATGGACATAGTGACCATCTTGGACTATGTCCATGATGTTTGAAAGGATGGTGGAAATAATATTTGACTCTAGGTGGAAAAGTCTATTCTCTATTCCCTCCAACCATCTCTGACCGCAGATATTCCTAATCGCAAACTGGGCTATCGTGCCTGGTCTATGTCAAAGATCTAGTTCAGGTCCATGATTCTGACCCTTCCCCTTATCTCTCACTCCCATGGAATCATAGGAAATAGAAGTCATTGGTTGATAGTGTCATTCTCCATCTTCACACCTGTGAAAAACTAGAGAAAAGGCTCAAAGAAAGACACTTAGTGCATTAAATCATAGGATTAGACACCGCTAGGATGAAAGATATATAATATTGGAAGGATTGTGATCACTTAATTATATTGATTTTGCCACCCTTGCAGTCTTTTCACATCATGCATTGATGTCTGACATTTAAAAGTTTTCCAAACTTTACTATAAATGAGTATTATTCCTTCCTGATTTAGAGCACATGAACATTAATTCCTTCAGGTTTTTTCTGTCCATTTAGCATTGAAATTTCTATCTTCCGTGTGTTGACGTGAGAGGGGATCCTTGCCAAAATTAGACTTATTAATGGTGATTGTTTGGTTTGATGACCTCTCAACTATACCTCTTTCAAATGATTATGAAGAGTTGTCTAGGGATCTCCATCGTTCAAGTGGCTACCTGAAGATTTGTAGTACTGTGCAAATATCTTGAAATTGGTGGTTGGCCTGATGCCTCCATGGTGAAAAAGAGCCTTTGACATTACTCCATATGCTTACCTTTGAAGATAGACATCTTCTCATCTCTTTTAAAGCTCCAACTCATTTATTGGGGCCATTCTAGTACTTTGTCAACTAGGTTTCCCATCAAGTCTTAGATATCTTCGTGGATCCATGTTGTTAGCTAATTAGGAAAATTCCTTTGGTGTGGGTTGAAAACTATCTCCTCTTCAAGTTGGTCAATGGCTCTGTTGGCCAAGGCATCAAACACCCTATTCCCTTCCCTATAGCAATGGGAGACTTGAAAAGAGTTTAGTTTTCCTAAGAGTATCAAGGCCTATTGCAAAAAATAGTCTATTTTCCAATTCTCTATTTTCTTTGACTTGATTTATTTTATGATGTTCATTGATTCTCCCTCTATCCATAAGTCTCTATGATTATAATCCAGAGCTAGTTGTAATCCATTAAGGAGCGACCATGCCTCCGCTTCATTGTTAGATCCTTTTGGGATTTTGGTGGATTTAGCCAGTATTAGCTAACCTTTGTGATCCCTGATGATGCAGTTTGTTCCCAACAGTCCTGGGTTGCCCCTACATGCACCATCAAAATTTAATTTAATAAAATTTGATAATGGAGGAGTCCATGTTACCTTATTCCTATCCATTTTCTGAGGGACGGCCTAAGAGATTTTCCCATTTGGGATAGATTCCAAGCATTTCCATTTCTTGAATAGTGAATTATCCCATCTTGTCCACTTTGTATTCTAATTTGTTGATTTTCTATCTTTTGTCATGATGACCTCTAATATTACTCTTTCTAATTCCCCACATACCTTTTGAATCATCTGAGCTTTCTTCTTGAAGATACAAAAATTTCTCTCTTGTCAAATATGCCATATTACCATGGATGGGCTCAATTCCCATATGCATGCAAACATTGATTCATGGAACAGCGTTGGCCAACTTTTAAATAGTAATAATAGAGATTTTGGGGGAGGTGAAGCCTAGTTTAATTGTTTAAACAACCAATACTAGAATTGTTGGCTAAAAGAGCAATGTAACAATAAATGTTCAATTCTCTCTTCCTATTCTCCACATAAGACACATTTGAAATTTGTTCCTATGTTCAATTTTTGCATCCTATCCCCTATAAGAGTTCTTTTTTGCAATGCTAGTTCCATGTGAATGCCCTAGCCTTTGGAAGTATTGCATCATTCCAACAGAGGTGAGTTGTCCATTCTCTCTTAGTGGATGAAGTCAGGCTTCTATATCCTTGTTTTACCTTGTAGGACCTTGAATTCTACGTTATCCATATGAGCTTATCTCCTTGATCAGAGGTAAATACTACTCTTGAGTTTAATATGTTTTGGATAATTCTCTTCTAATATGATGGGAAGTTGTAGTCCTATAAACATCTCCATTTTTTTTTTGAGGTTATGTACTTAAGTCCAGTTGGAGATAGTCTTGTACGGGCAAGAGAAGATGAACTAGGTGTCAGGGTGCCTCTAGTGTAGAGGAGATTTGTCTCCCACTGACTGCAGCATGTGCTTAGTGGAGGCAATGAAGGCCATCTGAAGCAATTGCCCTAATGCCATTGGTGCAAGCATTTAGCTGGACCATTGCTTCCTTCACTACGAGAATTACACCTTTCTCTCGCACTTGGACACCAGCTTCTGGTACGGCCTCGTCAATGTCAACAACAATATTGACACCCATTTTAATACTGCCACTCACACTCTTTTGGAAGATCTGTCCAGCAAGGCCCCCGCCAGTCCTATTAAGTTCACCTTGGGCTCGTCTGTTGTTTCTTCCAATGGGACCATCTATGGCATGGAGATGTGTTGGTGAGATATGTCTAGGAAAGACTGTGGCTTGCCTCTCCAGGGTAATTGAACAACTCTTCGGCTACTGCAGCCAAAGGGTGGGTGTTCGGGTGTTCATGGACAGTTGTCTTATCTATTATTCTTTCTATTTGTACTCCATTTATTTCTATCATTTTACTAAAATGATCGGCCAAGTACCTCACCTTGCTTTGAAAATCCTATGGTGAACTAATAGAAGACACACTAATGACATTCTAATATTGAGGATAAAATATAGCCATCACTTCAAGAAGTTCATCCTAAGGAAAGTGCTCTCTAATATCAAAAGACAGACTTCTAGAAATTTCCTGCAATGTATCCTTTACAGAAGACACAAGATCTTTTAAATCCTCCCTTGTAACACTTTTTTGTCTGACTTGAGAGCTTTGTCCAACTTCACTAAAGTAGTTTAATTATATCATATATCCACACACTGATGTGCATGAATCAACTACATCATTATACTCTAGAAATTTATTTGGGTGTTCAATGTATGTCATTAATCGCTAGCTTACAATCTTTGGACCCATAAATGATTTAGATCGATTGCTATATAGATTGTTTAGAGCAAGACATACTATTTTCTATAGCTTTGAGTATTTTGTAATGTACATTGTTTTATCTTGTGCCTTATTTAATGAAACATTCATTTCTTCCAACAAGGGAAGAATCCTAGATAGAGTCAATAGTGTCTCGGCATCACTAAATAGTGCCAACATATTTTCTTGATCTATGCATTTTTTATAGAACAAGCCCAATAATGACTAGTACTCTTGGAACAATCTATTTTATGGTCCATGTAATGATATCCACTTGGTATCCATATCATTAAGTATCTTGTTACCTATAGTAAGTCCTTTAGCAAATCTTTGATATGCTAAAAATCTCTTTGGACTTCTACAAAAATATGTATACAACTCATGCACAAGATCTTCAACTTTCAAAACAAATTAAAATTGGCTAACAATTTTAAAATTAAAATTGACCCTACATGACTGATGCTCCATATGCACCAACATAGATCAAATTCCTTATGATCACCAAATCATCGAGGCCTCCAATATCCATCAAACTATTTTTGATGATTTCCATAAGGTTAGCAGAGGTAGAATTTTCTTTCATTTTACGAACTACAAGTAGATGAGCCTGGCGAATAGGATTTTCTACAATATAAACATGTACATACACACTCAAGAAGTATTGTTAATGGTTGCCACTTGGCCCAGAGAAAAGGAAAGGAAAATAGACTAACTCAATTTCTCTTTTATATCATAATTCTCTACCATAGCTAGACACTGAACCCATTCCCAACCCATGTTGATAGGCCAATGGGAGAGTGGAAAGTTGGACACTCCAGTAAATTGCATTAAATTCCTATTCTAGAAAGTTTTTCAATGACCAACCTCTATTTAATATATGGAGTATAACTGTGAGTTTTATAGTTTTCAAAAAATGACTCACTTCCATGACCTTTTCAAATAGAGAAGATATGGAACCTTCAACAATGGAAAGCCATGCTTGCAATTGCATATATTTTTTGTAATCACCTGCATTCTGAGCATGAGCACATTCATGTTCCATTTTCCAACGCATCATTGACTTCAAATCTCCATTTACATTTACCTTTTGTAAACTTTACCTACACAATTCTCAATAGTGTCTACTATCAGTTGCAACATCTTGTCTTTCTTTAATTTCTAGATGCAAATCTTATAGCAACATAGTTTTGGCACATCCTCTCCATATTCATTATTCACAGGTTCTATGAATGGATACTTAGAAACCCATTTGAGCTAGAAATTTTTTGACATGTCCCACTGACATGCTTCACATTTGTTTGATAAGCTTTCAGGACTAGGTTCACCACCACTAGTAGCATGGATAATTTCCCCCTGTACGATCTCATTATTCATGATTTCTCTACTAGATTGAACCACATCATGCCTACCTCCTTCAAGTTTTTCATTTGATGCCTCCTCATTCTCAATGTCATTCCAATAGAATCCCTCAATTTCAAGTAATGTTTTTGGTTATTTATTGTTGATGGACCATCACTCGCTACAAAATATTGTTGTTGTTTATTAAAATAGCACTTTATGTTGGCCTTCCTTTTCTTTGATGGGGCTCCTCTTAGTCTTTGATTTTCTAGATTTGAGGATGACATCTTCCTCTAACAACTTGTAAAAAAGTGTTAAAGTAGTGTTCTCAAAGTTGCAAATTCAAAAAAATTATTTTATGCATATGTGAATTACTACTCAATGAAATGAAGAAAATTAAACTACTTATAGTGAAAGAGAAGAAAAGGGCATAGTTATGAGATAATATGAAAAATTGGGAAGGTCCTATAAGGCAATGATATTTTAATATTTAATTGCTATGTGGGGAATTGAGTAATTAATTTAATCAATTATTAAATTAAAACTACTATAGGCATAGCCAATTTTCATGCAACCATTTTTGACCAATTGCAAGGCCTCCTACTCTAACTATGTTCATTTATGCTTGGATCCCTGTGAGCCATTGATGTAGTTTGAACATACAATGCAGAATAAATAAAACACGTGACTTTGTTTTAATACTATGGGCTCCCAATAAACAATCAAAATTTAGGGTAATAGCAATTAAAAAATAGAATAAAGAATATATGCTTATATAAAATAATAATAATGTGAGAAACAAAATTCTAGGAGATTCTAAAATATATCTTCCCTCAATTTTAACATTATAGATTTTAAAATGCACAGGGAACCAATTTTCATTCATGCAAGATCAAATTAATATTATTAATTAATTTTAATCATTTAATTTAATATTTAATTACTGTGGGACTTGACATTTGACACTTTACTTTTTTCTAGTGAATGGCGTTATCCCTTGCTTTGACCGTCTTTATTTTATCCTTAGATCCCCATGAGCCATTGATACAATTTGATCCCATGGTTCAGAATAAATAAAACAAGTGGCTTTAGTTTATTAATATGAGCTCATTAATAATTTATTATGCACATATGGGATAAATAAATCATTTCAAGTGGGTCCCAACAATTATGACATATACACCTATAGCTACCACCTAGACACCTAATACTATGGGGCCCAACAACTAACTTATCACGTTTTCTAGCCAATGGTGCTATCTATCACTTCTATAATCTTCATTTCCACATTTAAGCCACATCAAGTGTTGATGTAGTTTGATTTGATGGCTTGGAATAAATAAAATATGTTTGTTTAGTACTACTAAATAGCTAAGACCTATACAATTATAGCTACGACTTATACAACTATAGCTACGACCAATACACCTAATAGTGCAGGGCTCGACAACTGACACATCACATTTTCTAGCCAATGGCCTTGTTCCCTACTTGGATAATATTCATTTCTACCTTTGACCCCAGCTAACTATTGATGCAGTTTGATTCGATGGCCTGGGATAAATAAAAGATATCCATTTAGTACTAAACTCTCGGCTTTTAATAAATTTATAGAAGTGCTCGCCCATGTAGCTATGACCTATACACCTATAGCTATGACCTATACACCTAATATTGTATGGTCTAACAACAAAGACATTACCTTTTCTAGCTAATGACATTGTTTTCCACTTGGATAATCTTGATTTCTACCTTAAAACCCTAGCAGACGTTGATGTAGTTTGTCTGATGGCGCACAATAAATAAAACATGTGCATTTAGTTCTAGGGCATCTTAATAAAATTATACAAGTGGACCCCATCAGTGCTTTCAAGTTTATGGACCTATACCATGCACAAATGCATGCCCCATCTAACACAAGGTTTTTTGACCAATGGCATTGCCTCCTTATCCTTGCATCTTTATTTTCTCATTTGAGCCTCACGAACCATTGATTTGGTTTTATCTAATGGTGCAGGTTAACTAAATTATGTGTCTTTCACCTGTCTATGGAAAGGAGGTAGGGGACACCAAGGCAAAACCATCAGCATAAATTTATTTGGAAGGAAATACATTGGGGGCCACTAATATAGTCTACGTAAAAAAGAAATATAGAACTATTATTATAGAGATTAATCATACAATAAACAATATAGAACTATTGTAAAAAATAAAGATTTAAATCAATATCACAGATGATAAATATGAAGGACCATAGGTGCACATGAGAACTATTATAGAGAATAATCACACAATATACAATCGAAAATGTGATGAAAATTGGAATTATGTCTCTGTTACTCACCAGGAATGGAAGACTGAAGTAGAGTTGAAGCCTATGTCTATTCACCAACTTTTGAGAATGTACCCTCCCATCTCAGAGCTAGTAGCTCAAAGTGGATTGATCAAATGCCAAACTAGAAATTGCAAATTCACAATTGATGTAGGAAATGGGTGAATCGAAAATCAAATACCTAAAGAGTGAATGGAGTATTGTTTTTCATCAATATCAATCCATACTACATAGTCATACTATGTTTTGCATGGGTGATTAAACACATTAACCCTAAATCACCTATAATTATGAGGTGATCGGCCACACTTTCTCGAATTGCCTATAATTCAATGGCTATAATAAATGTTTTCCCAAATATACCTATTATTGCATGGCAATATTACATGTTTTGCCTAAATCCAATATAATTTCATTGGTGATTGCACCACCATTTGCCCTTAATTAATTATAATTTCACTGGCAATCATGCCCATTTTTCCCTAATTGCCCATAATTTCATTGGCAATGGCACCATCATATGCTCGCAATTAATGTAAAAAGGTGGGTGATTGAAACCTAAATTAGATGTTTCCTCATCACATCATAGGTGATTGGACCTAGATTAAAAGTTTCCTCTATAATATCTTGGTGATTGGGACCAAACTACAATAAATAGATTGGCTGTCTAATGCTATTCTAAGATATTAATATATCAATTTGTGAGTGATCTAAAGCTAGGAGCTTGAAAATACAATCAAATTTGAGTGAAAGCATATACTACCAAAACCACTAATATTCACCATTTTCAACTCCTCAAAAGTTAGAAAAACACCAACTGGTGACAAATCACCACTAAAATTTTCCTAATTCTCTTTTTTCCAAGTTCTCTAAGTGTGCCTTTAGAGTCCAAGGGGTGGAGTAATTGGGCCATATTGCTTCACAAGCTAGTGTCTAGGTTGACCCAAGAAAATTATAGCAATGCAAGACTAGACATGATCTAAGTCCCTCAAAAGTCTATGGGGATTCTTACATGTTTGATAGGGTACTATAACAAGTTTGTGCATAACTATGGAAAAATTTCTAGGCACTTGATAGCTTTTCCAAAAACTAACTCCTTCATTTGGACCAAATTAGTTGCGATGGCCTTTACTACTCTCAAAAATGCCATGTGTTTGACTCTAGTTTTATCTCAACCTAATTTTTACAAACCCTTCATTATTGAATGTGATGCCTCTAGCACTAGCATGCGTGCAATGTTTAGGCAAGTAGGTCAACCCCTCACCTTTACAAGAAAGCAACTCATTGGGCACAATCTAGCTAAATCTACATAGAAAAAGCAAATGCTAGCTATCCTCCATGCTATTCAACAATGAAATACTTACCTCTTGGGCCACAAGTTATAGATCGAAATAGATCACCATAGCTTGTAATTTGTTTTGTAACAAAAGGGTGTTATCCTTAGAACAATAATCATGGGTGACAAAAAATATAGGGATATGACTATGATATTGTCTACAAGAAGGGTAAAGAAAATATGGTAGCATATGCCCTCTCACATCAATATGAAGAGGAAGGTTCAATATTTTCTCTTTTGTCTTGGTACCCAATTGAATAGATGAGACCAGGAGTGAATGGGTTGCTAACCCTACAATTCAAGGTATCATTATGTAGTTGGAATAGGACCCATAGTATGTACTACAGTTTTGTTGGACTGGCCAAGTCCTCACCTATCTAGACTAATTTTATTTACTTCCCAATTCTATACTCAAGATTTAGTAGCTAATGGAATTTCATTCCTCCCTTATTGTAGGTCACTCTAGTTTTTTCAAGACTTATGAGTGACTAAAGTGGGATTTATTTTGGAATGGACTTATGTAGGATGTTAAGGTATTTGTAGTTGAATGTAATGTGTGCCAAAAAAATAAAGGGAAACTCTCAAAGCCCTAGGATTTTTTCAGCCACTTCCTATTCTATGCATGAATTAGATTGATATTTCTATTAGTTTCATTATGGGGCTTCCACTATTAGGCAATAAATAAGTAATTTTGGTTGTGGTTGATCACTTGACCAAATATGCCCATTTTATGCATTACCTCATTGTTACATTGTAGCTATGGTTGCTCAACACTTCTTGGATTCTACTTCAAACTCCATGGGATGCCTCACTCTATTGTAAGTGATTGTGTTTCAGCCTTTACTAGCAAATTTTGGAAAGAGTTGTTTAAGTTGCAAGGCACTACCTTGAATATGAGTTTAGCTTATCATCCTCAAACTCATGGTCAAACTAAGATTGTTAGCAAATTCATTAAGATTTGTATTATTTTGTGTCTGAGCAATAAGGATAATGTTCCTAGTGGTTACAAATAGCTATGTGGCAGTATAATATCACTTATCATAGTGCTTCCAAATGACTCGCTTGAGGACCTCTATGGTGTTCTCCAACACTCCTTGTGTACTTATGTTTTAGGTTCTTTTAAGGTTGTAGTTGTTGACAATACTCTAGAAAAACATGAGGACATATCTCGACTGCTTAAGGCTAATCTAACACTAAATCAAAATTGCATGAAATAGTAGGTGGATTAACACTAAAAAGAGAATACCTTTGACATTGGTGATTGGGATTTTTATGCCTCCAGCCCTACACGTAGCTTTCATTATAGGAAAAGTATGGTCATAAGTTGGGTCTCAAGTTTTCTAGTCCTTATTAGGTGCTCCAATGCATTAGTGAGGTGGCATATAAGTTAGGCACTCTCACCTTCTTCTAACATCCACCTAGTTTTTCGTATCTTTTGTCTCAAGAAATTGATTAGGATTGCTACTCAAATTCCAATAGACCGGCTTGCATTAGATGAGGAGAGATCCATATTTTAGAAAATTGGGTTATATTGGACAAATACACCAACCACCTTCAGAATTATTCTATTGAGGAGTTCAAAGTCCAATCGAAGGGTTTTCTACATGAAGATGCCACATGAGAACCTACCGACACTCTCTCCAAGTTTCCTTGTCTCAAGCTTTGATGACAAAGATTTTCAAAGTGGGAGGTAATGTTATGAAGCCCATTTTTTTATATGGTAGTTAGTATTAGTAGGGTGCATGTACATTGTAAGTCACCCATAGGTAATATTAACTAAAAGTGGATGCATATGCTTTGTAAGTCATCCCATTAGTTAATTAGAATAAAGTAATTACTCCACATGCATGGGATGTAAGGCGTTGTCTTTAATAAGACTCTATATATTCTAACAACTTTCTAAATGTAAGGTATCTTGAATATTTATAATTGGATCATATGCTCTATTTGGAGGTTGTCCCCTCAAAGTGGCACTACAAAGATAATAAAAGTATTACGTTTCTCTCATTTCTATGTGTTCAATTTATTTTTTCTTGTAAGTTCTTTATAATTACAAGGTTGTCATGCATATTTATGTTTCAGGGGCCACACTAGCTTCGACTACACACTTGTCCTATTTATTATGATCATTTTACACCATCCCTATTTGTATATTTTGTGGGGGCCACTTCCATCTCCACATTGCTTTATGCAGAATTGCATATACTACACCAACTTTTTGCATTTTTACTACAATTCACTGCACACATGTTGCATGTAATGATGAATGATTTTATATTTTAAACTACTAAATATTTTTCTAGGCATAACTAATTATTTTATGTTTAGGTACAAAAAGATGAAATGTTTTTATAGGTACATGAAGACATCAAGGAATAATTTGAATATATAATGTCATATCTTTTCATGCTTGTCAATTTCATTTACTACATATTTAACTTTGACATTATGACTCATCTAGATTCTTAGGTACACTAAATTGGGGCAAAATGTAATGAATAAAAGTGCACACCCTACACTTTATACTTTCATTTTATGCTACTTTCAGAACACATTAAATGCATAATCATAGTCCTCAATTTAATCTATTTTGTACACTAATAAACTCCTACCAAGTTGTAACCGCTAACCACCACTGTAAATCCTAACAGTTTGGACAAATCTCAATTCCTAGCCTTTTCCCTACTAGAACTAGGCCCCATGGTGAAACCTAGTTTGTAGAATATGTTGTAAGGTGTGGGCTAGTTCACCTCTTTCAAATTCTAATTTTCCCACTCTAAATCTAACCTTTTGGGAAAATAGTTGTTATCTCAAGTTGTTGTCTAAAATTATTGAATTGAGCAACTAAGGAGATGCATAGGTTATTAGCAATCATCACAACAACTAGTGAGGATCATGCAAAACACATATTTGATTTATAAGCAAGTACAAAGTTGTATCTTAGCATTTTACAAAAGTTCAATAAGGCTTCTTGTATCTACATTATTTGGCTTCTTGCATCTACATTGTTTGCATTGCATGTTTGTGAATATTTTCATCAACCTTCTAGGGGTTTGATTATAATCGAGACACATCTAAGTTTTCACCTTTTTTCTCAAAGTAGGCCCGACTGTGATTTTAAGAAGAATTCATTTTCAATGATAGGTTGAAAGACAAAGGTACAAAAAAATCAACATATTATAATAGCATAAGACTATGCCACTCTAGACAGACTCGTTCCATTGCATGACTGGTGCAGGAGCACCTAGGAAATCATGTTTTCTTTTGTAATAAGGTCTATTTGACCAATGCATTTTCATTTTCCATTTGTAGGTTCATTTTGTAAGTCCCAAGTGACTGAGGGGATGTTTGTCAAATTGTAATCGAATAATGCTAAAAGTAGCAATAATGCCAAAAATAGGCAGTAGTGTTTCCCAACCGCTTGGATTAATCTCCCAGATGCTTGGAGTTAGTTTGGTACTACTCAGGGCAAGTTGATAAATGCCCATAGGAAAGGCCAAATGATCATCGAATGTAATCAAATTGAAGAAGTGATCGAATGTGATTGTATTGTGCTAAGGAGAAATAAAGAAATTATGTTCTGTCCATTTGATTTCCATTTCTTATAACTGTAGATTTCCATTCATTTTGCATTTTCCATTATTGTTGTATGTCGTCGTGAAGCAATCCACTGGTGAGATTTTTGTCGAAATCAGTGGAATGGCTTCTATGTATTAGTAATCATTTTGTTCTTTTTTTGTTTTGTGTCGACAGTGCAGGCATTCCAGACTGAGGTGTGTGCATAGTAGTGTGCCCTAGCATCTCTATGTGCTAGGTGTAGAGTAGAGATCAGACTATGTGAGGGTCAAAAACCCTAACGGCGTATCACTGTGTTGTTTCATCGGTGCATCGATTGAAGATTGCAAGTGTTTGTTGACAAAGCAAGTCTCATCGAAGGAAGACAGTTATCGGCATAAGTTGAACAATGGAGTGACTTTAGAAAGTCATCCTGATGGTGGCTGTTTGATTGATGGAAATGTTCGGTGGATCATATGTGAAGTCTTGCTGATTGTGAGGTAACTAGGCCCGATCTGTTGTTTCCGCTGTGCGTTCCCCATCATATTGGTATCAGAGCCTGAAAAAAAAATTTGGGTGGCAAATCGAATTGAGGATTTGTAGGAGTATTGGCATTGGGTGTTGTCTATGAATGTTTATGTCAGACAGAGAAAGTGAGCCAGAGGCAGAGACAGTGCCTCCCAAAAGTATGTCGCAGGACACCGTTAAGAAGATGATCGAGGAGATGCTTGCATCCAAGTTGGGAGAGTTCAAGCAGTCCAAAGGCAAAGATAGGGAAGATGAAAGTGACAGTGATGAAGGCAATACAGAAATTGGGGAAACCAGTAAAAAGACAGAGGAGATACCAGCAGACTAGAGGGCATTTTTAAATCCATTAAAGTCAGTCAATAGGGACACCATAGATGGGTTACCTACGTATAGTGGAAGTATGGAAGCTGAAGAGGTGATTGATTGGATCAAAGCATTGAACAATCATTTTGAATATAAAGAAGTCCCTGATGATAAGAGGGTTAAGTTGGAAAAGGCAAGATTGCAGGGATTTGCTCTTGCATGATGGAATTATGAACAAGGAGAGAGAGTCAAGGAGGGGAAGAATATGATAACCTCCTAGGAAAGGATGAAGACCAAACTCAAGGCACAGTTCTTACCCCTGGACTATGACGTGCAGATGTATAAGAAATTGCAGAACCTTAGACATAGAGACCTTGATGTGAATGCATACACACAAGAGTTTCATAAACTCAGTGTTAGATCAAAGAGACAAGAAGAAGAGTCAGAGAAGGTGGCCAGGTATTTAAATGGCCTACGGATGAACATCCAAGATGAGATCAACATCTTAGCACCAGACACAGTGAACAAGTGTTTCCAAATGGCCTTAAGGGCTGAAGAGAAGATCAAGAGGAAGAGTGAGCAGAACAATAGAGGTAGAGGTGGACGAAATTTCAGAGGTAGAGGTAGTTTTGGAGGAAGAAGTCCTAACCAGAGGCCTAGTGGTGAGTCTAGCCAAGAAGAATAAGTTGGGGACTCCAGTAGCAGAGGAGGCTACCAAGGAAGAAGGCCTAATGGAAGAGGTGGGACAAATGGATCAGGTAGAGGATCTAAATTCTCCAATATGAGATGTTATAACTATAATCAGCTAGGGCACCCAGCATACAAGTGTCCAGAGAAGGCCTCAACTTCTCATGGTAGTGAGAAGAGAACCACCTTTATTCAAGAAGATGCAAAGCGTGTGACATCTCCTAAAGTGAATCTACCATCAGAAATGGGAGAAAGTCTGATGCTCAAGAGGATGCTACTCAAGGAACTAGTGTAGACTGAACCATCGCAAAGAAGGGCTTTGTTTAGAATCAACTGTAAGATCCAAGGTAAGGTTTGTAAAGTCATTATTGATTCTGGTTCTACTAATAACATTATATCTTTGGAAGCAATGAATAAGTTGAAGTTAGAAAATATATCCCATCGCAGTCCTTATAAAGTCAGTTGGTTGAACAAGGGGTAGCATGTACTCATCAATGAACAAGCTTGGGTAGAATTTAGTATTGGGGGGTATAGAGACAAGATTTTGTGTGACATCCTTCCAATGGATGCTTACCATCTTTTATTAGGCAGACCATGGTAGTTTGACAAAAAGGCTCATCATGATGGAGAAAAGAATGCTTACTCATTCCAAAAGGATGGTATGACTTATGGGATATAGTCATTGGTAGAAGAGGATCCACAACATGTAGGGTCTAGTGTAATGTTGGTAGGAGAAAAGGAATTCATGGATACACTGAAAGAAGGTGATGGAGTAGGTTTTTCTTTGATTGTGAAGCCTAAGAGGGAAAAGAAGAAAAGTATGAGAGAAGTAGGACCTAAGGAGGTCAGAGATTTGCTTGACAGTTACAAAGGAGTGATTGCAAAGGATATACCTAATTCCCTACCACCAATCAAAGACATTAGCCATTAGATAGATCTCATACGAGGAGCAGTACTTCCTAATAAGGCAACATATAAAATGATCCCTCAGCAGAATGAAGAGATAGCAAAATAGATTCAAGAACTCCTAAACAAAGGGCTGATAAGGAAGAGTCTTAGTCCATGTGCAGTACCTACTATTTTAGCCCCAAAGAAAGATGGGAAATGGAGACTATGTACTGATTCTTAGGCAATAAATAGGATAACCATCATGTATAGGTTTCCTATGCCTAGAATAGAAGATCTAATGGATTGTTTGGGAGGTGCTACATATTTCTCCAAAATAGACTTGAAGAGTGGGTACCATCAGATAAGGATAAGAGAAGGGGATGAGTGGAAGATAGCTTTCAAAACCAATGAAGGGTTGTATGAGTGGCTTGTGATGCCATTTGGTCTTTCAAATGCCCCTAGCACCTTTATGAGGTTGATGAATGAGGTGTTGCAGGAATTCATAGGAAAATTTGTGGTAGTCTACCTTGATGATATTTTGGTGTTCAGTAAGAGCAAGGAAGAGCACTTGAAATATTTGGAGATAGTCTTGAAGAGGCTGCAAGATCAGAAGTTACTGATAAACTTGGAAAAGTGTGACTTCATGAAACAAGAATTGGTGTATCTAGGTTTTGTCATCTCTAAGGGTGATTTGAAAATGGATCCTTCCAAAGTAGAAGCTATTTTAAGTTGGCCTACACCTAGGATAGTAGGAGAGGTCAGAAGCTTTCATGGCTTAGCCACATTTTACAGGAAATTCATTAAGAACTACAGTGACATCTATACACCTATGTTGGAGACCATCAAGGGTGGAGGTAAGTTGAAGTTTGTGTGGACGAAAGAGGTAGATTAGAGTTTTGAAAGTCTAAAACAGAAAGTTGCTAAATTCCCTATTTTAGTGTTACCTGATTTCAATAAGGTTTTCACAATTGAATGTGATGCAAGTGGATTGGCCATAGGAGCAGTGTTGAGCCAAGAAGGTAGACCAGTAGCCTTCTTCAGTGAAAAGTTAAATGAAGCCAAGAGGAAATACTCCTCTTATGATTTAGAGTTGTATGCTATGGTACAAGCTCTGAAAAAATGGAGGCACTACTTTCTTCCTAAGGAATTTATTGTATACACTGACAATCATGCTCTCAGTTTTTTGAATGGACAAGAAAGTTCAGTCATAGACACATGAAATGGGTGGAAAGTATTCAAGCATACACCTTCATCATCAAACATAAGAAAGGAATAACCAATAAGGTTGCTGATGCTCTAAGCAGAAGGGTGTTGACAGTGCAAGAAGTGCAGCTACAAAGTATAGGTGTTGAGTCACTCAAAGGATTGTATGAAGAGGACCTAGATTTTAAGGAGATTTATAGGGTATGCAGTGAGTTTTCTAGTGCTTTCCACAGTGAATTTTCATATTATACATTGCAGGATGGACTTTTGTTTAAAGGTAGTCAACTATGTATCCCTAAGTGTTCAATGAGGGATAATATAGTGAAGGAAAAACATAGTGGTGGTTTAGGAGGACATTTTGGGCTCAATAAGACCTTAGATCTTGTACGAAGGTTTTACTTTTGGCCAAGGATGCAATCTAATATCAGAAGGTTTGTTGAGAGTTGTATGATTTTCCAGAAAGCAAAGGGAGTCTCAACCAATGCAGGATTGTACCAACCTTTGCCCATAACAAACAAACCTTGGGAAAGTTTGAGTATGGATTTTGTGATGGGATTGCCCAAGGCAAGGACATGTTATGACAATGTGTTTGTTGTGGTAGATAGATTCAACAAGATGGTGCAATTTATTCCTTGTAAGACCACCAATGATGCTAGTTACATTGCAAGTTTGTTCTTTAAAGAAATTATTAGGATTCGTGGATTACCTTTGAGTATTGTATCTGACAGAGATAGCAAATTTGTGGGACATTTCTAGAGAACCTTGTGGAAAAGATTGGGTACGAATTTGTCTTTTAGTTTGGCCTATCATCCTCAGACTGATGGTCAAACTAAGGTTATTAATAGGTCATTAGGCAATCTGCTAAGATGTTTGACAAGAGAACATGGCAGTAGTTGGGATGTGGTACTCCCACAAGCAGAGTATGCCTATAATGATTCTACAAATAGAAATACAGGTCTAAGTCCTTTTGAAGTTGTTTATGGTAGTTATCCTAGAGGAATTTTTGAATTAAGAAATGTTCAAGGGTTGGACAAAAGGAGTGGACATGCTGATACATTTGCAGAGGCTATGACAGAGATCCATCAACAAGTTAGAGGTACTCTACACCAGAATAGACAGAAGATCAAGGCTAGAATGGATCAAAGAAGAAGGGATGTGCAGTATCAAAAAGTAGATATGGTCATGGTTCATCTCAACAAGAATAGACTACCCACAGGAAAACACAAGTTGATGATGAGAAAAATTGGACCTTGTCAGATTCTGGAAAAATATGATCCTAATTGTTACAAAATTGAACTCCCTAACAATATTTCTATTTTACCTATATTCAATGTTGCTGATCTAGCATTATATAAGAGTAGTTGATCATGATGTTAGTCATAAACAAACATAGAATACAAGTACACATTAACCTTTATTCATCTTGAAAGATCTGATGAATTCAGTGAATTCATGATCCCAAGTCTCTGGTGATTAGGTCTTAATCTTCTGACATTACTCAGAGGTTGATGTGTCTTGCTGTTTCCATTTTGGGGCCTTACGTGAATCTCATCAGTAAGATAATGCTTCCTGTAATGATGCTGCACAGATAGCTATCCTACACAAGATATGCTTCAAATATTGTGTCTATCTTTAAATATTTGCATGATATTTATCATTTTGACATGCTTTAACCTCAAATATACTGAATATCTTTAGTTATCTATGGGATGTCTGCATTTTTGTACTATTTGCTTAAGATTGTTAATTATTTGCAATTATGATGATGAAATGCTCTGAAATTGAAAGAAATTGAAAAGAATAATTCAAACTAATGTTGAACCTTTAGTTATTGAGCCACATACACATCAGATACAGTCATGAAGAGAAGAAATCAAACCATATGTTCACTAGGACAGTCCACAGCTAGATACAGTCGATGCTAACTTCAAAGGAAAAGGTATGAAAGTAACACATGCAAGCTGATATGCACTCCAAGGGACACAGCCAATCAAAGCATATATCAAGAATTCATACACTGATTACTCAAGATTTATGATGGATTGTAATCAAAATAGTCTTCTCATTCATTAAGTATGCAAGAACATATATGTATACAACAACTTTGAAATGAGCCCTGAATACTTTAGCAAACAAATTTCAATTAAGTTTCGAATGAATCAAAAAAAGGCATCCCTACACCTTTTATAGATCAAGGTGAGGGAGCGGTTACAATTGATCTATGATCAAGATTTATCTATTAAAATCTACGGTTCATATTTCATTGACCCAGTCAACTCTTTCCACGTGGCACAGGTTGCCAGTTGGCAACCATCTAGACAACTTATTTTCTTAAGTATCAAATGCTTATGTCTTTTCTTGGTAATGCATCTTCATCTACTCTTTATCCTCCAAGCTCCTCATCTTCGTCATCAGGAGCATCAGGATAATCGCTTTCATCGGTTTCAATATCCTTCTGATGACTATCTCTTTGTATATGAATCTGCATGGATATCCTAATGTTTTCATATGCTTGCACTATTTTTTCCACTTCTCCACCATCTTGAGTTCTTGCTTTGGTGATGGCATGCTTATGCATTTGATACTTACTCCAGAGGGCTTCTAACTTATTTCTCCTGCTGTTTAGTGTTTCATTATAACTCTCCACTCTAACCTTTATTCTCATTACTTTATCTAGTACTTCTTCTGTCAGGTGGTTCAAAGGGTTATCAACTACTAGCTAGAAATTACTATGTAGAGCTTTAATTGCAAACTCCTCATCCTGATTTTCAATCTTCCCTTCTGCTTTCCCTTCTAAGGTCTCCAGGACCTCTGCTTCATATGACATCATATCATGTAGCTTCATACTGATGCTTCTTAGTTTACTGTTGCATCTCTTTAGCACATCACATTCAAACATGATGTCTTTGTTCTAGATATCAATCAATAGGGTTGCGTTATTATCTAGTACATGCTTATTTATAAGAATTAGAGGATCAATCCTCTTTATTTCATCTGAAGAGCTCAAGGCTTTCTCCATTTGAAATGACCTCTTCCTGGTTTCCATCTATAGCTTATCCACCTTTCTCCTAGAGGTACCTAAAGAATTCCACCTCTTCAAACAGGCTTTTACCACTTCCTCAGCTCCATCAAGCGCAGATGTCATCCATTTCAACATTATTACTGATTCATGTCTCATAAGGTTCAATTTGTTGACCTCCTCCTGAGAAATTGTAGTCAATGGGACTTCTCAATCACTTGATATATCATCAGGGTTAATTAACCCCTTTATATAAGCATGTAGCTGAGCAATGTGCTCTTTATGCTGCTTATTTTTCTCCTTCTCTCTCTCTATCTTTTGGGTCAAAGAATCAAAAATATATTTCCCCTCTTGACCTTCTTGGTCTTCATTAACAAATCCTAGATCTACTATGGTATTCTAGAATTCTTCCAGAGTGATCTAGCCTCTTTCTTTCTCGACTGTGGGGAGTGCTATTTGGGTAGTTCTCCTACCTGTATCAGGATCTCTTCTTATGGCCAATGTCAACCTGGCCTTCCTCTTTGGCTTCATCAGAGTCTCTGAAAACAATGTTGAAACATCAAATGTCTATATCTCTAATCCGGACTCTGTGCTTATCTCTTTTTCTAGCCATGAAGGAACTTGGTCTCTGAATCCTGGGTGTCCACCATCATCATCATGATCATTCTGATCTCTAGCAAATGTATCTATTTTTGATGGAGATGATGACTTGTTTATTTCTTCCTCACGATGTTCTTCATGAGGGTGATCTTGGGGTATTTCCTCTTCTTGAGGAACTTCTTTTTCTAAAGGAGCCTCCTTTGAGGTGGAGGATCTTGCGATGCTTCCACCTGATGATCATGCACTACCTCCTTTTGTACCTCATCCACTTTGGTGATTTCCTCATCATGAGGCATATTAGTTTCCACGGATGTTATAGTGTCTACCTTAGGTACACTAACCTGATCTGAAGCTACAATCTGCTTTGCAGTTGTAGTAATTATTTCTTGAACTTTTAGGGCAGAATCAACTGATGTATCCTTTTCTTCTCCTCCCTTGTCTTGTACTTCCACTATCTTGGGTTTAGCAGATGTATCTTGTTGCAACTCACCCATATTCAAAGTGTGGCCTTTTTCTTCTACTATCTTCACTTCCTCAACATTTTCTTCTTTATCAAGAACACCTGCTTGATTTTCAGGACTTGCATCCCTTCTGTATGTAAGATCAATCACTGCAGGACTAGTTACCTGATCAATCAATGTATCAAGCCCCATTTCTTGGGCTACCCTTTCTGGGCTCTTTTCTTTCTCTTGTTCCACTTGCTTTAACTCTTCTAACACCACCACCTATATTGATGGTGTTCCTTGTGGTGTTATGCGGGTGTTAGCAACAAGAGTCTCCATTCATTGTGAGGCAATATTATCTACCACCTCATCATCTAATAGGTCTGCAGTCTCATCTAATGAGAAATGACCTCCTTGACTTGTGCCAGTGGTTTTCTTCATTTGTTCTTTAGCTTGTTCAATCTTAAATTGAACAATGGTAGGAAGTGGCATATTATGTTAAAGTTCATTTCTGAGCACTTCACTACCTGCTCCCCTCAACACTATAGGATCATGCTTTTCACCTCTCATTGAGGTTCTTGGTTTCTTAGGTGTGGAGGCCATCACCTAAGGTGCTTTTCTCTTTCTAGTGAGGGGCATAGGGTCTTCTTCTTCCTCAGGCTCTTCATCAAGAGGAACATCCTCTTCAACTTGTTTTTGTGATGCCTGACCTTCCTCATATGTGTCAGTAGTTCCCATAGCTGGGCTCTGGATTTTTTTAGCTTTTTCTTTGTCCATGAGAGGCGGTTCTGATGAGGCCAATGCCTGTCCTGATGTGGATGCATCCTCAGCTGTTATAATTACTCTTTCAACCATTACACCTTTAGGTTCATTACTAACTTTCTTACCTCTCGGGGTTCTCTTGCTTTGCTCTTGAGGTGGCACTCTTTCTCCTTTAGACTTCCTCTTCTCAATCAGGAAGTCATCATATTCATTGTCAGGAATTTCCTACTTCTACTTCTTATTGTCCACTGTAAGAGCTACACCCTTCTTCTTCAGTGCATTTGTTTATTCTTCTACCCAAGACTGGGTTAGTTGCAGCATTCTGCCTATAAATTGGTCCAGTGAAATATCCTCAGGCTGAGTAAGATTAGGCGCTGAGGTAGTGTCATTATAAATCTTTTTCTCTTCATACTCATCATCCATTATTTTACCATCATCCCTCTTTAGTTTTCTAGGTACTAGGATGCAATCAAAGGTCCTGATCTGGTTGAGAGTCAGCCTTTGGTATTTTCTCCTTCTAGCTTCGGCTTCATCCTCACAATCTTCCCAGAAATCCTCAAGGTTTCTTTGGTGGATGGGCTTCCCCATGATCCTCTGCATCCTATCATATGGATCATATGACCTTGCCAGCGGGAATAGCTGTAAATTCATCATATTCAAGCCAGCTATGGCTTTCTTTATGTTTTCATAATCCTGGCATATATACCAGTCCATTGTAACTGGAAACAATACCGGTGGAAGTTTGTTACTTGCTTTGTAAGCATTCAGTATTGTAACCACTTGCCTCATAAACTCCATCAAAACTACTACATCAATGGGATATCTTGGGAGCATGAGGGGTTGACCTTCAAAACCCTCAATTCTTATATAAGAGAATGTAGCAAATTGTATAAACCAAGCACCATGCCTGTAGTTAACCTCCTGAGCTTCCATGCTTAGTCTTTTAGTCCTGTCTTCCTCCATTGTCCTGACCAAATGCACAGAGAATGCATCATTCAGTAGTTTATAATCAGGGAGGAAATTTACTCTTTGTAGCTAGGGATAATGATCCCAGATGTGGGCATCATTAGTGGTACCGCCAATCTTTCCTATGGTTGTAAGTGTATCAAATGTACCCTTATAGGCACATGAATATACCACATATGAAGTCATGTAAAAAGCACACTCCAGGCCTCCTAGGTTCATGAGCTACTCATCCAGAGCATCACTTATCATTTTTGCCCACAGTGGCTTGTTGTCTATATAAACACACATTAGGATGACCCCATACATCCAATCCTTAAAACTTCCAGCATCAGGCTGACCTGTTACTCTGCTGAGTAGGGCTATCATATATTGGTATTCCTCATCGAAATCAAACTTATACATATGCACTGGAAATTTGGCAGCAGCAGGGTAAGGACTATTTTTCTCCATCCACTGGTACATCCTCTTCCGGGTGGTCTTCTTATTATTCTCATATACAATTTGTAGTTTCTTAAGATCTACACTGGATACCTTCTTTCCCAATGGAAAACTGAAAGTGGCTGCAATCCCCTTTATGATAAATCAACATAAACCCTACCATGTTTCTCTACTTTTCTGGTCTATGGGTTGTAATTCATTGCACATTCAACAATTAGTTCCAGAGCTTCCCAAGAGTAAGAGAATCCTGCAGCACTGCACATCCCTGACATGAAAACTGCATCCAACAAGGTGCTGTGATTCTTTTCATCACTCATCTTAGCTGACCATGCCGCCAAATCAGTGTTTCCTTGGTGTGTATCTGTGATGGCACCATATTTAAACTATACACCATCAGGTTGAGTGAACATGGGCTTGCGAAATTTGGCTTTAGACTTGCTCAATCTCTTGTCCGCCATGGTCTCCTGCAATGAACATTACCAATCTTACCATACCATATTTCTCATGCATACATATAACCATATATTTTCATGTCGTGATGCACATTATACTCATTTATCATTACCTCATTATAACCTGCATAATTCACAGCTTCAAACTAGTATAAATTATACTACCTGGACATACAGAAATGATAGGAGGGGTTTTCAATTACTTACCTGGTGCACTTATTCTCCTGATTATGCTGATGATTATGTGAAAGGGACTCAACTACCAGTGATATTCACGTGTCTTGTTATGCTGTGAGCCATATGCGTCTACAGGTAGTCGTATGAGGGTTTGAAAGCTAGGTGCTCTGTAAAAACTCATTTTATCACAAAGGTAAATGTAAAAAAGACCATGAATTCACCTTTTAATCTTATTTCTCAAGTAAATTAAGGTAAATTAGGGCAGATTGGATTGTAGCCCTTGATCTTTTGTCATAAACCTATGGGCATTGCCAGGTGTTTAGATTGTGTTCGAGATCAGCTGGAGTCCACCGACTGTATTAATGGCATTTAATGTTAAGCTGCAAGAGGAGCGGGGTGATCTTCAGAAGATCGGGTGATATTCTAAATATTAGGTGATATTGAGAATATGACCATCTCGATATAATATGGCCTTCCCCATTGGCGAGAAGACTTATGTCAATAGATCAGGTCAGGTTGAGAATATCGGGTGATATTCAAAATGTCAGGGGATGTTCGGAATGTCTGGTGATATTTATAATACCACCCCCTAAATCAAAGTGACTTTTCGTCAGAATATCAGGGTGACATCACCAAGATAAGTGAATTGGTTCATCGTTGTTGCACTATGACATCATCATCATGTTATGTAGAAAGGATTGCTATTAGAAATATACCTCTGCGAGGTAAAAGGATAATGACATCATCGTCATGGCAATTTTCTTATCTCATCGAGATTATATGACATCATCATCATAATTGACTCTAGGGTGATATTTTGCACCAGGGTGATATTCGAAAGGTAGGGTGATATTCAAAATATGACCCTCACAAAATATATGATGTTGTTCTACGTATAAGTATCACTACCACTTAAAATTGATGTCTAGATTTCTAGATAAATGATTTATCGGGTGATAAAATTGGATCGGGGTGATCTTTTATAAGATGACTGATGTTAAGAAATATGATCATCCCCTCAAAATATTAGGTTTGACCAGGACTTTGACCGTTCATAACTTTCACACCCTAAGGAATATTAGGGTGATCCAAAAGGCAAACCTGCATGGAATTTTGTACTCTTTCCAATCATGAGGTTATTGTTATGAAATATTAACTTTGAAAAACTTACCTCATCATGATGACTTACCTAGCCCCCTTATGCAGGATCATATGCCTTACTTTCTTTTACCAGACCGCCAGTAAGCAAAAACACAAGCCAAGCCAAGCAAAAAGTTGGGTCCCTATTTTGTAAAGTCAAAATGGGGCATGTTGTGTAACCACACAACAACTTGCCACCAAAGAAAACACCAAAATTTCAATGATTCAAGTGATGTGAACACATTATAATATAGCATTTTAACTCTCTTCAAGCATAAGCATCATAATCTTTCTGAATGATAAAATGTCCTCATGGTAACAATGCTAACAAATGATCAGTAGTGTGTAAATGATTAATTATCCTCATCTTGAAAGCAAGTTGAAAACATGAGTAACTGGTGTTAAGCTACATAGTTGGAGATCATCCCTCATAGCCAACTTGGATAGAGCCTTGATACCAGCAGGCATTCATAGCCCCGGCAAGGTTATCTATACAATCCCCCTAAGTAGAGCCCCACTGCCAGCAGGCGTCTATAGCCCCGGTAGAGTTACTTAGATGGCCTAATTTTATTATATTTTGGATTTTTAATATTTATACTCCATATATCTGATGTCATCATGTAAGCTCAGTGTGCAAGGTATAGTCACTTGCTGCTTTAGGTTGGAGATTGCATTGGTAGCAAGGGAATCCCTTTAGATTTTTCACTTAACACCTATACTTGTGTGTTCAACAAACCCAAGGCTGTTAGGTGAGTCATTGCGAAGAAATCACTTTGGTCAAGAAAAGGCACCCTGATGACAGGATATCACAGACCTGATCATGAGTACTTTCTTAAAATAAGTCATAACCTATATATGAATGTGTTATTATCACTTGAATCCTAACAATTTAGTTATTTTCTGAGGTGATGAGCTGCATCATCTTGACTAACCAAAACAAAACTCAACCAGCAAACAAAGCAAAACAAACAAAGCAACACTGTACAAACAACTATACAACTGCACACTATAATACACATGGCTGACACGAAGCTACTTAGGCTTGGAAATAATGTTTGAGGAACTATCCATTAACTGGTAATGGAACATCCTCACCTGTCAAGTTCTTAAGCCTGAAAGTACTGTCTCCTAATATCTCAAAAATTTGGAAGGGACCTATCCATAATTTATCAAACTTACCATGGTCTCCTTTCCTCTCATGGGCTTTATCCCACATCAGGACTAAATCAGATATCCTAAAGGCTTTAACTTTGGCTCTTTTGTCAAACCAGCATTTGACAACAGCCTGATGTTTGGCAAATTGATCAATTGCCTGACTTCTTTTCTCTTCTAGGTGCATTAGCTGAAGCAACCTAACTTCTTGGTTATTGTCTATGCTTAGGTATTCTTGGGCAAACTGTAGGGTAGGAATCTTCAGGTTAACAGGGAGGATGGGATCCACCCCATATACTAAATGATAAGGTGAGTTTCTTAATGCAATCTTGTTTCTGGTTTTGTCTACCCATAAGGCATATTTTAGAAGTGTATTCCACTCCCTAGGGTTCTTGTCTACTAACTTCTTTATGATATTCATAAAATTTTTATTGGTGGATTATGCCAATCCATTCCCTTGGGGATAATATTTGGATGAGAACTTCAGTATGATCCCATAGTCAAAGGCCCAACTTGACAATTTGGTTGAAGCAAAAGCAGAGCTGTTATCACTTACCAGAGCATAGGGAACCCCATATCTGGTGATTATATTACTTTCTAGAAATCTAATGACATTTTTAGCAGTACAGGTCTTGTTGTTGACAGCTTCAGTCCACCTGGTACAATAATCAGTAATTGTTAAAACATACTTGTGGCCTGAAGATGACGAAGGATGAATAGGTCCTATGAAATCCATGCCCCATTATGCAAATGGGCGCACTTCCATCACTAGTTGTAAAGGTTGTGCAGCATATCTCTCTCTGTTGGCAGCAACCTGACATACATGACAGCATTTAATGTGCTTAGCAGTATCCTTGAAAATTGTAGGCCAATAATATCTTGCCTTGAGGATAGCATGTGTTGTAGCCAAGGATGAGCCATGTACTGTACCAAACTTGTCATGTAATTCTGATAAAACTTTGCTTGCTTCTGGCTTTTCTAAGCATCTCAAGTATATTCCTTCATAATTCTTCTTGAAGAGAACTCCACCTTTCATCATATACTTTTGGGATTTTATCTTCAAGGCTCTTCTCTGTGAAGCCTGCAGTCTTGGAGGACATCTTCCAGTAATCAGGATGTGCCTGATATCTGAATACCACTCTTCATTGTCCTTAGCATTGATAACATACTGTTGACTCACTATGCTTGGATCAATTTATGATATCATTTGGCTTAGAGCTTGTCCTCTTACCAGTTTCATGGGTGTAATTTCTATGTCATATTCTTGTAAGACTGTGATCCACTTAGCCCTTTTTTCACCAAGCTCACTTTGCATTAACAGCATCTTCATTGCTGCATCAGGTACCACAGCAACCACCTTGCTTCTCAAGATATAATGCCTAAATTTCTTTACTACTCTGACCAAGGCAAGTGCCTGCCTTTTAACATCTACATATCTCAATTCAGCATCTTTGAAAGGATAGCTCATGAAGGCAATTGGTTTTTCTTCTTTTTCTTCATTTCTCTGAGTTAGCACTGCTGCAGAGGTGTGTTCTGAAGCAAATGAATAAATATAGAAGTCTCTGGTGTAGTCTGGACTGGTGAGGACAGGAGCATCAGAAATAGCTTTCTTTATGTCTTCAAAGGCTGCTCTAGCTTCTGATGTCCACTCAATCTTTGCATCCCTTTTCAGCATAGCATTTAAAGGTCTAACTATTTCAGCAAAGCTAGTGATAAACTTCCTAACAAAATTTATCTTACCAAAGTAAGATTTGAGCTCTTTCTTGCTTCCTGGAAGTTTTAATTTCATAATGGACTCCACCCTATCAGGATCAATGATAATCCCATTTTCAGTTATCAGGTGGCCTAGCAACTTTCCTGTTGTTACCCCAAATATACATTTCTTGGGGTTCAGTGATATTCCATACTATTCACATTTTTTCAGCACATTTCTGAGATCTGCTACATGGTTTCCTCTATCTTTAGAGAATACTGTTAAGTCATCCATGTATATGACTATGCATTTTCCTATTAAGTCTCTGAAGGCTATGTCCATTGATCGCTGAAATGTTGCTCTAGCATTTATTAGCCCAAATGGCATACGTCTATAAGCAAATATCCCCCACTTTGTGGTGAAGGCAGTTTTTAGTCTATCAATCTTGTCAACCATGACCTGATTATAACCAGAAAAACCATCTAGGAATGACATCATTTTGGCACCATTAACAATCTGCAAGACTTCATCTAAGGAAGGCAAAGGATAATTGTCCTTCTCTGATGCTCTGTTCAGGTTCCTGAAGTCTACACACAACCTGATGTCTACATTCTTTTTTCTTACTGGCACTAGATTAGCTACCCAAGTGGAGTGCCTCATAGGAAATATGATCCTGGCATTCAGCAACTTTTTGACTTCTTAAAAAATTATAGGCTCTAACAAGGCATTGACAGGCCTTTGCTTATGTCTGAAAGGTTTAGAATCTATCTTGAGTGGTATAGTGTGAGTTATGACTGATGTGTCATATATCTTCAACTCATCATAAGTGCATGCAATAACATGTATGTAATCTTTAAGGGCCTGAGTTATTCCTTCTAACTCTTCTGGTGTGCAAACCTTACCAATCAAGACATTACTCTTGTCATCATTTTGTCCAATATTCACTTGTGAATACTGTCCTCCATCAGCTTTTGGAAGATCCTTCTGCTTCAACATGTTATCCAAATCAAATGCTCTTTCTAGCTCTATCATCCCTTTTGGAATCTTATTATTCAACAACTCTAATATTTCTTCCTCTTCCCAAACATGCTCTTCTACATTGTTCTTATCTATGATCTGAGCATCAAATATATCCCTGTTAGAGATAAAATCTAGGATATGTTGATCATTATCAAACACTTGGAGATTAGTAATATTATCAGGTACTAATGGCACTGATACCAGCTCTACTAAAAATCTCTTTAGGCCTGATATGGACAAGGGCTCTAATGTACTGGAGGCCTGTGCTAAGGCATCTTCCCTATGGTTCTGTTCTCTAGGTACGTGGGTGATATTAAATGCATCAAAGTCTTCAATCAAATCCCACACTCTGTGTCTATAATTTGACAATTTCTTATAATTGCAAGAGTAAATTCCTCTTACCTGTCTGACAACTAATTTTGAGTCTCCAAAGACATGCAGAATTTTTACCTTCTTCTTGAGAGCAAATAGTATCCCATGAATCAGAGCTTCATACTCTGTCACATTGTTAGTGCAGGGGAACTGAAGTTTGTAGGCTGCTAGGTAGGACTTCCCAGATGGGTCAATGAGATCAATCCCTACTCCAACTCCTTGTTTAGACTTGGATCCATCAAATCTAAGGATCCACGGTTTATCTTCATCAGGAGGCTTAGCTGAGCCTTCCTTCTTCTTTGCAGCTCTGGTAGCTGCTCCACCTAATATCCACTTTAATTTAGGTATTTCATCTTTCTCAGACTTCATCTTTCCTTTCTTTTGCGAAGCTGATTCTTCTTCTTTCATTTCATCATCAGGAGGATGATCTTCTGGATTGGGTGCTATATGTCTCTTTAAAATATGTAAACATAGTGAGCAGGCAATTTTTAGATGAGGTGCCTCATGCAATCTGCACCATGCTTCAGTCAGTGCATCTTGTGGAAGTTTCCCTTGTTCTATCATTTTTTAAATTTCTCTTGATAAAAACTCCTCAAATCTGGTCAAATTACTACCTCCGTCCTCATCAGACAGTTCATAATCTGACTTCATCAAACAATCACTCCCTAGGGTGATTTTCTCTTTCTTCTTAACATTTATCTGGTCATATACCAAAATTTCTTCTGTTCTCATAATATGATCCTCATCATGATTTATTACCTTTTTCATGGTTCCTGCAGAAAACAAACAAACATCAGTATCATCATCATCACTAGATGCAGAACTTACCTTGGATGATGATGATGCCTCACTGCATGTTTGCTCCAGCTTCATTATATCTAAGCATGTTTCACAAGTTTTATCTTAGTGTGCCTCATCATGTAATCTGCACCAACCATCAATCAAAACGTCATGAACAGGTATATTTAACAATTGACAACGTTTTACCTGCTTGGACAGGTGCATCTCAAAATTTTTTAAGCGATCTATCTCATTTTGATTCTCAAAATTACTATCAGGTTCTACAGTCATTATGTCCTCTTGATGATCATCATCATGATGATGAAAGTCAAACATCAGGATCTCTTCTATCCCGATAGTCTGCGGTCTAATGGTATAAACTCTGGGCTCTACATTCACATACATGATCTCGTTTATTTTGATATACTCAATGATCATGTGCTTCATTCTAGGCTCAACATTTATTCTTATTTGATTAGGTATCCCTTTCCAAGGTAACCACGTGATTGAAGTTAGTAGACATATATCCATTGAGAGTTTTAGACTAGCCTCTACTGAGTAACATTCCATATGTATCAGGTATGTCTACTACCTGGATATCAATGTAGTACTAGATCCTAGGATCAGATGCAAGTTGCATGTGAATATGAGTCAACTCTCCTACCACACTTCTATTTTATCTAGTTGTGTCACCTTTTTTAGGCATTTGGCAGGATGCAGTCCTAAAGCATTGCATATAGACAAGGGCATGACATTTGTAGATGCACCTGAATCTACCAAACAGTTGTGTAAATTCTTACTAAACATCCTTATGGTAAGGAGGAAAGGTGGTGACTTGCTTTTGTCCCTGCACATGGTCATATGGGAGGTTTCTGTAGCTTGGACAGTAGCTGGCACTTTATGTTTAACAGTGTTATCTTTAGCAGCATGATCTCTATTGCTAGGCTGACCTTGGGGATGACTATCCTCTCTAGGAGTAGTATCATCTAGTGATTTCATGAATGCCCTCTTAATTGTAGGAGTTTTCAACAACTTTGATAGAGACAAGCTGGTCTTTAGTTTCTTCATCTCATCTGCTAGATATGTGACTAATTTGTTAGATTCATGAGGTAGACTAACAGCTTTTGATGTTGTGTTATGTGGTGACAGGTACTGTACATTTACCTTTGGAGATCTCAGATTATTACTTGCCTTAGGATCAGGAGGTGTGTTAAAATTATTTGGGGGTAAGGAGCTAGTTAATGGACCAGTAGGTCTGTTGGAATTACTTCTCAGATTATAATTGTGTTTACCCTGATGTTGCTCCTAGTAAGCATGGACCTCTTCAGGCTCATTTGATGGGTTGTTCTCATCTTCAAAGGGGAAAACATAATTTGACTCAAAAGCCATGGCTGATTCTTCACATGTCTGGGTGTAATGTTGTTGAGATGACATAGTCTGCTGATGTGGTTGATTAGTATAGCTTTCTAATACAAATGCTGAGTCATATCCACAAGGGACAATTTCATTTCCTTCCACCTGAGGTGGATTTCCAGAAGTATTAGACACTTTTGTTTGGAAAATGCTAGCAGCAATTCTAAATTATGGACAGTCCAATTCTGCATGAGCATTTGTATTGTGTATTCTACACCAATTAGTGAGGGCTGCCTCAGCAAGATTGACTCTAGTAGTCTGTTTATCTTCACCAGGAGGTTGATTATCTAAGGGTGATGGTAAGGAGCCATTATTTGGCCTAGAGTTCCATACTCTAGGTTGTCTAGGAGGATTGTTGTTACCACTATTATTGTTGTCGTTATTGTTGTTGTACCCCCTATCAGGATAACTAGGTTTGTCATTGGTGTAACCTCTATTTTGATTAGGCTAAGAATAGAAGTTTTGATTTCTCAGATGAGTGACCTCTGTAGTTAGCTTCCTTAGCTAGGCTGATATTTCTTTGATCTCTTATTTCTCTTCCTAGACCTTGGCTACCATATTTTCAGTTTGAGGCTTGAAGAAAGAGGATCCAGTGTTATTTTTCTGATCCACACCCTAAGGCACTTGTGTCTGACTTGGATACTGTGGCACTAGACCACTTCCACTAGGAGGAGGCATGATATTTAAAGGAGATATCTATAATGGTGTTAGCATGACTGCCGGAGGTACCATAGCTCCATTAGGATATTGTGAAGGATACATAGGATACATGCCAAGCAGTGTAGGAAAAACTATGTTTGGTGTTGGAGCAGGTACCAGCTGCTGATTGACTTTGATAGCTTTTTAAAAAGCTCCTGTCAAAGTTGTGATTTCAGGATGTGCTCTCTTGATGAACATGGAAGTCAATGGATCTAAAGTTGAATAATAGATACTCTTGGCAGCAACATCTGCTACAACATATGGGGTAACTAATTTGGATAGCATTTTCTGGAACCTAGCGTTGAAATTGGCAATAGGTTCTCCTTCAAACCTCTTAATTGTGGCAAATAGGTGATAGTTCATTGAAGGATCTATTGGTACCTTAAACCTGTCAGTGAAAGCTTTCTCTAGGACATCCCATGATCTGACAGAGCTCTGACCAAGACTAATATACCAATTATAAGCTTCTTCCCCTAAAGAAAAGGGAAATAATTTGCATACAACGTCCTGATGCTCTAGTCTTGCCTTGCAGCAAGCTTCTTTGAAAGTTTTGATATGATCATCTGCATCCTGATAAGGATGATATTTTGGACAGAGTTTGTCCAGATTCTTTGGTAAAGTGTGATATGCAGTAAAGGTCAAAGGTAACTCTGCTGCAAAGAATGACATTGCAACCAGAGGAGGTTGAACTTGAGGTTGAACCTGGGGTTGAGGTTGGACAGGAGGTGTCACAGATAACCCTGAAGGTACTTGTAAACCAATAGGAGTTACAGGAGGAGGCTCTGGTGATGCTCCTGATGCACTAAACCCTGGAGTGTGATGGATGTCTACAGTTCTGGGTCTGAACCCCCTGACAGGTAATTCGTCAAAGATTCCACTAGATCTAGACCTGGTATTTGGCCTGAGAGCCAAGATGTCTCAAATTTAAGCAAATCGGCTGGATAACTGTAAAGATTGGCTAGAATTTACCAGCAAAGGCTGTATTTATGGTCAGAAAAGTGTACTGAATGGGTATTTATGGAATATTTGCAAAGATGCTGCAAATATGAAGTGATATTTGAAGTTCTATGTCACAAGCAGCAGGATATCAAAATTTTTAGGTTAACTACCTCAAAGATTTGGGCAAATTTACACGAGACAAGGTCTATTTCTGCAAATTCATGATGATAGGGTATAAAGCTTGCAATATTTATGATTGATCTCAAGAACTTCACACATGATTAGCATGTACAAGCTTAGAACAACAAATATTTGTGTCTAACTTGGAATTTAGCGGTGTCTGAACGTTACCTTACGATCTTTATCATCACCTGAACTACTGATGATGATCCTCATCCTATTGGCCCTCCTTCTAGTACCATTTTATGTTAATCATGATGTTAGTCATAAACAAACATAGAATAAAAGTACACATTAACCTTTATTCATCTTGAAAGATGTGATGAATTCAGAGAATTCATGATCCCAAGTCTCCAGTGATTAGGTCTTAATCTTCTGACGTTATTCAGAGGTTGATGTGTGTTGTTGTTTCCATTTTGGGGCCTTACATGAATCTCATCAGTAAGATAATGCTTCCTATAATGATGCTGCATAGATAGCTATTCTACACAAGATATGCTTCAAATATTGTGTCTATCTTTAAATATTTGCATGATATTTATCATTTTGACATGCTCTAACCTCAAATATGTTGAATATGTTCAGTTATCTATGAGATGTCTGCATATTTGTACTATTTGCTTAATATTGTCAATTATTTGCAATTATGATGATGAAATGCTCTAAAATTGAAAGAAATTGAAAAGAATAATTCAAACTAATGTTGAACCTTCAGTTATTGAGCCACATACACATCAGATATAGTTATGAAGAGAAGAAATCAAACCATATGTTCACCAGGACATTCCACAGCAAAATACAGTCGATGCTAACTTCAAAGGAAAAGGTATGAAAGTAACACATGCAAGCTGATATGCACTCCAAGGGACGTAGAAAATCAAAGCATATATCAAGAATTCATACACTGATTACTCAAGATTTATGATGGATTGTAATCAAAATAGTCTTCTCATTCATTAAGTATGCAAGAACATATATGTATACAACAACTTTGAAATGAGCCCTGAATACTTCAGCAAACAGATTTCAATTATGTTTCGAATGAATCAAAAAAAGGCATCCCTACACCTTTTATAGATCAAGGTGAGGGAGTGGTTACAATTGATTTACGATCAAGATTTATCTATTAAGATCTACGGTTCATATTTCATTAACCTAGTCAACTCTTTCCACGTGGCATAGGTTGCTAGTTGGCAACCATCTAGACAACTTATTTTCTTAAGTATCAAATGCTTATGTCTTTTCTTGGTAATGCATCTTCATCTACTCTTTATCCTTCAAGCTCCTCATCTCCGTCATCAGGAGCATCAGGATCATCGCTTTGATCAGTTTCAATATCCTCCTGATGACTATCTCTTTGTATATGAATCTGCATGGATATCCTAATGTTTTCATATGCTTGCACTATTTTTTCCACTTCTCTGCCATCTTGAGTTCTTGCTTTGGTGATTGCATGCTTATGCATTTGATACTTACTCCAGAGGGCTTCTAACTTATTTCTTCTGTTGTTCAGTGTTTCATTATAACTCTCCACTCTGACCTTTATTCTCATTACTTTATCTAGTACTTCTTTTGTTAGGTGGTTGAAAGGGTCATCAGCTACCGGCTGGAAATTACTATGTAGAGCTTCAATTGCAAACTCCTCATCCTAATTTTCAATCTTCCCTTCTGCTTTCCATTCTAAGGTCTCCAGGACCTCTACTTCATATGACATCATATCATGTAGCTTCATACTGATGCTTCTTAGTTTACTGTTGCATCTCTTTAGCACATCACATTCAAACATGATGTCTTTTTTCCAGATATCAATCAATAGGGCTACGTTATTATCCAGTACTTGCTTATTTATAAGAATCAGAGGATCAATCCTATTTATTTCATCTAAAGCGCTCAAGGCTTTCTCCATTTGAAATGACCTCTTCTCAGTTTCCATCTGTAGCTTATCCACCTTTCTCCTGGAAGTACCTAAAGAATTCCACCTCTTCAAACAGGCTTTTACCACTTCCTCAGCTCCATCAAGTGCAGATGTCATCCATTTCAACATTATTACTGATTCATGTCTCATAAGGTTTATTTTGTTGACCTCCTCCTGAGAAATTGCAGTCAGTGGGACTGCTCGATCACTTGATATATCATCAGGGTTAATTAACCCCTTTATATAAGCATGCAGCTAAGCAATGTGCTCTTTATGCTGCTTATTTTTCTCCTTCTCTCTCTTTATCTTTTGTTTCAAAGAATCAATAATATCTTTCCCCTCTTGACCTTCTTGGTCTTCATTGGCAAATCCTAGATCTACTGTGGTAATCTAGAATTCTTCCAGAGTGATCTTGCCTCTTTCTTTCTCGACTGTGGGGAGTGCTATTTGGGCAGTTCTCCTACCTGTATCAGGATCTCTTCTTATGGCCAACGTCAACCTGGCCTTCCTCTTTGCCTTCATTAGAGTCTCTAAAAACAACGTTGAAACATCAAATTCCTATATCTCTAATCTGGACTCTGTGCTTATCTCTTTTTCTAGCCATGAAGGAACTTGGTCTCCAGATCCGAGGTGTCCACCATCATCATGATGATCATTCTGATCTTTGGCAAATGTATCTATTTTTGATGGAGATGATGACTTCTTTATTTCTTCCTCGTGATGTTCTTCATGAGGGTGATCCTGGGGTATTTCCTCTTCTTGAGGAACTTCTTTTTCTGGAGGAGCCTCCTTTTGAGGTGGAGGATCTTGCGATGCTTACACTTGATGATCATGCACTGCCTCCTTCTGTACCTCATCCACTTTGGTGATTTCCTCATCATGAGGCATATTAGTTTCCGTGGATGTTATAGTGTCTAGCTTAGGTACACTAACCTAATCTAAAGCTACAATCTGCTCTGCAGCTGTAGTAATTGTTTCTTAAACTTTTAGGGTAGGATCAACTGATGTATCATTTTCTTCTCCTCCCTTGTCTTGTACTTCCACTATCTTGGGTTCAACAGATGTATCTTGTTGCAGCTCACCCATATTCAAAGTGTGGCCTTTTTCTTCTGCCATCTTCACTTCCTCAACATTTTCTTCTTTATCAGGAACACCTGCTTGATTTTCAGGACTTGCATCCCTTCTGCATGTAAGATCAATCACTGTAGGATTGGTTACCTAATCAATCAATGTATCAAGCCCCATTTCTTGGGCTACCCTTTCTGGGCTCTTTTCTTTCTCTTGTTCCACTTGCTTTAACTCTTTTAACACCATTGCCTGTATTGATGGTGTTCCTTGTGGTGTTATGCAGGTGTTAGCAACAAGAGTCTCCATTCGTTGTGAGGTAACATTGTCTACCACCTCATCATCTGATAGGTCTGCAGTCTCACCTAATGAGAAATGACCTCCTTGACTTGTGCCAGTGGTTTTCTTCATTTGTTCTTCATCCTGTTCAGTCTTAAACTGAACAATGGTAAGAAGTGGCATATTATGTTGCAGTTTCTTTTTAAGTGCTTCACTACCTACTCCCCTCAACACTATAGGATCATGCTTTATTTCACCTCTCATTAAGGTTCTTGGTTTCTTAGGTGTGGAGGCCATCACCTGAGGTGCTTTTCTCTTTCTAGTGAGGGGCATAGGGTCTTCTTCCTCAGGCTCTTCATCAAGAGGAACATCCACTTCAAATTGTTTTTGTGATGCCTGACCTTCCTCATATGTGTCAGTAGTTCCCATAGCTGGGCTCTGGATCTTTTTAGCTTTTTATTTGTCCATGAGAGGTAGTACTGATGAGGCCAATGCCTGTCCTGATGCGGATGCATCCTCAGCTATTATAATTAATCTTTCAACCATTACCCCTTTAGGTTCATTCCTAACTTTCTTACCTCTGGGGGTTCTCTTGCTTTGCTCTTGAGGCGACACTCTTTCTCCTTTAGACTTCCTCTTCTCAATCAGGAAGTCATCATATTCATTGTCAGGAATTTCCTGCCTCTTCTTCTTATTGTCCACTGTAAGGGCTACACTCTTCTTCTTCAGTGCATTTGTTTGTTCTTCTACCCAAGATTGGGTTAGTTGCAGCATTCTTCCTATAAATTGGTCCAGTGAAATATCCTCAGGCCGAGTAAGATTAGGCGTTGAGATAGTGTCATTATATATCTTTTTCTCTTCATACTCATCATCCATTATTTTACCATCATCCCTCTTTAGTTGTGCAGGTACTGGGATGCAATCAAAGGTCCTGATCTGGTTGAGAGTTAGCCTTTGGTATTTTCTCCTTCTAGCTTCGGCTTCATCCTCACAATCTACCCAAAAATCCTAAAGGTTTCTCTGGTGGATGGGCTTCCCCATGATCCTCTGCATCCTGTCATATGGATCATATGACCTTGCCAACGGGAATAACTATAAATTCATCATATTCAAGCCAGCTATGGCTTTCTTTATGTTTTCAAAATCCTGGCATATATACCAGCCCATTGTAATTGGAAACAATACCAGTGGAAGTTTGTTACTTGCTTTGTAAGCATTTAGTATTGTAACCACTTGCCTCATAAACTCCACCAAAACTACTGCATCAGTGGGATATCTTGGGAGCATGAGGGGTTGACCTTCAAAACCCTTAATTCTTATAAAAGAGAATGTAGCAAATTGTATAAACCAGGCACCATGCCTATAGATAACCTCCTGAGCTTCCATACTCAGTCTTTTAGTCCTGTCTTCCTCTATTGTCCTGACCAGATGCATAGAGAATGCATCATTCACTAGTTTATAATCAGGGAGGAAATTTACTCTTTGTAGCTAGGGATAATGATCCCAGATGTGGGCATCGTTAGTGGTATCGCCAATCTTTCCTATGGTTATAAGTGCATCAAATGTACCCTTATAGGCACATGAATATACCACATATGAAGTCATGTAAAAAGCACACTCTAGGCCTCCTAGGTTCATGAGCTGGTCATCCAGAGCATCACTTATCATTTTTGCCCATAGTGGCTTGTTGTCTGTATAAACACACATTAGGATGACCCCATACATCCAATCCTTAAAACTTCCAGCATCAAGCTGACCTGTTACTCTGCTGAGTAGGGCTATCATATATTGGTATTCCTCATCGAAATCAAACTTATACTTATGCACTAGCAATTTGGCTGTAGCAGGGTAAGGACTATTTTTCACCCTCCACTAGTACATCCTCTTCCGTGAGGTCTTCTTATTATTCTCATATTCAATTTGTAGTTTCTTAAGATCTACACTGGATACCTTCTTTCCCAATGGCAAACTGAAAGTGGTTGCAATCCCCTTTATAGATAGATCAGCATAAACCCTACCATGTTTCTCTACTTTTCTAGTCTGTGGGTTGTAATTCCTTGCACATTCAATAATTAGTTCTGGAGATTCCAGAGAGTAAGGGAATCCTACGGCACTCTACATCCCTGACACGAAAACTACATCCAACAAGGTGTTGTGATTCTTTTCATCACTCATCTTAGCCGACCATGCCGCCAAATCAGTGTTTCCTTGGTGTGTATCTGTGATGGCACCATATTTAAACTGTACACCATCAGGTTGAGCGATCATGGGCTTGCGAAATTAGGCTTCAAACTTTCTTAATCTCTTGTCCGCTATGGTCTCCTGCAATGAACATTACCAGTCTTACCATACCATATTTCTCATGCATACATATAACCATATATTTTCATGGCAGGATGCACATTATACTCATTTATCATTACCTCATTATAACCTACATAATTCACAGCTTCAAACTAGTATAAATTATACTACTTGGACATACAGAAATGACAGGAGGGGTTTTCAATTACTTACCAGGTGCACTTATTCTCCTGATTATGCTGATGATTATGCGAAAGGGACTCAACTACTAGTGATATTCACGTGTCCTGTTATGCTGTGAGCCGTATGTGTCCGCAGGTAGTCGTATGAGGGTTTGAAAGCTAGGTGCTCTGTAAAAACTCATTTTATCGCAAAGGTAAATACAAACAAGACCATGAATTCACCTTTTAATCTTGTTTCTCGAATAAATTAGGGAAAATTAGGGCAGATTGGATTGCAGCCCTTGATCTTTTGTCATAAACCTATGGGCATTGCCAAGTGTTTAGATCATGTTCGAGATCGGCTGGAGTCCACCGACTGTATTAATGGCATTTAATGCTAAGCTGCAAGAGGAGCGGGGTGATCTTCGGAAGATCGGGTGATATTCTGAATATCAGGTAATATTGAGAATATGACCATCTCAGTATAATATGACCTTCCCCATTGGTGAGAAGACTTATGTCAATAGATTAGGTTAGGTTGAGAATATCGAGTGATATTGAAAATGTCAGGGGATGTTCAGAATGTCTGGTGATATTTATAATACCACCCTCTGAACCAAAGTGACTTTTCATCGAAATATCGGGGTGACGTCACTAGGATAACTGACTTGGTTCATCGTTGTCACACTATGACGTCATCGGCATGTCTGTAGAAAGGATTGCTATTAGAAATATACCTCCACGAGGTAAAAGGATGATGACATCATCATCATGGCAATTTTCCTATCTCATCAGGATTCTATGACGTCATCATCATAATTGACTCTAGGGTGATATTTTGCGCTAGGGTGATATTCGAAAGGTAGGGTGATATTCTGAATATCAGGTGATATTCAAAATATGACCCTCGCAAAATATATGACGTTGTTCTACGGATAAGTATCACTACCACTTAAAATTGACGTTCGGATCTCTGGATAAATGATTTATCGAGTGATAAAATTGGATCGGGGTGATCTTTTATAAGATGACTGATGTTAAGAAATATGATCATCCCCTCAGAATAGTAGGTTTGACCAGGACTTTGACCGTTCATAACTTTCACACCCTAAGGAATATCAGGGTAATCCAAAAGGCAAACCTGCATGGAATTTTGTGCTCTTTCCAATCATAAGGTTATTGTTATGAAATATTAACTTTGAAAAACTTACCTCATCATGATGACTTACCTAGCCCCCTTATGTAGGATCATATGCCTTACTTTCTTTTACCAGACCGCCAGCAAGCAAAAACACAAGCCAAGCCAAGCAAAAAGTTGGGTCCCTATTTTGTCAAGTCAAAATGGGGTGTGTTGTGTAACCACACAACAAGAGTCCTAATACAGGAGATGGTACAGTAGATTCTATCCAAGACAATGCAGAGTGGGTGCAGTCTTTACCACCTAAGGAACCATCGAAGATGGAGTGTATCTTGGATAGCAGGTTAGCAAAGAAGACTAAAAATCGGACCTATTTTGAGCACCTCGTCAAATGGAAAGGACTTCCAATTTCAGAAGCCACATGGATGCTGGAAGAAGACATCAAAAAGCAGGGTGGTGATTTGCATAAGTTAGTCTCTAAGAGGACTTGAGACAACTTTCACCCAGGGAGTATGGTGCAGGAGCACCTAGGAAATCATGTTTTCTTTTGTACTATGGTCTATTTGACCAATGAATTTTCATTTTCAGTTTGTAGGTTCATTTTGTAAGTCCCAAGTGACTTAGGGGACATTTGTTAAATTGTAATCGAATAATGCTAAAAATAGTAATAATGCCAAAAATAGGTAGTAGTGTTTCCCAGCTGCTTGGATTGATCTCCCAACTGCTTGGAGTTAGTTTGGTACTACTCAGGGCAAGTTGATAAATGCCCATAGGAATGGCCAAATGATCATCGAATGTAATCAGATTGAAGAAGTGATCGAATGTGATTGTATTGTGCTCAGGAGAAATAAAGAAATTCTGTTATGTCCATTTGATTTCCATTTCTTATAACTGTAAATCATGTAACTGTAGATTTCCATTCATTTTGCATTTTCCATTGTTGTCGTATGTCGTCGTGAAGCATTCCACTGGTGAGATTTCTATTGAAATCAGTGGAATGGCTTCGATGTATCAGTATTTGTTTTGTTCTTTGTTTTGTTTTGTGTCAATAGTGCAGGCATTCCAGACTGAGGTGTGTGCATAGTAGCGTGCCCTAGCATCTTTATGTGCTAGGCGTAGAGTAGAGATCAGACTATGTGAGGGTCGAAAACCCTAACGGCGTATCAATGTGTTGGTTCATCGGTGCATTGGCCGAAGGTTGCAAGTGTCCACCAACAGAGCAAGTCTCACCGAAGGAAGATAGTTATCAGTGTAAGTCAAACGACGGAATGACTTTAGAAAGTCATCCCGATGGTGGCTGTTTGACCGATGGAAATGTTCAGTGGCTCATATGTGAAGTCTTGCTGATTGTGAGGTAATTAGGCCCGATCTGCTATTTCCACTGTGTGCTCCCCATCAATGAGCCTGTCCCAAACTAGGTTCCACAACATAGTTCTATCTTTGTCAACAAGAATCTATGAGCATCTGTCATGCTATTATGACTCTTATTCCATATCTATATTTTATATTCATATTGTAGACACCCAAATTTGTCCATGTCTAGCAACACCTTGTTAAATCACTAATCCATTAGCCAATTAATTAAATAAATTGTATTTATTTAATTAATTCCACATCATGTCTTATCCCATTTTATTCATTTATCCTATTAATTAAATAAATTTTATTTATTTATTTAATTTCCAACTCATATCCCAACTAATTCAAATATTTTATTTGAATTAAGCCCTCATCATTTATCACATTCCAACACTTGTCCAGTCAATCATGTGTTGTAAGACAACTTTCATTTACAATCCTTCACATGCACAATTAATAGAATCTAAATTTAGTAACTTTCAATCCTAGCCATTCACATAGCCTCTGAATCTCCACCGTTGATTGATCTTGGCTAAGTCCTATATAAACACCCTCTCACTCCATATGAAACATCCAGTAATCTAGCAATCCAGTAATCCAGCAATCATATACAGCAATCATATAGCACCTACATTATCATCTTGAGTAGTTGAGCATTCACTTGAGCTTTTATCATCAATCATGGCAGCTTTCAGCATTGCAATTGTTCATTGTTGAAGAAGCAGTCCACATCTCTCAAACAAGGAATCGCACGGTCTAGGTGAAGTTATGCTTGAGTTGCATTGTTCTTTGATTTTATTTAGGTTAGATTCCTTGATGATGGTAGGGTTGGGGTTTCATGACTATGTCTGATCTGCTGCACCTGACTTTCACCTATCACATTTTGGCACGCCCGGTGGGACTCACGTCCTTGATTGACTTCATTTTTCAGAGTTGTTTTCTTTGAAGATCAGATTTTGTAGGTGCTCACAGAAAATTCCGGTCGCTTTTGAACGAAAATCTGCCGCTTCTGAATTTCTGCACCGCTTTTAAGCTGGAACAGGCCGCATTTTCCTCTCTGGATCGCCTTTAAACGAACAGTCGTCGCTTGAGGTAAAACGGTATCGCTTTTGTTTTTAAAATGCTCGCCTGTGATTTTTGCGGCTGCTTTGACTGTATTTACCGATTTTGACGTAACAGCTACCACTTTTACACATAATCACGTCGCTTTTAACCTAACAGTAGCCGCCTTAGCATTTGTTTGCATCGCTTTTGATCAGACAGTACTCACCTTTACACTAATCTATATTGCTTATGAACTGATAATGATCACCTGTGCAGGATAGGGTTTAGTCTTTTTTTTGTAGATACAAGTCGCTTTTGTCTCACAGCTGGTCACTTTTGGGTGTAACTGCTTCACCTCTGAGTCTACAGAGGCCGCTTTCAAATTAATTAGAGTCGCTTTTGAATTTACAGTGATCGCCTATTAGACTAGGGTTTTTGTCTATCGACTGTGTTTTGCAGATACTTGTCGCATTTAACCCTCAATTGATCGTCTTAGGCTAATACGCGTCGCTTATGAGATGACAGGTGTTGCATATGGTATTTTCCGCGTCGCATATGATCTGCAGTCTTTCGCCTCTGGCATAATGGAGGTTGCTTTTAATCAGCAGTGAATCGCATCTGGTAAGTTCTGTTGTTTTCAAATCTGTTTCAGTTCTAGTTTAATTTTTGGTTATTAATTAGGTATTTGCGCAGCATCTTATCGATTTGTCCAAGAAAGGAGGTTATCAAACTACTGACATATCTGTTGCAGGTTCGATTGGTCCAAGACTTTGTGGTTTTTTTCACTAAATTAGCCATATTTGGGCTTGGTGCTTAAAATAAACTATTGTTTGCTCTGTGCTTGATTTATCTTTTTGATTGCTTGCATGTGCCTGATTGTAACCCAAATTTAATGGCAAAAGTATCCTCTCCCCTTGCCTATCAAATGGATCTTGGGTGTATGAGAACTTGTCATTATCTTTAGAGGGCCTGCCTTCCCGGTGTGAGAAGGGATATGACCCAAGTGGTAACGGGCTAAAGCCAAGTCCTTCCGAACCGCTATATAAGAAAAGTGTTTGTGTCGAAAGCCACAAACAATGGGTGCAGTTGTGTTATACCGACAGCCAACCTCCCCCAAAACCCTCCAAGGTGCAACCCTTGGAGGCTGGGAGACTCCATAACGGAGAGTAGTGCTGCCGCACGTATAGCCACCCGAACGGATGCCCTTATTAGCAACTTTGTGTAGTAGCCAAAAACCTTCTATCTGTTGACGCAGAGGGCAAAACCCTTGAAGCGGCCCTGATTCATGCGGTTCTTAGCCGAGGTAGTAGGGACAATCTAAAGGTTTGGAGAGGGTCAAGCCTTATAAGAAACCCAGATCTTGGTATGCGTGAGAAGTGTGTACAAATGTAAGGAGGAGCCGGTGCTACCAAGATCCTGGAGCTACCCGCTTTGAATAGGTGCAGCTAGGGGATTCAACAGATACTGTCCTATCCTAGCCTAGGTTGTATCAGTTTGTGCTTGTTGTGAGTGTGAGTGATTGTTATCACTGTTTTCTTGCTGAAAAACTGTAAAATCAGACAACTTTTAGACAAACACAGTCACTTTTGAACCTAAACTGCTCGCACAGATCACAGACATCGCTTCTGAATTGTAGTAATCCGCTTTTAGCTTGAACTGTGTCGCTTTTAAACAACAACTGCCCGCATATTGCCTAAACAGAGTCGCTTTTAAACTGCAGTTGATCGCCTTTTGCTTAAACAGAATCACTTTTAAACCACAGATGATCGCTTACTGCTTGAGCCAAGTCACATCTGAATCATAACCAATCGCATCTTGTCTGAGCCAGATCGCTTTTAAGCCACAGCTAGTCACCTTATGCCTGAATGAAATTGCCTCTGAACAACAGACTGTCGCCTCTAGGGATATCTGAGTCGCCTCTGATCAACAGGAAATCGCCTTTGAACCAACAGTCGTCGCCTCTGGCATAGCATTCGCTTCTGGTTAACACTGTCATTCTCTGTCGAGCCTAAACTAGGTTGCATTTGAGCTATCATTGATCGCCTTTAGCATCCTTTGAGTCGCATTTGAGCTATCATCAGTCGCCTATAGCTAAAATACCTGCAAACCTTAATCCATCAGCTAAATTAGCCACAGATCCAGCTTGCTTAAGTCTCAAACATCAGCTTTCAGACTTCTCTTTGATCAACAGCAAATACCTGGACTTTGTCTCTTGTTTTTGAGCTTATCAATCAATCACAGCTCATGAGCTTTCCATCTTTTTGAGACCGCAACCAGCAAATCAGACATCAATCCAATCATTTCAATCAGCAAACAACCTTCAGTTTTAGCTTCAGCCAACAAACATCCTTCAGCTTTAGCTTCAGCAAACAACATCCTTTAACTTTAGCGCCAACGAACATCAACAGCAAACAATCTTTCCCTTGAGTGTTTAAGCTACCTCTAGGGACAACCAACAACAACTGAACAACAACAACTCAGCCAAAACAAATCAACCAAGCGAATTAGCCAAACCAGCAAACCAAAACAACAACCAATCAACCAACTAGCCAACTATCATCTTTTGGGTCTCAAAAACTTTGACAAGCTCAACTTCATCATCAACATCATGCCTCAAACTAGGAGTCAATATCGAGCTGAAATAGAAGCCAAATTGAAAGCTGAAATGGAAGCCAAATTGCAAGCTGAGATGAAACAATTCACAACACCTCTTAAGGATGCAACTCAATTCACAACTGGTATGCCTTCTGATATGTTTATACCTCAAGGATACACTATTGGCGAGTCATCTTCACAACGAATGCAACCTCCACCATCCTTGGAAACTTTCGAAGAACAATCTCAAGACGACTCATCAGAATTCCAAGATACCTATCTATGGGACCAAGTTGAGAAACTCATGATATCTGAGCCTGATCGTTGTTTTCTCCAACTTGCTCGCATGGGTGCTAAACTACCTAAGGACTTTTACATATATGCTATTAGAGAGCAAGATCCCAACACTACTGCTGTTGTTGCGAATGTACCATCTACTATAGTCACATCATCTCCTATTACATCGCAAACATCGTCCTCATTGCCTATTGTTGCTTCATTTGAGTTACCACGATCAGAGCATACTTTAGAACCATTGATAGTGCCCACCAATGTGCTCCCTCTCATGTCGTAAAATCTCAACATTCCACCTTTTCATGTCCCTCAACATATCTCTCCTTCTACCATGACTGTTTCCATGTCTCAAGTAACACAAGCTGTCCATGCAACACAAGCGCAAACACTTCGAGCATCACAAGCTATTCCCATGTCTTATAGTGTGCAAACCTCCCACACTATTCCAACAACACATGTTGTCCATGCTTTACACCCATTACAATCTACTACATCTCATACAAATACCATATCCCATATACCAACTGCTAATCCTTCCACGTTATCATATAATCCCAACGTTAGTCTCATTGACATGAGTGATTCCCCCGTTTCTCAAGCCAATCCGACCAATAAGATCGCTTATGTTGATCAACTTACATCCATGTCGTCATATTCTTCCAATCCTTCACACACCATCAATCCATCCTATGCTACCCAAAGCGTTCCTATTGTCACCCAACCTAAGACACATACCAATCCTCATATTGTCCAAAATACAAATCCAAACGTTTTTGTCGTATCTACCAATCCCTCTATTACTTACCATGTCACAAATCAAATCCCAACTTCCCAACCATTTACTACCATCAATCCACTATCCACTTCCCATGTGATGCACACCCAATTGCCGCTTGTGTCTCAAGGACAGCAATCCTCCAACGCATACGTGTCACATACCAATCCTTTGACATACATTGTGGGTACACAACCACAACAAACAGTCACAACTCCACATATCCCACAACCGCAATATATCTCCTACCATACTCCACCCCCTTCGCAACAACAGCAATTATCTTCAGCAGGTGTTCAACAGATGATCGATGAAAGGGTAGGACAAGGCAAGAAACCGTTTTCTCTCGAAAACATATGCGCTTGTCCATTTGACAAGTCTCTTAATATGATACCTTTGATGGAGTCAGGTTGTCATTGATGTCAAAAAGGTGTCCTCAGTGTGTTTGATGTCATTAGGACTTGGTTGATCAGGTTGGCCTTCAATGTGTCTTCTTATGTTCTTCGAGTTCATGTTACTTGGTGTTGAGTTCAGTTACTTCATGTCATGAAAATGTTCACATTCAGTGATAGTGTTTTGAAGATGTTGGGTCTTGGTATGATGTTGTATTGGTTTGGTATGAAGAATGTTACAGGTTGTTTGGTTTGTGTTTGCCACAAATAGAGATGATTTCTTGATTTTGGTATGACAAATAGACATGCTTCAGTAATGCAAGAAGCAATACAGATCAGTAGCAAATGACATAATATTCAGTGGCATGTTCTTCATAATGAAAGTTTGATAGTATGGTCTTCATTTGATCCTGGTTTCAGTTGTGACAGTTGTGATGTCATTGTCTCCTGCAAAGTATTTATATAGTGTTCATCTATGTCTCTTGACAATTTCTGTTGACAAGACTCTTACAGTGGCATGTGAACAAAAATGTCCTAAAAGGATTTTATCAAGGGTCATGAGCTAGATCAAGTGTCGAGAAGTCTTTATCTCATAATGTTCTTTAGTTGTTATAGTATAGCCATATCTTAAATATGTTCTTGACTCTTCTATGAGTTTTTACATTTGTTCACATTTTTGTCTATGCTAGGTTTTATATCTCTGATCATAGAATTTTGAAGGCTTTAAAATCCTAAAAGTCTTATGATTTAAATCCTAGGCAAACCTAAGAGTTAAAAACCTAGAAGTCTATGTTCACATAGTTCTAAATTACCCTTTGTAATCTCTAAGTAGCACGTCATACACTTTTTGTTTTATTCATCTATTGACCGATTGAAATGGTCATTGTCACTTAAGTGACAACTAAAGGGTGTTTGCCACGTTCTATAACCGGCCCCTATTCCTAGTGTGACCGGTTCCATCGGTGGCAGGGTGAAGCGGATGGGCGCGAAGAATGGATCAAAGGTTCAGTTTAAATATGCAAACGGCACGCTCAAGGAGATCAACGGATGCATTTAAACTATGGCTCTTTCCTTGTGATCTGAAATTTGACGTGCCTGTGATCGTCAACAGAGAGCTAACTGTAGTAAAAAGACTTGTTTAACCCGATGAAAAAGGCTTTTTAATTGGAAATTTCTATAGTTGTTTAAAGAGAGATTTTTATGAGATTTAGAAAAGAATCTATTGAGAAAGATTTTTCCTATTTCAATTACCTTATCTCGAGAATTTGGAAGATCAATAAAGGTGTCTTCATTCTTTTGATTAAGAAAGTTTTTTTTAATGATGATCTCAAAGTTTATCTTTTAATCTGAGATATTTTTGATGAGGCAAATTGACAAATTTTTCTTTTGGATTTAAGGAGAAAAATAAACAGGGGCAGATGAAATTTGTGAAGAAGATATTATTTCTCTTAGGAGCAGATTGATTAAATTTTTTTGAAGATAAAGGAAATTTTTTTTATAGATGAAGATAAAATTGCTCACATAAGAATATCAATGTTGATCAGTTATTTTGAAAGAAATTTGATGCAGAGATGGAAGATAAAGAGTTTTTGAAAAAGAGGATAATACAAAAATGGTTTTTGTGATTCATAGAGAGAAGGTGAAATGTTTTATTTGACAGAGAATATAAAAATAATGCAGAGTGATTATATTTTTTGAGAAGTTATATTATGAAAAATTTGTTTGCAGAAAAGGAGATGAAGATGAGAAGACTAAATATTCAAAGAGTTTTTCTCTTACAAGTCCTGATTGAAATGATAGAGAATATGAAATGATCTTGCCAATAATGTTGCATAGAAGTTTGATTGACAAATTGGTTGAGTTATTTTTGCAGATTGAATTTGCACGGGCAAAATGGTTTTATTTTTGAAGGGACAATATTGAAGATTCTTTTGCAGGAATATGAAGGATCATGCATGAAGGCATTTTGATGGAAGATGAAAATGAGGACAGAGATTTTATTACAGGGGCAAATTCAAAATACTTTATGATGAATTCTTTTTGCAGTTTAAAAAGAATACAGAATGGAGATCTATTTTCTTTCAGAGAAGATGAAAGGTTTTTTGATAAGAGGATAATGAAAAATATGTTTTGAAGGTGAAAGGACTTTTCAGATGCATTGATGCAAATTTATAAATAGACATTGATGAAACATAGATGAAGGAGTGTTGTTGAGTGTATCCGGATGTAGGGTTGTTTTTTATCAGAATGGACATTTGACAGACACATGAAAGAAGAAATGTTTTGTATTGAAATAGAGAAACCCTCTGAATTCTTGTTTTCAGTTTGTTTTGTAATAGGGGTTGGTGCTCCTTCAAGCTGGTGCTTCTAAACAGTATGCCAGTGAGGCTTGTAGGTCAGTGAGACCTCAATAGTCAGTGAGACATAATATTCAGCCAGTGAGGCTTTGTAAGATATTTTCAAAGTTAAGCCAGTGAGGCACTTCATGAGTGGTTTTTCTACCCAGAGAGGGTTTTCCACTCCTGTAATTCTTGTGTCTTGATTCATATTGGTCATCTTTCTATAGTTGTATGTTTTACTCATGAGTTTTGTTTATCATTATCAGTTATGTGCATATGTGTTTGACAAAGTTATGTGCATATGTGTTTGACAATTCAATGATTACTTTCTCTCCTTATGCTCTCCAAGTTAAAGTTTGAAAAAGATTTGAAAATTCACACAACACTGATTCACCCCCCCTCTCAATGTTGTCCTTGACTCCTACAACCTTTTCCACCACACTTTGAAATCCCACAATTCGAGAAATACAAAGGGAAAGGGAATCCGGAAGACCATCTTCGAGCCTTTTTTGTAGCATGTCTTGATGTCTCTTATGATGACACGTATCTTTTGAGACTATTTCCTCACAGCTTAGCAGGACAAGCTCTTGAATGGTTTTCTCATTTACCCCCGAGCATCAAATCTTTTGCGGAATTAGCAAACAAATTTCAATCACACTTTGCCTTCAACATTGAACATGAGGTAAACATGAATGACCTTGTCAATACCAAACAGCGCAACGGTGAACCCTTTTCTGCTTTTACCCAATGATGGCGTAATATAGCTAGCAAATTATCATGGGAAATACCTGAGAAACAACAGCTTGACATCTTTGTTCAAAATCTTCATCCTGAGCTGTCATTCCAACTACAATTACAGAGTGCTAGCACCTTTGACGAACTAGTTTCCAAAGGAGTTATTATTGAACAAGCCTTAATTTCCAAGGGCACTATCAAGATCTTTCGCGACAACAAAGATTCTCCTCAAAATTCCAATGATAAGTCTCACTTTTGGAACAAGAACAAGAATGTTGTCAATGACGGTATTGTAGATACAAAGAATATTCAAACTATGAGAACTTCCATCAACATTCAAGCAACCTCTACACCAAGACAGCCTTTTCCACAACGAAGAAACCAACGCCAAACTTCCAATCCACGCCGACAATTTACACCATTAGTGGAACCCATGGAAGTTATTCTTCAAAAGCTGCTTCAAGCAGGCGACATTATTCTACCCGATGCACCACCAAATGGAAAACCCCTCTTTCGAGCTCCTTGGTACAAAGAAAATGAGTATTGTGATTACCATCGAGTTAAAGGGCACAAAACAAATGGTTGTATGCGCTTAAAACATGTTATCCAAGACTGCATTGATCAAGGTTTAATCAACGTCACACCTTCAACAGCCCAACCTGCTCAACAATCAACATCAAACTATGATCTAGAGACTTTCAAGAATCCACTTCCATCTCATGATCAGACAAATAACCTTCAGGTTGGAAATGCTATTCCGTATAACTATACATCATCTACCATTGGCCGCATTGACCATGCTCACATTTCTACCATTACCGTCCAAGGGAGAGCACCTGATTGTGCTGTAACCATGCGAAGAGGTCGAGTTACTATTCAAGGAGCACCTCCTCACTCTCCTCGATCTCTCTCTGACTATAACCTCTTGGATCACCTTGGTAAAACACCCGCACACATATCTATTCTTGAGCTGCTCCGCATATCCCCCGCACATAAAGCTATCCTTGATAAAGCCTTACAAGAGTCTTCGGTGCCTAAAAATATTAATATCACACAATTCCAATCTATGGTCGCTAGCATTGCAGCCCCTTGTCATTTGACCTTTTCCGACAAAGATCTTCAACCCTCCATTCATCCGTCACACAACGAAGCCCTCCATATTGAAGTATTTGTTAAAAACCATATCAAATGAGTCTTGATAGATGGGGGGGCTGGTCTTAATATATGTTCTTTGAAACTTATCAAGCAATTGGGATATTCTGAGACAGATGTTGACACCTCCAAGGTTATTACCATCAGAGCATACGATGACGCTGAAAGAGATACCAAAGGGATCATCTTATTGCCTATTCAAGTTGGGCCGATCATTACAGAAACTCGCTATCAAGTCCTTGATATTGATCTTCCTTACAACATCATCCTTGGACGCCCTTGGATCCATACCCTTAAAGCAGTTCCCTCTACATACCACCAATGCCTTAAATTTCCACATAAGGGTGTTGAGATTACCATTCCAGCTGATCCCAATCCATTTGAGTTTTGTCATGCCTTTCAAGCTAAATATCAGAGTTCGAATCGCATTCCTATCAACACCGAGGCATATCCATCTTCATCCTATATCAACCCATCCGATCTTGTTAAGCCCTCATCTAACAAAGTCGCTTCCAACCTCCATATCAAATATACCGAACATGGCCCTGGTGAATACAAATTATAAGAGTCCTATTGCGTTGGTACCCTTCCATTATCTCCTAAATCACACGGTAAGCCCTCTACATCCAAGCCAACTTCATCCTCCACTGTTATCAAAGCTCCCCCTACAGTATTCATTAAAGGTGGTTTTTTGGATGATGAAGACATCGAGGACATCAACTCTTGGATATTCTTTGATGACAATAACCAAGTCCAACTTGGAGTAGAGCGATACAACAATGGGTTTCATATCATAAAGAACATGGGCTACAAAGGACATGGCAGCTTGGGATCACAGGAACAAGGACCTACTGAGCCTATCATTGTGTCTAAGAAGTTTAATAAGCAAGGCCTTGGTTACCAACCGGAGGTACCGCGACCCAAAGACATTAAGTGTATTTCTGATATTGACGTTGGACCTTCTTCGGTAGGAGAGACTTCTAACTCGGATATTATCAATGACTCCTCCCTTCATATCACTGACCTTTTTTAGGAACATTCCATCTTCATGTTTTCCGCAACCTCTTCTAGCCATCACGATTCCTCCATTAGCCTTTCACTCGTATATCCTGACCTCATCAATTGGGACCAACAGGGGGCACCGATATTGGATACATTTGAAAATGACGAAGCCATTGCAGAATTCATGGGTTTGAGACAAGGTATTCCATTGGGTGATCATAAAGCAGGTTTCATGATGGATTTACCTAAACTAGCATATTTTGGCGGAAGTATCAAATCCTTCAGTCACAAAAGTGAAATAAACAAAATTCAACAAAATAGGTCACTAGGTGAAAACCAAAAGGTGCCTCTTGACCGTGAAAAAGTAAAAATAAAGGACGTATCCGAAGGTGAAAACCTCTCTGAGGCACCTGAGGATGAGGGATTTGATCTTCCTGTTGCCACTAATTACCATGAGAAATCAACTATGCTAGTTGAGAAATCACAAGACATGAACTTGGGAATAGAACAGAATCCGAAGATCACTTTTTTGGCAGCATCACTCTCTGAGCAAGAGCGAAGAAACTTTACAGCATTTTTTTTGAGAAGAGCTATAAATTTTGCATGGACTTATGCAGACATGCCAGGTCTAGATCCTTCACTTGTGGTACATCATTTAGCAGTATCTCCTGATGCCAAGCCTGTCAAACAAAAATTGCGCAAAATGCATCCACAAGTTGCCTTATTGGTCAAAGCAGAAATTCAGAAACTGTTAAAAGCAAAATTTATAAAGCCTATTGATTATCCAGAATGGGTTTCAAATTTGGTACCTGTAGCAAAACCAGATGGACGTGTTCGTTGCTACACAGACTTTAGAGATCTTAACAAAGCTTGTCCTAAGGATGATTTCCCACTACCAAGCATAGACAACATTGTCGATCTTACAGCAGGACATGAAATGCTATCTTTGATGGATGGATTTTCAGGTTATAATCAAATCCGAATAGCAGAGGAAGATCAAGATAAAACATCCTTTATCTGTCCATGGGGTACCTATTGCTGGGTTGTAATGCCTTTTGGTCTTAAAAATGCTGGAGCTACCTATCAACGAGCCATGACAGTTATTTTTCATGACCTTTTTCAATATATCATGGAAGATTATGTTGATGACATCCTGGGAAAATCCAAGACAAGAGAAGGACATCTACAAGTATTGGCACAAATCTTTGATCGATTAGAAAAATACCAAGTCAGACTAAACCCAAAAAAGTGTGTATTTGGTGTAACATCAGGAAAACTATTGGGATATATTGTGTCTCGACGAGGGATAGAAGTGGACCCAGCTAAGGTAAAAGCTATCATAGAAATGCCTCCACCAACGACTCTCAAACAGCTCCGTAGTTTACAAGGTAGGCTACAATCTATCCGCATATTTATCTCACAACTAGCAGATAAATGTCATCCTTTTCAACATCTTCTTCGTAAGGGTGAACCTTTTAAGTGGGATAAAAAGTGTCAACAGGCTTTTGATAAGATAAAAGAATACTTGGCAACACCTCCTGTGTTAGTACCTCTGATACCTGATCGTCCATTACTGCTCTATATATCATCAACAACCGCAGCATTGGGTGCCCTTCTGGCTCAACATGATGACTCAGGAAAAGAACAAGCCATTTACTACATTAGCAGAACCCTTGTGGGATATGAACTCAATTACTCCTTCATGGAAAAAGCTTGTTTAGCATTAGTGTTTGCTTCCCAAAAGTTGCGACACTATATGCTGAACCAAACAACGAAGCTCATCTCTAATGTGGATCCCCTCAAGTATCTCCTTTCAAAAGCCCTTCTCATAGGGAGATTAGCAAAATGGGTTATGATCTTAAGTGAATTTGACATACAATATGTGAACCGCAAAGCTATCAAGGGACAAGTTATTGCTGATCAATTAGTTGCAGCACCCATCACAGATATTCAGCCAATATATCTAGAATTCCCTGATGAAGGATTGTTTAATTTGAGTTCTTCCGCATGATGGCAACTATACTTTGATGGATCATACACCCAACATGGTTCTGGAGCAGGTATCTTGTTTGTCACTCCCCAAGGAGATTGTATACCTAAATCATACAGAATAGCATTCCCATGTACCAACAACATAGCAGAGTATGAAGCTTTAATCACAGGCTTGCGCATGGCAGTACAATGGGCTATCAAACAGTTACGAGTCTTTGGTGATTCTCAGCTAATTATCAAACAGGTTCTAGATGAATATCAAACGAAAGACGAGAAGCTTCTCCCATACAAGCTAATGGTGGATGATTTCAAGAGATATTTTGAGGATATTACCTTTGAGCAAATTCCCAGACTACAAAACAGAGCAGCAGATGCCATGGCTATGATTGGATCTCTTTTAGACATGCCATCTAATACCTATAAATGTGAATTCTTGGTTGAACAGCTTTTGATCCCAGCATTTGAAGTTCCACAGTCTGAGCTTATATGTGAAATTATTGGTCCCAACTCGTCGTGGTACAAGGATATATACGACTATCTTCACCATCAAACCTTTCCACTTCAACTATCCAACACCCAGCGCAAAACCTTTATCCGTCGAGCCTCTCGTTACACTATCTTAGGAGACACTCTTTATCGCCGGAGTCTTGATGTTATCCTCCTTAGATGTCTTGATTCCGAGGAAGCAAAAAGGACCTTACGTGAAGTGCATGAAGGTGTCTGTGGTTCGCATTCCGTTGGCCCTAGCCTTGTTAAGAAACTTCTACGAGCAGGATACTATTGGCCAACTATGGAAAAAGATGCCCAGCAATTTACAAGGAGATGTCTACAATGTCATGAACATGGAGATCTAATACATGCACCAGCACATGAGCTTTAGCCTATTGTCACTCCATGGCCTTTTTCACAATGGGGACTTGATCTCGTAGGTAAAATTCATCCTACTTCATCCAACGGTCATAAGTTTATTATTACTGCCACTGAGTATTTCATAAAGTGGGTCGAAGCTATACCAATGACCTATATCACAGGTAAACAAATAGCCAAATTCATCCTACATTACATTATCTACCGTTATGGAGTTCCTCAAGCTATTGTCACAGACAATGGTCGCCCTTTCAAGAACCAAGAGGTTAGAGATATTTGCAATAAGTTCCATATTCAACATAGATTCTCTACGCCTTACTATCCTCAGAGCAATGGTCAAGCTGAAGCCTCTAATAAGACAATCATCAAGATCCTTAAAAAGACTGTTAATGAAGCTGGTCGAGATTGGCATCTACAACTACATCCTGCATTATGGGCATATAGAACAAGCATCAGAACTCCTACTGGCGCCACACCTTATGCTCTCGTCTATGGCACTAAAGCTATTTTGCCTATCGAGGTTGAGATTCCCTCTTTGCGCATATCCTTGCAACATACTATCTCAGATGAAGAGTATCGAGCATCTAGACTCCATGATCTTGAGCTATTAGATGAATGCCGTCTTACAGCATTGAACCATCTTCATGTCTATCAAAACTGGCTACGTCGCAGTTACAACAAAAAGATCAGAGAACGCAAATTTCAAGTTGGCGACCTTGTCCTTAAAGAAAACCAAAGGAATCAACAACATCGAGAGAAACAGGGCAAGTTTGAGCCCAATTGGCTTGGTCCTTTCATTATCACAGCAGTCTATGGATCCAGTGCATACACTCTGTCAACACCTGAAGGCATTCCCTTGGATGAACCAGTCAACAGCGTTCATCTCAAGAAGTTTTATCCATGAATCTCAGCTATCCCCCAAAAAGCCAAAAAAATTAAAAATAAATAAAAATTAAAAATCATCACAAAAAAAATACTAAAAAAAAAAGAGAGAGAGAAAAGCAGAAAAACAAAAAAATAAATAAATATCTGATAAATAATCCATCCTCTGGTGAAAACCTGGTAAACAGATGCCTTGGATAAGTACCATAGTGAAAACCTGGCAAACAGGCGCTATGTGTAGTGACCAGCTTCCCTCATTTGTTTGGTTCGTTTGATCATCTTTTCCCACGTCATCTTGTATAAGCCATAATCATAAGCACTATCGCAATCCCACACATAGCCTTTCATCTTCATCCTTTGCCAATGCTAGCTTTCATACTTGAGACATTGTCGTGATATCTATATCTTTTGGCACCTTAGCATCTTGGCCACATCTTTTCTGCATTGTCGCTTCTGCATAATAAACCTCATCCCGCACTGGGGGCATTTGTCGAGTCTTATTTGGAAGTGGATCCTATTATCTCTAGCTCATAACACATCAAACCACTCAGCTCATAACACAACACACCTTATCAACTTCAGCCATGGCACATATCCAACAACAAATATGACTTAACAACTTGCAACCAGGAGTCATATCTTCGCAATCTATCCACATTCATCTGATAATCTCAACAAACGTCACTTGATCAAACATCCACCCAACTAGCGACATCAATTAGAACTACATGCAGCTCTATCGTTGACGCCTTGATCCCGTGGATACAGGGTATGTAGGCAATCTGAGATGCGAAGGAAGCACTCTGATTCAGGCTAAGACGATAGCCCCTTTCATCATCCATCTTTCATCTTTCGTCTAAAACATCCTTCAATCTTTCAGCTCAAATTCTTCTATCTTTCATCACTTACATCATCAACAAAACCCAGAACTACATATTCATCATGTCTCATCTTTATCGTAAATGTGCTTTGATCCCGTGGATACAGGGTATGTAGGCAGTCTGGAATACGAAGGAAGTTTCCAGTACTCAAGCACAGATGATCCACCCCATCCTCTTCAACTTCCTTCCTCATCCATCTTCTTCTCTTTGATTAGCTCAAACAAGAAGCAATCCATGTGTATATTGCAAGCTCAAGCACTTTAACCAATCAAAAGTATCCCAGAAGCTATTTGTCCACATGCCTTAAGCCAACATTTTCTATAACAGTTTATCAACAAATTTAGCCTTCAATAGGATGTAGCTTTCCTCTTAACAAGGCGCCAGCTTGATCTATCCAAGAGCACCCAAAATTTGGCAAGAGAACGTGATGACAGTATCTTTTGTTTTATCTTTTGATTTATCTTTTGTCCCTTTTCTATGCCTAATCAAGACTGCCTTGATCTTTTTATATCTTGGTATGTTGCGATGAAGTAAGGACTGGGGCATGGTCATATAGCTTTCGTATGCCGTGTTTGCGGGATGATCTTATTCTCTTCCTATGCGTATTTGTATCTTGTACGTGTTGGGATTAGCATCTTACATATCAATATCTCTAGCATCTGAGAAGCTAAACAGTCTCTTATGCATTTGAGACTATTCTATGTTAAGACTAACTCCATACATATAACCAGCAAGTTATTATTATGTGTAGTGGAGATAAGCTCAAACCATTGCTTGTAGCGTCAAAGTCCAACACTAGCTGTTATTCATATCTTGTGTATGTTGGCTCAACATCTTGACCACATGCGTTCAGACAAGATTGTAACACGCTAGTTCCGCATTGGATACCTCGACACCTTGGTTTCTTATACCCTAGTGCATAACATCCATATGCTATATCAAACATAAGGACTGCATTTCTTTTCATTTTGAGCAATTATTTGAAAGCTGCCCATCATCATCCTACCTATTCATTTTATCTATCCATTCCATCATACTCAGCCAAGATCAATCATTTCCATCATCCTGTGTCCATGTTCCCGCTCCTGCAAAAAAACAAGTGTGTTAGCCATACATGAGTTCATTATATATATCTTTCATTACCATCTGCCTATATGCATACATCTATTCATATCATTACCTTTTACATATTCATACATTTTCTATTCCTTACCATTTGCATAAACATCCATCCATAATCCATATATAATCCATACACATAACATGCATAACCATCATAATATCAACATCACAACCATGACAACATCATATAGATCGCCAAAACTGCCATATATATATATATACATGTGTGTCAAAATACAAGTGTTTACAATACAAGCTGAGCCCTGAAAGAATGAATGTACAACAACGGCTCTAGGCCTCATCATAATACAATGTACACAAGGTATGCCCTAGCGACTACTGCCAGCTCCCTCGCCCTGACCACCACCGCAACTTGGTCTTGTACCTGGTCCTCCATCTCTCGGTGGCCCCATCACTGAGGCTACTAATCGAGATCCACCTAACCTCCGTGAACTCGAAGCCCCTGATCTGCTCCTGAAGCTAGGCTATCTCTGCTCTGCCAGCACCGCTCCATAATATAAGCCTCTGTAATACTCAGCCTCACCCTGCACTCTCTGAAGCTCTGCCTGTACCACTGTCAACTGTGTGGCCAAGTACATGGTAGCTCCATCAGTCCCCAAGGCAGCCACTGCTCTATCTTGCTCACTAGTCATCCCCTGTAGCTGCTGTACTGCTCTATCTCTCTCAGCTCGCAGACCATCCCTCTTTGCTCTCATAGCCTGCTCCTACTGTACCGCAGTGTCTCACTCAAGCCTCATCATCTGCTCATGCTGTCTCGTTGTGTCCCTCTCTCCTGTCACTCTAGCAAGAGCACCATCATACTGGTCATCTCCTCCCTGTGCTCTCAACTGTAGCTGAGCCTGATAGGTCTGTGCCTGTGCTCTAGCATGCTGCAGACCAATCACGGCCTGATGCCTGTCCATCTCCACCCTCCTCAACCTCATCTGTGCCCGCTGCCTCCATCTCCTCTCCTCTCTGATCTGTCTCCGCAGCTACTGAATCCCTACATCATCTCCTGCTCCTATCTGTGCCTGAGGCTGTTCTAATATAGCAGGCTGACCTGGCACCTACCCTGGCATCTGTATCCCTGGTGCAGCTAGCACTACTACCTGTGCTGGTGGAGCCCGTCGTCGTCTCCTCTGAACTGGCCTCTCCATCCCAATCTCTCCTATCTCTCCATCTCGTGTCAACCGAGTCGGCCTAGCTGTCGCCCAGTATGCATCATACTCTGGCAATGTGCCTGGATCTGCAGGACCCTATCTCCACTGCCATGCTACTGGCTACAATCCATCTCTCTCTGCCAAGGCTGTGTCCACCACAACCTCTGGACCCCAATCAAATACCTCCTGCCTCGTCCTCCCAAAAACAACATCACCTACAGGTACTGCCTGTGCCTCTCCAAACTATCTCATGGCTCTCTCTGGCAAATAGCGCTCTATAATATATACGCCGCATCCAAAAATGTATCTCACCTGTCTAGCATAGACAAGCTCTGCATCCTCCTCCTCCCACTGCTCACATCCCAGCCAGGGCCTCCATACAAATCTATCTACCTCATCCAATCTCCGCCGCCAATATACCACCCCTCGGCGCTGTCGATAAGTCAAGGCTCCTCTATACATCCGTGCAAATGGCTCTCCTGCTGCTCTAGCAACCCATCCCTCTGGTCTCGTCACCGGAATGTGCTCATATGCCCATACATGCAAAACTGTCACTCCTGCTGACATACTGGCTCCAAACATGTACGCACAATCATGCAGGTAATGATAGAGCTGTCCCAACATGCACTCTGCCCATGCATATCTCGTGCCATAGGAGAACATGCCCTCCATCACTGTCCCCCATCCTACGGGAAACCCTCTAGCTCTCCTATCACCCACTAGCCATCTAATGATAGCCACTACCACCCGTTGTAATCTGTCACAGAGCTCCTCCATCCTCCCCATCGGAATCTCTGAACCCTCTACTCCGATGTCTGGTGTCCCAAACAATCTCCTGAATGCAGCTGGACCCATCTCCAGATCATAATCTACACGATCCCCATCTATCAGAATCCTCACAATCCAGAATACATCCTCTAAGGTAATGGTCGCCTCTCCTGTCGGTAACAAGAATGAACTGTGCTCGCTCATCCATCGCTCCACCATCGCTGTCATCAGCCCTTGATGTGCCTGAACTGGCTCTAATCGGGATACATGCTCTAAGCCCAGGATCTCCAACACCAGTAGCTCCTCTACATCCAACCGTCTCACCAACCGTAAATCTCTCGGATGGGGCTCTCACGATAACAATGGCGGTAGTACATCCTGCATCATCCATTTACGCTTGTCAGTTCATTCTGTTAGCCATCCATATGAAAATTTCCTTCTCTATTTGCTATTCTCTTTTCAACCTACCATAAGCGGTCCACTTTCCCACATGCACTAGTTTCCTGCTCACTAGCGACTGGCTTTACCTTATGCGCTTCTATTTTGTCTCAAGGCGAGCTATTCCTACTCATGTGCTTCCTGTTTGCCTATAAGCGACCTCGATTACTATACGCGATCATCTTTAGTTTCTAGGCATGTTATATGCTATATGCGAGTCTTTTTTGCCTACCCGCGAGCTTAATCCTATATGCGCCTCGCTTTTTTACCATATGCGACCTATCTTACCATGTGCGACCCGTCTAGCCTTATATGCGCGCTACTTTCCCTATGCGAGACCTTTCTATCCATAGGCGAGCCGAACTACCTGATGCGATCCCTATTTGCTTCTAAGCGAGTCCTTCTAGCCATAAGCGATGCCTATTGCAATTTCCGCGCTTTTCGCCTGCATTTTTCCCGCCGACGGGATGCGACCCCTTATTCCCTATGCGACCTACCCGCGCTCATAAGCGACCCAAACTCCTACAAGCGATCTCTATTCCTACCTAAGCGACCTAAATGTGCTATGTCCTAACCTAGTCGCTTTTGGTGACGTGTGTGAATTAATTACGCTTTTAGGTTATTAATTACACACTTTTGGGCAAAGTTTTGGAACATACCGGTGCGCCTGCTCCCTCTGGTCGTCCATGTGTCCTCACTCGCTCCGCATGATGATCCCTGCGTGGAATAACCATCCTGCTAGCTCTGCCACTCTCACTCTCAGGAGCTCTGGATTTCTCTAAGTTTCTAAACACAAATGAGCACAAATGAGCCTATTTGCCATTGAAGCACCTACTTATAGCCCTTCTCAAAACCCTAATTCTTCTATGCCACAGCCTATTTTCTTCCATGCAACCCCATTTCCTTCGCGTCTGCCCTCTTTTTAGCCTTTTTCTTCTATCAAGAGCTAACCCAGCCCTTCCTGGTTCGCCTGGCTTACCTCTCGAGGGGGCATCACCTGCCAGTTACACTGGGGCATAACTTGTTTATCGAACTTATATCGTATCTTCTTTGACACAACGTTCTATCGAACATTGTATCAAAGAGGGGCAAAATGCAGACACCCAAATTTGTCCATGTCTAGCAACACCTTGTTAAATCACTAATCCATTAGCCAATTAATTAAATAAATTTTATTTATTTAATTAAAATCCCATTCTCATCCACTTAGCCAATTAATTAAATAAATTGTATTTATTTAATTAATTCCACATCATGTCTTATCCCATTTTATTCATTTATCCTATTAATTAAATAAATTTTATTTATTTAATTAATTTCCAACTCATATCCCAACTAATTCAAATATTTTATTTGAATTAAGCCCTCATCATTTATCACATTCTAACACTTGTCCAGTCAATCATGTGTTGTAAGACAACTTTTATGTACAATCCTTCACATGCACAATTAATAGAATCTAAATTTAGTAACTTTCAATCCTAGCCATTCACATAGCCTCTGAATCTCCACCGTTGATTGATCTTGGCTAAGTCCTATATAAACACCCTCTAACTCCATATGAAACATCCAACAATCCAGTAATCCAGCAATCATATACAGCAATCATATAGCACCTACATTATCATCTTGAGCAGTTGAGCATTCACTTGAGCTTTTATCATCAATCATGGCAGCTTTCAGCATTGCAATTGTTCATTGTTGAAGAAGCAGTCCACATCTCTCAAACAAGGAATCGCACGGTCTAGGTGAAGTTATGCTTGAGTTGCATTGTTCTTTGATTTCATTTAGGTTAGATTCCTTGATGATGGTAGGGTTAGGGTTTCATGACTATGTCTGATCTACTGCACCTGACTTTCACCTATCACACATATTATATGTTGGAAAAAACCAACAATCTGCCATCAAATTTCAAATCATCATCTCATGGTAAATTAGTTAAGAACTCTTATTCCTCTCAAACTATTTAATCCTCACCACCTTTGATTTAAATTTGGTTCTTCATTTTATTTTATTATATAATCTAAATCATATTATAAAGAAATAGTGACTTTATTTATTTTTATATTAAAAAAATATAAAATAGAAATTTAATAGGAACAAAATAAATTTTTTTTTTTTTTCATAAAAGTGTCTCAAACTCTAGTTCAAATCTCGAATGGACACTAATGGAGGTACTAGCATTAATTGGGTGCTAAGGCTTTCCTCACAAACAATTAAACGAAGAACATCTAATATGCATATAATGTTCAAGAAAACAAGATTGCAAATAACAATTCAAAAATGGTCTTAGTTCAACAATCCATCAAAACAATAGCTGGCCAACAACGTGCTTGTTATTATTGTTAATGTATGTATACACATATAATCGATTCATACATCTTTTCTTTTTTCTAAGGTATAGTAAAAAATTTTCATATGTAATATAAGCGATGGAAAAATAACTAGTAGGGGAGAGGACCCAACATTCACACACCTAAACTTCGTGCACATTAAGCTCTTAAACTATATATTAGATTTTCATGAAAATTTTAGCATATTTCTGAATTTGAATTAAGAGCATAAAGTTATTGTTTGGGGTTCTAGGTATCAACAATGTAGCCTAATTACCTACACCTTCATCAAGTTGTCCAAAAATACCCCCATAAAAAGTTAGACCGAAACGTATGCATCGTGGCATGTATTACCTATCACCTTATGTGTCACCATATGATTGGTTGTTTCTTTGATGTGAATTGTGAAGTGTATAGTTACACATGTATTGGTTCCTTATTAAGGGGTCTAACTATCCAATACCATAACAACTATTGAAGCATGGTTATCTATTGGGTCATCTCCTTGGTTAACCTTAACTAGCCAGTGCATTGCAAACAATCGACTGGTCAAAAATATACGATCAATTATAAATACCTTCAGCAAAATGTAGAGCCGACAAGGTGGAGAAGAGATTAGTCGAATTGGTCGCTAGTATCCGTCAACTGGTTGAATGGTCGAAATTGCTGTACAACCAGTCGTGTACAACGCACCGACTATTTACGACTGGGCCCTCTCCCCTAAGACAAGTTGTTCTGACTCAAACTATTTAGCGAAATGGCTATCTAGCCCAAAGAGATCTGAATGTGGGTGAGTTAGATGTTGAATCTTCATCCTCCAAAATGAGTCTTGATATGGATGAAGATGACACCCCATCACTGTCCTCACTATCGAAACTCAAAGAAGAAGAAAACTCTACCTTAGGAATCTGCTATGAGGCAATAGTAGATGGAAGAGATGAATTCTTGATGTCCTGGTGCAAAGAGTCATTGGAGGCTCTGAAAGGAATGACTTGGTACTCTGATGAAGCAACAGGTGCTCAAGGAGATGTGATCTCAATATCTTACTGTAAAGAATCACTGGAAGCTCTCAAAGGAACGTCACTAAACTCTATCGAAGCAACATCTATGAAAGCATGAAGAGAAGTCTGTATGTCATTTGATCATCTGAGATTGGCAATTTACTCAAACAACTTTGAAGTAATATCATCAAAGGGTATGTTTTCAATTTTACCAAGAGGAAGAAGACAATTTGTAGTAGGATCATCTGGGAATGGAGAGATATGAGGATCTTCATGAATCCCCCAGATTCTAGTCCGAAGTGTGTAAGGACACTCAACGTTTGATACAACACTGACAGTGTCAAAATCAACTCTAAGACAAATAAAACCTACTATATGGTCAATGATATTTGCCCAAGCTAATTTTCTCCCCAGTGTGTCTGGTTCAAGCATGAGTCCATAGAGATAAGGAAAAAGATTAAGCCATCTGAGGTGTGTTAGGATGTTGTGTTGCCAAGAATCATACTTGGCCTTCTCCACGATTACCACAAAAGGATGAGCAACAAAACCCATAATGAAACCGAGAACAATAATCTCAATGCACAAGAAAGGTGGGAAAGTAGGAAGTGTTCAAAGACTCGACACCCAAGACGCCCCCTTAATTCAATTTTTGAGACCCCCCTGAATTTGGCACTTTATCATGTAGTGTGTTAGGTCTAAATGGGTTGATTAAAATCATACCCTAATACTCAAACTTTTTAGAAACTCTCTTCAATTTTGGCACTCTAAAGTTGCCTTTTACAAGGATTTATTTAAATTTGGCACTAACATTTTTTATTGACCTGGTTTTAATACCTGTAGACTTCCTTGTGGGGTTTCAATGCCTTTCTTGGGATGAATCAAATGGATTCAGACTCCTCTATTTCAATGCCTTATAGTGGGGCACCTCTAGATCAACATCTTGTGTAGAAATCAGGTTTCACAATTTGCTTCTTACGCCTTCTAGCAAGCAATCGAGCCATTCATGGCCTTGGTGCACCCTACAGACCTGAATTGAGCCTCTTCAAGGAAGGTTCGTGCCTTTCTATGGGATGTAGGGCCTTGGTTGCACCGTCTATGGGTTGTAGGGCCTCTCAATCGCCCTTGATCGCCCTACGATGAGACTTTGGACTTGAAGATGCCTTGTCGTGACTTCTAAGGATGTCTTCTACTGGTTTTCATGTGCCGTTGCTACTTTACATGCCTTCAATTAGGGGTTTTCACGATACTTTGAATGCCACAAAATAGTTTGTTGCCCTTCAATAATAAAAATGCCTCAGAACAGGTTTGATGTCTCAGATTTCCCTTTACGACTTTGCCAATCCTGCAAAAAAACTGTTAACATTAAAATACACAAAAAAACTTCATATTTGATCTCTATATCTGTGGAGCTTAGCCGCTATGCTGATCATAAATTGGAATGTAAACAACCTCTACAATACACTGAAAGATGTTGCACATCGATATGATTTAGTATCCAATTACTTTTCTAATTGTCTTCGAGCCGACATTGTCTATTTTCAGGTGTGGTAACGTATGTTAAGAAAAAAATTTTACCTTTGGATGCAAAAGAAAAAAAAGTAAAACGTCCTCCTTCACTACCTGGTCGTGCCTTAGATCAGACTTTCCATGCCCTTTGACTGCAGTCAAACAACAAACAATACCTTGGACGATGAATTGACCTTTGCACAGGCTGCCTCTTTCCTAGGATCGGCCTCCTCTATCCACACAACCAAGGATCGACCTTCTTTCCTTATCAAATCATGCCATCTGCACAAACTGACATAAAACACAAACACAAAAAATATATGCTATGCTCAAAATTTTAACAACAAAAAGTTACCAGACTTGCAATCTACACCAGCAGTTGCTCTAATACCATGCCGAAATCAGGATCAACTGGCAGAATGCAAGTACCGAGTCACAAGTGATAAGATAATCACACACTCAACATTGTCAAAACACAAGCAATATGCAAAGAAAAAGAGATGATGAATTAGCTTCTAAGAGGTAGTACATATAGGGCATAATAGACTAAGAATAGTCGAGCCAATAATAGGAAAAGATCACTAAGAATAGTAGTGCTCCAAGAATAGGAAAAACCACCACTTAACTTAGTTAAGCTAATCTAGACACACCAAGTATAGCTTGAGGCTAAACATAGACTGATGTGCACGCCTAAGTAAGCTTAATATACAACAACTGAAGATGGTTCTCTAATATCATTTTACCATTAAGTTACCTTGTGTACTATGGTTTCCCATACAAAATTAACTTTGTATATATCTAGGTTGCAATATTATTTTTTAATTGTATTTTGGAGGAAGACCTAAAAACCTTAATCCAAGAACTTTTGAACTTGCTTCTTGGTTGAATTCCACTAAGGTAATCTTTTCCACATCATTTGTACCTTCCTCATCATTTTCTTTATGAAAAGTGAAGTCTCAAAACATTTATCTTTGTCACCTTTTTTTTCTTATTTCTCCCTCTCTTTCCCTTCTCATTTCTCCTCTTGTCTAGCAATGATTCCTTCTTCTATTTCCCCCAGGCCTAACACTTCCTTTAATACAAACCCTAGTGTAACATTCTTTAGTAACTCAGTGAAGGGTAGAAATTCATTCAAAAACCTAGTAAATGCTCTCTTCTCAACTAGTGATACCCACTCGTTTTCAAAATGTTGCATAGGTGGTTTCTTATAACAATTACTTACCTCCTAGACAAGCTACATCTAGATCTAGGAAGCAAGCCAAATCTACCTATAGATTTCAAATTCTTTTTAACCTCTTTGATCATATAAATTATAAATAGTGAATCAATTAGTCATCCTTTGAGATTGACTAATGAAGACACTCATATTTAACTTTATTTTTATGAGCTCAAAAATAATTATCATCCTTTTCTGTAGGTCCCAATTTCTGAATCTATCCTTGAGAAGCTTAAATAATAGAGGTGCTATTATATGACCCAAATTTGGATACTAATATTTTTATTCACCAAGGGTTATGGGTCATGGAGGATACATGTATATTTTCTTTGTTATAAGAAACAAAGAGATAATTTTACTAATTTCATAATGGATTTCCATCACTTCCAACTTTGGGATAACAAATTTTGGCAACACATTTGGTGACTCCAAAGACTTTGTATTCATAGCCTTTTCATGCACATTAAGATAACAAATTGGGTAAAGTAAATCATAGAGGACTCAAATAAACTCATGGTACTTATGGCCATGGGGTATGTCAAATATTACAACATTGATTAAGTAGAAAGAAAATCCCATAGAGGGAGATTGAGATTGAGGTTCATTGATGAATAAATAGCATCATTCAAGTGTAATGCCATATAAGAGTTGTCTCCTTGTTGAGTTACCTTGAATTTTTTCTAGAGTTTTTAGGAAATAAGTTCTCCTAATTTTGGAACCTACCCACACTTTGGTATGATGAACAATAAAGGAATCTAGACTAGAATCAAATTATGTATATCCAAACATCTAAAAAAGTAAATTCATTAACACCATGGATTCCTCTAACTAGTTTAAAATTTCTTGTTGTGAACTTTGAAAGGTCTAATATTTTAGGAAAATCCTTCTCAACATAGTCCAGAAGAATTTTAGAAACATCGTTAGTACTTTACTATTGTTGGGTCGATGTACTACCAACATCAAACATATCCATTGGAGAATGACTAGATCAAATGGTAGAGAAAACATCTTGGACTGGATTGTGTACCATGTCCTAGACTCACATTAATCAAAATTTGAATCTATCATTGAGAAACTTAAAAATTACACTAAAATGTCAAAGGTTCATACTTTTCCTTGTCAACATACTTTTTTGGAGTTTTTTCCTTCATGGCATGTCTTTCCTTCCATTTACCCATCTTCCATTTCTATCTAAGTCTATTTTTCCATTTCATTCAAATTTTGGAATTTGAAAGTTTCTCATTCTGTCATCCCAACATGCCTTTTCCCTAAGCTCCTACAAATTACACTAAAATGTCAAAGGTTCAGATTTTTCCTTGCCGACATATTTTCTAAAGTTTTTCCTTCATGGCATGCCTTTCCTTCCATTTCTCCATCTCTCATTTCCATCTAAGTCCATGTTTCCACTTCCTTCAAATTTTAGAATTTTGAAGTTTCTCATCCTATTATCTTGGCATGCCTTATCCTTGAACTCCTAAAAATTACACTAAAATGTTGAAGGTTCAAAATTTTCCCTACCAAGATACTTTTTTGGAGTTATTCCTTCATGGTATCCCTTTCCTTCCATTTCCCCATCTCCCATTTCCATATAAGTCCATTTTTCCACTTCCTTCAAATTTTGGAGTTATGGAGTTTCTCATCCAATCATCCCAGCATGCCTTTTCCCTAAACTCCTATAAATTACACTAAAATTTTAGGTTCAAACTTTTCCTCTCCGATATACCTTTTTAGACTTTTCCTCCTTGGCATACCTTTCAGAGTTTCATAGTGTTTTTACCTTCTTCCCTCTTTGGCATGCAAAATCCTAAAGCTCTATCGTTCAAGAAAAAAACCATACCTACCTCCCTACATGACACAGGATGCCATTAATGGCCTGAGATGAACATGCATAGGTAGATGAAGACTCTCATACTCCTCTAGGTAGGTCAATGGATCCCTTCGAGGATGCAATTGCATGGGAAAATGACCCAAATGAGCACGATTTCAAGTGTGAGCCATGTGAAAATGATGTGAGAAAGTATGGGTAGACATTTTCACGTACATATGACCAAGACTTTTCTTCCATGATGGATTCCTAGTGCAGGACTATAAGCACTATAGAGCACATGAGCCTATATGGTAATCCAATGATAAGTTGTAGTCCTAAACATGTACATGGAAGCATGTAAATAGAAACTCTTAGTTGTATTCCACTTAGTGACACCTAGATTTATGTTCTTCACTTTTTTTGTACCTCCCCTATCCCCTAACTAACCTTATAAGGTCCTACATCTTGACCAATTATCATATGTTGACAATTCATTTTTGTCATTTTCTAGTCTTGTTGACATGATCTACCTACATTGCAAGATGGGAAATCCACTTTCCCTAAGCCCCTTTCAACCATTTCAACCCTCTAGTGGCCTCCAAATGACCTCCCAGACCATCTCCAATCATCAGTTTGAACACCCATTTCCTTAATTTTGAGTTACCCACTTTGACTCCAAATCTCCTAGGGATGACCTTGCCATTGAAGTGGATCCCTTGGGGGTGATGCCTTGGTGAAATGGGTGACCCACTCTTTTGAAGTCTAATGACTTGTCTCCAAGTCCTGAAGTTATCTTTAGCCCCTAGGTCCAATCTCAACCCCTAAAACCACCTGCAAAACGTATTCCCTTTGGGTCAGCCAGTTTGACTTTCGAATCTCCCAAGGGTGACTTGCCCTAGCAAACTAGGTGACCTTGTCATGTTTTGACATGCGTGTTTCTCTTCAGTTTGGTTCCAAAATAGCTTTGTTTTTCCTCTAGTTTGCATGGCTCTTCTATCCTAATTGAGTCTAATCTATTTCTAACTCATTCTAAACTCTCAATCACTCCATTCTTAGCTCCCACCGAGTTATTATTATCAAGAGAGTTAACTCTCCAATCACTTCCACCATTCATGAGCTTCTCAAACCTATAAATAGCCCCCTCCTATATGCATTAGAGGAGGCAAATTCATTGTTCCACATTTATTCAAGCTTTTCTTTTTGTTGTCCATAGCACTAACATACTTATTGTGCAAGAATTTGTGAGCCTTTCATTTTCTTCTTAGCTTAGTTGCGCAAGCTTTAATAACTTCATAGAATCATTATGCTCTCCAATTTATTTCAAAATCCCAATCCATAGTGCTCCCATAGCATCGTTTCTCAATTCATACTTGAATCCATTGTTTCTATCTTCATCCCTATTTCCAAGAGGAGGACCCTGCTATTTCAGAGGAGAGGAGGTTTCCATGAAAGGACTTCTGAGGATATGCCAGGCTCATGCATAGAATTCACGCTCGGTTTTTCATATGCTTTATAGTTAATTAGATCACTAATTTGCTCTTGGGAAAGTAATGTTGATTTTTTGTTATTCTCTTGATATTATTTGCATTGTTATAATAGAATTGCTTTCCATAATTGCCTAGCATAGTTGTTATTTACTTTCATAGTTAAATTTCCTTCATTGCTTTAAGTTAGTTGTTCTTTTATTTTCATAAGTTTAGATGCAAAAATTGATTCACGAAAACACAAAAACATAGGTTAAACTTTCATCTTAGATTGCATTCATATTTACTTCATAGAACATTCAAAAATCAGAAAAAGAACAAAACTATTGTTATGCATTCATAAATAGTTGCATGCATCTAAAAAAATTATAAAAACATAGAAAACAGAAAAAAACACAAAAGGAATTTAAAAAATCCTTGATCTCATCATGAGGTTGACAATTAAACAAAAGTGTAGCAAACCTTTGATTGTAACTCAAAGTCAAAGTCAACACTTGGTCAAGCCTAAGTCAACACAACAAAATCTCTCTCTCTCTCTCTCTCTCTCTCTCTCTCTCTCTCTCTCTCTCTCTCTCTCTCTCTCTCTCCCAAAAAATCAATATGCCTAGGGATTAGAGGGGATTGGGTTAAAGCTATTCTCAAAGAGATAGAGGCAATCCATCGTAGACCACAACATACACCACAAATGGTTGAAGAAAAAGAACATGCTCTTAGAGTAATTCAAGAAAGGAACAACACACAACAAGTCATTCAAGCACATGATAATGGATTAGAATACCTTAGGATAATCAATGAACAAAATAATCTTAGTACTAGGCATTGGAAATTATGAAACGCCAACAGGAGACTTAGAACTAGTGACCCTTCGGGTCATATAGTTATCTCCACAACCATGGTCATAAAACATTCTTATCAACCATTAATACATATTCAACCCATAGACCATCTAAGCACCCTCTGTGATGATCTATTTCCACATGAATAGAACCACCCTTGGGTTACACCTCCACTCAACTGACTTTTTCCATGAGAGTGAGAGTGACTTGGATGCAAGGAGATATTTCATGTATGGTATCTGAGCTGACTCATTCACATTGTGCTTGAGTCATGTTTCAGAGAATACAGGGAGAAAGTATATAATGCATCTCCTCATTCATAATAAGGGGATGGATTTTTTCTTGTAGAGAAGAAAGAAAGAAAGAAGAAGAACAAGTGAAAACCTCTAGGGTTTTCTTCTAGTGACTTTTTTGACCATTTTCATTGTAAATTTTCTAGGTTTTGTCCCAAAGGCTATGATAGGGCATTCTAATCATGAATAATGAATTAAATGTGTAGATCTAGCATTTTATTAAGTGTCTCCATGAACAATGCATGAGTTTTTGGTGATTTGACAAATCCCCTTAATCACATTTGACTATTTGGATATTGTTCTTGATTAGTTTTCCAACTAGAAGGCTATAAAATCCTCTGTAAAGATTTTGCAAGGTATCTTTTAGCATAATACATGAGACTCATGGGTTTGATTTTGGATTATTAAGGTATGCTCAATAATATGTTTCTACAATTTCATGTGTTTGTTCGTTGTTATACATATAGCCTAGCTTATGTATAAAACCTTTAGGTATGGTCTATGTTGATATCTTTTTTTTAAAATAAAAACATGGTAGTCCACCCACACATGTATTAATAATATGAAAAGTCATACGTAAAGTAGCCAAAAAGAGTACACTCTGCTCTATACTATCAAAGCCAAAATTTATACATTAATGGCCCATATAGTGGCCACTGTAAACTATCTTAGAATAGTAGGGAAATAAGTATTAAAACATAAAAACAAAGAGAAAACTAAAAAGGGCTTAGTACCTTGTCATGCCATGGCTTCCTCGCACGTTGGGGGGAAGAACACTTGACCTACTATTAAGGGCCTTCCCTTTCACTCTCCCTAGACCCGTGGATATCCAATTGTGCTCCCACCAGTGTCGTCATGCCTACCCCATACGTGTGTGGCACACTTGAACTATCTAGTTCGTCTTGGGCATCCAGGGGAGATGTATCTTCATGGTTTGGAAATACTTTTGGGAGGTGGGGGACTCATTCAGGGGTGTTCATCCTAAGAATATAGATGGAAGTGAGCACATCCCTGCACCTAGTTCTCATCTTATTAGAAAAGTTGAAACTGTGGCCATGGAGGGCCCTTTTTGATGCAACCACATCCCAAGCCTTTCTATATTTCTTTAAACACACACTCTGCTGCTGAAGAAGTTCTTAGTGTTTGCACCAGGAATAAACCTCCTACCATAACCTCACCTTTCATTGGGTTGTAGCCTTGCAGTGTGAATTTCCATCTCTCCAAGTTGTAGAGATAATCGAAAACTAGACTTGTTGCTATGGCATGGACATAGTGACCATCTTGGACTATGTCCATGATGTTTGAAAGGATGGTGCCCAAAACAATATCTGACTAGTGGAGAAGTCTATCCTCCATTCCCTCCAGCCATCTCTGACCGCAGATATACCTAATCGCAATATGGGCCATCGTGCTTAGTCTATGTCAAAGATCTGGTTCAGGTCCATTATTTTGACCCTTCCCCTTATCTCTGGCTCTCATGGAATCACAAGAAATATAAGTCGTTGGTTGATAGTGTCATTCTCCATCTTCACACCTACAAAAAACTAGAGAAGTGGCTTGAAGAAAGACACTTAGTGCACATTAAATCATGGGATTAGGCACCGCTATGATGAAAGATATATAATAATGGAAGGATTGTGGTCACTTAATTATATTCCTTGTGAAACCCTTGCAGTCTTTTCACATCATGCTTTGACATCTAACATTTAAATGTTGGATAGAATTTACTATAAATGAGTATTATTCCTTCCTGATTTAGAGCACATGAACATTAATTCTTGGACTATTTCTGTCCATTCAACATTGAAATTTCTATCCTCCATGTCTTGACGTGAGATGGGATCCTTGCCAAAATCAAACTTATTAATGGTGATTGTTTGTTTTGACAACCTCCTAGTTGTACCTCTTTCAAATGGTTATGAAGAGTTGTCTATAGATCTCCATCATTCAAGTGGTTACCTGAAGATCTGTAGTATTGTGCAAATATCTTGAAATTGGTGGTTGGCCTGATGCCTCCATGGTGACAAAGAGCCTTTGACATGACTCCATATGCTTACCTTTGAAGATATACATCTTCTCATCTCTTTTAAAGCTCTGACTCATTTATTGGGGTTGTTCTAGTACTTTGTCAAATAGGTTGCCCATTCAAGTCTCAGATATCTTCATGGATCCATGTTGTCGGTTGAGTAGGCAAATTCCTTTGGTGTGGGTTGAAAACCGTCTCCTCTTCAAGTTGGTCAATGGAGTTGTTGGCCAAGGCGTCAACCACCCTATTCCCTTCCCTAGAGCAATGGGGAACTTGAAAAGAGTTTAGTTTTCCTAAGAGTATCAAGGCCTATTGCAATAAATAGTCTATTTTCCAATTCTCTGTTTTCTTTGACTTGATTGCTTTTATGATGTTCATCGATTCTCCCTCTATTCATAAGTCTCTATGATTATAATCTAAAGCCAATTGTAATCCATTAAGGAACGATCACGCGTCTGCTTCATTGTTAGATTCTTCTGGGATTTTGGTGGATTTATCTAGTACTAGCTATCCTTTGTGATACCTGATGATGCAACTTGTTCCCGACAGTCCCGACTTGCCCCTACATGCACCATCAAAATATAATTTAAAACAAATTTTGATAATGGAGGAGTCCATGTTACCTTATTCCTGTCCACTTTCTAAGTGATGGCCTAAGAGACTTCCCCATTTGGGATAGATTCCAAGCATTTCCATTTCTTGAATAGTGAATTATCCCATCTTCTCCACTTTGTATTCTAATTGGTTGATTTTCTATCTTTTGTCATGATGACCTATGATATTGCTCTTTCTAATTCCTCACATAGCTTTTGAATCATCTGAGCTTTCTTCCTGAAGATGTAGAAATTTCTCTCCTGTCAAATATGTCATATTACCATGGATGGGCTCAATTCCCATATGCATGCAAATGTTGATCCATGGAACAAAGTTGGCCAACTTTTAAATAGTAATAATAGAGATTTTGGGAGAGGTGAAGCCTAGTTTAATTATGATGGGAGAGTGTGATGATTGCAATAGAGTAAAGCATTGGTAAAGACCTCATAAACTTTTGTCTTTATTGTTTGTGTTGTGTTTGATTAGTTTAATCTTTGAGCATTCTGTTATGATGATACTAGGACATATGTTTGTATATCTTGCAAAGAAGGTGTTGAATTTAGGTGTTACTGGACATCCATGATGTCATTCTAATCAGCAGTTCTTGCATTGTCCTATGATATCATTGTCAAAGTAATGTCATTTTGTATTGAGTACATGGAGGTCTTGAAGAGTTGTTCTTTTATGCCAAATTGGGAGAGATAAGGTGTTTGTATAAGAGTTATAGAACTCATCTATAACCTTTGAAATTGTTGTAAAAAGAGGAGTACTCTGTATGTTCTCATATTTTGTATTTGGAGTAGGTGCTCCTAGGTGTGTAAAGTTGGTGTTTTTGATGTAGGGGTTGGTGCTCCTGTTTGTTGCTGGAGTTGGTGCTCCTAGATATTGTACTCAGTGAGAGTTTGGTCATTGAGACCTAATACCAGGCATTTACCTTAGTCATGGGCAAAGAAATCTAGGAAAATCAACTGATAGCAAGAGAGATGCTTATGTCTTCGGCATCAAACCCTAGTATCTAGTGGAGGCTAAGTGTAGAGAGCCATGTTTTTTCAAAAGTTCAAGTAAGAAATGATGCAAAAACTTAGGGTTCAGAAGTTTTATGCTTAGGGTTTCATTTTCCCTAATTTGTGGTACCCATTTGTGGTACCCATTTGTGGTACCCATGGGATGATACCTAACCTTCATAAAATCCTCACGACTTAGGGAAAATCATGTGCCATAGGACCCTTTTGCATGTTTAATAGGCTTTATGATTTTCAATTCATTTAAGTCCCCTTTGGAGATAGGTTCTAGTGCATTGTGCATTCGCATTTAAAGGGATAATACATAGGTCATGTGCCCTTAAGTATATTTTGTAAATAACATAGAGGATAAGCCTTGGAGAATTTTTTTGCAAACTAATATGCCATATTTTATGACTTTTTTATAGAAAGATCAGGGATCAAACAGAGAGCAATATACTTGGCAGAGTGAAACAAAGCCTTGTATTTTTCCTTGTAAAGAAATCAAAAGAAAATCAAAATCAAATCGAATTAGGATATGTAATAAAACTGCAATCTCATTTAATGTTTTATTTTAAAGTAATAATTTATAAATTGCTTTAAAATCAAAACTATTTTTATTCAGTTAAAACTATTAAAGCAAATCAAATATCTTTTTCTAGATTTTCTTTATTTTGAGGCAGATGAGGACAAAAAATAGAGCTTTCATAAAGGAGATAAAGCCTGATAATGCATATTTTTTTATGTGACCACTTTGGTGGACAATTTGGCATCTTTTATTTTCAGTTTGGTGGCAGTTTGGTGGGCTTTTTATCAGCTTTTTGATGTTGATGGATTTTGAAAATGGATTGGCACATTTATTATTAGGAGCCTTTCAAAGAGAGATCATTTCACAGGATATATGGCAGAGAGATACTTCTTTTTCACCAGTTCCAATTCCAATTTTAGAGAGTAGCAGTAGGGATCACAATTCAGGGTATCATAGTCTTCCTCTCACATCGAGAGTGTTGTATTCAAGTTCATGTACTCATTATTCCTTCAGTTTATAGAGCATTAGTTTTCCTTCACTTCTACCTCTACTTTTTGCAAAATTGATTTGATATTACACTGTGATAAGTATTTATCCTTTGTTTTGTCTTGGTTTTGTGATAGTTATGCAATTATTTTGCTTGATTCAGGTTGCATGTCATGTTTTGATTGAACCTTCATGTGAAATATTTATGAATTAGGTAGAATTAAAGTGTTAAGAAGATTAAAGTTCTATAGTCTGATTGTGACTAAGATTTGATAGGAGTTTTGGTGCATCACCTTAGAGATTTATTCCAGTTATTTGTTTCAGTATACCTCTCTCATCCCTTTTCTCAGACAAGTCATTAGATTAGAAAAGATCATAAGGAGAACCAGCTCACTCTGGAGATTCACTCTCCACACAGATCACCCATAATCTAAGAGTGTTTCCATGTGTCAACAGATAGATAAGTCTTCTGTAATCTTAGCATAGGGTGCATATCTAATTGATAATAGTTTTTGGCACACCCGGTGGGACAAAAGTACATTTTCCCTCTGCTATTTGGTATGCGCAGGAAGGTTTTCAACCTTTCCAAGGTAAAAATAGCATACTTGGTGACTCAAATCTCTAATTTTAAAGTAGATCTATTGAACAACACATGAAGAAGGTCACATAATAAGGATCGAGTGTTTCCTTCGGTATCAATAGCCTTTGAAGGCCAAACTATCAAACAGCTTGACGAATCTAAGTAAACGGCCAGACCATATCCTTTTGTTGCATTTAATGGGGCAACTCATTACAACTGGTCCAACGTGATGGCATTCCAACTGCAGCCCTCAAATGACTACCATACTTCACCGGATAATGTTACCCAAGAGAACATAGCAATCAAATTATTGGCTGCATCACTAAAGGGTAAATCTTTGCGGTGGTTTAGAGGACTCACAGGAGGCTCAATCATGTCATGGGATGATCTAGGAGATGGTTTCCATCAACATTTTTAGGACAAATCTGATCTTTTGTCTCTGTTGGAATAGTTGAGTACGATCAAGAGGGCTCCACTTGAACATATGTCTGATTTCAATTACTATTTCCAGAAGACTTGGGATAGGATCCCTGCAATGGTAAGGCCTTCACCACAGCATGCCTTTTTGTTCTATCTTAAAGCTTTAAATAGTGAAATATCTATTATGGTCTGGGTGGATCTACCCTTCTCGATGCTTTTAAGATTGTTGTTAGAGCAGAAAACTACCTTATTCTAGCAAGGAAAATAGCCTCAAGGCCTCCCTTACCCATTTTCTACAAATCCAACCACCTGTGCCCATGGCAGTTCCCCTTTTGGCTGTTGTCCTAGTTGTTCCAGCCATAGGGCACCAAGTTGCTACTCAAGAGACTGTTGTTCCAGTCTAAACTCAAGAATTCCAATAGCTTCAAAACATAGTTAAAAACATGAAAAATGAGTTTGTTAATTTCAAGAGGCAAATCGGTCAAGAACATAAGCCATACTAGGCCCTATATTAGTCTAATCAGCCAAATAGGTCACCCTTCCAAATTGATCCACAAGGCCCAAGAAGAGATTATAACCCTAAGGTGGTTTACATGAATTGGCAAGGCACTGAATTTTGTGATGTGAATTATCCCCAAGGCTAAGAGATGGGTTTTGAATGCAAACAAAGTCCCCAGGAAATCAAACTCCTAAGTTTCAAAAGTTCTGATTTTGCTCAGGAGCCTGTCTGCATTCAAGACCAATCCATTAGTCCTCAGTTTTAGCCATATCAAGAACCCAGACCAATCGAAATCCCAAATTTCAAGCCAACAACTGAAAGATCAAATAGGGAGAAAGAGGTTGCTGCTGTTTGTGCAGCATTCCCAGCTGAATCTGAACATAATGCATGCGTAGCAGAAGTTGATTCAAACATGCCACTGAACCCTTTGCATTTTGATTCTTTTGACAAATTTTCTAATGCTTTTTATAAGATGAATCAAAGTAGGATGCCAAGATTGGAGGGTGAAAGTCTCCAATTGCAAAGACACATTGCTCAAGTTCAAATGGAGAGTAGACCGGAAGAGGGAGATGATTCAATTTTCTTGTTTGATCAGCTACCTGTTTGTGTTGGTGATGATGAAGATAGCATGTAGGAATCCCACTTATAAGCTAATTCAGGACAGCTAGAAGATATTGCAGAAAATGATGCACTGTTATTTTGAAAGGGAAACAATGAGATTGAGACTTCAGTTCAGTTTGAGGAGCAAAGAGACAGTTTGGTTTCCAAATCTAGCATGCTGATTTTGCATGAAGACCCTGACTGCCAAGCTGAACACAAGGTTGAATCAGATCAAATTATTCATGAAGATGAGGAATTTAGTTTATTCTTAGAGCTCCCATTGTACTATAATGAAAAAGATGACATGAATGGGACTAAGACAACTTGCCTTGATGAGCAATCAAGTCTATCAGTTGAAGATAATCAACTTGTCCAAGACAACTTCATATTTGATTGTCAAGATCCTGACTGTTTGGCTTGCAAAGAGTTTGCCACTCTACTGATTTCTTGTAGCAATCAAAAGCCTAAGCCAGTAGATGATGAGGATGATAAATAGTATGAAGAGAATTAGTTTGGCAAGGTGCAGATTTGGGAAGAATCTAGTGAGGATAGCCATGACACACAGGAACTGGGGGTTGATACGCAAATTGATGGTTTGTCAATGGAGGTTAGTTCATTATTCAAGAATTATTGCCTTCATTTATTGAAGAAACACATGTTTCAGAATGTATCTCCTCAAGCAATCTTGAATATTTTGAGCCTAGTATAGCTCTTGCTAAGAATCTTCCAAGTCTAGAAAGTTTTGATGAGCGATTGGCTGCTCTAACAGAGGAGGATGACCCATTAACTGAAGAGGAGGAAGCCACATGGTAGGCTATCATGTAAGGTACAGGTCATACTATCATGAAGAGGATACCCCATTAGAGATTTGGCCAATGAAGTGACCAACAACTTTCAGAGTATTTTCAGTGCCCCTAAGAATGAGATTGCAGTCAAGGAGCAACAGATTCAACTTGCCCATTCACGGCGAATCAAAGGTATATCCAAATATAATCAAAAGTTTCAAACCTTTGATTGTATTATGCAGGTTGTAGTACATCAGTTTATAAGGTGTGTTCTTGTGTTTTGCTTGTTATTGCCAGTTTGTAAGCATGAGAAGCATCCTCAGTTGGTTAAGAAAGATAATTATTTCACCCAATCGGTGAATGGTTTTGTTTGACCAACTTTCTTGGCTAGTTAGAGTAGGGTTAGGTTAGTTTTTTTAGTAATAAGTGCTCATGCACATTTACTTTTAGTTAGTTTTTGAGTGTAGCTACACATGTTTTTTGGCCGCCAGGGCCTGTTAGTTCATTTTCAGTTAGCTTGTTTTTGTTTTTTGTTGTTGTTTGAATTGGTTGGAGTGCTGAGCTTCAATGTTTTCTAAGTTTGAGATGCAGAGTGTGACTCAATGCCCAATGGATATTCAAGGCAACTGGACCTGATGCTTAGTAGGCAAGCATGTAGCAAAAGTTGCCAGAAATGTTACCATTTTTTCACCACAACTCAAAAATTGGTAGAGCTGGTACATTGTTCATTTTAAGGTGAAAATTTTCAATTTTTATTTCTACCTTGCTTAAGTCATTTACAGATATTGATTTTATAAAAAGATCAGTTGTGCTAGTTTCAAGAGGTGCATGAAGTTTGCAGTTCAGTTGTTTCACAGAAGAAGGATTCAGTTCATCATTTATTTATTGCAGAATATTCAGATAAGTTATTTCATTTACTACAATGATTATTCATTTTACGAATGAAATACATAAAAGAAATAAACATTGCATTGAATGAAACATAATAGATCAAATGACCCACACAAGCCGTGGGTATAGCTGAGCCAACACAGACATAGAAAGTGCACTATACAATTGAAGATGGAAAGAGAAAATAGCATATAATAAGAAGCATATCAATCATTGCCTGATATGTTCGATGTTAGTCTTTGATGCCTTCTGTCCTTGCTCTTGATCTTCAATAAGAACCTGTAAAAATTAGGAAAAGACCTGTTAGAGCTCCGGATATGATTCACACTATGTACTTCACCAGCAAATGATATAATGCACTACCTATGATGCATTGAATCAAATGGACATCACTCACATGCAAGAGAAGCTGGAGATGAAACAATCATTATACTTTATTGATCTTAATCTAACTTGTTTGTTTCTTGTATAGGTATAGGTGAAAGTATATTGTTGTTTAGAAGACAATTCAGCATGTGGTGCAAAATGGGCTCCCACAAGGGTAGAGCTCAGCATGTTGTCTCAAAGGGGATGAAATAGGCATACATGTTCTTATTGTTCAAATAGAGTACATTTAACTAAAGCAAGAATCTTACACTGGGTTAATACGTGAGCTTCAAGCTCAATGCCCATAGATGACTATCAGTTTGGGGTGATTTGAAGTAAGAGCCATCAATAAACATTGAGCTCCTTTTCAAGACTTCCAAATGATACAACATGCCTTTTAGATAGAGGTAATTATTCAATTAATTCTCTTTCATATAGTAATATTGTTGCAGTAATATGAACATACTCAATGCCACTTTCATAGAGGCAAATACAAAAGGAAATATAATCTTGATATTGGAGAAACCAAGTGTATGATGAAGTAAATAGAAAGGCATGACTAAATTAACAGTAGAATTGCATGAACAGGTAAACAAAACTGCCTTAATGATCATCAAGTAAAGGTGCCACATGCATCAAATAGAGTGTACATGAGTATATAGCTATACCAAGTACATGTAAACAACACCAATAATGGTACAATGAATATAGCATATATGATACATAAAACTAGACAGTAAAACATATGCCATGTCATGATTTGAAGTTGATCATTCAAGGTATATACAGAGATCAAGTAATATATGCCATCATCCATCAAATGAAGTATATCCAATTATACAACTATTACAAAATGCTATAATGATCAGATAATCTACAGTTTTCATCAATAGGAGTGTTCACAATTGTATAATAGCCATGGAAATCCAATGTGCAGTCATAACCTATTATGCCATGTCATAGTGAAACACAAAGCCATATGTGAACTAAATGAATAAGTGATGCACGAAAAAGAGACTAGCATGTACTCTAACTCATTCCTTTTTATCAAAAGAAGATAAACAAAGTGGCCCACATTTTGTTGTCTGAATTTTGTATGCATTAAGATCCATATCACATTATGCATATACAGTTTCAGGTAGAGTCAAAATGCAATATTTAGAAAGGAATGACAACTGAAACAACCATAAAGAGATACATAAATGAAATAGCAGAGATATGTCTTTTTCTACAGTTAAGACCAAATGATTGTTTGTCTTGGTCTTTCACATTCTCAAAGAGTGATACAGGAAATGATAAATGAAGAGACAAGCCACAGCCCAATGTACAAAGCAAATCACAATTTTTTGCAGTAGCCAATGATGGAGAAACACACAGAATATCAGAGATGTTTCAGAACTAAAAGGCACCATTTGGCTACAGCCCTTTTGCACTGTCAGAGACCTTGAGAGTCATTTTAACCCACATAAGGTTTCAAAAAAAGGTATATAGAAGAGAATAGCAAAAATATATAATACATTTGTCCACATATCTGGGGTTTCAAAAGAAGTAAATTTGCAGATATAATAGAAGAATGAAGGCTTTTGAATTCACAGTACATAAAAATAATGGATGTAGCCGCGGCCTAATAAAACCCAATATGATTTATTGCAAAATGAAAGACAAAAATGTATTTTGTTTTAGAGTTCTTGGGCTATCACTGACATTTATTAAAGAAGAAGATACATAGACATAAAGTTGTGAGATACAGTGAATGAAAGGATGCCAAGGAAAAGAAGTTACCTTTCATTTCTATGCGAATACATGTGTCGAAGCCAGAGAGGTTTCAAAACCATTCATGGTGGCTCGAGCAAGAACAAATGTTGCTAGAAGATAAAGAAGTAGGGAATGAAAAAAATGCTCTTCAGAGCATGCATAGAGCCGTGGCCATTAAAAGCCAGTTTTTGCCTCAAAATGAAAGGAAATGAATCGAAACATGTGATAGAAGGCATTTACCTTAGTCATGGGCAGAGAAATATAGGAAAATCAACTAATAGCAGGAGAGATGCTTATGTCTTCAGAATCAAACCCTAGTATCTGGTGGCAGCTGAGTGTAGAGAACCATGTTTTTCAAAAGTGCAAGTAAGAAATGATGCAAAAACTTAGGGTTTGGGAGTTTTTTTACTTAGTGTTTCATTTCTCCTAATTTGTTTGTGACATTTTGTCACATCAAATTACAATTTTATTGCCTTACTAATACCCATTTGTGGTACCCATGGGATGATACCTAACCTTCAATAAAATCCTCATGACTTAGGGAAAATCATGTGCCATAGGACCCTTTTGCATGTTTAATAGGCTTTATGCTTTTCAATTCATTTAAGTCCCCTTTGGAGATAGGTTCTAGTGCATTGTGCATTCACATTTAAAGGGATAATACATAGGTCATGTGCCCTTAAGTATATTTTTACAAATAACATAAAGGATAAGCCTTGGAGGCTTTTGTTTTTTTTTGCAAACTAATATGCCATATTTTATGATTTTTTATAGAAAAATCAGGTATCAAATAGAGAGAAATATAATTGGCAGAGTGAAACAAAGCCTTGTATTTTTCCTTGTAAAGAAATGAAAAGAAAATCAAAATCAAATCAAATTAGGATATGTAATAAAACTGCAATCTCATTTAAAGTTTTATTTTAAAGCAATAATTTATAAATTGCTTTAAAATCAAAACTATTTTTATGCAGTTAAAACTATTAAAGAAAATCGAATATCTTTTTCTAGATTTGCTTTATTTTGAGGCAGACGAGGACAAAAAAATAGAGCTTTCATAAAGTAGGTAAAGCCTGATAAGGGATATTTTTTGATGGGACCACTTTGGTGGACAGTTTGGCAACTTTTATTTTTAGTTTGGTTGTAGTTTGTTGGGCTTTTTATCATCTTTTTGATGGATTCTGAAAATGGATTGGCACATTTATTATTAGGATCTTTTTCCAGCCTTTCAGAGAGATATCATTTCACAGGATATATGGCAGAGAGATACTTCTTTTTCACTAGTTCCAGTTCAAGTTCTAGTTCCAGTTTTAGAGAGTAGTAGTAGGGATCAAAGTTCAAGATATCAGAGTCTTCCTCTCACATCGAGAGTATTGTATTCCAGTTCATGTACTCATTATTCCTTCAGTTTATAAAGCAATAGTTTTCCTTCACTTTTGCCTCTACTTTTGCAAAATTGATTTGATATTGCACTGTGATAAGCATTTATCCTCTGTTTTGTCTTGATTTTGTGATAGTTATGCAATTATTTTACTTGATTCAGGTTGCATGTCATGTTTTGATTGAACCTTCATGCGAAATATTTATGAATTAGGCAGAATCAAGGTGTTGTGAAGATTAAAGTTCTGTAGTCTGATTGTGAGTAAGATCTGATAGGAGTTTAGTATTGGTGCATCACCTTAGAGATTTATTCCATTTTTTAATTTCAGTACACCTGTCTCATCCCTTTTCTCAGACAAGTCATTAGATTAGAAAAGATCATAAGGAGAACCAGGTCACTTTGGAGATTCACTCTCGACACAAATCACCCACAATCTGAGAGTGTTTCCATGTGTCAACAGATAGCTAAGTCTTCTGTAAGATTAGCATAGGGTACATATCTGATTGATAACAGGAAGCACCTAATGTTATTTTGTGTTGAACACAGAGAACCAAGAAACTCAAGTACTAAAGCAGGACACTACTCCATAGCACTATATTCTTAGCTCTTCTGTATGCTATGGAGGAACTGATGAGTATTATGATAGTCTCAATGGAGTGAAAGAAGAGATAAATAAGGTAAGATCTCTGGTGCAAGAGCACCTACCTGACAGCTGGCCTCCATGAGGCAGTTAGTTTGTTATAGGTCTTGTTAATGTTTCCAAGAAGGTCTTATAAGACCATTGCATGTAATAAGGTCATGTTGACCATACTTTACTATTTTTAGCTAGGTTGTTAGGACAGCTGTTATGTTGTATGTTCGGTTGGATCCTCCCAGCCGCTTGGAAGCTCCCAGCCGCTGGGAATCGAGTGGTAGTACTCGCAAGCAGATCCTATTTATGCATGAGGATTGGTTGGTTTTAGATATAGTATTGCATTGAAGAGGAGTGACAGAGAGTGAGACAAAGTACTGTATTGCATCTTTTGAAATCAATAAAGAGATCCTGTTTGTGTTCATTCTCTGTTGAATTCCATTGTTTAATCGTGTGGCTGTTCTGGTGGTTTCATGGATTCGCTGATCCATTCCACCGGTTGATTCGTCGAATCGGTGGAATGGCTGTGTATCATAATTTAGGATGTAGTTTTCCTTTTCTGTTCATTTGCATGTATGTTTGCAGGATCGCAGTCGAGAGGTGTTGAGAACCCTAGCATGGGTATGTGCTAGGTCGTGCTGGTAGTTAGAGTCTGGAAAGTTGTCCAGGAAGCGGATTGGGTCACCCCAGGAGGTTCGGCGGATTGAAATTTGCTAAGGTTGGAAAATCCATCGCAACGGCATCATCAGGCGGGCGTCATCCGAGTAGGTGGAGATGAGCATGATGAAGTCGATTGCATAAAGTGAATGTGCGTCGGGGTGATCATCATCAGGTGTTGCCGAGGAGGAGCGTATCGGCATAAGGTAGAAGATCGAGTTGATAAAGTCATCGCGGGCCGATAGTGTTAAGTTTGGCCGACAGCAGGATATTGAAGGAACTGCATGTGACGTCATCGTCATCAGGATAATCGTCATCAGGATATTGAGGCAGCAGGATATTGAAGGAGCTGCATGTGACGTCATCGTCATCAGGATAATCGTCATCAGGATATCGGGGTGACGTAAGCATCGAAGGAAGGGTGCATGAGGTTGTTGTCATCAGGATATATGGGAGGAACCGGATATTTTATATCCTGCTGATGAGCATGATGTTGAACATCATGATGCTGAAGATAGAGGTTGTCGGTAAGATGAATAGTGAACATCAGGAGGATGTTTGTGCTTGCCGAATATGATGATGCTGCCGATAGTCGGATATGATGATGCTGCTGACAGGGGAAAGGTTAAAGGTTTGTCTGCAGGAGGATATCGGTCAGCAAGAGAAAATATGATGATGATGATGGGTTGTAGACACACATGTTGTATGTCAAGGTTTTAGTGTGGATGCCTCTGCATCATAGTGGTATCAGAGCTCAGCAAAAGGTCTGGGCTGTTGTGTGTTGATTCTGTCACCGAAAGGGCAGAGGTAGAGTTGGTTCTGTCACTGAAAGGACAGCGGTAGAGAAGTGAGAGGTCGACAAAATGCCTCTGAAAGGTAGTGGTACTGCAAGGGAATTGCAGGAGATGAAGGAAAAACATGCCAGAGAGATGAGGAAGATGAAGGAGCTTGCTGAAGCACTTCAAGCCAGGCTTGTAGCCCTGGAAAAGAACAAAAAGAGGGAAGTGGAAGATAGTGAATTAGAAGAAGATGAAGATGCTGTTGAAGAGTATGAAGAGGTAGCTGAAGATCTGGATGCTGAAGACCAGAGATTTGCAAAATTGTTAAAGGCAGTGCAGAGTGATAAACCTAAGGTAAAGGTTGATGTTTCCAAGTATAATGGAAGTTTGAATGAAGATGAGTTACTGGATTGGATTGCTGCACTTGATAATCACTTTGAATGTGAAGATGTTGCTGAGGATCAGAAGGTAAAGATTGCAAAGACCAAGTTAGGAGGTCATGCTTTGGTATGGTGGGATTATGTACAATCCGAGAGAAGGAAACAAGGGAAGTCAAAGATCACTTCATGGGATAAGATGGTAGCAAGGATAAAAGGTAAATTCTTGCCCAAGGATTATGAAATTCAGATGTTTAAGAAGCTGCAATTTTTAAGGCAGAAGGAAATGGATGTGAAGGCATATACTGAGGAGTTTTATAAGTTGAGTATGAGATCTGGTCATCATGAGAATGAGGTAGAAAAGGTAGCTAGGTACTTGGCTGGTTTGAGATTGAACATACAGGATGAGTTAGTTTTAGCTAACCCTAAGAGTGTGGAGGATTGTTACCAAATGGCAATCAGGATTGAAGAAAAGATGAATAGGAGACAAGATAAGTCCATGAGAGGAAGAGGCAGCAATATGAGGGGAAGAGGATTAGCCCCTACAACAAGGCAAACCAATGAGGGTCAAGAAGACACTGGTAAAGGACAGGGACAGTCTGATTTCAGAGGTGGATGGAAAGGTAATAGAGGCAGATTTGGAAGTGGTAGAGGTTCTACTACATTTTCAGGAAAGTGTTACACCTGTGGTGAGTTTGGTCATCCATTTTTCAAATGTCCAGAAAGCAAAGGTTCATCATCCAGAAATGATAGAACAAATGACAAGAAAGTACAACTTGTGCAAGAAGAGAAAGTAGAGGAAAGTGTGCAAGGTTCAAACACTTATCAAGGAGATAGAGTTCCTGACGGTTATGGATATCCTGAGGAGGGAGAAGCATTGATGCTGAGGAGAATTAGTTTGCAGGCATCAAAGGATCTGATGCAAAGAAGAACTCTTTTCAAGACCACATGCAAGAGCAAAGGTAAAGTATGTAAGGTTGTCATTGATACTGATTCAACAGACAACATGGTATCTCAGGAAATGGTGGATAAACTGCATTTGGAAAGGATTCCACATCAAAACCCTTACAAGGCATCTTGGGTGAGTGATAGTCAATCACTTTTTGTCTATGAACAGGCATATGTTGATTTTCACATTGGAGCATATCATGATAGAGTTTTGTGTGACATTTTGCCCATGGAATGTTGTCACCTACTGTTGGGTAGACCATGGCAATTTGATAGGAGGGTACTGTATGATGGGTATGCTAATACCTACACCATCAAGAAAGATGGGAAGACTATTATGTTGATGCCATTGCAGGCAAATGCTGCAGCACAGAGGGCAGCCCAAATCATTTTAGTGGGAAAGAAGGAATTTGTGCAGAAGCCTATAGGAGCAGGCATAAAGGCAGTTGAGGACACTGCAGGGAAAGAAGTTGTTAAGGACAACAAGTTGAAGAAAGTTTCAGTTTTGACTGACAGAGGTCAGCAGCAGGTTCAGAAACAGGTTTGCAAGCAGCAACCAGTTGAGAGGAATAACAAGGATGTTGTCATAATTGGGACTATTGTTTGTCCTATAAAGGTTGAAAGAAAGACAGAGTTGAACATTACAGAAGTTCAAGAGGCAGTTCAGACAGAGGTTCTGGTCAGACAACCTGACAAACACAAGGTATGTGAGAGCAAGGCCTACATTGACAGGCATGAGGATTTACTTGCAAGAAAGCAAGTTACAGTTCAGAAGTCTTGGAGCAGCCAAGAGACAGCAGAGGATAAAGCTGGAACAGGTCAGAATATTGCAAAGGCAAAGTGTAAAGGTGGAGGACTTCCACAACCTAACTCATGGGACATGAGTTCTTTTCTGTTGGGGAGTATGGTGCAGGAGCACCTACCTGACAGCTGGCCTCCATGAGGCAGTTAGTTTGTTATAAGTCTTGTTAATGTTTCCAAGAAGGTCTTATAAGACCAATGCATGTAATAAGGTCATGTTGACCATACTTTACTATTTTTAGCTAGGTTGTTAGGACAGCTGTTATGCTGTATGTTCGGTTGGATCCTCCCAGCCGCTTGGAAGCTCCCAGCCGCTGGGAATCGAGTGGTAGTACTCGCAAGCAGATCCTATTTATGCATGAGGATCGGTTGGTTTTAGATATAGTATTGCATTGAAGAGGAGTGACAGAGAGTGAGACAGAGTACTGTATTGCATCTTCTGAAATCAATAAAGAGATCCTGTTTGTGTTCATTCTCTGTTGAATTCCATTGTTTAATCGTGTGGTTGTTCTGGTGGTTTCATGGATTCGCTGATCCATTCCACCGGTTGATTCGTCGAATCGGTGGAATGGCTGTGTATCATAATTTAGGATGTAGTTTTCCTTTTCTGTTCATTTGCATGTATGTTTGCAGGATCGCAGTCGAGAGGTGTTGAGAACCCTAGCATGGGTATGTGCTAGGTCGTGCTGGTAGTTAGAGTCTGAAAAGTTGTCCAGGAAGCGGATCGGGTCACCCCAGGAGGTTCGGCGGATTGAAATTCGCTAAGGTTGGAAAATCCATCGCAACGGCATCATCAGGCGGGCGTCATCCGAGTAGGTGGAGATGAGCATGATGCAGTCGATTGCATAAAGTGAATGTGCATCGGGGTGATCATCATCAAGTGTTGCCGAGGAGGAGCGTATCGGCATAAGGTAGAAGATCGGGTTGATAAAGTCATCGCGGGCCGATAGTGTTAAGTTTGGCCGACAGCAGGATATTGAAGGAACTGCATGTGATGTCATCGTCATCAGGATAATCGTCATCAGGATATCGAGGCAGCAGGATATTGAAGGAGCTGCATGTGACGTCATCGTCATCAGGATAATCGTCATCAGGATATCGGGGTGACGTAAGCATCAAAGGAAGGGTGCATGAGGTTGTCGTCATTAGGATATATGGGAGGAACCGGATATTTTATATCCTGCTGATGAGCATGATGTTGAACATCATGATGCTGAAGATAGAGGTTGTCGGTAAGATGAACAGTGAACATCAGGAGGATGTTTGCGCTTGCCGAATATGATGATGCTACCGATAGTCGGATATGATGATGCTGCTGACAGGCGAAAGGTCGAAGGTTTGTCTGCAGGAGGATATCGGTCAGCAAGAGAAAATATGATGATGATGATGGGTTGTAGACATACATGCTGTATGTCAAGGTTTTAGTGTGGATGCCTCTGCATCAATCTCAGCTTCTTCATTGGAGAACATATGCTAGTAAAGAGCATCATTAGTTGATTTATATTGTTCTTCATAGATTAAAATAGAAGTAAAGAAACTGGAAGATGTTTCTAACCCATCTAACCTTGAATATGTAACAAGGGGGAATTGGTTCAAAGATACGGTTAAGTTGCCAAAGAGTAATACAAATGCCCACAAAAAAACTCAAAATGCTACTGATTAGATACATATGCCTAACAATCTTTTCTACAACAATTGATGTTGTAAATGAAAAGTAACTACCATTTGTTTGCTATAGGTTCCCTCGACTACTAAAATTATGTAAGGTCTTAGATTTTCTTCTATAATTTCAGGTATTTTTTACTATACATCTTAGATACTATGATTTATGTTGTTTGGCTGAATAATGGAATATCAAGATGTCTGCATATTGTGTACAATAATGTTATAGAATGTTCTTCAATTTCATTGAATGAAAGTTCTTGATTTGTTTCTCAAGTAATGGGTACAATGGTAATGCTAGAATAAGTAATGGGATGGATTTGACATGGAATATGATATCTATGTATTTATGTTTTAAAAATGTAGTAAGTACATTTAAGGAGGGAAACCCTATACTGTTGTAAGTTTCTCCACATAATTAAATTTGATGTCAGTTTCATTTTCTCGTAACAATTTTCTTAAAGCTTATTTGATGTAATGTTGAATACCTACCAATTCTTTTCACTTAATCTGCAAACCATTCTCTTTTAAGTGGCCTTTGTTTTGAGATACATGGGTTACATGGTAGGTTAGTTCTTACTCACAAAGTTTTTTATGTGTGAACAATTGTGGCATATATTAATACAATGGCATTAGTTTCGGTTTACCTTATTGTTACCAAAGAATTCAAAGGCATAAAGAAAATAGAATAAGATAAAGGCGTTAAGGGCTTAAGTCTTCTACTCATAGAGTACAACTCTATCAAATCTCCTATCATTTTTGCAAATTGTATTTTTAGTAAAAAAACTTGTATTTGATTATTGAGCGTACTGATGTCTAAGCATAATAGTGGAATGCAAAGAGAAGTGGGAAATGTATATAATTTAGGTAATAATTCAATATTTTTCATATGAAACATTTTATACAATGGATAAGAAAGTATAATATGATAAATTAGATACTTAAAAAATTAATAGTAATTTTAAAAAATGAAATGGTAATATAATTAAAAATATTTCCACTGTAAAAGTTATATGTCAAAATTTTAATATCATATTTATTAGATACAATACTAATTGTTCACATTGTTTTAAATTTAAAATATTAAAAAGTTTAAATAAGTAAATAGTTTGTCCGCTTTGGATATTCATAATGCTTATAAATGGTTAAAAAAATTTCATTCTCATTAAATATTAAATGTGGAAAGGATTTGCTCAAAAAGCATGTTCTATACCTAGATCATCAATCCTCTAGAGTGCATTTAGATTATAGTAAAATTTTACTATAATAAAAAAAGCTATCACTGTGCCATTTATTGTATTTCAACTTGTAGTTGATTGTTCGTAGGACATAATCCCACTGAGGGAAGTGTCTAAAACCCAAAATTATCCAAGTTCTATCTTCTACAGGCTCATGGTACAAAAGTCCTTCACAATTCACAGTGGACAGGCCCACAACCGTCATTTCAGTCTAAGTGAAACTGTCAAATTACAGTTAGCAAGGCCCCCTTAATTTTCTTCAATAGGTCATGGAAGACCTATCATATTTTGAACGATATCAAGCATGCTGATCCTGATCAAGTTGAAACAATCAGCAACTTTGAATCGTAATTAGACTTTTAGACACCGTCGCTTTTGTTGACGTTGTGATGGTGGAAACCCGTAGAACGAACAAGTCGACTGGGTTGGGTAAAGTTTGGTCCCAGTCATACTCCACTCGTTTCGCATCTATTTATAAGCTGAATTGCTGGTAGTCTTGAACCACATCTTCTTCTACTGTAAGCTGGCGAAATGTATTTCTCAGGGAGTGCATCAAAGAGAGTGCCGCTATATCTGGCGGCTTTGCTAGTGTTGTGGAGTGTTATGGTTGAGTCCTCGTCGGAGGAGGGCGAGATATACGCAGCATGTAATGTGGTGAAGTACTCCAGTGGCTCCCAGTTTGATAGCAATTTGGAGGCGCTCTCTAAAACGCTGACATTTACCTTAGTCATGGGCAAAGAAATCCAAGAAAATCGACCGATAGTAGGAGAGATGCTTATGTCTTCGGCATCAAACCCTAGTATCTGGCGGCGGATGAGTGTAGAGAACCATGTTTTTTCAAAAGTGCAACTAAGAAATGATGCGAAAACTTAGGGTTCAGGAATTTTATGCTTAGGGTTTCATTTTCCCTAATTTGTTTGTGACATTTTGTCACATCAGATTACAATTTTTATTGCCTTACTAATACCCATTCGTGGTACCCATGGGATGATACCTAACCTTCATAAAATCCTCATGACTTAGGGAAAATCATGTGCCATAGGACCCTTTTGCATGTTTAATAGGCTTTATACTTTTTAATTCATTTAAGTCCCCTTTGGAGATAAGTTCTAGTACATTGTGCATTCACATTTAAAGGGATAATACATAGGTCATGTGCCCTTAAGTATATTTTTGCAAATAACATAGAGGATAAGCCTTGGAGGATTTTTTTTTTTTTTTCGCAAACTAATATGCCATATTTTATGACTTTTTTTTATAGAAAAATTAGGTATCAAACAGAGAGCAATATACTTGGTAGAGTGAAACAAAGCCTTGTATTTTTCCTTGTAAAGAAATCAAAAGCAAATCAAAATCAAATTGAATCAGGGTATGTAATAAAATTGCAATCTCATTTAAAGTTTTATTTTAAAGTAATAATTTATAAATTGCTTTAAAATCAAAACTATTTTTATTTAATTAAAACTATTAAAGCAAATCAAATATCTTTTTCTAGATTTGCTTTATTTTGAGGCAGATGAGGACAAAAAATAGAGCTTTCATAAAGCAAATAAAGCCTAATAAAGCATATTTTTTGATGTGACCACTTTGATGGACAGTTTGGTAGCTTTTATTTTCAGTTTGGTGGCAGTTTGGCGGGCTTTTTATCAGCTTTTTTATGGATTCTAAAAATGGATTGGCACATTTATTATTAGGAGCTTTATTCAGCCTTTCTGAGAGAGATCATTTCACAGTATATATGGCAGAGAGATACTTCTTTTTCACCAGTTCCAGTTCTAGTTTTAGAGAGTAGCAGTAGGGATCAGAGTTTAGGGTATCATAGTCTTCCTCTCACATCGAGAGTGTTGTATTCCAGTTCATGTACTCATTATTCCCTCAATTTATAAAGCATCAATTTTCCTTCACTTCTGCCTCTACTTTTGCAAAATTAATTTAATATTGCACTGTGATAAGTATTTATCCTCTGTTTTGTCTTGGTTTTGTGATAGTTATGCAATTATTTTACTTGATTCAAGTTGCATGTCGTGTTTTCATTGAACCTTCAGGCAAAATATTTATGAATTAGGTAGAATCAAAGTGTTACAAAGATTAAAGTTCTATAGTTTGATTATGAGTAAGATCTAATAGGAGTTTAGTATTGGTGCATTGCCTTAGAGATTTATTCCAGTTATTTATTTCAGTATACCTCTCTCATTCCTTTTCTCAGACAAGTCATTAGATTAGAAAAGATCATAAGGAGAACCAACTCACTTTAAAATTCACTCTCGACACAGATCACCCATAATCTGAGAGTGTTTCCATGTGTCAACAAATAGCTAAGTCTTCTGTAAGCTTAGCATATGGTGCATATCTGATTGATAATAGTTTTTGGCACACCCGGTGGGACAAAAGCACATTTTCCCTCTGCTGTTTGGTATGCACAACAAGGTTTTCAGCCTTTCAAAGGTAAAAATAGCATACTTGGTGACTCAAATCTCTGATTTTCAAGTAGATCCAGTGAACAACACATGAAGAAGGTCACATACTGAAGGATCAAGTGTTTTCTTTGATATCAATAGCCTTTGAAGGCCAAACTATCAAACACCCTGGCAACTCTAAGTAAATGGCCAGACCGTATCCTTTTGTTGCATTTAAAGGGGGCAGCCCATTACAACTTGTCCAACGTGATCACATTCCAGTTGCCGCCCTCAAAGGACTACCATACTTCACCAAAGAGGACCACACCATAGCTGTTGAGCACATTTAGGATGTGGCAATGCTGTGTTCAATACATAATGTTACCTAAGAGAACATAGAAATCAGATTATTGGTTGCATCACTAAAGGGTAAAGCTTTGCGGTGGTTTAGACGACTCACAGCAGGGTCAATCATGTCATGGGATGATCTAGGAGATGGTTTGCATCAACATTTTCAGATAAATCTAATTTTTTATCTCTGCTAGAATAGTTGAGTACCATAAAGAGGGCTCCACACGAACATATGTCTAATTTTAATTACCGTTTCTAGAAGACTTGGGATAGGATCCCCGCGATGGTAAGGCCTACACCACATCATGCCTTTTTGTTCTATCTTAAAGCTTTAAATAGTGAAATATCTGTTATGATTCAAGCTCTGGGTGGATCTACCCTTCCCGATGCTTTTGAGATTGCTGTTAGAGCAGAAAACTACATTATTCTAGCAAGGAAAATAGTCCCAAGGCCTCCCTTACCCATTTTTTGCAAATCCAGCCACCTGTGCCCATGGCACTTCCCCTTTTGGCTGCTGTCCTAGCTGTTCCAGCCATAGGACACCAGGCTGCTACTCAAGAGATTGTTGTTCCAGTCTAAACTCAAGAATTCCAACAGCTTCAAAACATAGTTAAAAACATGACAAATGAGTTTGTTAATTTCAAGAGGCAAATTGGTCAAGAACATAAGCCATACTAGGCCCTGTATCAATCTAATCAGCTAAATAGGTCACCCTTCCAAACTGATCCATAGGGCCCAAGAAGAGATTATAACCCTAAGGTGGTTTTCATGAATTGGCAAGGCACTAAATTTTGTGATGTGAATTATCCCCAAGGCCAAGAGATGAGTTTTGAATGCAAACAGACTCCCCAGGAAATCAAACTCCCAAGTTTTAGAAGTTTTAATTTTGCTCAGGAGCCTATCTGCATGCAAGACCAGTCCATTATCCTCAGTTTCATCCATATTAAGAACCCAGACCAATCGAAATCCCAAATTTCAAGCCAGCACCTGAAAGATCAAATAGGGAGAAAGAGGTTGCTACTGTTTGTGCAGCATTCCCAGCTGAATTTGAACATAATGCATGCGTAGCAGAAGTTGATTCAAACTTGCCACTAAACCCTTTGCATTTTGATTCTTTTGACAAACTTTCTAATGCTTTTTATAAAATGAATCAAAGTAGGATATCAAGATTGGAGGGTGAAAGTCTCCAATTGCAAAGACACATTGCTCAGGTTCAAATGGAGAATAGACCAGAAGAGGGAGATGATTCAGTTTTCTTGTTTGATCAGCTGCCCGTTTGTGTTGGTGATGATGAAGACAACATGTAGGAATCCCACTTATTAGCTAATTCGGGACAACTAGAAGATATTGTAGAAAATGATGCACTACTATTTTGAAAGGGCAATGATGAAATTGAGACCTCAGTTCAGTTTGAGGAGCAAAGAGACAGTTTGGTTTCCAAATCTAGCATGCTTATTTTGCATGAAGACCCTGACTGCCAGGCTGAACACAAGGTTGAATCAGATCAAATTCTTCATGAAGATGAGGCATTTAGTTTGTTCTCAGAGCTCCCATTGTACTGTAATGAAGAAGCTGACATGAATGGGACTAAGACAGCTTGCCTTGATGAGCAATCAAGTCTATCAGCTGAAGATAATCAACCTATCCAAGACAATTCATATTTGATTGTCAGGATCCTGACTGTTTGGCTTGCAAAGAGCTTGCCACTCTGCTGATTTCTTGTAGCAATCAAAATCCCGAGCTTGTAGATGATGAGGATGATAAACAGTATGAAGAGAGTCAGTAGGCAAGGTGCATATTTGGGAAGAATCCAGTGAGGACCTGGCCATGACACGCATGAACTGGGGGTTGATATGCAAATTGATGGTTTGTCAACGGAGGTTAGTTCATTATTCAAGAATTATTGCCTTCATTTATTGAAGAAACACATATTTTAGAATGTATCTCCTCGAGCAATCTTGAATATTTTGAGCCTAGTATAGCTCTTGCTAAGAATCTTCCATGTCTAGAAAGTTTTGATGAGCTATTGGCTGCTCTAACAGAGGAGGATGACACATTAAATGAAGAGGAAGAAGCCACATGGCAGGCTATCATGCAAGGTAAAGGTTATGCTGTTGTTTCCAGTCCAAAACCTTCAAGAGGATGCCCCATTAGAGATTTGGCCAATGAAGTGACCAACAACTTTTAGAGTATTTTCAGTGCCCCTAAGAATGAGATTGCAGTCAAGGAGTAGTAGATTCAACTTGCCCATTCACGACCAATCAAATGTATATCTGAACATAATCAAGAGTTTCAAACATTTGATTGTATTATGCAAGTTGCAATATAGTAGTTTATAAGGTGTGTTCTTGTGTTTTGCTCACTATTACTAGTTTGTAAGCATGAGAAGCATCCTCAGTTGGTTAGGAAGGACAGTTATTTCACCCAATCGGTGAATGGTTTTGTTTGACCAACTTCCTTGGCTAGTTAGAGTAGGGTTAGGTTAGTGTTTTCAGTAATAAGTGCTCATGCACATTTACTTTCAGTTAGTTTTTGTTTCCCTAAGTGCAACTGCACATATTTTCTGGCTGCCAGGGCCTATTAGTTCATTTTCAGTTAGCTTGTTTTTGTTTTCTGTTGCTATTTGAATTGGTTGGAGTGCTAAGCTTCAGTGTTTTCTAAGTTTGAGATGAGCAGAGTGTGACTCAATGCCCAATGGATATTCAAGGCAACTAGACCTGATGCTTAGCAGGCAAGCATGTAGCAGAAGTTGCTAGAAATGTTACCATTTTTTCACCACAGCTCAAAAATTGGTAGAGCTGGTACATTGTTCATTTTAAGGTGAAAATTTTCAATTTTTATTTCTGCCTTGCTTAAGTCCTTTACAAATATTGATTTTATAAAAAGATCAGTTGTGCTAGTTTCAAGAGGTGCATGAAGTTTGCAATTCAGTTGTTTCACAGAAGAAGGATTCAGTTCATCATTTATTTATTGCAGAATATTCAGATAAGTTATTTCATTTACTACAATGATTATTCATTTTACGAATGAAATACATAAAAGAAATAAACATTGCATTGAATGAAACATAATAGATCAAATGACCTACACAAGCTGTGGGTATAGTTGAGCCAACATAGACATAGAAAGTGCACTATACAATTGAAGATGGAAAGAGAACATAGCATATAGCAAGAAGCATATCAATCATTGCTTGATATGTTCGATGTTGGTCTTTGATGCCTTTTGTCCTTGCTCCTGATCTTCGATAAGAACCTATAAAAATTGGTAAAAGACTTGTTAGAGCTCTAGATATGATTCACACTATGTACTTCACCAGCAAATGATATAATGCACTACCTATGATGCATTGAATCAGATGGACATCATTCACATGCAAGAGAAGCTAGAGATGAAACAATCATTGTACTTTATTGATTTTAATCTAACTTGTTTGTTTCTTGTGCAGGTATACGTGCAAGTATATTGTTGTTTAGAAGACAATTCAGCATGTGGTGCAAAATGGGCTGCCACAAGGGTAGAGCTCAACATGCTGTCTCAAAGGGGATGAAATAGGCATACATGTTCTTATTGTTCAGATAGATTACATTTAACTAAAGCAAGAATCTTACATCGGGTTAATACGTGAGCTTCAAGCTCCATGCCCACATATGACTATCAGTTCGGGGTGATTCAAAGTAAGAGCCATCAATGAACATTGAGTTCCTTTCCAAGACTGCTAAATGATACAACACGCCTTTTAGATAGAGGTAATTATTCAATTAATTCTCTTTCATATAGTAATACTGTTGTAGTAATATGAGCATACTCAATACCACTTTCATATAGAGGCAGATACAAAAGGAAATATAATCTTGATATTGGAGCAGCCAAGTGTATAATGAAGTAAATAGAAAGGCATGACTAAATTGATAGTAGAATTGCATGAATAGGTAAACAAAACTACCTTAATGACCATCAAGTAAAGGTGCCACATGCATCAAATAGAGTGTACATGAGTATATAGTTGTACCAAGTACATGTAAATAGCACCAATAATGGTACAATCAATATGGCATATGATACACAAAACTAGACAGTAAAACATATGCCATGTCATGATTTGAAGTTGATCATTCAAGGTATATACAAAGATCAAGTAATATATGCCATCATCCATCAGTATATACAATTATACAACTGTTACAAAATGCTATAATGATCAGATAATCTACAATTTTCATCAATAGGAGTGTTCACAATTGTATAACAGCCATGGAATTCCAATGTGCAGTCATAACCTATTATGCCATGTCATAGTGAAACACGAAGCCATATGTTAATTGAATGAACAAGTGATGCAGGAAAAAGAGACCAGCATGTACTCTAACTCATTCCTTTTTATCAAAATAAGATAAACAAAGCAGCCCACATTTTGTTGTTTGAATTTTTTATGCATTACAATCCATATCACATTATGCATATATAGTTTCAGGTAGAGTCAAAATGCAATATTTAGAAAGGAATGACAACTGAAACAACCATAAAGACATACATAAATGAAATAGTAGAGATATATCATTTTCTACAGTTAAGACCAAATGAGGGTTTGTCTTGGTCTTTCACATTCTCAGAGAGTGATACAAGAAATGATAAATAAAGAGACAAGCCACAGCCCAGTGTGTAGAGAAAATCACTGTTTTTTGCAGTAGCCAATGATGGAGAAAGACACAGGATATCGAAGATGTTTTAGAACTAAAAGGCACCATTTGGCCACAGCCCTTTTGAACTGTCAGAGACCTTGAGAGTCATTTTAATCCACATAGGGTTTCAACAAAAGGTACATAGAAGAGAATAGCAAAAATATATAATACATTTGTCCACATATTTGGGGTTTCAAAAGAAGTAAATTTGAAGATATAATAGAAGAATGAAGGCTTTCGAATTCACAGTACATAAAAATAATGGATGTAGCCACGGCCTGATAACACCCAATAGGATTTATTACAAAATGAAAGATAGAAATGTATTTTGTTTTGGAGTTCTTGGGCTGTCGCTGACATATATTAAAGAAGATACAGAGACATAAAGCTGTGAGATATAGTGAATGAAAGGATGCCAAGGAAAAGAAGTTACCTTTCATTTCTATGCGAATACATGTGTCAAAGCCAGAGAGGTTTCAAAACCATTCATGGCAGCTCGAGCAAGAACAAATGTCACCAGAAGATAAAGAAGTAGGGAATGAACAAAATGCATTAGAGCATGCATAGAGCTGCGGCCATTAAAAGCTAGTTTTTTGCCTTAAAATGAAAGGAAATGAATTGAAACATGTGATAGAAGGCATTTACCTTAGTCATGGGCAGAGAAATCCAGGAAAATCAACTAATAGCAGTAGAGATGCTTATGTCTTCGACATCAAACCCTAGTATCTGGTGGTGGTTGAGTGTAGAGAGCCATGTTTTTCAAAAATGCAAGTAAGAAATAATGCGAAAACTTAGGGTTCAAGAGTTTTGTGCTTAGTGTTTCATTTCTCCTAATTTATTTGTGACATTTTGTCACATCAAATTACAATTTTTATTGCCTTACTAATACCCATTCGTGGTACCCATGGGATGATACCTAACCTTCATAAAATCCTCATGACTTAGGGAAAATCATGTGCCATAGGACCCTTTTGCATGTTTAATAGGCTTTATGCTTTTCAATTCATTTAAGTCCCCTTTGGAGATAGGTTCTAGTGCATTGTGCATTCACATTTAAAGGGATAATACATAGGTCATGTTCCCTTAAGTATATTTTTACAAATAACATAGAGGATAAGCCTTGGAGGCTTTTTTTTTTTGCAAACTAATATGCCATATTTTATGATTTTTTATAGAAAAATCAGGTATCAAACAGAGAGCAATATACTTGGCAGAGTGAAACAAAGCCTTGTATTTTTCCTTGTAAAGAAATGAAAAGAAAATCAAAATCAAATCGAATTAGGATATGTAATAAAACTACAATCTCATTTAAAGTTTTATTTTAAAGCAATAATTTATAAATTGCTTTAAAATCAAAACTATTTTTAGCAATTAAAACTTTTAAAGCAAATCAAATATCTTTTTCTAGATTTGCTTTATTTTGAGGCAGATGAGGACAGAAAAATAAAGCTTTCATAAAGCAGATAAAGCCTGATAAGGCATATTTTTAATGGGACCACTTTGGTGGATAGTTTGGCAGCTTTTATTTTTAGTTTGGTGGCAGTTTGTTGGGCTTTTTATCAGCTTTTTGATGGATTCTGAAAATGGATTGGCACATTTATTATTAGGAGCTTTTTCCAGCCTTTCGGAGAGAGATCATTTCACAGGATATATAGCAGAGAGATACTTCTTTTTCACCATTTCCAATTCCAGTTCTAGTTCTAGTTTTAGACAGTAGCAGTAGGGATCAGAGTTCAGGATATCAGAGTCTTTTTCTCACATCGAGAGTGTTGTATTCTAGTTCATGTACTCATTATTCCTTTAGTTTATAGAGCAGTAGTTTTCCTTCACTTTTGCGTCTACTTTTGCAAAATTGATTTGATATTGCACTGTGATAAGCATTTATCCTCTGTTTTGTCTTGATTTTGTGATAGTTATGCAATTATTTTTCTTGATTTAGGTTGCATGTCATGTTTTGATTGAACCTTCATGCAAAATATTTATGAATTAGGTAGAATCAAAGTGTTGTGAAGATTAAAGTTCTGTAGTCTGATTGTGAGTAAGATCTAATATGAGTTTAGTATTGGTGCATCGCCTTAGAGATTTATTCCAATTTTTTATTTCAGCACACCTGTCTCATCCCTTTCTCAGACAAGTCATTAGATTAGAAAAGATCATAAGGAGAACCAGGTCACTTTGGAGATTCACTCTCGACATAGATCACCCACAATCTAAGAGTGTTTCCATGTGTCAACAGATAACTAAGTCTTCTGTAAGCTTAGCATGGGGTGCATAACTGATTGATAACATGAAGCACCTAATGTTATTCTGTGGTGAACATAGAGAACCAAGAAACTCAAGTACTAAAGCAGGACACTACTCCAGAGCACTGTATTCTTGGCTCTTCTATATGCTATGGAGGACCTGATGAGTATTATGACAGTCTCAATGGAGTGAAAGAAGAGATAAATAAGGTAAGATCTCAACTTCCTCATTGGAGAACATATGCCAGTAAAGAGCATCATTATTTGATTTATATTGTTCTTCATAGATTAAAATAGAAGTAAAGAAACTGGAAGATGTTTCTAACCCATCTAACCTTGAATATGTAACAAGGAGGAATTGGTTGAAAGATACAGTTAAGTGTGCCAAAGAGTAATACAAATGCCCACAAAAAACTCAAAATACTATTGATTAGATACATATGGCTAACAATCTTTTGTGCAACAACTGATGTTGTAAATGAAAAGTAACTACCATTTGTTTGCTATAGGTTCCCTCAACTACTAAAATTATGGAAGGTCTTAGATTTTATTCTATAATTTTAGGTATTTTTTACTATACATCTTAGATACTATGATTTATGTTGTTTCGCTGAATAATGGAATATCAAGATGTCTGCATATTGTGTACAATAATGTTATAGAATGTTCTTCAATTTGATTGAATGAAAGTTCTTGATTTGTTTCTCAAGTAATGGGTACAATGGTAATGTTCGAATAAGTAGTGGGATGGATTTGACATGGAATATGATATCTAGGTATTTATGTTCTAAAAATGTAGTAAGTACGTCTAAGGAGGGAAACCCTATACTATTGTAAGTTTCTCCACATAATTAAATTTGATGTCAGTTTCATTTTCTCGTAACAATTTTCTTAAAGCTTATTTGATGTAATGTTGAATACCTACCAATTCTTTTCACTTAATCTGCAATCCATTCCCTTTTAAGTGGCCTTTGTTTTGAGGTACATGGGTTACATGGTAGGTTAGTTCTTACTCACAAAGTTTTTTATGTGTGAACAATTGTGGCATATATTAATACAATGGCATTAGTTTCGGTTTACCTTATTGTTACCAAAGAATTCAAAGGCATAAAGAAAATAAAATAAGATAAAGGCATTAAGGGCTTAAGTCTTTTACTCATAGAGTACAACTCTATCAAATCACCTATCATTTTTGCAAATTGTATTTTTAGTAAAAAAAATTTGTATTTGATTATTGAACGTACTGATGTCTAAGCATAATAGTGGAATGCAAGGAGAAGTGGGAAATGTATGTAATTTAGGTAATAATTCAATATTTTTCATACGAAACATATTATACAATGGCTAAGAAAATATAATATGATAAATTAGATACTTAAAAAATTAATAGTAATTTTAAAAAATGAAATGGTAATATAATTAAAAATATTTCCACTATAAAAGTTATATGTCAAAATTTTAATATCATATTTATTAGATACAGTACTAATTGTTCACAATGTTTTAAATTTTAAATATTAAAAAGTTTAAATAAGTAAATAGTTTGTTCGCTTTGGATATTCATAATGCTTATAAATGGTTAAAAAAATTTCATTCTCATTAAATATTAAATGTGGAAAGGATTTGCTCAAAAAGCATGTTCTATACCTAGATCATCAATCCTCTGGAGTGCATTTAGATTTGCTCTTCTTTTTGTGATAAGGAATCGAATGATGATTCATAACACACCACATCTCAACTCTCATGTATCTTTTTTGTCTTAGGATCTATGAGACAATTTGCTTTTGATGTAATACTATATCCCAACAATATACACTTGAGTGTCTTAGGATCAGTCTTCTTTCTCTTATTGCCAGGGACATGCATGTATGCTATACAACCAAACACCCTTAGATGAGAAATTGAAGGCTTTTGTCCAGTCCATACCTCTTCTGGTGTCTTGTGTTGTAGAATCTTTGTTGGTGCCCTGTTGATGAGGTATACAACTGTTCACACTGCTTCTACCCAAAATCTTTCCTCCAACTTGGCTATGGAGAGCATGCAACGAGCCATCTCCATGACAGTCTGATTGCGATGTTCTATAATTCCATTTTGTTAGGGTGTATAGGGAGCAGTTAGGTGTTGCTTGATGCCATGATGCTTCAGGTATGCCACGAACTCCTTGGAGGTGAATTCCCCCCTTGATCTGAGTGGAGGACAAGAAGAGACTGGTCTGCTTCTTTGACAACTTGCTTGTGAAAGTCCTGAAAGTTGGCAAAGGCTTCATCTTTCTTCTTGAGAAAGTACACCCAGGTCTTTTGGGAGAAGTCATCCATGAACAATTGGAAGTACTTATGTCCCGAAAAGGAAGAAGGCATGGGTCCGTATAGATCGGTATGTACCAACTCAAGGCGATGTTTAGCATGGAAGCTACTAGCCTCGAACGGATCCCAGTGTTGTTTACTTGCAAGGTATCCAGTACATATAGGCAATGAATTTGAAATTGGGGGAAGTCCTCTTACCATTTGTTTGTAGTTGAGCTGATGCAAGGAGCTGATTGAAAGGTGCCCATAGCGATAGTGCCAGTCCTGTAGATTCTATTATTGAAGTTGATAGAACTACTATAGGGGAGGAGACAACATCTAATACAAACAGTCTATCCTTCATAAATGCTTTAGCAAGTATCATACCTTCTCTTGAGATTAGACAGGTCTTGACCCCATCCTTCACTTAGAACTCAACTTTCAGTGTGGTTCAGAAGCTGACTGACAGAGAGCAGGTTTGTTGTCAAACCAGGAACAGACAACACCTTGGTGAGGGTACAACAGCTTGTCCCAAGAGAAATGATGACCTTGCCTATACCCTCTGCAACATACTCCTTGTTTTTAGCAATTTGAACTCTATCTCCAGTAGGTTGTTTTGTCAGTGCATTGAACAACTCGCGATTGCCTGTCATATGCTTGCTGGCACCCAAGTCTATCAACCAAATATCCCTCGTGGGTTGCGAGGTTTGGGAAACAAGGACTAGATTGTGATGAGTGTCGCAGTTGGCTATTTCTGGTTCATCTTCTTCTGATGCATCATCTTGTTGGCCCGCTACATTACCTTTGTGGCTTCTGTGACAATGACGGCATTTGCATGGCTAAGTATCACTACAACCAGAAAAGCCTTCTTTAGTTGAATTGCCTTGTGTTAAGGCATTATACCAACAGTGGATAGTGTCATGATTATTCTTGTTGCATATATGACACCATTGATTTGCCTTTGGAGGCTTCGACTGTTGATGTTCTTGTTGTTTCTATGGCTGCCTTCCACAAAACTTTTGACCTTTTGATTGTCTGGAGATCAAGGCCTTGTCTTCAAGTTCACCTTGGACAGATTGAATGGCTTCTTCCTATTGCAACAGATTCACTAATTCGTCAAATCAAACATCTTGCTTTGTGATGTTTAGCGTGGTGCCAAAGATTTTGAATTGAGATGGCAGTGCTCTCAGCATAATTGGGACAAGTAGTTTGTCCTCCACCTTTTCTCCAAGTGCAACAAGCTCAGCTCGTAGTTTAGATAATCGCCGTAAGAATTCCTCAACTTTCTCGCCAGCTTGCATACTGAGTGTATGTAGCTTGGACTATAGATGGAGGATCTTTGTCTGGTTCTTCACTTGGTAGATTGTGGAGAGAGAATCCCATGCCACCTTTGATGTTTCTGCATCCCAAATGTGAGGTTGAACTTCATCGGTGATACTGAGTGTTATCAACATCAATGCTTTGGCATCAGCCTTGTCAAACTTTTGCCTTTCATCTGGGTCTTCCAGTCTGGTTATGTCACTAATGACAATTCCCCATAGCTCCTCAAAAATGATAATTGTCTGCATCTTTGTCTTCCATGCGGCATAATTTGGCCCTTTCAAAAGTTGAGCATCGAAAAGAAATATTTTCGGGGCTGACATTGTTCACCACAAATAGAAAAAAACTAGTCCAGACAACAATTTTATTATTATTTTATTTGACAATACATTCACTTTCAAGAAGAAATTGTGGCACAAGGATGAGTACAATAGACCTATACTGTGAGATGGGGATGCTTGGGTGTGCGTTCTACCTCATCTTCGTCATCAGCATCATAACCCTCGTCAAGTTTTTCTCTAATCTTCCTTGCTTGACATTGTACATCAAATAGAAAGTAATCTAATAATCCTTGTCTAAACAATTCATTGAATTGAAGATTACCGGTGTTTTGCAGGGCATCTAGAAGGGAAAAATAGAAGCTTGAGCTTTCTGAAACAACACATCTACCTCAAGGTGGCTCATTTGCATGATTATTGGCCACACTACTGGCATCAGGTGCGGTGGACATCCACGTTTCGTAGACTATGTCTTTCCTCTTTCAAGTGCCTCAACTTGAGTGACTCATGAAGGGTGCAACAGATGCCAAAAAATGGAGAAATAACAAACCAGAGACCAATCTCTACAGTAGAGAGCGGCTTTGCAAATAATTGCAATCAGAGAAAAATCCTCTCTTTACTGCCAATGGCTAGATCCTCTCTTTACTGCCAACGGCTTTTTTCTTTCCTACAACAACATGATCCTTCTAGTGATTAGACAACATTTGCTTTCTTGCTACAGCAGCTTCCAACATTCTTCCTCCTACTATTTGGCCGGCAGCATCAGCAGCACTCCATCGCTATTTTTGAAGACTCCATCGTTGTTTTTGAAGACTCCAACATCTTTTCCACTTAACAGAACTCCATCTGTTCATCGTGGGTGACTTCTTCCACACTTCACATCATGCTCACTCCTACATAGGCTATGATACCATTTAATGGTAAGTAAGCAGAGGAATCTAGATTCGATGATCTGAAAGCATTACAAGATACCTACATATAATAGGTAACCGTTGAGGTAGTTGGTGTAATTGCAGAACTAACAACTATAACTGCAAAACCAACAACTAGTAGAATGTAACTACATGGTTATGTAATAAACAATGTAAGATATTATGCTAACAGGAAACAATATTTGACTAGTGGAGAAGTCTGTCCTCTATTCCCTCCAGCCATCTCTGACTGTAGATATTCCTAATCATAAATTGGGCCATTGTGCAGTCAATGTCGAAGATCTAGTTTAGGTCCATGATTCTGATCCTTCCCCTTATCTCTGACTACAATGGAACCACATGAAATAGAATTCATTGGTCGATAGTGTCATTCTCCATCTTCACACCTGCAAAAATCAAGAGAAATAGCTCAAACAAAGACACTTAGTGCATTAAATCATGGGATTAGATGCCGCTAGGATGAAAGATATATAATATTGGAAAGATTGTAGTTACTTAATTATATTTCATTTGCCACCCTTGCAGTCTTTTCACATCATGTTTTGACGTCTAACATTTAAAAGTTACCTGGACTTTACTATAAATGAGCATTATTCCTTCATGATTTACAGCACATGAACATTAATTCCTCCTGGTTGTTTCTATCCATTCAACATTGAAATTTCTATCCTCCATGTGTTGACATGAGAGGGGATCTTTGCCAAAATCTAACTTATTAATGGTGATTGTCTGGTTCGATGACCTCTCAACTATACCTCTGTCAAATGGTTATGAAGAGTTGTCTAGGGATCTCCATTGTTCAAGTGGCTACCTAAAGATTTGTTGTACTACGCAAAATTGGTGGCTGGCCTAACACCTCCATGGTGACGAAGAGCCTTTGACATGACTCCATACACTTACCTTTGAAGATAGACATCTTCTCATCTCTTTTAAATCTCTAACTCATTTATTGGGGTTGTTCCAATACTTTGTCGACTAGGTTGCCCATTCAAGTCTCAGATATCTTTGTGGATTTAAATTGATAGATGAGTAGGCAAATTCCTTTAGTGTGGGCTGAAAAATGTCTCCTCTTCAAGTTGGTCAATGGCTCTATTGGCTAAGGCATCAACCACCCTATTCCCTTCCCTATCGCAATGGGAGACTTGAAAAGAGTTTATTTTTCCTATGAGTATCAAGGACTATTACAATATATAGTCTATTTTCCAATTCTCTATTTTCTTTGACTTGATTACTTTTATGATGTTCATTGAGTCTCCCTCTATCCATAAGTCTCTATGATTACAATCCAAAGCTAGTTGTAATCCATGAAGGAAAGACCATGCCTTCGCTTCATTGTTAGATCCTTTTGGGATTTTGGTTGATTTATCCAATATTAGCTATCCTTTGTGATCCTTGATGATGCAGCCTATTCCCGATAGTCCCGAGTTACCCCTACATGCACCATCAAAATTTAATTTAACAAAATTCGATAATGGAGGAACCCATGTTACCTTCTTCCTGTCTACTTTCTGAGGGATGGCCTAAGAAATTGGCCCATTTGGGATAGATTCCAAGCATTTCCATTTCTTGAATAGTGAATTATCCCAGCTTGTCCACTTTGTATTATGATTTTCTGATTTTCTAGCTTTTGTCATGATGAACTCTAATATTTCTCTTTCTAATTCCTCACATACCTTTTGAATCATCTGAGATTTCTTCTTGAAGATGCAAACATTTCTCTGCCGTCAAATATGCCATATTACCATGGATGGGATCAGTTCCCATATGCATGCAAAAGTTGATTCATGGGATAGCATTGGCTAACTTTTAAATAGTAATAATAGAGATTCCAGGAGAGGTGAAGCCAAATTTAATTGTTTGAACAACCAATACCATAGTTGTTGGCTAAAAGAGCAATGTAGCAATAAATGGTCAATGCTCTCTTCGTGTTCTCCATACAAGACACATTTGAAATTCGTTCCTATGTTCAAGTTTTGCATCATATCCCTTGTGAGAGTTCTTTTGTACAATTCTAACCATGTGAATTCCCTAGACTTTGGAAGGATCACATCATTCTAACAGAGGTGAGTTGGCCATTCTCTCTTAGTGGATGAAGAAGGGCTTCTATATCCTTGTTTTATCTTGTAGGACCCTGAATTCTCTATTGTCCACATGAGCTCATCTTCTTGATCAGAGGTAAATACTACTCTTAAGTTTAATATGTTTTGGAGAATTTCCTTATGATCTGATGGGAAGTTTTAGTCTTGTAAACTTCTCCATTTTTTTTGAGGTTGTGTTCTTAAGTCTAGATGGAGATTGTCTTGTACATAGTTACCCTAGTGTTGCTATAGGTTTATCTTGGCCTCATGCAACTCCTCCCTTAAAGAGGTCTTTGTTGATATCTTGATTAAGATACCATTATGTGGATTGCATTTATGCCCCCTTTGGTGGTGAGTTAGACTCTGCTGCCCTCATTAGATAAAGGCACCAATCTGTTACAACCTCCCATCCCATTGGCACACTGAAAAAACCTCAATCTTTATCTCTATTTGTGTTGTTTGTTTCACCCAAACCCATGTCTAGATGTATGCTTTTGCATTAGGGGTTATCAAAGCATTAGTTTAGAATCTTTACATGGTTGTGTATCTACTTTATGAAGGTGTAGCATCCTAGTGTTTTCAAACTAGTACAAGCACTTAGTGATAGTTAAATTAGAGTTTCCTATGCATTGGGTATGGTTTGATTCAAGGTTTAGTTTCATGTTATTATCAATTGTTGTCCTCATACATCTTAGGGAATCCCCTCCTTGGTCTAGTAGAACCTAAAGAAGAAGAAGGTCTTACCCACCTTATCAATGTTGTCCATTGTTGCCCAACTTGAACATAAGTTGATGGTCTTTTCTTGAGTTTAATGTTAGTGTAATTTGATGAACCCTCTACAATTTGAAAATCATTACATTTCCTTAGAAGATGGCACAATCTCTGTAGCATTGTGGGCTGCCTGGTTAAGCAGAGATCTGTTTGTCGTTGGGAATCTAGCTATCTGTTTATTGATCATTTATGCAATTGTCTATAGGATTTCTTATCCCTTTTCTCTCCCCCCTTCACCTTTTACATTTTATTTAGTCAAGCTCTATTAGATTTAGATTTTCAAGCAACATTCAATATTTACCATCAGCTGAAATATCAGAGGGTTTTCTGCATTTTCATTGATATTACCTTTACAAATTGTATCACCATATGTAAGACCCCTTGTTGGTACAACTGGTACATTCCACTGAGGTTATTCCATGCAAGCTAAGACCTAGATGTATTATCCTTGGGGCAGTCCTATCTTGGATAGGATACCTTTTTCAAGAGAGGTGAGATACCTTGTATTTCATCTGCGTTGTTGCATGCTAAAACCACCATCAATAGGTGTAACATCACAATCCATAATGCTCATAATTAAACATAAATATTCATCATAATTAAGAGTTAGGATACATCATAATTATCCAAAGCATAGTTAAACAAGAGTGAATCATTATCATTACAATAGTAAAGCATGTTATTCTTTACCATAATATAACAAAACTTAAATTATAACATCCAATGCTATCTCATTAGTGAATTACCTTCACTATAAATCTACAAGGCTATGCTCAAGGCATCAAATATCAAATTATATACAATAACTGACTATTAAGTCATATAGAGAAAAAAACTGCATCTGGAACATATGACATCTGTCTTCATAAGCCTCAGCTTGTTTTTTGCTTGGGAAGGAGAGCATCATCTGAGTGCTTTTCCTCCAACCATAGACCGACTGTCCCCCACACAACTTCCTACCTGGAAGCAGCCCTACCCTTCAAAAAAGGTATAGATATAAGGAACCATTAGGTTAGCCATCTGAGTATCTAGTGTTGTGTCCTTCATAATTGGTGCAGGAGCACCTCGAGACCTAAGAATCAAAAGGATTCCATGCATATTCTACTCTGTCCAGAGTGTCATGTTTGTAAGGCCTTAGCGCCATATTGAATCATAGTTGGCTGAGTAGTGGTATAAACTGAGTATGTATACATGTCATTAGAGATTATAATTGATTTGAATGTAACCAAATGGCAGAGGTGGTTGTAGGGTGGTTCGCTTTCCATCTTGTGTAACTACCAATATGAGAGTCTATATAGTCGGTCTGTGTTAGTTAAAGAGATAGACAGAGAGGGAGAGAAAGACAGGTAGAGAAGATTGATGTATGTATATTACCTTTTTCAGAAGAAGTAATAAAAAGTTTTGTTTGGTCTAATTGGAGGAATGTAGATCGGAAGCATTCCATTGGTTGAGATTTCTTCAAAATTAGTGGAATGACTTCCTTAGGAGTAAATCATTTTCCATTCTGTTGAGTTTTTGTTATTTCTGTGTAAGTTGTTCAGTTGCAAAGTTGCAGAGTTGACATCGGCGTAAGTTTCGTATCGTTTCACCAAATGTACATTGAGAATGCATATCACAAATGTATGTCGAGAATGTTTATTGCGAATGCATATCAAGAATGTATGTTGAGAATGTATCTGTCATCGGATACAAAAGGTGACAGGCCATAATGGTGAAATAGAATGTATGTTGAGAATGCACCTTTTGTCGGATACAAAAGCTGATCGGTCGTAATGGTGAAATCAGGGTAAAGATACTTTAGCCCACTGGTAATAGCAAGTCAAGTCAAGCATATACAAGTTGGTATATTGGCGCGTCGGAAGAAGAGTGAAAGTTCCCACTGATCTACGTCTTACTGACAAGCGTGGTTGAAGGGACATCGGAGTGACAAAACCATCAGGTAGACAACGTTGTGTTGAGCTGACAGTGGTAATCTTGCCGATCGAGTTATATCAGAGTGACAATAGAAAGTAATTCTGACGGGAGATTCATCGGTGTATCGGCCCGATGAGATTAGAGTTCCGCTGATGATCTAAGTCACACCGACGATGGTGGTTTGAAGAACCATTGGGGTGATCGGTATGTCGGTATAATAGTATTTGTGCTCGCTGATGGTATGTTGTCTTGTCAATAATGAAGAAAGTGTGTATGGTTTAGTATTGTTTGGACCTAGAGGAGGGTATTTAAAGCTGACTAAGCAATAATCTCTCTATACTGTGGGTTTGATGGGTATTCACCCATGTTTTGAAACATTTCTCTGTGCGCTCTGCATCAAATTCGTATCAGAGCTAGTGAAAGGTCTAGGTGTTATGTATTTGATTTTTGTCACTGAGAAGGTAGGCGAAAAGTTGAAGCAAAATGTTTGGTTGGTGACCATTTTGAAAACAAAGATCATGGAAAGTATTTTGAAGGCTGACAGTAGTTGCTAGACTATTGCAGATGCTCATGCCATCTAGTTGCGAGAAGGAATAGGACTCCTGTAGAGTGTGGGCAAACGATGTTGAGGTCTGTCAAGACCATTCACCAATAGAGATTTGGCTGGAAGAGGGTGCAGAGTGAAGCCACTGAGAGAGAGAGTGGTAGTGCATCTCCAAGATCTGCTGTTGGACGAGAGGAATGGGTCTGTAGCAGCATGTAGGATGGACATCTGAATGAGCATTGTGTTATAGTCGTTGAAGTTTTGATCAGTCTGAGAGTACTCCATTGCTAGAAGTAGAAGGAGCCTGAAGATACTCTGAAATGTTGATGGTAGTTTCCAAGGGACATGGATATCTTTGTTGGTTGGTTGTATGGTGCAGGAGCACCTCGAGACCTAAGAATCAGAAGGATTCCATGCATATTATATTCTGTCTAGAGTGCCATGTTTGTAAGGCCTTAGTGCCATATTGAATCATAGTTGGCCGAGTAGCGGTATAAACTAAGTATGTATACGTGTCATTAGAGATTATAACTGATTTGAATGTAACTAAATGGCAGAGGTGGTTGTAGGGTGGTTCACCTTCCATCTTGTGTAACTACTGATATTGGAGTCTATATAGTCGGTCTGTGTTAGTTAAAGAGACAGACAGAGAGGGAGAGAAAGACAGGCAGAGAAGATTGATGTATGTATATTACCTTTCTAAGAAGAAGTAATAAAAAGTTCTATTTGGTCTAATTGCAGGAATGTAGATCGGAAGCATTCCACTGGTTGAGATTTCTTTGAAATCAGTGGAATGACTTCCTTAGGAGTAGATCGTTTTCCATTTTGTTGAGTTTTTGTTATTTCTGTGTAACTTGTTCGGTTGCAAAGTTGCAGAGTTGACATCGACTTAAGTTTTGTATCGTTTCGCCGAATGTACATTGAGAATGCATATCTTAAATGTATGTGGATAATTGTATATTGCGAATGCATATTGAGAATGTATGTTGAGAATGTATCTTTCGTCAGATACAAAAGGTGACCGGCCATAACGGTGAAATAGAATGTATGTTGAGAATGCACTTTTCGTCGGATACAAAAGGTGACCGGTCGTAACGGTGAAATCAGGGTAAATATACTTTAGCCCACTGGTAACAGCAAGTCAAGTCAAGCATATACAAGTTGGTATATCAGCGTGTCGGAAGAAGAGCGAAAGTTCCCACCGATGATCTACGTCTTATCGATGAGCGTGGTTGAAGGGACATCAGAGTGACAAAACCATTGGGTAGACAACGTTGTGTTGAGCCGATAGCAGTGATCTTGCCAATCGAGTTATATCGAAGTGACAATAGAAAGTAATTCCGATGGGAGATTCATCGGTGTATCGGCCCAGTGAGATTAGAGTTCCACTAATGATCTAATTCACACCAACGGTGGTGGTTCAAAGAACCATCGAGGTGATCGGTATGTCGGTATAATAGGATTTGTGCTCATTGATGGTATGTTGTCTCGCTGATAATGAAGAAAGTGTGTATGGTTCGGTATTGTTTGGACCTAGAGGAGGGTATTTAAAGCTGACTAAGCAATAATCTTTCTATACTGTGGGTTTGATGGGTATTCACCCATGTTTTGAAACATTTCTCTGTGCGCTCTACATCAATAATGCCTCACTATCACACAACTATAGATCCACTCTAACTATGCACATGTGACACTACTGGAGACATTATGCCATCTGGAACTGTTGTCACGAAGGATTGCGCCCTAGGTGCTAAGGCTTTTCAAGGTTAGCAATCCCGTGCAACATGGGAACATTCTTAGACTGTGGGTTTTCCTGTTACGAGAATGAACATTTAGAAGAGTTGGCTCCCTTTAAATACCCTTTAGATCTGTAAATTGATGGAGAAAAGAGATAGAAGAAAACTTGAATTAATTGAAAACTGAACTGAAAATCCATCTAAAGGGGTGATGCACCAATATTTTGACTATAATCTGCAATATGACTCACAAACATTCTCCAATACACTTGTTCTTACAATCCAAACTGATCAAATTCACCACATAAGTAATTCACAAAAAGGTATGAGAAATCTTGCACAAGTTGTGACCTATAATAAACTGAAATTTGTAGACCCCTCAGTCCTTGGCTCTCAACTGAAGAGGTTCAACCTAAGGCTTGTGCTCCCATATAGGGTAGCAAAAACGATCTTGTGGATGACCTTGATGCAGGGGCATCGTGCTCCTAGCAATTTTGGTTTATGTTTTTGTAGTTAGTTTGTTCTGGTTTCTGTGGATGTTTGGCAGTTATGCCAGTTTTTGGTTATTGTCAGGTTCCTTGGTCTTTGTATTAGTTTTCCTCTTCCTGTCGCCATGAAGACAAGAATCAAACTCTAATTTCTGCTTGCCTTCTATAGTCAAAGGACCATTGCTAATGATAGTTTTAACAACTGATCTCTGGAACTAGTGAGAGTTCATTGTGGCTAGTTGTGAAGGTCATCGGGATGCCTAGGAATAAAGGCAGAGCAGAACGTGGAAAGGAGGATGGTTGGAGGGGAGAAACATTAAAGAAAATCCATGTTACTGTTCATAGAGGAAGGCATTTTGGTGATGTGTAATTGTCGAAGACAATCAATAAAGGAAAAACTCTGTTGAGATTAGTTTTTGGTCTCCATAAGCTGTTTTGTCTATTGTTTGATTTCATTCCTATTTATATCTTCTTTGGTCTATGTCGTTGTTTGAAGATTAAGGAATCTAGTAGGATCATATTTGATTGGGAATCCTTCTATTCTTAATTCCTATTATCAGTCTCTCTGAAGTCTATGAATTAAGGTTGAATTTATACTTGTTGTTTCTCAAATCATATTCTAGTTTATGTACATCGATTATGTTGGGGTATTGAAGAATCAAACAAGGTGGAAGTTTCTGTCTTTGTTGACTAATTTCATTGTTGTAAAAAGAGTTCCTGTCTGTGTCTAACAAAGAAGGTGCCATCAGATCTCCATAGAAAAAAGGGCTTAGTTCAACAATCTATAAAAATAATAGTGAACAACATGCTTGATATTATTGTTCGTGTATGTATACACATATAATCAATTCATACATCTTTTCTTTTTTCTAAGGTAGAGTAAAAAGTTTCCATATGTAATATAAGCGATGGAACAATAACTAGTAGGGGACAAGACTCAGTACTCACACACTCTAACTTCATGTATGTCAAGCTCTTAAATGATACATCAGATTATCATAAATTTTTTAGCATATCTCTATATTTGAGTTAAGAGCTTAAAGGTATTGTTTAGGGTTATGGGTATTAAAGATGTAGCCTAATTAGCTTCATCTTTATCGAGTTGTCCAAAAACACCCCATAAAAAGTTTGATCGAAACATGTGCACCAAGGCATGTATTACCGATCGCCTTATGTGTCACCATATGATTGGTTGTTTCTTTGATGTGACTTGTGAAGTGTATAGTTAGTTAGCCGATAGGCTTTTATATGTGAGCATTATAGTGCTCTGAATTGTCTCACGCCGTAAAAACATTCACGCCGGGAAATTTTCTAAACTCGTCGGTTGTTCTCCCAAAATCGTTTCATGTCATTTAAATGTCCCCTGCCGGATGGTCTGGGATAATTTGTGAAAACGGTTTAAAGCAAATAACTCAGGCGAGCATATCAAATTGCAATGTTTGAGGTGAGGTGAAGGGGAGTGCGAACAGAAAACAAAAGAATCGCCTTCCGAGGAATCGATCGAAGGCCGTGGAGGAAATCTGCTTTTTTAAAAAAGAGGTATTTTCATCAGCTGTTTATTTTTCTAGCACAAAAAATAAAATCTGTTTGCTGCAATTTCATTACACACCTAAAAACTGAAACCCCATTACAGTCGCCTGCGTCCCACTCGCACATCACTTCATCAGGGCCGCCTGTGCATAGATTATCTGGGTAGATTTGTATCCACTTAATCTCAGAATTTATGGCCTCTGGTACCTTGTATGCTGCTTCCTGCTCTATGCTGTCCAACGCTGATTTTGCGTAATCATCTGGGTCTGCATTAATTGACAGAAATAGGAGCCGGACACATATAACCACAACAAAACAAAGCTCTGACCATAGAACATTATGAATCTCACAGAGACATAAATGCTCAGATCCTTGGTATTGCCTGTTAAGTCGACGAAAGGCAAATGCGAATACTATTTGTAGGGAGCAAAACTCCATTATATACAAAATATCATCACTTTCTATAAAAGATTGAATATATTTTTCCATCCCCATCTGTTGTCATTTGAGATGACTAAAGCTTCATAGAGACCATATTCATACTATCTCCCAACAGGGCTATAGAGCCTCTTGTATCCATCATCCTAAACAAACTCCTACCATCTCCCAACAGGCCTATAGAGCTTCTTATGTCCATCATCCTAAACAAACTCCTGATCTTCAGTAGCCCTCTTCCTTCCATTGCAGTTCCCAGACAATCCCATATTTATGCCTGCAGACGAAAGGAGAATATCATTCACAAATAGAAATAGAACCGGTCAATTCTCAGAATAATACCCAAGAAATCCAATATAATGCAGGTCAGAGCTCTCCTCTCATAAGAGGTGTCCTAATTTAATGACAAAATGGCTTGTCCGGCTATTGCATCTGGTTTGAGTGTATAAACAGGTAACAACTACCACCTTCTTTGTGATTCAATTGCTCTTAAATCTCTCTTTGGAGCCTCACCCTCGCATGCTGGCATACAAACACTAAAATCAAAGTACATCAAAAGAGCAGTAGTCGACAAGTGCACAACCCTGTGCCACATACCCTACATGCCTTCACCTTGATATTTTCCTAAAAAAAAGAAAATTTAATACTTTTCTTATTTTCCTTTCTTTTTCTTTAAAGTTTAGGGAAGATCACTTTGAATTATTTGAGCCCACAAATGCAAAGTTCCTATTCATGCAAGTATGATATCATACCTGCTGGTCACACTTTTCTTCTGCATGATATCCACTTCCGCACCCCCTCACCCATATAAAAAGATTGCCCTAGGAAGTGCCATAGAATTTGTTGTATTGTAGCTTGGATCATCATCATCATAGGAGTTGATAATAAATTAATGTGTGGATTATTCGAGACTCACAAAACAAAGGACAGAGTGGATGTCTTTATGGATGGGATTCCCATATGGGTGGCCAAAGCAAAAGCCCATAGAGATTTGTTTGCTTTCCATATGAAGAAGTTGGCTTGTCACTAAAAATAGTGTTGTTAATGATCTCCAATTCCCAAATTTGAGTCTTATGTGGAACTAATGATAGAATCAACTTTGTTTTCATCATTACTATTTTTCTATTTTCAAAGCACATATAAATATATTGTTATATGACTAATTATACAATTAAATGTTACCTTCAATTTTCTATTGGCACATCCCTGAACCTCCTATAGGTGCAAGTACTAGTTACACATGTATTAAGTTTTTGCTAGTATATTTTTTCTCGACTACTAATTCTAGTTCTTTTAATATACTTAATTGAGGTATAAGCGCCCAATACCATGCCAACTACTAAAGCATTATCATCTATGGAGTCCTCTCGCTTAATACAAGTGGTTCGGGCTCACCTCCACTAATGCAAGTTGTGGCTGACTGTTTAGCGTATGGTACAATATCTTTTTGTCTTATAGCTACCTAAGAATTGCGCATTTGTTGACTTTAGAAGGAGGATGTGACGTTATTGACAGTGTTCGGCTGATCCGAGGAGCTCAAACAAAAATGGTATTACCTAATTATATTTTGAATGATACCAAGCATGCTGATCCTGATCAAGTTGAAACAATCAGCAACTTTGAACCGTAATTAGACTTTTAGACTCCGTCGCATTTGTTGACATTGTGATGGTGGAAACTCCTAGAACGAACAAGTCGACTGGGTTGGGAAAAGTTTGGTCCCAGTCCTACTCCACTCGTTTCCCAAATCTATTTATAAGCTGAATTGCTGGTAGTGTTAAACCACATCTTATTCTTCTGTAAGTTGGCAAAATGTATTTCTCATCAGGGAGTGCATCAAAGAGAGTGCCGCTATATCTGGCGGCTTTGCTAGTGTTGTGGAGTGTTATGGTTGAGTCCTCGTCGGAGGAGGGCGAGATATACGCAGCATGTAATGTGGTGAAGTACTCCAGTGGCTCCCAGTTTGATAGCAATTTGGAGGCGCTCTTTAAAACGCTGACGGAGAAAGCAGCCTACGCGGGCTTCGCGGCTTCGGTTTACGGGCAGGAGAAGCCGAACCAGTTGTCGGGGCGCCTCCAGTGTAGAGGAGATTTGTCTCCCGCCGACTGTGGCGCGTGCTCAGCGGAGGCAGTGAAGGCCGTCCGCAGCAGTTGCCCTAATGCCATTGGCGCCCGCGTTCAGCTGGAGCATTGCTTCCTTCGCTACGAGAATTACACCTTTCTCTCGCACTTGGACACCAGCTTCTGGTACCGCCTCGTCAACGTCCATAACAATACGGACACCCATTTTAATGCTGCCGCTCGCACTCTTTTGGCGGATCTCTCCGCCAAGTCCCCCGCCAGTCCTATTAAGTTCGCCTTGGGGTCGTCTGTTGTTTCTTCCAATGTGACCATCTATGCCATGGAGATGTGCTGGCGAGATATGTCCACGAAAGACTGTGCGGCCTGCCTCTCCAAGGGAATTCAACAGCTCTTCGGCTGCTGCAGCCAAAGGGTGGGTGTTCAGGTGTTCATGGGCAGCTGCACCCTGCGCTATGAAACCTATCCCTTTGCCAAGACCTATTAGACTTTAACTCACTTTCTGTATGTGAGGTGATTCACCATAAAGCATGGGAAGCATACTCGCAAAATAAAGCAATAGTAATAAGAATAAGTGAGATCGTTGTTTGGCCTTAATGAAATCTGTGTTGCATGCTTTAAACATGAATCTCAAAGTCTCTCACATTCATAAAATGGCAAAAGGTATGACTCTGCGAGAAGATGTAATGGCAAAATGCCTTTCTGTATGGAAGAAAATAAATTATAGAATCAGAACCAAATATCTGTAGACTAGGCTGCATATTTAGCATTCACCTTAAAAGATAAAAAATCTAGTGTAAATTTAAGTTAGCAATATTAACTTATAAATAAAATCAAAGGAGATAAAAAGGTAAGGAAAGCAACTACACCCCATTTATGAACTTATGGACTTCCAAACTTCTTGCAAATAAAATCTACCTATATTCATTCACAAGCTCCTCTTATAGGTTCAATGCTACAAGCTCCCCTTATAGATTCAATACTAGTGTTAAACTATTATATTATGAAAAATATTTAGAAATATAACTATCATTAATGTGTGCAAGTTACATTTATAGATTTCGTAAACAACAATTATATATATATATATATAAACAAAAAACTCATGCCATGTACATTTGTAATTTATTTAGGCACTTCTAGGGTGCTCTTTTGCACTAGAACATCATTTTGTTTTGTTAAGGTGTCAATTTTATTATAGGGGTCTCTTAGATACTACCAATCATGGAAATGGTACTCTAAGCTAATTTCCTTTTCTTTGAAACCATAAATAATTCTTCCCTACACAAGGAAACAATTTTTCTTCACCTTTTTCCCTTTTGAGTATACAACTGTTTAACTCTTCATGTACTTTGATCATACTTTACTTGCATGTCCATGTCATTTGAGATAATTCTAATATTTTATTTTCCTCTTTGTTGATGTTGTTTGTCATTGATGTCAAAAATTTGAGTAAGAGTTTATGCTTCAAGATCTTCATGCTTCAAGAAGTTTCATGTTCATGTTCTTGCTTCATGCTATGATGCTTCATGTTATGATGTTCATGTTCTTGGTTCAGGAGTTGTTATGATGCTCATATCACAGTCTTGATTCAGATTTGTCATTGAAGGGTTTGCCATTGAAGATGGTGGTTGGATACTCATGTTTGAGTTGATGTTTGTCATGGCATGGTATGAAGTTGTTGTTTATGATATGATATGGTGTGGTGATAGTGTGATGCTTTCATAAAGGTATTGATGCAAAATTATCAAAGTTGTAGTAATAGGAGTTTATTCATTGATATCAATATGGAGTTTGTGTGTTCATCAAATCAAAGGAGTTCTTGAATCTTCATGGAGTTGGTATTGAGATTGGTGCAAAAGTATCAAAGGTGGAATTGCAAAGTGCAAATAGTGTTAATGCATACCATGGCATATGGCGAGTTTGATAATAAGGACTCTGTGTCTTATTCTTGGAGTTATTCATACTCCATGAAAGTCTTTTGAACTATGGAGATTCATCTAAAACCCTAAGAAAGTCACCTAAATCCTAAGCTTCACTTTTACAACATTTATTTGATATTTTGCTTGCACAGGTTGATGTGCAGAAGATTAGCTTTGATTCTTGTAGTCTAGGGTTTGATGTATTATTTTTGCTTCTTTGAAGATTCAAACTATACTTGATATGGCTTAAAACCCTAATGTTAAAAACCCTAATGGCCTAAAGGTTCATTAGACTAAGAGCTATGTTTTTGTTATATGACGGGGAAAACACTTTATTAGCCGATAGGCTTTTAGTTTTGAGCATTATAGTGCTCGAAATTGTCTCACGCCATAAAATTCCTTACGCCGGTAGCAGATAGGCTTTTATAAGTGAGCATTATAGTGCTCAAAATTGTCTCACGCCATAAAAATATTCATGCCCAAAACTTTTCAACTCGTCTTTTGTTCTCACGCCAGGAAAAATTATGTCAGAAACAGTGTCATGTCGTCTAAATGTCCCCACGGGATACTCTACAATTTCTATTTTTTTTTCAAAGGAAAAGGAAAGGGGAAACGGTTGAAAGAAAATAAATCAGGTGAGCATATTCCGTTAAATATAAGCTTGGAATTGTTTCACACCTATTTTCCCGCCCTAAACATTGCCCAGGAAAATAAAATTTAAAAGGATTTCTCCAGAATGTTTTGGAAACTCTATGCTTGCCAGCCGTCATGGGATGTTACACAAATTTTAGCTTTAAATGTTAATGTATCCCATTCTCTTAGGAGTAAATGCAGAGTTCCAATATTTCCAATATATCCGATTCATCCACTAGCCCTTGTATCTGATTCACTAGTAAATGCAGAGTTCCAATATTTTCAATGTCTGCTATAGGAAAATTTACCTACCTCATATAGAGGGCATTTTTTGACAAGCTCAACATTTATATTGAAACAATCTTTCGATGACTGGTGAATCTAATATAGATTGAGAAGTAAATGTAGTTAGCTGGTCGATGGTAAGAAATTTTTGCATTAAATTGCCCCCTTGATCACCACTTGAACAACCTATAAATACAGTTAAATACAATATATTTCTTTCAACCCAAAAAATCATTTTAGAGATGCAGCAAAGCACACACAGGGAACTGGAGATAAAGCATAGAAGCGGTACAAACACAGAAGCAGCTTTAGACTGAAGATAGAAGCAGGTACAAGTTGCTCCATTTGATATCTTTCAACTAGTTTGTAGAATTTAGATAAATATCAGTAGACACACTATTAAAAAAACTTAATCAGTGAATTGATAATATATTGACCCCTGCACCTGCATTTAGCTTCTGCATCATTATACTTGGATATTTGTAGATAAGCCCAACCCAACTTTCCATGTAATCGTGCAGTCTGTTGTTCTTTAGAAATTTCTATTTTTTTTGCATGAATCTCTTTGGTTTTTTCCTCAGCAATCAAACTCTATTTCAGTAGCTCAATCTGCTTATCCAGCCTTTCACAGTTCTGCAAGAATAAAATTGTCAAAATAATATACTGACACTCCACATCAATGAATGGGAATAAAACAATACACAAGAAGACTTTGTCTGCAAATGTGGAAAAATTCAACCTGGCCAGAACTAAACAGATTTTTTTTTGTTATTTGTTGAAGTCTTTGGGGTTTTAAGTTGTATTACCGAGTATAACTCCAACAGAGTATTGTCCAGTAATTTGTGGGCATTACCCTAAAAATCCTGATCTGTATCTGAGCAATGATTTCTTAGTAACATGATAGCCTCAATGGCTTCTGCAGGCTTGTTCTGTTGCTGTTTGATAATGATGTCAACTGTATCTTTCAGAGTACTGTATGCTTCATTTCCCTCATTGATTGCTTTCCTAAGCAATTCTATAGCTGCTTCTGTGACCTTATGAACCAGCTGGAAACCACAAACAAAACACCCATACATGATATCTATTCTCCCATGGTAACATATATAAACAAAAATATTAACCACATTTAAGAAAATAGTAAAATAGAAAATAGAAAAAACATGTTTTATATATAAGAATATATGCTTTAACTAAATATTGATCCTGTCATCTATTTTTTTAAATTTCATTATCAGCTTCTATGAAATATTGGCCAGTTTGATGTATTTTCTACACTACCATCCTTTGTCTTATTAGATTTTGTTGTATATTCCTGATAAGGCATTATTAATTTGACTAGGTTTATTATAGATTAGTATTACATAGACTTGATAAGGCATTAGAGCTTTGTGGTTTAATGCAGATATATTCCTAATGAACATACTATCAATGAACGCATTCTACTAGAACTTTATTCTACACAATAATTTACACCTCAATCTTTGAGAATATTTTCATTATGATATTATCCACCAAGAACCAAAACATTGAAATTCTTGTTAGCCAAAAACATGTGTACATACCTTTGTCACTTGTATATCTTACCATCAAAAGATCACAGAAGTCTGAATTTCATTTCACCAATAATCTCTACAAGAGCACACTCCATCCTTGAAATGATGAAAACAATGTGTATCCCTTATTACAATTTCTCTTTTAACAAGCTTAGAGATGAACTTGATTGCATTGTGGCAGTCACCACATATGCAAATATTCTTCATAATTCTTATGGTTGTATCTACTGGTATATTCATAAGCCCAAATGCAAGTGCTATCTTCTCACTGTGAAAGCCAAGGAGGACTTCCTTTTGCTCCTCTTCCACATCATGAAGCGCAAACCTTGTGTCAGGCACATATCTTGCTACCTCCATCTGATCATTTAATGTCTTCAACTTTGCATAGATTTCCTCTATTTGAGGGTGTGTGTCATCATCTGAAACAAAAGTATGCACTTTGTTTTTGAATTCAATCCAGCTAAACCCTGTCTCTTTTTTCAGACCATGGTCTCTCATCATTTTCCTCAGTTTTGCAACATCATCCCACCTTCCAGCTGCTGCATAGATATTAGACAGCAGCACATGAGCTCCGTATCTAGGCATTCATCAAAGCAGAGGACATGAGCTACACTATACATTGATCCCTTGCCTTTACAAGCCTTCTTAGGGCTGCTAGGTTTATCAAAGGGAACATGATCATCTCCATCACGATCATCCCCAACACCATCAAATCTCTCTTTTGTTCTATAGGGTTTCTTGGGTGCATAGATAAGTTCTTGAGGACCAGCAGCAAAAGGGTCAAATGTATTATTCTCTGGAGTCTTAGCACTGCTACATGTTTTCTCCCCCTCAAACTTTTCACTCAATTTATCAAAGCAACACCCATCAAACTCACTCTTGGAACATGAATGACAAGAAATGTCAGTCAGTGGGGTAAGGCTAGATGCTTTAGCCCTGGCACTTTCTCTACATGTAAGAGGTGTCACAGGTGCCTCAGCCATGGAGGAGGAAGAGGGAGAGGGAGAAAACGATGAGACCCCCAACATAGCCCTATCTTTGAAGCCCTCCTCTAATGTGGCCCTATCCTTAACCCTAATCCCCTCTGCAGCCATCACATATGAACTAACACCCAAGCTCAGATCTGAGGTTTGGTGTTTTGGGCAGTGGGTATTTGATCTGGGAATACAGTTGAGTGTTGAAGGCAGTGAGGATTTCATTGTGTAAAACCCACCTTGCAGAAATCTAATACAAACTGAAACACCCAAAAACAAACTTCACTTCCTCCATCTGCCAGCTTCACCATCTCCACAGCAGTGTTCCTCTGTCCATAACTACAAGTTGTTGTGTCTTCTCTTTTCCCTCTTGGACGGCCCCTTCCTTGCAGACCTTTGAAGCTCATCCAAACATGCATGATAACGTTGCTTCCGCCAAAGTTCCTCTGAGTTTTTCTTTGAGCTTTTTGTAAGGTGTGTGAGCAAGAAAGAAACATGTGTGAGACACCTGGTGCAAATTTGTGTGAATGTTTTTTCTGTTGAGAGTTAAAAAAATATGCGTACAGTTTTAGGATTAGGGTTTTAGTTTTTTTAAGATTTTTATCGATATCAATATCCTCTTTGCGAACCCATCAGACGCTATGAGAATAAATGAAAGAGCACATAGCATATTTGTGAACAGACGTGGCATGAAGCTGTTTGAGGGCATGTCTCCTAGTGCGTTACATACCGTGCCCCTTTTCTTTGGGAAGGGTTTGAGAACAAATCTGGATTTGAGGGTTTCTAGGATTTTAATAAATCCTTGCTTAGGCTATGAGCTTTTCACTGTCTAAACAAATTCATCCACTTTTACACTCATTATTCATGCCATGCATATATTCTCAAAACTTCTCAGGACTGTAATGAAGATGGCATTCTATTCATGCACTTTCATTTGAGAATAAGTTGGTGTGCATTAATGCCCTAATAAATTATATTTGTGTAATTAGTGGACACTAATATCTAAAATTAAAATTAAAATACCTTAGTAAATTTAGGTACCCGCAACATTCCCATGTCATGTCTGCTTCCCCATTCACAAGTCACCTCCCTTTTCAATCCACAATCCCAGCCCGAGAGTAATGTTATATATACAGTTTATCCGAGTGGGCAATTTTTCACTTTCAATTGAACAGCTCCATATAAAATGTTCAAAAATTACATTTGTTAATTAATAAAATGTATTAAATACTGATATAGAATTTTTTTACATTTGACAGAAAATTCATATGTGATTTTTTTTCAACGTTTTCTTTTCAGTGGTTTAGACCAAGGCTTAAATTTGACAGTCAACCTTGCTTGCAAAGCAATTTTTTTATGACAGTTATCTGTGACATACTTTAGTATAAGTAAATTATAAAAATCCAAATATATATTATCATAATCCTATATATATATATATTATCATAATCCTATATAAATTTTGATAGTTTGTCCAAAATCTCTCCTTTCATATGATACGGTCTTTTCAAAAATTCAGATGTATACAGTACTTTAGAGTTAAAATGTCTAAATAGAGCTATACAACTGTCAAATTTAAGCCGTGGTTTAGACTGTAAAATAAGAATATATATTTACTATTCTTTGGATGCAAAATATTTGCTATATGTAGTCCATTGTTTTTTCTTCCCAGAAAATATTAGTATTTTAAATAATAATAATATGAATTGTTTTTCTTATATCTTGTTGGTTTATTGATCTATTTTTAAGGAAAAGATAATTTATGTTTCTATCTTTAAACTATTTTCATTTAATTTCAATTCCATATATTAAAGATGAGTTATATGACTTTATAAAACTTATATAAATAATCTTGTTTGTGTTTTTACAAATTTAATATAACATTATTGCATTTAATTTCTAAATTTTAAATAGATTTGTAATTTATATGAAAAAAAAAATAGTTATAGAATCATGATTAAGTATAATTAATGCACCCACAATTTTTATGTTAGTGGTAATGAAAGATAGTATGTCTACTTAACAACTTTCTCATCCATGAAATTGATAGTTTTGTGGATGTATTTTTTTTAGGTTATGGTAAATCCACTACAACCAAATCACATAATTGAGATTTCAAGCAGTGGTCCTGAAGCCACTGTAACAAGTCCAACATCATCAACTGGGTCAAACACATCGGTCAATTGGAATGGTTTTTATGAAACCAAAATTCAAAATTTTGCAAGATGTCTGACACTTAGTTGTAATCAAATTGTCCAAAAAGTGAAGGAAACTAGTGTAAATGCACACACTGTACAAGAATCTGACATTATAGCTATGCAGGAAACCACAAATGAATTCCATGCAACATGTGATAAATTAGCTGGTTTTTGCACTTTTCTGAGAGAAATGTACAATGATGGATATTTTGGACATGGTGATGCTCCTCGTCTTCTTCGTGCATTTCAAGACTACATGACCTATATGTAGTATGATAGTAATATTGTTGTGCCCTATAAAATCTTCCAATAGTTGAATATGTACTACCCCTTTGTACTTCAAAACTATATAAACTATATGTAGTATCGTAGTACAATTATGCCCTACGTTGTTTACCAACAATTGAAGCTGTACATCATCTTTTATATAAATAAAATGTTGGAAGTTGTTTTAGTGTTTTTCTTTTACACTATTTGCTCATCTTACATCAACAAAAAATAATTTATCCCATGTGTTTATTATTTTTCATGTATACAATGTACATTGGAACAATTGAAGACTTTTGTTTTGTAATATGCAATGTACCTATGTAACAATTGAAGACTTTTGCTAACACTTTCCCATCATTTTTGTGCTTGGTTTTAATTAAACAATCTTTAGCCCTTTTATATAAATAAAATATTATAATTTTTTTTTTATAAAATCCTCATTTTTTATGTACTTAACTTTTATTCATGCTACTTTTCAAACTTTCTTATAAAATTATACACTAAATTCTTTGACTCAATCTTAAATATGCACTTAGAAGATACATTAAAAAAATCTCTATTAAAGTCTAAAATTTAATGTTTTTTCTCTTGAATACTCTAAATGTTATGTTACCCCAATAGTAAATAGTCCCTTGAAAGCTATTTCTGTAATTTAAAAGGCCCTTCTTTATTATAAATTAGAAAGTCCACTGAAACATTAACAATGACTATTAAATAAATGTATCTCATGACCTTTTTCTTTTAAAGTTGTTTGTAGAGATAAATTTCATATTAATTCTTACAAAATATTTTGGATAAACAAAAAAGTAGCATTTGTGTAGTTAGGACTAGCCACTATTGGATGTTTACCATAAGATTAGGTCTTACGAGATGCTTTGGATTAACCTAAAATGTAGCATTTATTAGCCTACTTAAGTATCAAGTCCAAATTTCATGGAATTGAATGTTTGTTCTACTATGCTCTACTTCTCACAACCTTCTTAACTTTTTCCTGAATCGACAGGATCAAATTTAATTCAACAAGATATTTCCTTGTAAGCACTCCAAAGACGTTGTTGGCTCTAGGTAAGTTCTTCTACCTTATGTTGTTTCACAAAATAGTCTCCTTTAGCAATGTTACAAGTTACTTATTTCCAATTCTCTAGGATAACAGCGATTATACAAGTTTATTTTAAACTACATATATTTAGTAATCTTATTGGAATTTTATCTGAATAGTATTTTTGATCTAGAGAAAAAAATGCATACTAGCTAATATTTCATGTTTTTACATAATCATAACATTGGAAATTCAACTAAAATGTTTTTATTGTTAAACCATATTTTATAGGAATAACTCATCTCCCTTAAGTTATGTCTTCCCCTTTGACACTAAATGAATCATATTGATGAACAATGGGACACTAGACATGCATCCACATCTCCAAATCTCAAGCATTACAACATTTGGTCATGGCATTGAATCAACAAGTAGATACAAAATAGATCTTTCTAATGGAAACCATCTACAAAAAGCTACAATGCCAAAAAAATATAATCATACTATAACTTCGAAGACAATCCAGAAGGGTTCAATAATTTGACTCACAGGATATAGTTGTCCCATTATTTGTAACTCAAGGTGAGCCATTTCAATATAGTGATTATTTTGAAATATTACATTTTCATTTATACCTCCTATGAATCATTACTAATACTACCCCTTACTTTATTTACATAGGTGGATTGTAATCTCTGAACTAGAGGTTGTATGCACAGACCATGATGTCATTGGTGATCCCACCTTCCTTTTTCAAGAACAAGAGAAACATGTACAACAAGATGCTAGGAATTCATCTGGACCATCTACAAATCCAAATCATAATGATGTACCCACACAATCAACTCCTAAGAGATTGATGTTTGGAATACATGCATCTCCACACAAGAAGGAGTTTACCTCAACTATCACTCCTATTAAAAGTTTGAATCCATTTCAAACACGGTGGATGATCAAAGGTCGTGTAACTATGAAGAAAGAAATCCACCAATTCAACACAAAGAAAGGAGATGGGCAGGTGTTTAGCTTTAATATTATTGATAATGAACAGACTGAAGTACGTATCACTTGCTTCAATGAAGTTATAGACCTCCATTTTAGAAATATCCAAGTCGGGGCTATATATACATTATCTAGTGGGACCATAAAGTCAGCCAATAAGTTTTACAACAAGTTGAATATTCAAATGGAAATTACTCTAATGGATGACTCAAGGGTTAGTCTTTGTGAAGATGATCTCCTAATTCCAAAACATCTATTCTCTTTCACATCCATTAATGAGATTGTGAATAAGAACAATAATTCTTTTGTTGATGTGATTGGAATTGTTGTATGCGTAGATCCTAGCTCTACAATAAGAAGAAGAGATGGGACAGAGGTTCTTAGAAGGAGCCTAAAGTTGCTAGATATGTCGACCTCCACCATAAATGTGACTTTATGGGGATCGACAACTCAAAAGGAAGGTGCACAACTTCAAGAAATGTACCATCTACAAAAGTCAACTATGCTTGCAGTTAAAAATGGGCATGTTACTAATTACAATGGAAAGGTATTAAGCACACTGGTCACTACCCAGTTGTTTATAAACCCTGATATCCAAGAAGCAGAACAACTAAAATCATGGTTTGCAGAAAGTGGGAATGATGTTCTCACATTAGCAACAAACAAGGTGGATGTGCCTCTACTACTTACATTAAAGACAATTACCAACATTCAAGATGAGCCTTTAGACATAACACAAACTCTCCAATGCATTGTGAAAGCAATAGTAATATTCATCAAGTCTAATTCATTTTGTTATCCAGCTTGCCTTATTGAGTTAGAAGGAAAACAATGTAAGAAAAGAGCTATGCAAAATAATGATGGAGCATGGTATTGCTCAAAGTGCAAAGCTACATTTCAAGATTGTAATTACAGATATGTACTTCAAATAAAGCTTCAAGATCATACAAGTACTATATGGGTAGTTACTTTTGAAGAGGCAGCAACCAAACTAATTGGCATGCCTGCCAAAGAATTGTATTTGCTACAATTCAACCAAGAAGCAGAGACAACTAGTGAAGAGATGATTAAAAATGTACTATTCAAACAATTTCTCTTCACCATTTCAAGTAGAAATGAAATATACAATAATGAGGCAAGGTTGAAGTCAACAATCTTAGAAGTCAAGAGAATTGACTTCACTAATGAAAGCAACTTTCTGTTAAAAGAAATTTGTGACTTGTGAAATGTTAACAAAAAAGTTAACATACATCCAATTCTTACAATTGGAACATCTACAATTGTAATTTTCTATAATACTTCGATGGAGATGCATGTTGAATAATATATCCTTTTCAACATATACTTAAAAAATTACCAACATTTATAGTTTTTAATCTTTTATGGTTTCTCAATGTACAACATATACCCAACTATATGTCTTTTATTATTCTGCATGTTATTTCATTTACATCTACAATTGTAATTTTCTATAATCCTTCAATAGAGATGCATGTTGAATAATATATCCTTTTCATGGAACATATACTTCAAAAATTACCAACATTTAGAGTTTTTAATCTTTAATGGTTTCTCAATGTACAACGTCTACCCAACTATATGTCTTTTATTATTCTGCATGTTATTTCATTTGCACATTGCTAACAATGTAGTCTACAATTTTTTTTCTAGATGATGAACTCAAATCTACAAGAATCTCAGAGACAACCATCCAAAACTAAACCCATGGATGAACAATCTTGTAAGAGAAGTCAGTTGTATTATGCTCGCCATCAAGAAGAAATAAGTGTGCGTCGTATGATGCAACATACACAACACCTATAACATGCATTAGATCAAACACAACCTTTTAAAAGTTCCAAAAATCTTCAAAATAAATTTCCTTCTGCAATAATGACTTCAAACCTAACACATGGAACTAGTAAACAATATCAAACACATCTACCTACATGATTGACACAAAACACAAATTCAACTAACAACATGCATATGAACTGGTCCACTAGCTTTATGGATGCATCTAGAAAATTTAGAAATCGAATAGATGCACTATCAAACTTACAAACATGTACTATATGTAAGGAAAGATACCCTGGAATGAATGTACATTCATCGAACAACAATCCTACTTGTAGAAGATGTTTTAGTGAGAAAGGCATACATCGATTCTCTGCATCCAATAATATGGACCCAGGTGAGCAACCAAATGTGTTGAGGATTCTCACTCAAGTAGAAGAGATGCTCATTGCATGTGTAAATCCAATAATACAAGTCACACATGCTCATGGCAGACAATACAAATATAGTGGACACACGATTATCTTCCCACAAGATGTCAAAACGATAACAAAATCTCTTCCACATAGAATTCAAGACTTGGATGTACTAATCGTCCGAAGAAACAATACACATGGGAAGAATTATGATTTCTATGTAAGTAGAAGTCATGTTAGGAATGCACTAGAATACAAAAAAAAAATGACCCGTACTATAAAGATGTTGAAATCGATGCCAATGCATTAGCGCTTCTACCGGATTCTACTACAAACATTTCTGAAATGCTTCATACAATTGAAAGTGAAATTGAAGAACAAACATCAACAAACATTGAAGTTGACAACAATCAAGATGAACAAGAAAATGAAACAGAATATTCAACATCATTCATGGTAAGACTACCAACTAGCCATCGTGAGCTACAAATCATTAAAGAAGCATTGCAAATAGAAAGTGAAAATGATAACATCATTGATTGGCCCCACATTGGGTCAACACCTATAAATGAGTACACTACTGAGGGCCTATTAGACATGGCATTTCCTACTCTCTTTCTGAATGGTAATGCACTACATATGCAACCCTGAGCTAGGGAGGTGCAACTTCATGAATATGCCTTGCACCTTATGCGATTCCATGACAATAGATTTGGATGCCATCCAAGATTAAGATACTTTCTTCTAAATCTTATGATGCGTCATCGTAGCCAAGCAACTGCCTCAATATTCATCAAAAGAAAAATAGAAGACAATATACCAACCACTATTGAAGACCTTCATTTAACAAATATGATCAACCAAATAGGTTCACCAACTTTGTTCTTCACACTAAGTGTAGCTGATACAAAATGGCCTAATTTACACAAACTTTTTGCAACCAATAATACATCTACATTGCACACCAACAAACATCGCACAGATGACATGATTAAAAACCCACACACAACAGCCCTATATCTACATCAAAGATTCACAATTTTTTGTGAAGAGGTCATCGAGAAACTCATGTGTGCACAAAATTACTGGTATAGATATGAATGGCAACATCGAGGTTCTGCACCTATACATGGATTCCTTTGGCTCCAAAATGCACCAAACATGGATACATTAGATTGGAAAAATAATGTAGAAGTGGACAAAGCAAGAGAATTCTTTGACAACTATGTCACTGCTTGGAACCCTCGTTCTAAGTCTAAAATAAACAACATGATACATAGAACCCCGATGGATGACCCATGCCTATTAAACACATCTCAAATATTCTCTGCCAACCCATACAATGATTACGAAGAGTTAATTAACCATGTATAGAGACACACTAAATGCAGCGAGAGAACTTGCCTACATAAGAAAAGGGAAAATTTAGAATGTAGATACAAGGCTCCATGGAAAGAACAAGAAAAATCCACCTTGTCATGTGATGAATCAGGGAATAAATCTTACGAACCATCAAGAAATAATGACAGGTTAAACATTCATAACCCTGAGATGCTCTCAATATGGAGAGCTAATATAGATTGCTAGCTTGTTATCTCACGACTACTTGTTCTCAAATACATTGCCAAGTACGCATCTAAAGCTGAAAGAAAATCAGAGAGTTGTGTAAATATGTTAGCAAGAATATGTGCAAAGCAAAGATTAGAAGACCAGGCTTTAAGAGCCTATCAAAAATTCATGCTAGAAATTGTTGCAGAACGAGATATTGGAGCACAAGAAACATGCCATATGTTACAAAAATTACCACTAGTGATTTGTAATCGAAAGTGTATATCATTGAATGTAGGCAAATAAAATTTCTGTCGCCTTAAAAAAACAATAGCCGGTAATGAGATACAATCAAACTACATACAATCATATATGCAACGCCCATCTCACCTAGAAACGATAACATTGATTGAATCAGCAAGATCCTTCACATATGTTGCTTGCCGCAAAGGATCCAAATGGCAAGATAGAAAAGAAAAGGTAATAGTGTAAGTATTTCCCCAGTTTTATAGCATTCCAAAAGAAGACTCTGAAAATTTTGAAACTTTCTGTTGGAGTGAATTACTTCTATATAAACATTTTCGTCAAATTGATAGAGATATAGGCCTCAACAAAGAAGAAATCATCAATAATTGGAAGCACATGAATACAAAAAAATACAATGCATGGCATATTGATCGCACATATGAAATTGAGCATGTGATTGAAGAGGAAGACAATTCTGATAAAGAGACGAATATACAAGATAATATAGAAATGAATGAATGGGAGTTATTGTCTCAAATGGGGCTTACTAATAGTCTTGAGTTAAATGAACTTGAAATGCTAGGTTGACGTGAATTTGACAACAATAACAAATGGGAAAAACATATTGTTCAACCACTTTTGCATGATGCTGCAATTCAATTTGTAAACACAAAGAAAATATCCCAACAAGGTGTCCATCCCCCCAAAGATTTGCACAGACAACACTATACATTGTCATCAGAACAACAACTAGCACTTACTATCATTACAACCCACTCAATAGATAATACCTCAAAACAACCACTACATATGCTCATACAAGGAACCGCAGGCATAGGGAAATCCTATCTAATTAGCTGCATAAGAAATACACTTCAAAATAAAGTCCCAAGAAGAGAAAACCCACTCCTTGTTCTCACCCCAACAAGAATTGCAACATTTAACATACAAGCCTCAACTATACATGCTGCCCTTAGGATTCCAATTAAAGAAATGCAACCATTGCAAGGACAAACATTGACAACATTTCAAGAAGATATGAAACACATACAGTACATTCTTATTGATGAGATGAGCTTCATCGGTCCAAAACGCATATTAAAAATTGATAGCAGATTATGAGAAGCATTCCCTAAACAAGCACATCTCTGCTTTGGTGGCATTTCTATAATTCTTGTAGGAGACCTTGCCCAACTGCCACCTGTGATGGACAAACCTATCTATGAGTCACACATGATTGCAATAAATCTTTGGCACAAATTTAATACAGTTGTTACATTGCAAACAATATTTAGATAGCAAGGCGATGATCCAATTCAAATGCAATTTTACCATACATTACAAAACATGCGCAATGTAGAACCAACACAACATGATTGGGAAGTATTAATGACCCGCACGAACAAGAAACTAACAACAACTGAACAAGAAAACTTTGACCAATCAATACACCTGTTTGCAACAAATGAACTAGTGATATTACATAACAAAAAAATGCTTAAACAACTAAATCTACCTGTTGCACTTTGTCTTGCAGAAAATACACAACGTAAATTAGGCACAACTAGTAATGATGAGAAACTTCCTCATGAGGTTTTAATAAGCAAATGTCAATGTGCCATGCTTACAACAAACTTATGGATCCAAGCTAGTCTTGTAAATGGGTCTCTTGGAGAGGTCAAAGATATTGTATATCCAATTGGATTAAAACCACCAGAATTGCCATCATATGTTACAGTAACATTTGAAAACTATAATGGTCCACCATGGGATGAAACAAACCCAAAAACTATACCAATACAACCCATATCACAAGGCAATCGTAGGCAAATACCACTATCCATGGCATGGGCTATCACTATACACAAATCACAAGGCCTTACACTAAGCAAAGCCACAATTGATATTGGAAAAAATGAAAGACGAGGCCTCACATTTATGGCAATTTCAAGAGTCAAGTCTATAAAAGGTCTACGTATAGAGCCTACATTCTCTTTCGACCGCTACTCCAAAATGAAAAAAAATCCCTACAACATTATCAGAAAGAAAGAAGAGGCTTGCCTATAGCTACTCTCACAACAAAAAATCCAGGTATGTATATTTACTTGCAAGAATGCTCAAATAAGAAATAATGAAAGTTTTTCTAATATTTGATTATCTTTTTTTTCAAAACATACAAAGAAGACAACTAACCAATTACATTGTTTATCTTACATAGGTCAACAATACATGACCAAAAAAAGTAAAACCTCAAGAATTGCCCAACTTTTGAAGAATTTATTTTTCATTGCTTGGTTTTCATTCATAAGAAAATGATTACAAATTATCAATTTTGACTGACAACATTATGTTTTTGTGCACAGAAATCACAAGTGCAAAAGACAATCTTATTACAAAGATGAAAAGAAACTCTTGTAAAATTTTGCTCAATGCAATATCGATATTAATCTTTGATCATGCAATGACATGGGAATGTTTATGTTCAAACAACTATTGTACCTATTACAAATGGATCTGAAAACATGTTGAATAACATCTTTATTGTTATACATCTATTTGTGTATTATTAAATCCATTAACTCTTCCCATAAATATCCTATCGGCGGATCCCTTGAACCTCCAAGGGGTGCAAGTGTTAGTTTATGTTTTTATGTTGACTTGCTATTAGAGGTTGCAAGTCACTTAAGTTACAAGCTCAGGGTTCAATTGTCGTAGTGAAATTGCCCCCCTAACCTAAGGGAACCGGTATCCACCGATAGTGTTTTGGTATCAGGCACCAATAGAGAGATCCATGGTGTATAGTGAATGATCTCATGGTGCGAAAGGGGTCATCTATGGTGTGAGTTTAATTTGAATCCCAATGACTACTCTCCGAGATCAGGCTTTGACATGCATTTGGCCATCCTTTGTGTAAAGCGGTTAATGAGGCAATTTTTACAACTGAATTTTGAGCTCGTGAGTCTGTAATTTTTGGTGGCTTAAAAAGAAAGCTTTGTGGAAGTTTTTTTGAGTGATGATAGTGTATATTGTTGGTGTGGACACCTTTGTATTGTGTAGATGGAGATCTTCATGCAAAACACATTGATATATCAGTGTATTTTGAAGGAAGAGAAGAGAATGAAGCCGTCTTATAACCATTTATGAGATTGAGAGGAAATGTGAATAATGATAGAGTGAGTTTTGCAGATTCAAATAGAGATATTTGTATTTGTTCTTGAAGATCAGATGGATAATTGTTTGAGATTTGATGAAGAATGTTTGAAGACATGATCGAAGTTTTCTTGAGAATATAATTTATCATCTTTTGTGTAATGTCACAGTCAAGAGGTCAATGATAGCAGAAGAGTGTTTTGCAGATCAATGATGGGAGAGTGTGATGATTGCAACAGAGTAAAGCATTGGTAAAGATCTCATAAACTCTTGTCTTTATTTTTTGTGTTGTGTTGGATTAGTTTAATCTTTGAGCATTGTTATGATGATACTAGGACATATGTTTGTATATCTTGCAAAGAAGAAGGTGTTGAATTTAGGTGTTATTGGACATCAATGATGTCATTCTAATCAGCAGTTCTTGTATTGTCCTATGATATCATTGTCAAAGTAATGTCCTTTGTATTGAGTACATGGAGGTCCTGAAGAGTATTTATCCTCTGTTTTGTCTTGGTTTTGTGATAGTTATGCAATTATTTTGCTTGATTCAGGTTGCATGTTGTGTTTTGATTGAACCTTCAAGCAAAATATTTATGAATTAGGTAGAATCAAAGTGTTACGAAGATTAAAGTTCTATAGTTTGATTATGAGTAAGATCTAATAGGAGTTTAGTATTGGTGCATCGCCTTAGAGATTTATTCTAATTATTTATTTCAGTATACCTCTCTCATCCCTTTTCTCAGACAAGTCATTAGATTAGAAAAGATCATAAGGAGAACCAGCTCACTCTGAAGATTCACTCTCGACACAGATCACCCATAATCTGAGAGTGTTTCCATGCGTCAACAAATAGCTAAGTCTTCTGTAAGCTTAGCATAGGGTGCATATCTGATTCATAATACTTTTTGGCACACCCGGTGGGACAAAAGCATATTTTCCCTTTGTTGTTTGGTATGCACAACAAGGTTTTTAGCCTTTCAGAGGTAAAAACAGCATACTTGGTGACTCAAATCTCTAATTTTCAAGTAGATCTAGTGAACAACACATGAAAAAGGTCACATACTGAAGGATCGGGTGTTTTCTTCAGTATTAATAGCTTTTGAAGGCCAAACTATCAAACACCCTGGCGACTCTAAGTAAATGGCTAGACCGTATCCTTTTGTTCCATTTAACAGGGGCAGCTCGTTACAACTTTTCCAACGTGATGACATCCCAGTTGCAGCCCTCAAAGGACTACCATACTTCACCAGAGAGGACCACACCATAGCTGTTGAGCACATTCAGGATGTGGCAACGCTGTGTTCAGTACATAATGTTACCCAAGAGAACATAGCAATCAGATTATTGGTTGCATCACTAAAGGGTAAAGCTTTGCGGTGGTTTAGAGGACTCACAGCAGGCTCAATCATGTCATGGGATGATCTAGGAGATGGTTTGCATCAACATTTTTAGGACAAATCTAATTTTTTATCTTTACTGGAATAGTTGAGTACCATAAAGAGGGCTCCACATGAACATATGTCTGATTTCAATTACCGTTTCCAAAAGACTTGGGATAGGATCCCCGCGATGGTAAGGCCTACACCACATCATGCCTTTTTGTTCTATCTTAAAGCTTTAAATAGTGAAATATCTATTATGATTCAAGCTCTGGCTGGATCTACCCTTCCCGATGCTTTTGAGATTGCTGTTAGAGCATAAAACTACCTTATTCTAGCAAGGAAAATAGTCCGAAGGCCTCCCTTACCCATTTTTTGCAAATCCAACCACCTGTGCCCATGGCAGTTCCCCTTTTGGTTGCTGTCCCAGTTGTTCCAGCCATAGGACACCAGGCTGCTACTCAAGAGACTGTTGTTTCAGTCCAAACTCAAGAATTCCAACAGCTTCAAAACACAGTTAAAAACATGACAAATGAGTTTGTTAATTTCAAGAGGTAAATCGGTCAAGAACATAAGCCATACTAGGCCCTGTATTAGTCTAAGCAGCTAAATAGGTCACCCTTCCAAACTGATCCATAGGGCCCAAGAAGAGATTATAACCCTGAGGTGGTTTTCATGAATTGGCAAGGCACTAAATTTTGTGATGTGAATTATCCCCAAGGCCAAGAGATGAGTTTTGAATGCAAACAGACTCCCCAGGAAATCAAACTCCCAAGTTTCAGAAGTTTTGATTTTGCTTAGGAGCCTATCTGCATTCAAGACCAATCCATTAGTCCTCAGTTTCAACCATATTAAGAACCCAGACCAATTGAAATCCCAAATTTCAAGCCAGCAACTGAAAGATCAAATAGGGAGAAAGAGGTTGCTATTGTTTGTGCAGCATTCCCAGTTGAATCTGAACATAATGCATGTGTAGCAAAAGTTGATTCAAACTTATCACTGAACCCTTTGCATTTCGATTCTTTTGACAAATTTTCTAATGCTTTTTATAAGATGAATCAAAGTAGGATGCCAAGATTGGAGGGTGAAAGTCTCCAATTGCAAAGACACATTGCTCAGGTTCAAATGGAGAATAGACCAGAAGAGGGAGATGATTCAGTTTTCTTGTTTGATCAGCTGCCTGTTTGTGTTGGTGATGATGAAGACAGCATGCAGGAATCCCACTTATTAGCTAATTCAGGACAGCCAGAAGATATTGCAGAAAATGATGCACTGTTATTTTGAAAGGGCAATGATGAAATTGAGACCTCAGTTCAGTTTGAGGAGCAAAGAGATAGTTTGGTTTCCAAATCTAGCATGCTTATTTTGCATGAAGACCCTGACTGCCAGGTTGAACACAAGGTTGAATCAAATCAAATTGTTCATGAAGATGAGGCATTTAGTTTGTTCTTAGAGCTCCCATTGTACTGTAATGAAGAAGCTGACATGAATGGGACTAAGACAGCTTGCCTTGATGAGCAATCAAATCTATCAGCTGAAGATAATCAACCTATCCAAGACAACTTCATATTTGATTGTCAGGATCCTAACTGTTTGGCTTGCAAAGAGCTTGCCACTCTCCTGATTTCTTGTAGCAATCAAAATCTCGAGCTAGTAGATGATGAGGATGATAAACAGTATGAAGAGAATTAGTAGGCAAGGTGAAGATTTGGGAAGAATCCAGTGAGGACCTGGCCATGACGCACAGGAACTGGGGGCTGATACGCAAATTGATGGTTTGTCAATGGAGGTTAGTTCATTATTCAAGAATTATTGCCATCATTTATTGAAGAAACACATATTTCAAAATGTATCTCCTCGAGCAATCTTGAATATTTTGAGCCTAGTATAGCTCTTGCTAAGAATCTTCCACGTCTAGAAAGTTTTGATGAGCTATTGGCTACTCTAACAGAGGAGGATGACACATTAAATGAAGAGGAGGAAGCCACATGGCAGGCTATCATGCAAGGTACAGGTTATGCTATTGTTTCCAGCCCAAAACCGTCAAGAGGATGCCCCATTAGAGATTTGGCCAATGAAGTGACCAACAACTTTCAGAGTATTTTTAGTGCCCCTAAGAATGAGATTGTAGTCAAGGAGCAGTAGATTCAACTTGCCCATTCACGACCAATCAAAGGTATATCCAAACAGAATCAAGAGTTTCAAACCTTTGATTGTATTATGCAGGTTGCAGTATAGTAGTTTATAAGGTGTGTTCTTGCGTTTTGCTCGCTATTGCCAGTTTGTAAGCATGAGAAGCATCCTTAGTTGGTTAGGAAGGATAGTTATTTCACCCAATCGGTGAATGGTTTTGTTTGACCAACTTCCTTGGCTAGTTAGAGTAGGGTTAGGTTAGTGTTTTCAGTAATAAGTGCTCATGCACATTTACTTTTAGTTAGTTTTTGAGTGCATCTACACATGTTTTTTGGCCACCAGGGCCTGTTAGTTCATTTTCAGTTAGCTTGTTTTTGTTTTTTATTCCTGTTTGAATTGGTTGGAGTGCTGAGCTTCAATGTTTTCTAAGTTTGAGTTGAGCAGAGTGTGACTCAATGCCCAATGGATATTCAAGGCAACTAGACCTGATGCTTAGTAGGCAAGCATGTAGCAGAAGTTGCCAGAAATGTTACCATTTTTTCACCACAGCTCAAAAATTGGTAGAGCTGGTACATTGTTCATTTTAAGGTGAAAATTTTCAATTTTTATTTCTGCCTTGCTTAAGTCCTTTACAAATATTGATTTTATAAAAAGATCAGATGTGCTAGTTTCAAGAGGTGCATGAAGTTTGCAGTTCAGTTGTTTCACAGAAGAAGGATTTAGTTCATCATTTATTTATTGCAGAATATTCAAATAAGTTATTTCATTTACTACAATGATTATTCATTTTACGAATGAAATACATAAAAGAAATAAACATTGCATTGAATGAAACATAATAGATCAAATGACCTACACAAGCTGTGGGTATAGCTGAGCCAACACAGACATAGAAAGTGCACTATACAATTGAAGATGGAAAGAGAAAATAGCATATAGTAAGAAGCATATCAATCATTGCTTGATATGTTCGATGTTGGTCTTGGATGCCTTCTGTCCTTGCTCCTGATCTTCAATAAGAACCTATAAAAATTGGGAAAAGACTTGTTAGAGCTTCGGATATGATTCACACTATGTACTTCACCAGCAAATGATATAATGCACTACCTATGATGCATTGAATCAGATGGACATCATTCACATGCAAGAGAAGCTGGAGATGAAACAATCATTGTACTTTATTGACTTTAATCTAACTTGTTTGTTTCTTGTGCAGGTATAGGTGCAAGTATATTGTTGTTTAGAAGACAATTCAGCATGTGGTGCAAAATGGGCTCCCACAAGGGTAGAGCTCAGCATGCTATCTCAAAGGGGATGAAATAGGCATACATGTTCTTATTGTTCAGATAGAGTACATTTAACTGAAGCAAGAATCTTACACCGGGTTAATACGTGAGCTTCAAGCTCAATGCCCACATATGACTATTAGTTCAAGGTGATTCAAAGTAAGAGCCATCAATGAACATTGAGCTCCTTTCCAAGACTGCTAAATGATACAACATGCCTTTTAGATAGAGGTAATTATTCAATTAATCCTCTTTCATATAGTAATACTGTTGTAGTAATATGAGCATACTCAATACCACTTTCATATAGAGGCAGATACAAAAGGAAATATAATCTTGATATTGGAGCAGCCAAGTGTATAATGAAGTAAATAGAAAGGCATGACTAAATTGACAGTAGAATTGCATGAACAGGTAAACAAAACTGCCTTAATGACCATCAGGTAAAGGTGCCACATGCATCAAATAGAGTGTACATGAGTATATAGCTGTACCAAGTACATGTAAATAGCACCAATAATGGTACAATCAATATGGCATATGATACACAAACTGGACAGTAGAACATATGTCATGTCATGATTTGAAGTTGATCATTCAAGGTATATACAAAGATCAAGTAATATCTGCCATCATCCATCAAATGAAGTATATACAATTATACAACTGTTACAAAATGCTATAATGATCAGATAATCTACAATTTTCATCAATAAGAGTGTTCACAATTGTATAACAGCCATGGAATTCCAATGTGCATTCATAACCTATTATGCCATGTCATAGTGAAACACGAAGCCATATGTTAACTGAATGAACAAGTGATGCAAGAAAAAGAGACCAGCATGTACTCTAACTCATTCCTTTTTATCAAAATAAGATAAACAAAGCGGCCCACATTTTGTTGTTTGAATTTTGTATGCATTACGATCCATATCACATTATGCATATATAGTTTCAAGTAGAGTCAAAATGCAATATTTAGAAAGGAATGACAACTGAAACAACCATAAAGAGATACATAAATGAAATAGTAGAGATATATCATTTTCTACAGTTAAGACCAAATGAGGGTTTGTCTTGGTCTTTTACATTCTCAGAGAGTGATACAGGAAATGATAAATGAAGAGACAAGCCACAGCCCACTGTGTAGAGGAAATCATAGTTTATTGCAGTAGCCAATGATGGAGAAAGACACAGAATATCAGAGATGTTTTAGAACTAAAAGGCACCATTTGGCCGCAGCCCTTTTGCACTGTCAGAGACCTTGAGAGTCATTTTAATCCACATAGGGTTTCAACAAAAGTTATATAGAAGAGACTAGCAAAAATATATAATACATTTGTCCACATATTTGGGGTTTCAAAAGAAGTAAATTTGAAGATATAATAGAAGAATGAAGGCTTTCAAATTCACAGTACATAAAAATAATGGACGTAGCCACGGCCTGATAACACCAATAGGATTTATTGCAAAATGAAAGATAGAAATGTATTTTGTTTTAGAGTTCTTGGGCTGTCGCTGACATATATTAAAAAAGATACAGAGACATAAAGCTGTGAGATATAGTGAATGAAAGGATGCCAAGGAAAAGAAGTTACCTTTCATTTCTATGCGAATACATGTGTCAAAGCCAGAGAGGTTGCAAAACCATTCATGGCAGCTTGAGCAAGAACAAATGTCTCCAGAAGATAAAGAAGTATGGAATGAACAAAATGCATCAGAACATGCATAGAGCCGCAGCCATTATTTAAGCCAGTTTTTGCCTTAAAATGAAAGGAAATGAATTGAAACATGTGATAGAAGGCATTTACCTTAGTCATGGGCAGAGAAATCCAGGAAAATCAACTAATAGCGGCAGAGATGCTTATGTCTTCAGCATCAAACCCTAGTATCTGGTGGTGGCCGAGCGTAGAGAGCCATGTTTTTCAAAAGCTATTAGACTTTAACCCACCTATCCGACTCACTTTCTGTATGCGAGGTGATTCACCGTAAAGCATGGGAAGCATAGTCGCAAAATAAAGTAATAGTAACAAGAATAAGTGAGATCATTGTTTGGCCTTAATAAAATCTGTGTTGCATGCTTTGAACATGAATCTCAAAGTTTCTCACATTCATAAAATGACAAAAGGTATGACTGCGAGAAGATATAATGGCAAAGTGCATATCTGTATGGAAGAAAATAAATTATAGATTCAGAACCAAATATCTGTAGACAAGGCTGCATATTTATCATTCACCTTAAAAGATTAAAAATCTAGTGTAAATCTAAGTTAGCATTATTAACTTATAAATGAAAGGTTAAGGAAAGCAACTATACCCCATTTATGAATTTCTATATGGACTTTCAAACTCCTTGCAAATAAAAATTAACCTATATTCACGCACAAACTCCCCTTATAGATTCAATGCTAGAGTGAAACTATTATATTATGAAAAATATCTAGAAATATAATTATTACTAATGTGTACAAGTTACATCTATAGATTTCCTAAACAACAATTATACATATACATGTACATTAACAAAAAAAAAAAACTCATGCCATGTTCATTTGTAATTTGTTTAGGCACTTGTAGCGTTCCTTTTTGCACTAGAACATCAATTTTTTTTTGTTAAGGTGTCAATTTTATTATAAGGGTCTCTTAGATACTACCAATCATGGAAATGGTACTCTAAAGCTCCTATCCTTTTCTTTGAAACCTTACATAATTCTTCCCTACACTAGGAAACATTTTTTCTTCACCTTTTTCCCTTTTGAGTATACAACTGCTTAACTCTCCATGCACTTTTATCATACTTTACTTGCATGTCCATGTCATTTAGGATAATTCTAATATTTTCTTTTCCTCTTCTCACATCTTGGTCATCTAGTGCATTAAACTAGACTAGCACTCCCAATAGTAATTACCTCTTCAACTTCAACCCATTTATTTTGTCTCCTTGGATGAAGATGGTTCTCTAATATCATTTTACCATTAAGTTACCTCATGTACTATGGTTTCCCATACAAATTTGGCTTCCTATAAATCTAGGTTGCAATATTATTTTTTAATTCTATTTTTGGAGGAAGACCTAAAAACCTTAATCCAAGAACTTTTGAACTTGCCTCCTGGTTGAATTCCACTAAGGTAATCTTTTCCACATCATTTGTACCTTCCTTATCATTTTCTTTATGAAAAGTGAAGTCTCAAAACATTTATCTTTGTCACACTTTTCTTCTTCTTTCTCCCTCTCTTTCCCTTCTCATTTCTCCTCTTGTCTAGTAATGATTCCTTCTTCTGTTTGCCCTAGGATAACACTTCCTTTAATGCAAACCCTAGTGTAAGATTCTTTACTAACTCACTGAAGGGTAGAAATTCATAACCCTAGTAAATGCTCTCTTGTCAACTAGTGATATACCCACTCTTTTTCAAAAGGTTACATAGGTGGCTACTTAAACAAATTACTTACCTCCTAGACAAGTTGCATCTATATCTGGGAAGCAAGCCAAATCTACCTATAGATTTCAAATTATTTTTAACCTCTTTGATCATACAAAGTATAAATAGTGAATCAATTAATCATCCTTTGAGACTGACTAATGAAGACTCATATTTATCTTTATTTTTATGAGCTCAAAAATAATTATCATCTTTTTCTCTAGGTCCCAATTTCTGAATCTATCCTTTTATTAACTAGGAAAGCTGGACAGCTAAATGGGCTCTTGCTTTCTCTGATAAATTTTCCTTCAATGAGCTCATTCAAATGCTCATCCATTTCTTTTACTTCTGTGGGGCTCATGAGATAGGCTGGTTCAAATGGTATAACAGTTTTACATTCAGGTTTCAACCTAATCTCGCATTCTTCGTGCTCCTTAGACCAAAATTGTAAAGGATTCATGCTACAACAATCTTGTTCAAATTTTGCCTTAACTGGTTCTAAGAGCAGAGGTAACTGTGGTCCTTGGGACTTTAAAGGCTCTTTCTTTTGTTTGGCTTTATTAGACAGCTTATGGTTGACTAATTTCAAGGAGGGAATCCTGACGGGACCATCTGTATGCTTAAGAGATATTTCATGGGTGCGTAAAACAAATGGCTAATATTTGGTTAGGAAAGTGTAACCAATCAAAATATCTTCCCTCAAACTGTCAAGTTCAATTAAATCAACAACAAACTACTTACCTTGGATTTCAATTCTGACATCCTGAGCAAATCTCCCCATTTTGATTTCTTCTCCATTTATGGCAGCCGACTGGTAAATCAATTTTATTTGTTAGAAGTTCTCGAATTTCCCCCACTGCAGAAATGAGTTTATCCAAGGCTTTTTGTTGCAGAGCACATTACCGAGCCAAGATATCAATAGATTCATTACATCTGTCAACTTTAGCACATAGAGTATCAATGCTTCTACTAAGGGACATAGAGGATGAATGGCGAGGACGATGCTTGGAAGTAGATGGTTTGGAAGATACCCAAGAAGGTTGGGTGTAACCATGGGATGACTTTGGTTTTGGGGATGGTGATGGTGATGGTGAGCTAGACACAGAATGCTTAGATGACCTTTTGGATCTTCTAGAAAGAGCAAGTTTCTCTTTTTCCCAGGCCTTGATATCTTTAACCTGTTGTTTGGCAGCAGCTTTGCGGTCTTCTAGTGATCCGGGCATGTGATAAGGATCCTTGGATTTGGCCATACTTATCTTGAAATCAAGATTTTTAATGGCCCTTTTAATTGTCTTAGAGATAATGTTCTTGTCAGATGAACTGGATCGTTCAGACTCAGATTCTGAACTAGTAGAAGAATACTTTCTTCTATATTTATCTCTTGCCATGTAGTATTGATCAGGAAAAATTTCAACCAACTCAAACAAATCAACATGAGAAGAACCAAGTACTTCATTGGAAGAAACAATTTCCCAGTTTCCTGACCTATGCTGTTCATCAAACATTGCATAAACTTTATTCTCTGGCTTATATCTTTTTGGACAATCTGTAGCATAGTGTGGACCTTTGCAAATAAAACACTGAACAGATTTTCCACTTTTCTTAAAATCTTTATTCTTTTTAAATAGAAACTTTGGTGGCTTTCTATTCCTGAAGGAATTTTTATTTACAGGAGCAAATCTGTATCTTTTTCTATACTGCTTCTTCTTATAAGGAGTATGTCTCCTGTAGTCATCATTGTCATAAGCATATTTACATTTCTTGCAATGACAATCTTTTCCACATGATTTCCTACTGAATTTTCTGACATGTTTGAATTCTTTTATCTGATTAATGGGTGGCAAGCTGCAATAATCTTTCATATTACAAGAGGAATTATACTGATCTCTATTATCGCTTAAAGCTTTAAGCAGACATCCTTTATCTAACTTGTAGGTAACCAAGGTCCTTAATTCACTGAAACCATAAGCATCAATTTTGGTCTTATACTTGTTACCTATATATTCTTCAGCATATTCTCCCAATCCACAAGGTAGTGAATTCAAATAAAACTTCTTTGTGGTAGAATCATGCAATTTCCCTGCAGCTATCATATATTTTTCAAAGATTAAATTATACTTATGCAGTTTTCCTAAGTCTTTGAGCTGCAATGAAGAAAGGATTTTTTCTGCTTCAAGTATATCATTTTTTCTATTGCCACAAAATAAACCAATCAGATATAATTTCAAGGTAGCAAATCCTTCAGCAGAAATGTCATTCCTACCCATGTCTTTTTCTTTGACATACTCATCTCCATCTTCATCCATTGAAATTATACCATTATTAGGGAGAGAGTTCCACCAACTGTGGAGTTTACCAGACATGAGTCGGACTGCATATAAAACTTTGTTTGCCTCAGACCATACAGATCCCCTAGTATCAAAGAAATTCTCAAGTGTATCACACCATGTGCAAATAGTTTCATAGGGATCTATAATTTTATCTATATTCAGAATATAACCAGATGTTGCATAAGCTCTCAAATTTTCTGGCCGGGCATTTTCTGACACAGCATCTCTCATTTCTACATCCAGCTGATTTTCTACAGTAGTCTGGCTAGCCATGCACAAAGGTTCCCAATCCTCTATAATTTCTATATCTGGAGTTTCATCAGAAGACATATATTCAGGTTCAAAAGAGGAATCATGATAAGAAATTGTTTCAAATATTTCTTCATCAGATGAATTCATGGCTGCAGCTGGTTCTTCCATATAAACAGGTTCATTATCTTCTAATTCATTTTCTTGTAACCAATCTTTTAATGGTTCAGAAACCTGCAATAAATGTTCCTTCTGTTTGGGCAGAACTATTTTGGAAGGCATCTGAGGTGTATGACTTCTAGTTGTGGAAGATGCTGGGTGTTCTTCAATTTCTTCAGAAAAGAGAATGCTTTTTCTTCTATGTATTTTAGGTCTAGGCTTGGGATCTGTTTTCTGAGATTTCTGAGTTTTTGTGTCCTCAGTTTCTTCCTCAGAACTATCTTTGCCTTTTTGGGATACTCTAATCTTTTTGGCGTATATCCTTACCTTTTCTAAATTTCTCGCCACATGCTCAAGTAAGACTTTGTTTTCCTGAGCTTGAGTATCTCTTTTAGAGTCAGACGTAGATACATGAGAATATATTTGTCCTGCCACATTTTCTAATCTTTCACCACTTGACCGTATGCTTGTGGCCATTGTGTGGGTCTGACTGACTTGGAAGATCCTCTTGGGAAAATTTCTGAATCTATCCTTGAGAAACTTAAATAATAGAGGTGCTATTATATGACCCAAATTTGGATACTTATATTTTTATTCACCATGGGTTATGGGTGATGAAGGATACATGCATATTTCCTTTGTTATGAGAAACAAGGAGATAATTTTACTAATTTCATAATGGATTTCCATCACTTCCAACTTTGGAATAAAAGATTTTGGCAACATATTTGGTGACTCCAAAGACCCTTCTATCTAGATAATGTCGTGACCTAGATAAATCCACTAGGAAATAAACTCTATAATATCCTCTGTCAAGGATAAAGACTTTGTATTCATAGCCTTTTCATGCACATTAAGATAAAAATTGGGTAAATTAAATCATAAAGGACTCCAATCAAATCATGGTACTTATGGCCATGGGGTATGTCAAATATTACAACATTGATTGAGTAGAAAGAAAATCCCACACATGGAGATTGAGATTGAATTTCATTGATGAATAGATAGCATCATTCAAGTGTAATGCCATATAAGAGTTATCTCCTTTTTGAGTTACCTTGAATTGTTTCTAGATGTTTTAGTAAATAAGTTCTCTTAATTTTGATACCCACCCACACTTTGGTATGGTGAACAATAAAGGAATCTAGACTAGAATCAAATTATCTATATCCAAACATCTCAAAAAATAAATTCATTAACACCATGGGTTCCCCTAACTAGTTTAAAATTTCTTATTGTTAACTTTGAAAGGTCTAATATTTTAGGAAAATCCTCCTCAACATAGTCCAAAAGAATTTTAGAAACATCATTAGTACTTTACTATATTGTTGGGTCAATGTGCTACCAACATCAAACATATCCATTGGAGAATGACTAGATCAAATGGTAGAGAAAACATCTAGGACTAGATTGTGTACCATGTCTTGGACTCACATTAATCAAAATTTTGAATCTATCATTGATAAACTTAAAAATTACATTAAAATTTCAGAGGTTCATACTTTCCTTGTCAACATGCTTTTTTGGAGTTTTTCCCTTCATGGCATGCCTTTCCTTCCATTTCCCCATCTTCTGTTTCTATCTAAGTCTATTTTTCCACTTCGTTCAAATTTTGGAATTTGAAAGTTTCTCATTCCATCATCCCAACATGCATTTTCCCTAAACTCCTACAAATTACACTAAAATGTTAGAGGTTTGGATTTTTCCTTACTGACATATTTTCTGGACTTTTCCTGTCATGGCATGCCTTTCCTTCCATTTCTCTCATTTCCATCTAAGTCCATTTTTCCACTTCCTTCGAATTTTAGAATTTTGAAGTTTCTCATCTTGCCATCTTGGTGTGCCTTTTCCTTGAACTCCTACAAATTACAAGTTCAAATGTCTGAGCTTCAGAATTTTCCTTGCCAAGATACTTTTTTGGAGTTTTTCCTTCATGGCATCCCTTTCCTTCCATTTCCCCATCTCCCATTTCCATATAAGTCCATTTTTCCACTTCCTTCAAATTTTAGAGTTTTAGAGTTTCTCATATTGTCATCTTGGCGTGCCTTATCCTTGAACTCCAATAAATTACACTAAAATGTTAGAGGTTCAGACTTTTCCTTGCTGATATACCTTTCCAGAATTTTCCTCCTTGGCATACCTTTTAGAGTTTCATAGTGTTTTTACCTTCTTCCCCCTTTGGCATGCAAAATCCTAAAGCTCTGTCGTTCAAGAAATAACCCTACCTACCTCACTACATGACCCGAGATGCCATTAATGGCCTCAAATGAGCATGAATAGGTAGATGAAGAATCCCATACTCCTCTAGGTACCAATGGATCCCTTTGAGGATGCAATGACATGGGAAAATGACCTAAATAAGCACGATTTCAAGTGTGAGGCATATGAAAATGATGTGAGCAAGCATGGGTAGACATTTTCACTCATAGATGACCAAGACTCTTCTTCCATGATGGATTGCTAGTACAGAACTATAAGCACTAAAAAGCACATGAACGTACATGGTAATCCGATGATGAGTTGTAGTCCTAAAAACATACATGTAAGTGTGTAAATATGACCTCTTAGTTGTATTCCTCTTGGTGACACATGGATTTATGTTCTTCACTTTCTTGTACCTCCCATGTCCCCTAACTAACCTTATAAGATCCTACAGCTTTACCAATTACCCTATGTTGACAATTCATTTTTGTTACTTTCTAGCCCTATTCACATGATCTACCTAGATCACAAGATGGGAATTCACTTTCCCTAAGCCCCTTTCAACCATTTCAACCCTCCATATGCCTCTAATTGTCCTCCCAGATCATCTCCAATCATCAGTTTGAACACCCATTTCCTTAATTTTGGGTCACCCACTTTGACTCCAAATCTCCCAAGGTCGACCTTTCCATTGAAGTGGATCCCCCAGGGGTAACCCATTCTCTTTAAGTTCAATGACTTGTCTTCAGGCCCTGAAGTCATCTTTAGCCTCTAGGTCCAATCTTAGCCCCTAAAACCACCTACAGAACCTATTCCCTTTGGGTCACCCACTTTGACTTTTGAATCTCCCAGAAGTGACTTACTCTATACAACTAGGTGAACTTGTCATGTTTTGACATGTATGTTTCTCTTCAGTTCGGGCCCAAAATAGCTTTTTCTTTTGCTCTAGTTTGCATGGCTCTTCGATCTTAATTGAGCTTAATCTATTTCTAACTCATTCTAAACTCTCAATCACTCCATTCTTAGCTCCCACTAAGCTATTCTTATCTCCCTATCTATCTCATGCTAACTCCATTTTTCCTCCAGTGATAATCTTTCAAAGCTTGTTCACTCTCTAATCAGCCTAGTTCACTGTCCAATCAAGAGAGTTAACTCTCCAATCAATTCCACCATTCATGGGCTTATCAAACCTATAAATGCCCCCTCCTATATGCATTAAAGGAGGTAAATTCATTGTTGCACATTCATTCAAGCTTTTCTTTTTGCTGTCCATAGCACTTATATACCTATTTCAAGACTTTGTGAGCCTTTTGTTTTCTTCTTAGCTTAGTTTCCCAAGCTTCAATAGCTTCATAGAATCCTTATTCTCTCCAATTTCTTTCAAAATCCCAATCCATAGTGCTCCCATAGCATCATTTCTCAATTCATACTCGAATCCATTACTTCTATCTTCATCCCTATTTCCAAGAGGAGGACCCCGCTATTGTAGAGGAGAGGAGGTTTCCATGAAAGTGTTGCAAGGTGTGACCCTTGGTCTCCTTATTCAGCACTGCGCTATGGTGGTTTGCGACAAGGGCTTAACCGCCTCCCGTGCTTGTTAAGTCAAGTGGTTGTATCGGGCATTAATAGGTCAATCTTTTGGTGCAACGGTAGCTAACAAAAAAGACTTTTGAGGATATGCTAGGCTCATGTGCCAAATTCATGCTAGGTTTTTCATATGCTTAGTAGTTAATTAAATCACAAATTTGCTCTTGGGAAAGTAATATTGATTGTTGTTATTCTCTTGATAGGATTTGCATTGTTAGAAAATAATTGCTTTCCATAATTGTCTAGCATAGTTGTTGTTTGCTTTTCTAGTTAAATTTCCTTCATTGCTTTAAGTTAGTTGTTATTTGATTTTCATTAGTTTAGATGCAAAAATTGATTCACGAAAACACAAAAACATAGGTTAAACTTTCATCTCAAATTGCATTCATATTTACTTCATAGAACATTCAAAAATCAGAAAAAAAACAAAAATATTGTTATGCATTCATAAATAGTTGCATACATAAAAAAATCACAAAAACATAGAAAAAAAAAACACAAAAGGAATTAAAAAACTCCTCAATTCCATCATAAGGTTGACAATTGAACAAAAGTGTAGCAAGCCTTTGATTACAACTCAAAGTAAAAGTCAACACTTGGTCAAGCCTAAGTCAACACAAAAGACTCTCTTTGTCTCACCCAAAAATTCAATGTCCCTAGGGATTAGAGGGGATTGGGTTAAAGCTATTCTTAAAGAGATAGAGGTAATCCATCCTAGACCACAACATACACCACAAATGGTTGAAGAAAAAGAACATAGTCTTAGAGTCATTCAAGAATAGAACAACACATAGGTCATTAAAACACACAGGAATAGATTAGAATACCATAGGATAATCAATGAACAAAACAGTCTTAGTACTAGGCGTTGGAACTTATGAAACCCTAATAGGAGACTTAGAACTAGTGACCCTTCGGGTCATATAGTTATCTCCACAACCACAGTCATAGAATGTTCTCATCAAGAATTAATACATATTCAACCCATATATTGGATAACCACCCTCTGTGATGTTCTACTTCCACATGAATAGAACCACCCCCAGGTTACACCTCCACTTGACTGGCTTTTTCCATGAGAGTGAGAGTGACTTGGAGGTCACCCATTGTAAGGAGATAGTTCATGTGTGGTATCTGCGCTGACTCATTCACATTGTGCTTGAGTCACATTTTCAAGAATACAAGGACAAAGTATATAATGCATCTCCTCATTCATAATAGGGGGATGGATTTTTGGTTGTAGAGAGGAAAGAAAGAAGAAGAACAATTGAAAACCTCTATGGTTTTCTTCTAGTGACTTTTTTGACCATTTTCATTGTAAATTTTCTAGGTTTTCTCCCAAAGGATATGATCTAGGGAATTCTAATCATGAATAATGAATTAAATATGTAGATCTAGCATTTTATTACGTGTCTCCATGAACATTGCATGGGTTTTTGGTGATTTGACAAATCCCCTTAATCACATTTGATGATTTGAGTATTGTTCTTGATTAGTTAGCAAACTAGAAGGCTATAAAATCCTCTGTAAAGATTTTGCAAGGTATCTTTTAAGGATAATACATGAGACTCATGGGTTTGTTTTTGGATTATGAAGGTATGTTCAATAATATGTTTGTGCAATTTCATGTGTCTATTTATTGTTATGCATAGAGCCTAGCTTATGTGCAAAACCTTCAGGTACGATCTTTGTTGATATCTTTTTCTAAAATAAAAAGGTGGTAGACTACCCAGACATGTATTAATAATATGAAAAGTCTTACAGAAAGTAGCCAAAAAGAGTACACTCTGCTCTATACTATCAGAGCCAAAATTTATACATTAAGGGCCCATATAGTGGCCACTATCAACTATTTTAAAACAGTAGGGAAATAAGTATTAAAATAGAAAAACAAAGAGAAAACTAGAAAGGGATTAGTACCCTATCACCATGGATTCCTCGCACATTGGGGGGAAGAACACCTAACCCACTATTAAGGGCCCACCATTTCACTCTCCCTAGACCTGTGGATATCACAATACCCATGGATATCCAATTGTGCTCCCATCAGTGTCGTCATGCCTGGCCTGAACATGTGCGGTACACTTAAACTATCTGGTTTGTCTTGGGCATCCAAGGGAGATGTATCTTCATGGTTTAGCAATAATTGGGGAGATGGGGGACCCAGTCAGGGGTGTGCATCCTAATAATACAGATGGAAGTGAACACATCCCTGCACTTGGTTCTCATCTTCTTAGAAAAGTTGAAACTATGGCCATGGAGGGCCCTATCCAGTTTGCCAGTGAAACCACATCCCAAGCCTTTCTGCATTACTTTAAACACACACACTTTGTTGTTGGAGAAGTTCCTAGGGTTTGCACCAAGAATAAGCCTCCTACCATCACCTCACCTTTCATTAGGTCATAGCCTTGTAATGTGAACTTCTGTCTCTCCAAGTTGTAGAGATAATAAAAAACTAGACCTGTTGTAATGGCGTGGACGTAGTGACCATCTTGGACTATGTCCATGATGTTTGAAAGGAGGATGGAAATAATGGTAAGCAAGCATAGGAAACTATATCCAATGATCTGAATGCATTACAAGATACCTATATATAATAGGTAATAGTTGATGAAACTGTTGAGGCAGTTGGTGTAATTGCAGAACTAACAATTATAACTGCAGAACCAACAACTAGCAGAACATAGCTACATGGTTACGTAATAAACAATGTAAGATATTATGCTAACATTCCCCCCCTTATTACATTGTTTTTACAAATGTACCCCCTAAACAGTTCAAATTTGATCCTGCCAAGAGATTTGGTGAACATATCTTCTATCTGAGAGTCTGTAGGGCAGTACTGGAGCTGGATGTGGTGGTTCAAAACTTGATCTTGATTGTAATGACATTTGACCTCAATATGCTTAGTGCGCTCATGGAAAACTAGATTCTTCACAAGTTTTAACACACCCTGATTGTCGCAATAGAGAATTGGTGACTTCTCTTTAGGAATGTCCATATCTGCCAGAATGCGACGTAACCAAATCGCTTCACACATAGCTCCTTGTGCGGCGCGATATTCAGCCTCAATGGATGAAAGAGCAACAATAGTTTTCTTCTTACTAACTCATGAAATTGGCCCAGATTCGAGATGAGAAACATAACCTAAGGTTGATTTCCTGTCATCTACAGATCCTGCATAATCTGAGTCTGTATATCCCTATAAGAAGAACTGGTTTTTTTTCTTATATTCCATACCATAATCAACTGTGCCTCAGATATATCTCAACACATAATTTGCTATAACCCAATGACACTTCTTTGGCCCCTGCATGAATCTAGAGAGATAGTTGACAACAAAACACAAGTCTGGTCTGGTGTAGGTCAAGCAGATGAGGCTCCCAACCAGCTGCCTGTAGAGAGTGGCATCTACTTGAGGTGAATCTTAGAAACAGGATAGTTGCAAACCTTTCTCCATTGGAGTGGAAATAGGCTTACAGTTGACCATTCCATATTTTTCCAGGAGTGTCTTAGCATATTTCATTTGGGAGATGAATATGTGGTTCTTCTTCTTCCATATCTCCAAGCCAAGATAATAATGAAGTAGCCCCAAATCTATCCTGTCAAAGGAGTTCTTGAGATCATTCTTTACATCATCAATGAGACTGTCTAAGCTGCCAGTGAGAATAAGATTGTCCACATACAAAACCAGAATGACAATCTTTGTGCCTACCTTCTTAATATACAAATTAGGATCTGAGGGGCTACGGGTGAATCCATGCTACGATAGGTGACCATCAATCTTAATGTACCATGCCCTACGAGATTTCTTAAGGCAATAAAGTGATTTGATAAGATGACATACCTTGTGTGGATGGTGTTCATCAACAAACCCTTCTGGCTGGGTCATGTACACTTCTTCTTTGAGATCACCATTTAAGAAAGCACTCTTGACATCCATTTGCTAAAGCTTCCATCCCTTCTGTGTTGCTAATAAACAGACCATTCTGATAGTTTTGATCTTCGCAATGGGTGCAAAGGTCTCTTCATAATCAATGCCCTCCTATTGAGCATATCCCTTTGCTACAAGTTGTGCTTTATACTTGTCGATAGATCCATCTGTCTTGTACTTTGTTTTGAAGATCCATTTGCAGCCAATGGGTTTCTTCCCTTCAGGCAGATCGACAAGTTCCCAAGTATGATTTTGCATCAGAGAATTATACTCTGCATCCATAGCCTTCTTCCACTGAGGTTGGCTTAATGCCTCTCGAACTGTGTTAGGTTCAGTGCTATCAACAACAGTACTCATGAGTGCAAGATTCACTTCATTTCTTGTCTGACTCCTGGTTCTGATTCTTGACAAAGTGTCTGGAAGAGTGTGCAGGTTAGAGTCCCTGATTGTACTTTGGACCCACTTTGGAGGTTGACTCTGCTGCTGCTGGTGTGTAATGTTTTCTAGAGGGCCCAAATCAACATACAACTCTCCTTGTAGTTCATTTTCTCAGTGAGAGTCTTTCACATGCTCATCATCTGATTATGAGAGCAATTTATGAGAAGTAGGAGGTTGTTGCTCTTCTTTTTGTGATAAGGAATCGAATGATGATACACACCACATCTCAACTCTCATGTATCTTCTTTATCTTAGGATCTATGAGACAATTTGCTTTTGATGTAATACTATATCCCAACAATATACACTGGAGTGTCTTAGGATTAGTTTTCTTTCTCTTATTGCTAGGGACATGCATGTATGGTGTACAACCAAACACCCTTAGATGAGAAATTGAAGGCTTTTGTCCAGTCCATACCTCTTCTGGTGTCTTGTGTTGCAAAATCTTTGTTGGTGCCCTGTTGATGAGGTATACAACTGTCCGCACTGCTTCTACCCAAAATCTTTCCTCCAACTTGGCTATGGAGAGCATGCAATGAGTCATCTCTGTGATAGTCCAATTGTGATGTTCTGTAACTCCATTTTGTTAGGGTGTATAGGGAGAAATTAGGTGTTGCTTGATGCCATGATGCTTCAGGTATGCCATGAACTCCTTGGAGGTGAATTCTCCCGCTCGATCTGAGTGGAGGACAAGAAGGGACTGGCCTGCTTTTTTGACAACTTGCTTGTGAAAGTCCTGAAAGTTGGCAAAGGCTTCATCTTTCTTCTTGAGAAAGTACACCCAGGTCTTTCGGGAGAAGTCATCCACGAACAATTGGAAGTACTTATGTCCTGAAAAGGAAGAAGGCATGGGTCCGCACAAATCGGTATGTACCAACTCAAGGCGATGTTTAACATGGAAGCTACTAGCCTCAAACGGATCTCGGTGTTGTTTACCTGCAAGGTATCCGGGACATATAGGCAATGAATTTGAAATTGGGGGAAGTCCTCTTACCATTTGTTTGGAGCTGAGCTAATGCAAGGAGCTGACTGAAAGGTGCCCATAGCGATAGTGCCAGTCCCATAGATTCTATTGTTGAAGCTGATAGAATTACTATAGGGGAGGAGACAGCATCTAATGCAAATAGTCTATCCTTCATAAATGCTCTAGCAAGTATCATACCTTCTCTTAAGATTAGACAGGTCTTGACCCCATCCTTCACTTGGAACTCAACTTTCAGTTTGTGGTTCAGAAGCTGACTGACAGAGAGCAGGTTTGTTGTCAAACCAGGAACATACAACACCTTGGTGAGGGTACAACAGCTTGTCCCAAGAGGAATGATGACCTTGCCTATACCCTCTGCAACATACTCCTTGTTGTCAGCAATTTGAACTCTATCTCCAATAGGTTGTTTTGTCAATGCATCGAACAGCTCGCGGTTGCCTGTCATATGCTTGCTGGCACCCAAGTCTATTAACCAAATATCCCTCGTGGGTTGCGAGGTTTGGGAGACAAGGACTAGATTGTGATGAGTGTCGTAGTTGGCTATTTCTGGTTCATCTTCTTCTGATGCATCATCTTGTTGGGCCACTACATTGCCTTTGTGGCTTCTGCGACAATGACGGCATTTGGATGGCTAAGTATCACTACAACCAGAAAAGCCTTCTTTAGTTGAATTGCCTTGTGTTAATGCATTATACCAATAGTGGATAGTGTCATGATTGTTCTTGTTGCATATATGACACCATCGGTTTGCCTTTGGAGGCTTCGACTATTGATGTTCTTGTTCTTTCTGTGGCTGCCTTCCATGAAACTTATGACCTTTTGATTGTCTGGAGATCAGGGCCTTGTCTTCAAGTTCACCTTGGATAGATTCAATGGCTTCTTCCTACTGCAACAGATTCACCAATTCATCAAATCAAACATCTTGCTTTGTGATGTTTAGTGTGGTGCCAAAGATTTTAAACTAAGATGGCAGTGCTCTTAGCATAATTGGGACAAGTATTTTGTCCTCCACCTTTTCTCCAAGTGCAACAAGCTTAGCTCACAGTTTAGATACCCGCCGTAAGAATTCCTCAACTTTCTCGCCACCTTGCATACTGAGTGTATGTAGCTTGGACTGTAGATGGAGGATCTTTGTCTGATTCTTCACTTGGTAGATTGTGGAGAGAGAATCTCATGCCGCCTTTGATGTTTTCGCATACCAAATGTGAGGTTGATCTTCATCGGTGATATTGAGTGTTATCAACATCAATACTTTGGCATCAGCCTTGTCAAACTTTTGCCCCATCCTCAAAAATGATAATTGTCCGCATCTTGTGTAACTGTCGATATGAGAGTCTATATAGTCAGTCTATGTTAGTTAAAGAGACAGACAGAGAGGGAGAGAAAGACAGGTAGAGAAGATTGATGTATGTATATTACCTTTCTGAGAAGAAGTAATAAAAAGTTCTGTTTGGTCTAATTGTAGGAATGTAGATTGGAAGCATTCCACTGGTTGAGTTTCTTTGAAATCAGTGGAATGACTTCCTTAGGAGTAAATCATTTTCCATTCTGTTGAGTTTTTGTTATTTCTATGTAAGTTGATCGGTTGCAAAGTTGCAGAGTTGACATTGGCGTAAGTTTCGTATCGTTTCACCAAATGTACATTGAGAATGCATATTGCAAATGTATGTGGAGAATGTATATTGCGAATGCATATTGAGAATGTATGTTGAGAATGTATCTTTCATCGGATACAAAAGGTGACAGGCCGTAATGGTGAAATAGAATGTATGTTGAGAATGCACCTTTCGTCGGATACAAAAGGTGATCGGTCGTAACAGTGAAATCAGGGTAAAGATACTTTAGCCCACTGGTAACAGCAAGTCAAGTCAAGCATATACAAGTTGGTATATAGGCACGTTGGAAGAAGAGTGAAAGTTCCCACCGATGATCTACGTCTTACCGACGAGCATGGTTGAAGGGACATTGGAGTGACAAAACCATCAGGTAGACAATGTTGTGTTGAGCTGACAGTGGTAATCTTGCCGATCGAGTTATATTGGAGTGACAATAGAAAGTAATTCCGACAGGAGATTCATTGGTGTATCGGCCCGGTGAGATTAGAGTTTCATCGATGATCTAAGTCACACCGACGGTGGTGGTTCAAAGAACCATCGGGGTGATCGATATGTTAGTATAATAGGATTTGTGCTCGCCGATGGTATGTTTTCTCACCAATAATGAAGAAAGTGTGTATGGTTTAGTATTGTTTGGACCTAGAGGAGGGTATTTATAGCTGACTAAGCAATAATCTCTCTCTACGGTGGGTTTGATGGGTATTCACCCATGTTTTGAAACATTTCTCTATGTGCTTTGCATCAAATTTGTATCAGAGCTAGTGAAAGGTCTAGGTGTTGTGTATTTGATTTTTATCACTAAGAAGGTAGGCAAAAAGTTGAAGCAAAATGTATGGTTGGTGACCATTTTGAAAACAAAGATCGTGGAAAGTATTTTGAAGGCTTACAGGAGTTGATAGACTGTTGCAGATGCTCATGCCATCTAGTTGTGAGAAGGAATAGGATTCCTGTAGTGTGTGGGCAGATGATGTTGAGGTCTGTCAAGACCATTCACCAATAGAGATTTGGCTGGAAGAGGGTGCAGAGTGAAGCCACTGAGAGAGAGAAAGTGGTAGTGCATCTCCAAGATCTGCTGTTGGATGAGAGGAATGGGTCTGTAGTAGCGTGTAGGATAGACATCTGAATGAGCATTGTGTTATAGTCATTGAAGTTTTGATTAGTCTAAGAGTACTCCATTGCTAGAAGTAGAAGGAGCCTGAAGATACTCTGAAATGTTGATGGTAGTTTGCCATTGTTGGTTGGTTGGTCGCTATTCCATTGATTTGAAGATTTAAAACCTGAAGCTGAAGAGACAGGGTGAAAGATGAAGCCAGACAGTGATGTAGGAAAATGTAGTTTTGTTTTGTAGGTACATTTCCAAGGGACATGGATATCTTTGTTGGTTGGTTGTATGGTCCAGGAGCACCTCGAGACCTAAGAATCAGAAGGATTCCATGCATATTCTATTATGTCCAGAGTGTCATGTTTGTAAGGCCTTAGTGCCATATTAAATCATAGTTAGCTGAGTAGCGGTATAAACTAAGTATGTATACGTGTCATTAGAGATTATAACTGATTTGAATGTAACCGAATGGCAAAGGTGGTTGTAGGGCGGTTCACCTTCCATCTTGTGTAACTGCCGATATGAGAGTCTATATAACTTCGGTCTGTGTTAGTTAAAGAGACAGATAGAGAGGGAGAGAAAGATAGGCAGAGAAGATTGATGTATGTATATTACCTTTCTGAGAAGTAATAAAAAGTTCTATTTGGTCTAATTGCAGGAATGTAGATCGGAAGCATTCCACTGGTTGAGATTTCTTTGAAATCAGTGGACTGACTTCCTTAGGAGTAGATCATTTTTCATTCTGTTGAGTTTTTGTTATTTCTCTGTAAGTTGTTCGGTTACAAAGTTGCAGAGTTGACATCAACGTAAGTTTCGTATCGTTTCACTGAATGTACATTGAGAATGCATATCGCAAATGTATGTGGAGAATGTATATTGCGAATGCATATTGAGAATGTATGTTGAAAATGTATGTTTCGTCGGATATAAAAGGTGACCGGCTATAATGGTGAAATAGAATGTATGTTGAGAATGCACCTTTTGTCAGATACAAAAGGTGACCGGTCGTAACGGTGAAATCAGGGTAAATATACTTTAGTCCACCAGTAACAGCAAGTCAAGTCAAGCATATACAAGTTGGTATATCGGCGCGTCGAAAGAAGAGTGAAGGTTCCCACCGATGATCTATGTCTTATCGATGAGCGTGGTTGAAGGGACATCGGAGTGACAAAACCATTGGGTAGACAATGTTGTGTTGAGCTGACAGCGGTAATCTTGCCGATCGAGTTATATCGGAGTGACAATAGAAAGTAATTCTGATGGGAGATTCATCGGTGTATCGGCCCAGTGAGATTAGAGTTCCACCGATGATCTAAGTCATACCAACGGTGGTGGTTCAAAGAACCATTGGGGTGATCGGTATGTCAGTATAATAGAATTTGTGCTCATCGATGGTATGTTGTCTCGCTGATAATGAAGAAAGTGTTTATGGTTTGGTATTGTTTGGACCTAGAGGAGGGTATTTAAAGCCGACTAAGCAATAATCTCTCTATACTGTGGATTTGATGGGTATTCACCCATGTTTTGAAACATTTCTCTATGCGCTCTGCATCAATAATGCCTCACTATCACACAACTATAGATCCACTCTAACTATGCACATGTGACACTACTGGAGACATTATGCCATCTGGAACTGTTGTCATGAAGGATTGCGCCCTAGGTGCTAAGCCTTTTCAAGCTTAGCAATCCCGTGCAACATGGGAACATTCTTAGACTGTGGGTTTGCCTATTACGAGAATGAACATTTAGAAGAGTTGGCTCCCTTTAAATACCCTTTAGATCTGTAAATTGATGGAGAAAAGAGATAGAAGAAAACTTGAATTAATTGAAAACTAAACTGAAAATCCATCTAAAGGGGTGATGCACCAATATTTTGACTATAATTTGCAATATGACTCACAAACATTCTCCAATACACTTGTTCTTACAATCCAAACTGATCAAATTCACCACATAAGTAATTCACAAAAAGGTATGAGAAATCTTGCACAAGTTGTGACCTATAATAAACTGAAATTTGTATACCCCTCAGTCCTTGGCTCTCAACCGAAGAGGTTCAACCTAAGGCTTGTGCTCCCATATAGGGTAGCAAAAATGATCTTGTGGATGACCTTGATGAATGGGCATCGTGCTCGTAGCAATTTTGGTTTATGTTTTTGTAGTTAGTTTGTTCTGGTTTCTGTGTATGTTTGGCAGTTATGCCAGTTTTTGGTTGTTGTCAAGTTCCTTGGTCTTTGTATTAGTTTTCCTCTTCTTGTCGCCATGAAGACAAGAATCAAACTCTAATTTCTGCTTGCCTTCTATAGTCAAAGGACCATTGCTAATGATAGTTTTAACAACTGATCTCTGGAACTGGTGAGAGTTCATTGTGGGTAGTTGTGAAGGTCGTTGGGATGCCTGGGAATAAAGGCAGAGCAGAACGTGGAAAGGAGGATGGTTGGAGGGGAGAAACATTAAAGAAAATCCATGTTACTATTTGTAGAGGAAGGCATTTTGGTGATGTGTAATTGTCGAAGACAATCAATAAAGGAAAAACTCTGTTGAGATTAGTTTTTGGTCTCCATAAGCTGTTTTGTCTATTGTTCGATTTCATTCCTATTTATATCTTCTCTGGTCTATGTCGTTGTTTGAAGATTAAGGAATCTAGTAGGATCATATTTGATTGGGAATCCTTCTATTCTTAATTCTTGTTATCAATTTCTCTGAAGTCTATGAATTAAGGTTGAATTTATATGTATTGTTTCTCATATCATATTCTGGTTTATGTACATCAATTATGTTGGGGTATTGAAGAATCAAACAAGGTGGAAGTTTCTATCTTTGTTGACTAATTTCATTGTTGTAAAAAGAGTTCCTGTCTATGTCTAACAAAGAAGGTGCCATCAGATCTCCATAGAAAAAAGGGCTTAGTTCAACAATCCATCAAAATAATAGCGAACAACATGCTTGATATTATTGTTCATGTATGTATACACATATAATCAATTCATACATCTTTTCTTTTTTCTAAGGTAGAGTAAAAAGTTTCCATATGTAATATAAGCGATGGAACAATAACTAGTAGGGGACAAGACTCAGTACTCACACACTCTAACTTCATGTATGTCAAGCTCTTAAACGATACATCAGATTATCATAAAATTTTTAGCATATCTCTATATTTGAATTAAGAGCTTAAATCTATTGTTTGGGGTTATGGGTATTAAAGATGTAGCCTAATTAGTTTCATCTTTATTGAGTTGTCCAAAAACAACCCCATAAAAAGTTTGATCGAAACATGTGCACCAAGGCATGTATTACCGATCGTCTTATGTGTCACCATATGATTGGTTGTTTCTTTGATGTGACTTGTGAAGTGTATAGTTAGTTCGCTGATAGGCTTTTATATGTGAGCATTATAGTGCTTTGAATTGTCTCACGCCATATAAACATTCACGCCGGGAAATTTTCTAAACTCGTCGGTTGTTCTCCCAAAATCATTTCATGTCATTTAAATGTCCCTTGCCGGATGCTCTAGGATAATTTGTGAAAACAGTTTAAAGCAAATAACTCAGGTGAGCATATCAAATTGCAATGTTTGAGGTGAGGAGAAGGGGAGTGCGAACAGAAAACAAAAGAATCGCCTTCTGAGGAATCGATCGAAGGCCGTGGAGGAAATCTACTTTTTAAAAAAGAGGTATTTTCATCAGCTCTTTGTTTTTCTAGCACAAAAAATAAAATTTGTTTGCTGCAATTTCATTATACACCTAAAAACTGAAACCCCATTACACTCACCTGCGTCCCACTCGCACATCACTTGATGAGGGCCACCTGTGCACAGATTATCTGGGTAGATTTGTATCCACTTAATCTCATAATTTATGGCCTCTGGTACCTTCTTTGCTGCTTCCTGCTCTATGCTGTCCAACTGTAATGTCCCCTTTTTTTTGGATATTTGTTCAATTCTCTAATTTATGATGAAGTCTAATAACAAATGCTTAAGTCAGTCTAACTGATATCAATGATAAGACTGAAATCTTCAATTATTCCTAAGGCGGTTAGCTTCAACACTATTGAATTATAATGCAATGTTATAGTTAAGATCAATGCTTGGAAGAACTTCAGATCCAATATGCTATCAGCGAACAGGAGCAAGAACGGCTCTATATCTGAACTATGACTCCTCGGTCACAATCTTCCTCACACACAACAGGATCCTTGATGGGATATCAGCGCTCAAATTTTATAGACTTTAAAATATATTTTAGAATGAAATCTTCCTTCCTTGCTCAGTGCAATATCTATCTCCTATATATTACGGTGTCTTCCTTGGTCAAGGTATCTTCATTAATGTGCAATGGTGATTCTTCCAAAAATGAACAATGAATCTCTGCGTCGTCTATCCCGGAATCGGTAAACCCAGATAGAATATTGAGACCCACAACTTCTTCAAAATCCACGACCCTCCTTCAATTTTTGATCTCCTTCCCTCCTTGTATAAGTGCTTTGAACAGCCAACAATGTATTCTTCTATGAATTTCAGCGCTCAAGGGAAATAGCTTCAAATCTCAATGATCTTCAAACAATTACAAACTTCCACCATTGCTTCCTCCTTGCTGATTGATGACTTTGTTGAATGCAAATCAGTGCTTCCTTATATGAAATGTGCGCTCAAGGCATGAAGTCCAATTTCTTTAATTCTTTAATGAATAGCTATCAGTGCTTCCACTTCACTCTGCCTGAATGCCCCCTAGAATGCTAACTCCTCTGATCCTTTGTATGTTTTGGATCGGTTATATTTGGTGACAAGTCGCACCCCTCTAGAGAGTGCTCTTATAGATATTCGCTTTAAGTCATGAATTGTTGTTAATATTTTAATGTTAATATTATCTATATTCATATTCATATTTATATTAAGATAATATTTTATTATATAGATGATGGATTCATATCCGACCTTTCATTCAAATTTTTAATTTGACTAAGTAATGGTCGGTTTATAAGGGTCATGACAACCCTTCCCACTCAAGACTGCTTGTCCTCAAGCAATCACAAGGAGTTATTTTATTACCTTACATTTTTAACGTCTATTTTCTAATATGTTGAGACAAAATCATGGATTTGATCCGGAATGAATTTTGCTTTAGTGAAGAGAAAATGATTGTGATTCCATGAAAGAAAGTTTGTAATCGAAGAACATTTGTTTGAGGTTTTGGATAATAACGATGGGATGCAAGTATAATAGATTTGAGAGTATTTAGATTTCAAGATGCATTTTGAGATTCAGTCTTGTACTTGTCATATGTTACTGACCTCAAAATTGAGAAGAGTCGTATTTTTGAGGAGTAATTGCTTATGTGATGTCATGGAGAGAAATTTTATGATCAAAGAAGATTTGGTAAGCTTTTATTTAAATAGCGATGTGCTTGATGAAATATAAGTGTTATAGATGATTATGAAAAATGATCCTGGGAATTTGTGGGTTATGGGCCCATAATATAACTAGTATTGGTTTCAAGAGAAGAACTCAAGGAGGTTGGAAGAATTGATCTAAGATGAATTTGGTTTATGGGTCTTTGTGATTAATAAAATTAGCTTTTATGTTCTATACTTCTCCAATGTCCACTTGTAGGTTATACTGATTTCTTCACCTCAAGTTGATCCTTTGATAGATTCCATAGAAATACTTGCAATTTAGAGTGTGTGGAGGGTACACTTCCTACCTATCACATCTATAACATTACGGATCAAGAGTGTGATGAGGGCACACCTCCTACCTATCACATCTTGACAAGAACATGATGGAGGGCACACTTCCTACCTATCATGTCTTGATGATGGAGGGCATTCTTCTTACCTATCATCTCTTTAACATTAAGGATCAAGAGTGTGATGGAGGGCACACTTCCTACCTATCACATCTTGACAAGAGCATGATGGAGGGCATACTTCCTACCTATCATGTCTTGATGATGGAGGGCATTCTTCCTACCTATCATCCCTTTAACATAATTTGATGAGAGTATGATGGAGGGCATTCTTCCTACCTATCATCTCTTTAACATTAAGGATCAAGAGTGTGATGGAGGGCACACTTCCTACCTATCACATCTTGACAAGAGCATGATGGAGGGCATACTTCCTACCTATCATGTCTTGATGATGGAGGGCATTCTTCCTACCTATCATCCCTTTAACATAATTTGATAAGAGCACGATGGAGGACATTCTCCCTACCTATCATGTCTTGTTGAGGTATGATGGAGGACACTCTCCCTACCTATCATCCTCTTAACATAATTAGACAAGAGCACGATGGAGGACATTCTCCCTACCTATCATGTCTTGTTGAGGTGTGATGGAGGACATTCTCCCTACCTATCATTCTCTTAACATAATTAGGCAAGAGCACGATGGAGGACATTCTCCCTACCTATCATCCTCTTAACATAATTAGACAAGAGCACGATGGAGGATATTCTCCCTACCTATCATCCTCTTAACATAATTAGACAAGAGCATGATGGAGGACATTCTCCCTACCTATCCTGTCTTGACCTGGTTTGCTCATACTCAGGCAATTATAAACTTTCTTCTTCATTATATTTCTTTTTCTTCACCTTAGGTTCAAAATCTTCCTCTTGCTCTTTACTAGTTATGATTTTAAGGTTTGGCTCCCCTTTCCATTTACATTGATGACCTAGCTCCCATTTTTCGTTGCATTTGAAACATAGGTTCCTTTTTTTGGAGATCATCTTTTGCTACACGATCTCTGGTTCGAGGTCTTCCATCTCTCTAGCAAGTATGTCCATGGGTCCAGGGTTCCTTGCATCTATAACATAAGTTCTTTTCATTCCTTCCATTCTTGGGCGAGAAAGGTTCACGTAATCTTTCATTCTTATGGAGGGGTTTTGTGAAATTTTGGCTTTGTTCTAATTGTGTTGCCATTTCTATGGCATCATCCATAGTAGAAGGTCTAAGTGCTCCTACTAATCCTCTTAGCTTTTCGTCCAACCCTTGGATAAAAAGGAAGGTGAGCCTTTCATCACTCATCTCGGGAACTCGAAGAGCTATTTTCTCAAATTCACTTACGTACTCATCCACTGTCCCTCATTGTCTTATCATGGTCAAATATTTGAAATCTTGTTGCGGGTGCCTTCTATCAAACCTTTTGAGGAACCTCTTAGAAAACTCCATATAAGATGTGATGGATCCATGATCTTGAGTTCTTTTTCCATTGTGCCACCATTCATAAGCAGCCCCTTCTAGGTGTAGGACAACAAATTGAAAAGCATCCTTCTCCGTCATAGGGTTGAGTTGGAAATAGTCATTTATCTTTTGAAGCCATGCATGAGGGGTTATCTTGCTAGTCCCATCAAAATTTGGGAGGTTGACTTTATTTGCCTTTTGCTTGACATCTTTATTTATTGGCCTTCTTTCCCTTTGTCCTCCATCTTTCCTCCTTGCATTAAAGTAATCATTGAATGAAACTACCCTTCTCACTTCAGGGTCTAAGTTGGCATAAGCTGTAGCTATATCATCCACGCTCATGGCGGTTGATGTATTTTCTTCCTTGTTAGAAGCTTCTTCATTTGGGAGGAAGGATGGCATGGGTACTCTTAGAGTGGATGAGGATTGGCTATTTTCAGTGTGGTTTGATCCCACTTCCTTTCCATTAGTTACTTGGGTTTTCAAACTCTCGATAGTGTTGTCCATATTTTGTAGTGCTTGATGGCGAGCTTGGTTTGTCTTGTTTTGTTCCGCTATGAATGCTCTTAGTGCCTTGTCCATTTGGTTGTTATTGTTACGTGTGTTGTACCTTCTTGGGTAAGCTTGCATCAAATTTCCTCATAGGATGGCAGGTCGAATGCTCTGATACCACTGTAATGTCCCCCTTTTTTTGGATATTTGTTCAATTCTCTGATTTATGATGAAGTCTGATAACAAATCCTGAAGTCAATCTAACTGATATCAATGATAAGACTGAAAACTTCAATTATTCCTAAGGCGGTTAGCTTCAACACTATTGAATTATAATGCAATGTTATAGTTAAGATCAACGCCTGGAAGAACTTCAAATCTAATATGCTATCAGCGAATAGGAGCAAGAATGGCTCTATATCTGAACTATGACTCCTCGGTCACAATCTTCCTCACACACAATAAGATCCTTGATGGGATATCAGTGCTCAAATTTTAGACTTTAAAATATATTTAAGAATGAAATCTTCCTTCCTTGCTCAGCGCAATATCTATCTCCTATATATTACGGTGTCTTCCCTGGTCAAGGTATCTTCATTAATGTGCAATGGTGATTCTTCCAAAAATGAACAATGAATCTCTGCGTAGTCTATCCCAGAATTGGTAAACCCAGATAGAAGACTGAGACCCACGACTTCTTCAAAATCCACGACCCTCCTTCGATTTCTAATCTCCTTCCCTCATTGTATAAGTGCTTTGAACAGCCAACAATGTATTCTTCTATGAATTTCGGCGCTCAAGGGAAATAGCTTCAAATCTCAATGATATTCAAACAATTACAAACTTCCACTGTTGCTTCCGCCCTGCTGATTGATGACTTTGTTGAATACAAATCGGTGCTTCCTTATATGAAATGTGCGCTCAAGGCATGAAGTCCCATTTCTTTAATTCTTTAATGAATAGCTATTAGTGCTTCCACTTCACTCTACCTGAATGCCCCCTAGAATGCTAACTCCTCCGATCCTTTGTATGTTTTGGATCGGTTATATCTGGTGACAAGTCGCACCCCTCTAGAGAGCGCTCTTATAGATATTCGCTTTAAGTCATGAATCGTTGTTAATATTTTAATGTTAGTATTATCTATATTCATATTCATATTTATATTAAGATAATATTTTATTATATAGGCGATGGATTCATATCCGACCTTTCATTCAAATTTTTAATTTGACTGAGTAATGGTCGGTTTATAGGGGACATGACACCAACGCTGATTTTGTGTAATCATCTGGGTCTGCATTAATTGACAGAAATAGGAGCCGGACACATATAACCACAACAAAACAAAGCTCTGACCATAGAACATTATGAATCTCACAGAGACATAAATGCTCAGATCCTTGGTATTGCCTGTTAAGTCGACGAAAGGCAAATGCGAAAACTATTTGTAGGGAGCAAAACTCCATTATATACAAAATATCATCACTTTCTATAAGAGATTGAATATATTTTTCCATCCCCATCTGTTGTCATTTGAGATGACTAAAGCTTCATAGAGACCATATTCATACTATCTCCCAACAGGGCTATAGAGCCTCTTGTATCCATCATCCTAAACAAACTCCTACCATCTCTCGACAGGCCTATAGAGCTTCTTATGTCCATCATCCTAAACAAACTCCTGATCTTCAGTAGCCCTCTTCCTTCCATTGCAGTTCCTAGACAATCCCATATTTATGCCTGCAGACGAAAGGAGAATATCATTCACAAATAGAAATAGAACCGGTCAATTCTCAGAATAATACCCAAGAAATCCAATATAATGCAGGTCAGAGCTCTCCTCTCATAAGAGGTGTCCTAATTTAATGACAAAATGGCTTGTCCGGCTATTGCATCTGGTTTGAGTGTATAAACAGGTAACAACTACCACCTTCTTTGTGATTCAATTGCTCTTAAATCTCTCTTTGGAGCCTCACCCTCGCATGCTGGCATACAAACACTAAAATCAAAGTACATCAAAAGAGCAGTAGTCGACAAGTGCACAACCCTGTGCCACATACCCTACATGCCTTCACCTTGATATTTTCCTAAAAAAAAGAAAATTTAATACTTTTCTTATTTTCCTTTCTTTTTCTTTAAAGTTTAGGGAAGATCACTTTGAATTATTTGAGCCCACAAATGCAAAGTTCCTATTCATGCAAGTATGATATCATACCTGCTGGTCACACTTTTCTTCTGCATGATATCCACTTCCGCACCCCCTCACCCATATAAAAAGATTGCCCTAGGAAGTGCCATAGAATTTGTTGTATTGTAGCTTGGATCATCATCATCATAGGAGTTGATAATAAATTAATGTGTGGATTATTCGAGACTCACAAAACAAAGGACAGAGTGGATGTCTTTATGGATGGGATTCCCATATGGGTGGCCAAAGCAAAAGCCCATAGAGATTTGTTTGCTTTCCATATGAAGAAGTTGGCTTGTCACTAAAAATAGTGTTGTTAATGATCTCCAATTCCCAAATTTGAGTCTTATGTGGAACTAATGATAGAATCAACTTTGTTTTCATCATTACTATTTTTCTATTTTCAAAGCACATATAAATATATTGTTATATGACTAATTATACAATTAAATGTTACCTTCAATTTTCTATTGGCACATCCCTGAACCTCCTATAGGTGCAAGTACTAGTTACACATGTATTAAGTTTTTGCTAGTATATTTTTTCTCGACTACTAATTCTAGTTCTTTTAATATACTTAATTGAGGTATAAGCGCCCAATACCATGCCAACTACTAAAGCATTATCATCTATGGAGTCCTCTCGCTTAATACAAGTGGTTCGGGCTCACCTCCACTAATGCAAGTTGTGGCTGACTGTTTAGCGTATGGTACAATATCTTTTTGTCTTATAGCTACCTAAGAATTGCGCATTTGTTGACTTTAGAAGGAGGATGTGACGTTATTGACAGTGTTCGGCTGATCCGAGGAGCTCAAACAAAAATGGTATTACCTAATTATATTTTGAATGATACCAAGCATGCTGATCCTGATCAAGTTGAAACAATCAGCAACTTTGAACCGTAATTAGACTTTTAGACTCCGTCGCATTTGTTGACATTGTGATGGTGGAAACTCCTAGAACGAACAAGTCGACTGGGTTGGGAAAAGTTTGGTCCCAGTCCTACTCCACTCGTTTCCCAAATCTATTTATAAGCTGAATTGCTGGTAGTGTTAAACCACATCTTATTCTTCTGTAAGTTGGCAAAATGTATTTCTCATCAGGGAGTGCATCAAAGAGAGTGCCGCTATATCTGGCGGCTTTGCTAGTGTTGTGGAGTGTTATGGTTGAGTCCTCGTCGGAGGAGGGCGAGATATACGCAGCATGTAATGTGGTGAAGTACTCCAGTGGCTCCCAGTTTGATAGCAATTTGGAGGCGCTCTTTAAAACGCTGACGGAGAAAGCAGCCTACGCGGGCTTCGCGGCTTCGGTTTACGGGCAGGAGAAGCCGAACCAGTTGTCGGGGCGCCTCCAGTGTAGAGGAGATTTGTCTCCCGCCGACTGTGGCGCGTGCTCAGCGGAGGCAGTGAAGGCCGTCCGCAGCAGTTGCCCTAATGCCATTGGCGCCCGCGTTCAGCTGGAGCATTGCTTCCTTCGCTACGAGAATTACACCTTTCTCTCGCACTTGGACACCAGCTTCTGGTACCGCCTCGTCAACGTCCATAACAATACGGACACCCATTTTAATGCTGCCGCTCGCACTCTTTTGGCGGATCTCTCCGCCAAGTCCCCCGCCAGTCCTATTAAGTTCGCCTTGGGGTCGTCTGTTGTTTCTTCCAATGTGACCATCTATGCCATGGAGATGTGCTGGCGAGATATGTCCACGAAAGACTGTGCGGCCTGCCTCTCCAAGGGAATTCAACAGCTCTTCGGCTGCTGCAGCCAAAGGGTGGGTGTTCAGGTGTTCATGGGCAGCTGCACCCTGCGCTATGAAACCTATCCCTTTGCCAAGACCTATTAGACTTTAACTCACTTTCTGTATGTGAGGTGATTCACCATAAAGCATGGGAAGCATACTCGCAAAATAAAGCAATAGTAATAAGAATAAGTGAGATCGTTGTTTGGCCTTAATGAAATCTGTGTTGCATGCTTTAAACATGAATCTCAAAGTCTCTCACATTCATAAAATGGCAAAAGGTATGACTCTGCGAGAAGATGTAATGGCAAAATGCCTTTCTGTATGGAAGAAAATAAATTATAGAATCAGAACCAAATATCTGTAGACTAGGCTGCATATTTAGCATTCACCTTAAAAGATAAAAAATCTAGTGTAAATTTAAGTTAGCAATATTAACTTATAAATAAAATCAAAGGAGATAAAAAGGTAAGGAAAGCAACTACACCCCATTTATGAACTTATGGACTTCCAAACTTCTTGCAAATAAAATCTACCTATATTCATTCACAAGCTCCTCTTATAGGTTCAATGCTACAAGCTCCCCTTATAGATTCAATACTAGTGTTAAACTATTATATTATGAAAAATATTTAGAAATATAACTATCATTAATGTGTGCAAGTTACATTTATAGATTTCGTAAACAACAATTATATATATATAAACAAAAAACTCATGCCATGTACATTTGTAATTTATTTAGGCACTTCTAGGGTGCTCTTTTGCACTAGAACATCATTTTGTTTTGTTAAGGTGTCAATTTTATTATAGGGGTCTCTTAGATACTACCAATCATGGAAATGGTACTCTAAGCTAATTTCCTTTTCTTTGAAACCATAAATAATTCTTCCCTACACAAGGAAACAATTTCTCTTCACCTTTTTCCCTTTTGAGTATACAACTGTTTAACTCTTCATGTACTTTGATCATACTTTACTTGCATGTCCATGTCATTTGAGATAATTCTAATATTTTATTTTCCTCTTTGTTGATGTTGTTTGTCATTGATGTCAAAAATTCGAGTAGGAGTTTATGCTTCAAGATCTTCATGCTTCAAGAAGTTTCATGTTCATGTTCTTGCTTCATGCTATGATGCTTCATGTTATGATGTTCATGTTCTTGGTTCAGAAGTTGTTATGATGCTCATATCACAGTCTTGATTCAGGTTTGTCATTGAAGGGTTTGTCATTGAAGATGGTGGTTGGATACTCATGTTTGAGTTGATGTTTGTCACGCCATGGTATGAAGTTGTTGTTTATGATATGATATGGTGTGGTGATAGTGTGATGCTTTCATAAAGGTATTGATGCAAAATTATCAAAGTTGTAGTAATAGGAGTTTATCATTGATATCAATATGGAGTTTGTGTGTTCATCAAATCAAAGGAGTTCTTGAATCTTCATGGAGTTGGTATTGAGATTGGTGCAAAAGTATCAAAGGTGGAATTGCAAAGTGCAAATAGTGTTAATGCATACCATGGCATATGGCGAGTTTGATAATAAGGACTCTGTCTTATTCTTGGAGTTATTCATACTCAATGAAAGTCTTTTGAACTATGGAGATTCATCTAAAACCCTAAGAAAGTCACCTAAATCCTAAGCTTCACTTTTACAACATTTATTTGATATTTTGCTTGCAGAGGTTGATGTGCAGAAGATCAGCTTTGATTCTTGCAGTCTAGGGTTTGATGTATTGTTTTTGCTTCTTTGAAGATTCAAACTATACTTGATATGGCTTAAAACCCTAATGTTAAAAACCCTAATAGCCTAAAGGTTCATTAGACTAAGAGCTATGTTTTTGTTATATGACGGGGAAAACACTTTATTTATGTTTTTATATTGACTTGCTATTAGAGGTTGCAAGTCACTTAAGTTACAAGCTCAGGGTTCAATTGTCGTAGTGAAACCGCCCCCCTAACCTAAGGGAACCGGTATCCACCGATAGTGTTTTGGTATCAGGCACCAATAGAGAGATCCATGGTGTATAGTGAATGATCTCGTGGTGCGAAAGGGCTCATCTATGGTGTGAGTTTAATTTGAATCCCAACGACTACTCTCCGAGATTAGGCTTTGACGTGCATTTGGCCGTCCTTTGTGTAAAGCGGTTAATGAGGCAATTTTTACAACTGAATTTTGAGCTCGTGAGTCTGTAATTTTTGGTGACTTAAAAAGAAAGCTTTGTGGAAGTTTTTTTGAGTGATGATAGTGTATATTGTTGGTGTGGACACCTTTGTAATGTGTAGATGGAGATCTTCGTGCAAAACACATTGATATATCAGTGTATTTTGAAGGAAGAGAAGAGAATGAAGCCGTCTTATAACCATTTATGAGATTGAGAGGAAATGTGAATAATGATAGAGTGAGTTTTGCAGATTCAAATAGAGATATTTGTATTTGTTCTTGAAGATCAGATTGATAATTGTCTGAGATTTGATGAAGAATGTTTGAAGACATGATCGAAGTTTTCTTGAGAATAAAATTTATCATCTTTTGTGTAATGTCACAGTCAAGAGGTCAATGACAGCAGAAGAGTATTTTGCAGATCTATGATGGGAGAGTGTGATGATTGCAACAGAGCAAAGCATTGGTAAAGACCTCATAAACTCTTGTTTTTATTGTTTGTGTTGTGTTGGATTAGTTTAATCTTTGAGCATTCTGTTATGATGATACTAGGACATATGTTTGTATATCTTGCAAAGAAGAAGGTGTTGAATTTAGGTGTTATTGGACATCCATGATGTCATTCTAATCAGCAGTTCTTGTATTGTCCTATGATATCATTGTCAAAGTAATGTCCTTTGTATTGAGTACATGGAGGTCATGAAGAGTTGTTCTTTTATGCCAAATTGGGAGAGATAAGGTGTTTGTATAAGAGTTATAGAACTCATCTATAACCTTTGAAATTGTTGTAAAAAGAGTAGTACTCTGTATGTTCTCATATTTTGTATTTGGAGTAGGTGCTCCTAGGTGTGCAAAGTTGGTGTTTTTGATGTAGGGGTTGGTGCTCCTATTTGTTGCTAGAGTTGGTGCTCCTAGATATTGTACTCCGTGAGAGTTTGGTCAACGAGACCTAATAGCAGGCATTTACCTTAGTCATGGGCAAAGAAATCCAAGAAAATCGACCGATAGCAGGAGAGATGCTTATGTCTTTGGCATCAAACCCTAGTATTTGGTGGCGGATGAGTGTAGAGAACAATGTTTTTTCAAAAGTGCAAGTAAGAAATGATGCAAAAACTTAGGGTTCAGGAATTTTATGCTTAGGGTTTCATTTTCCCTAATTTGTTTGTGACATTTTATCACATCAGATTACAATTTTTATTGCCTTACTAATATGCATTCGTGGTACCCATGGGATGATACCTAACCTTCATAAAATCCTCATGACTTAGGGAAAATCATGTGCCATAGGACTCTTTTGCATGTTTAATAGGCTTTATACTTTTTAATTCATTTAAGTCCCCTTTGGAGATAAGTTCTAGTGCATTGTGCATTCACATTTAAAGGGATAATACATAGGTCATGTGCCCTTAAGTATATTTTTGCAAATAACATAGAGGATAAGCCTTGGAGGCTTTTATTTTTTTTTGCAAACTAATATGCCATATTTTATGACTTTTTTTAATAGAAAAATCAGGTATCAAAGAGAGAGCAATATACTTGGCAGAGTGAAACAAAGCCTTGTATTTTTCCTTGTAAAGAAATCAAAAGCAAATCAAAATCAAATTGAATCAGGATATGTAATAAAATTGCAATCTCATTTAAAGTTTTATTTTAAAGTAATAATTTATAAATTGCTTTAAAATCAAAACTATTTTTACTTAGTTAAAACTATTAAAGCAAATCAAATATCTTTTTCTAGATTTGCTTTATTTTGAGGCAGATGAGGACAAAAAATAGAGCTTTCATAAAACAGATAAAGCCTGATAAGGCATATTTTTTGATGTGACCACTTTGATAGACAGTTTGGCAGCTTTTATTTTCAGTTTGGTGGCAGTTTGGCGGGCTTTTTATCAGCTTTTTTATGGATTCTAAAAATGGATTGGCACATTTATTATTAGGAGCTTTATTCAGCCTTTCAGAGAGAGATCATTTCACAGTATCTATGGCAGAGAGATACTTCTTTTTCACCAGTTCCAGTTCCAGTTTTAGAGAGTAGCAGTAGGGATCAGAGTTTAGGGTATCATAGTCTTCCTCTCACATCGAGAGTGTTGTATTCCAGTTCATGTACTCATTATTCCTTCAATTTATAGAGCATCAATTTTCCTTCACTTCTGCCTCTACTTTTGCAAAATTAATTTAATATTGCACTGTGATAAGCATTTATCCTCTGTTTTGTCTTGGTTTTGTGATAGTTATGCAATTATTTTGCTTGATTTAGGTTGCATGTCGTGTTTTCATTGAACCTTCAAGCAAAATATTTATGAATTAGGTAGAATCAAAGTGTTATGAAGATTAAAGTTCTATAGTTTGATTATGAGTAGGATCTAATAGGAGTTTAGTATTGGTGCATCACCTTAGAGATTTATTCTAGTTATTTATTTTAGTATACCTCTTTCATCCCTTTTCTCAGACAAGTCATTAGATTAGAAAAGATCATAAGGAGAACCAACTCACTTTGAAGATTCACTCTCGACACAGATCACCCATAATCTGAGAGTGTTTCCATGTGTCAACAAATAGCTAAGTCTTCTATAAGCTTAGCATAGGGTGCATATCTGATTGATAATAGTTTTTGGCACACCCGGTGGGACAAAAGCACATTTTCCCTCTGCTGTTTGGTATGTACAACAAGGTTTTCATCCTTTCAAAGGTAAAAACAGCATACTTGGTGACTCAAATCTCTGATTTTCAAGTAGATCTAGTGAACAACACATGAAGAAGGTCACATACTAAAGGATCGAGTGTTTTCTTCGGTATTAATAGCCTTTGAAGGCCAAACTATCAAACACCCTAGCGACTCTAAGTAAATGGCTAGACCATATCCTTTTGTTGCATTTAAAGGGGGCAGCCCATTACAACTTGTCCAACGTGATGACATTCCAGTTGCAGCCCTCAAAGGACTACCATACTTCACCAAAGAGGACCACACCATAGCTGTTGAGCACATTTAGGATGTGGCAATGCTGTGTTCAATACATAATGTTACCTAAGAGAACATAGAAATCAGATTATTGGTTGTATCACTAAAGGGAAGAGCTTTGTGGTGGTTTAGATGACTCATAGCAGGCTCAATCATGTCATGGGATGATCTAGGAGATGGTTTGCATCAACATTTTTAGGACAAATATGATTTTTTATCTCTGCTGGAATAGTTGAGTACCATAAAGAGGGCTCCACATGAACATATGTCTGATTTTAATTACCATTTCTAGAAGACTTCGGATAGGATCCCCACGATGGTAAGGCCTACACCACATCATGCCTTTTTGTTCTATCTTAAAGCTTTAAATAGTGAAATATCTGTTATGATTCAAGCTCTGGGTGGATCTACCCTTCCCGATGCTTTTGAGATTGCTGTTAGAGTAGAAAACTACATTATTCTAGCAAGGAAAATAGTCCCAAGGCCTCCCTTACTCATTTTTTGCAAATCTAGCCACCTGTGCCCATGGCAGTTCCCCTTTTGGCTGTTGTCCCAACTGTTCCAACCATAGGACACTAGGCTGCTACTCAAGATATTGTTGTTCCAGTCCAAACTCAAGAATTCCAACAGCTTCAAAACACAATTAAAAACATGACAAATGAGTTTGTTAATTTCAAGAGGCAAATCGGTCAAGAACATAAGCCATACTAGGCCCTGTATCAGTCTAATCAGCTAAATAGGTCACCCTTCCAAACTGATCCATAGGGCCCAAGAAGAGATTATAAACCTGAGGTGGTTTTCATGAATTAGCAAGACACTAAATTTTGTGATGTGAATTATCCCCAAGGCCAAGAGATGAGTTTTGAATGCAAACAGACTCCCCAGGAAATCAAACTCCCAAGTTTCAAAAGTTTTGATTTTGCTCAGGAGCCTGTCTGCATTCAAGACCAGTCCATTAGTCCTCAGTTTCAGCCATATTAAGAACCCAAACCAATCAAAATCCCAAATTTCAAGCCAGCACCTGAAAGATCAAATAGGGAGAAAGAGGTTGCTACTGTTTGTGCAGCATTCCCAGTTGAATGTGAACATAATGCATGCGCAGCAAAATTTGATTCAAACTTGCCACTGAACCCTTTGCATTTTGATTCTTTTGACAAATTTTCTAATGCTTTTTATAAAATGAATCAAAGTAGGATATCAAGATTGGAGGGTGAAAGTATCCAATTGCAAAGACACATTACTCAGGTTCAAATAGAGAATACACCAAAAGAGGGAGATGATTCAATTTTCTTGTTTGATCAGCTACCCGTTTGTGTTGGTGATGATGAAGACAGCATGCAGGAATCCCACTTATTAGCTAATTCGAATCAGCTAGAAGATATTGTAGAAAATGATGCACTGTTATTTTGAAAGGGCAATGATGAAATTGAGACCTCAGTTCAGTTTGAGGAGCAAAGAGACAGTTTGGTTTCTAAATCTAGCATGCTTATTTTGCATGAAGACCCTGACTGCCAGGCTGAACACAAGGTTGAATCAAATCAAATTCTTGATGAAGATGAGGCATTTAGTTTGTTCTCAGAGCTCCCATTGTACTGTAATGAAGAAGCTAACATGAATGGGACTAAGACAGCTTGCCTTGATGAGCAATCAAGTCTATCAGCTGAAGATAATCAACCTATCCAAGACAACTTCATATTTGATTGTCAGGATCCTGACTGTTTGGCTTGCAAAGAGCTTGCCACTCTGCTGATTTCTTGTAGCAATCAAAATCCTAAGCTAGTAGATGATGAGGACGATAAATAGTATGAAGAGAATCAATAGGCAAGGTGCAGATTTGGGAAGAATCCAGTGAGGACCTGGCCATGACGCGCATGAACTGGGGGTTGATATGCAAATTGATGGTTTGTCAACAGAGGTTATTTCATTATTCAAGAATTATTGCCTTCATTTATTGAAGAAACACATATTTTAGAATGTATCTCCTCGAGCAATCTTGAATATTTTGAGCCTAGTATAGCTCTTGCTAAGAATCTTCCACGTCTAGAAAGTTTTGATGAGCTATTGGCTGCTCTAATAGAGGAGGATGACACATTAAATGAAGAGGAAGAAGCCACATGGCAGGCTATCATGCAAGGTAAAGGTTATGCTGTTGTTTCCAGTCTAAAACCTTCAAGAGGATGCCCCATTAGAGATTTGGCCAATGAAGTGACCAACAACTTTTAGAGTATTTTCAGTGCCCCTAAGAATGAGATTGTAGTCAAGGAGCAGTAGATTCAACTTGCCCATTCCCGGCCAATCAAAGGTATATCTGAACAGAATCAAGAGTTTCAAACCTTTGATTGTATTATGCAGGTTGCAATATAGTAGTTTATAAGGTGTGTTCTTGTGTTTTACTCGCTATTGCCAGTTTGTAAGCATGAGAAGCATCCTCAATTGGTTAGGAATGACAGTTATTTCACCCAATCGGTGAATGGTTTTGTTTGACCAACTTCCTTGGCTAGTTAGAGTAGGGTTAGGTTAGTGTTTTCAGTAATAAGTGCTCATGCACATTTACTTTAAGTTAGTTTTTGTTTCCCTAAGTGCAATGGCACATATTTTCTGGCTACCAGGGCCTATTAGTTCATTTTCAGTTAGCTTGTTTTTGTTTTCTGTTGCTATTTGAATTGGTTGGAGTGCTAAGCTTCAGTGTTTTCTAAGTTTGAGATGAGCAGATTGTGACTCAATGCCCAATGGATATTCAAGGCAACTAGACCTAATGCTTAGCAGGCAAGCATGTAGCAGAAGTTGCCAGAAATGTTACCATTTTTTCACCACAGCTCAAAAATTGGTAGAGCTGGTACATTGTTTATTTTAAGGTGAAAATTTTCAATTTTTATTTCTGCCTTGCTTAAGTCCTTTACAAATATTGATTTTATAAAAAGATCAGTTGTGCTAGTTTCAAGAGGTGCATGAAGTTTGCAGTTCAGTTGTTTCACAGAAGAAGGATTCAGTTCATCATTTATTTATTGCAAAATATTCAGATAAGTTATTTCATTTACTACAATGATTATTCATTTTACGAATGAAATACATAAAAGAAATAAACATTGCATTGAATGAAACATAATAGATCAAATGACCTACACAAGCCGTGGGTATAGTTGAGCCAACACAGAAATAGAAAGTGCACTATACAATTGAAGATGGAAAGAGAAAATAGCATATAGCAAGAAGCATATCAATCATTGCTTGATATGTTCGATGTTGGTCTTTGATGCCTTCTGTCCTTGCTCCTGATCTTCGATAAGAACCTATTAAAATTGGGAAAAGACTTGTTAGAGCTCTGGATATGATTCACACTATGTACTTCACCAGCAAATGATATAATGCACTACCTATGATGCATTGAATCAAATGGACATCATTCACATGCAAGAGAAGCTAGAGATGAAACAATCATTGTACTTTATTGATTTTAATCTAACTTGTTTGTTTCTTGTGCAAGTATAGGTGCAAGTATATTGTTGTTTAGAAGACAATTCAGCATGTGGTGCAAAATGGGCTCCCACATGGGTAGAGCTCAACATGCTATCTCAAAGGGGATGAAATAGGCATACATGTTCTTATTGTTCAGATAGAGTACATTTAACTAAAGCAAGAATCTTACATTGGGTTAATACGTGAGCTTCAAGATCCATGCCCACATATGACTATTAGTTCGGGGTGATTCAAAGTAAGAGCCATCAATGAACATCGAGTTCCTTTCCAAGACTGCTAAATGATACAACATGCCTTTTAGATAGAGGTAATTATTCAATTAATTCTCTTTCATATAGTAATACTGTTGTAGTAATATGAGCATACTCAATACCACTTTCATATAGAGGCAGATACAAAAGGAAATATAATCTTGATATTGGAGCAGCCAAGTGTATAATGAAGTAAATAGAAAGGCATGACTAAATTGATAGTAGAATTGCATGAATAGGTAAATAAAACTGCATTAATGACCATCAAGTAAAGGTGCCACATGCATCAAATAGAGTGTACATGAGTATATAGCTGTACCAAGTACATGTAAATAGCACCAATAATGGTACAATCAATATGGCATATGATACACAAAACTGGATAGTAAAACATATGCCATGTCATGATTTGAAGTTGATCATTCAAGGTATATACAAAGATCAAGTAATATATGCCATCATCCATCAGTATATACAATTATACAACTGTTACAAAATGCTATAATGATCAGATAATCTACAATTTTCATCAATAGGAGTGTTCACAATTGTATAACAGCCATGGAATTCTAATGTGCAGTCATAACCTATTATGCCATGTCATAGTGAAACACGAAGCCATATGTTAATTGAATGAACAAGTGATGCAGGAAAAAGAGACCAGCATGTACTCTAACTCATTCCTTTTTATCAAAATAAGATAAACAAAGCGGCCCACATTTTGTTGTTTGAATTTTGTAACGATCCATATCACATTATGCATATATAGTTTCAAGTAGAGTCAAAATGCAATATTTAGAAAGGAATGACAACTGAAACAACCATAAAGAGATACATAAATGAAATAGTAGAGATATATCATTTTCTATAGTTAAGACCAAATGAGGGTTTGTCTTGGTCTTTCACATTCTCAGAGAGTGATACAGGAAATGATAAATGAAGAGACAAGCCACAGCCCAGTGTGTAGAGAAAATCACAGTTTTTTGTAGTAGCCAATGATGGAGAAAGACACAGAATATCGAAGATGTTTTAGAACTAAAAGGCACCATTTGGCCACAGCCCTTTTGCACTATCAGAAACCTTGAGAGTCATTTTAATCCACATAGGGTTTCAACAAAAGGTACATAGAAGAGAATAGCAAAAATATATAATACATTTGTCCACATATTTAGGGTTTCAAAAGAAGTAAATTTGAAGATATAATAGAAGAATGAAGGCTTTCGAATTCACAGTACATAAAAATAATAGATGTAGCCACGGCCTGATAACACCCAATTTAGGATTTATTGCAAAATGAAAGATAGAAATGTATTTTGTTTTGGAGTTCTGTGGCTGTCACTGACATATATTAAAGAAGATACAGAGACATAAAGCTGTGAGATATAGTGAATGAAAGGATGCCAAGGAAAAGAAGTTACCTTTCATTTCTATGCGAATACATGTGTCAAAGCCAAAGAGGTTTCAAAACCATTCATGGCAGCTCGAGCAAGAACAAATGTCGCCAGAAGATAAAGAAGTAGGGAATGAACAAAATGCATCAGAGCATGCATAGAGCCACGGCCATTAAAAGCTAGTTTTTTGCCTTAAAATGAAAGGAAATGAATTGAAACATGTGATAGAAGGCATTTACCTTAGTCATGGGCAGAGAAATCTAGGAAAATCAACTAATAGCAGCAGAGATGCTTATGTCTTCAGCATCAAACCCTAGTATCTGGTGGTGGTTGAGTGTACAGAGCCATGTTTTTCAAAAATGCAAGTAAGAAATAATTCGAAAACTTAGGGTTAAAGAGTTTTGTGCTTAGTGTTTCATTTCTCCTAATTTATTTGTGACATTTTGTCACATCAAATTACAATTTTTATTGCCTTACTAATACCCATTCGTGGTACCCATGGGATGATACCTAACCTTCATAAAATCCTCATGACTTAGGGAAAATCATGTGCCATAGGGCCCTTTTGCATGTTTAATAGGCTTTATGCTTTTCAATTCATTTAAGTCCCCTTTGGAGATAGGTTCTAGTGCATTGTGTATTCACATTTAAAGGGATAATACATAGGTCATGTTCCCTTAAGTATATTTTTACAAATAACATAGAGAATAAGCCTTGGAGGCTTTTTTTTTTTTTGCAAACTAATATGCCATATTTTATGATTTTTTATAGAAAAATCAGGTATCAAATAGAGAGCAATATACTTGGCAGAGTGAAACAAACCCTTGTATTTTTCCTTGTAAAGAAATCAAAAGTAAATCAAAATCAAATCGAATAAGGATATGTAATAAAATAGCAATCTCATTTAAAGTTTTATTTTAAAGCAATAATTTATAAATTGCTTTAAAATCAAAACTATTTTTTGCAGTTAAAACTTTTAAAGCAAATCAAATATCTTTTTCTAGATTTGCTTTATTTTGAGGCAAATGAGGACAGAAAAATAAAGCTTTCATAAAGCAGATAAAGCCTGATAAGGCATATTTTTAATGGGACCACTTTGGTGGATAGTTTGGCAGCTTTTAATTTTAGTTTGGTGGCAGTTTGTTGGGCTGTTTATCAGCTTTTTGATGGATTCTGAAAATGAATTGGCACATTTATTATTAGGAGCTTTTTCCAGCCTTTTAGAGAGAGATCATTTCACAGGATATATAGCAGAGAGATACTTCCTTTTCACCATTTCCAATTCTAGTTCTAGTTCTAGTTTTAGACAGTAGCAGTAGAGATCAGAGTTCAGGATATCAGAGTCTTTTTCTCACATCAAGAGTGTTGTAATCTAGTTCATGTACTCATTATTCCTTCAGTTTATAGAGCAGTAGTTTTCCTTCACTTTTGCCTCTACTTTTGCAAAATTGATTTGATATTGCACTATGATAAGCATTTATCCTCTATTTTGTCTTGATTTTGTGATAGTTATGCAATTATTTTTCTTGATTTAGGTTGCATGTCATGCTTTGATTGAACCTTCATGCAAAATATTTATGAATTAGGTAGAATCAAAGTGTTGTGAAGATTAAAGTTCTGTAGTCTGATTGTGAGTAAGATCTAATAGGAGTTTAGTATTGGTGCATCGCCTTAGAGATTTATTCCAGTTTTTTTATTTTAGTACACCTGTCTCATCCCTTTTCTCAGACAAGTCATTAGATTAGAAAAGATCATAAGGAGAACCAAGTCACTTTGGAGATTCACTCTCGACATAGATCACCCACAATCTGAGAGTGTTTCCATGTGTCAAGAGATAGCTAAGTCTTCTGTAAGCTTAGCATGGGGTGCATATCTGATTGATAACAGGAAGCACCTAATGTTATTCTATGGTGAACACAGAGAACCAAGAAACTCAACTACTAAAGTAGTATACTACTCCAGAGCACTGTATTCTTGGCTCTTCTATATGCTATGGAGGACCTGATGAGTATTATGACAGTCTTAATGGAGTGAAAGAAGAGATAAATAAGGTAAGATCTCAACTTCTTCATTGGATAACATATGCCAGTAAAGAGCATCATTAGTTGATTTATATTGTTCTTCATAGATTAAAATAGAAGTAAAGAAACTGGAAGATGTTTCTAACCCATCTAACCTTGAATATGTAACAAGGAGGAATTGGTTGAAAGATACGGTTAAGTGTGCCAAAGAGTAATATAAATGCCCACAAAAAACTCAAAATACTATTGATTAGATACATATGCCTAACAATCTTTTCTACAACAATTGATGTTGTAAATGAAAAGTAACTACCATTTGTTGGCTATAGGTTCCCTCGACTACTAAAATTATGGAAGGTCTTAGATTTTATTCTATAATTTCAGGTACTTTTTACTATACATCTTAGATACTATGATTTATGTTGTTTGGCTGAATAATGGAATATCAAGATGTCTGCATATTGTGTACAATAATGTTATAGAATGTTCTTCAATTTGATTGAATGAAAGTTCTTGATTTGTTTCTCAAGTAATGGGTACAATGGTAATGTTGGAATAAGTAATGGGATGGATTTGACATGGAATATGATATCTATGTATTTATGTTTTAAAAATGTAGTAAGTATGTCTAAGGAGGGAAACCCTATACTATTGTAAGTTTCTCCACATAATTAAATTTGATGTCAGTTTCATTTTCTCGTAACAATTTTCTTAAAGCTTATTTGATGTAATGTTGAATACCTACCAATTCTTTTCACTTAATCTGCAATCCATTCCCTTTTAAGTGGCCTTTGTTTTGAGGTACATGGGTTACATGGTAGGTTAGTTCTTACTCACAAAGTTTTATATGTGTGAACAATTGTGGCATATATTAATACAATGGCATTAGTTTCGGTTTACCTTATTGTTACCAAAGAATTCAAAGGCATAAAGAAAATAGAATAAGATAAAGGCGTTAAGGGCTTAAGTCTTCTACTCATAGAGTACAACTCTATCAAATCTCCTATCATTTTTGCAAATTGTATTTTTAGTAAAAAAAACTTGTATTTGATTATTGAACGTACTGATGTCTAAGCATAATAGTGGAATGCAAAGAGAAGTGGGAAATGTATGTAATTTAGGTAATAATTCAATATTTTTCATACAAAACATTTTATACAATGGCTAAGAAAATATAATATGATAAATTAGATACTTAAAAAATTAATAGTAATTTAAAAAAATGAAATGGTAATATAATTAAAAATATTTCCACTGTAAAAGTTATATGTCAAAATTTTAATATCATATTTATTGTCAAAATTTTAATATCATATTTATTAGATACAATACTGATTGTTCACAATGTTTTAAATTTAAAATATTAAAAAGTTTAAATAAGTAAATAGTTTGTCCACTTTGGATATTCATAATGCTTATAAATGGTTAAAAAAATTTCATTCTCATTAAATATTAAATGTGGAAAGGATTTGCTCAAAAAGCATGTTCTATACCTAGATCATCAATCCTCTAGAGTGCATTTAGATTATAGTAAAATTTTACGATAATAAAAAAAGTTATCACTGCGCCATATATTGTATTTCAACTTGTAGTTGATTGTTCGTAGGACATAATCCCACTGAGGGAAGTGTCTAAAACCCAAAATTATCCAAGTTCTATCTTCTACAGGCTCATGGTACAAAAGTCCTTCACAATTCACAGTGGACAGGCCCACAACTGTCATTTCAGTTTAAGTGAAACTGTCAAATTACAGTTAGCAACGCCCCCTTAATTTTCTTCAATAGGTCATGGAAGACCTATTATATTTTGAAGGATACCAAGCATGCTGATCCTGATCAAGTTGAAACAATCAGAAACTTTGAATCGTAATTAGACTTTTAGACTCCGTCGCTTTTGTTGACGTTGTGATGGTGGAAACTTCTAGAACGAACAAGTCGACTGGATTGGGAAAAGTTTGGTCCCAGTCCTACTCCACTCGTTTCCCAAATCTATTTATAAGCTGAATTGCTGGTAGTGTTAAACCACATCTTATTCTTCTGTAAGTTGGCAAAATGTATTTCTCATCAGGGAGTGCATCAAAGAGAGTGCCGCTATATCTGGCGGCTTTGCTAGTGTTGTGGAGTGTTATGGTTGAGTCCTCGTCGGAGGAGGGCGAGATATACGCAGCATGTAATGTGGTGAAGTACTCCAGTGGCTCCCAGTTTGATAGCAATTTGGAGGCGCTCTTTAAAACGCTGACAGAGAAAGCAGCCTACGCTGGCTTCACGGCTTCGGTTTACGGGCAGGAGAAGCCGAACCAGTTGTCGGGGCGCCTCCAGTGTAGAGGAGATTTGTCTCCCGCCGACTGTGGCGCGTGCTCAGCGGAGGCAGTGAAGGCCGTCTGCAGCAGTTGCCCTAATGCCATTGGCTTTCTATATATCTAGTTGGATGAAGATGGTTCTCTAATATCATTTTACCATTAAGTTACCTCATGTACTATGGTTTCCCATACAAATTTGGCTTTCTATATATCTAGGTTGCAATATTATTTTTTAATTCTATTTTTGGAGGAAGACCTAAAAACCTTAATCCAAAAACTTTTGAACTTGCCCCCTGGTTGAATTCCACTAAGGTAATCTTTTCCACATCATTTGTACCTTCCTCATCATTTTCTTTATGAAAAGTGAAGTCTCAAAACATTTATCTTTGTCACCCTTTTCTTCTTCTTTCTCCCTCTCTTTCCCTTCTCATTTCTCCTCTTGTCTAGTAATGATTCCTTCTTCTGTTTGCCCTAGGATAACACTTCCTTTAATGCAAACCCTAGTGTAACATTCTTTACTAATTCACTGAAGGGTAGAAATTCATAACCCTAGTAAATTCTCTCTTGTCAACTAGTGATACCCACTCTTTTTCAAAAGGTTGCATAGGTGGTTGCTTAAACAAATTACTTACCTCCTAGACATGTTGCATCTAGATCTGGGAAGCAAGCCAAATCTACGTATAGATTTCAAATTATTTTTAACCTCTATGATCATACAAAGTATAAATAGTGAATCAATTAATCATCCTTTGAGACTGACTAATGAAGACTCATATTTATCTTTATTTTTATGAGCTCAAAAATAATTATCATCCTTTTCTCTAGGTCCCAATTTTTGAATCTATCCTTGAGAAACTTAAATAATAGAGGTGCTATTATATGACCCAAATTTGGATACTTATATTTTTATTCACCAAGGGTTATGGGTGATGGAGGATACATGTATATTTCCTTTGTTATGAGAAACAAGGAGATAATTTTACTAATTTCATAATGGATTTCCATCACTTCCAACTTTGGAATAAAAGATTTTGGCAACACATTTGGTGACTCTAAAGACCCTTCTATCTAGATAATGTCGTGACCTAGATAAATCCACTAGGAAATAAACTCTATAATATCCTCTGTCAAGGATAAAGACTTTGTATTCATAGCCTTTTCATGCACATTAAGATAAAAATTGGGTAAATTAAATCATAAAGGACTCGAATCAACTCATGGTACTTATGGCCATGGGGTATGTCAAATATTACAACATTGATTGAGTAGAAAGAAAATCCCACACATGGAGATTGAGATTGAATTTCATTGATGAATAGATAGCATCATTCAAGTGTAATGCCATATAAGAGTTATCTCCTTTTTGAGTTACCTTGAATTGTTTCTAGAGGTTTTAGTAAATAAGTTCTCTTAATTTTGATACCCACCCACACTTTGGTATGGTGAACAATAAAGGAATCTAGACTAGAATCAAATTATCTATATCCAAACATCTCAAAAAATAAATTCATTAACACCATGGGTTCCCCTAACTAGTTTAAAATTTCTTATTGTTAACTTTGAAAGGTCTAATATTTTAGGAAAATCCTCCTCAACATAGTCCAAAAGAATTTCAGAAATATCATTAGTACTTTACTATATTGTTGGGTCAATGTGCTACCAACATCAAACATATCCATTGGAGAATGACTAGATCAAATGGTAGAGAAAACATCTGGGACTAGATTGTGTAACATGTCCTGGACTCACATTAATCAAAATTTTGAATCTATCATTGATAAACTTAAAAATTACACTAAAATGTCAGAGGTTCATACTTTTCCTTGTCAACATGCTTCTTTGGAGTGTTTTCCTTCATGGCATGCCTTTCCTTCCATTTCCCCATCTTCCATTTCTATCTAAGTCTATTTTTCCACTTCGTTCAAATTTTGGAATTTGAAAGATTCTCATTCCATCATCCCAACATGCATTTTCCCCAAACTCCTACAAATTACACTAAAATGTTAGAGGTTTGGATTTTGCCTTGCTGACATATTTTCTGGAGTTTTCTTGTCATGGCTTGGCTTTCCTTCCATTTCTCCATCTCTCATTTCCATCTAAGTCCTTTTTTCCACTTCCTTCAAATTTTAGAATTTTGAAGTTTCTCATCTTGTCATCTTGGCATGCCTTTTCCTTGAACTCCTACAAATTACAAGTTAAAATGTCCAAGGTTCAAAATTTTCCTTGCCAAGATACTTTTTTGGAGTTTTTCCTTCATGGCATCCCTTTCATTCCATTTCCCCATCTCCCATTTCCATATAAGTCCATTTTTCCACTTCCTTCAAATTTTAGAGTTTTAGAGTTTCTCATATTTTCATCTCGGCATGCCTTATCCCTGAACTCCAATAAATTACACTAAAAATGTTAGAGGTTTAGACTTTTCCTTGCTGATATAACTTTTCAGAATTTTCCTCCTTGGCATACCTTTTAGAGTTTCATAGTGTTTTTACCTTCTTCCCCCTTTGGCATGCAAAATCCTAAAGCTTTGTCGTTCCAGAAATAACCCTACCTACCTCACTACATGACCCAAGATGCCATTAATGGCCTCAAATGAACATGAATAGGTAGATGAAGACTCCCATACTCCTCTAGGTACCAATGGATCCCTTTGAGAATGCAATGACATGGGAAAATAACCCAAATGAGCACGATTTCAAGTGTGAGGCATGTGAAAATGATGTGAGCAAGCATGGGTAGACATTTTCACTTACAGATGACCAAGACTCTTCTTCCATGATAGATTGCTAGTGCAGAACTGTAAGCACTAAAAAGTGCATGAACCTACATGGTAATCCGATGATGAGTTGTAGTCCTAAAAACATACATGTAAGTGTGTAAATATGACCTCTTAGTTGTATTCCTCTTGGCGACATGTGGATTTATGTTCTTCACTTTTTTGTACCTCCCATGTCCCCTAACTAACCTTATAAGATCCTACAGCTTTACCAATTACCCTATGTTGACAATTCATTTTAGTTACTTTCTAGCCCTATTCACATGATCTACCTTGATCACAAGATGGGAATTCACTTTCCCTAAGCCCCTTTCAACCATTTTAACCCTCTATATGCCTCCAATTGTCCTCCCAGACCATCTCCAATCATCAGTTTGAACACCCATTTCCTTAATTTTGGGTCACCCACTTTGACTCCAGATCTCCCAAGGTTGACCTTTCCATTGAAGTGGATCCCCCAGGGGGTAACCCATTCTCTTTAAGTTCAATGACTTGTCTTCAGGCCTTGGAGTCATCTTTAGCCTCTAGGTCCAATCTTAGCCCCTAAAACGACCTACAAAACCTATTCCCTTTAGGTCACCCACTTTGACTTTTGAATCTCCCAGAGGTGACTTACTCTATAAAACTAGGTGAACTTGTCATGTTTTGACATGTGTGTTTCTCTTCAGTTCGAGCCCAAAATAGGTTTTTCCTTGCTCTAGTTTGCATGGCTCTTCAATCTTAATTGAGCTTAATCTATTTCTAACTCATTCTAAACTCTCAATCACTCCATTCTTAGCTCCCACTAAGCTATTCTTATCTCCCTATCCATCTCATGCTAACTCCATTTTTCCTCTAGTGATAATCTTTCAAAGCATGTTCACTCTCTAATCAGCCTAGTTCACTGTCCAATCAAGAGAGTTAACTCTCCAATCAATTCCACCATTCATGAGCTTATCAAACCTATAAATACCCCCTCCTATATGCATTAAAGGAGGCAAATTCATTGTTGCACATTCATTCAAGCTTTTCTTTGTGCTCTCCATAGCAGTTATATACTTATTTCAAGACTTTGTGAGCCTTTTGTTTTCTTCTTAGCTTAGTTTCCCAAGATTCAATAGCTTCATAGAATCCTTATTCTCTCCAATTTCTTTCAAAATCCCAATCCATAGTACTCCCATAGCATCATTTCTCAATTCATACTCGAATCCATTGCTTCTATCTTCATCCCTATTTCCAAGAGGAGGACCCCGCTACTGTAGAGGAGAGGAGATTTCCATGAAAGTGTTGCAAGGTGTGACCCTTGGTCTCCTTATTTAGCATTGCGGTATGGTGGTTTGCGACAAGGGCTTAACTGCCTCCCGTGCTTGTTAAGTCAAGTGGTTGCATCGGGCATTAATAGGTCGATCTTTTGGTGCAACGGCAGCTAACAATTGGTATCAGAGCCAAGGTCACGAGTTTAAACCCCGCACTTGCGCTGAGGGGGGATTGTTGCAAGGTGTGACCCTTGGTCTCCTTATTCAGCGCTGTGCTATGGTGGTTTGCGATAAGGGCTTAACTGCCTCCAGTGCTTGTTAAGTCAAGTGGTTGTATTAGACATTAATAGGTCGATCTTTTGGTGCAACGGCAGCTAACAGAAAGGACTTTTGAGGATATGCTAGGCTCATGTGCCGAATTCATGCTAGGTTTTTCATATGCTTAGTAGTTAATTAGATCACAAATTTGCTCTTGGGAAAGTAATATTGATTGTTGTTATTCTCTTGATAGGATTTGCATTGTTAGAATAGAATTGCTTTCCATAATTGTCTAGCATAGTTGTTATTTGCTTTTCTAGTTAAATTTCCTTCATTGCTTTAACTTAGTTGTTATTTGATTTTCATTAGTTTAGATGCAAAAATTGATTCACGAAAACACAAAAACATAGGTTAAACTTTCATCTCAGATTGCATTCATATTTACTTCATAGAACATTCAAAAATCAGAAAAAGAACAAAAATATTGTTATGCATTCATAAATAGTTGCATACATAAAAAAATCACAAAAACATAGAAAACAACAAAAAAAACAAAAGGAATTAAAAAACTCCTTGATTCCATCATAAGGTCGACAATTGAACAAAAGTGTAGCAAGCCTTTGATTACAACTCAAAGTAAAAGTCAACACTTGGTCAAGCCTAAGTCAACACGACAGACTCTCTTTGTCTCACCCAAAAATTCAATGTGCCTAGGGATTAGAGGGGATTGGGTTAAAGCTATTCTCAAAGAGATAGAGGTAATCCATCCTAGACCACAACATACACCACAAATGGTTGAAGAAAAAGAACATAGTCTTAGAGTCATTCAAGAATAGAACAACACATAGGTCATTAAAACACATGAGAATAGATTAGAATACCATAGGATAATCAATGAACAAAATAGTCTTAGTACTAGGCATTGGAACTTATGAAACCCCAATAGGAGACTTAGAACTAGTGACCCTTCGGGTCATATAGTTATCTCCACAACCACAATCATAGAATGTTCTCATCAAGAATTAACACATATTCAACCCATATATTGGATAACCACCCTCTGTGATGTTCTACTTCCACGTGAATAGAACCACCCCTAGGTTACACCTCCACTTGACTAGGTTTTTCCATGAGAGTGAGAGTGACTTGGAGGTCACCCATTGTAAGGAGATAGTTCATGTGTGGTATCTAAGCTGAGTCATTCACATTGTGCTTGAGTCACATTTTCAAGAATACAAGGACAAAGTATATAATGCATCTCCTCATTCATAATAGGGGGATGGATTTTTGGTTGCAGAGAAGAAAGGAAGAAGAAGAACAATTGAAAACCTCTATGGTTTTCTTCTAGTGACTTTTTTGACCATTTTCATTGTAAATATTCTAGGTTTTCTCCCAAAGGATATGATCTAGGGAATTCTAATCATGAATAATGAATTAAATGTGTAGATCTAGCATTTTATTAAGTGTCTTCATGAACATTGCATGGGTTTTTGGTGATTTGACAAATCCCCTTAATCACATTTGATGATTTGAGTATTGTTCTTGATTAGTTAGCGAACTAGAAGGCTATAAAATCCTCTGTAAAGATTTTGCAAGGTATCTTTTGAGGATAATACATGAGACTCATGGGTTTGTTTTTGGATTATTAAGGTATGTTCAATAATATGTTTGTGCAATTTCATGTGTCTATTTATTGTTATGCACAGAGCCTAGTTTATGTGCAAAACCTTCAGGTACGATCTTTGTTGATATCTTTTTCTAAAATAAAAAGGTGGTAGACTGCCCAGACATGTATTAATAATATGAAAAGTCTTATAGAAAGTAGCCAAAAAGAGTACGCTCTACTCTATACTATCAAAACCAAAATTTATACATTAAGGGCCCATATAGTGGCCACTATCAACTATTTTAAAATAGTAGGGAAATAAGTATTAAAATAGAAAAACAAAGAGAAAACTAGAAAGGGATTAGTACCCTATCACCATGGATTCCTCGCACATTGGGGGGAAGAACACCTAACCCACTATTAAGGGCCCACCATTTCACTCTCCCTAGACCTGTGGATATCACAATACCCATGGATATCCAATTGTGCTCCCATCAGTGTCGTCATGCCTAGCCTGAACATGTGCAATACACTTGAACTATCTAGTTTGTCTTGGGTATCCAAGAGAGATGTATCTTCATGGTTTAGCAATACTTTGGGGAGATGGGGGGCCCAGTCAGGGGTGTGCATCCTAATAATAAAGATGGAAGTGAACACATCCCTACACCTGGTTCTCATCTTCTTAGAAAAGTTGAAACTATGGCCATGGAGGGCCCTATCTAGTCTGCCAATGAAACCACATCCCAAGCCTTTCTGCATTACTTTAAACACACACTTTGTTGTTGGAGAAGTTCCTAGGGTTTGCACCAAGAATAAGCCTCCTACCATCACCTCACCTTTCATTAGGTCGTAGCCTTGTAATGTGAACTTCCATCTCTCCAAGTTGTAGAGATAATAAAAACTAGACCTGTTGCAATGGAGTGGACGTAGTGACCATCTTGGACTATGTCCATGATGTTTGAAAGGAGGATGGAAATAATGGTAAGCAAGCATAGGAAATTCTATTCAATGATCTAAAAGCATTACAAGATACCTATATATAATAGGTAATAGTTGATGAAACTATTGAGGCAGTTGGTGTAACTGCAGAACTAACAACTATAACTACAGAACCAACAACTAGCAGAACATAACTACATGGTTACGTAATAAACAATGTAAGATATTATGCTAACATTCCCCCCCTTATTACATTGTTTTTACAAATGTACCCCCTAAACAGTTCAAATTTGATCCTGCCAAGAGATTTGGTGAACATATCTTCTATTTGAGAGTTTGTAGGGTAGTACTGGAGCTGGATGTGGTGGTTCAAAACTTGATCTTGAATGTAATGACATTTGGCCTCAATATGCTTAGTGCGCTCATGGAAAACTAGATTCTTCACAAGTTTTAATGCACCCTGATTGTCACAATAGAGAACTGGTGACTTCTCTTTAGGAATGTCCATATTTGCCAGAATCTGACGTAACCAAATTGCTTCACACATAGCTCCTTGTGCAGCACGATATTCAGCCTCAGTGGATGAAAGAGCAACAACAGTTTTCTTCTTACTAACCCACAAAATTGGCCCAGATTCGAGATGAGAAACATAACCAGAGGTTGATTTCCTATCATCTACAGATCCTGCATAATCCGAGTCTGTATATCCCTGTAAGAAGAACTGGTTGTTTTTCTTATATTCTAGACCATAATCAATTGTGCCTCGAATATATCTCAACACATACTTTGCTGTAACCCAATGACACTTCTTTGGCTCCTACATGAATCTAGAGAGATAGCTGATAGCAAAAGACAAGTCTGGTCTGGTGTAGGTCAAGCAGATGAGGCTCCCAACCAGCTGCCTATAGAGAGTGGCATCTACTTGAGGTGAATCCTAGAAATGGGATATTTGCAAACCTTTCTCCATTGGAGTGGAAATAGGCTTACAGTTGACCATTCCATATTTTTTCAGGAGTGTCTGAGCATATTTCATATGGGAGATGAATATGTGGTTCTTCTTCTTCCATATCTCCAAGCCAAGACAATAATGAAGTAGCCCCAAATCTGTCATGTCGAAGGAGTTCTTGAGATCATTCTTTACATCATCAATGAGACTGTCTGAGCTACCAATGAGAATTAGATCGTCCACATACAAAACCAGAATGACAATCTTTGTGCCTACCTTCTTAATATACAAATTAGGATCCGATGGGCTACGGGTAAATCCATGCTGCAATAGGTGACCATCAATCTTAATGTACCATGCCCTATGAGATTTCTTAAGGCCATAAAGTGATTTGATAAGACGCCATACCTTGTCTGGATGATGTTCATCAACAAACCCTTCTAGCTGGGTCATGTACACTTCTTCTTTGACATCACCATTTAAGAAAGCACTCTTGACATCCATCTGCTGAAGCTTCCATCCCTTCGGTGTTGCTAATGAACAAACCATTCTGATAGTTTTGATCTTCGCAATGGGTGCAAAGGTCTCTTCATAATCAATGCCCTCCTGTTGAGCATATCCCTTTGCTACAAGTTGTGCTTTGTACTTGTCGATAGATCCATCTGCCTTGTACTTTGTTTTGAAGATCCATTTGCAGCCAATGGGTTTCTTCCCTTCAGGTAGATCGACAAGTTCCCAAGTATGATTTTGCATCAAAGAATTATACTCTGCATCCATAGTCTTCTTCCACTGAGGTTGGCTTAATGCCTCTTGAACTGTGTTAGGTTCAGTGCTGTCAACAACAGTACTCATGAGTGCAAGATTCACTTCATTTCTTGTCTGACTCCTGGTTCTGATTCCTGACGAAGTGTCTGGAAGAGTGTGCTGGTTAGAGTCCTTGATTGTACTTTGCACCCACTTTGGAGGTTGACTCTGCTGCTATTGGTGTGTAATGTTTTCTAGAGGGCCCAAATCAACATACAACTCTCCTTGTAGTTCACTTTCTCGGTGAGAGTCTTTCTCATCCTCATCATCTGATTGTGAGAACAATTTATGAGAAGTAGGAGGCTGTTGCTCTTCTTTTTGTGATAAGGAATCGAATGATGATTCATAACACACCACATCTCGACTCTCATGTATCTTCTTTGTCTTAAGATCTATGAGAAAATTTGCTTTTGATGTAATACTATATCCCAAAAATATACATTGGAGTGTCTTAGGATCAATCTTCTTTCTCTTATTGCTAGGGACATGCATGTATGCTGTACAACCAAACACCCTTAGATGAGAAATTGAAGGCTTTTGTCCAGTCCATACCTCTTCTGGTGTCTTGTGTTGCAGAATCTTTGTTGGTGCCCTGTTGATGAGGTATACAATTGTCAGCACTGCTTCTGCCCAAAATCTTTCCTCCAACTTGTCTATGGAGAGCATGCAATGAGCCATCTCCATGACAGTCCGATTGCGATGTTCTGCAACTCCATTTTGTTAGGGTGTATAGTGAGTAGTTAGGTGTTGCTTGATGCCATGATGCTTTAGGTATGCCACGAACTCCTTGGAGGTGAATTCCCCCCTCGATCTAAGTGGAGGACAGGAAGAGGCTAGCCTGCTTCTTTGACAACTTGCTTGTGAAAGTCCTGAAAGTTGGCAAAGGCTTCATCTTTCTTCTTGAGAAAGTACACCCAGGTCTTTCGGGAGAAGTCATCCATGAACAATTGGAAGTACTTATGTCTCGAAAAGGAAGAAGGCATGGGTCCGCACAGATCAGTATGTACCAACTCAAGGTGATGTTTAGCATGGAAGCTACTAGCCTCGAACGGATCCTGATGTTGTTTACCTACAAGGTATCTAGGACATATAGGCAATGAATTTGAAATTGGGGGAAGTCCTCTTACCATTTTTTTGGAGCTGAGCTGATGCAAGGAGCTGACTGAAAGGTGCCCATAGTGATAGTGCCAGTCCCGTAGATTCTATTGTTGAAGCTAATAGAACTACTATAGGGGAGGAGACAACATCTAATGCAAATAGTCTATCCTTCATAAATGCTCTAGCAAGTATCATACCTTCTCTTGAGATTAGACAAGTCTTGACCCCATCCTTCACTTGGAACTCAACTTTCAGTTTGTGGTTTAGAAGCTAACTGACAGAGAGCAGGTTTGTTGTCAAACCAGGAACATACAACACGTTGGTGAGGGTACAACGGCTTGTCCCAAGAGGAATGATGACCTTGCCTATACCCTCTGCAACATACTCCTTGTTGTCAGCAATTTGAACTCTATCTCCAGTAGGTTGTTTTGTCAGTGCATTGAACAGCTCGCGATTGCCTGTCATATGCTTGTTGGCACCCAAGTCTATCAACCAAATATCCCCTGTGGGTTGTGAGGTTTGGAAGACAAGGACTAGATTGTGATGAGTGTCGCAGTTGGCTATTTCTAGTTCATCTTCTTCTGATGCATCATCTTGTTGGACCACTACATTGCCTTTATGGCTTTTGTGATAATGATAGCATTTGGATGGCTAAGTATCACTACAACCAGAAAAGCCTTCTCTAGTTGAATTGCCTTGTGTTAAGGCATTATACCAACAGTGGATAGTGTCATGATTATTCTTGTTGCATATATGACACCATCAATTTGCCTTTGGAGGCTTCAACTGTTGATGTTCTTGTTGTTTCTGTGGCTACCTTCCACGAAACATTTGACCTTTTGATTGTCTGGAGATCAGGGCCTTGTCTTCAAGTTCACCTTGGACAGATTGAATGGCTTCTTCCTACTGCAACAGATTCACTAATTCATCAAATCAAACATCTTGCTTTGTGATGTTCAGCGTGGTGCCAAAGATTTTGAACTGAGATGGCAGTGCTCTCAGCATAATTGGGACAAGTAGTTTGTCCTCCACCTTTTCTCCAAGTGCAACAAGCTCAGCTCGCAGTTCAAATACTCGCCGTAAGAATTCCTCAACTTTCTCGCCAGCTTGCATACTGAGTGTATGTAGCTTGGACTATAGATGGAGGATCTTTGTCTGGTTCTTCACTTGGTAGATTGTGGAGAGAGAATCCCATGCCACCTTTGATGTTTCTGCATCCCAAATGTGAGGTTGAACTTCATCGGTGATACTGAGTGTTATCAACATCAATGCTTTGGCATCGGCCTTGTCAAACTTTTGCCTTTCATCTGGGTCTTCCAGTCTGGTTATGTCACTAATGACAATTCCCCATAGCTCCTCAAAAATGATAATTGTCTGCATCTTTGTCTTCCATGCGACATAATTTGGCCCTTTCAAAAGTTGAGCATCGAAAAGAAATAATTTTGGGGCTGACATTGTTCACCACAAATAGAAAAAAACTAGTCCAGACAACAATTTTATTATTATTTTATTTGACAAAACATTCACTTTCAAGAAGAAATTGTGGCACAAAGATGAGTACAATAGACCTATACTGTGAGATGGGGATGCTTGGGTGTGCATTCTACCTCATCTTCATCATCAGCATCATAACTCTCGTCAAGTTTTTCTCTAATCTTCCTTGCTTGACATTATACATCAAATAGAAAGTAATCTAATAATCCTTGTCTAAACAATTCATCGAATTGAAGATTACTGGTGTTTTGCAGGGCATCTAGAAGGGAAAAATAGAAGCTTGAGCTTTTTGAACCAACACGTCTGCCTCGAGGTGGCTCATTTGCATGATTATTGGCCACACTACTGGCATCAGGTGCGATGGACATCCACGTTTCGTAGACTATGTCTTTCCTCTTTCAAGTGCCTCAACTTGAGTGACTCATGAAGGGTGCAACAGATGCCAAAAAATGGAGAAATAACAAACCAGAGACCAATCTCTACAATAGAGAGCGGCTTTGCAAATAACTGCAATCAGAAAAAAAATCCTCTCTTTACTGCCAATGGCTAGATCCTCTCTTTACTGCCAACGGCTTTTTGCTTTCCTGCAACAACATGATCCTTCTAGTGATTAGACAACATTTTCTTGCTTGCTACTGCAGCTTCCAACATTCTTCCTCCTACTATTTGGCCGGCAGCATCAGCAGCACTCCATCGCTATTTTTGAAGACTCCATCATTGTTTTTGAAGACTCCAACGTCTTTTCCACTTAACAGAACTCCATCTGTTCATCGTGGGTGACTTCTTCCACACTTCACATCACGCTCACTCCTACATAGGCTATGATACCATTTAATGGTAAGTAAGCAGAGGAAACTATACTTGATGATCTAAAAGCATTACAAGATACCTACATATAATAGGTAATAGTTGAGGCAGTTGGTGTAACTGCAGAACTAACAACTATAACTGCAAAACCAACAACTAGCAGAATGTAACTACATGGTTATGTAATAAACAATGTAAGATATTATGCTAACAGGAAACAATATCTGACTAGTGGAGAAGTCTGTCCTCTGTTCCCTCCAGCCATCTCTGACTGTAGATATTCCTAATCATAAATTGGGCCATTGTGCAGTCTATGTCGAAGATCTAGTTCAGGTCCATGGTTCTGATCCTTCCCCTTATCTATGACTACAATGGAACCACATGAAATAGAATTCATTGGTCGATAGTGTCATTCTCCATCTTCACACCTGCAAAAATCAAGAGAAATAGCTCAAACAAAGACAATTAGTGCATTAAATCATGGGATTAGATGCCGCTAGGATGAAAGATATATAATATTGGAAAGATTGTAGTTACTTAATTATATTTCATTTGCCACCCTTGCAGTCTTTTCACATCATGTTTTGACGTCTATCATTTAAAAGTTACTTGGACTTTACTATAAATGAGCATTATTCCTTCATGATTTACAGCACATGAACATTAATTCCTCCGGGTTGTTTCTATCCATTCAACATTGAAATTTCTATCCTCCATGTGTTGACATGAGAGGGGATCTTTGCCAAAATCTAACTTATTAATGGTGATTGTCTGGTTCGACGACCTCTCAACTATACCTCTATCAAATGGTTATGAAGACTTGTCTAGGGATCTCCATTGTTCAAGTGGCTACCTAAAGATTTGTTGTACTGCGCAGATATCTTGAAATTGGTGGCTGGCCTAACACCTCCATGGTGACGAAGAGCCTTTGACATGACTCCATACACTTACCTTTGAAGATAGACATCTTCTCATCTCTTTTAAATCTCTAACTCATTTATTGGGGTTGTTCCAATACTTTGTCGACTAGGTTTCCCATTCAAGTCTCAGATATCTTTGTGGATTTAAATTGATAGATGAGTAGGCAAATTCCTTAAGTGTGGGCTGAAAAATGTCTCCTCTTCAAGTTGGTCAATGGCTCTATTGGCCAAGGCATCAACCACCCTATTCCCTTCCCTATCGCAATGGGAGACTTGAAAAGAGTTTATTTTTCCTATGAGTATCAAGGACTATTACAATATATAGTCTATTTTCCAATTCTCTATTTTCTTTGACTTGATTACTTTTATGATGTTCATCGAGTCTCCCTCTATCCATAAGTCTCTATGATTACAATCCAGAGCTAGTTGTAATCCATGAAGGAAAGACCATGCCTTTGCTTCATTGTTAGATCCTTCTAGGATTTTGGTTGATTTATCCAATATTAGCTATCCTTTGTGATCCTTGATGATGCAGCGTATTCTCGATAGTCCTGAGTTACCCCTACATGCACCATCAAAATTTAATTTAACAAAATTCGATAATGGAGGAGCCCATGTTACCTTCTCCCTGTCTACTTTCTGAGGGATGGCCTAAGAAATTGGCCCATTTGGGATAGATTCCAAGCATTTCCATTTCTTGAATAGTGAATTATCCTAGCTTGTCCACTTTGTATTCTGATTTTCTGATTTTCTAGCTTTTGTCATGATGAACTCTAATATTTCTCTTTCTAATTCCTCACATACCTTTTGAATCATCTGAGATTTCTTCTTGAAGATGCAAACATTTCTCTACCGTCAAATATGCCATATTACCATGGATGGGATCAGTTCCCATATGCATGCAAAAGTTGATTCATGGGATAGCATTGGCTAACTTTTAAATAGTAATAATAGAGATTCCAGGAGAGGTGAAGCCCAATTTAATTGTTTGAACAACCAATACCATAGTTGTTGGCTAAAAGAGCAATGTAGCGATAAATGGTCAATGCTCTCTTCATGTTCTCCATACAAGACACATTTGAAATTCGTTCCTATGTTCAAGTTTTGCATCATATCCCTTGTGAGAGTTCTTTTGTACAATTCTAAGCGTGTGAATTCCCTAGACTTTGGAAGGATCACATCATTCTACTAGAGGTGAGTTGGCCATTCTCTCTTAGTGGATGAAGAAAGGCTTCTATATCCTTGTTTTATCTTGTAGGACCCTGAATTCTCTGTTGTCCATATGAGCTCATCTTCTTGATCAGAGGTAAATACTACTCTTAAGTTTAATATGTTTTGGAGAATTTCCTTATGATCTGATGGAAAGTTTTAGTCTTGTAAACTTCTCCATTTTTTTTGAGGTTGTGTTCTTAAGTCTAGATGGAGATAGTCTTGTACATAGTTACCCTAGTGTTGCTATAGGTTTATCTTGGCCTCATACAACTCCTCCCTTAAAGAGGTCTTTGTTGATATCTTGATTAAGATATCATTATGTGGATTGCATTTATGCCCCCTTTGGTGGTGAGTTAGACTCTGCTGCCCTCATTAGATAAAGGCACCAATCTGTTGCAACCTCCCATCCCACTGGCACACTGAAAAAACCTCAATCTTTATCTCTATTTGTGTTGTTTGTTTCACCCAAACCCATGTCTAGATGTATGCTTTTGCATTAGGGGTTATCAAAGCATTAGTTTAGAATCTTTACATGGTTGTGTATCTACTTTATGAAGGTGTAGCATCCTAGTGTTTTCAAACTAGTACAAGCACTTAGTGATAGTTAAATTAGAGTTTCCTACGCATTGGGTATGGTTTGATTCAAGGTTTAGTTTCATGTTATTATCAATTGTTGTCTTCATACATCTTAGGGAATCCCCTCCTTGGTCTAGTAGAACCTAAAGAAGAAGAAGGTCTTACCCACCTTATCAATGTTGTCCATTGTTGCCCAACTTGAACATAAGTTGATGGTCTTTTCTTGAGTTTAATGTTAGTGTAATTTGATGAACCCTCTACAATTTGAAAATCATTACATTTCCTTAGAAGATTGCACAATCTCTGTAGCATTGTGGGCTGCCTGGTTAAGCAGAGATCTGTTTGTTGTTAGGAATCTGGCTATCTGTTTATTGATCATTTATGCAATTGTCTATAGGATTTCTTATCCCTTTTCTCTCCCCCCTTCACCTTTTACATTTTATTTAGTCAAGCTCTATTAGATTTAGATTTTCAAGCAACATTCAATATTTACCATCAGCTGAAATATCAGAGGGTTTTCTGCGTTTTCATTGATATTACCTTTACAAATTGTATCACCATATGTAAGACCCCTTGTTGGTACAACTGGTACATTCCACTGAGGTTATTCCATGCAAGCTAAGACCTAGATGTATTATCCTTGGGGCAGTCCTATCTTGGATAGGATACCTTTTTCAAGAGAGGTGAGATACCTTGTATTTCATCTGCGTTGTTGCATGCTAAAACCACCATCAATAGGTGTAACATCACAATCCATAATGCTCATAATTAAACATAAATATTCATCTTACTTAAGAGTTAGGATACATCATAATTATCCAAAGCATAGTTAAACAAGAGTGAATCATTATCATTACAATAGTAAAGCATGTTATTCTTTACCATAATATAACAAAACTTAAATTATAATATCCAATGCTATCTCATTAGTGAATTACCTTCACTATAAATCTACAAGGCTATGCTCAAGGCATCAAATATCAAATTATATATAATAACTGACTATCAAGTCATATAGAGAAAAAAACTACATCTGGAAGGAGAGCATCATCTGAGTGCTTTTCCTCCAACCATAGACTGACTGTCCCCCACACAACTTCCTACCTGGAAGCAGCCCTACCCTTCAAAAAAGGTATAGATATAAGGAACCATTAGGTTAGCCATCTGAGTATCTAGTGTTGTGTCCTTCATAATTAGTGCAGGAGCACCTCGAGACCTAAGAATCAAAAGGATTCCATGCATATTTTGCTCTATCTAGAGTGTCATGTTTGTAAGGCCTTAGCACCATATTGAATCATAGTTGGCCAAGTAGTGGTATAAACTGAGTATGTATACGTGTCATTAGAGATTATAACTGATTTGAATGTAACCAAATGGCAAAGGTGGTTGTAGGGCGGTTCGCTTTCCATCTTGTGTAACTGCCAATATGAGAGTCTATATAGTCGGTCTGTGTTAGTTAAAGAGATAGACAGAGAGGGAGAGAAAGACAGGTAGAGAAGATTGATGTATGTATATTACCTTTTTGAGAAGAAGTAATAAAAAGTTTTGTTTGGTCTAATTGGAGGAATGTAGATCGGAAGCATTCCATTGGTTGAGATTTCTTCAAAATTAGTGGAATGACTTCCTTAGGAGTAAATCATTTTCCATTCTGTTGAGTTTTTGTTATTTCTTTGTAAGTTGTTCGGTTGCAAAGTTGCAGAGTTGACATCGACGTAAGTTTCGTATCATTTCGCCAAATGTACATTGAGAATGCATATCGCAAATGTATGTCGAGAATGTATATTGCGAATGCATATTAAGAATGTATGTTGAGAATGTATCTGTCATTGGATACAAAAGGTGACAGGCCATAATGGTGAAATAGAATGTATGTTGAGAATGCACCTTTCGTTGGATACAAAAGGTGATCGGTCATAACGGTGAAATTAGGGTAAAGATACTTTAGCCCACTGGTAATAGCAAGTCATGTCAAGCATATACAAGTTGGTATATTGGCGCGTCAGAAGAAGAGTGAAAGTTCCCACCGATGATCTACGTCTTACTGACGAGTGTGGTTGAAGGGACATCAGAGTGACAAAACCATCAGGTAGACAACATTGTGTTGAGCCGACAGCGGTAATCTTGCCAATCGAGTTATATCAGAGTGACAATAGAAAGTAATTCCGATGGGAGATTCATCGGTGTATCGGCCCGGTGAGATTAGAGATTCGCCGATGATCTAAGTCACACCGACGGTGGTGGTTTGAAGAACCATCAGGGTGATCGGTATGTCGGTATAATAGTATTTGTGCTCGCTGATGGTATGTTGTCTTGCCGATAATGAAGAAAGTGTGTATGGTTTAGTATTGTTTGGACCTAGAGGAGGGTATTTAAAGCCGACTAAGCAATAATCTCTCTATACTGTGGGTTTGATGGGTATTCACCCATGTTTTGAAACATTTCTCTATGCGCTCTGCATCAAATTTGTATCAGAGCTAGCGAAAGGTCTAGGTGTTGTGTATTTGATTTTTGTCACTAAGAAGGTAGGCGAAAGTTGAAGCAAAATGTTTGGTTGGTGACCATTTTGAAAACAAAGATCATGGAAAGTATTTTGAAGGCTAACAGTAGTTGCTAGACTATTGCAGATGCTCATGCCATCTAGTTGCGAGAAGGAATAGGATTCCTGTAGAGTGTGGGAAAACGATGTTGAGGTCTATCAAGACCATTCACCAATAGAGATTTGGCTGGAAGAGGGTGCAAAGTGAAGCCACTGAGAGAGAGAGTGGTAGTGCATCTCCAAGATCTGCTGTTGGACAAGAGGAATGGGTCTATAGCAGCGTGTAGGATGGACATCTGAATGAGCATTGTGTTATAGTCATTGAAGTTTTGATCAGTCTGAGAGTACTCCATTGCTAGAAGTAGAAGGAGCCTGAAGATACTTTAAAATGTTGATGGTAGTTTCCAAGGGACATGGATATATTTGTTGGTTGGTTGTATGGTGCAAGAGCACCTCGAGACCTAAGAATCAAAAGGATTCCATGCATATTCTGTTCTGTCTAGAGTGCCATGTTTGTAAGGCCTTAGTGCCATATTGAATCATAGTTGGCCGAGTAGCGGTATAAACTAAGTATGTATACATGTCATTAGAGATTATAACTGATTTGAATGTAACCGAATGGCAGAGGTGGTTGTAGGGCGGTTCACCTTCCATCTTGTGTAACTACCAATATGAGAGTCTATATAGTCGGTCTGTGTTAGTTAAAGAGACAGACAGAGAGGGAGAGAAAGACAGGCAGAGAAGATTGATGTATGTATATTACCTTTCTAAGAAGAACTAATAAAAAGTTCTATTTGGTCTAATTGTAGGAATGTAGATCGGAAGCATTCCACTGGTTGAGATTTCTTTGAAATCAGTGGAATGACTTCCTTAGGAGTAGATCGTTTTCCATTCTGTTGAGTTTTTGTTATTTCTATGTAAGTTGTTTGGTTGCAAAGTTGCAGAGTTGACATCGACGTAAGTTTTGTATCGTTTCGTCGAATGTACATTGAGAATGCATATCTTAAATGTATGTGGATAATTGTATATTGCGAATGCATATTGAGAATGTATGTTGAGAATGTATCTTTCGTCGGATACAAAAGGTGACCGGCTATAACGGTGAAATAGAATGTATGTTGAGAATGCACCTTTCGTCGGATACAAAAGGTGACCAGTCGTAATGGTGAAATCAGGGTAAATATACTTTAGCCCACTGGTAACAGCAAGTCAAGTCAAGCATATACAAGTTGGTATATCAGCGCGTCAGAAGAAGAGCGAAAGTTCCCACCGATGATCTACGTCTTATTGATGAGCGTGGTTGAAGGGACATTAGAGTGACAAAACCATTGGGTAGACAACGTTGTGTTGAGCCGACAGTAGTAATCTTTCCAATCAAGTTATATCGAAGTGACAATAGAAAGTAATTCCGATGGGAGATTCATCGGTGTATCGGCCCAGTGAGATTAGAGTTCCACCGATGATCTAAGTCAAACCAACAATGGTGGTTCAAAGAACCATCGGGGTGATCGGTATGTCGGTATAATAGGATTTGTGCTCATCAATGGAATGTTGTCTCGCCGATAATGAAGAAAGTGTGTATGGTTCGGTATTGTTTGGACCTAGAGGAGGGTATTTAAAGCCGACTAAGCAATAATCTCTCTATACTGTGGGTTTGATGGGTATTCACCCATGTTTTGAAACATTTCTCTGTGCGCTTTACATCAATAATGCCTCACTATCACACAACTATAGATCCACTCTAACTATGCACATGTGACACTACTGGAGACATTATGTCGTCTGGAACTGTTGTCACGAAGGATTGCGCCCTAGGTGCTAAGGCTTTTCAAGGTTAGCAATCCCGTGCAACATGGGAACATTCTTAGAGTGTGGGTTTGCTTATTACGAGAATGAACAGTTAGAAGAGTTGGCTCCCTTTAAATACCCTTTAAATCTGTAAATTGATGGAGAAAAGAGATAGAAGAAAACTTGAATTAATTGAAAACTGAACTGAAAATCCATCTAAAGGGGTGATGCACCAATATTTTGACTGTAATCTGCAATATGACTCACAAACATTCTCCAATACACTTGTTCTTACAATCCAAACTGATCAAATTCACCACATAAGTAATTCACAAAAAGGTATGAGAAATCTTGCACAAGTTGTGACCTATAATAAACTGAAATTTGTAGACCCCTCAGTCCTTGGCTCTCAACTGAAGAGGTTCAACCTAAGGCTTGTGCTCCCATATAGGGTAGCAAAAATGATCTTGTGGATGACCTTGATGCAGGGGCATCATGCTCCTAGCAATTTTGGTTTATGTTTTTGTAGTTAGTTTGTTCTAGTTTCTGTGTATGTTTGGCAGTTATGCCAGTTTTTGGTTATTGTCAGGTTCCTTGGTCTTTGTATTAGTTTTCCTCTTCCTGTCGCCATGAAGACAAGAATCAAACTCTAATTTCTGCTTGCCTTCTATAGTCAAAGGACCATTGCTAATGATAGTTTTAATAACTAATCTCTGGAACTGGTGAGAGTTCATTGTGGGTAGTTGTGAAGGTCATCGAGATGCCTAGGAATAAAGGCAGAGCAGAACGTGGAAAGGATGATGGTTGGAGGGGAGAAACATTAAAGAAAATCCATGTTACTGTTCGTAGAGGAAGGCATTTTGGTGATGTGTAATTGTCGAAGACAATCAATAAAGGAAAAACTCTGTTGAGATTAGTTTTTGGTCTCCATAAGCTGTTTTGTCTATTGTTTGATTTCATTCCTATTTATATCTTCTCTGGTCTATGTCGTTGTTTGAAGATTAAGGAATCTAGTAGGATCATATTTGATTGGGAATCCTTCTATTCTTAATTCCTATTATCAGTCTCTCTAAAGTCTATGAATTAAGGTTGAATTTATACTTATTGTTTCTCAAATCATATTCTGGTTTATGTACATCGATTATGTTGGGGTATTGAAGAATCAAACAAGGTGGAAGTTTCTGTCTTTGTTGACTAATTTCATTGTTGTAAAAAGAGTTCCTGTCTGTGTCTAACAAAGAAGGTGCCATCAGATCTCCATAGAAAAAAGGGCTTAGTTCAACAATCCATCAAAATAATAGCGAACAACATGCTTGATATTATTGTTCGTGTATGTATACACATATAATCAATTCATACATCTTTTCTTTTTTCTAAGGTAGAGTAAAAAGTTTCCATATGTAATATAAGCGATGGAACAATAACTAGTAGGGGACAAGACTCAGTACTCACACACTCTAACTTCATGTATGTCAAGCTCTTAAATGATACATCAGATTATCATAAAATTTTTAGCATATCTCTATATTTGAGTGAAGAGCTTAAAGCTATTGTTTAGGGTTATGGGTATTAAAGATGTAGCCTAATTGGTTTCATCTTTATCGAGTTGTCAAAAAACACCCCATAAAAAGTTTGATCGAAACATGTGCACCAAGGCATGTATTACCGATCGCCTTATTTGTCACCATATGATTGGTCGTTTCTTTGATGTGACTTGTGAAGTGTGTGTTAGTTAACCGATAGGCTTTTATATGTGAGCATTATAGTGCTCTGAATTGTCTCACGCCGTAAAAACATTCACGCCGGGAAATTTTCTAAACTCGTCGGTTGTTCTCCCAAAATCGTTTCATGTCATTTAAATGTCCCCTGCCGGATGCTCTGGGATAATTTGTGAAAACGGTTTAAAGCAAATAACTCAGGCGAGCATATCAAATTGCAATGTTTGAGGTGAGGTGAAGGGGAGTGCGCACAGAAAACAAAAGAATCGCCTTCCGTGGAATCGATCGAAGGCCGTGGAGGAAATCTGCTTTTTAAAAAAGAGGTATTTTCATCAGCTCTTTATTTTTATAGCACAAAAAGTAAAATCTGTTTGCTGCAATTTCATTACACACCTAAAAACTGAAACCCCATTACACTCGCCTGCGTCCCACTCACACATCACTTCATGAGGGCCGCCTGTGCATAGATTATCTGGGTAGATTTGCATCCACTTAATCTCAGAATTTATGGCCTCTGGTACCTTCTATGCTGCTTCCTGCTCTATGCTGTCCAACGCTGATTTTGCGTAATCATCTGGGTCTGCATTAATTGACAGAAATAGTTGCCGGACACATATAACCACAACAAAACAAAGCTCTGACCATAGAACATTATTAATCTCACAGAGACATAAATGCTCAGATCCTTGGTATTGCCTGTTAAGTCGACGAAAGGCAAATGCGAATGCTATTTGTAGGGAGCAAAACTCCTTATATACAAAAATATCATCACTTTCTATAAGAGATTGAATATAATTTTCCATCCCCATCTGTTGTCATTTGAGATCACTAAAGCTTCATAGGGACCATATTCATACTTTCTCCCAACAGGCCTACAGAGCCTCTTATATCCATTATCCTAAACAAACTCCTACCATCTCCCGACAGGCCTATAGAGCTTCTTATGTCCATCATCCTAAACAAACTCCTGATCTTCAGTAGCCCTCTTCCTTCCATTGCAGTTCCCAGACAATCCCATATTTATGCCTGCAGACGAAAGGAGAATATCATTCACAAATAGAAATAGAACCGGTCAATTCTCAGAATAATACCCAAGAAATCCAATATAATGCAGGTCAGAGCTCTCCTCTCATAAGAGGTGTCCTAATTTAATGACAAAATGGCTTGTCCGGCTATTGCATCTGGTTTGAGTGTATAAACAGGTAACAACTACCACCTTCTTTGTGATTCAATTGCTCTTAAATCTCTCTTTGGAGCCTCACCCTCGCATGCTGGCATACAAACACTAAAATCAAAGTACATCAAAAGAGCAGTAGTCGACAAGTGCACAACCCTGTGCCACATACCCTACATGCCTTCACCTTGATATTTTCCTAAAAAAAAGAAAATTTAATACTTTTCTTATTTTCCTTTCTTTTTCTTTAAAGTTTAGGGAAGATCACTTTGAATTATTTGAGCCCACAAATGCAAAGTTCCTATTCATGCAAGTATGATATCATACCTGCTGGTCACATTTTTCTTCTGCATGATATCCACTTCCGCACCCCCTCACCCATATAAAAAGATTGCCCTAGGAAGTGCCATAGAATTTGTTGTATTGTAGCTTGGATCATCATCATCATAGGAGTTGATAATAAATTAATGTGTGGATTATTCGAGACTCACAAAACAAAGGACAGAGTGGATGTCTTTATGGATGGGATTCCCATATGGGTGGCCAAAGCAAAAGCCCATAGAGATTTGTTTGCTTTCCATATGAAGAAGTTGGCTTGTCACTAAAAATAGTGTTGTTAATGATCTCCAATTCCCAAATTTGAGTCTTATGTGGAACTAATGATAGAATCAACTTTGTTTTCATCATTACTATTTTTCTATTTTCAAAGCACATATAAATATATTGTTATATGACTAATTATACAATTAAATGTTACCTTCAATTTTCTATTGGCACATCCCTGAACCTCCTATAGGTGCAAGTACTAGTTACACATGTATTAAGTTTTTGCTAGTATATTTTTTCTCGACTACTAATTCTAGTTCTTTTAATATACTTAATTGAGGTATAAGCGCCCAATACCATGCCAACTACTAAAGCATTATCATCTATGGAGTCCTCTCGCTTAATACAAGTGGTTCGGGCTCACCTCCACTAATGCAAGTTGTGGCTGACTGTTTAGCGTATGGTACAATATCTTTTTGTCTTATAGCTACCTAAGAATTGCGCATTTGTTGACTTTAGAAGGAGGATGTGACGTTATTGACAGTGTTCGGCTGATCCGAGGAGCTCAAACAAAAATGGTATTACCTAATTATATTTTGAATGATACCAAGCATGCTGATCCTGATCAAGTTGAAACAATCAGCAACTTTGAACCGTAATTAGACTTTTAGACTCCGTCGCATTTGTTGACATTGTGATGGTGGAAACTCCTAGAACGAACAAGTCGACTGGGTTGGGAAAAGTTTGGTCCCAGTCCTACTCCACTCGTTTCCCAAATCTATTTATAAGCTGAATTGCTGGTAGTGTTAAACCACATCTTATTCTTCTGTAAGTTGGCAAAATGTATTTCTCATCAGGGAGTGCATCAAAGAGAGTGCCGCTATATCTGGCGGCTTTGCTAGTGTTGTGGAGTGTTATGGTTGAGTCCTCGTCGGAGGAGGGCGAGATATACGCAGCATGTAATGTGGTGAAGTACTCCAGTGGCTCCCAGTTTGATAGCAATTTGGAGGCGCTCTTTAAAACGCTGACGGAGAAAGCAGCCTACGCGGGCTTCGCGGCTTCGGTTTACGGGCAGGAGAAGCCGAACCAGTTGTCGGGGCGCCTCCAGTGTAGAGGAGATTTGTCTCCCGCCGACTGTGGCGCGTGCTCAGCGGAGGCAGTGAAGGCCGTCCGCAGCAGTTGCCCTAATGCCATTGGCGCCCGCGTTCAGCTGGAGCATTGCTTCCTTCGCTACGAGAATTACACCTTTCTCTCGCACTTGGACACCAGCTTCTGGTACCGCCTCGTCAACGTCCATAACAATACGGACACCCATTTTAATGCTGCCGCTCGCACTCTTTTGGCGGATCTCTCCGCCAAGTCCCCCGCCAGTCCTATTAAGTTCGCCTTGGGGTCGTCTGTTGTTTCTTCCAATGTGACCATCTATGCCATGGAGATGTGCTGGCGAGATATGTCCACGAAAGACTGTGCGGCCTGCCTCTCCAAGGGAATTCAACAGCTCTTCGGCTGCTGCAGCCAAAGGGTGGGTGTTCAGGTGTTCATGGGCAGCTGCACCCTGCGCTATGAAACCTATCCCTTTGCCAAGACCTATTAGACTTTAACTCACTTTCTGTATGTGAGGTGATTCACCATAAAGCATGGGAAGCATACTCGCAAAATAAAGCAATAGTAATAAGAATAAGTGAGATCGTTGTTTGGCCTTAATGAAATCTGTGTTGCATGCTTTAAACATGAATCTCAAAGTCTCTCACATTCATAAAATGGCAAAAGGTATGACTCTGCGAGAAGATGTAATGGCAAAATGCCTTTCTGTATGGAAGAAAATAAATTATAGAATCAGAACCAAATATCTGTAGACTAGGCTGCATATTTAGCATTCACCTTAAAAGATAAAAAATCTAGTGTAAATTTAAGTTAGCAATATTAACTTATAAATAAAATCAAAGGAGATAAAAAGGTAAGGAAAGCAACTACACCCCATTTATGAACTTATGGACTTCCAAACTTCTTGCAAATAAAATCTACCTATATTCATTCACAAGCTCCTCTTATAGGTTCAATGCTACAAGCTCCCCTTATAGATTCAATACTAGTGTTAAACTATTATATTATGAAAAATATTTAGAAATATAACTATCATTAATGTGTGCAAGTTACATTTATAGATTTCGTAAACAACAATTATATATATATATATATAAACAAAAAACTCATGCCATGTACATTTGTAATTTATTTAGGCACTTCTAGGGTGCTCTTTTGCACTAGAACATCATTTTGTTTTGTTAAGGTGTCAATTTTATTATAGGGGTCTCTTAGATACTACCAATCATGGAAATGGTACTCTAAGCTAATTTCCTTTTCTTTGAAACCATAAATAATTCTTCCCTACACAAGGAAACAATTTTTCTTCACCTTTTTCCCTTTTGAGTATACAACTGTTTAACTCTTCATGTACTTTGATCATACTTTACTTGCATGTCCATGTCATTTGAGATAATTCTAATATTTTATTTTCCTCTTTGTTGATGTTGTTTGTCATTGATGTCAAAAATTCGAGTAGGAGTTTATGCTTCAAGATCTTCGTGCTTCAAGAAGTTTCATGTTCATGTTCTTGCTTCATGCTATGATGTTCATGTTCTTGGTTCAGGAGTTGTTATGATGCTCATATCACAGTCTTGATTTAGGTTTGTCATTGAAGATGGTGGTTGGATACTCATGTTTGAGTTGATGTTTGTCATGCCATGGTATGAAGTTGTTGTTTATGATATGATATGGTGTGGTGATAGTGTGATGCTTTCATAAAGGTATTGATGCAAAATTATCAAAGTTGCAGTAATAGGAGTTTATCATTGATATCAATATGGAGTTTGTGTGTTCATCAAATCAAAGGAGTTCTTGAATCTTCATGGAGTTGGTATTTGTTAGGGTTAGCCGGCAGAAGATATCAATTAAATGCAAATAAAGATTAAACAGAGAAATGGAAATACACAGAATTAATAACAGCGAGAGATAAGATTTAACATGGTTCACCCAAACTCGGGCTACATCCACCAAACAGAGAGTCCAATATTATTATCCAGTAAATCAAACTGATTACAATCAGCAAACCCTGCAACTCAATACCGCTGCAAATGCTACAATACAAATTTCCCAAACCCTAACCCTTGGCCGCCTTTTATCAAGCCTTTTTATCGGTTACAAAAATTAGGGTTTTCTTATGTCAGTCATAAAAAATATCCCCTGCCAAATCTGAGTCTACATAACCTACTAAATTAGTATTAGAGCCCCCAAAACATAAGTGTTTATTAGATGTACCTCTCAAATATCTGAGAATCCATTTTACTGCATTCCAATGCTCAAATCCGGGATGACTCATATACCTGCTAACGACTCCGACAGCATGTGCAATATCCGGTCTCGTGCATACCATGGCATACATTAAACTTCCTACAGCTGAAGCATATGGGACCTTGGACATTTTTTCTTCCTCCTCTTGTGTCTTTGGACACATCTCCTTAGTCAATTTCAAATGACTAGGCAAAGGTGTGCTGACAGCTTTGGCATTCTCCATATGGAATCTCTGCAACACCTTTTCAACATAAGCAGCCTGAGATAGAGTCAATTTTCTATTCTTCCTATCTCTGCAAATTTTCATACCAAGGATTTGTTTTGCTGCCCCCAAATCCTTCATATCAAATGACTGTGATAACTGATGTTTTAACTCTCTGATGTGATCCATGTTAGACCCAGCTACAAGCATGTCATCAACATATAAACATAAAATAATGTAGCTGTCATTATCCAACCTCTTAAAATAAACACAATGGTCAGAATTACACCTACTGTAGCTGTGCTCAGCCATAAAACTATCAAATTTCAAATACCATTGCCGAGGTGCTTGTTTCAGGCCATACAAACTCTTCTTCAATCTGCACACTTATTTCTCCTTACCTTTGACCTCAAATCCCTGTGGTTGTGCCATGTAGATCTCCTCCTCCAAATCACCATGGAGAAAGGCAGTTTTCACATCTAGCTGTTCCAAATGCAAATCTTCAACAGCCACAATACTTAAAACAGTATGAATAGAAGTCATCTTGACAACCGGAGAAAATATCTCATCAAAATCAATGCCCTATTTCTATGCAAATCCTTTTACAACTAACCTGGCCTTAAATCGTTTCTTGCCTCCATCTTCCTCTTTCAGCCTGTAAACCCATTTGTTTGGTAAAGCCTTTTTACCTACAGGTAACTTACATAATTCCCAAGTCTGATTTTTCAGCAAGGAGTCCATTTCTTCTTGCATGGCAAGCTCCCACTGAACTTGTGTATTCACCTGCATAGCTTCATCATACCCTTCTAGTTCACCAGCATCTGTTAACAAAATAGAATACAAAGAGAGAGAAAACCTTTCAGGAGGTCTACTTATCCTGGTTGATCGTCTAACATTCACTGGAGTTTGTGGTATTTCTGGTTGCTGTTGCAGAGCATGAGGAGCCACTGGAATATCACTATTTGGAGTATCATCCAGCACCACATAATCCTTTTCTTTCTTCTCATGCTGCTACAACTGATCTTTGTACAATTTAGCCAAAGCTTTCATCAGACCATCTGTTGTCTTCGCTTCCGTTATATTGAATGCCACCGACGGTGCCAGGCACAACCGAATGGTTCCCAGTGCCTTTCTGTCAAGAAAATTCCAATCCTCATCAGACATTATTGCCGGTTTCTTGGCTACTCCTTCCAACGGCCTCCATAAATCCTTTTGATAGAGGTAATCCTCCATCTGCATCTTCCATAACTGATAGTTCTACCCATTGAATTTATCAACCTTTGTTTTACCCTCATCCGCCATTGCTCCCACTCAACCGTGAGACTTTCCTGTAGACGATAATCAAACACAACCCGCTCTGATACCACTTGTTAGGGTTAGCCGGCAGAAGATATCAATTAAATGCAAATAAAGATTAAACAGAGAAATGGAAATACACATAATTAATAACAGCGAGAGACAAGATTTAACGTGGTTCACCCAAACTCGGGCTACATCCACCAAACAGAGAGTCTAATATTATTATCCAGTAAATCAAACCGATTACAATCAGCAAACCCTACAACTCAATACCGCTGCAAATGCTACAATACAAATTTTCCAAACCCTAACCCTTGGCCGCCTTTTATCAAGCCTTTTTATCGATTACAAAAATTAGGGTTTTCTTATGTCGGTCATAAAAAATAGGATTTTTTAAGTCGGCCCTAGGATTTTTTTAAGTCGGCCCTAAAAAAAATTTTCAGGTGAATGATATGTACAGTACTTTCCTGATCAGTCGCCACCTATCAACAGTATTGAGATTGGTGCAAAAGTATCAAAGGTGGAATTGCAAAGTGCAAATAGTGGTAATGCATACCATGGCATATGGCGAGTTTGATAATAAGGACTCTGTGTCTTATTTTTGGAGTTATTCATACTCAATGAAAGTCTTTTGAACTATGGAGATTCATCTAAAACCCTAAGAAAGTCACCTAAATCCTAAGCTTCACTTTTACAACATTTATTTGATATTTTGCTTGCAGAGGTTGATGTGCAGAAGATCAGCTTTGATTCTTGCAGTCTAGGGTTTGATGTATTGTTTTTGCTTCTTTGAAGATTCAAACTATACTTGATATGGCATAAAACCCTAATGTTAAAAACCCTAATACCCTAAAGGTTCATTAGACTAGGAGCTATGCTTTTGTTATATGACGGGGAAAACACTTTATTTATGTTTTTATGTTGACTTGCTATTAGAGGTTGCAAGTCACTTAAGTTACAAGCTCAGGGTTCAATTGTCGTAGTGAAACCGCCCCCCTAACCTAAGGGAACCGGTATCCACCGATAGTGTTTTGGTATCAGGGACCAATAGAGAGATCCATGGTGTATAGTGAATGATCTCGTGGTGCGAAAGGGCTCATCTATGGTGTGAGTTTAATTTGAATCCCAACGACTACTCTCCGAGATCAGGCTTTGACGTGCATTTGGTCGTCCTTTGTGTAAAGCAATTAATGAGGCAATTTTTACAACTGAATTTTGAGCTAGTGAGTCTGTAATTTTCGGTGGCTTAAAAAAAACCTTTGTGGAAGTTTTTTTGAGTGATGATAGTGTATATTGTTGGTGTGGACACCTTTGTAATGTGTAGATGGAGATCTTCGTGCAAAACACATTGATATATCAGTGTATTTTGAAGGAAGAGAAGAGAATGAAGCCGTCTTATAACCATTTATGAGATTGAGAGGAAATGTGAATAATGATAGAGTGAGTTTTGCAGATTCAAATAGAGATATTTGTATTTGTTCTTGAAGATCAGATGGATAATTGTCTGAGATTTGATGAAGAATGTTTGAAGACATGATCGAAGTTTTCTTGAGAATATAATTTATCATCTTTTGTGTAATGTCACAGTCAAGAGGTCAATGATAGCAGAAGAGTGTTTTGCAGATCAATGATGGGAGAGTGTGATGATTGCAACAGAGTAAAACATTGGTAAAGACCTCATAAACTCTTGTCTTTATTTTTTGTGTTGTGTTGGATTAGTTTAATCTTTGAGCATTCTATTATGATGATACTAGGACATATGTTTGTATATCTTGCAAAGAAGGTGTTGAATTTAGGTGTTATTGGACATCCATGATGTCATTCTAATCAGTAGTTCTTGTATTGTCCTATGATATCATTGTCAAAGTAATGTCCTTTGTATTGAGTACATGGAGGTCCTGAAGAGTTGTTCTTTTATGCCAAATTGGGAGAGATAAGGTGTTTGTATAAGAGTTATAGAACTCATCTATAACCTTTGAAATTGTTGTAAAAAGAGTAGTACTCTGTATGTTCTCATATTTTGTATTTGGAGTAGGTGCTCCTAGGTGTGCAAAGTTGGTGTTTTTGATGTAGGGGTTGGTGCTACTATTTGTTGTTGGAGTTGGTGCTCCTAGATATTGTACTCAGTGAGAGTTTGGTCAATGAGACCTAATAGCAGGCATTTACCTTAGTCATGGGCAAAGAAATCCAAGAAAATCGACTGATAGTAGGAGAGATGCTTATGTCTTTGGCATCAAACCCTAGTATCTGGTGGTGGATGAGTGTAGAGAACCATGTTTTTTCAAAAGTGCAAGTAAGAAATGATGCAAAAACTTAGGGTTCAGGAATTTTATGCTTAGGGTTTCATTTTCCCTAATTTGTTTGTGACATTTTGTCACATCAAATTACAATTTTTATTGCCTTACTAATACCCATTCATGTTACCCATGGGATGATACCTAACCTTCATAAAATCCTCATGACTTAGGGAAAATCTTGTGCCATAGGACCCTTTTGCATGTTTAATAGGCTTTATACTTTTTAATTCATTTAAGTCCCCTTTGGAGATAAGTTCTAGTGCATTGTGCATTCACATTTAAAGGGATAATACATAGGTCATGTGCCCTTAAGTATATTTTTGCAAATAACATAGAGGATAAGCCTTGGAGGCTTTTATTTTTTTTTGCAAACTAATATGCCATATTTTATGACTTTTTTTATAGAAAAATCAGGTATCAAACAGAGAGCAATATACTTGGCAGAGTGAAACAAAGCCTTGTATTTTTCCTTGTAAAGAAATCAAAAGCAAATCAAAATCAAATCGAATCAGGATATGTAATAAAATTGCAATCTCATTTAAAGTTTTATTTTAAAGTAATAATTTATAAATTGCTTTAAAATCAAAACTATTTTTATTCAGTTAAAACTATTAAAGCAAATCAAATATCTTTTTCTAGATTTGCTTTATTTTGAGGCAGATGAGGACAAAAAATAGAGCTTTCATAAAGCAGATAAAGCCTGATAAGGCATATTTTTCATGTGACCACTTTGGTGGATAGTTTGGCAGCTTTTATTTTTAGTTTGGTGGCAGTTTGGCAGGCTTTTTATCAGCTTTTTTATGGATTCTGAAAATGGATTGGCACATTTATTATTAGGAGCTTTATTCAGCATTTCAGAGAGAGATCATTTCACAGGATATATGGCAGAGAGATACTTCTTTTTCACCAGTTTCAGTTCCAGTTTTAGAGAGTAGCAGTAGGGATCAGAGTTTAGGGTATCATAGTCTTCCTCTCACATCGAGAGTGTTGTATTCCAGTTCATGTACTCATTATTCCTTCAGTTTATAGAGCATCAGTTTTCCTTCACCTTTGCCTCTACTTTTGCAAAATTAATTTAATATTGCACTGTGATAAGTATTTATCCTCTGTTTTGTCTTGGTTTTGTGATAGTTATGCAATTATTTTGCTTGATTCAGGTTGCATGTCGTATTTTGATTGAACCTTCAGGCGAAATATTTATGAATTAGGTAGAATCAAAGTGTTATGAAGATTAAAGTTCTATAGTTTGATTATGAGTAGGATCTAATAGGAGTTTAGTATTGGTGCATCACCTTAGAGATTTATTCCAGTTATTTATTTCAATATACCTCTCTCATCCCTTTTCTTAGACAAGTCATTAAATTAGAAAAGATCATAAGGAGAACCAGTTCACTCTGAAGATTCACTCTCGACACAGATCACCCATAATCTAAGAGTGTTTCCATGTGTCAACAAATAGCTAAGTCTTCTGTAAGCTTAGCATAGGGTGCATATCTAATTGATAATAATTTTTGGCACATCCGGTGGGACAAAAGCACATTTTCCCTTTGTTGTTTGGTATGCACAACAAGGTTTTTAGCCTTTCAGAGGTAAAAACAGCATACTTGGTGACTCAAATCTATGATTTTCAAGTAGATCTAGTGAACAACACATGAAGAAGGTCACATACTGAAGGATCAGGTGTTTTCTTTGGTATCAATAGCCTTTGAAGGCCAAACTATCAAACACCCTGGTGACTCTAAGTAAATGGCTAGACCGTATCCTTTTGTTGCATTTAACGGGGGCAGCCCGTTACAACTTGTCCAACGTGATGACATTCCAATTGCAGCCCTCAAAGGACTACCATACTTCACCGGAGAGGACCACACCATAGCTGTTGAGCACATTCAAGATGTGGCAACCCTGTGTTCAGTACATAATGTTACCCAAGAGAACATAGCAATTAGATTAATGGTTGCATCACTAAAGGGTAAAGCTTTGCGGTGGTTTAGAGGACTCACAGCAGGCTCAATCATGTCATGGGATGATCTAGGAGATGGTTTGCATCAACATTTTTAGGACAAATCTAATTTTTTATCTCTACTGGAATAGTCGAGTACCATAAAGAGGGCTCCACATGAACATATGTCTGATTTCAATTACCGTTTTCAGAAGACTTGGGATAGGATCCCCGCGATGGTAAGGCTTACACCACATCCTGCCTTTTTGTTCTATCTTAAAGCTTTAAATAGTGAAATATCTATTATGATTCAAGCTCTGGGTGGATCTACCCTTCCCGATGCTTTTGAGATTGCTGTTAGAGCAGAAAACTACCTTATTCTAGCAAGGAAAATAGTCCCAAGGCCTCCCTTATCCATTTTTTTGCAAATCCAACCACCTGTGCCCATGGCAGTTTCCCTTTTGGCTGCTGTCCCAGCTGTTCCAGCCATAGGACACCAGGCTGCTACTCAAGAGACTGTTGTTCTAGTCCAAACTCAAGAATTCCAATAGCTTCAAAACACAGTTAAAAATATGACAAATGAGTTTGTTAATTTCAAGAGGCAAATTGGTCGAGAACATAAGCCATACTAGGCCCTGTATCAATCTAATCAGCTAAATAGGTCACCCTTCCAAACTGATCCATAGGGCCCAATAAGAGATTATAACCCTGAGGTGGTTTTCATGAATTGGCAAGGCACTAAATTTTGTGATGTGAATTATCCCCAAGGCCAAGAGATGAGTTTTGAATGCAAATAGACTCCCCAGGAAATCAAACTCCCAAGTTTCAGAAGTTTTGATTTTGCTCAGGAGCCTATCTGCATTCAAGACCAGTCCATTAGTCCTCAGTTTCAGCCATATTAAGAACCTAGACCAATCGAAATCCCAAATTTCAAGCCAGCAGCTGAAAGATCAAATAGGGAGAAAGAGGTTGCTACAGTTTGTGCAACATTCCTAGTTGAATCTAAACATAATGCATGTGTAGCAGAAGTTGATTCAAACTTACCACTGAACCCTTTGCATTTCGATTCTTTTGACAAATTTTCTAATGCTTTTTATAAGATGAATCAAAGTAGGATGCCAAGATTGGAGGATGAAGGTCTGCAATTGCAAAGACACATTGCTTAGGTTCAAATGGAGAATAGACCAGAAGAGGGAGATGATTCAGTTTTCTTGTTTGATCAGCTGCCCATTTGTGTTGGTGATGATGAAGACAGCATGCAGGCATCCCACTTATTAGCTAATTCGGGACAGCCAGAAGATATTGCAGAAAATGATACACTGCTATTTTGAAAGGGCAATGATGAAATTGAGACCTCAGTTCAGTTTGAGGAGCAAAGAGACAGTTTGGTTTCCAAATCTAGCATGCTTATTTTGCATGAAGACCCTGACTGCCAAGCTGAACACAAGGTTGAATCAGATCAAATTCTTCATGAAGATGAGGCATTTAGTTTGTTCTTAGAGCTCTCATTGTACTATAATGAAGAAGCTAAAATGAATGGGACTAAGACAGCTTGCCTTAATGAGCAATCAAGTCTATCAGCTGAAGATAATCAACCTATCCAAGACAACTTCATATTTGATTGTTAGGATCCTGACTGTTTGGCTTGCAAAGAGCTTGCCACTCTGCTGATTTCTTGTAGCAATCAAAATCCTGAGCTAGTAGATGATGAGGACAATAAACAGTATGAAGAGAATCAGTAGGCAAGGTGAAGATTTGGGAAGAAGCCAGTGAGGACTTGGCCATGACGTGCAGGAACTGGGGGCTGATACGCAAATTAATGGTTTGTCAATGGAGGTTAGTTCATTATTCAACAATTATTGCCATCATTTATTTAAGAAACACATATTTCAGAATGTATCTACTCGAGCAATATTGAATATTTTGAGCCTAGTATAGCTCTTGCTAAGAATCTTCCACGTCTAGAAAGTTTTGATGAGCTATTAGCTACTCTAACAGAGGAGGATGACACATTAAATGAAGAGGAGGAAGCCACGTGGCAGGCTATCATGCAAGGTACAGGTTATTCTGTTGTTTCCAGCCCAAAACCTTCAAGAGGATGCCCCATTAGAGATTTGGCCAATGAAGTGACCAACAACTTTCAGAGTATTTTCAGTGCCCCTAAGAATGAAATTGCAGTCAAGGAGCAGTAGATTCAACTTGCCCATTCACGGCCAATCAAAGGTATATTCGAACAGAATCAAGAGTTTCAAACCTTTGATTGTATTATGCAGGTTACAGTATAGCAGTTTATAAGGTGTGTTCTTGTGTTTTGCTCACTATTGCCAGTTTGTAAGCATGAGAAGCATCCTCAGTTGGTTAGGAAGGATGGTTATTTCACCCAATCGGTGAATGGTTTTGTTTAACCAACTTCCTTGGTTAGTTAGAGTAGGGTTAGGTTAGTGTTTTCAGTAATAAGTGCTCATGCACATTTACTTTCAGTTAGTTTTTGTTTCGCTAAGTGCAACTGCACATATTGTCTGGCTGTAGGGCCTGTTAGTTCATTTTCAGTTAGCTTGTTTTTATTTTCTGTTGCTATTTGAATTGGTTGGAGTGCTAAACTTTAGTGTTTTCTGTGTTTGAGATGAGCAGAGTGTGACTCAATGCCTAATGGATATTCAAGGCAACTAGACCTGATGCTTAGTAGGCAAGCATGTAGCAGAAGTTGCTAGAAATGTTACCATTTTTTCACTACAACTCAAAAATTAGTAGAGCTAGTACATTGTTCATTTTAAGGTGAAAATTTTAGATTTTTATTTCTGCCTTACTTAAGTCCTTTACAAATATTGATTTTATAAAAAGATTAGTTGTGCTAGTTTCAAGAGGTGCATGAAGTTTGCAATTCAGTTGTTTCACAGAAGAAGGATTCAATTCATCATTTATTTATTGCAGAATATTCAGATAAGTTATTTCATTTACTACAATGATTATTCATTTTATGAATGAAATACATAAAAGAAATACACATTGCATTGAATGAAACAAAATAGATCAAATGACCTACACAAGCCATGGGTATAACTGAGCCAACATAGACATAGAAAGTGCACTATACAATTGAAGATGGAAAGAGAAAATAGCATATAGTAAGAAGCATATCAATCATTGCTTGATATGTTCAATGTTGGTCTTTGATGCCTTCTGTCCTTGCTCCTGATCTTCGATAAGAACCTATAAAAATTGGGAAAAGACTTATTAGAGCTCCGGATATGATTCACACTATGTACTTCACCAGCAAATGATATAATGCACTACCTATGATGCATTGAATCAGATGGACATCATTCACATGCATGAGACGCTGGAGATGAAACAATCATTGTACTTTATTGATTTTAATCTAGCTTGTTTGTTTCTTGTGCATGTATAGGTACAAGTATATTGTTGTTTAGAAGACAATTCAGCATGTGGTACAAAATGGGCTCCCACAAGGGTAGAGCTCAACATGCTATCTCAAAGGGGATGAAATAGGCATACATGTTCTTATTGTTCAGATAGAGTACATTTAACTGAAGCAAGAATCTTACACCGGGTTAATACGTGAGCTTCAAGCTCAATGCCCACATATGACTATTAGTTCAGGGTGATTCAAAGTAAGAGCCATCAATGAACATTGAAAGACTGCTAAATGATACAACATGCCTTTTAGATAGAGGTAATTATTCAATTAATTCTCTTTCATATAGTAATACTGTTGTAGTAATATGAGCATACTCAATACCACTTTCATATAGAGGCAGATACAAAAGGAAATATAATCTTGATATTGGAGCAGCCAAGTGTATAATGAAGTAAATAGAAAGGCATGACTAAATTGACAGTAGAATTGCATGAACAGGTAAACAAAACTGCCTTAATGACCATCAAGTAAAGGTGCCACATGCATCAAATAGAGTGTACATGAGTATATAGTTGTACCAAGTACATGTAAATAGCACCAATAATGGTACAATCAATATGGCATATGATACATAAAACTGGATAGTAAAACATATGCCATGTCATGATTTGAAGTTGATCATTCAAGGTATATACAAAGATCAAGTAATATATGCCATCATCCATCAAATGAAGTATATACAATTATACAACTGTTATAAAATGCTATAATGATCAGATAATCTACAATTTTCATCAATAGGAGTGTTCACAATTGTATAACAGCCATGGAATTCCAATGTGCAGTCATAACCTATTATGCCATGTCATAGTGAAACACGAAGCCATATGTTAACTGAATGAACAAGTGATGCAGGAAAAAGAGACCAGCATGTACTCTAACTCATTCCTTTTTATCAAAATAAGATAAACAAAGCAGCCCACATTTTGTTGTTTGAATTTTGTATGCATTACGATCCATATCACATTATGCATATATAGTTTCAGGTAGAGTCAAAATGTAATATTTATAAAGGAATGACAACTGAAACAACCATAAAGAGATACATAAATGAAATAGTAGAGATATATCATTTTCTACAGTTAAGACCAAATGAGGGTTTGTCTTGGTCTTTCACATTCTCAGAGAGTGATACAGGAAATGATAAATGAAGAGACAAGCCACACCCAGTGTGTAGAGCAAATCACAGTTTTTTGCAGTAGCCAATGATGGAGAAAGACACAGAATATCGGAGATGTTTTAGAACTAAAAGGCACCATTTGGCCGTAGCCCTTTTGCACTGTCAGAGACCTTGAGAGTCATTTTAATCCATATAGGATTTCAACAAAAGTTATATAGAAGAGAATAGCAAAAATATATAATACATTTGTCCACATATTTGGGGTTTCAAAAGAAGTAAATTTGAAGATATAATAGAAGAATGAAGGCTTTTGAATTCACAGTACATAAAAATAATGGATGTAGCCATGGCCTGATAACACCCAATAGGATTTATTGCAAAATGAAAGATAGAAATGTATTTTGTTTTAGAGTTCTTGGGCTGTCGTTGACATATATTAAAGAAGATACAGAGACATAAAGCTGTGAGATATAGTGAATGAAAGGATGCCAAGGAAAAGAAGTTACCTTTCATTTCTATGCGAATACATGTGTCAAAGCCAGAGATGTTTCAAAACCATTCATGGCAGCTCATTCAAGAACAAATGTCGCCAGAAGATAAAGAAGTAGGGAATGAACAAAATGCATCAGAGCATGCATAGAGCCGCGGCCATTAAAAGCCAATTTTTGCCTTAAAATGAAAGGAAATGAATTGAAACATGTGATAGAAGGCATTTACCTTAGTCATGGGCAGAGAAATCCAGTAAAATCAACTAATAGCAGCAGAGATGCTTATGTCTTCAGCATCAAACCCTAGTATCTGGTGGTGGCTGAGTGTAGAGAGCCATGTTTTTCAAAAGCTATTAGACTTTAACCCACCTATCCGACTCACTTTCTGTATGCGAGGTGATTCACCATAAAGCATGGGAAGCATACTCGCAAAATAAAGTAATAGTAACAAGAATAAGTGAGATCGTTGTTTGGCCTTAATAAAATCTGTGTTGCATGCTTTGAACATGAATCTCAAAGTTTCTCACATTCATAAAATGACAAAAGGTATGACTGCGAGAAGATATAATGGCAAAGTGCATATCTGTATGGAAGAAAATAAATTATAGATTCAGAACCAAATATCTGTAGACAAGGCTGCATATTTATCATTCACTTTAAAAGATTAAAAATCTAGTGTAAATCTAAGTTAGCATTATTAACTTATAAATGAAAGGTTAAGGAAAGCAACTATACCTCATTTATGAATTTCTATATGGGCTTTCAAACTCCTTGCAAATAAAAATTAACCTATATTCACGCACAAACTCCCCTTATAGATTTAATGCTAGAGTGAAACTATTATATTATGAAAAATATCTAGAAATATAATTATTACTAATGTGTGCAAGTTACATCTATAGATTTCCTAAACAACAATTATACATATACATGTACATTAACAAAAAAAAAAACTCATGCCATGTACATTTGTAATTTGTTTAGGCACTTCTAGCGTTCCTTTTTGCACTGGAACATCAATTTTTTTTTGGTTAAGGTGTCAATTTTATTATAAGGGTCTCTTAGATACTACCAATCATGGAAATGGTACTCTAAAGCTCCTTTCCTTTTCTTTGAAACCTTAAATAATTCTTCCCTACACTAGGAAACATTTTTTCTTCACCTTTTTCCCTTTTGAGTATACAACTGCTTAACTCTCCATGCACTTTTATCATACTTTACTTGCATGTCCATGTCATTTAGGATAATTCTAATATTTTCTTTTCCTCTTCTCACATCTTGGTCATCTAGTGCATTAAACTAGACTAGCACTCCCAATAGTAATTACCTCTTCAACTTCAACCCATTTATTTTGTCTCCTTGGATGAAGATGGTTCTCTAATATCATTTTACCATTATGTTACCTCATGTACTATGGTTTCCCATACAATTTTGGCTTTCTATATATCTAGGTTGCAATATTATTTTTTAATTCTATTTTTGGAGGAAGACCTAAAATCCTTAATCCAAGAACTTTTGAACTTGCCTCCTGGTTGAATTCCACTAAGGTAATCTTTTCCACATCATTTTTACCTTCCTCATCATTTTCTTTATGAAAAGTGAAATCTCAAAACATTTATCTTTGTCACCCTTTTCTTCTTCTTTCTCCCTCTCTTTCCCTTCTCATTTCTCCCCTTGTCTAGTAATGATTCCTTCTTCTATTTTCCCTGGGATAACACTTCCTTTCATGCAAACCCTAGTGTAACATTCTTTACAAACTCATTGAAGGGTAGAAATTCATAACCCTAGTAAATGCTCTCTTGTCAACTAGTGATACCCACTCTTTTTCAAAAGGTTGCATAGATGGTTGCTTAAACAAATTACTTACCTCCTAGACAAGTTGCATCTAGATCTAGGAAGCATGCCAAATCTACCTATAGATTTCAAATTATTTTTAACCTCTTTGATCATATAAAGTATAAATAGTGAATCAATTAATCATCCTTTGAGACTGACTAATGAAGACTGATATTTACCTTTATTTTTATGAGCTCAAAAATAATTATCATCCTTTTCTCTAGGTCCCAATTTCTAATCTATCCTTGAGAAACTTAAATAATAGAGGTGCTATTATATGACCCAAATTTGGATACTTATATTTTTATTCACCAAGGGTTATGGGTGGTGGAGGATACATGTATATTTTCTTTATTATGAGAAACAAGGGGATAATTTTACTAATTTCATAATGGATTTCCATCACTTCCAACTTTGGAATAAAAGATTTTGGCAACACATTTGGTGACTCCAAAGACCCTTCTATCTAGATAATGTTGTGACTTGGATAAATCCACTAGGAAATAAACTCTATAATATCCTCTGTCAAGGATAAAGACTTTGTATTCATAGCCTTTTCATGCACATTAAGATAAAAATTGGGTAAATTAAATCATAAAGGACTCAAATCAACTCATGCTACTTATGGCCATGGGGTATGTCAAATATTACAACATTGATTGAGTAGAAAGAAAATCCCAGACATGGAGATTGAGATTGAATTTCATTGATGAATAGATAGCATCATTCAAGTGTAATGCCATATAAGAGTTATCTCCTTTTTGAGTTACCTTGAATTGTTTCTAGAGGTTTTAGTAAATAAGTTCTCTTAATTTTGATACCCACCCACACTTTGGTATGGTGAACAATAAAGGAATCTAGACTAGAATCAAATTATCTATATCCAAACATCTCAAAAAATAAATTCTTTAACACCATGGGTTCCCCTAACTAGTTTAAAATTTCTTATTGTTAACTTTGAAAGGTCTAATATTTTAGGAAAATCCTCCTCAATAGTCCAAAAGAATTTCAGAAACATCATTAGTACTTTACTAAATTGTTGGGTCAATGTGCTACCAACATCAAACATATCCATTGGAGAATGACTAGATCAAATGGTAGAGAAAACATCTAGGACTAGATTGTGTACCATGTCCTGGACTCACATTAATCAAAATTTTGAATCTATCATTGATAAACTTAAAAATTACACTAAAATGTCAGAGGTTCATACTTTTCCTTGTCAACATGCTTTTTTGGAGTTTTTTCTTTCATGGCATGCCTTTCCTTCCATTTCCCCATCTTCCATTTCTATCTAAGTCTATTTTTCCACTTCGTTCAAATTTTGGAATTTGAAAATTTCTCATTCCATCATCCCAACATGCATTTTCCCTAAACTCCTACAAATTACACTAAAATGTTAGAGGTTTGGATTTTTCCTTGCTGACATATTTTCTGGAGTTTTCCCATCATGGCATGCCTTTCCTTCCATTTCTCCATCTCTCATTTCCATCTAAGTCCATTTTTCCACTTCCTTCAAATTTTAGAATTTTGAAGTTTCTCATCTTGCCATCTTGGCATGCCTTTTCCTTGAACTCCTACAAATTACAAGTTAAAATGTCTGAGGTTCAAAATTTTCCATGCCAAGATACTTTTTTGGAGTTTTTCCTTCATGGCATTCCTTGCCTTCCATTTCCCCATCTCCGATTTCCATATAAGTCCATTTTTCCACTTCCTTCAAATTTTAGAGTTTTAGAGTTTCTCATATTGTCATCTCAGCATGCCTTATCCCTGAATTCCTATAAATTACACTAATATGTTAGAGGTTCAGACTTTTCCTTGCCGATATACCTTTTCAAAATTTTCCTCCTTGGCATACCTTTTAGAGTTTCATAGTGTTTTTACCTTCTTCCCCCTTTGGCATGCAAAATCCTAAAGCTCTGTCATTCAAGAAATAACCCTACCTACCTCACTACATGACCTGAGATGCCATTAATGGCCTCAAATGAGCATGAATAGGTAGATGAAGACTCCCATACTCCTATAGGTACCAATGGATCCCTTTGAGGATGCAATGACATGGGAAAATGACCCAAATGAGCACAATTTCAAGTGTGAGGCATGTGAAAATGATGTGAGCAAGCATGGGTAGACATTTTCACTTACAGATGACCAAGACTCTTCTTCCATGATGGATTGCTGGTGCAGGACTGTAAGCACTAAAAAGCGCATGAACCTACATGGTAATCCGATGATGAGTTGTAGTCCTAAAAAGGTACATGTAAGTGTGTAAATATGACCTCTTAGTTGTATTCCTCTTGGCAACACGTGGATTTATGTTCTTCACTTTTTTGTACCTCCCATGTCCCCTAACTAACCTTATAAGGTCCTACAGCTTTACCAATTACTATGTTGACAATTCATTTTTGTTACTTTCTAGCCCTATTCACATGATCTACCTAGATCAGAAGATGGGAATTCACTTTCTCTAAGCCCCTTTCAACCGTTTCAACCCTCTATATGCCTCCAATTATCCTCCCAGACCATCTCCAATCATCAGTTTGAACACCCATTTCCTTAATTTTGGGTCACCCACTTTGACTCCAGATCTCCCAAGGTCGACCTTTCCATTGAAGTGGATCCCCCAGGGGTAATCCATTCTCTTTAAGTTCAATGACTTGTCTTCAGGCCCTAAAGTCATCTTTAGCCTCTAGGTCCAATCTTAGCCCCTAAAACCACCTACAAAACCTATTCCCTTTGGGTCACCCACTTTGACTTTTGAATCTCCCAGAGGTGACTTACTCTATAAAACTAGGTGAACTTGTCATGTTTTGACATGTGTGTTTCTCTTCAATTCGGGCCCAAAATAGCTTTTTTTTGCTCTAGTTTACATGGCTCTTCGATCTTAATTGAGCTTAATCTATTTCTAACTCATTCTAAACTCTCAATCACTCCATTCTTAGCTCCCACTAAGCTATTCTTATCTCCCTATCCATCTCATGCTAACTCCATTTTTCCTCCAGTGATAATCTTTCAAAGCTTGTTCACTCTCTAATCAACCTAGTTCACTGTCCAATCACAAGAGTTAACTCTCCAATCAATTCCACCATCCATGAGCTTATCAAACCTATAAGTACCCCGTCCTATATGCATTAAAGGAGGCAAATTCATTGTTGCACATTCATTCAAGCTTTTCTTTTTGCTCTCCATAGCACTTATATACTTATTTCAAGACTTTGTGAGCCTTTTGTTTTCTTCTTAGCTTAGTATCCCAAGCTTCAATAGCTTCATAGAATCCTTATTCTCTCCAATTTCTTTCAAAATCCTAATCCATAGTGCTCCCATAGCGTCATTTCTCAATTCATACTTAAATCCATTGCTTCTATCTTCATCCCTATTTCCAAGAGGAGGACCCCGCTACTCTAGAGGAGAGGAGGTTTCCATGAAAGGACTTTTGAGGATATGCTAGGCTCATGTGCCGAATTCATGCTAGGTTTTTCATATGCTTAGTAGTTAATTAGATCACAAATTTGCTCTTGGGAAAGTAATGTTGATTGTTGTTATTCTCTTGCTAGGATTTGCATTGTTAGAATAGAATTGCTTTCCATAATTGTCTAGCATAGTTGTTATTTGCTTTTCTAGTTAAATTTCCTTCATTGCTTTAAGTTAGTTGTTATTTGATTTTCATTAGTTTAGATGCAAAAATTGATTCACGAAAACACAAAAACATAGGTTAAACTTTCATCTCAGATTGCATTCATATTTACTTCATAGAAGATTCAAAAATCAGAAAAAGAACAAAAATATTGTTATGCATTCATAAATAGTTGCATACATAAAAAAATCACAAAACCATAGAAAACAAAAAAAAACACAAAGGAATTAAAAAACTCCTTGATTCCATCATAAGGTCGACAATTAAACAAAAGTGTAGCAAGCCTTTGATTACAACTCAAAGTAAAAGTCAACACTTGGTCAAGCCAACTCAACATAACAAACTCTCTCTGTCTCACCCAAAAATTCAATGTGCCTAGGGATTAGAGGGGATTGGGTTAAAGCTATTCTCAAAGAGATAGAGGCAATCCATCTTAGACCACAACATACACCACAAATGGTTGAAGAAAAAGAACACAGTCTTAGAGTCATTCAAGAATAGAACAACACATAGGTCATTAAAACACATGAGAATAGATTAGAATACCATAGGATAATCAATGAACAAAATAGTCTTAGTACTAGGTGTTGGAACTTACGAAACCCCAATAGGAGACTTAGAACTAGTGACCCTTCAGGACATATAGTTATCTCCACAACCACAGTCATAGAATGTTCTCATCAAGAATTAATACATATTCAACCCATATATTGGATAACCACCCTCTGTGATGTTCTACTTCCATGTGAATAGAACCATCCCTGGGTTACACCTCCACTTGACTAGCTTTTTCCATGAGAGTGAGAGTGACTTGGAGGTCACCCATTGTAAGGAGATAGTTCATGTGTGGTATCTGAGCTGACTCATTCACATTGTGCTTGAGTCACATTTTCAAGAATACAAGGATAAAGTATATAATGCATCTCCTCATTCATAATAGGGGAATGGATTTTTGGTTGCAGAGAAGAAAGAAAGAAGAAGAACAATTGAAAACCTCTATGGTTTTCTTCTAGTGACTTTTTTGACCATTTTCATTGTAAATTTTCTAGGTTTTCTCCCAAAGGATATGATCTAGGGAATTCTAATCATGAATAATGAGTTAAATGTGTAGATCTAGCATTTTATTAAGTGTCTCCATGAACATTGCATAGGTTTTTGGTGATTTGACAAATCCCCTTAATCACATTTGATGATTTGAGCATTGTTATTGATTAGTTAGCGAACTAGAAGGCTATAAAATCCTCTGTAAAGATTTTGCAAGGTATCTTTTGAGGATAATACATGAGACTCATGGGTTTGTTTTTGGATTATTAAGGTATGTTGAATAATATGTTTGTGCAATTTCATGTGTCTATTTATTGTTATGCATAGAGCCTAGCTTACGTGCAAAACCTTCAGGTATGATCTTTGTTGATATCTTTTTCTAAAAAAAAAGGGTGGTAGACTACCAGACATGTATTCATAATATGAAAAGTCTTATAGAAAGTAGCCAAAAAGAGTACGCTCTGCTCTATACTATCAGAGCCAAAATTTATACATTAAGGGCCCATATAGTGGGCACTATCAACTATTTTAGAACAATAGGGAAATAAGAATTAAAATAGAAAAACAAAGAGAAAACTAGAAAGGGATTAGTACCCTATCACCATGGATTCCTCGCACATTGGGGGGAAGAACACCTAACCCGCTATTAAGGGCCCACCATTTCACTCTCCCTAGACCTGTGGATATCACAATACCCATGGATATCCAATTGTGCTCCCATCAGTGTCGTCATGCTTGGCCTGACCATGTGTGGTACACTTGAACTATCTGGTTTGTCTTGGGCATCCAAGGGAGATGTATCTTCATGGTTTAGCAATACTTTGGGGAGATGGGGGGGCCATTCAGGGGTGTGCATCCTAATAATATAGATGGAAGTGAACACATCCCTGCACCTGGTTCTCATCTTCTTAGAAAGGTTGAAACTATGGCCATGGAGGGCCCTATCCAGTCTGCCAATGAAACCACATCCGAAGCCTTTCTGCATTACTTTAAACACACACTTTGTTGTTGGAGAAGTTCCTAGGGTTTTCACTAGGAATAAGCCTCCTACCATCACCTCACCTTTCATTAGGTCGTAGCCTTGTAATGTGAACTTCCATCTCTCCAAGTTGTAGAGATAATAAAAAACTAGACCTGTTGCAATGGCGTGGACGTAGTGACCATCTTGGACTATGTCCATGATGTTTGAAAGGAGGATGGAAATAATGGTAAGCAAGCATAGGAAATTGTATTCAATGATTTGTAAGAATTACAAGATACCTATATGTAATAGGTAACAGTTGATGAAACTGTTGAGGTAGTTGGTGTAACTGCAGAACTAACAACTATAACTGCAGAACCAATAACTAGCAGAACATAACTACATGGTTACGTAACAAACAATGTAAGATATTATGCTAACATTCCCCCCCTTATTACATTGTTTTTACAAATGTAGCCCCTAAACAGTTCAAATTTGATCCTACCAAGAGATTTGGTGAACATATCTTCTATCTGAGAGTCTGTAGGGAAGTATTGGAGCTGGATGTGGTGGTTCAAAACTTGATCTTGAATGTAATGACATTTGACCTCAATATGCTTAGTGCGCTCATGGAAAACTGGATTCTTCACAAGTTTTAACACACCCTGATTGTCACAATAGAGAATTGGTGACTTCTCTTTAGGAATGTCCATATCTGCCAAAATGTGACGTAATCAAATCACTTCACACATAGCTCCTTTTGTGGCATGATATTCAGCCTCAGTGGATGAAAGAGCAACAATAGTTTTCTTCTTACTAACCCATGAAATTGGCCCAGATCTGAGATGAAAAACATAACCTGAGGTTGATTTCCTGTCATCTACAGATCCTGCATAATCTGAGTTTGTATATCCCTGTAAGAAGAACTGATTGTTCTTCTTATATTTTAGACCATAATCAACTGTGCCTCGGATATATCTCAACACATACTTTGCTGCAACCCAATGACACTTCTTTGGCTCTTGCATGAATCTAGAGAGATAGCTGACAGCAAAACACAAGTCTGGTCTAGTGTAGGTCAAGTAGATAAGGCTCCCAACTAGCTGCCTGTAGAGAGTGGCATCTACTTGAGGTGAATCCTGGTAACGGGATAGTTGCGAACCTTTCTCCATTGGAGTGGAAATAGGCTTACAGTTGACCATTCCATATTTTTCCAAGAGTGTCTTAGCATATTTCATTTGGGAGATGAATATGTGGTTCTTCTTCTTCCATATCTCCAAGCCAAGACAATAATGAAGTAGCCCCAAATCTGTCATGTCGAAGGAGTTCTTGAGATCATTCTTGACATCATCAATGAGACTATCTGAGCTGCCAGTGAGAATAAGATCGTCCACATACAAAACTAGAATGACAATCTTTGTGCCTACCTTCTTAATATACAAATTAGGATCTGAGGGGCTACGGGTGAATCCATGCTGCGATAGGTGATCATCAATCTTAATGTACCATGCCCTACGAGCTTTCTTAAGGCCATAAAGTGATTTGATAAGATGACATACCTTGTGTGGATGATGTTCATCAACAAACCCTTCTGGCTGGGTCATGTACACTTCTTCTTTGAGATCACTGTTTAAGAAAGCACTCTTGACATCCATCTGCTGAAGCTTCCATCCCTTTTGTGCTGCTAATGAACAAACCATTCTAATAGTTTTGATCTTCGTAATGGGTGCAAAGGTCTCTTCATAATCAATGCCCTCCTATTGAGCATATCCCTTTGCTACAAGTTGTGCTTTGTACTTGTCGATAGATCCATCTGCCTTGTACTTTGTTTTGAAGATCCATTTGCAGCCAATGGGTTTCTTCCCTTCAGGCAGATCAAAAAGTTCCCAAGTATGATTTTACATCAGAGAATTATACTCCGCATCCATAGCCTTCTTCCACTGAGGTTGGCTTAATGCCTCTCGAACTGTGTTAGGTTTAGTGCTGTCAACAATAGTACTCATGAGCGCAAGATTCACTTCATTTCTTGTCTGACTCCTGGTTCTAATTCCTAACGAAGTGTCTGGAAGAGTGTGCAGGTTAGAGTCCCTGATTGTACTTTGGACCAACTTTGGAGGTTGACTCTACTGCTGCTGGTGTGTAATGTTTTCTAGAGGGCCCAAATCAACATACAACTCTCCTTGTAGTTCACTTTCTTGGTGAGAGTCTTTCACATGTTCATCATCTGATTGTGAGAGCAATTTATGAGAAGTAGGAGGCTATTGCTCTTCTTTTTGTGATAAGGAATCGAATGATGATTCATCACACACAACATCTCGACTCTCATGTATCTTCTTTGTCTTAGGATCTATGAGACAATATGCTTTTGATGTAATACTATATCCCAACAATATACAATGGAGTGTCTTAGGGTCAGTCTTCTTTCTCTTATTGCTAGGGACATGCATGTATGATGTACAACCAAACACCCTTAGATGAGAAATTGAAGGCTTTTGTCCAGTCCATACCTCTTCCGATGTCTTATGTTACAGAATCTTTGCTGGTGCCCTGTTGATGAGGTATACAACTATTCGCACTGCTTCTACCCAAAATCTTTCCTCCAACTTGGCTGTGGAGAGCATGCAACGAGCCATCTCCATGACAGTCTGATTATGACGTTTTGCAACTCCATTCTGTTAGGGTGTATAGGGAGTAGTTAGGTGTTGCTTGATTCCATGATGCTTTAGGTATGCCACGAACTCCTTAGAGGTGAATTCCTCCCCTCGATCTGAGCGGAGGACAAGAAGAGACTGGCCTGCTTCTTTGACAACTTGCTTGTGAAAGTCCTGAAAGTTGGCAAAGGCTTCATCTTTCTTCTTGAGAAAGTATACCCAGGTCTTTCGGGGGAAGTCATCCATGAACAATTGGAAGTACTTATGTCCCAAAAAGGAAGAAGGCATGGGTCCGCACAGATCGGTATGTAACAACTCAAGGCAATGTTTAGCATGGAAGCTACTAGCCTTGAACGAATCCCAATGTTGTTTACCTGCAAGGTATCCAGGACATATAGGCAATAAATTTGAAATTGGGGGAAGTCCTCTTACCATTTGTTTGGAGCTGAGCTGATGCAAGGAGCTGACTGAAAGGTGCCTATAGTGATAGTGCCAGTCCCATAGATTCTATTGTTAAAGTTGATAGAGCTACTGTAGGGGAGGAGACAACATCTAATGCAAACAGTCTATCCTTCATAAATGCTCTAGCAAGTATCATACCTTCTCTTGAGATTAGACAAGTCTTGACCCCATCCTTCACTTGGAACTCAACTTTCAGTTTGTGGTTCAGAAGCTGACTGACAGAGAGAAAGTTTGTTGTCAAACTAGGAACATACAACACCTTGGTGAGGGTACAACAGCTTGTCCCAAGAGGAATGATGACCTTGCCTATACCCTCTGCAACATACTCCTTGTTGTCAACAATTTGAACTCTATCTCTAGTAGGTTGTTCTGTCAATGCATCGAACAGCTCGCGATTCCTGTCATATGCTTGCTGGCACCTTAGTCTATCAACCAAATATCCCTCATGGGTTGCGAGGTTTGGGAGACAAGGACTAGATTGTGATGAGTGTCGCAGTTGGTTGTTTCTAGTTCATCTTCTTCTGATGCATCATCTTGTTGGGCCACTACATTGCCTCTGTGGCTTCTATGACAATGACAGCATTTGGATGGCTGAGTATCACTACAACCAGAAAAGCCTTCTTTAGTTGAATTGCCTTGTGTTAATGCATTATACCAATAGTGGATAGTGTCATGATTGTTCTTGTTGCATATATGACACCATTTGTTTGCCTTTGGAGGCTTCGACTATTGATGTTCTTATTGTTTCTGTGGCTGCCTTCCATGAAATTTCTCACCTTTTGATTTTTTGGAGATCAGGGCCTTGTATTCAAGTTCACCTTGGACAGATTAAATGGCTTCTTCCTGCTACAATAGATTCACCAATTCATCAAATCAAACATCTTGCTTTGTGATGTTCAGCGTGGTGGCAAAGATTTTGAACTGAGATGGCAGTGCTCTCAGCATAATTGGGACAAGTAGTTTGTCCTCCACCTTTTCTCCAAGTGCAACAAGCTCAGCTCACAGTTCAGATGCCCACCGTAAGAATTCCTCAACTTTCTTGCCAGTTTGCATACTGAGTGTATGTAGCTTGGACTGTAGATGGAAGATCTTTGTCTGGTTCTTTGCTTGGTAGATTGTGGTGAGAGAATCCCATGCCGCCTTTGATGTTTCTGCATCCCAAATGTGAGGTTGAACTTCATCGGTGATACTGAGTGTTATCAACATCAATGCTTTGGCATCGACCTTGACAAATTTTTGCCTTTCATCTGGGTCTTCCGATCTGGTTATGTCACCAATGACAATTCCCATAGCTCCTCAAAAATGAGAATTGTCTGCATCTTTGTCTTCCATGCAGTATAATTTGGCCCTTTCAAAAGTTGAGCATCGAAAAGAAACAATTTTGGGGCTGGCATTGTTCACCACAAATAGAAAAAAACTAGTCCAAATAACAATTTTATTATTATTTTATTTGACAATACATTCACTTTCAAGAAGAAATTGTGGCACGGAGATGAGCACAATAGGCCTATGTTGTGAGATGGGGATGCTTGGGTGTGCATTCTACCTCATCTTCATCATCAACATCATAACCCTCATTAAGTTTTTCTCTAATCTTCCTTGCTTGACATTGTACATCAAATATAAAGTAATCTAACAATCCTTGTCTAAACAATTCATTGAATTGAAGATTACCGGTGTTTTGCAGGGCATCTAGAAGGGAAAAATAGAAGCCTAAGCTTTCTGAAATAGCATGTCCACCTTGAGGTGGCTCATTTGCATGATTACTAGCCACACTATTGGCATTGGGTGCAGTGGACATCAACATTTTGTAGACTATGTCTTTCCTCTTTCAAGTGCCTCAACTCGAGTGACTCATGAAGGGTGCAGAAGATGCCAAAAACTGGATAAATAACAAACTAGAGACCAATCTCTATAATAGAGAGTGGCTTTGCAAATAACTGCAATCAGAAAAAAAATCCTCTCTTTACTACTAATGGCTAGATCCTCTCTTTACTGCCAACGGCTTTTTGCTTTCCTCCAACAACTTGATCCTTCCAGTGATTAGACAATATTTTCTTGCTTGCTACAATAGCTTCCAACATTCTTCCTCCTACTGTTTAGCTAGCAGCATCAGCAGCACTCCATCGCTATTTTTGAAGACTCCATCACTATTTTTGAAGACTCCAATGTCTTTTCCACTTAACAGAACTCCATCTGTTCATCGTGGGTGACTTCTTCCACACTTCACATCACGCTCACTCCTACATAGGCTATGATACCAATTAATTGTAAGTAATCAGAGGAAACTATATTTGATGATCTGAAATCATTACAAGATACCTACATATAATAGGTAATAGTTGATGAAACTGTTGAGGCAGTTGGTGTAACTACAGAACTAACAACTATAACTGCAGAACCAACAACTAGCAGAATGTAACTACATGGTTATGTAATAAACAATGTAAGATATTATGCTAACAAGAAACAATATCTGACTAGTGGAGAAGTTTGTCCTCTGTTCCCTCCAGCCATCTCTGACTGCAGATATTCCTAATCATAAATTGGGCCATTGTGCAGTCTATGTCAAAGATCTAGTTCAGGTCCATGATTCTGATCCTTCCCCTTATCTCTGACTCCAATGGAACCACATGAAATAGATTTCATTGGTCGATAGTGTCATTCTCCATCTTCACACCTGCAAAAATAAAGAGAAATAGCTCAAACAAAGACACTTAGTGCATTAAATCATGGGATTAGATGCCGCTAGGATGAAAGATATATAATATTGGAAAGATTGCAGTTACTTAATTATATTTCATTTGCCACCCTTGCAGTCTTTTCACATCATGTTTTGACATCTAACATTTAAAAGTTACTTGGACTTTACTATAAATGAGCATTATTCCATCACGATTTATAGCACATGAACATTAATTGCTCTGGGTTGTTTCTATCTATTCAACATTGAAATTTCTATCCTCCATGTGTTGACATGAGAGGGGATCTTTGCCAAACTCTAACTTATTAATGGTGATTGTCTGGTTCAACAACCTCTCAACTATACCTCTGTCATATGGTTATGAAGAGTTGTCTAGGGATCTCCATAGTTTAAGTGGCTACCTAAAGATCTCTTGTACTGCCTAGATATCTTGAAATTGGTGGCTGGCCTGACACCTCCATGGTGACAAAGAGCCTTTGACATGACTCCATACACTTACCTTTGAAGATAGACATCTTCTCATCTCTTTTAAATCTCTAACTCATTTATTGGAGTTGTTCCAATACTTTGTCGACTAGGTTGCCCATTCAAGTCTCAGATATCTTTGTGGATTTAAATTGATAGATGAGTAGGCAAATTCCTTTAGTGTGGGCTGAAAATTGTCTCCTCCTCAAGTTGGTCAATGGCTCTGTTGGTCAAGGCATCAACCACCCTATTCCCTTCCCTATCGCAATGGGAGACTTGAAAAGAGTTTATTTTTCCTATGAGTATCAAGGACTATTACAATATATAGTCTATTTTCCAATTCTCTATTTTCTTTGACTTGATTGCTTTTATGATGTTCATCGAGTCTCCCTCTATCCATAAGTCTCTATGATTATAATCTAGAGCTAGTTGTAATCCATGAAGGAGCGACCATGCCTTTGCTTCATTGTTAGATCCTTCTAGGATTTTGGTTGATTTATCCAATATTAGCTATCCTTTGTGATCCTTGATGATGCAACCTATTCCCGACAGTCCCAAGTTGCCCCTACATGCACCATCAAAATTTAATTTAACAAAATTCGATAATGGAGGAGCCCATGTTACCTTCTTCCTATCTACTTTCTGAGGGATGGCCTGAGAAATTGGCTGATTTGGGATAGATTCCAAGCATTTCCATTTCTTGAATAGTGAATTATCCCAGCTTATCCACTTTGTATTCTAATTTTCTGATTTTCTAGCTTTTGTCACGATGAACTCTAATATTTCTCTTTCTAATTCCTCACATACCTTTTGAATCATCTGAGATTTCTTCCTGAAGATGCAAACATTTCTCTCCCATCAAATATGCCATATTACCATGGATGGGATCAGTTCCCATATGCATGCAAAAGTTGATTCATGGGATAGCATTGGCTGACTTTTAAATAGTAATAATAGAGATTCCAGGAGAGGGGAAGCCCAATTTAATTGTTTGAACAACCAATACCATAGTTGTTGGCTAAAAGAGCAATGTAGCAATAAATGGTCAATGCTCTCTTCATGTTCTCCATACAAGACACATTTGAAATTCATTCCTTTGTTCAAGTTTTGCATCATATCCCTTGTGAGAGTTCTTTTGTGCAATTCTAACCATGTGAATGCCCTAGCCTTTGGAAGGATCACATCATTCTAACAGAGGTGAGTTGGCCATTCTCTCTTAGTGGATGAAGAAAGGCTTCTATATCCTTGTTTTATCTTGTAGGACCCTGAATTCTCTGTTGTACATATGAGCTCATCTTCTTGATCAAAGGTAAATACTACTCTTAAGTTCAATATGTTTTGGAGAATTTCCTTATGATCTGATGGGAAGTTGTAGTCTTGTAAACTTCTCCAGTTTTTTTGAGGTTGTGTTCTTAAGTCTAGATGGAGATAGTCTTGTACATAGTTACCCTAGTGTTGCTATAGGTTTATCTTGGCCTCATACAACTCCTCCCTTAAAGAGGTCTTTTTTGATATCTTGATTAAGATATCATTATGTGGATTGCATAGATGCCCCCTTTGGTGGTGAGTTAGACTCTATTGCCCTCATTGGATAAAGGCACCAATCTGTTGCAACCTCCCATCCCACCGGCACACCAAAAAAACCTGAATCTTTATCTCTATTTGTGTTGTTTGTTTCACCCAAACCCATGTCTAGATGGATGCTTTTGCATTAGGGGTTATCAAAGCATTAGTTTAGAATCATTACATGGTTGTGTATCTACTTTATGAAGGTGTAGCATTCTAGTGTTTTCAAACTAGTACAAGCACTTAGTGATAGTTAAATTAGAGTTTCCTATGCATTGGGTATGGTTTGATTCAAGGTTTAGTTTCATGTTATTATCAATTTTTGTCCTCATACATCTTAGGGAGTCACCTCCTTGGTCTAGAAGAACCTAAAGAAGAAGAAGGTCTTACCCACCTTATCAATGTTGTCCATTGTTTCCCAACTTGAACATAAGTTGATGGTCTTTTCTTGAGTTTAATGTTAGTGTAATTTAAGCTCACTTAGGTATGACTATATTTAGCTGTGCTTTCCTTAATTGGGCACATGCTAAAATTAGGTGTTCTTGAGCTTTTATTAGCACATCTATGATTAGCTAGGTGTCTAAATTAGATTATCCTAAGTTAAGAAGTTACATGCCTATCTTTGAACCACTACTATTCTTAGACTTGCTTTTCCTATTCAGGCACATCTATTATTAGAGACTAGATGCCTATATGTACTTGGCTATTGAGCTAATTCATCATCTAGTTTTTTCTTTACATATTGCTTATGTCTTTGATAGTGTTAAGTGTGAGATTCTTTGATCTCTCGCGACTCCTTGTGCTAGTAATCATAATCTTTCATGATAGTTCTTGGTTTCCACATGGTATCAGAGAGGGAATGGGTTAGGTTGCAAGTCCAGTAAAGTGTATTGTTCAAATCTTGAGTACAACATATCCTTTGTATGGTAAATCTTTGTTTTTTAAGGCTGAAGAGGCATTTTTTAGCTGTTGAGGGTTTTTTGCACCACTACCAAGGTCAACTCTGCTCCACACCTCTGTACAAAGTGGGGGAAAGTTTTTTTGTATGCAGGGAAGCCCACAACCTATTTGAAAGGCACACAGGCCCTGCAAGAAGGTTGCGACCTATTTAACAGGTACACATGGCCTTCAAGAAGGTAGCAACCTATTTTCAAGGCATGTAGGGTCCTTCAAAACCCACATCCTCTATTTATTTGTGCCTTTATTCAGCCTTATTCCATATAAGCACTAATGTCACCCTCCACATCAACAGAATCAACCTATTTGGTTTCTTTTTTTATAGATAATAGGCATTATTTATATGTTGATTTCCATAAGGTTAGCGACAACAGAAGGGGCCGATGTCTTGCTCGGTAAAAATGTGTTGTTTTCACACCCATCAGTGGTAGATACAGCTATAAAACTTACCTCAATGCCCCAAATTCATGCTACAAAACACCAAATTGCCCTTGCAAACAACAATAGAGTTATTTCAATCCATTTTTCTTCTTGTGATTATAGATTTTCGCCCAACCTTGTGCTTTTTTTTAAAAAAAAATTAGGGTTTTTTTAGAAAAGCTATATTTAAACTTGGTTTAAAAGACTTTTTTTTTAAAATCAAAGTTCTCCTCCTTGTAAAGAATTTAATTTTGTCCAAATACTCTTTGGCAAATTAAACTAAAAGTGTATTTAAAATGTGTAATGGGCAATTTTTTGCCCACACACTATTTATAAAGTGCCACAACTGTAGGGGGTATTCAAAATAATCACAAGACGTCTTATTGGGTTGTCTTGTCTTCTTTTCTTTTTCATATTGCTTGCAAACATGGAGTCTAATCAGTCTATTTCTCTATTAACCACATTTACTTATCACGATTGGAAATCTAAAATTCAGCTCATGTTAAAGAACAAAAGGTTATACATGGTTACAATGGGCACTGAAATGGAACCATCTTATGACGATGCTAAAGTTAAATAGTCTAACAAGTGTGATCAAGCCTTCAGTGTTTATGTCTCAACATCTCTCTAGAATTACCCTTTCATGTAGAATCTTTGTCAACTCCCAATGAGGTATGGATCACCCTTGAGAAGCTCTTTAGGAAGGCAGATGAGATGAGAGCTCATGAACTAGAAATTGAGTTAATCAGTTTGAGTCCAAGAACATTTAACACATTAGAAGATGTTTTCACCAAGTTTAAATATATTAGGCTACAGTTAAAAGAATGTGTAATTGATAAAAAAGATGACCAACTAGTTCTCTCAATTCTCTCCAAACTAGGCCCTGAATACTCTGTGTTTGTGTCTACATTCTATTCCACCAAGAGAGCTCTTGGAGCCATGTGGAAAATGTCATCTCTAGATGACTTCATTACCGATCTAACTAGAGAGAAAGACAAGTTAATCCAAATGGGCACTATGAAGTCTTCAAAATCTCAAGCCCTAGTAGCTGGAAATGGTAAACAATAACAAGCTTCAAACATCAAAGAAAAGAAACAAAACACTCAAAAGGATCAGGAGACAAAGAAAGAATTAAAAACTAAGACATTTAAAAGTCACATAGAAACTTCATCCAAACAATGGAAACCTAAAAAGGACAAAGTAAAGTGTGCCTACTATTTAAGAAGACAAGTCATGATGAGCACAAGTGTATGAAGAAGAAGGTTGATCACCTCACTCATCTCCTAGAGAAGAACAACATAGGTGTACCTGAATCTTTCAAGGAGTCCTCATCAACGCCAAAAACTTCTAAGTAAATAGGTAAAGAGAAATTCAAGGGCAAGGCTCTTGTTGCAATTGGCTCTTTAGCATCTTCATGGATCATGACTCCAGTGCCTCACACCATATGGGTTCTTCACAGGTTCAATTCACTTCCTTAGAACCCCATAGCATGTCCACCATTACATTAGGTGATGACATTCCAACAATAGTTGTTGGGAGAGGGTCTATTGAAATTGAGGGGGGGACATTCACTAATGTTCTCAGTGTACCTTCACTTTAAGCTAATCTCTTATCTATGTACTAGATCATTCACATAGGCAAGGGTATGAGAGTACACTTTACACTAGATTTAGTTGAGATCAAAGAGTTGCACAACAATAACTTAGTAGCATTGGGAAGGGTAGATCACCAAGCCAAGTTGTATACCCTCTCACATTTTTCCCCTGTTGCTTCTCCTACCACATTGCTTACTCATTCAGATGGGGTTAGCAAACTATGGCATGAGCGATTTGGCCATCTTAACTACCTCTATCTTGATCAACTTAGACATCATGATATGGTTACAGGATTTCCTAGAGTCATATTCTCTAAGGGTCTTTGTGAGGGATGTGCCCTTGGGAAGCATCCTAAAGAGAGATTTGACAAAGGAAAATCATGGAGAGTGACACAGATCTTAGAGCTTGTTCAAAGTGATGTATATGGGGATTTTCCCCATCCATTTTTTACTAAGGCTAGATATGTCCTCGCCTTCATAGATGACTTCTCTAGGTATACATGGGTCTACTTCCTTCAATAGAAGTCTGAAGTCTTTGACCACTTTCAAGATTTCAAGGCTCGTATTGATAAACAATCAGGGAAGGTCATCAAAGTTCTTTGAACAGATAATGGAGGAGAGTATGTTAATACTAGGTTTGAGTAGTTCTACATAGTAGAGGGATAAACTTACAGTGTATAGTTCCTTATACTCGTCAGTAGAATGAAGTTGTAGAATGTAAGAACAAAACCTTGAAAGAGATGGCAAATTGCATGATACACTCCAAGAACCTTACGCCACAGTACTGGGCATAAGCAATCAACTGTGCATGTTACATTCAGAAAAAAGTTCCTCACAAAGCCTTGGAGCGTATCACACCCTTTAAAGCTTGGAAAGGAAGGAAACCTTTAGTTGAGCACTTTAGAGTCTTTAGATCCCTAGCTATGACATGAATACCTTCTCAAAATTGTAAGGCAATGGAACCTCAGTACAAACCTTGCATCTTTGTAGGGTATCTAGAAGGTGTGAAAGGTTATCATCTCCTACATCCAACCACTCATGAGATGTTAATTGAGAGGAGTGTTAAGTTCTAGGAAAGTCACACTAACTCTTCACTTGACATTCCTCCTTTTGTGGACTCATTCGACTTTGATGATACATCTTCTGATGACTCAAACCATCCATGACTGATTCTTGAGATAGAGATTCCTTCTTCTAGTTCTAACAGTAAGGACCATGATGGGTTTTCCTCCTCATCTTCTTATGGGCTTGCTTTGGAGGTTGATCTCTTAGCACTTGATTCACCCACATCACAACCCCTTTGGGCAAAGCAAAAACTTCAGAGTGTAGGGACATGGGTAGGGAATCCAGTAGATGGGAGATGTACATAGTCAGATTTTCAAAGAGGGACACATGCTTACTTTGCCTCAATCTCTAATCCACAGATCTTTAGAGAGGCTTTAGGCATACCTGAGTGGGATGATGCTATGAATGAGGAATATGATTCATTAATGAGAAATCACACCTAGGATTTGACACCTCTTCCTAAGGGAAGAAAGATGGTTCGATGTAGATGGATCTACCAGACCAAGTATGTAGTAGATGGGTTAGTTGATAAGTACAAGACACGTTTGGTAGCTAAGGGGTTTTCACAAGTTGCTAGTATTGACTACACAAAGACCTTTGCACCCATGGCCAAGATGACTTCCATATGACTCACACTTGCTATTTGTCACAGCACATGGTTGGGAAGTACACCAGATGGATTTGAAGAATGCTTTTCTTCACAGAGACCTTGAGGAGGAGATCTACATGGGACAACCACTAGGGTATCTTGAAGATTCCTCCTTACTATGTAGACTTAGGAAATCTCTCTATGGCCTCAAAAAATCCCCTCAGGCTTGGTATGCCAAGATGGATTCCTTCCATCTGTCTTCAGGTTTTACTAGGTGCCACTAAGATCCCAACGTTTATCTTTTGTGACAGGATGGTTCATTACTAATACTGGTACTTTATGTTGATGATCTTTTGATCACTAGGAGCTCTACATCAGCTATTGAAGCAATGAAGATAGATCTTCAGGATAGGTTTGACATGATAGACTTAGGCTTACTACATTACTTCCATGCCATTGAGATTTCACAAACAGACTCAGGGATCACTTTAGCACAATCTAAGCACACTCTCGCTCTTCTTGCTTGGTTTCACACATGACTGACTATAAGCCATCTACTACTCCTTTTCTATCTAAAGTTGAGCTTGATGTTGATTGTGCTACACCATTGGTTGAAGTTACCTTGTGTTGACAACTATTTGGTAGTCTCATCTATTTGACCCATACTAGGCTAGATATTTCATATGCAGTTAGCATGGTTTTGAGATTCATGAGGAGCCTCATGAGCTATACTGGAAAGAAGCTAAGAGGATCCTTCACAACCATCAGGGGACTCTCAGCTTTGGGATTCATTACACATATGGCACTGAGGTTAACTTAGTTGGATATACAGATTTAGATTGCACTGGCGATACTCAGAATCACAAGTCCACTTCCAATTATAGTTTCTCAATTGGTTCTGTTCCTCTTAGTTGGTCTAGCAAAAAGTAGAATATTATTGCTTTATCATCCATAGAGACAAAGTACAAGGGAGTTGTTAATGTAGCTACTGAGGCTCTTTGGCTTTAGGGAATTCTCACTAAGTTTGGCATTCCATTCCGATAGCCAATAGTCATCTATTGTGACAACTAGAGCACTATGTAGGAATCCAGTCCAGCATCAGTGGACCAAGCACATCAAGATTCATATACATTTCATTCGAGAGATTATTCATGTAGAGATCATTGACTTAGTCTTTTGCCATTCATTGGAGCAGGTTGCTGACATGTTCACCAAACCTTTCACTGAGAGCAAGCTCATTCATTTATGAGATCTTCTTGGGGCATGGTCCACTTCATCAGCAACATCATCCTTTGGGCGGTTTTCTAGCTTCTCCACTTTCTTTTTTTATCTTTTGGGGGGGATTTTTTTCCCATGAGGTTTTCTCCCTTTCTTCACTTTATGAGAGATTGCATTATATTGTATTGTACATGGGTACCTGATCAAGCCTAGTTGCCAAGACCTAAGCTTTTCTTAAGGGGGGTGTTAGTGTAAATTAAGCTTACTTAGGTACAACCATATTTATTTGTACTTTCCCTAATTGGGCACATGCTAAAATTAGGTGTTCTTGTCCTTTTATTAGCACATCGATGATTAGATAGGTGTCTAAATTAACTTATCCTAAGTTAAGTAGTTACATGCCTATCTTTGGGCCACTACTATTCTTAGGCTTGCTTTTCCTATTCAGGCACATCTATTCTTAGAGACTGGATGCTTATATGTACTTGATCATTAAGCTAATTCATCATCTAATTTTTGCTTTGCATATTGCTTATGTCTTTGATAGTGTTGAGTGTGTGATTGTCTGATCTCTCATGACTCCTTGTGTCGGTACATGCAATCTTCCATGATAGTTCTTGGTTTCCACATTTAACACCCTTGGCACTCAAGAAATTCCCTAGCTTTAGGGATTTGAGGAGCCTCAACTTTGTGCACTAACAACTCCAACTCCATACTTGCCCTATTTTTTACAATCACTTTACACCATCACCATTTGTATATTTTGTGGGGGCCACATTAGTTCCATCTCCATATTGTTTTATGCATAATTCCATATATTACAGAAATTTTTCACATTTTTACTACAATTCACTTCACACATGTTGCATGCTAAATATTTTACTTTTAGTTACATCTAATGATTTTACTTTTAGGTATAAAAGGATGACATGTTTTTATAGGTACATGAAGACATCACATCATCATTTGAATATCCAACGTCATATCCTTTCATGCTTATCAATTTCTTTTACTACATGTTTAACTTTGACATTAATGACTCATCTAGATTCTCAAGTACACTAAAATGGGGCAAAATGTAATGAATAAAAGTGCATACACTACACTTTATACTTTCATTTTATGTTTCTTTGAGCACACATTAAATGTATAGTCATAGTCCCTAATTTAATCTATTTTGTACACTAATAGACTCTTACCTTGTACGGTCCAATAGCTAACCACCACTATAAATCCCCACAGTTTGGACAAATCTCGATCCCTAGCCTCTTCCCAACTAGGACTAGGCCTCATGGTGCAACCTAGTTTGTGGAATATGTTGTAAGGTGTGGGCTAGTTCACCTTTTTTAAATTCTAATTTCCCACTCCCGAGCTAACCTTTTGGGAAAATAGTTGTTGTCTTGTTGTTCTATGCATAAAATTATCAAATTGAGTAGCTAAGGACATGCATTTATGGACATGCCTAGGTTATTAGCGATCATCACAACAAGTAGTGAGAATCATTCAAAACAAACATGTTTGATTCATAAGCAAGTACAAAGTTATATCATAGCATTTTACAAAAGTTCAATTAGGCTTCTTGTATCTATATTATTTGGCTTCTTGCATCTACATTGTTTGCATGGTATGTTTGTGAAATTTTACATCAACCTTCTAGGGGTTTGATTGTAATCGAGACACATCTAAGTTTTCTCCTCTTTGGCCAAAGTAGGCCCCACTGTGTTTTTAAGAAGAATTCATTTTCAATGATAGGTCAAAAGACAAAGACACAAAAAGATCAACATATCATAATAGTATAGGACTAGGCCACTCCAGATAGACTAGGTTGCATTGCATGACCTTGTTCCAAACTAGGCTCCACAGTTCTATCCTTGTCAACAACAATATATGAGCATCTTTCATGCTATTATGATTCTTATTCCATATCCATATTTTATGTTCAAATTATATGTTGTAAAAAACCTACAAGTCTGCACTCAAAGATCAAATCACCATCTCACCATAAATTAGTTAAGCACTCTTATCCCTCTCAAACTATTTAATCCTTAAATTTTTTGATTTAAATTTGATTGTTCATTTTATTTGATTAAATAATCTAAATCATATTATAAATAAATAATGACAACTTTATTTATTTTTATATAAAAAATAATAAATATAAAACAAAAATTTAATAAGACCAAAATAATTGAAAAATTCCACAAAAGTGTCTCAAACTCTAGTTCAAATCTTGAATGGACTTTCATGGAGGTGCTAGCATCAAATTAGAGGTTGAGGCTTTCCTCACAAATAGTTAAACAAAGAACATGTAATAAGCATATAAAGTTTAAGAAAACTAGATTGCAAAGAACAGTTTGAAAATAGGCTTAGTTCAAAAATCCATCAAAACAATAGTCAACAATGTGCTTGATATTATTGTTCATGTATGTATACACATATAATAAATTCATACATCTTTTCTTTTTTCTAAGGTATAGTAAAATTTTTCCATATGTAATATAAGTGATGGAAAAATAACTAGTATGGGAGAGGACCCAATATTCACACACCCTAACTTTGTGCACGTCAAGCTCTTAAACAATGCATTATCTATTTTCATGAAAAGCTTAGCATATCTCTATATTTGAGTTAAGAGCTTAAAGCTATTATTTGGGGTTATGGGTATCAACGATGTAGCCTAATTAGCTACACCTTCGTTGAGTTGTCGAAAAACACCCCCCATAAAAAGTTTGACTGAAACATGTGTACCAAGGCATTTATTACCAATCGCCTTATGTGTCACCATATGATTGGTTGTTTGTTTGATGTGACTTGTGAAGTGTATAGTTAGTTACACATGTATATGTACACATGTATTGGTTCCTTATTAAGTTTTTGCTAGTATATTTTTTTTCAACTACTAATTCTTTTAATTAGGCTGAAAGCCTTCCCTATGTGAGCATCACATGCTGAATTATACAGATGAAGGACCTAGATTAAAAAGACTACCATGAAATCAATCTTATTCATTGATTGTTTTTCAAATTGTCATAAATGATAAAAAACAAAAAGTTCCCTTTACCTTTATCACTCTGATAATTGATAAATTGTTAATTTTTTATTTTATTTTTCTACAAAATGTCATAAATGATAAAAACGAAAAATTTCTTTTACCTTTATCACTTTGACAATTGATAAATTGTTAATTTTTTATTTTATTTTTCTACAAAATATCATAAATGATTAGAAAACAAAAATGTTCCCTTTACCTTTATCACTTTGACAATTGATAAATGTTAATTTTTTATTTTATTTTTCTCTAGTATTATTGCAATGATTTTTTTTATCTAGTGATTACCAATTAAAACAAAGTATTATTTTACATGAGAAATTTTTTGAGAAATATTATTTTGAATAAAACAAATACACTAAAATCAGGTAAAAAAATAAGACATATTTATTTTAATGTTAAACAAATAATAGTTTTTCTTTAAATCTATGCAAATATTATAACAAAATTGTAATATTCATATTAATATGATTATTTAATTTTGATTCATTATATATATATATATATATTATTTATAAATTTGATATTTTAAATATTAATGAAATAATATAATTAATTATATATTAATAATAAAATGTATATTAAATTATTGATTATACAAATTAGTAAAATTAATATGTGATAGATATTATAAAAGTTCATATATCAAATACATACTTATAAAAATGATTATGAGCCATCATAGTATTATTTAATAGAAAAATATAGTTATGCCTTACGTGCATAATATTAGATGTAAGTTGTAGAACAATCTATTGTACCCTCACATAATTATTTTTAAAATAATTATATGATTAAATATGCATTTGTTTCTATGGCATATTATATAAAAATCAATAACAGATTCAATTAATTTACTATATTTACCCAACTATGTTCATCTCAATATGTTTCATCTCATAGTTAATGTGATGAAATTTAATAAGAATTTAGTGGATTAAATAACTTATAGAATTTAGTGGATTAAATAACTTATAAATTAATAGATAATAAAAAATATCTAACAAATTCTATAATTTCTTTAGAAAGTTTTCAGCCTACCCATTGAACCTATGGGTCTAATTGCTAGTATACTTAATTGGGGTCTAAGCACCCAATACCATGCCAACTATTAAGGGAGAGTGGTTCTCTTTTAGCGTATTTTACAATATATTTTTGTCTTATAGCTAAGAATTGCGCATTTGTTGACTTTAGAAAGGAGGATGCGACGGATGTGACAGTGTTAGGCTGATCCAAGGAGCGCAAACAAAAATGATATTACCTAATTACGCCGAAGGCATTCCCTTTGTGAACAAGAGGGCTGACTTAGAGAATCTATGGTTGAAAATTGTTCACATTAGTGCCAAGATGATTGAAACTTTGTAGGCCGTTCGATTTTGCCAGCCGTCGTTCACCATTTTTCGTTCCCCTTCGCCAAATATTTTTACGCCGATAGGCATTGCACTTACATAGCAAGTCGACCTCTGTACCAGTTGCAGTGCAAAATCAATGGCCTGAGTTCTCACAAAGGTACAGGGACGACCATTCAAACAATCACAGCCATTAACATCACGTCGCAGCAACAGTATTAACCTAGCAATGAAATGTAATTCACAAGTTAGCTAGCGTAATCTTTCATGGGTTCGTAAGAGCAATGTTTTTAGCTTCCATAAAGGTAGGATAAAGAGATGCAGAAGCGTGCAATGGTGGTAGCACACGGCTACATAGTCTACGGCGAGTGGCTACAGAGGCCACTAAAAATTGACAGTATGTAGCCTGTGCGGCAGGCAGAGCTCAGCCTCCTCATCAAGGAGGCCGTCAATTTGGGGGAGCTCTTGAATGTCTGTACTGCTAATGTGTTAGGCTAGGTAACATTTTTTCTCATTAGAATGAATCATTTTCTGTGAGCTACTGAAATATTAGGTATTCCTCTGTGTGTTGAATAGAAAAGAAAGCTCTTTTATCTTTTCTTCTTCCTCTGCTTATGTGGTTTTTAACTTCGATGCAAAACTATAGTTGTCACCATAATATTAAATTATTCTTGTGTGCTATGGATGTGACAGCACAGGTGATGTTGCGTAGGCGTGTGTTCGAATCGCAAGGGGCGAAAGTGAGTTAGTTTAGAGAGATGGTGATTGAATTGATGGTTTTGGCTGAAGTGTTTAATATTGGTGACTTTGTGCCCTCCTTGGCCTGGCTTGACTTGCAGGGTGTGCAGGGCAAGATGAAGAAATTGCATGATAGGTTTGATGATTTCTTTGGAAAGATTATAGCGGAGCACCAGGCAGAATTGAAAAAGGCTCTAAAAGAGAACCTTCATTGCTTGCACGACAAACCAAGGGTGTTTTGCTTTCCTCTCAAAGAACTGATTGTTAACAATGTAGAAGGCTCTACTACAGCCCTTTCAGTCAATGGTTATGAGGTACTGATTTATTCCCATTGCTAACAATGTAGAAGGCTTTGCTACAGCCCTTTCATATCGATTAGGGCTTTATTTTAATCACATTTTAATTGACTTCAGGTTTTGTTTTTTTTGGGTAGTGTTCATATGGGGAAAATCTTGATAGAATTTTTAGGGTTCGATCATTTTCTGCTTTTGGGAAGGGTTTTATTCTAAATGATATTTAAAGAAGATAGTGTTACGTTGGGTTTGTTTTCGGTTTAGTACTAGTCATTTTAGGTATCAAGGTCCAATTTGCCCCATGTTCAAAGGGTTTGATATTTTCCATTTCTCTTTGCTCCATAGATTCTATTTTTTTCCCAGCTACGTAATTGGTCGTTGAGGTTATGGTTTGCATATATTTCTTAATGAATTACGTCTAGCCTTTTGGGGTGGGGCAATTTCATCCTGAATCATGCAATTATAAGCATCTCTCTTTACCATCACACCAGATATATGAAGTTCACGGACAAGGTAAACAGGTCCATGAACATATTGTTAGAAGTGGATTTGAAGAGTTCACGGATGTCTACAATGCTCTTCTAACCATGTATTCCAAATCTAGGAGCTTAGATGGTGCAGAGCTTATATTCAATAAAATGCTTGAGCAAGACAAAGTTTCCTAGACTACAATGATTATAGTCTATTCTCAGCATGGCCTTGGCGAGGAAGCCCTTCAAGTATTCGATGACATGATAAGTTCAGGCATGTGTGAAGATCATGTTACATTCATTGGAGTCCTCTCTGCTTGCAATCATGCAGGTTTAATAGATGAAGCCCATGAGTATTTTGATTCCATGATTAGGAATCATCATATCACTCTAAAAGTAGATCATTATTGCTTGCATGGTTGATCTTCTTGGTCGAGTTGGGCACCTGGATCAGGAAAAATATTTAATTGATACAATGCCTTCTGAACCTGATGCCCTCGTGTGGGGAGCACTTCTCAGTGCTTGCAGAACTCATGTCAACGTAGATCTAGGAAGAAGAGTTGCAGAATTTTTTTTATTTTAAGAGCGTCAAATATGTACGCTGCCGCTGACACACCTCATCTCTTTTTCCCATTGGAAGCACTAGATCTATTAGTTATCTTTTCTTATACATTAATCATTAATTTAACGCTTCTCCATTTAATTTCAAATCCTTATTTCTTTTGCGGGAGATGAGAATTTTAGGGGTTAAAGTTCTAATATGCTTTTAGGGTTTTCGAACTAGTAGCAACAAGTCATACATACGAGAGCCAAGGGGGCCGATATTTTTCTCTCTTTATTGGTTTTCCTTTTCCTTCTGGCGAGGAAGGGTTTGGGATTCAATCCAGCATCTACTGTATTTTAGCTCTATGTAGGAGCCGCGGTGCCAAGCATCGAAACAAAAAAATGAAACAAAAAGAAAAGATGGTGGCGCTGACCATCGAAACAAAAAATGAAACTAAAGAAAAGCTTTACCAAATAGTTTAGCAAAAAACTCAGTAAGTGGATATATATGTCTGCAATTTATATGCCATTCTTGCTGATGGTGTTGATTTCAATGTTAAAATTGTCTGTTAGTGTAGAGATGTTGGTATAGGTACATCTTGATTGGGTGACATTTGGCGAGTTTTTTATTGACTTGTTCAATTTTGAAAAGCAATCTATATCACAATTTTTCTAAAATATTGTTCTCTTTCCATTGTGGATTACAGAAGCTTAAAGCCTTAAGGTAATTGTTGTTCACCAATTTCTAGGGACTATCTTATCAACTATGTACATTGTATATCAAGGTGGTCAGTTGAACAAAAGAAACAATTTAATTCTTCCTGAAACCTTTCTCCAGTATCTCAAATCCAACTACTTAGTTTTCCTTATTCAAATTTTCAATTGAATGTTGAAGTGAGCGGCGAGGTTTATCTTGTATTTGTATGCATGTTGGTCAAAACAGGGGATTTTAGGAGTATCTATTCTTAATCTTAAATTTTTTCTTTTGTGTAGCATTACAAGGTTGTCCATCTGCTGGGTTTACAATGGAGGCTATTCATTGACATTATACAGGGTACTAGCATTAATTTATTCTGAGGATTGCTATCCCTCTTATAAAATGTTTAATGTTTTCTTACCTTCCCTTTCCTTCTTATTCTATTTGTATTGATTTATTCCCATTGTATGCATCATCAGTGGAATAGTTACAGCAGTACTGTATTGACACCTTTTTGATGTGTCTGGTCTCTGACAAATCATTAGATGGTGTTGTGTAATTTATACTTGTTGTATACATTAAGAAGTATAATTATATTAGATATTATATATAATACAATTCAACTTTAAATAAATATTTACTATATATAGTTTTATAATATAATATTATTTTTGAAATATCTTAAATAGTTTACATTACAAAATATACTATATAACAAGAAATATAATTATATTAGATATTATATATAAAATAATGCATTTGAGAGAGAGACTTGTCCAAATTATTATATATAAGTGTACAACCCAAGTTGGGGGATTCAAAGGTGGAATCTTACACATCAAGAACCAATCATTAAAGAAGGATGCTTGGGATGGTGAAGAGAACTTGCAAAAGGAAAGTTGACTCCCATATGCAAGTCAAATTTTAACTCAATAGTAATGAAATATTACAATTTTAAAAGTATAAGTCATTTGACTTTTCATATTCTTTTATACATGTCTTATATGGTGATTGGAGGGGAAACATTTATATTCCCTATCAATGAAACCTATATATATGTAAAGATATAACATTTTTAAAGGTTGCAAACCAAAAAATTGCTCAATATGATATAGTTTAGCTTCTTTTAGAGTTATTTTGAAAATGTTAATGTAACCAGTTTGAGCAGAAGGTTTCAAAGTTTCAATTTTTAATGGATGTGAATCTCCATTTCTTGGGCTTGGGTAATCAACAATGGACATTACCATAATACGATGCAATATGATAAGATTTATGAGCATCGTCAGATCTAAAAGTTATGTGACTTTCAAACTTTCATGGTCATTTTCACTTTAAACCTTCAAGGTTGTATTCTTGAGAGGTATAATCACATCTTCAATAGTCAATCAATTATCTTGCCACTCACTTTAAATACGTATGACAATAAAAGAGTGTAGAATGTAAATGTAAAAATCCCTTTAACAACTCACTTTAAGTATATGTACAAGAGATCCATCAACAACTACATTTAGATGTATAGAAAAGTTGCACTAGGCAATGCAAGAAAAGTGGCAGAAATCTTGAAAATAATATAGACAATGCAAGAAGTTTGTCCAATTGACTTGAATATGATGAATGGAAGGAATTACATGTTTCTTCCCTTTTACCTTCTACCATTCATTTTTTTCTTGCCCACTCCTTATTGCCTTATATTTCACTACTCTTATATACACTTGAGAGAAATACACGATTATAGGTTTGTATTGCTACTTGTGAGAGGTCATTTTCTTTTCATTTGGGTATACCACTTGATTATGTCGTATCTACAAAAAAAAGCTTATCCTCAAAATTTTGGTGGAAAACCACATTAAAAGGGTAAATTGATTGAGATGGAAGATGTGCAAAATTTGACAAAAGAAAGACTGATGAAATGTAAATTCAGTTGGAGGTTTTGATATGATAATAGGTGGAAGCCCCTATATTAATCTAACAAGAAACAATAGGAACATAAGGGATGGGCTAGGGGGGAAGCATTCCTCTATTTCCTATGAATTTCCACAAATTGTGAATTATGTAAGGCATGGAATTCATTCAAGTGTAACTTGACAAAATAATGAAACCTTAATTTTGTACTAATTTGGACTTTGATAGATTTTAAATTCCTTATTTTTTATAGCCAAGTTCCTACCCAAAATGAAGAGGCTACCAAAAACAAATGTTGAAAATTATGGACATTATTATTATTTTGATTCTATGAAAGAGAGATAGAGCTTGGGACAGATTAATATAGATATAGACAAAGAGGTTTAGAAAAAGAGAGAGAGGGAGAGAAAGAAAGTGAGAAAGAGACATATATACAGAGAGAGGAGACAAAGAATTAGACAAAGAGGAACACAGAGAGAGGTAGAGATATAGGGAGATAAAGAGGGAGAGAGAAAGAAAGATGGTGAGAGAGATAGAGAATTTAAATAGAGAGACAGAGAGAGGAGATAGAGAAAGGAAGAAAGAGAGGAGAGATAGAGAGGTATAGAGAGAGAGAGAGGCTAACCTTTGGCCAAGAATCCACAAATGGAACACCTTCATGGGGAGAGAAAGGACATTTCCAATTATGGCTAACTTTGGCTGCTAGATCCATTCCTTTCTTGTGTTTATTGATCAAAAATTTGGAGAGAGAGAGAAAGGATACTAAAAAATAGAGAGCTGGAGAGAGACAAATGGCTATATAGAGAGAAGAAGACATAGATATAGAGAGGTAGAGAGATATTTAGAGAGAATATTTTAATCTATTTTTTAATATTCCAAGGATGTTGCAACATAGGATACTAAATTTTAAACATTAACTAATTTATAAAGTTGCTATAAGTAGATGAATAATCAATCTGAAGCTACTGCCTATTCATCAAGACCTTGGTTGTGCACATGGCATCATTTTCTTAACAACTTTCCAATTGACCTCATATTGAACAACTATATGCAAAAAAAAAAGCAAATCTCTAACTGGCCTTCCACAACTTTAGTGTGCAATGGGTAACTTGAAGAGGTCTTAGAAGGTAAATTATTAGGTCCTTAAGCAAATGACTTATTTTCCTAAGCATAACATGTCAATCTATGTAGAATAATAATAATTTCCATAATTTTTAATAATAAGCATGTCAAGATTTTATATTTTTGAATTGTTCATTTGTCTTTTCATGCTATGGAATTTTCTTACTTAAATTGTCAACACTCTATGTAAAAATGGAAGAAGAGGAAAAATGTATCACTTTGATTTGTTCATTATAGGATACCACCAATGATTCTACCCCTCCATTTAAGCTTGTCACATGACCCCTTCATCCAAGTTGCACGCATGACCTCCCTCCTTCGCAATAAACTTTGACGAGCTAAAAAAATATATATATTCTTGATATATAAAATATATTATATTTTTGTATTTAATTGATATTATATTATAAAATTACATTCTTTTTACTATTTATCTTATGTTGATACATGCAATATGAAGGACATGATCTTGGCCAACTATTAATGAAATGTGGATTATGATTAATACTCAATTTTTTGATATGGATTATGGAGAACTCTCAAAAAATTACAATGTCAATAAATATATTTTGGTTATTAAGGAGGTTGAAAAGGATATTGTCTCCTAGAAGAATAATAGGAGTATAGTATTGTCACTGTATAGGTTGATTGGATGAAATTGTTCAAAGTGGAAGGTGGTCAAAAGAATATTAAATGAATTCTTGTTACTGATTGTTGGAATTTGTTATTATTTATATACATTATTAATAGAATTATATAATTAATGGTTTCATTTACTTGCTTGTGTTTACCATGATCATTTTACTTTTTGTGTTAATCCTCAAAGTTGAATAGGTAGTTTTCATGAAAAAATTGCTTGATAGGTGGGAGACAATATGATTTGAAGTGCCCATGTTGTACATAGCACTATGCATAGTGAGCACTCTTGATATGGTATCATGATAATTGTTACACTCAATTTTCTATGATCTGCAATAGATCGAGAGAGAGAGAGAGAGAGAGAGAGAGAGAGAGAGAGAGAGAGAGAGAGAGAGAGAGAGAGATCTCATTTACTCATTTTGTGCCAACAACCCATAGAAAGAGAGATGAATAAGAAATATAAATGGTAAAAGAGACTAACTTTCAATCAATCATTTTGTACCAACAATCTATAGAGAGAGAGGGAAGAAAGATAGAAAGAGGAAGATAGAGATAGAGAAGAATAGTGAAAGATAAGAGGAAGAGAGGGGAGAGAGAAAAAGAAGATTTAAAGAGAAAGGAATAGAGAGAGAGAGAGATAGATGAGAAATATAAAGGGAAAGAGATATAGAGAAAAGAGAGACTAACTTTCCTTCACTCATTTAGTACCAACAATCTAAAGATGAGAGATAGATGGATGGATAAAGAGAGAAAGAGAGAGGGGGTATATATAAATAAAGAGAGAGAAAGGGAGAGAGATGTAGATAGATAGAGAGGTAGAGATTTAGAGTAAATGAGAGAGAGAGAGAGAGATGAAGAAATATATCCGTCACAACTCAATATTTTTGAAATTTAAATTGACCCTGGGTTATACCCCATGGATCTAGGGTCACTTTTGATTTGGGTAACCCATGGGTAACCTCCATATGGTCACCTTAACTTCACAGTGAAGTTAAGTGACGAATAAGGAGGTATGGGTAAGGAAGACTTTGGTGGAGGAGCTCATGAGTGGGGTTATTTTTTTAAATCCCACTTGGGATAGTGGAAAAAGGAGTGGAGTTACTTTTTAAATCCTAAGTGGTGTGGTCCTTCATGAGTGGGGTTATTTTTTTAAAATCCCACTTGGGATAGTGGAAAAAGGAGTGGGGTTATTTTTTAAATCCTAAGTGGTGTGGTCCTTCATGAGTGGGGTTATTTTTTTTATCCACTTAGGATAGTGACAAAATCCACCTCATCCTTCCACCTCAACTTTTCCACCTCACCATGTTGCATATGTAATTAAATAATATTTAATTAGCTAATAACCTCCACTTCCCCATGAGTTGAATTAAAAATTCAACTTGTCATATCCACTATCCAAAAATGAATCTTTAATTCATTTTTGTCCTCTACTAAATTGAATTAAAAATTCAATTTATCCTCCACTCCCCAAAAATGAATCTTTAATTCCTTTTTATCCTCCACTAAATTGAATTAAAAATTTAATTTATCCTCCACTTCGCAAAAATAAATATTTAATTCATTTTTGTCCTCCACTGTGAATTTAAAATTTAAAAATAATGAGAGCCCTTGATCTCATCTTTTAATCCTCACCCTCCATCCCTTTTTCAAAAATCTATAAATGAGACCCTTCTCTAAGCCATTAGAGAAGGAGAAAATAACAACTTCTTCTTGAAGCAAGATCAATCCACATTTGAATCAAATAGGGTTATCTAATCTAGGAGCTCTTGGATGCAAACTTCCTCCTCCCTTGATGGGATTGGGTCTTCATGTGAGAAGAGTAAAGGAATGGTGAAGAGTGAAGAAGGGGTAAAAGTGTATATCATCTTCATGTGAGGTATAACTTTGTGTTTTTATGCATTTAGTTTGTGTTTTCACTTCATTCTGTTTTCCTAATTTACAAAAATAAAAGAAGAGTAAAGGAATGGTGAAGAGTGAAGAAGGGGTAAAAGTGTATAGGATGATATAAAGAAGTAAGTAAGATGTCAAAAAGAATTATGAAGTTAAAAATATTATATGATCAAACAAATAAATTGATAATGATAGCAATAAAGTAAATAAAGTATAAAGTTAATATAAATTAATATTAGTGAATGAATTGAATAAAAAATTTTGTTATATGTAATGGTATAGTGTATTAAATTGATGGATAATATGAGAATATGATACTGAATAACAAGTATGCGAAATAAATGAAAGTAAATAAAAGAATGTGTAAATTAATGTGATTAATAAAAGATAAATAAATGAATAATGATAAAGGAAAAATAATATAAGACTAGTTTATAATACATTATATTGAAAGGGTATGATATAGATTATGACAATTATAATATAATATTAATAATAAAATAAGTTGAATAAGAGATACAAGGGCAGCTTATATATACAAATAATTTTGAGAGACAACTATACAAGACAAATCATAATGAATAAATCTATTAACATGAGATTATACTTATATATGATAGACAGATAGGGATTTATATGATGGAATTTTCACATAATTGAGGAGTTGTTACCTTGACGATGGTGGTGGAGTATTATGTTACTATTAATACTCAACCTAAGCTTCTTGGTCCACCTTAATATTCTAATTGGTTTTTCTTACTATGATTAAAGTTAGGTATCGTTAGATTTCACACTTAAACCTTGGCGGGGTAAAGAAAGTGTATCTCAATTGATATGTTGTATATATGCATTATCACGTACATAGGTTATGGCGGATAGATATGTATTACTTTTATATTATGAGTCTCATCAAAAGTGATTGAATCAAGTATATGGTCAATTCAATATATATCAAATCTTAGATTATGTGAATTTCTAAATGATCGAACATGGGTATTATTGGTTTAACAATGACTGGGTATAAATGATTGAAATTGTGATAAAAGAAAAAGGAATTATTGAAATTGTATATGAACTAGTTATCAAAGATTATTTTAATTTGACCTAGATTAAAGGGATTTTCTATTTATGAGATAATATAAGTATCATTTTATTTTATTTTCTAGTTCTATTCATTATGATAAAGCATCTTTTATCTACATTGAGAATTAAGGTAGTATTTCTCTTTATCAACTGTTATTATGCAAGTTTTTCCTTTGTCATTAGATAGGTAAACCTTATAAATAAACATCCAAACTCAAACATTCGTAGTGTTCGATATTTACGGTACCTCTATGTCATGTTTACGGGTAATGCTGTCGCGTTGAACCAAGCACCTCGCGCCTAACATAGCTGCAACAACAATGTTTGGGCACCATCCCTCTAAATCATTGGGGAGTAATAAGGAACATGTCTAAGTTAAATCCGCAGGAAGGGAAAATCTCCTCGGATACCTCACTGAAAAGATTAACTAAAAGAAAAAGAAAAAGGTGAGACTATAAAAAAAATTGTTGTAGGACGATCAACGAGAAGGCCTCATCGAGGAAATATGTGTGTTAGGTAAATTATTCACACTTGAAAACTTAAACACCAAACACTCTCAAGAGGTGTGTTTGCAAAATAGATCCTTAAGGATTCCGTCCATTGTATCACTCGAGTGGGTGGCAATCGGTGAAGAGCTGTGTACCCACTCACAGCTACATTAAACATAGTGCAAGACAGAACTACATGTTCGCATTCGTCATGTAGATCACATCCGTAGAAGGCCTTGATCCCGTGGATACAAGGTATGTAGGCAGTCTAGACGGCGAAGGATGTCCCCAGTACTCAGTTCCCTCAGATATAGTATACTCCTTATAATCAACTTCATAATCTTGATCCCTAGTTAAAGGTTATTTAGGTAACTTAAGAACTCTCCTAGTACTCAGAAGAATCCCCAGGGTGGATTAATTGTACCCGACTTTGCTGTAAACTAAGGTGAGTACAAGTTGATGTTATGTGTTCCCTAGTCGACATCCTCAGTACAGTGTCTGGGCAGACTGTGGTCCCCAGGAAGTGACTCATGAACCTATATTGGTCCCGAGGGAGTCAGAAGTCTCTGGCCAGAGCATAATGATTCCTGTCCTCTTTAGCCCGTTAGGCTGTTATGTTTATGTATCCCGGATTGGATAGAGTATTGGTCCGTTTGACCCACTAGGCCTTTTGGCCACTGTTCTACCCGAATCAAGTAGCGATAAGGTCCGTTTGACCTGGTTCCGTATGAACCTATTTGCCCAAAGGATAGAAGAGCTCAGGTTGGCTTAAGAATGTTTGATTTTGAACATATGGCTATTTTGGCCAAAGTTTTTCTTGAGTACTCAATGAAAGTCTTGATATATCTCATAAGAACTTGTTAATAAAGTAAAATTTTTGAAAATTCAAGTTTGGATCAAGCAGGTCCCTAGATGTGGTATCAGAGCATGGCTCAAACACTCGGCCTGGAGGCCTACAAACTCAAAATCAATAATAATTAGTATTCACGATAAGAATTGTGATAGATTTTATTATAGTCAATTTGCATGTTGTAAACCAAAAATTGTAGCAAGTGGTAAATCACCTCTCTCCTTGTTTTAGAATTAAATGGCGTGAACCTGAAATTTGTGAGATTTGCATGGAAAGGAACCAGTCAACCAAGAACCAGTTGTAAACTAAGAACCAGTTGAAAACCCACCTGAGAACCCAAATGCAGGTATAGAAGCAATTATTCAGTTGTTGACAAAACAGAGAGAAAAGTTGGAAAACCTTGAGAAAACTGTACAAGACTTAAAGACTAGACAAGGGACTATAGAAAACATTCTGGAATCTAAAGGTGAACATCAAGGTGCGGAAGTACACATTGCTCAAACAACTAATGATCTAGAGGTTCCTAAGCCTCGACAGGAAATTACCACTCTAGATATCTCACAAGACCTCAAGAAGATAACTCCTAAATTTGATGGTAAACATGTGGGGGATTCTGCAGAAGGATGGCTAATCAAAATGGAGAAATATTTTGAACTAAGAAACTACTCAGAAAACATCAAGGCGACCTAGGGAGCCTATCAGTTAGAAGGAGAAGTTGCTAGTTGGTGGATAAACATAAAAGAACAATATTGTTATTCAAAAGAAAACCTGACTTGGAGGTAGTTTGTGAGCCACTTCCATGAGAGATGGCTTCCACAACTATTTTATGATGAGAAGATGACTGAGTTTTTGAATCTTAGACAAGGAAATCTCACAATCCAAGAATATTGGGATAGATTTGCGAAACTACTGAAATATGTTCCTATCTATCAAAAGGATGAAAGGTCTCAGGCGAGGAAGTTTCTTTTGGGGTTGAATACTGATATTGGGGCAGAAGTGGATATGTTTGCCCCTAAGAACATGAATCACGTCTTGGAGAAGACACTCAAATAGGAAAAAAAATTACAGGCACTATTGGTGGCAAAGGAAAACTTTCGGGACAAACAATTTGTCTTCAAAAGGAAACTAGACAATAAGGACAACAGAGGAGCTCAGAAGAACAAGAGGAGAGACTGGGGTAGAATAGAATCTGCTGGTAATCAGGATCACAAGAACAATTACAATAGTAATGTTAGGAGGAATGATGGGAATGTACCACCCCAAATTTCTAATGGACCCCCTGGTGGATTCTTTATGTGTGGAGGCAATCATTATGCAAGGGATTGTTCAAAAAGGAATGGGTACAATCAACCACAACAACCTCGGCAACACCAAATACATGCTGCCATCAGATATCAACAAACTCGTCATCAAAATGTACCTATGGAGACAAGAGGTATGCTTTTTGGTAAACCCATAACTATTTTGATAGATACTGGTTCCTCTGAGAATTTTATTTCCCCAAAATTGGTAAGAAAAATGACTTTGCAAACTAAGAATATGGAATCATCATGGACAGTTTAGTATGGGGACAAGGCTATACAGAAAGTGAACAAGTACATAAGAGGTTTCCAGAATTAGAAACCAAAGCTAACTTATATGTTGCACCCCTAGGAGCCTATGATGTCATAATCAGAATAAGTTGGCTAACGAGTCATAAAGCTAACATAGATTGCTATAACAAAGTGGTGGAGTGTGTAGATGATAAGGGGTGTAGAGTTAGGATCCAAGGAATTTACAAACCTATATTAGTGGGGACCATTTCTGCTATGCAACTTAAGAAGGCAAGACGAAAATGAGGAAATCAGGTATTCTTAGTATCTTTAGATGAGAAGGGAGAAGAGAAAGAAGTCCCTACCTTTGAAAATAGTTCATTCCTTTGGGACTACAAGGATGTGTTTCCTGAAGAGCTACCTGGATTACCTCCTAAAAGGGAATTTGATTTTTCAATCGATATACTTCCTGGAACTGCACCTATATCCAAAGCTCCATATAGGATGAACACCACAGAACTCCAAGAGTTGAAAATACAGTTGCAAGAATTGCTAGAGAAAGGGTTGATAAGGCCTAGTGTATCACCTTGGGGAGCACCAGTCATATTTGTAAAGAAGAAGGATGGGACACTAAGGTTGTGCATTGACTACAGAATCTTGAATAAGGCCACTGTGAAGAACAGATATCCCTTGCCTCGTATTGATGATCTATTTGACCAAATGAGAGGATCTTCAGTGTTCTCCAAAATTGATCTTTGCTCGGGTTATCATCAATTAAGGATAAAGGAAGAAGACATCCCAAAGACAACATTTAGGACTAGGTATGGCCACTATGAATTCATTGTAGTTCCATTTGGGCTAACAAATGCTCTAGCTGCCTTTATGAATCTAATGAATAGTGTGTTCCATGATTTTTTGGATAAGTTTGTGATTGTGTTTCTAGATGACATTTTAATATATTCCACAGATGAAGAGGAACACTTAACCCACCTCCAGGCAGTCTTACAAAGGTTGCAGAAGCATAAGTTGCCTGGGAAGTTATCTAAATGTTCCTTCTTTGAAAGGAGGGTTCACTATTTAGGGCATATCATTTCAGCTGAGGGTATAGCAGTAGATCCTGATAACGTAAAAGCCATCACTGAATGGCCTATCCCTAGAAATATGATCGAAGTAAGAAGTTTTATGGGATTGGCAGGGTACTATAGAAGGTTTGTGAAAGGCTTTTCAAGGATAGCCAATCCAATCACATCCTTGCAAAAGAAGAACAAAAAGTTCATTTGGACTGAGCAGTGTGATAAGGCATTTCAAGTACTGAAGGAAAGACTAACGTCACCTCCAATTCTAAAAGTGCCTGACCCTAATGGTAACTTCACAATAGTAACAGATGCATCCATAGAAGGACTAGGAGGAGTTCTTTTCCAAGAGGAAGGAGTAGTGGCTTATGAATCACGAAAACTAAAAATCTATGAAGTCAATTACGCCCCCATGACCTTGAACTTGCAGCCATAGTTCATGCCTTGCAAAAATGGAGACATTTCTTGTTGGAAAAACCATTTGAGCTTAAAACAGACCATCAAGGACTAAAATATATCTTCACTCAACCTCATTTGAATGCAAGACAGAGAAGGTGGTTAGAGTTTCTAAGTGAGTATGATTTTGATATTCAATATATCAAGGGGAAAGAAAATAAGGTGGCTGATGCTCTCAGCAGGAGGAGGCATATAATGGCCATATCCAACTTGCACATAGACCTAAAGCAACAAATACTCTCTGAGCAAAAACATAACCCATGGTACTCTCAGGTTAAGATATCTCTAGCTAACACCTTTGTGGAACCTAAGTATTTGGACTATGCTTTTGATTATGATGGACTAATGAGGTACCAGGGAAAAATATACGTTCCTGATAATGCAGAACTAAGGGGTATGATCTTGAAAGAGGCACATAAGGCTCCCTATTCAGGACATTCAGGAGTGAATAAGATGTATGCAGACCTCAAAAGAATATATTTTTGGCCAGGAATGAAGAAGGATGTGGTAGACACAGTTGCTAGATGCCTAGAATGTCAAAGGGTTAAGGCAGAACATGTGCATCCAGTAGGACTTCTTTATCCACATGATGTACCTTTCTATAAATGGCAAGTCATAAGTATGGATTTTGTCCAAGGGCTACCAATGACATCTCATAGGCATAACTGCATTTTGGTGGTAGTGGATAAACTCACTAAGGTTGCCCACTTCATACTAGGAAACCTAACAGATGATGCACCAGCAGTAGCAAAAAGGTTCATAAAAGAAATTTTTAGGTTGCATGGAATTCCTGAGAAAATCATCTCTGATAGAGACGCAAAGTTCACTTCTAGATTTTGGACCACATTGCAAGCTACCTTAGGAACACAGTTGAATTTCAGCACAGCTTATCATTCTGAGACAGATGGACTAACAGAAAGAACCAACCAAATTCTGGAAGACCTCCTTCGTATGTATTGCATGGATCAATAGACCAAATGGGAGGAATATTTGCCATTAGTTGAGTTTGCCTATAATAATTCTTTCCAAGTAGCAATAGGTATGGCACCCTTTGAAGCTCTCTATGGGAGACCTTGTCGAACACCATTAAGTTGGGATAAATTGGAAGATAGGATCCTAGTTGGCCCTGAAATGTTGAAAGATATGGACAACCAAGTGCAACTTATTCAATAGAGGTTGAAGGAAGCCTCAGACCGCCAAAAAAGTTATGCAGATAAGAATAGGACAGCCAGAAGATTTCAAGTTGGTGAAAAGGTGTTCCTAAGAGTTTGACCTCATAAAAGTTCCATCTCTTTTGGAAGGAAGTCAAAGCTAGCTCCTCGCTATGTCGGGCCTTTTGAAGTACTTGAGGAAATCAATCCTGTAGCTTACCGCTTGGCCTTACCTCCGGAACTGAGCTGCATTCATGATGTGTTCCATGTATCCTTGTTAAAAAAGTATATACCTGACCCTATGCATATTCTTTATTGGAATGCCTTGCAGGTGGAAGAACCTGGTACAATAACAATAGAGCCATGCAGAATCATCGAGAGGCACCAGTTCCAGCTCTGCAATAGGACAGTGGACCAATCTAAAGTCCAGTGGGACCAGTACTCACCTGAGAATGCTATATGGGAAGACACAGTGGAAATGCAACAGCTCTATCCGCACTTATTTTGAATACACTCTAGTTATTTATAAACTCGACAAACTTCAAATTTTGCTTAAAGACAATGATGTTGAGATGATACAGACAGTTATGCTTAGATAATACTCCTTGTTATCTTTATCTATGTTAATATATTTAACCTAACTTGTTGAAGGATAGAATTTAAAGTAGGAAATTATATTCATTTCTATATGTTTTGATCTTATTTCTAGCATGCATCAGGATGATGCATAAATTTAGGGGAGAAGGATGTCACAACTCAAAATTTTAGAAATTTGAATTATGATATGTGTTGTAAGATTTGTTTTTTTTTTGAATTTTTATCTTATTTTTGAATTATAAATTTTGAGACCCTTTTCTTGTGTCTTAACTTGACCCTGGGTGTCCTAACTAAGTTTAAATTGACCCTAGGTTATACCCCATGGGTCTAGGGTCACTTTTGACTTGGGTAACCTCCGTATGGTCACCTTAACTTCACAGTGAAGTTAAGTGACGAATTTGGAGGTATGGGTAAGAAAGACTTTGGTGGAGGAGCTCATGAGTGGGGTTATTTTTTTAAATCCCACTTGAGATAGTGGAAAAAGGAGTGGGGTTATTTTTTAAATCCTAAGTGGTGTGGTCCTTCATGAGTGGGGTTATTTTTTTAAAATCCCACTTGGGATAGTGGAAAAAGGAGTGGGGTTATTTTTTAAATCCTAAGTGGTGTGATCCTTCATGAGTGGGGTTATTTTTTTTATCCCACTTAGAATAGTGACAAAATCCACCTCATCCTTCCACCTCAACTTTTCCACCTCACCATGTTGCACATGTAATTAAATATTTTTAATATTTAATTAGCTAATAACCTCCACTTCCCCATGAGTTGAATTAAAAATTCAACTTGTCATATCCACTATCCAAAAATGAATCTTTAATTCATTTTTGTCCTCTACTAAATTGAATTAAAAATTTAATTTATCCTCCACTCCCCAAAAATGAATCTTCAATTCCTTTTTAAACTCCACTAAATTGAATTAAAAATTCAATTTATCCTCCACTTCCCAAAAATGAATCTTTAATTCATTTTTGTCCTCCACTGTGAATTTAAAATTTAAAAATAATGAGAGCCCTTGATCTCATCTTTTAATCCTCACCCTCCATCCCTTTTTCAAAAATCTATAAATGAGACCCTTCTCTAAGCCATTAGAGAAGGAGAAAATAACAACTTCTTCTTGAAGCAAGAGAAATCTACATTTGAATCAAATAGGGTTATCTAATCTAGGAGCTCTTGGATTCAAGCTTCCTCCTCCCTTGATGAGATTGGGTCTTCATGTGAGAAGAGTAAAGGAATGGTGAAGAGTGAAGAAGGGGTAAAAGTGTATATCATCTTCATGTGAGGTATAACTTTGTGTTTTTATGCATTTAGTTTGTGTTTTCACTTCATTTTGTTTTCCTAATTTACAAAAATAAAAAAAGAGTAAAGGAATGGTGAAGAGTGAAGAAGGGGTAAAAGTGTATAGGATGATATAAAGAAGTAAGTAAGATGTTAAAAAGAATTATGAAGTTAAAAATATTATATGATCAAACAAATAAATTGATAATGATAGCAATAAAGTAAATATAGTATAAAGTTAATATAAATTAATATTAGTGAATGAATTGAATAAAAAAATTTGTTATATGTAATGGTATAGTGTATTAAATTGATGGATAATATGAGAATATGATAGTGAATAACGAGTATGCGAAATAAATGAAAGTAAATAAAAGAATGTGTAAATTAATGTGATTAATAAAAGATAAATAAATGAATAATGATAAAGGAAAAATAATATAAGACTAGTTTATAATACATTATATTGAAAGGGTATGATATAGATTATGACAATTATAATATAATATTAATAATAAAATAAGTTGAATAAGAGATACAAGGGCAGCTTATATATACAAATAATTTTGAAAGACAACTATACAAGACAAATCCATAACGAATACATCTATTAACATGAGATTATACTTATATATGACAGGGAGATAGGGATTTATATGATGGAATTTTTACATAATTGAGGAGTTGTTACCTTGATGATGGTGGTGGAGTATTATGTTACTATTAATACTCAACCTAAGCTTCTTGGTCCACCTTAATATTCTAATTGGTTTTTCTTACTACAATTAAGATTAGGTATCATGTTAGATCTCACACTTAAACCTTGGCGGGATAAAGAAAGTGTATCTCAATTGATACGTTGTATATATGCATTATCACGTACATAGGTTATGGCAGATAGATATGTATATCTTTTATATTATGAGTCTCATCAAAAGTGATTGAATCAAGTATATGGTGAATTCAATATCATATCAAATCTTAGATTATGTGAATTTCTAAATGATCGAACATGGGTATTATTGGTATAAGAATGACTGGGTACAAATGCTTGAAATTGTGATAAAATAAAAAGGAATTGTTGAAATTGTATATGAACTAGTTATCAAAGATTATTTTAATTTGACCTAGATTAAAGGGCTTTTCTATTTATGAGATAATATAAGTATCTTTTTAGTTTATTTTCTAGTTCTATTCATTATGATAAAGCATTTTTTATCTACATTGAGAATTAAGGTAGTATTTCTCTTTATCAACTATTATTATGCAAGTTTTTCCTTTGTCATTAGATAGGTAAACCTTATAAATAAATGTCCAAACTCAAACATTCACAGTGTTCGGTATTTACGGTACCTCTGTGTCACGTTTACGGGTAATTCCGTCATGTTGAACCAAGTACCTCGTGCCTAACATAGCTGCAACAACGACGTCTGGGCACCGTCCCTCTAAATCATTGGGGAGTAATAAAGAACATGTCTAAGTTAAATCCACAGGAAGGGAAAATCTCCTCGGATACCTCACTGAAAAGATTAACTAAAAGAAAAAGAAAAAGGTGAGACTATAAAAAAAATTGTTGTAGGACGATCAACAGGAAGGCCTCATCAGGGAAATATGCGTGTTAGGTAAATTATTCACACTTGATAACTTAAATGCCAAACACTCTCGAGAGGTGTGTTTGCAAAATAGTTCCTTAAGGATTCTATCCATTGTATCACTCAAATGGGTGGTAATCGGCGAAGAGCTATGTACCCACTCACAGTGACATTAAACATAGTGCATGACAGAACTAAATGTTCGCATTCATCATGTAGATTGCATCCGTAGAGGGCCTTGATCCTATGGATACAAGGTATGTAGGCTGTCTGGATGGCGAAGGATGCCCCTAGTACTCAGGTCCCTTAGATATAGTATACTCCTTATAATCAACTTCATAATCTCGATCCCTAGTTAAAGGTTATTTAGATAACTTAAGAACTCTCCTAGTACTCAGAAGAATCCCCGGGGTGGATTACTTGTACTCAGCTTTACCGTAAACTAAGGTGAGTACAAGTTGATGTTATGTGTTCCCTAGTCGACATCCTCAGTATAGTGTCTGGGCAGACTGTGGTCCCCAGGAAGTGACTAATGAACCTATATTGGTCCCAAGGGAGTCAGAAGTCTCTGGCCAGAGCATAATGATTCCTGTTCTCTTTAATCCGTTAGGCTATTATGTTTATGTATCCTGGATTGGATAGAGTATTGGTCTGTTTGATCCACTAGGCTTTTTGGCCACTATTTGTTCTACCTGAATCAGGTAGCGATAAGGTCCGTTTGACCTGGTTCCGTATGAACCTATTTGTCCAAAAGATAGAAGAGCCCAAGTTGGCTTAAGAATGTTCCATTTTGAACATATGGCCGTTTTGGCCGAAGTTTTTCCTGAGTACTCAATGAAAGTCTTGATATATCTCATAAGAACTTGTTAATAAAGTTAAATTTTTGAAAATTTGAGTTTGGATCAAGCAAGTCCTTACAATATCAATGAAATTAAATAACAATTATATAGCAATATATATTATATAAATTAATTATTATATTTTTTTATTAGTTTTAATTATGCACAATACAATATATATTAATTATGTCAACCCTAATTATAATGCAAGAGTCATCCACCATTGGCCCTTTGCATCCATTATGAATTGCATACAAAACTAGGAAAGAAAAGGCCCACCATACTTTTAATTTTAATATGTGTATAGTATACCAAAGGGTGTATTGACAAACCATATCCTTATTCGTGTATTATTTTGAACTAAAATTTGTGGATTCAAAGTACCTTGAATTTCAAGTACAAAACATGGCTACATGTATAACTTTCCTATGAATAATTATTTCAAAATTTTACCTTTACCACCAATGACAATTGAAGATACATTTCTTAAAACACAAAACTATTAGCCATCACGAGTTTACAAAACTAAGCTTAACTACATAAACATAGTGGCAAAAAGTGTCCTTTTGTATGATAGACTTGGGTCTACGATCAAGCATTCTAATTGAAAAAACTTATATTAAAGGTCAGGTTATGTTACTTTTACAATGTAAAAAATGGAGCTTGTTATAGGCTAGTCTAGATCATCTAGCTAAATTAGAGCCTCATGAAATGGTGCTTTTCATGCCAACGATCCAACGATACAGAAAAGAGCGAGTGACTTTTAACCAGTCATTAAATGCCAATAATCCAAATATGGCATGATCTATTTTGAGAGATCAACAACTGATACTTTACTAGAGCGATGCAAGATGATTCAAATGATCATTCCCATTCATTCTACCTTGTACTTTCGTCTGTACTTTTGGATCAACATTTTCCAACAATTGACACCTATGGATAAATAACCCATGTAGGTTCAAAAGCATTCACTACCTACATGTATCGAATGAAATGCTAGGATTGAATAGTAGGAGCCCATGATTTCTATTAGATGAGGGAGACTAATCACTTGTGTAATATGCAGGTGGCGATACCCACAGCGAAGATGGCAAGTGATCCCACAAAAAAAAGTATATTCGATTGGTGACTTTGGATGATCACAAGTTCTGGTTCATCAGATTTATTAAATACCACAAAGCTCTCAATGCCCTGAAATACTCTCTCTCAATACTAGATCATGACATGGACCATAGGGATACAAAACAATCATCATTCACTTAGAGACATGGAAATTGAACTTCCATGTAACTCCTCGGCATACCCATTGCACACCAAGGTGCAATTGCTAGTTATATTTTGAATGATACCAAGCATGCTAATCCTAATCAAGTTGACACAATCAACAACTTTGAACTGTAATTAGACTTTTAGACTCCGTCGCATTTGTTGACATTGTGACGGTGGAAACTCCTAGAACGAACAAGTCGACTGGGTTGGGAACAGTTTGGTAAAGTCCACGGACGACTCAACAATGCGGTGATTACAACCCAGTTATACTCCACTCGTTTCTCAAATCTATTTATAAGCTGAATTGCTGGTAGTGTTAAACCACATCTTATTCTTTTGTAAGCTAGAAAAATGTATTTCTCATCAGGGAGTGCATCAAAGAGAGTGCCGCTATATCTGGCGGCTTTGCTAGTGTTATGGAGTTTTCTGGTTGAGTCCTCGTCAGAGGAGGGCGAGATATACGTAGCATGTAATGTGGTGAAGTACTCCAATGGCTCCCAGTTTGATAGCAATTTGGAGGCGCTCTTTAAAACGCTGACAGAGAAAGCAGCCTACGCAGGCTTCGCGGCTTCAGTTTACGGGGGAGAGAAGCCGAACCAGTTGTCAGGGTGCCTTCAGTGTAGAGGAGATTTGTCTCCTGCCAACTGCGGTGCGTGCTCAGCAGAGGCAGTGAAGGCCGTCCGCAGCAGTTGCCCTAATGCCATTAGCGCCTGCGTTCAGCTGGAGCATTGCTTCCTTTGCTATGAGAATTACACCTTTCTCTCGCAGTTGGACACCAGCTACTGGTACGGCCTCGGCAACGTCAATAACAATACGGACACCCATTTTAATGCTGCCGCTCACACTCTTTTGGCAGATCTATCCAGCAAGGCCCCCGCCAGTCCTATTAAGTTCGCCTTGGGCTCGTCTGTTGTTTCTTCCAATGTGACCATCTATGCCATGGAGATGTGCTAGCGAGATATGTCTAGGAAAGACTGTGTGGCCTGCCTCTCCAAGGGAATTGAACAGCTCTTCGGCTGCTGCAGCCAAAGGGTGGGTTTTTAGGTGTTCATGGGCAGCTGCACCTTGCGCTATGAAACCTATCCCTTTGCCAAGCACTATTCTAGTTAGACTTTAACCCACCTATCCGACTCACTTTCTGTATGTGAGGTGATTCACCGGTATAAACCATGGGAAGCATACTCGCAAAATAAAGTAATAGGAATAAGAATAAGTTAGATCGTTGTTTGGCCTTAATAAAATCTGTGTTGCATGCTTTAAACATGAATCTCAAAGTCTCTCACATTCATAGAATGACTAAAGGTATGACTGTGTGAGAGAAGATATAATGGCAAAAGGCGTAACTATTTGTATGCAAGAAGATATACATGTTCATAAATTATAAACTTAGAACCTTATAAATTATAAATTAACTGTGAATTAAGTCAGACAAAACCTTCTGTAAGAGGAAGTGTGAGCTGCCCTAATGGACGAATTTATACAGAACCATCTGTAGTCTAGGTTGCATATTTATCATTTAACTTAAAAGATTAAAAATCTAGTGTAAATCTAATTTAGTATTATTAACTTATAATAAAATCAAAAGAGATAAAAGGGTAAGGAAAGCAATTACACCCCATTTATGAATTTCTATATGGACTTTCGAACTTCTTACAAATAATAATCTACCTATATTCATGCACAAGCTCCCCTTATAGATTCAATGCTAGAGTCAAATGATTATAATATGAAAAATATCTAGAAATATAACGACTACTAATGTGTGCAAGTTACATTTATAAATTTCATAAAAAACAATTATACATATACACATACATTAACCAAAAAACTCATGTCATGACTTGAATTCAATGAAATTCATACAAATTATAATAGATAAAAATTACTTATTCATAGGGACTCATATTAAAGAAAAAAACTTGATAACTATCTATTACTTTCTACTATTTTCTTAACCTCTTCTAATTTAGAATATAACACACTTGATATTTAATTTTTTTTAATCAAGTAGTTATTTACCACATAACTTCCCTCATTTTAAATAGTATTACAAATATTTAATAAACAAATTAATCTTAAGACTTAGATAATGACTCAAACCTAAAAGCTCTATAATCATTATTAATCCTATTTAAATTGATAACAAATTCTCCATCCAAATGAACCTTCATATCGTTCATAGCGCAGTCCATTAGATTAATTTATTCTTCAACCACATCAATGAATACCTTTATTTTGTTTACCTAAGCACAAGCCTTAATGCTAAAGTCCATGATGTTTTGGTTCCCCTTTTTGTTATTTCTTTTTTAAACTAGTCAATGTTGGCTTCACGTGTAATCCAATTCTTTCCAATATCTTGTAATGCACAATATTGGAGGACATAAAACCATTCATAACTTTTAAAAGAGAAGCATCAATCGAAATATACATTGTCATTAATAAACCCTAGTTTGATCTTATCTTTTCCCAAATTTGCTCTAGTATCTGCTTACAAAACTCAATTTCTAAACTTGGTAACATAGGATATGGTGACATAACCCATTGATTCTAGAGATTTCAATATTACCTTTAAATTTTCTTTCAATCCTTAAAAATTTTGTCCTTTTTTTAATTATTAAACCCTAGATCTCCTTTATCCAACTAAGAAAACTATCTAATGCATCCACAACAATAAATAAATCCTTCATACTCTTTTCTACTAAATTGTAATTTGTTTAGGCCCTTCTAGGGTTCCTTTTTGCATTAGAACATCAATTTCTTTTGTTAAGGTGTCAATTTTACTATAGCGGTATCTTAGATACTACCAATCATGGAAATGGTACTTTGAGGTCCTTCCCTTTTCTTTGAAACCTTTTCTTGCATGCTAAATTCACATGCTTCACTATGCCACACACACACACTTCAAAGTGAAACACATTTGCTTCACCCTTAATGCACGTGCTGAAACACACAAGCACTTTGGGATAAATGCATGAACTTTTACCTAATACACATATGCATCTCCCTATATAGATGTGCTCTTGGACGCACACACACTAAGATTCATGCCTATGCTTAGCACCCAAAGATTTACCATGTTGTCGAATAAACACACATCACAACTCTACATACACTACAACCCTTCACATGCATGTTGTAAAGTGTCATGCATGCATTTCATGATTTGGTGTAGGTTTTTTCCCCTTTCTTCCCCCCATAAATACCTAATAAATGCACTCAAAGGTTAAAAAATTTATACATACCCCAATTTGGTGCTCAGTGGCCACTTGTAGCTCCTCACAGACTCTGCATGATGCTCCTAAACTAGCATACACTTTATCTTTACTCTGATGCTTTCTATGCTCTCTCAAATTCACTATGGGCTAGAGAGTGTTAGATAGAAAGGAAAGACTATCCCAAGAGTTTAAACTAGGTCAAACCCTCTTCCATCCAACATTGAGACACAAGTCAAGCTTGGCTTCTTCCCTTGAAGGAGAGCCAAACTACAAGAGCTTTGTCCCTTTGTTGTATAGAGGAGAATCAACCAAATCCAACCAATCAAACTAGGGAAAACATGAAACCCTAATTAAGCAAGATTAGAGCATAATAGATTGTCAAACATAGATACAAACAATCCAAAAGCACACCAGAGACTAGTGAACAAAGAAGAACATGGATCTAAGTTCAGGAGCCAGAAAGACCAGGGCATTGGGCACCTAGACCCAATTTAGGGTTTTATAGAAACTTAGAGCTTTGCCACACTTGTACCTAAAAAACCTTCCTTCTTCCTGGCTCTTGTCTTCTGAAACCTGTTACTACAACTTGCACACATAAAAGAAGGAAAGAGGGTTGGTGCTATTTAGGAGCTTACCTAAGTCAAGCTTCGTGAATGGTGTTTCCACCTCCATAATAGCAATGAAGAGAGATAAAGAGAGTGTGCCCTAAGAGGGCAGAGGTAAATCTAAAGTAGAATGAAATGCTATCACAAAACATAAAGGAAAGGAGTCACCATGAGCATGGAAACCCTATCGTGCTTGATGCGGTGTCACAACTTGACTCAAGAAGTTGGTGTAGCCCAAAGAAGTAGAGAGATCTTCACAAGACCTGCAAGAAGTTAGTGCCACAACAATAATCCATCATAGAGAGCCTTAGAGAAGAAAAGAGAGCATGAGAGGGAAGAAGAGAGAGTGCAAGTGTGACTAGATTGCATAGATGTTCAAATAAATAAACTAACTTGCTTTTATATGCATTCTCGCTCACCAACATTGAATAAAACCAAATGGGGCCAAAATGTAAAATTTAAGGAGGTATTCTAAGTCAACACCACAAAAATAGGGTCGGGGCTAACATCTGGGACCAGGGTGCTAGTTGCCCTGGTCCTTTAGCCCCACTAACTCTGGAGAGTGTCCATTTAAGTGGGCTTAGACATTCCTAACTTTATTTTGTCAGGTTTATTCACCAGGATCAAGATTTAGTCATTTAATATTAAAAAAGGTGTTAAAATAGGTCTTGATTAACAAGGGTAAACATTTTAGGTCCACTCGGGTGCTAAACTAGGTGTAAAATTCTAGTGTACACATTTTACTCCATAACAAAGAGTAAAAATGAATAGTTTTCACTCGCTACCTATTTATTCACCCCTACACCCCCATCCCCCATTTTGAATTATTTCCCTCTGATCATGTTTTTCACCCTCTTTTACTCCTTTTCACCTTATTTCTCCATTTTTTCACCTTTTTCCTCATTTTTTTGCCATTGATCATTATTTTTCCTTTCTATTTTTCTCCTTACATCTCCTTTCAAGTGACCACTCATGTTATTTTTTCCCGTTTGATCTCTCAAAGGGGCATCATCCTTCTACCCACTAATTTCATTTTTTCCCACTTGTTGGGTCATCCTATCACCTTCATCACTTCCTAGAGAACTATATTTTCTTTTTCTTTGAAATGATGTTATAGAATGCCATCTTAAATAGGGGAAACATGTAGGCACATGAAATTGCCTCCCAACATTTCCACTATCACCAGTCTCATCCTGTAATTATTATTCTAAAATTAATTAAATAAATTATATTTATTTAATTAATTGAACTAACTATTCCTCTAAAGTTAATTAAATACATTTTATTTATTTAATTAATTGATCTAGTTATTCTTCTAATATTAATTAAATAATCCCTGATTATTTAATTAAGAAATCAATCCTTCTTGCCACTATTAATTAACTAAATTTCAATTATTTAATTCATCAAATCAATCCTTCTTCTAATGTCTAGCTTGTAATTAAATAATTCAACATTTATTTAATGAAATCCAATTATTCCTATGTCATTCTCCCAAAAATTAAATAAATAAGCAATATTTATTTAATTCCTATATTTCCCCCCTTAATAATTAGTTGATTAAAAAATCCCACTTAACCAACTAATTAATCATTTGTACATTCCAAATCATCATTTGCCAAGTCGACCTTGCACATGGCTCCAATTTTTTTTTTTTAATCTTGTCCATACATTCCCACGTAGAAAATCTCCACCATCCAAATCCCTTGGATCATGGGCCTAATCATGTGCATCAATCACCAATTTCTATTTTGTGGCTTCTCATGCACTCTTAGCTCTCATTCATTCCTAGCCCTCCATTCCTAAAATATAATCTCATCCATTGATCCTCCTCCATGGAAAACTATAAATACCTCATCATCCAAGCCATTTCATAACACAAGTTGAATGCAAAGACATATTGCAGGATCTTGGAGCAACCAACATATAATCTCACAACCATAAATCTATTGAGTGCATCCATTGTATCAAGGGTTTGTGTTGGTGAGAGCTTTATTTGTTTTCATTAAATTTAGCATTCCCTTTGCTCAATTTGAGGTGTTTGATGTAGTGTAGGTTAGAATAGATTGTTTGCATTGCTTTCTATTTATATTTTTTATTTAAATTTCATCATCCACAATAAAATTATATAATGTATTTTAATGTGTGAGTGATTATTGTTCATTAATTTTTTATAATTTAATTTTAGATTTGTATTAGTTGTGGTGTGTTAGATATCTCACGAATAGTTTAGTTTCATTTCAACACTTTCGTTTCAAGAAAATTTATTTTAGAAAATTTGGTTATATTTCATTTCCTCAAGTGTGGTTTGATTCTACTCCTCAAATAATCTTGCATTCATTGTAGGTACACTTAGTTCAAGTACTTATGGCTCTGGTTGAATATACATTTCCATAACATTGTCACAAGACTACATTCCCTAGTTTGATAGATGGTACATTTTTTCCCATAAATAAGTTTAGACATTATCTCTTAGCAACTCCATTCATTTTATATATATATTATGAACCACTGAAATATCTTATGAATAGACTAGTAATACGTGACTGAATATGCTAGTGGCTAATGATTATTCAAGAATATAGTTTCAAGATTATGGTGAAACCTAGGAAAGCTAATAAAGGGCCATACTATCTTTCTAGTCTTGACAATGGTGAATATGGAGACCTTATTGAAGAGAATTTCCTTGGCACACACCTATTCAAGAGAGGTACAGTACCCAATGACTTACAAGACATTGCTGAACTACTACCTACAGTACCTTCCTAGAACATTACAACAAAGAAGATAAAAGGAGACTAACTACAAGAGCTTTCCCCTATATTATTATCAGTAAAGAACTATACATTTTGGGAAAAGATGAAGCTCTACAAAGAGTAGTCATGGACCATCAACGAAACCAATTCTTGGAAGAAGCACATAAAGGTATTCTGGAGGACACAATTCAACAACCAGAACTACAAGAAAAGTCCCATTAACTGGACTTTGGTGGTTAACATTATTCAAAGATGCTAATAACTATTACTACACGTGTGATATTTGTTAAAGTATTGGTATGCCAACCACAAGAGACAAAATTCCAATTCAACTAGTACTACTCATGGCACCATTAGAGAAGTGGGAATTTGATTTCATTGGACCTATAAATCCCCCTACCTAGAAAACTAAGGAACACTGACCATCATAACTAGTATTGACTATCTATCTAGATGGGTGGAAGTAGAATTGACAAAAGATTATATTGCAAAGATCATAGCTCAACTACTTCTATCATATCTGAAAGATACAACTACAAAAAGGATTGGAACTTGGAGAGAATATATTGATAAAAGTCAAGGAAATATGCCAAAGTGAAAATTGAGAAGAAAAAGTAGAAAATGGCCGAAGAAACTAAAGCCAAGAAAGATCCCCTTCTTCCAATAATTGAAGATATCTCAAAAATGTAAATTACAAAGCAACAAATCAAAAAAACCCCAAAGCCTCTACAAACTCTAGTAGAAGAAATCATAGAAACCTTGTTACAAATGAGATCCAATAAAAAGAGGAATCAAGTAGGAAACTGAAAAAAAACAAAAAGATAAAAGTAAAAATTGCAAGGGAAATTGGTACAATATGATGACAGTTTAGAGGAAGAAGAAGAGAAAACCACAAGAGTAGAACAAGTACTACAAAGAACAAGGTAGAAAGTAGTACAAGAGAAAGCTCAAGCACCTACACTAGAGAATAAGAAATTGTTAAGAACATTATACACAATAGAAAATTCATTAGAGGTGAACCATACTTACCCTACGACCACTATGAATAATAAAGAGATAATTGTGTAGACAATTGTTTATTTCATCACAACTAGTTCTTACTCCATGGAACAAATCATTGATAGATGTCTAGAGAAGCTAAAAATAATTCTATAAAAGGACATCACTACACAAAGAGAGAAAGATTTCAATATAAAATTATCAATAAAAATAGCAATTGAAGAAGTGGCTAAAGACTTAAATCTCTCTCCAAAAACAAGTAGGGTATAATGTCTACAAGATAGAGAATTAAGAATAAAACATATGGTAGATACCCTACAGCACAACATAGAGAATGCAAAAATTCAACAAAAAATATATGAAGAGGCTATTATAGAAACCCAACAAATATATAATAAGGTTGTAGAAAGAAAACAACCACAAAAGGAAGAAGCAAAAAATGCTACAACAATGCCATCACCACTACATGAACAACAACCAATGCAATTGGTACATATAGATGAAACTACTATAGTAGAAATAAAGACTAAGGATAATCTCCATCAACAAATCAAAGGAAAGATGGAAGAAGAAAAGATAATAGAAATAGGGGAGGCATCAATAAAATTGATCACTCCACTCAAATAATCAGTGAGTGACCTAATGAGAAAAGTAGAATATTTGATTAAGCATAAGCACTCAACTTCAATAGGAATAGTAAGTCTAAACTTACTTATGAATTCTCCTACAAGACCCTAGATTGACTTCACACATATATCACCAGTACAAAAGATAGAGTTAAGAGAGGCATTTACCACTAGATAAAACATGATCTAATACATACAAATATCACACTAGAAGAAGGCATGGAGAAGATAATCCAAATGATATAGTAACAACAACCATAGATACAAATATACTCATTAGCAGTAATTTAGCAACTCAATTAGAACCCAAGCAATACAAGGATTGCTATTTTAAATAAGTGATTGGAAAAGGAAAAATAGAAATTATCAATATATAAATTATAGTAGAATATGAAAAAGAAAAACTAAGCTGATCACAATGGAAATGGAAGAACAACTGAAAGGACTTGGATTGACAAATAAAGGAACTAGAGGATGCTTGCAATAACATATCTACATTATATAAGTATTGCACCAATTGGCCACAAATCATCATGGCCTAGAAGACTCAAATAGATACCATAGAGGCTCAAATTCTACAATTCTCAAGTAATTACAATATCATGGTTGACTTAGATGGATCATAATGATAATTGTAAAATCTCCAAACACAACACAACCAATTAGGGGAACAAAGAATGAAATCAATAACATAGATAAAGGAGTTGGGGTTGGAGGTAAAATACTCACTTGTCACTTCTATCCAAGCTTCTCCAAGAAATAAATAAAGTCATCCCTACACTTATGTAACTAACTACTCTTATGGTTGTAGTAGAGGGTAGATGGACCTTTCAGCAATGACTCAAATTCCTACTACCTTAGATATGGGATAATACATATGAGAAGATAACTTGATTAACTACAAATTCCTACTACCTTAGATAGACAAAGAAATTAATTTTGATAAGACACCTCCAATTTGATAGTGAAAGATGTCTTGAGGACAAGACAATGGATTAAGCTCTAAGAGGATGTTGGCAAGTTAGAAATTATAAATAGAATGAATTTAGTACATGGTGTAGATATGGGATAATACATAAATGAGAAGACAACTATTAACTACAAATTCCTATTACCTTAGATAGACAAAGAAATTAATTTTGATAAGACACCTCCGTTTTGATAGTGAAAGATGTCTTGAGAACAAGATAATGGATTAAGCCCTGAGAGGATGTTGGCAAGTTAGGAACTACAAATAGAATCAACCAAAAATCACTAGAATACATTTGCAGTATCAAATAGCATCATATAGTACCTCTTGGAGAATGGAAAGACAAAAGAATATATAAGACATGTCCCCACATTAGGACAAGGCTACATAAGCATCCATCCTCACCACAAAGGAATATGGAAGGAATATGGATGATATAGGGGAAAAGGGAGAAGATGAGAGCATAAGGAATATATGTAATAGATGTTAACGAAGTATATATGATGTGTATATCTATGCTTGCAGTAAAGAATGTACATTTTATGAAGAGTATATAATATAAATTTATGTGCATACCTACCTTATGGTGTAAATGGATGTGTAATATTGTGCATATGTTATCTAGTGCACTATCTTGATTTCCTTCTTATTACATCACCCTGGTGTTGACTTTTTTAACATAAACAATCTAGACCTTAGGCATACATTTTATTTTCAACAACACATCTCCAGACCTACAATTTTTCATTTTTGGTTCAATCTATCATCCTGATCTTTGATATAAAACTTTTAAAGAAAATTTCTCAAAATCTAGGCATAAATTGTTAGTTTTGATGGAAAATTCAACTTAGAGGGTATCTAAATAGTAAAAATGTTGATGGAAACAGGTTGTCATTGATGTCAAAAGGTTCTTCAAGGGGTTCATCAAGAATGTGCTTGCAGGATGATATTGTTGACTTATATTCTTGATCTTCACAGATGTGGTCTTCAATCAGAATATCTCCAAGCGTGACAAAGTTGAAATGACAAGTTAAGGTTATACTTCAAAAGATAAGGTTTTGCTTCATATGTGCATTCTTCAAGAAATGTGTGGAGTTGTTATAGGATAACATCATCTTGTGTGTTGTTGCAGTGATTGTTCACAATTTGTCATGATCTTTACAGATGCATATATTAGTTGGAGTTGTGAATATAATGATAAGATTCATTGAATATAAAACTTAGGGTGATACAGATGACATACAATGGTAGTGGTATGGTCTTCATTTGATCTTAGTTATGTTAGTTACTATTAGCATGCCTTGTTTAACCGTAAGTATTACATTGTTTAAGTGGGAGGTTACCAAGCCGGTTATGCAGTTTCAACTGTCAACTGTCAACTGCGTATAACCGTTGTAACTATGAACTTCCTCATCTCCATAGTTTATATACATCAATGTATCTGCATTTCATAATCGAATAAACAAAGCATTCTATGCCTCTCTTCATATGGTATCAAAGCCGGCTTGGTGAGTGAGGAAGCATTTTCTGAGATGTCCAAACAGCAAGGAAGAATTTGCAATGATCGCCCATGACTAGCAGCAAGAAGGAAACAGAAGGGAATAAAATGTGTAGAAATGGGGCAATGGCCAGCATAAGGATTCTAACGGTTGAAGCACTGCCAGAAAATGATGTAGCCTATCTAAGAGACCACAAGTATTGATTTTGCACTAGGCAGAGATTTGAAGAGGAGTAGGAGATAAGCCATAAGCTAGTTCAAGTCACTGCTGTCAAAGGTGAAGATTCCAATTTCAAGGATCAGTTTGAAGTCACTGCTGTCAAAGGTGAAGATTCCAATTTCAAGGATCAGTTTGCTGTGTCCAAATGTGAGGAATTTGCTGTGTCCATTTGAGAGGTTAAAGTGGACAATTGGTTTCCAAAAGACATGAGTACCTAATTCACGTGTTCTTTGTGTTCAAGAGTCTTTCCTTTTATTGAGTCCAGCATATGTACTTGATATAGCGATCCTATTTGGAGCAGATGGCATGGATTTGCTATTGCGCATGAAGGAGGAGAAAGGCATTGAAATCTGTTGTATAGGGTTTTTAGAGAGCATCTCATAGAGTATTATTATTGCAGTGCACAAAAGACATAAGCATTATTTTTTTTTTCAAAATCTCTAGGCCTTCATCAATTAGAAAAGAGTAAAGTAGAAGGCATCTTAGAGGAGGTGGCTAGTCACTAATGGATCAGGAACTTCATGATTCAGTATTATATGATAAATGATTGATATGGCATTGATGATTGGCAGTCGTGGATGCTCTTAATTGGAGAAAGTAATTAGGGTTGAAGTGAAGTGCAACATATGTAAGTTCATTATTTCACATTTATGCTGAAGTTTGTTTTAGTTGTCTTCTACAATGTCACATTAGAAACAATCCAGTGCAATTAGGTGAAAAAGATCAACTGGCGAGGATATTTAAGTTGTTGAAAGAGATTAGAGGTTCAAACTTCATAAGAACATATTGCTTTGTGGATTTGTTTGCAAGATGTTGGGGTAAGTGTATTTTCCTGAAAATATTTTTGGTGTTAAAAAAGGAAGGAAGAAGTGATTGGAAAAGATTGATGAATTACAGTCAAATTTTCTTCATTGAAATCTACAAATCTAAGGAGGTATAAGGTTGACTAGTGTATGGGTCCAGTATTGATCAAAATCAACATCATTATTTTTAACATTTCAACATGGGCCACATATTATGTTTGTATTTTTGATGCCATCCATGCTATCATTGATAGAAATTTGAGAGACTTGCATGCTTGTGCTATTGAAGAGTCTAAAGAAAATGGATAGAGTGTAAGCATGTCAAATTGGAGGTTGGCGGCATCGAAGGATGGAGGATTTTCCATCATCTCAAGTTAGCTTCTCGCTTTGAGATGATGCTTTGCATGAGAAGCATTTTTGGTTTTGGTTGTTTTGTTTTTCTTTATTGATGCTGACGGAGCTGACAGATTTGAAGAATGTATGTTTTGTGAAGATTTTGTTTTGGAGAAAGGTTTGGGGTTTGGTGTTGAGCTCAATATGGATTGTTGTCCAGTGAGCTTCAAAGAGTATATGATCTTGAATTATACCCTTTCGCGGTCACTAGACAACATGGCAGAGATCTGTCATATCTCTTAGGGGCCATTGTCGAATAATTCAAGACTCTGTGATTTGAGAGCTTGGGACTAAAGAGCTCAAGAACACAGCTCGAAGTGACGCCTTTTTGAGGGTAGACGAGACAGCATGATGGAGCCTTGCTTGGTTTAGGATTTGTTCTTTGGGAGAAGATCTTCTTTAAAATATATATTCATACTATGTAATCAGCTTTGTTTAGTATTTTAGCATTCAGGGGGGGTACCTTGGTACTATTGCAGGAACAATGTAATAAGGGGGGGAATGTTAGCATGCCTTGTTTAACCGTAAGTATTACATTGTTTAAGTGGGAGGTTACCAAGCCAGTTATGCAGTTTCAACTGTCAACTGTCAACTGCGTATAACCATTGTAACTATGAACTTCCTCACCTCCATAGTTTATATACATCAATGTATCTACATTTCATAATCGAATAAACAAAGCATTCTATGCCTCTCTTCAGTTACTTTAACTACTTCAAAAACATGGAGATGATATTATGTCAGGATGTCAAAAATTTCATTTTCTCAGAAGAAGTTTGACTCTCATTTCAAATATGATTAACATCAAGAGAACAGATCACAACATCAAGAGTGATCACATCAGGAGAATAGATGTTAGACACAAGAAGGTATCAAAGGTTATATCTAATTAAGTTTGATGGAGTATTAGCTTCATAATGGACTGATTTGGTACAGTCATGATCAAGTGAAAACTAGATCAGTTATATGTTTCTCCTCAGCAAAATTCGTATTAGGATTTTGTCAAAATATGGTTTGATTTTTAAAATCCTAAGCAATTCATGTTTTCACAACATATGCACTTTTCTTATAAGTCAAAAGTGACCTGTTATTACAGGTCATCACTTAAGTGATGACCTTCCAAAGGGGTGTGAGGTCATTAAGTTCACCGGTCTTCTAAAGTGCTTCCACCGCTATGAAAGGTCTAATTTTAAATGAATGTTGGGCACCAAAAGGTAAGAGCATCAAATGCTTTAGATACTTCATAAGGAAGTAAATTTTTGGAGCAGTTTTAGTTTGAAGACAATTTAAAAAAAAGACCATTGAATATGTTATTCGATGAAAAAGCATCTAACAAGCTTTATAAAGGATGGGGCACGTCTTGTGCATTATTTTCTTTAAAGTTTTTTCTATTAAATTTCTTTTTTATTTGCCTTTTTAAAAGGCATAAGATCAAGGAGCTTTTATAGGAGATGGGGGATGATTTTAAAAGAAATTTTTTTAGAAGATTTCTAAAACAAGTTTTTATTCTATCCTCATAAAAATTGTTAAGAGGAAAGTTTTTTGTGTGAAAAGGATGAGGACAAAGTTTTTGAAGAAAACATTTCTAGAAAGATTTTTTTTTGAGAAGTGAATTAGAATGGAAGACATTTTTTAAGGCAGATTGGATACAAAATTTTGAAGACAATTTTTTGTGATTTGATTTATTCTTGCAGATTGATAAGAAGAAGAAGCTCAACAGTTTTGAATGTAAAAGCTTGGAAGTTTTTAAGGAGATTTTTTTTTTTTTTATAGGATATGAAGAGTCATTTTGCAGGTTGTTGAATATTGAAAAAGTTTTAAGGGAGAAAGAATTTCAATGATCTTGCCAATCATGTTGCAGAGAAGAAAATATATATATGTATATATGATTTTATTTTTGCAGAGATTGAAGGGTTTTGTACAAAGAGGATAATGAAAATTTGGTTGAAGAAATTTGTAGATTGAAGGGTTTTGTGAATTAGAAGAATGTGAAAGGGCAGTTGTATTTTATTTGATAGAGATGGAACATATAGAAGATGAAAGGTGAAAAGACTTTCAACTTGTATAAAAATGTTTTTTAGGTGCATTGATGTATGACTGGTAAGACAGAGAAGAAACATACAGAGTGTGCAGTACACAGGATTGATTTTGAATATCTAAGTTTGTATATGATTTGGGTTGATAACAAGAATGGCCATTTGACAGATACATGAGACAGAAGAAATGTTTTGTATTGAAACAGAGAAACCCTCTGAATTCTTGTTTTCAGCTTGTTCTGGATTAGCCGTTGGTGCTCCTTGAAGCTGGTGCTTCTAAACATTGTTGCCAGTGAGGCACAGTATGCCAGTGAGGCTTGTAGGTCAGTGAGACCTTTCAATTGTCAGTGAGACATAATATTCAACTAGTAAGGCTTTGTAAGAAGTTTTTAAAGTTAAGCTAGTGAGGCACTTCATGAGTGGTTTTTCTACCCCGAGAGGGTTTTCCACTCCAGAAATTTCTGTGTTATAATTTGTCTCTATGTGTGCATATTTATGTTTTGTTGATAAGTTTTTGGTTCACATCTTTCACTATCAGTCTTGTGCATATGAGCTCAACAGATCATTAATATCTTTCTTTCTACTTGTCTTGTAAAGTTTACAAAAAGTTAAGATTTTACACAACACTGATTCACCCCCCCTCTCAGTGTTGTCATTGACTCCTACAATTGGTATTAGAGCATAGGTTCCCTTTTTGAAGTCTAATAGGCTCAGGTAGGTCCTGGTAGTGGAGTAAAATGGGTAAGAAAAATAGAATTAAGGTCTCAAATAAAGAAAAGAAAGATGCTGATCAAAAGATTGTAAAACAAGCCTCAGTTAAGTTTGGCAATGATTTGTTGCAAATGTCACCCCTGATAATTGATACAAAGAATGGTGCAGTAATTGAGAATTTTGATAAAAAGGAAGAAATTATTGTGAATGATGGAGAACAAGAATTAAATGAAAGAAATGTTTTTGCTGATGAAGAAATAGGCCTCTTTGTGGATGAAGTTGATTGTGAAGTTGATTTTGAAGGAGAGCTTTTATGTGCCCTAGATACAATCAAGCAACTTAGTAAAGAAAACAAGAGATTAAAAGACCAGCTTAAACAAGAGAAAGAATTCAAGGACAAAGCTGTTTTAGATCTTGAAGATGCTAGGAACCTGATTATAGATTTGAGGAATCAAGCAGGTGAATCAGATAAATTAATCACCAGTTTGAAAACAGAGGTTGAGGAAGCTAATAGATTAGCTAATGAAACAAAGTTAGAGTCAAAAGCTAAAGCAGTAGAATGCCATAAGCTTAAAGGAGAACAAGTCTATTTAAGAAAAGAACTTGAGGATATTAAGAAGCAGTTTGAAAAGAGTCTAGGATTTGAAGAAGGACAATGCTCACATTCAATTGATCTAAGTCATCATGTTGCTACTTCTGAGACTAAAGGCAAAAAGAAGATTGAAACTGAGGTGAGAACCAAAGAAGAGTTTGTCAAAATGCACAATCAAAGAAGAAATCTCAGAAGAACTACTCCAATAAGGCAAGCACACATGTATAGGTATAATTATTCATTTAATGGTTATTGTTATACCTGTAATCATTTTGGACATAAAGTAGTTGATTGCAGAAGGAATACTAACCTTGTTTGTTACAAGTGCAATAATGCTGGTGATTCTGCTTGGAAGCATAATATAAATACTCAAGGGATGTTAAGAAGGTATTATCAATCATTTGATTATGCTTATAGAATAATTTGTTATAATTGCAATTCTCCTGGTCATAAAGCTCATAGTTGCATAAAAGCTTCATCTAATCTAATAGATTGGAAATGGAAAGAGGCAGAAAAGGTTTGGAGGAAGAAAGCACCTGTGAAAATTTGGAAGCAGAAAGAAAGTAAAGAGAAGTCAAAATCTACTTCATCTGTTGCATAACAGATAGCATGAAGTGAGGGGGAGTTATTCATGTTCTATCTTTTGTTCGAAAGAAGTTATAGGAGTTCTTGTTGATTGCAGTAGGTTTCAGATATGATTTTGTATATATCAGATTTGACAATGTGATTACAAAAGGTATCTTGTGCAGGAGGATGATCCTCATTCTTGGTTGTAGAATGAATGTTTATTGGTGTAATATTTTGACATATGCTTTGTTAATCTTCCTCATTAATATGATTCAGAAAGGTATGTGCAAATTGTGTGCCTCCAGCTTTGAAGTGGTATCAGGACTAAGTTGTCACTATCATGGAAAACTTGAATAGCTTTTATAAAAAGTGATATTATGTTGAAGTGAATTTCAGAGATTTGTTTGTTGCATTATGATACTCTTCATAATGAGAATGGTTCATTACAAGGATGTCTTAATGTCTATTTCAAAGTGTAATAATCTTGCTGAGAGCTTGTTGTCTTTACATTGATACAAGAAAAGTTGATTGTGATGTCAAAAGGTCTTTGATGGTGCCATAATTTTTTTCTTAGCACGAAAGGTTGGATGTCAATAATTGGATCAGTGCTGAGTTGAGTTGAGTTATGTTGGTTATTCTTGTCAGTGATATTTATAAGCAGTGATTTGTTTGTGAACTTTATCACAGGTGAAGCAAATAGATTCATTGGAGATTTTGTCATGTGGGTCAAAAAGTGTTGTTGATTAAAGAAGAACTGTTTGTTTTGAAAGTTTGTCTTTCAATCACATGTGATGTTATTAGGAGTGTGTCAGTCTTCGTCTTCATCAGATTTAACAAGATAACAGGAGTTTATGTCTTCAAACCCTCATAATGCAATGTGTTTGTAAATGTGTTGATCAAGCTTTAACATTTTCCAGTGGAGTTGTTCTCAGGGGGAGTTGATTCAAGCTTTGTCATCAGATGTCAAAAAGGGGGAGAAAGAAAAATTGCATCAGGTGGTTTTGCCATCAATGACAAAGGGGGAGATTGATGGAAATAGGTTGTCATTGATGTCAAAAGGTTCTTCAAGAGGTTCATCAAGAATGTGCTTGCAGGATGATATTGTGGACTTATATTCTTGATCTTCACAGATGTGGTCTTCAATCAAAATATCTCCAAGCATGACAAAGTTGAAATGACAAGTTAAGGTTATACTTCAAAAGATAAGGTTTTGCTTCATATGTGCATTCTTCAAGAAATGTGTGGAGTTGTTATACGATAACATCATCTTGTGTGTTGTTGCAGTGACTGTTCACAATTTGTCATGATCTTTACAGATGCATATATTAGTTGGAGTTGTGAATATAATGATAAGATTCATTGAATATAAAACTCAGGGTGATACAGATGACATACAGTGGTAGTGGTATGGTCTTCATTTGATCTCAGTTATGTTAGTTACTTTAACTGCTTCAAAAACATGGAGATGATATTATGTCAAGATGTCAAAAATTTCATTTTCTCAGAAGAAGTTTGACACTCATTTCAAATATGATTAACATCAAGAGAACAGATCACAACATCAAGAGTGATCACATCAGGAGAATAGATGTTAGACACAAGAAGGTATCAAAGGTTATATTCAATTAAGTTTGATGGAGTATTAGCTTCATAATGGACTGATTTGGTATAGTCATGATCAAGTGAAAACTAGATCAATTATATGTTTCTCCTCAGCAAAATTCGTATTAGGATTTTGTCAAAAATATGGTTTGATTTTTAAAATCCTAAGCAATTCATGTTTTCACAACATATGCACTTTTCTTATAACTCAAAAGTGACCTATTATTATAGGTCATCACTTAAGTGATGACCTTCCAAAGGGGTGTGAGGTCATTAAGTTCACCGGTCTTCTAAAGTGCTTCCACCGCTATGAAAGGTCTAATTTTAAATGAATACTGGGTGCCAAAAGGTAAGAGCATCAAATGCTTTAGATACTTCATAAGGAAGTAAATGTTTGGAGCGGTTTTAGTTTGAAGACAATTAAAAAAAAAGACCATTGAATATGTTATTCGATGAAAAAGCATCTAACAAGCTTTATAAAGGATGGGGCACGTCTTGTGCATTATTTTCTTTAAAGTTTTTTTTATTAAATTTCTTTTTTATTTGCCTTTTTAAAAGGCATAAGATCAAGGAGCTTTTATAGGAGATGGGGGATGATTTTAAAAGAATTTTTTTTAGAAGATTTCTAAAACAAGTTTTTATTCTATCCTCATAAAAATTGTTAAGAGGAAAGTTTTTTTTGTGAAAAGGATGAGGACAAAGTTTTTGAAGAAAATATTTCCAGAAAGATTTTTTTTTGAGAAGTGAATTAGAATGGAAGACATTTTTTAAGGCAGAATGGATACAAAATTTTGAAGACAATTTTTTGTGATTTGATTTATTCTTGTAGATTGATAAGAAGAAGAAGCTCAACAGTTTTGAATGTAAAAGCTTGGAAGTTTTTAAGGAGATTTTTTTTTTTTTACAGGATATGAAGAGTTATTTTGCAGGTTGTTGAATATTGAAAAAGTTTTAAGGGAGAAGGAATTTCAGTGATCTTGCCAATCATGTTGCAGAGAAGAAAATATATATATGTATATATATGATTTTATTTTTGCAGAGATTGAAGGGTTTTGTACAAAGAGGATAATGAAAATTTGGTTGAAGAAATTTACAGATTGAAGGGTTTTGTGAATTAGAAGAATGTGAAAGGGCAGTTGTATTTTATTTGATATAGATGGAACATACAGAAGATGAAAGGTGAAAAGACTTTCAACTTGTATAAAAATGTTTTTCAGGTGCATTGATGTATGACTGGTAAGACAGAGAAGAAACATAAGGAGTATGCAGTACACAGGATTGATTTTGAATATCTGAGTTTGTATATGATTTGGGTTGATAAAAAGAAGGGCCATTTGACAGATACATGAGACAGAAGAAATGTTTTGTATTGAAACAAAGAAACCCTCTGAATTCTTGTTTTCAGCTTGTTCTGGATTAGGGGTTGGCGCTCCTTGAAGCTGGTGCTTCTAAACATTGTTGCCAGTGAGGCACGGTATGCCAGTGAGGCTTGTAGGTCAGTGAGACCTTTCAATTGTCAGTGAGACATAATATTCAGCCAGTAAGGCTTTGTAAGAAGTTTTTAAAGTTAAGCTAGTGAGGCACTTCATGAGTGGTTTTTCTACCCCGAGAGGGTTTTCCACTCTAGAAATTTCTATGTTATAATTTGTCTCTATGTGTGCATATTTGTGTTTTGTTAATAAGTTTTTGGTTCACATCTTTCACTATCAATCTTGTGCATATGAGCTCAACAGATCATTAATATCTTTCTTTCTACTTGTCTTGTAAAGTTTGCAAAAAGTTAAGAATTTACACAACACTAATTCACCCCCCCCCCCTCTCAGTGTTGTCATTGACTCCTACAAATGTCTATGTCAACTTTTACCCCTTCTAGTGGACTATCTCCTTACGCTCGTCTCTTCACATTGATCAAATTTCCATATAATTTCAGCTAACCCTTTTTTGGTTGAGCTCCTCCTTTCATCATTTAGGCACCCCCATGGTTGCACTCATCTTTGCCTCCTAATCATTTTCCCATATATATATCTAGTCACCTTTTTTTCTACTACCTCTGATTCATCATTATGGTCTGCAATTTCTCAATGACCACATTGACATTAGGGAAGCTAATTTAGGGCTTAGGAACACCAATAATAGGCTCTCCAAGCTAATAGACCAGGTATAATAAATGTCAATGCACATATCTCTTTCAAAGAAGGACCAATCCTCTACTACTATAGTAGGATCCTCCTCCCCCAATCAAGGTGGACTTCCATTCCCTCCTAGATGAGACTTCCTCAAATTTGATGGTATAAATCCTATAATTTGGTTGTATAAGGCTAATCAATATTTTGTAATACATCAAATTTGCTAGGATCAAAATCTAGATTTGTTGCATCTTTTCAGTTTGAAAAATAAGTCATTCAGTGGTTTCAATGGTTTGATAAGACTTTCCCATTTCTCACGTGGACAAACTTTTGTGTGGAAGCTCTCATCTATTTTGGCCTTACTGTCTATGAAGACTACATTGGTGTCATCACTAAATTATGCTAGATATAGTCAATAAGGGAATATCAAAGTGAGTTTGAGAAACTGGTGAACTAGACTCATGGGCTTGATGAATAATTTTTCAAATTTGTTTCATAAGTGGTCTCAAAGAGGATTTTTGGGCTGAGGTTCTCATGTTTAAACTAGGTTCTTCTTGCAATGCATTGGCTTTGGCTTAGCTCGCGGAGGAAAAAATTGTAGCATAGCAAAAATTCATTAGATTCTCCTCCTCTTTCAAACCCAAAAAGAGGCATTAGATTAGGGTACTAAATCCACCCCAATTCATTGATTATCCCAAGAAGAGATAGAAGAAAGGAAAATGGGATTTGTTTCAATTATGGTAAAACTTGTGAAAAAGGTCTCAAATGTCAAGAGAAACACTTTTATCTCATTGAATCTACAATGGTGCCTAGTGAATCAGAGGAACTTCTAGATGTGAAAGATGAGTTGGTTGCCCCAGAACAAGAATCCACACTTAATGCTCATATTCCTATTCATGCTTTGGCAAGCTTCTCTTCCCCCCAAAAACTCAAGGCCATTGGATACATGAAACAATAAAATATAGTAGTCTTGATAGATGGTGATAGTACTCATAACTTTATCAACATAATTTTTTTTTACTAGCTACACTACTATGTTCATGCCTACAATAATTTTCAAATCATGGTGGCCAATGTTAATACTATTCTTGTGGAGGCAAGTGTATCAATGTAAATCTTAACTTTGGGAATTATCAATTGACCATGGATATGTTTCTTCTTTCCTTAAGTGGAGAAAACATGGCATTAGGTGTCTAGTTGTTACAAACCTTAGGCTTGATCAGTTGTGACTACTTTGAGATATGGCTCAAATTCTAACATGATGGGTAAGAATATACATTACAAGCACTAAGTTAAGTTCAAGGATTAGATGGTTAGTTCCCATTGTATGGAAAAGTTGTTGAATAAGGGGTGTTCTAGTATCCAGGCCTAATTGCACTCTCGAGATGTTCAACCTCTTTCCACCTCTTCTCCTCCATTAGACTTGTAAGGCATCCTCAATAAGTATCAATAAGTATTTGAAGAACCCAAAGGGTTATCCCCTCCAAGGTCCCATGACCATGCCATTCCTCTCATTTGTGGTAGTCATCATCCAAATATTTAGCCTTATTAATTACTCCTTTGAGAACAATAATAAAATTTAATTTAAGATGGTTAAAGAGCTCTAGGAGGCAAGGGTCATTCACCCCTATGCTAGTCTTTACTTCTCTCTTGTAGTTATAGTTCCTAAGAAAGATGGAGGATGGAAAATGTGTCTTGATTTCCATGAAATCAATAAATTAACCATCAAGGATTGAAGGACTAGAAAATAATCAAGGCAAATAACATAAAGATAATGCAATATAATCAATACCTTGACCTTGAATCACTCATTTCCCATTGATAGAGCTGATTGAAGTTGTACCCAATACTCTAATGGCTATGCTAAATGATATAATTTGATAGATATATTGATTCCCCTAGAGAAAAACTAGAAGTATAACAATAATTTTGATTGTGTTGTGATAATGGCTTGGCTAGGGTTTACTTATAGAGGTAAAGGGAAAATTTGATCAATGGCTGAGATGAGTTGACTTTAGATGGAGGGCTGAGATGAAGTGGTGTTGAGGTCCAATGAGAGGAGGTTTGGAGGTCAAATGAGAGAAGGAGGTTTGATCAATGGATGAGGTTGCATCTTTCAAATGGAGGGTTGAGATCAAAAGTAGAGTTGACTTTTGATTTTGTCATTTTGTGGAGGGTATTTTAAATTTGGATTTATTTGTGGGATGAGTGAAGATGAGGACATGTGGCAAGATTATTTTTTAAATAATGGAAATTATTTAATTAATTGTTGGAAAGGGATTATGTGTGAGGTTAAATTAATTAAATAAACTAGGATTTATTTAATTAATTTGGCTAGGAGGAATAAATTGATAGATTGATTAAATAAATATTATCTATTTAATTAATTAGGGATAAAGGATTAATTAATTAAATAAATTTCATTTATTTAATTAATTTGGGATAAAGAGATAGTCTTAGGATGAAGGATGTCGAAAGGTGTCGAAAGTGTTGCAAATTGATGTTGACAAGGGGATTAGGTGTCGTAAGATGAGGTTAGGTGTTGGAAGTGTCACAAGATAACACAAGGTGATGAAATTGGTATGTCGTCAGGACATGGTCAATTTTAGGTGTCTACATTTTGCCCCTCTTTGAAGTGGTGTTACGACCAAGGGAAGTAACATCATTTCAAAGAACTTTAAAACATAGTGTTGGGTTAGAAAGGGATGCCCCAACCACTTAGATGAGTGACAAGGAGGGATGATGGAGGGATGGTATGCGCCCTCAAGACGATAGGTAGGCTAGAAAAACATGGGTATGCTCTCAAAATGGATGAAGCTGATTAGTTAATGGAGGGAAGAAAGCTAAGGGATGGATGAAATAGATGAATGATATGTTATGATGCATTATAGTGAGAGCAATCATGAATTTTGATATGGTAAGAGATATTAAGCACCAAGGTATAAGGAACTACAGTGAAAATGTATCCCATGCATAAATATGGATGCCCCAGCACAACACAAAGTGTTTGACAACCTTGGTGGATACTGTGATGAGACAACCTGATAAGGTCACAAGCAAACATATGTCATTGGGCACCATGATATGGAAGACCATGATGCTGTGGTGACAATATGTTGCGCGGACTAATAAAAATGCAAGATACAAATGATAAAACACACAAGCAAGAAAGCAAGCATGCCTAAATGGTAAAAAAGATAAACAACATTGTTGCCCCTGTCAAGCTGAAAACTGATGATGGATGGATTGGATTGATTGGCTAGTGTTGTTGGTCATGCGAGAAACACTACGATTGATGGAATAAGATAGTGTTGTTGGTCAAAGAACAAAACTAGGATGGATAGATTATTTATATACTTAAGATAGCCTCACATTCTTAAGAAAGGGTCGATTGGGTTTGATGAAGTGATTGATAAATGGATCAGTTTTGTAGCAAAGCTCGGAACAAAATCGTTGGATACTTAGGGATGATTGGATAGAAGATAAAATTATGGATGATAGAATGATGGATTTAATACGGGGAGTAGTTATGCTGACTTGAGTAGATGCAAAGGATAATGCAAAAAGCTATTCCAACATACACAAGATATGAATATTAGCTAGAAAGATACGGATTTGATACAAATGCAAGATAAAAGAGATGACACACACAAGCAAGCAAGAAAGCATGCACAAATCATACAAAAATAAATAAGGTATGGCCCCTGTCAAGCTATAAATCGATGATCGATTGATTGACTAATTGGTTTGAGGATGATGATGATGATAGTGTTGTCATTGTGGGGAATGATATATCCCATTGATGATTGATTAATGATGATTAATTGATTTGGTTTACAACAAGACTAGGATCAAGACCAAAGGATGTAATTGGATGATTTGGCTAGATTGATTGACTAGATTAGTATGGATTAAGGATGACTTGCATTTGGTTTATTGCTTAGATTCTTTTAAATATTTAAGTTTTTTTTTGTATTTTTGAGATTTTTTTATTGTTTTTTAGATATTTTTGTGATATTTTTATTATTATTTTTATCTTTTTGATAATTTTTTGTTGATTTTGGATATTGTCGAGATTTTTTTATTGTTTTTGAATATTTTTAAGACTTTTGATTGTTTTTTGAGATTTTTGAGATTTTTTTTATTATTTTTGGATATTTTTGAGATTTTTTTATTATTTTTGGATATTTTTGTTTTATGGGATGGCATTGTATTGGAGTTTGAATAGGCTTGTTGCTAGATACCAATGATAAGGGAAAACTAGGTCCAAATACAAGGAGGAAGATGGGATTAGATAAGTGGACAAAAGGATGGGTGATAACAAATGGAATGGATAAAAGGGTAGGCAATAGTGTGTAGGATGGAAAGTTCATGATAGAGGGATGGATAAAAGGATAGACAATAGTGGATGGAATGGATGTATGCATCATAAGTTTGTCTAGTGGAGAAGTTTGTCCTCCGTTCCCTCCAGCCATCTCTGACCATGAATATTACTAATTGCAAACTGGGCCATCATGCCTGATCTATGTTGAACATCTGGTTCAAGTCCATGATTCTAACCCTTCCCCTTATCTTCGGCTCCCATGGAATCAGACGGAATAGAAGTCATTGGTTGACAGTGTCATTCTCCATCTTCACACCTAGAATAAACTAGAGAAATGGGTCAAAGAAATACACGTAGTGTATTAAATCACGGGATTAGATGCCACTAGGATGAAAGATATATAATACTGGAAGGATTGAGGTCACTTAATCATATTCCTTTTATCACCCTTGCAGTCTTTTCACATCATGTTTTGACGTCTGACATTTAAAAGTTGGTTGGCCTTTACTATAAATGAGTATTATTCCTTCCCAATTTAGAGCACATGAACATTAATTCCTCCATGCTATTTCTATCCATTCAACATTGAAATTTATATCCTCCATGTGTTGATATGAGAGGGGATCCTTGCCAAAATCTAACTTACTAATGGTGATTGTTTGGTTTGATAGCCTCTCAACTGTACTTCTTTCAAATGGTTATGAAGAGTTGTCTAGGGATCTCCATCATTCAAGTGGCTACCTGTCACATCCCAAACTTTGATACTATTTGTGGTTACTTATGTGGAACCAATCTATGGACAATTATGTGTGTTAGATAGATAATTTATTGTTTTGAAGGATGAATGATTATTTTAATATGGATTTAAAGTGAATGAATATTTATGAATGTTATATTCATGTTAGTTGTGCTTTGGCTATGCTTTGGCTATTTGGTTACTAATCTATTGATGAGAAATTTGAGTTTACTATGAGTTGCAGGTTGTCGAAGACAAGGGGGTGGTTGAGGTAAAGGAGGCTAGCATCCTGGCAGGGTTAAGATGGAAGGATATCATTCACACACTTCACATAGTGACATGTAGTTGCATATGTATTGCATATTGAATGATTTGATGGTTTAGTTTAGATTGCATTCTTTTATTTAAATTAGATAATTTTATTCCATAGTTAAGTTAATGGTGATCTAATTATATTATTTAATTAAATTGTTATTTGATAGCATGAGTGCCTTATGAATAGAATAAATAAATTAGTTATTTAATTTTATAGATGCATTGTGATAAATATGAAGATTATTTTAATAATATTTTTAGAATGAGAATAGATATAAAACAAGATTTTTAGAAGCAAGGCAAGAAAGAAAGAAAACAATAAAACAATAAAAACAATAGAAAATTAGAAAAAGAAAACTGTATTTAGAAAAAGAAAACTTTATTTAGAAAATAAAGCTTAAAACAAACATAAGTAGAATGGAAAGAAAATAATAAAAGAGGAATTAAAAACTTATTCTAGGGATCAGAAAATCTTACTACACAACTTTTTTCCTCATCTCTATACTGGTAATCAAAACAAGAGAATTGACAAGAGACAGGGGGATCGAAAGAAGGTTAAGGATCTGAATCAAAGAAAGCTTTTTGAAAATGGAAGGGTTGAAGCATTCGACTCACTAGAAAGCAAGATTTCAAGTTTTTAAAAGCAACTCTATAATGTGTGTTTGGTCATACCATTGTTTTCTCCATAAAAAGATTTGTGATTCTGTGATTTTATTCTTATCAAAACCTTGTAAGATTTATCAGAAGATTTGATGTTGCTGAGTATATTACTATAAGATTTGTTAATATAAATATCTCATATGATATAAAATCTGTATATAAATATTAGCACTTATATATATATATATATATATATATATATATATATATATATATATATATATATATATATATATATATATATATATATATATATATCGTTGGATACATTTCTAAATTAAATACTGAGTATTATTATGAATCTTCCATAGTACCAATCACTTGAAAGGATTCAAAATTGAAATTGGTTAAAATCTAACATAGGATGAACCGGGTCAAAGGTCGAATCACATTATATATATATAGAAGCATGGGGCACCGACCTCTACAATAACAGTAAGCCTCTTTAAAACTTATATATATGCCAAGTTTAGTCTGTAGGGTTTTAACTCCAGCACTTGTATAAATCTCAACCATAGGGGCCGTCGAATAAGATATTCCTTAATATAAGCTTGAGCTCTTACATCGTTATGTATGTTGTATCCATCATTTTTTTTGTATACCAGATTTAAACTTAAAATGTATATTAGTAAGTGTTCTCTACTATATGACATATATGTCCATGCCAATACTATGCTTACCTCTATAATTTAACTACTAAAACTTAAAGCTTTACATTAGAGTAGCTGAGCAATCGCCATACAATGCTACCAATAAACTTAAAACTTAAAACAGAACTATGAATGTCATTTGTTGCATGACATTTGACAATAAGAAAGATTACAGATACGAACTAAACATATTAGAAAAATTACAAATTCTCTATGTGCTTTTTCAAACTGTTACAAAGCTATATTTAAAACTTGCAACACTGCCTATGATTTGTTTGGTTTCTATAAAACTGAGTGAATTATGTTCTCTCTAACATATATGCGCCAGACTCGAAATGATGATATTTTTCTCACAAGTCATTCATTGCACACTGTGGAAATTGAGTTTTATTTTATTTTCTATCGCCATAGTGAAAGATAGCATCGATTTCATATCTCATAAGGTCGATTATATTGTTTCCATTGTCTTTATGGTACATGAGCATATTCACTTCATTTTGTTTTATATTCAAAAGGAAATGAGTTCTCTTGAGTTTTTGCTTTAGTAATTACCTTTCTTTTTAAATCTTATAATATCCCTTAAAAAGTGCGAAGTTAGTCTTTTAAGATTTTCTTTTGTTTTTTTTTACTTTATATGTATCTTTTGTAATTTCCCTCTTAACTTATTAAATAAGAATTTAATAAAATGATAATAATTATAATAAAAGAAATGAATATAAATTTCACCTTTTTAAAATAGAAATTATCTTTATTTTTATAGAATGAATATTCTCTTGTTATTGTTTATTTAAAACAAAATAAAGAAAATAAGTAATTATTTATTATTATTTCTTTTTGAGAAATTCTCTTATATAAAAAGTAGATTCTATTTATTTTCTTAAAAAGAATAAGGTCTGAATTTATAATAATCATTTTGTAAATATATTGAAGAATTTAGGAATTTATCTGTACCAAGATTATATTTGTCAAAACTGTGCATTGTATGTGCTTTGGTAAAGTCTGAACTTTCGGGACAAGATGCCGAATGTGGGCTCCAGAGATGATAGTTTACTTTTTCTAAACTATCAGTTTATTTATTTGCTTGGCCAAGCTTTAGTACCATTGAAATAGATGGGTTGTCTAAAAGCCTAGAACTTTGTTATTTAGTCTCTGCCACATCCTGTATTTGGTCTCTACCACATCCTATTTCCAAGAGTCTATGTCATTCTAGGTTTAGGATGCATACAGGCAACAGGCACGCATCAAGTGATTCCCTCCTACTTACACCATTCCAGGTTGCTAGGCTCCTTGTGTAGGGTCGGTGATTTCTTTAAGTTAGGAAGAAACCCGGGGAAGTCCAGTACTTTATGGTTGGGTGAAAAAAGTGCCTCAACCCCTCTCTTGGTCTTGGTTAGCAGATGATCGAAGGATCGAGGCAGCCGAGTTCAGTCATTGTATTTGACATGGATATTTGTTTATACTTATTCTTTGTATGGCTTTCATTGCCAAGTTGTAACTGTAACATGATTCATTGATACTTTGAAGCTATATTATCTTTTGTAACATTGAAACATATGTAATGTAACACCTAGTTGGGTGTATGTAACTGAATTTGTAATTCTTTCTTATATATGGGTATTGGTACATATTCATGAATTCTTACAAGTTATGTTTAGCTATGGATAAATGGAAACTGTTATCGATTGAATAATTCTTACTTTCAGAGTATGCTTTATTTTCAAGTGCTATGTTTAGTTGTTAATTTTCTGCACCTTACATTTGGTATCAGAGCCCTAGGTTCAACGCTTGGACCTATTCCTAATGATGTTTTAATGAATGTTTTCCAAAGTAACCTAGATGGATACCTAATTCACTTACCAGCGTGGAGATGGATCTCATGGTGATCCATTTGAGAGACTGGATCAGATTGTTGCCATGTTCAATCGGCAAGAGGCTAGAATGGATGGCATAGAACAGGAAATGTGAATGGGTCAGCCGAGGGTGAATATCGGGTCAAATGAAGGAAATGGGGATGAGGTTCGTACAAAAAATCCTGAGACTAAAAGGAAACCTAGTAAACAAGAGAAGGTGGCTGAAGAATTGGGCAAAGATCTAAAGAAGGTTACCACACCCAAATTTGACAAAAAAATAATTGGTGACGGAGCGGAAGCCTGGATAATCGAGATGGAAAAGTATTTCTCCCTGAGGAATTTATCTAGTGAAACGAAGGCTATTTGGGGGTCCTATCAACTCACCAATGAGGCTGCCACTTGGTGGGGTAACGAGAAGGCAGAGAAGTAGTTGTTGCCTGGCGAGGTGACATGGGAGTAATTTTTGTAGATATTTAGAAAAAGGTGGCTACCACAATTATATTTTGATAAGAAAATGACAGAGTTTCTAAATTTCACACAAGGTGGAATGACGGTCACACAATATTGGGAGAAATTCTCTCATTTGCTAAAATATGTACCCCAGTATCAACAGGATGAAAGGTTTCGAATTCGTAAGTTCATCATGGGGCTTAGGCCCCAAATTGGATCTGATGTGGATATACATAATCCTTCCATGATGGATGAAGTTTTTGAGAAAGCCATTAAACAAGAACAGAAATGGCAGCAGGTGGCTAATTATAGAAAAAGCAGAGATGCAAAGTATGGCAACAAGAAGCCTCAGGGAAATAATCAGAACAACCAGAATTAGAACAATCAAGGAAACAACAACAAGCAGATCAGGAACCTGAAGAGAGGGAATAATTCCCAGGATCATAATGAGGGTAATCAGAACAACAATAAGAGGACAAATTACAATAACAATAATAACAACAATAACAAGAGAGATGGTTCAGATAGAACTAGAGCACCCTGCAGTGGTTGCTACACTTGTGGTGGTGAGCATTATGCTAGTGTATGTCCTTAGAGGAGCAATAATTAGAAGAACAGAAATCAATACCACATTCATGCAGCTGTAGATAACCGACAGGCAGATTTTCAGGCAACTCCTATTCAGTTCATGGGTAAGCTTTTTGGATGCCCTATTTCAATTTTAATAGATACCGGTGCTATCGATTGCTTTGTAGATCCTAGTGTTTTATCTAAGTTGTTAGTTAGACCTAGATTCATGGCTAATTCATGGAAAGTACAATATGGAAACTGGGTAGAGAAAATAGTAGAGCAATGTCTGGCATGCAGTGAGCTTGAACTTCCAAGTTTTGAGAGTCAGGTCAATTTGTATGTTGCACCTTTGGGATCATATGATGTAATTCTGGGAATAAACTGGCTTTCAAAATATAAGTCTGTGGTAGATTGTGAAGAGAAAATTGTAAAATGTTTAGATGATCATGGTAATCGGGTTGAAATTCATGGATTCAAAAGACCCTTAGAGCTTAGGTAGATTTCGGCCATGCAGCTGAAGAAGGCCAATAGAAAGGGATGTGCCATTTATGCAGTAAAGGTGAGGGATCTTGACAGCTTAGAGTCATCAGCTAAAGATCATCCTCTTTTTAGGGAGTTCCAAGATGTCTTCCCTGATGAGCTAACTGAACTACCTCTGAAGTGGGAATTTGATTTCTCTATAGAATTGTTACCTGGTACTGAGCCTTTATCCAAAGCCCCGTATAGAATGAGCACAACTGAATTGTATGAGCTTAAGGCATAATTACAAGAATTACTTAACTAGGGGTTCATAAGACCGAGTGTGTCTCCATGGGGAGCACCTGTCATATTTGTTAAGAAAAAGGATGGCACCTTGAGACTATGCATTGATTATAGGATGTTGAATATGGCCACCATCAAAAATAAGTATCTGCTCCCTAGGATTGATGAGCTATTTGATCAAATGAAAGGGGCGAAGGTATTCTCAAAGATAGATTTGAGGTTAGGATACCATCAACTTAGAATAAAGGATGAGGATATTTCAAATACTGCCTTCAGGACTAGATACGAACACTACGAGTTCATGGTGTTACTGTTTGGGCTAACTAACGCCCTGGCAGCTTTCATGAATCTAATGAACAGTGTTTCTAGGATTGCTTAGATGACTTTGTGCTTGTTTTTCTAGATGATATACTGATATATTCCAAGTCAGAAGAAGAACATGACAAACATCTGAGGATTGTATTGTAGTGACTGCGAGATCATAAACTTTTTGGGAAGATGTCAAAATGTACCTTCTACCAGACTGAGGTTCACTATTTGGGCCATGTTATTTCAGTTGAAGGGATAGCAGTGGACTTGGATAAGATAAAGGTAATTTTGGAGTGGCCAGTGCCACAAAACGTATCAGAAGTCTGGATCTTTATGGGGCTTGCCAGTTATTATTAGAAATTTGTGAAGGGGTTCTCGACCATTGCAGCGCCCATCACAGCTCTTCAGAGAAAAGGAAAGAAGTTTGAATGGACAAATAGGTGAGAGCAGGCATTTCAATTATTAAGAGAAAAACTTACTTCTGCACCGATTCTGATTGTGCCGGATCCAAATGGGCACTTTACAGTGATTACAGAAGCATCAGGGGAAGGTGTAGGGGCATACTCATGCAAGAAGGTCAAGTAGTGGCTTATGAGTCTCAAAAATTGAAGAAACATGAATTGAATTATGTGTCACATGACCTTGAGTTGGCTGCCATAGTGCATACACTTTAGATGTGGAGGCACTATTTATTAGGGAAACCTTTCGACTTAAAGACAGACCACTTGGGATTGCAGTACATATTTACTCAGCCCAACCTGAATGCTCGATAGAGAAGATGGTTGGAGTTCTTGAGTGAATATGATTTTGGCATTAAATATATAAAAGGAAAAGAGAACAGGGTAGTGGATGCTCTAAGTAGAAGGAGACATCTCGCAACCATGATAACAATAAGGTCGACTTTCAAACAATAGGTGATGCAGGCCTTGCCTGGTGATAAGTTTTATGATAGGGTGAAACAAGCCCTAGAGTAGGACCCTTCGGATCATAGATATAATGGATATGTATTCGAGTCTGATGGACTCTTGAGATTTCAGGGACGTATGTATGTTCCAAATACAGTAGGATTGAGGGAGCTTGTTTTAGAGGAGTTTCATAATGCACCATATTCTGGGCACCCTGGTGTGACAAAGATGATTAAAGGACATAAACCACTATATTTCTGGCCTGGAATTAGGAGAGATGTAATTTCTTTTGTAGGCTAATGCTTAGAATGCCAACGAGTTAAGGCTGAGCATATGCATCCGGCAGGGCTTCTTTACCCTCATAGGGTGCCAAAATACAAATGGTAGGTAATTACTATGGATTTCATCTAGGGGTTCCCATGACCAAGACTCGACATGATGTCATCTTAGTTGTGGTAGATAAATTGACAAAGGTTGCCCATTTCATTCCTCGGAACCTTAAGGATGGATCTTTGGTGTTGCAAGGAAATTTGTGCAAGAGATTTTCTGTTTGCATGGTGTACCTAAAACGATCATCTCATATCGTAATACATGAATGACCTCTAGATTTTGGACCACTTTGTATGCATCTTTGGGAACAAAACTAAACTTTAGTTCAGCGTATCATCCATAGACTGATGGTAAAACTGAGAGGGTGAACTAGGTAGTAGAGGATCTCCTCAGAATGTACTGTATGGATCAACAACATAAGTGGGAGGAGTACTTGCCACTAGTTGAATTTGCTTATAATAACTCTTTTCATGCCTCCTTGGGTATGGCACCTTTCAAGGCTTTGTATGGTTGTAAGTGTCAAACACGTATCATCTGGGATAGAGTGGAAGACAGGGTTGTTGTAGGACCAGAAATGTTGAGGGAAATGGAAGATCAGATGAAGCTAATTAAGGAAAAGTTGAAGCAAGCTACAGATTGACAGAAGAGCTTTGCAGATAGAAACAGGACCTTTAGACAGTTCTCAGCTGGAGACAAGGTCTTTTTGAGGGTTCATCCTCAGAAGAGCTCAATATCTTTTGGGAAGGGGTTGAAGCTCGCCCCTAGATATGTTGGACCATTTGAGGTCTTGGATGTTATTAATCCAGTTGCTTATAGGCTTGCTCTACCACCGGCTCTCTCCTGGATACATAATGTCTTCCATGTTTATGTACTTAAGCCATATCATCTGGATGCATCTCATATTCTTGACTGGTGTGCATTGCAGGTTCAAAATCCAGGGGTGGTGCTAGTGGAGCCCACCAAGATTCTAGAGCGGCACAACGTTAAGTTGCGGAACCACAATGTGGTGTAGTATAGGGTCCAGTGGGACCAGTATTCAGTGGACAGTGCCACCTGCAAAAATGCAGAGGACATTGATAGATTATTTCCTCATTTGAGACTTTAGTTTATTTTCATTATTCCTATGATGACATTTTATTATGGATATTTGATGTATAAGACTTAGTATGTAGATGTGTTGTTATAAGACATCGAGACGATGTCTCTTCCAAGTGCGGAAGGATGTCACGTCTCAAACTTTGATACTATTTGTGGTTACTTTATGTGGAAACAATCTATGGACAATTATGTGTGTTAGATAGATAATTCATTGTTTTGAAGGATGAATGATTATTTTAATATGGATATAAAGTGAATGAATATTAATGAATGTTATATTCATGTTAGTTGTGCTTTGGCTATGCTTCTACTATTTGGTTACTAATCTATTGATGAGAAATTTGAGTTTACTATGAGTTCCAAGTTGTTGAAGACAAGGGGGTGGTTGAGGTAAAGGAGGCTAGCATCATGGCAGGGTTAAGATGGAAGGATATCATTCACACACTTCACGTAGTGACATGTAGTTGCATATGTATTGCATATTGAATGATTTAATGGTTTAGTTTAGATTGCATTCTTTTATTTAAATTAGATAATTTTATTCCATAGTTAAGTTAATGGTGATCTAATTATATTATTTAATTAAATTGTTATTTGATAGTGTGAGTGCCTTATGAATAGAATAAATAAATTAGTTATTTAATTTTATAGATGCATTGTGATAAATATGAAGATTATTTTAATAATATTTTTAGAATAATTAGAGAATAGATATAAAACAAGATTTTTAGAAACAAGGCAAGAAAGAAAGAAAACAAGAAAACAATAAAAACAATAGAAAATTAGAAAAAGAAAACTTTATTTAGAAAATAAAGCTTAAAACAAAAATAAGTAGAATGGAAAGAAAATAATAAAAGAGGAATTAAAAACTTATTCTAGGGATCAGAAAATCTTACTACACAGCTTTCTTCCTCATCTCTATACTGGTAATCAACACTAGAGAATTGATAGGAGGCAAAGGGATCAAAATAAGGTTAAGGATCTAAATCAAAGAAAGCTTTTGTAAAATGGAAGGGTTGAAGCATTCAACTCACTAGAAAGCAAGATTTCAGGTTTTTAAAAGTAACTCTATAATGTGTGTTTGGTCATACCATTGTTTTATCCATAAAAAGATTTGTGATTTTGTGATTTTATTCTTATCAAAACCTTGTAAGATTTATCAGAAGATTCGATGTTGCTGAGTATATTACTATAAGATTTGTTAATATAAATATCTCATATGATATAAAATCTGTATATAAATATTAGTAGTTATATATATATATATATAATTGTTGGATACATTTCTGAATTAAATACTGAGTATTATTATGAATCTTCCACAGTACCAATCACTAGAAAGGATTCGAAATTAAAATTGGTTAAAATCTAACATAGGATGAACCAGGTCAAAGGCCAAATCACAGTATATATATATATATAGAAGCATGGGGCGCCGACCTGTACAATAATAGTAAGCCTCTTTAAAACTTATATATATGCCAAGTTTAGTCCACAGGGTTTTAACTCTAGCACTTGTATAAATCTCAACCATAGGGGCCATCGAATAGGATATTCCTTAATATGAGCTTGAGCTTTTACATCATTATGTATGTTGTATCCATCATTTTTTTTTGTATACCAGATTTAAACTTAAAATATATATTAGTAAGTGTTCTCTACTATATGACATATAGGTCCACACCAATACTCTTCTTACCTCTAAAATTTAACTGCTAAAACTGAAAGCTTTACATTATAGTAGCTGAGCAATCGCCATACAATGCTACCAATAAACTTAAAACTTAAAACAAAACTATGAATGCCATTCATTGCATGACATTTGACAATAAGAAAGATTACAGATACGAACTAAACATATTAGAAAAATTACAAATTCTCTATGTGCTTTCTAAAACTGTTACAAAGCTATCTTTAAAACTAGCACTGCCTATGATTTGTTTGGTTTCTATAAAACCGAGTAAATTATGTTCTCTCTAGCATTTATGTGGTAGTCGGTCAGACTCGAAATGATGATAGTTTGCTCACAAGTCATTCATTGCACACTGTGGAAATTGAGTTTTATTTTATTTTTTCTATCGCCATAGTGAAAAATAGCATCAATTTCATATCTCATAAGGTCGATTATATTGTTTCCATTGTCTTTATGGTACATGAGAATATTCACTTCATTTTGTTTTATATTCAAAAAGGAAATGAGTTCTCTTGAGTTTTTGCTTTAGTAATTACCTTTCTTTTTAAATCTTATAATATCCCTTAAAAAGTGGGAAGTTAGTCTTTTAAGATTTTCTTTTGTTTTTTTTACTTTATATGTATCTTTTGTAATTTCCCTTTTAACTTATTAAATAAGAATTTAATAAAATGATAATAATTATAATAAAAGAAATGAATATAAATTTCACCTTTTTAAAATAGAAATTATCTTTTTTTCTTTATAGAATGAATATTCTCTTGTTATTGTTTATTTAAAACAAAATAAAGAAAATAATTAATTATTTATTATTATTTCTTTCTAAGAAATTCTCTTATATAAAAAGTAGATTCTATTTATTTTCTTAAAAAGAATAAGGTCTGAATTTATAATAATCATGTTGTAAATATATTGAAGAATTTAGGAATTTATCTGTACCGAGATTATATTTGTCAAAATTGTGCATTGTATGTGCTTTGGTAAAGTATGAACTTTCGGGACAGGATGCTGAATGTGGGCTCCAAAGACGATAGTTTACTTTTTCTAAACTATCATTTTATTTATTTGCTTGGCCAAGCTTTAGTACCATTGAAATAGATGGGTTGTCTAAAAGCCTAGAACTTTGTTATTTGGTCTCTGCCACATCCTGTTTGCAAGAGTCTATGTCATTCTAGGTTTAGAATGCATACAGGCAACAAGCACGCATTGAGTGATTCCCTCATGCTTACACCGTTCCAGGTTGCTAGGCTCCTTCTACAGGGTCGGTGCTTTCTTCAAGTTAGGAAGAAATGCGGGGAAGTCCAGTACTTCATGGTTAGGTGGAAAAAGTGAATCAACCCCTCTCTTGGTCTTGGTTAGCAGATGATCAGAGGATCGAGGAAGCCAAGTTCAATCATTGTATTTAACATGGATATTTGTTTATACTTATTCTTTGTATGGCTTTCATTGCCAAGTTGTAACTATAACATGATTCATTGATATTTTGAAGCTATATTATCTTTTGTAACATTGAAACAGATGTAATGTAACACCTAGTTGGTTGTATGTAACTGAATTTGTAATTTTCTTATATATGGGTATTGGTACATATTCATGAATTCTTACAAGTTATGTTTAGCTATGGATAAATGGAAACTGTTATCGATTGAATAATTCTTACTTTCAGAATATGCTTTATTTTTTAGTGCTATGTTTAGTTGTTAATTTTTCACACCATACACTACCTAAAGATCTATAGTACTGCATAGATATCTTGAAATTGGTGGTTGGCCTGATGTCTCTGTGGTGACAAAGAACCTTTGACATGGTTCCATACACTTACCTTTGAAGATAGACATCTTCTCATCTCTTTTAAAGCTCCAACTCATTTATTGAGGTTGTTCTAGTACTTTATCAACTAGGTTGCTCATTCAAGTCTTAGATATCTTCATGGATCCACATTGTCAGCTAAGTAGGCAAATTCCTTTGGTGTGGGCTGAAAACTGTCTTCTCTTCAAGTCTGTCAAGGGATCTATTGGCCAAAGCATTAACCACCCTATTCCCTTCCCTATAGCAATGAGAGACTTGAAAAGAGTTTAGTTTTCCTAAGAGTATCAAGGCCTATTGCAATATATAGTCTATTTTCCAATTCTCTATTTTCTTTGACTTGATGGTTTTTATGATGTTCATTGATTCTCCCTCTATCCATAAGTCTCTATGATTATAATCCAAAGCTAGTTGTAATCCATTAAGGAGAAACCATGCCTCCACTTCATTGTTAGATCCTTCTGGGATTTTGGTGGATTTAGCCAGTATTAGTGTCCTTTGTAATCCCTGATGATGCAACCCATTCTCGACAATACTGGGTTGCCCCTGTTAGAATAAATTAAGGTTTACACTTATTAGTTTAATAAATAAATGTTGGTTTTATAAGTTAGGGAATTAGTTATTCCCGTAGTAATTTTTAAGAAGTTATTGTGGTTACATGTAGGGGAATATGTGGATTTATAAGCCAATGTAATGCAATGTGAAAATTATCTGAAGACAATAATATATTATTCTATGTTTTATGTTTTGTTGTGTTAAAATGGTTTGATCTAGTTATCTGAATTTGTGCTCACCATATTTTAAACATGGTATCAAAGTGCTAGATGATCTTGCCATTGTGAATAGAAACATAGCATGGCGTAATGTTGATTTGGTCCCATGGAGCACCATCCATTAATGTGCAGAGAATGGATTTAGAGCATAGGAGAAAGGACACAACCATGATATGTATGGAGATCTCTTGAAGAAATGAAAAATAATCGATTGCCTAGATGCAGTGCTTAAAGACATGTTTGTATGAGGGAAATTTTGTTTGTATAGAGGAGACCAACACTATTTATTTACATGTATGTCAAGCGCGGAAGTTTGGTGAAACAGCCACGGTGAGTTTAAAAACTAGTTGAAATTTGTGTTGTCAATTCAAGTATGCACCCTTGTTAAGCTTTGTGAAAACTTAACTACTTGCTGAAACATGGAATCATTCTCAGATGTGAGTCTTCTTTCATGAGAATGAATCCCCAAAGTGAGCTGGTTCTCTTATAACTTCTAACTATTGACTTGAGGGAAAAGGGATAGAAAGATGTAACTAAAATGCAAACTAATTCTAGAATATAAACTGGATGAAATTCTATCACTCACAAGCAGATCCTCTAACATGAATCCTCACAATTCCACTGATAGTTACTCCTTAAGTAATTTGCAATGAGGTTTGGTGTCAAACACAAACTGCAATAAGGAAGAAACTAAATTTTAACAGCATTGAGACATAACAAAGGACTAAAATAGTCACAATAAAACATCAAATCAAGACTACAAAAAAATATATGAAACAAGATGATTTGCTATTAGATATGAAAGGAATACAATGCATAAAAAATAAAATGTGTGAGCCAACTGTTGTATACAACAATGCAAGAGAGAAGAAACTGATGCTAACTGACTGTGCTCAAGAGAGAAGAAAGAATGGTATCAACTCCTCCCTCTCTGAAAAGAGAATATCAACTATAAAGCCCTGCCAAAAGATCTCCCCAAAAGAAAGCTCAAAAAGTGCCTAAAATTAGATATACAAACCCATTTTCGAGCTTCAGAAAAAAGCTGCCAAAAATAGCCTCAAATTGTCTCCAAACTGCAAATAAAAGTTGCCAACTTGATCCTCTAGGTGGTCCCCACCAAATCTGCATCCAAATCTGTCTAATTTGCCTCATAAAAGAAAAAAATTTGGCTTATCCTGCTCAATTCACCCAAGAGAAAGCAAAATGCTTTAACTGCCTAAAATAGTTCAACTTTAAAACAATTTATAACTGCATTGCTTCAAAGTTAAACTTTACATGACATGGCAGTTTTATTACATCCCTATTTGATTTGATTCTCAAAAGCACCACAAAACTTCTTTGGCATATAATTTCTCCATTTCACCATTACAATGTTTGATTTTTCCAATAGAAATCATTAAAATAATATTAAAGGGTCATATAATATCTATGAAAAATAAAACTCCTGATTGGCTTGACTTCATGTGACTTGGCATCCACATGGCATATACATCTCTCCATGATGGTAATTTGCATCTATTCTCAAGGCATGATTTTCTCTCTCCAAGGTGTATCCATATGGCACATTTGACATACATCGTGATGTAGGCTCAACATATCATAATGGTATAAAATATTCGAGGGAGCATGTGCTCGACCTCCACTAAGTTCATGAGCCTAGACAACATGTGATCAACACTTAATACTACGAGGTATTAGTTGTGCCTTAGAGAAAGAAACTTAATGTGACAAAATTCCCCATCGAGTTAGGGCAAGCAATGAAAACCCTAACACAAAACACTCCTCAGCCGTAACTTTTTAGGCTTGTTTGCACTTTCAATTTTGGGAGATTGCTCTGTAAATGGCCACCATCACTAGGGTTTGGAGATTGAACTTCTAGCATAACTCCCACTCATTTTGCACATTTTGAAGGTAAAATGCTATCTAATGCCAATATGATTCATCCTCTCTTGATGCTCTTTCATTTTTCTAAGATAAAAAATGGCCTATGTGTGCATTCCTAATGAATTTGTGGCATCTGTGTTGTTTATCTTTGGTTTAATGAGGCCGTGATCTGTGGTCTTCTTAACACAAGCATTTTCTAAGAAAAACTAGAAGAAAACTCACAGCTTCATCAGGGTGAGTCCCTATGGCTCAAACTTTGCATACATTCTGAAGTTTCCCTTTTTTGTTTCCATTGAAACTACCATGAAATCTTCTGCGTGTGTTATGGGCTGCGACCAAATTTGGTCTCTGATGCAGTCTTTGTGGTTTGTCTATGCATTGAGGCTGTCTATCAACTCTTCACTACTCTTTGTTTTTCCTCTGGCTGTCATGGGGTTGAGCTCTATTTGAGAGCGAAGTGAAATTAAAATGAAGGAAAAACTATGACAGCATGTTTAGGATGCCTCTCCATGTAAGTTTGCATACATTCTAAAGTTTCCCTTTAATTTTCCTCTTTATACTTTGTTTATTAGTGAGGTTTTACATTGGTTTCAACAAGATGTGGCCATATTTGAGTATTCCTCTCTATTACATGGGTTTGAGCCTTTTAAGACTCTAGATGGTTTAAAACACTAAGAAAACTGAGTTCTAACTTCTCACAAGCCGCAAAATTTTTTATGGCATTCTAAACATTTATTTGTGATCTTTCTCTGTATCTGGGCATTTTCCTTTCTTCACACAATAGAAATCATGAAACCTGGGAAAGATGCAACCTAGCCCATTTTGAATAAAAATGTATTAGATCTTACTGAGGAAAAGCATTCCTGGACCTGTGGCTTGCATAATGACATGGTACTTCCTTGATTCTATGCTTCTATAGGTTAAAACTTGAAATGGGTTTGGCTGCATATGTTGACCCTTATATTCTTTCTACATCGTTTCTTGTTCTTGATGTTATGAAACCATTTTTATGAAAGATTCCATAGGAGCTATTAAGGTAATAAATCATTACTATTTAAAGCACACTTAAAAGTTCGCAGCTGTTCATATATTAGTTACTCCTTTTTCTGAGGCATTCTTAGACTTCAAAAGCATCTCCCCACAAAATGAAAGACAAAACTCCATATTTTTCTGATACTTGAGTTTCTCATATCTGAACTGATGTTTACATGTATGCACTTGTATGTTTCTTTATTTGTTCACTGTGGTAGTAGCTTATTCATAATGTTCTCAAACTCATTGTATTTCAGATGTTATACCTGTAGTCTTCTTCTTTGATATGTGTTTGACCTCTACTCAAAAAGATGACTGCTCTAATCTTTATAAAAACATGACTGTGCCTTGATCATTGAATAACAATTTTACACCTCATTCACAACAAAAGGTCGCAAATATTTATTAAATGTTTGTTCTAAACTTGACTGTACCATATCTCTTGTGATTGTTGTCACTATCCACTGTAGACCTGAGTATGCATGCCTTCTCTTCATATCTTGGATTGAGTATCTTCATATCTTGGATTTGCATAACACTGTCTCTTTTCATGGCTGAGGCTCCACTCAAAGGTCCCATGTGACTATTCTTCCTTATTACCTCTTGTTGCTCCAGATTTTTTCTTTCCCACTTTCAATTTCAAAAATGCATAGTATAGTTTACTTGATATCCTACTTGCTCATATAGCTATGCATTCGGGGTTTTTCCAAATCCATTGCTATATTCAAGACAATCATTACACTCATACTTCTTGTGGCATAAGTCTCGCATACTCTTCCATTCTATTATAACAGCATAAGCATTTTGATTTACACTTTGAGATAAAAATACATATGCACCATAAACTGCTTTGTAACTATATATGGATATTGAGACTCCGTTTTGTTGTCATGATCAATTAACTGTTGATCTCTTTGTGTCTTTGCATACACTTGATATATATTTTGTAGTCCATTTTTGTTACATTACATCACAAGCACTTACAATTCTAATGATGATGCATGATGTAATCTTCTAAATAAAAATTGTGACTACCATCTTGACTATGCACATACCTGATATGGTTATTTGTAGCATCATAAACACTCTTGGTTGTTTGTCCTTTCTTTACTATGGTATGGCAAAACATGAGGCTCTTGATAAGTACTGTATCATTTGATAGTTCATCTCCTTCATGACAATACATATGTGTAATTGAAACAAATGATACAAGATGCATTTCAGTTCATGCCTATGGCTGCCTCAACTATTTCATACATGTACCTGATCCTCTTCTATTAATCGAGTCAGGAGTAGTGTACTTTTCTTTGTAATGATCAATTGTTTGATGTGAACTCTACTTTACCTATGCACATGCTATCTTTTGTATTTGTCTATTTGACTTGAATAGTAAATTGATATTTTATGGTTCTTAATTGACAGCTCTATCAAAAACATGACTTCTAAAATACAAATATGAGCATTTCAAGTCTGATGTTTACAACCTCTTACCTCATTGGCTGCCACATGGAAAATTTATTGTTCATAGATGATTGCTACTTCAACTCCCCTTGAATGGTAGTCATAAATGGACACTAAATTGAAGTCCAATAGGCTATGTTGATGCAACATCATCACCTTATCACGTTCCTCTTTTACACAGTATGGATGAGTACTTGATTTCACTTCTCTAAAAAATCAAGGGAAGCATGCCGAGATCTACCCTTGTGGGAGCCCATTTTGCACCACATGTTGACATCTCTCTGAAACAACAAATGACTTGTCCTATACCTGCACATGAAAGAAACTGATTAGAATAAAACAATGATGCTCCGTGATTGTTTCATTCTTTGATCTTTTGCATGTAAATGATGTTCATTGTACTTTCTGATCCTGACTATCTCATACAATCTATTATGTATTCTGTTCGTGTTGATATAGTGTATGGATGAGATGATGTCATGAGCGCTAAACCCCCCTTTCTCTCCTCCAATGCAGGTTATGACAGTTTTGGAGCTCAACAACGAATGGAGTAGCTGCCATATGATCAACTGACTCTGAATTCAGGCAATGATTGGCACCCTCTCTTTCATATACTTTGCCAGTTCTTTTACAGTTGCATAACATATTGTATTAGGTATTCAGATCCAGCTACTCCCACGGCTTGTGTGGGACCATTAATTTCTCTTTTGTTCTTCATTCAATACATGAAACATTGTAATATTCTGTCTATCTGATTTGATCAAATGAATGAAGCATTGTAGTATGATATGAGAACTTTTTGCAACACAATGAATGTTAACTGACATACAATACTTTATGTCTCTTTACAAGCAATAAGAAAGTGATAAACTAATAAACTGAAACTTCCACTTAAATGACTTCAAACTATGCAAATTGATATAACATTATGAATCTTTCATCCTTAAATCAAACTGAAAACAAATCAGTTCTGCCAATTTTTTAGTTGTGATAAAAAATGGTAACATTTCTGGTGACTTCTTCTATATGCTTGCCTACTAAGCATTTAACCTTGTTGCCTTGAAAATCCATTAGGCATAGAGTCAAATCTGCTCATTCCAAACTCAAAAAACACTAAAACTCTGCAATTCAACCAGTTCAAATGGCAACAAAAAAACTAAAAATAAACTAAACAGTAATCAAGCTGACAGGCCCTGATGGCCAAAATAAAATGCTGAAAACAAATGTGCATGAGTACTTATTGACTGCAACCTAAACTAACCTACTCTAACCAGCTAAGAAAGCTAATCAAACAAAACCATTTAATGGTTTGATAAAATAACTTCCCCTCCTCCACAATCTCTAATACTTCATCAGCTTGTGACTGAACCCAAAGAGGTGAAATAAGAACCAACAGGCAACAAACAGCTGTAACACTTGTCTGAACAGGAGCATGAAGGTACTTACCCATTTCACCTATTCGATAAACTAATCAATAGAATAAGGGAACTGATACAGTTCAACTTGATACCTTTCTTGCTGATGTGGATCAACATCATTATGGGGCTGAATCCTCTTGTTAGTTTCCAACTTAGCTAGATATCTGATAGGACACCCCCTAGAAGGTGTTGGATCAGAAGGAAAGCATTTTGCATGTTTAGGGGCAGCAATATCATCTTCATTTTGCATGATGGCATGCCATGTAAGTTCCTCCTCCATAGTCAATGGGCTCTCCTCCTCTATCAGGGTTGCTAATAGCTCTTCAAAATCAGGCTCAAAATACATGTTATCATTCAATGAAGAACACTTTGAATCAGGAGTCCCCTCTCCTATGAATGAAGGTAAATAATTAGACAATGAACTAGCCTCTTGCAACACACCAGCAATTGGAAAAACATCAGCTTCAAACTCTTTTGTGTAATAGAAAAACAACTCCTCAAAATAGTCTAGATCAGACTACTCTAGTGATTTACTCAGAAATGTCATGACCTCTTCCTCTTGACTTTGTTGTCCCAGGTGACTTTCCTCCAAAGAGTCAGCTAAGTGTGAGCAGAACAGCTTAATTTCAACTTGCAAAAGATCCTCCTCAAGCTCTTGATCCTTTGAATTTGGGTTGTTTTCACAAACCTGCACTTGGACTAACACTTCACTGTCAGATTGCTTGGCCTCACTCAGCAACTCACCATTATCTAAATTGGTATCCTTGATATGACTATGGATTCCTCATTCAATTGAGCAAAATCAGGTAACAGACTAAATAAAGAAATCAACTCTTCCACTTCATGTTAAATTTTATGTCTCCTGCCTTCATACAGCTTTTGAACAGCGTTAGAATTTTTTTCAAATGAAACAAAATCTAGAGGGTTTGGTATCAGGTCTGCAACAACAACCTTTTCAAATGTGTAATGCTTATAATCAGCTGTAAAAACAACACTAGTGGCAGCAACCTCCTGCTTGTCTTTTGATTTATCTAGTTGGTCATCTTTCTCATAACAAGGAGGGTCATTAGTGAAAACACTGAAAGATTCATCAAGAGAAACCTTTGCTTTCTCAATTCTTTTCTGCTCTGATCTATACTGCTCCATAGCCATATGCAATAAATTCACATTCCTAGCTTCTTTCATGGTGAGTGAGTTATTTTGAAAGGCAATAGGTCCATCCTCATGAAGGTGAATGCTAAAAAGACAATCAGATTCATCTGTCTGGGAAATCTGAAGATTCACTGGCTGATCTTGAATGCAAACAGGCTCCTGAGTAAAATCAAATCTTGGGATTTTGATTTTCTCAGGAGTCTGTTTGTATTCAAAACCAATCTCTTGGTGGAAAAAATATTCTTCGGGTGGCTAATTTTGAAGCATAATATATTTAGGTTGTACCAACCTAGGTTCTTGCAAGGGTATAGGGTTCTAGAAACTGGGAATCTTGACCTCGACAGGGATTATAGGTTCACTTTGATTGAAACATGCAAAATTATACCTACATACCTCATCCTGAAAAGGATGATTTTGATTAACAGGGGAAGATTGAATTCATTGTCCATGCGTTTGATGAAGCAAAAACTGCATGTGCTATTCTTTAGCTACTATTTCTTGTTTAAAACATGCCTTTTGTGCCTCCAACTCCTACTCATGAAGATATACTTGGTAGGCTATTTCATCCTGGTGCATGTTGTACTCCCGTAGCCTGTGAATCTCATCTATCTGCTCCATGATGAATGCCAAAGTATCTTTTATGCTTGCATCTTCCCTCAGTGTTGGTTGATTGGAAGATTGATGAAGGGTGGGTGGGTGGTAAACATGTCGTGCATGTCGGTATGTTGTTGTTGCATGGCTTCTCTGATACAACTGATAAGATGTTGGCTTGGTAAAACCATCGTGATATGGTAGATGATATGAAGTGATCATCTCAAAACCAGAAGAATAACATGTAGAGTCACTAGGTATGCTAGTTGCTTGCCTCCAAATGCTGGATTCACTGATACACACACCAAATATCAGTGATAAATGATTGAACTATGGACTGAAACAGTCCAACTAGTCCCACCAGGCGTGCCAAAAACTATTGTCAATTCAAGTATGCAGCTTTGTTAAGCTTTGCAAAAACTTAACTACTTGCTGAAACATGGAATCATTCTCAGATGTGGGTCTCCTTTCATGAGAATGAATCTCCAGAGTGAGATGGTTCTCTTATAACTTCTAACTACTGATTTGAGGGGAAAAGGGATAGAAAGATGTAACTAAAATGCAAACTAATTCTAAAATCTAAACTAGATGAAATTCTATCACTCACAAGCAGATCCTCTAACATGAATCCTCACAATTCCACTAATAGTTACTCCTTAAGTAATTTGCAATGAGGTTTGGTGTCAAACACAAACTGCAACCAGGAAGAAACTAAATTTTAATAGCATTGAGACATAACAAAGGACTGAAATAGTCACAATATAATATCAAGACTGCAAAAAAATATATGAAAGAGGATGATTTGCTATTAGAACTAAAAGGAATACAATGCATAAAAAATAAAATGTGTGAGCCAACTGTTGTATACAACTTTGTAAGAGAGAAGAAACTGATGCTAACTGACTGTGCTCAAGAGAGAAGAAAGAATGGTATGAACTCCTCCCTCTCTGAAAAGAGAATATCAACTATAAAGCCCTGCCAAAAGATCTCCCCAAAAGAAAGCTCAAAAAGTGCCTAAAAATAGATCTGCAAACCCATTTTCGAGCTTCAGAAAAAAGCTGCCAAAAATAGCCTCAAACTGTCTCCAAACTGCAAATAAAATCTGTCAACTTGATCCTCTAGGTCGTCCCCACCAAGTCTGCATCAAAATCTATCTAATTTGCCTCGTAAAAGCAAAAATTTTGTCTTATCCTGCTCAATTCACCCAAGAGAAAGCAAAATACTTTAACTGCCTAAAATAGTTCAACTTTAAAACAATTTATAACTGCATTGCTTCAAAGTTAAACTTTACATGACATGGCAGTTTTATTACATCCCTATTTGATTTGATTCTCAAAAGCACCACAAAACTTCTTTGGCATATAATTTCTCCATTTCGCCATTACAATGTTTGATTTTTCCAATAGAAATCATTAAAATAATATTAAAGGGTCATATAATATCTACAAAAAATAAAACTCCTGATTGGCTTGACTTCATGTGACTTGGCATCCACATGGCATATACATCTCTCCATGATGGTAATTTGCATCTATTCTCAAGGCATGATTTTCTCTCTCTAAGGCGTATCCATATGACACATTTGACATACATCGTGATGTTGGCTCAACATATCATAATGGCATAAAATATTCGAGGGAGCATGTGCTTGACCTCCACTAAGTTCATGAGCCTAGACAACATGTGATCAACACTTAATACCATGGGGAATTAGTTGTGCCTTAGAGAAAGAAGCTTAATGTGACAAAATTCCCCATCCAGTTAGGGCAAGCAATGAAAACCCTAACACAAAACACTCCTTAGCCCTAACTTTTTAGGCTTGTTTGCACTTTCAATTTTGGGAGATTGCTCTACAAATGGTTGTCATCACTAGGGTTTGGAGATTGAAATTATAGCATAACTCCCACTGATTTTGCACATTTCGAAGGTAAAATGCTATCTAATGCCAATATGATTCATCCTCTCTTGATGTTCTTTCATTTTTCTAAGATAAAAAAATAGCCCCTGTGTGCATTCCTAATAAATTTGTGGCATCTGTCTTGTTTATCTTTGGTTTGATGAGGCCGTGTTCTGTGGTCTTCTTAACCTGAGTATTTTCTGAGCAAAATAAGAAGAAAACTCACGGTTTCATCAAGGTGAGTCCCTATGGCTCAAACTCCGCATACATTCTGAAGTTTCCCTTTTTTGTTTCCATTGAAACTACCATGAAATATTCTATGTGTGTTATGTGCCACAGCCAAATTTGGTCTCTGATGTAGTCTTTGTGGTTTGTCTATGCATTGAGGCCGTCTATCAACTCTTCACTGCTCTTTGCTTTTCCTCTGGCCGTCATGGGGTCAAGGTCTATTTGAGAGCGAAGTGAAAATAAAATGAAGGAAAAAGTATGATAGCATGTATGGGATGCCTCTCCATGTAAGTTCGCATACATTCTGAAGTTTCCCTTTAACTTTTCTCTTTATACTTTGTTTATCAGTGAGGTTTACATTGGTTTCAATAGGCTGTGGCCATATTTGAGTATTCCTTGTTGTTACATGGGTTCGAGCCTTTTGAAACTCCATATGGTTTAAAACACTAAGAAAACTAAGTTCTAACTTCTCACAAGCCACAAAAACTTTTATGGCATTCTGAACATTTATTTGTGATCTTTTTCTGTATCCGGGCATTTTCCTTTCTTCACACAATAGAAATCATGAAACCTGGGCAAGATGCAATCTGGCCCATTTTGAATAAAAGTGCATTAGATCTTATAGAGGAAAAGCATTCCTGGACCTGCAGCTTGCATAATGACATGGTACTTCCTTGATTCTATGCATCTGTAGGTTAAAACTTGAAATGGGTTTGGCTACAATCTATTGACCCTTATATTCTTTCTGCATCTTTTCTTGTTCTTGATGTTATGAAAGCATTTTTATGAAAGATTCCATAGGAGCTATTAAGGTAATAAATCATTGCTATTTAAAGCACACTTGAAAGGCCACGGCTATTCATATATGAGTTACTCCTTTTTCTGAGTCATTCTTAGACTTCAGAAGCATCTACCCACAAAATGAAAGACAAAACTCCATATTTCCTGATACTTGAGTTTCTCATATCTGAACTGATGTCTACATGTACGCACTTGTATGTTTCTTTATTTGTTCACTATGGTAGTAGCTTATTCGCAATGTTCTCAAACTTGTATTTTAGATGTTATACCTGTAGTCTTCTTCTTTGATATGTGTTTGACCTCTGCTCAAAAAGATGACCGATCTAATCTTTATAAAAACATGACTGTGTCTTGATCATTGAATAACAATTTTACACCTCATTCACAACAAAAGGTGGCAAATATTTATTAAATGCTTGTTCTAAACTTGACTGTATTGGATCTCTTTTGATTGTTGTCACTGTCCACTATAGACCTGAGTATGCATGCCTTCTCTTCATTACCTTCATGGTGATTGCATTGAGTATCTTCATATCTTGGATTTGCATAACACTGTCTCTTTTCATGGCTAAGGCTCCTCTCAAAGGTTCCATGTGACTGTTCTTCCTTATTGCCTCTTGTTGCTCCAGATTGTTTCTTTCCCACTTTCAATTTCAACAATGCACAATATAGTTTACCTAATATCCTACTTGCTCATATAGCTATGCATTTGGGGGTTTTCCAAATCCATTGCTATATTCAAGACAATCATTGCACTCATACTTCTTATGGCATAAGTCTTGCATCCTCTTCCATTCTATTATAACAACATAAGTATTTTGATTTGCACTTCAAGATAAAAATACAGATGCACCGTAAACTCCTTTGTAACTGTATATCGATATTGAGACTCTATTTTGTTGTCATGATCAAATAACTGCTGATCTCTTTGTGTCTTTGCATACACTTGATATATATTTTGCAGTCCATTTCCATTACATTACATCACAAACACTTACAATTCTAATAATGATGCATGATGTAATCTTCTGAATATAAACTGTGACTACCATCTTGACTATGCACATACCTGATATGGTTATTTGTAGCATCATAAACTCTCTTGGTTGTTTGTCCTTTCTTTATTATGGTTTGGCAAAACATGAGGCTCTTAATGAGTATTGTGTCAGTTGATAGTTCATCTCCTTCACGACAATACATATGTGTAATTGAAACAAATGATACAAGATGCATTTTAGTTCTTGCCTATGGCTACCTCAACTATTTCATACATGTACCTGATCCTCTTCTATTAATCTTGAGTCAAGAACAGTGTACTTTTCTTTGTAATGATCAATTGTTTGATGTGAGCTCTGCTTTGCCTATGCACATGCTATCTTTTGTATTTGTCTATTTGGCTTGAACAGTAAATTGATATTCTATGGTTCTTAATTGACAACTCTATCAAAAATATGACTTCTAAAATACAAATATGAGCATTTCAAGTCTAATGTTTACAACCTCTTACCTTATTGGCTGCCACGTGCAAAATTCACTGTTCATAGATGATTGCTACTTTAACTCCCCTTGAATGGTAGTCATAAATGGACACTGTATTGAAGTCCAATAGGCTGAGTTGATGTAACATCATCACCTTATCACGTTCCTCTTTTACATAGTATGGATGAGTACTTGATTTCACTTCTCTTAAAACTCAAGGGCAACATGCCAAGATCTACCCTTGTAGGAGCCCATTTTACACCACATATTGATATCTCTCTTAAACAACAAATGACTTTTCATGTACCTACACATGAAACAAACCAATTAGAATAAAATAATGATGCTCCATGATTGTTTTGTTCCTTGATCTTTTGCATGTAAATGATGTTCATTGTACTTTCTAATCTTGACTATCTCATACAATCTATTAGATATTCTATTTGTGCTGATATAGTGTATGGATGAGATGATGTCATGAGTGCTAAACCCCCCTTTCTCTCCTCGAATGCAGGTTATGACAGTTTCAGAGCTTGGCAACAAATGGAGTAGTTGCCATATGATCAACCAACTCCAAATTCAGGCAATGATTGGCACCCTCTCTTTCATATACTTTGCCAGTTCTTTTACAGTTGTATAACATATTGTATTAGGTATTCAGATCCAACTACTCCAATGGCTTTTGTGGGACCATTAATTTCTCTTTTGTTCTTCATTCAATGCATGAAACACTATAATATTCTATATATCTCATTTGATCAAATGAATGAAACATTGTAGTATGAAATGAGACAACTTTCTGCAACACAATGAATGTTAACTAATATACAATACTTTCTATCTCTTTAAAAGCAATAAGCAAGTGATAAACTGATAAACTAAAACTTCCACTTAAATGACTTCAAACTATGCAAACTGATATAACATTATGAATCTTTCATCCTTAAATCAAACTGAAAACAAATCAATTCTGCGAATTTTTTAGCTGTGATAAAAAAATGGTAACAATTTATATATGATATAGTTTACATGTTTTGGTTGGTGTGAAATAAGGAGTAGAACAAAATCAAAAGTGGCATGGGGCATGTAATTGTTTTCTAGGTGTTAAAATAGTTATAGAAAGCATGCCATTACTTATGCCGCGTATGAAACATGAGCCAATGTGAGAAGAAGGTATTTGATTTTTAGGTTTTGTTTGCGCATTATTTTGTGTGCAGCCTTCCCTACTCAGGTACCATTCTTCATATATTAATTGCTTTTGAGGAGATTATGTGCACAAAGATTTTAAGATTAAAGAATTTTTTAGGTTTTAAAATTAGATCAAAAGAAAGTTTTAGGGAAAGGCAATTATTTGGAAGTGTGAAGGTATAAGGTAAGAAAACGTTGCTTTTGGTTTCTATTTTGAAGTGGCACATGAATATTTTAAAGTGGTTGTCAGAAATTCAAAGAGGGATCTTAAATTTTGAGAAAGTGTGATAATTTTGCTATGGTCAAATATAATGAAGGTGGTTGTGAAATTCTAGAGTTTTTTTTATTTATTTGGAGTAATAAGGTAAAAAAATTTGAAGGATTAATTTGATGAATGTTTAATAATATCTTGGAGATATAAGGTTGATTAGTGTATGGGTCTATCATTTGTTCAAATTGACATTATCATCTTTTAATCATGAATGCACATATGTCAAAGATCACTTATGCTTTCAGGGACATCTTTTCTATTCATGATGAGGCCTCCAAAGACTCGTCCAAGACATCAGTTGGTTAAAGTGTAACTGCATCATATTGGAGGCAAGCGGTACAAGAGGATGGAGGATTTTCCATCATCTCAAGTTAGCTTCTCGCTTTGAGATGATTCTTTGCATGAGAAGCATTTTTGGTTTTCGTTGCTTTGTTTTTCTTTGTTGATGCTGACGGATTTGAAGAATGTATGTTTTGTGAAGATTTTGTTTTGGACACAGGTTTGGGATTTGGTGTTGAGCTCAATATGGATTGTTGTCCAACAAGATTTAGAGTATATGATCAAGAATTATACCCTTTCGTGGTCACTAGACAATGATAGAATCTATTGTATCTCTTAGGGATTATTGTTGAATAATTCAAGACTCTGTGATTTGAGAGTTCGGGACTGCAGAGCTCAAGAACACAGCTCAAAGCTATGCCTTTCCGAGGGTAGACGAGATAGCATGATGGAGCCCCACTTGGTTCAGAATTTGTTCTTTGGGAGAAGATCTTCTATAAAATATGTATTCATATTATGTAATTAGCTGTGTTGAGTATGTTAGCATTCAGGGGAGTCCCTTGGTACTATTGCAGGAACAATGTAATAAAGGGGGGAATGTTAGTTTTATTATATGTAAACCTTAAAGGGGGTGTTAGAATAAATTAACGTTTACATTTATTAGTTTAATAAATAAATGTTGGTTTTATAAGTTAGGGAATTAGTTATTCTCGTAGTAGTTTTTAAGAAGTTATTCTGGTTACTTGTACAAGAATATGTGGCTTTATAAGCCAATGCACTCAAATGTAAAATCATCTAAAGACAATAATATATTATTCTATGTTTTATGTTTTACTGTGTTAAAATGGTTTGATCTGGTTATCTGAATTTGTGCTCACCATATTTTAAAGAGCCCCTACATGCACCATCAAAATCTAATTTAACAAAATTTGATAATGGAGGAGTCCATGTTACCTTATTCCTATTTACTTTATGAGGGATGGCCTAAGAGATTTCCCCATTTGGGATAGATTCCAAGCATTTCCATTTCTTGAATAGTGAATTATCCCATCGTGTCCACTTTGTATTCTAGTTTGCTAAATTTCTAGCTTTTGTCATGATGACCTCTGATATTGTTCTTTCTAATTCCTCACATACCTTTTGAATCATCTTAGCTTTCTTCCTAAAGATGTGGAAATTTCTCTCTTGTCAAATATGTCATATTACCATGGATGGGCTCAGTTCCCATATGCATCCAAATGTTGATTCATGGAACAACATTGGCAAACTTTTAAATAGTAATAATAGAGATTCTGGGAGAGGTGAAGCCTAGTTTAATTATTTGAACAACCAATACTAGTGTTGTTGGCTAAAAGAGCAATGTAGCAATAAATGTTCAATGCTCTCTTCCTGTTCTCCACACAAGACACATTTGAAATTTGTTCATATGTTCAGTTTTTGCATTCTATCCCCTGTGAGAGTTCTTTTGTGCAATGCTAGCCATGTGAATTCACTAGCCTTTAGAATGATCACATCATTCCAACATAGGTGACTTGGTCATTCTCTTAGTGGATCAAGACATGCTTCTATATCCTTGTTTTACCTTATAGGACCTCAAATTCTCTGCTTCCCATATGAGCTCATGTTCTTGATCAAAGGTAAATAGTACTCTTGAGTTTAATATGTTTTGGAGAATTTTCTTCTAATATGATGGGAAGTTGTAGTCCTATAAACTTCTCTATTTTTCTTTTTGAGGTTGTGTTCTTAAATCCAGTTGGAGATAGTCTTGTACACAGTTACCCCAGTGTTGTTGTAGGTAAATCTTGGCCTCATACAAGTCCTCCCTTAAAGAGGTCTTTGTTGCTATCTTGATTAAGGTATCATTATGTGGATTGCATTGGTGTCCCCTTCGGTGGTGACTTAGACTCTGCCACCCTCATTGGATAAAGGGACCAATCTATTGCAACCTCCCATCCCACCAACACACCCAAAAAAGAAAACCTCAATCTTTATCTCTATTTGTGTTGTTTGTTTCACCCAAATCCATGTCTAGATGTATGCTTTTGCATTAGGGGTTATCAAAGCATCAGTTTAGAATCTTTGCATGGTTGTGTATCTACTTTATGAAGGTGTAGCATCCTAGTGTTTTAAAACTAGTACAAGCACTTAGTGATAGTTAAATTAGAGTTTCCTATGCATTGGATATAGTTTGATTCAAGGTTTAGTTTCATGTTATTATCAATTGTTGTCCTCATACACCTTAGGGAATCCCCTCCTTGGTCTAGTAGAACCTAAAGAAGAAGGTCTTACCCACCTTATCAATGTTGTCCATTGTTGCCCAACTTGAACATAAGAACTGATGGCCTTTTCTTGATTTTAACACCCTTGGCACTCAAGAAATTGCCTAGATTTAGGGATTTGAGGAGCCTCAACTTTGTGCACTAACAACTCCAACTCCACACTTGCCCTATTTTTTACAATCACTTTACACCATAACCATTTGTATATTTTGTGGGGGCCACATTAGTCCCATCTCCATATTGTTTTATGCATAATTGCATATACTACACCAACTTTTCACATTTTTTCTACAATTCACTTCACACACGTTGCATGCAATGATGAATGATTTAATATTTCAAAATACTAAATATTTTTCTAGATACAACTAATGATTTTTCTTTTAGGTATAAAGGATGGAATGTTTTTATAGGTACATGAAGACATCAAGGCATCATTTGAATATCCAATGTCATATCCTTTCATGCTTATCAATTTCTTTTACTACATGTTTAACTTTGACATTAATGACTCATCTAGATTCTCAAGTACACTAAAGTGGGGCAAAATGTAATGAATAAAAGTGCATACCCTACACTAAATACACTTTCATTGTATGCTTCTTTGAGAACACATTAAATCTATAGTCATAGTCCCCAATTTAACCTATTTTGTACACTAATAGACTCCTACCCTATAAGGTCCAATAGCTAACCACCACTATAAATCCCCATAGTTTGGACAAATCTTGATTCCTAGCCTCTTCCCAACTAGGACTAGGCCCCATGGTGTAACCTACTTTGTGGAATATGTTGTAAGGTGTGGGCTAGTTCACCTTTTTTAAATTCTAATTTCCCACTCCCAAACAAACCTTTTGGGAAAATAGTTGTTGTCTTGTTGTTCTATATTTTATATTCAAATTATATGTTGTAAAACACCAACAAGTTTGCCATCAAAGATCAAATCACAATCTCACCGTAAATTAGTTAAGCACTCTTATCCCTCTCAAACTATTTAATCCTTAATTTTTTTGATTTAAATTTGATTGTTCATTTTACTTGATTAAATAATATAAATCATATTATAAAGAAATAATGACAACTTTATTTATTTTTATATAAAAAATAATAATATAAAACAAAAATTTAATAAGAAAAAAATAATTGAAAATTTCCATAAAAGTGTCTCAAACTCTAGATCAAATCTTGAATGGACTCTCATGGAGGTGCTAGCATCAATTAGGGGTTGAGGCTTTCCTCACAAATAGTTAAACAAAGAACATCTAATAAGCATATAAAGTTTAAGAAAACTAGATTGCAAAGGACAATTTGAAAATGGGCTTAGTTCAACAATCCATCAAAATAATAGCCAACAACGTGCTTCATATTATTGTTCATCTATGTATACACATATAATCAATTCATACATCTTTTTTTTTTCTAAGGTACAGTAAAAAGTTTTCATATGTAATATAAGTGATTGGAAAAATAACTAGTAGGGGAGATGACCCAATATTCGCACACCCTAACTTTGTGCACATCAAGCTCTTATACAATGCATTAGATTTTCATGAAAATTTTAGTATATCTCTGTATTTGAGTTAAGAGTTTAAAGCTATTGTTTGCGGTTATGGGTATCAATGATGTAGCCTAATTAGCTACACCTTCGTTGAGTTGTCCAAAAACACCCCCCATAAAAAGTTTGACCAAAACATGTGCACCAAGGCATGTATTACCGACCACCTTATGTGTCACCATATGATTGATTGTTTCTTTGATGTGACTTGTGAAGTGTATAGTTAATTACACATGTATTGGTCCCTTATTAAGTTTTTGCTAGTATATTTTTTCTCAACTACTAGTTCTTTTAATATATTTAATTGGGTTCTAAGCACCCAATACCATGCCAACTATTAAAACATGATTATCTATTGAGTCTTCTCCCTCTCCCTTAATACAAGTTGTTCTGGCTCATCTCCACTAATGCAAGTTGTTGTTGTGGCTGACTATATGGGACAATTTTTTTTTTGTCTTATGGCTAAGAATTACGCATTTGTTGACTTTAGAAAGGAGGGTGTGATGTTATTGACAGTGTTCGGCTGATACGAGGAGCGTAAACAAAAATGGTATTACCAAGCATGTTGATCCTGATCAAGTTGAAACAATTAGCAACTTTGACATATTCGGCTCATACGAGGAGCGCAAACAAAAATGGTATTACCAAGCATGCTGATCCTGATCAAGTTGAAACAATCAGCAACTTTCAACTATAATTAGACTTTTAGACTCCGTCGCATTTGTTGACATTGTGACGGTGGAAACTCCTAGAACGAACAAGTCGACTGGGTTGGGAAAAGTTTGGTAAAGTCCAAGGAGTTGGCAATACCCTTGCACAGACGACTCAGTAATGCGGTGATTACAGCCCAGTCATACTCCACTCGTTTACCAAATATATTTATAAGTTGAATTGCTGGTAGTGTTGAACCACATCTTCTTCTTCTGTAAGCCGGCGAAATGTATTTCTCAGGGAGTGCATCAAAGAGAGTGCCGCTATATCTGGCACCTTTGCTAGTTTTGTGGAGTGTTATGGTTAAGTCCTCGTCGAAGGAGGGCGAGATATACGCGGAAGAGCTTAAACAGCCGGCACGTTGTAACGTGCCGACTGCTAAAAAAATTTGAAAAATCTCCTCGACTAACTATTTTTGGGTGGATTTTCCAACAAATCGTTTTGATCAAAAGCTGCAGACGAATCAATTGATCACAATTATTGAATCTGTCGAAACAATTACAGGTAAAAAATTTGAAAATTTTCAGTCGGCACAACTCACCGGCTGTTTATGGTGGGCGGATATACGCAGCATGTAATGTGGTGAAGTACTCCAATGGCTCCCAGTTTGATAGCATGTGGAGGCACTCTTTAAAACACTGACAGAGAAATCAGCCTACGCGGGCTTCACGGATTCGGTTTACAGGCAGGAGAAGCCAACCAAGTGTCAGGGTGCATCCAGCGTAGAGGAGATTTGTCTCCTGCCGACTGCGGCGCGTGCTCAGTGGAGGCAATGAAGGTCATCCGCAGCAGTTGCCCTTGTTGATGTTATTGTAGCGGTGGGATATTTACCCAGGCCGACTCAATGAGGAGTCACAACTTATATATGAAGAGGCACCACGATTTACATATATATACAATCCTTATCATTTGATCATCCATGAATAAAAAGACAAGTTCGCTCTTCTACAGCAGATCGAGTTTGAAGGCAGAATTAGCACTTGGAGAGGAATTCCATCATCTTTAGATTTCTACATTATTTATTCAACAATATAAGAGAAATTATTGGATGGGTTTTTCTCCCTCGAGAAGGAGGGTTTTCCCAGGGTACTTATTTTATTAAAGTGTTTATCATTACTGTATTTCTTCTTAATTCAATTCTGATCCTAAAACTAACATGGTATCAGAGCGGGTTTAAGCAAGATCGTGATCAGATTTGTTTAAGCAGCAAAATAATCTTCTCTTTTTCTCATCTTAGAGTGTCTATCCAAGCCTCGAAAATGGTGAATGGACTCAAGGTTGAAGATAGACTTGATGGTGGATCTAAATTCACCTCTTGGAAGTTAGAGTTCTTATTGCATTAGAAGAGAATGATATTCTCGAGTTTGTAGAGAGCGAAGTACCTGAACCTTCTGATGAAACTGAGAAAATTCAATGGAGGAAGAATGGCACGAAGACCAAGAAGATCTTGATTGATTCTATGAAGGATCGCCTTGTGCCTATCATCTCCAAGTTGAAGACAGCTAGAGATATGTTCAAGACTTTGAAGGGATTATATGAGATCAATAACACCAGCAGAGCTCTTGCCTTGAGGCAACAACTACATCACATCAAGATACTTAAAGGAGATTCAGTCATCTCCTTCTTCATGAAGATTACTAAATTAAAGGATCAACTATATGCCATTGGAGATATAGTTGAAGATAGAGACTTAGTCATGTTGGCACTTAATGGTCTTCCTCAATCTTGGGAGCCCTTCATTCAAGGTATCAGTGGAAGATCTAAGTTACCAAAGTTTGATCATCTTAGAGCTGATTGCATTCAAGAAGAATCAAGATTGGTAGCAAGAGGTAATGGTCGAATCTCTCACAATGAAGACAATCATGTTCTTGCTGTTCAAACTTCTAGAAGGAAAGGAAAAGAATGGAGAAGAGGAAACTTCAAGAGGAATAGAGACAGGAAATCGGATCCTGCCCCTGGATCAAAGAAGAAGAAGGATCTCTCCCATATTCAGTGCTTCAGATGTGACAAGTATGGTCACTATGCTAGTGATTGTCCAACAAGACCAAAACCACATGCCTCTACTACAGATGTGGATGATGTCTGTCCTCAGAAGGAATCAAGAGATAACTCAAGTGGATTCCTATTCATCTCTACCCTATCAAGCAATGTTCCAACCGATAGTAGCACATGGTTGATTAATAGTGGTGCTTCTCATCACATTATAGGTTATAGAGAACTTCTTTCAAACTTGATAGAAAGAGAAACCCACCTTCAAGTTATAATCGGAGATGATGCATGCTATTTAGTGAAGGGTGCTGGAGCCATCTCTCTTCACCTAGATTTTGGCATCCCTCTACATTTGAGTGATATCTTGTTCATACCAGGTATCAAGAGGAACCTTGTATCAATTTCAGTGTTGGAAGACAAAGGATATTAAATTGCATTTTCTGATGGAAAAGTTCTTGCTTGGCCAAAGAACTCTAGCATCAAAACAGCCCGAGTAATTGGTGTTCATCAAGAGAGTCTATATAGACTTTCCACTTGTCCAATTCAAGCATTGATGCATGACTCCACCAGTTCGAGTGAGCTATGGCATAGGAGACTTGCTCACCTTCACTTCAGAGCTCTTCCATTTATGGAGAAGATGGTTACTAGCCTTCTGAAACTCAGTCAAGAGCATGATGGTACTTGTAGAGGATGTGCAATGGGTAAGAATACTAAGGGTCCTTTTCATAATAGTGAAAGTAGATCAAAATGTATTCTAGATCTTGTTCATTCTGATTTGTGTGGTCCAATGTCTGTGGCATCTTTGAGTGGTTTTTGGTATTATGTAATTTTCATTGATGACTACTCTAGAAAGACTTGGATCTACTTTTTAAAGTCTAAGGAATCTGAAGAAGTGCTTGAGAAATTCAAAGAATTTAAGGCTCAAGTAGAAAATTTGTCTAGGAAAAGGATCAAAGTTCTAAGATCTAATAACGGAGGAGAATACACCTTTGGAGGCTTCCGCAACTTTTGTATTGAGGTAGGGATTAAGAGGTAGTTTTGTGTTCCTTACAATCCCCAGCAAAACAGAGTTGTAGAAAGGAAGAATAGATCCATAGTTGAGGCAGCCAAAGCTATGATCCATGACCAAGGCTTATAAACCTTTCTTTGGGTAGAAGCATCCAGAACTATAGTGTATGTTCAGAATCGGAGCTCTCATTGAATATTGGAAAATATGACTCGTAAAGAAGCATTTACAGGTGTGAAACCTGAGGTTAGTCATTTGAGAATCTTTGGTTGTCCATTTTATGTTCATGTGTGAACCAAGGAAAATTCACCTAGTTGCAAGCAGGCATATCTTGAGATACATGCGTGGTATAGTTGGATATGGCTTGAGATATACTTCCAGTGTAGATCTAAAGCTACAATGCTACTCTGACTTTGATTGGGCTAGGAGTGTAGCTGATAGGAAGAGCACCTCTGGATGTTGCTTTATCTTGGGGTCTGCGATGATTTCTTGGTGTAGCAGGAAGCAGTCTTCGATGGCACTAAGCACTGTAGAGGACGAATATATTGCAGCATGTGTAGCAGCCAGAGAAGCAGTGTGGCTTTGGAAGCTCCTTGCAAGATTGTTTGGACAATCATTGGAGTCGACTATTATTCATTGTGACAATCAAAGCTGTGTGAAGCTATCTGTCAAACTAGTGTTCTATTACAGAACAAAACATGTGGAAATCAAATACCATTACATTAGAGATATGGTATTAAGGAAAGTCATTCAACTGAGGTACATTTGCACTGATGATCAAACAGCTGATATTCTCACCAAGCCTCTCTCCAGAATGAAGTTTGTGCATTTTTGAGACAAGCTTGGTGTTGTGGAGAATGAAGCCCTTGTTGAGAGGGAGTCTCAGCATTAGTGATTTGTGTTATATGATATAATGCATTTTTCTCTAAGACGAAGAAATTTGAGGTGAAAGCCCTTGTCCATCTCTGAGACGGAGATGTGCTTCTTTCCACCATCTGGGAGTAGCCATGGTGGACGTCATGTTGAGTGACTCCATGACGATGTATTTTTTCCACTAATGGGAGTAGCCATTATGGAAATCATGTTGAGAGACTCTGTGATGATTCTCTTGTACTTGTGTTTATCCACCCTTTGGGAGTAGCCATGGTGGACATTGTGTTGAGAGACTCCAAGATGACATCACGTTGAGTGACTCCATGACGGGCACTTGTGCACTTGTTTTCTTCCACTCATGGGAGTAGCCATGGTGGACATCATGTTGAGTGACTCCATGATGATATCACGTTGAGAGACTCTGTAATAAATTCTTCTCACTAATGGGTGTAGCCATTGTGGGTGTCATGTTGAGAGACTCCATGACATGGATATCTAGAAAGATATCTCCCTAGCTAAGAGGGAGTGTTGATGTTATAGTAGCAGCAGGAGATTTACCCAGGCCAACTCAATGAGGAGTCACAACTTATTCATGAAGAGGCACCACGATTTACATATATATAGGCATGCAATCCTTATCATTTGATCATCCATGAATAAAAAGACAAGTTCGCTCTTCTATAGTAGATCAAGTTTGAAGGAAGAATTAGCACTTGGAGAGGAATTCCATCATCTTCAGATTTTTGCATTATTTATTCAACAATATAAGAGAAATTATTGGCTGGGTTTTTCTCCCTTGAAAAGGAGGATTTTCCTAGGGTACTTGCTGTGTTAAAGTGTTTATCATTACTATATTTCTACTTAATTTAATTATGATCCTAAAACTAACAGCCCTAATGCCATTGGCACCCCCGTTTAGCTAGAGCATTGTTTCCTTCGCGTTTAGCTAGAGCATTGTTTCCTTTGCTACGAGAATTACAACTTTCTCTCGCAGTTGGACACTAGCTTCTGGTACGGCCTCCTCAACGTTAATAACAATATGAACACCCATTTTAATGCTGCTGCTCACACTCTTTTGGCAGATCTGTCTAGCAAGGCCCCCGCCAGTCCTATTAAGTTCGCCTTGGGCTCGTCTGTTGTTTCTTCCAATGTGACCATGTATGCCATGGAGATGTGCTGGCGAGATATGTCCACGAAATACTGTGCGACCTGCCTCTCCAAGGGAATTGAACAGCTCTTCGGTTGCTGAAGTCAAAGGTGGGTGTTCGGGTGTTCATGGGCAGCTGCACCCTGTGCTATGAAACCTATCCCTTTTCCAAGCACTATTAGACATTAACCCATCTATCTGACTCACTTTCTGTATGTGAGGTGATTCACCATAAATCATGGGAAGCATACTCACAAAATAAAGTAACAGTAATAATAATAAGCAAGATCATTATTTGGCCTTAATAAAATCAGTGTTGCATGCTTTAAACATGAATCTCAAACTCTCTCACATTCATAAAATGACTAAAGGTATGACTGTGTGCGAGAAGATATAATGGCAAAAGGCATAACTATTTGTATACACGAAGATATACATGTTCATAAATTATAAATTTAGAACCTTATAAATTATAAATTATCTATGAATTTCAGTTAGACAAAACCTTCTGTAAGAGGAAGTGTGACCTAAGCTAATGGACAATGTATTCAAAACCAAATGTCTGTAGACCGGGCTGCATATTTATTATTCACCTTACAAGATTAAAAATCTAGTGTAAATAGTGATGTTTTGGTTCCCCTTTTTGTTATCAATTTAGTTTGCTTTTTGAAACTAGTCAATGTTTGATTAAAAGTTTCATGTGTAATCCAATTCTTTCCAATATCTTGTAATGCACAAAATTGGAGGACATAAAAGCATTCATAACTTTTTAAATTTATCTTTTACCAAATTTTCTCTAGTATCCCTTTACAAAACTCAATTTCTAAATTTGGTAACATAGGATATGGTGACATAACCATTGATTCTAGTGATTTCAATATTACCTTTAAATTTTCTTTCAATCCTTCAAATATCTCTCCTTTTTTAATTCTTAAACCCTAGATTTCATTTATCCAACTAAGAAAACAATGTAATGTGTTCACGATAATAAATGAATCCTTCATACTCTTTTCTACTATATTTGTAATTTGTTTAGGCACTTCTAGGGTTCCTTTTTGCACTAGAACATCAATTTCTTTTATTAAGGTTTCAATTTTACTATAGAGGTCTCTTAGATACTACCAATCATGGAAATGGTACTCTGAGGTCCTTTCCTTTTCTTTGAAACATTTTATTAGATACTAAATTCCCACGCTGAACACTATGCCACACACACACTTCAGAGTAAAACACATCTGCTTCACCCTAAAAACACGTGCTAAACACACATGCACTTTGGGATAAATGAATGCACTTTTCCCTAATACACATATGCATCTTCCTATACAGATGTGCTCCTAGACGCACATGCACCAAGATTCATGCCCATGCTTAGCCCCCATAGATTCACCATGTTTCCGAATGAACAAACATCACAACTCTACATACACTACAACCCTTCACATGCATGTCGTAAAGTGTCACACATGCATTCTACGATGCATTTCATTATTTGGTGCACGTGTTTTCCCCTTTCTTCCCCCCATAAATACCTAATAAATGCATTAAAAGGTCACAATTTCTATACATACCCCTATTTTGTGCCCAATGGCCACCTGTAGCTCCTCACACACTCTACATGATGCTCCTAAACTGGCATACACTCCATCTTTACTCTGTTGTTTTCTATGCTCTCTCAAATTCACTATGGGCTAGAGAGTAAAAATGAATAGTTTTCACCCCCTACACATTTATTCACCCCTACACCCCCCATCCCCCATTATGAATTATTTCCCCCCCATCATGTTTTTCACCCTCTTTTACTCCTTTTCACCTTATTTCTCCATTTTTAAACCTTTTTCCTCATTTTTTGCCATTGATCATTATTTTTCCCTTCTATTTTTCTCCTTGCATCTCCAAGTCAAGAGACCATTCATGCTGTTTTTTCTTGTCTAATATCTCAAAGGGGCATCATCCTTCTGCCCACTAATTTCATTTTTTCCCACTAACTGAGTCATCCTATCACCTTCATCACTTCCTAGAGCACCATATTTTCTTTTTCTTTGAAACAATGTTACAGAATGCCATCTTAAAGAGCGAACACATGTAGACACATGAAATTGCCTCCCAGCTTTTCCACTATCACTAGTCTCATCCCATAATTATTCTTCTAAAATTAATTAAATAAAATATATTTATTTAATTAATTGAACTAACTATTCCTTTAAAGTTAATTAGATACATTTTATTTATTTAATTAATTGATCTAGTTATTCTTCTAATATTATTTAAATAATCCCTGATTATTTAATTAAGAAATTACTCCTCCTTGCCACTATTAATTAAATAAATTTCAATTAATTAATTAATTAATTAATTCATCAAATCCACCCTTCTTCTAATGTATAGCCTTTAATTAAATAATTCAACATTTATTTAATTAAATCTAATTATTCCTATGTCATTCTCCCAAAAATTAAATAAATACCTCACCATCCAAGCCATTTCATAACACAAGTTGAATGCAAAGACATGCTATAGGATCTTGGAGCAACCAACATACAATCTCACAACCATAATTCTATTGAGCACATCCATTGTATCAAGGGTTTGTGTTGGTGAGAGATTTATTTTTTTCATTAACTAGCATTCCCTTTGATCAATTTGAGGTGTTTGATGTAGTGTAGCTTAGAATAGATTCTTTGCATTGCTTTCTATTTATGTTTTTGAATTACATTTCATCATCCACAATAAAAAAATATATCTCAGGGATAGTTTAGTTTCATTTCAACACTTTCATTTCAAGAACTTTTATTTTAGCAAGTTTGGTTATATTTCATTTCAAAAAGTGTGGTTTGATTGTACTCCCCAAATTAGTTTGCATTCTTTATGGCTCTAGTTGAATATATATTTCCATAACATTGTCACAAGACTGCATTCCCTAGTTTGATAGATTGTAAAATTTTTCCCTTCCATAAGTTTAGACAGTATCTCTTAGAAACTCCATTCATTTTCTACATAGATTATGAACCACTAAAATATCTTATGAATAGACTAGTAATACATGACTAAATATGTCAATGGCTAATGATTATTTAAGAATATGGTGAAACCTGGAAAAGCCAATCAAGGGCCATACTATCTTTCTAGACTTGACAATGGTGAATATGGAGATCCGATTGAAGACAATTTCCTTGGCACACACCTATTCAAGATAAGTGTAGTACCCAATGACTTATAAGACATTGCTCAACTACTACCTATAGTACCTTCCAAGAACAATACAACAAAGAAGATAAAATGAGACTACCTGCAAGAGCTTTCACCTATACTATTATGAGTAAAGAACTATACATTTTGGGAAAAGATGAAGTTCTACAAAGAGTAGTCATGAACCATGAATGAAACCAAGTCTTGGAAGAAGCACATGAAGGTATTCTAGAGTACACAATTCAACAACCAAAACTAAAATAAAAGTCCCATTAACTGAACTCTAGTGGTTAACATTATTCAAATATGATAATAACCATTACTGCACATGTGATATTTGTTAAAGTATTGGTACGTCAACTACAAAAGACAAAATTCCACTTCAACTGGTACTAGTCGTGGCACCATTAGAGAAGTGGGCAATTGATTTCATTAGACCTATAAATCCACCTACCTATAAAACTAAGGCACACTTCATCATAACCAGTATTGACTATCTATCTAGATGGGTAGAAGTAGAATTAACAAAATACTATATTGCAAAGCTCATAGCTCAACTACTTCTATCATATCTTAAAGATACAACTACAAAAAGGATTGGAACTTGGAGAGAATATATTGATAAAAAGTCAAGGAAATATGACAAAGAGAAATTTGAGAAAAAAAAAAGGAGAAAATGGCCAAAGAAACTAAAGCCAAGGAAGATGCCCTTCTTCCAATAATTGAAGATATCTCAAAAAAGTAAACTACAAAGCAACAAATCACAAAACCCCCAAAGTCTTTGCAAAATCTAGTAGAAGAAATCATACAAACCTTGTCACAAATGAGATCCAAGAAAAAAGAGGAATCAAGTAGGAAAATGAAAAAACCAAAAAGATAAAAGGAAAAATCACAAGGGAAATTGGTACAATATGATGACAGTTTAGAGGAGGAAGAAGAGAAAACCACAAAAGTAGAACAAGTACTACAAAGAACAAGGTAGAAAGTAGTACAAGAGAAAGCTCAAGCACCTACACTAGAGAATAAAAAGTTGTTAAGAACATTATACACAATAGAAAAGACATTAGAGGTGAACCATACTTACCCTACGACCACTACAAACAATAAAGAGATAATTGTGTAGACAATTGTTTATTTCATCACAACTAGTTCTTACTCCGTGGAACAAATCATTGATAGATTTCTTGAGAAGCTAAAAATAGTTCTACAAAAGGACATCACTAAACAAAGAGAGAAAGATTTCAAGATAAAATTATCAATAAAAAAGAGCAATTGAAGAAGTGGCTAAAGACTTAAGTCTCTCTCCAACAACAAGTAGGGCATAAAGTCCACAAGATAAAGAATTAAGAATAAAACATAGGGTAGATATCCTACTACACAACATGGAGAATGCAAATATTCAATAAAAAATATATGAAGAGGCTATTATAGAAACCCAACAAGCATATAATAAGATTGTAGAAAGAAAACAACCACTAAAGGAAGAAGTAAAAGATGCTACAACACTGTCATCACCACTACATGAACAACAACCAATGCAATTGGTACATATAGAGGAAACTACTATAGTAGAAATAAGGACTGAGGATTGTCTCCATCAACAAATCGAAGGCTCAAGAAGGAAGAAGAAAAGATAATAGAAATATGGGAGGCATCAACAAAATTGATCTCACCACCCAAATAATCAGTGAGTGACCTAATGATAAAAATAGAATATTTGACCAGACATAAGCAATCAACTTCAATAGTAATAGTAAGTTTGAACTTATGAATTTTCCTACAATACCCTAGATTGACTTCACACATATATAATCAGTATAGAAGATAGAGTTAGGAGAGGCATTTACCAATAGATAAAACATGATCTAATACATACAAATGTCACACTAGAAGAAGGCATGGAGAAGATGATCCAAATGATACAATAACAACAACCTTAGATACAAATATACTCATTAGCAGCAATCTAGAAACTCAATTAGAACTTGAGCAATACAAGGATTACTAATTTAAACAAGTGATTTGGAGAAGGATGTAGTGCCCCTCCACATTCACTTTGGTTGTGTCAGGTAATTTGGTGAGTATTTTGCATGTATCCTGTAATCCTTGTTTATTTTGTGAAGACATTTCATTGAGGTATTTTGTTAAACAATTTGCTTGCTAGTTAAACGTCATTAGATTGTCCTTGAATTCATAATTTTGCCATACAAATCTATTTTAATTTTACAATAAGATAACATGCCAGTCATGGCATGGCTCATTACCTTTATTATATTTATATACATGTATTGTTGAGGCCCATTCATGCTGTGTCTTTGAATTATCTATTTTCTAAGATTTTCATGCATTAATAAACCCTGACCCATGCTTATACACTGCCAAAGATAGAAATTAATTTACAGATTGCTTATTTTAGATAGAAGATGGCCATTATTGGTGACACAAACTTATCTTTAGATGTACGTTTGATGGTGTTGACACATTTAGTTATGATTACAATCTTGATTTAGTGATAATTTAGATTTTATGTTATGTTTTGAGTATTTTATTAGTTCCTTATGGGCTGACTGGGGCCGGCTTAGCCGCCCAGTCAGGCACCATGCATTAGTGTAATTGGAGTTACTTAAAAAAAACTATTTTAGGCTTTCGCGTTTGAGGAAGGGGGGAGGAGATCCAGGAAGGTAGGAGGAATCTACAATATCTTTATTGTCTTCGGGAATTGGAAATCAATATTCTTCTTGCAGGTATTCCTCAAATCAATTTCAGGTGGAAATGGTGATTATTTGCATGTTGAACATATAATATTACATGTCTGTTAAAATAAGGATCCATGGTTAATGTCGGGGCGGAAATTGTTTCTTATCAGTACATGTTTTTACATGTTAAACAAAAGTGAAGAAACCATGGCCGTATTGTTAGTTAGTTACCTGTATTATAGAATACAAATTCTCTAACAGCTTCCACTGAAATATTTCATTTAGGAAATACCTTTTCTTAGCACCATAGCCCGAGTGCACAATTAGGTTCCCCTGAAGATTCCACTAACTAGATGATACAGATAGCCACATGATAAGCTTAGTTCAATCGCCATATATGCAATAATCCATGCGAATCATAGAGTAAAAAAACTCGACATTGATAACTATCATGAATCTATAATGTCCCAATTGTACTGGTATCCTTGTAAACTAAGGTGGTAGAACAGTCATGCAGGTGGATAGGTGGAGATGGGAATAACCCATCTCATGTTGATTTTGTTATTATCATGCCTCTCTCTCTCTCTCTCTCTCTCTCTCTCTCTCTTCGTCCCATTCAGTAGAAGATGAGTTAGTCATTGCTCAATTCCAGTAATACTTGAGAATACCTACCGCCCACCCAAATTCTGACTTTAAACGAGCCCAAGAATTCTTACACGCCAGAGCCGAATCTATAAACCTTAATACCCAAGTCCTAGAATTCACCAAAGCTATGTTATCAGAAACGAGAAACGGAAACTGCAAGCAACGTGACGAGAAACGGGATATATAGAGGTTTCTATAAGAAACGGATTTTAACATATATTTTTTCAAAATTTTAAATTTATTATAAAGTCTTATCAATGCTAATAAAGATGTCAGAATATTCTAAAATTTGTTTAAAAAGAAAAATTCTACTATAAAACAATATCATAATAAACAAACTATACATTTATTTTTTAATAAAATTTATTATAAAAAAAACTGCTTTAAAACAATATTATAAAAACTAAAACTCACAGAATTTAATAAAAAATCACTTTTATTCCAAAACATTATAAAAGCTATTCATTTAATTTTTAAATAAAATTTGTTTAAACAAAAACTAGTTTAATTAATAAAATTTGTTTTAAAAAATAAACTAGTTTAAAACAATATTATAAAAACTAAAAACTGAACTCACGAAAGCTTTTAAAAGTCGCGAAAGCTTTTAATGTATAAAAAGTCACGAAAGTTTGATTAAAAAAAAAAGAACAGAAAATTTTCAAAGGGTTCGCTACGGCAACAGGAAAGAGCAACGCAAAGAAACGGACGGGAAGCCGAGAAATGGCCGTTCGCTACGGCAACGGCGTTTCTGCCATTGAAAACCGAAACGCGGCCTTCCCGTCGCGTTTCTGGTAACATAGCACCAAAGAGAAACCTCTTTTACTTCTCTCATGGACTGGTAAAAGCCCTTCAAAGCCTTCTATATTGTTGAACTCTAATATGTACAGGGTCCCTGCAGAGGCAGACAAATGGGTTCACGACCCATTTGGGGCCACCAAGGACAGCACAGGCAATATTTATGCCAGGGGAGCTCAAGATGACAAATATATTGGAATGTAGTATATTGTTCAGCCATTGAAAGACTTAAAATGCAGGTTGATTTAGTGAAGTCTGGAGTGGCGGAGCATGGGGAGATGATAGCTGTGAATCCAGTTTATGTTAAAGCGGGACTCCCAACCCTATTGGATTCGTTATGAATCTGTAGCCATCTGAGGCAGAGGTAGGGTTTGACATTCAGCTTCCACCTACAGCAGATCCCCCAGCTGGTTAGAAAGCGGATTCCAGAGGAATGGGCACCTACTGTGTGCAATATGACTTATCAGGCAATGGTGACTCTTGAGCTATTTTGTCAAATGAATTCATGCTCCAGGTTTGTGCTTTCGCTGTTGTCTACTTGATTACTAGAGTATTCCCACCTATATTATCTAATGCTAAGATAGGAAACCATACCCTGCTCCACAGGGTTGTTCTTAAATATCAAAGATTAATTTTTAGGACAAATATTTAGGGTTGTTCTATCAAATGATGGTGTAGTCTCCTTGTGGATCTCAGCAACAATACCAGGCTGAGATTTATTCATTTATACATTCATAGGTTTGATCATAGTTTGCAAGGCCAAGCATAAATTCAGTGGGTTACAATTCTGTGTAGTTAAATGGGCCGGGAGAAATTTAAGAGGGTATTCTGTTGTCTTCATCTTCCGAGCCAAATTCTCCAACTGGGTATAGATCTCGTTTGAATTGGGGTTTTAGGCGCAGTTCTTTGTTTGGGTCTTCATGCCTATTTATCCGGAATGGCCAAATTTCCTTTTTAGTTCCATGCTATGCATGACTAAGATCTATTATATTATTTTGCCAATCAGCCAATACAAACACTAGTTTTCAGCGACCAATTAGAAATGCAGTCTGGAATGCTTAATTATCGAGTGAGTTCTCTTACCGGCCCACATCTTCATTAGGAAATATTTCTTTTCTAATCTTAAAAATGTTATATTCTTGATCCTTTAGTAATTGTGCAATTCAAGGATTGAGGAGTTAAGGATAAGTATAGTACCTTAGTCTCATTGAATTTCATAAGATGCTCATAATCTCAATTTGAGTTATTCATAAATCCTTAAAGGAAACTTAACATATTGTATGCCGCAGGTTACTTTTAGTTCCAACTTGATCCTAGTATTATGTTCGATAATTCTCTGCCAACAATATAGATATAATAATTCATTTATTCTTTGTAGTTCATATTTTCTTTTTGATTGTGCCTGTCTTTTCACCAAGGCCGATCCTTCTTAGATGGCACTTAACGTAGTTATGTTACATGTGGATTTACTTATTTATGTTTCATATTTATTTATTTATGTATTTCAATTTTGCATCTGACGTATGTATGTGCTTTATGAGTCTTTTGTTTGTGTATCACAGAATACAGAGTGCTTATAAGAGGGTAGTATAGTTTAAGTGAGGGTTAGCATTTGTTATGTGTTTCTCTTTTTCTTTGATTGCTCACACTTTGAGTCTCCTTAGCCCTAATACTTCGACACAAAATGAATTAGAACCCTTATCATTGGTATGTATAATTTAAATTTAAAATATTTGTATCTAACATTGCAATTACGATGAATCTAATATACTCTATTATGTAATCCGAGCTTTACTAAGTTAAAATTTGTAAATTGTTTCTATCACACAATAAATTTCATTATTGTTATCTATCAATATTTTCATAGATAAGCATTACAAAAGGTGTGTGTGTGTATGTGTTCAATTGATGCATTTAGACTTAGAACAAACCGTGGTTATTTAGATTGTGTTCGTGTGTAGTAATGAGTTTTGTATATGTTTGAATATTGCTTAATTTCAATAATGTAGTCATGTTATCCCTAGAGATGTTAGTTAACTTGTTGAAACATATTATGTTATATTTTGTTACCATTTCTTCTAATTAAAAAAAAAATCCATCCTTTTTATTTTGTTGTGATTGACTTATCTTTAGGGTTGCATGGCGGAGCATTACAAAGGAAAAACAAAATATCAAGAAATAAATTATAGTAGAATATGAAAAAGAAAAACTAATCTGATCACAATTGAAATGGAGGAACAACTAAAAGGATTTGGATTGACAAATAAAGAAACTAGAGGATGCTTGCAATAACATCTCTACATTATATAAGTATTGCACCAATTGGCCACAAATCATCATGGCCTAGAAGACTCAAATAGATGTCATAGAGGCTCAAATTCTACAATTTGCAAGCAATTACAATATCATGGTTGACTTAGATGGATCACAATGATAACTGTAAATTCTTTAAACACAACACAACCAAGTAAACAAACAAAGGATGAAATCAATAACATAGATAAAGGAGTTGGGGTTGGAGGTAAATCACTCACTTGTCACTTCTATCCAAGCTTGTCCCATAAATAAAGAAAGTTATCTCTACACTTATGGAACCAACTACTCTCATGGCTGTAGTAGAGGGTAGATGGACCTTTCAACAATGACTCAAATTCCTACTACCTTAGATATGGGATAATACATATGAGAAGATATGGAATAATACATATGCATTGGATTTGGCTTAGCTTGTGGAGGAAAAATTTGTAGCATAGCAGAAAGTCATTAGATTCTCCTCCTCTTAAAAATCCAAAAAGAGGCATTAGATTAGGGCACTAAATTCACCCCAATTCATTGATTATCCTAAGAAGAGATAGAAGAATGGCAAATGGGGTATGATTCAATTATGATAAAATTTGGGAAAAAGGTCACAAATGTCGACAGAAACACTTATATTTCATTGAATCTACAATGGTGCCTAGTGAATCAGAGGAATTTTTAGTTTTGAAAGATGAGTGGGTTGCTACAGAACAAGACTCCACACCTAATGCTCATATTCCTATTCATGCTTTGGCAGGCTTCTCTTCCCCCCAAACACTCAAGGCCATTGGCTACATGAAATAACAAAATATAGTAGTCTTGATAGATGGTGCTAACACTCATAAATTTATCAACATAAAACTTTTTGACTTGCTACACTACTATGTTCGTGCCTGCAATAATTTTCAAATCATGGTGGCCAATGTTAATACTATTCTTGTGTTCGACAAGTATATCAATGTAAATCTTAACTTTGGGGATTATCAATTGACCATGGATATGTTTTCTCTTTCCTTAAGTGGAGAAAACATGGGCATTAGGTGTCCATTGGTTACAAACCTTAGGCTTGATCAATTGTGACTACTAGGAGCTATGGATCAAATTCTAACATGATGGATAAAAATATACATTACAAGGACTAAGTTAAGTTCTTGAGGTTTAGATGGTTAGTTCCCATTGTATGGAAATGTTGTTGAAAAAGGGGTGTTCTAGTATCTAGGCCTAATTCCACTCTCTAGATGTTCAACCTCTTTCCAGCTCTTCTCCTCCATTAGACTTGCAAGGCATCCTCATTAAGTATAAACAAGTATTCAAAGAACCCAAAGGGTTGCCCCCTCCAAGGTCCCATGACCATGCCATTTTTCTCATTGTGGTAGTCATCGTCCAAATATTCTGCCTTATTAATTACTCCTTTGAGAAAAATAATGAAATTGAAAAGATGGTTAAAGAGCTCTAGGAGGTGAGGGTCATTCACCCCAATGCTAGTCTTTACTTCTCTCTTGTAGTTATAGTTCCTAAAAAATATGGAGAATGGAAAATATGCCTTGATTTCCATGAAATCAATAAATTAACCATCAAGGATACATTTTCTATTCTTGTTAGTGATGATTTGTTAGATGAGCTTTCAAGGGTTAATTTTTTTACTAAACTAGATCTACATTCAAGCTATCACCAAATTTAAGTCAAAGAAGCTGATATCCCTAAAACTATCTTCAAGACCCATGAAGGCCATTATGAATTTTTGGTGATGCCCTTTGGTTTATCTAATGCTCCTTATACTTTTTAGAGCCTCATGGATAGAGTCTTATGTTGTTTCTTGAACAAATTTATATCGGTCTTCTTTGATGACATTCTCATGTATATAGTCAAACTTACCCTGGAATCATCTTCACCATACGGAAATTGCCCTGAATATTTTAAAGGCACATTCTCTTTTTTCCAAGTGCTCTAAGTGTGCCTATGGAGTCCAAGAGGTGGAGTACTTGGGTCATATTGCTTCACAAGCTAGTGTCCAAGTTGATGCCAAGAAAATTATAGCAATGCAAGACTGGCCATGATCTAAGTCCCTCAAAAGTCTATGGGGATTCGTAGGTTTGATAGGTTACTATCACAATTTTGTGCATACCTATGATAAAATTTCTAGGCACTTGATATATTTTCTAAAAAATAACTCCTTCATTTAGACCAAAGTAGATGAGATGGCCTTTACTACTATTAAAAAATTGCCATGTGTTTGACTACAATTTTATATTGACCTAATTTTCACAAACCTTTCATTATTGAATGTGATGCCTTTAGCACTAGCATGTGTGTAGTGTTTATTCAAGAAAGTCAACCCCTCACCTTCACAAGAAATCAACTCATATTTTCCTCAACTACTACTTCTTTTAATATACATAATTGGCGTCTAAACACCCAATACCATGCCAACTATTAAAGCATGATTATCTATTGAGTGCGCTGGCTCATCTCCCCTAATGCAAGTTGTTGTGGCTGACTGTTTAGCGTATGGTACAATATTTTTTTGTCTTATAGCTAAAAATTGCGCATTTGTTGAATTTAGAAAGGCGGACGTGACGTTATTGACATATTCGGCTCATACGAGGAGCGCAAACAAAAATGGTATTACCAAGCATGCTGATCCTGATCAAGTTGAAACAATCAGCAACTTTCAACAGTAATTAGACTTTTAGACTCCGTCGCATTTGTTGACATTGTGACGGTGGAAACTCCTAGAACGAACAAGTCGACTGGGTTGGGAAAAGTTTGGTAAAGTCCACGGAGTTGGCATTGCCCTTGCACAGACGACTCAGCAATGCGGTGATTAGAGCCCAGTCATACTCCACTCGTTTCCCAAATCTATTTATAAGCTGAATTGCTGGTAGTGTGGAACCATATCTTCTTTTTCTGTAAGCTGGGCGGCAACATGTATTTCTCAGAGAGTGCATCAAAGAGAGTGCCGCTATATCTGGCGGCTTTGCTAGTGTTGTGGAGTGTTCTGGTTGAGTCCTCGTCGGAGGAGGGTGAGATATACGCAGCATGTAATGTGGTGAAGTACTCCAATGGCTCCCAGTTTGATAGCAATTTGGAGGCGCTCTTTAAAACGCTGACAGAGAAAGCAGCCTACTAGGGCTTCGCGGCTTCGGTTTACGGGCAGGAGAAGCCGAACCAGGTGTCGGGGCGCATTCAGTGTAGAGGAGATTTGTCTCCCGTTGACTGTGGCGCGTGCTCAGCGGACGCAGTGAAGGCCGTCCGCAGCAGTTGCCCTAATGCCGTTGGCGCCCGCGTTCAGCTGGAGCATTGCTTCGTTCGCTACGAGAATTACACGTTTCTCTCGCACTTGGACACCAGCTTCTGGTACGGCCTCGTCAACGTCAATAACAATACGGACACCTATTTTAATGCTGCCTCTCGCACTCTTTTGGCGGATCTGTCCAGCAAGGCCCCCGCCAGTCCTATTAAGTTCGCCTTGGGCTCATCTGTTGTTTCTTCCAATGTGACCATCTATGCCATGGAGATGTGCTGGCGAGATATGTCCACGAAAGACTGTGCGGCCTGCATCTCCAAGGGAATTGAACACCTCTTCGGCTGCTGCAGCCAAAGGGTGGGTGTTCGGGTGTTCATGGGCAGCTGCACCCTGCGCTATGAAACCTATCCCTTTGCCAAGCCCTATTCAAGTTAGACTTTAACTCACTCTCTGTATGTGAAGTGATTCACCATAAAGCATGGGAAGCACACTCGCAAAATAAAGTAACAGTAATAAGAATAAGTGAGATTGTTGTTTGGCCTTAATAAAATCAGTGTTGCATGCTTTAAACATGAATCTCGAAGTCTCTCACATTCATAAAATGACTAAAGATGTGACTGTGTGCGAGAAGATATAATGGCAAAAGGCATATCTATTTGTATGCAAGAAGATATACATGTTCATAAATTATAAACTCAGAAACTTATAAATTATAAATTATCTGTGAATTTGAGTCAGACAAAACCTTCTGTAAGAGGAAGTGTGAACTACGCTAATGGATGAATTTATTCAGAACCAAATATCTGTAGTCTAGGCTGCATATTTATCATTCACCTTAAAAGATTAAAAATCTAGTGTAAATCTAAGTTAGTACTATTAACTTATAAATAAAATCAAAAGAGATAAAAGGGTAAGGAAAGCAATTACGCCCCATTTATGAATTTCTGTATGGACTTTTGAACTTCTTGCAAATAAAAATCTAAAATCTACCTATATTCATGCACAAGCTCCCTTTATAGATTCAATGCTAGAGTCAAACGATTATATTATGAAAAATATCTAGAAATAGAACTATTATTAATGTGTGTAAGTTATATCTAGATTTTGTAAACAACAATTATACATGTACATGAACTAAACTAGCAATCACACTTAATGTGCAATGGGTACGCCAATAGCTAGATGGAATGAGTGCAATTTTTAATTGACGACAAAATCACAACGAAACTTAGTCATTATCTTTTTGTAGCAATAGAAGCCATTGAACATAGTGTGTAGTGTGAGGGGAGTACATTGTTAATTAAATTGTCTATTAATCTAGGATTGGAATTGTGTGTAGACAATTCTCATCCTTCCTCCTGAGGGAGATATATGCACTATCTTGTATTTAGGCACATCACTTGTAGCCGAAGCTTAGGGAGGTATGTAGATATGCTTAACACCACACCTACAACATTGTAGTGATTGTGACACCCTAATGATCAATATATCCAATGTCAAATTATGTTCTTTTGAGTGTTAGACCTTGGGAGTTATGACAAAATTTGCTAAAATCCTTCTCTTAAGATTTAGAAAAATTGATTGCATGAAGGCATTGTTGTGCATTTTTCAATCAAAAGGACACTCTTGAAATTTGAAGATTTTTGTTATTTTAAAAGCTAGAAAATTTTGAGGACTTTGAAGGTTGCATCCCAACTCCATTAATAGAGGCTTGGGGATTTTTATAGTTTTGACAACTTTGAAGAAAAATAGAAAAAATGGATTTTAAACCTCAAATGAATGAATTATTTTGTGAAATGAATTGTCTCCTTAATATTTTAGAATTTTGCATCTTTTAGCAATGTGTCATTAATTTTCTCATTGATTTGTGTGCCATGGGCACACTGATAGGTACTTTTATGTAGTGTATTGTAATAAAAAACCCCATAAATTTAAAGAAAACACAATTCTTTTATTCTTTTTGAATGCAATGCACTTTACAAAAGCCATATAACAAGGAGTTGAGATGCATTGTTGGCATTAAGATCCTATAGATTGCTTCGAAGGACCAATGAAATTTGTTCTAGAGTGACACGTGTTTGATGTCAACTCTTTTGGACCTTAATACTTGAGCTTTCCATCGGTTGTGAAACTTCTCGCCAAGATCTTTCAAAATGAAATTCTATGCCCATGGGCACCTCTAGACATGAAACAAACTTGCCACCATGAACTTGAGACTGCTAGTGAACCATGACATATATAGGAGGTTGATTCTGCCAAGAAAACATACAAGACATCACTAGATAAAAAAAAGGCTAATAAACTTCAATAATGTAAAGTTTGGGTCCACAAACACCTAAACCTTCTAGACTTGAAATATAATTTTAATAAGTGAAATCTAGAAGACTTTTTACATCCAGTATTCACTTGTCTTGTTTCTTGCAAACACTTTAAACTCTCAAGTCCATAATCATAAAGTATTGCTAAAGTCAATTGAGATTTGACATGTGGCTTGGTAGTGAAATTGATTGTGGCCTAAAGGAATCAAGAGGAGAACAAGAGTAGACACATAGCAATCTCTATCAATTTCTATTGGTCCTTTGGCCAATGTGCAAGGTTCCATAGACATGAGGAAGAAAATGCAATCTGATTGAGTGAATGAGTTTAGGTTTTCTATTGTCTACAAATTCATGGCTTTAAGATCTCAAACACAAACTTAATATAAAATTTGACTTGAGATGCTTTCAAGTATGTCCAATAGTCTCCCTAAACCTTCAAATTTATTATTCAATCCTTTAAACTCATGCAAACATTAGGATATTATTCATAGTGACTATAGTTTTTCATTGTCAACATAGTCAACTGAGATTTGAATATTTGCATTTGTCATTGCCTTTTTCAACATATCAATTTTTTACTAAAAATTGGATATCGTTATTAAAATGTATGCATTAAAGGCACCAAGCATTAAAGTATTGAAATCAAGGAATGAAGGCCCTCTACAATCTTTAAACTTTTCATCATATCCCCTTTTAATCTTTCAATATAAAAATCAACATCAAAAGTAGTGAAGTGAACAATGAAAAGAAAAAGAGGATTATCCAAATATCATTGAATGCCCAAAAAATTAATAAATGACATAGATAACACACTAACATATATCCTTGTTTAGTGTATCTTATTTTCTATCATCATCTCAAACACCATTCAATACAATTGTTAACATGTCATGCATTATTTTCAATAGATGATCGATATATTATGCATTGTTTTCAATAGATGTATGATATATCATGCATATATGATTGATAGATCAAGACAACCAAATAGATATCAACTCCCAAATAAATAGTTTCAAAAGAATTTATATAATTCTAAAGTAGTGTGCAAGCAATACCAAACATTTTACTTCTATATATAGCAAGCTTCTTCAAACAATTCATGATTATTTCAAAAATGGAGAAACCCCAAAATTTTTAAGAAAATAATTTCAAAGTCATTTCATATCATTCCAACTAATTGCCTCTATATATAAATATTAAGTAGGTCAAAATATATGAGATACCCATACCACATTTGACTCTCAAAAATCCATTATAAAGAAACCCAACAAAATCCTCATTACATTTTTTACCATTCAAACGTCAATTAGGGTTTCAATCTTTACAAGCTCATAAAAAAACCCATTATAGCTCAAAGATAAAAGGAAGAAGTTTCATAAGATTGGAGAACCTTAACAAAGCATAACAAATACACCGTGATTTTAATCACTTAAGAAACCCATCAAATCAAAATCCTTACATGCTTTAATTTTTGTATAGCGAAAACTCATTTATTTAAACAAAGCTACAATAACAAAGAGAAAATGCATGTGGTAATAACAACTTAAGAATTTTCCATGTTCACTATTTTCCCAAATCTTTTTAATATTCTTTGTTGCAAGCATATAAGGTTTTAAAAATGATGTATGAACCCTTAGAGCTAACAATATTTACAAGTATATATCAAATCCAAAACAAATGATGCCCACAGTGAAGAAAAACACAGAATATCATGCATGCAAATCTAGAGATGTCTTCAACATATACCCAAATGCGTGAAAGGATATTAATACTTTATACTATATGAAACAATCAATATTTGCACACATTTATATTCAGTTATAAATGCACATGAAATTACATCCATCCAACCATGTATTTAAAAAACAAACAATCAAATTCATGTGAAATTACATCCATCCAACCATATCTTTCACAGACAAAAGATCTCATTTAATAATATCCCCATCCCTTGTTCCTCACCCCTATACACAACCAACATTCCATTTCCCTATTCAAATACCATTTTCAAGATGCTCTTAGGCACCTCCTTACACATTCCTATGACCCTCAAGAGCGTATTGGTGGGGAACTAATGGAACATAAGTAGTTTTTAGATACACGCCTAGGAATAGGAACATGCCTTCTTCATTAGGCCTTCTATGAAAGAGGTGAAAATGGAGAGAGAGAAAATAAATCTATAGATCATCTAATATAATTAAGTAATATTCATTGCCACAAATTGCATACACAAAAAAATCTAGATCAAACATTAAAAGCCCACAATATGAATATTAGGTTGTTCATTCTCAAACTTTGTTAAATAGAGCATAGCATGTGGGAAAACCCAATATGAAAGTAGGGCCACTCACTATTGAATACTTCTAAACTGAGGCAAAAATAAAATGTGCACAAGGGATTCTAAATTCATTGACCATAAACCAAATATAAAAATATTTTATAGAGCTATCAGTGACAAGTTGCTGTATCATGTTCAAGATTCCTACTAGCATAAATTACATTCACATCTACATTAAGAGAGCATTAACCATTTAAGTATGTCTCATCTCATCCAAAAATAACCATCCTTCCTTAAGCATTTCAGACATTGGCTAAAAGATTACACTTGCATTATACCATTTGGAAAATCAAGTCAGAGTAAACTATGCATGTACCTTACACCATATAGATTAGCATAATTAAAAAGGTTAGAATTAGAGATAAATGTTAGCCCTATTTGTTAGAAGCTCCCCAGATTTAATTGTGTCCCTGCTTGTCATAAATTCCCTAGCTTCAAGTGTATCAGCACTGAAATAAGCAGTAGTAACATCATCTTTTCATCAAAGACAAATCTTTCTCTCTTCCACACATGGGAAGATAACCCCCAACTTCAAGTGTATCAGCACTAAAATAAGCAGTAGTAACATCATCTTTCATCAAAGACGAATCTCTTTCTCTTCCACCCATGGGAAGATAACCCCTAGCTTCAAGTGTACCAGCACTAAAATAAGCAGTAGTAACATCATCTTTCATCAAAGACACGTCTCTTTCTTTTCCACCCAAGGGAAGATAACCACTTGACATTCCAGGAATGAAATCGGTAGCCAACTGACCTTGCGCTCCTTTGCTGGAGCCAAAAGAAGCAAACAGAGAGGAAAGAGCTGAGCTTGGCAGGAGAGAACAAGATGAGTTGTTTGAGAGCTGTTGTATTCCCATATGACGAGGAGAAGGCATAGTTGAACAATCCCCACCTCTCACATCAATATTATCTGTAATCATTCTAGGAATTGAGCAATTGAAGCCTCCCATACTACCCCCTCGAAAGCTACTTGAGGGTGTCAACGAAGTTTTCACAACTGCATTCTACTGCATTGGAGAAATGTTGTGATTACCTGAAGCCATAAAAAATGTGAACCCAATTTAGTGTCATATATATCACATGCAAAAAAATCTATTAGTTCACATACCATATAAAACATTAAATTTCCAACTATAACATGAATCAAAATAGTACTCATCCTGCCCTGCACACAACTTAGGACCCTTGTGACATACTTCATGTATGTCCATTTAGAGCAAATCAATAATTTCATCTAATAAGCATTGAACATTAAGAACCCACCATTCAAGTATAGAATCATAAATGCCAAAACCATTCTAATTCTTTGCTAAGCATGAAATAGAATAACTCATATTTATTGGGCATTCCAACTAAAGATCCAATCATATGTTCCCAAGACAAACTCTAGAGGCACCCCATTCTAGGGTGCAAATAAAGAGGCAAATCTCTAGATCAGCTTCATCAATAACAAGTAAACTATGTAAACTCTTTTAAAGCCCCATTCAAAAGAAGTGTTAAAATTTGCCAACAGGACCAACATGTAATACCAAAATAATTTATTGAGAGGCGTGAAATCGCACATTTTGTCTGAAAGTAAACCTCAACCACAAAACCGAGCAAGACCGAACACTTATTTTTAGTGCACATCATACCAAAAAATAGTTAGCAATTTCTTTCCAAAATAGAAGCAACAAAATCACTTTGCCTCTGACTACAAACCAAAAATTACCATTTACTTACTCGTTCACTGTAAAAACAAATAGCTCACACCTCACACCATAAATTAAAATCAAAGACTTGTTAGAATATAATGAATAACTGGTTTATTCACATGTGGTGAATATGTGTCAACTAGAGTTGTGTAGTTATAGATGTGTCAATAGAAATTATAGAGGTGTCACTAATTGTTGTAGAGGTGTCTCAGTTAGTTTTAGTTAGGTGTCAATCAATTGTAGTTAGCTATCAAATTAGTTAGCAGATTTGTAGGAAGCTGGTAAACTTATCTGAAGTTATATATGTAATCTTATTTGTTGAATAAAATAGATTGATTTGTGCAGTTGTAATATTTGTACTACTATTCACATTATTTCTCAATATTTTATTATGGTATCAGAGCTAGTTTGGGTGTGACTCCACCATTGGAGTGCCCAAGAATATGAAAGCATCTTAAATAGGAAATTAAGTTTGATGTAGAGAGCGTTGTCTTTCTCTTTTCTCTGTTGTTAATATTCTAAAATTGAAGTTATAGTCTGCAGAAGGGTGAATATATGGTTTATTGTGGAGCCAATCAATATATTGTCCTCGGTGAGCAATTTGTTTGTTTGATATGGAGGAGATACGCAAATACACAGCTGCTATTTTTTTGTGCTTTCTTTCCCGTCAAAGGATCATCATAATATTGCTCACTCCAACGGTTAGTTGTGTAGAAAGAGCGGGCCCAGAACCCCTGTGCTGTGCTAGAAGCTTTAGGAGAATTGGTCTATGCAAAGCATTCTTGTCTGCCTCTACAAGCAGTTGTTCTCCTTATTTTTGTTTTTCCTGTGTTAGAGGGAGACTCTACAAAGAGGACAGCAGCTATTGAATTAAAGAGAACCATCAACTATGTGTTCTATTTGGGAAAGAGTAAAGAGGGAGTTATTGTTAATGTTGTTGGTTGGATTTGTAATGTATGATGAAGAAGAAATAATCATCCAATTATTTGAATGACTGTTAGATAGTTTGAGATCATCAAAGCACAATTTAGAAAAGGTTGTCAGAGGAAATATGGGTTCCTCGACATGCCTCCATTTATGGTGTTGGAGGAGGAGTGGTGCATGAGATTTCAGAGGAGCAATGTTGTGCTCATGTGAGAATTGGAGTTATTTTAAGTCATTCATTAAGAGGGGATGTTAGAATATAATGAATAACTGGTTTATTCACATGTGGTGAATATGTGTCAACTAGAGTTGTGTAGTTATAGATGTGTCAATAGAAATTATAGAGGTGTCACTAATTGTTGTAGAGATGTCTCAGTTAGTTTTAGTTAGGTGTCAATCAATTGTAGTTAGCTGTCAAATTAGTTAGCAGATTTGTAGGAAGCTGGTAAACTTATCTGAAGTTATATATGTAATCTTATTTGTTGAATAAAATAGATTGATTTGTGCAGTTGTAATATTTGTACTGCTGTTCACATTATTTCTCAATATTTTATCAAGACTGTATCAAATAAAGAGGAATAATATGTCTCCAAAGAACAGTGAAAACCATGCAATTCATTTCTCCATTGATATAGGTAAACAATCTACTTCAAAGCCTTTAGAATCTGAATGTAACAAAAGAGACAATAAATCTCCTCATGTGTAAACAACAGTCAAGCACTCAAACATAAAAGCACATGACACTTTGATTCGTAACATCAAAAGATCAAAAACTTTTAGTCAGACATTGATGGCCTTAACAAAAACAATGAGCATATGTGAATCAACACGGTTAGTGAGTTAAATCTAATCCAGCAAAACCTTTTCACAAAATTGATTTAAGCTTTAGTATTTTGACTATAAAATGCATACATACATCTAATCCCCAAACATATACAAGAAACGAGGTTTCTTAAGCTCTCAGGACATATACCACTGCAAAAAAGCTAGTTGTGGATTGTGTAAACCAAAAACCTACAACTTTTCTGTTCAAGTCAAAGATTACAAATTAACTCATACATTTATTCTATACACATGACAATCAGAACATCCAGTTGTTCAATCCATGACAGTACACCAAGAGTGCTTATTGTCCGCAGACTTACAAATCATAGTAAAACCATCCAGTGATTGGCTCCATGACCCTACCCTAGTGAATCTGTCTTCTTCCTGACTATATAAATTATGTTCAAACCATTTGTGACATCTTCTCTAACCATAAAATAATAAATTTCCAGAATGCATAAGACAGAGTCAAAACTTCTACTAATTCTATGACAGTACACCCAAAAACCCAGAACTTCCATTAACTCCTGATTCAGAGTCATCAATTTATACTACATTCAAAATTCTTGTTGATGTCAATCAATGCGCACACATCTAATAACACATTCTACAACTACAAACCAAATTAACCCAAAGCATTGGTTCATCCATGATGTAACCATGACCCTACAACGTTGAAGTTAAAAACACGCTTTACATTCATCCTGTTGGTTTTTCTTCTAAATCAGCATTAGGGTTTGCCAGTTCTAATGCACAGGCAGATTCAGCCAACTGAATACAGGAGGTTGCGTGAGCTCCTCCCCTTCACTTCTGGTTCTGCCGCACCAAGGGGGGTTTCCCTACTTGATAAAAGTATAACCTTGACTAGCTCAATGACAGAAGGATTTAACTTGACATCAACAGGCAGAATACTCTCATGTATGGACCAAGATTTGTGTAACAAATCACAAGGTTGGCAACATTCTTGGACATGATGTCTGGTTGGGTATGAGAACATGCAGGGATCCTAATCCTGCTCCTACAACTAACAGGTGGAAGGATGAAATGGTTTGAAATAGATTTTGGATGCAAAGCTAGACATGGTGTATAACCTCAACACAGAGCTAGATTGGTGCCTATCCAGGGCTTAGAGTCGGTAGACATACACCTGTGAATGATCAGCATGAATAGCTAAAACTGGATTTCAGGGAGATACACATGATAGCTGCCTTACAGATATCTCCCAATACAGAGTGTTAAGCTGTCTATACTTATGGCATCCCTATTGCAGTAAGAAAGATACATGCAAAACTGGAGACAGAATCAGCATAACACATGCAAACATAGCATTATTCATATAAGATTAACCATGAAATCAGTGGATTCATGCCAAATCGTACAACAAGAGATACATAAACTCACAAGTTTAGCTGTACAGAGCAACCAAAACGAACTGTATTGTGTTACAGAGCCAAAATGTTCAACTTTCAACAACCTTCAAATGAGCAACACTTCCTGCTTATAACAGCCAGGTAGCGTACCATAAGCAATTAATTACATGGTTGACCAAAAATCCTGCCAGATACACAGTATCAGAAAAATGGCGCTCAACGCATTACCAGATTGGCGCCCAAACATGAATGCAATAGGTAGGGGAGGAGACAGGAAGAAACCTCGAGCCCTGCGCCACTGTCCGTTGATGTACACCTTCAATCGGGTACCAGATCCGTCCATACCTCTGCAACCTTCGCCATTAATGGCGCACCAACCCGCGGCCTTGGGAAATGCAGAAAACTGTGTGTCACAACCGTTTCCCGCCAAGATACATCATCATGATATTTGAAAATATGCAAGATCGAATTATCCCACATGCACCCCGCGGCGACCTTTTCAACACTTTATATACTAGGCCACGAGCATATATGATGTCGGTGCTTTTGCTCTCGATGACATAAGCCTTCATCATCATCCTCCAACAGCATGATATCCTGTTGCTTGAAATATCACCCTGACATCAGCATCATCATCGCAATATCACCTACATGATAATCGCCTTCATCGGCACAACCTGATCCATCGGAGGAAGATCCTCCTGCTTAGCCGATACCAAATGTCTGGTCGATGAAAAATCCTGATGACGTCACCGTCATATCCTGCTGACGTCATCAGCATATCTGCTCACTGCGCACCTCCTCATATCCGGATGATGTCATCGTCATATTCGCAACATCGGGGGATCTTCATAAGATGACTTAGTGTTAGAAATATGACCCCCCAGGACCTTGATGACGTCACCACCACATATCGGCATCAGGATGATATTCGGAAGATAACCGGATATTTGGAAATATCATCCTGATGCACACATATCATGCTGCACTATAGCTTCACTGAAACATCAGGCGATGTTTGAATATGTGACTGATATTTGAAATGATCACCCCCACTGGACAATGCATGAAGCCGACAGGCGGATATCTCCCTTCAGAAATATCATGATGCAGACAGGCAGAAAAAATGGATATCACCCTGACGTAAGAATGACGTCAGCATCATCAGGGTGATAAAACAACGAACATGAAGTGATACAACAACATCAGGATGATATTGACTAAGATCATCCTGATGTTGAAATATGATGACCCCGATGAATATCGGGTCACACCTAGAACTCTACAGCAACATCATCAGGTTGATGTTAAGTAAGATCACCCGATGTTAGAATATCACCCCAGCGAAAGATCATACTGACAGAAAATATGATGACCCTCGTAAGCAACATCAGGGTGATGTCTGGAAACATGATGATGATGATGACGACCCTTAGGAAAAAATAGGTCGGGTCGAACAACTTAGAAAATGACCCCTTCGGAAGATCGGGGTGACATCATCATCATATAAGGGCAGGGTGATAATTGGAAGATCACCAGATATTTGAAAAATCACCCCCCGCAAGAAAATCAGGGCACACTGTAGCTCATCAGCAGGATCGGGATGATATCCAAACATCACCCGATATTGAAACATGATGATCCTGATGAAAAACCGGTTGACAGAAAACATGATGATGCTGACCACCATCGAAGAAAACATGATGATGATGACCTCCTCCTCAGGAAAATATGATGCTGCAGCTGAAAAATGCTGAGGAGGTCCAACACTTAGAACATTTTTAAGGAAGGTGCCTGCATGAAAATTGCTCAAAAACTGTCAGTCAATTCAGGCACTAACACATCCCTCAGCTGTAAAGCCATTAATTTACAATATATAAATAAAAGGAAAACTACGCATTCACTAATTACATAACCACATACTGGGATCCTAAACTTGAATCAAGCCAAATCATTCATTCATCCATGCTAGAACCATATACTCACAATCTAATTTATACAAATAATAGCCAAAATAATATCTTCACTCACTCATCTTCATTCATTCTAAAACCGTAAACTTGGAACCCAGGTTACCCAAATCATAACACGCATTGCACGTCCAACTCTAAGACAATACCTTTCATACCACAACCACAAACCCATAAGCCACATTTTCTAAAATCACAGTTAAGGCCATTCAGTTATATTATTCAAGAGGAGAACTGCATGCAATCTCCATTAAATCATAACCAAAGCTATTTATTGACGTACGAAAAAAACACATTCCCTCAACCTACAACCATGAACCCACAGCCCACCTCACATAAATCAAAGTGTAGTCCATAATATTCATTTGTCACATAACCATAAACCTGCAACCCACATTACAAAGAACATGCTCAAAATTTTTAGGCCCACATTACCCATTAGTCAAAACCCACATTACCCAAGAATCAAAACCATGGACCCACAGCCCTCATAAAATTATTGAATTGAGCAACTAAGTACATGCATAGGTTATTAGCGATCATCACAGCAAGAAGTGAGAATCACTCAAAACACACATTTGATTCATAAGCAAGTACAAAGTTGTATCTCAAACATTTTACAAAAGTTCAATAAGGCTTCTTGTATCTACATTATTTGGCTTCTTGCATCTATATTGTTTGCATTGAATGTTTGTAAAATTTTATGTCAACTTTCTAGGGGTTTGATTGTAATTGAGACACATCTAAGTTTTCACCTCTTTACTCAAAATAGGCCCTACTGTGCTTTTAAGAAAAATTCATTTTCAATGATAGGTTGAAAGACAAAGGCACAAAAAAATCAACATATCATAATAGCATAGGCCAAGGCCACTCTAGACAGACTAGGTTCCATTACATGACCCTGTCCCAACTAGGTTCCACAACATAGTTCTATCTTTGTCAAGAATCTATGAGCATTTGTCATACTATTATGACTCTTATTCCATATCCATATTTTATATTCAAATTATATGTTGTAAAAGACCAACAAGTCTGCCATCAAAGATGTTGTACCCAACCAAATCTTTTGCTTCATCAAGGCATTTTGGAACAAGTCTAGAAAATTTTTCGTTAAAAAGTCAAAAAAGCAAAATTTCTAAAAACAGAAATTTTTATTTTTAGAAATTTCTAAAAATAGACGTCGAGTTAGGTTTTCTGGGTTTCTTGAGATATGGATGTTGGCAAAACTTTCTAAAAATAGAAAGTTTCTAAAAATAGAATCTCCAAATCAGGTGTCGCGCTCGATTCTCATTAGTCGATTTTCCTTCACAATCGGCACGGTTCAGACGGAATCTTCAAACGACCAAGTTTTCTCTACTGGGTCATTTTTGCTTTTTCACAAGGTGAAGCATGAGCTCGAAAGTCATCAACATAGAAAAGTTCACCTGCCAAATCTCTTTGACGAGTTTCCAACGTTGTTTCAACAACGAAAAACTGACAAATAGCCGTCGACTCGATGATGCACGCAAAACGATGCAAGATGGATCCAAGGTGAATGGAAAAGTTGGAAAATCACAAAAATGGCTAAGTCTGGTGAAACTAGGTGCCCCAGGAGGCTTGGGGTACCCATCCTCTCCTGTGTTAGTTTTTTTTCACGTTTTTCAAGAAACATCAAAAATACTTCCGTCAGCGCCTTTCCAGTTGGTCAAACTTGGTCAAAAATTAGTCAAAGCTAGGATTTCATCATAGATATGTTTAGACTACTCAGATCACCCTCCATCCCGCCTCGACAGTCGTCAAAACGATCGAAATCAAAGATCGAACATGAGCAATCGGCACGGAAATCGAGAAAAAGTACAAATTTGACAATTTTTGAAAAAATGGCTAAGTCTTGACAAACTGGGCGCCCCTGGAGGCTTGGGGCGCCCATCCTCACCAGTGTTAGTTTATTTTTCATGTTTTTCTCAAAAAACACAAATCTCCTTCCGTCAGCCCGCTCCGGTTCAGTGTTGATCAGTTTGGCACATTTTTTGAGGCAAACAGAAGGCACAATCAGCTCAGTTTTCATCAGGCTTGTATATTTACCAAATCATCAGACTCATTTTCATCCCATTTGTTAGAAATTGACAGCCAAACAAGGGTCCTGTGCCTCCGGAATGCGCACGCAAACCAAGAAATTGAAAAAGTTGAAAAAACTAAAAAAATGGCTAAGTGTTGGGAAACTGGGCGCCCCAGGAGGCTTGGGGTGCCCATCTTGAGCAGTGCTAGAATATTTTTGTGTTTTCAGTGTTTTTCGACATGCCTTGTTACCAATCTTCGCCCGTTGGCAGTTTCCAGGAGGTCAAACTTGGTCAAACGATGTCAAATCGTCGAACGGAGACAAGGGATGGAATCTCAGCTGATCAATCTCTAAAATGTCAAGATCAGTTAGCTTTTTCAGTTCATGATAACATTTTTCCACCTTGTCAAAGTCAGAGACAGGCCATATTTGAGTAAAAACAAGTGTTGAAGTGTCCAAAATGAAGAAATTTTGTTAACACTTCTTCCAACTCGCGCATTCAATGACATCATCAAAGAAGGTATTTTTTGTCATCTTGCACATGAAGCCATAGGCTCCTACAAAATAGGGATTCTTCCTATTCGAAGACATCCACTTGGATTTATGTTTTATAAGATGCTTTCTTCATGGATGAGTATGAAGTTTTCTTCTCACACAAGTAAAGCTGCTTTTTCGACCAATGATTTATAAAGACAAGCTTTGGGCTTCTTTATTTCATTATCTTTTGCAGGTTGCATCCAGAGGAAAGATTTTATTTTTCTTTCAATGAAGATTTGAAGACTCAAACCAGGTGCTTTTTCAGTTTTCTTCATAGATTCGGGTTGAGGAAGAAGAGAGGCTTGCTTTTTCAAGGTCCTTGTTTCAAAGAGATCATTTTTCAGAAATCTAACCAGAGCTTTTTCAGTTTTCATTGAGATGGGTCCATCTAGATTATCATTCTCTTGAAGATTAGGAGTTGTGCTTTTTTTTGAGAAACTACTTTTTTCCTACTTTTTTTAGAAAATCTCCGCTTTTTCAAAATCTGACAATCTGGGTTGCTTACAAACAAAATTATCTACAAAACCCATGTGCCAGCTTTTTTAGCTCACACTCTACTTTTTCTAAAAATTAGCAAACAATTTTCAGCCATCTATTCAATACTTTTTCCAACATAGGCGTGTTCACAGTTGATTTTCAAATCTTCCAATATGCAGTACTCTCCAACACAATTCAGGCACAAAACAGCATTGGTTCATGATTACCTAAAAACTTGTGAAACAGACTTGCATAAAGTACTTCCAGTAATTAATTTACACTCCTTGGAGGATGTAGGAAATAATGCCATCAGGAATCTTGGACACTCCGGTTTGCTTGCAGCGGCATCCTTTCCTATCACCGTGCAAAGTATCAAGTTTGTGATTGCTTGTGTGACGCATTACAACTCGATCACAAGAGAAATTCAGTCGGGTGATGGACGTGTGCTCTGCAGCTTGAGGCCAAACGACATTGAAAAGTGCTTTACAATACCTATTTGGAGAGAGAACTTAACTGTTTCACTTGAAGAATGCAAGAGGGTTTGGAATAATGATAAGGAAAAATACAGAAAAAAGATTGGTTAGAGGTGGTTGAAAGAAAAGCAGAATATTATGCCAAAGAACGTTGGACGTGGAGAATTCAAGGAGGAGCATGCAATAATGATTACTCTGCTAAGTCGTATCACGGGTCAAGCAGATGCAAACAAATTTCAGCCTTGGATGTTTTACATCATGTCCCAGATTGTTGACGGAACCGAATTCTATGATTGGTCGGCACTAATCAGTGATTGTCTCCACCAACAAATAATTGATTTTCAAAGGGCTCATGAATTCCATATGATATCATACCTTGTGTATTTGATGGCTTTTCAGGGTCAATTCAGAGGTTTGAATGTTGTTGGAACTCTGGGTACTTAGCATGTGTATCATCATTTCCCGTAGTTAGAGATCTCTCAAGCTGAACGACATTACAGGCGGGTGAATGATGCATTCTTGATGCATGCAGTGCGAGACATGGACAAGGAGTTGCATATACAGTTTTCTGTAGAGGCTAGAATAGCAATGGTAGAATGGGTTGATTGGTTTATCCAATTTCCTACTTTTTCCTACATCAGAGTATATGGCTTCTCAGGAGAGCCAGCCATGTTGCCGCGATATCCTACAGATGAAATAGCAATTATAGAATTTTTGAGGCAAGCTTATCAAGTGCATACATTTTTGCGTAGCAGACGCAAGACTGCCTTCAATTTTCCACTTGGGATGAGTATTTACAGATGTAGATCTGGAGCAGATGCCAAGGCAATCGGTAATGAATCATCTAGATATGGTCTTAAGTTTTTTGACAGGAGATCTTCATATGATCCCCGTGGTGTTTATGCATCACATCTTGGTTAGAATTGTACACACAAGTTTGCAGTTGAAGACTTCTGGGCCAATTGTGCTGATGAGTATGAAGTGCGAAGACGCAGTTACAGTAGGTTCACTCTTCAGCAAATGTCTGATATCCTATCAGAAGACATAGAGGGTTTGACAGAGAGTGGTGAAGTTCTACTTCCCACGTATTTCAGGGACCAAATTGAGCAACAACTGTTGCCGCCAGTTAACTGGTCAGTAAAAGAGAGTACTTCCATTGAGGAGAGAACAAGTCGAGTGGTTAAAAATAGTTTGATATTCTTGAAAACTAAGCGGAAGGATGATATTCCAGTAGCAAAGCCGCCAGTTGTGCAACCATCAGAACCTTCCACTTCTAAGCCAAAACAAAGAGTTAAAGCTATGAGTGTTCTCCCAAAGGGAACAAAAATGGCAAAGTTAAAGAGGAAGAAAGACGAGTCTCTAGCTCATGCCCAACAGGAACATCCACCAATTGAACCAGAAGCTCCTGTTGAAACAACGCTGCATGTTGAAGTGTTGCCTTTAGATCATGTATCTCCACCTTCTTCACTGATCCCTTCTCCTATTCACATAGATTCAGAGCCAGATTCACCAATTCGCAACTTTGATGCAAGCATTGATTCATCAGGAGCTGATGAGGCGAGAACCGAGTTTCCAAGAGAGGATGGCTCATCCTGGCTTGAAAACATTCTGGGAAGGAAGAGAAGAAAGCCCTCATATCAGCTGGACTTAACAGAGCTAAAAAGCGTCTATCAAGACACACCAGACAAGCAGCTGAAGAAGCAAATTCGCATTGAGAAGAATGCGGATGGAGAAATCATTCTTGACACTACAACACCTTTAGAAAATAGAGGTGCTAATGATGTCGAGGTTGATGACTTCTTAGTTGTCAAAGCTAACCTTGGCAGAAGTACTCGCCATATAGATGTCAATCTCTTTGAGGTTGCAGCGGATAGCTTGAAGGAAAGGGTGTTGAGAGATGGAGAAGACAAGGCAGCTCTCAAAGCTGAAGTTCGACAGTTGCGGCAATATATTTCCAACCTTTTCCATGGCACTTCACAGGTTGATTTGCTTCTTCCACCGAGTCTTGGATCACCAGCTGATCAGCGGCATTTCAATAAGTTGGTCCTCTATGGGACGCACATGGACAGTTGGGTAGAAGAATTTGTGACCAAAGGGAGAGTTGTACTTGCAGAGCTTTATCAGTTGAAGTACAATGCTCATGATTTATGCCAAGGCATACAAGGGTCACAGCAGATCATGGCAGAAAATAGACCGGTGTTTGAGATCATTATCTCTGACTTGAAGATTGCACTTAATATTGTTGATTTAGTTGAAGATAAGAAGACAGTTTCTACTTGGAAAGCACAATATCTTTTCACAGTAAAATCTTATGACAGTATGATTTCAGAGTTGACAGAATGGAAATAAAAGGTAATCGGCATCCTCAAGTTCGTCAGATCCTTTGTCTCTCAGATCCCGTGTTCATATGAGAAAGAAGATGGTACCCTGTATGACCTCGGGGAAGTGCAAGCAGAGTTCCAGAGTCTCGTCCGCAACAACTTTAATGATGATATCAATGCCGGCAAGATGAGTCGTCTTGCGGCAATGTCAGTGAAATTTGACAAGGCTGCGAGTGAAGTTCACGAATTTCTTTAGATGGTTGCCAATGGTGAAGAAATGTTAGAGAATCAGAATATTGTTCTAGAGAGTATCAGTGTTCCTGGCAGAGATGTGGTCACTCGCTTTTTAGAAGATATTGTTTCCCAGAATATCGACAGATGATATCACCAAAAAGCTAGAATGTTGATGAGGATGCATTCCAAAATAAAGCAGCTTTAAAACATATGCTTTTTGTTTTAAAGCATGTGCTTTCATTCTAAGCTCATCCATTCTATATTTAGAAAGAAAGCACCTTGTGATAGTTGAAATCTTTTTGCTTTAAAGCAGATTGCTTTAAAGCATTTGTTTATTGTATCTTTGTCTTAGAATAGTAATAAAGCTTGCGAGTTGGCAAGTTAGGGTTAATCAAGGAGATTTTAGGGTTCCCTACTCCTTTGATTTTAGTATAAATAAGGGCATCCTTGCCCATTGTTGGTAATGGTAGTTGTGATAGCAAATTTGCTGTGCCTATTCTAGCCTGCAAACATTGTTATTCCCAGTGTCTGTTCAATCTGTGTTCATTGTAAGGAATGACTTTTGTGATAACAAATTTGCTGTGCCTATTCTAGCCTACAAACATTGTTATTTCAGGTATTTGTTCACTTTGTGTTCAGTGTTCTCTGGTGTTTGATCGCTTACTGTATGCCTACCTTTTGCTGCAGTCTTGCTGTCCTAGAGTTGTATTAAATTTTTTGATATTGAATAGAAATCTCATGCCTACTTTGCTCTGATATTCTATATCGATTCATCAAGTTTTCATCATCAGATGTGTAGCTTCTGTGGCTTTCATTTCTAGCTTTCATCATTAAAGTACTCTTAGTCTTGTGGTGTAAATCTGGAGGAAAACTACTTGAGTTTTTGTGTTAACAATCATTCCCCATTCACTTTCAACTTCCTTTGCTCTGAATTTACTCAGGAGGTTGAAAGCGTCATTAGTCTATATTAGTTGTAGTAGAAGTTTTATTAAAAAGGAAAAACCTCTTCTGCAATATTTAGAGTTTTATAACCTTGTGCTCTGCAGCTGAGAATCAAAAAGAAGATAGGCGAAGTTTCATTCAAGTTATCTTTTTAGTGAACATCAGCAAGAAAGGGAACTCCCCCTTCCAATAGGAGAGCAGTTTATCTATGCATAGCTGTCCGTTTCCAAATCGCATACCAGAGGTGCGAATTGAAATGCCAACAATTTTCTAGCGCCCACTGTGGGGCACGAGGCATAAAACTTCAAGCAAGCTTAGGCTTATGACACAGTAATGACTCTCTGGCGTCCTTCTACTCCAGTTCAACAACCAAATCTTACACCACCTGTTATTCAACCAAATCTTGTACGAGTAGAAGGAGAGCAAACGGACATCATTAGCAACATTAGAAGTTTCATATTTGCGCAAAAGGAAAGTCATGATTAGTGGAGAAATGCAACTGCTATCCTTGACGAAGAAGAACACAAAGAAGATCTTGCAGCAGGAAGACTAGTACTACCACCTCCTGCGTGGCAATAGATAATCCTGGCTCACAGGGTTTATTCAAGAAAAGGAAAAGGCGGTGCTACAGATCCTTTCTTTCAAGATCTTAATTCTGCAAAAGTTGGAGAAGCATCCAACATAGCTCGAGAAATTCAGATTGTTCCTGAAGTCAAGCAGGAAGAATTACAAGAAGAACCAATAATCCAGCCTAGAGCAATGGGTGATGCAAATAACAACAATCACAATGATCCAAATCAAAGGCGACCGCCACCATTGCCTTGGGTAATAACATTAGACCTTTGGCCCTACAAGCACATCATGATTTACCAAAGGGGTCAAGGAAGCACTTTCCTCAGTTCCATGGCGATGGAACTCAACATCCTGATGAACACATCTCTGCATTCACAACATCTTGCACTATTTTGCATGTATCACATGAAGATGTTGTCATGCGTCTCTTCGTTGAGACTCTCACGGGAAATGCTGCTGATTGGTTCAATCATCTGGAACTAGGAATCATTACAAGTTGGGAAACTATGAGCGAGAAATTCTTGGCAAGGTTCAAGCTTGCCGAAGATGGTCATAGATTGTTCGCCCAACTCTCAAATTCAAAGATGGAAAACAATGAACCAATGAGGGAGTTTGTGGCAAGGTTTGATCACCTAGTTACACATCTTTCTCATACTCTTGATCCATCTCCGCAAATTTTGTTGAGCAGTTTCATTAACGCTCTTCCTTCTGAGATAGCCTTCTTTTTGAGATCAGCTAATGAAACAGAATTATCCAATGCACAAGAAAATGCCATCAAGTTAGAGGATGACATGATTACCTCTGGCAAGATGAAAACGGACTCAATCAGGCCTCTAGTTCAGAGTTCTGTAGATCCACTGCTACATAAGGTAGCAAACGAAGTGACTATCATGAAAAGATAGTTGCCTACTCAGGGGCAACCCTTGCAACAGCCGTATCAGTCATCGCAACAACAATACCAACCACAGCAACAATATCAACCTCAACAACCATATTAGCCTAAGAGGAACAATTTTTAGCCTTTCAATAAATATAGGCCCAAGTTGCCAGCACCACCACCAAGGCAAGCAGTTGATGCTGCTCAAAATGCAGTGTTTTGTTCTTTTCATGAGACTGATGCACATACTGGAGCCACGTGTCCTGAAAATTTAAGGATGAATCAAATCATAGGATATGTTGATGCTGCACCTATTTCAAACATTGTTCCTTCCCCAAGTGCGAATGTTGTCTTACCATAGATGGACAACTTCGATGGCGACTCTACCACAGGATACTTCCAGAATGAACCCGTTATAATGAAGGAAGAACAAGACGATTTTTGTCAATATTCTCTTGCAGTGAATCATGAAAATCTTTCAACTCCTGTGTTTACATGTACTCAACATTTTAAGGCATAGAAGGAAGGAGAGGATAGACAAAGACCAAAAGAAAAGGAAAAGGAAGTGGCTTCCACTTCCAATGCTCAGCCATCACGTGAAAGTGTTCAAACTACTCAAAATTCATCTTCAACAAATTTTGATACAGTAGATTCCATGATGAAGACAAAGGTGCAGATTTCTCAGCTAGAGTATCTTCAAGACCATCCAGATCAGCTGGATAGAATTGTCAAGTATGTCAAGAAAGATACTGTCATGCAGCCCACATTGCTAGAATCTTTTGTTCCGGCAGGAGAGAAGCCAAAGCCCTTCTATATTTCTCTGTATATAGGAGGTTATAAATTGAGCAATTGTATCATTGATTCAGGAGCCTCAGACAACGTCATGCCTTTGCAGGTAATGAACGCTTTGGGACTCTCGTGCACCAAAACACATGACAAGTGTTATTTGCTTGAGTCTAAATCAGTGCCATTGGTTGGACAATTGAAGGATGCTCAAGTTCGATTAGCGGCTTGCCCAGAGAAGAAAATAATGATGACTATCTTGGTAGCTGACATTCCAGCCAGCTATGGGATGCTGCTAAGTAGAAGTTTCTGCAAAGATCTTGGAGGGGAAATATAATTGGATTGGTCATCTGCAACCATTCCTTTAAAGAAAGGTAATTTCAAATTGGAACCAGAAACCAAGTCATGGTTCATGGTGGTGAAATCTCAGGATCCTCAAGCACAAGTGCTATATCAAGAAATGGGTCCTGGTACATATGTTATGCTGTCTGAAATAATTGAAGAAAATCAGGAAGTTGTTTGTGCAATTGACAAATCAAAAGAAGATCCAAAGGTATGGACTTTGCAATTTGACGGAAGTTGTTCAACTGCCAGCTCGGGGGCAGGGGTTGTGATAATTTCTCCCAATGGTCGTTTGTATCCTTTTGCATACCGCTTACAATTTGAGTGCACAAATAATATGGCAGAGTACGAGGCGCTTTTGTTAGGTCTCAAGAATGCAAAGGATATGGGTATTAAACTACTTAGAGTTGAAGGTGATGCAGAACTGATCGTGAAGCAGGTCAGGGGACAATTTCAAGTGAAAAAGATCGCCTTCGACATTATAGACATAGAGTATGGAATGCAATCGATTGGTTTGAGGCCTTTGACATCCGATATATTCCATGCTTGGAGAATAGCAAAGCAGATGCCCTAGCAGTATCTGCTTCACTTTTCATGCCTCATTCTGATTTTCGTCAGAATGCATTTACTATTGAGCTAATATACAGGCCAGCCGTCCCCAATAATTATGACAACTGGCAAATCTTCGATGATGATGACCACATCAAAGAATTTCTCGTTATGGAAGATAATTTCAAGGGGCTTTTCTTTGAGGGAAGTTCGGCTCCTTTTAGAGAATCAACAACTGAGATCAAAAATACCGAAGACAACAAAGATGAATCTGATTCATTCCTCTCGTCTTTTGAAGGTTGGTTTGAAGAAACTTCGGTGGAAACTCCAAGGGATGCCAAAGTAGTGGAAGAGGCAGATTTGGGTATTATCCAGTTGAAAGGAAATAAAATCCCTAAGGGTCTTGTATCCTTGGAGGATATATTTGACAGACATGATAGGTATATCCAAAATCAAAGACGAATTGATGATAAGACCTCTGCAGAGCATCATCAGGTGAACATTGGTTCAGACGACAAACCTAGGCTTGTTAATATAGGCAAGTGTTGTACAGAGGAAGAAAGCGAGAAGTTTATCTCTCTTTTTAGACAGTACCGAGATGTTTTTGCCTAGTCATACGAAGACTTGAAGGTCTTCGCACCCATTGAATTGTCTCACACCATTCCATTAAAACTTGATACAAAGCCTTTCAACCAGAAACAAAGATATTACAATCCACGGATTCAAGATACAATTTATGCGGAGATCCAAAAGATGGTGGAAGCAAAGATAATATTTCCAATTCAGCATTCAACATAGGTGTCAAACATAGTTCCTGTGCGCAAGAAAAATGGCGAAATCAGAATTTGCATGGATTTCAGGAACTTGAACCAATCATCTCTCAAGGATAATTATCCTCTGCCAATCATGGAGCACACACTGCAAACAGTCACTGGTTTAGAGATGTTATCATTACTTGATGGTTTTTCTGGATATAACCAAATCACTGTGGCCCAGGAAGATCAGTTCAAGACAGCTTTCACCACCCCATGGGGTATGTTTGCTTATGAAAGGATGCCTTTCGGCCTCATCAAAGTTGGTGCCACATTCCAGAGAGCTATGGATTTGGCATTTGGAGATTTGAAGAACAAGTTGATCATTGTTTACCTCGATGATCTCACTGTTTTCTCAAAAACATGAGGAGACCATTTTGACCACTTGGTGAAAGTGTTCGAAAGATGCAGATATCACGGGATTTCTTTGAATCCTAAGAAATCCATCTTTGCAGTAATGGAAGGTAAACTGCTGGGCCATATTGTTTCCAAGGAGGGAACACGGATTGATCCTAGTCAGGTTGATTCTATCAGAAATTTGTCTCTACCAACAAGCAAAACTGGTGTGCACTCCTTCAGTAAAATAAATTTCATACGAAGGTTTATACCAGATTTCTCAGAGCTTACAAAGGATATATCAACTATGATGAAGAAAACATCTACTTTCAAATGGACAGATGAAGGTAAGAAGGCGTTTGTCGCAATTAAGGAAGCCATTAGCCAAATGCCAGTGTTAGTCCATCCTGATTTTACTAAAGACTTCATTCTTTACTGTTATGCATCTGAACATACCATGTCTGCCATATTGACACAAAGGTTGAATGAAGATGCTGAGTCTCCAATTGCTTTCATGAGTAGCAGTTTCAAAGATAGTGAGATACGGTATTCTCAAATAGAAAAGAACGCATATGCAGTCATGAGAGCAGTAAAGAATTTTAGATTCTATATTTTGTCTACTCACACAACAGTATATGTTACTGATCTAGCAGTTAAGAGTGTGCTAACTCAGTAGGAGATGGGCACTAGGAGAGGTAACTGGGTCGCAAGGGTCCAAGAATATGATTTAGAGATTAAGCCAACAAAACTTGTCCGTGGCAGAGGTCTATGGCAATTGATGGCTGAAGACAATGATCTAAAACACCAGACTGATGGTGAATCTGAAACTGAAACTAAAGAGGATCTTCCTATGGTCCTATTTGTTGATTCTGCTGACGAATGGTATGCAGAAATCGTATACTATTTAACTTATGGAGATTGTCCGATTCACATGGACAAACAGCAGAAGAGAACATCAAAATTGAAAGCACAAAAGTTTGTGCTTTGCAATGATGTTCTATACAAGCAAGGGCTTGATGGAACACTTTTGTTATGCGTCAACAAAGATCAACAACGACGTATGCTGGATGCATTTCATAGTCAAGCATGCGGGGGTCACTTTTCATCAAGAGTTACTGTGTTCAAGATCCTGCAAGCACAGTTTTATTGGCCAACTATGTTCCACGATGCATATGAATGGGTGTCAAAATGTCAGATCTGTCAACAGTTTGTTGGCAAACTCAAGCTAGCGGCCATTCTCCTCAAACCAGTAATTATTGATGGTCCATTTCAGTAATGGGGATTGGATTTTGTTGGCCCTATCCACCCACATTCCAGTAAGGGGCATATTTATGTCCTTATAGGTACTGATTACTTCACTAAGTGGGTTGAAGCTATTCCAACCAAGCGGGCTACCTCGGAAGTTGTTTGCGACTTTCTAAAAGAGAACATTATTTCAAGATTCAGGGTACCACGCAAGATAGTAACTGATAATGCAACATGTTTCTCATCCGAAGAAGTACTAGAGTTTTGTTATGATCATGGCACCATGTTATCACATTCATCAGATTATTACCCTCAGGGTAATGGACAAGCCGAATCATCAAACAAAAACATAGTCACTATCATACGCAAGCTAGTTGATTCTAATCAAAAGGCTTGGCATAAGAAGCTTTATGATGCTCTTTGGGCTAATAGAATCACCCCCAAGAGAGCTATTGGTACTTCACCTTTCGTCATTCTATACGGTACAGAAGCAATGCTACCTATCACACTAGAGTTGTCTGCTTTGAAGCTGGCGACCGCAATTGAAGATGATGTGTTCAAAGATCCTATTGAGAAGCACATCCTGTATTTAATGAAGCTAGAAGAAGAAAGGGTGGAGGTCGTAGATAGAATCACTCATCACCAGGAACGAGTGAAGAAAATATTTGATAAGAAAGCTCGCCAGCGAGACTTCGAGATCGGTGATCAAGTCCTACTATGGGACAAAAGACATGAGCCCAAAGGAATGCATGGAAAGTTTGATTCCTTATGGCTAGGGCCATACAAGATCCACGAGTTTGTAGGGGAGAATACTTATATTCTCACACACTTGGATGGTAGACTCCTTCCGCTACCTTATAGTGGATTCTATTTAAAACTCTTCATCCCTTCGGGGATGGAGTAATTCCAAACACTTTTTGTTCTCGTAATGTGTTTCCCCTTTCTCTGATGTGACCATTATGTCGTAATGTTTTTCCTCTTTTCGTAATGTGACAGTTGTGTTTCTTGTGTGTTCTGGGAAGTTCCAACTTCTTAGGTGATTTTAGGAAGTCCAGTTTTAGGTGATGTAGGAGAAATGTTTTGTTCTAGGTGATTAGGAATGTAACCTGACTCTATTACCCAATGGATAAGACACTGGTCCAACTTGCAAAAGTCCAGAGATTCTTGGTTCTCCTATGCCGTAAGTATCCGCCATGGTCCCCAGACATAGCCAATTGTTGTACCCAACCAAATCTTTTGCTTCATCAAGGCATTTTGAAACAAGTCTAGAAAATTTTTCGTCAAAAAGTTAAAAAAGCAAAATTTCTAAAAATAGAAATTTCTATTTTTAGAAATTTCTAAAAATAGACGTCGAGTTAGGTTTTCTGGGTTTCTTGAGATATGGATGTTGGCAAAACTTTCTAAAAATAGAATCTCCAAATCAGGTGTCGCGCTCGACTCTCATTGGTCAATTTTCCTTCACGATCGGCACGGTTCAGACGGAATCTTCAAACGACCAAGTTTTCTCTACTGGGTCATTTTTGCTTTTTCACAAGGTGAAGCATGAGCTTGAAAGTCATCAACATAGAAAAGTTCACCTGCCAAATCTCTTTGATTAGTTTCCAACGCTGTTTCAACGACGTAAAACTAAAAAATGGCTGTCGACTCAACGATGCATGCAAAACGATGCAAGATGGATCCAAGGTGAATGGAAAAGTTGGAAAATCACAAAAATGGCTGTCTGGTGAAAATGGGTGCCCCAGGAGGCTTGGGGCACCCATCCTCTCCTGTGTTAGTTTTTTTCACGTTTTTCGAGAAACGTCGAAAATACTTCCGTCAGCCCCTTTCCAGTTAGTCAAACGTAGTCAAACTTGGTCAAAAGTTAGTCAAAGCCAGGATTTCATCATAGATATCTTCAGACAACTTAGATCACCCTCCATCCCACCTTGACAGTCGTCAGAACGACCGAAATCAAAGATCAAACATGAGCAATCGGCACGGAAATCAAGAAAAGGTACAAAATTGACAATTTTTGAAAAAATGGCTAAGTGTTGACAAACTGGGCACCCCTAGAGGCTTGGGGCGCCCATCCTCACCAGTGTTAGTTTATTTTTCATGTTTTTCTCAAAAAACACAAATCTCCTTCCGTCAACCCGCTCCGGTTCAGTGTTGATCAGTTTGGCACATTTTTCGAGGCAAACGGAAGGTACAATCAGCTCAGTTTTCATCAAGCTTGCATATTTGCCAGATCATCAGACTCATTTTCATCCCAGTTGTTAGAAATTGACAGCCAAACAGGGGTCCTGTGCCTCCGGAACGCGCATGCAAACCAAGAAATTGAAAAAGTTGAAAAAACTGAAAAATGGCTAAGTGTTGGGAAACTGGGCGCCCCAGGAGGCTTTGGGCACCCATCTTGAGCAGTGTTAGAATATTTTTGTGTTTTCAGTGTTTTCTGACATGCCTTGTTACCAATCTTCACCCGTTGGCAGTTTCCGGGAGGTCAAACTTGGTCAAACGATGTCAGATCGTCGAACGGAGACAAGGGATGGAATCTCAGCTGATCAATCTCCAAAATGTCAGGATCAGTTAGCTTTTTCAGTTCATGATGACATTTTTCCACCTTGTCAAAGTCAGAGACAGGCCATATTTGAGTAAAAACGAGTGTTGAAGTGTCCAAAATGAAGAAATTTTGTTAACACTTCTTCCAACTCGCGCATTCAATGACATCATCAAAGAAGATATTTTTTGTCATCTTGCACATGAAGCCATAGGCTCCTACAAAATAGGGATTCTTCCTATTCGAAGACATCCACTTGGATTTATGTTTTAAAAGATGCTTTCTTCATGGATGAGGATGAAGTTTTCTTCTCACACAAGTAAAGCTACTTTTTCGACCAATGATTTATAAAGACAAGCTTTGGGCTTCTTTATTTCATTATCTTTTGCAGGTTGCATCCAGAGGAAAGATTTTATTTTTCTTTCAATGAAGATTTGAAGACCCAAACCAGGTGCTTTTTCAGTTTTCTTCATAGATTCGGGTTGAGGAAGAAGAGAGGCTTGCTTTTTTAGGGTCCTTGTTTCAAAGAGATCATTTTTTAGAAATCTAACCAGAGCTTTTTCAGTCTTCGTTGAGATGGGTCCATCCAGATTATCATTCTCTTGAAGATTAGGAGTTGTGCTTTTTTTTGAGAAACTACTTTTTTCCTACTTTTTTGAGAAAATCTTCGCTTTTTCAAAATCCGACAATCTGGGTTGCTTACAAACAAAATTATCTACAAAACCCATGTGCCAGCTTTTTTAGCTCACACTCTGCTTTTTCTAAAAATTAGCAAACAATTTTCAGCCATCTATTCAATACTTTTTCCAACATAGGCGTGTTCACAGTTGATTTTCAAATCTTCCAATATGCAGTACTCTCCAACACAATTCAGGCACAAAACAGCATTGGTTCATGATTACCTAAAAACTTGTGAAACAGACTTGCATAAAGTACTTCCAGTAATTAATTTACACTCCTTGGAGGATGTAGGAAATAATGCCATCAGGAATCTTGGACACTCCGGTTTGCTTGCAGCGGCATCCTTTCCTATCACCGTGCAAAGTATCGAGTTTGTGATTGCTTGTGTGATGCATTACAACTCGGTCACAAGAGAAATTCAGTCGGGTGATGGACATGTGCTCTGCAACTTGAGGCCAAACGACATTGAAAAGTGCTTTACAATACCTATTTGGAGAGAGAACTTAACTGTTTCACTTGAAGAATGCAAGAGGGTTTGGAATAATGATAAGGAAAAATACAGAAAAAAGATTGGTCAGAGGTGGTTGAAAGAAAAGCAAAATATTATGCCAAAGAACGTTGGACGTGGAGAATTCAAGGAGGAGCATGCAATAATGATTACTCTACTAAGTCGTATCACGGGTCAAGCAGATGCAAACAAATTTCAGCCTTGGATGTTTTACATCATGTCCCAGATTGTTAACGGAACTGAATTCTATGATTGGTCGGCACTAATCAGTGATTGTCTCCACCAACAAATAATTGATTTTCAAAGGGCTCATGAATTCCATATGATATCATACCTTGTGTATTTGATGGCTTTTCAGGGTCAATTCAGAGGTTTGAATGTTGTTGGAACTCTGGGTACTCAGCATGTGTATCATCATTTCTCGCAGTTAGAGATCTCTCAAGCTGAACGACATTACAGGTGAGTGAATGATGCATTCTTGATGCATGCAGTGTGAGACATGGACAAGGAGTTGCATATACGGTTTTCTGTAGAGGCTAAAATAGCAATGGTAGAATGGGCTGATTAGTTTATCCAATTTCCTACTTTTTCCTACATCAGAGTATATGACTTCTCAGGAGAGCCAGCCATGTTGCCACGATATCCTACAGATGAAATAGCATTTATAGAATTTTTGAGGCAAGCTTATCAAGTGCATACATTTTTGCGTAGCAGACGTAAGACTGCCTTGAATTTTTCACTTGGGATGAGTATTTACAGATGTAGATCTGGAGCAGATGCCAAGGCAATTGGTAATGAATCATCCATATATGGTCTTAAGTTTTTCGACAGGAGATCTTCATATGATCCCCGTGGTGTTTATGCATCACATCTTGGTCAGAATTGTACACACAAGTTTGCAGTTGAAGACTTCTGGGCTAATTGTGCTGATGAGTATGAAGTGCAAAGACGCAGTTACAGCAGGTTCACTCTTCAGCAAATGTCTGATATCCTATCAGAAGACATAGAGGGTTTGACAGAGAGTGGTGAAGTTCTACTTCCCACATATTTCAGGGACCAAATTGAGCAACAACCGTTGCCGCCAGTTAACTAGTCAGTAAAAGAGAGTACTTCCATTAAGGAGAGAACAAGTCGAGTAGTTAAAAATAGTTTGATATTCTTGAAGACTAAGCAGAAGGATGATATTCCAGTAGCAGAGCCGCCAGTTGTGTAACCATCAGAACCTTCCACTTCCAAGCCAAAACAAAGAGTTAAGGCTATGAGTGTTCTCCCAGAGGGAACAAAAATGGCAAAGTTAAAGAGGAAGAAAGATGAGTCTCCAGCTCATGCCCAACAGGAACATCCACCAGTTGAACCAGAAGCTCATGTTGAAACAACGCTGCATGTTGAAGTGTTGCCTTCAGATCATGTATCTCCACCTTCTTCACTGATCCCTTCTCCTATTCACATAGATTCAGAGCCAGATTCACCAGTTCGCAACTTTGATGCAAGCATTGATTCATTAGGAGTTGATGAGGCGAGAACTGAGTTTCCAAGAGAGGATGGCTCATCTTGGCTTGAAAACATTCTGGGAAGGAAGGGAAGAAAGCCCTCATATCAGCTGGACTTAACAGAGCTAAAAAGAGTCTATCAAGACACACCAGACAAGTAGCTGAAGAAGCAGATTCGCATTGAGAAGAATGCAGATGGAGAAATCATTCTTGAGACTGCAACACCTCCAGAAAATAGAAGTGCTAATGATGTCGAGGTTGATGACTTCACAATTGTCAAAGCTAACCTTGGCAGAAGTACTCGCCATACAGATGTCAATCTCTTTAAGGTTGCAGTGGATAGCTTGAAGGAAAGGGTGTTGAGAGATGGAGAAGACAAGGCAGCTCTCAAAGCTAAAGTTTGACAGTTGCGGCAATATATTTCCAACCTTTTCCATGGCACTTCACAGGTTGATTTGCTTCTTCCACCGAGTCTTGGATCACCAGCCGATTAGCGGCATTTCAATAAGTTGGTCCTCTATGGGAGGCACATGGACAATTGGGTAGAAGAATTTGTGACCAAAGGGAGAGTTGTACTTGTAGAGCTTTATCAGTTGAAGTACAACGCTCATGATTTACGCCAAGGCATACAGGGGTCGCAGCAGATCATGGCTGAAAATAGACCAGTGTTTGAGATCATTATCTCCGACTTGAAGATTGCACTTGATACTGTTGATTCAGCTAAAGATAGGAAGACAGTTTCTACTTGGAAAGCACAATATCTTTTCACAGTAAAAACTTATGACAGTATGATTTCAGAGTTGACAGAATGGAAAGAAAAGGTAATCGGCATCCTCAAATTCGTCAGATCCTTTGTCTCTCAGATCCCGTGTTCATATGAGAAAGAAGATGGTACCCTGTATGACCTCGGGGAAGTGCAAGCAAAGTTCCAGACTCTCATCCGCAACAACTTTAATGATGATATCAATGCCGGCAAGATGAGTCGTCTTGCCGCAATGTCAGTGAAATTTGACAAGGCTGCGGGTGAAGTTCACGAATTTCTTCAGATGGTTGCCAATGGTAAAGAAATGTTAGAGAATTAGAATATTGTTCTAGAGAGTATCAGTGTTCCTAGCAGAGATGCGGTCACTCGCTTTTTAAAAGATATTTTTTCCCAGAATATCGACGGATGACATCACCAAAAAGCTAGAATGTTGATGAGGATGCATTCCAAAATAAAGCAGCTTTAAAACATATGCTTTTTGTTTTAAAGCATGTGCTTTCATCCTAAGCTCATCCATTCTATATTTAGAAAGAAAGCACCTTGTGATAGTTGGAATCTTTTTGCTTTAAATCATTTGTTTATTGTATCTTTGTCTTAGAATAGTAATAAAGCTTGCGAGTTGGCAAGTTAGGGGTAATCAAGAAGATTTTAGGGTTCCCTACTCCTTTGATTTTAGTATAAATAAGGGCATCCTTGCCCATTGTTGGTAATGGTAGTTGTGATAGCAAATTTGCTGTGCCTATTCTAGCCTACAAACATTGTTATTCCCAGTGTCTGTTCAATCTATGTTCATTGTAAGGAATGACTTTTGTGATAACAAATTTGCTGTGCCTATTCTAGCCTGCAAACATTGTTATTTCAGGGGTTTGTTCACTTTGTGTTCAGTGTTCTCCGGTGTTTGATCACTTACTGTATGCCTACCTTTTACTACAGTCTTGCTGTCCTGGAGTTGTATTAAACTTTCTGATATTGAATAGAAATCTCATGCCTACTTTGCTCTGATATTCTATATCGATTCATCAAGTTTTCGTCGTCAGATGTGTAGCTTCTGTGGCTTTTATTTCCAGCTTTCATCATTAAAGTACTCTTAGTCTTGTGGTGTAAATCTGGAGGAAAACTACTTGAGTTTTTGTGTTAACAATCATTCCCCGTTCACTTTCAACTTCCTTTGCTCTGAATTTACTCAGGAGGTTGAAAGCGTCATTAGTCTATGCTAGTTGTAGTAGAAGTTTTATTAAAAAGGAAAAACCTCTTCTGCAGCGTTTAGAGTTTTATAACATTGTGCTCTGCAGCTGAGAATCAAAAAAAAGATAGGCGAAGTTTCATTCAAGTTATCTTTTTAGCAAACATCAGTAAGAAAGGGAACTCCCCCTTCCAATAGGAGAGCAGTTTATCTGTGCATAGCTGTCCGTTTCCAAATCGCATACCAGAGGTGCGAATTGAAACGCCAACAAAAGATCAAATCACCATCTCATGGTAAATTAGTTAAGCACTCTTATTCCTTTCAAACTATTTAATCCTCAACAACTTTGATTTAAATTTGGTTGTTCATTTTATTTGATTAAATAATCTAAATCATATTATAAAGATATACTGACAACTTTATTTATTTTTATTTAAAAATAATAATATAAAATAGAAATTTAATAGGAAAAAAAAAATTTAAAAATTTTCATAAAAGTGTCTTAAACTCTAGTTCAAATGTCGAATGGACACTCGTGGAGGTGCTAGTGTTAATTGGGGGCTAAGGCTTTCCTCACAAACAGTTAAACAAAGAACATCTAATAAGCATATAAAGTTTAAGAAAACTAGATTGCAAATAACAGTTCAAAAATGGGCTTAGTTGAACAATCAATCAAAACAATAGCCAACAACATGCTTGATATTATTGTTTGTCTATGTATACACATATAATCAATTCATACATCTTTTTTTTTTTTTAGTATGGTAAAATGTTTTCATATGTAATATAAGTGATGGAAAAATAACTAGCAGGGGAGAGGACCCAACATTCACACACCTAAACTTCGTGCACGTCAAGCTCTTTAATTATATAGTAGATTTTCATGAAAATTTCAACATGTTTCTGTATTTGAGTTAAGAGCTTAAAGCTATTGTTTGGGGTTATGGGTATCAATGGTGTAGTCTAGTTAGCTACATCTTCGTCAAGTTGTCCAAAAACACCCCCCTAAAAAAGTTTGATTGAAATATGTGCACCAAGCCATGTATTACTGATCGCCTTATGTGTCATCATATGATTGGTTGTTTCTTTGATGTGACTTGTGAAGTGTATAGTTACACATGTATTAGTTCCTTATTAAGTTTTTGCTAGTATATTTTTTCTCAACTACTAGTTTTTTTAATATACGTAACTGGGGTCTAAGTGTCCAATACCATAACAACTATTGAAGAATGCTTATCTATTGGGTCCTCTGCCTAACACAAGTTGTTCTCCTTAACGCAAGTTGTTCGGACCCAAACCGTTTAGCGTATGGTACAATATTTTTTTGTCTTAGAGCTACCTAAGAATTGTGCATTTGTTGACTTCAGAAAGGAGGATGTGGCAGCTGTGACGTTATTGACAGTGTTCGGCTCATACGAGGAGCACAAACAAAAATGATATTACCTAACTATATTTGGAATGATACCATGCATGCTGATCCTGATCAAGTTGAAACAATCAGCTACTTTGAACCGTAATTAGACTTTTAGACTCCGTCGCATTTGTTGACATTGTGATGGTGGAAACCCCTAGAACGAACAAGTCGACTGGGTTGGGAAAAGTTTGGTCCCAGTCATACTCCACTCGTTTCCCATCTATTTATAAGCTGAATTGGTGGTTAGTGTTGAACCACATCTTCTTCTTCTTCTTCTACTGTAAGCTGGCGAAATGTATTTCTCAGGGAGTGCATCAAAGAGAGTGCCGCTATATCTGGCGGCTTTGCTAGTGTTGTGGAGTGTTCTGGTTGAGTCCTCGTCGGAGGAGGCCGAGATATACGCAGCATGTAATGTGGTGAAATACTCCAGTGGCTCCCAGTTTGATAGCAATTTGGAGGCGCTCTTTAAAACGCTGACAGAGAAAGCAGCCTACGCGGGCTTCGCGGCTTCCGTTTACGGGCAGGAGAAGCCGAACCAGTTGTCGGGGCGCCTCCAGTGTAGAGGAGATTTGTCTCCCGCCGACTGCGGCGCGTGCTCAGCGGAGGCAGTGAAGGCCGTCCGCAGCAGTTGCCCTAATGCCATTGGCGCCCGCGTTCAGCTGGAGCATTGCTTCCTTCGCTACGAGAATTACACCTTTCTCTCGCACTTGGACACCAGCTTCTGGTACGGCCTCGTCAACGTCCATAACAATACGGACACCCATTTTAATGCTGCCGCTCGCACTCTTTTGGCGGATCTGTCCGCCAAGTCCCCTGCCAGTCGTATTAAGTTCGCCTTGGGGTCGTCTGTTGTTTCTTCCAATGTGACCATCTATGCCATGGAGATGTGCTGGCGAGATATGTCCACGAAAGACTGTGCGGCCTGCCTCTCCAAGGGCATTCAACAGCTCTTCGGCTGCTACAGCCAAAGGGTGGGTGTTCAGGTGTTCATGGGCAGCTGCACCCTGCGCTATGAAACCTATCCCTTTGCGAAGACCTATTAGACTTTAACCCACCTATCCGACTCACTTTCTGTATGTGAGGTGATTCACCATAAAGCATGGGAAGCATTCTCGCAAAATAAAGTAATAGAAATAAGAATAAGTGAGATCGTTGTTTGGCCTTAATAAAATCTGTGTTGCAAGCTTTAAACATGAATCTCAAAGTCTCTCACATTCATAGAATGACTAAAAGTATGACTGTGTGCGAGAAGATATAATGGCAAAAGGCATATCTGTATGGAAGAAAATAAATTATAGATTCAGAACCAAATATCTGTAGACTAGGCTGCATATTTATCATTCACCTTAAAAGATTAAAAACCATATTGTCAATCTTAGTTAGCATTATTAACTCATAAATAAAGTCAAAAGAGATAAAAGGGCAAGGAAAGCAATTACACCCCATTTATGAATTTCTTTATGGACTTTAGAACTTGATATTCATACACAAGCTCTCTTTATAGATTCAATGCTAGAGTCAAACAATTATATTATTAAAAATATCTAGAAATATAACTATTACTATTGTGTATAAGTCACATCTATAGATTTCGTAAACAACAATTGTACATGTACATTAACCAAAAAAACTCATGCCATGATCTGAATTCAATGAAATTTATACAAATTATAGTAGATATAAATTATTCATTCATAATGACTCATATTAAAGAAAAAAATTCAATAACTATCTATTACTTTCCACTATTTTCTTACCCTCCTCTAATAGAATATAACACACTTGATATATTTAATTTTTTTTAATCTAGCAGTTATTTAATACATAATTTCCCTTATTTTAAATAATATTACAAATATTTAATAGACAAATTAATCTTAAGACTTAGATAACGACTCAAACTTGCAAGCTCTGTAATCATTATTAATCCCGTTTAAATTGATAAAAAAATCTCCATCCAAATTAGCCTTCATATCCTTCATAACCTAGTCCATTAGATTAATTTATTCTTTAGTCACATCAATCAATACCTTTATCTTGTGACCTAAGCACAAGCCTTAACGCTAAAGTCCATGATGTTTTGGTTCCCCTTTTTGTTATCAACTTAGTTTGTTTTTTGAAACTAGTCAATGTTTGATTAAAAGCTTCATGTGTAATTTAGTTCTTTCCAATATCTTGTAATGCACAATATTAAAGGACATAAAAGTATTCATAACTTTTTAAAGCAAAGCATCAATCAAAATATACATTGTCATTAATAAATCCTAGTAGTAATTACCTCTTAAACTTCAACCCATTTATTTTATGTCTCCTTGGACGAAGATGTCGAAATCAGGATCAACCTTGGAATGAACATCAAGGTCGGCACTCCAAGCATCTGACTTAATGTGAATCACTAAGATGTCGGCAAAACATAACTGGGACTCAAATCTTCTTTGATCAACACACCATGCTTCATAGAATTGCTCTTAGATCATCCGCAACACGCTTGAATCATCTGGTTGGCCAAGACTGGGAAGAATAGCAACACCAACAAGGAAATCTTCATTGACAAGATCAAACTTCAATGCGGAGCTCCAACATAATAGCCACATAATCCAGAGACCTCCACAAGCACATTGAATTCAACAAAAACATCTGCACTCCTCCAAATCATTAGAATCACTTGCATCTTCCTTTGGAACCTCAAGAACACTATCTGCCATGACTGTCACATTAGAAAGATTGCTTGTGGACCTCCAAACCACGAACCACTTGAATGGATGATACACACTGACTTCCCAAACATGCCTCTATATCTGCAGATCATCATTTGACATATCTAGAACAATCCGGACCTCTTTCATGTCACTCTGTCTCTTCTAAACACTGCAAAACTGGTTCAACTCAAATGGCCATAGCTTCTTGAAATCTTCATACGAACCCTTAAAAACATAACTAGAGCTTCTTCAGACAATCCTCTACTCAGCCATATGGCCCGCATACATTTATCTTCATTAATTTTCTCAATATCTTCAACAATCCAGTCTTCTATATAGGCAGCAAAATAAGATATAGTTGACACCAATGGCAACAAGGATATGTTGACATTAATGACAACACCGCTTAGGCATATATTTGCAACAATCTCCCCCTTTGTCATTGATGGCAACATATGATGTGAAAAACTGATTTGACCATCAAGACAAGACCTTCTCCCCCTTTCTCTTATCACTTTTGCAATCACTTTCTTCACTGCTCCCCCTTTCATTAGCAACTAGTTTTTCACATGAACTTCTCTCCCCCTTTGACATCAATGGAAAAGGGCACATATTTGCAATCTTTTCTCCCTTTTTGTTTTGGACTGATCCCAAAATTTTCATACTGACTACTCCCCCTGAGTAGTATCTCCTTAATATCAATCCGAGTCACAAGATATGACTGTGAATTCCACTAGACTGATGCACCTTAGTGCATCTTAGTTCTGATCAGGAGGGGTAATAACCCCTAACTTCTCTCTGAGCTACTCAAAAGTATCCTTGGGAAGAGGCTTAGTGAAAATATCCATAATCTAATCCTTTGAAGACACAAACTCCAACTTGACTTCATTCTCATTTACCTTCTCTCTCAAGAAATAAAACTTGATGGATATATGCTTTATTTTTTAATGCAACACCAGATTCTTTGAGATGATTATTGCACTTGAATTATCACAGAAGATTATGACAGGCTCTTCAAACAAAATTTTGATGTCCTTCAACATTTGCTTCATCTACAAAACTTGAGTACAATTGTTTGCTGCTGCTATAAACTCTTCCTATGCTATAGATAGGAAAAATTGCCTCCTACTTTTTGCTCAGCCAAGAAACCAATCTATTTCCCAAGAAGAATGCACCACCACTAGTGTTTTTTCTGTCATCCACATCTCTTGCCCAATCAGCATCTGAATATGCATGTAGAGTGAAGTTGTTATCCTTTGGATACCATAATCTATAATCAGTTGTCCCTTTGAGATATCTAAAAATTCTCTTGACTGCTACAACATGGGATTCTTTAGGATCATCTTGGAATCTAGCGACAAGCCCAACTACATTCATGATATCAAGTCTGGTCTGAGTCAGATAGAGCAGTCCTCCAATCATTGATCTATACCTTTTCTGATTTGCCTTAGGGGAGTCATCATCTTTACTCAAGTTACATTTGGTTACCATAGGTGTACTTGCTAGCTTTGAATCTTCCATTCTAAACTTTTTCAACAATTCTTTCACCTACTTAGACTGAGATATAAAGATACCTTTATCTGACTGAGTGATTTACAGACTTAAGAAGAAGTTCATTTCACCAAACATAGACATCTCAAATTCACTTTGCATCTGATCAGCAAATGTTTTGCACATACTCTCATTTCCACTAAAAATGATATTATCAACAAATACCACAACAATCAGAATATTTGCATGATCAACCTTGAAGTAGAGATTACTGTCAGCAATACCTTTGCTATAACCTAGCTTTAGAAAATACTTATCTAATCTTGCATACTAGGCTCTTGGGGCTTGTTTGAGTCCATACAATGCTTTCCTTAATCTGTAGACTGTGTCTCTCTATTCAGACAACTGAAATCCTTTTGGTTGCTCAATGTAGACTTCTTCTTCTAACTCTCCATTTAGAAATGTTGACTTGACATCCATCTGATAGACTTTGAAATCTTTATAAGCAGCAAAAACAAGAAATAATCTTACTACCTCTATTCTTGCCACCAGGGCAAAAGTTTCTTCAAAATCAATTCCTTCCACTTGAGAATAACCTTTGCATACCAACCTTGCTTTATTTCTTACAACTTCACCATCTTCATTTAGTTTATCCTGGAAGACCCATTTAGTTCCAATCACATTTTTGTCCTCGGGTCTAGAAAAAAGATCCCAAGTGTGATTCTTTTCAATTTGCATTAATTCTTCTTCCATTGCCTTTACCTAATTTTCATCTTTGCAGGCTTCACTTACTATTTTTGGTTTAATCTTTGAAATTAGATAAATCTCTTCTTGATCTTTAGCAATTCTTCTCCTAGTTCGAATGCCTTTATTTCTATCTCCTATGATTTGATCTTCAGGATGATTCATCCTTACATACCTGGGAGTTTTGGGAATTACTTGAGCTTTTGTTTATTGAGTTGGTTCCTCAACTTCTGCACTATCCTCTTGAATTACTAGATTTTCTAGATCAATCTGGATCTGAATTTGAGTTTGCACTTCCCTTTCTTGACTTGGATTTTCATCTTGATCATCTGAATAATATTTGCAAGACCTGGAATGTCTTTATTTGCTCTCATCAACTCTGACATTAACACTTTCAACAATCTTTTTCAACCTCTTGTTAAAGCACCGGTATGCTTTGCTTTGAGTAGAGTAACCCAGAAAAATTTCTTCATCACTTCTTGCTTCAAACTTGCCTAGATCTCATCTCTTTTAATATAGCATTTACTACCAGAAACTAGAAAGTATCTTATAGTAGGAGGATGACCAAGCCAAAGTTCATAAGGAGTCTTACCAGAATTGCCTTTGATCTACACCCAGTTAAGAGTGTAGACAGTAGTACTCACAGCTTCTCTCCAATAAACTTGTGGAACATTTGTTTCCATCATCATGGTCCTGGCAGCTTTTTGAATGGTCCGGTTCTTTCTTTCCACAACTCCATTTTGCTGAGGAGTCCTAAGAGCAGATAACTATCTTTTTATTCCATGCTTTTCACAGAATGTATCAAACTCGTTGGAGGTAAACTCTCCACCTTTGTCAGATCTCAGACACTTTATCTTCACACCAATCTCATTTTCCACCATAACTTTAAACACTTTGAATTTGTCAAGAGCTTCTGATTTTTCTTTTAAGAAAGTTACCCACATCATCCAGGAGTAATCATCAATCAACAACATAAAATATGTCTCCTTGCACACTCCTAATTGTAGCAGGACCACATAGATCAGTATGCACAAGTTCTAATCGCCCACTTGAAAAATGTTCTTTTCTTTTGAATGATGTTTTGTTCTGTTTACCCAATTGACATTCTCTACACATGCAATCAAGTTTCACAAGTCTTGGAAGATCTCTCACAACCTGAGTAGAACTTATCTTGACAATGTTATCAAAATTCACATGACACATTCTCCTATGCCATAACCAACTTTGATCTGTCTGAGCAATCAAACAACTTTTTCCAGAACTACTTAAATGAAAGATGTTACCTCTAGTTTGAGTACCAGATGCAATTTTAGTTCCGGAGCTTTCTAAGATTTTGCATTTGCCATCCTTGAATCGAAGATCATAACCCTTTTCAACCAACTGTCCAACACTGAGAAGATTATGCTTTAGCCCTTCCACATACAGAACGTCATTTGTGTTATTCTTACCATCAAAAGAGATGGATCCTCTACCACAAATTCTACCAGCTGAGTTGTCTCCAAATTTGACAATTCCACCTTGATATTTTTCAAAGTTTATAAACTTACTTTTATCACCAGTCATATGATGAGAACATCCACTATCAATCACCCATTCATCATTTTCAACAACCTGAGCAGCCAAGGCACTTTCCACATTTGCACAGCTAGCAAATTCAGTAGACACTGGATCTTCTTCTTTGATAGCAATGAATACCCAATCATCTTTAGTGGCACCTCCATGATTAGATTCATCATTTGTGACTCCTTCTTCTTCAGCTTTTTGGACATAGTAACAATTCTTTTGACCTTTATATCTATTAGGGTTTAGCTTTGAAAATTGCTCCAGACATCTTGAGGCAAAATGACCAATCTTATTACAACCAAAACATTGGAATGACAACTTTCCTTCATACTTATCAGATCCTCTTGGCATTTTTTTGGCAATAAGAGATTCCAATTCTGTAGACGCAATTTCATCATCTTCAAGATCCTTCCTTGCCTTAGCAAATTTGTTTGATCTTGTAGAAGAGCTTTCACCCGGATCATATTTTTGTTTTCCATATACACTGGCCTTAAAAGCAGATTCAAACTTAGGTAGAGAATCACCAAACTCACTTAATTCAAAAGCTAAAATTTTGCCAACCAACTAATCTCTTGTAACTTTTGAGACAATCTCTTCTATAGCAGCAGCCTTATGTTTGTATGAATCAAGTAAAGATCTTAGCACTTTTACCACAATTTTTTATTCTTCCAAAGTTCCACCAGCACACCTGATACCACATACAAGTTCATTTATCTTTTGCATGTAGACTCTATGATGTTTTCATCTTCACTCATCCTCAGATATTCAAATTTTCCTCTCATATTTTGTAGCTTGGCACATTTGACATATTCATCGCCTTCATAAAGATTCTCCAACTTCTTCCAAATTTCATGAGTAGTTTTTAGTCCAAAGACATTTGACATTTCTAAATCAATCAAGGCACTCAACAAGGCTTCTTTAGCTCAAAGGTTATTTTTAGCATCTTTGATTTGATCTAGAGTTGAAGGACCTTTCTCTAGAGGTTTATACTCATCATTGGTTATCACCCAATAAGCATCACCCATGCATTGCAAATGGCACTCCATGCGACTCTTCCAAATAGAGTAATTTGTTCCATCGAATCTCAGACTATCCTTCTTGTAAGTCGACATCCTGGATCTCCTTGGGTGGTTAAGCTTCTTTTAGAGGAACTTGGCTCTAATACCAATTCTTGGAATTAGACCAGACAACTGAGAGGGGGGTGAATCAGTTGTCCCACAAATATTAATTTTTTCTTCTTTTAATCTTCTTTAACAACTTTCAATTAGATAAACATTGAAGCATGAATCAATAACACAAGAGAAAAAATAAATTAAGCACACATAACACCAAATTTTTTACGTGGAAACCTGGTTAAGGGAAAACCATAGTGGGGGTTAACCCACAAGATTCGTACCCTATTAAAAGTACTTAGAAGAAAAGAGAAGGCACATGCCTTCAGGATCACTACTCAAGAGAGGCTCACTGCCTATAGAATTTATGTTTAATACAAAAAGAATTAATTAATAAATAGCATCTACTTCATGCCTGGTTTAGTTTCATTAAATGCTCACAAGACTTATGCTCTGCACCAAATATTTCTTCTCTAATTCTTCATCCTAAAACATCTCTTATTCTTCTGCTTCTTTGCTCTGCTCTACCTTTGATCCTTTCTTTGGATTTTTTATTTGCGCATAAGGATGATTTTCCACAACTCATCAACAAGTATTTATATGCTTCATCAACCTTGGAATGAACATCAAGGTCGGCACTACAAGCATCTGACTTAATGTGAATCACTAAGATGTCAGCCAAACATAACTGGGACTCAAATCTTCCTTGATCAGCATGCCACACTTCATAGAATTGCTCTTAGATCATCCACAACACGCTTGAATCATCTGGTCAGCCAAGACTGGGAAGAACAGCAACACCAAGAAGGAAATCTTCATTGACAAGCTCAAACTTCAATGCGGACCTCCAACATAGCAGTCACATAATCTAGAGACCTCCACAAGCACATTGAATTCAACAAAAACATCCGCACTCCTCCAAATCATCAGAATCACTTGCATCTTCCTCTGAAACCTCAAGAACACTGTCTGCCATGACTATCACATTAGAAAGATTACTTGTGGACCTCTAAACCACGAACCACTTGAATGGATGATACACACTGACTTCCCAAACATGCCTCTAGATCTGCAAATCATCATTTAACATATCCGAAATAATTCAGACCTCTTTCCTGTCACTCTGTCTCTTCTGAACACTGCAAACTTGATTCAACTCAGATGGCCATAGCTTCTTCAAATCTTCATGCAAACCCTTAAAAACATAACTGGAGCTTCTTCAGACAATCCTCTACTCAACCATATGGTCCGCATACATTGATCTTCATTAATTTTCTCAATATCCTCAACAATCTAGTCTTCTATGCAGGTAGCAAAATAAGATACAGTTGACACCAATGGCAACAAGGATATGTTGACACTAATGACAACACCGCTTAGGTACATATTTGCAACATGAGGGTTTTCCACTCATCAAATCAGGTGTTATGTTTCTTGTGTGTCTTCATATGTTCATATGCCCTAATGATTTGTTCTTAAAGTCTTGATTCATACCTTTCATTATCATACTTGTGCATATGTGTTTAACAGATTATTGATGTCTTCCTCTCTCTTTATCTTGTAAGTTAAAAAGTGTAAAAATTTGTAAAATTTTATACAACATTGATTCACCCCCCCACCCTCTCAGTGTTGTCCTAGACTCCAACATATATACCAACCATAAATTCATTAAAAATAAATGTAGTAGGAAAATGAATGCTAACATTAAGGGAAAAGGCAAAATTCACATAATCTAAAGTATGGATACATTATTTGCTTGAAATTTATAATCATCATCAAGTGGAGCAACATCATGTGAGGATATAGGTAGAGAATATATATCATTAATAGAACCATCTAGGATTTCCTCAATATGATGTGGCATGAAAAAAAAAAAAAAGTTCTTAAATGTCAACTCACTATATCACTAGTAATGGAAGGATCAATACTAAGAATACCACTACCAATAGTAGAAACAATAACATCATCCATGTGAAGAGTACAATCAATACGAAGCATATCAATGGGTGCACTTCAAGATAATCAAGAATAGAAGGGAAAGTGATAACAATTTCCATGAAATATGGAAGATCACATATGTGGTGAAAGAGCACTTTCATGGAATGTGTACCACTTCCTATATGATAAAAGGATATAAGTGCATTGAATATGTACCATCACCTTTGTAATTATTTATACATTCACATGAATGAAGGACAACATATTATTCATGTTGTTTGCATGGTTTGTTTCTTCTTGTCATGCTTCTTATATAAATCTTCCATTTTTAACACATTATGAACATAAATCTATCTCCATAAGCATTGTTCCATAACCTTGTTGCTACACACAAGGTTGTCCTTCAATCTCAAAAAAAATTAGATCACTTTTGGTGATTAATACTTTTAGATACTAAGGGTTGGGAAGTGGAAGGGTGGTTAGGAGTAGGATATTTATTACCTCCATTTTAGAAATTTCAAAGTAAGAGGTGCCCCTAGGTTCAAACACAAACTATGTAGTAAGTTGTGTCATATGACATATGCCATAGTGGGATTATAAAAGGAAATTTGTAAAGATACCTCATGAGATGTCAAAGACTTGTCCACTATAGTCTTAAGGGAAGGGCCACTAGAGGAAGGAAGAATAACATGATCAAACAAACACATTCTAAGGAAAGAGATAAAAAAAAAACTTTAGAAAAAACATTCAATAAAGCATATTTATGCAAAAGAAACCATCTCCTATATGATGTAACACTTCTTGTATCATAAAAAGAGATAAGTGCATTAAGGATGGATGGATCGATATTACAAATTATAAAATACATCGAAATCCTTAATGTAATAATTAATAGAAGCTAAGGAAAGAGGTTTGTGAGAATCCATAGTTAAAGGATAAACAATCAAGCATAAACACTATGAATAGGGGATGGATAAATGAATATGTTTCCTAGATTTAAATAAAACATAGAAAAAGGAAGGAACCTTAGGTGTGAAAGATATGAGACTAGGTAACGTAAAATCCTAAGTGGTTGAAAATGGAGAACAAAGATATATCATATTTGAAAATATGATAAAGACTATAAAAAATATCAAATATGATGTTAGTAAAAACAAAAACACAAATCTTAAGGTTGAATTGTAGGGGGTGTAGGAAACGTTGGGTTCAGCAGATGTAAGGGACAAAGTAAACCCTATGCCATAGAATTCATTTATTCCCTTACTATTAAATAGTAATCTAGGTTAAACACATGATATTTTAATAAATATACATCAAGCCTTAATCAATATCAATAATTGAGTCACATACAAGACAATTAAAAATTTAAATCAACAAGCAGAGCGAAGCAAGTGTAAATATCTCTTTGTGGTATGTTCATTGGTATATTGACAAATGTTGACTCTATAAGATCATATCAGAGATTGGAGGTGCACAAAGGTGGCTATGGAAAAAGAATATTATTGTTCTAAGCTTCTACATAGGATTGTGGGCATGATCCTAACTAATTTTCATGATTATGTCCCATGTGCTTGTAGACCTATGGATATTGCTTGTTGTCACTTGTTATTAGATGATTTGGAATAGTGTGGTGTTGAGGAACACTTTTGAGGGCTTGCTATGCAAGGATCAAAGTGCAATACTTCCTTGCACTTTAGCCAAGATGTAAGCTTAAATTATCATTTGTAATGATAGAAAGATTAAATAATGCGTAATTTTTTTTTGGAATGCTCATGCAAGTTGTAATAATTGCTTTATGCTAATCTTGATGCTCTAATGATGTTTTATTCATGGGATGATGCACTCATGATGTTCATGTTATAATGACCTAGGACATATCTTTAAATATGCAATCTTAGGTCTCTCAATTCAAAAAGTTTAATGTGCAAGATAATGGACAACAATCATAGTTTTTAAATTCGGTTAGCTTAGAAATAACACAAAGTGGATTTATAATTGAGGGATAGAATTGCACAAGTAGGGGACAGGATTGTGATAGCAATTACATTTAGGAAGCTTGTAGATGGGTGGAAGAAGGGATGTACAAATGAATGTGAGTCATAATAGACAATTAGATAAATGATTAATGGGTTCTATCAACCTCCCTACATAAAAACATGATTCAAATATTAAGTTAACGTGTGTCAAAATATAACTAAAATAAATACAATACTAAAAAATACAAAATATACACTTTTCACTCTACAATTATATTAGAACAAGAAAAAAAGGAGTTGGAGAGTGGGTCATATACTCTTTCTTTTTTCCTTTCTAAATAATTAAGAATGCCAAGCTTTAATTCGACAGGCTTCAAACCTAGATCTCTACAAACTACTCACCTTGGTGGCCCGGATCGTGTGCTGCGTGGATGATTTCATATTTTGAAAGTTTAAGCTCCCACTTCTTTTTGTTTCAATGGCGTTTATTTTTGACTTTGTGAGAGTGGAAGCCACCCAAAGGGAAAACGACTGCCACGCCTTTCATGGATTGTTTGGCAAAACCCACGTAAACTGCCCACCAGTAATAATTTATATTGTCACGGGTTCGATGCTTTCGAAGCTTCTACGGATTTAAAATATGTGTAACACCGAAGCAAGTTACTGCCTGGTCATACTCCACTCGTTTCCCATCTTATTATAAGCTGAATTGCTCGTAATGTTGAACCATATCTTCTTCTACTGTAATCTGTCGAAATGTATTTCTCAGCGAGTGCATCAAGGAGGGCGGCGCTATGTGTGGCGGCTTTGCTTATGTTGTCTGTTGTTATGGCTGAGTCCTCGGAGGAGGAGGGTGAGATATACGCAGCATGTAATGTGGTGAAATACTCCAACGGCTCCCAGTTTGATAGCAACCTGGAGGCGCTCTTAAAAACTCTGACAGAGAAAGCAGCCGAGGCGGGCTTCGGCGCTTCTGTTTACGGGAACGAGAAGCCGAACCAGGTGTCGGGGCGCCTCCAGTGCAGAGGAGATTTGTCTCCCGCCGACTGCCGGGCCTGCTCAGCGGAGGCAGTGAAGGTCGTCCACCGCGACTGCCCCAACGCCATTGGAGCCCGTGTTCAGCTGGAGTATTGCTTCCTTCGCTACGAGAATTACACCTTTCTCTCGGACTTGGACACCAACTTCTGGTATGGCCTTGTCAACGTCAATAAGGACACGGACACCCACTTTAATGCTGCCGTTAGAGATCTGTTAGTTGATCTGTCGAGTAAGGCCCCCGCCAGTCCTATCAAGTTCGTCTTGGGGTCGTCTGTTGTCTCTTCCAATGTGACCCTCTATGGCATGGAGTTCTGCTGGCGAGATATGTCGAGGGATGACTGTGCGGCCTGCCTCTCCAAGGGAATTGAACAGCTCTTCAGCTGCTGCAGCCAAAGAGTGGGTGTTCAGGTTTTCATGGGCAGCTGTACTCTGCGCTATGAAATCTATCCCTTTGCCAAGCAATATTAGACTTAACCCACTTTCTGTATGAGAACTGATTCATCACAGAAATCATGGGAGGCATACTCGCCAAATAAAGTAATAATAATAATAATAAGATCACAAGGAGATGGTTGCATGGCTTTAAAAAAATCTATGTTGCAATTCTTTAGAGATGAATCTCAAAAACTCTCAATAAAAGAATATCTCGTGATGATCAACAGACCTGCAATTAATAAAAGAACATATATAAATACCCCATTTCAAAAGATATGATTCCTAAGAGAACAAGCACTAACTATTTAATTTAATTTTTCTATCCTTCCACTTATAAAGTAGGATAGTTGACTACAAATGTTTTTTTTATATATTAGATAAAAAACAAATATAATCTAGATTGAATAGTATAGATAAAAACAAATAGGGGAGAGGATCCAATTGCTGAGCATGTTGTGATAGTATTTGTGTATTTAAGGTTTAATATTTTTAAAAATTTAGTACTAGTAGTTGTGACTTTAAGGTTGTTGGTGTTACTATAAGTACTTAAATAATTGAACAAAATGTGTTCATTAGATTGAAAAAGCAACAAATCATGTGATGCCACATCAGTGCACCAACAAAACATGACTTAATGCACACCTATTGGTCCACCCTTTTTTTGGGAACTATTTGACACTTCAACAAAAAGCGTGCTGATGTGGCATCATATTTGATGATGTGGCCCTGAAACCTTAGTTATAAGAAGGGGCCTTGCCAAATAAGCTTTTGTAAAAATTTTGGAGTGATTCGAAATTGCCACGTATGATTTTGAGAGGCGTGAAGTTAGGGTGCTCAACTACTGGGTCCTCTCCCCTAGAACTTTGACTAGATCGTCTAAGAATGCAAGTTTAATTTTTAAAATAGTAAATAAATAAGCTAGAGAAGAGAAAAATTCAGCTATACTGTATGAGATGTTTAGGTTCTTACGTTTTGAATTTCATTAATGGCTCAACAGTTATTTTGCAATCTTTTTCTCATTTTTGTTTGGTAGCGGGGGAGGAAAGGCTTACACAATTGGCTATCTTTAATTATTATCCATTTCAACAGTTAAAATGTTATTTTTGTCCAATAAAAATAGGATAAATATTTACCACTTTTTATTGTGAATGAGGTGTAAAATTGCTATTGACTGTTTGACCATTGAAATGGATGATATTTAAGTAGCAGTTAGTAGATTGTGGTTAACATGTTGAAGTAGAAAATGATTTCTAGTGTAAATAATTAATAGGTTGACCACATGTCAACTATCTATATTGTTTATGTGGGGGATTGCTTGTGCTTCTTCAACCCTTGCCTTTTTTATATCCCTTCTATAAAAAACAACCCTTGTCTCTTTTATATCCCTTCTATAGACCATTAAACACACCTTTTGGTTAGAGTCCTCACTATTAGATCTCGTGGAAGTCCATCCTTTGATCTTGGCCACGTGTAATCATATTCTCTCATAGAAAGATGATCAATTGAGGGTTAATGTTTCAAAATAAGTTATTTCATAATGTTGGGCATGATAAACTATTCTTTTGTATATAAGGAAGAACAAATATTTTTCTATGTTTTCTCATAATATCTAGCCTCTAGCTTCTAGGAGTTGTCATTCCAAAACTTTATTCTTAACATATTGTTTCACCTAACAAATCTTGCATATATTTTATAGGAAGTCATCTATGCCAATGCAGAGGTCAAGCAATTGATGGATTCCCTATAGAAGTGAATAGTAGTTCTTGCCAAAAATCAAACTAGTCTTGCCAAGAAAGTGGATGAGTTTGACTTTTAACACAAAGAACCTAACTACTTTAGAAGAGAACTTTCACAATTAAAGATATCTAAATTAGACTAATGTTTTGTATGTTAGAAATACCAAACTACTATAAATAAACTTTGCACAAAAATATAGTATTAATGGACACTTGACCGATATGCCAAGATTTCAAGTGATAGTTATCATATTTTATCCTTAGACTCTAACATAATTATTTTGAATTTTATGTTGTCTTATTATATATGATAACATGTTTTTGATAAAGTTAAGCAAGGAAAACAGGTCCCAGTCCCTTACAAACAACAAGTCCATTAAGTCTAGCATACATACATCCATATAGAAGCCCTGATAATAACCCTAGAGGACTAGGGAACAAACTAGCTAAAACACGGAAAAAGAACAACCAAAACACAGAACCAAAAACACTACCAAAAAATAGATGAACAAAAAGATCAGTTTCTAGTTTTATTAACCAGATTGTTAGGTAGAAGCTCCCATCTGCTGCTATTGTTTCTACTTCTTGGATGAGCCCTGCAAATTCTCCTATGGGTTATTACGCTTATTCAGTTTAGATTGATTAGCCATCATTTCCAAAATAGTTTTCTTCATGAATTCCTTAGTAAACTATGCTAATTCATGATAACATGTTGTGCATGCCTTATTATATATTTTTTCTAATTTAATAAGAAGTTTATTATTAAAAAATCTATATATATTGTCCCGTTAATGGGGATGGGGGTGCTAAGACTCGACAGAAGAGAAAGGAGACGAAGTGGACCCTACCTACGAGGGGATGGGCAAAGATGAAATTTGTTGGTGCCTCCAAGGGGAATCTAGGTGATTCTAGCACAAGTTGCCTAGTGCGAGATCACAATGGTGATATCCTAGGAAAGGCAACAAAAAAGCTCTTAGATGGCTCTAACAACGAAGATAAAATACAAGCTCTCATCTTAGGCCTCAATTTATGTTGCATCCTCAAGGTTAAGAAGGTGGAAATAGAAGGGGACTCCCTAGTAGTGATTGATGCCTTAAGAAAAAGGGGTTTATCTAACTGGAAATTAAATGGCCTCTTATTGGAGGCACTAAGTATTTTGGAGGGCTTTGAAAGCATGGTATTCAACCACATGCTAAGGGAAGGAAATAAAGAGGCCGACGAGTTAGCCAACATAGTAATCATCTTGGAGTGTGCTCTTTTGTGGGAGGTAATGTGTAATGAAGTTGCCAACACTCATGACTAACAACCAGTCTTTTCCCTACGTTAGAATGATGGAAGCGAAGCATGCGGAAAGGGTTTTATGGTGGATGGTTGGGATTTGGCGATAGACAACTCCTTCATTGGTTTTTGTGAGAATTGATAGCTGGCGCTCATTTAGAATGGACACCCCAATTAGGCTTACATGTAAGAAATGACAGATGCCCTTCTTGGGGCATGTATTACAGAGAAGAGGTTGAGGCAAGTTTTCAAGCCCAAGAGTGGCATCGTGCTCTTTACTATAGAATGAGTGTTGGGAGAGAGGTTCATGGTGGCATAGCATAGGTATAGGGTTAATTATGACTTGGCGTCGATGTTTCTCGTTGTTCTTTTGGATTCAAGCGAAGATAAAGTGGCCATGGCAACACTCACGGAAGTCTTGTGGAGAAAGACTTCTACTGTAGCTGGAAGGAGGTGATAAGTGTAGTCAGGCAGGGAATGGGCATTCCCTAGGCAGATAATTCCATAAGATCAATGTGGCAAGACATTGTGACCTGGGTGCCATGACTTGGAGGAGGCTGGAGTCAAGCAAATTGCAGAGAGAAGGAAGTAGGCCACAAGAGGGATTTCATTCCTAAAAAAGCTTGTTGGGGTCATGGAAGAGGACTCCTGGATGATGGAGGTGTTGGAATCTTATTATGCTGAGGATGTCAATGCTTAGAAGGGTCTGTTAGTAGTTTTTTTTTGGTTGTATCAGGATGCTTAGTTATGTTTTTTTTATTGTTAGCTTCTAGATTAGGCTAGTTGATAGGGTAAATTGCAGGGATTTTGTTTGTCCCCTACTATATGCAATATGGGTTTTTATTGTATTGTTCAAACTCTGTTAAGTATTTTGTTAAGTTTTAATATAATGGGAGCAAGCCCCAAGCTTGCAATTTACCAAGCAAATATATATATATATATATATATATATATATATATATATATAAAGTTTAAACTTTATATATATTTTAATATATCATTATTATATATATTTAAATATATCATTAATATTTAATGAATAGAAAAGTAATTTTAATGTTAATGTGATTATACAAAAGTGTTAATTTATAAGAGTTAAAATGATTTGGATTTAAGATGACTTACATCGATGCTACTTAAATCAAATATAACCTACAAAATCTTTTTAAAAATATTTTAAAAGAAGGACATATGGGAAACATTCCAAACATCTCATATATTAACTTATTTTAACTTCTTTGAGTTTAAATAAGTAAAGTGAATTGCATGTCATTGTTAAATGCCTACCTTTTCAAGAGTTATAAATGTTACTTACCATAAAAGAAAAAGCATGAGTAAGAGTAGGAAGAAGAGGGAATGGAGCAATCACTATGCTCCACCACCCCCACACTTATAATAGTAGAGTCTATACAACTATTAGAAAGAGGTAGGGGGTTAGTTCACAAATCAATACCCAACAAGTGGGATTAGGATGAGAATCTAGTAATCTATATTAGAGGGGCCTTAGAGTGCCTTACTTCTTTTATAGGTAGTGATTTTATGGTTTCTATGTAGTTTTCTCATGTTCATTTTGTGCACTTGCAATCACTTTAGATAACAAATAAGGTGATCTAAAGAGAGTATAGTAATGAACCATCTCCATCTCTTTCTCACCCAAAATAGTTTGATAGGGGTAGTTCACCCCCACCCACTTTAAATAGTTAGAACAACTAAACAGTAGCCTATCTCCCTGATATCCTAACTATGAATCTAATAACTAATTTACTCAACACACCATAGAGTAAGATGCTTGCCTGAGACCTATCTTTCTAATATTGGTGACATTAGAAAAACATAAGGAAGTTTCTACTAGGGCAAGACCTATCCTTACTCATATTTGAAAATGCTCTACTCTAACTATATTATAAAGGGGTGGGGGGGAACGTCTTAGGTAAGAGAGTTTATTGTTTCTTATAAAATGTATATTAATTATATATATATGGAATACTTTTAAGTATTTATATTACAACTTTTTCTCCTCTATTTTTGACAAGTAATAAACTATAGGAAATAAAAATTCACCTTACAATTAATTTATAGACTTGTCTAAATTAAATGATTAGTCAATAAAAGTTAGAACCTAAATTAATATGCTAGTTGAAATTGGATAATGTAAAATAAGATTTGAGTATTTTGAGACAAAGATAATACCTAGAATTTGGCATGATGTCAATGTTGATCATTTTCACTACCTAAGACACTATGACAAAGATATGGAAATTGGTATCAAATCAATGATCAGATGCATGTGACAAAGTTCGTATGAGAATTTTGGGGCTTGGGACTAGGTAACACTGTAAGCACAAAAATCACGCACAGCCTCCACGAGGACCCCTATGATGACTCACAATCCTTGTCACATACATGTAAGTGTGAAATAACATCCTCTCAATTGTAATTCTCTTGGTGACCTATGTTTTTTTCCTCCTTGTGTTGTTTCCCCTTTGGCATTTTCTCTCTCTTTACTTTCAACACTTGTCGATTTGCATTTGTTGTGCTTGAGACATTGTTCCTAAGACTTTGTATGCATCTCGTAGATGTGCTTGCACCTTTCCCTAGTGGTTTTCATCCATTCCCACCTCTAGAGGCCTTATAGAGGTCCTCCCAAGTCATCTCCAACTTTCAGTTTTTAATTTCACTCAACCAATCCAAATCTCCACCTATTATTTCTAGATCTCCCCTAGGAGATCCTACTTTTGCAAGTGGAGATTTGGATTTTAACACATGATTGACCTATTTCCAGAGGTAGATCCCTTTCTTTTCTCCTCCTCTTCCATCTCCCACCATGGACTTTCACCCAGGTGCCCTCCTTTGAGGGTCGCCCATGGGTTGCCCCCGGGTGACCTAGGGTCGCCCCTGGGTGATCTTGATTAGTGAAAGGGGTGACCCATGGGAAACCCTATCATGTTTTCCAACCACGAGTTCACTTGATTTTCTAGCTCAAAATAGCTTTATTTTCACCTATTTTACTTCATGTTTGCATGGAATTTCATGCCAAAGATAGAGTTAACTATTTCGTGCACCCACACATGCATATTTGGCTCATTTTCATCTTTAGTTATCAACCCATGCATTCCTCTTTCTTCACTTCTTCCTCAATGATAAGCTATTACTAGGTAGATCACTCCAATTTTAGCCCAAATCACTCTTGTGTCTTCTAAGTTAAATCTCCAATCAAATTGAGATAACTCTTCTTCTTCTTCCCCTCTCATCCCTTCTTCAAACCTATAAATACCCCTCTCCCTCAAGCACAAAGGGAGGCAATTTCATTTGTGCACACAATTCTTACACGTTATTGCTCTCTAAATCAAGCATCCATATGCTCACACAGGACAATGGAGCCTTTTTCTTTTATTTGTAATCTCATCTAGCTTTTCTAAAAGATCATTTTGTGTCCATACACTACTCACATCATAATCCATAGTGCTTGTCAAGCTTTCATTGAGCCCATTTCAAAGCTTCAAAGCTTCTTTTTTCTTCTCTTTTCTTATTGTTGCCAAAAGGATCACCCTGCTGCTGCAAGAGGATTAGAGGTTTCCATACAAGGATTTATGAGGGTAGTGGAGGCTTACACATCTTCTTTAATTGTAGGTTCCTTCATGCTTTTTTTTCATTTCATAGTAATCAGATAATCAAAACTTTGCTCTTGGGAATAGTAAACACGTGTTGCTTTTTCCTTGATAGGCTAGGTAGATTTGCATTGGTAAAGTAGTTTCCCTTTCAAAAGTTCATAGATTAAAAAAAATTCCCTTTCTAGATTAAATTGATCCACTTAAATTCATAAAACACCAAAAACATAGATTCAACTGCATTAGAAAATCTCATACTAGTTTGCATTCATTTTCTAATTCCTAGAATAGAAAAAAGCACTTTCATTTCCATAAACATAAAAAAGCACAAAAAAATGTTTTACGCTCATATAGGCTTGCATGCATACAAAAACAAAAAAGAACAAAAACATTAGCAACGTAGAAGGTTTACAAACCCTTGGTTCCAACACAAGGTCAAGTTTAGTCAACGTCATTCAAAACCCTTGGTTTCATCACAAGGTCAAAACAAAGTCAACAAAGTCAAACCTTAGGTCACACAAAGCCTAAGTTGAAAGCCTAGGTCAATTCAATTTTAGCTTAAACCATATCTCTCTTGTTTAGGCTCATGAATGTGCCCTAGACTTAGAGGTGAGTGGGTGAAGGCAATTTGTGACGAGATAAAGGAGATCCACCCTAGACAATAATAGGACCAACTAATAGTTTATCAACAACAAGAAAGAGTCAAAGAACTTCGAATACAAGCAATCATCTATCGATTTGAACAACAATGCCAACTTGAACAAAACATCAACAAGAGCAACATTCAACCCACACAATGCTGGAACATTAGAAACCCAAATAGGAGAACAGTGACTAGTGACCCTTCAGGTCATATAGTTATTGTAAGGGTAAAAATGGGAATAATCAAATGAATAATAAAATTCAAAACATCAATGAAATATGAAGATAAAAGGAGATTCAAAGTAAATAAGAGAGATACTTACAACCTTTTACCTTGCATCTTCCATTGTTCACCTTTTTTTTCTTGATCTTGTGGTGATAAAGATGGCCCTCAGGAAGCTTGTTTCCTTGCTTCGATTCCTCAAGATGACAAGGAGAAGTGGCTCTGATACTTGGTGTATTAAAGATGAGCTTCAACACACTATGAAGTGGATGGATGATGAATGATATGAAAATGAGGGTGCCAATGGTGCGCTATAGTTCCTACAGCATAAGTTTACTTGAATGATGGATCTGTGAAATAGAAGAAGAGGGTTGTATTATAGACTTATGAGAGAAAGGATCAATGGTGTAGAAGAAATAAGAAGATCAATGAAGGATAATGTTCGAGAGAACGTGCGCGAATAGAAGGACATGTGTCATTCAAAAAGATGCTTTGTTGAGTTAACTACTTTCTTGATGAGGATGAGCTTTTATTTCTTAAATTAGAATATATTTTTCTAATTTAAGAGTTTTGTTGATAGCTTTAAATCAGTTAACTCAGCTTTTGCTTTTGCATGACAAGAAGAATTTATTTTTAGAAGATTTGGAAGATAAGAAAGCGAATTAAATAAACAAATTTATTTAATTACTTGCACATGATTTGGAAGAATAAATAAAATATTTAATTATATTTTATTTTTGGAGAGTGAGGATTTAAATAAATTTAAATGATTTATTTAAATTTGGAGGAATAGACTTTGACTTAATTAAATAATTTAGAATTATTTAATTGCTTGGAAGAATTTAATTAAATAAAGGATTTTATTTAATTTTGACTTTAGAAGAGATAATTAAATATTTTGATATTTAATTAACTTAGAGGAATATGAATCGAATAAATAAATTTAATTATTTATTTATTGATAGAGGAAGGTAGACTTAAATAAATATTTAAAATATTTATTTAGATAGAGTTGTGTCATTTTTAGGTGTATACATTTTGCCCCTCTTTGATGCAATGTGTTTTATCACATTGTTTCAAAGAATAAGATTGTCTAAAAATGATAAATGCCCCAGTTGCCCCTGGTATAGGTTGAAGGACGATAGGATGCCCCCTCAGGAGATTGGATGGGGAGAAAGCAGAAGGCGTGAGATGGACAATCTCACAATGAGATAGGTTGACAAGAGAAGAATTGATTTTCTAGAGCAAATGTGCCGATCCAGGTGGCAAATGCGCTGATCCATATCATATATGCCTTTTCACTGTGAATGTGTCATTCTGGTACATGCGCCACTTCTTGTGTCATATGCGCCGCTCCGCAATGGATGCACCAATTCCTAACCTATGTGCGCCAAACTATCATATGCGCCATAAGATCTCTCATATGGTCCACTTCGCGTCATATGTGCCATTTCGAAGTGTATATGCGCCGAATAGAAATTTGGTGCATCTATCCTAGCTTTTTTTCCTAAGCATTTATTGCCCTAATAAATTACTTTTAGCAAGTTTTGACGAACTACATACTGGTGGTCTTGCCTTAGATGGCCGATCGAACCATTAGACTCGCTCAAACTGATGCTCCTCATGCAGAATATCCATCTCTCTGTTGACTACTCTAGCTGCCATACTCTCCTAAGATCTCAAAGACCAATCTACTAAAGACAAGTGTGTAAATGAATAGAATTTGTGGACCTAGCTCCTATATATAGAAAGTGAACCATAGCTGACTATGTGACAACTATGACTACTTCCCATGTCTATTCTTCTGAACCATGTCCTATTTTTCTCCATCCTAAACTATTTTTCACCTTCTTCTTCGTGAGATTGTCCATCTCACACTTTCTACCGTCTTCATGTCCAATCTCTCGAGGGGGCAACCTATCGTTAAACTTGTACCAGGGAAAAACTGGGGCATGTATCATTGTCAAAAATTCTTATTCTTTGAAACAACATGATAAAACACATTGCATCAAAGAGGGGCAAAATGTATACATCTAAAAAAATGTGATGGGTAAAATGTGGGAATAATCAAATCAATAACAAACCCAAAACATCAATGAAATATGAAGGTGAAAAGGATTTAATAATAGTAGAATGATACTTACAACCTTTTACCTTACGCCTTCCATTTCTCACCTATTCTTTCTTGATCTTGATGTCATGAATATGGCCCTCAGAAAGCTTGCTTCCTCGCTTCAATTCTTCAAGATGACAAGGAGAAATGGCTGTGATATTTGTTGTGTTGAAGATGAGCTCCAACACAAATATGAATGATATGGTAGGTGATGATGAAGTGATGGTATGGGGTGCCAACTGTGTGCTATAGTTCCTACAACATAAGTTTACTCAAAAGATGGATATGTGAAATAGAAGAAGAGGGTTGTATTTATAGAATTGTGTGAGAGAAGATCAATGGTTGAGAAGAAATAAGAAAAGCAACGAAGGAGAATGTTTGAAAGAATGTGCATGAATAGAAGAAGGACATGTGTCATTCAAAAAGATGCTTTATTGAGTTAACTGCTTTCTTGATGAGGATGAGTTTTTATTTCTTAAATTAGAATATATTTTTCTAATTTAAGAATTTGTTGATTAAAACAAAGTTGCTTTAAATCAGTTAACTCAACTTTTACTTTTGCATAACAAAAAGAATTTATTTTTAGAAGAAAATGATATAGATAAGAGTGGATGAAATATAAATTAAATAAATAAAATTTATTTAATTTATGTGCATCATGAACAAATAAATAAAATATTTAATTTTATTTATTTTTACAAGGATGCAATAATTAAATAATTTAAAATTATTTAATCATTTGATGGAAAATAGAAGAATAAGGAAATTAATTAAATAAATAGAATTAAGTTAATTAATTATGGAAAGGGAAGAAGATTTGATAAGATAAGATTTGATTTGATTTTTTGATAAAAGAGGAAATTAAAGGAGATAAGATATGATTTAAAAAGATAGAAAGATATTACTTTAAAGGAAATAAATCCTAAAAAGATGAGAGGAATAATAGATGAAATATCTAATTAAATAAATTAATTAGATATGCATGAGTTGCAATTTTAGAAAGAAAGCAAGAAGATATTTTTAGAAGAAAGCAATTAAATAAATAAATTTATTTAATTTATCTTGTGCAAGATAGAAGAATAAAATAAAATATTTAATTATATTTTATTTTAGAGACTAAGAGGATTTAAATAAATTTAAACGATTTATTTAAATTTGGAAGAATGCATGACTTAATTAAATAATTAATAATCATTTAACTGTTTGGAAGAAATAAATTAAATAAAGAATTTTATTTAATTTTGACTTTAGAAGAAGTAATTAAATATTTTTGATATTTAATTAACTTAGAGAAATATGAATCAAATAAATAAATTTAATTATTTATTTATTGATAGAGGAAGGTAGACTTAAATAAATATTAAAAATATTTATTTAGATTGAGTCGTGTCATTTTTAGGTGTCTATATTTGCCCCTCTTTGAGATGATGTTCGAGATGATGAAATTTGTATCGAGTAACATCATTTCAAAGAAGCTAAGGTATGGATAGAGGAAGAAAGATGGTAATAGAAAGATAGGATGAGGATGCCCCCTCAGAAGATTGGACGGGAAGAAGGCAGAAGGGACATGAGATGGACAATCTCACAATGAAGAAGGTGGAAGAATGGGTTGGGATGAAGAAATGGTTGAATGATACGTGATGCAAGATAAAATGATAACACACACAAGCAAGTAAGCAAGTATGCACAAATGATACAAGAACAAACAAGGTATTGCCCCTGTCAAGCGGTAAACCAATGATTAATCGATATGATATATGACGGTGTTGTCATAGCGGGGAACGATAGATCCCTAGAGCAACACAATAGGATAGTGTCTAGTTTTAGTAAATGAGACATGTCATGTAAGATGCGTGTGTTGGTCTAATTTCGACAATGCCACATCCTATATAAGATAATTGATTGAGGTGGTTTATGACCAAACAAGGATCAAGACCACTGATTGTGATTGGATCATTTAACAAGCTTGACTTGACTTGATTGGTATGGATTAAGGATAGATTTGCATTTGTATCATTGCTTGGACTGACAACTAGAACTGTTGATGAGAGATATGAAGACAGATAGAAATTTGATCGATATAAGAAATCACAAGATTTTATTTGTAAACATTGATACTCTGCATAGAATTTTTATTGCATGGGATATGGATATGGATATGGATATGAGATGTAATTGGATACATTATGGATATGAGATGCAATTGGATACATTATGGATATGGATATGGATATTTGTCATCTTGATATTGCAAGTATTTTGAAGTGCTTATTTCATCATCAGGCATTTATTATGTTGTAAGAAAATACAAGCATCTAGGTATAATTAAACCAAGATGACCTGAGTATTACTTACATGGATTTTGATATAGCAAGTTAATACAAGCATCTAGTCAAAATTGAATCTAGATGACCTAAGTATTTCTTGTGTTTCAACAGACAAGGATTGCCCCTTTTCATGTTTAGACCTCTGAAGTCCTCGATGATCTTTTACTAATCATGTCGTTAGACAAAAGTCATCACATTACTAAATATTAGCCCACAAATAGTAGACAAAGAAAAATGATTATGCCCCCATCATAGCATCTCTAGCTTTTGGCATCCTCGAGTAGCCTAGAAAGACATAATAACGAAAATCAAGACCCTTTAACTTAACATTTTCGCAAAACATACTTGCATTAGATGTGCTTTCTTGCCATAGTATTGATAAAATCATTTTGATTATTTTGGTCTTTGTTTGTTTTACATGGGATAGGTTGATGTTTTTGTGTCAAGATTTTTGTTTGGAAGCAGGCTTTCCTTGCACGTGCTTGCGTCTAGTGAAAATTTCCACAATCCTCAATGGTGAAACGGACCCTAAGGGACTGACCTAGTGCCTCAGGGACACACTGATAATGGCCTTGCCTATGTGACAACGCAGAGGTAATAAAGTTCAAGAAGAACACGGATGGACCTAAGATATAGATCAGATGAGACACGATATGGATTAGATATGGATCAGATATGGAACAACTATGGATCAAATATAGAATAGATATGGATCAGATATGGAATAGATAACAATGATGACAGAGGCTATGCTAGGCTAACACTATGGATAGGATATTGGATAAGAATTTTGGATAGCCTTAATGCTAGATATTGATGACAAGGGAAACACCACGAATAGGGAGATGGATGGGAGATAGGGGATCAATGGCAGGGTAGGTAGAAGGAAACAAGGATGTGATCTCCAAGGACTATGTCACATAGGAAAAATGTGCCCCATTGTAGGTAGGATACTTAGGATTTTTCATGACAATGCTTATGACGACAAGAGGATGAAAGGATAATGAAGGATTTGCATGGTTTGGAGGGATAAGGTATGTCAAGAGACATCTAAAACATTTGTCAACATTGTGCCTCCAATCTTTATCAAGATCAAAAATAGAGGAAAGGAAGATTTAGGATGGATGGACACGACAGGATAGGTATGTAATGGATAGAAGGATAGGATAGGAAATGGTATGAAAGGAAACTGGTTGGAGAAAAGTGATATGCTGATGAGACAAGGTGCCCCCAAGTGTAGGTGACATAGGAGATCAACTTACACATGACACCTATTTGCCAGGTTTTCATCATGATACTTATCCAAGGCACCTGTTTGCCAAGTTTTCACCATTGGACGAAAGGATTTTTCTTTACTTTTTTTTTAATATTTGGATGGAAGAAGGCAGATATGGAAGGACTTGAGCATCTAGTTCCTTGAAAGGTGATAGTCTCAATGGATGTCATCACATGGACCAAGTCAAGTGTTCTCATAGATGTTGGTAGGGGATTGCATGAAAGTGAGATATGGAGAAGGTAGATATTGGATAATGGAAGGTGCGATAGTGGATTATGATGTAGAATATGGAGGACTTATGCAAGGATGGAGGGAGGGCTTATGCAAAAGCATGGACCATATGGAAGTGTTGTGGTAGATATGTAGGATAATAGTGGAAGAAAGGGGAGATGGAGTTATGTGTAAGTGTCGTGGAATGGAAGGGAACCATGACCAATGGTTGCACACACTGTGATAAATATTAAAGCTTATGATGGGAAGGTGGTGTAGGAAGCAATGGAGATTTTTGCCTGGTGGATGAGTGATGTAGGCCTTTAGGGACCCACATAGACTTAGTATACTTCTGATTTTTGTTTGTCATGTGGGATGGAAGGATTTGATACTTGTGGATGGCATTTTTAGAGGTGGATGTCTCATTTGACTTGATGGCTTTTTGATTGGGTATCCAAACCATTTTGCTTGTAGATTGTACCTGTGAAGGTATGGGCTTGGGTATATGCAACTTTTGTGCAGCTTCTGAGATAACTATTTGTTGCTTGGGGACTCACACTTTTTTTAGTTTGGTATTGAAGTGTATGGGTGTATGCAGCTTTTGATATGGATAATTATTTTATTCTTGGCTTTTGTATCCTAGGTCATGAGGACGCTTAGGATTTTTGACTTGATAGGTAGAGGCATCCAGATTTTTGCTGTGGAATTCTCTTGGGATGGTGGAAGTGGGGTAGGTGGAAGCTCTTTGTTAGACAACATGTGCATTTGTTGGCCATGATTAGGATTGTTAGATGATTTATAGATGGATGAATAAGGTGTTGGAAGAAGTGGTGGCAGGATGCATGGAGGGCTATTAGGAGTTAGAAGTAGTGGAGGTAGATTGGATGATGGAAGGTGTATGGTCACATACTTTTGATAATTGTAGGATGATAGAGATGGAATGGCGACATATGTTTTGGGGTATGATAGGGTTTGCGATGGAAACTGGTAGACTTAGGAGGAGTGGAGGAAGTACCAACATCTTGAGATTGTTCACCTTGGGGTATGTATCCAAGGTCGTACGAAGGCAGAGGAACATTGACATGGACGGGCACTAAAATACCTTGTTCATGAAGGCCTAAGCCTTTACCTTGATAGTTCATATGTTGGAGTATGCGGCGGACAGCGAGATTATGTGTAGGTGGAACACTAGACACAAGTTCATTATTGGATGGAGAAGATGAGATAAAGGATAATGGTTGTTGGTGTTCTAAGGAGGAACACTCATGAATGAAGGTGGTGAGACCAAGGATATATGGTGGGGGATTTGCAGCATGGTCAATAATGGATGGCAGAGGAGTATTACTGGTTTGATCTTCTATGCTTGCTTGGGAAGCAAGTGTCTCATCATGGGAAGTGGAAGTTGCTGGATCTTGGATAGGGCTAGATGGAAGATGGATAGAAGTAACGGGGTTTTCTTGCTCATGTATAGGTATGGGATCAAGTTGTTCATGAACATCTTTTTCATAAAAGGTAGTATCTTGAGAGAAGGTATAGATTATAGATGGGTTGGAATTGGATCTCTTTCCCATGTATAGGATCAAGTTGCTCATGGATAGCTTCTTCATAGGTATTATCTTGATCATAGAAGAGATAAAGGTTATGAACGGTTTGAAATTGGAAGGGGGTGTTTTGATCTTGATGTAGACAAAGGGTGGATGTTTCTACATGCTCTAAGGTGTGCTCTTGACATAGCTCTTGGTCTTCTTGAATGGAAGCAGATAGCTCTTGGATAGATTCTTGGTTGACAACATGGATGTTCAATGGACCTTGACTTTGGTTCATGGTAGGAGGTTCTTTGATAAGCTCAAGGGGTTGTGGATGACATGAAGGGGTTGTAGGATTTGACATGGCATTGGAAGAATCTTTCGTAAGATCAAGGACCAGAATTTGGGGACATGGTTGACTCTCTACTAATAGTCCTTGGATCACATCCTTCATACATGTAGGAGTACATGAATGAGTGGATTTGGATTCTCCATAGCTTTTCTTTTGTTGTATATATTTGGAAAATATTTTTCCCAAAACTCATCTGATTCTTTTTTGGTTCTCCATTTAGACTTTAAGGAACTAGATGGTGGTGTTGGTGTAGGACTGGTATGCTTTGGGATAGGCATCTTAGAAGATAGAGAAGGAGGACTAGTAGATGGGGTGGTATATGATTTCTAACTTGACATGGTGCTTGCCTTGTCACGAGTATGGGAAAAGGATATATAATTTTTGGGCAAGGCATAGCTAGTACTAGCATGTTCAGCTTGCAAGATTGCCATTTCTTGTTGTAAGACTTGGAATTGTTAAGCAATTGCTATACAATCTTGGGGTGAGGGACCTAAGTTTATTTGCAATTGTAGATATTGGAGTGTTTGAGCAATATATTCTAATTGGTTTTCCATTAACACAAGACCGGAAAAGCTTACTGTGATAGATGCGTAGCTAGAAATGTGTGACTTCAAAAGGTAAATGTGTTGCAGGTTTGAAGCAAATGCACCAATCTGGCAATGTTTTAAATGTGCAGCAACAGTGATCAAATGCATTGTAAGTCTAAGCAGATGCGCCGCAGGTCATAGCAAATGCGTCGTTCTGGTTTTGAGTTTGGATTTTGTAGAGTTTTTGCACATTTTTCAAAAAAAATTATTTTTGGTTTGAAAATTTGGTCTTTTCTTGAATTTTGAATTTCAATTATGGAAAAAGATAGAAAATGCATAGAAGTTTTCATGATCTTTATCTTTTGTTATTTTTTTTTATATTTTTAGACTTTTTGACACGATAACAATCACAACCTAGGCTGGAAAGGATAGTGTTTGTTGAGTCCCCTAGCTGTGCATATTCAAAACATGTAGCTTCAGGATCTAGTAGCACCAGCTCCCCTCCACGGCACTCACTTCTCATGCATACCAAATCTGGGTTTCCTTAGGCTCGTACCCCCACCGAATCATAAGATTGTCCCTGCTACCTCTACTATGAATCACATGAATCGGGGCCGCTTCAAAGGTTCCACCTTTTGCACCAACAAATAGGAGTTTTTGGTATACTAAACAAGTGGCTAAGTAGTCAAGGCAACCGTTCAAGTGGTTACACATGTGGCAACACTACTCTCTGTTATGGAGTCTCCCAGCCTCCAAGGGTTATGCCTTGAAGGGTTTTGGGGGAGGTTGGCTGTTAGTGTAACACAGTAGCACTAGTTGCAGCAAGTTTTCACCTCAAGCATAGTTTATTTAAAGTGGATCGATAGGGGTTGGCTTTAGCCTATTTCCACTCAGGGTCATTCCCATTTGGATAGGTGGGCATCTAAGGACAGGCCCCTCTAAAGGTTATACAGATGGAATAACAAGTCTAGCCTTTTGGTCACCCAATGAAGGGGAGAGCATAACCCTATTGTCATTCGATAAACACAGAGAACAGTGATTAATCCAACCCTAGTTAAAAGGAAAAAAAACTAAATGTGCTATCTGCTTGGGCACTCACGCATTTGTTAACTTTGAAGTGTTTAAAAGATAGCAATGTTCATTCCATTTGTGAGATAGCAATGATCTAACTAAAGAAGATAGCAATATGCAAAGATAGCAAAATGTAAAGATAGCAATGATTCAATTACTATCCTCCTAGTTAACGACTACGTAAAATTTGCATGCATGCATTTTTTTTATTTTTTACTTTTTCCCCTAATTAATCTAAAATGAACTAATTAATGCAGCTAAATGATCTATTCCAGTGTCTAATCTTGCAAGACAAACGTTAGCCTAAATCTAAGAACTATAAGAAAATCCAAAAAAACACAGTGAAGATAGATGCACCGCTTGACAGTCTGTATGCGCAGAAACAGAGACTGCAAGTGCCATTTATAGATGCACTAAGACAGATGTCAAAAGCACATGAAGAATAGATAAAAGCATTAATTCAACAGATGCATCGTAAAACAGTATGAAAGCGTCATGTATTGAATGCATGTGTCAGATCTTTGTAAGCGTTGGAACAGGGAGTAGAAGTGCCGGAACAGGGGATGTATGCGCCGTAACTATAAAAGTACCAGAATAGTGATCAAATGTGTCAGCTTGGAAGATGGATGCGCCAGAAGACTATGTGCGCTGGAATAGGTTGTATATGTGCCATGAGATTGCTTAGATGTGCTGATTAAACCTGTCAGAAGCCTATACGAAACCTGTATGGAACCTACGTCTCAAAAACTTGGATTTTTTATTAAATTAGGGGCAAGGGCCCCACAGTGGGTGCCAAAATATGTGATGGGTAAAATGTGGGAATAATCAAATGAATAATAAAAACCCAAACATCAATGAAATATGAAGATAAAAGGAGATTTAAAGTAAATAAGAGAGATACTCACAACCTTTTACCTTGCATCTTCCATTGTTTGCCTTTCCTTTTTTGATCTTGTGGTGATGAAGATGGCCCTCGGGAAGCTTGCTTCCTTGCTTCGATTCCTCAAGATGACAAAGAGAAGTGGCTCTGATACTTGGTGTGTTAAAGATGAGCTTCAACACACTATGAAGTGGATGGATGATGAATGATATGAAAATGAGGGTGCTAATGGCGCGCTATAGTTCCTACAGCATAAGTTTACTCAAATGATGGATCTGTGAAATAGAAGAAGAGGGTTGTATTTATAGACTTATGAGAGAAAGGATCAATGGTGTAGAAGAAATGAGAAGATAAATGAAGGATAATGTTCAAGAGAACATGCGTGAATAGAAGAAGGACATGTGTCATTCGAAAAGATGCTTTGTTGAGTTAACTACTTTCTTGATGAGGATGAGCTTTTATTTCTTAAATTAGAATATATTTTTCTAATTTAAGAGTTTTGTTGATAGCTTTAAATTAGTTAACTCAGCTTTTGCTTTTGCATGACAAGAAGAATTTATTTTTAGAAGATTTGGAAGATAAGAAAGCGAATTAAATAAATAAATTTATTTAATTACTTGCACATGATTTGGAAGAATAAATAAAATATTTTATTATATTTTATTTTTGGAGTGAGAGGATTTAAATAAATTTAAATGATTTATTTAAATTTGGAGGAATAGACTTTGACTTAATTAAATAATTTAGAATTATTTAATTGCTTGGAAGAATTTAATTAAATAAAGGATTTTATTTAATTTTGACTTTAGAAGAGATAATTAAATATTTTGATATTTAATTAACTTAGAGGAATATGAATTGAATAAATAAATTTAATTATTTATTTATTGATAGAGGAAGGTAGACTTAAATAAATATTAAAAATATTTATTTAGACAGAGTTGTGTCATTTTTAGGTGTATATAGTTATATTTACAACAATGATCACAAAGCACCGCATTCAAGCAAACGCATAACAACATAGGCCTCAAGACTAGCCAACCACTCTCTATGACGTCCAACTCTCCAATAAGCTAGACCACCCTCGTGTCTCACCTCCTCTCAATTGGTTACTTCCATAAGAGCTAGAGTGACATGGAGGTTCACCCCGTGGCAAGGAGAGAGGGCCCGTGTGTGCACCAAAGCTGACTCGACTGCCCCAGGCCACCGAGTCATGATTTTGAGTGTACATATTTTGGTGAACCTGACGTGAAATTACAAATCCTACTAGGATGAATAGTTTTGCATTCCAAACACTCAGATTCCATCATTTGGTATTTCAACTTCAAAGGTTTCGAACATTATCACTTCCTTATTTGTAAACATCTTCATCGTTTCTACTTTTATCACTTTTTCCTTCACTCATTGGGTATGTGCAAGATCATGATGGGCCAAACTATACCTCTAAGTGGCAATGAAAATACAAAAAATTAGACTTTATCAAGTTCATGTGATAATTTGAATGGATTATCTACACAATTTGAAAAAGATGTAAGAACAAAATTTGTAGAGAATTAAATCTAGTTTATAGGCTACTATTTTTTTTAAAACTAAATTTACTTAGTGAAAATTGAATATTTCAATGAACAGCTATTAAATTTTTGAGAAAAAATAAAAATAAAAATTGTGTGTCATTCTAGCCAACCTAACTATGAGTAAATATATATATATATATATTTTTGAAACTTTCAAAATAAGTAGAGGACTCATGTCCAGATGTGACACATATTTATTTGAAATTTTTTTCCAATAAAATAATTAGTTATGATTTTTTTACTATGACTTTTTTTAAAAACTAAAAAGTAATTTTCCAACCAACCTAACTCGATAAAAAAAAATTGAAATTCAAAAAAAAAAAATTTACCTATAGCCAGAAAAGCATAGAGTGTGACGCAAGTTTCGGATCTCAAAAAGGTGAAATGGTTAGAAAGTTATGGATGTTTTTCAATCAGTGTGTCCATCAAGTTTTCAGAGACACGGTATATAGAAAATTATTAATAATTATTTAATAAAATGATAACCAAATAAATCTTATATTTTTAGAAAGCTAACAATTTTTTCTATAAACCCTTTTCGTTTTATCAATTTTGCATAAAAAAAAGTTGTCAGCATGAAGGGTGAAGTTCGAAGAAGAGACTGAAACATGAAAACACGTTATAATCCATGAAAAGTCAACAACCAAAATGGATATCTGTTCTAGCAGCTCAAAACAGATATCCATTTCTTAGAAACGGATATCTGTTTCTTATCTATTTCTAATGGAAATATTTAGTTAAAAATTGGTGGCTCCTTGTGAAACGTATGGGCTCTTATCAATCACGCATAACCAAGAAGGTTGATATCCATTTTTCTTACATGTTTGTTGATCACATCTTATGAAACGGATGTTGCTTGGTGATAGTTCTAGGTTTAGTGAACAATATTCTCAAGCTTATTGCAATTTTTACACTTGTGACCAAATTTGGTACCAAACCCTTTCACCTTTTCAATTAATCCTGATAGTGTCATCTTAGTCCATGCAAATCAAACCAACATTAGGACCATGTGAATGAGATTAAGGATAACCTTTAAATATGAATCTTTGTAATGTTGACTATCCTTTTAGCATGACAATCCTTTAGGATCATTGTACCCAGGTGCAACAATCCTTCAATCTTCATTTATTTATATTTCTTTCCTCTTCATACACAAGATTCTCGTGCCTTGTAGTCATAAAAATCCACAAATCACCTAACTGTCCTTAGTGAGACTATATCTTATTTTGATAGTGATAGTCATCTTCCAATCACAACTCTTCTCTTTAACATAGATACCCTTTGCACATGTTTTGACTTCATGATTTTCCTTTTGTATGTTGTATTATGGTATGAAAATACTATGGCCCCTTCTTCATCCTCTTGTATAATGAAATTGAAGGTCGACACTTACAGTTACTCTTCTTTATTACTTGGTGATAATGAATCCCTAAACTCATTTTTTATTGTCTTGAAGCCAAATTTACCACTGTTGAGACAGTTAGAGTTGATTCTTGATCATGAATATTGTGAATTACTTCAAATATCCATGGAAAATTTCAATTGTGTTTCTTAAGACAACCATGCATTGACTATCCCTTGATGTTGGTCATGATTGTGCTTGGATGGCACAATAGTTCATAGTTAGATTTTTGCCACTAAAGTTTTCCTTTGACAAAGTCATATTTGTAGTCCACCTTTTGATGATGTTCAAAAAATATAAATACTTATTCTTAACATAAGAAATACATTTCCCACAAATACCAATGCATTCTACTCATAAGGTTCATGGCACCATGCCTAAAGGTATGATAGTCAGCAGTGTACTATTATGGTAGCCTATGGTTGGTTCGACAATCTATAATAGTGATAGCATTCATGCCTAATAGTCCTTATCATTATTGTCATAATATATTTTACATTTGAGGCCTTGTTTACAACATACAAAGTTTACCTTTCTCACCCATACCTTCAGTATATAAAGGACATTGATAGGGAATTTTTAATTTCCACTTAGTCAATGCAATCTAGGAGAGGATAGATTGTCTAAACTTGTAATCTATTTCCATTTACACTTGCCATAACTACAAATGCTTAGTGTTTATTCTCAACCCTGGTATATGAATAAAATGTGACCTATTGTTCTAATAGGCCTATAGGGACAAAGAGGTGATAAAGCCTTTAATTTTAAACATGACATGGTTTTGATAACTTCCCATATTGGTAAGCTCCTGGATGACAATCCTTTGATGCACCTAATTGTAATAGGTGTTATGATAGTCCTTGGTATCTTTTCATTTCTTTCTTGAATGGCCTGCAAATAAGACATAAGACCTATTAGATCCTTCATAAATAAGAATTCTCATACATTACATTTAAACTTAAACTCCCTAAACATACATCAATCCATCCATTAATATCAAAATGCCATGAATATCCTATGATCAACCATTCTAATTCCTAGGATAGTCATATTGCAATTTTGCTTCTCTATACTAAAATAGCCCAAGGAATATCTACCCTTGAATTTGTATTTTAACAATCTAATGTCTTTACGAATAACATTGAACCTTCTTTTGGGACAACATTTTTGCCTTTAGAAGCTCCTCATTTCATGATAGCCTAAAATAGAATAAGTGGATAGTCATAACATTTTAGCATAATGGGAAAACCCTAAAGTGTGATAAAGTCTATACATTATCTATTCCCATCTATGTCACGAAGCAACTATTGAAATGCTAGGCCAACATGATTTAAACAATCATAAGGGCCAACAATCCACTCCAAATACATAAGAAAAGGACAACTCTTGGATCCCATATTAATCATGTTCACATGGTTGCTAGCATCTTCAAGTGAGTCAATACAAAAATTGAAAGCCTCAAACTCATACACTTCATAAAAGTATACGTAAATATAAATTTGATATGCATGAATAAGGAAGTCCTCATGCAATACAAACCAAAATGTGTCACATTTAGACATGTCATCAAGTTGAACTACATCATGTTGAGACTCGTGTTTACTTAAGCATTACAAGTCACTTGACTCTTTGCATGCTTCAATGTTCCAAACAAAGGACTCAACTTTAAGTGTAGCAGAGTCCTCATCAATGACTGATTTACATGGCCTTCAACAAACTAAAATTATATATCATATTTATGCTTATATGGAGGCTATATCATCTTTACAATTGTATGTCTAGGCTCTTTAGGAGTCTTCACAAATGTGTCCAAAGTAAGATTACTCAAATCAAATAATGGCTTATATCCAGAGCTTTATTAAGTTGATACCTAGGTGGTTTAGTGTGTAAACATTCAAATTAGATGGTAATTCACAAGTTTATAGAATAATAAAATGAATCCCTAGTCTAGAATCCAAATGTACGTATTCAAAGGCATTAAATGCTTTGAACAAATTACTTTATTGAATTGGAGAAGGCATGTACAAATGCGCAATGTTTAGCTTATTCTTCCTTGTCTATACTTTTATACAAATTTGTATGTACATGCGTGTGGTGCATGGATCAAGTGGTCAAGGTGATGATAGATGTCAAACCCATATGACTCGTTGTTCCTATATTCCATGATTACCATATATTCTATCCTATGTTACTTGTTTAGCTCGTATTCTTTCGTATATTCAATCCTTACCTCCCATGCTTTCTTCTATGCCTTGTTTGGTTCCTAAACATCTCTATGTTCTATGTTTAGAACCTATATTTTTCCATGTTACTTGTTTACTTATATATCCCTATGCTATATATCCATGATATCCCTATATTCCTATGATCTATGCTTGTGATCTCTATCTCTTATGTATCCATATTCCATGCTTATCATGATGTTTCTAATACTTAAACATACTTATGGTTCTTACACATTTAGCATTCTTATTCTTTAGTTATTTATATATGTATTTTAACATTTAATTTGTCCTTCTTATGTGTTCTTATCATCTCCTATTCTCATTTATGTATATCTAGTTGTATACTTTGTAGATTATTTCATTCTTTGTGAGGAAAGCAAAACAGATATCCGTTTTGAAAATAGATATCTATTTTGTAGTAGCAATATAGACGTTGCAGAGTGCCTATTGGCAAAGAATTGGGCTTTAAGAAATGGATATCCATTTTAGAAATGGATAACCATTATGTAAATGCGGAAAAAAGACAAAAGGAATATTGTTGGGCCCAACATCCACACCTAAAGACCCTATGCTATCGAAATACTCGTGATTTCTAGCTATGACAGTGAAAGGAATATTTTTATGCACTTTTGGAGACACAATTTTCTTGTTACAATCATAAGGGTGATATTTTTGTTCCCCTAATGGGGAGTAATAGTCATCGTAAAGCAAAAAGGAGGAGGAAAGTTACATTAGAGGAAATTGAAGCAATTAGGGAAAAAGATAAGGAAAGGAAGAGGATTGGAAAAGTGGGTTTGGTGGATGCTCATCAAGGTAAATTTTCTTCTTTACCATCTGGTGCAGGAGCACCTAACACAAGGTGGCCTCCATGAGGCATTCAACTCCATATTTTGTTTGGTGTCATATTTTGATTCAATAAGGTCTTGAAGACCATTCTAATCCATGTAATAAGGACTATGTCCAAATATTTATTGCTGTCATAAAACCATAAAAGGCAGTCTTCATGATTGTAAGCCTTTGTTGAGGCATATAGGGACAATCATATATTTCATGATGTAAGCCTTGTAAAGGCATGTCAAATTATTAGGGAGGTAATTCAAAGGTTTAATGGCTTTTTCAAGGGTGTTGACAAGACATAAACCACTGATGCATTATGTTGGAAACTTGTAATTAGTTTCAATGTTAAAACAGGACAATTGTTGTCCTAAACACAGAAGTAGTTGCAAAAGAGAATTTGATGGTTGAAATAGTTCCATAAACCTAAATTTCTTTCTAACCATCAAAATTTGATTAGGGAAGGCTTTTTAAATCCCTACAATGTTGATTGTATAGAGAGGAGAAGTTTCAAGCAATAAAAACGCCATTCTCTGCTGTCCTTTTGTTATTTTCCATAATTTTCTACATTTTTTCTGCTATAGTGTCCATAACTTTCGTATATAGATGAATTAGAAGGTGAGGCTAGACTTTTTAGAAATATCTATGTCTTACCTTTCATTCAAGACTAATTTTGTGACATTTGGTTGAGATTTGTGTATTCGGTGAACATTTTTCTAAAACCTTTCCTGAAACTCTATTTTCTAAATTTCCACGCTACTACAATCCATACTGTACTAAAGTACAAGGTTGTTTCCAGTTTTTCATGGTTTGATCAATTAGATAATGGAGTTATCTTTCATTTGAATTTAGTTTGGTGCTTGGACATTTCTGTGGTAGGAAGATACAAGGTTTTTTCTAAAACTGGTCTGTGAAACCCTCCTCTAAGGTTTTGGTAGAAGAATATGCATTCCTTTGCCATTCCACTGATTTGATCCACTTGTGGTTAGTGGAATGGATGGTGGTAGGACTGTGCTAGCATGTTGTGATGGTTTTTTTGGCAGGGAACTTATAGAGGAAGAGTTTGCATTGAGAAACCTAACAAAACCATGTGTTAGGTGTAGTTTAAGAGCACATTGAAGGAACCATAGTTGCATTTTTGGGAATAGCAGAGAGTAGAAGTTTAAAACCCACAAAATAATTTTATTTGGAATGTATCCTAAATTTTCAAACCCTTGGTTGAGTTCTGGGCTTGCATTTGAAGGTAGTCTCTTTATAAATTTGGCCTAATTGGGGCTCTAGGTCACTGACAGGGGTTATTGGTTGAGATATTCCATCTAAAACAACCTATGCTAAGTTTGGGATATGTGATAGAGGGCCATAATGGGCATCTACTAATTGTCTAAGACCTAGGTTTGGAGGTCTGAGTCAAAAGTTATTTGTACTGTTGTCATTTTGAAGGGCTACAAGCCATTTTGGAGGGTTTGTGAAGCAAGTACCAACCTGAAGTCTAATCTACCTTGGACAATGGATGGAATGGGTCCTCTAACATCCCAAACCAACATTTCCATGATGATACTAGAGTTTCTTTCTATTGTTCCCACTTTTGCATAAAGATCTTTATTTTTGGGCTTGTAGGTGAAGTAGAACCTTGTCTAGTTGTCTATCCTTTCCCATCCAATTTGCCTCTACATCATAGTGGTATCAGAGCCATAAAAGGTTTTGTTATTGGCCTGGTATATGTCAGCAGAGGAGAGTGAAGGAGAGGCAATCAATATGCCTCCAAAGGGGATGACCACTGAAGTGGTCAAGAAGTTCAAGGAGATGGAAGAGAAGATCAAAAGTGGAGTCAAGGAAGCACTCCAAGAAGAGTTGAAGGCATTGAGGATAGGGAAGAGGATAGATGAAGGTTCAGATGAAGAGGAAGAGAAAAAGGAAGAAGAACAATAACAAGAAGAGGTAGAAGTACCGGTTGATCAAAGGCATTTCCTTGAAGCCATCAAGGCAACTGGCAAGGATTCTTCAGAGGCTCAAATGGAGATTCCCATGTTTAGTGGAAAGATGAATGCTGATGAATTCATGGAGTGGATTGAGGCTCTAAACAACTACTTTGAATAAAAAGAAATTCCTAAAAATAAGAGGGTTAAGTTTGCAGAAACTAAACTCAAAGGTGCTACCCTTACATGGTGGAATTACACCCAAGGAGAGAGGGTAAAGAATGGGAAGAGTATGATCTCTTCATGGAGCAGAATGTTGGAGAGGGTCAAGTCCCAATTCCTTCCATCAGACTATGAGGTGTAGATCTACAAGAAGATGCAAAATCTCAAGCAAAGAGATTTGGATGTGGCTACTTACACCGAGGAGTTTCACAAATACACTCTTTGTTGTGGGTACATGGAGGATGAAAAAGCTAAGGTGGCAAGGTATCTAAATGGTTTGAGGTTCAATATCCAAGATGAAATTAGTTTATTAACCCCTGAAACCGTGGAGAAATGCTTTCAAGTAGCATTAAGGGCTAAAGAGAAGTTGAAGAGGAAAGGTGCGCAACAAAGTAGAGGAAGAGGTGGCAGAAATTTCAGAGGTAGGGACAATTTTGAAGACATGAATCAGTCCCAAGAAGACCAAGGAGACACAAGTAGAGGTAAGGGCTAAGTTTCTAATTTTAGAGGAGGATTTAGAGGAACAAGAGGTGGAGGTAGAGGCTCTAATGTTTTCACTAGGAGATGTTATCATTGCAATGAGATTGCTCATGCAACATACAAGTGTCCAATGAAACAAAGTTCTACATCTGGTGATAGTGATAGGAAGAATGAAAAGAGGGTTCAATATGTTCAAGAAGAGGAGGTAGATGAAAGTGTTAACTCTCCAATTGGGAGTGCAGCCCCAATTCAAGATGGAGAAGCATTGATGCTAAGGAGAACACTCTTGAAGACATCCAAGGACAAGGAGATGATACAAAGGAGATCACTTTTCAGGACCAATTGCAAAAGCAAAGGTAAAATATGCAAGGTAGTAATAGACTCTGGTTCAACAGATAATATGGTGTCTAGGGAAATGGTGGATAAATTGAATATAAAAAGGATTCCTTATCAAACTCCTTACAAAGCATCTTGGGTAAGTGATAGTCAATCACTTTTGGTAGATGAACAAGCATATGTTGATTTTTAGATTGGAGAATATCATGATAGAGTTTTATGTGACATTTTTCCCATGGAATGTTGTCACCTACTTTTAGGTAGACCATGGAAATTTGATAGGCAATCATTATTACACCATCAAGAAGGATGGAAGGGCTTTTGTGATGACACCATGTTGCAGGAGGATGCTAAAGCAAAGAAGGCAGCCAAGGTCATCTTGGTGGGGAAGAAAGAGTTTGTGAAGATCAATGAAGAAGAGACAAGGGAAGTTGAGGATACCTCAAGGAGTGGGGTTGCCAAATATCAAAGTTTGAAGGTGATTTCAGTTTTGAATGATGGAGATCAGATGGTGATGTCTGAGATGTATCAGGGGAAGGTCAAAGAGCAAGTCTGCAAGAAGCCACAAGGTGGTTGGAAAGAAGAAGATGATATCATAGTAGGGACCATTGTTTGTCCTCTAGAACCAACAAGAGTTGAAATATAATCATATTCTACCATAGCAGCAATGCAAGAAGCATCAACCAAGGTTTTGAATGTAGGTGTTTAGGCAAAGATGGCAGTAAGGAAGAATGGCAAGCAAAGTATAGGTTTGGGTGCAAGCATTCACTCATGGCAAGGTGTGAGTAGAGCCTAAAATGCTAGGCATGAGTTTTTGATTCTATGGAAGCAAGTTGTAGCCCAGAGATCATGGGGAAGGCAGGAGGCAGCAAAGGATAAAGGTGGAGCAAGACAAAGAATCAACTTATGTAGCATGAGTTCTTTTCTAGGTGGGGTGTATGGTGCAGGAGCACCTAACACAAGGTGGCCTCCATGAGGCATTCAACTCCATATTTTATTTGGTGTCATTTTGATTCAATAAGGTCTTGAAGACCATTCTAATCCATGTAATAAGGACTATGTCCAAATATCTATTGTTGTCATAAAACCATAAAAGATAGTCTTCATGATTGTAAGCCTTTGTTGAGGCATATAGGGACAGTCATATATTTCATGATGTAAGCCTTGTAAAGGCATGTCAAATTGTTAGGAAGGTAAGTCAAAGGTTTAATGGATTTTTCAATGTTGTTGACAAGACATAAACCACCAATGCATTATGTTGGAAACTTGTAATTAGTTTCAATGTTAAAACAGGACAGTTGCTGTCCTAAACACAGAAGTAGTTGCAAAAGAGAATTCGATGGTTGAAATAGTTCCATCAACCTAAACTACTTTCTAACCATAAAAATTTGATTGGGTAAGGATTTTTAAATCCCTACAATGTTTATTGTATGGAGAGGGGAAGCTTCAAGCAATAAAAATACCATTCTCTGTTGTCCTTTTGTTATTTTCCAGAATTTTCTGCATTTTTGCTTCTATAACATCCATAACTTTCACATACGGATAAATTAGAAGGTGAGGATGGACTTTTTAGAAATATATATGTATTACCTTTCATTCAAGACCAATTTTGTGACATTTGGTTGAGATTTGTGTATTTGGTGAACATTTTTCTAAAACCTATCCTGAAACTCTATTTTTTGAATTTCCACACTGCTATAGTCTGTACTGTACAAAGGTACAAGGTTGTTTCCATTTTTTCATGGTTTGATCAGTTAGATAATGGAGTTAGATTTCATTTTAATTCAGTTTTGTGCTTTGACATTTCTGTGGTAGGAAGATACAAGGTTTTTTCTAAAACTGGTCTATGAAACCCTCCTCTAGGGTTTTGGTAGAAGAATATGCATTCCTTTGCCATTCCACTGATTTGATCCACTTGTGGTCAGTGGAATGGATGGTGGTAGGACTGTTCTAGAATGTTGTGATGGTTTTTTGGCAGGGAACTTACAAAGGAAGAGTTTGCATTGAGAAACCTAACAAAACCATGTGTTAGGTGTAGTTTAAGAGCACATTGAAGGAACCATAGTTGCATTTTTGGGAACAGAAGAGAGTATAAGTTTAAAAACCACAAAATACTTTGTTTTGGCATTCATCCTAAATTTTTAAACCCTTGGTTGAGTTCTGGGCTTGCATTTGAAGGTAGTCTCTTTGTAAATTTGGCCTAATTGGGGCTCTAGGTCACTGACAGGGGTTATTGGTTGAGATATTCCGTCCAAAACAACCTATACTAAGTTTAGGATATATGATAGAGGGACATAATGAGTATCTACTAATTGTCTAAGATCTAGATTTGGAGTTCTGAGTCAAAAGTTATTTGGACTGTTGTCATTTTGAAGGGCTACAAGCTATTTTGGAGGGTTTGTGAAGGAAGTACCAACCCGAAGTCCAATCTACCTTGGCCAATGGATGGAATGGGTCCCCTAACATCCCAAACCAATATTTCCATGATGATATTGGAGTTTCTTTCTTCTATTCCCACTTTTGCATAAAGATCTTTGTTTTTGGGCTTGTAGGTGAAGTAGAACCTTGTCTAGTTGTCTATCCTTTCCCATCCAATTTGCCTCTACATCAGCATCTAATGACATGCAAATTGAAGATGTTAATTTTGATTATAATGAAATGTTAGATAAGAATGAAATTCACCATGATATTGCAAATGAAAATATCGAAAAATGTTATGAAACACCTATTCATAATAGCAATACCATGGACAAAGAAGAAGAAGAAAAATGAAGACGTGCACTTGAAGAAAGTGGATATGAACATCATGATGTTGAAATTGCACTCCATAATCCATTTGTTGATAAAATTGATGAGGTTGATAACATGGATGAAACAAGAACAATCAATGTATCTCCAAATTTCATAAGAAGAGAGGACATTTGTCAACAAGAGAATAACCATGATGAAATTGGAAAACACCCAAGAACCCCAAAATGGTTACTTTAAATTGATGAGAACATAATGGAAAAACTTGAAGGCAAGAGGTCGTCACGAATGGTTCGGTTGTGGGCTTCAAAACTCTTCAATGAATACTTTGAGAAAAAAACATTAGCCAAACAATGCCAACTTTTTGTGTAATTATTAAAGATGTACAAAATGAGACCTTTACTAAAGAAATTAAAGATTTGGTTAAACAAAGTGTCCGATCAGAATAAAATTATTGTTAGAAGTCTTTTCAATGCACTCAATTCTATTGGAAAGACTAGCAAGGAGAAAGATAAAAGAGCTACTCGTAGAGTAATAGCAACCTCAATAGTAAGCAAACAATTAAGAAATGCTCGATTAATAAGTCAAACTTGTGTTGACTTAAGATTGAATTGTAAAACATTGTCAAAAGCACTAGCATTAAGATCAAGGCTAGATAGTCCTCTTGCCAATGATACTTGGGCTTTTAGTGGTAGGCTTCCATGAGTTGAAAAGAAGCTAATTGATAGCACAAAGGAAGAAATTGAACGATTTTGGCACACTAACTCTAGGGTATCACCGAATGCAAAAGATGTTGTAAAGTTAAGAATTGGTGATAAAGACTGTACACCACATCCTAAACATTACTTGAAATGTAGCCAAACAACATTGTACAAACAATATTGTGAAACTCACCCAGGTATGACAATCTCAAAAAGAGCATTTGAATCTCTTAAGCCATTTTATTGTGTTCCTCTTAAAGTTCATAATACATGTTGCAAATACCATGTAGAGTTTTCTATGTACCATGAATTATTATGCAATATTCGTTCTACTTTGCACACTAACGAAATGTTACAGGAGTGTGGTGCAATTCAACTACCAAAGTCATCTAAGGACTTATTGGATTTATTTCTATGTATTAGAGATGATGGTTGCGTGTTTTACAAGAATGATTGTTTAAATGAAAAGTGTTTACAATGTGGTGGGTTATCAAAGTTTGTAACATGTTTTCATGAGGGCAACGAGCATGATTTTGGAAAGAGAATAGTTGAGAAAAAGAGATATGAGACAATGAAATACAATTTGAAAAGTGGAGGTGAAGGTTCTAGATGTGAGTTGATTGTAAGAGAGGTAAGTATTGCTGATTTTATTGATGATTTTAAGAAAAATCTTTTCTACAAGTATGTCAGACATAGCCACAAGTCTCAATGGTTAGATCAACAGTTCAGGATGTGTAAAGACTCTTACCCAATTGGAACTATTGTCTCTATAGTTGATTTTTAATAAAACTATACATTGCAACCCCAAAATGAAGTTCAATCCTAGTACTACAATTCTGTTCAAATTGCTATTTTTGTTCACATCACATACAGACATGCCCCTGAGAGTACAAAAGAGAACAGGAAGATTGTCAGAGAATACCATTTTTACATGAGTGATGATCAATCTCATTCAGCAGAATTTGTGCAATATTGTTTTCAACAATTTTATGGGTTCTTGCAAGAAAAAGATATTAGAATGGATCAACATCTCATTTGGTCAGATAATTGCACTGGTCAATTCAAGAATGCTCATAATTTCTATTGGTTGAGCAAAATGCATGTAGAGAAGGGTATACCTCATATTTGGAATTTTTTTGAAGCTAGGCATGGAAAAGGTGAACATGATGGAGCAGGTGCATGCATGAAGAGAGCTCTTTTTAAAGAACAACTAAAGATTAGAGGTTGTGCTACATTCAGTGATGTAGATTCCATTGTTAAGTGGTGTAACTATGCATTGTCACAAGGAGGGGCTCTTGATTTTGAAGTGCGCAGATTCTTTTGGTTGGTTGATGATGGGATAGCGATAGAGAAATTGGAATGTCAGAGAATCAGTGAATCATCAAAGATGCATTCATTTCAAAGCTCAGATGCAAGTACATGTTTTTGTCAGAGTTGTATTAAATGTGATTGGGACAATTGTGAGTCAAGTGAGTGGGTAGATGCATGGATTCCATGATATTTAATCCCTTTATATGAAGGTAAATCATCTTCTATCAATGACATGGAGAGCTCATTTGACTATGAACATCTTTCAGACCTTATACAGCCAGGTCATGTTTATACAGTTGTTGCACCGAATGGAAATGAAGAGAGGTCAGACTATTGGTTGGCACGATGTGTACAGGGAAAACAAAAGCTAACACAACCTATGACAGATGATGATGGGTTAACATATCCTACAGGATCAGTTGTTATTGTTGGGACTTGGTTACGAACATATATGATTAAAAAGAATGGCATCCCGACCTTTGAAGACTTTGAGAAGCATAAAACCATATTGATGTATTCTCACCTAGTTGTAGCAACAAATGTCAAGTTACTAAAGCATCATGGAAAAACAAAATCAAAAGAACTATGGACAATTAGTAATGTTGATCATGAAGCAATACTAGATACTTTGAAGGTAAGAGATGACCCCTCAGGTATACTTGACTAGCATTTAAACTTCTAGATGGACAGGTATGACATTTTTTATCTTAACTTGTTCTTGTTTTTTTCTATTTTTTAAAATTGTTTTATTAAAAATCTTGTTTCTTTAACTATAATGCATGCTTTTGACTATACAGGACTGCGAATAAAGTTATTTTACATGGCATCATAGATTATTTTGCATGGCATCGTAAATTATTTTGTATGGCATCGTAGGTTATTTTGACTATACTCGAGGTATGATTTTTAGCTCTCATTTGTATTTCTTAATATTACACATTTGTACCTTTTTCTACATAAGGCATTCCATGAGATGACATGTATTTGATGTCTTTTGTTGAACAGTTCATGTGCCTTGTCTATGCTTTCACATATTACATACATGTGTCACATGGCAATTGCAACTACAACATCTAACAAAATTCTCATTTCTTTGAGGTATTCCACCAAATAGTTCATGTGCCTTGCCTATGCTTCCTTACTTTGCATTCTTATAAAAGTCCTATAACAGTCATAATTAATCTTCATACTAATCTTGATAGTAATCTTGCCATCATTGTATTCCATGAGATGACAGTCCTATACATGTCTACTAGGATAGTTTTAACTACAACAGTCCTAAAATAGTCCTAAAATAGTCCTATAATAAGCACAGCATTTAATGTACATATTTATGATATTCATGTTTACTTAAATATACTTGTTCATGCTTCTCGCAGGACGTCACCTCCCCTACCCATCCAGCTCTACAGAAGAAGAGAGACAACAAATGATCAAGAGGGATCACCAATTGGCAGTAAGTGATTGATTACTTATGTCATGTTATATATTTTGAATATTAAATTCTATATTAATGTGCACATTGCTTGATTGTATTAATAGGTGGAAATTCAAAAATCTCTATCGAGGAGGTCTAGTCGATGAGTGATAGAGGATGAGTCATTGACTGGTTCACCATCTTCATGGCCTAGCAAGAGCCATAGATTATTTGATAGCAATCCATAGGAGATTTGATTTTGGGACATTTTGTTACATATGCCTATTTGGCTTTGTAAACATACTTTTGTATGTTATCAATGTATATCATTGTATATACCCATATGGTTTTATTTGTACATGCCTATATGGCTTGATATATACACTATACATTATTTTTATGACATTATGCATATATGTATATATAAGATCCTAATTTGGCACAAGTAGGGAGAATGCTTGCAAAGGTTATGGAATTTGGTTTTACACGTTCCAATTGTATTTGCTTCAAAGTTTCTAAAGCCTTTTCAAAAAATCCATTTTGTGCATATCTTGAAATCATTGCATTCCATGAGATAGCATCTCTTTGAGGTGTCAGGCCAAACTATTCACATGCCTTGTCTATGCTTCCACACTTTGCATACATGTCTACAAGGGCAGCTATAAATGCATCATGTTCCAAAGATCCCATTTTTGCATAGGCAAGGAGAATGGTGGATAAGGTTGTGGAATTTATATTTACACTTGCCAATTGCATTTTCTTAACATTTCCTTTCAATCCTTATCAAAAATTTCATTTTGTGCACATATTGCAATCATTGTATTCCTTCATTTACAACACATGATTAAATAAGAAGATGCATATTTACAACACTTAAGAATATGTAGTAGTGTTTCTCATGTCACCAATACTATGTTTACATCTTCACATGCATGGCTTACAACATGTGACAATATGAATTATAGAGAATGTTTGCATCAACATGATGGCACAACATGAACAAATTGCATGTTTGCATCAATTTCATTGGGTCAATGATTGAGAATGTGTCAACTTTAATAATATTTTTTGTTCTACTCATTAAGACCTTCATGAAATGATACATTGGTTTCTTGATATTCAATCATGCATTGGAGATCTTCAAATTGTTAAAGATGTTTGTAGTGATGAAGAAACTTGTTATTTTGATGTATTTCAATTCCAAACTTGTGCCTAGAAGTGAAGGCACTAATCCTTGATCAAACTAACCTAAAAGTGCGCCTTGGTACTTAGGGTGCTAGATTATGATTGATCAACCTAAAATGTGCACCTAAGGCTAGATAGTGAATTGGAAGGATAAAATGCATCATCAAAGGAGTTTATAGTTATTGAAAGCATCAAATGATGACTTGGGTGCATATCTACCTCTCTACACCATCAAATGCGCACCTAGATTAGTGAGGTGCCACTTCATATCTCTATGACTTTGGATATGCACCTTGATAATGAATTGATCTTGCAAGTTGAGGTTGTCTCCACAAGTTGAAAGAATGTCCAAAGAATACAAGGCGTTAATTATTGAACAAACAATCTAGAATGAGTGCCTTACTATTTGAGGTGCTAGTTCATGCTTCTAGAACACCAAAATTGTGACTAGATGTTGAGGTGCTAACTCTTGCTCAAGCAACCTTGAAAGTGTGCTTTGACAAGGAGGTTAAAATGTATTATCGAAGGATTAAGTTGAATCAAGGAATCATCATTGAAGACAAGTAAAACATGATTGTGAATGAGGCACACTTTTCATCATCTCCAACCTCACAATTGCACCTTCCCTTGGAAGCTCATATTGTGCCTAAAGGAATGGTACTGAGATATCATCCATGTCAATGATTGATAATGTGTCAACTGGAACAATATTTTTTGTTCTACTTATCGTGGGGCCGAACGGACTGCGCCAACATGTCAGAATGGGCAGGTAAATGCTAGGGGAGGTTTATGCATATTTATACATAATTTGAGGGAAACCAATAGTCTCCAATTGACTTTTGAGCACTTGACTGTTCATCTTCCATACTTTTGCATTTTTTTTACATTTTTCATACAACAACTTTGACATATTTACAAAATTTGACAAGATGAAGACTAAATACATGATGAAATGGTCTATCATGACCTTATTAGATTTCAAGCTACTATGCTTGATTAGGGCATATAAGGAATTTTTTCATATTGATTATATTGATTCTATTGATTCTATTGATCTAAAACCATACTCAATGCTAAACATATCATCAATGGACTAAAGAACTATCATCATAATGTATGGCATCATGGGAAGTATCATGACATGCAAATAAGGGATTTAAATTATATTGTATATCAAGGTGTATATATATTAAAATCTAGTCCATAATGGTAGACATATACAAAAATTTGGCAAAAATGCCAACTCAAAACATTTTTTACAAAATGTGGCATATGCCATGTCTCAAAATCTATATACAATCTACATGCCGAATAGCTACATCAAATATTACAATTCCACTTGACCCTCAATCTGTGATGGATCTTGAAAAAGTGTCCTCTTTGTACCAGAATGTCTAGTAATTGATGGAGGCAAAGTTTCCTGCATTAACAAGTCAAAACACAAATTTGATTAATCTCTTCAATGGTAAATAAAAATAAGTTAAAGTTAGTAAATAGATTCTTATCTACTACAATTAAGAAATTTCATTTATTAATAGACATCTAAATCACTACAATCAACTATAAGACCACTAGATAAACTATGAATTATTTAGAAAAATGCAATTCAATTACCTCAACTCTATGTTGTTGTTCAAACAATCGTTCTGCAAATGATTTTCTCTTAAGATGATCAGGTGTCCTAGTGAAGCACAATGACAAAGGTGGCACATCACTCACATTCTCAAGAGACTATATAAAACAAAAGTAACATTGAAATAAATTAATAAATAATTATTAAACAAAATAAGAAATGCATACATTTAAAAAGGTTAGATGTGTTACACACAAACAATCTAGAGTGCACTACACAAAAACTTATCTACTAGAAAGGAAGCACATACCACCATCGAGGCCTCCTGCATCAATTGAGGACTCTGAATTATCAAAATGACAAGAATGTAAGACTTTAAATGACTATAATCAAATATTTAAGTTTTCTAAATTATCAATTAAAGTACAATTCAATCAAATTACCTCCACCCTTTGTTGGCATTGAGAAAGTCGTTCTACAAATGATAGTCCCTTGGGTCGATTAGGAGTTCGAGAAAAGACTATTGGCAAAGATGCCACATCATTCACATTTTTGATTGACTATAAAACAAAATTAACATCAAGATATAAATTAATATATAATTACTCACAAAGAAATAAATGCATAAAAAAAAGTTGATGTGTAGAACAAATTATATCGGCAAGTCCAAGCCAAATTGGATGGCAGACAAAGTTCCATGATGAACTTCTGTCAACTCTTCCTCTGTCATCAACTATTATCCCACTTAGATACATTAGTACTAATAAATTTTTTTATATATTCAAATGGAATAGACCATAAAATTTAACTTTAAATTTTACTTGCATAAAAGATTGCTCATGCATTTCTCTTTCTCCACAATTCACTAATCTGGTAGCTTCTACTCTTGTCCTTGACCCCTCAGCTTGAGTTCGGGACCCCATTACCTCATCTCGTGAATGGAGATTGTACTCTAATGTGTTCAACGATGGCTCACTACTCTCCATAATAGGACCTAAGCATAAATGATTGCAAGAAATGCAATGATGGGGCACACATACATGTGTGGATGACGATGGTCTAGTAGAACTAGGTGATCCAATATCATCACCTTCATCATGTGCTTGTGCAAACTAAGATGTCTGTATAATCAAATGCTTGGTCAAAGAGTGTATGGCACTAAGGCCCTATTGTGTTGCATTTGCAACAACATCTGGGTGCTACATTGGGGGTGGAGAAGGGATAGCAGGAGGGGGAATATAGGGACCTTGTACTTGTCTCATTGCCCCAGGTCTATCTTAAGGCATTTCCTTACCCACTCCTTGAAACTCTCTAAAATCAAAATAATTAACATGTTGACCCATGACGAACTCTGCATAGAGTTACAAAGGAAATACAAAGGTACATCTAAATTGTTGTTGGGTGGTTTATAAAAAACTATCCACCAACGATCCCAGAAGTTCTGACTAATGCCCTCATGAATACACCATTTGATTGAAAACTTGGGCTTACGGACATCAACATGCAATCCAGTTTTAGGATTGACAAAGTATTGGGCTAACATAACTTTTTTAATTTCTAATTCTTTGACTTCATCATATGACAAATCGTTAGCATATTCGGCCTTCTTGGCTTCTCTCCATTGCCTAAATGATTCGTGTTGGGTTGACAAGGTTTGAATATGATTAATGATTCCCTCTAAATTTGATGTCATTGTAGACAATCAAGGGTGGCGACGATACATTTCTATGATCCTACTTATTTGATCAATATTTCTTTGAATATTCTCTTCTACTATTGGAGGGGGAGGGTTTGGTGGTGGAGGGTTTGGGTTTCTATTTTGTGCATCCATTTTACCTAATTAAAATATAAAACATACCCACTTAGCATAAAAAACTAAAAAAATTGCTTGAATACACAAAACAAACAAAAAAAATGTGAAAGATCTTACCTTTTTGGATCAGATATCCATTCTTCACCTCTGATATCCATTCTTCAGAGATGAAATTACATTTTGCAAGCGGGTTTGCAAAAACATGACCCTTTTTTGCTTTTTATGTTTTTCAAAACAAATATCCGTTATCAAAATAGATATCTGTTTTCTTTTTCTCAATTGTTTTCATTATTTTTTATTTTAGTATTTTAGCATTTTAGCATTTTAGTATTTAGGCATTTTAGCTATAAAATACAATCCAAATTTTAGAAAGATTGTATCATATGAAAGGAGAGATTTTGGACAAACTATCAAATTTTATATAGGATTATGATGATATATATATATATATGATTTTTATATGATTTACTTATACTAAGGTATCTCATAGTATTTCAAAGGCACTTTTGAATAGATAATTGTCATAAAAAAATTGTAAAAGCAAGTAGTTTTGGTGTAAATTCTAACAAATCATTTCATGTTTAACTTACATATTAGATGATATTTGTGTCAACAATTGAGATCAAACTTGTGACACTCGAGATCGACCTCTCATTTTTCTATACCTATTCAAATTCCAAGACAATCATTGGATTGATGTCATTTATTTTCTAAAGGTGGCAAATCAATTTAGCACATCCTCAACATCATTGGATTGATGTCGATAGAGAGAGCAAGATAAAGAGAGGGAGATATCTATAGAGAGGTAGATACAGGAGAGAGGTAGATATGGGTTAGGGGTTAGGGATTAGGGCCATTATTTAGGGTTTACAAATTTAGAGAGAGAGAGAGACTACTTTTGACATGCAACCGTAAATCCTAAATAATGCCCCTAAACCCTAAACCCAAGTAACCCTAAATAATTCCCCCAAACCCTAAACCCTAACCCCTAAACCATAAACCCTAAATAATTCCCCTAAGCCCTAAACTCTAAACCTGACAAAGGGACTCCTAGTTTTCGTGTTTCCATTTCCTTCATCAATAAGGGAGAGGGAAAGATAGAGGGGAGAGATAGGATATATAGGAATGATAGGGGGTGAAAGGAAAGAGATAGAGAGATTGGGAGAGATGGCTAGGTATAGAGAGATAGAGAGGAGACAGATAGGGAGAGATAGAGGAGATGAAGGGGAGAGATAAGGAGATTGAGAGTTAGAGAGATGTCCAAAGAGATGGAGAGATAGAGGAATGATAGGGGAGAGAGAGGCAAGAGATAGGGAGAGATAGATATAGGTAGAGAGAGAGAGGAGATAGACTGGGAGAGATGGAGGAGACAAAGGGAGAGATAGGGAGATAGAGAGTGAGTGAGATGTCTAGAGAGATAGGGATAGAGATTGAGAGGTGGAGGGATGATAGAGAGAGGGAGATAAGGGAGAGATAGGGAGATAGAGGTGGAGGGATATTAATTTTAATGACCTCCAAATTTTCCATAAATTCTTCTCCACTAAACCGTAGACCATCACCCAAATCCTTACTTTCCTAATAAAAGCCCTTCCCTAAACATCATTTGATCATGTGACTCCTTCCATCACTAGACAAGTGCCCAAGTACTTTCCATTATTCATCTAATACTATAATCCTAATGTCATAGCTCACATTCCCACACGTACATTCATAGACTCCATTCCCCCTATTGACACCATCATTGATAATCATTATATAAGGAGACTCCCTTGAATAATAATTAAACCATGGATTATCCCATATCCCCATCTTACACTTTCCTTACCTTTGAACCCTTAGAAGATGACTTTTAGCTATCCCCACCATTACCAATCACACTTTCTAGCAATCCCACATAAGACACCTTACCCATCACTTCACCTAGGTCATCACCAATTAAATCACCTCATTACTCCATTCAACCATACCCATACCACCCCTTTCTCACTCCACAACCTGTATTAACGCATGATTAAACCTAACCCCTAAACCCTAAACTTGAGAAACCATAAACCCCTAAATCCTAAACACTAAACCCAAGAAACCCTAAACCTCTATCTCTCTATCTCCCTATCTCACTATCTCCCCATCACTATCATTCCTCTACCTCTCAATCTCTCTCCCTATGCTTTGGCCATGTCCCTCACTCTATATCTCCCTATTGGTCCTCTCTCTCTAAACACTAAACCCTAAACCTCTAAACCTTAACCCCTAAACCATAAACCCTAAACCCTAAATAATGCCCCTAAACCTTAACACCTAACCCCTAAACCCTAAACCCTAAATGTGAGCAACCCTAAACCCTATCTCCTATCTCTCCCTTATCTCCCTATCTTTATCATCCCTCTACCTCTCAATCCTTCTCCCTATTTCTCTGGACATCTCACTCACTCTCTATCTCCCTATCTCTCCCCTTTGTCACCTCTATCTCTCCCTATCTGTCTCCTCTCTCTTTCTATCTAGCTATCTCCAAAATTGAGAAACCCTAAACCTAGGTACACCCTAAATACAATCAACTCTAAACCTATATCTCCCTATCTCTCCCCTATCTCCCTATCTCTATCATCCCTCTACCTCTCTTAATCTCTCTCCCTATGTCCCTGGCCATGTGCCTCACTCTCTATCTCCTTATCTCTCTCCTTGGTCTCCTCTCTCTATCTCCCTATCATTCCTCTCTCTCTATAAACCCTAAACCTCTAAACCTAACCCCTAACCCCTAAACAATTTAAATCCTAAACCCTAAATAATGCCCCTAAACCCTAACCCCTAAACCCTAAACTTGAGAAACCCTAAACCCCTAAACCCTAAACCCCAAACCCCTAAACCCTAAACCTAAGTAACCCTAAACCACTATCTCCCTATCTCTCCCATATCTCCCTATCACCTTTGTCCCTCTACCTCTCAATCTTTCTCCATATGTCTCTGTCCATGTCCTTCACTCTTTATCTCCCTATCTCTGCAATCAGACTCCTCTATATCTCCCTATCTCTCCCCTCAAACTCCTCTAGATCTCCCTATCATTCCTCTCTTTCTATAAACCCTAAATCCAAAACTCTAAACCTCTAAACCTAACCCCTAACCCCTAAATAATAAATCCTAAACCCTACATTATAATGCCCCTAACCCCTAAACCCTAAACCCAAGTAACCATAAACCACTATCTCCCTATCTCTCCCCTATCTCCCTATCACCTTTATTCCTCTACCTCTCAATCTCTCTCCCTATGTCTCTTTCCATGTCCCTCACTCTTTATCTCCCTATCTCTCCCCTCAGACTCCTCTATATCTCCCTATTGGTCCTTTATCTCTCTCTAAATCCTAAACCCTAAACCCTAAACCTCTAAACCTTAACCCCTAACCCCAAAACCATAAACCCTAAATAATGCCCCTAAACCCAAGCAACCCTAAACCTCTATCTCCCTAGCTCTATCATCCCTCTACCTCTCAATCTCTCTCTATGTCTCTAGACATGTCTCTCACTCTCTATCTCCCTTTCTCTCCCCTCTATCTCCTCTATCTCTCCCAAACTCTATCAGTTCCCTCTCTCTATCTCTCTTTAAACTATAAACCTAAACCCCTAAACCTGAGCAACCCTAAACTTCTAAACCCTAAATAATTCCCTTAACCAACCTCTAAACCACTTCTCTATATAGGTGCAACTAATACCACTTTTTCATTGTTTTCCACATTTAATTATATTCTTTTCCATTTTCCAAGTCCTACATGTGTCCAAGTTGTATTATTTGTCAAGTTTTTAGTCTAATTGTTAGTCCCATCTCTCATAGTTATTAAAATGTTAGTATAGTTAGATTTATCCGTAGGTAACATTAATTTACACATTGTTACACAAACAACCACACTGAAACATAACCTTACCTAATTAAGGTTAACCTTTAAGCTTCTTTCATAAATGGTGAGCTTAATAGATCCAACTAGTTCAATGTTCTTATAGTCCATGCTTACCCTTCCAAGAGAGTTCATGCCATGTTAACTTTGCATTATGTCCTAATATATCACATGAAGGATCATCATCATCACAAGGAATAACAATGTCATGAAGGATTAACGAAGGTGTAGCTTCACCACATAAAGTATCATTCATAATTTTATCACTAGAGGGTAAGGGTATATCATGTGTATCCTTCTCAAACCATGTATCATGAATCAAATCATATGAAGGATTGGGTAAATCAATTTAGGGCATGAAATCCAAAATGGATATTTGTTTCTAGAAATACAAAACGGATATTCATTTCCATTTTGAAAATAAAAATCCGTTTTGAATTTCTAGAAATGGATATCCGTTTTGAAACAGATATCCATTTTGGTTTGGTATCCAAACCAAAATAGATATCCATTTCAAAACATATGAAAGTCAAACTTTGCCAAGTCACGAATTTGGCTAAGTAAAAACATATTTTTTTTCCTATTGCCACTATTTGGCCCGCGATGATCCTGCACATACCCCATTCCAATTCATTCTGTGGTGTCTATGGCATACTCGAATATGATAGAACTAGACCTAAACTTAGGGAATATTCTCTCTAGGGAACCAAAAATTCCCTTTTTTGATAGTTATGTGTCACTTGACCCAAATGCACTGATCTCAAACTGCTATGACTATGAAGACTCTAACTACGAACAAGACCAAAGAGAACCTAGGCATTCTTTGTCTTTCAACAATCCTACATGGGAGAATAACCTAGCCATACCAAACACACCTCACAAAGAAAAAAGAATACAAATGAGGTCAGAAATCCACCACTTGGATCAACCATCCACAAGCACCTCAAGTACTCATCTTGATTATGAAGTAAGAAGGCTAGAAAGAAATTCACAAGAAGCAAAAGAAGCTCAAGAAGCTCTAAGAGTTTCTCTATGAGAAGAGAAATGAGAAAATGTTGTACGAGAAGAAACTCAAAATTATGTGTCCAACATTCACAAAGAAAACCCTAGGAATGAGGAAGTACCTAGAGGTCCCACTCCTGTAGATATCATCACAACTCTAGTGTAAAGAACCAGAAATCTGGAGGCAAAACAACCTATCCCAGAAAGGAGATAGAAATCATACGAAAATATCAGAATCAAATAGGACTCGGGGCATCTTAGAATCCCCCTTACCTCAACTACTACTCAAGAAATGGGATTAATGACACATTCCTGAATGGGAACCCTCCTATTCAGAACAATCAAGCAATTCGTGGAATCCAAGAAAATCAAACAATGGCATTGGATTATCAAAACCCTCCTATCAGACTAATGCTATCAACTCCTCAATTGCAAAGTGCCTTTTTACGCACATACTTGGAGTACTTAAAGGAGCCACTTGACCTAGTCATAAGAAATGTTCTATTACCTTGACCATTATTTGATCTCCCAAAGTTCAAAGGAGCGGGTGATCCCAACACACATTAAATCTTACACAACCGTGATAAGAGAACTCCTCCCTTAGGATGGGGTTGTCACCAAAATCTTCCTGAAGACATTAGAAGGAATATCCCTAGATTGGTATTATCACCTACCTGAGGCCTCAATACATTCATTCAGACAATTAATTAGAGAGTTTGTCATGGCTTTCAACATGAACAAACTTGTGAAGACAAGGATCTGAGAATTCTTAGCCATGAAACAAGAACTGAACGAATTAGTAGCCCATTTTGTCACTCGATGGAGACAAGTTCTCTATTCTTCGACAAGCACTTCGAACATGGATCATTGTGAATTATGCGATCTTTTCTTGCATGACTTAAACAAGGATATGAGAGAAGATGTTCAAAAGTTACCTTACAAGTCCTACAAAGAAGCCCTAGAAAGTGCTTTAAGGATCGACCAAGCAGCCATTGATCGTGGTAGAAGGATTTATGGGTCAAATGGAAAACTGATGAGTGAGGATATGGGAAAAAGTGTATGGGTTATCAAAATTCTCAAGAACAATAGAAATGCAACAATAGATGGGGTAATAGATCATCCCCCAGTCAGGAAAGTGAGGGATGATTATAGAAGAAAAGATTACTACCCTTCCAATGTTAATGCAATTGATCATCCTAGAAACAATGTGTATTACCCATGGGACAATTATCAAATTTGGAATCAAAATGGAAATGGTAATGATGGAAGGTATGAAAGACCCCCTTATGAATACAATCAATTCTATTCTTTTCATAGGACTAGGGGGCATAGCACAGAATCTTGAAGAGAGTATAACAAATTCATAGCAAGATTGCCAGAAGACCTGTTGGTGCCTGCATGAACATTCAGGTTTCAAGCATTTAAATTCATAGGCACCTTTCATAAAAAAATTAAAGAGAAATTCTAAGTCTTTTGGCCTATAAATTGCATGCATGTATCTTTTTATATGCATTGGTGTTTGTATGTTGCTTTGTATGTACAAGTGTAGTTGTACATTGGTGAGCCCGAAAAAAGAGTTGAATCGACTTCTAAGGGTGGAAAAATTAGTTGTATACATTTTGTATGCATATAGGGTTATACATTGTAGGCATATTCCATCGCAGATTCCCTGCTTGTATGTAAGGGTTTGCATGTATATTTTGTTTGTATGATTCCAACATACAAGGCAGGCATACAATGGAAAACATGCAAAGGGTGCATACAAAGACAAGATACAAAACTGACATACAAGGGGGTCATCACCATGACAATGGTTGTCGGCAGCTAAGTATGAGATCCCACCAATCGGCCAATAAACATGCAACAGAATATACAAGGAAAATTGTATGTTGGGACATACAAAGGTTTCATCAATGAAACAATGTACATCGGCAACTTAGCTAACAGCTCTTCCGATGGGCCGATATATGCAAAAGGAAAACATACAAAGCCCAGACGTGAAAGGAATATATATTGTGGCAGATGAATTTTTGGGGTCCGCAGGATGTACATTGCACATTGTATGTGCAATATGTAATGAGATGTACAAGGAGTGAAGATACAAGCCAGACCTGAAAGTGATTTCAATATGTCTCATAAGAATTTGGGGTCCACGGCTTGTATGATAAAGTGCTTGTATGTGCTGATATACAATGGATGAGATACATTGGGCCGATGCAAGCCAGGTTTCAAGGGTTTCTCCGATCCGATTGATAAATGAGCTAGAATCTGCGTTGTATATTGTGTTTGTACATGCGATATACAAAGAGATATGCAAAAGGGAAGTTACAAGTCGAACTCGATTGAGATTTGCAATTTGTTTTATAATGTTTTGGGGTCCACCTTGTATGTAAGGTGATTGTATGCAATCACAAAGGCATGAGTGAAGATGCAATGTGTCATCGGTATGACATTGTCTATCGGTGGATATTTCCTGAGTTCCTTCGATGACCGATAGGATGCGATGGTGGGTCCTGATAACTTAAAGAGGTGATTGTTTGTATATGCATATACAAAGGTTTGAATGTGCAAAGGGCAAAGAAGGTAAAAGGGGTTGGGTGAATGTGTAGTGTATATTCATGCTGTAAAAAGTCAAAGAAGAGAAAGAACACCTGTGTGGCATATTTTCATTGGCCAGTAATTTTTCAAAGCAAGTGACTAGGATCACCCAATAAAATTGGAGCTGCAGATCTTAGCAGAAGGAAAAGAAATCGATGGCTATGTTCAAATGTTTGAAGGTGAGGGTTTTCCCATGCATCTATAGTGGTGTTTCAAGCGAGAAAATCTATGTTGCACGCAGTCTACTACGTTTCCAAGGCTATGAGTAGGTTGGCCATTAATGACAAAATTATAGAGGGGTATGGGTCTGATTGACCAACCAACTACCAAATTCATGAGGAAAATCTTTAGACAGCAGCACATATCCCCATTTCACCTACTCCTCTCTTTATCTCTCGGCTGCATTCAGTGCTCCTAGCGCCATTTTCATGATGCTGTGTATTTGGCTAAATTTTGAAATGACCATTGTACTAAATTGTTGAGTGCATGTTCTTGATATATATCAGAACTGTATTACTCATTGGGGGTGGTTGAAGACTTGGGCAGAATTTTTGGAAAATAATGAGAAACAAAGCCTTTCTTGGCTATTTTATCTCTGTTGGAGTTTATGAGTTGCATTTTGAATGCATGTTGCATACTTTTTCAATTTCATTGTTGTTTTATATGAAAAATGCATTCTTGCATGTATTTAGTTGCTTCTCTCCATTTGTTGTATGCATAGCTCCTTTTGAATCTGGTTGCTAAGGGTTTCTCAGATTCTAGAATATAGACTTTCTGTATTGCATGCTTGATCTGTGACTTCCATTCAAGGAGTGGATTAAATTGTTTTAGGTTAAGTATGGAGAAGAATATATGTCAGCTGGGATATCTATAAGCAGAAGCAGCTAAATACTCAGTCTTGGGTGGTGTTTGTAAGTCAAATACTAGTCTTGACCCCTTTAAACTTGAATGCCAGTGCAAATCATTCATTTGTATACATCTAGTTGACTCCTTGCCCTGAGATAGGCACCAGTCTGCTCCTTGTGTAGTAGTTATGATCCAAAACCCCCTGTCTTGCATCTAAAACATCAAAACAAATCCTTCCATATTTCCACCTTGCTAGTTTGTAGGAGTAGGATTAGGACCCCTACATACTCTCATCCTCAACCAGTTAGATATGTCCAAGAATGTTGCTAGCCTTGTGATCTATCATACAAATATTGGTCCATAAACGAGAGTATTTTGCTTGTTGTTGTAAAGCTAAATCTTTCTGTCATTGGGCGAGTCAAAGATCAAAATCTTTAGCTATAGGGATACCCCCTTGGTGCGGTAGAACCAGAAGTGAAGGGGAGGCAGCTCATGCAACCTCCTGTATTTATGGGCCGAATCTGCCTGTGCATAGGAATTGGCAAACCCTCTGTGGATTCAGGGACCAACATGACCAACAGCAGGTATTTATAGAGATGTTCTAAAATCTGCAAGAAGTCATGCTAGATAACAATGGGACAAGGTAGACTCAAGCTCCAATAGCTCCTCAAAATTCCAACATGAGAATCTATCATGACCTATTTACTACACACAAAGACACAGAAATGACAAATCAAAGCAATGTAGCCCAGGGTAGCAACACCAATATCCCACTGCAATTAGGACAAAAAGGAGAAGCTAGGATGTTGGGGTTAGTTGAAATATTACATAATGAAGAAGAGGAAGGATATCTTGAGAATGAGTAAGGAGAAATACATGAAAGTATAGTCTCGGTGGTTGAGCCAATACTAGCACCGATTAGACCTTATGAACTCATTGAAAATTTAAAGAAAACTTTTGCATATATTTCATTCATTGACCTCCTCAAGAACTCTCCCTCACATCGCTCAGCATTATTAAAAGTGATAGGATTAAAATACCTCAATCAAATCACACCTTCACCTAGTGAACAAATCAATCATGTGGATATTGTTGTAAACCCACCAAACTCTAAGCTCAAAGACCTAGGTTTCTTCTTTGATCTAAAGCAAATGCCCTATGAGCCAAAGTTAACTAAGAAAGGAGATCTTGCGTTATACTTGCAAGTGTGGATTTATGACACCTACATCAATAGAACTCTAATTGATGATGGGGCAGTAGTGAACATAGTTCCATTTTCTCTCCTAGAAAGAATGGGTTATGGGCACACCAATATTACTACTTCTAGAGACACGCTAAGTGGGTACGATAATCTAAAGGTTTCCATGATAGGAAAGATCACTCTTCTTGTGACTTTAGGACCAAAGATTGTCCCAACCATATTTTATATCATTGATAAGGACATGGGATACAATATGCTTCTTGGAAGACCCTGGATACATAGAATGAAAGTTGTGCCATCTACGTTATTCTAGGAGGCCCAATTCTTGCATCTTGGGAAGGTGTATGTTGTAAAAGGGGATCCAGAGCCTTTTAGCATGATAAAATAAAACATAGTGAACAAAAAGATAGGCATCCCCATAGACTATGAACTTCCCACAAACAAGCTTTCTGTTCTTGGTCCTACGCCACAATTGATATGTATCGAAAGGATAGAAGTTCTAGAAAAGATAGTAAACAATGTAGAGATGAAGGCTTTGGAAAATGAGGCACCACCAAAATAGAAGGAAGTTTTCCCCAAGGAAAATATAGTAAAAACCATGGAATGGATAGAGAAGGATGGACCACTCCAATTCCCCTTGGAAATACCTATGAACAAGGTGCAACTAGCCTACAAACTCTTCCCTTGCATAGGGGAAAAGCCTCATAGAATTGAAGTCCACTAATGTTTGAAATAGTTACACTAGATTTGAGAAATGCATACCCTCACACTTTCTCAGATCCTAAAGAAGACATGACAGAAATCTACACTCCTTTATCACCGCTAAGTGAGTCATGTGTCCCTGAGACACCAGAAGAAAGTGAGTCATATGAGCCACTTATGCTATCGAAAGAGTCCTATACACTAATGATACCAATGGAAGAGGTGAATTATGAGGACAATGAATCAGCCAATGTGATAGGAGTTCTCTCAAAGATGTTCATAGTCTCCCAACCTCAAATGCAACCTACTACTTTAGCTTCAGTGCAGTCAAATGAGCTTAGTGAATGGGAAGCACCCTTGGTACAAATTGAAATGGTCGAGAGACTTCTAGATGAAGATGAAGAAAGTGAAGGAACGTTTCATAAAGAATGGAAAATACGAGTGTCAGTCGGAATTGATGATCATGTCATCTTTGAGTTGTTAGGAAGCTACATTGGATATTCTATGGATTTGAGACCTGAGCCTGATGGAAGGACAAGTATTAGCTTTGTTCCCCCCCGATGAGCAAAGGGAACCTTAAACTCCCTTTGAATTATTCCAATTTTTAGAAAACATTCAAGCTAGGCAAGACATAAAGATCTACATGCAAAATCAATTTGATATGCTAATGGAATTGCTAAGGTGTGATGGAGTCTTGTATTGGACCACTTCCCATTAACAAGCTTTCTAGGATCTACTTCGTCTCACATTACCAAGAGAAACCACAGAGTTAGAAAGGATAGAGTTAGTAACATGAAGCCCTACAGGATAGGAGAACTCATCCTAAGAAGAGGTAGCATGAAAAACAAAAAGAGAAGATGAAGGAGAACATTCACAGAGGACTAGAAAGGTCCTTACATGGTTAAAGAAGATGTTGGAAACAGTGCCTATCTCTTGTGTACAATGGAGGGAGAAGAAATTGGAAAAAGAGTCAATACCTTTCACCTCAAGAAATACTATGTCTTAAAATCATAAAAATCATAAAACATCAAAATACAAAACAATCAAATATTCCAAAAATACAAAAAAATCAAAAAAATCAAAATTTTCAAAAAGGAGATTTGTTTCTTGCATTTTAGTATCATTATGTTCATCTTGCATTGTAGTGAATGGCTTGCTCTTACATCATTTTCATTTTAGTAAGGAGTCTAAGGTTGCCTAGGTATATGTGATCCTTTTAGGTCCTAAAATTCCCTATTTTCATAATCACCATTTTCCTCTTCATTCCCAGTTATTCTAATCAAAGCCTAGCTCTTAGCTTTACACTAATCTTAGTCTTAATTAGTCAAGATGTTAGGTCTAAGAAAAGTCAGTAATCAAACCTATAATGTTTAAAGGAAGCTTGCAAGTAGACCTTCTCAATTCTTCCCTAGTAGAAAAGTAGTCCAACTGGATTATGAAAACTTTTGGTGGCACTCAACCCCTTATCTTTCCTGGCCAAAAACATCAGGAGGATCAAAACTCTAAAGGAAGCAATCTAAAATACGAGTGAATAAAAAATGAGTGATCAAAAAATAAGAGTGTTGAGAAAGGTGAGAATTGAGAGATCAAACCATTGCATATCCAAAGTTCCAAAAGCATTCATTTCCATAAAAGTCAAAAATCCAAAAAATGAGAAAAATCAAGTGAGGCATTCCAAAAATTACAAAAAAAAAATAAAAAAAGCAAAAAAAAAAAGAGTGAAAGAGAGAAGATTGTTGAATGCTCGTACTCTTAGGTGGAGATTAGTCTAAGCTCAAAGCTTCAAGGGTGACATTCTACCAGAGAAACTAAAAGAAAAAGGTACAAAGCACACACACACACTAGCTGAGAAAAGCCAAGAGTCTAGTAGTCTTTAGGATCATTTTCTATCTAGGTACCCTTGTTCTTTCCCATTTTATCCTTTACCCCAGGTCTATCTTGCTTGCCATCTATGATCTAAGTCTAGCAAACATCAATAAAATTTGTTACTTGTCTAAGTTGAAATCTTGTCGGATTGTCTTATCGAGATAAGGATCAGTGTTTAGCCTTTAGCAAAGCCCAAATTTAGAAGCACTCTATCTCCTTCCCGCTTCCCACTTGAGTTCCAAACTCCTATCTCACAGACTTGAATAGGTCTCTTATACCTAGATAACCTGCAATCCCTTGGATTGAAAATCATACCAAAGAGAAGTCATATTGTTTGTTCCATAATGCATTCATACCAAAATCCAAAAAAGAGTTCCAAAGAAATGAAGTCAATGTCATAACTCATGGCATTCCATAGAAGTAAGAGTTTCATTTCAGCATCACTTGTGTTCTTGCATCTGTATATTATCACCTGCATTTCATATATATTCCAAAAAAGTTACAAAAGCATGTCATTGTTATCATACTTGCATTCTTAGAGTTGAATGTCTAAACATAATCAAAGAGTTCTTAAACTTCCAAAGTGTACAAGAGATAAGTACTCGTACAATAAGCAAAACAACCATAAAGAGACACCCTTTCATAGATAAATTAGAAGTTTATGTTTGCAAGAGTGTAAGAGCTAGGACAAAATGCTCTTAAAAGAAAGTAAGGCTCCCCATGCAAGGGGGCATGGTTTCAAAAGGGCAAAAAGAAAACAATCTCAAGGGTGGTTCCCTCCAACAGAACCCTCAAGACTCCTACTCCTCTGTCTATGTGTAGCACTCGTCTCTCCATGAGACCTATGTGAGCAAGGTGCCCTACTATTAGTGTGAGAATGTGAAGGTCTTACAGTACTAGATTATGGCTACCAAATCCCAAGGTGAGCCATCTCACGGAGAACTTTATTCTCACCCCTAAGGATGATATTCACCGACCTCAAAGCAGCACTCTCCTGACACCCATGATAGGCAGGAGTGAAGACATGATCAGTATGTCACCTAGCTCTAGGAGGCACACCAGGATCAACCAAAAGCCTCTCTCATTTTAGCCTAGTGAAGGGACTCGTCAAACCAATGTTGACCTCGTGAATGAAGTCCCTTAACTCCTCAATGCACCTACAAACCAAAGCAAAGATAAAAGATGTGATGATTCATAGCATACAAGTAAAAGAAAGGGTAGTGTGAAATCAGAGAAAAACAAAAGTAAACTTACGAGGGTTGCCAGGCTGCCAGGTAGGATCAAGTTGCTACATTGCCCCATCAGAATGAGGAGGTCTAGGCACTATGGAGGAACCCTCAGGTATATCATCCTCATCAGAATCCATCTCATGTGCATCTCCTACTGGTCCCTCGTCGTATAAGTCATCCCTGTTAGGAACATAGTCCTGGTCAGTAGAATCTAAGTCGTCCACGATAATGAGTTTGTGGGAAGGAGATCCTCTCCCTCCCCTTTGTCCCCCTCTCAGGGTCCTAGAGGATCTAGTAATCAAAACCCCTAGAGTCAAAGGGGTCCAAACGATGGTCCTTTGTCCAATCTCGCCCATCTCCTAGACAGATCAGTAGCAAGTAGGAACTGGGGGTAAGTCCTCTGGGAAGTCCTCACCAAACTACTATAAGATGTGCTTGACATAATGAACCTCAACAAGACCATTACAATTTGAAAGCTCTAATATTCTAATACAATGCTCCCTGATCTGTCTATCATGAGACCATGCACCCTCCATATCTATGTAAGGGTTGGCGATCATATCTACATCTATGAAATAAAGATGTATCAAAGTGGCCCACATGATCCCACCTAGTGGTCCTCGGTAATCACTGATCAGAAAGAGGAGTCTCCTTCTGATACGACTTGATATGCTCAAATATACAAGTCATAATAAGAGAAGAGTGGTTGAAATCAAGAGCCTCGCGCTATGCAACATGATAGAAATCTCTGTAGACCATAGCTAGTATGTCTAGACCCTAAGAGAAAACTCTACCCTTCTCAATACCCTAGATAATTGGCGCCCAACACCATCTCAAGTGAGCTAAGGCCTTATCTCTAGACAGCCTCAAAGTGATCAGTTTGATCAATAACTTCCCCAAGATAGGAATGCAGAGTCGTGGTACTAAAGTAAGTTGAACTCCAGTCTGGTCCTCAAGGTAACACCCCCATAATCTATTCCCAAGATGTCTTATCCTCTAAGGACTCACTAGTTGGTAGAACAAGTGGGTGTCCTCTCACAGGAACCCCTAAGATGCAATACACGTCATAAAGAGTGATGATCCACTCTCCTGAAACCTATGGAAATCTGAAAGTGTTCCTATCTACATCCCAATAAGTCAAGATGTCATAGCAAATGCATGCAACTGGATGTACAACTGGCACATGGAAAATCCTAACCAAGCCTGCCATATTTAGGATAGAAAGATCATCAGTAGATAATGAAGCGTACATCTCTAAGAGCCACAACTACTCACGATTGGTATTCCAATGGATCCTCATATCCTACCAATTAGAAAAGAACTTTAGATTAGATCTCATCAACTCATAAAATCCCTAAAAATCATAAAACTTAAGAAAAATTCACAAAAAATATGTATAAACCTTCAAAATTGCAATAAACAGACAAATTCAGTGTTCAAATTAGATCAAAATAGAGTGAAGTAAACATCAAATTGCAGTCAGAATTGATCTATTAGGGTCACCCATTTCATCAAACAGGATCTCCCCCAGGTGACCCAGATGTTCAGTAGGATATCCCCTGGGTGACCCTATTGCACAGGTAGCTCTCCACTAGGTGACCCTATTGCTCAGCCAGATCTCTCCCCCGGGTGACCTAACTGGAAAAAGGGACAACCCTATGTGTCTATCCCTTGAACTAAAAAATGCTCTAAAAACCTCAAAACTCGGCCAAGTTTGACAAATGAAAAGCCAATCTTACTCTAAACAATGAGACAAACACAATGCAATAGAAAAAATCAACAAAAATAGACATTTTTAAGAGGTTTTCACAAAATGTACAACCTAGGGTTTAGAGAAGGGTTTTTCACTATTTGAGTAGCTGACTCTCAACAACAAAAGAAGAGGTGACCATCTTCGTGATCTCCTCGATGATATCTACCCAACGACAACTCACACGATCGATTCCATCACTGATTCACTCAAATTTCACTAATGTGTTCACTCTTTGTCTCTCTTAGCTTAGTTTTCATTATGCATTTTTAGATTAGTTGTTTTTATGCATCTCTTGTGCGTTCGTTCTGCATGCATTCATTACTACAGGTCTCACCGACAAAGGCAAACAACTAGTCAAACTCACATGATTTATGGTATGTTCATCATTTTAGTTTTCATTATTCATTTTGATATATTCAGAGTTCGAACTAATACTAGTTATTGCAGGTACAATCCTAGAAAAATTGACAATAGGTAAGGCTTAGTTCAGGAATGGTACCTACCTTTCATGTAGACTACCATCCCCGAGGGGGAAAACATGTAAGCACCAAAATCATGCACAACCTCCACAAGGAACCCTATGATGACTCACAATCCTTGTCATGTACATGTAAGCATGAAATAACATCCTCTTAGCAACAATTCTCTTGGTGACGTGTTTTATTCCTCGTGTTGTTTTCTCTTTTTTGTTTTCTCTCTCTTCTCTTTCAACACTTTTTGACACTTGTCAATTTGTGTTTCATGTGCTTGTAACCTTGTTTCTAAGCCTTGTATACATCTTGTAGGTGTGTTTTCACCTTTCCCCAGTGTTTTTCATCCATTCCCACCCCTAGAGGCCTTCTAGAGGTCCTCTTAATCTATCTCCAACTTTCAGTTTTTAATTTCACTCAACCAATCCAAATCTCCCCCTATTATTTCAAGATCTCCCCCAAGAGATCCTACTTTTGCAAATGGAGATTTGGATTTTGACACATGATTGACTTATTTCTGGAGGTAGATCCCTTTCTTTTCTCCTCCTCTTCCATCTCCCACCATGGACTTTCACTCAAGTGCCCTCCTCTGAGGGTCATGCCTGAGTGATCCTAACTGGTGAAAGGGGTGACCCATGGGCGACCTTATCATGTTTACCAGTCACGAGTTCACTTGAGTTTCTAGCTCAAAATAGCTTCGTTTTCGCTCACTTTTCTTCCTATTTGAATGGAATTTCATACCAAAGATAGAGTTAACTATTTCTTGTACCCACACATGCATATTTGGCTCTTTATCATCTTTATTTATCAACCCATGCATTCTCATGTATTCCTCTTTCTTCACTTCTTCCTCAATGATAAGCTATTACTAGGTAGATCACTCCAATTTTAGCCCAAATCACTCTTGTGTCTTCTAAGTTAACTCTCTAATCAAATTGAGTTAACTCTTCTTCTTCACCTCTCATCCCTTCTTCAAACCTATAAATACCCCCTCCCTCAAGCACAAAGGTGTTGTGTGGTTACACAACACGCCCCATTTTGACTTGACAAAACAAGGACCCAACTTTTTTGTTGCTTTGGCTTGTGTTGTTTTTCTGCTTTTCGGTGGTCTGGTAAAAGTAAGTCATGTAGGTGACCCTGCATAAAGGGGGTAGATAAGTCATCATGATGAGGTCAGTTCATCAAAAATCAGTATTTCATATCATTAACCTCATGGTTGGAAAAAATATAAAATTTTATGCAGGTTTGTCTTTTGGATCACCCTGATATTCCTTAGGGGATGAAAGTTATGACAAGTCAAAGTCCTGGTCAAACCTGATATTCTGGGGGGGGTCATATTTCTAAACATCAGTCACCTTAGGTAAGATCACCCCAATGCAAGTTTATCACCCGATAATCATTTGGTCCGCAAACTCCAGACGTTAATTTTACGTGATAAGTGGTATTTGCCCGTCAAAGCGTCTTCATATATTTTGCGGGGGTCATATTTTGAATATCCCCTGATCTTTCAAATATCACCTTGTCACAAAATATCACCCCAGTGTCAATATGACGATCACATCATCTAACCCCGATGAACAAAGAAAATCACCCTAACAGTGATGTCATCATTCTTTTTACCTCACGGAGGTATGTATCCAACGATCACCCTTTTAAATAACATGACGGTGGCATCATCCTGATCTTTTGAAAGGAGGTCATTTTATTCACGGGGGTCATATTTTAAGCATCCCCTAATCTTAAAATCATGACGCGATATTCTCAACATCACCTGATTCATTAGCATCAATTTTGCCGCTCAAAGGCGGAGGGTCATATTACACAGAGGGGGTCATATTTCAATATCACTTGATCTTCTAAAGATCACCCCCCTCCTATTGCTTTGTAACATTTAATGCACATAAATGCAGTAGGTGGATTCTCGCCGACTGTGAATATGATACAAACACCTGGCAACATCCATGGATTTCGTGCATAGGATAAATGGTTTTAATTGATTTAACCCAATTTTGCCCTAATTTGCCCTACGAATGAGGCTAAAAGTAAATTTCCAAGGTCATTTTTTCATTTACCTTGCGAAGAAACAAGAATTTACAGAGCAAAGAGTCAAACCCTCATACGAGCTACCTGTAAACAGACATACAGCTTACAGCATAATGGAACGCGTGATCATCATCATTTGAGACCCATGTTTTGTAACCATCAGCCTAATCCAGGAGATAAGCGTTATCAGGTAAGTAATTAAAAACCCTCCTATTGTCATTTTCTACATGTCCAGGTAGTCTGACTTTTTCCAGTAGCTTGATTCTGTAAGTATGCATATCATGATGAAGTAATGAATATTAAATAGTATAATATGTATGATGCCCTAGATGTATAATGTTGTATGAATGCATATGAATATTATGGTAAGACCAGTCGTGTGCATTGCAGGAATCCATGGCAGACCTCAGGAGGAACAGATCTAGAGTAGAATTTCTTAAGCCCATGTACGTTCAACCCGAAGGAATACAATTCAAGTATGGTGTCATTGGTGACACTCACCAAGGAGAAACAGATTTAGTAGCATGGTCATCCAAGATGCATGATGATAAAGATAATACTCTACTAGATGCCATATTTGTATTAGGAATGTGGCATGTGGCCAAATTTCCATATGCCATGGAAACCCCTGAGCTAATAGTGGAATGCGCAAGAAATTACAACCCTCAAACAAGGTGGGTGGAAAAATATGGAAGAGTTTATGCAGACTTGTCAATTAAAGGGATCGCGTCTACTTTCAATCTCCCAGTTGGAAAGAAGGTAGTCAGTATGGATCTGTACAAACTAGAGATAGAGTATGAAAACAATAAGAAGAATGCCAGGAAGAGGATATACCAGTGGAGGTCTAAGAACAACACTTACACTGCCTCTGCCAAGTTGCCAGTGAATCTGTACAAATTTGATTTTGATGATGAATATCAGTATATGATTGCCCTGCTCAGCAGGATGACAGGCCAGCCTAATGCTGGGAGTTTCAAGAATTAGATGTTTGGAATCATCCAAATGGTCCTCTATACAGATAATAAGCCATCATGGGCCAAGATAATTAGTGATGCTTTAAACGAACAAATGATGAACCTAGGAGGTCTGGAGTGCTCATTCCACATGACTATTATGTTGTTTATTCATGTGCTTACAAAGGAACATTTGATGCATTGACCACAGTTGGAAAGATTGGCAGCAGTATAGATGATGCCCATATATGGGATCATTATCCTCAGTTACAGAGAAGGAACTACCCCTTTGATTACAAATTGGTGAATGATGCATTTTCCATGCATCTTGTTAGAACAATGGAAGAGGATAGAACCAAAAGATTGAGCATAGAAGCTCAAGAAGTTATATACAAACATGGTGCTTGGTTCATCCAGTTTGCCACTTTTTCCTATATCATAATAAAAGGTTTTGAAGGACAACCCTTTATGCTACCCAGGTACCCTACTGATGGGGTAGTCCTGATGGAATTTTTGAGATAGATATCTACCATATTGGATGCATATAAAGCACAAAAGAAAATACCTCCAGTATTATTTCCAGTATCTATAGGTTGGTACATGTGCCCTGATTCACTGAGTATAACGAATGGCATAGGGAGTCTGAACCTGATGTACCTACAGCCATTTCCATTGGCTAGATCATATGACCCCTATGGTAGAATGCAGAAGATAATAGGCAAACCTATACATCAGAAACACCTAGAGGACTTCCAGACTAATTGTGAGGATGAGGCCGAAGTAAGAAGAAGAAAATATCAAAGGCTCACCTTAAATTAGATAAGGACATTTGACTACATTCCAGTGCCTGCATAGTTAAGGAAAGATGATGGCAAGACCATGTCAAATGAGTATGAAGATAAGGTGTATAATGACACCATCTCAGCCCCTAACCTAACACAACCTGAAGACATTTCATTAGATCAGTTTACAGGTGGGGTGCTACAGTTGACCCAATCATGGGTAAATGAATAGATAAATACACTAAAGAATAGAGGTGTAGTCATCACAGTGGATAACAAGAGAAAAAGGTAGGAGATTCCTGATGAGGAATATGATGACTTTCTTGGTGAGAAAAGAAAATCTAATGGAGAAAGACTGCCTCCCCAGAAACAAAGGAAAGGACCCCCCAGAGGAAGGAAGACTAATAATGAACCTAAGGGGGTGATAATTGAGAGAATTGCCATACCAGCTAAAGGTGCATCTACATCAGGACAGGCATCAGCCTCATCTGCACAGCCTTTTATGGATAAACCAAGAACAGAAAATAATCTTGAGGCTAGCTGAAGATACTGTAGAAGTACAAGATGAAGGCCAAGCCTCATAGCAGAATGTGGAAGAGGACATCCCTCTTGAAGAGGAGCCAGTAAGTAAGGAGTCTACAAGTGATGACCCTATGATGGTCACTAGGAAGAGGAGGGCGCCCCCAGTGATGTCACCACCCAAGAAATAGAGAACACATATGAGGGGTGAGATTAGGACAGACCCTATAGTATTAAGGGGAGCCAACAATGAAGTGTTCAGAAAAAAAATGCAACATGATGTGCCACTTTCGACTATCATCTAGTTCAAGACTGAGAAGGCCGAGGAGCAAGCAAAAGAAGCCTCTAGGGCAGATCAGGGTGGTACTTTCTCCTTGGAAGACACCGTCGACTTATCAGATGATGAGGTGCTACAGAACATAGCTTCTCAATGGATGGAAAGCCTTGCTTCTAGTACCTGCATGACCCCACATGGGACCCCATCAGCACAGATGGAGGTATTAGAAGAATTGAAGCAAACAGAGCAGACAGAGAAGGAAAATAGTCCAGAAAGAACAGCCCAACAAATTAGGCTGGACAAGTTGATAGAATAGGTAACTAGCCTTGCAGTGATAGACTTGACATATAGGGAGGATGTAAGTCCCAAAGATAAAGCAAGTGAACCTAATGTAACAAAAAAGGTCAAAGAAGTTAAGCAGACATAAGTGGAGAGCGATGCTCTAGATATAGGCCAACAATAGCAGGAGATACCTGATGAGCCTAAGGTAGTTGAAGTCCAACAAAAGGGGGGAGGTGATAAAGACACATCATGTGATTATGTCATTCGAACCTAACATACCGCAGGAGATAAAGATACATCAGGTCATCAGGACCTTAAGACACTAGAGGTCAATATATCAGGTGTGAAAGAAAATGTAGCCCAAGATTAGGGTGATGCACTAGGATTAAACACAAAGACATCCACAGATACCAATGCACCTCAAGGTGAAGAAAATACTAAGGTGGATGAGACACAGAAGGAGGTGGTGTAGGATCAAACTCAAGATCATCATGTTGATACACCGCAAGATCCTCCTCCACAAAAAGAAGCTCCTCAGAAGGAAGAAATAGGACAAGATCCCCCTCATGAGGAACATCATGAGGAAGAAATAAGGAAGTCACCTTATCCAATCAGAATAGAGACAGATACCAAAGATCAAGGTGAACATGATGATGACAAAAGACCACAAGGATCAGGAGATGAAGTACCTCAGTGGCTTGAAAAATAAATAGGTATGGAACAAGGTTTTGAAGTTCAAGAAATTGATGTTTCAACCTTGTTTGCAGAGACCATCATGAAGCCAAAGAGGAAAGCCAGGTTGACCTCTGATATCAGAAGAGATCCTCCTATAGGCAGAAGGACTGCCCAAGTAGTACTTCCCACTGTTGAAATGGAAAAGGGTAAGATCACCCTGGAAGAGTTCCAAATCACAACAGTTGATTTAGGCTTTGCTAATGAAGACCAGGAGGGTCAAGAAGGGAAGGATATTATTGATTCTTTGACCCAAAGGGTAAATAAAGAGAATGAGAAGAATAAACAGCATAAAGAGCACATTACTCAGCTACATTTATATATAAAGGGGTTGATTAACCCTGATAGTGCACCAATTGATCAGGCAATCCCATTGACTGTCATCTCCCAGGAAGAAGTTAATAAATTAGACATAATGAAGCATGAGTCAAACATCATGAAGAAATGGATGCTATCATCCCTCACAGGAGCTGAAGAAGTACTGAAAACCTCTTTACATAGGTGGAATTCTTTGAGCACTTTGAAGAAGGTGGATAAAATGCAAAATGAGACCAGAAAGAGGTCATTCCAGCTGGAAAAAGCCTTAGGTGCTCTAAGTGAAATAAAGAGGATTGATCCTCAAGTCCTGATAAATAGTCAGGTATTAAATAATAATACTGCCCTATTAGTAGAAATATGGTATGAGGATATCAGGTTTGAATGTGATGTCCTAAAGAAGTGTAGTAGCAAGTTAAGAAATATTAGTGTCAAGCTACACAGTATGATGACATATGAAGCAAAGATACTGGAAGCATTAGAAGGAAAAGTAGAAGGGAAAATTGAAAACCAAGATGTAGATTTTGCCATTAAGGTACTACATGATAATTTCTAGCCAATGGCTAAAGATCCCATCACTCACCTGACTGAAGATGAGATGGACAAGATCATGAGGATCAAAGTCAGGGTGGAAAATTACAAAGAGACTTTAAATAACAGAAAATGTAAGTTAGAAGCACTGAAAGATAAAGTTCAAGCTCACAAGCACGCTGTCACTAAAGCCAAAACTCAAGATGGCGGAGAAGTAGACAAAGTAGTACAGGCCTATGAAAATATCAGGACAGCAGTAAAGGTCCATATACTGGATGATATTCATCAAGGTGATAGAGGTACAGAGAGTGATGATCATGATGATCATGATGAACAAGAAGAACTCGAGGAATGAAAAGGAAGATGCATCCTAAAAGAAACATATGCATCAGGTACTTAGAAGATAATAAGTTACCTAGATGGTTGCCAGCTGGCAACCTGTGCCACAAAGGATAGTTGACTAAGTCAAGGAAGTAATATCTACCATTGATTTTAATTGATAAATCTTGACCGTAGGTCATTTGTAACCGTCCCCTCACCTTACTCTATAAAAGGTGCAGGGATGCCTTATTTTGAACATTCAGAAGCTTAATTGAAATTTGATTGCTGAAATATCAGGACCTATTTCAAAGTTGTTGTAAACATACATATTTTTGCATACTTAATGAAAGAGAAGACCATTTTGATTACAAATCATCATAAATCCTGAGTAATCTATGTTTGAATTCTTGATACATGCTTTGATTAGCTGCATCCCTTGGAGTGCTCATCAGTCTGCATGTGTTGTTTTCATTCATCATCCTTTGAAGTTAGCATCATCTGTATCTAGCTATGGAACATCCTGATGAAAATATGGTTTGATTTCTTCTCCTCATGACTATATCAAGTGTGTATGTGGTTCAATAGCTAAAGATTCACCAAAATTTGAAGTATTCTTTTAATTTTCTTTGAATTTCATAACAATTCACCATCACAATTGCAAATAACAAATAATCAGAAGCAAATAACATGAAATATGTTGACATCTCGTAGACAATTCAAAATTCATAGCATATTTAGAGTTAAAGCATGTTAAATTGACAAACATCATGCAAAGATCTAAGTACAAACACATTATTTGAAGAAATATACTATGTAGAATAACCTCTTTGTGTAGCATCTTTATAGGAAACAGAATTTACTGATCAATAAGCGTAAGACCCCTAAATGGTTAACAGCAACACACATCACCCACTGAGTAACATCAGTAGATTATGAACTAATCAACGGAGACTTGGGATCATGAATTCTTTAAATTCATCATATCTTTCAAGATAAATAAAGGTTGTTATTTCATGTTTACTTATGACTAACATCATGATCAACAAAAGGGAGGCAGTTTCATTTGTGCACATAGTTCTTGCAAGTTATTTCTCTCTGAATCAAGCATCCATATGCTCACACAGGACATCAGAGCCTTTTTATTTTATTTTTTATCTCATCTAGCTTTTCTAAAAGATCATTTTGTGTCCATATGTTGCTCACATCACAAGCCACAGTGTTCATCAAGCTCTCATTGAGCTCATTTCAAAGCTTCAAAGCTTTTTTTTGCTTCTCTTTTCTTATTGTTGCCAAGAGGATCACCCCATTGTTGCAAGAGGATTAGAGATTTCCATACAAGGATTTCTGAGGGTAGTGAAGGCTCATGCGTCTTCTTTTATTCCAAGTTCCTTCATGCTTTTTTCCATTTCATAATAATTAGATAATCAAAACTTTGCTCTTGGGAATAGTAAACACATGTTGCTTTTTCCTTGATAGGCTAGGTAGATTTGCATTGTTAAAGTGGTTTCCCTTTCAAAAGTTAATAGATTAAAAGAAATTTCCCTTTCTAGATTAAATTGATCCACTTATTCATAAAACACCAAAAACATAGATTCAATTGTATTACGAAATCTCATACTAGTTTGCATTCATTTTCTAATTCCTAGAATAGAAAAAAAGCACTTTCATTTCCTTAAACATAAAAAAGCACAAAAAAAATGTTTTACACTCATAAAAGCTTGCATGCATACAAAATAGAAAAGAACAAAAATATTAGTAGCATAGAAGGTTTACAAGCCCTTGGTTCCAACACAAGGTCAAGTTTAGTCAACGTCAGTCAAAACCCTTGGTTTCATCAGAAGGTCAAAACAAAGTCAACAAAGTCAAACCTTAGGTCACACAAACCCTATGTCGAAACCCTAGGTCAAGTGAAGGTTAGCTTAAACCATCCCTCTTGTTTATGCTCACGAATGTGCCTTGGACTTAGAGGTGAGTGGTGTTGGCAAGAGACACTATATGTATTCATGGTTGTTGTCATTGATGGCAACAAAGGTCATCTCACTTATCCGCAAGTCATGGTGTGTCTCTACCGGAAGTCAAAATGAAGATTGTTGTGGTCCGGTGAACAAGAACAGAGCATGTGGCAAGGTCTGACAGATTGGTCCGAATCTCTCAGAGGAAGTGTCTTGGTGCAGTGCAGATTTGGGGAAGTCAAGAGGACTACCTTGAGTAGTATATTCCAAGGATTTAGCCTCCAGTGATGGACAAGGAAAAAGATATGAATAGTTGAGTACCGGATTCCTGAGAGATAGTGAGAACAGAGGAAGAACTGACTGACAGAGCATCAGACTATTTTCTAGATGTGTTACTGTTGATGGTAAAGGTTGTGAAGGCATGAATCATGTTTGGCCGACATGATTAATGATATCTACAAGTATATGCTTGATCCGCATTGCTTGGTGAGCAAGGATTCAGCCGACAGAACAGAGTTTGTAAGAAAATAGACTGTTCCGGATGCCGACTAGAAAGGTGATGAAATTACTTGTGCGGATATATATATAGAGGATGGATTTAGTAGTGAGATGTGTGATTGTATGATGGTGTATACGAATAAGTGCAGAACAGAGCAGAAGTAGTAAGAAAGATTCGGTATGTGAAAGGAAAGCAGAATAAAGAACAGAGGAAAGATGAAGTGCAGCAGATCAGTATACAGAGCCTAAACCGGAACTGAACTCCAGCATATGTAGATGCTTCCAATCAGTTCAAGTATTGTATAAACATTCTTTTGTAGACAGTGTGTCTCCTTGTAGGCAGTGTGCCTCTTTGTGAGCAGTGCGCTCGGGTAGTGAGCCCTAATTGGCAAGTGCCATTTTGTAATTCCTTATTCTTCTAACAGAGAATAATCTTTGGGTTAATCACCCCATGGTTTTCTCACTTAACCGGGTTTCCACGTCAAAAATACTGTGTCATGTGTTTCTCATTTCATGGTAATGTTTGTTTGTTTGATTCAATGCTGCTTTGATTAACAAGAAAGTTCAAAAGAAGAAATAATAAGGATAACTGATTCACCCCCCCTCTCAGTTATCAAAAAGTGGGTGAAGGCAATCCTTGACGAGATAGAGGAGATCCACCCTAGACAACAACAGGACCAACTAATAATTCATCAACAACAAGAAAGATTTAGAAAACTTCAAATATAAGAAATCATCCATCGATTTGAACAACAATGCCAACTTGAACAAAATGTCAATGAAAACAATAGTCAACCCACACAATGCTGAAACATTAGAAACCCAAACAAGAGAACAGTGACTAGTGACCCTTTGGGTCATATAGTTATATTTACAACAACAGTCACAAAGCACTACATTCAAGCAATCACACAACAAATAGGCCCCAGGACTAGCCGACCACTCTCCACGAAGTCTATCTCTCCAACGAGCCAGACCACCCCCGTGTCTCACCTCCTCTTGACTATCTACTTCCACAATAGTGAGAGTTACTTGGAGGTTCACCCCATGGCAAGGAGAGAGGGTCCGTGTGCGCGCTAAAGCCGACTCAACCACCCCAGGCCACCTAGTCATGATTTTGAGTGTACAAACACATGCATTCTATTCTAGGGATAAGTTCATGCAAACACTTTAGTCTGTTACAAATTTGAGCTTCAAGTTATTCTAAATATACTTAGGACTTTATTCTCTTTGAGTACCTATGATTGCAAAAAGTGTCACAATCATGATAACTCAATTCTTGGGTGCACTAGTTTATAACATCATTTTATTTCATAATCAAACAAAATTTTATTATGAAAAATGACAAAAAATCAATCTCAAAATAGGTGCAACAATACAATAGAAGTTTTTTATTACACACACATGAAACTACATAAAAACTTGAGAAGTTTATGAAAACTTGCAGCTGTTATATTTGAAACTGATAGAAAAAAAATTGTGTCAAATGCAAAATTATGTTTTAATTAATCAAACTAGTAGACATTAGTTTCAAAACCTAATTCAACACATATTTTTAAATATAGTATTGCCAAATGTTTAATATCTTTCCTAATTTAAAATTAGCAATCACTGATTTTGAAACTAACATGCAAAAAAAAATTGTTGAATGTAGTGTTGGATTTTTAAATCCTAAATGAAAAAAAAGCATAATCAAAATAGTGGGCACTACTTTAAAAATCTATTTCAACACATATCTTCAAACACAAAAGTGGTATTGTCATTTCTAATTTAAAACTATCAGCCATTGGCTTTAATAGAAACCTTGACAAAGGCTTGTCCTTCTTGATAAGAGCCTATCGGGTGTGAAATTAAGGATGTTAATCATGAATGGTTGAGAGGAAACTACATTTAAATGGATTTATGAATGTTTATATTTAAGAGTGATGTTTCTTATCTATATAGAGGTACGATAGATGTCATCATGAATGATAGAGCTTGGTCATGGATAACATGGGCCTATCACTATGGTCATTTGGAGCATTGAATTTAAGTTAAAGTTTGTAAACCATTGAATAAGGCCCATTGATGATGGAATTATCTTGTTCTCTTATTTTGGGATAGTTTTTTAGTATAGATAGAGAAATGAGATGAACCATAGTAAGTCTACCATGAATGTTAGAGGATTACAAGAATTAAGAAATATGTATATGATCATATAAAATTGGTGAACTATAGCTTGACTTTGGTGTATAGAATACATTATTGCAAGTCTTGTAATTTTGTGTACTACCATATAGGATAATTTATAATGCCCAACCTTAGATGGTACTTTATATATGTGTTGTGATGACACATGGATCATATGGATTATTGGTTAATGATTTATCATAGGATAAATAAATGTTTGGATAAGTTGTCGTTAACTTTGCAATCCTAACCATTTTCATGTGTCTCCAAAGTTCTTAGAAAGTGTTATTAAACACATAGACACTTGAGAGATAAATTAGTATTTAATTATGTCAATTGGACATGTAGTTACAATCTATGTGGTGGGACCCAATATGGTCGCCCACTTTCGAAGTGGAGCCTATAGAGACTTGGAGTTGACTTCTTGAAGTCCATGTTGACTTGGAGATACTTCCTAGGAGGTGGGACCCATCTTGGATGCCCACTTTGGAGGAGAATCCAATGTGGACTTGAAGTTATCATTTTTGTTTGCATGAGTGGATAATGTTGATATACTTTGCATGTAGATGATGTGGGAGTTAGCAGTGGAGTTAGAGATGCATGATACTTGCATGTTGCTTGGATGAGCTTGTATGAGCTTGCATGTTGTTGAATGTGAGTTGCATGTACTTGTATTTTGTTGCATTTCAATTGTGTGTACTTGCATGTCAATTGCATGTACTTAAATGGAGTTGCATGTGTCTTGCATGTCACCCTAACTCTGGTTTAGCTTTGTATGACTCTTGAAAATGCTACAGGTTGTTACATGACTCTTGCATGATACAAACAAGTTGTTCTAGATTCACATTGGGGACACCAAGTAATGCATGTTGTTTGCATGACATTGGTGTGAGTTGGAGCACTTCAATTGATAGAGTTAATTGGGAGTTACTAGGCGCTCATGAAGAGACATTCAGTTTAGCTTTATTGTTGTCACATAACACATCAGTTGATTGAGTTTGAATTTGACTTCTTGGGCACCCATGTTGAGACTTTCAATTGTACCTTGTTGTTGTCACATAACACTTCAATTTACTAAGTTTGATTGGGACTTCTTGGGTGCCCATATTTGAGACTTGCAATTAACAGGTGATTTCTACTATGTAGCTTTGGAGTTCACTATATTGGGCACTTGGCTTTTGTATGAGGATTATTCTCATGTTATTAGATACAATTGACTGTGTTTTGAGATCCATGGCTTCTATATAATGATGCCTTGATTTGGTAGAAATTAATGACAGGTTTTTGAAGTTGAAGGAGTAACTAAGTGTTGCTAGAATTCAGAGAGAATTTCAATGTTAATGTAAACTTGATTATAATGATTAATACAAGCATAAATATCTCTTTGGGTGTGGAGTTTTTTCCCGCAAGGGCTTCTCCATGTAAATTTTGTGTCAACTTCCTTGATTAAATTCTTCATACCTTATTCATTAAACTGGCTAAACACTAATACATCTAAATTGGATAATCTTGAAAGTAATTTTCAAATTTGCAACACCACAAATGATTGATTTTTAGATTTGAAAACATTTAAAAGAAACATAGCTGCAATTTTACCTTGTTCACACTTACTTTTTCTCAACATTTGGTATCAAATCCAATGGTTCTATTGAGAGAGAGATGCCTTTCTCTTAAGTGTTGAAGGTCTTTTGGTTGTAGTGGATGTTCTATGTGTTAACATTGTTTTGCAGATCTATTAGATTAGAAGTCATGATAGGTAACTCTCAGATGGATATTGTCAATAGAATCTATGTTGGGCACTTGAGGTTCAAGGTTATGGATCTTTATGGAATTGGTCATATTGTAGTGACTTGGAGCTCCATTTTGACAATATGTGTGTATTCTCTTGTTTGGTGGTTTTATTCCTTTACCTTGTGGTCATGTGCAGTAAAAGGGTGTTTATGTTGGATGGTTGCTTTTGGTACCTTGATCAAATGGAAAAACACTCACTATTTGGACTACAGTATGGAGTGCTTATGTTGGGTTCATGGTTTCAATCTCTGGTTACATGAAAGCACTAAATGATTTGCCACTGGTTGTATGTGGGTTGTAGAGTTGGTATTTCTATGATATGGACACTCCTAAACAACCTGGTTTCTCCTTCATAGTCATGTTATTTTGAATATGTAGGTTTTACAATTTTCTTGTTTCAAAAGACTATGGGTTTGTAGATCTGTGGTATTCCATTATTTCATATGACATATTTGATGTTGTTCATTGGTGTGAATGTTTGAATGTTTAAGTGGTTTCAGATTTACAAAGAAATGGTTTTGTAGGTTTTACATGCTAACCAAAATTTGTAGTTTGTAGATCTATGGAAAAATTGTGTTCAGACTCTTTCTGGATGGAAACAATTATAGATTTTCAAGGCTACTTGTCGGGTTCTTATGATCTATGGTTACGATTATGTGGATTTGGAAAGAAAATCAGGTCTAGCATTGATCTTGGTGTTTGAGTCATGGAAATCTACATGTTATATCTAGTTACATTTGTTCTACATGTTACTGATGTGGGGTTGAATCTGTTTATTTAGTTATTTGAGGTTGAAGCAGTGATCATGTTTTTCTCCTAAGAGATGTTGCATGTGTGTAGATCTTGTGAATTAGTTGATGTTGATTCTATTTGGTAGGCCTCTTCTTGGTCACCTTGATTGCATTGGTATATTTTTGTAGTGAGACAAAAGGATGGTTTGGGGTACCTGATTTAGTTGTTCATTAAAATCTATAGCAGTAATTTATGGTGCATGAGAAACTCTATTCACTTTTAGTGGAGTTTTGGTAATGATGTTGGTCATGATACCATGCATATCTTGGTATCACTTTCAGTGGGAGTTTTGTACAGTTATATAGTGTGTTCTATCTTCTTTGTTTCAAGATATTGGTTCTAAATTGTTGTTGTGGTGTGCAATGAGCCATGGATAATCTTTGATTAGAAGATGGATGATCTTTTGTGATGGTTGTTGGTGTCATAAGGAGCTCTTGGATTATGCCTTTAGTTTGGAGTGAGGGTTCATTGATATCTTTGGTTCTATTAATAGAGGATGTTAGATCTTCATGTTATTTGAAGAGGTGTTGACATCCTTGTTTTCTATGGAGGACTCTTGGAGTCTTTGGTGCTCTTGGGAGTAGGATATGTTCATTGGAGCATATGATATCATGATATGTTCCTGATTTTGTAGTTGGAGCTTTGACAATGGTTTGGCTAGTTCTCTTTGGTTTTAAGTATTAATCATTTGATTGGAGCTTCATGATTTTGTAGGTTGCATTTGAAGTTGGCATGGATTGATTGGTATATTCTCATGGATACTAAAAAGACTTGGGTGAGGCTGGATATCTCTTGTACTTAGAGATATGTGGTGAAATGATTACTCATTATGAGATTTCAACAAAATGATCGAGAAGCCTACACTTCGAAATGGATGTGAGTCCATTATGGACCTAATGAGAAGGTTCTCCTTTATTATAAGCTTTTATTTGGTTTTGTATGTAGAGGACAATCTTGTATCCCACTCTTGATCCACTCGGCATGTGAATGATCTAATAGGTGTTGCCCACCTGATTATCAAATGCATTTTTTATTGTGTATCTTGTCTTCGCATATACATTAGCCTTGAGCTTTGTGAGTTCTGAAGGATTGTTGAGAATTAGATGCATGGTTTTATGGATTTATGTTGTTCTCTGTTGAAATACATCAGAAAGCTGAGAGTGGGGGTAAATTAGTTGTCACAAAAACTCAAACACTTCTACACTTAAACATTAATCACTTTTCCACAGTTATTATGATTAAACAATGAATGCATAAAATTAGAAACTTAAACACTTATGCAACATTAAACACAAGAGACACCAGATTTTTATGTGGAAAACCCCAAGGTGGGGAAAAACCACGAAGAGGATTAGCTCTCAAAATATATTGTAATCTTTGAAAAATGATGTTCAGGCTTGGTCACTCCACGGGCCTAGAACATGTTGGCTCACTTCCATGAAGTACAACTAGGTCTAGCAGGCTCACTGCTTCAACCCTAAACCTAGAAAGATTACAATGAGGGTTGTTAAACCCTACTAGCAGCCCACTACCAAGATCAACATCTTCTTCATTAATACATTGAAGTATAATAGTTCCTCTGTCATGCTCTACCTTTCCACCTCTTTCTTTATCTGCCCATCTTCACACAAGGACATATTTTCCATGACTCAATTACAAGTATTTATACACTTCATCAACCTTGGAATGATCATCAAGGTTGGCATTACAATCATCAACCATTGGAACAATCTCCAAGGTCGGCATTACAAACATTTATAAAATAGGTCTTGACCTAATACAAAATTATATTAAGGAATTGTAGTATAGATGTATGTGGATCATGCCATGTCTTAGCTAGTACTCAAGCACAATCTTCTATGCCACAACACTCTTCCATAATCTTCAAGGGATCTCTGCAATCACTGGAATTAACCAAGTCAGCTAAGACTGGTTACACGCTATGTCATCTGGGAATAATCTTTAAACACGATCTTAATTCCTTAACGTGGACCAATGTAAAGGTAGGAACATGATCAGGAGGTATCCACAAGCATGTTGAAATCACTGAGAGCAACCGCACAAACTCAAACCACTTTATTCATGAGATTCTTCATACCGGAGCACATGAACTTCACTGTCTTCAACTATCATAAAACAAAGATAGCTTGCGGACCACCAAAACATGAACCATTGCAATTGTAGGAACTTATCATCATCCCAGACTTCTCTCTAGAACCATAGAGCAAAACACTTTAATGCGGAGGAATGTGAAGCAAAATATTTTCTCTCAGGCACCAGTGAATAATTAGAAAAAATAGGTTTTACTCTGGTGAATGTAACTCACTCAAATCTTCATACTAGAGGCTCAAACTCAGGATTTATCATCTTCATCCATGCTTCTAAATAACTTCCAATCTGTAGACCAAGATCTTCATTTAGCAAGAAATGTGAAGCAATCTTCTGGACTGTTCTTCAGTATGCAACTCACTATTTTCATTGTGATTTACTGTTTACTTTCTGATTCTTCCAGAGGGGCTAATTTTCTCAATATCCTAAACATATAAAGCTTCTAAACAAATAACAAAATAGGATACAATTGACACCAATGACAACAAATATATGTTGACATCAATGACAACACCGATTAGGCACATACTTGCAACAATTCTCATTGTTTTGATCTTAAAATATGGAACTAGTTCTGAGGACTTGTTTGGAGAGGTATAGGAAATGGTTTTTAGTTTTGGGCATATCCCATTTGTTATGGGAATGTTTGGCTAGTTTGTTCTACTTTCAACATTTGAGAGGTTTGCATCTATTATTGCCATGTTTTCATCTCAATTTGAATGTTAGATGTTGATATCCTTTTAGTTTGGGGGTGTTGAAGGAGATCTTACTTTACATAGTTTGGCACATATTATTGTGGTATAAAGACATGGTTTGATTTTCAGGTTCTCTCTTTCCTTGTATATTGTCTTCTTCTTGAAGGCTCTTATGTTTATGGAGTTGAGGTTTTGAATCGAGTCAAGTGTTGTTTTCACTTCATTGTTGTTAACAATAATTTGGTAGCTACTTGATCTCTTTCTTCATTGGTCTAGAGGACTTGGGAGAGTTATATGGAGATTGGTAATGAGAGATGTTTTATGCATATCATTATGTGTTTTGACACTATATGGTAGAGGAGCTCTCCACGTCCTATATAAGAAGTGTTATAGGAGGATTTGTTAATGCTTTGATCTTGTTTTCATATTTGACATTACCCATGCAGTGGGAGTTCTTGGATGTGTATGTTCTTCATTGTCATGATATCCTCTTGGTTGTCTCAATTTGCAGGTTATTGATGTGATGAGGAGTTTGCATGTTTTACTATTGGGATCTACGAGTTGTGTAGTTTAGTGGGTTGTCTTTACTCATTGGTTGCATTGAAGACTTGGATGTGGACTATCAATATTCATAGATCCATTCAGTGTTAATGCAGACTTTGTTAGATTGGCCTTGTCTTTGGTCATTTGTGCATTGGTATTTTGCATTGAGAAGGGAGGATGGATTATTAGCATGGTGGATGTACAAGGACTTGATTGCAGTTTTGGGTTGATATGTTGATAGCATGGATTTCTACCTATGTTTGTTTTGTTTACCTTGGTTTAAGGTATGGATAGTTTGGATGAGGTAGCAACTTGTTGTGGTTTCTATTCCAATTGGTATGAGTGTGGTAGACACTCTGAGTCATTTGTTATCATTTGAATTTGATGCTTGTGTTCATGTAGAGATTGGTGCAGGTTTCAGTGACAGTTGATATGTTTCACCTTGGCATGTTCCTTATCTTATCATGGGTGACATGATGTGAGGAGTTCTTGTTTGAGATGATGGTTATCATGGTTGCTTTTGTAGGTATCTTGTTGGAGCACAAAAGCATGTTGAAGCATCAATGGTACATTGTTGGCTAAAGGATGTTTTTCCTTGTTAAATAATTTTATTACCTCATAGATGTAATTGTAATGTATAATGTCAAGTGGGAGAATTTGAGATAAGTTGTCATTAACTTTACAATCCTAACCATTTTCATGTGTCTCCAAAGTTCTTGGAAAGTGCTCTTGAACACATAGACACTTGAGAGAGATTATTATTTAATTAATGTCACTTGGACATGTTGTAGTTACAATCTATGTGGTGGGACCCAATATGTGTTAGGATTAGCTAGCAGAAGATATCAATTAAATGCAAATAAAGATTAAACAGAGGAATGAAAATACACATAAATAATAACAGTGAGAGACAAGTTTTAATGTGGTTCACCCAAACTCAAGCTACATCCACCAACAAAGAGTCCAATATTATTATCTAGTAAATCAAACCAATTACAACCAACAATCCCTACAACTCAATACCGCTGCAAATGCTACAATACATCAACAGAAACCCTAACCCTTAGATGCTTTTATCAAGCCTTATGTCAATTACAAAAATAGGATTTTTTATGTCGACCAATAGAAAAATAGCTCCCAACACCTTAATAAAATAATAAAAAATCATTGGAGGTTTCGGGGGCGCTGCCCTCAAGCCCCCGGCCCTATATCGCAACAAGGAGCGTGCCTAGGGTGCTTCCCCCAAACCCCCATAAGGGGCGCTACCCCTTGACCCCATTAATGATTTGGGGGGAAACCGCGCTGATAAAAGTGGGGTAAATTTAACCTCTGAGTCTGATTAGGCTCCATATAACAACAATATGGGTGCCCACTTTCGAAATGGAGCCTATGGAGACTTGGAGTTGACTTCTTGAAGTCCATGTTGACTTGGAGATACTTCCTAGGAGGTGGGACTCATTTTGGGCACCGACTTTGGAGGAGAATCTAATGTGGACTTGGAGTTAACTTTTTGTTTTCATGAGTAGATAATGTTGATATACTTTGCATGGATTTGATGTGGGAGTTAACAGTGGAGTTAGAGATGCATGATACTTGCATGTTGTTTGCATGAGCTTGTATGAGCTTGTATGGACTTGCATGTTGTTGCATGTTACTTGCATGGACTTGCATGTTGTTGCATGTCACTTGTATGAACTTGCATGGACTTACTATTGAATGTACAAAATAACTGAGAGGAAGGGGGGTGAATTAGTTGTAGCTTAAAATTCTAAAACCCTCATACACATTCAAATCCACATTAATCCAATTACCCTTTTAACTGTTATGTTGATTAAGCATGAAAAGCAAATAGCAGAAACTAAATCACAATAACACCATACATAAGAGAACACCATATTTATGTGGAAAACCCAAGAAGGGAAAAACCATGGTGAGGATGACCTCACAATATCAAGTAGTAACAACACTAAATTACAAAAGGCTCACTACCAAAGGGCTCACTACCTAAAGAGAAAGAGATAGAAGAAGTAGCTCACTGCCAAGATTTGAACTATTATAATTGCATCTAACATATGCATGGAGTACAATTCCAATGAAGCTCAAAATTCACTACAACATCAATGTCACCTCTGCAACATCACTGAAGAATAGTACATACCTTATGCTCACTACGTCCAATAATCTAACACATGAAGGCTTGTACTACTCCACACACTCAACCACATTGTTACTGACATTACATATATCATGAGCACCCTCAATCACAATCCCTTGACACTTATTTATACTATCTTCATCCTTGAGAACATTCTCTAAGGTCAGCATTACACCTTAACACAAAAGATTCAAATTAGGTCTGGACCTAAACACTCCCATTATGGAAAGGAATGAAGGTAGACCACTACACATCTTAGCTTAGACCTAAGTTCATCCAAGCATGCTACTCCATACTTTCACAATCACCAAAGCAACTCCGCAATTAGTGTAAACACTGAAGGTCGAAAAAACCTGTGTTAACACAATGAACTTTACAGTACACGCTTCCTCAAACCCAAAAATGACTTGTAAACCACATGAAAGACTTTAGCACACTAAAGTATTCCATGAACATCCTAAAACATTTTGATAACCAATGAATTCCTCCACAACAACTTTCACCTGCCACACACCTTTATCTTGTTTATCCAGCATGCTCAAATATCTCTATCATACATTGTATCTCTAGAAATTGACTTTCGAAGCACCAAACCATGAACAACTTCAATAGAAGAAAGATATAAACCTTTTAAGCACAATTCCAGAACCACAAGATCTAAAACTTCTTTGTAGAGAAATGTGGAGCAAAGACATTTCTCTCAAACACCTCTACACATCTTAGAAACACAGTCCACATACTGGTGAACCCAATTTTCTCTACACAATGAACTGGAGTTCCACATTTGGAATATAACAACTATTAACACCTCTGAACAACATATCCAAACCACAAAGATAGATCTTTAACATAGAGGAAATGTGGAGAAAAAGAATAACACTACTCTGTAATCCAAAATGCTACTTCAACACACTGTTTCCTTTAATAATCAAATTTTCTCAAAAGCACTCGGAAGCTAACCAACAGAAACATATTCCTAACAACTTCAGTATCTTTTCAAGGTAACCACATCATTTTCAACAAAGCAACTTGACCAAATAGCTCACGCCATTTCAACAACCTCATCTCAGAGATAGTATCCACTCAACACTAACTACTCATATTATTGCACCATAAGCAACTCACACAAATGACACAATTGACATCAATGACAACGCAACCTTGTTGACATCAATGACAACACCCATTACACATACTTGCAACAATCTTCCCCTTTGTCATTAATGGCAACACATAATGTAAAAAAACATCAAGATACAACTCTGCACCAAACTTCTTTTCCTTCTTACTCTCCCCCTTTCTTTCTTTCTTTTACAACTCATAATCTCTTCTCTGACCACTGACTCTTTTTTTTCACATTGTTCTCTCTCCCCCTTTAACATCAATGGAAAAGGGATACACATCTCACTTTCAATCTCATTTTTAGACAACTACTCAAACTTGTGCATGCTTACTACTGCTCTGCAACATCATTTATTTTACTGCTCTACATGCTCCCCCTTAGAAGCAACCAACATTAGAACTTACTCCTCCTGACTACAACAAACATCATGACCACTACCTACTCCCCCTAAGAGGTAGCCTCCAACATTAGTCTATAATAAGAAATCAAACTTGAACTCCACTGGATTGATGTATCTCCTTATGCATCTAGTCCAAAGAAGGGGGGGAAATAACCCCTAACTTCTCCTGGAGATACTCAAATGTATCCTTCAGTAGAACCTTGGTGAATATTTCAGCAACTTGATCCTTTGTAGGCACATACTCAAGCTTCACTTCATTCTCTGCAACTTTCTCTCTTAGAAAGTGATACCAGATTGAGATAGGTTTTGTCTTTGAGTGCATCATCAGATTCTTTAAAATGTTAATAGCACTGGTATTATCACAGAAGATAGGAGTTGGCTCGGCATATACAATGTCGATATCCTTCAAAGTTTGTTTCATCCACAACACTTGTGTTCAACAAGATGTTGCAATGTATTCTGCATCTACAGTAGATAAAGATACTGAGTCTTGCTTCTTACTTAGCCATGACACCACTCTATCTCCAAGAAAGAATGCACTGCCACTTGTTTTTTTCTTGTCATCAACACATCTAGCCCAATATGCATCTGTGTAAGCACTTAGAGGAAAGTCATTATCCTTTGGATGCCACAAGCCATGATCCAGAGTGCCCTTTAACTATCTGAATATCCTCTTCATTGTTGCAACATGTGACTCTCTAGGATCTTCTTTAAATCTAGCCACAAGACAAACTACATGTATAATATCCAGTCTAGTAGCAGTTAAGTATAATCATTGACCTATATTTGCTCTAATCAGCCTTAGGTGATTCATCATTCTTTCTCAGCTTGCAACCAGTTGTCATAGGGGTTCATACTAGTTTAGAATCTTCCATTCCAAACTTCTTTAACATTTCCTTGACATACTTTAATTGTGAAATGAAAATACCTTTATCTATCTAATTGATCTGTAGCCCAAGGAAGAAGTTCATTTCGCCACACATTGACATCTAATAATCTTATTGCATCTCATCTGCAAAGCTCTTACACATACCTTCATTTCCTCCAAAGATTATATCATCCACATATACTTCAACAATCAGAATTTGATCTTCTCCTACTTTGATGTACAAATTGCTACTTGCAAAGCCTTTATTGAATCCTTGCTATAATAGATACATGTCTAAGTTTGTATACCAAGCTCTAGGGGCTTGCTTCAATCCATATAGTGCCTTCTTTAATCTACAAACCATGTCAGGTTCATCTAAAAACTAAAATCCATCTGGTTGTTCTATGTATACTTCCTCTTCCAACTCACCATTCAAGAAAGCAGACTACACATCCATTTGATATACATTGAAATCCTTATGTGTTGTAGAAGCCAAAAACATCTTGATGGTCTCCATTCTTGCCACTGGAGCATAAGTTTCCTCATAGTCTATTCCTTCCACTTGTGAGTAACCTCTATACACAAGCCTTGCCTTGTTTCTTACCACTTCTCCATTCTCATTTAGTTTGTTCCAGAATACCCACTTAGTTCCAATCACATTCTTGTTTGTTGGTCTTGGGAGAAGTTCCCAAGTTTGATTCTTTTCAATTTGCTTTAGTTCTTCTTCCATAGCCTTGATCCAATACTCATCCTTGCATGCTTCAATCACTATTTTAGGTTCAACTATAGAGAGAAAACATAAATTTACCTATTCTTCAATAGCTTTCCTTCTTGTCAGCACACCTTTGTTGTTGTCACCAATAATTTGATCTTCAGAATGATGTTTCTGCACATACTTGGGAGTTTTAGGAGTGTTTTCTAGAGCTTCTTCTTCTTCAATCTGTGCTTCTTTTTCATCAGCATTTTCTCCTTCTCTACAAGATGACTCATCTGATTCATATCCATCAACCTCTTAATTCTTTTGTAGATCTTCATCAACTTTGACATTTGCACTCTCAACAATCCTTCTCAATCTCTTGTTGTAGCACTGGTAAGATTTGCTTTTAGTAGAATACCCAAGGAAGATACCTTCATCAAACCTTGCATCAAACTTTCCTAGATTTTCTTCATCCAGTCTAATATAACATTTGCTTCCAAACACTCTAAAGTACTTGGCAATTAGAGTCCTTCCATACCATAACTCATAAGGTGTCTTTGTACTATTTTCTCTTGCCTGCACTCTATTCAGTATGTAAATAGCAGTATGAATTGCTTCTCTCTAGTATACCTCTGGTAGGCTTGCTTCTTTTATCATTGTCCTTGCAGCTTCTCGAACAGTCATATTCTTTCTTTAAACCACTCCATTCTACTAAGGAGTCCTAGGGGTAGATAAGTGCCTCTTTATTCCATGATTCTCATAGAACATATTAAACTCATTGGAGGTGAACTCTCCACTTTTGCTAGACCTCAAGCATTTAATTGTAATATCTATTTCATTCTAAACCATGACTTTGAATGCTTTGAACTTATCTAGGGCTTTAGATTTTTCTTTAAGAAAAGTAACCCATGTCATCCTAGAATAATCATCAATCAATAGCATGAAACACATGTCACCTTGAAAACTCCTCACCTTGGTAGGACCACAAAGATCTATATGCACCAATCCAAGAGTCTGGTAGAAGACTTATCCTTGACTTTGAAACTTCTTCTTGCTTGCTTTCCAACTTGACATTCCTTGTAGATAGCATTGATGGGATTTTTAATCTTTGGCAAATCTCTCTTGGCTTGAGTTGAACTTATTCTTACCAGGCTATCAAAATTGATGTGACACAATCTTCTATGCCATAGCTAGTATTCACTAATCTAAGTCATGAAGCAATAGCCATCACCACCTTTGAGATGATATACATTTCCATATGTCCTCTTTCCAGTAGCTATCACAGTTTCAGAATCTTTTCTGATCTCACAACCACCATCCTGAAACACAAGATTGTATCCTTTGCTACACATTTGTCTGACACTCAAGAGGTTATGCTTTAAACACTTAACATAAAGAACATCACCAGTATTATGCTTGCCATCAAAACTAATTGAGCCTCTTCCACATATCTGAATAGCTCTATCATCACCAAATCTGACTAATCCTCCATCATATTTTTCAAGTTTAACAAACTTACTTTTATCACCGGTCATATGATTTGAGCATCCATTTTCAATGACCCAAAGGTTCTTTTCCTGTGTAGTATGAAAAGTAGATATCAAAGTGCTTTCAACATTAAAACCTACTTTCAGAGCCTTTTCCTTCACACATTTCCCAAAGTTAGTAGAAACAGTATCATCTCTTAAAGCTATGAATAGACATTCATTATCCTCATCATTCTCAAAATCATATCCATCATCAGATATACCTACATCCTCTCTAACATAGTATATTTTCTTAGGCACTCTACTTTTGACCTCCCTATTCTTGCTCCTCAAAATTCTTTCCGAACATCTTGAAGCATAATGACCTATCTTGCCAGAACTGAAACACTTGAAAGGCAACTTACCATTGTACCTACCAGTACCCAATTTCATTCTTCTTGCAAAATTAACTTCCAAATCATTTATATCCCCCTGATCTAATTCCACAGTCTTCTCATATTTGCCAGCTGTGAAAGCAGTCTCAGCCTTTACACTACTTGTACCGAATTCTCTTATTTCAAAAGTAGTTAAGGTGCCAAGAAACTGATCTTTGGTAAACTGATTCAGATTTTGTAATTCTTTTTGCAGAAACCTTATGACTATAAGCTTTAGGAAGTGTTCTAAGTACCTTCAAAATCACTTCTTTTTCATCCATTTTTCTGCCAAGACCTTTGATGCCATTGACAACTTCATCCACCCTTTGTAAGTAGCTTGTAATGTTTTCATCTTCAGACATTCAAGTGGTCTCAAACATGAGCTTTAAATTCTGCATTTTATCTTGCTTGACCTTATCATCTCCTTCATGAATACTTTCTAACTTTTTATGGATTTCATTAGCAGATTTTAGATCCATGACTTTCACCAATTTAGAATTAGAAAGACCACTTAAAAGAGCATACCTTTATTTACCATTGACTTCATTGGCCCTGACCTCCTCTGTAGTACTTAGACCATTTTCAAACATTGTAAATTGAGTCATTACGGACTTCCAAATGTCGTATCCAAGAGAAATCAGATAACCTTCATGAAGACGCCTGAAAATGGTCACAACCACTTCCATCCATTTATGCAATCCAAACCTATCCCACCTACATCATTCTATCCAAATCAAATATTAATTAAATAATTTTTAATTATTTAATTAATTTATCTTGCACCTTTCCTCTTTCACAAAAATCAAATTCCTCTACCATAGTTCAAAAAATCAAATATTTTTTTACTATAGTTCATAATCTATATTCCAAACAATTAAATAAATGACCATATTTAATTAATTCTTATTTTGTCCATTCTTTATTAGTTTTTTGTAATCATCATTATTTTCTTCTAAAATATGTGCACATGAATTAATTTTAATTAATTCCTCATTACAAAACCCCATGTTTCTAGAAGTCCACTTGTCATTCCATGTACATGCATGTACATGACAAGTGGTACTTTGGAAGCATGGCCAAATCTTCTAAAATAGGTACATTTGTCCTATTTCTTCCACCCCACTCCAAGTGTCACTATTCATGCAAATTTAAAATTACACGTGACACTATTTGGACACTATTCCTCCAATTTTAAATTCCACTTGTCCTCTCTATGCAATTTAAAATTTTTTACTAAATCCAAGCCTTACCGTTTCATAAATGAGACCTTACATGTCATACGCCTACCCAATCCTAGCCATTCATCCATTCAAACTTGCAATCTCATCCCTTGAATCTTGGAGAAAAATTCTCATCCAATCTAATCATGCTATTTGTCCAATTCTCCTTGCTTGAGGATCCCCAAGCAATCTTAGCCCTTGATCTCCCAATTTGATCATAGCCCTCAATTTCCATCCCCAAAAATCTGTAAATTGAGGCCTCCTCTATTTTTCATAAGTCATCATATGCAAAGACATTCTTTCAATTTGAGTAATCAACATCCATCTAGCTTAGTGCAAATTTTAAGTTAGAATAGTATAGTTTCATATCCATTAGGACAACGCATCACTAGTGTGTTTAGATAGGGTGCATTAGTTGATAGGAAGCATAGTAGTGATCTAGTCCAATTTTGAGGTCCTTTGGACTTGGGATTAGAAGCAAAATAGGTTATTTTGCACTCATCTGAGGATCCCATCTCCATAGTAGACATTTTTGGTATGCCCGGTTGGACCCCCACCACCTTTTCCACTAACAATTGCATGTTCATTTGCATGTTTTCTTGTGACAGGTCAGCTCAGCACAGGTTTTCTACAAATCAGCGCTTGTTTCACATTTCAGCGCTTATGCAGGATATTAGCGCTTGTTTATGCATAAGGTATAAACCATTATTTTCATATGTTTTTCACCAATCTTTGAGCCATACTTTTGCATTAGTTCTTAAATTGATTTCTACTAACGTTTTGTGCAAATTAGCTCTCAGATTTGTGGCAAAAAATGTAGGAACAAGGGGGTGGTGCTGACTGTCTCAGATTAGTGTGTCATTAGCAAACCAGCGCCTATTTCCCAGATTGGTGTCTATTCAGGATATTAGTACCCGTTTTCAATTTTACACAAAACTAGGCTTTTTTATGCATTCTACTAACCAAAGTGTCTAACAGGGTTCCTTAGGCTTCTGACTATTGTTTTCTACAAATTTACCTCTCTGTTTTGCAGGAAAAATCAATTCTACAAGGGGGAGACTCTATCAAGACCGTATCAGTACCCATCTGATTATTTGAGCACCTACAATCATGTATAACATTGTGGTCATTTCAGTGCATGTTTCATATTTTAGTGCCTATTTCATCTTTTAGTGCCTGTTTTATATTTTAGCACCTGTTTTATATTTCAGCACCTAGTAATTGTGTTAACAAAAAAAAAATTATCATTTTGCCTTGGACTAACAATTACTTTGCATCATTATACGATTGTCCAAGACCTCATCACCAACTACTAATGTGTTTTTTGCAGCCCTGCCATCAAAGAATTGGTTTTTTACACTAGTTCTTAGTTGCATTAAATTAATTATAAGGTTAATGAACTTGGGTGCTTTACTTGGTCCCTTTATAGACGTATGCTCTCCCCTCACACCTTGGGGTGATCTTTGGGATCAAAAGTCTACTTGGGGGCATTTTTCATGCATTTAAGTATTATACCGAAGGGGCTACTCACCTTGTGTATGCTCTCCCCTCGTGCCTAGTACGATCTTGGGTGATCAAAAATAAAGGGTAGTTTCTTCTTAGGAGGCCTGCTTGGGGATTTCATCCCCCCAAGGGATGAACTCAACCACGTGTTTTGACGCAGTATATAAATATTGTGAGAATCGAAAGACTCCTTTAAAGGAAGGACCCTCTCGCCTCCAAGCAATAGACCTCTAAGATCCTTGGTCCGCCAAGACTTGAGTGGTTGAGCGTTAATCGATTGGAACACCCCCATTCATGGATTTGGGCCTCACGTACCTTGAGTATATCGAAGACACCCCTAGAAGCCTTGTTAATCCTGTGTAAGACCTTTCATCCATCATATCTTGTGGTGCACCGCTGTAGAGGAGGGGAAGATGCTCACCATACCGTTATACTTGAGATAGGATATGCTTTGGGCAAGACGAAAGTCTCCAAGGTGAGAGGGGTAAGGTGGTCCAGGACCTTATTTTCCCTATCTATCCAAGCTATAGCACCAAAGGTATTAAAGTGGGGGCGGGAATCTCAATTCACTTTGAGTTGGGATTGACCCACGGCCACTTCGTGAGATCCACAAGATATGTCACTCCCACTTGAATAATTTTTAGGTTGTATACAAGTGCTTGAAGTGTCTTCTATTGTGCCAAACCCGTACAAGCCATCTGTGAACTGCGAAGGCTAACCACCTCTCGCACCAACTTCCAAAGTCAGTCAAACAACCATTGTGATTGTTGTATGTGAAAATCTTGCCAAAAATCCAAACCAACAACTTGAAAATCACAAAATATCAACATTGTTCTAAATCAGTGCCCACTGTGTATATCAGCACCTATTTCCTGCAAAACAATGCCCATTTTCTAAAATAGCATTCATTTTCTAAAACAACACCTATTTTCTAAATCAGTGCCCATTTTCTAAATTAGTGCCCATTTTCTAAAATAGCGCCCATTTTTCTAAAACAGCACCCATTTCCTAAATCAGCGCTCATTTTTTAGAGACATCAAAAAATCAAGATTTTGTCCTTTTGGTTGTCAAAAATCCCTTTTCCACATCATCCCTTGACATTGCATGCCACCTCAGCCACATCCATGTCCATTTGTCTTTCTTAGCTTGTGATCCAACCTTAATCTTTAGGGTCAGTGCAAGAAGTTGGGTGCACTTTTTGGCCAAAAAGTGGAAGTGTTTTCCCTAATTTTCAGAATTTGTGACATTTGACTTTAAAATTTGAAACACTTAGAGATGGAATCTTTTAAAAAGTCACTAAATATAAAATGTAGTACTCGGAGTCTAGTTTCTAAATATGTAATTTGTTTCAATACCCAGATGATACAAATTAATTTTCAATAGGTATTTCTAAAAACCACTATTTAAAAGTCACTTTTTTTTACCATACCATGCACGTGTATGGCCAACATAATTTGACCTAAATAAAATTATTTTTCAAAATCTTTTTGGGAAAAAATGTGTAGTACAGTGAAGTTTGATGAGGATAATTTTTTATAATTTTTTTTCAATTAATTTTATTTTTATTAATTTTTTATTAGGCCTAATTGCTACTTTTGAAAACCCCTTGTGTACGGCCAACATAATTTGAGCAAAAAAAATCATAAAATTAATTTTTTTTTTCATTGTGTAAAGAATGATGTGTAGATTGATGACATATAATTTTTTTTTTTAAATTTAAAAATTAAAAGTTATTAAAAAAATACAAACCCCTGTCATTTCAAATTTTTGGACTAGTTTGCTTATAAATTAAATAATAAATAGAACATGTCCAATAACAAAAGAAATTATATATTTGAAAACTAGACAATGTCATCTGTAATGGGTTTTCATTTCGTAAAAAAATTTAGAAAAAAAGGCCCTCAGCCATATAGGTAAACTCAGTGTTTCTTCTTGTTTTGTACTTAGAAAAACTTACATGTCCAAGGCTCAAGGTCGGTCAACCATGCCTATCCCTAGCCTAAAACCCAAGCAAAGGGAAGGGAAAAGGCGGGCGGAGATTTCTAATTTCAAATAACGGGTACCCGTTATAAAATGGGTACGCGTTATATAACGGGTACCTGTTATAAAACAGGCACCCGTTATATAACAGGTACCCATTATGTTTTCAATAACGGGTACCCGTTTTATAACAGGTACCCGTTTCTATTATACCTGTTATTTCCCATATTAGGGAAAAACGTACTTTTACTGTATCCCTGCAACTTGCAAGTCTGATCAGTACGATGCGACAGCGATAATTTCTATATTTTTTTACTTACAAGTGTTTTGTGGAATCTCTTGACAAGTCATATTCTATTCAGATTTTGAAAGGAGTCAATCATATGAACAATTCTGAAGTGAAATCAAGTGCATGAGCTATTTTCAAGAGGAATAAAGAAAGAAGGTTTTTGTTTTTACATCTACCTTTTACTTCAAAATCTATGGAACAAAGGATCTACATCTAATTCTACTTCAAAAGTTCAAATAAGGACATCAATTATGAAATTGGATTAAGTATCAATTGTTATTTTATCAAGAGGGTTTGGTAATCATGGGATCAAATCAACGTCAGAGAAAAAAATAAAGGAGGGTAATGAGACCTCAAGAAATTGAAGCAAATAAAGAGAAGGAAGCCAAAAGGCCAAGAGATAGAAGAGCAAGGATTCAAGAGATGAAGAATATTGAAGCATCTAGTTCCATGAGTATTGAAGAGAAAGACATTGAAGAGAGTATAAATCATGGGATGAATGTAGATGATGCAAATGTGAAAATGGTGAATTTGGAAGAAAATGTGTCTATAGAAACAAATGCATGTATGTCTTCAAACCCAACTTTCGAAGATATGGAAAATGTGACTATACAAACAAATCCAGGTATGTCTTCAAAGCCAACTTTTAATGTTATGGAAAACAGGACTATAGAAACAAATCCAGGTATGTCTTTGGAGCCAACTTTCAATGATATAGAAAACATGACTATAAAAACAAATCCAGGTGTGTCTTCAGAGCCAACTTTCAATGATATGGAAAACACAACTATAGAAACAAATCCAGGTATGTCTTCAAACCCACCTATTGATGATATAAATAAGAATGATATCCCTTTTAGGAGTGAAAATGAAAATGTTTTATTTGAGATTGAAAGAAATGTCTTAGATAATCTTCCTGGTAAAATTTCTTGGAGGCAAATGAGAACTCATGCAAATAGATTATATAAAAAAAATTTATAGAAAAAGTCTTGGATTTCAATGTCAACTTATGATGCAATTGATGAAGATGTGGAAATTGCGAAAAGTAATGAAAGAGTTAGGCATCTTTGTAAAACCTAAAAAAAAAGATGAATCAATGAAACAAGTTTTATCTAGTATTGCTAATGCTATTGATTCTATTGGTAAAAAGAGTCGATCTAAAGATAGCAATGCAGCACGAAGAGCTATAACAACTACTTTAGTCAATAAATCATCTTCTAATAAAAGAATGATAAGTAAGACAAGTGAAATTCTAAAGATAAATCCTAAAACTTTGAGAAGAACAACAAAGAGAAGAGAATCTATTGAAAAAGATCCAATTAACCAATGTTGGAGTTTTAGTGGTAGACTCCCAAGGTATGACATGAAATTAAATAGTGAAATCAAATCTTTAATTGAAAAATATTGGCATGATAATACAAGGGTATCATCTAATGTTAGAGATGTTTTAAAATTACGAGTGGGGTCTAAAATTTGTGATCTTCATCCAAAACATCTATTAGACATGACTCAAACTAAATTATATAAAAAATTCTTAGATGATTTAGTGTTAGAACCTTTTAATATTACCATAAGCCAAAGATCTTTTGAGAAATGTAAACCTTGGTATGTGAAAATTAATAGACAATGAATCTCTTGTTGTTGTAAAACTCATGTGCAATTTCGTTATTATTATGATGTTTTTCGATATATACATTCTACTTTGCATACTGACGAGATTATGCAGGAATGTGGTATTAATATGCCACCTCAAACAATTAAGGAGTTTGTAGCAGGTTTGTTTTGTGAAACATCTACTGGATACTTATTTTATTCAAAAGCATGTATTTCTGGACAATGCAATAGATGTGGCAACTTTTCATTGTTAGGAGAATGTATGCATGAAAATATTTCACATGAATTTGGACAACAATTAGTGGATGTGAAAAGATTCAAGAATGTTGAATATTCTTTAAAGGATGGAAAAATTGGAAAGCGTTGTGAGTTAGTCACTGAAAAAATTTGTGTGCATTCATTCATCAAAGATTTTAAGGATAATATTGTATCCAAATATGTCAAACACTCCCAATATGCTCAGTGGCTTGATGGAAAATTCCGTTCATGTAAAAACACCTTTCCAATTGGAACTATCTTATTAGTGGTTGACTTTGCAGAAAACTATACTCTTGCTCCACAAGAGGAAATTCAATCTCAGTATTATAATTCAGTGCAAGTGGCCATATTTGTTCATATTGTATACAGACATGTAGATGATAGTACAGAAGATAATAGAAAAATTTTGAGGGAGTATCATTTCTATTTGAGTGATAACCGGTTACACTCTTCAGAGTTTGTGCAATATTGTTTCACAAAATTTTATGAAAGTTTAAAAGAAAGAGGAATCTAGATGACACAATATTTCATATGGTCAGATAATTGTACAAGGCAATTCAAAAATGCAAGAATGTTTTATTGGCTATGTAGGGCTCACAAAGAAATCAATACCCAACATATGTGGAGTTTTTTTGAAGCTAGACATGGTAAAGGAGAACATGATGGAGCTGGAGCATGTGTGAAAAGAGCTCTTGCTAGAGAGCAACTAAAATTTGAGGATATAGCCAAATTTAGAGATACACGTGCAATTGTGGATTGGTGTAATGAAAGGTTATTTACGGGATCAAGTCAGAACTCTACAATTCGATGATTCTTTTAACTGGATCAACAAAATGGCATTCATTTAAAAGTTCAAATGCAAGCACATGGACCATATGGACTAGGGAGCTTGCATGTTTTTGTCAATTTTGTATTACAGGTGATTGGGGAGCATGTGAAAATACAGAATGGGTTGAAGAATGGAAACAAAGATCCTTGACACCTACGGAAACACAAGATCAACTTGAAACAACAATTGAAGATGATAATCAAATGTTTGCATCAGATGACTATGATCGTGTTTCATACCTTGTACAAGAAGGTACTTTTGTTTTCAATTTTTTTTATTGTCATTTTTTTGTACATCCATATACAATTAATTATTTATGTATGCATGCACAAATTTATGTGATTTAGATACATGTCACACTTTATTGAATTACATATATTTTTTGTAGGACATGTGTATGTTGTTATTGCACCTGAGGGTAATGAAGAGGAAACCAAGTATTGGTTGGCTCGATGTGTTGAGACAAAACAAAAGTTGTTACATCCTAGAGTAGATGATGATAACATGGAGTATCCAACAGGTTATGTGGTTGTTGTTGGCACTTGGCTACGAAAATATCTAATAAGAAGGAATGGTGTGCCTGCATTTGAAGATTATGAAACACATAAGAAGATCATACACTACTCACATTTGGTTGTGGCAACAAATATAACACTAGTCAGATATCAAGGCAAACCTTCTAATAAACAATTATGGACACTTTCAATGGAAGAACATGACTCCATTATAGATGCATTAGAAAAAAATGAGGATGCAGATGGTACAATGGAATAAATTTTTAGGTATGTAAACCATACTCTTACATCCCCAAGTTAAATTCTTTCATTCTCATATCAGCTTCTATATTATTCCCCTTGTCTTAAATTTTGTATCGGCTCATGTAAATATATAGTTAATTTACTTGTACATTTGAACATTACTTTTTGCAGGTGTACCCTAGACAAGTAGTCAAATTTACATGATTGTCAATAGAAGTTTTCACCATATAGGTATGTGAGGTCAATTTTGTAGTCTTCAACTAAAAGTGAACGCAAATTAGGTAATTGTATATATACTTACATTATGGCTTTCACATTCAACATGTTATCTAGAACTACATAATGCATCAATGTTTTGTCTTTTTGGTATATAAATTCTTTCATTCTCATTTCAGCTTCTATATTATTCCCCTTGTCTTAAATTTTGTATCAACTCATTACTTGAACATTTGAACATTACTTTTTGCAAGTGTACTCTAGACAAGTAGTCAAATTTGCATGATTGTCAATAGAAGTTTTCACCATACAAGTATGTGAGGTCAATTTTGTAGTCTTCAACTAAAAGTGAATGCAAATTAGGTAATTACATATATATATACTCAAATATTTATCATCCATCATCTAAAGACACCCGCTTGTACATCCCCTTAATTCATCCTCTTAGCTCCCCTTAAGCCATCCTCTTACATCCCCTTAAGCCATCAAGTTTTATCTTATACTTTGTAAATTGACTAGTGTACATCTCTCCAAGTAAGCTATCCTCTTTTGTATCCCCTTAAGACATCCTCTTCTAGCTCCCCTTTTAATTAATCCTCTTATACATCCCCTAAATCCATCCTCTTATGTATCCCCTTAAGACATCCTCTTAGCTCCCCTTAAGCCATCGTCTTTGTATCCTCTTTTGTGTTATTTAGTTACATATTGCATTAATATTTTGTGTTTTTGGTACATATTCTTTCATTCTCATTTACATTCATTATTTCTTGCAGGTGTATCCTACAAGTAGATTTTTCCATGATTGCCACTACAAGATTTCATCATAATGTAAATGGTAGATCAATTTTGTAGTCATGTCAAACTAATAACATGGACCTATAAGCTAATTGTATAGATATACTCATATGTTTAATAATGGACCTATTTTTTGTTTTGAGACTCTTTTTATGATCTATGCATTTAATTTTCACGGATTGAATATTATTTTATGATCTATGCTATTAGTGTAGAGGTTCAATAAGTATATATAGTTTGTATTTTTCCTATCATTTTTGTACCCACTTTAGCTATGTTTTGAGATGTGTTGATTTAGCATTTATTTTAAATATTATTTAAATGCACAAATGTTGAAAAGTAGTGTCATGATAGTTAAAGGGAAATATTCCTAGGATAGTTTGCATATTTGAAACATGATTTAATATCACCTCTATGAATGCCTAGGTGTAGTCATTGGTGTTGTAGAACTTTATTTACGATTGCTAAGGTAATAATGAGGGTTATCATGCATAGGTAAGGTATTAAATAGTCATTATTTCAAACGAAATGACTACCATAAAGGTTACTCATTGTCATAGTAAATAGAAGATTATTGTCATGCATGAAGATTATTGCCATGTATCCAATCTAGACTATCATAAATCATTGAGATGTTCTCATAAGAGCAATTCAAATCTAAAAATCAGTCATAATGAGGTTATATCATCTAAATTCCATTACAAAAATCCATATGACAATAATATTTAAACAAATTTAGGATAGTCATGAAACAAATAGGACACTCATGAAACAAATAGGACAATCATGTTAGTCAAGAGGTTTTCACAGTGATTGATGATCAAGTATATCATTCTGAATGGTCATTTGCTAGAGTTAGATAGACATGTATTTATGGCAACAAGTGGCCTTCATGAAATTCATTTAAGTGGTCATCCAAACACCTATATGATTGTCATAACAATCCCTTTAATAGCCACTTGCCTTCATGACCAATCAAAGATGTTATTAAGAACTTGAAGATAATCCCTAATACCCACTCTATAGAACTACTAAGAGAATGGCCAATCAAACGAAGACAAGAATCTACATATAGCAAAAGGAATCTCAAAAATCTAATAATTCCCTAGCACTAGAAACATTATGAGTAATCATTATAAGCCCGATTAATGCACCAACATTGTCAACCAATAAGGTATAAAAGAGAAGATCTTAAAAGATTTTTTTGTAGCTTATATTGTGTGGATAAGAAATTTTAATTTCCTTATAGTTTCTTCTTTAAAAGAGTTAGTTTCTCTACAAGAATTGAATACTACTTCTTGAAAAATTTTAAAATGTGATAAAAAATTTTGTAGCTTATATTGTGTGGATAAGATGCAAATGAATTTCCTTAGATAGTTTCTTCTTTAAAAGAGTTAGTTTCTCTACAAGAATTGTTCATGCTACTTCTTGAATAATTTCAAATTGTGATAATTTTTTTTGTAGCTTATATTGTGTGGATAAGAAATTTGAATTTCCTTGTAGTTTCTTCTTTAAAAGAGTTAGTTTCTCTACAAGAATTGAATACTACTTCTTGAATAATTTCAAAATGTGATAAAATTTTTGTAGCTTATATTGTGTGGATAAGATTCAAATGAATTTCCTTATATAGTTTCTTCTTTAAAAGAGTTAGTTTCTCTACAAGAATTGAATGCTACTTCTTGAATAATTTCAAATTGTGATAAATTTTTTTGTAGCTTATATTGTGTGGATAAGATTTGAATTGAACCTTCTAGTTTCTTCTTTAAAAGAGTTAGAATTGAATACTACTTTTTGAATAATTTCAAAATTTGATAAAAATTTTTGTAGCTTATATTGTGTGGATAAGATTCAAATGAATTTCCTTAGATAGTTTCTTGTTTAAAAGAGTTAGTTTCTCTACAAGAATTGAATGCTACTTCTTGAATAATTTCAAATTGTGATAAAAAATTTTGTAGCTTATATTGTGTGGATAAGATTTGAATTGAACCTTCTAGTTTCTTCTTTAAAAGAGTTAGAATTGAATACTAAGTTTCTTGAATAATTTCAAATTGTGATAAAAAAATTTGTAGCTTATATTGTGTGGATAAGATTCAAATGAATTTCCTTAGATAGTTTCTTCTTTAAAAGAGTTAGTTTCTCTACAAGAATTGAATGCTTCATTTGAATCATGTTTCGAATGTTTTTTTAACGAAGATTTTGTTCAAGGACACTATCAAATTGAGTCTAACATCCTTATCATTTTATCATGATTTTGTAGGTTTATCCTAGGTAAATTACCTTGTTATAAAGTGCCCTAAATTTATCTATTAGATAATTGTAACACCAAACTTATCTATTAGATAATTGTAACACCATTTACCTATCTATTCCACTATGTAAATTAACTTAATTTAGGTTTGTGAGGTAGTTAATAGATTGTTCACTATTTCAAGAAGAACTATTGAACCATAACATGCATTTAATCACTTCTTAAAAATTAAAAAATGTAGTAGAGAGAAATCTTCTAGCATGTCTCAATTAAATAATTTATAATCTAGAAGTGAACAATGAAGCATATTTAACATATTAAATCTTTAACATATTATCTAGAGCATACTAAACTACATTCAAGCATATATACTCAATAATATATACATGTAGATCTAGATCTATATAAGTCCATGAAATACTATAAAATATCTAGGTAGGACCCATGAAATGTGTACTTTAAAACATCTACTCATCATCAGCATATAAATAAATACAAATCACAGTTCATGAAATACTGAAATATATCTAGAAGTACATGTAATAGCAAGTTCGACATATATAGTCAAAGTCCTGGAACGGTATATATAAAAAATAATGTGCACATCATACAGTTCAGTCTATGAAATAAAACTCTATGTCAGGGATGATCATCACTCAAGTTCAAATCTGAAAGAGGCCTCTTTCTTCCTCGTGAAATAGATGGATCTACCTCATGCTGTACACAAGAGAAAGAACTTGCAATTAGATTTAAAAAATTTAAAAATGACATGAAATTAAATATTTAAATGTAGGCTTTAAAGTGTGCATTTAAATTACCATGCAATCATGCTCATGTAGTCCCACATTTTGTTGTGCAGGTGGTATAATTGTTTCATCTTCGTGACCAAAAGTTTGACTTGCTAATTGCTAGAATTTCAAATAAAGCAAGTTTGAAATAAGTTAGAATTTAAATTTAGCATATAAAGACCTAGAAATTGTACATATAGAAAATTTAGTAAAGTTTAGGACCTCAAAATGTGTAGATGGCTCATGAATTTGTCCCTAAGTACCAACCTAACCAATAGTCTCACTCCTATCATCCTGCACTTACATATATATGGGTGCATATATAAATTTATATAAACTCAAAAAAGAAACTTAGTACAAATTTAGTACAATTTTTTAAAACACACACCAGGGAATACTCAGGCATAATAGCTGACGATGGAGGATCAATGGAAGAAACACCTGAGCCATGTGGTTGGTCAAACATGGGAACTGCCACATGACCTGAGCCTCGCTGCAATAGTAGTGTTTCACATACATGTACATATAGTTATTTATTTAATTATACACTTGTTAATTTAAAATATAATATTGATAAGTTTCAAAAGAAAATTTAAACTAGAATTAGATACATATGGTTTTAGGGTAAAGATATATTGGTTTACCCCGTAAGGTGTGCCAATCTCTACAGCTACCGATGTAAAACTCAATGTATCAAATCGTGATGTGGCCCTAGAGTGACTTGAGATCTGTACAACAAATAGTTCACAATTATATATTAATTCATTAAATTATTTATATAAATTTTGATCTACGTTCAAATTATGCACTTGAAATATTTAATAAAATGTGGTCAATGTACCTGTGTAGGATTATCATCCGAATATAGTAGATCCAAGTATGACTCCACTCCGGCTGTAGCTGCATCTGATGTGGATGTAGGAGCAGGACCATAACACAGTTGATTGCAATTTGTACACAAATGTGCCCCTGACATGCCTAAGGATCTATGCTGAGATGCATCGACTCCTCCATGATGCTCTCCACCACTGAATTCAGCTGCCATGTGGGCAGCTTGTTCAGTGAGATTGCATGAGAGTCTACTCAATGCTCCTAATGTCGACGAAATTACCTGCTGCTGAATAGGTGCAAGAATCGTGGGCAAAATAGGAGCAACCATAGGAGCAGGAAGAACAGGTCGATTGGGGTCAACTCGTGCCCCTGGTCTTTGTTGTGGCATGCCACGACCAACACCCTGAAATTCTCTCATATCAAAATAATTGGGGTTTTGACCCAATTGAAACTCCACCCATAATTTTCTCAAAAAATATAGCGGCACCTCACAATTAGCATGTGGTGGGTGATCAAACACCATCCACCACCGATCCCAAAAATGTCTCGAAATCCCCTCATGCGTACACCACTTAATTGATATTCTTTTTTTTGTTGTAGCTATAGGTTGATTAGTTTTTGGATGACGAAAAAATGGGGCTAATGTTTGTTTTGTAATGTGGAGGTCATGGATGTCTTTATATGAAAGACCATCTACATAGAATTGCCTCCTCTCCTCCCGCCAAAGCTGAATTCTATTTAGGTCTGCATCGATAGACCTAACAGAATCAATAATGGTTTGCATCGAAGATGCAAACCGAACCACATGAGGAGGCATCAAGTGAGGTTGATTATTAATCAAATTAATGTTCTCCTCAATTGCATTAATATTTTCATTAATGTTTTGTCGCAATTGGGCCTCATCAAATGGAGGGGGTGGGGGGTTTTGAGGTGGAGGGGATGGGGGGTTTTTAGGTGGATCACGGGGTGGGGGTTTTTCATAAAGAATGTCATCTATTAAAAATTCATCTAGACTCTGGTCATCCATTAGATGTCTCCTGCAAATTTCCAAATATGTAAATTCATATAAAAAACTTACAAATGTATAATTTCACAAATATATATACATATTGAAAACTTACAAACAAATATCTATAAATTTAAACTTAATCTAGAATAGATCTATAAATGATTTAGTTTAAAATATCCATGAATTTAGAGAGCAAGTAATACTTGAAAATTAAACATGCACAAGTTTATCATATAATATGATCAAATGATGATGCCTCATACCAATGTCTCCTTAAATTAATCCAACATTTCCCTAAAATATTATATTCTCCTTCCTACTTCATTCCTCTTTAACCATTTTTAAGAGGGTTTCTGAACTATAGAATTGGTATTTATAGAAAAAATATGGAATAATTAGAAAAAATCTCACAAATTACCAAGAGAAAGTTATGCGAAAAATCACAAGATGAAGCTATGTCTAAATTTTTAGATCATTTTCACATAGTGGACAAGGTTGCAAGTTCTAGGTCCTAGTCATACACCAAGGTGTCACTCTACCTAACAACCTTGTCCTATCATCATTTTTCTCAAAATTATAATGGAAGTTACATTTTGACACCTTATATAGTCCAAATTTAAAAGTGCATGATAGCCCATGCCAAGTGTATTCGATTCCCATTTCTCTATTAATCAGGCTACTTCTAGCTTCTAAGTTAAGCTCAATTGTGACATATTTTACTATTTTGCACCATCTTCTACTTTTTGTCTTGATTGGTTTAGATAGATAGAGAAGTTAAATTAGTAAAAGTTATTCTAAACACACCCAAAAATTTATTAGTTAATGTCTATTTTGAGTCCATTTGTAGTGGTAACCATCTCCTACAAGTGCATGTAAACCCTTGTATTTATAGTTTACTTTTTTCTAATCCGGTGTCAATTTCTATTTCCATTGTCTTGTTTGTTTAACTATCATTGATTATTTCCCCTAATCATTTATCACATTATTTGGACTTCTATTTTTGTATGAAAATATATAAAATCGGCCTGGACCTCTTTCTAAACCATTTTCTTTCCTCAATTTTTCATTTTAGATTCTCATTTCTACTTTATTTTTCATCACTTGTATCTTTCATATTATTTCTTTTCTTCTCCCATATTAGTCCTCTCTATATCCATATTATTCCCCTTTACTTTTTTTCATTGAGTCTTATTTTTCCATCTCCTAAATTCCCTCTTTCTCCTTCAAACCTTGGTTTAAACCTAGCTTTAGTTTTTCATACCAATGTCTCCTTAAATGAATCCAACATTTCCCTAAAATATATTATATTCTCCTTCCTACTTCAAATGTCATCTTTAACCATTTTTTAGAGGGTTTCTAAACTATAGAATTGGTATTTATAGATAAAATATAGAATAATTAGAAAAAAGATCTCACAAATTACCAAGAGGAAGTTATGCAAAAAATTACAAGATAAAGCTATGTCTAAATTTTTAGATCATTTTCACATAGTGGACAAGGTTGCAAGTTCTAGGTCCTAGTCATACACCAATGTACTAGGAGAGGGCCATGTGACACCCAAGACCTGTCACTCTACCTAACAACCTTGTCCTATCATCATTTTTCTCAAAATTATAATGGAAACATTTTGACACCTTATATAGTCCAAATTTAAAAGTGCATGATAGCCCATGCCAAGTGTAAATTAGATTTTCATTTCTCTATTAATCAGGCTACTTCTAGCTTCTAAGTTAATCTAAATTGTGACATATTTTACTATTTTGCACCATCTTCTACTTTTTGTCTTGATTCCAGTTTCTAGATAGAGAAGTTATTAGTAAACTATTCTAAACACACCCAAAAATTTATTAGTTAATGTTTATTTTGAGTCCATTTGTAGTGGTAACCATCTCCTACAAGTGCATCTAAACCCTTGTATTTATAGTTTACTTTTACCTAATCCGGTGTCAATTTATATTTCCATTGTCTTGTTTGTTTAACTATCATTGATTATTTCCTTTGATCATTTATGACATTATTTGTCATAATTTAAAAGTGCATGATAGCCCATGCCAAGTGTATTCTTCCCATTTCTCTATTATAATATTTCCAGTCACTTGTCAATGTAGGGTTTACCAGAGCAATAAGGCACATAAGAAACATAAAAATTTGCACTTTGGGGCATGGGCCAACAACCTCCTAAGTCTAACCCCATGCTACTAGAGTAATATACAAGGACTCATCACTAAAGATTGGACTAGGCTAGTAATGACATGATAGATGGGTATGCATGCAAATGAGTTAATAACTTTTGAAGAATGTATTTCTTTTCAATGTGGCTCATCGTAAGCTGACTCTTTGGAACTCAACACTTGATGAATGAAAACATGAAAGATCCACCTACAAGCCTATAGGAATCAAAAGTGGGATTTGATATTAGGAAAGTGAGATGGGAAATACAAGCATGGACAAATCATGGAATTCTACGTAGCATAAGGTAATAAATACAAATAATGCTAGTAAGAATAATGATAATAGAAACGTGGATAATGAAAGTGGTTGCAATGGAATTAATAGGAGTAAAAGAATGCTTAAAGAGGAGAGAATCTAAACGATGGAGAACTATGTAGTCAATGGGCATGGAATGGGATTCAAATGAAACTATGGGATCCTCAAAAGTAATAACAGTTACTTAGTGGTCATAAATGGAATACTAGTAAATGATGATGAAGATATATATATATTAAAGTAATTATAAGATATTTTTATTAGTAGTTTGCATTTTTAGGAGGATGGAAGAGTGGCTTGTTTGGAATTTCAAGTCAATTCAATATAAAATTTTGTTTGACCACAACAATTCAATTCATAAAGCTTCTTTTGAATGCTATTACATTCCCATTAGAAATCATTGAAAAGTCGAATGCATTCGAACCATACTCACACAAAATTAAATCTTTATAATTTGGTTTTTTAGGGTTTATAGTTTAGGTTTTTAGGGTTTGCAGTACAACATGGTTTTAGGGTTTATAATTTGGATTTTTAGGGTTTATAGTTTAGGTTTTTAGAGTTTGCAGTACCACATGGTTTCAGGGTTTATAATTTGGTTTTTTAGGGTTTATAGTTTAGGTTTTTAGGGTTTGTAGTACAACATGGTTTTAGGGTTTATAATTTGGTTTTTTAGGGTTTATAGTTTAAGTTTTTTAGGGTTTGCAGTAACATGGTTTTAGGGTTTGCAGTATCATAGTTTTAAGGTTTACAGTAATAGACAATCACAAAAAAATCATAAAACTCTAATAACAAGTAAAACCCTAATAACAAATAAAACCCTAATTTTCATTTTAATCCTACAATTAGAAAAAAAATATCTAAAACAAGCTAAAAATAGGCAAAGAACCAACCTAGAGGAGCTCAGTGGTGACGAGGTGGCGGGAGGAGGTGAGAGGGCAAAAAAATCTCTGTTGTTGTGCTTGTTTAGTCTTCAGTAATGCGTACCCGTTCTGAAGCATCTGTTGTCACTGCCGGCCTGATTGGGAGAAAATGAGCCTGCAGGGCTCTTTTTTAAAAATATATAATTTTTTGAAAACGGGTACTCGTTTAGTAACGCGCACCTGAAGCTAAACGAGTACCCGGTTAGGCTCAGGTGCGCGTTACTAAATGGGTACCTGTTTAGGTTTGGGCACCCGTTCCTAAACAAGTACCTATTTCTTTGAAAACGGGTACCCATTCCTAGCGGCATTTTTTTTGCCCGCGCGACTTCCCCTATATGTGGACCGAGTTTCTTGCTTTAGCCCTTTAATCATTATCCTTGTCATCATGCTAGCTATTATCCTTGTTAGTTCATAGACAATCCAAGTCATCCATAGTTAATAAGTCTTAGCCCATCATTAGCCCCATAATCCATTGCTTAATCATCTTCCATCATCATCACCACCTTCCATTAATCCCCACCCCTAATCCATAGTTGATCATACTCTTTGATTAATCCATAATCAATCCTCATCATAGTCAATCCTTAATCAATCCAACCTTTCTCATCCATAATCATCATCCCTAGACATAATCTATCATTGTCCTTGTAATGTTTGATCAATCATCATCCTTAATCCATCCTTAGTCAAATCCTTGATCATTATCTATTAATATCTATAGTCAATCTGTTAATTGTCATTGCACCAAAAGATTGACCTATTAATGCCTGATACAACCACTTGACTTAACAAGCACAGGAGGTGGTTAAGCCCTTGTTGCAAACCACCGCAGCATAGCACTGAACAAGGAGACCAAGGGCCACACCTTGCAACAATCCCCCCAGTGCAAGCGCGGGGTTTGAACCCATGACCTTAGCTCTGATACCAATTGTTAATTGTCGTTGCACCATAAGATTGACCTATTAATGTCTGATACAACCACTTGACTTAACAAGCACGGGAGGTGGTTAAGCCCTTGTCGCAAACCATCGTAGTGCAACGCTGAACAAGGAGACCAAGGGCCACACCTTGCAACACAATCGTCATCCTAGTTAATCCTTAATCAATCCCATCATTCATAGTCAACCCCAATCACCCATAATCAATCATCCTTTCCAAATAAATTAAATCCTTATTGTCCAAATCCAAAATCAATCCCCATCACCAAATCAATAAAAATCACATCCAAATCCTAAGGTTAGAATCTAGATCAAATCATCCTTTTGTTTATGGTAAGATTAAGACTTTGTCTATCTTAAGTTTAGTATAAACTAAGCATCATCATCCTCTTGGATAAATAAGCTTGGGAACTTAGACAACTCCTAAGTTAGTGGACTTCAAGAAATCCCATTTTTCTTGGTGTGTCTTGTCTACCCCAAGTAAGATAATCCCATTATCCTTTTGCTTAGGCTATTTGTCCACCCTAAGCATATAGGATAATCTTTGATCTTTAATCATCTTGATCTAGATTTTAACTTAGAAAAATCTTCATCCATAATCATTCGTACTTCATCATCCAAATCTTATCCAAGTTCACCTTGTATGCCTCTCATCACGTGATCACAAGCTAGGAAGAAAATGGATGCACGTTACCAACCTCTCTATCCTCATGACTCTACCACGAGTAACATCGAGGGATACGTCAACCAACCCGAAGTGGGTGAAACATCCACCCATCATCATCACACCTATTCCCCCACTTTTGTCAATTTTCTCAATGAAAAGGGATTACAAGATAACTTTGACCAATTCATTGACAACCATAAGGATGAATTCCTCAAACGTCTCATTGCATATGGTGCACAACTTCCATACTCATTTGACCATGACAAACTTAAAACCATTTTCCATGACAAACCACCATCACACATTCAAGATAAACCATGGGGATGTGTCCCTAATCCTAACAAAATCATTTATGACAACCCATGGGCTAGCTATGCATCCAACACTAATGCCATCCACACCCTTGATCAACACATAGGGCGCAATATTGTATCACAACCACAACTATCGAAGCAACCTTACGGAATGCCTTCTCATATGATGTATGATCCCAACATGTCTACCAATCCAAAAATTATCATCTCACAAAACATGACCAACATTCCTCAAGACCCATCCAATGCCAATCTCATTCCACAACCCCTTTCTCCTTTGAATATCCCTCAAAGGTCGATAATCACTCAAATGGTGCTACCACCCACAACACAAACATCCATCCAAACCTCTAATCCATTCAATCAAACACAAAATCCCTTGATGAGCTATACCAACCCCACTCACACACATCAATCCTGCACACATCAACAACCTCCCCATGGGTCCTTGATGCAAAATCCTTACATCACTCAACAACAACCACCACTCCAAAACCAACAAAACATTCCATATGGGCCCCATGTTTATACATAAACTATGGGTCCACCTCCATACATCCAACAACAACAATGCATCCATCCCCAACATCAACAATTGTCATCACAACCCCCACTTCAACACATGTCACAACCACCTCTTGCTAATCCTTTCGACCAAGAATGGAAAGAGATGAAAAACACACTCAAAAACATCCAACTAGGGACCCAAAAGAAATATTATAAGTTCGAAGACTTATGTCCCTATCCATTTGATAGAAACGTCGTCATCACACCTTTTCCTCAACATTTTGAAATGCCAAAATTTGATAAGTACAAAGGAAAAGGAGACCATCATGACCACATCAAGGATTTCTTCATGGCATGCCAAGAAGTAGCCTATGATGACTAATTTCTCCTTCATTTTTTTTTCATGAAGCCTAGGAGGACAAGCCTTAGAATGGTTTATGCACTTGCCCTATGGTTCCATCTCAAATTTCAATGATCTTTCGAAGAAATTTGTCGCCCACTTCTCATACAATGTAGAGCATGAAATTACTATGCTTGACCTTTGCAACACCATACAACGAAGTGGCGAGAGCTTCACCACTTATCTATAAAGATGGAGAACCCTTACTAGTAGGCTACCTTGGACAACCCCCGAAAAACAACTCGTCCACATTTTCATCCAAAATCTCAACCAAGAAATGGCCTTTCACTTGCAAGTGCATTGTGCATCAACCTTCGATGAAATCATAGAAAAAGGGGTCACCATGGAAAAGACCCTTATTGCAAAAGGTTTAGTCAAAATCTACAACAAGAATGACAACGACAAAACATCCAATGACAAGTTACCAAAATTTTGGGCTAAAAATAAGAACATCGTAGGAGATGGTGCTATCGATTCCAAGTATATCCAAATTGTCACTCCTAAACCAAAGGAGACAAATGTAGTCCAAAATGTTTCAAACAATGTCTTGGTCCCATCCGCTCCTCCAAAGCAAAATCCCCCTAACAATCCAAAATGCAAGTATACTCCCTTGTGTGAACCACTCGAGGTAGTATTCCAAAACTTAGTCCAAGCCAACATGGTCGAGTTTCCCATGACAAAACCATTTGATGAAAACCAACCCAAACCTGCATGGTATAAAGAAAATGAATATTGTGACTATCATCGCATAAAGGGCCATGCCACGAGAAAATGTATGAAATTTAAAAACTATATCCAAGACCTTGTCAATCGCAGCGATATCCAAATAGAAGGAAACAACAAAACATCACCCAACGATGGCCTAGGTGTCTACCAAGACCCTCTTCCCCAATAACAACCAAATTGCATCCAAATCATCATCCTCCAACACCAATCCCAATAACCAAGCCAACAACATCAACTATAACAATGTTCCACCTCCTTACAACAATGTAGTAGGTCGAATTAATTTTGATTCTACTCATGTCACCACCATCAAGATCAAAAATACCACCCCCGCATGTGTCGTTACCACCCATCATGGGCGTGTAACCATAAAGGGACCATCCCCATCCTCCACTACTACCGCTTCTGAATATAACCTCCTTGACCATCTTGGGAAAACCCCTGCATAAATCTCCATCTTGGAACTCCTTCAGACATCTACCATCCATCATGAAATCCTTGACAAGGCTCTCCAAGAGTCCCATGTCCCCACCGACATACCACCCACTCTATTTCAAAACCTAGTGGCTCAATTATCCTCATCCTACCATCTCACTTTTAGCCACATCGAGATGCCACCCATCAATCCCACTCATAATAAAGCACTCCACATTGAAGTTCAAATCACCAACCACAAAATCAAGAGGGTCCTCTTGGATAATGAATTTGGTTTGAATATATGTACATTAAAATTCATAAAACTCATGAGGTATTCAGTGGCTGACCTAAAGTCTTTGGTCATCTCCATCAAGGCATATGACAATACAGAAAGAGAATCTAAAGGTACTATATGCCTCCCTATCAAGGTAGGTCTGCTCACCAAGCCCACTCTATGTCATGTGATTGATCTTTACCTTCCATATAATCTTCTCCTAGGTCGATCGTGGTTGCATGCCATGCAAGTCGTTCCCTCCACCTACCCTTTGAATATTGCAAATCCTTAGAGGTTGTTTACGATAGACAATTTCATTGTCCAAGCACCTATGGGGGCCATGTCAAAGACCCATCATCCATTCCATCCACATCACCATCCTCCACTCCACAAGTCACCATCAAGCCATCACAAGCTTCCACCTCATCTTCCACTCCTACGCCTCAAAAGGTCAAGATCATAGACAAAGGGTGTGGTGAATATGAGCTTCACAATGCCTTGCAAGTGGGACAGTTATCTTTGTCCCCCCGCTCCCATGGCCATCATCTTTAGAAGAAAGAACAACAACAACATAGAATCAATGATAAAATCCCACTTGTACCAACACATATCTTTAGAGAAGAGGAAGCTGAGGTAACATCTTTGACTAATTGGTTATACCATAATGAAACTACATTAACACCTGTGAACATGGAATACTTCAAAAAATATATCCTGTACCATTTCAAATTTGTACCAAAATTCCTTACTATGGAACAGGGCTTGGTGCCGATGAACAAGGTGTTACAGATCCCATCTCGGTTGATCCTACATCTCCCAAGAAATATGCTCAATACTTTGGTTTAGGATATGCCCCACTGACTGTGACAATCCGTGGACCAGCTAAAACTTTGGTAGAGGTGGAAAAATCTTCTTCCATCGTTAAGAATGTTACTCCAAATGTCATCATAGCTTCACGCGAAGATCTTGATCTTTCATGCATCTTCCCCGACAATGCCATCTTCATTATTGACCTCCCCTCATTCATCCTGAACTCATTACTTGGGATTATCAAGGACCCCCACCTCTCGACATGTTTCCAATTGATGAGGCTCTCTCTGCATTCCTATAACTCTATGACACCTCACAGTATGACATATGCTTGCATGCCCATGCCTACTTTGGGGAAGAGGAGATCCTTAGTCTAAAAAAGAATAAATCAAAAAATAGAAAATTGTCCCCTAGTGAAAACCTCTCTGAGGCACTTTCAGACACAAAAGAGAAAAATAAAGACGTATCTCCTAGTGAAAACCTTTATGAGGTGCTAGAAGATGAGGATATCCATCTTCCCCCTATGCCATCCCACTGGCAGGAACGTTCCAACATTCTGATTGAAGGCACCCAAGAAATCAACCTTGACACACAAGAATTACCCAAGCCTACACACCTAGCAGAAAGTCTCAGTACTAAAGAAAAATCCAACCTCTCCATTGTGCTTCATGAAGCACATGATGTGTTCACTTGGTCCTATGCTGACATGCCAAGGTTGGATCCATCCTTAGTTGTTCACCATCTTGTGGTACATCCTGACACACGACCTGTTAAACAAAATCACCCTCAAGTTGCCTTGCTTGTCAAGTAAGAACTGCAGAAACTATTAGATGTCAGCTTCATCCACCCCATTGACTATCCAAAATGGGTCTACAACATTGTCCCAGTTGCTAAGAAACCTAGGGGCATCCAAGTTTGCACAAATTTCTGAGACCTCAACAAAGCATGTCCAAAGGATGACTTTCTGCTCCCCAACATTGACATAATTGTAGATCTCACAGTAGGACATGAGATGCTCTCCCTCATGGATGGCTTCTCCGGATACAACCAAATTAGGATCACCCCTGAAGATTAACACAAGACTGCTTTTACCTATCCTTGGGGTACATATTGCTAGCAATTCATGCCCTTTGGTCTAAAGAACACTGGGGCAACCTATCAATGTGCAATGACTACCATCTTCCACGACATGCTACACAAAATAATGGAGGACTATGTGGATGATCTCCTAGGGAAGTCTAGAACAAGGGAAGAACACCCTAACATCTTATGACAGATATTTGCACATCTCAGAGAATACAAGCTTCACCTCAATCCCAAGAAATGTGTCTTCAGCGTAACATCAGGAAAACTCTTGGGGTTTATTGTTTCTCGTAGAGGCATTGAGGTGGATCCCACTAAAGTCGTTGCTATAATAGAAATGTCCCCCCCTAAGACACTAAAGCAACTCCGCAATCTCCAAAGAAAATTACAAGCTATCCATAGATTCATCACTCAACTCGCAGACAAATGTCAACCCTTTGCCCATTTTCTTCGCGAGGATGTACACTTCAAATGGGATCAAAACTGTCAACAAGCATTCAACCACATCAAGGAATATCTAGCTTCACCACCGGTCCTCATGGCACCTATCCTTGGAAAGCCCCTATTATTGTATGTATCAGCAACTTTAGTAGCATTGGGGGCACTTTTAGCATAACATGATGATACTGGCCACAAAAGGGCTATATACTATATCAATAGGACCCTAGTCGGCTATGAGCTTAACTACACCTCCATGGAACGTGCATGTCTAGCTGTCATTTTCTATTCCCAAAAGTTACAACACTACATGCTAAGTCATTCTATCAAGCTCATCTCTAAAGTCAACCCTCTCAAGTACCTGCTCTCTAGGACTTCACTCATCGGAAGAATGGAAAAATGGGTTATGTTGTTGAACGAATTTGATATTGAATATGTTGGTCGAAGAGCAATCAAAGGATAGGTTGTAGCAGACTAGCTAGCCAAAGCACCTCTCATAGATCATCAACCACTATCCATTGATTTTCCAAATGAGTCCATCTTAACCATGATAGAATCAACAAACTGGAAACTATACTTTGAAATAAGCAAGTTATGCCCATTTGAAGTTCTGGTCAACCGAACATTTTTGGTCAACTAGACATGGACATTGGTAAAGCATCCATGTCATGTTAGGCATTCATGTTAGGTTTTAAATCCTTCAAGAAAATACCCAGATCCGAAAGTAAAATTAAATATAGCCCATTCCTTGTTTAAATGGACTAGACATTAGCGCATCTGAAATATCCATGTCCATGTCCAGATCCTTTTGAAACTGTCAATTTTACCCTAGCGGATCATAAACATTCCTACCAGATAGGACATTTTGACCTGACATGATCAAATGAGTAAATATCCAGTCATGTTCAAACATCCAGTGTAAGCTATCAAATTTACCCCGATCTGAATAGTTTCCATTGGATCAGACATTTTGCACTGGACATTTCGTGGCACCATCTTTGACATGTCTTTTGTTTTACAGATGGCAATGTTGCGATTGGCGGGAAATATTCTGATGACATAATGTCATATGCTCCATACCGGTATTACCATGTAGCAAATTGTTAACTAGTTAAAAGGGAAGATGCACTTAGTGCATTTCGAGTAATTATTAGCCAGGGTTATTTTTGTGACGACGCAACAGGGTGACACTGGTCCACCCAGGCGAGGTTGGAAAAGATCGACGGTTGTGTTTTGTTAGAGATACCCAAAGAAAATCTAACAGTCAGCGCTCTGTGCAATCCCTCAAGGCATCATCTGAAGTAACACCACAATGTTGCGCAAAGAGAAGTGTCCCCCTCTGCTAGTCAGATCAACAGCTATGTTTTAAAATGATGATCCGACGGCTAGCGCATCGCGCATTTTTGTTGAAGAAGAATTGAAGTAGGGTTTGCAATGTGTTCTTGACCTACGATAGCCATTGATCAGTTTTTTGTGAAGTCAATGGCCCAAATTCAAACAATATGATTGTTCGCTCGCATGAACAATAAATGGTGAAATTGAAGGATTTAAAAGGAGTTTTTTTGAATTTCGTATACATAGAGTCGGATTGCAAGTGCGAAGGTTTTTCAATACTGAAGGAGTTCATGCGAAAACACCAGGTGAAATACGTTCTTCATTTTGATGCTAAAATAGGTATGTGCTGAAATTGTTTTGCAATTGCTATAACCTCTTAGGGCTTTTGTGATTCTATGGTCAAATTTTTGCATATATACCAATTGAAGGTAAAACCTTGAAAATAGTAGTTCAATTCCCTCTTACTTTCTTGAGTAAATTATGGGACCTAAGGGAGGTTGAGGGCATCCACTAAAGAGGGACTTAACTCAAGGTGCTAATGAACAAATCCAAGGGTCTTCAAAGAGGTCTAAATAGGGTCAGGGTGCAGGGGATTATACTAGCAAGCTGTATGATTTTCAAGGAACTGTTTGAGTTTGGTTATTACCACAGAGATAGAGAAAAACCTGTTTCACATCTTTGGGACCTTGACCTCAGGAGATTGGTGGTCCTCAATGTCTTTGTTAATGTCAACTTAATAAAAGTTATCTATCAAAATTATGATCCTAACACTAAGACACTATGCAGTAAAACTTGCCATAGATTGTTCCATTTGAGCAAGGATTTACTGATACAGGTTTTCAATTTGTCCACTACTACCAGTGTGCAGATTGACCTAGATGAGTTCAAGAAGGATTACAAGAGAAGTAGGTATGCTTACAGAACATATAAGTTGCACCTTCATATAAAAAGGTATTTGGGAAAATATGCTAAGTTCAATGATGATGAATTGGAGCCCTTCAGTGTTGACATGTTTGAAGACTACTTTGTCATGACTTATTGTGTTATGTGTCAAATAATGGGTTTAGATTTTAATCCTTTGATGTCTGATAGTCTACTGGTCATGATTGTTGATATTCAGGACAAATTCTAGTTTAAGAGGTTTGATTTTGCCTCATACCTAGTAGGAATTATCCATGATGATTTAGTGTCATTTAGGACTTCAGGACATGACCCCACTTTTAAAAGGTATTCTTTGCAATGTCATATCATGTTGCATTGTGGCATGAAGTTTTAGGGAAAGGAGTTACAAATTCAACATTTCACTAAGGATGGTTATCCCATGCCCATTCAAGGAAGGGTACATCTATGGGATATGTTTTGTGGAAGTGCAAGTTATTTGGCATTTGAGGAGCACTTTGTTCAAAGGGTACTAGGATTTTTAGGTGTTAATATGCCTGGGATGTCTAAGGAAATTATGGACTTCCTTAGACCTTTTGAGAGGATAATAGATGGGGCTCTGAGACACAATTGGGGTGATTAGTATTTGTATCCAAACGCAACAGTGATCAGAGTATATGGAGCTAATGTTAAGCCCCATGTACTACCAATTACGATACCTTACAGGATTTTTTTTAAATTGCATGTCAAAAAAATGAGTCGGACGAATTCTATTTGAGGGGAAGCAAGAAAGGTTCTTTTCTCCTTATTCCTGTTGATTTCCCTAGTTTTAGAATAGATGTCAAGGATATGAGACCTGTTCCAACATACTGTCAGTGTATAGGTTGCCCTTCACTAGTCACTGAAACTATGACCCAGAGCATTTCACTAATAAAATAAGAAGAGAAAAGTAGAGGGTTGGTTTTGAGCATTGCTATGATGAGAAGGAAGATCTTACCAGAAATTGTGTTTCCTTGGAGGAAGTGTGTCAAAGGGAAGACATGTTTGAGCTTGTACAAATTGGGGAGAGACGGAGAAAGGCGACATGTCCTACATACCCAGGGGCTTTTCCAAATATTACAGATCCTATCCTTCAAATGAAAATGTTAATGGATAGTGTGGAGCAATTAAAGTTCACCACCAAAAGGAAGATTGTCAAGCCAAAGTCCCCTGAGGCTCAATAGAATCCTGATGAACAAATTGAGGAACATGCTCTTCCATCAATTCAAGAGAACACAAAGGAGGCTTGGAGATCCCTTCCAGTCCATGAACCTATTACTACACAACTGCTAATAGTTGACTATTATTTGACGAATGAAATGGGGGAAAATCAGATTGATTTAGAAGAGATTTAGCAAGTGTTAAAGTCACCCCAAAGAAATAAGGTTATCATCCCTCCTCAAACAAGGACTTTATTAAGTATGCAGGAAAGTAGTGCAGTGGTGCAAGATGTCAGAGCTCTTGCTTGTAGAGAATTCTTGTCTAATGATGATTTTGTGAAATCTAAGGAATTCAGAGCTCTCCTTGTGTAGAAGAAATCAAAGGCATATTTAGCAAAGTTAAATGAGGAGAAAAGTAAGGTGGGTGACAATGATACAAATGAAATTGCTCAAAGGGTTCTAAAGGAGGTTGACATGGATACTAGTAAAATTACTCCTAAAGAAGGCAGAAGATTGGTGGAAGAGAGTGATTTTCTTTTGTTACCAGGGTGGGATATTTCCTCGGCTATAGCAATGGATACTATTAGGAGGCAGGGTGAATTTTATGATGAAGTTATCACTAAGGAGCAGGCTGAAGAGGTGGTTGGATCAGGATTCAGTGTTAATCATGAAACATTAGCTATTTGGGCCATGGCTCCTAGTGATAACAAATGTGTTGCAAACAATATAAATGAATTAACTAGCCAACTCATTGTGAGATGGCTAACTGATACAACAGCCCCTCAAGCCGCCTCTTTAGTGGTTGCAACTATAAAATTCGATGAGGCTGCAACTCGAAAGATGTATGCAAAATTAAAACAGATAAAGGAGGACAATGTAAAGTTGTTGCAAAAATGAAATAGACTTAAGGCTCTTGTCCCTTCAATGGGGATTGAGGTAGTTTCACCTGTTTCCACATCTGCCTTCAAGGGTCCAATTGGACATAGTAGTGATCCAACAGTTGCCACTGAGTCACAGGGTGAGCAAGAAGAGAGGAGTAGCAAAGAAGATCAATTAAGAGAGGAGTACAGGAATAATCAAATAGCATTAATTAAGGGGCTCCTTGATCATCAGATGAATAAAGTTTTGAAGAAGGTGAATGATGCATGGGTATGCCACAGCAACTTGAAGAAAGCATTAAATGAGTACATGGCAAGTGATTTAGCACTGAAAGACATCTTAGGTGCATGGTTTCCTCAGGTGGCTTCAATGACTCATATCCATAGTCGTGTTGTTTTGGAGCCTGACATTCCTAGTGGGTTAGTTGGTACTTACCATATTATTGGTCTTCTGAACAAAGTGTCTACTTTCTAGAGCAAATTGGATGTGACACTAAGAGAAAGAATGAAGTATTTTGCGTCCCTCGAAGACTGTTTTCTACCATCAATGTATAGTGATGATGGATCTAAAAAGGCATTGGCAGAATGGAAGAAGGATTTTCATGACATTGTACCTAGAGTTGTTAGATCAATCACATCTGACACAAAGGTTGAACAAATGAGGTGTAATCTGGAGTTGGATAAAATACTAAATTTGGAAGTTGGCCTCAGCAATTTTGTTAAGGAAACAAAGGCTTTGTTGGATGCTAGATTCTCCACCCACATGAGCAGAGTTGAAAATGTGTTGGGTCATAGTTGACCATCAAAAGAAGAATTTTCAATCTAGGTATAGAGATATGTGATGTGATTTTAAGTACACTGCTTTCAGTTACTTTAGTTTTTTCAATCAAGCTATTGATGGATTGATGTGACAAGTGGTGTGTGTGAAGGTTTTGAATGCAGGCAGTTTGTGGTTGGTTTTGGACATTTGCGCCTCCTTTTTCTATTTTTGGGAACAAGGTCTGATATCTAGGGATATCTGAATAAGAAGTGAGTACATTAATGGTACATGTAGTTGAAATTAATTGATTAAGATATTAAAGAAGGATACTACTCATGCGCAGAGATCTATATTCTTTTTGCTATAAATAGAAATGTTTATATGCATAATGTACATTAGCCTTTTTAAGAACACGATGCAAAGTTTTTCCCTTTCTTTTATGTTTTGTATACTTCCCATTCTCCTAGGAAACACTTCTTTGTTCTCTTGGTTACAGCTTTGTCAATATAAAGTTAAGAACAAGAAGAATGTTTCTAGGGAATGGATGGTTTAGGGAAGAAAATGAATATGAGGCAGCAGTAGCAAACATACTCCCATTAGTTCACCTACTAATAGTGGCATTCTAGTGAGGGAGGGTTTAGGCTGCTTAGAGACTCCAACTGCATAGAGTTGTTTTGTTGGAACAGGAGAACTTGTTGAAGTTCTAGCAACCGTTACTAAGTGATTGAACAAGGTGTGAAGACAGAGCTATATCATTATGCTCTCTCCCCTTTTCTAGGATAGATGGCACTAATCACAGACATAGTTGTGTTTGGGTGGTCCAATTGGTGATGAAGAATTGGGAGTTTATTGACATAACCAAGAAGTTGTATGCCTAGTTGATGGTGACACCTGCGGAAGCTTCCTTTAAAAGGGAGTTACAACTGCTTCCCAATTCAACAATTGATGGATGCCTCAATGATGCAGAGCATCTAGGACAGCAGTAGCATGATCATAGCTTCACAAGCAAAGATCTCTCAAGACAGCCTTCAACACCATCTCCAACTTGCTCTTAACACACACACAAATAAGGAGGACTCCAAAACACCTTCCAAGAGGCCAACTCCATCAAGGTTCCATTTAGATTTCTTGCCAAATCACTATACAGGGTCTGCAGGACAGCAGTCTTACCAAAGTCTTCAAAGACAGACATAACACCTCACTACTCCATTGTGTAGATAGTCACCATGTCTTCTTAGTGAAGATCTCTATTGAAACACACTCAAACTCATACAACTTGTCAACCTCTCACATGCATACATATCTAATGCACTCATTGACAAAACCATACTAAACCAACTTACCAAGTTTCTTCCTTATGACTGCTGCCCTCTACTCCACTTCAATACATCATTCTGCAGGGTCATTTACAAGTTAAACTCAGACCACACCATCCTCCTGCCTCCTAATCCTTTTCAATACCATGCATTTATTAATATGTAACCCATTCCATTGAGTAAAAACAGAAAAATGTCAATGAAATGGCAAAAATCCATGGGACTGTCAAAAGAAGCCTAAACTATGTTTCAGGACAGCTTATTACAAACCAACGGTTTTCTCACTCTTAATTTGCTGTCAAGACCCCAAACAAGAATCAAATCCAAGCTACTTCAACACTCTTTCCATACATTACAAACTTGGGCAATTACAAAGCCGTACAGGTACGGAGCAAGGAAGAAAACAGTGATTTTTCTAACAAAGACAGCAATTTTCTTAAAGAGCAGTTTGGGTATTTGGAGATTCTATCCTATCATCCTCCAACTTCAAGGGCTCAAATTCACTCTAATGGATAGTCTATCCACCAACCTTCATTTCCAAGTAGTCAACATCCAATGCAGGGTCGTACAACTGAAAGGTACGGACTGTTGCAAAGTGCAAATTCAGAAAACAGTCACAAAGCAGTTTTTGGGAAAACATGCATATCTTCATTATTATCTATTGCCAAGACTTCAAACTAATTGTATTTCGAAGTCATCTCACCCCTCTACACATGCAACACAAAAAGAGATCATGACAGTGTCGTACAGCCGTACAGTACGGCAAAAGGCAGCGACTGAAAACAGAAAAATAGTAAAACAGCAAAAACAATCTTCTTTTCATCATTTCTTCCTAATCCTCTGAATGGAATAAATACAATGAGTTATCTTTGGCTTCAAATAGCCTTCCACCAAGCTTGGAGTCATTTGGGATTCCATAAAACTCCTCAACCATCGAATCCTTTCTTGTTTTATAACTGCAGCTTTTAAAAACTGTTTTAGAAACTTGTCTTTTCACTGACAGTAGTGACTGATTCATGTTTAGAAAATGTTTTCTAACCTATGGTTAACCTTTGGACAAGGTTATCACCCATCTACAAACCTTTGACATGCCTTTTAAAGGCTTACAACAAGGAAATTCAATGACTACCTATATAAACAATAAAACTTAAATGCATCTTGCAAACTACCTATGACTGTCCTAACTAGGACTTATAACATAGAAAAAGGTTCTTTTCGACATTTGGACTGCAACATGGATTTCAAGCCTTATACATTGTGTAAATGGTCTCAGAGACCTTATGAAACCAAAACAACTACTGGAATATTAACCAAAACTGAGACATCTAGGTGCTCCTGCACCACTCAATGACTCTGGAGGCTCTAACACTTGGCAGCCCCAAATTGAAAGATGGGGAGTCATGCGTACAAGTTAACTACCCATGCTTGAGAGATTAGAGTAAACAAAAAGTAGTTATCTTAAAGTGTCTAAGTAATTTGAATTTGATCCACGTTCTCTAGGATAATTGGATGTTGTTGTGGCTTTGGGAAAGAATCTCAATGATTTGTAAGAGTCCCCCCTTGTGTTATAAAAGGGAGGTGCTCATTGCTTTTGGTTGTTGGAAAAATTCTGGGACTTTTGTTGTATTTGTTTTATCATAGGGGTAAGGACTGAACATCCTTGTGTCATTCTATCAAGAACATGTGTCCTCTAGTTTGATTAATACCACAGGGTTTTGTTTTATGTAGTCTTTGTCTCCAGTGTATATCACAGCAAGTATTTGAATAAAGCAGCCTCCAACTTACACATTTGTTGTAGTACATTTGCTTCTTGCATTAGTATATGTTCTGGTGTTTGTTGTGATATAGTAGGATTACTAAGTATGAAGATTGCATAGGAAAGCTTTTGTATGGTTGACATCAATATTAAAATATTGGTTGTTTAGAAGAATCACCAAGATCAAAAGATACATAGGTAAATATATAAGTAAATGACTATGTTTGGCCAAAGATAAGCATTGATCTTCATAGTATCACTTTCCCAATCATAAATCTATCAGAAGAGTATGCTTTTTACACTATTTAAATTATTCTTTATTGTCTAGTACTTTCATTTCGACAATCTAGGTGTGCATAGTATGCATTAACAAGAGCAAGATCAATCATCTGTCATTCCTTAGGTCATATGATGAAAATGGATATGTTATCTATACACTTAGGTTATTCAATGAGTCTGTAGTTTTTATTAAGTGTCTATCAAAGGGAAACCCACCTAGGCTTTATAGAGCCTGAAGTGCAGAGGAAAATTGTCATGTAGGCAGTTTTTCCTATTCATTGGCCCATTTCCTATTGACCAGTCTATTCTTAATCTGAGAGTTAGTACACAAAGATCAGTAGGGTGCATTTTGGGGAACCAACAAAATGCAAATCAATTGTGCATATAGATGGGGTATTTTCCTAGCTTTTTTTATTATCCATGTGCTATAGTGATAATAAATACTCATTGTACTATCATATCCTATACTTTTCTATCTATTATTATATGTTACTATGGATGCCTATAAGTTGAATGTTAGAAAGTGTTATTGTAGTTTAGTTGTAGATTTTATCTCAATAATCTTGGAAAGGGTTAAGTATTATCATTGAAGGATAAACAAAATGCAAAAACGGTCCTAGATAAGAAATATGCAAATTCTCATTGTTTTCCAAGGTAAGATGACATGTCATTGTAACACAACAAAAAGGCTTTGGTTTATATATGCTTTCACTCTTCTCTAATCCAATTATAAAATATCTTGATGATGTGTCAAGAAGCTTCACCCAAAATAGATATATTCTTTAAACATTAAACACAAGAACTAGCAAAGATTGTACACATCTAATAAATCAGGATATTAATAAATCAACATCAGCAGAGCACTTGTTGTAGTGTCGTAAATTGTGCTCGATCATATTTTCATGCTTTATTTGGCACTCCCTTTAGTGTCTACTCTCTTAGCATGATTTAGGATCATTTCAAGTCTTGGCCTTACCCTCAACCCACAAGATGTGCCTCTGCGCTGCTTTGACCCTTTCTGATTATCATGTTCAAAAATTGTAAAAGTGCATTAATCTTGGCTCTGTCCCAAGTTAATTAGACCTTTCAAGAATTGAAATTGCCAACTCTAGTGCTTAGCGCAGATGTCTGTGCCATGCGCAAATGTCCCAAAAGTCTCTATCAGTCTTGCAATTGTTTTAGAAGTTGTCTTTTTACTTGTGTGATTCGCCAAGATTTTCTTGGTGCTTATCCGCACCCAAATGGATGATTTTTTGCCTTTGCCCTCTTTATGTAAGCAAGTAGATCTGCGAAAAGAATGAATCAATTTCTTTTCATAGCGAAGCTTTAAAAAACTTGAGAGCCACCATTGTTGCAATTTGTTTCTCATCAACATCATACTCTTGTTGCTAACTCCATTGTTCTCTTGTGCTCCTTGTTTGATTGTAATCATTACATGTCATTTCATTGAATAGATTAAATCATATTTCTTTTACATATCTTGTCAATCTTGCTTGTCACTGCTCAAACAATTCTAGATGCACTTATAATTAAGAGAAGACACTATCTTATCAATCAATCAATTTGGCTATCGTTGAGGTGGAAACACCAAAAATGGGGTTTGACTAAGGCAAACTCCTATATAGTCTAACCCTTTCGTTTGTTTGTGCATTTGCAGGTTCTGTCAGGAAGCTCGACGGTGGGAGGAATGGTTGAAAAGTCTAGTATGAAGATCGAGATCATGAATCCATACTATGTCTGTGTCGTATAGACTACAGCGTGGCGCACATACTTCCATGCAATGCACTGTCATCTTGGACAGTGAAATTGTTTGCCTAGAGCCAAGTTCCTTATCATTTTCTTTCCATTTATGTACTTCATTTCTCAAAATTCTATTTACGCTTATTCATTTTCCAGCATTGTAATCAGTTTCCTCCATCCTATAAACATTTAGTTTAGTTTGATTCATTTATGTTAAGACATAAAGTGGTTCTCTAGACAAATTTTATCTGAAACATTTGTTAATAGAACCCTAGTGTTAGTTAAAAAGTCCCTTGATTGATAGTTCAATTGAGGAGTATTTTTTCCTACATTAAATTTTGGTGAACCTGTCATTCTAACTTAAAACACCTTCTTTTTCATTCAAATTTCTTTTTTTTTTTGAAAAAAATTGAGGCATTGCCCTAAACCCCAGCCTTCGGCAAGATCTGTTAATACCTTTCTTAATTCTTCTCTTTCTAGTTTTTCTAAATGAACATGCTCTCTTCTCTTCTTTCATCACTTTCCAACTTTACTCAAAAGGTTTGTGAAAGTGATGTTCCATTTCATGCATGTGATGGTGATTTAGCTCTACCTATGTCACTCTACTCTTTTGATCCCTCTCCCAATATTCCTCCTACTTATGAGGATATTTTGGCACAAGAGGATGAAATCATAAATACTTTTCTTAATATTATTCTACCTTCTTTTCATTTCAATGTTCTCCCTTTTAGAGATGAAGCATTAGTAGATGAAGAGTCTCACCTCACATCGGATCCTCCACGGATAGATGTTGAGCATACTTCTTCCATTTCTACATCATATATTTCTCAAGCAGATAATAATGTTAATTCAATCATTGTTAATCGACTTATCCCACACGCTAAGGGGATGTTGGATAAGTACATTAATGTTCAAAATATCTCTTCTATTCCTAAAATCATTGTGCATAGGGCGCCTGATCTGCCCCCACTTTCTCATCCTGTGATCACTGTTTGGGGAATTCTTGGCAATCCTCAACCTTCGAATTACTTTTTAGAAATTGCAAAGTTTATAACTCAAAATGTGTCTGTGGCTCCTCACTACCATATAGTAGCCCACACGTATAATACTCAGCAAAACAAATAGGATACTCTTATCCATGTTTCCCTTCCACCATTTCTCTAAACTCCCTTATGCTAAAGTTCAAAAGAAAAATGATGCTTTTATGATTATTGTAATGATAAACTCAACTGGAATTAAGAGAACCCTTATTGACAGTGGTTCCGATCTTAGCGTCTATAGTTTACCTTAATCATCTTAATATTGATGCTTCTTCTATTTCTCCTTCAAATATATTCATCAAAGGTTTTGATAATGTGGCTCGCCTGACTTTAGGCACTATCACATTGCCTATTATGTTAGGCCCCATTACACTGCCCACTGAGGTTCATGTCATGCAGGAGAATATTTTTTATAATCTTCTCCTCGGTAGACCATGGTTTCATGCCATGGATGCAACTTCATCTACCCTTCATCAATCTCTTAAATTTATTTATAATGGTGAAGTGCATATGATAAGTGTTGATCCTGACCCCTTTCAATATTGTCATCAAGCTGAACTAGGTCATGAGAAGCTTGTTCTTTATTCTCTTCATAATTTTATACCTGCTACAACAAATTCTCAAACACCATCATCACCCTTTGTTGATGATGATGTGCCTTCCTCCTCTAACGCATGTCTTGGTGATGATTGAGGCTCCTTAGACTTCACCCCCCATGGGCCATGTGAATATAAGGTTAACCCTTCTCACTCTGACATTCCCCCATTCAATAAGGATTTGCATTCTAGTATCAGAATCGATCCTTCTTCCTTTTATGTAAATTTTACCATTGCTTCTTCTCCAACATGTGCATACACATCTCATTTCAACAAGGCTAGTGATGTTGATTCTCTTCCTCTTTCTAATTTGGAGACATGTTATGGGCTCGGATACAAAATTCTTTCTAAGCATGGATATAATGGAAATGGTCTTAGGGCGTATGGAACAAAGAGTTAAGGTCCCTGTGGCACCTATATCGCACTTACCTTCTATATTGGGTTTAGGTTATCAGCCTTCTCCTGTGTCTACATCCCCTCCTCCATTGTCTGCGATCTCTATGGCTTCTTCTTTTCATAAATCAAACCTTTCTCCACAATAGAAAGGGTTGCTTCCTACTCCATCTCTTTTATCTAAACAAGAGTGTATCTTGTTGAGGTCTCTCAAAGTCCACTTGATCACTCTTCCTCCTACACGAAAAAATTTTCCTAAACACATTCACTCAACACTTCCTTTCCGTGCATATCATCAAGTGCTTGGTCATTCCACCAGTGAATGCAAAGCCTTGAAAGACAAAATTCAACAACTTCTTGACACTAGTGCTCTCACTCTTTCATCTGTTGAAGCACCTATATCTTCTCTACATGATAGGTGATATCAAGCATGGCCTCTATCTGGTTCATTGTTATTTATGTAGTTTCTCATGAGGTTTGCATACCTCCCTTCTTCTATTGTGTTGCTACCCACTATGTGGCATCTATAGCTTTCTCTGTTTGTTCATTGTCATTCATGGTGGTACAATCTTACATGCAACCATACTTTATTTTTGGTAACAACACAACATTCTTTTTCATGGTTGTCCTCACATGTACTTTGGGGGCCAGAGACAACTCGTTCTAGGGGTATGCATTCTTCTTAAGGATCTCCCCTCCTTTTTCTTCCCTTTTTCTTTACCTTAAAATATTTGCATATTATACATGCTAATATTTTGAGGGGGGGCATGTATTCTCCTCACATGTGCATCCATACATGCACCTTTCTTTATTCACACCCCCTGAGGTGTAGCTTATCAATTCACCCCTTGAGGTGTTGCATATTAATTTCCCCCCTGTGGCATTGTTTATTGAACACTCCCTGAAGCGTTCACGCCCTATGGTGTCATGTCCCCATTTCTGGCTTAATCATCAAAAGGAACATAGATTAGCCTCCTACTCATTCCCGGAAGCTAATTCTAAATGATGAGGGAATGAATTGGTTTTTGACTAACTCAATTTTATTGTTTTGCAGGATCTAAGTTAGAAACTCAAAAATTGGCTAAGTCTGAGAGCTATTTCATCAATTCAAGCATCAAGTTGTCAAGACATGAGTTTGATTGAGTCAAGAAGTGGCGCTACCTTTGGAAACAATGTTATCAACTTCTAGAAGCAACATACATTGCAAATCTTGAAGGAAAACTGGCTAAGTGTAGCCTAGGCGCATATTCCTCATCAAATCCTCCAAATGTGCACCTAGAGGAAGATAGGTTTTGAGTTTAAGGTCTCCAATTGAGGTACTCATCAAGGTATGTTGCCTTGTCATTCCAAATGTTACCAGACAAGAACATATGACATTGCAGGAAGTCTGGGACTCTAGGCGCTAATATGACACCCTGCAACTCTCAAAGTGCGCCTAAGAACATCAAGGCGCCAAAACAAGACTCCATGACCTTGAAGATGCGCCTAAGAGGGTAAATGATCTCCAAACTCCTTAGGAAGCCAGGGCACTTGGTAAGACAAGTGTTTTGTTTCATTACAAAGACTCCAAATGTGAGCGCTCTTAAGGAAGCTTGGACAATTCAAGACTAGGCGCCAAATCCATGTCATTTTATCTCAAATATGCGCCTCATTGATAAAATAGACTCCAAACTCTCCAAATTATCAAGGCGCTAGTAGGGATGATGTTCCAAACTTACCTCAATGTCTCCAGAAGTGAGCACTTGCATGGGAGATGAGCAATTCAAGGGAAGGCGCCAATTCACCCTTCCACAGACACCATATTGCGCCTAAGGAACTAGTCCAAAAGTGCGCCTAGGTAAGAAAAGAGCTTTCAATCTACTCAAGATGAAAGGCGCTTGACAGGAGATGGTGTTTTTGACTTTGATGTGATTTGAGTTGGAGATTTTAGCCAGGAAAGACCACATTCTTCCTAAGGCGCCAATCTAGACCTTTTCTACCAATAAGTGCGCATAAGTGAAGTTGAAGACCCAGACAAGATGTTGATACTTTAGATGAGGGCGCTAGGATAAAGGAGCATCAAAAGGTATGATTACAAGTGTTTGAGGTTTTGAATAGTGTAGAACATCATCATAAAGGTGCTAGGCGCAAGTTCAAGTCTCTAGAGCACCAAAGATGCGCCTCAAGAAGATTGACTTAGCAACATGAAGGGATCTTCCAATTGGAGCTAGTAGACTTCCTACGGAACGAGAAGACAACACAAGGAATCAATTTCTCAACTAGGCGCATCCCCTAGTTACATCTCTCTCAATGGGCGCCTAGTTCTATATTGGGTGCTATTTCATGATCAAACTACCTCAATATAGTGCCTAGAGTAAGCAGGATGCCATTACAAGCACTTGAGCTCTCATTGGTCAACAAGATGACATTGGGATCCGTATCAGTTCAATGGGTAAGGTTGCCACCTCAAACTGAGTTGTCAGATGGAATATTCTCCATGAATATGCTTCTTGGAAAATGTGCCTTGGTTCCTCTTGTGCATTGGGAAACGTGCCTTCATTGCCTTGAGGAGCACTATAAAAGGAGGAGAGGCTCTCTCATTTGGGCATCTCTCATATTTGGCAAATTTTCTCTCTGATAAGCTTTGTGCTTGTACTTGAAGCCTGCGAGTTTCAAGAGTTGGGGTGATGCTCCCTCAACTGACAAGGTGATGCTCCCTTATTGCATTGTGAGGTGTTGACATCCAATTGACATCATTGGATTCAATTGAAGTGATCTACATCAACTAGTGAGATATAGCTAGTTGTGAAGAAGTTGAAAGCATTGTATACATCTAGGCTTCAAGGCCTTTCTTTGTAATCAATTGAATAGGATTGTATACTCATGCCATTCAGGGCATCATCTATTAATTTGAATCAAGTGATAATACAAGTGCCCAACTTCAAGTTGTATCTTTCATGAATGATGTTAAGTAGATTGAGCAATTGAAGAGTTAAGTGCAAGTAAATTGTTTAAGTAGGAAAAAATTTTGTAAAGTATAGTTGGGTATCTTACATGTGGTGTTGGTGTTTGATATGCTCCCTGAGGCGTTGGTTTTTGATACGCTCCCTGAAGCATTGGTATTTCATGATCACCTAGCATAATGCAGCTTGCTAGTCTATGATCTATGTAGTCTATGAGCCACCTAGTATAATGTAGCTTGCTAGTCTATGTGCCTCATATGACGTATCTTTCTGCACTCATGGTCACCTAACATAATGCAACTTGCAAGTCTGACCCATGAGGGTATTGTGAGTTACATGACCCCTAACGACAGAACAAGCTAGTGTCTAAGTCATGTACTCTTTTTCGTTCGTATTGATTGCTTCACTGTCTCTGTATGTCTTCTCTCCTTGAAACAATCGATCGACTCATTATATTCTTCTATCTCTGTTTAATAATTCCTCTATTTGTTGTTTTTTTCATTTTTGTTGTATTTTAAGGACAACACATGGTATTGAGACAACCTTTCACATTGAGGTCTCTTTCACTTTGCTGACTCAAAATTATTCTTTACTTGTTGTGTTCTTTTCTCCTCTATGTATGTGTTGTTTATGTTTATATATATGGTTGTGATGTTGTGACAATGGTTTTACAGGTTTATGCTCTAACACTATTGTCTTATAGGTTTTTGTTGTCTAATGTATTGGTTTTGTAGGTTCTCAACCTGAGGGCTTGTTCCTCTGCTTGAAGAGCTCTACATCCTCTACAGTATCCTTTTGGGCATCCTTTTCGTGCTTATTTACTTTCAATATTTTCCTTCATGTACTTTAACATGCATATGCATGTAGTGTCATATGCCCGCTAAAGTGGGGGCTAAATGTAGCGTCGTAGATTGTGTTCATGCACAATTTCACACTTTATTTGGCACTCCCTTTGGTGTCCGCTCCTTTAGCATGCTTTAGGATCATTTCCAACCTTAGCCTTACCCTCAACCCACGAGATGTGCCTTTGTGTTAATTTGACCCTTTTTGCTTATCATGTTCAAAAATTGTATAAGTGCATTAACCTTAGCTCTACCCCAAGTTAATTAGACCTTTTAAGAATTGAAATTGCCAAGACTCTAGTGCTTAGCACGAATGTCTGTGCCACGCGCAGATGTCCCGAAAGCCTCTGTCAATCTTGCAATCATTTAGAAGTTGTCTTTTTACTTGTGCGATTCACCGAGATTTTCTTGGTGCTTATCCGCACCCAAATGGCTATTTTCCTTGATTTTTTGCCTTTACCCTCTCTATTTAAGCAAGTAGATCTGCCAAAAGAATAAATCAATTTCTTTTCATAGCGAAGCTCTGCCGAAATTGAGAGCCACCATTGCTACAATTTGTTTTCTCATCATCATCATACTCTTGTTGCTAACTCCATTATTCTCTTGTACTCCTCGTTTGATTGTAATCATTGCATGTCATTTCATTGAATAGATTAAATCGTATTTCTTTTACGTATCTTGTCAATCTTGTTTGTCACTGCTCATTCTAGATGCACTTAGAATTAAGAGCACACACTATCTTATCAATCAATCAATCTGGTTGTCATTGAGGTGGAAATACCAAAAACAGGGTTTGACTAAGACAAACTCCTCTACATCCCAACCCTTTTCTTTCATATGTGCATTTGCAGGGTCTATCAAGAAGCTTGGTGGTGGGAGGAATGGTTGAAAAGACTGGCATGAAGATCGAGATCACGAATCCGTATTGTGTATGTGTTGTATAAACTACAGCGCAACGCACAAACATCCACACGGCGCACTGTCATCCTGGACATTGACGCTATCCACTTGGTATCTGGTTCCTTATCATTTTGTCTTTCCATTTATGTAGTTCATTTCTCAAAATTCTATTTACTCTTATTCATTTTCTAGCATTGTAATCAATTTTCTCATTCCTGTAAACATTTAGTTTAGTATGATTTATTTCTATTAAAACATAAAGTGGTTCTGTAGATATAGATTGTCTGAAACATTCGTTAATAGAACCCTAGTGTAATGTCAGCGAAAATCTCCCTTGATTGATATGTTCAGTTGAGAAGTAGTTTTTCTTAATTACATTTGCACAACACAAAGCAAACATATTTGCATCATGGGTGCAAGGGTTGTTGCAAAGATTGATCTCAAACAATGTCTTATGAAGCCAATGGAAATAGGAGAGAATGTTTGCACTCCACAACATGCTATAGATCATTTCCAAGGTTGATCGCTACAAGCAAAGCCATCTTAGGAAGGCAATTAAAATAAGAGAAAGCACTTGCACCACATATGCATGGCCAATGCTGGAGTTGTTAGGGCTGATCATTGCACCACGTAACATTTTAGGGTGTAAGTGAAAAGAGATGAACATCTCAACAATCTAAACTAAGATGATTGTTGGACCATAAGCTGGACCTAGAAGCACATCATCCATAAGCTTAATATGAAATTGGCCCTGGATTAAAAATAAGAAAATCTTATCATTTGGTGGAGGAAGGCCAGCACAACATCGTGTGCAACAACGAGGTGTGTGTGTGCATACGTGCTTTTACTTTTCTGCAATCCAATGATGAAGCAAGAGGCTTGATCTGAAATGGTGGTACTCTTTCAACATTTAACATCAGACTTTGTGGACAGTTACGCACCGCAGATTGATACACAAGGATACCTGCCATATACACTCAAAGCTTGTGTTCTATCTGAAAAGGCACAGCCACATCCAAATCGTATTCAGGTCATATCCAAAGCTAGTTTTTATGTTCTTTCTATAAATTAGTTTCTATTGTGCCATTTGGCATAGATAACCAAACAAAGCTAAAATTGTCTAAAATTATCTAAATCTTTAAACAGCTAAACCTGTTGGTACTTGTTGACATTTAGGAAGTCATGCAACAAAACAAAATGCTCTCAACATCCCTTGCTAACAAGCACAAGAAGAAGGTGACCCACATAAAGGAGAGAGGTACAAAATTTAAATTGACTAGCTGGAGATTAATGGGTTGCATAAGGTCTCAACAATTCTACGGGCATTCTTTCAGAGGGGCAGCAAAAAGCAGAATTCCAAAATTATAAATGTTGTTAGTGCATAACATCAATTAAGAAATAATATTTTTGACAATCCCTTGTCTCAAATTTGTCCACTGTCCCAGGATACTTTCTATCCCCTGGACCAAAGACTGTAAATCCACTATTGCTTAGTCTCAATATTTTACTCTGAGCAAGCATTATAAAGGAGATCCACCACCCTGATAGAATGAATATTAGACAGAAACTGATGACTTGTCTAGATAAGCAGCAATCCTCCTATCCACTTAAACCATGAACTTGCGATTCCAGTGTCAATATTGCTTAGTCTCAATTTTTCACACTCGGAATTTTAAGTCATTTGATGAGCATTACAAAGGAGATCAACTCCCCTGAGAGAATGAACATTAGACAGAAACCGATGACTTATCTAGATAAGAAGCAACACCTCTTCTATCCACTTGAGCCATTAACCTGTGACTCCACTACTGCCTAATCTCTCAATGTTTTAGCATTTTTAGTCATTTGATCTATCAATCTACAATGTCCTATTTATTTGATGAGCATTATAGAGGAGATCCACTTTCCTGATAGGATAACCAATAATTTGTCTAGATAAGCAACAAAGTAAGTGTATCAAATGCATATTGTCTGCAAGTATTGCACCGTTATTTGAATTCCTTGATGCACTACACAGTATGTCAATGATGTAGAGCTTCAGTACAGAAATAATGTTTATCTATTAGGGATTCAATTTGATGGTGATTACTACACTGAAATTTGCATTTTTAACTACTCCAGTTATTATAATCAGCTTATTTTTCTACTTTCAAGTCTTCAGTTTTCTCACGTTTTGCCAAAAAATATGTTAATTTTTATTTCACACACCCCTCCAAGCTATATCACATCTTGGTGTCTCAAAAAAAGCTTTTATATGTATCCTTGCAATATAGTTTTATCTTGTTAAGATAAATACCCAACTTTGATAGTGCACTCATATTCTGAACAAATAATTATGTAACTTCAAAATTTCCTGCATGAAACAGCTTCACATGGGGTAATGAAGTAATAAAGCCAGGGATTGCATCACTGACTATCAACTGCATTTACTGAACAAGCAAAGGGAAACTAAAATAATAACATGCAAAGGGTAAGCAAGAAATTAAGATTATAAGATTGAGATTCGAGAACAATTAGGTAGGTAGTAGATTTTCTAAGTCACCACTGAGCGACACACCAATTTGGTTTATGAGGTCCTCTTTGTGGAAACCCACAAGGGGATTGTTTTTCCATCAACCTTGTATATTTTTCAACAAGGTGTACAAAACTACCCCCCTCTGGATAGGCACATGTGACCTCTTTGGAGGGTACACTCCTTATCCAGGAGAGAAAAAAATATTCATTCATTCAAGGACCCTTTATAACTAATTATAGTTCTAATGCATACTAAGAAATGTTAAAAGCTATAAAATAGCAGAAATGTATCGGCCAAGGATGAAAGACAAAGGGCCAGTTTGAGCCTTGACTCTTTCTGCAGATCAGCAAAAAGATTTTCTTCAATAGAATAAATGCTTAAAGTGAGTTAGGTACTTCAAGAACTAGACAATTAACTGTAACAAAAATATATATGTAACAGAACCCCTGATGATTAACGGTCACAAAGCTCACACTCACAGAAACCCTTTCAGTTTAAATCCTAATTGATCACTAAGTGCAATGTGATCCATTCCTAAATTGAAGTGGTTAAATAATAGGGATATGCTGTATACAGCTTTAGGAATATATGGAATTTCCATTACAGCAGATTATCAATAATTTCTATCATAAAACATAAACTATGGCATAAACATGATTCACATGTTGATAAATATATTCAGAAACAACACTTTTTCATGAACCTTGAATAATGTACTTCACAATAAATAATATCCACAATAATCTTTACTCCAATAAGGCTTTCAAATTGACATAGCTTTTCATGAAATTTAGAATTATGATATCCTAACAAAATGATTACTTCTTGATTTCTACATGTCCAAGCCAATTGTAATCTATATTGGTCTTGTCTTGACTTCCAAACGGCGAAGATTAATACCAAAGATTTCGTCTCCATCCTTAAGCGGGATCCTTTTTGGGAATTGTAATAAAGCTGCCATGCGAACTGTTGTATATTTCCCAATTTTCATCACATGTTCATCAAACTCTAGGGCTGTAATTCCAACAAAATCAAAATGATTATGTTAATTTTTTAGTAATTAAATAAAGGAACTTGAGATGAATGAAAATATAAGTACTAGGATTGATATTTCAACATAACTGACTTTTCATTTCATCATTCATTTTCACAGGCTACTTTTGAATGATTTCAACCTAGCCAAAAATGCAATACAGAATAACTTTTAAAAATAAATTACAAATTCATACAGACCTCCAGGTATAATATGATACCCTGTCCCAAGTTGACTGTAAAAATTCACCATCAGATGTCCTGGTGACTTCCAGGTATCTTCTAGATCTCTAAGAGAAATCCTGTAAGGAAGAAAGGGATCAGAAATATCCTGAGGATGGAGCACAGGGGGTGATCTGAAACATTGACAACAAAAACCATCGGATGGATCTTTCCAGAAGATTTGATTCAACCTTAAATTAAGGTAGTGGTGTTTAGTGGGACATAAGAATAACTCTTAAAACAAGTTATACATAACTTCATATAAGAATAAAAAAGGCAAGGTCATTACAACTTTACTTATAATGTTTGATGAAAAATAGTGTTTAAATAATCCAAGACTTAGGATTCACTTGATTTGAACACTTGCAAGTCGCATTAATAAGTGTTGACTCTGATTTTGATAAGGGACCCAAGTGATTGATTCAAATAGTAGTCTAATTATGAACTGTAAGAAAAAAACTTTAAGGGAATGATTCATAGTATGACTTACACAATTCAGACCCTTGGTTCAAGATATATTTGGATTGAAATCACAGAGAAGAAATCTCATGGCAGCCATGGTTGCAGAAATTGGGGAAAAATGCAATTAATCAGCCCTCAGGCCCAATGTCAATTTACTTTTAAATATCACAGTTTTTCATCTTAATTGGTCAAACTGGTTTTGTGACAAATATCGTTATTTTTATAATTTTTAGAATTTTCTGATTTTTTTAAGTTTTTTTTTCTGATTTCTGCAGCATTTTTTTCTAATTTTTTCCCTAAACCTAACCCTAACCCAATTTTTTTCCCTAACCCTAACCCTGACAATCAGCCAATTTTTTCCCAATTAATTGACAAAAAAACATCTTTTGGTTTGTTGATTTATTCCTGATAAACATTTTTGCCACTATGAATTATACTATTTTAATGATGATAAGTTCTAATGTTTTGCAGTTATCATTTTCATTTTGTAATATTATTGTTAACCTTCACTTCAAGTGAAGGAACTTTTATATGGATACAGGTTTTTACTGGTAAATAACACTTCGAAGATTCACTATAAAAATATAAGTCTAACTAGTTTTTCCAACAAAGACATAATGGTATTACAACAGATTTGAGCTTTTCCAAAATTCAAGTGGCAGTTTTCTATGTAACCAGGGATACACGGGCACGCGTCCCCGGCCCTCACAGGGACGTCCCCGGCCCCATTGCTGTTTCCGGGACAAGGACGCAACAGGGGACATCCCCTTGGCGTCCCCAAAAAATAAAAAATAAGAAGGAAACGTCCCCAATCACATCCCCAAATTGGGGGACTGCAGGAAACGTTTAGGGGACGCCTGGCCGTCACCGAGATGGCCAAGCGTCCCCTATGGCAACCCAAGTTGAAAACATCATTTAAAAAAAAATCACACTTTTAATATTAAAAAAACTGATACCTTCAGAGCACTATTAGGAAGTCTAGTCATTCATTACCGAACAATGCATATAGAGGTTCATTGACACCATATCAAGGAACAAGTACAGAATAAACAAATTAACCAATTGAGTTGATCCATTGCAGCACAAATGTCCAAGTCAGAAACATTTTCACAAAGGCATTTGACGAGAATAGGAATGAGGCATAGATTGTTGTATTTTGAAGTTTGAGACTTTGAGTTTAACTTTAATTTTAGAATTCGAACAACGAAATGCTTTAATATTGCTGTCTATGAATCTCATGATTATTTTTATTGTTGTTTATATTGATGTTATACTACTGTTATACTTTATACTACTTTATACTGCTGTTATACTATTGCTGTCATGATTTATTCACATATTGATTGTTGTTATCAATTATTAACATCTCTCTCTTTCTCTCTCTATATATATAATATTTTTTGAAACATTCATATATATATATTAAAATTCATATATCGCCATCTCCCCGCCGTCCCTGAAACATGTCCCTTGTCGTCCCCTCGTCCCCGTCCCCAAAACGTCGTGGAGCACAGTATGTAACTATAGATTTCAATGGAAAACAGCCCTGGAGCATGCCCATGACAGCTAGAAGGGGGAAATTTTAAATGACGCAAGTGAACCAGGTTCTCCAAACAAAAATGGCCTTCAAACTAGGGTTATAGGAGTCACCAAGTTCTTGGCAGACTCACCAAGTCCTGAGGCGATCTTGCACTACTGAGGCCCAAGGACTCGTTGCCAAGTATTTTCAAGTTTGTCCTAACTCACTGACTCTAGCAAACTCAGCTAGCAAAATCACTTGAAAAACTTTTTTTTTTTGAAAGCAAACAATATATTGAAAAAAGGTTAAACCTAATACCCCAATAAGCATCTAAAACACATCACAATTTCACTCATATCATTTGCAAGCACAAACAAGTAGAGAAAAGTACCATTGAAGCAAAAAAATAAGCAAGCAGATTGGGCAGCAAACGTTGTGTAGGTTTGTAGCAACCCACAGTGCATCTAAACAAGGCCATGGTGAATTTGGAGAAGCCCAATGTCCATTTCAAGCATCAAATTTGAAGAGGTACATTTTCTTTTGAATCTTTTCTTTTTGTTTTCTTTTTTTAATTAGCATGTCTTCTACAGTTGTTTTTTTTCTTTTTCCATTTTGAATTCATGGAAGGAGAAACAAAATTATTCTCTTCCTTTTCCCTCTTCTTTCTTGTTCCATTATGATTTTTTCTTTTCTGATTTTCTTTATATCTTTTTATCTACAAACCCTAAATGTTAATTATTTTTTCTTGTATTTGTTTTTTAGCCTACTTGCAATTTACTAATCGTATAATGTCAAGGCCAATTAGAAAGGACCCATGTTGAAAACATGCCACCCTAGTGGCTAAGAAGGGAGTTTGTTTGCAATTATTGCAAATTGAAAATTAGTGGGGAAGGCATTAATCAGCTCCTTGCACACATATTGTGTTAGACACACAAGAATACTGAGAGGGGGGCGTTAATCAGTATTTAAACAATTTTCAATTTCAACAACTTCAACTTATCCGGAGCAAATTAAACCTTAAGCATCACAATATCAACATGAAAGAATAACACAATGCACATCAACACATAACACCAAAAATACGTGGAAAACCCTAGAAGGGAAAAACCACGGTGAGGATTAACTCACAATATATGAAGCTCAAATAATAACTTTGTTTTAGGGGCTATAACCCAAGAACGCTGCTACTCCCTAAGTAACTTTGATTTAGGGTCACTCCCAAGGAAGCTTCTACTTCCCAATGACTTTGTTTTAGGGTCACTCCCAAGGAAGCTACTACTCCCTAAAATGAGAACACACTTACAAAAAATTATAGTATGACAGTCTTTCTACTGTCTAAAAACTGACATTGAAACTCACATTTTTTATGATTGCACTTCTGCCTCTTCACACTTTCTTCTAAAGATCTGATCAGTTAGGCATACTCTATACTTGATCATTGTCACTAATATGTCTTCAAGATGATTCCGGACAGCATCAACAACTTCTGCTCTTTCTCCTTCAGTCGCACATCAATAATACATTTATTCGCTTTTTATCTGCTTGGGAACCTTTTCAATCAACTTGCAATCATACTCTCCTCACTCAATTTGATTCACTATTTATACATGATATTATATTGATTACATAGCTTGTCGGCCAGGTACAACATGAAAAATACATTTACAAGTCGGCCAGACAACACACAATATGAAACATGTAGAAAATAGGTCCTAAATGAAACCACACATTACACCAGTAGATCCAAGCCTTGCGGACCCCAACACTTGCTTAACCAAGTCCAAAACATCCTTCATAACTTTAAACACCAAGGAATTACATAGCTTTAAGGAAAACACATGAAGAATTGAAGTATAATGGCCACATCAACTTGAAAAACCTTGTGCGGTACTGGAAACAAAAAATATCTTCGTGAAACTTTTCCAGATGAGTCCACATGACTCATAAAACATCCCCAAACAGTCCTTTGCCACCGCACATCAAAGAATTGCGCCGCACAGCTTCAATCATTAACTCTGAGAACACTCTGTCATCTGGAACACACTGCAATATGCTATCATTTGAAAAATTGAGCTGCGGACCACCAAGAACCTTGAAACTGAAAAGCAGCATATAATACACATCTAGAAACATGTCCTCAAAACCGCAAGGGCAATCATTCATTTGCGGAGGGATGCGGAGCATTCCATCAAACCTTCAACAATGGCCTACTCTACCAGAACATATGCCGATACTCTGTCATGCATAACTTTCACGACGGAAGGGTAAATGATCTGAATCTCTAGAATTATCATCTTCATTGCAATCTTAACATACCTTCAGAACCGCATAGCCAAATTTGCAAATGCGGAGGAATGCGGAGCATCCTGCTTCCATGTAGTGTCTGTCTTCACATAACCAACATTGTCTTCACTCTATCTTTTCCAAAACATACTTCCGATAGTCCACACATCATAAATCTTGGAATATGCATGATTTGTCATTACATTAAGCTATATTCCAATCCGCAAAGGCCCAAAACCAAACTGATGGAAATGTTGAGCAATTTCCCATATAGTCTTCAAAGGTGGTCATTCTAAAACAGGGACTTGTTGTGACCTAATCACACATCGCCCCATTGCAAATGGGGACCCCCAATTTTTGCTTTCGTTTTTCCTGTAGTTTAGAGGGTTCTCGTCCAGAGTCTTGCTCAATCTCTGTGCAAATGGGAAATTAGGAAAGTCATCCATCAAACAAGGTACAATTGAGAACACTGAGATCAATCCATGAGAATAGAAATGATAGAATTTTGTCGAAATCAAAAAACAGAGGAATGAAAAGTTGAAGCTGGAAAATGGCTAAGTAAGAAAAAACTGCAATTTCCAATAGCATGTGGAAATTGCACCAAAATAGCGCAATTTCCAAGCATCACTGGAAATTGCGCCACTTTCCTAAAGGTCATTTTTATCATGAAAATTTCGCAATTCCTCGCAAGGGGTTGATCGATAGTTGGAAATTTTTGGTGTTTTATGTTCAATTGTTGATTCAAATTTCATCTGAAAAAAACTTGGAAAATCATCATCTTGGGAAAAATTGCAATTTCCAAGGGGTAGTGGAAATTGCGCCTAGAGAGTTTGGCACTCAATTCTTGCAAAAGTTGAAGTTTCTCCAAAGACTTAGCGAAAACATGATGAAATCTTGTGAAAGGACTAAAAAATCATTGACAAATCCTTAGGAAACGCCACCATGAAATGAAAAAGCGCAAAAGTGTCGCAAATTTTGGAAGTAGATGGAAATAGCGCAACTTCCACTCATAGGTGGAAATTGAGCCACCTTGTGGATCTCACAAACAGTTCAAAGGAAAATCAAAAAAACTCTTGAGTATCCAATGAAAATTCTTAAGGAAAACCTTAAAAAGTTGTGGAGAACTCATGAGAGGAGCAAATGCAAAACGTGAAGACATCATGAAAGTGGCGCATTTTTAGGCATGAGAAGGAAAATTCGCAATTTCCACTCTATGCTGGAAATTGCACCAAAAATGAAATTTCAATTTTAGCTTAAGTAAATCAAAAAACCAACTTCAAAACATTGAAATCAACCCTGAAGTCCATTGAAAAAGCATTAGAAAATCATTGAAAAACATCGAATGCTATGAAAAGTCGCAAATTTTAGCATATGAAGGAAAATTCGCAATTTCCACTCTAGGCCGGAAATCGCGCCAAACAAGGGTTTATACTTATGGTTTAAAATGAAAATTTCAAATCTTCTAAGAATCACTTGAAATTTGCGAAAATCCATTAAAAAACTATTTAAGTCACTAAAAATCCACGCCAAAGGAGCAAAGAAATTTGAAAGTGAAAAAGCACCCTAAGGAAAAATCGCAATTTCCACTCTAGGGTGGAAATTGCGCCCAAAAAGCGCAAATTCTAGGCCCCAATAGAAATTGCGCCACTCACATAAGTTGGCCTCAGGGAGAAAAGAAAGAGAAATTATTGATGTAAATTGAAATAGGCCGACCTTATAGGGAGAAATGGGAGAGTACTATACAAGAGGGATTCAATCTTCATTTTTCCACATCGATTTGAAACTGAAAAAAGCAGATTTGCAGAGCAGGAGCAGTGAATTAGGAGCAGAAATCTTTGTAGGAGGAAGGTAAATTTAGTGAAGGAATTTAGGCTTAAGGTTTCATTTCATCATATCCTTCCTAGCTTCAAGATTGTTTAAAGATTATTTGAATGAAAGATTGTTTCAAAATCATGATTTATTTATCCCAGATTCGCTAGGATGAAGGAATTTATCATTGTTTACCCTTTATATCAAGCACCGCGTCAATATGCTAACTTAAGGTGTTTTCACTTGTAGGTTGATGATGAATGCCAAGGAGCGCCAAGCATTGATCAAGAGCGACATGAAAGGAGTCATGCCCGAAACAAAAATCACATCAAGATGGAGAAATTTGAGCGACACCAACTTGGGACACACCGATATGGACGAAATCAAGAGGAAGTTATACAAGCCTAGCAATTCCAAAGTTGTCAAAGGGATGCTCAAGAATGGAATTGTACAAGCCGCATGTTTTCCACCCACATTGCCAAGTGCCGAGTTGATGCTAGAGTGTGCTCGACATTATGATCCTCAAAGAAGATGCATTGTGACAAATGATGGCGAAGTGTTAGCTCACCTAAGGAAAGAGGCTATTGCGGAGACATTCGACATTCCAAGGTACAAGACCACTACATATTGCACCAAAGAATCTATCCAACAACTATATGATTCCGGATCAAAGGATTGTTTGCAAGAGATCAACAAGTGGATGGCACAACCAAGAAATTACAATAGCAAGATGCCGAAGAAGCTCCACAAATCAGATTTCCTCCTAGAGTACGAATTTATGGTTGTATTCTTGAATAGGATAATGGGTTGTCCGCAATCATCTACATTCGAGACATGGATGTTCTTCTACATGCAAGAGGTTGTAAGAGGCAAGAGGATGATTGATTGGGCGGAGATAATAAGCAACAATATTGATGACTAATTGACAAAGCTAGAAAAAACAAAATCATTCTACATGAGCTCATACGTCATCTACATGTTGGCAAGATGTGAAAAATATAGAGGATTAACATGTAGAGGCGAGATTGGACATGGCCCCGGACAATTCAAGGTATATGATTGCTATCCACAATTGCATTTGACAGCAATTGGCCACTACCAAAGATTCAACGATGTCTTCTCCATGTACATTGTGAGAAAATTACAAGGAGGCATTCATAAGAGGTTATCAAAAGAAGCTATGAATTTGGTGAAGTATGGAAGATGGTACATTCAATTCCCAAAGTTCACCTACCTAAGAATTCAAAGATTTTTATCTTTTCCCTACTGCTTGCCAAGGTATCCCATTGATAAGATGGTATTGCTGGAGGTGACAAGGCAATTGGCGGCATATGACAAAATTCAAAAGAAAAGGAAAAAAACTGGAGTCAATTTCCCAATTGGAATTGGAAAATTGGAAACTTGTTCATCAATACAGGCTACAAATAATTCAGAGTATGAGTTGCAAGCTTATAGTATGACACTCCACAATTCAAAGAGAGCCGATTTTGATCCATTCAACTTCATCCGAAAGACATGTGGAAGGAAATATAAGCATAAGGCGCACCTTGAAGACCATTGGGCCGATGCACTAGATGATGTACAAATAAAGAAGAGAAGATATTCAAGGTTATCTTTAGATTTGATAAGAGGAGCCAAAGTATTCAGCATTCCTGACAAACTTGAGGAAGATTATAGATTCCTTTCACAAAGTGCATATGATGAAGAGAGAGATAAGCCGTTCACCATTAATTGGTTAGAAAGAGAGGTTACACATGATGATGATTGGATGGAACCAATCATAGCTCGTACAAGAAAGTATGTGGATCGTCAAGTGCAAGGAATGCTTAAGAAAGGTTATAATCTTACATACAACTTGATGGGAGATGTAGATTCACAGCAATCTAAAGAAGCATCTGATAGTGAATCTAGTAGTGAACATGATAATGAGGTTAATAGAGAATCCGGTGGATATGAAAGTAAAAGTGACAATTCAAGAGAAGAAGCTCAACCAAAGAAGAGAAAAAGACCGGATAGCTTACAAGGAGAATCTAGCAAAAAGAAGAAGAAATCGGGTTCAAGACATGAAGCTAGCACTTCCTCTAGGCAAGAGGAGGATCCTTCCAGGAACGCAAATGTGACATCTATAGTGGAAGATGAAGAAAGAGAGGAAGGTCAAGTATGTTTACTTTGCATGAGAATCAAGCCGAAGAAGTTCACTCAAGTCCACAGGAAAATCCAGATACAGCTATGATTGAAGATAATATAGAAGACCAAGGAATGGAGGCACCACATGAGGAATTTGATGAGGAAGCACTGTCGTCATTTCAAGAGATGGAAATTCAAGAAAAAGCCAATGAGGACCTATCCATGTTGCCAGAATGGTTAAGAGAGATTTAAAGAGACATATATTGTGGAAAAAGAACCAAGAATCAGTTTAGAAGAGTTGCTAAAAGGGACAGAAAAAAACAAAGAAAAGAAGGCAACTAAACTCTCCAAAATCACAAGGGATAGTTCCGGTTCAAGAAAAGTACATATTGCAGTTCCAAGAGTTGACAAAACAATGGATGATATTGTTCCAGAGGATTATGATATGACTACTTTTGATTTGGGCCCAACAACAGAAGAACAAGAAGTGGAAGAGTTAGAAGATTTTGTCACAACCATCAAGGAAAGATTAAGACAAGAAAGAGAAAAGAGAAATCAGTTGGAAAAAGAAAATTTGGGATTCAAGCATTACATTTAACAATTGATGAATCCTATCCGTCAACATGAAGGAACATCAACACCACCTGCCATGTTTTCACAAGAGTCTATTGCACATTTGGAAGAAATGAGATCATCATCTCAAGTGGTGAAAGAATGGATAGAAAGAGTCAAGGATAAGGCTAATGGATTCATAGAAGAAATTATGCAGATATATGGAAGAGTTTCTAAGCTTTTGGAAAGGATCCAAGCCATTTTGGCTACATGTTTTGAGTTTGGACACATCAAGGAAGATCTTATGCCATATTTGAAAGATTTGATGGATACTCCAAAGACGGCCTTGAGAGATGGAGATGTGATTGAACAAGGGTCATCATATAATTTCTCTTCTTGGTACTACAATCTACTCATAAAGGAGCAAATTCTTGAGAAGGTAGAAAGTGAAAGTGTTCGAATAAGAAGTGCACTCCAAAGAATTCAAGACAAAATAAGCAATTCAGTCAAGAAGATATGTGATCCTTCGGGAGAAGTTGATACTGATGATTTGAAGAATCACATACATGCACTCTACTTCGGGAGCGTTCACACCATCTCTGGAGATCAACTGGATAATATCTACACACTTTCTACACTCACTGGCGCAAATCAAGCTTGGATGGCAGAATGGGAAAGGACACTTGTCACATATACAGAAGATTTGACAGTTACAGAGGGCACCATACAAAATTCGCTAAGTGTACCAATCGATGACATTGCAAAGATTGTGTGCAAGTTCATTGCATTTGTAAGAAAAAATAAGCACAAGGAGGGTGAAAAAATAAGCACAAGGAGGGTGTACCACATGAATATTCCTCATAGATTCCATTTCATCTTTATCATCTTGGGAAACGTGCCTTCATTGCCTTTGGGTTTTTATGTACATGGATTGTGTCAACTTTTTCTTTTTACTAAAAATAGTTGGTTGTTGTAACTAACTGTCGATGTGGCAAAATCTCGGCCATCGGTTGCTCAAATCAATCTTGGCCCTTCATTATATTTTGAGGACTATAAAAAGGCCTCCCTTCTCCTTCATTTGTAAGGTTGAGACTCTGAAGAATTGTTGCAAGACCTCTTTTGAGATAATACAAGACTCATTGGTTCAGTGATATTGTTTTTATTTCAAGTGTTGCATGGTTTCCAATTCCTCAAGTGTAGAATAAGTTCAGAAATAAGTTTTATTTTCAAGCATTGTGTTAGTTGATGGAAGTTATTATTGTTGTTTCATGGTGAAATCTCTAAGTTCATACCATTTGTGCTTTGTGGCTTGCAAGTTGCAGTGCATGGTTAGACTGAACTCAAATAAGCTTAACTTTGATTACTTGTGTTTGTTGATCTTTTCATGTATGCAAGTAATTTGAATATGATACATTACCTTAAAAGATTGCATCGACTTTGTGTAGTTGTTTGTTTTGGCGAAGCAAAGTTGGTTGATTTTACTTTGTCAACAATAGTGTCTTGCATATAGGATTAGAATAGTTTCCTTAAACCCTTATCCTTTTGCATTTTATTTGAATGCGTTAAAGTCATAAGTTAGCAATCAAATGTGGAAGTAAGAAGTCATTGAAGCCAATCTTGTCAAAAAATCTGAAATTGCATTATTCTTTGTCCATTTCGAACAATTGTGTAATTTCCTTTGTGTTCACAGCAAATCACGTCATATCTATACTAAGTCTATATCCAATGTATTGTCAAGACCTGATATCTGGAACCTTGGAGTCATCTCACTGGAACACATAGTTTAGCCTTTAAGTGTCTTTTTTCAAGAGGATAGAATACTTAGTATTTTATTCTACATGTTGCCTTGTGCATAAAAAACACATCAACAGGACTATCACCAACTTCCAGAGGCTAAATCTTCTTTGTATTAACACATGTATTCTTAGGGGCAGTAGAAGAGATCATACAACATATCTTAGTCCATCAACACCATATCTTAGTGCTTATAATTCCCATATTAATGTGTCTTCTTGATGCTTCTAATTCCCATCTAAATATAACTTCATACTCAATTCTGCAGTGAACAAGGCATGATATGAACTTCTAATTCCCATCTCAATGTATCTTCTTCAGGAGCATGACATGCATCTAATTCCTATCTCAATGTATCTTCAACTTCTAATTCTCATCTCAATATATCTTCTTCAGGAGCATTACATCCAACTATGAACACTATTACACATTCATAACAGTGTTGACATCAATGACAACCTTGTGACAGTGTTGACATCAATGACAAACAATACAACCATAGGAACCATATGTGTAACATATTGAGCCAAGATGTTTCTTTGTGCATGCAAATGCCAATTGATGATATGCACCAAGTCCAAACTTAGTTAAAGTCCTTTGAGAAGAAAAGGACCTAAAAAATTGCCAAAGAAAATAAATGGCAGCCATAGGCCAAGGTCAAGAAGACTTATGTGATTCCTCCATTCCCTTCAACTTCAAGCACTAATTGTAGTGTTGGGCCTCGAGTTCGAGGATCCAGATTGGATTAGTATATTGTAACATGCACTGCTCAAAATTCCCAAACATTGCTTGAGAGCATGGATTAGAATGGAGATAGGCATCAAGCAACGAGGAGTATAACTAGAGACTTTTGGTTCTATTTTTCGATTTCATTTCATACAGCCAGGTAATTAGTTTTTATTTTTTATTTATTTGTTTCTTGAATTTTTAAAATTTAGAGGTTTTTTAATTTAAATTCTAAATTTTGGAGTATTTTTTTCTTTTATTTTCTTTGTTTTAGGTCTCCTTATTGGAAAAATCTAATATATCCTATTGTTGTTGTTGGTGTAGGGTTCAAAGCCCATAATGATGAACAAAGGAAAGGCCCAATTTTGAGTGAAAAGGTGGCAGATGTGAAGGCCACTGTTGATGAGCAACGTGAGATATTGCAAAAGGAGGGCTGCACCATCATGTATGATGGCTGGATAGATAAAAGAAACGGGCTATTGTTGAATTTCATTATTTCTTAGTCAAGTGGTATAGTTCTCAAATCTATTGACATTTCAAGGTAAAAAAAAAAAAGCAAACTTTGTCAAATTTTAGAGTAAATTGTGGCCAAGGTGAGTGACCACCTCAGCAAACATTGTACAAAATTACAAATCATTACAAATAATGCCACAAATTATGTTGCTACAAGTAGACTTCTCATGGAGAAGCACCCATCTATATTCTAGACAATTTGTTTCACTCATTGCTTTAACCTTATATTGGAAGATCTTGGCAAACTCTCATGGATCAAACTAATTGTGGACCATAGTAAAAATATTTGCAAATACATAGACAACCATGCTTAGGTCTTCAACTTAATGAGAAAATACATAGAGAAGAAGTTGGCTTGTCCTAGTGTAACCCACTTTGCAATGAACTTTATCACATTAGAGTCTTTGCTTCAATCAAAGGCTGCCCTAAAATGCATGTTTGTTGATGAGGAGTTATTTCAATGTTTATATGCTAGGACCACTACAAGAGTTGACATGGTTGATTAGGTTTTCAATGAGTAGTACTTTTGGCTTCTAGCAAAGGAGATCATAGACGTAAGTTTTGTTGGAGTAAATGAGTTTTTACCATTTACCCATGCTTAAGTTTACTTAGGCATCCAACACAAATATTAAATAATGCCTTCATTAGATAATTAGTTGCATTGAACGTTCGGGTAGTTTTTACCTACCGGCTCCCGAACACACCTATATATTGTACATTGTAAAATATTATTGTGCATCTCAATACATTTTTCATTCTTCTGGTGAAATAGCCCCGTGCTTCTCTCGCATTGTGAAGGTGATATTTGCAAATGGTGATTCTGGGTTCGGTGGTCTCCACCAACAAGTTCTTATAACAATTTTCTTTTGTCAATTTAATAGTTTATTGTTTGTGGCATTTTTATTTGTTCATAACTTTATGTTCCCTTCTTCAATCAAACTACTTATTTATGTTAATTTTAATAGTTCATAAGCCTTTAGTTGTCCCTTGTTTTGTTGATGGAGAGAAGCCCACGATGGGCTATGTGTATGAGGGCATGGATAGGGCCAAGCAAGCCATCTATGTTGGGGTTGAAAAGAAATAGCATCCCATGTGGGAAATCATTGATTAGCGATGGCACCATCATCTTCACAAGCCTTTACATACTACTAATTATTTATTTGAATCCAACATTCCAATTCCACTTAGATTTGAAGGCTTGTGAGGAGGTTTTGAGTGGGCTCTACACAATCATAGAGTGGAGAGAAGTAGATTCTCAGCTTAGTGCAAGGATCATCTCTAAGCTTGAGATCTTCAGACTTCCACAAGGGGACCTCTTCGCACAAAATATAAAGCAACTAAGATGACGTTGCAACTAGGGAAAAGTTGATTAAGGTTGTTCTTTAAACTTTTACATTTCTTATGTTAATATTGAACAATGAGATTGAGTTGTTTTTATTTTGTTTTCTCATTTTGGATGAATGATGGGAGAGTTTTGATGCTAAGGTGCAAATCTTCAAAGGATTATCATGCATATCTTGAGTCAACCATGCAACACTTCAATATGCAAACACAATTAGAGTATGTTTAAAAAATGCACTCCAAGAGGCGCAACAGCTTATTAGTGTAGAGGTTGAATGACTTTATGTTCATCACAAGCCAATCGAAGGCTTTGAGTTATCCCCCACTACACTAGAGAAAATTGATCCACAATCAGATTAGATCCTTAAGGCTGAGGATCATATCCTTACTGAGGATGAGCATGCATGGGTTGATCAAGTTGATCTTGATGCGGAGGCAATAGCCACAATAGAGGAGGAGAGATCATGAGTAGATTCCTTCAATGTTGCTAACACACATGTAGATATCATGGCTAAATCGGTATCGAGGAACTATTTGAAATGCAAGAACAAGACCCACTGCAGAGCTACTAACGCTAGGTTGATTGATGCAAACTCCTCTCAACTAGAGTTGTACTTTTGATTTTTGTTTTTGATGCCATAGATATCATAATCCATGATTTTTGGACACCTCAAACACTTGAGAATATTTATATATTTAAATATGTAGTTTCTTTCAACTCAAACCCACTTTTATACTCATTTGCTCAATGTATACTTGTGTCTATGTTCAAAGTAGTTTCCAATTGATTGGTTTATTATGTCTTTAAAGTCGATTTAGTGAAGGGTGCATAGAAAAAAATTTAAATCCTTAAAAATATTTATATTCCATGGTTTCTTCAATATGTCGAATCTCTACTAGTTTGTGCTGAGTCCGAGTCAAAAATCAATCTGTCAAGTCTATGTTGAGTCTAACTCTGGTAACTTTGCTTCAAACACTATAGGGCCAAGTGTAATGTCCCTAACTAGACTGTTAGCACAAGTTCATTAAATTTTCAAAATCAACACAAACTCTAGCTCTTTCTGATCACCAAGATCCCGATGTAGCAAGGTGAGAGCATATGGAGGCTGGGATGCGGACAAGAAGCAATTAGTTCAACTCGCTAGTGGCAAGCCGCATAGTTTACAATCAATGCCAAATTGGCAGATTACAAAATATAGATTTGATTAATTCCAAACTGGCAGATAACAAGCAAATCCGATCAATGCCAAATTGGCAGATAATGAAATACAAATATTAAAATGGGATCTAGTGGTAAACCTTCCAGGATCCTCTTACAATATCAAAATGCAACTTCAATCTGGCGGTTATACCTTCTAGATTTTTACAGTCAAGCAATACTACAGTCTAATAATCAATTCTGATTTGTAACAACAGCAACTTTCAGAATTATTTAACGGTAACCAGCAGATATATATCTAGTGTAGCAGCCAATAGTAATCTAAAAATCAAAGGTGATGAAGAAATGATGATACCATGTTAAGACTGTTGCAGCTTAAATAGTGTATAACAACTTCATTAAACTTGTACAGCCTTTCCAAAGACTGCAATTTCTGTCCCAAATGATGTGGCAGCTCTGTCAACAGCTAAGGGTCCCACAATGGACCATACAATACTCGCTAGACTTCCCAAAAACTGTTGCGCTAAGTTTGAATGTGGTTTGGTGAGGGTTAAAGCACTAAATAAGTGTTCCAATTCCTCCAAATGATGGTGTACAGCTACTTTTTGGAGCTATGTGACAGCCTTAATGCTAGAGTTTGGTATCTAGTACAGGTTGTGACTCTTTTAGGTGGCTAATCGTCCTCCTTCAATGATGTACAGCCTATTTATGGGCTGATAAAATGGTACGGCCAGGTACAATATGGTACGACCTACATATGCAATAGTAATAACTATGCCCCGTGGATGAAATTGTTATGATTTGCAAGCAAATAAAATTGTAAACTCTTCAAATCTGAATTATAACCACAATCTAGAGATCAAATTCAACGTGCAAGGCACTTGGAAACACACCAACAATATTTATTTTATTATCTGAGTATCTTCACACCAAACTGAAAACTGAAAGTACAATGCAAATACCAACTCATAGGTAATCCCTTTGTAGAATTACTCAGTTGGAATGGAGAATTTTCATCCTCAACTCTATTTTCCACTAGGGTTTTCGTTCTAAGGCAAAGAAATGAACTCAATGGCTCAATTTTGGAAACGGGTTTTTTTAGATAAAAATGGCAGTTTATTGCAAATAAGCCCTCACTCCCTTTTTATACTCTTGGGGGAATTACAATAATAATATTTGTTTTTTCCGTCCAAAAACCTATTTTAAATTTACTTTTGTAACTCTACCCCAAAATAATATAACATTACTGAGAGTTACATAAGGCTTTACCATACCCCATTTAGGCGACCTAGAAAATAATAATAAAGTTGTCTTTTACAATGCTAGCAAAAATAATATTAAGACTAACTTTAATTATTTTTTATTAAAAATATTTCCCTAACCCAACCCATTAATCTACGGGAAATCGAAAATAGGCTAAGGGACAAAGTCAAATGCTTAGGGCCGAAAACGGGACATGACACCAACGTTTCCCATTCAGATCAAATGTAGCATGCACTTGCAATCATAAGAGGCACAACATGAAAAGCTAAGAAAAATGATAAACATTTTCACACCACAAGGACAAATTGGACCTACAAATCCAAATACATAGAGGAATGAGCTTCTCCAAAATAGATAAATTCTTTTGATATGAGAATAGATTGATATAGAAAATGAGGGGTGAAACCTTGTTTTTAAAAAGTGGGTATGAGACTAACCACTTCTCAACTACTATGTGGGCCCCCGTGTCACACAAGTGGTCCCTTTTAAATAACACAATGGAACTTGTCTAGTAATACAGCCACAATATAACATCACATTACATGAACTTCACCCCAAAATAGTTCATTTCATTACATAAAGAGAAATGTTGTGTCTAGGTACACAACAATCCCTCTCCCTTTGAGACTTTGTTCCTTAAACTAGAACACCATGCAGTGGAGATGCACACAAGAAATCTTCACATTAGGAAAAAATTGAAACACTAGTAAAACTTGAAGCATTCATCAAAAATATTCAACACAATATTTTGAAGGACATGGAAAATATCACCAAATGTCTGCCATTTTTTCCTCCCAGAGGTTTTTCAACTAAAATGTGTTAGAGGTTCCTTATGGAGACTGGTCTAGTAAAAAACAAGTTGTAGAGTGGCTTTGAAGTCATCAAAAAAGGGTGATCAAAAACACTACAAGAAAGAATACACTCTTAATATTATTATTATTGAGGAGAACGATGTTTGTACCCCAAACCTCAGTAGTGACATACTCAATTCTTATTCGTTCTTCTGCCCAAGTGAACAACAACACTTTCGTGTTAGGTGTTTGGATACCCAAAAATAGGCTAGAGAGTCATCCTTGCATGGAACACCTTTTGTTTTTGTCAACTCATTAAGCTTCCTACAAGACATGGCCATGGATTCTCTTGCAGATTGTGATGTTAAAGCATCCCATAACAATATCATAGAAGTTGATTATCAGATTTGGTGATGAACAATGGTTTTCATCCTATGGGTTTGGAGTCTTGGAATCCTTTCCTTTTCTTGGACTCCAAGAGAACTTTCTCTTCTATACCTTATGAGTAAAACGGCAAAAGGTTTTCTCCTAGCTCAAGTTATCTTCCACTGTTGAGAATTAATATATCTCTCCTCTTTGAGCAAAGTGTAGCTTGTAATTTTCTAGATCTGCCTTCTCTTCTACTGCATCAAAAAACAGGAGCATTTCAAGGCTCATTTAGTTTGAGATCTAACTCTTCTAAAAGTGGCAGGCTATTTTCAAAATCTGCTTTCTCTAGGTCTCTGTGATAGAGTAAAGGGCCATTCTCAGACTCTGCAGCCTCATCTTCTTTCCCTACATATCTTTTCCTCCTCCAGTGAGAGTTGTAAAGCTTGGAACCAAATTTCTCATGTAAGACAAGCATTCTTCATAACACTTTGTACCAAAATAATAATTACATTACATTTGTTTTCTTGATACTCTTTCTGACTCAATCTCTCACAAAACACGAGCAATTTAAGTTCAGTTCTAATCTTCTAATATTGATAATTAACTTCTGCTATGATAGCTTCTACACATCAGTTTTTCCTCTTTGACCCATTAGGTCCAATCTACTATGAAGCTCTAATGCCACCTAGAATAAATGGGGGTGATTGACACAAAAGAGAGAGTTGTATTGATATGAAAAAAGATTGATACATAAGGCGAGGAAAGAACCCTAATTTGCATTAAGTGAAGGGTCCTAACCCCTTGACTATTATGTGGGCTCCATTTCACATTACCATCCCCTTTTACATAACAAAGAAAAACACATTCTAAGAACCTAGAACCACAATATGAATCACCAAATTTGAGCTTTATACCAAAATAAATAATTACATTACATCAAAAAAAAGATATTGAATCTAGAATACAAGATTGAACTGAAACTTTGGCACTTCCAAGTCAAAGCAAGACCACAATGAACCCGCAATTAAAAAATCTCATTGAGAAGTTATTGAGCAGGGCCAGTCCAAGTACCACTCTTGTTCCTTCCCGGACCTCAACTTGAAGAGAGATATGAAATTGACTTTTAATGCTGACAAATCAAACAAGGAAAAGATTAGCGTGCTTAAAACAACACCCAGGATGTGAAAGACGAAGATCCCAGGCTGCTTCAGATGATTATGATTGGAGAGGACAATGGCATTGGTTTGAACTTTGATCACTCTATTTTCCACTCAAAGTGTGAAGTTGCATGCAGCCACATATGTTACTATGTAAAACAATATAAACCAAGAATATGAGATGTGTTACCAATAATTTGAAATCTCAGCTTAAATTTTAGAATAAAAGTTGAACTGCAGGTCTGATACCACTGTTGAGTTCCCAACAGAAACTTGCTGCTACAGCTGGGGAGAACTTTGTACTTAAATCTGATATTTGAAAAATCTAAGACAAAGTATGAAAATTCTTAAATAACTACTATGAAAAATGATCTGACAGTTAAATTTTGAATTGGAATCTGAAAATCAGATATTTTTGAATCTAAAATGATGCCATGAAACCCAAAATTGTAAAAACTGCAAAAACTGAACTCTTGAAACTGTTGAAAGCATGACGTTGATTTTTAAAACTAGATGAAGAACATGACTTTAATATTACTGAACATAGAAAAAGATAATCACTTCCCTAAGAATGTGTGGACGTAAACCTACACCCAAATCCAGCACAGCATGGATGCTGCCTAGGCCAAAACACAGTCTGAGACTTGTGCACAAGAATTACGTTTACCACACATGCCCTAAGGGTATTTAATAATTTATAGTAGTTTCCCTACTTTAGCTCTTCTGTCTCTTGCATGTGGGATAGTTTCAAATTTCAATGGACCCACAAAATGGTTCATAAATTGACATATAAAAGTAAAACCATTCCAAATGGATCCACAGGATGCACTTGCAAAAACTTTCTAACAGACCCCACTGATTGAAGTGCACAATTGTAAATATCATGATAGTGTAATGTCCCTTTTTTAGCCCATGCAGCTAGATGGAGAGTTAATCTATCATTGAGGTCCCATAGACTAACTAGCCTGGTTAGGGAACCATTGTTGACGTTGACTTGGATGAGTTTGACAGTATTTGAGTGGATATTGGCATGGTTTCGGTGTGTTATTCAGTTTGGCACTTTTTGAGGTGGATTTGGTTGCTTAGGCCCGGACTTACTATTTTTGGCAAATTAAGGTTTCTGTCTGTTTCGGGATTTTCAGTGTTGGAGATGAAGCATCTTGACGAGACCTTTCCAATGGTCTATAGATCATTGGATTCCGAGATCATTTGGGCCTCCGTTTTAAAGTCCGTAAATTATTAATGTTTATTTAATATTGGACTTTGGGTTATAATGGTTAAGTGTCAAAAAAAAGAAATATTAATAAGTCACTTAAGTTATAATGTTGGAGTCCTCACCTTGGAATTATAAAAAAGTGACTTAATTAAATATTCCCTCCAAAAGGTGAATCGACCCCCTTAGAGGAATTATAAAAAGGGGAAAAAGCAATTTATTTGGCATGCATTGATTATTCATTTTGCTTTGGCTTTGGCTCTGCAAAGAGTTGGAGGGTTTTGAGAGAAATTTTGAAACCATGGCTGTTGGGAACGAAAACTTCCATCAGTAACAACATCCCATAGGTGTGAAAGATCATCCCCGGGTGCTCAAAGAGGCAAACACTCAGTGTTTGCATTGTGCTTCATTGATAGGGTTTGGAAAAGTTTTGGGGGAGATATCGAATACATCTTATGCAAATTATGTGTACAGACTGAGGATTAATGGAATAGTTGCAAATCTGATCCAATTTTTAGTGAGTTTTGGGACTGCACATGTTTCTTTGCTGGTCGTACCATCACACAAGCTGGCTGTACCTTCTCATGTGCTGATTATTGGGTTTTGTGATGCATAAAACTACTTGCTTGAAGGTGCTTCATGATGAAACTGTTGTAGTTGAGGTTACAGATCAGATTCATTGCTGAAATCAGATTTCTGGGCATAGCTATCACAGCTCTTGCTAGCCGTACATTCTTCATATGGGCGTGGGACCTTGCTGGAGTGGAACGGCCCTTCTTTGTGGCCACTAACTCACTCATTTGGAGCGCCTAGGGTTGTAAAAGCCTTTGCTACTATTCATTGTAAGAGGACATCCATTTTGGGGTGATTCAAAGGTAATTTGTGATACCCATATTGTCGGTCCATCTACAGCAGAAATACGAAGTTGAATATTTTGAAATGGGTATGTGATGATAATTCATTTCATGTGATTTTATGAACTGGGTCTTTGATATTATGCTCATATCTATGATTGTTTTTCTAGGTTATCGTTGCATGTTTCATATTCCATTGTATCTACAAAATCAATCACATGCAAAAAAAAACCCCTTCTGCAACTTTTGTCTAGTTCTGAAAGACCACAAAAACTAATAATAAATAACACAAATAAGAAAATAAAGAAAATATTACAAACAGGGCAGCTCATTACAGTGGTATCAGAGCTCAATTTTTTCTGCCATCCAGTGGGTTAATGAAATTCTATAAGCATCAGTGATAGAGAAAGAAGATATCAAGAAAGACAGAGAAAAGAGAAGAAGAATTTTGGGAACATAGGCCTGCTGATATAGAGGAACAACAATCAGCACATTTCGGAAATATGGGTGACAGGTAATAGAGACCCTCAACCAAACCGTACAGCACTTCTTTTGGATGCCTTGGTTAGAAGTCAAGAACAAACAAATCAGTTCATGGCTCAGTTGGCTGATGCGATTGCTTTAATGGCAGCCAATAACAAGGGTGATGAGGACCATATGAATGGTCAAAATCCACACAGGGTAGAAGACCCATATCGACGGGCAACAGTAGCGAGACCTCTTATACCGGTTTTCCCACCCAAAGTTGAACCACCAGCAGGGAATGAACTTACACTACTTGAAATGCAAGATCAAATCCGACAGGATTGGGTAGATGCAGGACCTGATTTTCAGTGTGACATATCTTTACGTGACTATATGGATGTTACGATGAGGCATACGCCCAACAAAGGCAACAGAAAGCTTGTCTTGGAGCATGAGGAATATGTTATAGAGCTTCAAGATGATTCTATGCTTATGCATGCAGCTACTAAGAATGAGGATGTGTGCAATGAAAGTAACAAAACAACAGACTTGAATAAACATTTAGAGCTATCCAATGAAGCTGGTAACACTAGTGCAAATGTTGGGGTAGTTGAGAGCATTAATATATTTTCAGATGATGAGCATATTGAGAACAAATATGATGAAGCCTTCAAATCAGCTAATAATGGTGATTCTACATTTATTTTCAATGATGGTGATATAGGTGGTGTTCTTGATTTTGAGAACAAATCTGATTTCACATTGCACGTAGCTGATCCTGAGCAAAGACCTAGTGGTCTTGTTGATTTAGATTCACAGTTCACTGTTGAGGATGAAAAGGAAGAGGCATAGCGGATTTGGGACAGCCTTGGAGTCATTGATGACAGGAATGAAGGTTTTGATTTCATTATTCATCATAGCAGCAGTTTATTTTCTTTGCATGAACATGGTTCGAAAAAATCATTTGTGGTGATTGTTGATAATCCATTGTTTGAGATGGGTGTTGATATGGTGTATGACAATCCACCTTTTGAGTTAAATGATGGGACTACTCATGATTGTAGCATTGCACTTGGTGAAAATAGCAAGGTATGGGATCCGGGAGAAGATTCAAAACTTGAGTTGAAGTGTGGTTTTCAGCTTGGTTTTGATTTAGGTTCACATTATGAGGTGATTGGTTACCCTCCTGGAAGACCACCGGAAAAGAAATGTGTAAAGGAGACAAAAGAAAATTGCATAAGGAGTGTTGTGACACTAGGAGATACAGTATCTTCATGGAATGAATTGATTCATGGAGACTTTTTCGTTTCTGATTTTGAAAGGTTTCCAAATAATGATCTTAAGCTTGCTAGAAATTTCAGAACAGTAGCAAGGAAAGGTGGTTTAAAGCTTTTTACTTATGTAGCTCTAGAGGGAGAAGGACGTAAACATGACATCTACATGTTTGACAATCCATTTTTTGGATTGAATGACGTTTTACCTCATACTAATTTTTCTTTGGGGTTGGGTTTGAAGACAACAATTGCTCCTTGCACCTTAGTTGTTGATGCTTTCAAGGATGGGTTACAAAGGATTACCATAGAAGTCACAAATTTCCTTGATGTGCATACTGTTATGGATGGCACTTGGATTTATGATGTGTACCTTTCTAGTTATGCTGGAGACTATTTTTGGTTGGGTATCCATGCTTGGAATCCTCAACAAGGCTTGATGGAGCTTATTGGGAAAGGTAGGTATGATCTTTGGAGGTATAAGGATGAAAATTTCAGTATAGATAGTGTTGTTCTTTTCCTTACCAGCCATATGGTGATTCCAATTGCTTATCTACAAATGGATTGGAGAGATTTTAAGTAAGGATTGGAGTAATGAACGAATGGTTGCTCTTCGAAGTGTTACTTGGCAAAGAATGGATCAGAATTTCAGTGTTGAGCTTGTTTTTGAATTGCAGGACGGTCACTTCATTTTTTGGTTTGCTCTCATTCTGGGGAGTTGACACTTTCTTCTTTGTCAGGGAAGTAATAGTTTTCAGTTGGAGACTGCTTGGAGGTGTTTCCCAGCCACTTCTGAGTTATTTTGGTGCAATACAAATGCTCATACTTGGGAAATTCATTGGAACTGCTGTTGTCCTTTGTGTAGAGCACTAAATTCATATTGTACTTCACTGATTTCAATTTTGAAGAGCAGACTTTATAGTTTACTTCAGACCTTCCTAACTCAGAGAGATCATCTTGTGAGGATTTGTGATGTAAACCTTGATAGTTTACTCTCAGTATGGGTTCAGGACAGCACGTTTTTGCATGCTATGATTCATCTTTCAGAGGCTTTTGGGGTTGTAACAGTGAGTGTTAGCACCATTGTCCACTTTCTGATCAGCACACACATGACTTCAGCTCTTGACCCGCAGCTGTGTTGGTTTGTCTTTTCAGATCAGCAGTGGAGTATATGGTAGATGGAGTTGGTTGATAGGAATGGTTTGATCATAGGAGATGACTCTATAACTACTTCCATACTGATCTCTCCTATGTTTTCAATAGGATTTCATAATGGTTACCGCTGCCCTTACATTTCCACATTGGTTATGGTGCTATTCTTTTGTGAGAAGATTGGTTTCGAGCTTTGGCATGCTTTAGGGCAGATGGTTATGGGAGTTATTCCGGACACGGTTCCTTTATTTATTGCTTCCACCCTGGTAAGTGACGGGCACTGCAAATACTTTATGAGGATAGTGTGCATATCATTAGATGATGCCTTATTAATTGTAGTGGTTTGGGTGTGTTCGTGTGTTCAGAACCTTCTTTTTGACACTTGAAGATTAAGTGTCGATGATATAAGTACAACTGATGACAATCGAGGCATTCCCTGGTTAGCAGATTTTAGAGTTATGACCGTGATTGGTCCACTTCTTCTTTGGGGGAGTTTGGTTTTTGGGTTGAGCAGACTATTCTTCCTGTTGCCCAGGATCATGTATGATACATGGATGGCAGTCATGTACTTTACTGGGATGCCTACGCAAGAGATGTCTCATAGTATGGGTTTCATCCCTTACCGATGTTCCAGTTTGGGGTCTGGAGATGATTACTTCTGGGAGTCCCAGGAGAGGAGAGTGATGTTGTGGCACGACGGGTTTTTAGTTTATATCAAAGTGGTGCAGTGACAGTGTGGTGGTTTTTTCCAAAGATTGACTTGGAACCCAAGGATCACTTGGGTTTGAAATCCAGCCGCTGTTGGGAATGAGAGAGTTGATGCTGACTCTCTTGAGCGTATTCTTACGGTCACACAGTTGGATCTTTCCGAAGAGCAATTCCCTAAGGAGTTGATTGAGTTCATACAATATCTAATTGCTCCTCTTATAGAAGGTTTTTAGGTCATTTATATTGGTACTTTGCAGGACAGTGTGTTCAGTAGATGGTACCATAGATCTCCTAGGTTGACTTGGGACCCTGGGATCATTCTTGATTCCAGTTCAGATCAGTCTGTTGATTGGAGTATTGGCATTAATTGAGGACAAGCAATTTTGGGAAGGGCAAACTGTAATGTCCCTTTTTTAGCCCATGCAGTTAGATGGAGAGTTAGTCTATTATTGAGTTCCCGTACACTAACCAACCTGGTTAGGGAACCATTGTTGGTGTCGACTTGGATGAGTTTGTCAGTATTTGAGTGGATGTTGGCATAGTTTCGGTGTGTTATTCAGTTTGGCACTTTCTGAGGTGGATTTGGATGCTTAGGTGTAATGTCCCCTATTGGAACAATACTAATTTTACCCTAAAAATTCAAATCCCACAAGTTTAGGGTTAGGGTTTCTAATTCCTGGAACAAAATGGTTTGATAGGGTGCCCAAGAAACCCTCTACCCTAGGCCCAAGAGCGGGTGCTTCACCCCTCTTGGCCCCATGTGGCCTTTTGCCATCCATATGGGATGGGGTGCCTAGTGAGGCGTCCTATCACCGTTCCCCTAATCAGAACCATTCTGCTTCTTATGACTCAATTAATCACTATGATGGGAGGTTGGGATGCAACTACAGCAGGGTGTCCCGAAAATCACTCCTTCTAAACCCAAGAGTGGCCTCTTATGCCCCCTTGACCCACATGTGGCAGGCCTCAGCCATCCACCATGGGGTGGGGTACTTAGAAGATGATCCCAACGCCGTTTCCCCTCCTCGTAGACCTTCAATTCCCTCATCATATTATCCTACAAAAACATAAAAAAGATCTTATATTATTTCACATTCACATTTAATGGTAAGCAATAATTCATGTGTCAAATTCCTAAGATATATTCTTGTTAATGAAAACTGGTCACTAATAATTATTGTTTGTTGAGTGTAATTAAGCTGATTTGATTGATGTAATAATAGAGCCATAGAATAGTAGAAATATAGAATAATAGAAGAATAATCTAATGATAGAATAATAGAAGAAGAGAATGATTAAAAGATAGGATGATAGAGTTATAGAGTGATAGAAGAGTAGAATGAAAGAATGATATAATAGAATGATGGAATAATAAAATGATAGAATAGGGTGACATAATGATAGAAGAATAGAATGAAGGACAAATAATAGAATGATAGATTGATATAATAGAATGACATAATGATAGAAGAATAGAACGAGAGAATAATATAATAATTGAATAATAGAAAGCATGATAGAATAGCTGTAATAAATATTTCTCTACTGTTATCAATTATATATCACTGCTGATTTGCAGATTTATCCCTGCCAAACATATATCTTTATTTCTTCTTCTCATTAATTCTGCCCCTACTCAGAGATAATTCCTCTATTCCTTTCGTTCCTTCTCTTTCATTTATTCCTCCATAATTGCCTCCTTCTTACTCACTCTATAATTGCCTTTTTCTTATTCACTCCATTATTCCTTCTTTTTATTCGCTCTATTATTCGTTCTGTTGCTTGTCTCTTCTAAATATATTAAATATTCAATATATATAATCTTATTTCTTTATTTTCACCACACACTTGCTTTTATTATATATATATCATATTTATTTCATTTTTATTTTCTCATTGAATATTCTGCTCCACACACTCTTATTTTTTCTTGAGTGAATGGTCTTCATATATATTTCTGTTTATTCCCGTATATTTCTTTTGATGTGATCCGATGCCTTGATTGGAATCCATCGATCCAATATCTATATGCTTGAAGGATGTTTACTTGCCCATCGGTCACCACCTTTGAGGGATATAACTCTTGAAAGCTAATTGTTATTAATAAATTACAATCGCATCACTTATCTCAAATAAGCATTTGTCTTATGATTTTAACTTCCTTTCATATGGAGCGATCATTTATGATTAATGTCATTACTGCCTTAGTATAGGCTTTAATCGTTGCCATAAATTTTTGATTGCTTTTACATATAATAATAATCGCTATTTGTTTATGGGTGTGCTGCTTTGTATAATTTGTATAAAATCAAATCGTTGTTCTTTTGGTTCTTAAACAATTCACATTCTTATTATATTAATAGTTCTCCTTCAATTATTAATCGCTTCCCTTAAATAACATCATCTTATCACTTGTTAATATTTGTCATATGATTATATGAATCGATCTTTATGCTCTGATATCCATTGCCTTAGACACTATATATTAATTTATATTATTATTATTTCCATTTCATGCTTATATTTATATATTATAGATATTATATTTAATAATATCTTATATTATAATTATTATAATTATAATAATATTTAAATTTTTTTTTTTAGACTGCAGGAATCGGGTAGCCCCCCCTATAAACTGCAGTGCCCCTAGTAAACTTTTTTCACGTGACCGGTGACGCTGGCACGACACACCTTCCAGTACCACGGGGACGGAGGGGAGACTGGACCTCATGACCTTTACCGCAAAAGAATTTTTTAGCCAATCGAGCCAGGGCCCCCGCCCCTATAATAATATTTAAATTGGCAATATCTATATTTGTATTTATATTTATTCTTAAATATAATAAATATATTCTATTTTAATTATATAAAATATATATAATAATATTATTAATATACGTGATTACCATCCACAGTGGCTTCTCCGTCTTATCACGATGTTTAAATCTTTAATTTAAACAATGCCTTAATATGGGGACATGACATTAGGCCCAAACTTACTATTTTTGGCAAATTAGGGTTTATGTCCGTTTCGAGATTTTCAGTGTTGGAGATGAAGCGTCTTGGCGAGACCCTTCCAACGGTCTATAGATCACTAGATTTTGAGATCATTTGAGCCTCCGTTTTAAAGTTCGTAAATTATTAATGTTTATTTAATATTGGACTTTGGGTTATAATGGTTAAGTGTCAAAAAAAAATGAAATATTAATAAGTCACTTAAGTTATAATGTTGGAGTGCTCACCTTAGAATTATAAAAGAGTGACTTAGTTAAATATTCCCTCCAAAAGGTGAATCAACCCCCTTAGAGTAATTATAAAAAGGGGAAAAAGCAATTCATTTGGCATGCGTTGATTATTCATTTTCCTTTGGCTTTGGCTCTACAAAGAGTTGGAAGGTTTTGGGAGAAATTTCGAAACCATGGTTGTTGGGAACGAAAAATTCCATCAGTAACAGCATTCCGCAGGTGTGAAAGATCATCCCCGGGTGCTCAAAGAGGCAAATACACTTAGTGTTTGCATTGTGCTTCATTGATAGGGTTTGGAGAAGTTTTGAGGGAGATATCGAATACATCTTATGCAGATTATGTGTACAGACTGAAGAGTAATGGAATAGTTGCAAATCTGATCCTGTTTGTAGTAAGTTTTGGGACTGCACATGTTTCTTTGCTGGTCGTACCATCACATAGGCTGGTTGTACCTTCTCATGTGCTGATCATTGGGTTTTGTGATGCATAAAACTACTTGCTTGGAGGCGCTTCATGATGAAACTGTTGTAGTTGAGGTTGCAGATCAGATTCAGTGCTGAAATCAGATTTTTGGGCATAGCTATCACAGCGCTTGTTGGCCGTACATTCTTCATATGGGCGTGGGACCTTGCTGGAGTGGAACGGCCCTTCTTTGTGGCCACTAACTCACTCATTTGGAGTGCCTAGGGTTGTAAAAGCCTTTGCTACTGTTCATTGTAAGAGGACATCCATTTTGGGGTGATTCGAAGGTGATTTGTGATACCCATATTGCTGGTCCATCTACAGCAGAAATACGAAGTTGAATATTTTGAAATGGGTATGTGATGACAATTCATTTCATGTGATTTTATGAACTAGTTATTTGATATTATGCTCATATCTGTGATTGTTTTTCTGGGTTATCGTTGCATGTTTCATATTCCATTGTATATACAAAATCAATCACATGCAAAAAACAAAACCCCTTCTGCAACTTCTGTCTAGTTCTAAAAGACCACAAAAACTAATAATAAATAACAAAAATAAGAAAAAAAAAATTACAAACAGAGCAGCTCATTACAGATAGTTACAATAAAGGTTCATAGCACGAGCTCAGGATTCTCGGACAAAGAAAAAAAAGAATGGAAGAAAAAGTTAAAACAATATGAGATTTTACTGCCTAACCCAACCATCATCCAAATTCCAGCCAACCAATACCTTGCCACCATTGCAGTGGTAGAAAGAAAATATATGGAAATGTAGTCTTATCTCTCTTCATTCTCCATTAATAATTTAATTATGGAGGAATTTACATAAGTGCCAAACCAGAGAAAAGGCTTTGGAAAGAAGAGTATAGGATTTTGTATTGAAGTTGAAAGAAAATCTCAAGACATGGGATGAAATTATGAAAGATATTTCTAACTAAAGGACATTGAGTTATCAAAAAGAGAGATGAAATAAGACCTAGATTGGCCAGAATGACTAAGAACTCTTCAGAACAATTCAATCTACCAAAGCAAAAGGAACATTGGCCAAATGTTTCTCCGTTAAGCAGATAAAATTATGAGTATAGAAGAGCAGTTAGCACTAATAGCATAGAAGATTCAGAATTTGACATGTCTAAGATTTTTGCTAGGAAAAGTTCCAAAGTCTCTCAAACAATGAAAAATAAATTCTAAAAACCTTGGAACACAATGAGTCACAAGATATGAGCTTTATACCTATTCCCTACCAAAGTTTTCTCTTACCATTGTGTATAGAGTCTTTTGTCTTGTTTTCTCTTCCTGTGTTATATTTGGTCATCCATTTTTGTGAAATTTATCTGATATTAGATTTTCCCTTCATCTTTGTCATAATGTTCTGGGCCCTAGCAATGTCTTGGGAAGTTAAGTTCATAAGTGTTCAGGGAATGTGCTTAGCTTTTACAAAACATATTTCGTTGAAGTTGCTTATTGAATCAAAGTTCACTTTTCAAGTCTTCTTAGTGTCATCTACCTCTATAAAATCATGTTTTTCAAGCCTAAATGTTGCTTTTGTTCAAAACAATCCTTCTACTCCAAGTCATACCTTTGCACTCGAGTCTTTTTAACAAGAAAAGGTTTCTTCCTTGAAAGTCATGTTTTTGCACCCCAACTATCATTTTTGCCAAAGATACACAGGGAGTGAAAAACACAACATTCTCTTCATAAATTGTGTTTTTATAGCCTTGTCGATTTTGCCCAAAAGAATGTCCAGAAATTAAAAAACAAGATGAACCCAAAATCTCAACTTTCCCACTTTTTGTTGTGTTGATTTTCTAAAATTTGGCAAAAAGCAAAAAGTGAAATAAAAAATGTGCTTCTCCTTTCAAAATTGTGCTTTGAAGACTTGATGTTGATTTTGCAAAAAAACTGCCAAGAAGGAAAAAAAGAGACATACTAGTAAAACGCACAACACAAATAATTTTTCAAAAGCAGTCACATTTTTGTGACTCATATGTTGTTTTCGTCAAAAAAGTCAAAAAGGCAAAAAGAAGCAAGAGAAACCAAAATGGGCGTTTTTCCTTTCAAAAATGTGCTCCATGATATTGGATGTTGTTTTCACCAAAAAATGGCTTGAAAGAGAAAAAGGACTTGGATGGTTAAAATTCGTGAAGAAATGCATTGTGAATCACATTTTTGAGGATAAGATGGTACATTTTCCAAAAGCGCTCCCAAATGCAAAAAGGAGAACTTGAGGTCAAAAGCGAAACACATAATGTGTTTTTCCCATCTTAAGTCATGCTTTTGCACTCAAACTATTGATTTGTCCTAAAACACCAAAGAAAGCAAAAATGACAAGGGAAAGCGAAAAGCGTGAAAACACGATGCAAGGCATGAAATTTTAAAAATGGCTAAGTCATACCCAACCTACCACCTACGTGTGAGCCATTAATTCATCCTAGGATGCTCTAGGTTATCAAAGAAGGATGCCTTAATTATTCACAAAGAAAAGGACGAAAAATCAAGAGTTTGTTGCAAAGAAAGCAAAGTAGAAAACTAGTGATTTAGCTTTTATAGTGGCCAAATAGTGAAAACAAGGATTTGCAGATAAAATTCCATGGCTAAGGGTTTACTGGGAGGAAGGTGGCTTGTTGAAAGGAGATATAATACCTAAGGTTTTGAGTTTCTTAGAGGGAGTGCATAAAATTTCATTTTCCAACTTTGTCAAGAGAATACATCAAGGTTTCAATGCCTAGGGTTTGTCATGCATAAAAAGGGTCTATAGGCGTCCAAAGGTCATAGAAGGCATCTAGAGTTTTCTTTTCAAGTCACAAAAAAATACTAGATTTTTCAGAAAGAAAAGGAAGCAGAACCTAAGGTTTATTTGCTGCAAAACAAGATCAAACTACATTCAATGTATACAACAACATAGTTGTAGAAATGGAGTATCATTTCCAAATTATTGAGCCACCCTCCAAGATTGTGTAGGATTACCCTCTCATCAAAGAAACAATTTTGGGGCAAGTTCACATTCAAGACTTGCAGCTCGAAGACAAGGCCAAAAAGGGAAATGTAATTATTGTAGGGTGGCTTCATGGAAGCAAATTGGTTCAAGTGGATTCCTTTCCAAATTCAATTCAGAGTCGAAATTTGGTAATTGCCTTATGCAAAGCACTACAGTGTTGACACTTGAAAGATCATGGGAGAAGGTGGTGAGGTAATGGATAAATTTAGTTATGACTATTGATAAAACATTTGGTTTGGTAACCTATTAAGGAGTTCAAATGGTTGATCTTGATTAATGTAAAACTAATTAGAGAGAATAGATATGAAAGCCAATAACAAATCAGCAAATATTGGTGTTGTAATGTCAAAAATTGCATACCCTTGCAATTTCATGCTATATTTTGGGCTTGCTTTAGTGTCCATTCCCTTGGCATGTTTTAGAGATCATTTTAGCCTAGCCTTAGCCTTTTCCTTCACCAGATTGTCAAATTTCTCTATCAAATTCTAATTCTTCTCACCGTCCGGCGAACACATACTAAATTTTGAGTGATTTCTCTAGGACCCTAGCACGACACACGGACGTTTGCGCAATGTGCTAGTGTCCCGTGAGTTTCCAAAAATTTAAAATGTTGCTTCCTGCCCAGCTGCTTGTTGTTGCCTATTGTAACACTCGTTTGTCAAAAAAACCTTCAACACTTGAATCCAACCCTTCAACTTCCACACAAGCCTTATGCAAAAACAATTCTTGAATCTCTCTCATTCTATTCTTCTCTTGGCTATGCTTGGCTGCACATGCCTCCATTGTTGAAACTTTTTGAAGCTGCATGTTGTTGAAATAACACCATTTTTTGAAGCTCTCTCAAGGATTCACGTTATTACAATTTGGTTGACTCCTCCAAAGAGCTCACTTTTCCCTCTTCTACATCATGCTAGTAATATTGTTCTTGTTATTATTTTGAATAATATTGCAGATCTTCTTTATCATTTCCTTCTACATTTCTATTTGGCAAATCTCTTGGTGACCGTCACCGCCCATTTATCCTCCACACACACTAGGATATTCTTCCCCATAGATCAGGGTTGATACTTATAGATTTATTTTGTTGTCATTGCTCTTAATTCTTAGATGCACATAGAACAGGAGTACAAACTATTTTTCAATCTCTTTATCATTGGTTGTCCGTGGAGGTCAAAAGACCAATATAGGGGCTTGACCTGAAGGCAAGCTCCCAAACAACCCCAACATTTTTTCTTGTTTCAGCTACAAGTATTCGAGAGAGTATTCAACCACACAGACCTTTGCTAGTATCTCTTCTTTCTCTTGTTCATTTTATTTTTTCAATTGATTTAGATAGTTTAGCTCTATTTTATCATTTCTATGTATTCTAGTATCCCTTGGTTTGTTGTTTTGGTTGTTTTTGTTTCTTATTGTGTAGGTGAGTTTGAAATCTAGTGAAACCTTTATATTTTGCAACTTTCTGGGATGACAACACAGAAGTAGGGCTACAGCGCATCGTGCAAACGTCTACACACCACACTAGCATCCAAGACAGTGAGCTCCATCTTTTGGTGTCAAGTTCTTTCTTTTCTACAATTTACAATTTTGAATTTATTTGTCAATTTTCTATTTCAGTATCTGTAAATTAGCATTTTCCATCCCAACTCATATTTAATGTAATGTAAAAGTTAAAGGTATCACTTTTCTATGTTACATTTTGGTGAGCCTACCACTTTCACACTTTAAACAACTTTTTCATTCCATTTTCTTCAAAAAAGTGAAATAAAAAAATTTCCTTCCTTAAAAAAAAAATTGTGGCACTGTCCTGTACCCCATTTCGTAGTCCTAAAGGAGAAAAACAATAGCCTTTGGCCAAATTGTCAACACTTTTCTTAATCATGGATTCTTCTAGTTCTTTCTCTTGGAAATCTTTGCATGCATACATAATGGACTATGAAATATTCTCTCATTTCATTAATTATTATCCTTATGTCTTAGATCATAGAATTGTTATCTATGACATGGATATCTCTACATGTTTCATGTATGAGATCCTTTATTGTATATCTAATCTTTCTACCTTCGTGGCTCTTATGCATGTCTCTCCTATATTAGAAGACTTCACTACATTCATCTCCATGACCTATCTCTTATGCATGTCTCTCCTTCTATATCAAAAGACTTTCACTACATTCATCTCCATGACCTATCATGAGACAGATGATGTTGATAGTTCTTCTACTTCTACTTCTACTACATCTTCCATAGTCCATGATGATTCCATGTCTCTTGCCATTTCTCTTCCTTCTCTGGCTACATGTACAAACTCCTTAGACATCACCAAGGATGTGGAGACCTCTTTCTCTTCTCTCCCTCCTTTGACTGCATGTTCAAACTCCTTAAACATTGCCAAGGATGTGGAGATCTGTTTCTCTTGTCTCCCTCTTTTGGTTGCATGTTCAAACTCCTTGGACCTCACCAAAGATGTGAAGACATCTTTCTCTTCTCTCCCCCCTTTGGTTGTGTGTTCAAACTCTTTGGACCTCCCAAGGGATGTGGAGACCTCTCTCTCTTCATCACCTATGAGGATCCTATCCTTATGGTTGACGATACTTCTTCATCACACGGTTTTCAAACTTCTATTGATAATCTATCTTTTAGTGTCTTTAATGACTTCTCTGAGTGATGATGAGGCTCATGCTTCTATTGATCCTTTATCTTGCCAATATGGACTCTTTTCTTGTTTGTCCCCTGCTCTTTATTTGGAGGATGAACTCCCTCTTGCGGATAATGGTGAGCATGCTAGTATCATTCATTACTTCTTTAATGTCACATTGGCCAAAAGACCTCCTTCTATACATATTGAGTATTCTTCTAATGAATCTCTTCTCCCTGTTCATTCTCCTTTACTTGAACCATCTCAAACTAACATAGATCCAACACCCTCCATTTCTTTTGAGACTATTCCAAATCTTTTTCCTTCTCCAATTTCATCCAAACATGAAACACAATCTTACACACAACTTCCTGACTCTCCTAAGAGTTTTCTATCCACTCTCTTGGAGACTCAGTTGATCACTCTTCCTCCTACACGCAAGAATTTTTCTAAGCATAGTCATTCCGCACTTCCTTCTTGCGCATATCATAGAGTGCCTAGTCATTCTACCAATCAATGTCGAGCATTAAAAGACATAATACAAGACCTTATCAATACATGTGCCATTCATGTCCCATCTTATGATGCACCTTTTCCTTGCATAATGATGACATTGATTCAGTACATGAATCCGCACAAAGTCATGACACTCTCCTTGCTCATGATGGATATGATATTGGCTATGATACTTCTCACACGTGTACTTCTTCCATAGCTCATTCTTTTGTAGTTATGGAGCCTATTTCTATTTATATAGACTCTCATATTTCTCTTCATGCAATAACTAGAAACACCTCTTCTAATGAGTCGTTTCAATCTATTGTTGATGTTCCTTCTCTATCTTCTACATTTATTGGAGGCATATTATTATCTCTGTAGCATCTTCGTTCTTCTTCTCTTCACTAGGTGCACTTTGCTAAGACATCGAGATTTACCTCTGTCTAGCTCACCTAGACTTTCATGCATCTTTCACATTTACACATGACATTGAGATTAGCTTTGTCGTCATATTGAGACTCTTCTATTATGATATTGAGCTTACCTCTATTATAATTTTAAGAGTCCTTGGCTACGACATCAAGCTTTCCTCTGTGGTCATATTGAGATTCCTCTATTATGGCATTGAGCTTACCTCTTTTGTAATATTGAGAGTCCCCAGTTAAGATATCGAGACTACCTTTGTCATCACTTTGGGACTACCTCTATTATGACATTAAGATTACCTCTATCCTAATAGGAGAACCACCTTCTTTTCTAAAGGCATCACCATCGATTTCTTGTGAGCTACCATATGTTGCTCCTTCTACATCTGCATGGCTATGCTCTCCTTTATCTTTTGAGATTCTTGCATACCCCTCTCTAGTTGGTATGAGAACTCTTTTTTTTAATAAATACAATGGCCACAGGGATCCGTTGTGCCATGTAAAACATTTCTCCACCATATGCTTGACTCATACATGTGATGACTATATCTTGGCAAAATTCTTTCCTAGCACATTGAGAAATATTGCCTTAGACTAGTTCTTCACCTTACCTACTGGTTCCTTGCACTCATTTTCTAATGTTGCTCATGCCTTTGTATCTCAGTTTCAATATAACACAGAGTCCAAAGTATCTCTTACACACTTGGCACAATGCAAACAAGCTATTGATGAGAGTGTCCAAGGCTTCACTTCTCATTCCTTTTCCTTGCTTGTTCGATGGGTTGGACATCCTCCTAATGGCCTTCTACCTCTCTTTCGTGAGAACTTGTTGCCACATATCCAACAGACTATGCTCTTTGAGCAGTATTGTTCTCTTTCTGACTTACTTCTTCATGCCCTTTAAGTTGATCAAATCCTTCTACAGAAGCCTCATCTCAACTATTATCATGGCTGATACACTTCTTTCTTGTGATGAGAAGTTGTGTCCATTGCTCATGTTCCTCCAATAACTTCTATATTCACTCATGTTGTAGCTTTACCTCTAGAGAACCCTCTTCTTCATTCTCCTTGGAGGTGCACTTGGCTAAGTCATCCAATCACTTCACCTTCATCATTGGTTGATTCTACTATCAATATGTTGTGCCGGTACCTATTATGTGGCACACATAGCTTTCTTTCTTCGCTTGTGGCCATTCGTGATCGTATAATCTTAGGTGCAGCCACCTTCTCTTTTCTTGTGTAATAGCACAACCTTTTTCATCTTTGTTGTCCTCACCCATATTCTAGGGGGCAAAGACAACTTGTTCCAAAAGCAGACACCCTATACGCGTCCTTCCTAGGGACTTCGTTCTTTCTCTTTCCCCTTTCATCTACCTTAAAATCAATTGCATACACCTCTTCTATGCAATTATTTTAAGGGGGGGCATACATCTACCATTTTCACATTGTTAGCATGCTCCCTGAGGCATTCATCTATCATTTTCACATTATCGGCATGCTCCCTAAGGCGTTATTAGCTTGTGGTCCCAAGTAGACACACTTACTTGGACTAACCACCCTTATCAGGATTACCTAGCCAACACAACGTGCTAGTCCATGTAATCCCCAATTTTGCTTTTACATGTGAGCCACCTAGCAACATGTTGCTAGACAGTTGTGCTCCCTTTCAACTATTATTTATACTTTTTGTGAGTAACCTAGCAACACAGCTTGCTAGTTCTTGTGACCCAAGAAAGTATTGTATGGTTCCTAGCCAACACAATGTGTTAGATCTAGAACCATACTTGACTTCCTTTCTAGCAACACAACACTAGAAAATGCCTCTTTCTCTCTTCATTCTTTCCTCATGACCCCTAGCGACAAAGCTATTACAATAAAGTATATAGTTTCTTTAATGGTCAATATTAGTTTCTATTAGGAAGTTTCTATTTCTATTCTATGTTTAGTTTCTGCTTTTTTGCTTTGCTTATCTGTAGTTTCCTTGTGAAACTCCCACTTCTCTTTTTAGAAACTTTTTTTATCCTCTTTATATAGAGCATTGCTCTTCATTGTAAATGATCTCAATGAATAATATATTGCATATATTCTAAAATACAACATGGTATCAGAGCTCCGAGTTCGAGCTCCTTTGTACGTCGTACGGATGCGATTCTGGTTCTTCTTAGATCACGGTCACGATTTAATCTGAGTTGCATTTTTCATTTTTAACCCCGTGCGCCAAAGCTCACAAATATCTTTGGTCTGTTCGCACCTTTTTTTGGCATCTGTTTTTACCAAACGATTCTGTCATTGGCGTGTTCGCTGTTCGTGGATGTTGAGTTGTGATTCCAGCTGGCGATTTCATGAGAAATCACGTGATTGCAAGACGCGTTCTCTATAGATCGTGTTTTCCCCTCTCATCGCGATTTCCTGTTATTCTGAGGTCGTGTTTTCTTCCTAGAGCAGCATTTTATCTCTGCTAAAATCGTGTTTGAAGGTCACATGTTATCTAGTCGCGATATCCTTGTTTTTCATGGGTGTTTTTACATCCGAGTCTCCGTTAGGGTTTCTAGCTTTCTCTTCTGGACGCGGTGAAGCTTTTTGCTCACGTTTCCTTTGATTCTGTGCTGGGAAGGGCACGGAATCAAAATAAACCTAAATCGTGGGTTCTATGATTTTTTTGGTGGCGTGTTTCTGCCAGTGATTTGTTGTCGTTTCCTGAGTTTCAGCAGTCTTCCTGGTCACGCCTTTATTTTTGGCGTTTTGTGGTTCCGTTTTGGACCTCTTTCTCCTTGGCAGTAAGGTGTGGGTCCCATCAATCAAGCGCTCAGTATCTTCTATCTTTTTGGCGGACTCTAAAGAAATATTTGTTTCTTATGGTCACCGGTTTTGGTTTGACCAAAGCATTGGGGTATCTTTTATTTCTTTGGCCCCTTTGTCTCGGTATTGCGAAGTGTTGATGTTTGTTTTTGGACAAGTCAACAATTAGAGTGAAATACTAAGTATCTGACTCCCTCTTGAGCAAAGCCTCTCGAATGCTGAACGAAGTGATCAAACAAGATGACTCCAAGGTTCCTTTCTGATGATTTTGTAAGAGATAGCTCAGTGACTAAGTATGATTTTGCTGTTAAACACAAAGAGACTTACGCAGATTCTTCTCCTTTCATTCAGCTTATTCCTCCTTTCTGTGTGGATGAAGTATGTACAAAGTTTCAATGATAAAGAAATAGAAAAAGATAAAGGTTTAGGAACCTAACCTAAGGTCAATGAGGCAATGATAACGATTGAATAGACAAACTCCTTGATTAACCTAACTTCACTTCGCCAAGGGTGCCTACAACTACATGAAGCTGGTGCAATCTCCTAAGGTTACGCGAATGGTTTTCAAATCATGAAGACTTATACAAGCACCCATCAAATGGCGCAGCTCAAACAAGCATCCACAATCGAACTTAAGCAAATAAGCTCAGACTAGCTTTACACAACACTTCATCAACGATGAATGTTAAAAGCATGAGCTAGGAGTTGATCAAATATCCAATACAACAAACATTACAACAATGAACTTCTAATCTACTTCTAATCTACTTGAAACATCATCTCCATTCCATTGAAGTACAAGAAACCAAGTTATTTCACAAGATAACACTTGAACACCAAATAAACTTTCAATGCCTTTTGCATTAACCTTGAGAAATATTTACAACAATTTCAAGTCCTCTCAGAGAATTTTGAGAGTCTCTTATAATCTACTCCTAAAATCTACTCTCTACTACTACTAATGATCTACTCCATTACAAATGAGGCAACAAGGCCTTTATATAATGCTCCAGATTACAATGAATGGCTGAGATCAATTTGATAGCCAAGGGTCTAGATCGTGCCACCTCACAGGTAGTTACAACAACTTGCTATTTTTAGCAAAAAAGAGAGGCAATGAAGGCACGTTTTCCAATGTGATAAGGTAAGGCGAAAGCATTTAAAATATTCTTCCACATAGGAATCCCTTTGACTTCTTTTATTAAATGATACTTTTAATGCATTAAATAATGCGGCTAATGAAAATTAAATGATGTGTACTTGCCACATAGATGCCACTTCAGCATACTTTGAAAATTGTATCATCTTTGTAGTGATGTATTCAATGTAATTGCTTGAACTTGTATGTTTAGGAATACTTCTTGTTGATCTTTGCCTTGTACATCTCCTTGCAACTGGATGTATGATACTTGTTGCTCATTTGATTGACTTCATGATTCTTTCTTCTTCTTGTAGGTAAGTTGATATGATGATCTTCTTCAATACTTCTTGATGAGTGCGGTAGGAGATGATGATCTTCTCTAAATGATCCTTCTTGAAGAATGATGTAGTAGATGCTTCCTGTCCTCTTCATATGTAGAGTAGATGATGAAGCTTGCTTCATGAATCGGAGTATGAGATATCTCTTGGACTTGAAAATTTGAAGAGTCTTGAAGTTTGATGGATGAATGCCCTTGCTTGATTTGAGGATGAAGTGCTTCCTGACTTCTCAAAGAGACTTGAAGCTTGATGAGTCTTGAAACTTGAAGTATGATCTTTCATGATGTCATTGTTGAAGAGGACTTGAGATATATCTTGCTGTGACGTCTTGGAGCAGCTACCTCTTGAAGTGATGTAGATCTCTTAGAATGATGCTTCCTGGAAGATGATCTTGACTTGAAGCTTAGATGGACAGATGCCTTGTCTTTTGAATATGATGCCACTTGATGAAGAGTTCCAACATAAGGATGATGAAGGATACCCTTGAAACAGCTACATGATGCCTTGCTCTTTTCTCATTCCTTGCTCTTTTCTCATTCCTTGCTTGTCAAAGGTTCTTTTCACTTGATCTTTAGATGATTCTTCCTTATCACTGCAACACAAGTAAAGAAACAGCATCAATCCCCTTTCGAAAACATATAAGAATTAGTTTATGTATTTCTAAGCTAAGTGCATTGGTTTCCAAACTACTTGATTTCTTAAAAGCAATCACAAAATTTCAAACTAAGCATCACATTAGAGATGCCAATTCTATCCTTTAGTTGATCACATAGAACTTAAACTAGATTCCCCTCCATAATTGGCAGATTGGTTGAAGAATTTGAGTTCTTCTTTAGACTGAATATACTTTTACCCTTTTGGGATCTTCTTGACTCTTTGGTGCATCAGTTCAGGATTTTAAAATCTTCTTGATAGACTTTCAAACATTTATTCCCTTCAGCACATCAAATCAGAATTCTGAATTCTCTATATGGCTGGCGCATTAGTTGAGACTTTCGAATGCTTCTAAACCTTGATCTCACCCTTCAAAATTGGTGCAAGAGTTAAGGCTCATCAGATCAGAACTTTAGGCTCTTCATAATATTCCACTATAAGGTCGCAGTGGTTAGAGGTTTTGAGTTCTTCTTGTTGTGACCACTTGGAAGATGATGGATTAAATTGACTTCAAACTCTATTAACCCCTGGCGTACTGGTTGACAATTTGGAATCCTTACATCAGCTAGGCGCATTGGATGGAGTTTTAGATCCTCCTGCCTCTAGACTTCTCAAACTTGCACCTATCCTTTTACATGTGACGCAGCAGATCTAGTTTGAGGAATCCCCTTCTCATACAGAAATCTTCTCAACATAGTCTTAACTTTTCCTTCCATCCAAGCGCATTACTTGATCATTTTAGGATCTCCTTCCAAGATTAGGCGCATTGGATGGCAGATTTGAAATCTTCTTAAAAGATGCTATAGATTTCCATTTGGACTGCCTCTTACAAGGTTGGCGGATTAGATCCAAGATTAGAAATCTTCTTCTAGCTTTGAAAAAAAACTGAATCTCTTGCTGACTGCTGGCACACTAGATCAAACTTTTGAGATCTTCTTAAAAGGGCAGCAGATGAAGGTCTTGAGATCTCCTTCGTGTTTTGGTACAGCAGATGAAGGTTTAAGATCTTTCAAAATTTCACAAAACTCACTCTAATAAGCCAATCTTCTTCCAATTCAGAAATTCAAACTCAATCATCCTTCAACAATGGCGCATTGGATCAAGTTATAGGGGTCCTCTTCCTTAAAAGATGCATTAGACTTTGGTTTGAACTATCCCTACAAGGTTGGGCGCATTGGATAGTGAGGTTAAGATCTTCTTGATATTTGTGGGGTTTTAAACAACTTGATCTTCACTTCATATCTCCTTGAGCTTTGGGCGCATTGGATAGTGTATTCGAAATCCTCTTGATGTTAGCGCATTGGTTCAAGGATATGAGATCTCTAGATTTCCTTTCACATGTGGCGGGTTGGTTAAGGTATTCGAAATCATCTAGAATTGGCGCATCACTTGAGGTGTTCGAAATCATCTTCTATCCTCTATCCTTGGGCGCATTTGTTCAAGCGCGAGGGATCCTCAACTTGAAATCCTCTTGAACGCGGTGTGATTTATGAAGATTTTGCGCCACTTTGATATCCCGTCGCATTGGATCAGCTTTTTGAATCCTCTGGAAACTTAGGCGTTTTTCAGGGTTCGTGAGGTAAAGGTATATTGAAAAATTTCTTATACTTTAAATATTTTTCAATATACCTTTCAGGATGTTTGAGATAGGTCTCAAATCCACCGGATTTAACATGCAAAATCTAGAATTTGGAGGATTCACCAGATTTCAGACTTAGTCAATTTTCAGGATATTCAGGATTTCAGGTTACCAGACTTAGTCTTTTCAGGATTGATCTCAACGTTAATTATCTGGATGGGATTTGATCAAGATTCTTCATCACTACAAGTTCATCTGCCTCCTAATCATGAACCAAAGATCATAGAAGAGGAAATCATTACCGGATCGGCAGAGGAAGATAACCCAGGATATCATCAAAAAAATCTCATTGAAAGCACAGAGCTCCAAAAAAGGGGGTCCCCATTGCAATGGGGCGATGTGTGATTTGGTCATAACACGAAGGGAGGTGTTCTTTTTCCAGCAGACATGAAGAAATATTTTTCCGAAATCCGTGTTCGGATTCTCTGAGCTCATGCTTTCCGTACTCTCAAGATCCGTGTTTTGAAATCCGTGTTTGGATTTATCTCAAGATCTGTGCCTCAATATCTATGTTTCAGATTTATTCTGTGCTTTCAGAATCTGTACCTCGTAACCCGTACTAGGGTTCTATTTTCCCTTTCTGTGCCGTCTATCTGCTTCGATATATGTGCCATCAGCGTATAATCCGTTTTTTTTAGTGCCTCGAAAAAACGTGAAGTATGGCATCCTTGACCAACATCTTGTTGGAGAGCAGTCAGAAGTTCAACGGCAAGAATTACAACACCTGGAGGCAGCGAATGATGACAATCTTCGAGTATCGGCACCTTAATCAACTAGTTTTGGGCAAATCTACACGTCCTCAAATGGTGGGTAAAGATCAAGATAAATTTGATGAGCAAAATCGTGAAGCGGTGATGCTTATCAAGTTATCAGTCACCAATGATCAGCTGCCTCAAGTTCCGTCTGGGAAATCAGCAAAAGAAATCTGGGATTTGTTGAAGGATCTTCATGAAACATTCGACAAGAGCCGTGCGTTCTTTTTGAAGAACATGCTTTTCTCGATCATGATGGATGAACAGATGTCTCTACAGGAGCATCTCACCAAAATCAAGGACATCCATGATCAGTTGGAGGCAATTGGTCGGGACATGGATGAGGAAGATATGGTAGTCATCACTCTGAAAAGTCTACCACACTCTTACGAGCACTTTATCGAGTCACCTAACATTACTTCGACTAATGTTACACTGAAGTTTTCATATCTGTGCAACAAACTCTTGCAGCAGAATCGATGGAGACAGCAGTTTGGTAGCAATGCTAGTTCCTCCTCCTCAGAGCAGGCATTTACTACCAAGTCCTTTCAGCAGAATAAGGGCAACTATCAGCCATCCAGCGAGGGTCAATCACAGGACCCATCCAAGAAGAAAAACACCCAGTGCAATTACTACCATAAGTTTGGCCATATGAAAAAGGATTGCTAGAAATGCTTGGCTGCTACACAATCCACGCCTGAAGAATTGCCTCCATCAACCCATGTCGCCGAGCACTCTGAGCAGGAGTCTGCTTTCTACGCCTTTTAAGCATCTCTTCTGCCTGATTTTTTCAGATGCTCGTGGATCAGTTATCAAATTTGGCGGGGGCAACTTGGTGTAGTTAGTAAATTGACCATTAAGAGGGGGTATTACAATAAATTATATAGTTTCTTTAATGGTCAATATTAGTTTCTATTAGGAAGTTTCTATTTCTATTCTATGTTTAGTTTCTGCTTTTTCTGCTTATTTGTAGTTTCCTTGTGAAACTCCCACTTCTCCTTTTAGAAACTTTTGTTATCCTCTTTATATAGAGTGTTGCTCTTCGTTGTGAATGATCTCATTGAATAATATATTCCATTTATTCTAAAATACAACAAAAGCAAGCTAGAGCTGAGTCATGTATTCTCGTTCGCATTGATTGCTTCCCTTTCTCTTTGTATGCATCTGTGTATTCTCTCTCTAAAGCAATCGATCAACTCATTACATTCTTCTCATCGTATAAGAATTCCTCCATTTGTCATCTCTTTTGTTTTCATTACATTTTGGAGACAATGCAAAGCATTGAGAAACCTTTCACATCTAGGTCTCTTCATGTTGACCCAAAAAATTTATTTATTTGTTTGTTATGTGCCTTCTTCCCATGTGTTCATGTATTGTTTCTTTCTTTCTGACATGTGATGCAGTTTTGTGTGTTTCTAATGCATTTGTGTTGTGGTTTTATGTTGTTCATGCTTTTATATATGTTTGTGATGCTAGGGTCTGAGATAGTGAGCTCCATCTTTTGGTGCCAAGTTCTTTCTTTTCTACAATTTACAATTTTGAATTCAACTTGTCAATTCTGTATTTCAGTTTCTTGTAAATTAACATTTTCCATCCCAGCTCATATTTAATGTAATGTAAAAGTTAAAGGTATCATTTTTCTATATTATAGGTCTAAAAATAAAGGGGCTCCCAAGAGGCTTAGCAAGATAATGCAAAGGACGAGTTCAACAAGATTTGGCCATCACGATCACTCTGCTCAATCGAGTAACTAGCAAATAGGAGACCAAAACATTCAAGCCATGGATGTTCTACATCATGAACCTAATATGTGAGGGAATGTAATATGTGGATTGGAGTTCCTTGATCAATGCTTGCATCCACAAACATTTTTTTGGGTTAAAAGAAACTGGTGAGTTTTACATGATCTCATAACTTGCATATAACATGGTTAAGACCAAATTGTTTTTGGGGTTGGAAAAAGTGGCCACTCTAAGACAGATCTGATATATGAGTATCACCCTCAACTTAAGTATAAGGAATTTCTTAAACACTTCAGTACGGCGAATGACAGACACCTTTGTTGTATACACTATCCAAGTAATGGATAGCTAATTCCAAGAGAGGATTTCATAGGAGGTCAAACAAATCATTTCTAAATGGGGAGATCGGTTTACCCACATTCACCTACATCCAAGTGTGTGGTCTTAATTCCCAACCATATATGCTACCTTGATATCCCAGTCCTTAGGTGACACTCATACTCAAGCAACTTCTTCTCACACTCATCTCCCCGAGCTAATTCTCATACTCATCAACACATTCCATCATCTCCCCATCATACCATTTCATCTCCAACACCAAATAGCCCTTCCACACAAACTCATCAACCTGCTCCATCACCTACATATCCTACCATTTCACCTCCTATACAAAATAGCCCTTCCCTGCAAGTTCATCAATCAACTTCACCTCCTGTACAAAACAGCCCTTCACCACAAATTCATCCTCCACCTCTTTCTCATTTTCATACATACCAGCTTTATCTCCTCCTCCTTCACAAGTACCCATAGGTCAGTTACAACAAGCAGGAGGAACTCAGCAATCTCAGTCCAATACAATTCCAGAATGGGTTGAAACAATGGTATTGAAGATGAGGAAGATTGTGGCTTCTGCTCCAGTAACTTTGAGTGCAATCTCTTTACTCCTTCAGAAATCCACTGTAAAAAATCCTAAGAAGCAGACTAGGCTCAAGAAGAATGCTCAAGGACACATAATTGCAGAGACAGTTGTTCCTTGGACTTCCTAAAGGAGGAAATGAACAAAGTGTTGAGGCTGCTAAATATCATGTCTTTGAAATGGACCTTGGAGCAAACACTAGGGAGGGAGACTTGCATATGCTGCAATTTGCTTCAAACAAAATAAAGGAAAGGGTCCAAAAAAATGGTGAAGACAAAGCAGCATTAAAGGCTCAGATCAAAGGATTGTATAGATATATTGAACACCTGGTCTAGCATTATCAAAAAGAAAAACTGTCACAGACATCATCTTCAAGTAAGCAAACTGAGGGTGGAGCACAAGGAGAACAGTTGGATCAAATCATCATGTATCATGAGGGTTGTGCACAATTGATGACACAGAAATTTTGCATAAGTTGAGGGTGGTGAGAGACTCAGTTGGTGATATGGAGCATCATATGGTGGATGATATCACCACTCATAATGACTCCCAATCAAGTTTTCATAATATATTGACTATGGACACCCAAGAGTTGATCAAGTTAGGTGTCTTCAAAGATGAGAAAGAAGATCATATTATTTAGTGGATGGAAAAGGTCAAATTCACTATTGAACTCCTGGAAGCAAGTGTGAAAGTTCTGCAACAAACGGCCAAATATATGATGTTGAACATGAAATAAGCATGTTCATTGTGTCAATACCATGCACGTATTATAATGATGACATGAAAGAAAATGATGTGTCAGAGGTCAAAAAGGACTTTGATAAACTGATAAAAAAATAATTGTGTCCAGCAGATGGTTTTAGAAAAGAGAAAATGGATAAACTTGTCTGAATCTTTCATTGTCTCGGCATGGAGGAAAAGGGACAGTTCATAATCAGGAAAACAATGGTTGAAAGTGAAGATGTTTTGCAATATTTAGGTATTAAGAATAAGTTCAATCAGGCATTCAGATGAAGCGAGAGTGAAAAAAGTAATACAAACTTTCAAAAATAATTTGATAGAAAAAGCACCAGCAGAAGAGCTGATCGACTTGTGTGAGTAGGCTATTTTTAAACGTGTATATTTTTGGAGCAAAGATATTTTTAAATAACCTTTCAGTTAACTTTATTTATACTATCTGTTTTATAAATTGCATATTCGTGCATTAATTTTAATAAAAATAAATTGCATGTCCATGCAATATCTGTGGAAACTCTATAAATAAGTGCATTGGCACTGAAAAAGCTAATAGTGAATTTTGTTACACTTGGTGCAAATTTTCCTTATTTGATTGTGTGTAATTTTGTGTGAATAGTGAGATTTGATATGCAAGTTCTTCATCATTCAAATTTATTTTAGTAATTTAGTGTGAGGATTGTTCATGTTAAATAGTAGTTGGTGGTGAATTCATCTCTTATTCAAACAGTATTTGCTCTCTGCTATTTGGTGTTTAATTTGTAGAGTCTTGTGGAAATCTGTTAAAAATTTAAACCATCAATGTTTAGTGAGTATTTAATCTTTGATCTCTGTAATTTAATCAGAAATTAATACATGTTAGTTTTTATTTTCAGAAAATCATAGAAATCCTTTGCATGTGGGGATAAATGTTGTCCTAGCTTAGATCTGCTGCAAAGAATAAAAATATTAGGTTGCATGTTTTCCTTTTCCACTGCATGGTTAAAACCCAGAATTGGAACTTGTGAATATTGTAAATTCTGCTAATAGTTTGAGTTGTTTTCAAAATAAGAGCTTCCCCTAAAAATTTGAAGAGAGTAGAAAGTAAGAGCCATGAGAGAAGCTTATTAGTGTAGAGTCTGGTATTCTCTTTATGCTCATTTATAACTTTGAATTCAGATTCATAGCATTTGATTTTTATTTATAGTGAACTTTTGCATAAGATATAATCCTGGCTATTTTTTAAGTAGGTTATGAGTGATTTTCCTACACTTCTCACATGGCACAAGAGTCCCTATGCCTTTTCTAACATGGTATAAAAGCTTTTCTAACACCCTAAAATCATCTGCCCAGAAAAACCTCTGCAGGTTGGCTTATCACATAGAAACTGAAATAAACATATTGATCTAATTGAAAAATAATAGTGCAAAGAAGCTCAGAATGGGTGGAGTGCTAACGTCCAAATCTAGGCTGAAAAGATGTTGTGGCTTTAACTCAATGTCAGACCTAAAACAGTCCCATGTTAATAGGGTAATCGAGAATAAGATGAAGCATAAAGTTTGTTGGAAACCACCTAATGTTGGCTTTGTGAAGTTGAACATGGATGGAGCCTCGAAAGGCAATTCTGGCCTTGCTGGAGTGGGTGTTGTAATCAGATCCCCCCAAGGATCCTTTTGAAAGGTAATTCCTTCTATCTTGGAGTGAAGTCTAATAATGAGGTGGAAGTGTTAGCACTTCTAAAAGGTTTCAGTTAGCTGCCTTTTTAAAGTGTGATTATCTGGAAGTTGAAGGAGACACTCAAGTGATTATCAATGGGTGTCCCAACAGATCATTGAAAGATTAGAGATTCAAAAGTATTGTGGATGAAAGTTTGGAGGTGGGACAATGCTTTAAAATGTTGTGTTTTTCCCATGGCTTCAGAGAAAGTAATAGAGTGGCAGATATGTTAGCTAATGAAGGTATTTCTCAGTTGTCTTTTGCAGCAAAAGTTAAGCTCAGAATCAACTGAATGGGGGATTGATAATCTCCTAAAAATGGGTTTGGATTGTTTGTATGTCAAGGAAGTGGGGGATAAATTGAATAACTCAGCTTTCTCTGCAACTAAGCAACAGACAGACTTGGTCTTCTTTGTCAGGTTCTGTCACTTTATGTGGATAATCTTTGGCTTATTTTGAGAAATTGGTCTTTGGAGATCTCCAGTCAGTTTATTATGCCATCCTTGTCCCTGACAAATGTTACGAGGGCCTCTCAACAGACTTTCCTAGAGTCAAAAGTCTACATGGAACCGAAGATGGAAGCTGAGGCAGTCCTGCATCCTTCTAACTGGTGATTTAGCAGCCTTGGATTTGGGTTGGGTCTTTGTTTTGGCGTTTTAGATAAGTTACCAGTTCAAGTTCAGGTTTAGGTATGGGGTTTGAGTACACTAGTACGGCAAAAAGAAAATTTGGAGTTGGGATCATTTTGGGTACATCCATACAATATATATATAGGCATTAAGTTCAGAATACCACATAAAAGTTAAAAATACTACTTTGATGTCAATTTGTCAAACTCAAATGTCATGATAGATATTCATTGTCATAAAGTGTAATGGCCACCCTAGTTCTTTTTCAAAATAATGTCATCTGAAATCCAAAGCACAGGCAGTCTTCGAAACACTTTCTGTAATGTGCCGTACCTGTTTGTATTTTTTAAATCTGTGTGATATTTTATTATTATTTTGTGTGGTCTTTCAGATAGATAGAAGATTGCAGAAGGGGTTTTCAGTTTTCCTGCAGATGTGTTGCCGTAGCATACAATATAGAGCATATATAGAAAACCCAAAAAAAGTACAATGAATTTGCACAAACAAACAATGACCCAGATCATCAAATCCACAAATATTAATTATCGTTACATATCCATGTCAAGTTTTGCACTTTGATATTTCTACTGTAGCCGGACCAGCAAGTGGGTATGGCTGGAATCACTCTAAACTCCCAAGAATATGCCAGATATGTATTACAATGCCTCAATAATGATAAACAACTCTAAACTCCTCCGGAAATGGGAAATAGACCAGCTACTAAAGAGTATATTGAGTCCTCATAGACCCCACACCCTCCAAGTAAGAATGTACAGCCCAGCGAGTAATGGACAGCAAGGAATACATGAAGAACAGGTCTGCACTCTCTCTAATAAGGCTGCACCAACATGATAAACCCTCACGCCAAGATTGGAAGAGAAACAATGAAGTCTTCAATCACCAAACACCTCCTTCACATGGTACGGCCACGTTGGAATGTACGGCCAGCCAAGGGAAAGTAGGCAGCAACAAGAAACTACCACAAACACTCTGAAATCTGTCAACACAGTCCTTCTTAATCAGCAAATGACAATATGATAAAGAATATCACATTCAACTCAGCAACTCTTCGAATATCTCCATTATCAGCACATTTGTGAATGCCGAATACATCCACCGTCAATGGCACCATTGGGTGGTATTGCACACCTATAGGATACCGTCACTAATGGAGGTCTCCGTCTCCAATAGCCTAATGCAAAAACTCCAATTCCGAAACCCTAGCAGAGCTCTCATAAACAAAATATCCAACATAGCATAATCCCCAAATGAGCTCCAAGTGACCTTTTTTTATCTTCCTCCAAGATACGCGTTGGGCATTTAAGAGGGAAAATAATATTTAATTTCACTTTATGCCTCCTAGGGATGAGTGCCCAAGGTCAAGACATAAGCCTTTGTCTTTATTTCATTAATTTCACTTTTCCGGCATAATATAATAAAGTCCATATTAATATAAATTAATAAATCTTCGGACTTTAAAATAAGTATGAAGACAGTGTCGGAATTCACTGATCTTTAGCTCGCCGGAAAGGTCTCGACGAAACTCATCTGATCCAACTCTGAAAATCCCGAACCGACACAGTACCCGAACTTACTAAAAATAGTAACGGCCAAGAGCCCACTAAACCAACCACAAGGATGCCAACTGGATCCACTAAATGCGAACCAAGACTCTGTCACTGCCAAGGACCTCCAGAGCCAAACTAACCACAATTCCCTAACCAAACTGCTAGCCCACGGGAACTCTATGATGGACTAACCATGTGTCTAGAAGGGGACATTACACTTTCTGATCACCAAGATCTCGAGGTGGGCAAGGTGAGAGCATACGGTGTTCGAATCACACTTCTACTCATCTGCTACGAAATTGAATGCAATACAAATGTTTACGTACACACCAGGCGTCCACGACAACCACATGCCTCGCTTATTCAGCGAAGTGTGTAATGTGCAACACAATCATGCACTAGGCGGCATAGCCAACCACTTCTACGCTTCTTCAGTGGAGTGCATGATAGGCAAAATGAGCATGCAAGGTACCGGCATGGTGCAAGTCTTGATTCAGACCAAAATGGTCGTTAATAGCAGACTTGGCCAGTTATGAAATGCTATAGGGATTGGCGGTAAACCATCCAATCTTACAAAATGAAGCATGCATTAACATCCACCGGCGATACTACCTGTTGTGACCAAATCACACATCGCCCCATTGCAAATGGGGACCCCCTTTTTTTTGAGTTCCGATGCTTTGCATGAGATCTTAGATGATGCCTTAGGTTCATTTCCTCTGCCAATCCAATAAGTCTCTCTCCTAAAAGATTTTCGTCATAACTGGAGGTCTCATCTGGAAAATGAAGAATCTTGATTGAATTCTATCCAAGTAATGAATAATGAGACCCTTCCTGATGTATGTTTGAGATCCTGAAAAGACTGAGTCTGATAGCCTGAAATCTTGAAAATCCTGAAAAAAATGGCTAAGTCTGAAATCTGGTGAATCCTCCAAATTCTAGATTTTGCATGTTAAATCCGGTGGATTCGAGACCTATCTCAAACATCCTGAAAGGTCTATTGAAAAATATTTAAGTATAAGAAATTCAATCTCTCAACTTATACTTAAATATATTTTTCAATATATCTTTACCTCGCGAACCCTGAAAAACGCCTAAGTTTCCAAAGGATTCAAAAAGCTGATCCAATGCGACGGGATATTAAGGTGGCGCAAAATCGTGATAAATCGCGCCGAATTCTAGATGATTTCGAACACCTCAAGTGATGCGCCAATTCTAGATGATTTCGAATGCATTAACCAACCCGCCACATGTGAAAGCGAAATTTCTAGAGGATTTTGAAGGTGTGAACCAATGCGCCAAAGGTAGTAAAGATGATGATTCCAACTTCACCATCTAATCCGCCAATCAAGAAGAATTCACCTCCTTGACCAAATGCGCCACTCACATAATGAGGCTAAATTTCAGTTTCAAGGCAAATTTCAAAGCGAACAACCAAATCTTGATCAAGTTTAAACACCTTTGTAAGAGGATTTCAAATCTTCAACTAATGCGAAATTTCAGAGGATTTCAAGCCTTCAACTAAATGCAAATTTCAGAGGATATCAACCCCTTGGAGTGATGCGCCCAAAGCACAAATGTTTATGTTTTGAAAGAACATTCATCCAAAGCGCCTAAGTCAAGTGGATCAAAGCGAATTTTAGAGGAAATCAACATGCCTATCCAATGCGACCTAAGGAGAAGGAGGGATTTTGGGTTGGATTTGTTGCACATTAAAGGTTTTTAGAGGATCTCTAATCCCTCAACCAATGCGCCATTATGGAGATAAATTCTAGAAAACTCAAGTTGTTGATCTAAGCCGCTTGGAAGGAAGGTTCGTCATAAAGTCTAAATCAATTTCCAGAGGATTCTAATATGATGATCCAATGTGCCAAAACCTAGTAAGGAAGATCTTTTGCGCTTGATAGAAGGTAGAGAAGGAAGATCTAGAAGATGTCATCCAATGCGAAAATCAAGAGGAAATCACACCCTTGATCCAATGCGCCAGCCATATAGAAGACTCAGAAATTAGATCTAATGCGCTTGATGGAGGGTAAGTGAGATGAAAAGGTTAAGCATCAAGGAAGACTCCAGACCCTTAATCCAATCCGCCAAGATGGATGATAGGTAGTTTCTAAGGGTCAAAGTGCAAATTTCATATTGTTTCTAGAGGATCTTGAATACCTCAACCAATGCGCCACTAGATAGGGTGGTCTAGTTCAAGACTTTAAAGGCAAATCAAAGGGAGAATTAGAAGCGATTAAAAGGTTCGACCACCAAAGCAAAGATAACAAGAGGAATTTGATTCCCCTAACCGGTGCAACAAGGGAAAAGGTGAGATTCATGAGAATTTTGCAAGTTCCTAGAAGATTTCAAGTGGGTCAACCAATGCGCCGTTCTTGAAGAGGAGTTTGTGAAAAAGGCTACATCATACGAAGCTAGATCTAGAGGAAACCCAAGTGTTAAACCAATGCGCTAAGGGAGATGCTAGAAGAAATAAAATCTAAAGCGCCAAGAGGTAAAGATCTAGAGGATTTCAAAGTGCCATCTAATCCGCCACATTTAGGGGAAATTGAATTGCTGAACCAAAGCGCCCAAGGTAGAAAAGACAAAATTCAGGAGAAATCAAATGTTTCAACCAACACACTAAGGTGGAAGGGCAAGTTTTGAGTGTTGAAGTGCAAAATTTTATGAAATTTCTAGAGGAAACTAAAACCTTGAACCAACGCGCCACTTCTAAGACAGGCCTAATTCAAGTTTTAAGTGAATTTTCAAGGAGGATCTTAAAATCTCCAAGTAATGCGCTAGCCCTTACAGACTTCAAACACTTGATCTATTGCATTAAAACAGCAAGAAGAGATCAAATCCCTCATCTAATGCACCAAAAGGAGGAGATGAGAGGAGGATTTCAAGATGCTTAACCGTTGCGCCAAGATTGATAAGGGAAAGGAGTTTCAAGGCAGAATTGTAGAGGAATTCAGAAGTGCCATCCAATGCGCCACATGTAAAGGAAGCTTGCTTGGTGTTTAAAAGTCTATCTAGAAGATTTTGAAACGTGGATCTAGTGCACCAGCCCTAGAGGAAATCAAAACACCTATCTAATGCCCTAAGCAAGTAGGAGGATTGAAGTATTAAGGTTGCAAGGAGATTCCAAAAAACCATGATCTGCTGCACCAAGAGGATAGGACAGAAGATTTTAGTTTCTGATTTGCTCCTCCAAGAAGGATGAGTTCAAGAGAGTAAAGGAGGATTTAAGGACTTTATTCAATGCTCTGTTTTTTTTTATTGTTTTCATCTTCTTTAGACCTTGAGCAAATGATTTCTTATGTGTTTATGTTATAAAGTTGAAGTATTGATGTTGTTTCTCCTCTATGTTGCAGGAATGTGAATGATGCTAAGGAGTCATCAAAGGAGCAAATGTCTAGAACCACCTTCATGTTAGGAAAGTCATCAAGTAGCTGTTCTAAGAAGTCACTTCAAGTATCAACTACTTCATCTTCATCAATCAAGACTTCCAAAGGCATCCACTTTACTTCAAGGAAACCTCATGTCATTAAGCTTCAAGTCCCCTTGGGAAGTTAGCTGCTCTATCATAAGGAATCATTCAAGATCATCTTCCAGGAAGCATCATTCCAAGAGATCTACATCAACTTATACATCAAGCGAAGGCATTCAGCATTCATCCATCTAAACTTCAAGACTTTACAACTTCAAGTCCAAGAGAGTCATCTACTCTTACATGATGGAGGCAGCATCATCATATACATTACCCTTCAAGAAGTTGCATCCAGAGAAGATCATCATGAATCCTACAAGAAGAAGGAACATCATAGTGTTACTCAAATGAGTAACAAGTAACATACATCCAGTCTACAAGAAGAAAAAACAAGGCAAGATCTACAAGATGTATTCCTAAACATACAAGTTCAAGCAATCGCATTGAATACATCATTACAAGTTGATACAATTTTCAAAGTATGCTGAAGTGGCATCTAGGTGGCGAGTACACATCATTCAATTTTGATTAGCCGCATTATTTAATGCATTCAATGTATCATTTAATAAAAGAAGTCAAAGGGATTCCTATGTGGAAGATATTTTAAATGCTTTCGCCTTACCTTATCACATTGGAAAATGTGCCTTCATTGCCTCTCTTTTTTGCTAAAAATAGCAATTTGTTGTAACTACCTATGAGGTGGCATGATCTAAGCCCTTGGCTATCAAATTGATCTCAGCCCTTCATTGTATTCTAGACACTATATAAAGGCCTTGTTGCCTCATTTGTAAAGTAGTAGTTCATAGATTTAGATTGTAGGCAAGTAGGAGTAGAATAGGAGAGACTCTCGAAATTCTCTGAGAGGACTTGAAATTGTTGTATATATTTCTCAAGAGTAATGCAAAGGACATTGGAGCTACTTGTTTGGTGTTAAGTATTATCTTGTGGAGTAACATGGTTTCCTGAATCTTGATGGAATTAAGAGATGTTTCAAATAGATTAAAATAGATTAGAGCTCATTGATGTAATGTATGTTGTACTGAATATTTGATCAACTCCTAGCTCATGCTTTTAACATTCATCGCCGGTGAAGTGTTGTGTAAAGCTAGTCTGAGCCTTATAATTTGCATAAGTTCGATTGTGGATGCTTGTTTGAGTTGCACCATTCGATGGGTGCTTATTTAAGCCTTCATGATTTGAAAACCATTCGCGTAACCTTAGGAGATTGCACCAACTCCATGTAGTTGTAGGCATCCTTGGCGAAGTGGAGTCAGGTTTACTTAGGAATTTGTCTGTTCATACATCATCATTACTTCATTGATCTTAGGTTAGATTCCTAAACCTTTATCTTTTTCCATTTCTTTATCATTGAAACCTTGTATAGAAATCATCCACATCAAAGGAGGAATAAGTCGAATGAAAGAAGAAGAGTCTATGTAAGTCCCTTTGTGTTTACCAGCAAAATCATACTTAGCCACTGAGCTATCTCTTACAAAATCATAAGAAAGGAACCTTGGAGTCATCTTGTTTGATCACTTCGTTCAACATTCGAGAGGCTTTGCTCAAGAGGGAGTCAGATACTTTGTATTTCACTCTAATTGTTGACTTGTCTAAAAACAATCATCAACACTACCATCTGGGGTTACAAACACAAAATAGTTGCAACTTAAAATGTAAAAACAATGATTGGAGAAGCTGCAATATCAACTTTATTTCTGTTATCTACTGAAAGCACTACTGCAACACAAGGAAAACTCATTGAAATCACAATATAATATGATTGAAAGCATGAAATAGCATCTAAATTGAAAGCATTGTATGATATACCATTCCAAGCTAAACCGGAAGTATGATTGAAACTGAAACCCACTGAAATCACTGTTGTTGCAGGTCCAATATACTATTGCAACATTGAAAAACCCTAGCAGCAGTCCCCAAAATTACTTCACAACTCCCAAACACCAAGAAGTTCACTCCCAAACACCACAAACAGCAAATACTACCCAAAGCGCCACCAAACAAAGAAAGGTATCACAGAAATGTGAGGCATTCCAACTGAAATAACCCCACGCCCTCCATTAGCAAGTACGGCCCCTGCTGTAGCAGTGCGGCCAGCAAAAGATATTCATTTTAACCTACTAAACTCCTTAAAAAATCCTCTAAAGTTTGCAAGAATAATGGCGGCCAGCAACTAGTAAGCGTTTCTTTGTATCGTTCTTACATTTGCATCAAAATTCATCATTCATTGTCTTCAAACTGTACAACATGCCTGGATAACATGAGGACGCCCAACAGGAACAAACTCTTCACAAACTCCACACAGAAATATCAGTAACTTCAAACCAAAACCAAACCAAAATGAACAATAAACTTCACACCAAAACCCTAACATCCAAATCAGAAAATATCATACTCCCTTTCGCTCCACTATGAGTCCTGCAATGAAATCACCCAGTCTAGCTAGAGAGGATCTTTCACCACTGAAACTAGTCTCTCCAAGAGGGTTTTCGTACTCAAGAAGGATTGGAAGAACTCAAGTCCATTCCAACAGCATAACAATATCAATTCATCAATAATCCTCAACAATGAGCCCTCAACCTCCTTTTACAACTTTTCTGGAGGGGACTATACAATTTTAAAATATAATAATTCACTTTATTTCCCTCACAAAGACCTTTTTGAGATAATAATATTATTTCATGTGCAAAGGTCCCCTTTCCAAGGGTCCATCATTTAAAACATTTAATTACCTTTCCAATGAGCTATTACACTAAGTTGTTTTTAAAATTATTTCATAAAATTAAGCAGCCTTAGTGAAATAATTAAATAATTACTCATTAACTCACCCAAGTTGTGGAAACCACTAAAACAATATCGGAATCAAAATCTGACTATAGTGGAATGATACTGATGATGAAGAATGATAATCGGACCCAACCGAGTGACTTACTAAAAATAGGCGCTCTCTCCAAGAAGTTTGGAGAACACACCAAAGGCCAGAAATCTCTTCCGAAAGTGTCATGAAGGTCTTCGAGACCAATTGAGCTCACTGCCAAGAACAATTGCTCCGCAAGACTGATCAAAGCTTCTCCAAGAATGTTGGAGTTCTCCCCAACTAACCAATTAGCTTGCGGAAGACTTGGAAGCTGGCTAAAAGCACACAAATCGGCTATGCACCAAAAGGGGACATTACATAAAGGTCTTCATAAAAAGCATCATCATCATCATTGACATTAGATGATGTAGGTAGATTAAAAGAACCACAAAGAGTGTCATTGGCCTTCACACTAAAAGTATGTTGGCTATCTAACTCAAAAAATGAAAATTGTTGGGCAGCAGTAGCATCCAAGTTAGCTTGCTCTAGCTCTACATCCCACAACTTTGTTGCCCCTTCTTTGTAGTCATTTTGTTTGTATGAAAGAAGGTGCAAGTTAAAATGCACGTACACTAACTCCTCTATCTTTTTTTATACCAGTTGGTTGTGCTTTACTAAGCAGATGTAGTATATACTCCAATTTTGCTTATAGATGAAGATGAATTGGCAACCTATTGATGTAGAGTTAGAGAGTTAGAGTTATAAAATAATAAATCAAACTTCAAACTTGAATAAAAAAATCAAAAATGAAAAGAAATTCAAATTTAGAGAGTTTCAAATAAAAATAAAAAATAAAAAACTTATTTGCAATTGAACTTTGATTACAAGATGTTGTAATTTTTGGAATGGTTGGCCATGGAGGTACCACCAATCATGAGCATCTTAAAATGAAAAGAAATTCAAATTTCGAGAGTTTCAATTTTTATTTTTTTTTAAATTACTTGCAATTAAACTTTGATCACAAGATGTTGTAGGTTTTGGGATGGTTGGACATGGAGGTACCACCAATTGTGAGCATCTTTCTTATTCTTGTCACAAAGAGTGTAAATGCTTTGACCATTAAAGTGTACAAAATCAGAAAACTCATTTGTAACTACATCCTCCACATCAAGATTAGGGAAAAGTCTAGCAAACCCTAGCTTGTACCCTTCGCTAACTTCCACATCTCTATATCATGCAACCCTCCTTGGCAAATAAAAGGATTTTGGTGTCAATGGAAAAGCAAGATGCAATGAGGTGGTCATTTTACTCCACCAATTAACAAGAATTGTCTACATCTGTTTGAAGAAAGTTTCTTGGAGATCTTGTGTAATATCCCCTTTTAGCGTATAGCCGATTTGTGCACATTTAGTGAATTTCCAAGTCTTCCGAGGCTAATTGGTTAGTTGGGGAGAACTCCGATGTTCTTGGAGAAGCTTTGATCAGTCTTGCAAAGCAATTGTTCTTGGCAGTGAGCTCAGTTGGTCTTAAAGACCTTCATGACATTTTCAAAAGAGATTCCCATCTTTCGATGTGTTCTCCAAACTTCTTGGAGAGAGCGTCTATTTTTAGTAAGTCACCCGGTTCGTTCCGATTATCATTCTTCATCATTAGTATCATTCCAGTAGAGTCAGATTTTGATTCTGATATTGTTTCAGTGGTTTCCGCAACTCGGGTGAGTTAATGAGTAGTTATGTAATTATTTCACTAAGGTTGCTTAATTTTATGAAATAATTTTAAAAGCAACTTAGTGTAATAGCTCTTGGAAAGGTGTTGAAAAGTATTATTTGATGCTCACATAAAGGGAATGTTAGCCAAGGGAGACATAAAGTGAGCAATTAAAAAAGGTTATTTTTATGTGAGGAGGAAATTAAAAGAAAAGTGAAATTATTATTTTATTTCCTCTTATTGCCCTAAAAGTGTCTTTAAAAGGAGAGTTGGGGCTCATTGTTGTGGTTGTTGATGAATTGATATTTTGCTTCTGCTTTGGAGAGAACCTGTGTTCTTCTCAAATCCCTTGAGGACGAAAACCCTCTTGAGATTGTTGGTTTCGGTGGTGAAAGATCCTCGCTAGCTAGTGTTGGTGGTTTCATACGGAAATCACAGTTGTGTTGCAAAGGAAGTTGTTATTGTTGATGTTTGTAATGGACAATTTTGATCTATTTTGAGTTTGGCATTTCTAGAGGTTTTTTGGGTTGTTATTATATAGTGAAGTTTGTGCAGAGATTGGTAACTCCTTGTTGGTCGTACTTTCTCATACCAAGTTTGTTGTTATCCTTGCATTGCTGGGAAGAAGGTACAAATCGAATGACTTCCATAATGGACTGAAAATGTTCCTAACTCCTGGCCGCTCCTATTTACTAAAGATTCTGAGTTGTTTTGAAGGAGTTTTGGAAGCTATTTGCTGCCTTTGCAGGCCATACCTTTTGAGAGTGGGACATGTCGGTTTGGTGATGCAAATCGCCCTCATTTCTTGCATAAATTGCCATGTTTGGAGGCGCCTAGTACTGAGTCTTCATGTTGCAGGGGTTTGGAGGTGTACTTTGTCTTGATTGAGGTGTTCTTGGTGATTTCATGTGTTGGTTAGGGTTTCTCTGTGTGGTTTTTACTTTCATGTTGCTGCAAAATCAGTCCAGACCTGATATACAGTGAATTTCAGTGGGTTTTCAGCCTTCAATTTGTTTACATCAATCATTTTCAGACTTAAATGGGGTTGTGTGGGCAACTTTGTGAGTATATTTGAAGTATCATTCTCTCTAAGCCTTGCGCTAATCCTATTTGATTTCATGCTGCTGATCTGAGTTTTCAGTGTTGCCATTTTCTTATCAGAACAGAGGTTTTCAGTTTGACAGTGGATTGCAGTGTGGTACATGGTGTTTGTGGCCTGCAACTTCATCAAAATCATCAATACTTCAGTAGGGTATGAATTGTAGTTGTTCAGAGTAATTTTCAGTACCTTACTTTCATGATAATTTGTTGAGGCAATGTTGTTTCAGTTGAAATCAGATTAATGAATATGTTATTGCAGCCTTACTTCATTGTTGAATCAAATATTAGTTGCAATATTATTGTTTGTAACCCCGGAAGGTAGTACCGCCGGTGGATGTTAGTGCATGCTTCATTTTGTAAGATTGGATAGTTTACCACCAATCCCTATAGCATTTCATAACTGGTCAAGTCTGGTACTATCGATCATTTTGATCTGAATCGAGACTTGCACCATGCCAATACCTTCCATACTCATTTTGTCTATCATGCACTCCACTGAAGAAGCATAGAAGTGGTTGGCTACGCCACCTAGTGCATGCTTGTGTTGCACATTACACACTCCATTGAAGAAGCGTGGCATGTGGTCGTGACGCCTGGTGTGTACGTAACCATTTGCATTTCATTCAATACCGTAGCAGATTGAGTAGAAATGTAATTCGAACACCATATGCTCTCACCTTGCCCACCTTGGGATCTTGGTGATCAGAGAGTGTTTCGAAGATTGCTTGTGCTTTAGATTTCAGCTGACATTATTTTGAAAAAAAAAAACTAGGGTGGTCATTAGATCTTTCTCTTTCTCATTTACAATTGTCTTCATCTTCTCAATCATTGAGTCCATGTCATCATATACCTCTCCCGAGCATAGCTTAGTGAACATAAGAAGATATTCCACACAACCCCACTAAGTGTCATCTAGGATCATCTACTTGACATTTGTTGCCCTCTCGTTGAATTGCCTCCATACAGACCAAAGTTGGATGATGACTACACTAAAAAGTGTCTCCTACCCCTTCACAAGTCGTCTCAAGACAATTATGTTGGAGGTGAGCAGGTCACAACCTATTCGAAAATAAAAACAAAAAGATTAAAATAAACAAGAAAACATAATTAAATTTTATAAAACAGATCATTCTCGTGATGGGCTTAGTGAACATAAGAAGATATTCCACACAAACCCACTAAGTGTCATCTAGGATCATCTACTTGACATTTGTTGCCCTCTCATTGAATTGCCTCCATACAGACCAAAGTTGGATGATGACTACACTAGAAAGTATCTCCTACCCCTTCACAAGTCGTCTCAAGACAATTATGTTGGAGGTGAGCAGGTCACAACAACCTATTCGAAAATAAAAACAAAAAAATTAAAATAAACAGGAAAACATAATTAAATTTTATAAAATAAATTAATGAAGTGAAACATAAAATTGTATTATTTCATCGTTTCACATATTGCAACATGTAGTGGTTGGTGATGAACATTTGGATCTCTTCAACCTATGAATATACTTGTTTGATCCAATCAATTTTTCTGCCCAACTTGTAGCATTAGATTGAGCAAGCGGACAGGACAAAGTATCCAAAAGATGTGTGAACATATCTCAACCAATAAACCAACCACTCTGCAATTTTTTGCATTGTCCATTATGACTTGGACAACATTTTGAGACCCCCCTTGCTCAATGGCTCATATGACAATGTCAGCAATAAATTGTGCATCCTTCACTTGCCCCTCACAATCCATGGCTTTCAAAATCATTGCCCCTTTAGGGGACACTGCAAGCACATTGATCAAGGGCCTATTTTTTGCATTCCTACATCCATTAGAAACAAAGGCCACCCCTGCCTTGATCCACGAATCCCTAATGGGTTGCAATGAATCTTCTACAAGTTTCACCTCCTTTGCCAATAAGGTAGTTGCACCTTCTCAAAACCCAAGCTCTTGTACCTTTTGGAGCCTCATTAATTTTTTCTCACCATTTCTTGCCAATATAGTGACCAAACATTGTTGAAGGACAAACCCATTTGCATAAACACATCTTGCAATGTGTCAATCGGCAATCTTTTGGGATTCATTTTGGAATGTCTTTTCTAATGACCCTTCATTCTCTTATTTGTAGCAAGCTCTTCTTCACGCATGGTCAAATATGGGTGCCTCTCTACCATAACTTCAAGAATGCTAAGAGATGGGGGAAATGAGGGGCCTCCTTGATTGAGATCCTCTATTTGCCAAAGAATGACCTATTCTTAAGGCAACTACTTCTTCTGCTCACTCTTGCTCTCTAATATAATCCAACACTCTAGATGTTGGCACAAGTACATCCTTCTTTCCTAGGCAAGATTTGATGCTCATGCTAAGAATACCACATAAACGGGCTTTCACCTAACTATATGAGCTTGTACATGGAACACCACACTCACTGCAAAATTGCAAATCCAAACATATCACTCACCTCCTGGAACCTGTTGTATCATGTCAACATACTTCCACAATGGTGAATTTGAGTCTGTTTTGAAGGAGGGTTCGCCCACAAAGCTAGAGTTGGGTGCCATTGTAATCCCTATGGCAACAAGTTTGGAAAACAACACATTACAAACAAATGAAAGCTAAAAATATATATATATCGTAACTCATTTAAATATAGAAGAATGAAAAACAAAACAAGAGAGTTTGTTTGTGAAAAAAATAATAATGAAAAAGAACCAAAAAAGCTTACCTCCTGTTGATGATGTTTTTGTGCCAACACAACTATAGAATAAAACACCAAGTATCCTATTCTCTCTTGAATAAAGTCTCTCAAAGGCTAAGCTATGTGATCCAATGAGATAACTTCAAGGTTCCTTATTCGTGATTGCAGTGGATGAACTCAGTGATTTGATGTGATCTTGCTGGTAATCACAAAGGGACTTACGCAGACTTCTTCTTACTTCATTCAGCTTATTTCTCCTTTCAGTGTGGATGAAGTATACACATTGCTTCAACAATAAAGAAAAGGGAAAAGGATAAGGGTTAAGAGAAACTAATCTAAGGTCAATGAGACAATGATGATGCATGAATAGACAAACTCCTTAATAAACCTAACTCCACTTCGCCAAGAATACCTACCACTACATGGAGTAGGTGCAATCTCCTAAGGTTAGCGAATGGTTTTCAAATCATGAAAGCTTATATAAGCACCCATTGAACGGCGCAGCTTAAACAAGCACCCACAATCAAACTTAAGCAACTGATGATGAAGCTCATACTAGCTTTACACAACATTTCACCAATGATGAATGTCAAAAGCATGAGCTAGGAGTTGATCAAATATTCAACACATACATGCATTACATCAATGAGCTACTACTCTACTTCTAATCTACTTAGAAACATCTCTTCATTTCATCAAGATACAAGAAACCATGTTATTCCACAAGACAACACTTAACACCAAGCGAACTCCAATGTCATTGCATTAATCTTGAGAAATATTTACAACAATCTTCAAGTACTCTCAGAAAATTTCGAGTCTCTTCCTACTCTACTCTACTACTAGCAAATTTCTAACTGAGAACTAACTGTTACAAATGAGGCAACAAGGCCTTTATTCCAAAATTACAATAAATGGTCTAGATCAATTCAAGTAGCCAAGGGCCCAGATCATGCCATCTCAGCAATTAGTTACAACAACTTGCTATTTTTAGTACATAAGAGAGGCAATGAAGGCACGTTTTCCAAGAAGATAAGGATGAAATGGAATCTTTAGAGAATCTTCCACATGGGCGTCCTCTTTGGCTTCTTGCTTGTTGTAGATGCATTGAATGTAGTCAAGTGATGTGGCGACATTCAATTGGTGAGGATGATGCGCATGCCACATAGGTGCCATCTCAACAACTCTCATGGATTCCATCAGTTTATTCAATTTGTTTTTGACATATTCCCAAATTGCATCATCTGTGTGATGTCTTCGAATGTGATCGCTTTGAACTTGAATGCTTGGGAATGTATCTTTGTTGATATTGCCTTGTCTTTTGTAAGTCGGATGTGTATGATACATGTTGCTCATTTGTGTGACTTTGTGTACTTCTCTTGGCAGGATATAGATCTTCTTTGTGAATGCATCTTGATGGAGAGTAGTGTAGATGATGATGACATGAAGTAGGAGACCTCTCAGAAACTTGAAGTTGAAAGAACTTGAAGCTTTATGGATGAATGCCTTCTACAATGCAGATGATGAAGAGTACTTGCACAATGAACTTGAAGTGCTCCCTCGCTTGATGATTAGTGCTTCCTCTATAGTGACAACCTCTTGATTTCACTCCTTGGATGAAGGTGACTCCAAGCGCCTTTCTCCAATGTCATCTTAGTTCCTACAACACAAAGAAAACAACATATTAAACTCTTAATTCAATTTCATAACATATAGAAGTCATTCTATGCATTTTCTAACCTAGGCGCACATTTAGGTGTGCAAAGAGGCAAAAGTGCACCTTGCTCAACTAGCTTTATACTTATCATTTTTGTGATCTCAACAATTGAAAATGGCTTAGAGTGATCCTCCTTCTCAAGGCGCTCACTTATTGACATGAATTCAAGTGATTTCCCTTAAGGCGCAATTTGATGGCTGTGGGGAGGTGAAAGTGCCCCTAACACACTGAGCCTTGTATTTGTCATTTTAATGTAATCAATTGGAGATAACTTAAATGTTTATCCTTCCTCAAGGCACTCATCCTCTAATATCAATTCGTGCTTTCTTCATGAGATTTTTTCTAGGGCGCAAATCTAGGTTTCTATAGATGGGAAAGTGCGCCTTGACCTTCTTTGCCTTATATTGCCATTTTTTGTGACTTTAAACAATTGAAAAGGACTTAGAATGTTCCTTTCTCTCAAGTGCTTACTTAATGATGTGAATTGATGTGATTTCACTTGAGGCGCAAATTTGGGTTGCTAGAAGTGGAAATTGCGCCTCACATTCCTTACTGCATTTTTATGACTTCAATCACATATTGTTGCTTAAAGATGCTCAATTTGACAACATACATATCCTTCATTATTGATTTATGCCTTTACAACTTGAGGCGCATATTGATGGTTGAACAAGTAGGAAAATGAGCCTTGCATACTTAGTGCATTTTCTGGCATTCTGATGGCTCTCCTCAGTGCATAAGTGTCCAGAGGACTTACTGCTTCAAGGTAACATCAAATTTCATGATTTCAAGCCTCTTTATGCCAAGGCGCACTTTGAAGATCCTCCAGGTGTGAATTTGCGCCTAGATGCAAATAGGAGTTCACTTTCATCTTGCATGCATCCAAATCACTACATAAGCTCATGGAGAAGTCCTAATACCAAAAGCTCCTCAAAACTCATGAAATCAATCACATTTTCTCTTAGGCGCAAAAGTGGAGTTGAACAGAGACAAAAATGCGCCTTGGGTTTGAGATGTATTTTGTTCAAGCTTGATCAATCTCATTAACTTCTAAGAATGTTATACTACTTTGGGTGCCATTCTTCATAGATTTAGACACTTTTCATATCAAGGTGCCAAAATTGGTTCCTAGAGGTGTGAAAGTGCGCCTTAGGTTAGGAGCATGAATTTTGGACTTTGAGCAATTGATGGCATCTTTAGAAGGTCTACTCATTCAAGGCGCAAATTCCTTTGATGACTTCTAACATCTTTCTTTCAAGGCGCAAATTTGGGGCTCTACAGGTGAAAACTGGCGCCTTGTTCTTCTTGGAGCATTTTTGACTAGGTTTGAACCTTTAAGGTGTCTCCAAGCACAGATTTATCATTGACCATGATGATTTGTCATGTTTAACTTTAGGTGCACATCTAGGTCTCTACAAGTGTGAAATTGCGCCTAACTTAGTCCATTCTCTTGCAAAATTCACAATGTTTAAGGCATTTTGAGAGTTAAAACATCATTTCCTAGCAAGGCGCCATGGTTTGAGATGATTTGAGGCTAGTTCTAATGGAGGCGCACATCCATGGTTCCACAAGAGCAAATTGGCGTCTAGCTTCTCTTGATGATTTTTTCAAAATTTTCCAAGTTTCAAACACTTCTTGTTGATCTTAGGCGCAAGATTGGGTCCTTGAATGATATTTCTTCCTCCAACAATCCCGGGCGCACTTTGGTGGTTCTGCAAGAGTGAATTTGCGCAGGCCATTTTCTTGAAAATTTTGAAGGTGAAGATCCCTGGGTGGAAGTATATTTAAGTATATGCTCAGATATTTAAGTATATGCTCAAATATTGAATTTCCTATACTTTAAACATTTTTGAAATATACTTCCAGGATGTTTGAGATAGGTCCCGGATCCATAGGATTTAACATGCAGATTCTAGATTTTTGAGGATCCCCCAAATTTCAGACTTAGTCAATTTTCAGGATCTCAGAACATCAGACTTCAGGATATCAGACTTAGTCAATTTCAGTGTCTCAGGGATTGACTTCAGTGTTCTCAATTACACCTTGTTTGAAGGATGACCTCCCTAATTTCTCACTTGCAAGGAGATTAACGCACTTAACTTGTTTCTAGTGAGGCTCACTTTCTAGTTTGTGGAGGAGACTATGGTTTCCAACACGAAGCTATAGACTCAAACACCACTGACTTCATCATGAAACTATCTTAAAGACATCATCCAAGATCTAAGACAAAGCATCGGAGCTCAAAAAAGGGGGTCGCCATTTGCAATGGGGCGATGTGTGATTAGGTCACAACACCTCCAATCTAAGAATCTTCTTCCACGACCTCCTTGGCAATGAATGGGTTCTTGTACACACATAAGAATAGCAATCCCCTTCAACAATCAATCTTCAGCTCTATATGTGCAATGAAAAGCAAGAATGAAAGTTTGGCATGTGTATTTGGTTTGAGTGTTTTGTTTTCAAAATGATGTAAATGTGTTTGTTTTTGTGTTTCAATTTGTATTGAGGTCGAATTTAGGGTTTAGGGTTGCTTTTTTTGACCGACTGGTCAATCCATAAGTTCAAAAAAGCAAAATAAAAATTAAAAAATTAAAAAATTGAGGACACCCGATACAATGTAAGGCATACCCCAACGACCCCAGATGTACTTTGTAGCACCCTCTTTGCACTCACAGCAGACCAGGACTAGTATTAGACCAGGTACAAACTAGACCCGAATCCAGCAAACTGGTAACATTTTTTGTCACCAGTGGGATTTAAGAATGTAATTTCAAGTTGTGTTACCTCTTTGTTTTGCTGGATCTGTCTTTTGAACTCTTATGTAAGTTTTAGTTTATCCTGGGTGTGGGTCCCTATAGAATCTACATTAATCTATCAAGAAAATGTCAGACCTTAAACATCTTCTACTCTTAATGCTCTATACACTAACTGCTAAAATAAATACAAGAGATTACAAACTGAAATTAGATAAATTAAAAGGCAAAAAGGAAGAAAGGGATTATATTAATACTCACCAGCAACCAAAGTAAATGAGACTCAAAAGTGCAACAAGTTTCAATAGCTAATCAAGAGCAAAAGGAAACATCAACTACTCAGAATTACAGAGAGTTCCAGGGCACAAAATGAACTCAAACTGCAATTCATTAACTACTTGTATCTGATATCAACAAGAAACAATGTTGGGCCTAATGGCAATCAGAAGTACAGATAGTTCCAGGCCACAAAATGAACTCAAACTGCAATTCATTAACTACCTGTATCTGATATCAACAAGAAACGATGTTAAGCCTAACGGCAACTTGCTTCGCAGCTCAAAACATGGCGAGGGCAGAATATGAAGAACTGCATGCTTGGTCTGCAACCTCGCCTTAGGAATAACACGCCCACCTCTATCAATTTCCATACTAGCTCCCAACCCAATATTCAAACCCCATGGAAGACGTGGTTCCCCAGTTTCCTCATGGGGAAAATCCCATATCTGAAATCAAAGGCCACCATACAATCCTTTTAGTGATGCTACCTACTCGTTAACACTTAATAAAATTCTCAGTTGCCTAAGTATTATCTCTCATATTTTTTGGGTTATTTTATCACTCTTTTAAGTAAACTAGAGAAAAAAATAACAACTAACAATTGAAAAATTATCATTTTTCTTTTCTTTCCCTTCAATATATACAAAAATTTCCTCAATTTATGAGAAATTGTTTTCTTTAAAAATTTGCTTAGTTTGTGTGTTGAATCATTAACTATTTTCGTAAGCCATATAAAATTGATAATTATTATTGGAAAAGATTTGTCACTATTTCAAAACTTCTGGAAATATATGATTCTAAAACCCTTTCCCTTGAAAGAGGTTAAAAAATTCAAAACTTCTAAAATATATGGTTCCTTAACCTTCTCCATAGAAAATAAAACTCTAAAAAGTTATTTTTGGTCACAGCAACATTCCCCACAAACCAATTTGAATCCCACAAGGGGACTTCTTTCCACTTATATAATTTTGCACCTCTATGTTTAAACCTCATGCCCAGCTTGAAAGTAAAACAAACTTTACCGATCCACATACACCTGAGTAAAGGAAAAAAAAAATTGCAATTTCCTACTGATGAAGCATTCTCTACCTATTTTTCTTATTATATTATCATCCTTTAAGCATATATAACTCTTGAAGTTAACTACTGCACACATTTTGCAAGGAAAAACAGTACATAAAAAAATTAGAGACTACATTGAACAAACCCAGTTAGAGCTTACAATTTTATTAGCTATAAATTTTATATCTAAAAATATTGACCTGCATGAATTTTATCCGAGCACCAACATCCTGAATTCCCTGGACCCATTTACCGGAAGGCTTTCCTGTCTCACGTTCCGCCCTAGCAGTTTTCCTTGGATTCCCATGTGCCCCAGAGCTAGCGGCAAACTGATTTTCTATTTCTTTTTGTTTAACACCCCAAGTTGGACCTTTCAAAAGGATTGGCCCTCTGATATCAAAACGAAGAACAGAATGGGAAGCTCTAGTGATTGCCTGGCCCACTATATTCAGCAAGTATGCTCCTAAAGTTTCGTTACGTGGAGCATCGTTAGGTGACCTCCATGGCCCGCTTCCTGGATGTAAGTCTTCTTCAGCAGGAATTTTGTAATGAGGAGGAATACCACCATTGATGCTCTGTCCCCTTCTGTGTGTTTGTTCTGAGTGTAGATGCCTGCCTGCTTCAGAACTGCCAATGGGTGCAGGGGGAATGAATGCCTCTGTCGATTGGTAATTTTCAGTTCGATCGTCTCCCATGAGTGGTTTGAGTATCCCGTCCTGCAAGAAAAGTCTACATAGAAACTGCTAATCCTGTGTGTAAAGCTGGGAATTTATATTCAAGAGGATTTATGGAATAAATTATGCAATTACTTGAGTTCAGAACGATTAGGTCCATTTTCTGGGGAGTAGTTTACACGAAGATAATACTTATAGCCCCGTGGACGTTAAAAGTTATCATATTCTATGTCCTTGAAAAATCGGATTAATATATTCTCAAGATTAATGGAAGGAGAGAATATTTGGTTAACTAAATCTAGTGGGGTAAAATAATAGGGGTGACTGGTCTGGGGCTCGCCTTAATTTGATTTTCAATGGAAAACTTATATGACTATAGTAGAAGGTTTATAATAAAAAGTAAGTGGGAGGGATTATAATATAAGTGAGATTATTAAAATCAAAGGTGGTAAGTTAAATTATATCACACATCATTATTAAGCACGAGCCATTATACTAGGAGGGAAAGGATCAAGAAACCGTTCACGGGGATTGTTAGAAATAAAGTGTTTTAAAAATAGGAAAAAAAGAAAAAGAAAAAAGAAAAGAAAAAGTGTCTTAATTTTGCATGGAAATAAAAATAAAATAAGTTAAGAAAAGAAGATTTTGTGATAGGTGAAAAGTGGCTATTTTGAAAAGTATCTTTTATATGGAGATAAAGTTTGCTATGAGTTTTTATTAGATGTTTCTAAAAAGAAATGCTTTATCTCTAGAAGGTTCTCATATGCAATATAATAATATATATTGGTACTTTGAGATAGTCATTTTGAGGTGAGAGAGTTAGTTTGCAAGTTTGTATGATGTCGGAATGCTGCCGAAATTCCTCTAGATTGAGTTGATGTGAAGACTCTTGTAAGAACGTGCATTGCAAGTGTGTTGTAATCTGTTTCAAGATTTGATAATACATTGTGCAAGTTTTGGAGTGTGGGGTTTTTCTCCCGAAAGGGTTTTCCCCACGTAAATCAATGAGTTATGGTTTTATTATTATTATTGTGTTTATGATATTATGTGTTTCTTGAAATCTTTATAATATTTTATTTGAAATTTGCATAAAACTTATCTCAAGGTTAGCGTAGGAAGCGTTTCCGCACACCTTTGCTTCCTTACAAGGATGACTCATCAAGGGGAGGATTAGGGACCTCCCAATCATCTTGAGAATCTTAAATAGTAAACAACACCAACACTCCCCAACACAAAGGCAAAGGCACAACAGTTACTTCAATGCCAGTCAATACCATCCTAATAACTTTCCATCATAGGGAAGGAGTTCAGCCCCTTCCCTAAGAAGGAGACAACAATAAACAAATCCAATTATGTGAGTGGCTTTGCTGGTGGGGGATCAGAAGTGATAGTCTTTAGGTAAGGCCATGGGTGAAACTTTGATCATGGTATACAATGCACTCTCCTAACAATTGAGAAGTTCTTAGAGATGGTGCAATTCTAGTGCCACCTCTGCTGCTTGCACCTAGATCTAACAACATACAGAGGTGAGCATATGAAGTTTCTCACTAAGAGAAAAATAGTAGTCAATAGCCTTATCACTAAAAATAGCATTATTTCTAGACTTCTAGAGTTGAAACAAAATAGAAGCTTGAAAAAAAATCAAATTCTAGCAATGTAAGTCATCAACGAGGTTTTATCCCTAAACAAAGCAATTCTTCAAGAGAAAAGACCTTGATGAAAATGTGATAAAAGGCTATGAATCCATTTCCAAGCATCTTAAGCTCTAAGGGAAAGTCTAGAAAAAGTGCTTGAAAGACTCCAATTTATGATACATTGGACAATTAGGATGAACAAGTATGATATGCATAACTCTTTATCTAAGAGGAAGCCCTTGGTAGAGGAGATGCCATAAAAAGTGAGCAATTTTGGGGTTTGATGTAGACCACCAAACTCTTTTAAGCCTAAAAAGTCAAGTTTGGGGGAGGAATCAATCCTCGCCACTTGTTGAGCTTACAAAAAGTTGACAAGAAAAGGTAAGCACTTTGTTAAGAAGCCCCAAAGTGTAATTGCCAAATGTGGTGTCAAAAATTCACCACCAAATCCATAATGGTATGAATGATGTCATGAAAAACCCTGAGAGCTTTGATTCTAGGAATTTTTGCCAAAGAAAAACTATAATTATTGATGATAAGAGACCACCAAGGTTGTGGTCATTGAAATAAGAACTAGTTCTAAAACCATTACCAACCTATTGGAGAAAAGGTGTAACCACTTCAAAGGCCTTCCAAATACTCTAAGCCACAAAAGAGTGTTTAATCTTAATAAGGTGATTTGTAATGAGGAGAGTGTGAAGGCCAATACCCTACTAACATTTCTTATCATAAGGTGAACTTAAAGCAATACATTGCCTAAGGAGATTCTTCAAGGCCTTTGAGTCATCAATTGCATGAGTCATCCACTTAGCACAAAGCACAACACTTTGTTTATAAACATCAATGATGTTCATGCCATCTTTATCCTAGGGAAAATAACAAATATCCCATACCACTCTTTGGAATCTTCAAATTTGATTAGTATTGGCCCAAATAAAGTTGCATGAGCTTGGAAATCCTAACATAGGAATTTATATACAAAGCATAACAAGAAGAGTAGTAAGCATGGGTACATGCCAACATCTTGGTGCAAATCTTAAATTTCTACTCCAAAGAAATATGTTAGGAAATCTAGATTTAGATATCTTATGTTCAACGCTTTGCATGGCATATTATCAAAGAGTAGGAAGTAGGCAATCAAAGGAAAAGGGTATGCTAAAATTTTGAACATCTCCCCTTTGTTAAGCCATTTACATGTAAACCCCTTCACACAATCCAAATACAAGAAGGGATTTTTCTATAACAATTTGTATTCCACTAAAGATTTGAACTAGAAGGCTTGTAGAAACTATCAAGGTAGGTCATGACTCTATGAAAAGAGTTTTGATTCTCCACAAGCGTGAGGAAAGAGTCATCAAAAAAATGTCCATTGATAAGCTATTGGGATTTGGAAGGAAGAGAAATTCCCTTCACTAGCCCTTTCAAAGCCTTATTGGAAAGAAGATGGCTAAAGGCTTACACAAATAACAAATAGAATGAAACGCAAATAGACAACCTTGTAGGATGGATCTGAAGAGCCCAAAGCTATCATATATTTTTCCATTAATGAAGAGGTAAGCCAAAGTGTAAAAGAAAATAGTTTGAATAGAATCTAGAAAGAATTCCCAAAATTTGAGAGATTTAAGCATGGCCATTGTTGGCAAGAAAAGTGGAGTCACAGACTGGAGTTCTGAGTCTAAGAGTCTTGCATGTTAATTTTATACCTCGATGACTATAGTAAGAGAAAGATCAAAGGGTTTGTAGAAGGAAATAACATCATGCGGTAGCTTAACATAACAAATAATTCATAACACATAAATTAAATACTCATTTTAAGCATCAAAACCATATGTCATCCTTTATATATATAAAAACTTCATGTATTACAATGTCAGATGTACAATCTTTTCTCTGCTCTTCTTTCTATTCTATTCCTCTATTACTTCTTACTTCTCTATTACTATATGCATATGATTACAATGGGGATGTGTCCCTTACAAAAGATGATTTTTCCTACTAGGCCTAGTTGGCCTTATGCCCTGCATTGCTTTTGTGGCCAAGTGCAATGCCTTCTAGATGTTGTATTTGTTGTTGCCAACATTATCCCCCCTTTGAAACCATGTCTTGTCCTCAAGACATAAGAAAATGATTAGTTTGCAAGTAAAATGTTCTTGTATATTTCCTTTAGTTGTGCAAATGTGATATCCCATTGGCTCTTTGCTTCCTGCAACACCTGTATTTAACTGTGTTGGAATCAATGTTTTATTTGCCTCTACAATAGTGGTTGGGAATTGAATTTGTTGGATTGTCTTATTTACATCTCTGAGTAGTCTAGTCACATATGCAAGTCTAAGGCTCACCACCTCTTAGAGCTATTTGATTTGGGCTTTGATTAGCTCTCTTTGGTCCTGTAGTTGTTGTAATTGAGTGTGCATACTCTCTATTTGTTCCCCTGTTGTCCCATCCATGTCCTGCATTGCATCATATGTGCCGGCCACTTGTAGTATTTGTATCTCCATCTGGTCTATCTGATTTTTTAGTCCTTTTGTTAATGTGGGCCATTGGAGGCAGAATTGATACAATGTGTTGATATCATTTGTCATGTTCTACGAGGTGTTAATGTGAGTTTCTAAATGCATGTGCATTATGGCACATTTCCTTCTAACCTTATCCATTTTGTTTTTCTCCATCTCTATTGTGGCTTTGTTCTGAATTGTGGTACCCTGATTATCCATTTCTATTATTACCCCATCCAGTAGTTGTTTCAATTGTTGCCCTAATGATAGTGTTGTATTTCTTTGCAGTTGTGGAACTTTACTCTAAATTCTACTTATGGCCTCCTCTAATTGCTATGTGCTTTCCACATGTTGTTTCAAGATTTTTTTTCTTATTGTTCTATGGAATATGTCTCCCAGTTGAAACTTAGATGCAATGGTGAGATACTAGAGAGGTCTACTTGTGAGCTTGTGAGTGGTAGTTGGAGTAACTAGGTTGTTTCCATAGGTTGAATTTACTTATGTTGCACCAAGAAATCCTTTATATGTTGCATTGGGGATGTAGAGGTGGAAGATGTGGTAGCCTTATCTAGTGATGGTGGCTTCTACAGAGTTTCTTGTTGATCATATCCATCATAGGGGTCACCAAAATCTATGTTTTCTTCTTCTTGTGCTTTCTCCCCTTCTTCCTTTAATGTCACATAGGCATGTTTTATTATTTCAATTGTTTCTTGTTCTATTTTATTTTTATCCTTTTCATTGAGGCTCATTAGTGTATCGAATCTCTATTTGGATCTCAACTCTTTGGATTGCAACTATATGAGCTTTTTTTTTTGCTCATTTAATAGAGTTGGATTGATTTGTTCTATAGCTTTCTTTCTCATTTCTTCCTCTATCTTTGTTGCTTTTTCTCTCTTCGTCTTGATAGCAAAGGCAAGTGGATCTAGAATTTTTTCTATTATTTTTTCTAAAGTGTCAGTAGACACTCTTATGTGTCTAATGATCGCTTCTTCAATTGCCTCTTTATTTTTTTACCCACTTATTTATACATCTTTGTGGTTGTTTCAACATCCCCTTATTATTCAATGCACTTGTGAGGAGGCCTACATTCATGATGTCCTCCTTCCTTGCTTCTTCTTCCTCTGTTATTTCTATTAATGTTTATTTACTGTGTCTTGTCATTCTTATTTTCTATTATTGTATTTCTTCTACCTCCTGCTCAACTTCTATGCTTGCCATTTTGATTATATTTCTTTTGATCCCTTATTTTTATCTAGACTTTTTCTTTTCTAAGCTTATTGTATCAATATCTCTAAAACCTCCTCAACTGATGGATCTGCTTGTGGTGCTTGCGAAGGGGTTATTGTTGTTGCTTTGTTTATGTGCTCTGTTCTGGTGTTGTTTGTGATCTCAAAGACCCCAAATTCAGTATTTCAGACCTCCACACATGTGTAGATGTACTTACTTGTGGCTTTTCAAGCTGTGGAATGCCTCGTTTCTCATGCAATTTGTCTTTATGTTTCTTTACATGTTCCTTTGCATTCTTCTTAGTTTGTTTCTCTATGAATTCTTTGTATGTGTCAAACCTCTCCGCATTCACTCTACCAGGTCATTGCTTATTTCATATGACTTTGCTAGGTCATTGCTTATTTTCTCTACATTTGTTATTGAAGGGATTTGAAGAAACCCTAATATGTGGCAGTATATGAAGTGGTATCCTTGAATTGGTAGACATGGTGGTTTATTTGAGCCACTACAGATTGATTGGTTTTCCATGCCTTGTTGAATAATGAAGGTAGTGCATACATAAAATAAAATGTGAGGCACTTCGTTCGTTGAAGGTTTTCCAGCAGCTACTTCGAGAGAACTTCACACAAGTCAAAACCTTTGCTATACATGACCATTTGATAGATTGTATGGATCGTGGTATCAGTTGTTGAGTCCTCTCTATTGGTGTAGTAAATTTTGTAAGCAATACCCATGGTGGCATACCGCACAATTGGGTTTGTAATCTTTGTTACACCTACCTGCTCCTTCCATCATATGTTGCATCGGTTAACTCCATGACTTTGTCATTTTTAATAGCCTTTTTGAAAGGCAACTCCTCTATTGCGCTTAACCCCGTCACAACTTGGATGGCTTGCTTGGTTATTCGATAGGGTTTATCTAGGTAGATGTACTCGTCATGTATTTGGATCAGAATTATCAAGTAATCCACCCATGTTCTACCAAAAAGTATGGGAAATCCTTCCACACATCCAACTTCTTCTTCTCAATCTCCTGGTACTGGGGCCTATATTGTCTTTGTTACGACTATAATAAGGATTTCCAGAGTAATTCAAATTTGGTGTGATCAATCTCTATTAGGGGTGCATGAATATACTTCCTTATATCCCCAGTGTAAATTAAATTAGCTGGGAGAATAGAGAATGTCCCATCTAGGTCAACTTCCATCACCTTATATATAAATTTCTTATACTTTAGGTGTGGCTTCTCAGAGATATCGACCAAAGTGGGAGTCGACATTTTCTTTTTGTGATTTGCTTTGGTTCATATTAGTTTGCAGAGATTGTTCTTCTTGCTCGAGCTCCTAACTTTCCTTGGTATGCAATGGTGTTTAGTGATAGTTTAGAGTCATGTTTTATAACCCTAATGGTGGGATTTGCATTAATGCATTTATCTATTCTTGGTTTGGCGTGCTTTTATAACCATTGTTTTTTGTAGGTTGCTTCTTTTTAAAGATTTGCACTTTACATATAATACAAATTTTGATTTTTTTTCTTTTTCTTTATCTCATAGGTTGGAGGTAGTGTTTTAGTCTTGCACCATTCACATATCCTGATAGGAGTTTTCCTTCTAATGTTTTAGTCTCACCGCATTGGAATTAGAGATTTCTTCAATGTAGTATGATCCTAGCCATCTGACTTTCAACTTCCCCCACTTTTTGGACTTGTTGTCATACAGTAGCACTAGGTCATCTTTATAGAATGTTTTATGCCTTAAGTTCGGGTCATGCCAAGCTTTTTGGCATTTTTGTTCTAGGCTTTGATTGTATGTCGCTAATAACTTACTTTCATCCAATTTATTTAGATCTTCCAACCTTTGTTTCAGTGAGTCTTCTTCATCCAACCACAGAGTAAGTGAGGTGCATAAATTTGGTACAATAAAATTCATGGGTGGAGTGGCATCTAATCCATATACTAGATCAAATGGAGAAAATTTGGTTGTTCTTTTATAAGTTGTTCTATATACCCATCATACCGCTGGAATTTTCACATCCTAATCTATTTTGTTTCCATTGCACATCTTTGTCAATGTAGTGCCTATAATCTTATTTAGGGCTTCACTTGCTCCATTAGCTTGTGGATAGTAAGGGCTACTATTGTTATGCTTGATCACATGAAATTATTCAAGAGCTCCGCAATTACCTTGTTGGCAAAATGTTTAAGTCACTTGTAATACTCAAAGGGAAACCAAACCTTGTTATTATGTTTTCATATATGAATTTTGTGGTAGTTTTTTCTATACAATCCTTAGTTGGTTTTGCTTCTACCTATTTTGTAAGATATTCTACTCCAGTTATTATAAATCTGGCTCTTGTGTGTTTTGTTGGTGTATCAATTGGTCCAATAAAGTCTATATCCCATTTCTCAAATGATACTTAGGCAAGGATTGGTTGAAGTGGCATCTCATCTCTTGTGATACGTTTACCCACTCTTTGACATATGTCACATTGCTTAACATATCAACTCGCATCCTTAAATAATGTTGGCCACCATAATCCAAAGAGCATGACCTTCTTTGCAGTAATTTCTTCTGAGTTATGTCCTCTGGAGATTCCCTCATGTGCTTCCCTAACTTGGGTATCTTGTCTTTCATGTTCAAATACTACTCTTCATATGATTTCATCTCTTCCAATTATATGCAATTCTCCTTCAATTAATGTATATGGTAGTGACTTCCTTAAAAGTATCTACTTGTCATATGGTGAACTATTCTTAGGAAATTGCCTGGTAGATAGTAGGCTTGCTACATCATTTAGGTCTTCCGACACTGCGGTTACTCTAAACATATTTACACCAAGCAAATCTTCATCTATATTGTTTGGTTCTTCTCCTATTTCAATTCTTGATAGGTAGTTAGGACCTTGGCTGTTTTTCCTTGGTTTTACTATGATATAAAAGTTAAATTCCTAGAATTGTAACAACCACTTACATATTCTTCCTTGCGTAACTGGTCTATGTAAAATGTAAATTGAGTAGATAGTAGATAGTTTTTGAACTTGTGCAGGGCATATTCCATTGCTAGTACTTCTCTTTCTGTAGTAGTATATTTTTCTCCTCTTGAGAGAGTTTGCAGCTTGCAAAGGCAATTGGATGATCCTTGTTCCCCTTAAGTTGTGCTAATACTAATCTAATTGTTGTTCTAGAGGCATCTACATGGACATGGAATGGAATATTCCAATCTAGAAAGATTAATATATGAACTTCTACTATCTTTTATTTCAATGTATCAAATGCTTGTTGACATTATTTATTCCACTTGATTATTTTATTTAATTTCTTCTTTAGAAGCTCTTTTATCAGTGATGATATTGTGGCATAACCTCTGATAAATTTTCAGTGGTAGCTAGTATAACCTAAAAAAGTTTTCACCTCTGAGGTTGTCTTTGGTGGTGGTAGATTCATAATTAGTGTCACTTTCAAGGGATATGCCATGAGTCCCTCTTTATATATTGTATGTCCTAGAAGTGTACCAAATGGTACTGCAAAGATGCGTTTCTTTAAGTTTAGTGCAATTTGTAGGCTCCTGCATCTTTCTAGCATTGTGTGGAGCACTTGAACATGGTCTTTTAATAGTCCATATAATGTCCAATCATCTAAGTAGACTTCTAGGAAACTCATGGATGAAATTCTTAAATGCATTAACCATAATTCAAATAAAGATAGTTGGTGCATTCTTTAGTCCAAACAGCATTACTATGTACATGAAGGATCCCCACTCTATCACAAATGTAGTTTTTTATTGGTCCTCCTAAATTTTGAGTTGGCGGTATCCAAAAAATCCATCGATGAAAGAGCAAGTTTCCCTTCCAACAACTTATTCCAAAACTTCTTCCATAAATGGCATAGGAAATGGATCATGGATACAAGATTTGTTTAATTTGTTAAAATCTACACATATTATGATGTCTCTAATTTTCTTATTTTGTACTACCATGGGACTTATCCACTCTGCATCTTATACCAGTTTGTGTTAGGAAAGAGGTGTTTTACACCTTGCATAAAATCAATCATTTAAATTATGTAAAATAAATATGTATTTGTGGTGCATCTTAGGGGATGTGTTTAGCCACATTAAATATTTATTTGGGGACACTTGTAAAAGTTGTATGTAACATTGGGTTAGTTATTTTATGTGTGGGAGCCAAAGAATAATTAATTAATTAATTAATTGGAGCATAAAGTGAAAACTTAGTTGCAAGAATTAAATGAGGGGTCAATGGTTTTGAGACACATGGTTTTCCCAATACCACAAGTTGATTTGTGTGAGCTTGAGTCTATAAAAAAAGCACATGGTTAGTGGTTTGGGTTGGTTGGTTGAGTGGGCTATCATTGTATTGAGTTTCTTTTGTGAATGCATATGTGAAGCATGGAATGGGATGTGTGGATTCATGCTTGGACACATGGAGGATGTATTAGAGGAGCTTGATGTTTTAGAAGTATTCATGAGACTTCACAAGTGTATTGTGATGTTTTATTGTTGAATAATACATTGAGTGTGGAAGGTTTTGGTGGTTGGGTTTTTCCACTTGAGGGTTTTCCCATGATATATCTTGTGTTATCTCGTGGCTTGTCTTTTTGATCTTTGCATTATGGTATTTTTGTAAGCTTGTATGCATCATTATCTCTCATAGGGTTATGTAGGAATTGGTTTGATCAACATGGTAATTTCCTAACAAGTGGTACCAAAGATATAATCATGGTTGAGGGAGTTGTGAGCTCCCTAGTGTTGTATAACCCTTGTTTGTGTAAATCTAGTGCAAAGTTAAATTCATGGCAATGCAAGAAAGATTTGGGACATTATAAAATATGAGGGTTTTGTATAGGTTGTTGTTTTGCAGATTTGGGGTTTGTAGATTTGTTGGGTTTATTGTAGATCTAGGGTTGCAAAAATGTTTGTTAAAGAGGGTTTCTTGGATGTGTTTAAAATGAGGGTTTTGTGGAGAAAGTTTCATAGATGACCTCCTAGGACAAAATGAACCTCACCATTGGATCTGGGAGACCCAAGAGGAGAAGAAAAATATATCATTCAACCTATTTGGCCACCAGGGCCAGGAGGAAAAAATTAGCCCCCTACCCTAGTTTGGTGGTACGACAGTACAATCGTACGATCTGTAGAAAATAAAAAATAAAAAATATATATACCCTATGTAGAAGGTATTTCTATAGTTTGATAAATATTATTAAACATATATATATAGAAAGACTTTTTAAAAGATTTGAAAAAAAAATTATGTAGAGTACGAGGTCCGCAGACCCTGTACCTTGCAGACACCCGTACCATAGGCGATAGGGTTGACCACATGAGGTGTCAGCCTCGGTTAGCTAACCCCAGCCGGCCAACCCCAACCGGCGGTGACCGAGGTGATAGGCACATAGGCCTAGTCCCAGCCCCTGGTTGAGCAGGGCAGAGCCCAGTGCCCCCTTGATCAATCAAACTTTAAATTCAAAATTCAAAAAAACATTTAACCTTGTTCAAACTCATTTTGGGTCCGCAACTCTGAAGTTTTAAAAGGTGAAATTTAAATAGATTTAATGACATTTTGAAATCCACCGCCAACAACCAGCCAATGCACCACCTCTGCGAACGCGCCACCCGAGCACTACCCACCTACACCTACCAATATCAGTACTATACGGTTCATATGAATGTTGATGTCAGCAAATCATACAATCGTACGGACAGGGTCCCCCCTAAGGGCCTTTTCTAGCCCTGGGAGCACCTTTTCTTCCAAGGGACATAACATTCACCCATGGTATCAGATTTTCAACTTCTTATAGGCATCAAAAAGGTCTCTTCAAGAACTACATAGTAGTATAGGTTTGGTCATTAGATTTTATTTTGTGTCAGAATTTGGTGCTTGAAGCCAGGCATTGCTCCAGGATAATTATTTGCTCATAACTTTCACATACAAAATCAAATTTTTGATTTCAGATAGGTGTTGGAGAGCTCTTGCAGTGTACTATAGTTTAGACCATGTAGATTTTTAGTTTGGTGTGTAGAGAGAGTTTTTTACTTGTTTGAGCACTTGTGGGAGCCTGAGATTCTAGGTGTGATTGTGAGTGCATCCAGATGAACTTTTGGGCACAAACTTGTGGGAGTGTATGTTGTTATGAGACCATCATCATGGTATAGTAGGTTTTTAGATTTGGCACTTTTAGATATAAGTTTACATGTATTTTTAGAGTTTGGACTTTCATGGAAATAGGTACACAGGTTCTCTTCTAGTTTGAGGACATGGTGGATACACGTGTGAGACTTGGAGTCTCATTTCAATGAGAGTTGAGTACAGGTATAGTGATGACGATGATTATGGTGTCATGGATATGGAGGTGGTGGTGTGGTTCACTTTCAGGAGGTTGTTTTTATCTCCTGGATGCTTGATTGGTTCCTTGACTATGGTTACTCACTTGTGGACTAGTTTGGAAAATTAAATCTAGTGTTGATTTGGTGTTTGAGTATTGAAGTCTAAATGTTGTATTCTTTGATATCTCAGCGTGCAGGTTACTAATGTGATGATGAGTTTGCATGTTCCATTGGTTTGGGATCTTCGATTTATGCAGTTTGTGGATTAGCTACCCATTGGTTGCAATGGGGTGACTTGGATGTGGACTATCTATATCCATGAGATAGATTTAATGTTGATGCAAACTTTGTTAGTTGGCCTTGTCTGTGGTCATTTGTACATTGGTATGTTGCATTGAGATGAGAGTATGGATGATTAGAGCGCCTAGATAGTTAGTTATTGGGACTTGTATCATGTTTATCATGATGTCATGGATAGCTTGGTTACATGGTTTAGGGTGAGCTTTTGATAGTGATGATGGTTTTATCTTCTTGGCTTGGAGATCTTGGTTCTACCTTAGATTCATTGGTATTATAGTTGTGTGTGTGGACCATGGATGATCTTCATTTAGGCGATGGTTATCATGATACTATGGATAGCTCGTATCAGAATTCAATGGGAGCTTTGGTAGTGATGCAGATTCATCACCTAGTGATGGATGATCTTCTACAGTGGTTGGGTTTCATGGACAAACTCTTGGATTATGATTCTTATGCAGTATGAGTGCTTTGACATCTTGAGTTCCATTATTAGGAGGTGGTTATCTTCATGTGACTGGAGATGTTGATCCTTAGTTTAGAGGTGTTGGTATTGTGTCTTTTTTTTACTCTGGATACCGGTTTGAGTGTTGGCATGATACATGTTCTCTTGAAACCAGGATGTGTGCATTGTTGCATGTGATCTCCTAGGAGGAGATGTTAGATCATGATGTCATGATTAGGTTCCTCATTTTGTAGTTGGAGCTTTGACAATGATCTAGTTGGTTCTCTTAGTATTGAGTACGTTGGTCATGTGCTTGGGGAGCTTCATGATTGTGCAGTGTTGCATTTAGATCTTACCATGGATTGATTGGTTGTAGATGTTCATGGATACTTGGAGACTTGGGTGAGGCTGTAGTTCTCTTGGGATTAGAGACATTTGTTGAGATGATTACTCATTGGAGGTTTCAACAGGAAGATCGAGGAGCCTTTCACCTGGATATGGACGTGAGTTCATGGACCTTAGAGGATATTATTATTAGAGATAGTCATTGTGGCTTGGTGTATCCTGGAGGAGCATTCTCATTCCCACTCTTGGTCTACTAGACAATTTATCATCTAAGAGGTATTGCCCATCCTTTAGATGCATTTTGTTTATGTGTTATCTTCTCATGGTTATGGATCTTGAGCTATGGTTATTGGTTCTGGAGGGTTCATTTGAGGGGTGTTAGCATGATTATCTCCTTGTTCATATGGGTTTGATTTATGATGTCATTTATGAGGATTTGGGAGATGTGATTGGGCTTATTCCTAGTTTTTGGGAATTATTATGAGTTGATCTTCCTTGGTTAGAGAGGCTTTCATCCATGTTGGTTATACATGATACATATGTTTCATTTGATCTATGAGATTGAATGGTTGGGTTTTGTTAAGGCTTTTCATTTGGGGTTATAAAGGAGATCATACTTGACACAACTTAGCACTTTGAGGTGTTGGTAGAATGACATAATATGATTTATAGGTTTTCTCTCTTTGTTCCATGGCTACTTCCTAGAGATTCATGTTCATATGGTTTGACTTGGGAGAGTTATGGTTACATGTTGTGAGGGAGTATGTTGTTATTTGCATTGCATGTGTGGATCATTGTGATTGTTCTTGGTACTACATGGATTGATCATTAGCCACACCTTGAATTGAGTGTTGATTGGTAGACTTTATATGCCTTGATCTACTTTCATATTTGACATTACCCATGCAGTATATGAGTTGGACATGTATGTTCTTCATTGATAGGTTTATACAAGGAGCTTGTGATTGCAGTATATGGGTTGGACATATTGTTGGCATGATTTTACTGATGTTGTTGATACCTAGGAGGTATGGATGGTTGGATGCATTATCATTTATTGTGAGTGCTATTTTTAGTCATGCAGGTTTTTACCTTTTGACAGAAGCTTGGAGCCTTTGTTATCACTTAGATTTGATGCTTGTGTTCTTTGGATTGGTGCATCTTCACCTTGGCATGTTCCTTTTTCTTCCATAGGTGGAATATTGGAAGATGAGAGGAGTTCTTTTTGTTGCATATGTGTTGTCATTGATGTCAACAGTGTGATGTTCAGTGATGGATAGTTGATGATCAGATATGCCAAAGGATAGTGATGTCTAAAGGATATTGTTGCAGATTATTGTGAGACAAAGAAACGAAGCGATGAGTAGAGATAAAGATGAAGAAGTAATAAAGAGATGGATCAACAAAGTTGTGAAGTAAAGGGTAAGATGATGAATGTTATGTACTATGTATATTGATTAGATCAATATCATCTGTACATAGTTGTACCCTATCTTCTGAAGTTCATGCCGAGGTGAAAGTTGTGGGTAGAAGAATGTGCTAACATGAAGATTTTGGTTTTGTTGGAAGGAGTTATGTTTGATGTTGAGATTGAAGTCTCTAATGTGGTATTTCTTATTTCCTAAGGAAAGGAATTGCTTTAGTCTTGAAAGAAAGATTTAGGAGGTACAAGGTGTTAGAGTTTGCACTAAAGCAGCTCAAGAGAATGCTCCGCGTTCCTTTGTATTTGAAGGTATGCCCTTGCGGTCTAGGAGTTAGTCAGAGACAAATTTAAATTTTGTATCTTCCTAATTTCAAAGATTGAAAGTTACCACATAAGATTCTAGAACCAACAGAGTGAAGACAAAGGTTCATGATGGTTGTAGTCAAGATGTGTAAGAGAAATGCTTTGCATTTCTCCACTTTTGAAGATGAGGTCCAACAATTTGAAGGATTATCAGATGTGGTTGAGAAGATTGATACATTCAAGTTTTAGTTGATAAGTTGTACCACAGAGGTCCTCCAAAGTCAGTAGAACAAAGACATCAAATTGCTGATTAGGGTTGTCTAGAGGAGAAAGCAAAAGCCACCGCATTTCACCGTAGTTCATCTTTTGGCTTTGATGTTTGGAAAATGAGTTCAAATATTTAGTATGATTGTTCATTTTAGGTTTTAGATGTTGAAGTACACCACAAGTTTATTTTTCAATGTTCTATCTCAAGACTGTGTGTTTAGTGTTTGTGAATGATGCCAGGTTTTGTATCTATATGTTTGCACCAAAAAGAAAAAATATATATTTCAGAAGAAGGAATGTTTAACAAGGTTTGTGGATGTCTCATGTTGCTTGTGAAATGATCCACATGATGCTAATAGATATCTTTGGTAGTATTTTTGGTCTGGAGCCTTTTTGTGAAAGGATGAGTGTGCTAGGCCAACTTCATATGTTTTGATGATCCCGCTAGATGTTTTGAAGTGTGCACCAACTTGGAATAATGTGTTAAGGAAGAATAGGTCCTGGTTATCACTTGGCTTGAACTGCATTAGATTTCTACATCTTTTGGAAGCTGACTTGGTGTGGACGTTGCACGTTTCATGTTTACACGTTCCATCTTGGCTAACATAGGAGAAAGATTTTGTTGTTTGTGGAAGGTATAAATAAAAGAACTTGTTTGATGTGGTATGTGTGAAAAATGTGAGAGGGTGTGAGGTTATGTGAGTGAGTGTGTATGTGAAGATGTGTTGTCTACTGTGAAGAAGAAGTGAAGATTTGAGTCAGAGTAAAGTGTGTGGATGTTGCGAAGGTGTCTGATCAGTGACATCAATTGAAGGTGCTGTTCAAAGGTTGTGGCCTCATTATGTAAGTGTTGTCGTGTTGTAATTTAGGGAGTTGTAGCTTCCTTTGGGTTGTAGCCCATAAATAATATTGTAATCTTGTTTTTATTTGTGAGGCTTGATTTGGATAGTAGATCCAAGCAACTTGCTCACCATGGTTTTTGCCTTCTAGGGTTTTCCACGTAAATATGGTGTTGCGGTTGTGTGCTCATGTGTTGTGCTTTGACTTGCTTAATTTTCTTTATCATTTGTTTAAGGGAGTAAGAAGACTTGGTTGATAAAGTTAATTTGGAATAAAGTTTTGGGATATAGTGATTCACCCTCCTCTCAGTATATCATTGTGTTCTAACAATTGCTATTAGAGCTAAGTTCCTTAGGGTAGCCTAACATCTGAAGGTAGATCTTGGAGTAGAAACCATGTCTCAAAAGGAGTCATCTTCTAAATCTCTAATATTTGATGTAAGTAACTATGATTTCTGGAGTGCAAGGATGGAAGCCTATATGACCTCACTAGGTTATGATGTTTGGAGTGCCATCATGAATGATTATGTGGAGCCTAGTCATCCTATTACAGATCCGGATGTGAAAAAGGCTCATGAAAATAATGTTAAAGCCAAAAATACCATCTTAAGTGGTATGAGTAGTTCAAAGTTAGTCAAGGTTGTGCAGTGAAAGACAATAGAGGAGATATGGAAGAAGCTCAAAGAAATGACACCATAAAGGAAGCAAAACTACAATCCTACAAAACAATGTTTGAGAATCTGAGGATGAAAGAAGAGGAGAACATTGATGGCTATTTGCATCGATTAGATGAAGCAGTCAATGGAATCAAGAGTATGGGTGAAGATATAGCCAACTCATTGATTTTGAAGAAAGTCCCAAGAACTCTCCCTCACCAATTTAATTCAAAAGTTTATGCAATTGAAGAAGCCAAAGATCTAAAGAAACTCACCATGGAAGAGTTATTTGGGTCCCTCACTGCCTATGAGATGAGAAATAAAGTCATAGGACCATGTCAAAGAGGGGTTGCTTTCAATACTGTGAATAATGAAGGTACATCTGATGTATCCAATGAAGCTGAGGAAGAAGAAGCAAACTTTGTGAGGAAACTGAAAAGGGGATCAAGAAAGTATAAAGGTAAGTTACCTTTCAAATGCTTTAATTGTGGTAGAATTGGTCATTATGCCTCTAAATGTCCTTTTGGAGAAAATGAAAATAGTAGCAAGGGTTTCAAGAGAAATAATTTCAAGAGGAATCTTCTTTCAAAAGAAGACTACAGTTCCAAAGAAGAAGTAGATCACTACCTATCAAACGAGGAAAAAACAGAATCTCTACTCATGGCTGGGGTGATCTTAGATGGTTTAGACAAGACTACAAATGAAGAAGAATATGAAGTTGATTTTAAAGGTAAACTTGTTTCCGCTGTTGAAGACTTGGATTGTGCAAGGAAAAATAATCAAGAACAAAATGCTCTGATTCAAGCTAAGATAAAGGAATGTAGAAAACTTGAGAAAGAAATTCAATCACTCAAAAGGAAGTTAGCGAAGGCAAAGCTTGGAAGACTGGATGATACTAAATGTACAGATCTCACTATGCCTCAAGGAAGATCTCTTCATGCAAGGTAATTCTCCATGAATAGGTTCAATCATGTTTTCTTTGGTTATTGCTTTATCTGCAACAAATTTGGTCATAAGGCTATAGATTGCAAGTCTGAAATGAATAGAATAAATCTTGTAAGTGGGAATCCTCTTGCTTCACTAGTGGATGTCAATGTGGTATGTCAAATTTGCAACAATTTTGGACATATAGCAAGATATTGCAGGAGTGATTTGGCAAAAATAGAATCTTAGTTGATAGATGTTATTAAGCAAGCAAAGGAAAGTGATTATTCCAAAAGACAAGAGACAAATAATGGAGTTGAAGATTCAATTATTGTCTGAACAACATTTCATGCTCAAGAGAAAACAAATCTCTGGGTGATAGATAGTGGATGCACAAATCATATGACAGGTCACAAGAGCAAATTCATAAATCTCAAGGTAAGTGGAATGGTGGAATGGTCAGGTTTGGAGATAACTCATCTGCAAAAATCACTGGAAAAGGTACCATAAGTATTGATGGAAAGTCTCAAACACATGATGTTCTTTATGTAGAAGGTCTCAAGCATAATCTTCTCAGTGTAAGTCAAATGTGTAGCAAAAGATACAGTCTCACATTTCATAATCAACAGTGTGAAATTAGAAGAGCAAAGTCTGGAAAATTGGTGGTAGAAGGCAACTTGTATAATATAAAGGTAATTAATGAAAGGATTTGTCTTCTAGGACAAACAAATGACTGTTGATTGTGGCACAAAAGTATGGGGCATATGCAAGGAATGTCAGATGGGGAAGCAGACAAATATAAGATTCAAATCTAAGGAGTATTCATCTACTAGGCCATTAGAACTGGTTCACACTTATATGTGTGGACCTGTTGTCACATGGATTTGCACCTTGTGTTGAAGGCTTTTAGGGCTCCAACAATTGAGTGAAACATTGAGATGATCTCCAGGTGTGGGACCCTGTAGGGAGATCAAATCTCTAGAGAGAGGTTGGTTCCTTTGCTAAATAAGATATTCGGCTATTCCTAAGACTAAACCTAATCTATCCACCATTTAGGAAAAGGGAAAGAGGGATAAAACTAGAAATTAATGGAGGTGATACACCAAGTTTGAATATGGAGCTCTCACTATACTAAGAATGCACAAAATAACTAAATACAGCTGATAAACTTACACAAGTCTAGCTGATTCTAATAGAGGTAAGAGCAGAACAAAATTGCAAGGAACAAACATTCACTTACAAATCAATCCTAATTCACACAGTGCTAAAAAGCAAGTAGGAAGAGGTAAAACACAATATGTATTTCATCAAAAAGGCAAGGTTACAACAGAGGCTCTGTTTGACAATATAGGAGAAAACTAAAGATTTAACTATCTTGCAATCGTTTTTCAACCCTCATTACATCTTTTAGATATGCATATATAGCATTTGATTACATTGACCTCAGTCATTTCACAATATATTTGCCCCAGGGGCCTATCAGAAAATATCCCTGTCAAAGGGAATGTTTGATTGCTAAAATTAACTACAGAAAATATCTTGGATCATGGAGCAGCTGGGAGATATTTTACCTTCAATGCAAATAGTTGATTCATCACCTGCAACAATAAATGCAAAAATATCTAGGAAGGGAGTAGTTGAGGTAGCTGGAAGATTAGATCTGCATTAATGGCAGATGAGGAAAATCAAATAGACTTTCCTTCCAAAATCATCTTTTATACAGAGCTTTTACAACACTTCAAATATCTACATTTAGATATTTAAAGTTTACAATATATTTTCAAGCTTTGTTTTTACATATTCTATCAATTTCTGCATCTTTTTATCTTCAGTCAGCAACTTTTTAGTTTTCTGGACTGTGGCCTGTTTCTGCATTTTTGCCTCTATCGGCAAAAATCATCTTTTCTAAACCATTCTCATTCTGTCATCTTTTGCCCTTATCGACAACCTGTGACTTTTCTAAAATCTTCTTGCTTGCTGCTTATCATCTCTATTTTTGCCTTATCGACAAAAATCATCTTTTTGAACTATTCCTGACTACATTCTACCTTACCAGTAAAATATCATTTTGCTGAACTTAGCTTTGTTTGCTCTTTTCCTTCTTTATCGACAATTTTGCACTTTGTTGAACTTAGCTTACTCTGTCTACTTTTGCCCTTATCAAAAAAATGTTCAAACTTTGAACTTGCTTTTTACTTCCTTTTCTATTAGCAAAAGTTCCTTATCAGTGAACTCTTTCTTCATCACTTTTGCCCTTGTCAGAAAAAGTCACTTTAGCCGTACTTTACTTTTGGTCCATCTTTTTACTCTATTTTTCCTTGTCGGCAAAATCATCCTTTCTCAAACTATTCTTGGGGCCATCTTTTACCTGTATCGGCAAAAGTTCACTTTTGCAAACTTTGCCTTTGGCTTAACTTCATTCTTGCCTTATCGGCAAAAGTATGTTATCGGTTAACTTTTGTAATTTTGAACCTTTGAGAATTTTCACCCTCTGTCGATTCACTGATAAGGCCTAGCTTTACCTTTTCTTACTTAGCCAATTTTCCGATTCCTATTTTGCCTTATCAAAAAAAATTACCTTTTTGAACCTGGCCCACCATGTTGGCAATTTTGTGCTTTTCTAAACTGTTCTTTTTTTGCTGCTTCTTCACCTTTGCCTTATTGGTAAAAGTGCTCTATCAATGAACTTTTGGAACATTGAACTTTTCTTTAAATTTGGCTTCTTACCGATTTACTAATAGAAGGGGCCTTTTCCCTCTTTACTTAGCCAATTTCCTACCTTTTATTTTGCCTTCATTGGCAAAGTCACCAATTTTTGAACCATTTATGCTTTGTCGGCAAAACTCACCTTTGACGAACTATTCAATGCCTTGGCCAACTTTGCTTTTATCAACTCTTTTACCTTTTATTGAACCTTTCCTCTCGCAACCTCCTTTGTCGATGATTCACCCTATCAGTAAACCGCAGAAACTTTGAACTTATGAAAAGTTCACATCTTGTGAACTTTGCCAACAAGGCCTTCCTGTATCCTCTTTTAACTTAGCCGCATTTTGAAGAAATCTACACCCTTGGCCCTTTGTCAGAAAAATGTTGAATTGACAAACCTTTGAAACAAACAAACTTTTTGCAAAGTTCATGAAACATAAACTTCATCGATAAAGGGGAACTTCTCCCATGCCTTAGACAATTTTTTGAAAAGGCCGACTCTCTTTCCTTCAATTGACAAATCGCCCAAGTGGCGAACTTGTGAAAAATCAAACTCTTGAAGAGTTCATAAAACCTAAATTTTTTTGATAAAGGGGGAAGAGCTACTCCATGCCTTAGCCATTTTTTGCTACTTCAGGAAACTAGAACTTTTCTGATAAAGGCCAAAGGGGGGGTAAAAATGAGATAAAAGCTTCAAATTTTTTGGGTTTTTTTGGGTTTTTTGCAAGGATTCTCTTGATGAATTTTCAAGGATTTTTACAAGGTAGAATACTAGAATTTGAAGCCTTTAAGACTTTATAGAGTTAAATTCTCAAGGGATTTCAACAAGATTTTGAAGTTGGGCTATTTGACTCTAGGTAGAGGAAATAAAAGTCAACATGACCCACTAGGATAGAGAGTCTACAAGGTGAGAGGTATTTCATTTTGCATATTGATGATTTCTCTAGAATGACATAGGTCACCTATTTGAAAGAAAAATAAGAAGCTTTCAGTAGGTTCAAGATTTTCAAGTCTATGGTTGAAAATGAAATGAATGAAAGAATCAAGTGTCTAAGGTCTGATAGAGGTGGTGAGTTCACCTCAAGTGACTTTGAGGTGTTTTGCGAAGAACATGGAATAAAAGGCATTATTCTGCTGCAAGAACTCCTCAGCAAAATGGAATAGTGGAAAGAAAGAATAGAACAATTCAAGAGATGGCTAGAACAATGTTGAGTGAAGCCAAGCTACTTGATACATATTGGAAAGAGGCAATCCATACTATTGTCTACATTCTTAATAGAGGACAAATAAGAGTGCATAATATAAGACACCTTATGAGTTATGGTATGGAAGACCAACATCAATCAAGTATTTTAGATTTTTTGGAAGTAAATACTACATCAAAAGAAATGAAGAAGGTTTGGGAAAGTTTGACTCAAGAGCTGATGAGGGAATCTTTATTGGATATTCAACTAGGAGAAAAGCCTACAAATGCTACAACAAAAGGCTGAGAAAGATAGTAGAAAGTGTGAATGTTAAAGTAGATGAAGAGTCACACCAAATCATAGATGAGCAAGAAGATTGTTGGTTAGATGAATCTGTCTACACAGAAGAAGAAAAAGTTGAAGAAAAGGAAGAACTCAAGAGAAGACTACCAAGACACCTGCCAAGTATGTTCAGAAGAATTATTCAAAAGATCAAATCATTAGAGACAAGAATGAAGGAGTATAGTCAAGAAGAAGATTTGCAAGAACAAATGATCAAGTAAGTTTTTCTCTACTATCAAGAGTAGAACCTAAATTTTTTTATGAAGCTAGCAAGGGTGAAGAATGGATACAAGCTATGGAAGAAGAACTAAATTAGATAGAGAAGAATCAGACTTAGGAGTTGGTTCCAAGACTTATAGACAAGAATGTGATAGACACAAAATGGGTATTCAAGAACAAGCTGAATGAAAATGGAGAAGTGGTCAAGAAAAAAGCAAGGTTGGTTTGCAAAGGTTATTCACAAGTTGAAGGTGTTGACTAGGAGGGGACATTTGCTCCGGTGGCAAGAATGGAAGCAATCAAAATGGTTCTTGCATTTTCAGTACACAAGGGATTTAAGGTATATCAGATGAATGTCAAATCTACCTTCCTAAATGGTGACTTAGAAGAAGAGGTCTACATAGAGTAGCCTGATGGATTTCATTTATCAAAAGACACACACATGGTATGCAGACTTAAGAAGGCTCTATATGGTTTCAAACAAGCCTCTAGGGACTAGTATGCAAGGTTGGATAAATACTTACTATAATAAGGTTTCAAGAAAGGTATCGCAAATAGTAATCTTTACATCAAAATTGAAGGTGAACAAATTCTAATTGTTGTTGTGTATGTTGATGATCTAATCTTTTATGGATATGATGAGATGTGTAAGAAGTTTGTAGGTGAGATGAAGAAAGAATTTGAAATTTCTATGTTAGGTGAGCTATCATTCATTCTTGGACTCCAAATTACTCAATCAAATGATGGCATCTTTATTTCTCAAGCAAAGTATGTCAAGGAGATGTTAAATAAGTTTGGCATGGAAGACTACAAACCAGTGAGTACTCCTATGGTGTCTGGTTTCCATTTGAGTAAAGATGATGAGTCACCTGAAGCTGATCAAACTCTATATAGGTCTATGATTGGGGGCCTACTATACCTAACAACATCAAGGCCTGACATAATGCAAGTTGTTTGTTTGGTTGCAAGGTTTCAAGTAGATCCTAAAGAAACACATGTGAAGGCAGTCAAGAGAATTTTCAAATATTTAAATTGCACTCCAAAACATGGGTTTTGGTATCAAAAGGGTGATGATTTTTCTTTGAGTGCTTATACTGATGCAGATTGGGCTAGCAGTATTGATGATAGAAGAAGTACTAGTGGAGGAGAATTCTTTTTGGGAGACAGGTTGGTCTCATGTATTAGTAAGAAGTAGGATTCAATGTCCTTATCAACAACAAAGGTAGAGTATATAGCTGCAGCAACTTGCTGCACTCAAGTACTATGGATGAAGCAAACATTAAAGGATATCAAGATAGAATATGATAAGCCCATTCCTATTCCTTGTGACAATACAAGTGCTGTAAATATTTCAAAGAATCCAGTGATGCATTCTGGAACCAAGAACATATCTATCAATTACCACCTTTTGAGAGATAAGGTTGCAAATCAAGAAGTCAGATTGGAGTATGTGCCTACAAAGGATCAAGTTGTAGACATCTTCACAAAGGTACTTTCTAAGGATACCTTTAAGTATCTCAGATAGAAATTGGGGATGATTGCCTCTCCTTATTCTAACTAGATGCATAGGTGGTGCATATGTCTAGAGGGAGCAAATCAAGACATATCCTTATCCATGGATTGATGGAGGCTACCTCTCAGGGGTAGTAGGTAGTTAAGAAGCTAAGAAGGATGACAAGGATTGATTAGTTAGGGGGGCTAATAGATAAGAAGTAGTTAAGGAAGATTAGTTCAAGAGGAAGACCACTGGCCCTTTGTCCTTGATGTTAAAGGGGGAGAAATTTGCATATCAGGTCAAGTGTTGCCATCAATGCCAAAGGAGGAGATTGTTGCATATGTGTTGTCATTGATGTTAACAGTGTGATGTTCAGTTATGGATAGTTGATGATTAGAGATGCCAAAGGATAGTGATGTCTAAGGGAGATTGTTGCAAGTTTTTGTGAGACAAAGAAACTAAGTGATGAGCATAGATGAAGATGAAGAAGTAATAAAGAGATGGATCAGAGAAGTTGTGAAGTAAAGGGTAAGATGATAAATGTTATGTACTATGTATACTGATTGAATCAATATCATCTGTACATAGTTGTACCATATCTTCTAAAGTTCATGCAAAGGTGAAAGTTGTGGGCAGAAGAATGTGCTAACATGAAGATTATGGTTTTGTTGGTAGGAGTTATGTTTGATGTTGAGAATGAAGTCTCTGATGTGGTATTTCTTGTTTCTTGAGGAAAGGCATTGCTTTAGTCTTGAAAGAAAGATTTGGGAGGTCCAAGGTATTGGAGTTTGCACTGAAGTAGCTTGGGAGAATGCTATGCATTCCTCCACATTTGAAGGTATGACCTTGTGGTTTGGGAGTTAGTCAAAGACAAATGTGAAGTTTGTATGTTATTGATTTTAGAGCTTGAAAGTTACCGCAGAAGATTCTAGAACTAGCAGGGTGAAGACAGAGGTTCAGGATGGTTGTAGTTATGATGTGTCAAAGAAGTGTTCTACATTTCTCCACTTTTGAAGATGAGGTCCTATAGTTTGAAGGATGGCCAGATGTCGTTGAGAATATTGATGCATTCAAGTTTCAGTTGATAAGTTGTACCATAGAGGTCCTCTAGAATCAGCAGCATAAAGACATGAAATTGTTGATTAGGGTTGTCTGGAGGAGAAAGCAAAAGCCACCGCATTTCACTGTAGTTCATCTTTTGGCTTTGATGTTTGGAGAATGAGTTCAAGTATTTAGTATGATTGTTCATTTCAGGTTTCAGGTGTTGAAGTGCATCACAAGTTGATTTTTCAATGTTCTATCTCAAGACTGTGTGTTCATGTTTGTGAATGATTCCATGTTTTGTATCTGTATGTTTGCGCTAGAAAGAAAACATATATTTCAGAAGAAGGAATGTTTGAGAAGGTTTTTGGACATCTCATGTTTCTTGTGAAATGATCTGCATGATGCTAATGGATCTCTTTGGTAGTGTTTTTGTTCTAGAGCCATTTTATGAAAGGATGAGTGTGTTCTGGGCCGACTTCATGTGTTTTGATGATCCCGCTAGATGTTTTGAAGTGTACGCTAGCTTGGAAGAATGTGTTAAGGAAGAATAGGTCTTGGTTATCACTTGGCTTGAATCGCAATGGATTTCTACATCTTTTGGAAGCTGACTTGGTGTGGACATTGTAGGTTTCATGTTTACACATTTCATCTTGGCCGACATAGGAGAAATATTTTGTTGTTTATGGAAGGTATAAATAAAATAACTTGTTTGCTGTGGTTTATGTGAAAATTTTGAGAGTGTGCAAGGTTATGTGAGTGAGTGTGCATGTGAAGATGTGTTGAAGACAACTGTGTTTGCTGTGAAGAAAAAGTGAAGATTTGAGTTAGAGTGAAGTGTGTGGATGTTGCGGAGGTGTTTAGTCAGTTAGATCAGTTGAAGGTGATGTTCAGAGGTTGTGGCCTCATTTTGCAAGTGTTGTTGTATTGTAGTTCAGGGAGTTGCAACTTCCTTTGGGTTGTAGCCCATAAATAATATTGTAATCTTGTTTTTATTTGTGAGGCTAGATTTGGATAGTAGATCCAAGCAACTTGCTCACCATGGTTTTTCCCTTCTAGGGTTTTCCACGTAAATCTAGTATTGTGGTTGTGTGCTCATGTGTTGTGCTTTGACTTGCTTAATTTGCTTTATCATTTGTTTAAGGGAGTAAGAAGACTTGGTTGATAAATTTAATTTGGAATAAAGTTTTGGGATATACTGATTCACCCCCACTCTCAGTATATCATTGTGTTCTAACACTTTCTTGAGATGGTGGTCACCTTGGTTTTATTGCAGGTATCGTGATGGAGCACAAGAGCATGCTAGATATTCATGTGGTTTCATGTATGGCTATGATGATGTATTTCATTAATTGACCCTTATGCAATGTATACAACAAGTGGGAGAATGTTAGGAAAAAGGTGTGTTGTACACCTTGCATAAAATGAATTATTTAAATTATGTAAAATAAATATTTATTTGTGGTGCATCTCAGGGGACGTGTTTAGCCATGACATTAAATATTTATTTGGGGTGACTTGTAAAAGTTGTATGTAACATTGGGTTAGTTATTTTATGTGTGGTAGACATAGAATAATTATTTAATTAATTAGAGCATAAAGTGAAAAATTAGTTACAAGAATTAAATGAGGGGTCAATCATTTTATGTACTCATGGTTTTGAGACATGTGATTTTCCCAATACCAAAAGTTATATTTGTGTGAGCTTGAATATATAAAAGCAAGCACATGGTTAGTGGTTTGGGTTGGCTGGTTGAGTGGGTTGTCATTGTATTGAGTTTCTCTTGTGAGTGCATATGTGAAGCATGGCATGGGATGTTTGGATTCATGCTTGGACATATGGACGATGCATTATAGGAACTTGATGTTTCAAAAGTATTCATGAGACTTTGTAAGTGTATTGTAATGTTTTATTGCTGAATAATACATTGAGTGTGGATGCTTTTGGAGGTTGGGTTTTTCCCTAGATTGAGGGTTTTTCGAGGATATATCTTGTGTTATCTTATAGCTTGTCTATTTGATCTTTGCATTATGGTATTTATGTAAGCTTGTATGCATCATTATCTATCATAGGGTTATGTAGGAATTAGTTTGATCAACCTAGTAATTTCCTAATAGCTTGATAATTCTTGTTGTTAGCATTTTGTCAATTTCTGTCTTAACCTTCTTTTTCATGTTGGGATTTAATTTGTATGGCCTTTTCTTCTATGGTTTTCCCCTTCTTTAAATTGGATTTTCATTATCCTAGCTTCCTCTTTGATTCCTTTTAAATTTGTGAATGTGTGTGGGAATAGGTCTTCATATTTTGTTAGGATCTCTGTAATTTGCATTACTTTTGTTTCTTCCCAATAATCTCCTATTTTTGCTTGTTTAGGACTTCTCTTTGTTGCTATATTTTATTCTCTTGGCTTTAGCAGTTGATTATAATATTTGTTTTTGGATTCAGTATATGATGTGATTGCTCTTTCTCTGATTTATTTCTATATCCAAATGTGATTCTTCATCATTTTCCCCTTCCTTTTGTTGGTTGGTGTAACATATTTTCCTAAAATATTATTCATGTGTATCTATCCATTTGATTAACTTCCAAATGCCCTCATTTCTTGGTGGAACCGATGTGTGCTATTTTATCTATATTTCTCTTTGATCTTCTTATACAGGTAGGAATATGATTTTCTTCATCTTTGGAAGTGCATAGTAGATATTGTTGTTAGGAATAGAAAAAGAGAATGTATGTTGGAAATCCTTCTCAAGTTCATCCTAGCTTCTTGTTTATGCCCTCTTTTCTTGGTTGATGTACCAAGTCTGTACTATAGGTTTAAGTGTCCAGTAGAACATTTGTATGTATAGTCTTGTGTCATATTCTCTCCTTGCATCCCATGTAGTGATACATATGTTTAGATGTTACGGTGATATAGTACCATCATAATTAGGGATTTGTTTGCATTCCCCTTCATTTGGCAAATATCTTGTTAATAAGAATTTTTAGGGCTTGTCATTGAGGGATGTTGTCTTTGTGGGTGTTCACCATCTTGCGACACTACAACTTAAGGTGTGGTGTAGTGCATCTAGTCTTAATTCTTCTCTATCAAATGTTTTCTCCATATCTTCCAAATATGCTTTTGTGTCACCTACTCCAGAGTATCTAGGTAATTTAATATGAGATATTCCGCATAAAATATGGTTTAATTGCTGTGATTTTTGGATGGTAGTGGGAGTATATGGAGTAGATGAGTTTATTGTTACTTGTGGTGGGGTATTGTCATTTGTACTGAAATATGGTATGTTTTCTGGTTCTCTATGTAGTGCATAATTTTTTTTGGCTCTTCTTATCTTCTGGGATTGTAACTCTCCCTTAACCATGCATTTAGTGTATTTTCACTATCCGTACTATCATTTCTACTATCGATATATATCTCCCCTTTATAGTTTGGTTCTTCAATTGATTTCAGCTTGGATAGTCTTGCTAGTGAGTAAAGCATTATAGATTCATCATCATCATATTCTTGCATCACTTCTTCTATGTATGTGTTACTCATATCTATACCCAAGGGTATATACACTATTTTATTATTATTTGTAAAAGACAATTCTTCCTTTCTTGAGTCTATGTTGTCATTGGAGTTCACAAACCATTGTAATCCAAGAAGGGTGTTAAAAGTATCAAAGGGTTCTTTCATCTCAATAATTTTGAAGTCTACTATTTGTTTGACTCCCAGTATGTTGACCTCTACATTCTTCCATGTTCCCATTGTTCCTATTGATGAACCATTTGCTAAGCTAATGTTATAGGTGGTTTCATGTAATTTAGGTCTTTCTAAATGTTCCTATACTCTTATAGGAAGAATGTGTGTCCAAATCAACCATCACTTGTTTGATCATCCTATGATTTATGTCTATATTTATATCAATGGTTTGGTTTTCCAATGTCTAGATACTTTTGTCATTTTCGGAACCTACGGTTTTGGTATTGTTTGCTTGTTCCAATACTTAGAAAATTTCTTAAGTTTTTCTTTTAGATTGTTTTGTTTCGCAATGGAGGCTAGTTTTTTTAATGTAAAAGCTTCTTTTTTTGAAAAGTAAGCTTTTTATTATTGTTCTTTTTGTTGTTCCTAAATTATAGTTTGCTTGGCTTCCTCTACTATTTTGTCATGTTTATTTTTATTAGGGTAAAATTCTTCTTCTTCTGCATAGTTTGATTCTTCTATTTCTTGCCTTGTCTTGATAGTATCCTTCCCTCTTCTTGTAATTACTACAACATTGGTTTTCTCTTTGTATTGTGCTATGGTTCTTTGTCTCAACTTTTTCTTTTTCTCTCAGTATTCTTTTTCTAGTTCCTCTTCTTCGTTTAAGATATAAGTAATCTTCTATTTTTTGGTTGTACTATTGCAAGTATGTGCCTAATTGGTGTTGTAATTGATGTCAACATATCCTTGTCATCATTAGTGTCAATTGTATCTTATTCTATTACTTGTTTAGAAGACTTGTACATTGAGGATATTAAGAAAATTAGCCTCTCTGAAAGAAACAAGTGAGTTACAGAGAAGTGCAGTACAGCTAGTGAGTTGTATGCTAAAGATCAATCCGGTAAACTGCTCCACATTTATTTCTGCTTGAAGATCGTGGTCTGTGGATTGGAAGTAAGTTAGAGGTATGTCTAAGGATGCTACATTCTAGGTTTGATCCATCTACATGAAGATCTGAGTGAGTTGTATTCACCAGAGTGAAAGCTGCTTTTTCTGTAAGTTCAGTTGAGATAGAAAGAAAGTATTATGCTCCACATTCCTCAGCAATAAAGTATTTTAGTCTACAATTCTAGAGGGAAGTCTAGGATGATGATAAGTGCCTACAGTTGTAATGGTTCATGGTTTGGTGGTCTGCAAGTTACCTTTCTTTTATGACAGTTGAAGACAGTGAAGTTCATGTGTTCTGGTGAGAAGATTCCTATGGATAAAGTGGTTAAGGTTCGTGCGGTTTCTCCTAATGATTATAGCGTGCTTGTGGATGTCTCCTAATCATGTTCCTATCTAGACTTTAGTCCGCATTAATAAATTGAGATGGTGTGTGAAGATTGCTCCCAGATAATGTAGCGTGTAACCAGTCTTGGCCAACCTAGTTGATCCCAGTGATTGCAGAGATCTCTGGAAGATTGTGGAAATGTGTTGTGGAGTGGAAGATCATGTTTGAGTCCCAGCTAAGGCATGGTGTGATCTGCATTTCATTCCCTTTGCATGATGTTTCAATAGGTCAGGGCCTATTTTGTAAATGTTTGTAATACCGACCTTGGAGATTGTTCCAATGGTTGATGATTGTGATGCCGACCTTGATGATCATTCCAAGGTTGATGTAGTTTATAAATACTTGTAGCTGAGTCATGGAAAAGGTGTCCTTGAGCGAAAATGAAAAGATATTAAGAAAGGTCCAAAGGCAGAGTAGAGAAGAGGAAAAGCAGAGAAGAGGAAGAGCAGAGCATAGGAGTTGTTATTCATAATACAAAAAGGTGTTGATCGTGCCAATGAGTCTGGCAGTAAGACACCGATAGGGTTTAATGGCCCTTATTGTAATCTTGCTAGGTTTAGGGTTGAGGTAGTGAGCCTGCTAGACCTAGTTGTTCTTCATGGAAGTAAGCCAGTATGTTTAGGCCCGTGGAGTGACCAAGCCTGAACATCATTATTTCAAGATTGCAATATATATTGAGAGTTAATTCTCTCCATGGTTTTTCCCCACCTTGGGGTTTTCCACGTAAATCTGGTGTCTCTTGTGTTTGATGTTGTATCTGTGGTTAAGTTTCTGATTTCATGCACTCATGGTTAAATCATAATAATTGTGGATAAGTAATGAATGTTTAAATTGCAGAAAGTGTTTAAGGTTTTGTGACAATTGATTGACCCCCCTCTTAGTTGTTCGACGCATATCAACATGTACTTCTTTGTGGCATCTTCGTGCCCCTTACAGTGGATTTTTAGGGATTTTTAACGTTATTTTTGCACCTTTGGTTGCATTAGGGCTGGATAGCTCATCACTCTTTGAGTGAGATGGAGCATTTTTAAAATATTGTTGTGATCTCTCACATGTGAATAAGCCATGTTCCAGATTTCCATAGAATCCATAAGCTTTTTTCTTATCTTCCCAACACTCATTCGCATAATGTCCTTGTTTACCACATTTGGAGCAGGTGGCATCTTCTCTTCTTCTTTTGCCCTTTCCTCTACCTCTTCCACCTTTGTAATTGTTATAATAACTTCTTTCTTCATTTGAATAATTGGGTGTGTATGGTATTTGGTTTTGTGGTGGTGTGTTTTGGAGTGTATTGATGTTCCTTTGATTTTTCTAGTTTGGTGTTCTATATCCATGGTTTTGGGCGTAAAGGGTTTTTTTCGCTATTCCTTTAACATATGTCATTTCATGGTCTATTTTTTTATTATTGCGGTGATGATTACACCATGGGTCATGTTCTTCTTCCCCTCAGAGATTGAATAGTAGGGAAGTATAATCATTAGTTTCATGATCATCGCACTCTCCACATATGTCACAATAAACTATTTATGTCTTCCTTGGTGTTGTTATTAAGTCTACCCTTAGTGCAGTAGCTCTTTCATCTCTTGGGTCAGACATTCATTTTTTATGTGTCCTTCCATAAAATAATATGTACACCATATATTTGTTCTTTGTATCTTTTGAGTATTTTCTTGCTTTGCTAAGATTTCTTGTTTGATTTTTAATTGTTCTAATTCCAGTTTCAATCTTTCTATTTCCTTATTTTCTGTAGCTTTGTCTTGCCTTGTCCATGTTTGAGCAAGTCTACATGGTAGGCTAATGTCACTACTTATGAGTAGGTATTGAATATTCTTCCATCCAATGATGTTATGATTTCTAGTGTTAATCTAGAGACAAACCATTCAACTCATTATTTTTTAGTTAGAGGTTCTTCTAACTTTCTAGATACTTATTTAAATCTATGGTCATGGTCTTTTATAGATTCCCCTTCTTCATGTACCATATCCCTCATTTTGCTTACAATCTCAGTAGGGATTTCTGGTAATTCAACATTTGATAAGAATTCATTTTTAATCTGTGCTCATTCTTTGTCATGTTTAGGACATGTTTTTGTTGGTATTGGCGACTGATCATTCAAGTATTGTACACTCGTAATGTATCCTCGCCAGGGTTTGGGGCTGGGTCAGGCCCTGAGCGGGGGTTCGGGGGCACAGCCCCCAAAATGTTTTTCCCTCCTTTTGCCTATTCAAAGTAGGTTGTTAATTTTTGTTAACCGACAAAAGAAAAATGACATTGTAAAACCCTAATTCTAGAAGCTTACAAAAAGCTTGTTATAAGTGGTTGGGAGGTATGTTGCGGGTGTGGAATTCATGAAATTATAATCTATTTGCACTGGATAATAAAATCATTGGATGGCTAAGTTTCTGTGGAGGTAGCCCATATTGGGTGAACAACGTTAAATTTCTGTGTTGATCTCTTTTGTGTTATTCTTCATTGTTATATTTGGGTTATTTAATCTACATATAATTGTTAGTGTTTATTGCTCTGATTTTCCTGAACCCTAACAACTGGTATTAGAGCAGGTTGTGTTTGATTATCATCTACAGGAAGGTCTCACATTTGAGTGGGAGTCTCACGATTAAGTGGAAGCAATGGTGGACGAGGGTAAATTAAAGGTAGATAAATTCAATGGAAAGAATATCAGTTATGGAAGATGCAGCTGGAGGATTATCTCTATCAGAAGGATTTATGGAGGCCATTGGAAGGAAAACCTAAGAAACCAACAACAATGACTGATGAGGATTGGGAACTTCTGGACAGAAAGGCACTGGGAACCATTCGGTTGTGTCTGGCACCATCTGTGGCATTTAATATAATAGAAGCGAAAACAACAGATGAATTGATGAAAGCTTTGGCTAAATTGTATGAAAAACCCTCAGCCTCTAATAAGGTATTTCTCATGAAGTGTTTGTTTAATCTGAAAATGATTGAAGGTGGATTTGTGTCAGATCATTTAAATGAGTTTAATATGATTACCAGTCAGTTAACTTCTATAAAAGTGAAATTTGATGAAGAGGTGAGGGCTCTCTTGGTTTTATGTTCTTTGCAAGAAAGTTGGAATAGCTTGGTTGTAAGTAACTCTATCTTTGGTTCACATACTTTGAAATTTGATGATGTTGTTGGTGTTATCCTTAGCAAGGAAATGCAAAAAAAAGCATAGGTGAGAGTCCAACGTCGGGTAATGCTTTGACTGTAGAGAATAGGGGAAGAACAAAGGAGAGAGGAAAAAGTTCAACAAATTGTGGGAAGTCACAAGGGAAGTCGAAGAAAGGTAGATCTAAATCTAGAGGAAGAATGGATTACTAGCACTGTGGAAAGCCAGGACACTTAAAGAAGGATTGTTGGTCTCGAAAAGGCAAAGAAGGAGACAAACAACATGATGACAATAAGGAAGCTAATGTTGCAAGTAATAAATTACAGGATGCTTTAATTCTATGTTTAGATAATGCTAATGATCCCTGGGTAATAGATTCAAGTGCTTCATTTCATGCCACACCCCATAGGAAATATTTTGTAGATTATGTTCAAGGTGATTTTGGACAGGTATATTTGGGTGATGATGAACCCTGTCAAATTGTTGGAAAATGGAAGATAAAAATCAAATTGTAGAATGGAAATGAATGGTTGCTACAGGAGGTAAGGCATGTTCCAAATTTGAGAAGGAATTTAATCTCTGCAAGACAACTGTGTAGTGAAGGCTATATAGTTACTTTTTTAGACAAAGTCTGGAAGGTCACTAAAGATGCATTAGTAGTAGCTAAAGGTGAAAAGGTAGGCACACTGTATTTGTGTACTGGTAATACTTATTCTACCTTAGCTGCTATAGAAATAGTTGCTACTAAGACAGTTATAGCGCTTGCTACAGGGATAGAAACATAATTGTGGCACCACAGACTTGGGCACATGAGTGAGAAAGGGATGAAGATCCTTCACTCCAGAAAGTTGCTACCAGGTCTGAAGCAGATTGACTTGGATTTCCACAAAAATTATGTTTATGGAAAATAGAAAAGAGTCTGATTTCTCAAAGTTAGGAAAGAGAAGAAGAGTGATAAATTAGAGCTTGTGCATTCAGATGTATGGGGACCAGCTCAGGTATCTTCTCTTAGTGGCTCTTGCTATTATGTTACTTTTATTGATGATGCAACTAGGAAAACATGGGTGTATTTCCTAAAACAAAAATCAAAAGTATTTAAAACTTTTAAAAAGTGGAAAGCTTTGGTTGAGAATGAGACAGGAAAAAAGTTGAAATGTCTCAGATCTGATAATGGAGGCAAGTATTGCAGCAGAGAATTTGAGAACTACTATTCATATAATGGAATCTGTAGGCAAAAAATGGTTCCTAGAACCCCACAAGAAAATGGTGTGTCTGAGAGGATGAATATGACCATTATGGAGCATGCAAGGAGCATGAGATTGCATGTTGGACTACCCTTACACTTTTGGGCAGATGTTGTACATACCATTGTTTATTTAATAAGCAGGGGACCTTCAAATCCTTTGGATGGTGGCATTCCATAGGAGGCATGGACAGGTAAAAAAGTAAACTATTCATTTATAAAAACCTTTGGTTGTGAAGCTTTTGTCGATGTTGATATTGAAAATAGAACCAAGCTTGAGGCTAAGTCTAAAAAATGTACCTTCATTAGATATGGAGTAGATGAGTTTGGTTATCAGTTATGGGATTATGAAAATCATAAAATCATTAGGAGTAGAGATGTTATATTCAATGAGAAGTTCATGTATAAGGATCAGTTGCAGGAAAAGAAGCATGAACATGCCAAAAGGGAATATGTGGTGCTGGATGATATTCCAAAAAATAAAATGCCAGTGGTACCTGATGCTCAGCAACAACAAGTTATCCCATAGACTCCTGCAAGTGTTAGATGTTCTACAAGGATAACTAGATCTCTAGAAAGATTTTCTCCATAATTATATTCTATATTATTAACTGATTCTGGTGACCTTGAAGGTTATGAAGAAGCAATGCAAGTAGATACCAAAAAGCAGTGGGAGCTAGGCATCAAAGAGGAAATGGATTCCTTGTTGCAGATCAGACTTGAGACTTAGTCAAATTGCCTGCAGGAAAAAGAGCATTGCCAAATAAATGGGTTTTTAGGTTGAAGGAAGAAGATGGAGGCAAGAAAAGATATAAGGCCAGACTCGTGGTGAAAGGTTTTGCACAGAAAAAAGGTATAGACTTTGATGAAATATTTTCTCTGGTTGTAAAGATGACTTCTATTAGAACTATTCTAACTCTTGTGGCTGCGGAAGACTTGCATCTTGAACAGTTAGATGTGAAAACAACTTTTCTCCATGGGGATTTGGAAGAGGAAATATACATGCAACAACCACAGGGATATGAGGTCAAGGGTAAGGAGGATTTTGTGTGCATGTTAAAGAAGAGTTTGTATGGCCTAAAGCAAGCACCTCGGCAATGGTATTTGAAATTTGATAGTTTTATGGCTGAACAAGGTTACAAAAGATGTCATTTTGATTATTGTGTTTATTTCAAGAAATTGGGTAATGACAACTATATTATTCTATTGCTTTATGTTGATGACATGCTTGTTGTTGGGTCTAACATGCAACATATTAATAAACTTAAGCGGAAATTAGCAAATTCATTTACTATGAAGGATTTGGGTGCAGCAAAACAAATCTTTGGTATGAGGATCACACGGGATAGGACAAACAAAAAAATGTTTTTGTCTCAAAGTGAGTATGTAGAGAAGGTGTTGGAAAGGTTTAACATGCAAAATGCAAAAGCAGTTAGTACACCTTTGCCTAGTCATTTTAAGTTGACTAAGGAGATGTGTCCAAAGACATAAGAGGAGGAAGACAAAATGTCTAAGATACTATATGCATCAGCAGTTGGCAGCTTGATGTATGCAATGGCATGTACAAGGCTAGATATTGCACATGCAGTGGGAGTTGTGAGTAGGTATATGAGCAATTTGGGAATAGAATATTGGAATGTGGTAAAATGGATTCTCTGATATTTGAGAGGTACTACTTCAAAGAAACTATGTTTTGGAGGAACAAATTTTACTCTAAAAGGATATGTTAACTTTGCTCTAGTGGCTGATATTGATAGCAGGAGGAGTACTACAGGGTGTGTTTTTATTGTAGGAGGCACTGCAGTTAGTTGGATTTCAAGGCTGCAAAAGGTTGTTGCGCTTTCAACCACTGAAGCTGAGTATGTTGTTGCTACGGAAGCTAGCAAGGAGATGATTTGGTTACAACATTTTCTAGAGGAATTGTGGTAATGACAAGAAGATAGCCCTTTGTACATTGATAGCCAGAGTGCCATTCATATTACTAAGAACTCAGATCTACATTCAAAAAATAAGCATATACAACTCATATACCACTTCATCTGGTTAGTTTTGGAGGATGGATAGTTGAAGCTAGAGAAAATTCACACAAGTGAGAATCTTGCAGATATGTTCACAAAGGCAGTTACCCGGAAGAAACTAATTTCCTCATCAGTTTACATTTGCCTTCACGACTAATAATGGTGGACATAAGACATCAACTAGGACTGTAATCCAGTGGGCGCTGCAAGTGCAGCGGTGTCATCTAGGATCAATCTCCAAGTGGGAGATTGTTGGTATGTGGTGACTGATCATGCAAGTACTGTACACTCATAGCCTATCCTCACTGAGGTTCGGGGCTAGGTTGTGCCTTGAGTGGGGGTTTGAGGGAGGTAGCCCTCGAGAAGCAGGGGTTTAGGGGCACAACCCCTGTAAATTTTTTTCCCTCTTTTTGCCCATTCAGAGTCAGTTGTTAATTTTTGTTAACCGACAAAAGAAAAATGACATTGTAAAACCCTAATTCTAGAAGCTTCCAAAAAGCTTGTTGTAAGCAGTTGGGAGGTATGTTGCAGGTGTGGAATTCATGAGATTGTAATCTATTTGCACTGGATAATAAATCATTGGATGGCTGAGTTTCTGTGGATGTAGCCCATATTGGGTGAACCACATTAAATTTTTATGTTATTCTTCATTGTTATATTTTGGTTATTTAATCTGCATATAATTGTTAGTGTTTATTGCTCAGATTTGCCTGAACCCTAATAGTTTTCTTTTACAAATTTAATACATCATTTCAGTGAGTTCCTACAAAATAAAATAGTATTGTTTGGTCCCTAGTGGTCCCTTTTCTCTGCCATAGTGATTCTAGGACAAATATACTTTCTACCACCTCTGTTGTGTCCTTACCAAAAATTAGGAATTTGACTGGCGAGTCCATGTTGGATTTATGTTTTTTTGTCTCTTTTGTGTTGGTTATTGGTAGTTCTCTTTGGTTATTTGGTCTTCTCTTTGTGAGTTTTCTATTGTGGTATTTTTCTAGTTCTTCCCTTATCTCTATATAATTGTATCTCAAAATATTCCCTTCCTAATATTTCGTCACAGTTTTGTAGAAATTATTGTTGTTGAAATTCTCCTATTTCACTTGTATTTGATGTTAGAATCTTCCTTGACTTATATGTAATGGGGGATGACTCATAGTCCAGGGGTTGCAATTCTTCAGAGTGGTGTTTCAGATGACTTTTCATTAGTTAAAGATTATTTAGTATGAAAAAGGAGAATGATGACAACTAGAACACAAACTAGATCAAACTCTTCTCCATATAACATTCAAGGACAAGACTGAGCCAAATCACTACCAAATGAAGGTGGACTCAGCTACAGGGCTTGTACTTAGGTATGCTATAGAGGAATTAGATTTAATTCAACCTTTCTATCAAACCCTAGGACAATAATGCATGAAACCCTAGTTTAACAATGATCAACTCATAACAGAGAAAGTACAATAGCAATCTAGAAACTAATTACACAGGGATGATCAAGAAGATGATTGAACCTGTCTCCTAAAAGAAGAGGCATTGGAGGACTAATTGGGGACCACTCAAGTCCTGATAGATAGAATCTACAGAAGCTGTAAACTAGAAAGATGTTGCAGATTCCACCTTGATGCCAGATCGAAAACTAGAAAAGGTAGAAAGGCTAGGGCACCACCACCCAAGTCTTAGACAGTGGAATGTTCTATAACTACTATCAGATCCTAAAACCCTGATCTTCACTCAGTCTTCTTATATATTCATATTCTCTAGATCTCACTCATGTAACCTACACACAAGAAGATAAGAAGGGGTTTGGGGGTTGTGGTGTTTAGGGACTTGCCTCAGTCAAATCCCATGATAGCATTCAAGCTTCCCAACACCGTTGATTGATAAAGAGTGTGTGCCCTCATGGTGGCAAAGGCTAAAAATGATGATAATTTAATGATGAATCTGTAACGTCAGAAATTGTCCTCTTGTATGGAATGATACAATTTCCGTCAGTTTAGCTCCTCGCTTTGGGTGACCTCTCAACCTTTTTCTTTCTGACCTTCCTGAAACCCTGATTGACTAAGTCTAGTTGCAAAATGTTTACTTTTTGAGGTAACCTTTTGGTAGAACCTGAAAAGAGGATTTTAATTACAGGTCCCTAGGAACCCCAAAAAGTAGATCTGATAGAAAAATGGGGGCTTGGACTCGGGCGACCGCGCCCTAGTCCTCCCTTGTTTACCGAGATTTTGAATTTTGGTGGGGTCTCAATTCTCGCCGAATGCCTTGGGATTCCATTTTCAAATTCTCAGTTTTCGCGCGATATCGAGACGTTATTTCAAAATTTGAATTTCCCTAAAGCTAGATATAAAAAGACATTTGGAAATCATTTATCACACATAATTCTTATGCAAGGTTGATGCCAAAACTTTGCCAAAATTGCCATTGAAGATCAACTACTTGTTGAAGTTCTTGAAAGTGTTTTGTATTTTCTATCATGGAGGCAATGTATGGAGATTAGGAATCAAGATCATGAGACTATCTTGTTCTTCCTAGGGTTTGTACACCCTTTGCATGATCGGGAGAGGGGTTGAATCCTCCAACATTGAGCTTGGAGATCCTTCACGGACATTGTTGATTCACCTTCTTGTTCATGCAAGTCTTCATTTGTTTTCATCTCCTTGAGGTGAAGTTGCATGTGTTTATTGATTCAAAGCAAGTTGTTGATCTTCCCTTGATTGAGACATCTAGGGTTTGATATTTCTGCATACACATTGTTAGGTTTGCACACACTTCTGCAAATCTTTATCTTTAGCTATTATTGAGGTAGAAATACCAAAGACGAGGCTTGACCGAGGCAAGCTCCTATATAGCTGCAACATCTTTCTCTTTTTATAGGTGGAGATTGTGTTTTGCAGGTTCCGGCAAAAAGAAGCTACAAAAAGAAGGGTGTTGCGGGTATAGTCATCATAGAATTTTAGATTTTTAGATCCTGACACTTGTGGGAATAATGAGCGGGCATCCTAGTCCAACTGGGGAAGATTTTCAAGATCTGGAAGCCATTCAGGAGCATCAAACAGCCTATGCAGAAGATTTTCAGTTGCGGGAATTTGCAAGACTAAAGAGCGGGCACCCTAGTCTAGTTGGCCCTCAAATTCTGGGTGCACAGTCTCTAAAACCCTTTCTCTGCATTTCTATGATTAGTTTTTCCTGTTTCATTATTGGATTCCAAATATCTTTGATTTAAGGCATAATTAGGGTTTTACTTGGTTTACGAATAAAACACTTAATAAAACCTTAGTTAGGCTCTTGAAATCAGACCACGTAAGCATAAGAGACAGACAAAGTGGCTAATAGCTTGATCTATAGCTTAGTCCTTGTCCTCCAAATGTTTAGCATGGTGAAATAATAGTACTTGACCTAGTTGAGACAAATCTACAATTTTACTCTAAACAGAATCAAATGATGATAAACAACAATGATATCACCTATATGATGATCCCTTAGGATGATGAAGATCCTTCAACTCCTAAAGTGGATAGATGATAGCTTCATGCCTACAATAAACACACAATAACAACACACAAACCTACTCTAGAATTACAATGAATGCTCTTGCTTGCTTTCCTTCAATATCACAAGTTAGTTATATCCATCTAGGTTACAAATGAACTCAAAAACACACTTATATATGCTTTCCTGCTCACAATCATGAAATTAAAGCAAAAGAGCTGACAAGGAGAAACCTTTTGAAAGGTCCCAGGCTGACATAAACTTAAATTTGCCCCGCCCAATCTGGAGGGTCTTGGGTGGTGGCACCCAAGTCTTTGAGCTCCTTTTGGGTCTGAGATAAGATACAATATGGGCCCCTTATTCCAATTTTAGATTGGTGTCAGACAATTTTACATTGGGATGAACATTTAGAACATATAATGTACTTAGGGGACCTAGGAGCTAAACAAGGAGGTAAAAAGACATGTGCATACTTTTTACTCCATAACATTTAGCTCCCACTTTAATGTGTGTATGATCTTATAATCAGTGCATGCATTAAAGTATGATCAAAGCATATCAAACACATCAGACACGAGAGAAAAGACACACCCTAAGTTTGGAAGACTATCTCTATCCCCCAAGCTTAAGCAAACATAAGAAAACACGTGACAGTCATGCAAACCATAGAGAAGACAGTAAAGAAGCACGTAATACATAGAGAAGACATGAACACAATCACGTAATACACAAGGTTTATACAAAGAGAAGAAATGATTAAACAATTATGCTAGGCTAACTAGGAGATGGGGGGAGCTCATTGCTACGTGCCACTATCAAAGCACACAAAACACACAGCGTGGGGGGAGCTCTTTGCTACATGCCTCCCCAAAACACACAAGACACACAGCGTGGGGGAGTTCATCACTACGTGCCTCTACAAAACACGCAAAACACACAAAATACACATGAAATACACAAGTGTTGTAGAGTGTCATCGACCCACTATATGTCTTATACAAAGTAAGCATAGGCAACAGGGAGGAGCTCATCTCTATGCTCTGCCATCTAAGACATGTCAAACACACCTAACAATTGAGCTACGCTACCACAACTGCCAAAAACACGCTTAAGGGTGAATAACTTAAGATCTAATCCTACCTCTACAGAGGGCTTTTACAAAAGGATGTGCAACCTACTCAAGGGTATACATCATCCTACCTTCCGTAGAAGGGATTTTTAAAGCATGCAACCCCACCTACATTGCGGAGATGCCTTACAGTGAAAAGGAAGCATGCACATAAAGTATATGACCCTACCTATGTCATGGAGATGCCTTCTAGTGAAAAGAAAGTAAATGCAAACACACAAAACAAAGTATACAATCCCACCTATGTCACAGAGATGCCTTACACTGAAAAGAAAGTATATGCAAACATAATTTATCACAATGTCTAAGATAGTCAAGCATTTACCAATACATGCCCCCACCTTAAAGTGGTTGCTCCTGCTTGCCGGTAGCAATCACATTTAAGGTAAGGTGAAAACATGTGAGGGAACAAGAGCTTTCACAAAGCCCATGCCCCAAAGTGACATGTGCTTACAATCACCAAATTGTTCCCAACAATCACGATAGAAACACATCAATATCATTTGATAACAACCATTGATCAATAATAAGCTTTAGTTAGAAAATCTATTCTAAGATAACAACCAAATTATTTCATGAAACTGATACACAAATAAGGCAATGTGCCACTCAAACAAACCAAGGCTATACTTATTAGTTTGGAACTGAGTATAGCCATGAGGTTATACTTTAGGTATCTCAGAACCGAGTGTAGCTACAAGGTGAGACAAAAGCAATTCAATGTGCATAGAAGCATATTGAGAGTATTGCAAAGGTTTTTTACAATAATTTCACAATTCGATACATGATCACATCATGACATAAAGTGATTCTACTAGTCAAATGTCAGTAAAAAATTACCCCTGTCTTCATATATGGACTAGGTCCATTTTTGTTTTCTTGTTTAGGGATACACGATCCTTATCAAAAGTGTATATTTGTTGTCATCATCTGTTGACTAGTAGAGCCACAAGTACAATGGAAGAATGAAATCACAAAAAATGAGAGAGGAGACAAAAGTAACTTAGGGTTACAACGTGGGAAGATGTCCCCAAGACATCCTCCATGATGTTATGCCCCCAAGGCACAACACACAACAATTGCAACAAGAGAAGAGTAGAAGAATAAAGAAATAATTAGAAGGAATGCCACAACAAAGGTGGTCTCCTTGTATCCTTGACCTTACATGAGTATCAAGAGTTATCCACGAAGACCTAAACAAACATTTAACACTACACAGGGGAACACAACACATCAACATATACATCTAAGAGGTGGAGGCCACCCTATCAAGTGTGGCTTAATGAGGGAGAAATACTTACCTAATTCATATGGGATATTTCCTGGTAAACAATCTATGTCTATCTTCTCAGGATATATCAGATTTAGTGTTGGACTTGTTGATATTGTGTTAACATTAAGAGTAGGATGATGGTGAGATTTGGTGGGCTTCAAAGGATGGTATCCAATACCAGTTGAAGAGCTATGTGTAACAATTTCTAAGGGTATTTTGATTCCTTATTGTTTTATGCCACAACCATTACCTACATAGTTACAATTTTTGTAAAGGATTTGAAATCCATGACCATAGAGAGACTCCATCTCTTTAGAAGAAGGCAGGGCCTCATAAGTCTCATATTCCGTAGTATAAGTAAGAGCATTGTCTTTGTTTGCTACTAAATAAACCTTAGGTTTCTTAGGTATTTCCAAATATTGCTTGGATGAGATCAAGGCAACTTTTGGTGTTTCAAGATTAGGGTTAGTAAGCTTGTATTCCCCCATAAAAGAAGGAGTAAAATCTAATGAACCTCAATCATCACCAAGAAGTGCATTTGATGGTGATTTGGAATCTTGCACAACATTATTTGTGGCAAGAGGTATTGATGAATCAACTTTTAAGTTATTGAGAAGCTTGTGATTGACAACTTGTTTTTGGGCCTCTACTTGTTGGATCTGGGTTAGCTTCAATGGTTTGAAGTTTATTTGCATAAATAAACTTTATTGATCTATGAAGGGTAGACAAAACTGCCCCATGGCATGAATCCATGGTCTACGAAGAGTGATGTTATATGAAAGTGCACCGGGCATGACATGGATAAGGGTAGATAATGCCACAAGTCTAGCCTTTATGGGTAAAGTTATGGTACCTAGTGATTGTCTACCAACGTTATCAAAGCCACGAATGTTAATTTTATCCGGTTTGATTAAAGATGTGTCAATCTTGATTTTGTGTAGCACATCAATGCTTCAAACATTAAGAGCTGATCCATTGTCAATCATAGTTCACTTTATCAACTTTTTATTTGTTATGACAGAGATTACAAGAGGATCATGTTGGTTTTGAACTTCAATAGATGGTAATTCATGTTGTTCAGATAGAATATCCATTTTTGTCACATGCATACAGTCTAATAGAGCTGCTACATCATTTGGCTTAACAATAGGTGGTACAATCACCTTTTTTAAAGCTTCTTGGAACATTTCGTGGTATGTAGGCAATGTTTGTATGAGTTCCCAGAGAGATCTTAGTGGAAGTAGCATGAAGCTTCTCAACAAGAACATAATCTCGACCAACATTATGAGTAAGATGAGGTGGCTGAGGAAGCATAGGTAGAGAAGTTGGTAAAGTGATCAAAATGTTTCATTGTTGTTTACTTTGTTTATTATTTTGTGTATTGTATGTGTGAGAAACCACATTGTAGTTGGGTTGTTGTAACACATTTTGATACACTTGATTTCCTTGAGTAATTTGTTTTGCATAATTGAGAGTGTAACTTGGGAGTTGAGGTGGTGTTGGAGCACCTTGAACCATAATCACCAGTTTGAAGTGAGGAGGCACATTAGGTGCCTTATGCACAATGATTTTAGGAACATTAGTACACTTATTCACTATCCCCTTAGTAGGTTGAATAAGTCTATTAATGATGATTGAATTAACATTGTTTTTACTTTGATTAAGCTCAACATCCATCCCCAAAGGATTTAATGTGAGAGACCTTTCTTCATCCATCTAAACTTCATATTTTGAAGAGAGAGCATCAGAATGAAGGAAATGTAAAGTGTTGGTAAGAACATTGTCGATGATTGTGTTGGAAACAAGGTAGATCACTGAGAGGGGGGTGAATCAGTTATCTCTAAAAACTTTACTTTCTTTTTCTTTTTATAATTTGTGCAGCATCAAAACATATAAGCATATATAATCATGACAGTAGAAATGAAATCAACACACATAACACAAAGATTTTAACGTGGAAAACCCTGTTAAGGGAAAAACTACGGGGTGACTAACCCAAGATTATATTCTCTGTTAAAAGAATATAAGTACAAAATGACACTTGCCAATTAGGGCTCGCTGCCCGAGCACACTGCTCACAAGAGGCACACTGCCTACAAGAGACTCACTGTCTACAAAGTTTATAGAAGGTAATTAGGTGTTTGAATTGATTTGAGGCATCCACATATGCTGAGGTTCAGTTTCGGTTAGGCACAATATACTGATCTAATGCACTTCATTCTTCCTTTGCTTTAATGATGTTGTTCTGTCACATACCAAACTTGTATTGCTGCTTCCACACTTATCTCTACCTTTCCTCGCACACTATCACACCCCACACACCTTCATACTGAAATCCATCTGGTATATATATCCGCACTAAGGATTTCAACATCTTTCTAGTCGGCAACTGGAATACTTAGATATCTACAAAAAACTAATCTGTTAGCTGAATCCATGCTTAATATGTGATGCGTATCAAAAATATAGACATAGAAGTCATCAATCATATCAGCCAACCATGTATGATCCCTCAAATAGCTTGACCAACATCAATTACTCATCCAGATTGAAGTCTGATGCTCTGTCGACCAGTTCTTCCTCAGTCTACTTTGTTTGTTAGGAACCCAACACTTAGATGCTCATATCTTTTCCATGATTCATCACCAGAGGCTCAAACTCTGGAATATAGTAGTCATGATACTCCTCTTGACTTGTCCAAGTCCACAACTTCCTGAGTTGCACCATCTAAGAGATCCAGACTTGATTGTCAGACCTTGCTGCATGCTCTGTTCTTATTTACCAGACCAAAACACTCTTCACTCTGACTTCCGGTATAGGCATACTATGTGCTGTGGATGTGTGGGATAGACTTTGTTGCCATCAATGACAACACTCATGAAGCCACACAGTGTCTCTTGCCAACAGATTATATATTTAGTGATGTACAAGGAGTTTGAACATGCAACCAAAGGAGACCTATTCATGGTTTTCACATCCTTAGTGATGTCCAGAGTACTTGAACACTCAGCCAAAGGAGGAAGATCTAGGGCCTTCACTTCCTTAGTGCTATCCAAGGTGCTTGAACATTCAACTAAAGGAGGAATATCAATAGGATGACTCATGGAATCATCATCATCATCATATGTTTTAGATAGTAGATCAAAGGCATTATCATGATTTGTAGTAGTAATAGAAGAACTATCACAATAATCCTTCTCATGAGTATTCATGGAGATAAATTTAGTTAAATCTTTTAATATTAGCAAGGATATACACCCATGAGTATTGTGAAGCTATCAAAATCATGTATATAACAAAGGAGTTGGAGTTCATATGCAGAACATTTAGAAACATCAATATCATTCTCAGGTGCTATGCGTTCTAAAACATGAGGATGCACATTGGTGAATTTAGAGAAATTTTCAAAATCTAGGATATACACATGCAAAGATTTCAAAGAGGAATAACATGAAGATGCCATCATGAAATGTCTTGGAACAACAATGTACAATTAGATATATTCATTTATCAAATACCACCAATATGAGAGACTTTTATACACCAAGACACTAGTTTGAGGAACATGGGTTTTTGAAGCTTTTGCCAAGATAAAAAATACACTAGTGTCCCTACAAACCAAGTGATCCCAATGTTAAAAGTGCTGTACAAAAAGATAATATAGACCTCTTTAAGATTTCTTGCAAAATGTGAAAGAGATGTTAAAATTCTTATGTTGAAATACACAATGTGTAATTACAAATGTTTGAATTTTCAAAACTATGATGTGAAATGATACAAAATTTTCAAATGAATAATGATAAATGTGTATTAAATCAATGCTAGATCTAATTTGAATAATCAACAAGATGCAAATGCTCGAAGCTATGGGTTCACCAAAATGTTTGGTATGAAAAAGGAGAATGATGACAACTAGAACACAAACTAGATCAAACCCTTATCCATATAACATTCAAGGAGAAGACCGAGCCAAATCACTACCAAATGAAGGTGAACTCAGCTACAGATCTTGTACCTAGGTATGCTATAGAGGAATTAGATTTAATTCAACCTTTCTATCAAACCCTAGGACAACAATGCATGAAATCCTAGTTTAACAATGATCATCTCATAACAAAGAAAGTACAACAACAATCCAGAAACCAATTACATAGGGATGATCAGGAAGATGATAGAACTTCTCTCCCAAAAGCAGAGGTGTTGGAGGACTAATTCAGGACTGCCCAAGTCTTGATAGATAGAATTTGCAGAAGCTGTAAACTAGAAAGATGTTGCAGATGCCGCCCTGATGCTAGATAGGAAGCCAGAAAGGGCAGAAAGACTAGGGAGCCACTACCCAAGTCTTGGATAGAGGAATGTTCTATAACTGCGGTCAGATCTTGAAACCCTAATCTTCACTCAGTTTTCCTATATCTTCATATTCTCTGGATCTTGCTCCTGTAACCTACACACAAAAAGATAAGAAGGGTTTTGGGGGTTATGGTGTTTAGGGACTTGCCTTAGTCAAATCCTGGGATAGCATTCAAGCTTCCCAACATTGTTGATTGATAAAGAGTGTGTGCCCTCATGGGGGCAGAGGCTAAAAATAATGATAATAAGGATGAATCAAATGTTGATAAACAATAATGATATCACCTATGTGATGATCCCTTAGGATGATGAACATCCTTCAACTCCTAAAGTGGATAGATGATAGCCTCATGCCTGCAACAAACACACAATAACAACACTCAAATTTTTTCTAGAATCACAATGAATGCTCTTGCTTGCTTTCCTTCAATGTCACAAGTTAGCTATATCTATCTAGGTTACAAATGAACTAAAAAACACAGTTATATATGATTTCCCACTCATAATCATGAATTTAAACCAAAAGAGCCGATAAGGAGAAACCTTTTGAAAGGTCCCAGGCTAACTATAAAGTACACAATCCACCACAAAAGTTATTGAATTAATAATCCACTTATTTAGTACAACTCAAGTAAAAGATAGTTCACCCTACATATATCAACAATAATGAAATTACATCTTACAAATCCACGTGCCTTAACCAGGTGTTTAACACTATAAAAGAATATACAATGTCCATCTTGTCTCACATGCCATAAGGTATCATAATGAATAATAAAGTACAATAATCTGGTACAAGTAATGAATAATACCTATATCAATATCTCTAGCCGCCACTAACCCACATGGTCATGTACAAGTCGAGAGACAGGAACATGGTTTAGGCACTTTTTTGCCCAACCATGAAGCAATTACACTTCCCCAGATCCCTTCATAACATGAAGGAAACCCAACCTTGCATGAAATGCCTAGAAACCTGGAAACAACTAGCAGGAGGGAACACCTGATGCAACATGCTGTCTAAATGTAGATCTAAGTGATGATGTACAATATCTCACAACAGGATGTAGCAGAGAAATATATAAATAAAGTTTTTCTAGACAATCTTTCATCTATTTCAATGAACATGGATTGGCCCAAGCACTTAAAATAGTTACTGTCAAATCTTGAAAAAGAGGAAAATCCTTCTCTATTTGCCCACATTTGGCATCCTAGTCCAAAAGTAACCCCAATAGGCACATATCAAAATAAAGTAATTCCAATGCATAAACAACCTTAATTTCCTTGCATTCTACAATTCACTTTCTCAAGTAAATTTTAAGGACTACAACTCTCTAACTAGAATGGCATAATGTGGCATAAGTTGAACAAAAAGAACTCACAAGGATGGCTTCATATCTAACACAAGATTCCACATATATACCGTAATTTCATATTCATAGCGACGATTTTACAATTCATACAATTTTCATGCAATTAAACAACTTAATTCGAGATATCATCGGCATGTAATTTCTATCATTTCAACTCTCTTCAATAGGGTATAAGACAAATTTTAATCCATAAGTAAGAGGTCTTTATTGACCATAAAGATTCACAATTCAAATTCCATTTGGCTTTAAGTTTTATAACATGGTACTCCATCATTTGCAAAGTCTAATCTATTATTCTTTCTTTAACCACATTTATGCATCAGTGACTAATACGTATGTATATATATCTAGAGAAGATAATAAAAGTTTGATATCTACCATTTAGGCCACAACTAACTACATGTTGACAACAAGATTAAAGGAAGATCGACTGACTCAAAGGAAAGATAATTTAATAACAAAATAAAGGCCATTGTAAAGCAAAAGATAGGGCATTATACACTTAAGCCCATGCCATTATTGTGAAGGCCAAAATATATAATAATGAGAAAGCTACTTAAATCACTTAAGGTTGAACCAATTTCATAGTGACTTAGAAGTCACAATTGATTATAAGAAAGAAAAACCATTTGAGATAATACGTAGGCCGCATAAACATAATTTCTCAGGCTGTTTTAAGATTAATACAGGCCACAATACAAATTAAAAGAGGTAATAAATATAAAAAAGGTGGCCATAATTATTTATACTGGCCGCTTACTATATTATAAGGCCTCTTACGATAGAGTAAGCTGATGCATAAAAAGAAAACCCATTTAGATCATAATGCAATCTGATAAAATAAGAAGTTGGTCGTTCTAGGTATAAACTAGCTGATTTAGAATGTTAAGCAAGCCGTTTAAACAATATCCTATAGGTGGGGTTTTAAATAGGAAGAAGGCGATCCACTAAGTTTGAAAAGGCTAAAATATAGTAAAAGTTTGTTTGAAACCTTTGAAGGTCAATCACATTGCTCAGGATGCATGAAACATTTACTAAGGCCGAAATACATGACTTTAGAAATGTTGAAAGAATTCAGCATACGTCGATTCAAACAATTTAAAAAGGATGATCTAAAATGTTTAAGGCAGGGCATTTTTAAATAAGTGAGAAACCATTAAGCTATTGGTAAAGATACTCAAAATGAGGTTAAGAAGGCTGATTTAAGTAATCTAAAACAAGAAAAGATCAGGATGAAATTTTATACAGGCCGCTATATATTGTATAGGTAGATTTATAGATAAGAGAATGGAGAAGGCCATCAATATGTAATACAGGCCAAGTGAAAGGTTAATCCCCATAGAAAGAGCTGTTGAATAAAATAGGCGTAAAGACATCCAAAGCCAATTCTATGGGGGGTCATCTAAGCTACAACTGACTGATTTATCATATATACTGATTACAAGGTTTAAAGATCATGCCACTAATAAGCTAGAAAGATTAAAGTAGAGGGATCTATTCCTTTATCAAATTTAATCTACAAACAAATAAATCCTTATATAGTAAGGAAAGTGGGGTACCCGGTTCCTTGTGTTTCTTTTGCACTTCAAAACTTCTCTTCTGCCTTTCTTTTTTTTTTCCTTGCTACGTGGGAGTCTTCTCTCTCTTCCCTTTCCTTTCTATTCATTGTGCATTTCTTCTTTTTTTCCTCAGTTCTCTGCTGCATGCTAAAACTTTCCTCTGTCCCCCTTTTGTCAAAATTACCACCTCTATTAATGGCATCAATTATTTTTAGAACTCTCAGTCTCCTTCAATCATCTTGACTTCCCTCCTATTGCATGGTGCCTAATACTTTTGTTAGTGCATGATCTTTTTATTATTCTTTATTATATTTAGATTCATATTTAATAACCATGTCTTTGAAGATCACATTTATATTTAACCAATCACATAACATATGCTATGTTTTTATTAGACACAAGAGAGTTATAATTATATTGATAAATTTCCTCTATCGTTAAGACATGAGTGCCACATACTTTTAGGAATATTAAGACTTTACATATTTTTGGTTTGAACTACAAGTTCAAAACAGAATAAAACATGCAAATTGTATACACCTAAAATTGGCTCAGGTTGAATTAAGTAAATATTCTAATATTTATCTTAATTCATATTTTCTTCTGTCAATTAAATAAATATTATAAGTTTATTTGATTGGTTCATTATCCTACAATTAAATAAAATCATTTTATTTAATTAAATTCCCTAAATTCTTCTAATGTCTCAAGTCCTAAATCCACCTCACAAAATCCACCTCATCAATCCACCTCATCTCTTCCACCTCACCATGTTGCACATATAATTAAATATTCTTAATATTTAATTAGCTAATATCCTCTATTATCCAAAATTGCATTCTTAATTCAATTGTTCCCCACTATTCTCCACTCATTGAATTCTTAATTCAATTGTTCCCCACTATCCTCCACTAATTAAATTCTTAATTCAATTATCCCCCACTATCCTCCACTCATTGAATTCTTAATTCAATTGTTCCCCATTATTCTCCATTATTGAATTCTTAATTCAATTGTCATAACTCACTATCCTCCACCATTTATTCTTAATTCAATTGTCATAACTCACTATCCTCCACTCTGTTAATTCATCCATTATGAATTAAAGATTCACAAAAAATGAGGGCCATTGATCTCATCTTTTGATCCTCACCCTCCATTGCATTTTTAGAGGATCTATAAATAGAACCCTCTTCTAAGTCATTTGGAGAGACTTCTTTTGGCATCTTTACTATGCCCAAATTCCTCTAGGGAATCTTCTTCTTCTCGATTCTCTTCTTCATACCATCGTAATGCCGAAATTATCCTAGCCATCCCATATCCTCCTTCATTGTCCCTATGTTTGAGGCTCGTCTTTAATCACACAAAGTATCATAGCCATTTCTCCTTGTCATCTTGAGGAATCGAAGCAAGGAAGCAAGCTCCCTGAGGGCCAACCTTCATCGTTCAAGATCAAGAAAGAATAGGCGAGCAATGGAAACCGCAGGGTAACAAGTTTGTAAGTTTTGTGCTTTCATTTGTTTATTCTTGTTACTTGCATATTTCATTGATGTTTGGGTAATATTATTTTAATTGATCAATCTCATTTTCCCATTTACATTTTGGCGCCCACCGTGATCTAATCCACATTGTTTGTGAGTGTTTGTCAAAAAGTTTCGTTGCAGGATTCAGGTGTTTCAAAGAATATTCAGGCATCGACTCTTGCAAACAACCTCCTACGCACAAACTAAGCTCACCGTTGAGTTCGGGAGGCCTCGGAGGTAAGAAATCACCTATAACTTCTTCAATTTTGTTACTTGAAATTTTTTAAATTTTTTTTTACTTTTCAAAAAAAAATTGCAAAAACTCAAAAAAAAAAAAAGAATAATTTGCATTAAATTTCATTTAGTTCTGTATTCATTTATTTATTTTTTTAACACTTTGATTAAAAAAAATAAAATAAAAAAAAAGAAATAAAAAAAAATTTAAACTTTAAAAAAAAAAAACAAAAAAAAAAAAAACAAACAAAAAACAAACCAAAAAAAACCCCCTGCAGCCCCTCGACCCCCCCAAAACTCCCCCCCAAACCCCCCACCTGCCACCCTGCCATCCCCCTACTCGCTACCCATCCCCTCCTCCCCTGCCCACCATGCGATCCCCCTTCCCCCGTGCCCACCCACCCCCTGCGATCAACCCCCGACCCCCCTCATCCCCTCTCCCCACCCTTGCAACACCCTTCCCCCCGTGCCCTTCTTTGCTGACCTCCCTTCCCGCCACCCATCTGATCCCCCCACGCTTCCTCCCCTAGACCCCATTCCCACCACCCGGCCGCCCGTTGTCCGCCCGCGCCGCTCAGCCTCCCCTCAACCGCCCCTGCGCACAACCCCACCACCCAACACCGCCGCCCTTCCCGCCGCCCCCGATCACCCTTTCCTCCTCCCTCCCCTGCCGCTCCTGCGCCTCCCCTTCTGCACCCAGCCTCCCAGATCCACTGCCACCAACTGCAGCACCTCCACCCCACCTCCACCTCCGCCCACCACCAACCACCAGCCACCCATAAAAATAAAAAAATAAACATAAAAATCATAATACTCATAATTTTTTTTAAAAAAAAGCACTCAGCCCCTGGTCACATGGAGGACCAGGGGTCTATTTAAAACCCCTACATTTAACTTAACCGCCAGAGGAGAAAACCGTCAATGTGACCAGAATCCGCCTGACCACTAGCGGTCAACTCAGACAATCAGTTAACCTCTTGGGCTTCCCACATGCCCTAATAGGGCCTTTTTTTTCAAACTGACACAACTTTTGTATACGGTAACGAAATTGCACAAAATTGGTGGCGTCGGAAAGAGGATTCTGAGTACTTCGCAGTTGTGAAGAAAATTTTAGGTGATTGTACCATTTTGACTACTTTTTTTTAGTCAAAGTCAAAGATGCTTCCAAACTTCAAATGCTCATATCTATTGCAAATTTGATCCTTTTTTAGCGAATTTTTTTTCCAAAGTATATGGAATTTCATTTAGAATCTGATTACGCACTTCATTTATCTGTATCCATTCATTCTTCATTAGATTTTATCAGATTATCAATTTTCACATAACAATCTCCTTGGCTAGTCTACTTGCTTCATTTTCGATTCTGTGACTTACAGGTGATCATTCAAGGCTAGAACAACATCCGGATCAACATCTACATTAGTTTGGATAGCGAAAACAATCCGGGTGCACTTATTCTATCTTTCATTTCTTCATAATCTTGTTTGCATACACACTTCGATTTGGGCTCATAAAGCGAACATTTGTCTTCATCACATATCAAATTGGGCTTAAAATCAACTAGTGTTTTCAATCACATCTTCAAATTAGGCTTAAAATACACTAGTGTCTTCCATTCACATCTTGATTTAGGATTTAAAACAGAACAAGTGTTTGAAGTGCCTTCCTCACATTTCAATTTCTAAGGGATAATTTACAACTGCAAGTGTGAATCAAGAGTGAGTGTGTATGCTCTCTCCTCGCACCACAAGGTGACCTTGGAGATAAAAAACACCTCACTTGATTCGCTTTTGTTTACCCTTTCCTAGGAGGCTTGCTAGGGGATTTCATCACCCCTAGGGATGACCTCATCTGAGGTTGAATCGAAAGACACCCTCATTGAAATCAGAATCTTGTCACTCTTGGCTAAGCCCCAAAGAACTTTCTACCTTTGGGAAGTGAAGGTGAAGGGTGGGTTACCCCCTTCTCCCGGCTATGTGACAAGATTTCACTTTCAAATCCTAGTCAACCTCATGTAAACATTACCCATACCTAATTGGCCATACCTTATATCAAACTAGACATTAGGGCATGTTGATGTGTCTTCCACATGTGCTTGTTTACTAATCAGCATATTCTTCAAATTCAACAATTCAAAATTGCTCATTGTGTCTTGTGTGAGTGACTCATGCTTGTACATGTGTGATCATTGAACATTGCCAAACCAATCAAAAACTAGAATTGGCACACTTTTCTCAACTTGTGACACATCTGCACTTTGTTACGACAAACTTACTGCTGCGCATTCCACACTAGTAAGCTTTTCCAGTCTTGTGTCCATGGCAAACCACCTAGAATATATTGATCAAGAAATCCAATATTTGGAATTGCAAATAAACTTAGATCCCTCGCCCCAAGACTGTATAGCAATTTGTCATCATATCCAAGTCTTAAAACAAGAATTGACAATCTTGCAAGCTGCACGTGCCAGCACTAGCTATGCCTCGCCCCAAACTCCTATGTCTTTTTCCCATACTCATGACAAGGCAACCCCCACCTCAAGAGGGAAATCATATACCACTTTGGCTCCAAGTCCTCTTTCGCCATATTCTAAGACACCTGTCCCAAAGCATACCAGTTCTACAACAACACCAACATCTAGTTCCTTAAACTTTAAATGGCACACCAAAAAAGAGTCAGATGAGTGGTGGGAAAAATGTCTTCCACATTTATACAACAAAAGAAAAGCTAGGGAGAATTCCAAATCCACTCATCCATCCCTTCATCCATCTACCCATACACCTACGCAGGATGTGATCCAAGGGCTACTAGCACAGAGTCAACCATGTCCCCAAACTCTGGTCCTTGACCTTACCAAAGATTCGTCCAAGGCCATGTCCAATCCTACAACCCCGTCATGTCTTCCGCAACCTCTTGAGCTTATTGAAGAGCTTTCTACCATGAAACAAAGTCAAGGTCCATCACACATCCATATTGTCAACCAAGATGTTATTCAAGAGTCTTCTACCTCCGCTTCCATTCCCACAACCCAAGAGTTATGTCAAGAGCACACTTTAGAGCATGTGGAAACATTAAGCCCTCATCTAAACCAAGATCAAAATATTCCCATCCGACCCCTGCATAACCTTTATCTCTTCAATGATCCTATACCTATACATGAGCAAGAGATCCAATTTCCCACTAGGCATAACCTATATCTTTTCCATGATCAAGATACTACCGTTGATGAAGAAGCTATCCATGAGCAACTTGATCCTATATAGGAGAAAGACCATATACATAACCTATATCTCTCCTATGATCAAGATATTATCACTGATGCGGAATCTATACAAGAGAACATTAATCCCATCATGCTAAATCCTATCTATGATCAAGATCCCATCTATGATGACGTGCCTATCCATGATCAAGCAGACCATGAGGATCCTCTTAGCCCACTTTATGTGTCCCATGGTCCTGAGCCTATCACCCCATCTAGTCCTACCCAAAATCCAACAACTTCCACTTCCCTTGATGAGACACTTGCCTCCCAAGCAAGCGTAGAAGATCCAACCAGTAACGATCCTTCACCATCCATTATTGACCAAGCTACAAATCCTCCACCATATATCCTTGGTCTTACCACCTTCATGCATGAATGTTCTCTCTTATAACACCAACCACCATTATTTGCTATCTCACCTTCTCCATCCAATAAAGAACTTGTGTCTAATGTTCCACCTACACATAATCCCGCTGTCCACCGTATACTCCAGAATATGAACTATCAAGGTAAAGGCTTAGGCCTTAATGAACACGGTATTTTGGAACCTATTCATGCCAATGTTCCCCACCTTCATACAGCCTTGGATACATACCCCAAGGTGAGCAAACTCAAGATGTTGGTACTTCCTACACTCCTCCTAAGTCTACCACTTTCCACAAAACCTATCATATCCCCAAAAAATATGTCGCCATTCCACCTCCATCATCCTAAATTGCCAAAAGCATGTGACCATACACCTTCCACCATCCAATCTACCTCTGCTACTTCTAACTCCTAATATCCCACCATCCAATTTACCTCCGCTACTTCCAACTCCTAATATCCCACCATCCAATTTACCTCCGCTACTTCCAACTCCTAATATCCCACCATCCAATCTACCTCTGCTACTTCCAACTCCTAACACCCCTTCATGCTTTTTACCACCACTTCTTCCAACACCTTATCCATCCATCTATAAATCCTCTACATATCCCAATCATGGCCGACAAACGCACATATTGTCTCAACAAGGAGCTTTCACCAACCTCACTTCTACCATCCCACGGGGATTCAATGACAAATATGTGGATGCCTCTACCTATAAAGTCAAAAATCCTAAGAGTCCTCATGACCTAGGATATAAAAGCCACGAATCAAAGAATTATCCATATCAAAAGCTGCATGCACCCATACATCTCAATGCCAAACTGAATAAGGTGTGGGTCCCCAAGCAACAAATGATTACTCCAAAGCTGCACAAAAGCTGCATACACCCAAACCCATACCTCCACAGGTACTATCTAAAAGCAAAATGGTTTGGGTACCTAAGAAAAAATCCCTCAAGATACATGAGGCATCCACCTCTCAAGAATCTCAACCATCCACTTTCTCCCATTCCATCCCAAAGTCTCAAATTCTTCCATCCCACATGACAAACAAAAATGAGGACAATACTCAGCCTATGTGGAACCCTACATACCTACGTCATTCATCCATGAGCAAAAGTCTCCGTTGCTTCCTACACTACTTTCCCATCACCAACTTCAATGTTTACCATGGTATGTGCAACCATGAGTCATGATTCCCTTCCATTCCACAACATTTTCATATCCCTCCATCTCCCCTTCCTTCCACTATTATCCTACATATCTTCCTCATCCTATGGTCCATGCTTTTGCATAAGCCTTCCCTCCATATTTTGCATCACAATCCACTATTGTACCTTCCATAATCCGCTATCTGCATATTCATATCTCACTTTCATGCAATCCCCTACCAACATCTATGAGAACACTGAACATGGTCCATTCGACAGTATCTATCTAGCAAGACTATCATCTTTCAAGGAACTATATACTTGAGTCTTTCCATACCCACCTTCTCCTATCTAAATATTAAAAAAAAAAAAATGAAAAAGAAAAAAGTAAAGAAAAACCCCTTTGTCCAATGGTGAAAACCAGGCAAACAGGTGCCTTGGATAAGTACCATGATAAAAACTTGGCAAATAGGCGTCATGTGTAAAGTTGATCTTCTATGTCACCTACACTTGGGGGCACCTTGTCTCATTGGCATATTACTTTTCGCCCACCAGTTTCCTTTCATACCATTTCCTATCCTATCCTCTATCCATTACATACCTATCCTGTCTCATCCATCCATCCAAACTTCCTTTCCTCTATTCTTTGGTCTTGATAAAGATTGGGGGCACAATGTTGACAAATGTTTTGAATGGCTCTTGACATACCTTATTCTTCCAAACCATTGCAATCATTCATTATCTGCTCATCCTCCTATCATCATTAGCATTGTCATGAACAATCCTACGTACTCTACCTACAATGGGGCATATTACACATATGCGACATAGTCCTTGGAGATCACATCCTTGTTTCCTTCTATCCACTATTGCCCATCCTCATAACCATCTGTATCGACTCTCTTCCATCCATCTACATATCCATGGTGGTTCCTTGTCATCAGTATTATTTGTTCCATAGCTGATCCATATCAGTTCCATATCATGTCTTATCTGATCCATATGGGTTCCATATCACGTCTCATCCGATCCATATCTTAGGTCCATTAGGGTTCTTGTCGAACTATGCTGCCTCTGCGTTGTCACGTAGGCAAGGCCATTATCAATGCACTCCCGAGGCTCCACTTTCCCTATTTGTCCCATGTCTAGTCCTTCTATCTATCTAAGTCCGCTCACACGGTCCCATCCATCCCATTTCTTGTCGTCTTTCTTGTTGTCTCTCTTCTAATCCATCCATGGTCCATTAGGGTTTACCCCGAACTACGTTGCCTCTGCATCGTCACGTAGGTAAGGCCATTTAGCAATGAGCCCCCGAGGCACTAGGTCAGTCCCTTAGGGTCCGTCTCACCAATAAGGATTGCGATACCTTCTGCTAGACAAACAAGAGCAACAAAGCACGCTTCCCAAAATAACAAAAATCATGACGCAAAACATCAACCTATCCAAAAACAAAGCAACCCACTGTACTGAAACACTCAAGCTAAATCTCATATCAATTATGGAAAGAAACAAATACATCTAAATGCAAGAATGTTTTGTGATTGGTTAGATTAACTTACAAAGTCTTGATTTATGCTATCATGCCTTTCTATGCTACTCGAGGATGCCAAAAGCTAGAGATGCTATGATGGGGGCATGATTATTTTCTTTGTTTGCTGCTTATGGATTAAACTTTAGTAATATGACGACCTTTGTCTAACGACATGATCGGTAACAGATCATCGAGGACTCTGAGGTCTAAACATGAAAAGGGGCAATCCTTATCTGTTGAAAAATCCATGTAAGCGATACTCAGGTCATCTCGGTTTAATTATACCTAGATGCTTGTATTTTCTTACAACATAATAAAAGCCCAATGATGAAAGCGCTTCAAAATACTTGCTATATCAAGGTGACAAATATCTATATCCATATCCATACCGTATCCAATCACATCCAACTGCAGTTCATATCCATCCCCATATCTATACCATATCAAATTACGTCTCGTATCCGTATCCATATCCATATCCATACCCATATCCATATCCATATCCATACCCATATCCATATCCATACTATATCCAATTGCAAGTCTATCCTTAATCCATGCCAATCAAGTCAAATCATTCTTGTCAAATGATCCAATCACAATCAGTGGTCTTGATCCTTGTCCGGTCATAAACCAACTCAATCAATCAATCAATCAATTGTCTTAGACAGGATGTTGCATTGTCGAAACTAGACCAACACATGCGTCTTACATGACATGCTTCATTTCCTGAAACCAGACACTATCCTTCGTGTTGCTCTAGGGATATATCATTCCCTGCTATGACAACACTATCATGTCAAATGTCTTAGACAGGATGTTGCATTGTCGAAACCAGACCCGGAGTCTTATACGACATATCTCATTCCTGAAACCAGACATCATCGATCCATATCATTGGTTTACCGCTCGACAGGGGTAATACCTTGTTTGTGCTTGTGTCATTTGTGCATACTTGCTTACTTGCTTGTGTGTGTTATCATTTTTATCTTGCATTCAATATCATTCATCCCTTTTTTCTGCATTCAACCATTTCATCTTTTGTCAACATATCTTATCGTGAGATTGTTCGTCTCACGCCTGCCGCCTTCTCCCCGTCCAATCACCCAAGGGGGCATCCTATCATCATAACCTGTACTAAGGGCAAACTAGGGCATGTATCATTATCAGACTATTTATTCTTTGAAACAACGTGATAAAACACATTGCTTCAAAGAGGGGCAAAATGTATACACCTAAAATTGGCTCAGGTTGAATTAAGTAAATATTCTAATATTTATCTTAATTCATATTTTCTTCTGTCAATTAAATAAATATTATAAGTTTATTTGATTGGTTCATTATCCTACAATTAAATAAAATCATTATATTTAATTAAATTCCCTAAATTCTTCTAATGTCTCAAGTCCTAAATCCACCTCACAAAATCCACCTCATCTCTTCCACCTCACCATGTTGCACATATAATTAAATATTCTTAATATTTAATTAGCTAATAACCTCTATTATCCAAAATTGTATTCTTAATTCAATTGTTCCCCACTATTCTCCACTCATTGAATTCTTAATTCAATTGTTCCCCACTATCCTCCACTAATTGAATTCTTAATTCAATTATCCCCCACTATCCTCCACTCATTGAATTCTTAATTCAATTGTTCCCCATTATTCTCCATTATTGAATTCTTAATTCAATTGTCATAACTCACTATCCTCCACCATTTATTCTTAATTTAATTGTCATAACTCACTATCCTCCACTCTAAATTTTTAATTCATCCATTATGAATTAAAGATTCACAAAAAATGAGGGCCATTGATCTCATCTTTTGATCCTCACCCTCCACTGCATTTTTAGAGGATCTATAAATAGAACCCTCTTCTAAGTCATTTGGAGAGACTTCTTCTGGCATCCTTACTATGCCCAAATTCCTCTAGGGAATCTTCTTCTTCTCGATTCTCTTCTTCATACCATCGTAATGCCGAAATTATCCTAGCTGTCCCATATCCTCCTTCATTGTCCCTGTGTTTGAGGCTCGTCTTCAATCACACAAAGTATCATAGCCATTTCTCCTTGTCATCTTGAGGAATTGAAGCAAGGAAGCAAGCTCCTTGAGGGCCAACCTTCATCGTTCAAGATCAAGAAAGAATAGGCGAGCAATGGAAACCGCAGGGTAACAAGTTTGTAAGTTTTGTGCTTTCACTTGTTTATTCTTGTTACTCACATATTTCATTGATGTTTGGGTAATATTATCTTAATTGATCAATCTCATTTTCCCATTTACACAAATATATATACAAATCAATTTTATTTGGCTACAAAAATCATTATCTCTTATTCATAATATTACAAAAATACCATACATACATACATACACACACACACACATATATATGTTGATTTGCACTTTATATATATATATATATATATATATATATATATAAAGATCTACTTCATAATCATTCTATATAATTCCATAAAAGGTGGTACGAAAAATATGGCTATTTGGTGAAATTAATCACCAGGAACAAAGTATCGAAGCAACAAGAACATACATATGCACTATCTAATCCGTGCAAGTTCGACATGCCACACAAATGCACAAACAGATTATGCCAAAGGAATTTGAACAAAATCAAACAAGAATGAAAAATGATATGATCTATGTGTGTGTGTGTGTGTGTGTGTGTAGGTATTGAGATTCCATTCCTATCAGTTCTTGCTGGGTGGCTAGAATGTCTCTACCTCATTCATGTTCTCGTCCTCAACATTCCCTACATTTAGTCGTACTCAGTTTTGCATCAGTAGGTTAGTTCCCAAAAATCATAGCCGAAGCAAAACATAAATCCATCATACACATTTTAAATCCAACATGATATCTTTCCATTACGATAATTCACCAGTTAAGTTTACAAAATTAACCATGCAGTAAAACCATCAAGATAATAACCAATAGTTCGACTTGTAAAAATAGTCTAAAAGGGTCGAGACGTGACACCGACATAAACTTAAATTTACCTTGACCAATCAGGAGGGACTTGGGTAGTGGCACCCAAGTCTTTGAGCTCCTTTTGGGTCTGAGATAAGATAAAATATGGGCCCCTTATTGCAATTTTACATTGGTGTCAATCAATTTTGCATTGAGATGAACATTCAGAATTTATAATGTACTTACGGGGACCTAGGAGCTAAACAAGGAGGTAAAAAGATGTGGACACTTTTTACTCCATAACAAAGACATATTGTTAGACACCAACATTTTCCAATCTTCCTACATTATTCCAATTTCATTATCAACCAAGTTGAACATGTTATTGTTTTCTTCTTGTACTATTGGATATAATCCCTCATTTCTTATTTTTCTCACTTTTGGTAACAAGCTAATCTAGATACTCTACATCAAATATAAAAGATTGTAAATTTTGTATGGGGTTTAGGAATCTCTCAAATTTTTTGTCTAAAGGGTATTATCTTCTACTAAAAATAATTTTGTGATTTATCTCTCTCATCTCCTAGCTTGTTATTTAGCTTGATCACATCTTGAAGTAGGGTATTATAATCCCTTTACAATTTTTTGGTGACTACTTCAATGAATTGAGCAGTATGGACATTCAGAGTTGCTACTTCTAGAGTTGGTATATCAGACACTCTCTTGATGATCAAAGATATATAATAAAACTTTCTTTCTTGATCAATATCCTTGAAAACATCTCCACTCTTTGTGTTCCTCCTAAGGGTATCAAAAGAAAGCATTGATGCAATGTCCCACCCTAGAAACAATAAACAACCACTTTCTCTTACCAACTTCCTTTCCTATTCAGGAGTTATATATTCATAACTAATATTGAAAATAGAAACACTCTCTACTATGTCACGATCATGGCCAAAGGCCTTGGTGAGTTCCTACCTAGTACTTAGATCATTCATGGCTTATGTTTTTAATTTCAACATGAAATTTTTGAAGTCCATAGTTTTGATGAACCGGTCTTTTGCCATAAAACTATTCACAAGCCTTAGTTCTAACATCATTAATTATTTCATCACCTTCTAGTTCTCCTAACATGGTGATAGCACTAAGAGTAGTAGCCTAAATCCTCCAAGCATACTCAGGGGATTTTATGGCTCTTACAATTTCTGCTCCTACAAGATCAAATTCATCAATCCCCTTAGTCCAACTATATGACACTGGAGGAACTTATGGAATAGTTGACTAATCCTATTCTTGTAATGGACTTGAGGACTCCTCAATTAGCAATTATTTCCCCTTAAACTTCATTAATTTCTAGGATGTCTTCCTGATGAGAAGACTTTACCCTAATAGATTGTGAGGTTGATGATTTAGGGGTTGGCACAAGAGGTATTGGGACCTAAATTAGATTGGTACCAAAAGAAAGAAACCTTAAAGTATTAAAATTTTCAATCATGAATTTCATTTGTTCAATTAAGTCCCTAATCTCAGGGTAGAAACCCTCAAAATTATTAGGGTCATTCTCTTTGTGGCATGTTTCTACAAATCTGATCCTAAACCACTTTGTTCTCCTTATTTCCTTTTCTCTTTAATCTTTACAACTCCTAATGAGGTCCTCACCTCATTGTACTCATGATCAAATCTAGCCAATCCAAATTGCCTCTTTGCACTATGAATAAAACCCTCAGGGTCATATTCCCTCAATGTTGCAAACTCCATATCATATTTGCAAATTAGACTAGAAAGTCTATCATGTCCCTCTTTGCCCAAAATGGCAAAGTCTAAAAACTTGACTTGAGAAGGAAGGATAGCCCTTATTTTGTTGTGCCTAAAGTCTCATAATTGATTTTATTCATCTTGCATCAGCTTCCAAATAAGCAATACTTGAAGGTACCTTAGAAATTTGTACACTTGAATGCTCATATACCGCTCATGTAGAAACTAGTCACCCCATTTATGTTGCTCCTTTGGATCTAAATGATTATCCAGGGGTCTAAAGAAGTCATATAAGTTGAGAGGAATCTTAGGTCTTTCAAAACCCAATTTCTTCAATATGGAATTCATAAAGAAATCCTAAAAAATATAGAAATGTGCATGTGAATCATGCTCATCTAGATGAGGGGTCTACAATTTCATAGGCCTATGAGTTCCATTTTTATGTCCTAACATAATAAATCTAAACATATAGTTTTGCATCAAAATGACTAGCAAACACATACAAATAAATGTGGTACAATGGGGAATACCATCTAAAAGATTTCTTTGCCCCCTACTTCTTAACATTCTCTAACCAGGTTCTCTTAGGTTCTAAGTCAAGAAAATAAAAAAATCATATAATGTATTTAGGTGTGCATGCTCTATATATTTGAGACAAAAACTAATGCACCTTTTGGGATCATGGGGTTCACATCCACTCCCATAACTTGGTACATACACTAGTAGGTATCCTAAAAATAATTAGCAAAGGACTGCATGGCTAGAGGTTCAATTTTTAAGTCTAGAATGGGTTCTAACTTATCACCTTGGACCTTATATCTATAATTCGATAGCCATTTCACCCTATAGCTAAGCCTAATCTTGTTATATTCAATTACCATAATTTTCATATCTAGTAGAAATTTGGGTTTAGGATTTAAGAGGAAAACCCTATGAAAAAGACTATTATCAATTGTAAATATTTTGCCACCCTAGGCATCATACATAGCGAACTCCTTTAGGTTATACATTTTAGCAGTCCATTTGATCATCTTAGTTTTAACAAAACAATTTGGAACCACAACCTTGATGCAGGAGTATCTAGGAGTACTAGCAATCTTGCATCACCAAAAATATTGTTATTTTAATTTGGTTTATTTTCAATAAGGGCTTAGGGGATAGGAGAATAAATATTTTGATTTGCAACTTTGTAATATTCCTTGTGGCAAAAATTGTAAATGTAATTTTTGTCAAATTATGCTCTCTTAAATGTTTCAAAGGCATAAATGGTGGAATCTTCCATTTGGGCATCCCATTTCTAGGCGGGACCACTTGGTATGCATGTTATTACATGTTTAATTGCATTCTTTGCATGCATTTGCATGTTGGCCACAAGCTTTGCATGTTGTTGCATGTTTGGGTCGTAATTATGAGACCCAATCTCGGTAAAATGGGCATACTTTCTCATTTCAGATCGAAATAGAAAAATTCAAAATGTTTTGGAAATTTGGGAAGGAGGCGCACAAAACCTAGAAACGATTTTAGAAAATTCAGAAAAATGAGGGAGCAGTGATAGGAAGAAAGTGACAGGTTTTCTTGGTGGTTTAGTGGAGGTTGTTTTGAGAAACCAATAGTGGTTTCTTCTCATGCAATTTCTATATATTAATGCTTGCTCATTTGGTGAGGGGGGCTTTTGGAGAAGTTGTGTTTGCATACCCAGATGCTACCAGATTGAGTCCAGGATGTTGTAAAAGAATTTTGTTGCAGATTTTTCATGTATGAATCAAGGAAGCTCATAAGATTCAGGAGATTGTAATGCATTTTTAGATATAATAAAATCCCTATTGTAGATTTCTCTTCATTTTTTGTTGTTCTATTTTATTTTTCAGTCTTCTTTCATAGGATTGTGTGAGTTTTTGTGTTGCAGATTTAAAAGGGAGAGTATCCCTTTTTCATCAGTGGTACCAAAGTGGGAGTTCCTGAGTGTGCAGGTAGAAGCACTGATGTGAGGCAGTTTGCACCAGGACCTATGGTGGTGTGTGTGTGATTTGTGTGCAGATAGATTGCCGAATATGAGACAATTTGCATTAGGACCTAAGGGTTGGATTGTGTGAGAGATTTGTTGCATGTGTATATGCAACTTGCAAGAAAAAATATTTAGAGGGTTTTGAAAACCTATGGTTTGAGGCTTTGTGAAGCCTTTAGTATGGAAAAGAGAATGAGAAAAAAGGACTTTTATTATTGGATGGATTCTAACAATTCCTAGACTTGAGGAAATCAAAGTAAAACTTAGGAAGGATAGGGTGAGAGAATTTACGGAATTGAAGCAACAAGTGGAAGAAATTGCAACAGAGTTGGAAAGGAGAAAAGTAATTCATTAGAAAAGAGGTGACAATTTTATTTATCTTTCTAATGATATTTTGAATGCAGGAAAGAAAGAAAATGAAGGAGAGTGTCATGCATGTGACACCGAGGAAGAAGAAGAAGATGAGTGGGAAGAAGTTTTTGAATCTGAAGCTAAGGCATGTCTTTTGGAAGGCATGGAAGAGGTGGTGAAAAAGGTTGCAACAGTTGAAGAGGATAAAGATGTTGCAACTAAGAATGAAGATAAGAATGGAGATGAAGAGAAAGAGGCAATAAATTTGAGAATTGCTGATTTGAGTAGTGTAGAAGAAGTTGAGATGATGGAATTTGAGGGTCCTATATTTGATGAAGAATTCGGTGAAGATGAAGAAGATCTCCTACTGAAAGAGAAGATGAGAAAAATCTATATCTTATTTGAAGGGAAAGAGTCAGATTATTGTGATAAGGAGATAGAGAAGATGCAGATGGGAGAAGAAAGGTCCAATGATTATGCTAACATTGTTTTGTTTATAGGTAAAAGAGAAGGTGTAGCAGAATTTCAAGTATGTGACATTGAAGATGATATCCTCATGCAAGAGGATGAGGTAAAAGAAAAGATTGTAACAGTTGAAAAAGAATGGCTTGCATTGACTGTAGATGGAGGTGAAAAGGAAGTTGTAGCAGATGAGGTAATGCCTTATTTTCTTGAATTTTATGAAGATGAAAGTAATGTTGATTTGAATGTTGTAGAGATGAATGAGATGTATGAAGATGAAGAGGTGAATGCATATTGGTGGAGGTGGTTGGATTGTTGTATTGGGTTTAGTCCCATGAGGGTGAAGGAGAGAAAAAGATATAGTAGGTGGAGGAGGATGCAGAGTGTTCCAGGTAGATGCTGGAAAATAGAGGAAAAAGAGAGTATTTTTATGCACATATTTGTGAGTATATGCTCACAAACTTCTTACCCTGGGTGTTTGATGCAGGAGAATCTAGGGGTACTAGCAATCTTGCATCACCAAAAATATTGTTATTTTAATTTGGTTTATTTTCAATAAGGGCTTAGGGGATAGGAGAATAAATATTTTGATTTGCAACTTTGTAATATTCCTTGTGGCAAAAATTGTAAATGTAATTTTTGAGGAATTATGCTCTCTTAAATGTTTCAAAGGCATAAATGGTGGAATCTTCCATTTGGGAATCCCATTTCTAGGTGGGACCACTTGGTTTGCATGTTATTGCATGTTCAATTGCATTCTTTGCATGCATTTGCATGTTGGCCACAAGCTTGCATGTTGTTGCATGTCTGAGTCATAATTATGAGATCCAGTCTCGGTAAAATGGGCATAACTTTCTCATTTAAAATCAAAATAGAAAAATTCAAAATGTTCTTAAAAGATAGGAAGGAGGTGCACAAAACCTAGAAACGAGTTTAGAAAATTTAGAAAAATGAGGGAGCAGTGATAGGAAGAAAGTGACAGGTTTTCTTGATGGTTTAGTGGAGGTTGTTTTGAGAAACCAGTAGTGGTTTCTTCTCACACAATTTCTATATATTAATGCTTTCTCATTTGGTGAGGGGGGATTTTGGAGAAGTTGTGGTTGCATACCCAGATGCTACTGGATTGAGTCTAGGATGTTGTAAAAGAATTTTGTTGCAGATTTTTCATGTATGAATCAAGGAAGCTCATAAGCTTCAGAAGATTGTAATACATTTTAAGATATAATAAAATCCCTATTGTAAATTACTCTTCATTTTTTGTTTTTATATTTTATTTTTCAGCCTTCTTGCATAGGCTTGTGTGAGTTTTTGTGTTGTAGATTTAAAAGGGAGAGTATCCCTTTTTCATCAGTGGTATCAAAGTAGGAGTTCCTGAGTATGCAGGTAGAAGTGTCAATGTGAGGCAATTTGCACTAGGACCTGTGGTGGTGTGTGTGATTTGTGTACAGACAGATTGCCGAATTTGAGGTAGTTTGCACCAAGACTTGAGGGTTAGATTGTGTGAGAGATTTGTTGCATGTGCATATGTAACTTGCAAGAAAAAACTATTTAGAGGGTTTTGAAAACCTGTGCTTTGAGGCTTTGTGAAGCCTTGAGTATGGAAAAGAGAATGAGAAAAAGTACTTTTATTATTGGATGGATTCTAACAATTCCTAGACTTGAGGAAATCAAAGAAAAACTTAGGAAGGATAGGGTGAGATAATTTAGGGAATTGAAGTAACAAGTGGAAGAAATTGCAGCAGAGTTGGAAAGGAGAAGAGTACTTCATCAGAAAAGAGGTGACAATTTTATTTATCTTTCTAATGATATTTTGAATGCGGGAAAGAAAGAAAATGAAGGAGAGTGTCATGCATGTGACACTGAGAAAGAAGAAGAAGATGAGTGGGAAGAAGTTTTTGAATCTGAATTTGAGGCATGTGTTTTGGAAGGCATGGAAGAGGTGGTGAAGAAGGTTGAAATAGTTAAAGAGGATAAAGATGTTGCAACTGAGAATGAAGATAAGGATGGAGATGAAGAGAAAGAGGCAATAAATTTGAGTATTGCTGATTCAAGTAGTGCAAAAGAAGTTGAGATGATGGAATTTGAGGGTCCTATATTTGATGAAGAATTTGGTGAAGATGAAGAAGATCTCCTACTCAAAGAGGAGATGAGAAAGATTGATATCTCATTTGAAGGGAAAGAGTCAGATTAATGTGATAAGGAGATAGAGAAGATGCAGATGGGAGAAGAAAGGTCTAATGATTATGCTAACATTGTTTTGTTTACAGGTAAAAGAGAAGGTGTAGCAAAATTTCAAGTATGTGACATTGAAGATGATATCCTCATGCAAGAGGATAAGGTAAAAGAAAAGATTTTAGCAATTGAAAAAGAATGGCTTGCATTGACTGCAGATGGAGGTGAAAAGGAAGTTGTAGCAGATGAGGTAATGCCTTATTTTCTTGAATTTTATGAAGATGAAAGTAATGTTGATTTGAATGTTGTAGAGATGAATGAGATGTATGAAGATGAAGAGGTGAATGCATATTGGTGGAGGTGGTTGGACTGATGTAGTGGGTTTAGTCCCATGAGGGTGAAGGAAAGAAGAAGATATAATAGGTGGAGGAGGATGTAGAGTGTTCCAGGTAGATGCTGGAAAAAGAGAATATTTTTGTGCACATATTTGTGAATATATGCACAAACTTCTTACCCTGGGTATCTGATGCTTAAGCATCTAGGGGTACTAGCAATCTTGCATCACCAAAAATATTATTATTTTAATTTGGTTTATTTTCAATAAGGGATTAGGGGATAGGAGAATAAATATTTTGATTTGCAACTTTATAATTTTCCTTGTGGCAAAAATTGTAAATGTAATTTTTGAGGAATAATGCTCTCTTAAATGTTTCAAAGGCATAAATGGTGGAATCTTCCATTTGGGCATCCCATTTCTAGGTGGGACCACTTGGTATGCATGTTATTGCATGTTCAATTGCATTCTTTGCATGCATTTGCATGTTGGCCACAAGCTTTGCATGTTGTTGCATGTCTGGGTCGTAATTATGAGACCCAGTCTTGGTAAAATGGGCATAACTTTCCCATTTCAGATCAAAATAGAAAACTTCAAAATGGTCTGGAAAGATAGCAAGGACGTACACAAAACCCATAAATGATTTTAGAAAAGTTAGAAAAATGAGAGAGAAGTGATAGGAAGAATGTGACAGGTTTTCTTGATGGTTTAGTGGAGGTTGTTTTGAGAAATCAGTAGTGGTTTCTTCTCATGCAATTTCTATATATTAATGCTTGCTCATTTGGTGAGGGGGGATTTTGGAGAAGTTGTGGTTGCATACCTAGATGCTGTTGGATTAATTCCAGGATGTTGTAAAAGAATTTTGTTGCAGATTTTTCATGTATGAATCAAGGAAGCTCATAAGCTTCAGGAGATTGTAATGCATTTTTAGATATAATAAAATCCCTATTGTAGATTTCTCTTCATTTTTTGTTGTTATATTTTATTTTTTAGCCTTCTTGCATAGGCAAGTGTGAGTTTTTGTGTTGTAGATTTAAAAGGGAGAGTATCCCTTTTTCATCAGTGGTATTAAAGAGGGAGTTCTTGAGTGTGCAGGTAGAAGCACCGATGTCACGAGGCAGTTTGCACGAGGACCTGTGGTGGTGTGTGTGTGATTTATGTGTAGACAGATTGTTGAATGTGAGGTAGTTTACACCAGGACCTAACGGTTGGATTGTGTGAGAGATTTGTTGCATGTGTATATGCAACTTGCAAGAAAAACTATTTAGAGGGTTTTGAAAACCTGTGTTTTGAGGATTTGTGAAGCCTTTAGTATGGAAAAGAGAATGAGAAAAAGGACTTTTATTATTGGATGGATTCTGACAATTCCTAGACTTGAGGAAATCAGAGAAAAAATTAGGAAGGATAGGGTGAGAGAATTTAGGGAATTGAAGCAACAAGTGGAAGAAATTGCAATAGAGTTGGAAAGGAGAAGAGTACTTCATCAGGAAAGAAGTGACAATTTTATTTATCTTTCTAATGATATTTTGAATGCAGGAAAGAAAGAAAATGAAGGAGAGTGTCATGCATGTGACACTGAGGAAGGAGAAGAAGATGAGTGGGAAGACATTTTTGAATCTGAAGCTGAGGCATGTCTTTTGGAAGGCATGGAAGAGGTGGTGAAGAAGGTTGCAATAGTTGAAGAGGATAAAGATGTTACAACTACGAATGGAGATAAGGATGGAGATGAAGAGGAAGAGGCAATAAATTTGAGTATTGCTGATTCGAGTAGTGCAGAAGAAGTTGAGATGATGGAATTTGAGGGTCCTATATTTGATGAAGAATTTGGTGAAGATGAAGATCTCCTACTCAAAGAGGAGATGAGAAAGATTTATATCTTATTTGAAGGGAAAGAGTCAGATTAATGTGATAAGGAGATAGAGAAGATGCAAATGGGAGAAGAAAGGTCTAATGATTATGCTAACATTGTTTTGTTTACAGGTAAAAGAGAAGGTGTAGCAGAATTTCAAGTATGTGATATTGAAGATGATATCCTCATGCAAGAGGATGAGGTAAAAGAAAAGATTGTAGCAGTTGAAAAAGAATGGCTTGCATTGACTGCAGATGGAGGTGAAAAGGAAGTTGTAGGAGATGAGGTAATGCCTTATTTTCTTGAATTTTATGAAGATGAAAGTAATTTTGATTTGAATGTTGTAGAGATGTACGAGATGTATGAAGATGAAGAGGTGAATGCATATTTGTGGAGGTGGTTGGATTGTTGTAGTGGGTTCAGTCCCACAAGGGTGAAGGAGAGAAGAAGATACAGTAGATGGAGGAGGATGCAGAGTGTTCTAGGTAGATGCTGGAAAAAGAGGAAAAAGAACATTTTTGTGCACATATTTGTGAGTATATGCTCACAAACTTCTTACCCTAGGTGTCTGATGCAGGAGCATCTAGGGGTACTAGCAATCTTGCATCACCAAAAATATTGTTATTTTAATTTGGTTTATTTTTAATAAGGGCTTAGTGGATAGGAGAATAAATATTTTGATTTGCAACTTTGTAATATTCCTTGTGGCAAAAATTGTAAATGTAATTTTTGAGGAATTATGCTCTCTTAAATGTTTCAAAGGCATAAATGGTGGAATCTTCCATTTGGGCATCCTATTTCTACATGGGACCACTTGTTATGCATGTTATTGTATTTTCAATTGCATTCTTTACATGCATTTGCATGTTGGCCACAAGCTTTGCATGTTGTTGCATGTCTGGGTCATAATTATGAGACCCAGTCATGGTAAAATGGACATAACTTTCTCATTTCATATCAAAATAGAAAAATTCAAAATGTTTTGGAAAAAATGGGAAGGAGGTGCACAAAACCTAGAAATGATTTTATAAAATTTGGAAAAATGAGGGAGCAATGATAGGAATAATATTATGAGTTTTCTTGGTGGTTTAGTGGAGGTTGTTTTGAGAAACCAATAGTGGTTTCTTCTCACGCAATTTCTATATATTAATGCTTGCTCATTTGGTGAGGGGGGCTTTTGGAGAAGTTGTGGTTGCATACCTAGATGCTGCTGGATTGAGTCCAAGATGTTGTAAAAGAATTTTGTTGCAGATTTTTCATGTATGAATCAAGGAAGCTCATAAGCTTCAGGAGATTGTAATGCATTTTCAGATATAATAAAATCCCTATTGCAGATTTCTCTTCATTTTCTGCTGTTCTATTTTATTTTTTAGCCTTCTTGCATAGGCTTGTGTAAGTTTTTGTGTTGCAGATTTAAAAGGGAGAGTATCCTTTTTTCATCAAACCTTCACCAAGTCAAATCTCCATGCATTACACAAGGGGATTCGATCACATGATTTTCCAAAGAAAGTATGAAACAAGGTTCCTTCACTCTTAAATGTAATAGGGTCCCTAATGTTAGCTTTACAATAATACAACATAACTATTAGGACCCTTTGACTAATGGCTCTTCTTAAGGATTTCCAAGCCCAAGGTAAAATTTCAGTTTGGTCCTATGCAAATTTTCTCTTTGAAGGCATGGTGGACTATATGGGTAATTCAACTCACTAGGAATTTTAATTTCAAAAATGTACATAGAAATTCAGGGGGGTACAAAAAATCTTATAACACTAGAGACTCAAATAATTTATAGATAATAAAGAAATCTCCTTAAAATAATTGGGCACAATCCAGGGATTATACGACAGTGGTGTCATTGCGGGGAACGATATATCCCTAGAGCAACACGAAGGATAGTTATGACTGATTGATATGGTTTACGACAAGATTAAGATCAAGATCGTTGATTGTGAATGGATAATTCGACAAGATTGGCTTGACTCGATTGGTATGGATTGAGGATAAATTTGTAGTTTGATCACTGCTTGGATTGACAACTAGAACTATTGACAAGAGATATGAAGACATATAGAAATTTGATCGATAGAAGAATGACTCAATAGAAGACATCACCAGCCGTTATTTGTAAACATTGATATGCTACATAGAATTTTATTGCATGAGATATGGATATGGATATGAGATGTAATTAGATACATTATGGATATGGATATGGAATGGATGTGGATTGTCATCTTGATTTTGCAAGTCTTTTGCTTTCATCATTGGGCACTTTTTGGTATTTTTCTCTTTATGAAATGTGGTAAGAGAATACAAGCATCTAGGTATAAGTAGACTGAGATGACTTGAGTATTCCTTACATGGATTTTGTTATAGCAAATGAATACAAGCATCTAGTCAAAGTTGAATCTAGATGACTTGAGTATTTCTTGCGTTTCAACAGACAAGGATTGCTTCTTTTCATGTTTAGACCTCCATAGTCCTCGATGATCTTTTGTGGATCACAGAAAGTCATCACATTACTAAATTTTAATCCACAAGTAGCAGACAAAGAAAATGATTATGCCCCCATCATAGCATCTCTAGCTTTTGGCATCCTTGAGTAGCATAGGAAGACATAATGGCAAAAATCCAAGACTTTGTAAATTAACCTGTTCACAAAACATTCTTGCATTAGGTGTGTCTTTTGCCATAATTGCTATAGAATTTGTTTGAGTGTTTTGGTATGGTGTGCTTCTTTGGACAGGTTGATGTTATGCGTCAAGAACTTTGCTTTTGGCTGGCCCGCTTTTGCTGCGCTTGTTTGTCTAGTGAAAGTATTGTAATCCTTTATTGGTATCCTCTTAGAACATGCAACATTCAAGAATCCAAATCTGTAACCAGGTCGAGGAGTTGCCCCTAGTTTAGACAAGGAGTGACTTATTATGTGTGATAAGATGAACAAATATGGAGAGATGGACCCTAAGGGACTGACCTAGTGCCTTGGGGGCTCATTGCTAAATGGCCTTGCCTATGTGATGATGCAGAGACAACATAGTTAGGGGTGAACCCTGAAGGACCTAAGACCTAGGCGATAGGAAGCGGTGTGGACTCAGAGAGATAGATGGACCAGATACGGGATAGATGGGACAGTGGAGCCTCGAGGGCGCATTAAGAATGGCCTTGCCTACGTGATAACTCACCTTATTTCTTCTACAACTGTTGAAATGTACTAAAAACACTAGAAAAATTCTACAAGGATTGAATATCTTAGTGGTATGGGTAACTGAAAAAGCTTATTCACCTATATTTAGAATTAGTGAACTCAAAACAAAGCTAGGGTACAATAGGGAATTAAATTCATATACCGGTTCTTTTCTTGATTGAAGCGGCTTATTACAGTCGTCACCAATTATGCTTGTTGATAATTAAGGCATAAAATGTGTGAGTGTTCTTTAGGGATTGGTGGGTGACTTAACTTGTTCAAAGTATTTTGATTCTTGGGTGTTAGTTTGATCACCTCCTTGAAAATCAAGGGTGTTATGCCACCACGTCTGTTTGATATTTAAGAGCAGTGATATTGTGGCACAAAGAAAAGATTTGGCACATGTTTCTCATTGATCCATGGAAACATGTAGGACACCACCTATTATACATGCAACAAGCCCAGATACAATTTAGAGTACATAAGTCATAACAACTATCAATTAGTCACTATCTCTCCTTAGTTCATGTCTATATGAGCTTCTATCCACTTGATAATGTCTGATTAGATTACACAATGACATAGGCTTGGAAGAAGTGGTCCCCTCTCAATGTGACATGAAGACACAACTTAAAAATAGTGATAAGAGACCTCCACATGGATAGGATGGCCTGCTTATTCTTCCTTGGAAGCTCAATCATAGCCCAATCAAATTAGTGAGACGTGTCTAATTTAGGATCGCTGAACTCAAAACTCTTGCCAAGGTGGGGCCTACTGTACTTGTCTCTATCAAAGTCCAAACTCTGAAAACACCTATAAACCTATATCTAGAAATACCAAATTTGAAAACCTTCTATACCATGTTGATGGTCCCATAACAACATGCACTCCCACAAGTTTGTGCCCAAAAATCCATCCGAATGCACTCATAAACACACTCTAAATCTCATGCTCCTACAAGTGATCAAACAAGTACCAATCTCTCTCTACACACCAAACTAAAAATCTACACCATCTAAACTATAGTACACTACAATAGCTCTCCAACACCTATCTAAAAATGAAAATCTGATTTTGTATGCAAAAGTTATGAGAATAAAACTATCTCGGAGCAATGCCTAGCTTTAGGCACCAGATTCTAACACAAATAGAAAAATTTAATCATGAAACCTATACCATTGCATGGTTCTCGGACATACCTTTCCGATGCCTATAAGAAGTCAAAAATCTAATACTGTGGGTGAAAGTTATACCTCCCAGAAGAAAATACCCTCTGAGGGCTAAAGGGGAACCCTGACAGGACCCATGAGTACCACTGACATGGCACTGACATCATCACTAAATTATCATGCTGACTGGGCATAGGTGACTGAGTGCTGACTAGGCTAGATTGACTACTAATGTGTCTTTGACCAATGGAATTAACAAAGGTTTGAATTTGTTTTAATGTCTTCAAATGCCATTAAATGCACGAACCAAAGGGGATTTAATTGTTTAATAGGTCCAAATCAATTTTTAAAATGTTGTCATAAAAAAATTTAAATGCTTGCAAATTTTAAAGGTTTTATTTTTTTAATAATAAAAAATCCCCATTGTGGGGGGCCTCTCCCATCGGCGGCCAAGGGCTTGCAGGCCTGGCAGGGAGTTGAGACTGGGGGTCATAAGACTTGCTGGCTAGACCCTGCCTGCCAATGGCCAACAGACGCCAGCGGGGGGGCCTACCAACTGACGCTAGCTTTACCCTCCCTGTATCCTGCTACGCAGGTGTAGGTACGACCCCTGCCTGCAATTTTTTTAATTTGTTTTCATATATCTTGAATTTCATTTCACTCACTATAGTTTTTTTAATCAATTTTTTTTGCCAAAACTATAGAAATTTTTCTTGTGCAGGAAAATCAAAGATTTTTTTTTGCAAATTCGTACAGTGTACCTTAGGGGCCAATTTTTTTTCTTTTTTCTCCTGTGACCAAACCATGGCAAATTATATATTTTTCTTCACCCCTCGGGCCTCTTGAATCCAATGACGAGGTCAGTTTTGTCCCAAGAGGTCATCTGTGAAAATTCCTCCTCAAAATCCTCATGAACCCAATCCAAGAAACCCTCTTCAACCATGATTTTCAATCACCAGATTTGTAATTTCCTCCACAAATATGCAATACCCAGAACCCTAAATCTACAATACAACATGTACAAAACCTTGTAATGTCCCAAATTCTTTCATGCATTGCCATGGATTCCATTTTGCATATGATCTACACACACAAGGGTTATATCAAACCAGGGAGCTCACACCTCCCTCAACTATAAACATGGCTTTGATACCACATGTTAGGAATTTGGGGGTCAAATAAAACCAATTCCACTTAACCCAATAGGAGAATAAGATGTACCAAATAACCATAATGCAAAGATCAAATGAAAAACACAAGATAACACAAGATATACCGTGGGAAAACCCTCAAGAGGAAAAAACCCATCCTCCAAAAGTACCCACACTAATATGTATTATTCAACAATAAAGATATTACAATACATGACATGAGTCTCCATGAATACCTTTGAACCATCATGCACCTCCAATGCATCCTTTGTTGAATTAGGTCTAGACAATTGAAAGGGGGGTGAATCAATTGTCACACAATTTTAACAATTTCTTTCTCGTAATCTTCTTTTATAATTTATAATCAAAACATTTCAGCATTAATCAATAACACATTAGTAGAAATGAAAATAGTACACTTGACACCAAGATTTTTGATGTGGAAACCTGGTTAAGGGAAAAACCACGGTGGCGGTTAACCCACAAAAAATAATACCCTGTTAAAATTATTTTTACAAGTGGGAATGCACATGCATTCGGGCTCACTGCCCAGAGCTCACTACTCAAATGGACGCTCACTGCCTATGGAAATATTATAGGAGAGTAATAGAGATTTAAACTGATTAATAGCATCTACCCATGCAAAAATTTCAATTCCAGTTAAGTACAAAAACTGATCTTACACATTTCATCTTTGCTCTGCTCTTCTTACTGTTCTTCCTTCATTCACACTTTGGATTTCTACTCTCCTCACATACACCTTATTCGCATACACCACACACTGAATTATCCAATTTCATTGGCTATATATATCCACAACATGATCTACAATCATTCTATCAGTCGGCTTCAACAACACTTAGAACTTTTATGAATGCTCTGCTCTGTCGGCTAGATCTATGCATAATTTAAGGTGCGGACCAAAACTTGCTCTTAAAAATCATTACTCATGTCAAACACTTATCACTAATCATCACTATTCGTCCAACAAACAACTTCCATACATCTGGAATCAAGATCTTCTGTAACGTCGGCCTGTTATTCTTCTGTCTGCTCTGATAAACTAGAACCCAGTACTCGGAGGTTAATATCTTTTGAATCCTTCATCATTAGAGGACAAAACTCTAGAGTTAGAATATCTTAACAATGCATATGAATCACCTAGATCTGTAGCTAATCATGACTTCCCACTGGAGAGATCCAGACCAAAATACTAGACCTTGTTACTGCTCTATTCCTAGCTGCCCAGACTTAGACAAATTCTAAATCTGATTTCTGGTATGAACAAATTGTGTTATGCAGATGATTGTGATGATCTTATTTGCCATCAATGACAACACCTATCAATGCAAAGCAGTGTCTCTTGCCAACAATCTCCCCCTTTGGCATTGATGGCAACACTTAGTGAAAAATGACTAAGTATCTAGTGTAACTCCCCCTTTGTCTATTCACTCATATACGTCACTTATTCTGGTGCTCCCCCTTTGCTGAATACCTCATTTTTCACTTCCCTTCACTCCCCCTTTGCTGAAAACCTCATTTTTCACTTCCCTTCACTCCCCCTTTGACATTAATGGCAAAGGGTGGGGTCTGCAAGCCAAAACTCTCCAAAAAATTTGTCTATACTGCCGCATATGTACAAATAATCATTGAGTCTTATTTACATGAACTTGAGATTGTCTGCAAAGCTGGTTTTTATTTGCACAAGTTTAGAGGCCCAAGTACTCTTCATTCCATCCAAAATAGAGATGTGCCTGCTCAACAAAAATGCATATGCTTCTACCTTTGCCAGATTTGAAGGATCACTTGTCTGAAGTGCATTCTGGGCTTCGGATAAGGCATTATGCATGGATTCCAACTTGGGGGCAATCAATCCTCAGAGTTCACACATCCTCTTCATAGTATTACCTTTCTTTTTTTCAAGTCCCTTTATTTCATCTGTCAAGCTAATAACTTCTCATTCCTAGCTCATAGGAGAGGTAGTTAGAGGATCAAAATTTTGAGATAGAACTGATATTTTCTGTTCTTGTTCCTTTATCTTCTTCTCAATATCCTCATTGACTTTAGACCATGATAGAAAAAACTTATATATATTTCCTCCATCACTTAGGGCATTATGAATACTCTTTATGCTAATGCCTAGTATCAACCTATCACTCCTTATCAGATTCTTAACTTGACTGAATTTCTTATTCAGGAACTCTTTCTAAACATTTTCCTCCGTAAACTTTTCAAAAGACTCAAAATGTGAGTTTACTGAACTTACAAGATTTTTTAGATGTCCAGAGGGGGAATCATTTTGATTCTTCTGATAGGTTGGCATTAATTTCTCCAAAATTCTTGTTGCAAGCCCCAGTAGCTCATTGTCCTCCATGTGGGACTTTAACATCTTTTCTCTAGCCTTTACTTGGGTGAATGATGCTATTTTCATCAATTGAATTAGAGAAAAAACATATGGATTGGCTAGGCCTTGGAGTAGCTCAGGCTCATCAAGTTCAATCATTTCTTTTTCAAGAAGACCTTTTACTGCATCTGCAGTGTCTCTTGCAACCATTTCAAAACCATCCTTTTGTTCTCCCAATTTCTCAGTCTCTACTTTAGGTGCTTCAACATTTGCACCATCTTTTTCTGCCATATCCTTCTTTCCTTTTTCTTCCTCTTTCTCTGTTTTACTCTTCTCTATGTTTTCTCTAAAGGGACTCTTTCCTGTTTGCTTTCCACTTGCTACCTAATCTGGAGGGCTCTATGTGGTAGCAATATCCTCTTCTTTTCCAGAGTGATTAGGTAGAGGAGTTACCCCTGCATCAACTATCCCGTCTATCATTTCTATGTCCTCCTGATTAACTTGTTCCTCTTCTTGGACTTCTCCAATATTCAGATTTGATGAATCAAGTCCATCATTGGTCTCCTCATTGATTAATTCTGGAGGATCTAGAGTAGTACTTTGATCATTAATTCTCTTGTTAGTTTATTCTTCAGGAGCTTCTTGTTCCGGAGTAGGAGGATTGTCTTCTTCAACTTGTTTTTTTGAAACAATAAAGTATTTATCTTTGTCTAGAGCCTTTCTCAGAATTTCCTTTGTTTCCTTTGCAATTTCCTCAGTCTCACCAAGCATTAGCTTGTTCATCCAGACTTTGCTTCTAAATTTTTCTTTGACTTCTTTGAGAATTTTATTTGCTTCTTTATTGGTCATTACATGACATAGTGTAGAGAGGACATACTCTTCGAGTTCTAGTCCTTAGCCTTAGCTGCTTCTTTTCTCATTTCCAATACTCTCCTTAAACTTTTAGGAAGTTCTTGTAAAATTTCCAATAGGGCTCTATTGAATTTATTCAAATATATGATAATGGCATCTTCCAAAATTTTCTTATTTGCTTGATCAAAATTATCATAGTAAACTCTGATAGGCTTTAAATTTCCATGAACGATGATTGTTTTTAGAATTTCATCAATAGTCATAGTGACCTTACCAGTGACTAGCTTTTTACTGGCCTTATTGCTTCCAGAAGGCTGGTCTTTAGAAGTCTTTGAAGTTTTGGCTTTCTTGGATCTTATTTCTTTCACTTCTTCATCTGTCTCTATCTCTTCATCATCTTTTGTGCTTTTGTGGCCTTGGTTTTCTTTCTTTTCCCTACATCATCGGATGGAGTGGCTTTAGGCTTCTTGGTGGAAGTGGACTTGAGTTGCTCATCAGGAGTTGCATAACTCCTTGTCTTCCTTGAGGAGTTTGGTGGGATTTTCAGAGCGACTGTTGGCTCACTTTCTGCTTTTTCTTCTGTAGTCTACTCAGTGCTTTTCTTCATCTTTTCAAATCTTTCTCCATTCTGCTTTACTACCTCCTTGGTCAGGCCAATGCTCTCAGCATACCTTTCAACTTGTCTCTGCACTTTCCTCTTGGGCTTAGGTTGTCTAATCTCCACATGCAATTTTAGACTTAGTTCCTTGTATGTTCCAAACCTTTCCACAGAGGTATCTTTAGGTGTGCTCAAAAGATGCTTAGCATACATATCCAAAACTCTTTCATCCACCTCATAACCCATAGGCATTATCCAAATTGTCCTTGGTTCTACAACTTCCATCAAGCACTGATCTGTGTCAACCATGAAACATATGTCATTTTCATACTTCTCCACAATTGTTTTAGGGATTCTTTCTCTTTCTTGCATTAAACTATGGAAGTTTTTGAAGTAGCCCCAAATGGCAGTCTTTTGGGCTTGGGAGTCACCAAGACTGAGAAAGTGATCTCTTATTTTCCATGCCATTGGTCTATCAGTTGTCCAATGCACACTTTGAATTCCAGGTACTTCATTCATAAAATAGAAGAACAAACATATAATCAAGGAACCATATTTGAAGGAATTTTTCTTATCTTTCTTTATCTTGCTCAAATTCTCAATCAATTGATTTCATAGTAGTTCACAAAGATCATAATCAACGTTTTATTTTAACATTTGATAGGTTGCATATATTACAATTTCAGAGACAGTTTTCTCTATTGGAGTGGTAAATTTTGTACCCAATCACCATGGAGGCAAATTTGACATCCGGTTCTATATTATCATTGATAGTCATTGCCCTTTGTTGGTTAACAGGTTTGTCTTTATTCAAAAATAATCTTTTCTGACTCTATACCCTTTCTTCTTTAAAGAACAAATGAATTAACCAACAAATGGGTGAGCTTTGAAAATAGTTCCCCTTTGAATTTAGGTACAACTCCCTTTAAGATCTTCAATGAATTCAATATATTTTAATTATCCAAATACACTTTTAACTTGAAAGTGCCTAAAGGCAAACTAACACCCATACATCATCATGTTATGAATGCGATATCCTTTTTTTTTTAAGACACAAATTTTGTGATAGAATACACAGATTCTATTTTTAATATCAACCAGATACATGAACATATAAATATTGCTGAACCATTAAATGCTAGAACACATATAATGAATTGTCTAAAAGAGAGCAATTACCATATGAAAGAAGATTTTACACAGAAAATCCAATTTCAAAAACTCAAACACACAGATTCAAGAATGCAACAACTGTTTCTTGCTTTCCATTCATAGATGAAAAATATTTCAGAAAAGTATCATGTGTATTCTGAAATAACAATAGTTCAGCTTGTTTAATATTTTCTCTTCTTTTCTTTCCTATCTACTCTATATCTCCTTTAGTTTAGCAATGAAAAGCATATATATATGATTGCCCTAATTCTCTAATCAAGTAAAATCAAATCCAGAGTTAAAGTAACTCTGACCCATACGGGATTTAGTTTTTAACAAATTGATTTAAAGAGCAAGTTTTTTTGAAAATAGCATAACTAAAAAAATGAATAAAGGAAACTGGGTGAATAAGATCACGGCTGAGGTAACGGATTTGAATCTGCGGATTTACTATCGGCGGTCGGGGAGGCACGTTGAGTCTTCCACTCCTGAAACATAGTAACAAACTCTTGAATCTTCAGAAGGTTGGGGATGCCTATGTGTTTCACCCTTGTCTTCTAGATGTCGTTCTCCCTCCGTATTTTCCCAATCTTTTCCTTGTGTTCTGGGAGTGCTTCGATTTAGAGGTAAAGCAGTGACTCCACCTTAGAAATTCAGGAGAAATCTTTAGTTAAGATGTTGTCACTTTCTTTGACAAAGCTAATTTTGTCTTTAAAGGATTGAGCCACTGTATCGACATTTTCCTCTGGTTTCCCATCATCTTTTATGTATTTTACATCAATGCATTGTAAATCATGCTACAATGATTGGGTGAACTCGGTGATTTCCTTAATCATTTTTGTAAGTTCAAACCGCCCTTGTCATGACACATAATTTCTCCATTCAATGTTTTTCTTATTCACGTATAGTAGATCTTCATCCACACCTGTTAAACTCTTTTCTGACAGAAATTGCATTACCCCATATTTTTTAACCTCATAAATTTGGTTCAGTACATTCATCCACTTACCTTCATCTTTCACCCAAGAAGCAATCTGTGCCTTAAGGTCCTCAATGGTGGCTGCAGTTTGATCATATATATTCTTAAGTTCATGAATATATTCAGTACCCTTTTGTACAATGTAGTCCAACCAATCGTTGAATACCCTAGCCACCATCCTCTTTCTGTTAACTTGGTTTAACATCTTTTGGTTGGTTGGCAACTTAGGATCAAAAGACAGAGAAAGCTGTGAGACCGGATGTGGGTTGGGATTATGAATGGCGTCAATATATTCTGCCATGGAACACAGAGTCTGCTTCAACTCTTTCTTGTCTTTCTCGACCTTCCAGGTCTCGCTGACGATTCTTTTGGTGGATGCCTCAAGATGATGAACATCTGCTGCTCTTAAAGGAGCTCCAAGATCCATCCTTTTGACAATGAAATCCTATACAGTGGGGTCTTGTACTTCTTCATCAGTCACCGGCCTGGCTATTTCCGCACTCCAATTCCTAGTACTTGGGTCAATGCTTACCCTGGATGTTGTCTTCAACTTCTTGGACTTAGGTGTTTTCCCCAAACATTTGCTCACCATATCATCTAAAGACACAGAAAATGGAATTATTTTTCTTGTCACTGATAGAATTCTCTGGCCATTTAGGTGCAAAGGCTAAGGCTTCTTTCCTAGAATTCAATTTATCAGAGGATACATTAGAAATCATCATTATTTCAGGGGTCTCTAAGACAACCTTTGACTGTTGCTTAGCAATAACTTCCTCTGTTCTTGGTGAACTAGATTCCTTATCACCCATGGCTTCTCCTAAGTCCTCCTCTGAATTCAAATCCATAACTATTCTTTCAGAAACCTACTTCTTTCTTTTACTTTTGGTTCTCAACCTAGTGGCACGAGGAGGCAGAATAGTTGTGAGGGCTCTTCTAGATTCTGTAATAGCAGGACTCCTTCTAGTTATTGACTTGGAAGTACCTGCACCACAGATAGCAATAGGCTGATTAGAAGAGCTTATCGGGAATGGTGATTCAATCATTGACATGCATTGTTGGGTGTCTTTATTTTGGAACCCTTTTTGTTTTTGTTCCCTCAACCATTTCTCAGTCCTTCTTATCACTGGGAGAGTTTTCACCTCAATCCTATCTTCCTCTTTACTCTAGTTAATTTCTGGAATAGGTGATTGTTTTATCTGTTCAAATTGGGGATCAATAATCTGTTCTTGATTATCAATAACTCCAGAAATGTCCATTCCTAGATTAAGGGTGATTATCTATCCCAAAGAGAACCTACACCAAAGTCTCCTCCTGAATTTGAATTCATCTGGGTAGTCCTCCCAATAATCTTCAAATTTAGGGATATGCAAATGCCCTGTTCCAGAATCTAAGTTATCCCTGACAAAGGCTTTGCTGTCAAATTGGGACCTGGCAATGAAGAACTGAAAATTGAACTTTTTAAGGTTCACCTCTAAATTCAAAGCATCAGATTTTGACTGGCATGAGTAATGTCCAAGTTCAATGGGGAAAGAGAGATACTAGATCCCTTCTTTGTTGAGAACTTTTCATCCACATGTGCTAACTGTCTGCATACCTCTATCAACACAAAATGGTCAAACACATACATGGGTAACTTAATAGGTTCACCGTCAAATCCTCCAACCCTGATGTAACTGAACTTGGAAAATTGAATAAAGAAACTACCATAAATGCTAATTAGTTGCATTGCCTCATTGGACATTCTCTTATTCAAATTACCTGTCAGTTCATAAGTCATTCTCCCAGTGAAAACATCACTAACCTTTTTGTAATTCTCATAACAGTTCTACATATGCAATTATGAATAATATTCATAAATTTTACTATCTTCAGCTAAAGGTGCATGAGGCAGCCCCAACCACTGTCTCGTAGATGCTAGGCAATAAAACAAGTATGAAGACATAAAAATCTCTACTACCTAAATAATTACTCAGACCCCGATGCAAACAATCAGCTACAATTTCTGCCCAATCTAAATATTTCTCTCCTTGGAGGATAACCTATACGAAAAAGTACATCCAGTCTTCCCAATAATACGCATGTGTGTTACCTTTCAATCTGTGCAATAACACCACAATATCCCTCACTTCCTTAATTATGTGATCCTTAGTAAGTGGTCTAGGCAGCCTTGAACCACCCTTCTGAAATTTCAGCAACCAGTTTCTTGCTATCACACTTTTGTAAATAGATTTCTTCTCCAAGAAATGCCCATAAGAAGAAGTAATATTAAGGCTAGAATATGCCTCTTTAGGCGGTATTCTCATCATAGATTTTAGGGTTTGTCTGTCGACGTGAAACAATACATCACTATCTGCACCTCGAATGCATCTATTTTGGGGTTCATACCTATTCATACATTCTTGAACTATTTCTGGGCACTGTACAGCCATGGGAAAGGCCGCAGCTTCAACGAAACCACTGTCTACTATTTTCTTCATCATATGAGTTTACACAGGGTTTCTAGACCTTTCTCTAAATTCTTCTAAATCATACTTCACTAGTGAAGTATCCTCGAATTCAGGATGAGAACAGGTAAGACCAGGGCCGTGTTCATTCCCCAGACAAGCAGATTTCAAAGCCATACTTAGAGGATATAACAAAAAAAAATGCTTTGAATCTTGAAAATAATGTTGGAAACTCAAAGGATTTTTCTTTCCAACTTAAGAAAGGGAAACAACAGGTAGGAAGAATAGAACTCACCTTCAAGAAATCTGAAATTACCACAAAATTTGGGCAACCAGACCTTGTACCTCTTGCGCTGTTCTCCTCTGCGTCGCATAGTATATTTACTTGCCAAATTTGGGTTGTTCTTTCTTAATAAATGGCATTAACGGATTGAATAGTTATTACCCAAAACAATACGTGCTGAAAATGTTTGAAAAGACATGAACTCTGACATCCTCATTAATGGCGAGCATTATTCACGCACGACCATGATGTATAATAATTATCCATAAATTCCCCAAAATTAGAACTTCCTATTTCATAATGAGTTTCAGACATATTTTCCTCCAACTTTCCCGCTAAATTTGACTTAGAATGCCTCAGAGAAAGGTAAGATCGTAATCACCGAACTGGTGAACTTTGAACTATTGAACCATGGGAATGTGGTTCAAAGTTCAAGTTCAAAGACACGAGAACTACATAAACCGACCAACATCACATGACTTGTGAAAGACATTTGACTACGAAACAGTACAACATTGAACTTGGAACCATTGAACCTTACTACAGAGTTCAAATGGATGGTTCAACAACACATTAAATTGGGCAAAGGAACTGAGTAAAGTGACTCGATACAAGGCGCCGAGTGTTGAACCTTGAACCATGGGATCTTTGAACCATTGACAAAAAGGTTCAAGTTCAACCCGAAAACTCAAAGACGTTTTAAATTACACGGAACAAAAAAGCTTGCTTTTTAAGAAACTTTAAACACATCAAACCATTGAATCTTGAACTTTTAGAATTGTTCAGGTTCAAAGGTTCTGACCTTTGGTAATTTCAAACACAAAGATGATAGGCGGGTAACCTTTGAAGAATAAATAGACGATTTAAGAAATGAAGGTATGACTAATGAAATGAAATAGTAAATCAACTTTTTATATGGGAAATTATGAATAAAATAAATAAGGGCGACTCAAAAGGTAACATTGGCTCTGACTGGGGACTGCATTTTATGGCAAAATGCAGAGAACTCAGAAGCTCTGGTTACGCAAAAACTGAAACACATAGAAGAAAGAAAAGAAGCAAGACAAACCAAAACTGGGAAAGGAAAACACAAAACCAGACAACAAAGGAAAGGCTATGTACAAAATAGGGGACTCCTATTTCACAGTCGATACAATTTGAGATCCTGTCCATTATAAGACAGGGGTAAAATAGCTCCATCCAAATACTCCAATTTAAAAGAATTTGGACCCAGTACCTGGTGATTTCTGAAAGGTCCCTTCCACAGCGAGTCAAATTTGCTATGTGCACCTTTTGGTTTTCTTCTTCTATCCCACAACAATACTTCATCTCCCTCCATAAACTTTCTAGGCCTTGTTTTCTAGTAAAAAATCTCTTTTACTCTGGCCTAATGAGTAGTAATTCGGTCAACCAGTTCATCCCTCTCTTCTTCAATCTTAGTTAATTACATAATCCTCTTCTCCAGGGAATCTTGGAAATATTGATCCTCAATTACACTTTGCAGTTTGGCTGCAGACAGCTCCAGAGGTAAAGATAACTGGGCACCTATTCCATAAACCAATTCAAAAGGCACCATCCCAATTGCCCTTTTTGTACTTATTCTGTCGGCCCAGAGTGCTTCATATTCTAGACACCTAAAATTGGCTCAGGTTGAATTAAGTAAATATTCTAATATTTATCTTAATTCATATTTTCTTCTGTCAATTAAATAAATGTTATAAGTTTATTTGATTGGTTCATTATCCTACAATTAAATAAAATTATTTTTATTTAATTAAATTCCCTAAATTCTTCTAATGTCTCAAGTTCTAAATCCACCTCACAAAATCCACCTCATCAATCCACCTTATCTTTCCACCTCATCCCTTCCACCTCACCATGTTGCACATATAATTAAATATTCTTAATATTTAATTAGCTAATATCCTCCAAAATCCAAAAATAAATCTTTAATTCAATTGTTCCCCATTATTCTCCACTATTGAATTCTTAATTTAGTTGTTCCCCACTATTCTCCACTCATTAAATCTTTAATTCAATTGTTCCCCATTATTCTCCACTCATTGAATCTTTAATTCAATTGTTCCCCACTATTCTCCACTCATTGAATCTTTAATTCAATTATTCTCCACTATCCTCCACTATTGAATTCTTACTTCAATTGTCATAATCCACTCTTCTCAAATAAAGAATTTTTAATTCATCCATTATGAATTAAAGATTCACAAAAAATGAGAGCCATTGATCTCATCTATTGATCCTCACCCTGCATTACTTTTTCAGAAAATCTATAAATAAAACTCTTCTCTAAACAATTAGAGGAACTTCATTTTGCACAATCACTATACCAAAATTTCTCTCATTTCTCTCTTCTCCATTATATTTTCAAGTGTCCTCAATTATCATGTGTTGAAGCTCACATTCAACACAACACATATCAAAAGCCATTCTTCCTTTGTCATCTTCAAACAAGCAAGGAAAGCTTTTGAGGGCTTCACAATCAAGATCAAAGAAAGATAAGCAAACAATGGAAAATGATAGGTAAAGGAGTTTGTAAGTATGTTCTTACTTGTTTTGGTTTTATTCTTCTTTGCTTTCAACTTCCATTGGTGTTTGGGTTTATATGTTTTTATTAATTTGACTAACTCACATTCTCCCCCTCACACATATAATCTTTTATGCCAATCTTTGGGGTTATCATTCACCAATTTCTTCATGATGGCAATCAGATTCTTGTTGCTGGACTCAGCTTGTCCATTTCCTTGGGGATAATAATCTGATGAATGGGAGAGAGATATACTATGTTCATAACAAAAAGAAGTCATTTCAATTGAAGAGAAATTGGTAGCGTTATCTGCTACAGGCTTCTGGGGAACACCAAAATGTACCAAAATATTTTCTCTAAGAAAATTACACACCACCTCTGAAGTGGTTCTCTTTACAGGGGCCACTTCAACCCATTTCATGAAATAATCTGTTGCAGTCAGAATGTGGGTATGTCCTGCACTTGAAGGGGGTGAGATAGGCCCAATAAAATCCAATCCCTACTGTTTGAATGGTTCTTCGATAATAACGGGTCTCAAGGGCAAAGCTGCTAATTATGGCCTTCCTGAGAACATTTTACATTTTTCACAGTTAGACACCCATTTATATTCATCTTTAAACATACCCAGCCAATAGTAACAATTCCTAAGGATTTTGAAAGCTATAACTGAAGAAGAGAAATGGCCACCACAGGCCTCATTATGGAAAACTTCCAAGAGCTTGTCCTGTTGCTCTTTGTCCACACATCTCAAGAAAGTTCCATCTAGTTCTTTTTTGTAAAGGACATCCCCCCAAATAACATATTTAGTTGCCTTTAGTTTCAGGTTTCTTTTCTCTTTCGAAGACAAGTGACTGGGACAATCTCCGTAAGTAAGATAGTATGCTACATCTAAAAACCATGGGTCTTGTAAACTTACCAGTTAGACACCCATTTCTATGCATCTTTAAACATACCCAGCCAATAGTAACAATTCCTGAGGATTTTGAAAGCTATAACTGAAGCAGAGAAATGGCCACCACAGGCCTCATTATGGAAAACTTCCAAGAGCTTGTCCTGTTGCTCTTTGTCCACACATCTCAAGAAAGTTCCATCTAGTTCTTTTTTGTAAAGGACATCCCCCCAAATAACATATTTAGTTGCCTTTAGTTTCAGGTTTCTTTTCTCTTTTGGAGACAAGTGATTGGGACAATCTTCGTAAGTAAGATAGTATGCTACATCTAAAAACTATGGGTCCTGTAAACTTACCAGTAGGATAGTAGGAAGCCCTTCATCTTCTTCTTCTTTTTTGTTCTTAGCAATCAATTTACATAAACCTTGACCTTTGACCAGTTTAGTTGGCCTAACTTCCAGATCATATTCTTGGATTTTAGCAACCCACGTTGCTCTATTGTTTAACCCAACATCTTGTTGAGTCAGGATACTTTTCACAACTGAGCTTAGAACAAATACAACTAAATGAGAGTGAAGTATATAATATATGAATTGTTTAACAACCTTTACTACAACGAAAGCTTATTTTTCAGCCAAAGAATATTTTAATTCATGCTTTTTTAGGGGAACGCTTATAAAGGCTATAGGGGCCTCTTCATCCAATTCATTTTTCTACAACAAAATACCTGACATGGTGTGTTCCGAAGCATAACAGTAAATAATGAAATCTTTTTGAAAATTAGGATTTACCAAAGTGGGTGTGTGTGCAATCGCCTCTTTGATATCCTCAAATGCCTTCTTAGCAGCTTCATTCCATTTGAATGTCTGTTTCTCGCTCATCATTCCAGCAATATGCTTTGTAATCTTAGCAAAGTCAGGGATGAACCTTCTGAGAAAATTAATTTGGCCAAAGAAGGACTTGACTCCAGTCCTATTGGAAGGGAGACTAAGCTATTGTATCATCCTGACCCTCTCTGGGTCAATCTTGATCCCATCTTTTGAAACTAAGTGCCCCAACAACTTTCCCTCTGTAACACAGAAGACTGACTTCTTGGGATTGAGTGATATGCCATGACTCTAGCACCTTTATAAGATAGTCTCCAGATCCTTTAGGTGGTCTTCTCTATTTCTACAAAAAATAGTCAGATCATCAAGATAAATAACAATAATCCTATCCTTTAGATCTCTAAAGGATGTATCCATCGCCCGCTGAAAAGTTGCTCCGACATTAATCAGGCCAAAGGGCATTCGGTTATAGGCAAAAGTTCCCCGAGGCATAGTGAAAGTGGTCTTATGCTGATCAGCTGCAGCTACACCTATCTGATTGTAACTAGAGAATCCATCTAGCATGGACATCATTTTAGATCCAGCAACTGTCTGCAAGATGTGGTCGATCATAGGTAAGGGATAGTTATCTTTCAGACTAGCTTGGTTCAAATTCCTGAAATCAATGCAGATTCTTATTTCTCCATTCTTCTTGTGCACTGGAACAATATTTGCCACCCAAGTGGAGTGATGAATTGGATAGATAATTCTAGCTTTCAACATTTTATCAATCTCCTTAAAGATGGCCTCAGCAACTTTTAGATTGTAATTCCTTAGCTTCTGCCTGAATGGGGCTGCATTTTCTTTCAGAGGAATATGGTGTTGAAACTGTCCATGTCTAAAAATTTTAAGATCATCATAGCACCAGGTGAAAACATCCTTAGACTTGATTAAAAATTTGATCAATTTATTTTTCTCCTCTAAAGAACAACACCTACCAATGGATATCCATTTAGGATTAGCCTCATCCCCAATGTTTATTTTCTCATAATCCTCCACTTTGTCAAGATTCTGGGAAGGTTTGCCTTTAATATATTCATCTCTTTGAGAAAACAAATGTTCTAAGGAGACCAGTCCTTTAGGGATTTTGTTTCCCTTTAACTGAATCACATCATCTTTTGGATTAATCCCTGGGTTAGGACTGAATTCTTTACATTCTGTTTCTGATCCCTCAAAATAAGTTCCCAGGAACATTTCAGCATTCTCTAAGAATTTTCTGATCTAATTATCACTCTCAAAAACTCGCCAGCTTTCAGCATTGTCTAGAACATTAGGGCGATATACCATCTCTATTCTATAAGAATCCTTTTTAAAATCAGGATGCGGTAGAAGTAGAGAAGCTGATACTGCTAAAGAATCTGCTCGGGTGTTCTAGTCTCTGGGAATTGCTTTGATAGAGAAGGCATCAAAATATTCGATCTCATCCCAAACTCGATTTTTGTAATGCTTTAATCTTTCATTCTTAACAGAAAAGATGCCCCTTACCTGCTTCACAATTAATTTAGTATCTCCTCTCACTTTAAGTACCTTTACACCCTTTCCTTTGGCTTCATATAGCCCAAGCAATAAAGCTTCATATTCTGCAGTATTATTGGTGTTTTTGAACTCTAATTTAAAAGAATAAGAAAAAACTTCACCTTCTAGTGAGATCAACACAACCCCAGCCCCTAAACCAGCAGTAGCACAACTGCCGTCAAATTCCATAATCCATAGGTCATCAGAATGTACAGACCTTTGGGTTAATTCTTCTTTGAGGTCTTCTCCAAAACTCTGTTTAGAAGAGAGAAAATAGTTACCAAATTCACATTCCTCAAACAAAATCTGGGACTTGGGATCATCAAAGGGATAGACAGTAAACTTGCACTTGGGTTCAGGTTCCAGCTTTACTTTTTGCTTTCCCACTAGGATTGTGGCTTCTGACCAATCCAATTTAATCTGTCCACCCAAATCCTTGCAAAATGTCCTGCTCAACATCATCCCATAACTAGCAGGAATATCTGCTACTAAAATAGTCAATTTCACCTTTTTGTCAGGGTAAGCTGCAAGGGCAACTCACGCATCCTTAATCTGTCCAAGCAAAGAAACCTGTTTGCCATCCATATAATAATACCTACCGAATGTCTTTGTAAGTGATAATCCTAGGGCTTTGGCCATAGAAGAAGGCATAATGTTGTCAGAGGCTCCTGAATCTATAATACAGTTACTAAGCTTATGACCATTGATGAACAAAGATACATAGAAAGGGTTGGGTTTCAAATCAGCTGTGTAAGAAGTATCATTTGATGAATTAAGAGTCATTTTAGGGGTAGTCATGGATGACTTAGGTGAGGAAGTAAATAGTTGAGCAATGGGAGACTCAACATTGACGTTTAATTGACTCTCGGGTACAGTTTGTATAGGACCACCCTTAACATATTTAACCAGTTTGTCAAGTTCATTAGGTTTTAACTTGAGATACTCAAAAGGAGAGATTTGAATTTTTGTAGATTTACAGAATTCTACAATATCAAAGGAAGTTTCTAGATCATTTTTATGCAACAATTTAATTTCTTGAGCCTTCAAATTAGCATCATGAGTTCTAATAAAAGGCTCCTTACCTTTACCAGGTACTTCTTGTGTATTAGAGGGCCTCGTATTCCTCTGACTCCTAGTGAGCACGACGCATGAAGGATCTTCAAGGGTAACCAATATTTCACCTCCCCTTTATGAGTTTGACTCATATTCAAGGAAGTTTATCTTAGAGTCACCAGGCTCCTCAAAGTTCCTTTCTTCTCCAGTGAACTCCCCTAACACATCTTGAGTAGCAATCATTTGGGCATACTTGAGCATCTCTGGACAAGAATTTCCATCATGGTCGGTAGTCAAATGAAAAGAACACATGTTCCCCCTCCCAGGAGGAGCTTCAATAGTTATCCTTGGTTGTGTTGATGTCAGGGGTAAAGCTCTACCAGTATTTTCTTGTTGGTTCAAATTCCTCCTGCCAATATCTTGATACGGTTGTTGGAAAGAAGCACCAGTTTTAGGTAATTGTCTCTTTAGAGCAATCATATCATTAACCAATCTTTGCACTATAGGATCTGTAGATGATGAGGGCTGAGCATTTGGCACCCAGACCTCCTTCTTCCATTTACCAGCCATAATAAGATCATCCTCCAATCTGACTGCCAAAGCTTGTGCAGCTGGCAAATCAGCAATTGCACCTCTTCTAAGATGGAAGCTAATATCAGGAGGCATAGCATTGATAAAGAAACATTTGTGATTTTCACCAGTTGGCCATTTAGTAGCAGGGATTTTGTTCACAATTCTATTGAATTTTGCCACGAATTCCCTCATAGGTTCATGTATCTCCTTAAGCTGAGTTAGCTGGGCAAGGAGGTAATGCTCATCCTCTGCACTTTTGAACCTATTTTCAAATGCAGTTTTCATATCATTCCAATTGGTGATTGAGGAATTAGTTAAATGATAGAACCATTGTGCTGGAGTATCGGTCAAGGTTTGCACAAAAAGCCTTATGGCTACATCTTGGTGTTGTACACCTAACACGCTACATGCTTTTGCAAAGGCACACAAATGTTCTTCTGGTGATTGCCTCCCATCTCCATTAAATTTGGGCAAATTTTACCGTGCATTTTTAGGCAAAGGGTTTAGGTTAGCCCTTAGGTTCAAAGGTCCTATGGCTGCTCCCCAAGGTTGGGCCATTGGTAAGAAGTTTATAGCAAAGGGGCTAATAGTACCGGAAAGAGTTAGAGCTTGACAGACAGGAGATGTAGATGGTTTAGGGGGGCTAGGAGGCCTGCTCCTAGCTCTTCTAGTCTGAGTAGGGATATAAGGAAAATTTAGGCTGTGTAGTGTTTGAAAGGTAAGATCCTCAACTCCTTCTCTTCTCAAGGACCTTGTATATGGTCTGGAATCTAACTTATAATATTATAAATGGATAGGCAGCTATTGATTTCTATTCTATTCTTGATTTCTTTGCACTTCAAGGGCTTGATTTCTTGCTGTGTTTTGTGCTTGCCTCCTTTTCTACCTAAGCAACAGCAATCTCAGGTTATCGGCCAATTCCTCCTCTTTGTCTAATACTCTGCTTGCTCTTCTATAATCTTCACTATTTCGACGAGTATGCCAAGCAAGGGTATTCAACTGGCCAATAATGTCTTCCTTTTCATCTTGAAAACCAAGATTAGGATGCAGAACATGAATTATGTTTTCATGTGGAAGCACCATTGTTGCTTCATATTAAGGCAACCAATCTTTTAATTAATGACTTCGGTTTCCCTAGTAGAGTCACCAAAAACTGTTGTTTAATAGGTTTATCTTTATTCAAAAATAATATTTTCTGACTCTATACCCTTTCTTCTTTAAAGAACAAACGAATTAATCAACAAATGGGTGAACTTTGAAAATAGTTCCCCTTTAAGATCTTCAATGAATTCAATCTATTTTAATTATCCAAATACACTTTTAACCCAAAAGTGCCTAAAGGCAAACTAACACCCATACATCATCATGTTATGAATGTGATATCCTTTTTTTTTTAAGATACAAATTTTGTGATAGAATACACAGATTCTATTTTTAATATCAACCAGATACATGAACATATAAATATTGCTGAACCAATAAATGCTAGAACACATATAATGAATTGACCAAAAGAGAGCAATTACCATATGAAAGAAGATTTCACATAGAAAATCCAATTTCAAAAACTCAAACGCACAGATTCAAGCATGCAACAACTGTTTCTTCCTTTCCATTCACAGATGAAAAATATTTCAGAGAAGTATCATGTGTATTCTAAAATAACAGTAGTTCAGCTTTTTTAATAATTTCTATCTTCTTTTCTTTCCTATCTACTCTATATCTCCTTTAGTTTAGCAATGAAAAGCATATATATATGATTGCCCTAATTCTCTAATCAAGTAAAATCAAATCCAGAGTTAAAGTAACTCTGACCCATACGGGATTTAGTTTTTTAACAAATTGATTTAAAGATCAAGTTTTTTTGAAAATAGCATAACTAAAAAATTGAATAAAGGAAACTGGACGAATAAGATCACGGCTGAGGTAATGAATTTGAATATGTGGATTTACTATCGGCGGTCGGGGAGGCATGTTGAGTCTTCCACACCTGAAACACAGTAACAAACTCCTGAATCTTCGGAAGGTTGGGGATGCCTATGTGTTTCACCCTTGTCTTCCAGACATCCTTCTCCCTCCATATTTTCCCAATCTTTTCCTTGTGTTTTGGGAGTGCGTCGATATAGAGGTAAAGCAGTGACTCCACCTTAGAAATTTAGGAGAAATCTTCAGTTAAGATGTTGTCACTTTCTTTGACAAAGCTAATTTTGTCCTTAAAGGATTGAACCACTGTATCGACATTTTCCTCCAGTTTCCCATCATCTTTTATGTATTTTACATCAATGCATTGTAAATCATGCTGCAATGATTAGGTGAACTCGATGATTTCCTTAATCATTTTTGTAAGTTCAAACCGCCCTTGCTGTGACACAGAATTTCTCCATTCAATGTTTTTCTTAGTCGCGTACAGTAGATCTTCATCCACACCTATTAAACTCTTTTCTGACTAAAATTTCATTTCACCATATTTTTGAACCTCATCAATTTGGTTCAGTACATTCATCCACTTACCTTCATCTTTCAGCCAAGAAGCAATCTGTGCCTTAAGGTCCTAAATGGTGGCTGCAGTTTGATCATATATATTCTTAAGTTCATGAATATATTCAGTACCCTTTTGTACAATGCAGTCCAACCAGTCATCAAATACCTTAGCCACCATCCTATTTCTGTTAATTTGGTCCAACATCTTTTGGTTGGTTGGCGACTTAGGATCAAAAGACAGAGAAAGCTGTGAGACCAGCTATGGGTTGGGATTATGAATGGCATTAATATATTCTACCATGGAACGCAGAGTCTGCATCAACTCTTTCTTGTCTTTCTCATCCTTCTAGGTCCGATTGACGATTCTTTTGGTGGATGCCTCAAGATAATGAACATCTACTGCTCTTGAAGCAGCTCCAAGATCCACCCTTTTGACAGTGAAATCCTGTACAGTGGGGTCCTGTACTTCTTCATCAGTCACCGACCTGGCTATTTCCACACTCCAATTCCCAGTACTTGGGTCAATGCTTACCCTGGATGTTGTCTTCAGCTTCTTGGACTTAGGTGTTTTCCCCAAACATTTGCTCACCATATCTTTTAAAGACACAGAAAATGGAATTATTTTTCTTTTGTCACTAATAGAATTCTCTAGCCATTTAGGTGCAAAGGCTGAGGCTTCTTTCCCAAAATTTAATTTATCAGAGGATACATCAGAAATCATCATTATTTCAAGGGTCTCTAAGACAACCTCTGACTGTTGCTTAGCACTAACTTCCTCTGTTCTTGGTGAACTAGATTCCTTATCACCCATGGCTTCTCCCGAGTCCTCCTCTGAATTCAAATCCACAACTATTCTTTTAGAAACCTGCTTCTTTCTTTTACTTTTGGTTCTCAACCTGGTGGCACGAGGAGGCAGAATAGTTGTGAGGGCTCTTCTAGATTCTTTAATAGCATGACTCCTTCCAGTTATTGACTTGGAAGTACTTGCACCACAGATAACAATAGGCTGATTAGAAGAGCTTATCAGGAATGGTGATTCAATCATTGACATGCATTGTTGGGTGTATTTATTCTGGAACCCTTTTTGTTTCTGTTCCCTCAACCATTTCTCGGTCCTCCTTATCACTGGGAGAGTTTTCACCTCAATCCTATCTTCCTCCTCTTTACTCCAGTCAATTTCTGGAATAGGTGATTGTTTTATCTGTTTAAATTGGGGATCAATCATCTGTTCTTGATTATCAATAACTTCAGAAATGTCCATTCTCAGATTAAGGGTGATTATCGGTCCCAAAGAGAACCTACACTAAAGTCTCCTCCTGACCTCGAATTCATCTGGGCAGTCCTCCCAGTAATCTTCCAATTTAGGGATATGCGAATGCCCTGTTCCAGAATCTAAGTTATCCCTGACAAAGCCTTTGCTATCAAATTGGGACCTGGCAGTGAAGAACTGAAAATTGAACTTTTTAAGGTTCACCTCTAAATTCAAAGCATCAGATTTTGACTGGCACGAGTAATGTCCAAGTTCAATGGGGAAAGAGATACCAAATCCCTTCTTTGTTGAGAACTTTTCATCCACATGTGCTAACTGTCTGCATACCTCTATCAACACAAAACGGTCAAACACATACCTGGGTAACTTAATAGGTTCACCGTCAAATCCTCCAACCCTAATGTAAGTGAACTTGGAAAATTGAATAAAAAAACTACCATAAATGCTAATTAGCTAAATTGCCTCATTGGACATTCTCTTATTCAAATTACCTGCCAGTTCATAAGTCATTCTTCCAGTGAAAACATCACTAACCTTTTTGTAATTCTCATAATAGTTCTGCATTTGCAATTGTGAATAATATTCATAAATTTTACTATCTTCAGCTAAAGGTGCATGAGGCAGCCCTAGCCACTGTCTCGTAGATGCCAGGCAATAAAACAGGTATGAAGACATATAAAAATCTCTACTACCCAAACAATTACTCAGACTCCGATGCAAACAATTAGCTACAATTTCTGCCCAATCCAAATATTGCTCTCCTTGGAGGATAACTTGTACGAAAAAGTACATCAAGTCTTCCCAATAATATGCATGTGCATTACCTTTCAATCTATGCAATAACACCACAATATCCCTCACTTCCTTAATCATGTGATCCCTAGTAAGTGGTCTAGGCAGCCTTGAACCACCCTTCTGGAATTTCAGCAGCTAGTTTCTTGCTATCACACTTTTGTAAATTGATTTCTTCTTTAAGAAATGCCCATAAGAAGAAGTAATATTAAGGCTGGAATATGCCTCTTTAGGCAATATTCTCATCACAGACATTAGGGTTTGTCTATCGACGTGAAACAATACATCACCATCTGCACCTCTGATGCATCTGTTTTGGGGTTCATACCTATTCATACATTCTTGAACTAGTTCTAGGCACTGTACAGCCATGGGAAAGGCCGCAACTTCAACTAAACCACTGTCTACTATTTTCTTCATCATAGGAGTTTGCACAGGGTTTCTAGACCTTGCTCTAAATTCTTCTAAATCATACTCCACTAGTGAAGTATCCCCAAATTCAGGATGAGAACAGGTAAGATTAGGGCTGTGTTCATTCCCTAGACAAGCAGATTTCAATCTTTGAATCTTGAAAATAATGTTGGAAACTCAAAGGATTTTTCTTTCCAGCTTAAGAAAGGGAAACAACAGGTAGGAAGAACAGAACTCACCTTCAAGAAATCTAAAATTACTGCAAAATTTGGATAACCAGACCTTATACCTCTTGCACTGTTCTCCTTTGCGTCACACAGTATATTTACTTGCCAAATTTGGGTTGTTCTTTCTTAATAAATGGCATTAACGGATTGAATAATTATTACCAAAAATAATACGTGCCAAAAATGTTTGAAAAGACATGAACTCTGACATCCTCATTAATGACGAGCATTATTCATGTGCGACCATGATGTATAATAATTATCCATAAATTCCCCAAAATTAGAACTTCCTATTTCATAATGAGTTTTGGACATATTTTCCTCCAACTTTCCCGCTAAATTTGACTTAGAATGCCTTGGAGAAAGGTAAGATCGTAATCACCAAACTGGTGAACTTTGAACTATTGAACCATGGGAATGTGGTTCAAAGTTCAAGTTCAAAGACACGAGAACTACATAAACCAACCAACATCACATGACTTGTTTGACTATGAAATAGTAAAACATTGAACTTGGAACCATTGAACCATTGAACCTTACTACAGAGTTTAAACAGATGGTTCAACGACACATTAAATTGGGTGAAGGAACTAAGTAAAGTGACTTGATACAAGGCGCTAAGTGTTGAACCTTGAACCGTGGAACCTTTGAACCATTGACAAAAAGGTTCAAGTTCAACCTGAAAACTCAAAGACGTTTTAAATTACATGGAACAAAAAAGCTTTCTTTTTGAGAATCTTTAAACACATCGAACCATTGAATCTTGAACTTTTAGAATAGTTCAGGTTCAAAGGTTCTGACCTTTGGTAATTTCAAACACAAAGATGATAGGGGGTAACCTTTGAAGAATAAAGAGCCGATTTAAGAAATGAAGGTATGACCAATGAAATGAAATAGTAAATCAACTTTTTATATGGGAAATTATGAATAAAATAAATAAGGGCGACTCAAAAGGTAACACCCTTTTATCAAACTTGGCACCGGTAGCATCAGTCACATTCTGGTTTTTCACAGCTTTCAGCATGGGCAACCCACCAGTTGAATTTAATCCAGTTACAATCTTGATAACATGCTTTGTAATCTTGAATGGTTTCAATAGCCATATGAACTCATCATGTATTCGGCTTAAAATATATCAAACCCATTCATTTTCATCAAATATCAGAAACCTAATGACTTGTAGAAAATGTTTGATTTCTAGGGCTTTGTATTCCAGTTTCAATTTGTGGCTATCATCCATTAAGTAGTTGTTAAGCAAATCCAAGAGTTTCAAGTTTCCAAATTCATCCATGTTACAGTAGATGTATGCCCTAATATCCTCAACATGCAGTACACCATGTGGAACCTCAGAGAATGCGCCCAACGGTTCAACTTCGACCGATTTTTGTGGATGCTTCTTAAATATTGGTCGAGGCCTTTTAGTTACATCAACAACTAGAGGTGTAGCCATTTGCAAAAATTAAAAACTCAAGAGATTTCGTAGAAAACAGAAAATACCTTGTTACGTAGATTAGGGTTTTTGCTTGGAAATCCTTTTCTCGCTTCCAAATCTTGAGAATTCTTAGCTCTAAGTTCATCCACTTCTTTTTGCTTGATTTCTCCAAATGCAAAGTGTTTCAAATGAGTAATGAATGACCCTTTTAAGCTTTGCATCACCTAATTTACCTTCGTAATAAATGCACTGCCCTAGCACATCCTGTTGCTTTATTTTTGAATAGTCTCTCATGTATCACTCTGCAATTTGCCATAATCACTTCCTTTCTTCCAAAAATTTTTCAAAATGTTTTGAGTCAATTCAAAGTACCTTTTCTCATTGTGCTAGAACCAGGCACTCAACTATTGGCTGGGGGATTTTGATTTTTATTGTAGCTCCCCCTGAGCCAGAGCTCCTAATTTAATTGCCTGAAGAATTATCTGTACTGGATTCCGGTGCAGACCCATCACTATGGTTCATAGTTGCTCTCTTCACCCATGTCTCACTTATTTCATTCTGGATCTCATTCTCTTCAATTTTTCTTTTACCTTTGTCTTGTCTCTGCTCATCTGGTTTTCTGTTTACCAGACCTCTTCCTTCATTGGTCCTACTTCTATAGAATCTTGCAAAATGACCGGATTGGTTACAATGGAAGCACACAACATTTCTTTGCCCATTTGATTGATTTCCTCTTGATCTGCACTGATTTTCCATATGTCCAAATCTATTTCATGCGAAACATCTGCCATTGAAAGATTTCCTATTTCCTCTATTTGATGAGTCATTCATTATCATACCTCTACATTCATTGGATTTGTGACCATACCTCTTACAATTGAAGCATTGTCTGGAGAAGGATGGATTATTTTGGTTTACTCTACTTCTGCATTGAGTGGCTTTATGACTAAATTTATTGCACTTCAAACAATTTCCATTGAAAGATGGATACCTTTGAGCATTGGGCTGTCTTATCGGAGGTCTTCTAGGCCTATTTCTCTCATTCCTTGGTTGAAAGTTTATTTGATCAGATCTAGAGCTTTCACCCTTTTCATATCCAAGACCATGCTTGCCTTCAGCCCTTTTTTGACCCTCAACTATTGCTTCAAGTTTAGCTGAGCTTATCTTGAGCTTTTCCTCGTATTCATTTGCAACTTCTAGTTCATGTCTGAGAATGACAATTTGTCTTTCAAGATCTCTTTCATTGTCTTTGCTTTCTTGTAGATCAGATTTTAGATGACCAGCAATACTGTCCAATCTGTAGCATTCATCAGTTCTTTCTCTTAGAGTTTGATTTAAATCTTCTTCAGTCTTCTTCCTTTGCTCAATTTCTTTGGTAAACCTCATTATCCCAAATTCCATCTCAACTTTTAGAACAACTTATTTTTATAGCTTATCACACTCTATTTTTTCTTGCAAGGCTTCATTCATGATATTTTCTTTAGATAAATTGGATAATTGCAGAAGCAGCTCCTTATTCCTTCTGAAAGATTTCTTTAATTTATCTTTTAACATTTCAATGGGCATCCTTGATTTCATCTTTCAAATTATATATTTCTACTTTGGACTGATCAAGATCTTTTAGAGCCAACTGAAGTTGATCCTTAAGTGAACCCATTGAAAAACTTCTTCCAAGATCTTTCCTCAAGCTGTTAAGCTTCTTTTAAGGAACCTTTCTCTGATACCAATTGTTGAATTAGGTCCAGACAACTGAGAGGGGGGTGAATCAGTTGTCACACAATTTTAACAATTTCTGTCTCTTAATCTTCTTTTATAACTTATAATAAAAACATTTCAGCATTAATCAATAACACATGAGCAGAAATGAAAATAGTACACTTGACACCAAGATTTTTGACGTGGAAACCCGGTTAAGGGAAAAACCACGGTGGGGGTTAACCCACAAAAAATAATACGCTGTTAAAAGTATTTTTACAAATGGGAATGCACATGCATTCGGGTTCACTACCCAGAGCTCACTTCTCAAATGGGGGCTCACTGCCTATGGAAATATTATAAGAGAATAACAAAGATTTGAACTAATTAATAGTTTCTACCCATGCAAAATTTTTAGTTTCAGTTAAGTACAAAAACTGATCTTACACATTTCATCTTTGCTCTGCTCTTCTTATTGTTCTGCCTTCATTCACACTTTGGATTTCTGCTCTTCTCACATATGCCTTATTCGCATACACCACACACATTAAATCATCCAATTTCATCGACTATATATATCCACAACATGATCTACAATCATTCTATCAGTCGGCTTCAACAACACTTAGAACTTTTATGAATGCTCTGCTCTATCGTCTAGATCTATGCATAACTTAAGGTGCGGACCAAAACTTGCTCTTGAAAATCATTACTCATGTCAGCCACTTATCACTGACCATCACTATTTTTCCAACAAATAACTTCCATACATCCAGAATCAAGATCTTTTGCAAGGTCACCCTGTTCTTCTTCTATTTGCTTTGACAAATTGGAACCCGGTACTCAGCGGCTAATATCTTTTGAATCCTTCATCACTGGAGGACAAAAATCTAGAGTTAGACTATCTTGACAATGCATATGACTCCCCTAGATCCATATCTAATCATGACTTCCCATCGGAGAGATCTGGACCAAAATACCAGAATCTATTACTACTTTGTTCTTAGCTACCCAGACTTAGACAAATTCTGAATCTGACTTCCGATATGAAAAAATTGTGTTATGCGGATGATTGAGATGATCTTAGTTGCCAAAAATGACAACACATATCAATGCAAAGCAGTGTCTCTTGCCAACATCCTCCATGTTTCCAAGCACGAATCCACACATCACCTGCCATGCTTCACAATATGCACTTATAGGAGAGAACTCAATACAATGACAACCTCTCACAAAACTCCAATCCACCTACAATGAAATAGCCAACCCACCCAAACCACTTACCATGTGCTTGCTTTTATAGACCAAGCTCACACAAATACAACTTGTGGTATTGGATAAAACCATGTGTTCCAAAACCATGGATATACAAAACCATTAACCCCCTTATTTAATGTTGGTACTACATTTTCCCAACAATTAAATAAACAAATAATAACCCAATGTTACATACAACATTTACAAGTGGCCTCCAAATAAATATCTAATGTGGTTAAACACATAAATTAAGATGCACCACAAATAAATATTTATTTTACATGACTAAAATAATACAATATTATGCAAGGTATACAACACCTATTTCCCAACATTCTCCCACTTGTTGTATACATTGCATAAGGTTCAATCAATGAAATACATCATCATAGGCAAACATGAAATCACATGAATCTCCAGCATGCTCTCATGCTCCATCAAGCTACCTGTAATAAAATCAAAGTGACCACTATCTCAAGCAAAAAATCCTCTCATCCTCCAACGTGCCACCTATGGAAGAAAAGGAACATGCCAAGGTGAAGATGCACGAAAACAAAGAACACAAGCATCAAATCCAAGTGATAACATAAGGCTCTAAGCTGCTGTCAAAGGTAAAAACCCACATGATTGGAAATAGAACCCACAACATATGCTAATACATTCAACCATCCATACCTCATAGGTATCAACAAAATCAATAAACTCATGCCAACAACATATCCAACCATATATTACAATCATAAGCTCCATGTATAAAACCTATCAATGAAGAGCACATACATCCAGGAACTCCCACTGCATGGGTAATGTCAAATCTGAAAACAAATCCAAGGCATACCAAGTCTATCAAGCAACACTCAAATCAAGGTGTGGCTAATCAGCAAGCCAATGTAGTATCAAGAACAATCACAATGATCCACACATGCATGATAAATTGCTGCATACTCTCTCATAACATGTCACCATAATTATCCCAAGTCCAACCATATCAACATGATCCTCTAGGAAGTAGCCATAAGACAAAGAGAGAAAACCTGTAAATCATAATGTCCTTCTACAAACACCTCAAAGTGCTAAGCTATGCCAAGTATGATCTCCTTTACAACCCCAAATGAAAAGCCTCAACAACACCCAACCATTCAATCTCATAAGATGAAATAAACATATGTAACATGTAACCAACATGAATGTGAGCCTCTCTAGTCAAGGTAGATCAAACTCATAACCATTCCATAACCAAGAATAAGCCCAATCACATCTCCTAAACTCCTCATAATGAACATCATAAATCAAACCATATGAACAAGGAGATAACCATGCTAACATCCCTCAAATGAACCCTCCAAAACCAATAATCGTAGCTCAAGATCCATATCTATAAGAAGATGAAACATAAAGTGCATCTAAAAGGATGGGCAATACCTCATAGATGATAAACCACTGAGTAGACCAAGAGTGGCGAATGAGAATGCTCCTCCAGGATACACCAAGCCACAATGACTCTCTCCAAGAACAATCTCCTTTAGGTCCATATCTAGGTGTAGGCTCCTTGGTCTATCTGTTGAAACCCCCAATGAGTAACTATCTCAACAAGTATCTCTAATCTCAAGAGACCTCCAGCCTCACCTAAGTATCCAAGTATCCATGAGGACCTCCATGATAAATCCATGCTAAACTCCAAATGAATCTCCCAAGCAAATGACTAAAGTACTCAATACCAAGAGAACCAATAAGATCACTGTCAATGCTCCTACTGCACATCTGCATAATCAAGAAGCCCATCATGACATCATGATCTAACCATCTCCTCCAAGAAGATAACATGCACTAATGCATACATCCTATCTCAAGAGAACATGTATCATGTCAAATCTCTAACGTGCTATCAAGAGTTTATCAAGATACAATATCAACATCTCTAAATCAAGGATAAACTTGTCAAACTAACAAATCATAAACTGACACCTCAACCAAAGACTCAAAAAAGTCCTCCATGGTAAACAAAGATGTCAACATCTCTAATCACATGAAGATAATCATCTACTAAAAATGGAACTCAAGATGTCAAAGCACTCTCACTGAAACAAGAATCATAATCCAAGAGCCTCTCCAAGACACCCACAACCACTACAGAAGATCATCCATCACAAATGATGAATCCACATCACTGCCAAAGCTCCCATCAAATTGTGATATTGAGCTATCCATGACAACAAAGTAACCATCTCCTAAATGAAGATTATCCATGGCCCCAAACCAATCAAGAAATCCCACTGTAACATCAACAGCTCCCAAAAGGTTGAGTAAACAAAAATCTCCAACCAAGAAGATAAAACCATCACTATCAAAAGCTCACATAAAACCATGTATCCAAGATATCCATGACATCATGATAAACATGCTATAAGTTCCAACAACTGACTATCCAGGCACTTTAATCATCCATCTTGTCATCCCAATGCAACATACCAATGTACAAATGACCATAGACAAGGCCAACTAACAAAGTTTGCATAACACTGAAACAATCTCATGGATATTGACAGTCAACATCTGAGTCATCCCACTATAGCCAAGAGGTAGCTAATCCACAAAACTACATAACTCATAGCTCCAAAATAAATGTAACATGCAAACTCATCATCACACTAGTAACATGCAAACTGAGATATCAAAGAAGATAACCTGTAGACTCTAAGACTCAAACACCAAATCAATGCTAGATTCAATTTACCAAACAAGTCCACAAACGAGTAACCATAGTTAAGGAACTAATCAAGCATCCAGAAGATAAGAACAACCTCCTAAAATAATACCACAAAACCACCTATAATCATGAATCAATGATCATAGCCCATACCTATTAATCGCATACATGATCATGTCGTGCCAATGCAAAAGTGTACCTACATATTTGTGACACCATAATCATTGTCATCACTGTACCTATACTCACCTCCCACTAAAATGAGACTCCAAGTCTCACACATGTATCAACCATGTCCTCAAGCCAGAAGATAACCTATGTACCTATCTCCATCAAAATCCAAACTCTAAAAACACCTGTAAACCTATATCTGCAGGTACCAAAGCTGAAAACCTACTATACCATGTTGATAGTCCCATAACAACATGCACTCCCACAAGTTTGTGCCCAAAAATCTGTACATTAGAATAGCTCTCCAATACCTATCCGAAATAAAAAATCTATTTCCGTATGCAAAAGTTATGAGCATAAAATTGTCTTGGAGCAATGCTTGGCTTCAGGCACCAAATTCTGACATAAATAGAAAAATCTGATCATAAAACCTATACCACTATGTATCTCTCAGAGAGACCTTTCTGACGCCTATAAGAAGTCAAAAATCTGATACCGTGGGTGAAAGTTATGCCTTCTGAAAGAAAATACCCTTTAAGGGCTAAAGGGGACCCCTAGCGAGACCTATCTGTATTGCTAACATGACGTTGACATCATCACTGCATCATCATGCTGATTGGATGTAGGTGACTGGGCGTTGACTGGGCTAGATTAAGTATTGACATGTCTTTGACTAGCAGAATTAACAAAGGTTTGAATTCATTTTAATGTCTTCAAATGCCATTGAATGCACAGACCAAAGGAGATTTAATTGTTTAATAGGTTTGAATTAATTTTTAAAATGTTGTCATAAAAAAAATTAAACTTTTGCAAATTTTAAAGGTTTTATTTTTTAATAATAAAAAATCCCCACCGTGGGGGGCTTCTCCCATTGACGGCCAAGGGCCTGCCGGCCCAGCTGGGAGTCGGGACCAAGGGCGTAAGACTTGCTGGCCTAGCCCTATCGGCTGGTGGCCGATAGGTGCCATCGAGGGGGCCGACTGGTTGACGCTGGTGGTACCCTCCCCATACCCTGCTACATAGGCGCAGGTATGGGGGTCTGTGGACCCCCCGCCTGTAAATTTTTTTCATATATCTTGAATTTTATTTCACTCACTATAGTTTTTTTAATCAATTTTTTTTGCCAAAACTATAGAAATTTTTCTTGTGCAGGAAAATCAAAGTTTTTTTTCTTCTACATTCCTGGGGGGCCAATTTTTTTTGTTTTTTTCTCTCGAGACCAAACCTTGCAAATTATATGTTTTTCTTCGCCTCTCAGGCCTCCTAAATCCAACGACGAGGTCCATTTTGTTCCAGGAGGTCATATGTGAAAATTCCTCCTCAAAACCCTCATGAAGCCAATCCAAGAAACTCTCTTCAGCCATGATTTTTCAATCACCAGATCTACAATTTCCTCCACAAATTTGCAATACCCAAAACCCCAAATCTGCTATACAACCTGCACAAAATATTGTAACGTCCCAAATACTTTCATCCATTTCCATGGCTTCCATTTTGCATCTGATCTACACACACAAGGGTTATACCAAACTAGGGAGCTCACACCTCCCTCAACCATAAACATGGCTCTGATACCACATGTTAGGAATTTGCAAGTCAAATAAAACCAATTCCACATAACCCAATAGGAGAATAAGATGCAACAAATAACTATAATGCAAAGTTCAAATGACAAACACAAGATAACACAAGTTATACCTTGGGAAAACCCTCAAGAGGGAAAAACCTAGCCTCTAAAAGCATCCATGCTCATATGTATTATTTAACAATAAAGATATTACAATACATGCCATGAGTCTCCATGAATACCTCTAAACTATTAAGCACCTCCAATGCATCCTCCATGTGTCCAACCATGAATCCACACATCACCCGCCATGCTTCACAATATCACTTATAGGAGAGAACTCATTACAATGACAACCTCTCACAAAACTCCAATCCACCTACAATGAAATAGCCAACCCACCCAAACCACTTACCATGTGCTTGCTTTTATAGACCAAGCTCACACAAATACAACTTGTGGTATTAGATAAAACCATGTGTTCCAAAACCATGGATACACAAAACTATTAACCCCCTTATTTAATGTTGGTACTACATTTTCCCAACAATTAAATAATACAAATAATAACCCAATGTTACATACAACATTTACAAGTGGCCTCCAAATAAATATCTAATGTGGTTGAACACATCAAATAAGATGCACCACAAATAAATATTTATTTTATATGAATAAAATAAAATAATATTATGCAAGGTGTACATCAACTATTTCCTAACATTTTAGAGGTTTGCATAGCTAGGTTAGCTGGACTCTGTATTTTCTGGTAGGGTACATCAAAATTGTTAAAAGGCCTAGTGTTTGATTTGAATTATAAAATCCTAATTTCATTAAATTCTGCAAGAACAAGTCAAGATAGTGAAGCATCAAGGGTTAAACCAAAGGCCAAAAGGGAAAACCTAAAATTGATGAAGAAAAACCAAAAACCAAGGGGGTGAAACGTGATTATGCCAAGTTTATGGAAGATGACTTTATGGAATTATTCCCGAGGGCCAAGGTTGTTGGAAAGAGGGCCACTGGTGAAGACATCTTATCTAATCATTTGCAAGATTTTTTCAAAGATATTGGGGATATAATTGTGCCGCAGACTGGATGGGAGTTATTCAGGTATGCTTATAGAAGGTCAGACTACCCTAAACTTGCTAATAACTTGTGGAATTGTGACCTGGGTAAGCTTATTGCACCCAATGTATTTGTTGATGTCAGATTAATCAAATAAGTTGCTAAGTGATATGATCCTAATGAAAAGGTTATAAAAAGTGTGAATGGAACTCCTAGGATGGAGATTATGAGTCAAGTTGTGAGGAATTTTGGGCTAAACCCCTCTGCCATAGTGGCCATTCATCTCAGTGCTCTGTGACAGGAATATGAAAAGGGAAAGTATGGATATAGAACTTATGTGCTTCCTAAGCATAGGAGAAGGGATTTAGGCAAGAAGAGGGAGAAGTTTGCCCAGAATGAGGTAGAACCTTTTAGTTGTGATGAGTTTGAGAACTATTTCAAGAACACTTACTCTGCATTGTGTCAAGTGCTGGGCAGAAAGTATGATCTGAGAATGCCTATTGCTCTGATGGTAATGGTAGCAGATATTCAGAACAAGGAACAAAATAAAGGTTTTGATTATGTCTCTTACATTCCTAAGAAGATTCATGAGCAGTTGACTGCTTTGAAAGTAGCCAATGCTCATTTGGTTTTCAATCATTATTCTTTGCTAATGCATATGTTTTTATGGAGTGGTGTGAAGGTATGGTCCAAGTCCTTGAATCTCAGAACAAAGGATAGTGATGGGAATGATTTACCTGTGCAACAATGGATGCACATATGGGATCAATAGTTTCCTAATTCAAACTATGTTGCTTTCTACAACAGGGTAGTTTTTTCTATTTTGGACAATTTGGGAGTAAGGCCCGTGGAAAGAATTTCAAGAAATATTATGCAAATCCTAAGGCCAAAGGAGTTCAAGGCTGGTACAAAAATAGATCATAATTGGGGAGATTGGTATCTCCATAGGTCTTGTATAGTCTTCAGGGTGTATTGTGCTCTGGTGCAACCCTATTGTCTACCCATGTTTGTCTCTGATAGACTTGCATTTATGGAGATTATGTCGCAATTAGATGCAATGGAAAAAGAGCACTTCAGGAGTGTTAAAAAGGGATCTTTTGTCCCATGGAAAATTGCATTTTCTCACTTTAGAGTCACATCAAAGCAAGTGCAAAAATGATGAAGGCCTATAAAATGGTAGTGGAGAAGGTAGGGAATTGTGACCTTGAAGGGTTCATTGACAAAAAGAAAAATCAAGGGTAGGTCTGGTTTCCATCACCATTTTTTGTATTTAGAGGAAGTGATTAGGAATTTGGTATCAAAAGAAGAAATTGACAATAGGAAGAAGGCATGGTGCCATATGGTTGAGTTTGAAAATGGAATTATTGAAAATAATCCATTATATGTAAGCCCTTATGCCCAAATTTTGGATCCTCTCCAAAAGGCTATGGAGATGTGAGATGACTATGGGTAGGGTACATTCATGGATGTGATAAATTAGGTAGATGAGGTTACAAAAAGAAATGAGAAGTTGGCCACAATTAGAAGCAGCCCTGCTCATCTGCACATGATCCTTCTGGCCAACCAATGGAAGTTGCCAAACCTCTTGTAGATTATTCTATAGAGATTGAGGGAGGAGATACTATGGAAGAACAATCTACTAAGCATGTTCTAGGAGAAGAAGATATACATCAGAGATTCTCCTCCCTCCAAGTAAATGATAACATTGATTCTTTTGTCCTTGCTTACAGGGTTGTTACCATTGTTTTTGATGAGGACAATGATGAGGTTGATGAAGATGTCAGGATAAGGGTCTGTAAGGAGTTCTTAGATGATGAATCCTTTGTGCAAACAAAGGAGTTTAGGGAATTTGTTGTTCAAGCAAAGTGCAGAGTTTAATGATAGAATTGAAAAGGCAAATGAAAGGATTTGACTTCTGCTATTGGTTTGGATCCAATAAGAAAGGATGAGGAGGCTTTTATTTTAGATGAGCAATATGATAACAAGGTTTTTGGCACTGCTTTCAGCCCAAGGTGGCATGCGATGGTAATCTAGTCCATGGGACCAAACATGGGGAAGCCTAGGGTAATTAGGTCAGTTGGAGAAATAACTAGGGAAGTTATGGTAAAGAGAGCATTTGAGATCTCTCGTACACATGCAACCAAATTAACGATGCATGTTGCAATGCTAAGTGCTGACAATGTAGAAATGATGCCGGAGAAATATGACCAACTTTTGGATAAATTTAGGAGGCTGTAAGATGAATATTTAAAATTAAAAGCCTATGCTCTTTAGGAGAAGTTTGCAGCACCTGTGATGAAAACCCTTCCCTCTCCCACCACACAAGAATTTTTTGTTCAAGATAGAGAGACTTTGTCTCTTAGGATTAAGAATTTGAAGGATGAATTAAAATTGGCTAAGGAAAGTGAGCAGAAAGCAAAGAATGAAACTAAAAGGGTGGTAACTGATATCATTGATGATATCTTAGGCCATAGAATTTCTTGGATACTCCATAGGTTGGATAATGTTTGGAAAGTTTATAAGGACATTCATGAAGCTTATAACAAACATGTTGAAATTCAAAATAGCTTCCAGAATGTGTGGAGTAAATGGAGCATGAGGGTTGATGCTCTCCAAGAAATAATGAAGAATATGGAGGTTGACCTGAGGCACCAAGTAACCTGCCTCAAATGATACAGGACATTGGTTTGTTAAGTGAAATATTTGCTTTTCAGAGTAAATTGGATTTGCAATTCAATAGTAAAATAAAGGTGTTCTAGGATATGGAAGAAGATGGAATGCCTCACATTCTAAATAAGGCAAAAGAGCTCAAGTACTTCAGTAGTTGGAAAATGAATTTGGAAGCATCGTCCCATGTTTATCAACTTTTATTTTGAAAGATGCGGAACCAGAATTGACAGAATTGAATAATTCTTTAGATAAATTGTTCAAAATGGAAATAAATTTAGATTCATTTGTGAAAGAGGCCAGGGCTATTATGGATGCTAGGTTTAATATGCACAATTCAAAGGTGCAACAATCATTTGAAGTCCAATGGAAATCAGAGGAAGAGTACAACACATGGCTTGAAAAGTTTACTGATTAAACCTTTGATGTAACACTATCTAAAGTTGTCTCTTCCAAGTCATGAATCATTCATGTCTTTTGGTGCATTGGGAAGCATTTTGTCTTTTCTTGTTTTATGTATTGGACCCCAAGGTTGCTGGAAGACAAAAGGGACGTGACAAAGAGAATATTTGGTTTGTTATGCAACCACCTGCTGTGACAACATGCTTTTTGGAAGGCAGGATATCTTCTTCAGCAAATGGTAACTGCTTTTGTCTCATGTGGAATGTGCACCTCACGAGTTGTTGTGGTCCCTTTGCTTGTAATTACTTATGATTGTCAAATGAAAATGTGACATGTGTAAATGGCCCAAAGCTTTTTGCTCCCTTGCATTATAAAAGGGATTTCAAGGCCATTTACAAGGGTTGATATTTTGGAGAAATTTGTAATGAAGCACAGAGATTAGAGATTAAGTCTTATTTTAGTCTTTTGATCCTAAACTATTTGTTTTTGAATTTTGATAACTGTACTAGCATCTGATTGAATACAATGACAATATTTTTGAAGCCAATTGTCTCCTGATGTATGGTTTACATAGATTATGAATGAATAAGTCAAGGATTGTTCTATTTGTCTCCATGAATTTCTTGTGGATGTATGTTTCTATTTAAGGCTCTTATTCAAAGAATAGGTTAAATGCTTTAATGTAAATTTATATTTGTCTGAATGTATATGAGGATTTAGTAAGTATGAATGGTTAGGAAATATGAGTATAATATTGCAAGGCAGTATTATAGAGATCTCTGATGCTTAGATAAACTATTGTTATTAAGTTTTAATTGCATTTGGTTTGACTCTATTGCCTTAGGTTAAGGCACTAATCTTTTGCCTCTGTTTCTGATTTTTAAATCTTTAAATTTAGTTGTAATTGTTTGTGAAATGAATTTTCATCTTGTTCTATGGTCTTGAGAAATGCAAAAAGCTTAAATGATTTAAGCCAGATTTTCATATTTTTCATAATCCTCAAGCAAATCTGCACAGAACACATCTGCTATTTATAGTATTTGTAATAATTGGCACATGAGATTAATAAATACTGTCAAGGGATCACCCTCCCAAGGTTTTGTAGAGCCTGAAGTGTAGAGGGAAATTTAGCTTAACTCTCACCCATTCGTTGGCCAACCCCTCATGATAACTAAGCATTAAAAATGGCTAAATCATAGGTCATTTGATGAGATCAGGTTGGAAATTAAAAAAACACCAACAGATTGGCGACTCTGTTGGGGAATTTTAGTAGAATTGTGTCTTATCCCAGGTCATTTATTCCCCTGTTTACAAATACCAAAGACCCTTATAGTAGTTAGAGTTAAGAAGTGTCAAAGCTTTGCTATTTTAGATCCTACATTCATCTTTGTATAAATTGCCCTTCAGTTTGTCATAAGTCTTGCTGATGTTCTACGCATCTGCAATTTCTTAAAAGATTGGTTAACATTTCTATATATTTTTATATTCCCATAATTTGGGTGGCAACTCTGAGTCTCCCATGTAGGTGCAAGGATTATTTTGAAGAAATAAGAGAGAGAGAGAGGAGGCAAAAAATATGGAAAGATCAGAAGAACCGGAGGACATATGAGGAATCATCCTGAATAGAAGCTAGAAGGTGAACTACCACAAAATACTTGGCAATCTTAGAAGAAGAAGAATGTAGACATTGGTGAGTTTGTTATTCCTCCTCCATTAGGATCTAAGCATCTTCTTATTAGTAGTAATGAAAATTTGCAAAAATCATATGAGTTTGGTATGCCTACTACAAATGAGGATAATTCCATTTTGAGAGAGTTTGTTGAAGGAGAACAAGCTCATTCAAATCTCTTTTCTAGTAAGAAGTTGATTCCTAGAATGACAAGCACCTCTAATCCCACATATTATGATCTGCTTGGTGATCCTGTTAGTAGGTCACCTATTCTTGCTTTCCATTTGAATGTTTCAAATCTTTTGGATAGTGCCCTAGAAACTTTTGATTCAAATAGTACATTGCCTAATGAAGAAAAACTAATGAAGGAAATTAACGAGTTGCAAAGAGTTAAGGAATTAAACATGAAAAGGGATAAAGAAAGAGAGGAAAAGATTAGGAATCCTATGGATGAGAGGGATAGGTTGAAGATAAGGCTAGAATGAATGAAGTTGTTGAGTCAAGAGGAACTTGAGCCCATGTTTGTCATATCCACTGGCCCAGTAGTTTCTCAGATACTTGGTTGAAATACCATAAATGTCCCACTGAACACTACTCCTACCAATACTTGGACTAGCTCTGTTGTTACTACCACTGTTGCATCTACTTCTACCTCAAAGCCCTCTTTTCAGCCTAGTGACAAAGGGAAGAAACTTTTAAAAGGAATAAGTATTAATGAAGGTGGATCACCTCAAAAAATTCCTTTATTTGAGGGGTTTGACTCATTAGATCTTAAGTTGAAACAGGAAAATGAACAATTACAAAAGGAGTTGGAAAGAATAGAGATATTAGCTGCAAATGCTGAAATGCAAAGGAAGATTGAATTTTTGAAATCTTCTATTAGGAATCCTACAACTTCTATTTCTCACAACTCATTAACTTCTTCACCCATTGATATAAATGTTTTAGCCTCTGCTAACCAGTCCAACCCCAGTTCTCATATACCTAATTAGTCTAAAGGCCATAATATGAGACAACAAGGAAGTCTGGGTGCAGGGGGAAGTGGTGCCAATAGACAACATAACAACCAAAGGGATCAGTTCCAAAGGAGACCCTTGCAAATGGAGAGGTATAGACAACTATCTTTTGATGGGATACCTGATTTTCCTAACCCTATTCCCAAGGATGTTATAAGTATGTTAGCTAAGTTTATTGGAAATAATGTATTGTCTGGCAAAGATCATTTAAGGGCCTTCCTGAACTTGTTGGATGATTATGAGGTTGAGAATGAAGATGTAGTCATGAAGTTGTTTATGCAATCACTGGTTGAGGATGCTAGAGATTGGTACAGAGGTATGCCTGAGGCTAGTATTAGGTCTTGGGAGGAATTCAAAAGAGTATCTAGAGAACAATATGGCGATAAAACAGACCCCCAGTTTATGCTGAATAAATTTAACAACATTTCTAAAGGACATAATGAAATGGTTTTTGATTTCAACACAAGGTTCCAAAAGGCAATGTTCATGCTTCTTGTTGGTTTGAGACCGAGTGAATAGGTTTGCCTTGTTTTATATTGCAATGCCTTTAATTCAAAGCTGAGCTATTGTTTGAGAGATAAAGACCCTCAAACTTTGAGGGAGGCTTTTAAGATTGCTCTACACATTGAAAGCAATAGAAGAGCCTCAGGGAAAGTAGGGAAAAGGGAGGATGTAAAGCTTCTTAAAAACCCTAGAGATCAGGAGAAATTGACAGCACAAGAGGATAAGATAGACAAGGTAATGACTGCATTGAAGGATTCGAACTACAAGATAGCTCGACAAGAAAAGGGTTTGGAAAATGAGAAGCCAAATTTCCAAAGAAATGAAAGGCCACCAAGGTTGCATGATCAGCCATTTAACACTAATTGGCATAATGGTAAGTGTATTATTAATAATTAGAGAAATTTACAGAGTAAAGATCCCCTAATCCATTAAAGAAATTTTTTGAAAATTTTATGGATGATACTCCATGGTGTCTAGCTTGTTAGTTACCCCATTCACCACATCAATGTGTAGTAGCACAATCTTTAGAAGAAGATTAGAACACATGTGGTGATTGTGATTTGCCTCATGAACAAGATGGGGTAATTAATATGTTGTTCACTGATGAAGAATGTTCCTTTGACGAAGAGACTAATGAGGTTGATGTTGATAATCAGAGATATATAGCAAGTGCACATTAGCAACAAGTATTGTTTGATGAAGATGATGAAGATAGTTGTGCTGTGAATGCTCTTGAAACTGAATAAATTGAGGTGATTTTGAGAAGACCATTAGCTAAGGAAATTAATTAACTAACTACTGCTGCTGTAGCTAATTTTAAGAGTAATTATCATTTGAGAAATAAAGTTATAAACAATGATCAAGGAAAAGTTGGCAGTGTGTTCATTAAGGAGAGTCAAACAAATAAGAAAAAGGAGGAGCCAAAAGCAAAGAATGCCAAAGTATGGGGAAAGAAACCTAGCGGGATACATATTGATGAACCATTGATTCCTCCATCAACTCTGAGAAAGCTTCAAAATTTAAAAAATGATGAAGAAAAGGAGAGTATGATTCAAAAGGATGGAACATCTGATACAAAGAAAGGGAAATCTGAAGATAGCCTTGTGGTAGCATATGATGTGCCCAAGTATGCTCCAGTTGACATGTTCCAATTGTTATCACAAGTAAAAGTGTTAGTCCCACTTCTTGAGATGATGAGGATTGAATAACATAAAAATAAGGTAGTATCCTTTATCAATGGTGTTGCTACAACTTGCAATGAGAAAAGGTCAGCCATTCATCCTGAAGAGAGTAAGGAAAAGATAAAGGAAAAGGAAGCTGAGGGGAACAACAACAATGATGACCCTCAAGTTTTCCTGGGTGCCACACTTACTATATGCCCAAATCAGGTGGATCCTTTTTATGTAACCTAGATCATAAATGATACGATGCTAAAGAATTGTATGATTGATTCAGGGGCATCTTCTAATATCATGCCAGTCAGAGCCATGCAAGCATTGGGTTTGAAAATCACTAAGGCCTACAAAAAATACCATGTAATGGATAATAGAGAGGTCTCAGTCATAGGGATCATAAAGGAAATACCTTACAGATTGGTAGCATATCTGGATAAAGAGTTTATGATGAGTGCTACTGTGGTAGATATCCCTCCCACTTATGGGATGCTTCTGTCTAGAAAATGGTCTACTGCCATTGGAGGAAGCATGCAATGTGACATGTCATTTTCCACTATCCCCATTGATGGAAAGGATGCTAGACTTCATAGGGAGCCTCTGGCCCCATATATAGTTGTGGAGGATGAACCTGAGGAGCATGTCCACTTTGTGGATGTAGACATTGATAATTTCAGGGTTGAGGAGCTTCACAAAGAAGAAGAAGATAATAAACCTGCACCCATGGAAGAAGAGGTAAAAAATAAGTAATGATGAATTGTGGACAATGTATTTTGATGGTGCTTGTTCCAAGGATTTTCCTAGTGGTAAAACTTTTAAGTTCTCATTTTCACTGATGTTTGTTTGCACAAACAATGTTGCTAAATATGATGCTTTATTACTTGGGTTGAAAGTAGCATACAAACACATAATAAGAAAGTTAAGAGTCTTAGGCGACTTAGAATTAATTGTGTCTCAAGTAAGATCAATATTTATGTCTAAGAATAATAGATTAAAGCAGTACAAAATGCTATTTGGGAGACAATAGAAATGTTTGATGCTTTTAACATTGAATGGGTAGAAAGGAACAAAAATGCTATGGCAGATCTACTGGCAAACATAGCATTAAGACCTAATGATATGACCTTTACAGATATCTCAAAGGTTGAGATGCAAATAAGGCCTTCTATCCCTTACAACATTCAAAATTGGCAGGTGTTCAATAATGATGAGGATATATTGAAGTTCATGCAATGCGTAGACCTATATGAAAGCTAGGAGATAGATTTTAGAGAATTTGTAGAGGAAAAGGATGGAAAGGAAACATTATTTGGGAGTGAGGTAATCCAGCTCAAGACTAATAAAATTCCTAGGGGTCTTGTGGCTTTGGAAAGGGTCTTTGATGGCCCTAATAAAAGTGCTATTAAGCAAAATTTAGCACATCTAGATGACCTAGAATAAATAAATCTAGGAACTGCGAATGCTCCAAAGAAAGTGTATATAGGAAACAAAATGAAGCCTCAAGTTAAAGCAATGCTGATTGCTTTATTGAGAAAATATAGGCATGTGTTCACCTAATCTTATGATGATCTGAAGGCATACAAAGAGGATTTGTTTTAGCATGAGAGACCTCTTAAACTAGATGCAAAGCTCTTTAGGAAGAAGCAAAGACCAATAAACCCAACATTGGTGCCCAAAATGCAGGAAGAATTGACAAAGTTAAGAGAGGGCAGAATTATAAAGCTAATCAGGCATTCAACTTGGGTGTCTAACCTTGTACTTGTTAGAAAGAAGAACGGTGATATCATACTTTGTGTAGATTTTAGAAATCTCAACATATCATCATTGAATGATAATTACCCATTGCCAAATATGGAGGCAATGCTGAAAAGAGTCACTGGTTGTGAGCTAATGTCTATGATGGATGATTTTTTAGGATACAACGAAGTGAAAGTCAAGGAGTTTGAGTAGTACAAAACAACATTCACAACTCCTTGGGGTACATATGTTTATGTTAGGATGCTTTTTGGCTTGACTAATGTTGGTGCTACATTTTAGAGAGCTATGGGTATAGTTTTTTTTGACCTGATTAATGTCATCATGGTAGTATATCAGGATGACCATACAACATACTCAAAGAAGGAAGAGGATCATTGTATGCACTTGGAGAAGATTTTTATTAGAGCATTAGAATATGGGATATCTCTTAATCCCAAGAAATGTGCTTTTGGGGTCATTGAAGGAATGTTGCTGGGACATATTGTGTCCAAAGAAGGAGTAAGGATTGACCCTGAAAGAGTTGCTACCATTGATAGAATACCACAATCGAACAAATGTCAAAGGTATTCAATCTTTCTTTGGACAAGTCAAATTCTTGAGAAGGTTTGTGACAAACTTTGTAGAGATTACAAGGCTAATCTCAAAGATGCTGAATAAAGGAGAAAAGGTATCTTGGAGTGAGGAACCAAGTGAAGATTTCAAAGGTATAAATCAATCCATCAAGGAGGCCCCAATTTTGAAGTCCCTAGATTTTTCAAAACCATTCCAACTTTTCTCTTTTGATTCCTTTCACACAATTGTTGCAGTCTTATTGTAGAAGAACGAGGAAGGCTATGAACAACCTATTGATTTTTTCAGTAAGTCTTTACAATCAATTGAGTTGAAGTATGACATGACTGAAAAACATGCTTATGCTCTGGTGAAGGCGGTTAAGAATTTTAGACCGTACTCAGTTGGTGCAACAATTGTTGCTTATATTCCAAGTGTTGCTGTCAAAGACATTTTTACACATCAGGAGGTCATTGGAAGGAGATGTAGATGGATTAATAGGATTCAAGAATTCAACATTGATATGCAAATAACTAAATTGGTTAGAGGACATGGATTGGCTAGGTTGATGGCAGAGAAAAATTTAGAGGCCAACCAGGTAAACAATGTTGATTTTGTTGATGTGTCTCTTGTTTGTGATATGCAGACTACAAGGTGGTATATGAATGTTGTGTATTACCTGCAAAATATGTCATGCACTAAAGGGATGACTAATAATAAAAAAAGGACACTCAAGCTACAAGTTGTGAAGTATGCGATAGTTGAAAATGAGTTGTGCTGGAGAAATGTAGATGGAGTGTTGTTGAAGTGTATTAATGGGGAGCAAGCCCTAGAAATTTTAACTGAGATGCACAGTGGTGCCTGTGGTGGCTACTATATGGCCAAAACAACCACACTATAAAATATTGAGGGCTAAGTTTTGGTGGCCCACATTATTTAAGGATGCACATAGATTGGTAAAGACATGTGATGCTTGTGAAATATTTTCAGGGAAGTTGGAGTTCTCAGGAAATTTACCTCTTAGACCAGTCATAGTGCAAGCACCATTTTAGCAGTGGGGAATTGACTTTATTGGAGAAATTGTAGAGAAATCTAGTGGTGGACATTCCTAGATCCTGGTAGCCACTGACTATTTCACAAAGTGGATTGAATCCATTCCAACAAGGAAGGCTACCAACAAGTTGGTGATTGATTTCTTAATGAATAACATTATGATCATATTTGGTGTGCTAGAAAATAAAGTATTAGATAATGCTATGTGCTTTAGATTAGAAGAATTCACAGGTTTCTGCAATAAGTATGGAATACAAATCTCTTAATCAACCCCGTATCACCCACAAGGTAATGGATAGGATGAATCTAGTAATAAAAGTTTAATGAAGATCATAAAAAGGGTGATAGAGAAAAACAAGAAGGCTTGGGATTCAAAGTTGAGACAAGCCCTTTGGGCTAACATAATGACTATCAAGAAGGCAATAGGACAACCTCCATTCAATTTAGTCTATGACATGGAACCTAGAATGCCAACCAACAACTTGTTGCAGGTGTATAAATTCATTTAGGAATATGATGACAATATCACATATGATATGCAATAGAGAATTAATGTTTTAATAGAGTTGGATGAAGTTAGAAGGGATGCACAACAAAGAAATTTAAAGTTGTAATTGCAAGTGAAGAAATTGTATGACAAGGAGTCTTCTCACAAGAAGTTTGAAAATGGAAACAAGGTCCTGATGTGGAATGCCAGGGATGATGATAAGGGAAAACATGGAAAATTTGAAGCCTCATGGTTAGACCCTTATTTGGTCAGCAACACCCATGGAGAAGACTCATATTTTTTGTAATCTCTGACTGGAGATCTTCTGGAATTACTAGTACATGGACAATTCCTTAAGACATACTTCTCTTGAGGTATGTTGTTTTCCATGTACAATGTATTATATGCATAGCCTTTGTAAATATTGTGTGTTCTCTTTTGTTTGGTTGGGTTCTATTTCTCTATGTTTTTATCTGGTTTGGTCTGCTTCACTAGGAGTTTCTTTGAGATCTCGCTTTGTTCATGTTAAATAAATGTTCCCGAACATGAGCCACTGATAGGACTAATGTAAAATCTTGTGGTCCCTTGCCCTACTTTCTCCATTCCCGAGGTTCTATTTGGCTTGTGTGGGTTAGGGTTTATCAAAACAATGTTTAGGGTTTATCTTAGCTTGTGAAAATATAAGAAACCCTAACCTTTGGTCGCTAAGATAAGCTATTCTATTCCTTTGTTGACTGGTTGTTCCTATTTCCTGGTCGGTATAGTTATGACTTATATTTGTCTCTTTGTATTTTAACCGGCCCTTTGCACCTAGTAACACCGTTCGATCCCTTATCATGAAAATTCTAACAATATTTGACTCATTGAAGTGCATGGTTTTATCCCTATGTTTGAGTCATGAATATGTGTTAATAAAGGCCCTCGTTATTTGTCTTTCCTAGTGAGTCCTTTTAAAACAACTTTTAGCGCATGTGCTTAATTATCTACTTAATCTCCTTCATCGCATAAGTTCTTTGTATCGCGTTTGTGTTTTTGGCGCTTTGAGTAGAAATGCAATATGTGATAGGAGTTCCCAGTACAAGTGTCCATTCTACATTGCATCGCATAAGGCCTTTGAATCATAGTTTGATCTCATAGAGGATAAGAGGAAGCACGACATGCACTAGGTAATCAGATCTTTGCCAAGTCTCTTCATCCTCATCCTTCATAGCATGTCAATGCATCACAAATTGTTTGAAGGAGTACTATGAGGAATGGCGATGTGCGATGGGCATTGGAGGTAAAGGTACAAGCCAAGGATATTTCCTGCTGGGTGTCAATAGTGTAAGCTCATCGAGACATTTCTTTGCATCACATTTTCTATTTGCCAGAATTAAGTAGAAAGGTGATGTGTGATGGCCAATAAGTAAAGTTGGCAGCAAAGCTTTTAAAGGAGAAAGGAAATACGTGGTGTCTTCTTAGCTCATTGCAAGGCTGGTTCACATCGCATTTCACATTGTGGATCCTTGAAGCAAAAGGTGATGGATGATAGTTGTGTGACAACTGTTGATCGTGTCTTGAAGGAACTTCATCCACAACCAAGATTCAAACTAGAAATGACTATCTGTCAACTTTTTCCTCTTCACTCGCGCGAGCCATCACCCTGTAATTAATGGCATTTCATCATGCTTCGAGGTCATAAAATTGAAAATTAAAATGCTTTCTCATCATTTTTTGCAAACAACCTTCAAGCGATCAATTGAACAGAGATCAAGGTGAGACAATTCAAGGTGAAGAGCAGCTAGGTCTGGGTGAGTAAAAATTTTATCCTCCTTCTGTGTGAAAGGATTTAACTGAAGAATTGAAAAAGGGATTTGTGTCTATGTTTGAAAATATTTCTAGAGCCCTAGATTAGAGGAATGAGTAGATTTTAGGGGTTTGCATAGCCAAGTTAGCTCGATTTTGTATTTTCTAGTAGGGTACAACAAAATTGTGAAAAGGCCTAGTGTTTGATTTGAATTATAAAACCTTAATTTCATTAAATTCCACAAGAATGAGTCAAGCTAGTGAAGCATCAGGGGTTAAACCAAAGGCCAAAAGGGAAAAACCTAAAACTGATGAAGAAAAACCAAAAACCAATGGGGTGAAATGTGATTATGCCAGGTTTATGGAAGATGACCTATGGAATTATTCCCAATGGCCAAGGCTATTGGAAAGAGGGCCACTAGTGAAGGCATCTTATTTGATCATTTACAAAATTTTTCCAGAGATATCAAGGATATAATTGTGCCACAGACTGGATGGGAGTTATTCAAGTATGCTTACAGAAGGTTAGACTACCCTAAACCTACTAATAACTTGTGGAATTGTGACATAGTAAAGCTCATTGTGCCCAATGCATTTGTTGATGTTAGCTTAATCAAAGAAGTTGCTAAGTATTATGATCCTAATGAAAAGGTTATAAAAAGTGTGAATGGAACTCCTAGGATGGACATTAGTAGGGGTCAAGTTGTGAGGACTTTTGGGCTAAACCCCTCTGCCACAGTGGCCATTCATCTTAGTGTTTTGCAATAGGAATATGAAAAGGGAAAGTATGGATATAGAACTTATGTGCTTCCTAAGCATATGAGAAGGAATTCATGTAATAAGAGGGAGAAGTCTGCCCAAAATGAGGTAGAACCTTTTAGTTGTGATGAGTTTGAGAAATATTTCAAGAACACTTACTATGCATTGTGTCAAGTGCTGGGTAGAAAGTATGATCTGAGAATGGCTATTGCTCTGATGGTAATGGTAGCAGATATTTAGGATAGGGACCAAAATAAAAATTTTGATTATGCCTCTTACATTGCTTGTAAGATTCATGAGCAGTTGACTGCTTTGAAAGTCTCCAATGCTCCTTTGGTTTTCAATCAATATTCTTTGCTAATGCATATGTTTTTATGGAGTGGTGTGAAGGTCTGGTCCAAGTCCTTGGACCTCAAAACAAAGGATAGTGATGGGAATGATTTACTTTTTCAACAATGGACGCACATATGGGATCAACATTTCCTTGATTCAAACTATGTTGCTTTCTGCAACATGTTAGTTTTTGCTATTTTGGACAATTTGGGAGTAAGGCTTGTGGAAAGAATTTCAAGAAATATTATGCATATCCTAAGGCCAAAGGAGTTCAAGGCTAGTACAAAAATAGATCATGATTGGGGAGATTGGTATCTCCACAGGTGTTGTACAGTCTTCAGGGTGTATGGTGCTTTGGTGCAGCCCCATTGTTTGCCCATGTTTGTCTCTGATAGACTTGCATTTATGGAGATTATGTGGCAGTTGGATTCAATGGATAAAGAGCACTTCAGGAGTGCTAAAAAGGGATCTTTTGTCCCAAGGAAAATTGCATTTTCTCACTTTAGAGTCACATCAAAGGAAGGCTTGGACAATTTTGTAGAAATGTTGAAGGGCTATAAAATGACAGTGGAGAAGGTAAGGAACTGTGACCCTGAAGGGTTCACTGACAAAGAAAAATTAGGAGCAGGTTTGGTTTCCATCACCATTTTTTGCATTTAGAGGATGTGATTAGGAATTTGGTATCAAAAGAAGAAATTGACAATAGGAAGAAAGCACGGTGCCATATGGTTGAGGTTGAACATGGAATTATTGAAAATAATCCATTATATGTAAGCCCTTATGCCCAAATTTTGGATCCTCTCCAAATGGATATGAAGATGTTAGATGATTATGGGTAGGGTACATTCATGGATGTGATAAATTAGGTAGAGGAGGTTGTAAAAAGAAAGAAGAATGAGAAATTGGCCACAATTAGAAGTAGGCCTGCTCGATCATCTGTGAATGATTTCTCTGGCCAACCAATGGAACTTGAGGAAGTGGAAGTTGCCAAGCCTCTTGTAGATTATTCTACAGAGACTGAGGGAGGAGATACTATGGAAGAACAATCTATTGAGCATGTTCCATGAGAAGAAGATATACATTAGAGATTCCCCTCCCCCCAAATAAATGATGCCATTGATTCTTTTGTCCCTGCTAGCAGGATTGTTACCACTATTTTTGATGAGGACAATGATAAGGTTGATGAAGATGTCAGGATAAGGGCATGTAAGGAGTTCTTATATGATGAATCCTTTGTGCAAACAAAGGAGTTTAGGGAATTTGTTGTTCAAGCAAAGTGCAGTGAGTTTAATGCTAGAATTGAAATGGTAAAGGAAGGAGTTGATCCTTCACTGCAAGAGGAAGCTAAGAAACAAGAAGAGGAAAATATTTAAAATGAGATTTCATTAATTACCCCCATTGAAGGTAGACTAATGGTCAAGAAAAGTGGCATTCTTTTGTTTTGCAGTTGGGATTTGAATTCTTCTATTGATTTGAATACAAGAAGAAAGGATGATGAGGCTTTTATTTTAGAGAAGCAATATGATAACAAGGTTTTTAGCACTACTTTCAGCCCAAGGTTGCATGTGACGCTAATCTAGTCCATGGGACCAAACACAGGGAAGCCTAGGGTAATCAGGGAAGTTGGAGAAATAACTAGGGAAGTTATGGTAAAGAGAGCATCTGAGATCTCTTATACACTTGCAGCCAAATTAACGATGCATGCTACAATGCTTAGTGTTGACACTGCAAAAATGATACAGGAGAAATATGACCAACTGTTGGATAAATTCAGCAAGCTACAAGATGAATATCACAAATTAAAAGACTATGCTCCTCAAGAGAAGCTTACAACACTTGTGATGAAAGCCCTTCCCTCTCCCACCACACAAGTATTTTCTATTCAAGATAGAGAGACTTTGTCTCTCAGGATTAAGAATTTGAAGGATGAATTAAAATTGGCAAAGGTGAGTAGAAAGCAAAGAATGAAACTAAAAGGGTGGTAACTGATATCATTGATGATATATTAGGCCATAGAATTTCTTGTATACTCCATAGGTTGGATAATGTTACGAAAGTGTATAAGAACATTCATGAAGCTTATAACAAACATGTTGAAATTCAAAATAGCTTCTAGAATGTGTGGAGCAAATGCAACATGAGGGCTGATGCTCTCAAAGAAATAATAAAGAATATGGAGGTTGATCTTGAGGCACCAAGTAACCTGCCTCAAATGATACAGGCCATTGGTTTGTTAAGTGAAATTTATGCTTTTCAGAGTAAATTGGATTTGCAATTCAATAGTAAAATAAAGGTGTTCTGGGACATGGAAAAAGATGGAATGCCTCACATTCTAAATGAGGAAAAAGAGCTCAAGGACTTCAATAGTTGGAAAACTGAATTTGGGAGCATCATCCCATCTTTATCAAATTTTATTTTTAAAGATGGAGAACCAGAATTGACTGAGTTGAATAATTGTTTAGATAAATTGTTCAAAATGGAAATAAATTTAGATTCATTTGTGAAAGAGGCCAGGGCTATTATGGACGCTAGGTTTAATATGCACAATTCAAAGGTGCAGTAGTTATTTCAAGTCCAATGGCCATCAGAGGAAGAGTACAACACATGTCTTGAAAAGTTTACTAATTAAACCTTTGATGTAGCATTATCTAAAGTTGTCTCTTCCAAGTCAAGAATTATTCATGTCTTTTGGTGTAGTGGAAAGCATTTTGTCTTTTCCTGTTTTATGTATTGGACCTCGAGGTTGTTGAAAGACAAGGGGATGTGACAAAGAGAATATATGGTTTGTTATGCAAGCACTTGCTACGACAACGTGTTTTTTGGAAGGCGAGATATCTTCTTTAGCAAATGGTAACTGCTTTGTCTCATGTTGAATGTGCACCTCATGAGTTGTTGTGGTCCCTTTACTTGTAACTACTTATGATTGTCAAATGAAAATGTGACGTGTAAATGGCCCGAAGCTTGTTGCTCCCTTCCATTATAAAAGGGATTTCAAAGCCATTTACAAGGGTTGATCTTTTGGAGAAATTTGTAATGAAGCATAGAGATTAGAGATTAAGTCTTGTTTTAGTCTTTTGAGCCTGAATTGTTTATTTTTGAATTTTGATAATTGTACTAGGATCTAATTGAATACAATGGCAATATTTATGAAGCCAATTGTCTCCTAATGTATGGTTTACACATATTATGAATGAATAAGTCAAGGACTATTCTATTTATCTCCATGAAATTCTCATGGATGTATCTTTCTGTTTAAGGATCTTATTCAAAGAATAGGTTAAATGCTTTAATGGAAATTTAGATTTGTGTGAATGTATACAAGGATTTAGTAATTATTACTAGTTAGGAAATATGAGTATAATATTACAAGGTAGTATTATAGAGCTCTCTGATGATTAGATGAACTACTGTTATTGAGTTTCAATTGCATTTGGTGTGACTCCATTGCCTTAGGTTAAGGCACCGATCTTTTGCCTTTGTTTTTGATTTTCAACTCTAGGATCAAATAAACCCACATACTTTTAAATATTTAAATTCAGTTGTAATTGTTTGTGAAATGAATTTTCATCTTGCTCTATGGTCTTGAGAAATGCAAAATGTTTGGATGATTTAAGCCAGATCTTCATATTTTTCATAATCCTCAAGCAAATCTGCATAGAACACATCTGCTATTTACAATATTTGTAATAATTGGCACAGGAGATTAATAAATACTATGAAGGGATCACCCTCCTAGGTTTTGTAGAGCCTAAAGTACAAAGGGAAAGTTAGCTTAACTCTCACCTATTTGTTGGCCAACCCCTCATGATAACTAAGTATTGAAAATGGCTAAATCATAGGTTATTTGATGAGATCAGGTTGGGAATTAAAAAAACACCAACAAGCACAAGGATCATTCTAAGAGAAAATTTACCAACCAGAGGATTAAGCACACTAGGATCCAAAGGCCAAGGACCAAAACCATCAGAATGACATCTCTAGAGCTAAGAAAAAATAAAGCATGCTAGAAAGAGATAGGGTGACACCATAAGGATGTCTAGAAACTTTGTAGAATTTCCAAAGTGCCAACAACCCCTACATGAGTTTGAGAACATCCCTACTTATGTGTCACTTTCAGCTTGCTTGAAAAGCTCTCGATGTGACATCTAGAGATTATCTATAATCTACTAAATAATGATGAAACTTTTGTAATAAATGAAGAAGATTCATTTGGTAAAGGTTTTGATTTTATTGAGAATATAATTTTGGAATAATTTGATCCCAAAGATGTGTCTTTATATATAAAATCACCCATATTTTACTCAAGCTCAAGTATGGATATAGATGATTCTTTTAGCTTTGACAATATGAATGATTTTTATTAGAATAATTATAGTATTTCTTCTATATCTATGAGGAGGATTGGTGGGATTATCTAATAATTGATGATTTTGTGTGTTGTGTGTAAGAATTTGATGGTAAGGATGAACTACAATTCAAGAAGAGGAGGTTCAAGTTGTAGTTGAAGTAACCTAGAAGAGTTCATGCTTGATGATGATATATAGTTATCCATAGAGGAGTCAAACAAAGAAGAGGAGAATTTGGGTGAAGATGGTGATACTTTGGTTGTCATCATACATAAATAATATATCTCTTTACCTTGTTCCTCTAAACCATGTTTATTTTATTTTGATTATTCTAGTTCAAATGGAAAAACTTGTAAATGGATTAATCATGGAAATAAGGAACCACCTTAGTTGATATTCCATAATTTAATAGGCATCTTGAGTTCAAAGTTAATGTGAATTTACAACTTTTGAGTGAATTCAAGGATGTACCTATTAGGTTGAGAATCCAAATCATCCAATTACTTCTTAATGCTTTGAAGAAGCAAAGTGGGACTAACTTTGGGACTTGTCATCTTGAGTTAATGTGAAGTGCACATTTAGAGTGGGAAATTTTGTTCTCTTTTTCCTTTTCCTTTACTTTGTTTCTTTTAATTTTATTGTTTTTGTTAGTGTAAAAAGTGACATTATCAAACTAGTTAGCTTTTAGCCTACCTAGGAGAGTCCTATTCACACTAGATTAAAGCTCCACTTAGGAAATTTTAGAGTTTTGTCTCACCTCATGTGGTTGAGACATGTGTCCTCACTTTGTGAGACACCTAATGCATGCATACTTGCCACTTTCTCAAACACATGTCATTTGAGTTAGACAAGTGTTGCACCTTTGGAGGCGTAGTCAGTCGTTGTGTCCTAACTTCCTACCTCCACTACCTTGCCTATATATGCAATGCTTCTTTGTACATTTTACTTAACTTTTGGCGATATAAATTAGGCTTATTTTGTGTGCTTGTTGCTCAAGTGGAAGTTCATATTGGTTCTTGATTTTTGATCTTGGCAATCCCAACATGGTATCAAAGCCATGCTAGCAAAAGCCTTCCCTTTTTGAGAAAATCCCACACCTAGTCAAGAGTTCCTCATAGAGCCAAGCAGGCCTCGTCATTGAGTCTGAAAGGCCTGAGATGGTAAAAAAAGCCTATCATTTCATTGAATTTTGACAAAGGCAATTTTTTGCAAAAAATGTTTTAGCTCCCAGCCCCTGTACCATATAGTGGTACAACCGTATAGATTATCAGTCAGAAACACAAGTTTTTTTGCAAAATCTAATCTTTGGTAGATCTGGACAAGTTTTGGAAAATTTTTTGATCATGGGTTGGGCATTTTATAGAGTTTTTCCTGCTTCATTTGAGTGAATCTCTCATCTATTCATGATCCATGTGATTTTGTGGTTCATGGGTTTGTTTTGCAAAGTAGGATGATTTTTTGTTCACAGATTTGAGGAATTTGAGGTTTGATCCTATGTTTTGGCTAATTTTTGGTTGGTGCAGACATTTTTTTAGGCGATGCCCACATAATCCACACAAGTGGTGCAGTTAGGGTTTGATTGAGGTTGTATATTTCCACCACCATTGAAGGGTTGCAGTGGTAAAGCTTTCTATTTGTGCGGGTTTCAATGGATCTTAGTTCACTGTCTTCATTACCACCAAGGACTCTGTCCCCAAACTACTAGGGATCACTCCATCAATGGTCATGGTCTTCAAAATGGTTAAGCTTTGATCCAGCTTCGGTAGACAGTAAAGTTCCTTGGAGGTCACAACCTATGCTCTAGTTGATGATTTTGGTTGACTTGTATGTTATGATGTTATATCATTTTGGGTCACTTCTTGTGTTTTGAATGCCACAGTTACCCCAACTGCCTTGGATGTTGTTACATCCCTAACCTTAACTATGTTTTACTTTTAATTTTGAAATAATTAGTAGATGATTACGCATGATTCAATGATTTAACGTTAGTAAAAATGTTTGGAAAAATTAATGTTTTCATGAGTTATGTTTATTTGACTATAATTGACATGTGTTTATAAGTTGTCAAGATGTTATCATTTCATAAGGATTATGAAATAATTATTGATACATTAATCTTGAGTTGGTGATTGCAAGTTGGATTCAGGGAACATGTTCTACTTCTCCAAGAAAAGAGGGAGAGCATCATCTGAGAGAAGAGTATAGGTATTTGGAAAGGACAAATTGGTTGCCATTTGAGTTTTGTGCCTTTATAATTTTAGTAAACTGTCAACTAGATTGGTAAGTAGCATTTGACCTAGTCTAAGTTTGGTTTTGATTCGACAGTTGTCGAATCATTGAAAAGATCCAATTAAACTATGTTTTATCATAAACCAAGTCGGTTAATTTGACCATCGACATGGGAATGGATGATATCCATTAGTCTTTGAATGATATGAATATAGTTATATTCAAGAGAAAATATTAATAGTAGTTTAACTATCTTGTATTGGCAATTTCAGGTTGAAATTCCATAAGGTTATCCTATCTATTTGATTTTGATGATTTCACAAGATTGCTAAGGGGAGATCCTCAATCCCATCCTCATGTTTCGCTATGTTTTGCAAACAAAATATGTATTCAATGATATTTTGTTCATTGATATGATCTAGAGTTAAACCTTTATAGATTGTCGAGCATGAAGGAGAACGTGGTAATAATTTCAAAAATCTCTATTAGCTCTCGTATCCTTTTTGTTTTATAACCTCCATGATGGACAAGTGTAAAGTTGTTAACTCATGTGAGTGGTCATAAATGACAGATAACTCCATCAAGGTTGGTTTGCTATTTAAGAGCTTTGTTAAGAAATATTAAATTGTAGTGAAGAGTGGTCTTTAAAACCATTATTTTCCACTAGTTTAAACCTTCATGGGATTCCTTTTAGGCACCTTCATTGCCTTACTCATCATAGGTTGAGAGGGAGTGGTGGTGTTAACCATTTCCTTAGTGGTCTTTGATGACAATGAATCTTCTTTGTATGAATGTCTTTGAAGGGAGTTTATTGAGCCATATTTTAAGGAGGCTATTGATGGTCAGTTTTAAGGAGGATACTTTGATGATTATGAAATCATCTGAGATATCATTCAAAAATCATCTCCTATAGGTCTTTTGTTTGGGGTATCTATGGAAAATCCAGTTTCCCTTACACCTTAACATATTTGGGATGAAAAAGTCAAGGTTTGATATTTCTCATTCCATGGGAAATTGTTCACTTTTGTGATTTCTTGGATTGAGGAAGTCATCAGATCTAGTCATCGGCAAGCCATTATCTGGTGATGATTGAAGAAGAGTTAAACAAGGAATACACAGTTCTTTGCTAAGTGGATATTTAAAAGATCACCAAATTAGAAAATGAGTTCTTGTATAGTAGACTTAGTGGAAGAGTCTAAATCAGAAAGTTCTCCTGACCAAAGGTTAAAAAAAATACATCAGAAAGTAGTTGCCTCTCCATAGTAGTACTAGAAGCATCTGGAGGCCTTGCTAAAAGAAGACCTTTCCAACTTTCTTTAACCTTTATCACCGAGGATTTTTGCAATCAAAAGATGTCTACATTTTTGGATATGTTAGAACGTCGCTTTCAAATGATGGCTTAAGAGATCGCATATTGGGGTACTTGAACTTGGTGAAGGTAGATTCAGACAAGGAACCTTATGAAGTTGTTTCTGATTTTCTAAGCTTGGTTGCATATGTTTCTGGATCATATGATGGTGAAGAGGGTTTTATAGATTTGGACAAACAAATTATTGAGCATGAAGAATAAAAGAGTGGGACACGAGTTGTAGTTGAGAAGCCATTTGGAAAGGAATTAATTTCAACAAAGGAGTTAAGTAATTAGCTGGGGGAGCTGTTCACTAAAGAGCAAATTTATCATATTGACCATTATATTGGAAAGGAATTAGTGCAAAATTTACTAGTAGTTCAATTTGCAAATCGACTCTTTTTGCCTCTTTGGAATCATGATAACATTGATAATATTCAGATTGTATTCATGGAAGATTTTGGAAGAGATGGTTGAGGAGAGGAAGACAGTGAAAACTTGATTACTCTTCCACACTTATTATCAGGTTCATTCTTCCTTGAAAGCTTTATTTTGGTTTATGAATAGAATGTTTGTTTTCTGTACCAAATTTGTGTTTATTTGGCCCTTAAAATGGAAAGTATAGTCGTGTATCTATGAATATGGCCAGTGAAGCAAATAAACCTTGTTTTAGCTACTATTTTGTTTTCAGACTTTGAATAAGTGTTTGGTTTAGGATTCCTCAAATGTTCATGCATATAGTAAAATGTTTATACCCATGCTAAATGCCGAACATTCCTACTGTATTAACACATGGAGCAAGAAAGCTATGTTTATACCTTAGGATACCAGTTACAACTAAGATGAGATATCTCAAATGAGTTTATTTGTATATGCAAGTTTATGGACTTTAATCATAAAGATTGGAGATAGATATCATCTTAGTGTTTTAGAAAAGATAATAATGATGTCATTAGAAAATATCTAAGAATAGTGCTACGATGTCACTCTTTTTGCACTTCAAATGTGTTTAGTGTGGTGAAAATGTGAGGAGGTGAGATAAGAGATGTGAATCCCACACTTTCACCAACTAAGATATTAGGGAAGCAAAGGGTAAGTTTAGGGATAAACTACTATTCACCAATGTTCCCTTTTCCTGTTTATTATGACTATGTGACAGTTTGGAATTAGGACTTATAAGCTAGTTTAGGCTCTCTAACTTTATAACCCCAATTTGCATATCAGACTAAAATAACCTAATTTCTAACACAGATGTTGACAAAACAAATATAAAAATGCAGAGTAAACAGATCAGAGACAATGTACCTAGAAATTGAGGACTAGTTGGACTAGGGCGCCATGAACTTTGTCCCGCAAGTTTATGAATGTCAGGATCTTTTGTACCAGGAGAATGACAACCTTCAAAGACTCCCAAATCCTAGAAATTTTTCCTAGTTGGACTAGGGCACCATCACTGTTGTCTCGAAAGCCTTGGAATCCCAAAATCTAAATTCTGTCATGACTATGTCCGCAATCTGAATCTTCCTGTAACTCCTTTCTGTCAGATCTCAACAAATACAATCTGTATCTACAAAAGGAGAGGAAAAATGTTTGTGCCTATATAGGAGCTTACCTCAGTCAAGCCCCATTTTGGCGTTCCCACCTCAACAATAGCCAGAGATAAAGATTTGCAGATGTGTGTGCAAACCCTAGCAAAGTGTATGCATAAAATAATAAACCCTAGATGTCTCAATCAAGGGAAGAACAATAACTTGCATAAACTTACAAATACAACTTCACCTCAAGGAGATGAAATCAATGAAGACTTGCATGAACAAGAAGGCGAATCAACAATGTCTACGAAGGATCTCTAAGATTGATGTTAGAGGCTTCAACCCTTCTCCTGATCATGCAAAAGGTGTGAAAAACCCTAGGAAGAGCAAGATAGTCTCAAGATTTTGATTCCTAATCTCCATCTATTGTCTCCATGATAGCAAAATCAAAAGAACTTCAAGAGCTTCAATAAGTCATTGATCTTCAATGGCAATTTTGGTAGAGTTTTGGCATCAAGCTTGCATAAGAATTGTGTGTGATAAAATAATGTTCAAATGTCTTTTTTATATCCAACCTTAGGAATTTCAAATTTTGAAATAAGATGTTGACATCGCGTGAAAAATAAAAATTTGAAAGCGGAATCCCGGAATGCACGGCAAGAGCCGACATCCCTCCGAAATTCAAGACCCCAGGAAATCAGAGAGGACAAGGGCGCTAGTGCCCTAGTCCAAGCCATAATTTCCTAAATAAGACTACCTTAGGGAGGTTAGGGGCCTCCAAATCCAACCTTGTTTCTCTTGTTTAGTCTTTAGTTATTCAGAAATATGAGATTCTTCCAGTTAGGGCTAAGTCAGTCAAGGTTTGGGAAGGTTTGTAAAAGCTAGGTTAAAAGGTCACAAAAGAGGAGGAGCTAAACCATGGGGAAATTGTACCATTCCATGCAGGTGGACAATTTCTAACATAACAAAATGATAAGTTTAATTATGATGTTTGAAGGATATTGTGGACCGAGTTCTCAAGTTATTTTATAACGAAGGTGGTAACTTAAGGAAATCTAGTAAGACTGAAAGTATTGTTCTATATTTATTATAGACTCAAAATCTTCTAGGTTATAAGCTTGAATTTAAATAAGAGTATTTATAACAATGATAAATATTATCATTTTACTCTAAACTAGTTATTTGTACTGAGCAAAACCTATTCCCTATTGAGGCTATTAATATTAGTATATTTGTCTTCTATATATTATGAGTAATGAGGATTCTAATAGTACCTAAGCGGTCTAGAAAAGATTAGAGTGTACTTTACTCATTACACTTGGATAGGAAGCTAGGAAAATGGAAATTGATCCATTAAGCTATGATGAAAACTATGTTAGAACCATAGATGCACTCTTGCCTATGAGGCATATAATCACTATCTTTTTGAATTGACATTTTGATGCAATAATGTTAATATGATATTAAAGTGACTATGCTACATCAAGGATATAGATTTCCTTATGTGAAATAGTATTTGTTGTGTCTTATTGTAATACATATCCAGGGGAATGGGTGAACCAAGAAAGTGGAAACCTAGATATCCATTAAATAGCAACTATTACTTTAGCAAAAACCATCTCAAGAAAGAGTATGTTAGGGGCATAGTTAACAACTCTTATGTTTCAGTTTGAAACAATTAAACCTACTCAAGAGGATATGCATACTAGGAAATGGGTAATTATAGCTTTCTTAAATAGAACTTAATCTAGTGCTAAGGTGCACAAAAGACAAAGTTAAACCAACAATGGGTATTCTTGTTTTGATTTATTCCAAGATGGGACATGTTGGGAGAGTCAAAACTCAACTCCACTTGTTTTTTGTACTTAAGATTGCTGATAAAGGTTTTTGTGACAATTATTTAGAGAAGGTTATCTATGAGTTCATGACCTAACTTATGTTGGAAGTCGATAGACTTAAATAGACCAAGGGGCCGAAAGTAGATTGTTATATTTTTGAATCAAACCTATTAGGGTTGGAGATTGACTTAGATCAAAATAATTGATGTGAAATGATAGTATTCATTTAGATATTATATAGATGAGGATATACCTTGAATCTTATACTTATTCATGTTATGTGAAATGTGAATTCGAGTAATGCTAACTGGTCTAGAAAAGACTACAGAAATGAGTTCTCATGATTTGATATACTTATGTTATTACCTATGGAAAATAAAACATGTTTAGTTTTTCCACGTATTGGGTTAGAAAAGTTAAAACCTAGTATTAAAACTAGAAGGATTTGGGTAACCTAAAACTCTTATGTTGTATGTGACATTGTCTATATATATTGGTCGACAGTGAAAAGTTGAGGAAACCCTAGAGCAAGACAAGAAGAGTCTTAGTGTTACTTTAACAAATTTAAGCAATTCTAGGATAGAGTCAAAACTTGTTATATGACACCAAAGATGTTATGATTTTGAGTCAAAGTGGTGCAGGAGCACCTGATGGACTTTATGCCTCCATGAGGCCACTTTGTAAATATTAGATTTATGTTATGTTTGAGTCATGTAAATAAGGTCATGTAAGACCATTTGAAGTCATTTAAATCCATTATGTAATATTTTGGAGTCAAAAGTTGTAAAAAATGTAAAAGTTGTCAAAAAGTTGCAAAGTTGGTTTGGGAAGCTAGGAAGTAGTTTTGGATGATGGAAATGGGTGTAATAGCTTAAATATGTCATGTAAACATAAACACAAGGGTTGGAGAAGGTGGGAGAGAAGTTGGAATAAAATATACCTCATTTTGCATGTTTAAATCAATATTTTTCTGTAACAACTACTGAAATTCACATGGTATGGATTCATATGGATAGGTATGATCCTAAAAATAGTTGAAAAATGTGGGAATGTGAATATAATTCATTTTTCTTTTCTTTTTGCATCAATTTTCATGGAGATTTGAATAAGTTATGGCATTTTTGTTGAGGGTAGGTCGATAAAGTATAATTTTCTAAAAATACAGTCTGAAAAAATGCATGGTATAGCCTCATATTGACAAATATAATATATGGATGGAAATATATGGTTTTATAGTTTATAATGCTTTTTGTTGCATGTGATTTCACTAAGTTTGGAGTGAGTTATGCCATTTTTGGTGAAAATAGTTCTTTAACAGTCCTAGGGTTTGCACAAGAATAATCTTGTTTTTGAACTTTTCCTTCCAAAGTAACCATACACAATTTCAAGATATGTTATATAAGGGATTAATGTGTATCTAAATCAGTTTTTAGATCGTGGGTTTGAGTTGTATTATGAAAATTATGTCAAAATTACCTTATTTGCTGCTCTCATCAAAGCATAGTGGAAGTTTGTGAGAAAAAGTTATTTGTTTGAAGTGTGTTTATTTGGGTGAATCCTCTATGCACCACATCAATTGGAATCAGAGTTCAGAAGTTCTGGGCAAGAGAGTTTGTGTTTGTGTGTTTGTGCAGGTTGAAGAGAAAACCTAGTTGCCAAAAGACTAGGTAAAGGAAAAGAGAAGAGACCTAGGTGAGGCAAAGACAAGAAGCAAGGAGAGACTTGCTTGAGAAAAGATGGATTTGTTTAGAAGGTATTTTCAGGCTGGGGGTTCACAAAAGAAGAAGCAAGAGAAGAGAAAAGAGACAAGTGTGAAGAAGGAAAGCGATGACAAGGCAGAAATAGAAAGCCTTAAGAAAGAGGTAAAAAAGTTCGATCAAGCTATGGAAGAGATGAGAAGAAGAATGGAAGATAAGATGGAGCATCTACTCAAACAAACTCAAAGTTGGCACTTATCAATGAAGAGGAAGGTTACATGGCCCATTCAGAAAATTGCCCAAAAAAGAATGAGACAAGCAAGGACAACATCAATAGAGGAAGAGGTAAAAAATGAAATGGTGAGTATACCTATGACTATTTTGACATCAATCATGAAGAAGACACGGTAAATATAGTTGTGGATGAGTCTCCATGTCATTTTTAGTTATTTGAGTCTGATGTTCAAAATGAGCAAGTGGAAAGGCATGTTGATGTTGGTATTAATGATCAAGTTACTGTTGATAATAAGGTTGTTAATGAAGATGTTGCAGATTTGTTTGTTAAGGAGGTATATGCAGATTGTGGTAATGGTGAATATGCTGCTATATTGTATGATGAAGACATAAATGATGATGCTACTGAGGTATATGCACAAGAAATATAATTTTGGAACCTGAAAGTTGAGAGGATGCTAAATAGGAGATGGCATAAGAAAAAAAGAGCAAGAAGAACTCAGGGACAGTTGCAAAGAAGGACAAATTGTAGAAGAATTGGAAGACCAGGAAGAAGGATCAGACCAGCATTTAATGGGACTTGAGTTTTCTTTTCTCCAGGAGTATGGTGTAGGAGCACCTGATGGACTTTATGCCTCCATGACACCACTTTGTAAATATTAGCTTTATGTTATGTTTGAGTCATGTCAATAAGATCATGTAAGACCATTTGAAGTCATTTGGAGTCATTTAAATCCATTATGTAATGTTTTGGAGTCAAAAGTTGCAAAAAATGTAAAAATTGTCAAAATTATCAAAAAGTTGCAAAGTTGATTTGGGAAGTTAGGAAGTAGTTTTGGGTGATGGAAATGGATGTAATAGTATATGTCATGTAAACATGAATACAAGGGTTGGAGAAGGTTGGAGAAGGTGGGAGAGAAGTAGGAATAAAATATACTTTATTTTGCATGTTTAAATCAACGTTTTTCTATAAACAACGATTGTAATTCACATGGTATAGACTAATATGGATAGGTATGATCCTAAAAATGCTTGAAAAATGTGGGAATGTGAATCTACTTCTTTTTTATTTTTGTTTCATCAATTTTCATGGAGATTTGAATAAGTTATGGCATTTTTATTGAGGGTAGGTCTGTAAAGTTTAATTTTCTGAAAATACAGTCTGAAAAAATGCATGGTACGGCTAGGTACAACCTCATATTGATGAATATAATATATGGATGGAAATATATGGGTTTTTAGTTTACAATGATTTTGTTTGCATGTGATTATATTAAGTTTTGAGTGAGTTATGTGTCATGCCCACATTTCACATGCGGTCACAACACGCATACATGCGTGTCATGTCCACATGCGACATGTGGTCATGATACGAACTATCAAAATTTTTTCCTTACTAATCTATATTTCCTCCTTGCACGCATAAGAGTGCTCGAGTGCACACGTTTAAGTCGTCATTGTTACTCTTTTATTGGAAGGATTTCACATACGTGAACATTCACTTTACTGGACCTACAATTTGCTTGAATGGTGTTCTCTACGTTTGTTAATTAATTGGCCTCTATTGGTTTCCTCAATCTATTTAATATTGCCTCGCATTATTTGTTTACTCCTCTATCAATTTGATTTAAATAGTTTTCTGGTTCGCTCATTTACGCTTTTCTCTATTTACTTTTATATTTTTATTTAAATTTAATACGTTAATTTATTTTCATTACCTTGGTAATTCATTTGGAAAAATTACTAATTTCGAAGTCTCGATTCCTTTACAAACGAATTAATGTAAATAATTATTAGTGTAATTAACAATTGCCCCATTAATATTGCCCAATTATGTATATTTTCATTTATATGTATATATATATATATATATATTTTAAAAATATTCTTCCCATGTATTTAGGAAGAGAGCATATATATATTTATACATATATATTTATATATGAAATATCCTTTTAGAGCAATCTTATTCATTAACAATTAATATATAAATATATATAAATAAATAAATATATATATATATATATACATAATTGCTTATTTTATCATGTAGTGGAAACTCCACTCATTTTTTTATTAGAGTGTTTTATAGAATTACAACTCATAGCATTGGGGATTAAATAACCCTAACCCTTAATCTTATTTGGACTTGTTGTGGTTGCAGGTGTGAGAGGAGCGGCGGCAATGGTGGATCGACGACACTGGTCGCAGGGCTGAATGGAGTGTGGAGAGGCGGAGTGGAGGGCGTTTGGTGGCCGCGGTGGCAGTGAGCGGAGGCTACAGTGGAGGGCGGTGTGATGGCCGCAGAGGGCAACGGTGGTGGGACGCGGCGGAGTTTGGCCGTGCAAATAGTGGTAGGCAGGGTGTTATGGGTCGCGAGGGCCTATGTAGTACTTAGGTGGGGGTGTGGGGAGGGGCAGAGCCCCACCCACATCCCACTTTGTGGGGTGTGGGTGGGGCTCCGCCCCTTCCCACACCCATTGTATCAAGGATTTCGGTGGGGGTTTAAGCCCCACCCTGTAACATGTACATTCGGCTGTATAATAGCGAACTCTCTTTTCCCCTTTCATTTGCTAATTCGTAATTTTAAATTAATACTAATAATATATATATATATATATATATATATATATATATATATATATATATATATATATATATATATATATATATATATATAGCTCATTTTCACAACTTCATTTAATTTAACTATTTATATATATATATATACATACAAGTATACCAAATTTTCACAACTTCATTTAATAATATATATATTTAATAATATATATATATATATAATTCATAATGAAGTTTCATAGTAAATTTATTTCACACTATCTCTAACATTTTTAATTTCAATTTAATGATTACTTAAGTGAAACAGAAAGCACTAACCATTTAAATCTGTATTTATCAACTAAAATTTAATCTATCAAGTATACATTCCATTTCGAATAAATTTAAGGATTAAGAGTAAATACAAGAAACTAATAGATCTTTCACTTCCATAAACAAACAACAGACAAGTAAATTGATTTGGATTATTTTCCATTGTATACTTAAATCAAATTCTAATCTGTTTTCAAAGGCAAATTTACATCTTTTATACTTCTATAAATGTAACTTTTTCACTAAATAGCACAAGAGATAAACTTTATCAACTGGTCTAAATCAACAACTACTCTCACAACTTTACAATTTTGATAAACAAAAAAATAACAACTGTAAGATCCCACAATTCACAAACATTCTAAGGGAGGAATTACTTTCTTCTCCCAATACAATTTTTCTACAACTTTCAGAGGGAGTAAACCTCTCCTCAAAGGAAACCTTTCCAGGAAGAACCTTAAGAGATCAAGCTCTCATTACAAGTAGGAAGATAGAACATTTTCTCTAAACAAGGAAAAACTCCTCCAATCTTCTCAACATGCTCCAAAAATAACCTGCATGACAACAAGGAAGGAAACACCAACCAACTAGCTCTCCTCCCTACCATAGACCCGCAAGAGGGTCACCCCCGAGTTAGGGAGATCATCCACACACCCAGGGTAGAATAGACCAAAACACTACACAACAAAAGAAGCCAACAACACACAACACCCATGGTTTTACTCACAATACAAAAACTCACCTGAGGTGGTTTAAAGAGGGTAGGGAAGTAGACTCTCTCAACTCAAGGTGTTATTCTTCATAACATTTTATCACAACTGATCACATGGCCTCAAGCCAACAAAATTAATCTTTCTCATGGCCTCAAGCCATCCAAATAATCAAAATTCCAGGGATATCCCAAATAGGCTCTCAAGCCTTAAAGCCCTCTTGGCTCAAAATTACCAACATGCCCTCAAGGCTTCCATATACCAAGTACAAGAATCCACCCGAGGAGGTTCACACCTTCCCTTCCCTACACATGATGAGCATTGTCTTCCAACTGGAAGAAGCTCTTTCAAACACCCAACACAAACCTCAAATAACAGAAATAACACATAGACAATCTTTGCAAAACAACATTCAACAACAAGTAATAGTTCATACAAGGAGAGTAAACTTGCTCACTAACATTTACAAGCCCTATTATGGATGTAGTTTGAAGAAGAGCTCCACCCTTAGTCTCCTCCTCCAAGTTCTCCTTCTTTCCACAATAATCCAACCCCCTTACCCCCTCCTTCCTCTCTCTTTTAAAACTAATTCTCTCTATTTTACTTATTTCCCAAGTGGCATTAAAAAAAAAAACTAAACCCACTCCTCATCCATTATCCTAGTGGACTTAAAACATTTAACCCCACTCAAGAGGTCCCCCACTATAGCCCTTTTATAGCTCATGCAAAATTAAAATATAATAAGTAAAATAAAAATAAAAAGGGAGTGGATGACACACCACCATTTTTATGGGGAAGCCCCACCAAAAGAGAGGCACAAAGAGACAAAGCACTCCATTATTAGGGGATCATGGAGTCATTCTATGACTTGGAAGTGGGCCTGAGTGTGGATTCCACTCATCCCATTATCCCCATGCTTCCAAATTCGTCACTTAATTTCACTGTGAAGTTAGAGTGACCATATGGAGGTTATCCCAAGGTTATCCTAGTCAAAAGGGTCCCTAGACCCATGGGGTATAACCCAGGGTTGATTTTTACCTCGTTAGGACTCCCAGAGTCAAATCAAAACACAAAAAAAGGGTCTAAAAGAAATAAAGTTTATACAAGATTCAAAACAACATTTCTTACTACACATTTCACAATATAAGTAAATCAGAAGATAAACCTAATTCCCTTGACCCCATGCAACATTACAACATTTCACCAAACACGAGGTTGATCTTAGTTCCTCGTGGAACTAGATCGGCTCACAAGGGATACAACATAGGGTATGGAATGATCTCCTGTATTTGTGGTTTCGTTAGCAATACCTGCACACTCAATCTCGAAGTTAATAACACATAAAGATATCATAGCTGAAGCAATTTAAATACATGCATACCTAAACATTCTACCTTATAATCATACTGAAATCACATTAAAGTTCCACTTCTAATATTATCCATTCATCATTTACTTAAAAACATCTAATTATCATTGCACAATTATTTTCTTAAAAATCAGTTAGGTTTAATAAACAAGATTCCAAGATCAATAGTCTCTCAACATAAGTAATAGTAATAGCACTGCAAATAGTCTCATGAACAAAAGTGAAAAAGGCAGGCCTCACATCCCCCCCTAAGATTGTACTTCCTCCTGGAAGTCATCAAAGAGGCGAGGGTAAAGCATCTTCAGTCTCGTTGCATCTTCCCATGTTGCAGTGACCTCATCATACATATCCCACTGGACCCTAACCTGGTCTAGCTCTTGACCTCAAAGGCCCAGCGTCTGATGAGCCAATATACGTATTGGCTCCAAAACCAGCTGTTCGTCTGCCTCTACCTGAAGACCACTCCAATCCAATATGTGAGATAACTCAAAAATATAACGATGTAGAACTGAAACATGAAAGACATCGTGGATACGAGACAGGCTAGGTGGCAAGGCTAAACGATAGGCTACAGGTCCTATCCTCTCCAAAATCTCAAAAGGTCCTACAAACCGGGGTGCGAGCTTAGAGCCTTTTCTGTAACTGATTGGACTCTTATGCGGTCGCACTCTCAAGAATACCCTATCACCCACTGAAAAGCTTCGATCCGTTCTCTTCGCATCGGCATACTTCTTCTGTCTATCCTGAGCTTTCTGTAGTCTCTATTTGATCAAAGTGACCTGCTGTTCCATATCCTAAATTATTTTGGGACCAATGGCAACTCGGTCCTCTAACCGATCCCAACTCAAAGATGTCTTGCAGGGTCTACCGTAAAGAGCTTGGTAAGGAGGCATACCCAACGAGTTGTGATGCCCATTATTGTAGGCGAACTCAACCAGATATAGGTACTCCTCCCATCTAGACTGATGATCCATAACATACATGTGAAGCATGTCCTCTAACACCTGATTAACTCTTTCTATCTAGCCGTCGGTCTCAGGATGGTAAGCAGAACTGAAGTTGAGCTGTGTGCCCAACGCCTGATGTAAGGCTCTCCAAAATGATGATGTGAAAACAGAGTCTCTATCAGATATGATACGGTGAGGTACTCCATGCAGTCTGACAATCTGATCTAGAAACACTCTCGCCACCGATGGTGCATTGTACGTTGTGCGTAACGGTGAGAAATGCGCCACCTTGGTCAACTTGTCAACTGTCACCATGATGGCATCATGGTGTCGTGATGACATAGGTAGACCAACAATAAAGTCCATGGAAATGGTGTCCCATTTCCACTCTAGTATCTCGTGAGGGTACAAAAGTCCTGTTGGATGCTGATGCTCGGCCTTGACCCTCTGACACTCAAGGCATCGAGCGACATACTCTGCAATACCGCGTCTCATTCCAGCCCAATAATATAATTGCCACAAATCCGCATGCATCTTCTTCACTCCTGGATGAGTTGCATAGGGTGCTCTATGAGCCTCAGAGAGTATCACTGTACGTAGGTCACTCGCACGGGGTACATAGATGCACTGCCTATGTCTAAGCAATCCATCTGACTCCAGGGAATATCCTACGAATTTACCCTTCAGGACCCTTTGATTCTGGATTTCCTGTTGCACCTCAAGAAACCACTCGTCCTCAGGTAGATGCTGTAAAATACGTTCTCTCAAATCCACCTTCAAAGTTAGAGTCAAGATCTCGTGGTGCCTACGACTCAAAGTGTCGGTGACCACGTTCTCCTTTCCTTTGATGTAGTGAACATCAAAGTCATACTCACATAAGAACTCCATCCAACGCCACTGGCGAGCATTCAAATTAGGCTGAGTGAAAATGTATTGTAAGCTATGATGATCTGAATGAAGCTCAAAACGTCAGCGTAAAAGAAAGTGTCTCCAACGAACAAGAGCATGAATAACAGCTGCTAGCTCTATATCATGAGTAGGGTAGTTTAGCTCATGTGTTTTAAGTTTTCATGATTCATAAGCAATTGCTCTATAAGCACAGCTCCAAATCCCTCTAATGATGCATTCGTGCAGACAACAAAATCTTCTGCTGGATCGGGAATAGCTAATATGGGAGCGCTGGTAAGACATTCCTTAAGGATCCCAAAGGCCTTCTCACACTGCTCAGTCCAAGTGAATCCTTTCCCTTTTCGCTGAAGGGAAGTGATAGGATGTGCTATCTTGGAGAAACCTTCGACAAACCTACGGTAGTAACCGGCTAGTCCCATAAAGCTCCTTACTTCTGTTACACTGGTGGGTGCTGGCCAATCCTGAATTGCTCTGATCTTCGATGGATCTACGGAGATGCCATCGCCTGATAAAATGTGCCCCAAATACTGCACCTCTGTCCTAAAGAAGGCACATTTCTCCAGGTTGCCATACAGCTGATGCTCATGTAAACACTACAATACCTGATGCAAATGGTCCACATGTTCCTCTTCGGTCTGTGAATAAATCAAAATGTCATCTAGAAAAATAATCACAAACCGATCTAGGTAAGTGCGGAACACCACGTTCATGAGACTCATGAACACTGCAGGGGCATTCGTCAAACTAAAAGGTACTACTGTAAACTCATAATGACCATATCTAGTTCAAAAGGCAGTCTTGTGAATATCTGCCTCTATGATTCGTAATTGATGATACCTAGATTTTAGATCAATTTTTGAAAACACTCTGGCTCCCTATAATTGGTCAAAGAGATCGTCAATTCTCGATAGAGGATATCGGTTCCTCACCGTCACTTTGTTCAACTATCTGTAGTCCATGCATAGCCAAAGAGATCCATCCTTCTTCTTTACGAAGATAACTGGTGCACCCCATGGTGAAACGCTAGGTCAGATGTGTCCCTTCTCTAATAATTTTTCTAAATACAGTTTAAGCTTTGTAAGCTCATGTGTAGTCATTCTATAAGGTGCATGAGACACTGGTTCTGCCCCTAGTACCAAATCGATGTGGAAGTCAACTTCTCTGCGTGGAGGCATACCAGGTAACTCTGGTGGAAAAACATCGGCAAATTCTCTCAGGATGGGGTGATCATCTGATGTAGCCTCAGGTTCATCTTCGGATCTATCACTGACTGTGATAGCAAACATCTGACAACCCTTCCACATACAATGCTTAAGTTGTTGAGAGGATATCTTTCAAGTAGTCATGGGCTTCTGTATGCCCACTATCTCAATCGGTGTGCCATGATCATCTGTGCAACTAATCATCCTCTAGCGGCAATCTAGCTTGGCTCTATGAGCCGTAAGCCAGTCCATACCAAGAACTACGCCGTAGGATCCTAAAGGCATAACCCTAAGATCCCAAGTTGTAATGAAAGAACCCAAGGAAATCTCACAATTTTTAACAATGGTATCAACTGACATCCTGGCTCTAGAGGCCAACTCGACCTCCCACCTAATGTCCTGCCTAGAAGCCACCAACCTACAACGTCCCACTAACGATGTAGATATAAAGGAGTCGGTAGCTCCGGAGTAAAAAAGGATAGAGATGGGAGATTCTGCAATCATACCTGTTGTCTCAATAACTGAAGCCTAAAAATCGGCCTGGCGGTTGTCAACCGCTGCAAACATACGGTGGGATTTACCCACATCACCTACGGTCTGCTCGGAACCTCCTGCACGATGCTGTCCCCCTGCTGTAAAACCCTGTGGGCACTCTCTATCTAGGTGTCCAGCTTCACCGCAAACATAACAAGGGCCTCTAACCTATACCTGTACAGTCTGAGTCCTACTCGACTGTTGTTGTCCTGATCTACCAGTAGACCCCTGTGAGTCCCTATACGACTGCTGCGGCCTCGCAGGTGGTCCCTACTATCTCTGATCTCTGCGCGGGCCCTGCTGCTGCCAACCTCTATTATTTCCCCCATGTGACCTCTGTTGTGTTCTAGCTTTCTGTTGCTGCTGTGACTGTTGTTGTTGCAGGGTCCTAAGAGGTAATGATGCTGAACTGAATCCTCCTCTAGGGGGTGGCTATGTTGGCCTACAGAAACTCTATTAATGTTGCTGCTGTCCCTGATCCTGGAATTGAGGGTGAGAACTCTGCCTCCGTCCTTGAATCTCCTCAGCAATATAAGGCTTCTTGGCAGCATCACTCAAAGTCTGGGGATCTGCCATCCGAACAGGTCCTGCTATACTATGGTTTAGTCCTCTGATAAACTTATGCACCAGGAGTTTCTCGTCATGGAGATACTTCGCATATCTGGATATCTCTATAAACTTACTCTCATACTATGCCACCGAGAGTCCCCTCTGCTGTAGGTCATGAAACTCATCTATACGACGTTGTTTGTAATGATCTGATAGATAACGCGCGTTGAAGTGCTCAATAAAGGTCTCCCATGAGAGGGTGTCTAAGGAAAGGCAACACTTGCACTCCTCAGTACGCCACCGGGTAGCTGCTACATCTCGTAGTAAGTGTACTACCACACGGGCCTTCGTATTGCCCACGTAAGGACGCAACGCGAAGCACCTGTCCAAACTAATAAGCTAGGCCTCTGCCTCAGCTCCCTCTATGGTTTTGATGAAAGTAGGAGGGTTCAACCTCAATATATCCCAAATGGGATCTCCTCTATCATTGCGCCCCCTGATAGGCTCATCTGCATGATAATCATAAGGCCTGGGACCAAATTGCTCTACTTGCACTGTCTCGTCATGCCTAGCATGATGTGTGGGGCTCCTGCTACGGGCCCTGTCGGTCGAACCAACCTCCTTGGTATCAGGCAACTCAACATAAGGCTCCACACGTGGTACCCCCTGCGGCTCTACGTGGGGTTCCACATGTGGCTCGACATGAGACTCAGCTTGTGGCTCCACGTGTGGCTCCTCTCGTGGAACATCGCGGGGCTCGACACATGGCTCTACGCGCGGCTCAACTATAGCCGGTGGAAGCCTATCTAAGATAGCCTGTAAGGCATGTAATATCTGTGGTCCCATATCTGGTGGGGCTGGTGGTGCTTGTGGTACTTGAGGAACTAGTTGTGCCTATAGAATTGGTTGAACCTGTGGAATTGGCTATTCCGGTGGGACTGGCTGATCCGGTCCCATAGCTAAAGAATCAGTGCACACCTCAGTGGGTGGAGTACGGGGGGGCAGAATTCACTGAACTCATTTGGAAGGCATCCTACAAAATGAGGTAATCTCTAGTCAGTTTGGTTGCGGAAGTGAAAATGTGCCTAAACAAGCCCAGTGTTTTAAAACAACTTGGCTCTGATACCAAATGTCATGCCCACATTTCACATGCGGTCACAACACGCATACACGCGTGTCATGTCCACATGCGACATGTGGTCATGATATGAACTATCAAAAATTTTCCCTTACTAATCTGTATTTCCTCCTCGCATGCGTAAGCGTGCTCGAGTGCACATGTTTAAGTCGTCATTGTTACTCTTTTATTGGAAGGATTTCACATACGTGAACATTCACTTTACTGGACCTACAATTTGCTTGAATGGTCTTCTCTATGTTTGTTAATTAATTGGCCTCTATTGGTTTCCTCAGTCTATTTAATACTGCCTCGCATTATTTGTTTACTCCTCTATCAATTTGATTTAAATAGTTTTCTGGTTCGCTCGTTTACACTTTTCTCTATTTACTTTTGTATTTTTATTTAAATTTAATACATTAATTTATTTTCATTACCGTGGTAATTCATTTGGAAAAATTAATAATTCCGAAGTCTCGATTCCTTTACAAACGAATTAATGTAAATAATTATTAGTGTAATTAACAATTGCCCCATTAATATTGCCCAATTATATATATATTTTCATTTATATATATAAATATAGATATATATTTTTTTAAAATTCTTCCCATATATTTAGGAAGAGAGCATATATATATATGTTTATATATATATATATACATATTTATTTATTTATGAAATATCGTTTTAGAGGAATCTTATTCATTAACAATTAATATATATAAATATACATACATACATACATACACACACACACACACATATATATATATATACATAATTGCTTATTTTATCATGTAGTGGAAACTCCACTCATATTTTTTTATTAGAGTATTTTATAGAATTACAACTCATAGCATTGCGGATTAAATAACCCTAACTCTTAATCTTATTTGGGCTTGTTGTGGTTGCAGGTGTGAGAGGAGCGGCGGCAATGGTGGATCGACGGCACTAGTCGCAGGGCCAAATGGAGTGTGGAGAGGCAAAGTGGAGGGCGTTTGGTGGCCGCGGCGGCAGTGAGCGAAGGCTGTAGTGGAGGGTGGTGTGATGGCCGCAGAGGGCGGTGGTGGTGGGACGCGACAGAGTTTGGCCGCGCAGACAGTGGTAGGTGGGGTGTTATGGGCTGCGAGGGCCTGTGTAGTACTTAGGCGGGGGTGTGGGTTTATAACCACAGCAGGGGTGTGGGGAGGGGCGGAGCCCCACCCACATCCCACTATGTGGGGTGTGGGTGGGGCTCCGCCTCTCCCCACACCCATTGTATCAAGGATTTCGGTGGGGGTTTAACCCCCACCCTGTAACATGTACATTCGGCTGTATAATAGCGAACTCTCTTTTCCCCTTTCATTTGCTAATTCATAATTTTAAATTAATACTAATAATATATATATATATATAGCTCATTTTCACAACTTTATTTAATTTAACTATTTAAATATATTTGGTATACTTGTATATATATATATATATATATATATATATATATACAAGTATACCAAATTTTCACAACTTCATTTAATAATATATATATATATATATATATAATTCATAACGAAGTTTCATAGTAAATTCATTTCACACTATCTCTAACATTTTTAATTTCAATATAACGATTACTTAAGTGAAACAGAAAGCACTAACCATTTAAATCTGTATTTATCAACTAAAATTTAATCTATCAAGTATACATTCCATTTCGAATAAATTTAAGGATTAAGAGTAAATACAAGAAACTAATAGATCTTTCACTTCCATAAACAAACAACAGACAAGTAAATCGACTTGGATTATTTTACATTGTATACTTAAATCAAATTCTAATATGTTTTCAAAGGCAAATTTACATCTTTTATACTTCTGTAAATGTAACTTTTTCACTAAATAGCACAAGAGATAAACTTTATCAACTGGTCTAAATCAACAACTACTCTCACAACTTTACAATTTTGATAAACAAAAAAATAACAACTGTAAGATCCCACAATTCACAAACATTCTAAGGGAGGAATTACTTTCTTCTCCCAATACAATTTTTCTACAACTTTCAGAGGGAGTAAACCTCTCCTCAAAGGAAACCTTTCCAGGAAGAACCTTAAGAGACCAAGCTCTCATTACAAGTAGGAAGATAGAACATTTTCTCTAAACAAGGAAAAACTCCTCCAATCTTCTCAACATGCTCCAAAAATAACCTACATGACAACAAGGAAGGAAACACCAACTGACTAGCTCTCCTCCCTACAAAAGACCCGCAAGAGGGTCACCCCCGAGCTAGGGAGATCATCCACACACAGAGGGTAGAATAGACCAAAACACTACACAACAAAAGAAGCCAATAACACACAACACCCATGGTTTTACTCACAATACAAAAACTTAGCTGAGGTGGTTTAAAGAGGGTAGGGAAGTAGACTCTCACAACTCAAAGTGTTATTCTTCACAACATTTTATCACAACTGATCACATGGCCTCAAGCCAACAAAATTAATCTTTCTCATGGCCTCAAGCCATCCAAATAATCAAAATTCTAGGGATATCCCAAATAGGCTCTCAAGCCTTAAAGCCCTCTTGGCTCAAAATTACCAACATGCCCTCAAGGCTTCCATATACCAAGTACAAGAATCCACCGAGGAGGTTCACACCTTCCCTTCCCTACACATGATGAGCATTGTCTTCCAACTGGAAGAAGCTCTTTCAAACACCCAACACAAACCCCAAATAACATAAATAACACATAGACAATCTTTGCAAAACAACATTCAACAACAAGTAATAGTTCATACAAGGAGAGTAAACTTGCTCACTAACATTTACAAGCCCTATTATGGATGTAGTTTGAAGAAGAGCTCCACCCCTAGTCTCCTCCTCCAAGTTCTCCTTCTTTCCACAATAATCCAACCCCCTTACCCCCTCCTTCCTCTCTCTTTTAAAACTAATTCCCTCCATTTTCCTTATATCCCAAGTGGCATTAAAAAAAACTAAACCCACTCATCATCTATTATCCTAGTGGACTTAAAATAATTAACCCCACTCAAGAGGTCCCCCATTATAGCCCTTTTACAACTCATGGAGAATTAAAATATAATAAGTAAAATTAAAATAAAAAGGGAGTGGATGACACACCACCCTTTTTATGGGGAACCCCCACCAAAAGAGGCACAAATAGACAAAGCACTCCATTATTATGGGATCATTGAGTCATTCTATGACTTGGAAGTGGGCCTGAGTGTGGATTCCACTCATCTCATTATCCCCATGCTTCCAAATTCGTCACTTAACTTCATTGTGAAGTTAGAGTGACCATATGGAGGTTATCCCAAGGTTATCCTAGTCAAAAGGGTCCCTAGACCCATGGGGTATAACCCAGGGTTGATTTTTACCTAGTTAGGACTCCTAGAGTCAAATAAAAATATAAGAAAAAGGTCTAAAAGAAATAAAGTTTATACAATATTCAAAACAACATTTCTTACAACACATTTCACAATATAAGTAAATCAGAAGATAGACCTAATTCCCTTGACCCCATGCAACATTACAACATTACAACATTTCACCAAACACAAGGTTGATCTTAGTTCCTCGTGGAACTAGATCAGCTCACAAGGGATACAACATAGGGTATGGAATGATCTCCTGTATTTGTAGTTTAGTTAGCAATACCTGCACACTCAATCTCGAAGTTAATAACACATAAAGATATCATAGCTGAAGCAATTTAAATACATGCATACCTAAACATTCTACCTTATAATCATACTGAAATCACATTAAATTTCCATTTCTAATATTATCCATTCATCATTTACTTAAAAGCAACATCTAATTATCATTGCACAATTATTTTCTTAAAAATCAGTTAGGTTTAATAAACAAGATTCCAGGATCAATAGTCTCTCAACATAAAAGTAATAGTAATAGCACTGCAAATAGTCTCATGAACAAAAGTGAAAAAGGTAGGCTTCACATTATGCCATTTTTGGCGAAAGCAGTTCTGTAATAGTCCTAGGGTTTGCACAAGAACAGTCTTGTTTTTGAACATTTCCTTCCAAAGTAACCATACCCCATTTCACGATATGTTATATAAGGGCTTAATGGGTATCCAAATAAGTTTTTAGATCGTTATTGTGAGTTGTATTTTGAAAATTATGTCAAAATTACCTTATTTGCTGCTCTTATCAAAGCATAGTGGAAGTTTGTGAGAAAAAGTCATTTGTTTGAAGTGTGTTTGTTTGGGTGAATCCTCCATGCACTACATCACAGAGAGTAGAGTGACAAAAGCTCATATACCCTAGTGAAATGTAAGAATGCTAGGAGGGACTCTTTGAAAGGTAAAGAATACCTAAAACTTTATATTGCATGTATATCCTAGATTGAGGATTACTTCTAAGTCAAATTGACTTGGAATGAATTTACAGTACAACCAAGCTTATGTCTAGAGTTACTAAATGAAGAGAGTCAAACTAAAAGATGAGATAGTTCCAAGTCAAGTTAGAGGTGTGTGTCTAGATGGCATCAAATCAGTATGATCATACTTAGCTAGAAGGGATCTAGAGTTATATGGTCGATTGAAGTTATGTAGGACATAGCACTAGGACTCAGATGTCAAGCACTTGTTGATTCCTTATATCTATACCCTTCGTGAAGTGTAGGGTCACTTCTAGAAAGGAAGGTGTGCGGGGGACCGCTGGTCTATGGTTGGAGGTAAAGCACTCGGATGATGCTCCCTTTGAAGCAGAAGACTCGCCAAAGCTTGTGAAGACATATATCAACATTCCAGATGCAGTGTACTCCGTGTTATGGCTTATGATAGTCAAACTTATGAGGTAAAACTATTCTTTTGCCAAGTACATTGTATGTAATGTAAATATAAATTGAAAGGAATTCAATTTGATTCTAACTTTGAGTATGTTATGATTTCAAGGTTGAAATTATATAGAAAGCTGTACTTTATTTCTTGTGATAATGCAAATGTTATTTAAAAAAAAAATCTCTCATGAGTACCAAGTCTATTTACTTTCTTGTAAATTCTTGAGTTTATTCAAGAATTATGAGTAGGGTTGTTACATATGGTATCAGAGAAAACCATGTTCAACACATGGACCTATGAACTCACTACGAGAAAACTCATTAAACATTCACCAGATTGGCTAAGATTTAAAATTGGTTTCATGCCAGAATGACATAGAGAAAATAAAACCAAATGATATCCTTGTTAGTCAGTGTGCAATAGCATAAGAGATAGACATGACGGTTAAATTTCATTATATGATTTCTTGCCGAGTAGGGTGATAAAATTGACTACATGACTTCATTATATCATGTTGTGCTTAATTAAAAATCTTGGCCAAGGTGATGCTACTACCTGATAGCATCAATCAATTTTCTTGTCCCAGATATGCAACTAGTCAGAGGTCATACTAGTTAGGAGATTGCCTATAGTGTATGACCGACTAGGGATTGTGTAGGGTCAAACGCTAGTCTCAGATGGCATTAGATTTTCTTTCCATTACATCTCTGCCAAGGATTGAGCCTTTCTAGTAGGAATGGCAGGAGGGACTAGTAAGCCCGTGGATGGGCAGAAAAATGCCCTGATGATATCTTCCCTCCTCCGTTTCAACATTAAATGATGATTAAAGCTCCAAATGGATTAAACAGATTTCAAAGAACACTACAAACCTGTGTTAGAAGTGGTTGGTTGCTACATGTGGAAAGAGAATCCACCTATTATGGAGTTTTGTTTATAATAACTTCAATAATTTTGTTATGAAGATGACTTCCTTGGAAATATTGGACAGAAGAAGATGTCAACTCTTATAAGCTCGGTAAACTAGAAGATAGGATTAGCAGTAGACCAATAATGTCAACAGAAATGGATGAAAACATCAAATTGATCAAAAAAGATTGGCGAAAGATAATAATAGATAGAAAAGTTGCATAGATGCCAACCGTACACTAAGACAACTCTCAGTTAGAGAAGAAAAGTTCTTTTGAGGATCAAACCCCAAAGAAAAGTTTCATAAAGTAAGAAATGTATTTCAAACAAGATTCTAGATATAAAGGACTCTTCAAAATTATTGAAGTTATCAATTCGATTGATTAAAAAATCAATCTATTATCAGTTATTACGAGGAGGTATAATGCTTTTTATGATTTATATTTGAAAAGTATATAACAGATGATACTTATATTCTTAGAATGTTTTATAGGTATAGGACCGAGGAATGGTCATGATCAAGCTTCTCAAATGCTTCAAGTTCGCAAGCTCTGCTTGTATGATAGAGAGGTTATCCAATGCAAGGTCCAGTGGGACCAGTATCCAGGGGGTAATATGACATGGAAAAAAAATTACCATAATTATATATCAAAGATTTTCTCAATTACTTATGCTCTTGTAGGATAAGCAAAATTTTATCTTATTAAGGTTTCGGGTATGTTGGATCATCGAGGACGATGACTCTTACATGGGGGAGATATGTTACATCCCTAACCTTGACTATGTTTTATTTTTAATTTTGAAGTAATTAGTATATGATTACGCATGATTCAATGATTTGACGTTAGTAAAAATGTTTAGAAAAATCAATGTATTCATGAGTTATGTTTATTTGACTATAATTGACATGTGTTTATAAGTTGTCAAGATGTTATGATTTCATAAGGATTATGAAATAATTATTGATACATTAATCTTGAGTTGGTGATTGTAAGTTGCATTCAGGGAACAAGTTCCACCTCTTTGAGAAAAGAGGGAGAGCATCATCTGAGAGAAGAGTATAGGTATTTGGAAAGGATAGATTGGTTGCGATTTGAGACTTGTGCCTTTATAATTTTGGTAAACCGTCGACTAGATTGGTAAGTAGCATTTGACCTAGTCTAAGTTTGGTTTCGATTCGAGAGTTGTTGAATCATTGAAAAGATCCAATAAAACTATGTTTTATCGTAAACCAAGTCGGTTAGTTCAACCATCGACATGGGAATGGTCGATATCCTAGTCTTTGAATGATATGAATATAGTTATATTCAAGAGAAAATATTAATAGTAGTTTAACTATCTTGTATTGGTAATTTTGGGTTGAAATTCCATAAGGTTATCCTATCTATTTGATTTTGATGTTTTCACAAGATTGAGAAGGGGATATCCTTGACCCCATCCTCATGTTTTTCTATGTTTTGCAAACAACATATGTATGCAATGATATTTTGTTCATTGATATGATCTAGAGTTAAACCTTTTTAGATTGTCGAGCATGAAGGAGAATGTGGTAATAATTTCAAAAATCTCTATTAGCTCTCATATCCTTTTTGTTTTATAACCTCCATGATGGACAAGTGTAAAGTTGTTAACTCATGTGAGTGGTCATAAATGACTGATAACTCCATCAAGGTTGGTTTATTATTTAAGAGCTTTGTTGAGAAAGATTAAATTGTAGTGAAGAGTGGTCTTTAAAGCCATTATTTTCCACTAGTTTAAACTTTCATGGGATTCCTTTTAGGCACCTTCATTGCCTTACTCATTGCGGGATGAGAGGGAGTGGTGGTGTTAACTATTTCCTTAGTGGTCTTTGATGATAATGAATCTTCTTTGTATGCATGTCTTCGAAGGGAGTTTATTGAGCCATATTTTAAGGAGGCTATCGATGGTCATTTTTAAGGAGGATACTTTGATGATTATGAAATCATCCAAGATATCATTAAAAAATCATCTCCTGTAGGTCTTTTTTTTGGGGTATCTATGGAAAAGCTAGTTTCCCTTCCATTTGAACACATTCGGGATGAAAAAGTCAAGGTTTGATATTTCTCATTCCATGGGAAATTGTTCACTTTTGCTTGGATTGAGGAAGTCATTGGATACTGTCACCTGCAGGCCATTCTCTGGTGACAATTGAAGAAGAGTTAAACAAGGAATACTCAGTTCTTTGCTAAGTGGATATTTAAAAGATCAACAAATTAGAAAATGGGTTCTCATACAGTAGACTTAGTGGAAGAGTCTAAATCAGAAAGTTCTCCAGACCAAAGGTTAAAAAAATACATCAAAAAGTAGTTTCCTCTCCATAGTAGTACTAGAAGCATCTGGAGACCTTGCTAAAAGAAGACCTTTCTATCCCTCTTTAACCTTTATCACTAGAGATTTTTGCAACCAAAAGATGTCTACATTTTTGGATACACTAGGACGCCGCTTTCAAATGATGGCTTAAGAGATTGCATGTGGGGGTACTTGAAGCCAGTGAAGGTAGATTCAGATAAGGAACCTTTTGAAGTTGTTTCTAATTTTTTGAGCTTGGTTGCATATGTTTTTGGATCATATGATGGTGAACAGGGTTTTATAGATTTGGACAAACAAATTTCTGAGCATGAAGAATCAAAGAGTGGGACACAAGTTGTAGTTGAGAAGCCATTTGGAAAGGATTTAAAGTCAGCAGAGGCATTGAATAATCAACTGGGGGAGCTGTTCAATGAAGAGTAGATTTATTGTATTGACCATTATCTTGGAAAGGAATTAGTACAAAATTTTCTAGTAGTTCTATTTGCAAACTGACTCTTTTTGCCTCTTTGGAATCGTGATAACATTGATAATATTCAGATTGTATTCAGGGAAGATTTTGGAAGAGATGGTCGAGGAGAGGAAGACAACAAAAGCTTGATTACTCTTCCACACTTATTATCAGGTTCATTCTTCCTTGAAAGCTTTATTTTGGTTTAAGAATATATTGTTTGTTTTCGGTACCAAATTTGTGTTTATTTGGCCCTTAAAATAGAAAGTATAGCTGTGAATATGGCTAGTGAACCAAATAAACCTTGTTTTATCTACTATTTTGTTCTCATACTTTGAATAAGTGTTTGGTTTAGGATTCCTAAAACATTCACACATATAGTAAAATGTTTATACCCATGCTAAATGCCGAACTTTCCTACTGTATCAACACAGGGAGCAAGCAAGCTATGTTTATACCTTAGGATACTAATTACAACTAAGATGAGATATCTCAAATGAGTTAATTTGTATAAGAAAGTTTATGGACTTTAATCATAAAGATTGGATATAGATATCATCTTAGCATTTTAGAAAAGATAATAATGATGTCATTTGAAAATATCTAAGAATAGTGCTATGATATCACTCTTTTTGCATTTGAAGTGTGTTTAGTGTGGTGAAAATGTGAGGAGGTGAGATAAGAGATGTGAATCCCACACTTTCACCAACTAAGACATTAGGGAAGCAAAGGGTAAGTTTAGGGATAAACTACTGTTCACCAATGTTCCCTTTTCCTGTTTATTATGACTGTGTGATAGTTTGGAATCAAGACTTATAAGCTAGTTTAGGCTCTCTAACCTTATAACCCCAATTTGCATATCAGACTGAAATAACTTGATTTCTGACACATATGTTGATGAAACAAATACAAAAATGCAGAGTAATCAGATCAGAGATAGCGTACCTAGAAATTGAGGACCAGTTGGACTAGGGTGCCATCAACCTTGTCCTACAAGTTTCTGAATGTCGGGATCTTTTGTACTAGGAGAATGACAACCTTTAGAGACTCCCAGATCCTAGAAATTTTGCCTAATTGGACTAGGGTGCCATCACCGTTGTCCCAAAAGTCTCAGAATCCTGAATTTTGAATTTTGTCACAACTGTGTCTGCAGTTTGAATCTTCTTGTAACTCCTTTCTACTGGATCTCGACAAATACAATCTATATCTACAAAAGGAGAGGAAAAATGTTTGTGGCTATATAGGATCTTGCTTCAGTCAAGTCCCATTTCGGTGTTCCCACCTCAACAATAGCCAGATATAAAGATTTGTAGATGTGTGTGCAAACCTTAGCAAAGTGTATGCCTAAAATAATAAACCCTAGATGTCTCAATCAAGGGAAGATCAATAACTTGTATAAACTCACAAATACAACTTCACCTCAAGGAGATGAAATCAATGAAGACTTGCATGAACAAAAAGGCAAATCAACAATGTCTGCGGAGGATCTCCAAGCTTGATGTTAGAGGCTTCAACCCTTCTCTTGATCATGCAAAAGGTGTGAAAAACCTTAGGAAGAGTAAGATAGTCTCAAGATCTTGATTCCTAATCTCCATCCATTGTCTCCATGATATAAAAATCAAAATAACTCCAAGAGCTTCAACAAGTCATTGATCTTCAATGGCAATTTTGGTAGAGTTTTGGCATCGAGCTTGCATAAGAATTGTGTGTGTTAAAATTATTTTCAAATGTCTTTTTATATCCAACCTTAGGAATTTCAAATTTCAAAATAAGATGTCGACATCACGTGAAAAACAAAAACTTGAAAGCGGAATCCTGGAATGCATGGCAAGAGCCGACATCCCTCCGAAATTCAAGACCCCAAGAAATCAGGGAGGACAAGGGTGCTAGCGCCCTAGTCGAAGCCCTAATTTCCCAAACAGTACTGCCTTAGGGAGGTTAGGGGACTCCAAATCCAACCTTGTTTCTTTGGTTAAGTCTTTAGTTATTCAGAAATATGAGATTCTTCTAGTTAGGGCTAAGTCAGTTAGGGTTTGGGAAGGTCTGTAAAAGCTAGGTTAAAAGGTCACAAAAGAGGATGAGCTAAACCATGGGGAAATTGTGCCATTCCATGCAGGTGGACAATTTCTGACATAATAAAATGATAAGTTTAATTATGATGTTTGAAGGATATCGTGGACTGAGTTCTCTACTTATTTTATAACGAAGGTGGTAACTTAGGGAAATCTAGTAAGATTGAAAGTACTGTTCTATATTCATTATAGACTCAAAATCTATCTAGGTTATATGCTTGAATTTAAATAAGAGTATTTATAACAATGATGAATATTATCATTTTATTTTAAACTAGTTATTTGTACTTAGCAAAACCTATTCCCTATCGAGGCTATTAATATTAGTATATTCGTATTCTATATATTATGAGCAATGAGGTTTCTAATAGTACCTAAGCGGTCTAGAAAAGATTAGAGTGTACTTTACTCATATTGTATTATTATTACTCTTGGATTCTAACTAAATAGTAGGAAGCTAGGAAAATGGAAATTGATCCATTAAGCTATGATGAAAACTATGTTAGAACAATAGATGCACTCTTGCCTATGAGGCATATAATCACTATCTTTCTGAATTGACATTTTGATGAGATAATGTTAATATGATATTAAAGTGACTGTTACATTAAGGATATATATTTCCTTATGTGAAATAGTATTTGTTGTGTCTTATTGTAATACATATCCAGGGGAATGGGTGAACCAGGAAAGTGGAAACCTAGATATCCTTTAAATATCAACTATTACTTTAGCAAAAACCATCTCAAGAAAGAGTATGTTAGGGGCGTAGTTAACAATTCTTATATTTCAGTTTGAAACTATTAAACCTGCTCAAGAGGATATGCATACTAGAAAATGGGTAATTATAGTATTCTTAAATAGAACTTAATCTAGTACTAAAGTGCACAAAAGACAAAGTTAAACCAACAATGAGTATTCTTGTTTTGATTTATTTCAAGATGGGACATGTTGGGAGAGTTGAAACTCAACTTCACTTGTTTGTTGTACTTAAGATTGCTGATAAAGGTTTTTATGACAATTATTCAGAGATGGTTATATATGAGTTCATGACCTAACTTATGTTGGAAGTTGATAGACTTAAATAGACCAAGGGGTCGAAAGTAGATTGTTATATTTTTGAATCAAACCTATTAGGGTTGGAGATTGATTTAGATCAAAAGAATTGATGTGAAATGATAGTATTCATTTGGATATTATATAGATGAGGATATACCTCGAATCTCATACTTATTCATGTTATCTGAAATGTGAATTCAAGCACTGCTAACTAGTCTAGAAAAGACTAGAGGAATGAGTTCTCATGATTTGATATACTTATTTTATTACCTATGGAAAACAAAAATGTTTATTTTTTCCACGTATTGGGTTAGAAAAGTTAAAACCTAGTATTAAAATGAGAAGGATTTGGGTAACCTAAAACTCTTATGCCATATGTGAGATTGTCTATATATTTTGGTCGACAGTGAAAGGTTGAGAAAACCATAGAGAAAGACAAGAAGAGTCTTAGTGGTACTTTAACAAATTTAAGCGATTCTAGGATAGAGTCAAAACTTGTTATAAGGCACCAAAGATGTTATGATTTTGAGTCAGAGAGTAGAGTGACAGAAGGTCATAGACCCTAGTGTAATGTAAGTATGGTAGGAGGGACTCTTTAAAAGGTTAAGAATACCTAAAACTTTATATTGCATGTATATCCTAGATTGAGGATTACTTCTAAGTCAGATTGACTAGAATGAATTTATAGTACAGACAAGCTTGTGTCTAGAGTTACTAAATGAAGAAAGTCAAACTAAAAGATGAGATAGTTCCAAGTCAAGTCAGAGGTGTGTGTCTAGATGACATGACCAATCAGTAGATCATACTTAGCTAGAAGGGATCTAGAGTTGTATGGTCGATTGAAGTTATGTAGGACATAGCACTAGGACTCAGATGTCAAGCACTTGTTGATTCCTTATATCTATACCCTTCATGAAGGGTAGGGCCAATTCCAGAAAGGAAGGTGTTCGGGGGACTGCCGGTCTATGGTTGGAGCTAAAGCACTCAGATGATGCTCTCCCTCTGAAGCAGAAGACTCGCCAAAGCTCGCGAAGACATATATCAACATTCCAGATGTAGTATACTCCATGTTATGGCTTATGATAGTCAAACTTATGAGGTAAAACTATTCTTTTGCCAAGTACATTGTATGTAATCTAAATGTAAATTGAAAGGAATTCAATTTGATTCTAACTTTGAGTATGTTATGATTTCAAGGTTGAAATTATATAGAAAGTTGTACTTTATTTCTTGTGATAATGCAAATGTTATTTTTAAAAAAATTCTCTCATGATTACAAGTCTATTTACTTTCTTGTAAATTTTTGAGTTTATTCAAGAATTATGAGTAGGGTTGTTACATATGGTATCAAAGCAAACCGGGTTCAACACATGGACCTATGAGCTCACTATGAGAAAACTCATTAAACATTCACCAGATTAGATAAGATTTAAAATTGGTTTGATGCCAAAATGGCATAGAGAAAAAAAGCAAATGATATCCTTGTCAGTCAGTGTGCAGTAGCATAAGAGACAGACATGAAGGTTAAATTTCATTATATGATTTCTTGCCGAGTAGGGTGATAAACTTGACTACATGACTTCATTGTGTCATGTTGTGCTTAATCAAAAACCTTGGTCAAGGTGATGCTACTACCTTATAGCATCACTCAATTTTCTTATCCCATATATGCAATAAGTTAGAGGTCATACTAGTTAGAAGATTGCCTATAGTGTATGACCGACTAGGGATTGTGTAAGGTCAAACACTATTCTCAGATGGCATTAGATTTTCTTTCCATTAATTCTTTGTGAAGGACCAGGCCTTTCTAGTAGGAATGGCACGAGGGACTAGTAAGTTTTTGGATGGGCAGAAAAATGCCCTAATGATATTTTCCCTCCTCCATTTCAGCAGTAAAGGATGATTAAAGCTCCAAATGGATTAAACAGATTTCAAAGAACACTGCAAACCCATGTTAGAAGTGGTTGGTTGCTACATGTGGAAAGAGAATCCACCTATTATGGAGTTTTGTTTATAATAACTTCTATAATTTTGTTATGAAGATGACTTCCTTGGAAATATTAGATAGAAGAAGATGTCAACTCCTATAAGTTGGGTAAATTAGAAGATAGGATTAGCAATAGACCGGTAATGTCGACATAAATGGATGAACAGATCAAACTGATAAAAAAAGATTGGTGAAAGATAATAATAGATAGAAAAGTTACATAGATGCCAACCGTACACTAAGACAACTCTTAGTTAGAGAAGAAAAGTTCTTTTGAGGATCAAACCCCAAAGAAAAATTTCATAAAGTAAGAAATGTATTTCAAACAAGCTTCTACATATAAAGGACTCTTCAAAATTATCGAAATTATCAATTCTATTGATTACAAAATCATTCTATTATCAACTATTACGAGGAGGTATAATTCTTTTTATGATTTATATTTGAAAAGTATATAATAGATGATAATTATATTCTTAGAATGTTTTATAGGTACACGACTGAGGAATGGTCATGATCAAGCTTCTCAAATGCTTCAAGTTCGCAATCTCTACTTGTATGGCAGAGAGGTTATCCAATGCAAGGTCCAGTGAGACTACTACCCAGGGGGTAATATGACATGGAAAAAAAATACCATGATTATATATCAAAGATTTTCTCAATTACTTATGCTCTTGTAGGATAAACAAAATTTTATCTTATTAAGGTTTCGGGTACATTGGACCATCGAGGATGATGACTCTTATAGGGGGAGATATGTTACATCCCTAACCTTAACTATGATTTAATTTTAATTTTGAAGTAATTACTAGATGATTACACATGATTCAATGATTTGACTTTAGTAAAAATGTCTAGAAAAATTAATGTTTTCAAGAGTTGTGTTTATTTGACTATAATTGACATGTGTTTATAAGTTGTCAAGATGTTATGATTTCATAAGGATTATGAAATAATTATTGATGCATTAATCTTGAGTTGGTGATTGCAAGTTGCATTTAGGGAATAGGTTCTGCCTCTCTGAGAAAAGAGGGAGAGCATCATCTGAGAGAAGAGTATAGGTATTTGGAAAGGACAGATTGGTTGCCATTTGAGTCTTGTTCCTTTATAATTTTGGTAAACCATCGACTAGATTGGTAAGTAGCATTTGATCTAGTCTAAGTTTGGTTTCAATTTGACAGTTGACGAATCGTTGAAAAGATCCAATAAAACTATGTTTTATCATATACCAAGTCGGTTAGTTTGACCATTGACATTGGAATGGTCGATAGCCATTAGTATTTGAATGATATGAATATAGTTATATTCAAGAGAAAATATTAATAGTAGTTTAACTATCTTGTATTGGTAATTTCAGGCTGAAATTCCATAAGGTTATCCTATCTATTTGATTTTGATGTTTTGACAAGATTGCGAAGGGGAGATCCTCGACCCCATCCTCATGTTTTGCTATGTTTTGTAAACAACATATGTATGCAATGATATTTTGTTCATTGATATGATCTAGAGTTAAACCTTTTTAGATTGTTGAGCATGAAGGAGAACATGGTAATAATTTCAAAAATCTCTATTAGCTCTTGTATCCTTTTTGTTTTACAACCTCCATGATGGACAAGTGTAAAGTTGTTAACTCATGTGAGTGGTCATAAATGATGGATAACTCCATCAAGGTTGGTTTGTTATTTAAGTGCTTTGTTAAGAAAGAATAAATTGTAGTGAAGAGTGGTCTTTAAAACATTATTTTCTACTAGTTTAAACCTTTGTGGGATTCCTTTTAGGCACCTTCATTGCCTTACTCATTGCGGATTGAGAGGGAGTGGTGGTGTTAACCATTTCCTTAGTGGTCTTTGATGACAATGAATCTTCTTTGTATGCATGTCTTCGAAGGGAGTTTATTGAGCCATATTTTAAGGAGGCTATCAATGGTCATTTTTAAGGAGGATACTTTGATGATTATGAAATCATCTGAGATATCATTCAAAATCATCTCCTGTAGGTATTTTGTTTGGGGTATCTATGGGAAAGCCAGTTTCCCTTACACTTAAACACATTCGGGATGAAAAAGTTAAGGTTTGATATTTCTCATTCCATGGGAAATTGTTCACTTTTGCGATTTCTTGGATTGAGGAAGTCATTAGATCCAATCACCTACAAGCCATTCTCTGGTGACGATTGAAGAAGAGTTAAACAAGGAATACTCAATTCTTTGCTAAGTGGATATTTAAAAGATCACCAAATTAGAAAATGGGCTCTCGTATGGTAGACTTAGTGGAAGAGTCTAAATTAGAAAGTTCTCTTGACCAAAGGTTTAAAAAAATACATCAGAAAGTAGTTGCCTCTCCATAGTAGTACTAGAAGCATCTGGAGACCTTGCTAAAAGAAGACCTTTCTAGCTCTCTTTAACCTTTATCACCAAGGATTTTTTCAACCAAAAGATGTCTACATTTTTGGATATGTTAGGACACCGCTTTCAAATGATGGCTTAAGAGATTGCATACGGGGGTACTTGAAGCCGGTGAAGGTAGATTCAGACAAGGAACCTTATGAAGTTGTTTTTGATTTTTTGAGCTTGGTTACATATGTTTTTGGATCATATGATGGTGAAGAGGGTTTTATAGATTTGGACAAACAAATTGCTGAGCATGAAGAATCAAAGAGTGGGACATGAGTTGTAGTTGATAAGCCATTTGGAAAGGATTTAAATTCAACAAAGGCATTGAGTAATCAGCTGGGGGAGCTGTTTAGTGAAGAGCAGATTTATCGTATTAACCATTATCTTAGAAAAGAATTAGTGCAAAATTTGCTAGTAGTTCAATTTGTAAACCGACTCTTTTTGCCTCTTTGGAATCGTGATAACATTGATAATATTCAGATTGTATTCAGGAAAGATTTTGGAAGAGATGGTTGAGGAGTGGAAGACAATGCAAACTTGATTACTCTTCCACACTTATTATCAGGTTCATTCTTCCTTGAAAGCTTTATTTTGGTTTATGAATAGGATGTTTGTTTTTGGTACCAAATCTGTGTTTATTTGGCCCTTAAAATGGAAAGTATGGCTATGTATCTGTGAATATGGCCAGTGAACCAAATAAACCTTGTTTTAGCTACTATTTTGTTCACAGACTTTGAATAAGTGTTTGGTTTAGGATTCCTAAAATGTTCACACATTTAGTAAAATGTTTATAACCATGCTAAACGCTGAACTTTCCTACTATATCAACATAGAGCAAGCAAGCAATGTTTATACCTTAGGATACCAGTTACAACTAAGATGAGATATCTCAAATGAGTTTATTTGTATATGCAAGTTTATGGACTTTAATCATAAAGATTGGAGATAGATATCATCTTAGCATTTTAGAAAAGATAATAATGATGTTATTTGAAAATATCTAAGAACAGTGCTATGATATCATTCTTTTTGCACTTCAAATGATAAGTTTAATTATGGTGTTTGAAGGATATCGTGGACCAAGTTCTCAACTTATTTTATAATGAAGGTTGTAACTTAGGTAAATCTAGTAAGATTGAAAGTATTATTCTATATTTATTATAGACTCAAAATCTATCTAGGTTATATGGTTGAATTTAAGTAAGAGTATTTATAACAATGATAAATATTATCATTTTATTCTAAACCAGTTATTTGTACTGAGCAAAACCTATTCCCTATTGAAGCTATTAATATTTGTATATTCGTATTCTATATATTATGAGTAATGAGGATTCTAATAGTACCTAAGTAGTCTAGAAAAGATTAGAGGGTACTTTACTCATATTGTATTATTATTACACTTGGATTCTAACTAAATAGTAAGAAGCTAGGAAAATGGAAATTGATCCATTAAGCTATGATAAAAACTATGTTAGAACAATAGATGCACTCTTGCCTATGAAGCATATAATCACTATCTTTCTGAATTGAGATTTTGATGAGATAATGTTAATATGATATTAAAGTGACTATGTTACATCAAGGATATAGATTTACTTATGTGAAATAGTATTTGTTGTGTCTTATTTTAATACATATCTAGGGGAATGGGTGAACCAGGAAAGTGGAAACCTAGATATCCTTTAAATAGCAACTATTACTTTAGCAAAAACCATCTCAAGAAAGAGTATGTTAGGGGCATAGTTAACAACTCTTATGCTTTAGTTTGCAACTATTAAACCTGCTCAAGAGGATATGCCTACTAGGAAATGGGTAATTATAGTTTTCTTAAATAGAACTTAATCTAGTGCTAAAGTGCACAAAAGACAAAGTTAAACCAACAATGGGTATTCCTGTTTTGATTTATTCCAAGATGGGACATGTTGGGAGAGTCAAAACTCAACTCCACTTGTTTGTTGTACTTAAGTTTGCTGATAAAGGTTTTTGTGACAATTATTCAGATAAGATTATATATGAGTTCATGACCTAACTTATGTTGGAAGTCGATAGACTTAAATAGACCAAGGGGCCGAAAGTAGATTGTTATATTTTTGAATCAAACCTATTAGCGTTGGAGATTGACTTAGATCAAAAGAATTGATGTGAAATGATAGTATTCATTTAGATATTATATAGATGAGGATATACCTCGAATCTTATACTTATTCATGTTATTTGAATGTGAATTTGATGCAGGAGCATCCAGTGGTGTAAGGGCAATCTTGCATCACCCAAAAAGAAGTTGATTCAAAATCATTGCAGTTGTTTTTATTTCATTCCATAATTAGTGTTTTTGGTTCATAATCTCTTGAATAATGATGTAGGACTTTCAGTTTTTCCAAACTACTAAAAATAGCAACTTGCCTATTTTTGAAAGTTTAACTGCCATTTTAGGAAAGTTTGCATTTGGGCACAGATTGAAGTGAAAACTTATAGAAAGCTTCATAACTGAAATATAAGACCTTTGGAGAAGGAATCAGGTAAAGATCATTTGTGAGCTGAAATATATTAAAGTTTCTATTTTCTGAAAAGCCCCTGAAATTTTCTAAAACGAGATATGACACACTAAAACATCCCATAACATCTCGAAAAGTTGATAGAAATTTGTTTATAGATTTCTAGGATGATAGTTCACATCGTGAGCTTTCCAGTGCTTAAAACAGTTCGTCAATCGGACACTCAGATCAAAAGTTATGCTTCCTAGAAGTTGACCTACTTTTGGAGGGAGTTGCAAATTTCAAAATTTAACTGGAGGCTGCCAAAAAGTGCTATTTATGACTATTTTGGGAACCCTGGGCAGTAGTAGAGTTAAGGGGGCAAGTGTGGAGTCAAGAATAGGGGGAAAACATAAACCCTAGCTGATTTAGGGTTACATAAGGCAGATGATTCCAGAGTCTTGTGAGAGGAAGCTGTAATGTGTTGCAGCCAATGGAGGGTTGATTCCTCTGATTGTATTTGAGCTTCTGTAATGTAATAATATGTCTAAATCAATAAAGAAAGTTCCATTTTCTGTGTTCCATTTTTGTTGTTGTGTGTTTTATGATTTACTACCTTCATCAAGTGGTATCAGAGTAAGGGTTCCTGAGTGTGTAGACAGATCACCGACCGTGAGGCAGTTTGCACCAGGACTTAAGGTTGTGGGTTTGCTGTAAAGATCAAGATGCCTCCACAAAGAAATCGTATTGGAAGGAATGCTTTGACAGAAGAGGATTTTAGAGCCTTGCAAAGACAAATCGATGCATTGCAAGAGGATTTGCTAAGAGGGTTTGATCTGAGAATATTAGAACAAAGCGAGGATGAAGCTGAAGAAGAGCTATCCAAGGAAGAACAAAAAGTTGCATGAGATCTTGTAGAAGTTAGGTTGTTGAGAGCCATTTCAAAGATCAGAAAGAGGCCCAAGATCGAAGTTTCTTCCTATTCTAGAGATTTGAATCTAGAACAGCCTATTGATTGGATCAATGACATGGAGGAGTATTTCGAGTATGAAGATGTGGAGGACCCAGATTGAGTCAAGTTTGCAAAAACAAAGTTGAAGGGCCATGCCAGTATTTGGTGGAAGGAGGTCCAATTAGAGAGGAACAAAAGAGGAAAAGGAAAGATCACTAGATGTGATTAGATGGTGGAGAAACTGAAGAAGCAGTTCATTCCTGTGGACTATGAGATGGAGTTGCTGAAGAAGCTGCAAGGACTGAAGCAAGGTAACAAGTCTGTTAAGGAGTATACAAAAGAGTTTTATAAGATTCCTATTAGGACAGGCCATATAGAGGCCAACAATGAGAAAGTAACCCATTACATTAATGGGTTGAGGCCAACTATTCAAGAGGAGCTAAGCCTGGTCAGAATGACCACCATAAAAGATGCATACCAGTTTTCCTTAAAGGTGGAAGAGAATTTGAATAAAAGATTTGACAACAAGAAAAGGGGAAGAGGTCAAGGTGGAAGGACTGGTAGAAGACCCTATGGAGGCCAAAATGAAGATTCAAAGAAAAGTGAAGAAGCTGGCACCAATCGAAATCAAAGAGGAGATAATGCCTACCGTCCTCGTGACTAGAATAATGGTGAGAAAAGAGGAAGAGGAAGAGGTAGACCTAGGCAAGGACCCGGAAGAGGAGGTTTCAGAGGAACCTGTTTCCAATGTGGAGAAGAAGGGCATCAAGCATATGAGTGTTCGCAACATCAAGGAAGGATGAATAGAAGACTTGAAGGTAATGCACGAGTTGCACATGTAGATGAAGATGCACAGTCTGAGTGTTCTGAAGATGCTAAAAGGGGAGAAACCCTAGTTGTCATAAGAACTTTATTGAATGAGGAGAAAGAACCCAATCAGAAGAAGAGTTTATTCCACACAAGGTGCAAATGTGAAGGTAAGTGTTGTGATATTATTATTTATAGTGGAAGCATAGACAATCTTATTTTAGAGGAGATGGTTGACAAGTTGAAGTTGACAAGAAGAAACTATCCACACCCATATCGGATTGCATGGTTGCACAAGGACTATAGAGCTTTGGTCAATGAGCAGTGTTTTGTAAAATTCAAGATTGGGGACTACCATGATGAGGTACTATGTGATATCATACCGATGGATGCATGTCATATGCTGTCGGGGAGGCTATGGCAGTATGATAGGAGCGTTGTCCATGATGGCCGTGCAAACACATATTCCCAAACAAAGGATGGAGTTCATCATAAGTTGAAGCCCTTGAAGGAGGTGGAAGAAAAGGTATGTAGTACTGCCAGAATTTGCTTGGTAGATGGTAGGAAATTTTTGGAGGGTATGAAGCATGAGCATCATTGCTATGCATTGATTCCTAAGATTAGTCAAGAGAAATGTGAAGATGTACCAGCAAAAGTTTCAGAGATGTTGGAAGAATTTTAAGATATTGTCTCTGATAATGTACCAAAAGGTTTACCACTAGTACGGAAGATAAGTCATCAAATGGATTTGATACCAGGAGCTAGTTTGTTGAATAAGGCAGCCCACAGAATGACCCCTGTAGAGAATGAAGAGCTGAATAGACAAGTTCAGGAGTTGTTGAGGAAGGGACTGATAAGGGAGAGCCTAAGTCCATGTGCGGTACCTGCAGTACTAGCACCAAAGAAAGATGGAGAGTGGAGGATGTGTACAGACTCTCGAGCCATCAATAAGATCACAATCAAGTACATATTTCCATTGCCAAGAATGGATGACATAATGGATTGTTTGAGTGGAGCCAAGTACTTCATGAAGATTGACCTGAAGAGTGGGTATCACCAGATCCGTATCAAAGAAGGAGATGAATGGAAGATAACCTTCAAGACAAAGGAAGGTTTGTATGAGTAGTTAGTCATGCCATTTGGGCTAACCAATGCACCGAGCACATTCATACTTCTCATGAATGAGGTACTAAAAGAATTTTTGGAAAGTTTTGTTATTATTTATTTGGATGATAGTTTGATTTTTAGTAAGACTTGGGATGAGCATCTAATGCATATCAGAAGAGTTTTAGAGAAGTTGAGGGAGGAGAAGTTGCTGATTAATATGAAGAAATATAGTTTTGCAAAGGAGTTGGTAGACCTGGGATTTGTTGTCTCAGAGGAAGGTCTTAAGATGGAACCAGAAAAAGTAAGGGCTATCATTGAATGGCCTATGCCAAGGAGTGCAATGGAGGTACGATCTTTTCATGGTTTGGCAAGTTTTTACAGAAAGTTTATCAGGAATTTTAGTAGCATTTGTGCACCCCTAATGGAGACAATGAGAGGGGATAGAAAAGAGTTTAAATGGACTAAAGGAGCAGACAAAAGTTTTGACGTATTGAAGCAAAAAGTTACAGAGCAACCTATTTTGGCACTTCCAGATTTCAATAAGGTATTTCAGGTAGATTATGATGCTAGTGGTAGTGCTATAGGAGCTGTTTTGAGTCAAGAAGGTAAGCCCATTGCCTATTTTAGTGAGAAACTTAATGATGCTAAGAAAAAGTATTCTGTTTATGATCAGGAATTTTATGCAATAGTTCAGGCTTTGAAGAAATGGAGACATTCTTTGTTACCAAAAGAGTTTGTTTTATATACTGATCATCAGAGGCTTGGAAAGCTTGTTTGGAACATGTTACTTTGGATAAGACAAAATGGTTGGATTTCATAATCCAAGATGGCATGTTGTTTAGAGGAAGCCAATTGTACATTCCAAGGAGTTCCATGAGAGAGAACCTGATTAAGGAGAAGCATAGTGGAGGATTGGCTAGACACTTTGATCGAGATAAGACCATTGCTATTGTTGGTGAAAATTATTATTGGCCATAGTTGTAGCAAGATGTGAGGAAATTTGTTCAGAGTTATAGAGTATGTCAGATGGCAAAAGGAGCAAGTCAGAATACAGGTCTATATCAGCCGCTACCTTTACCAGAGAAGCCATGGGATGATATTAGTATGGATTTTGTTCTTGGTTTCCCAAGGACACAGAGAGGGCATGATTCCATTTTGTGGTGGTGGACAGATTCTCAAAGATGGCACATTTTATTCTTTGCAAGAAGACTAATGATGTTGTTCATATTGCAGAGTTATTTTTCAGGGAGGTGGTGAGATTACATGGTCTACCAAAGAGTATAGTTTCAGATCGAGATACTAAGTTTGTTGGCTATTTCTAGAGGACATTGTGGAAGAAGTTGAAGACAGACTTGAAGTTTAGTTCTGCACACCATCCACAGACTGATGGATAGACAGAAGTGGTGAATAGGAGTTTGGGTAACCTACTATGATACTTAGTAGGAGATAAGCCCAAGGGATGGGATTTGATTTTACCACAGGCAAAATTTGCTTACAACAGTTCTGTCAATAGGAGTACTGGTAAATCACCATTCCAAATTGTATATGGCAATAGCTCAAGAAATTATTCTGAGTTAAGGAAGCTGGACAAAGGAGAAAAGACAAGTGTTGAAGCTAAAGACTTTGCAGAACATCTAAAGAATTTGCATGAAGAAGTGAGAAAGCACATTAATAAGATGAATATTCATTACAAGGCTAAGGTAGATCAGAAGAGGAGATATAAGGAGTTCCAGGTAGGAGATGAAGTCATGGTTCACTTGAGAAAAGAAAGGTTCCCAATTGGAACATACAATAAGTTAAAAATGAAGAAATTTGGACCGTGTAGAATCTTGAAGAAGCATGATTTAGGAAATGCATATGAGGTAGAGATGCCGAGTGGGATCAATATTTCCCCTATGTTCAACATTGCTAATTTAACAGAATATCATGAGGGTGGCACAGAGGATGGACCAACAGAAGAATAGTGGAGTATTCCAACATCTACTTCAATGGAGGAGATAGAAGAGATCTTGGATAGCGTGTGGGAAGAAGTACTTAGAACAGACAATATGAAGAATATCTGGTGCAATGGAAAGGAAGGCCTATTGAAGATTCTTCTTGGTTGTTTAAGGAAGAGGTTGACCATTTGGGTTTTCCTCAAACAAACACCTGAGATGTGACAGGGTCACTTCTCAAATTACCCTAGGTGCATGATGCAGGAGCATCCAGTGGTGTAAGGGCAATCTTGCATCACCCAAAAAGAAGTTGATTTAAAATCATTGTAGTTGTTTTCATTTCATTCCATAATTAGTGTTTTTGGTTCCATAATCTCTTGAATAATGATGTAGGACTTTCAGTTTTTTCAAACTACTAAAAATAGCAACCTGCCTGTTTTGGAAAGTTTAACTACCATTTTAGGAAAGTTTGCATTTGGGCACAGATTGAAGTGAAAACTTACAAAAATCTTCATAACTAAAATATAAGATCTTTGGTGAAGGAATTAGGTAAAGATCATTTGTGAGTTGAAAGATATTAAAGTTTATGTTTTCCGAAAAGCCCCTAAAATTTTCTGAAATGAGATATGAGGCACTGAAACATCCCATAATGTCCCAAAAAGTTGATGGAAATCTATTTACGGATTTCTAGCATGATAGTTCACATCACAAGTTTTCTAACGCTTAAAATGGTTTGTCAATCAGACACCTGAATCAAAAGTTATGCTTCCCGAAAGTTGACCTACTTTTGGAGGGAGTTGCAAATTTTGAAATTTAGCTGGAGGTCACCAAAAAGTGCTATTTATGACTATTTGGGGAACCCTGGGAAGTAGTAGAGTTAAGGGGGCAAGTGTGGAGTCAAGAATAGGGGGAAAACAGAAACCCTAGCTGATTTGGGGTTACAGAAGGCAGATGATTCCAGAGTCTTGTGAGAGGAAGCTATAATGTGCTGCAGCATATGGAGGGTTGATTCCTCTGATTGTATTTGAGCTTCTGTAATGTAATAAGTTGTCCAAATCAATAAAGAAAGTTCCATTTTCTGTGTGCCATTTCTGTTGTTGTGTGTTTTATTTACTCCCTTCATCAGAATTCAAGCAATTCTAACTGGTCTAGAAAAGACTAGAGGAATGAGTTCTCATGATTTGATATACTTATGTTATTACCTATGGAAAACAAAAATGTTTAGTTTTTCCACGTATTGGGTTAGAAAAGTTAAAACCTAGTATTAAAACCAAAAGGATTTGGGTAACCTATAACTCTTATGCCAAATGTGACATTATCTATATATATTGGTCGATAATGAAAGGTTGAGAAAACCATAGAGTAAGACAAGAAGAGTCTTAGTGGTACTTTAACAAATTTAAGCGATTCTAGGATAGAGTTGAAACTTGTTATATGGCACCAAAGATGTTATGATTTTGAGTCAAAGAGTAGAGTGACAGAAGGTCATAGACCCTAGTGTAATGTAAGTATGGTATGAGGGACTCTTTAAAAGGTTAAGAATACCTAAAACTTTATATTGCATGTATATCTTAGATTGAGGATTACTTCTAAGTCAGATTGACTAGAATGAATTTATAGTATAGACAAGCTTGTGTCTAGAGTTACTAAATGAAGAAAGTCAAACTAAAAGATGAGATAGTTCCAAGTCGAGTCAGAGGTGTGTGTATAGATGGCATGACCAATCAGTATGATCATACTTAGCTAGAATGGATATAGAGTTGTATGGTCGATTGAAGTTATGTAGGACACAACACTAGGACTCAGATGACAAGCACTTGTTGATTTCTTATATCTATACCCTTCGTGAAGGGTAGGGCCACTTCCAGAAGGGAAGGTGTGCAGGGGACCACTAGTTTATGGTTGGAGGTAAAGCACTCAGATGATGCTCTCCCTCTAAAGTAGAAGACTAGTCAGAGCTCGTGAAGATAGATATCAACATTCCAAATGCAATGTACTCCATGTTATGGCTTATGATGGTCAAACTTATGAGGTAAAACTATTCTTTTGCCAAGTACATTTTATGTAATGTAAATGTAAATTGAAAGGAATTCAATTTGATTCTAACTTTGAGTATGTTATGATTTCAAGGTTGAAATTATATAGAAAGCTATACTTTATTTCTTGTGATAATGCAAATGTTATTTAAAAAAAATTTCTCTCATGATTACCAAGTCTATTTACTTTCTTGTAAATTCTTGAGTTTATTCAAGAATTATGAGTAGGGTTGTTACAGATGCAGTCACAAAACACCAGGCTTTCTTTTCACCTCTCCTCCTGTGGTTTTCTATAATCATTGTTTGAAGGTGTTATTAGCATTTTATGTTACAACTTGCATTTTATATGGGGTTATATATTATGTAGCAGTTACTATGACATTTGTTATAACAATAACATTTTATGTAACACTTAAATTAACTACAACAACAAATGCTAACCCCTAGTGGTTAGTGGACCGCTAGACTTGATGTTTTACACTAGGGCAAACCGTCAGACTCCACATAGTGCTCATAAGGGGGGAACATTTTCTTTTTGCCATAATGTTTGTCCACGGAGGTGAAATTTGACAAATTTATAGTCGTCAAGAAGCTGGTTCCTTCGCTGATAAAGTAGAGCCAAGACGTTTTAGAAATTGTGTTATTTTAACACATTTTTTTTAGCCTTCAAAGTCAAATTATGTATTGTGAAATTTTTGACGGGGTATAACTTTCACCTTGATTATTGAAAAATTGGCACTTTTCTGACACTTAATAGAATTCAACAAGGAATCTATCTACAACTATAAATATTAAGTTTTGGATTGCAAATTTGTAAAAATCATTGTGTATTATAAACAGTAGATTTAAGCATCCAAACTTAACCACATTGTACCTTTCACTTGCATTTTCTGGGGGGCTATGTTTCAGTACTAATCATTTTGGGAGGGTGTATTGTGTCATGTCAAGTGCACTTCCATTGTGTGTCAAGAGCACTTCCATTGTGTTGTGACAAAACACTTCCACACTTCTTTCTACATTTTTAGTTTGGGGGGCATACTTGCATTTTTGCTTTGGATATTGCTACACATTTGATCATGCCTCTCACACATAATCCATTCCATTTGAGTATTGTTCATAATTCTTGTAATAAATGGAAAATCAAATTTGTATATTGTGGGATGAAAAGGCATACAATAGAAGAATGTATGTTTCATAAAATCGATAAAATGACAACTTATTTTTAATCATGGTATTGCTCTAACTGATCAATATAATCTAGAACCTACATAAAAATCATCTAGTCTCACTCAGACATATTGTTAGACACCATCATTTGGGGATGAACAATCTAGTCAGTTGACTTGCATTGAGATCTCATCTCCACTGTCACTTGATGCTACATCTAAATCTAAAGCTGCTTTCTTGAGAATTTCTAGTGATTCATTACACCAAGATATTGATATTGAATTTCCAAATCTACCACATTGGGACAAATTTCTACCAGACATATCATCTCTATTTGTAGAGTCCCACATTGCAGATTTGGAAGAAACCATTGAGGACATTTGTCTTCTCTTTGTTAACAGTTCTTTTCTACTACAGAGTTTAGAGAGGCTTCACTGAGGGCTTCTAGAGATTCTTTGCAGTAGGACTTCACATGGGATTTGGATTGTAGCCACATGGCATGCATTGACAATCCACACTTCAGTCCTTCGAACATTATTGCTCTTTCTTTGCCAACATCATCTTCTATAGTGCTAGATTTTGTAGATACCCATAAGTCTACATATTTGACTCAGTCATCATATCAACACTTGTCACCTAATAGCATTGGTTTGGAGATACTTGAACAGCCTTTGAAGACATCATGGCATTATCTAGGTCTTTGAATCATGTGCAGAATTTAGAGACTTTCATCCTTCTTCTTGCATGTTCCTATCTGGAATGGGAGGATCACTTGCACACTTATGCAGTTCTATTTCTTCCCAAGGGGAGAAATGTTGTTTAGCATTCATGGATCATCTTTAGCATCCTGTATTGAGCATCTACCAATAATACAGGAGACATTTTGAGGGGAGGCTGCATGGTTTCTCTTCTCATATCAGTTTTGGGAGGAAGCATTTCTTCACATGGAGTTTATTCCTTCTCATTTTCTGGGGGTGTCACATTGATCTTCTTTCTTTTCTCTGCTATGAAGGGGAACATATATTGTATATTAGTGATAGAAGTAGTCATTGGGGGGTCATGTTGAGTCCTCTTTCTATCCTCTTCTTCTTATTCACTTATACAATTCTATCATGCATCATTTCTCTTTTGGAGATGGGTTTTGCCCTTTAGGTTTTCTCCTTTACTTCACTTATGAGAATTTGTTTGTACATGGGTACCTAACATGGCCTAGTAGCCAGGACCCATTATCATTGTTTCACTACTCCCTAAGTATCATTTAAGGGGGGGTGTTAAACTAGTTAGCTTTTAGCCTACCTAGGAGAGTCTTGTTCACACTAGATTAAGTCTCCACTTAGGGAGTTTTAGAGTTTTGTCTCACCTCATGTGGTTGAGACATGTGTCCTCACTTTGTGAGACACCTAATGCATGCATACTTGCCACTTGCTCAAACACATGTCATTTGAGTTAGATAAGTGTTGCACCTTTAGAGGGGTAGTCATTTGTTGTGTCCTACCTTCCTACCTCCACTACCATGCCTACATATGCAAGGCTTCTTTGCACTTCTTACTTAACTTTTGATAATACCAATTAGGCTTATTTTGTGTGCTCGTAGCTTGTGGAAGTCCATCTTGGTTCTTTCTTTCTTATCTTGGCAATCCAATAGTTTTATCATGTCTCCTATTTGGTTGTTGTCTCCTACAACCCAATCATCATTTTTTGAGCACTTCTCCTTATTACTACTTGTTCCTAGTCTTTTCATTGCTATGGTAATCAGGTGGCCTTATGACACTTTATTGGGAGAGAATTTCTTAATGTTCATAATTGGTCTTTCTAGTTTAGAGAGGATTTAAATAAACTAAAACCATTTCTTAGGCTATGCTAGACACATTTAGATTAATTACAACTTGTCAAGATTGCATGCTAGTTCTATTTAATTATAACCTTAAATTAATCATGAGACTTTCTAGTTTGTTAGGGTGACTCATTATGGTTTAGATAATTGGATTAATTTTTATAATAGACCCTATTACATGCAATGGTGGTCCCCAACCCTGATTAGGCTTCATTGCCAACTAATTGAGAAAACAAAGAATATTGAAAGGAAAAGATAAAAGTATAAATAAAATAAAAAGAAAGATAAAAGGAAATTGAGAAAAGAAAGAGAAAGGAAAATAATTAAGATGCTCTCAATTTCTTTGAGTGATTCAAGTAACTCTACTAGGGCTATGGATACCTAACAGGTAGTAGAGCTATCCCTAGTGTGAGACCAAGGATATCTCCATCAGGGATATATACACTTGGTTGGTAGCCTAGTAATGTTTGGGCATGTTTGTTTAGGGTTGATTACTATTATAATCCCAAATTGATTCTTCATACTATTGGTCCTTGTAGACATAAAAAAGGATAATTGAACTCATGAGAATACATAGTTTGATTAGATGCAACTTAATAAATCCTTGTGCTAAGTTTGATGATCTTGTCTAGACTTGAATAACACTACATTCTTAATTATTTTCTTCTATTTAAAGGTTTCCCTTTAACTAGAGATTCTAGATTATGAACATTTTGCATTGTTCTCCCCACAAAGTCACCATTTGTTGAGGCCCACCTCAATGCATCCTAGTTCCTACTAAACTAGGGACCCCCTTTTCATCTCTAGGGCCCATAATAATTTAATCTAGACACTGAGAGTTCTCCTCTACTATATTCTATCTTTATTCATGAGTCTTGGTGATAACCAATTTGAGACATGTATTTTAGGCTCATGAATTTCCTCTGTGTCTACTAGGGCCATATTTTAACTTCTTGGTTTATGCTCATGTTCTTTAGTTTAATGTCTTCTTGGTGTTCATGGTACCCATCTCTATTAAAGCCTACATCTAAGCACTTGAGCCTTATCTTCTATTTTAATTTCACATTTATTCTCTTTTTTTCATTCCCTAGGATTTTGGCCTAGTTGTACGTGTTTCCTTGCAACATGAATTCCCTTTTGCCACATATTTGACTCCTACTTTCCCATGACTAGACATCCTACATTGTATAGACCCAAAAATTTCATAAATTTGAATTTTATTGAAGTGGTAGTATCTAAAATTGTCTAATGTTTGTACCTAAGCTTCATCATGGACTTGAAAATGCATATTTGTCATGTTTAATTTTATGCTCATGTTTGAATGTCTTGAGTTTCAAGTCAAAGTGCACTGGTAGACCTAGACTAATATGAATTTAAATTTATTTCTAGTTTACATATGTCATTAATTTTTTCTTGAGTTTGGTCTTTAAAGCACCTTATAGACCCCAATGTCCCTATACATTTTAGTTACTTGATTCTCACATCTATGAGTTAGACCATGTCACATTTCATGGATATAAGAAGCCTTGAGATTCTAAATTAATTTTATATTGATGTCTAGTTGTGACAAATGTTTCAAGTTTGAGCCTCATGAATTTTGTGATATTTAATAGACTTAGAATCATTCATAAACATATTTTACTTAGGGATTTCACATCCACATATTAATCTCATATTATACCTACTAGACTTGAGGCAATAATTAAAATGAAACTAACTATGATGTCCACATTTGCAAGTTAGTTTGTTTGTATCTCGTGGTGGTTGATGGACTTGGGGCTATTTTAAATATAGTTTATCTAGCTTACATCCTATAATGCATAATGTTGAAATGTGGTGGACCCATAAGCCAAGTGTCAAAGTATAATTCAATCTTGTCTCCACATTCGATAGCTTTTAATTTTTAAGTATGTATCCCTACAACATTCCCTTTGAATTGAAAAGGTTTTATCCTCTAATTTATTCAAGATGCTCGTGTTTGAAATGTCAAGTATGAAATTCCTCATGGACTTGAGAATAATTTAAAGTTTAATTTAATATTATTCTCACATCTAAATATGTTATCTTTATGTTTGAGAAATCCCCAAACCTAGAATTATTTTTGATTTAGTTTAATTAGGTTAGCATCCACATGGTGATTTCATATTTGAAGCATCTTGTATTATCGATACATCAAGAGTTATTTATATAATTTATCTATTCACTCATTTGCATTCATAGGTAAATCTATTTGGAGTTTGAGCATTCAATGTACCCTAAAATCCTTGTACATTTTGATTAACTAAGAACATCACATCCGGGAAATAACTAGTTTTGGTTTGTGGTGTACAAAGGGTCCATTTATATTGAAGTGTCGTCATCTTATTGGCACGTGATAAATGCATAATCTTGACACCTTTCCTAATGGCTACCTTTGTGTCATCTCACCTATTCAACATGCAGATCTTGACCTAGGATAGTCATGAATCCAAATGTATTGAAAGCTTGTGTCCATTGCCTAAGTATCAATCTCAAGGCTTCTTAGGATGTAATCATGTTTCATGCCTTCAATGGCCTAATGATAAATGACCAAATAAAGAATGTGCATCTAACCTAAGCCTATTTTGCTATAGTCATAGATTTAGAGCGCGACGCATCTTTATCATCAATCCTTGAAGTCCTTTAGATCAAGTAGGAATTTTTTTTCTACCTTACCTTTTTTGTGTTGCACTATCCTCTCTTGATTATTAGAAATGAAGGCAAACCACTACAATATAGAAATCTGAAATTATATTGTAAATTTGAAATTTAATCCGTAAAACACCAAATGAAGACTAAAGCATGTAAAATCAATAAGGAAATTGGAAAACACATAAGAATCTCACAACACAATGTTTACATGGAGAAAACCAATTTGGGTAAAAACATCCACTAAAAAAGAGACCAAATTGTATTATCTTTGAAAAATATTACAATACATTCATTTCCTTCAATATTGCATCCAATCTAACTGCATCTGTGTACTTGTGAACATTCAACTCATACTCTACACTCCTCAAGATTTTGTTAAATAGAAAATACAATCTAAAGAAGAGCACATAGAATGTAGTTCACCCAACATGGGAAAAATCCAATGCTAGATTTGGGGAATCTAGTCAATAGGATATTATTAGCCTCTTATAGTTGTCATAACCCTCTTAAAAACACATGGCAACTAAGATATGCAAATCCCAATGCCCACTTTGGGAATAGTCAACAACAGGCTAAAAATAGCCTCTTACACCTTCTTACAAATTGTCATAAGATGCTATGCAAAGACGGTCCAATAATAGTTGATTCTTTACAACATGTAAGTCACTAATAATAGGAGACACTCTTACACATCATAAGTCATTATTACACTTGGATGCCCACCTTTCACCTATGGTAACTCCCAAGATAAAACTTACTTTTTATCAGCACCATAAATAAATATTTACTACTGTCAATAGATTAATCATCCCTTATGAATGCATTTACAAAATAATATTAGGAGTAATTAAATACATACAATTTATGAGGTTGATGGAACCTTAATCCAAACATTCTCCCACTTGACATCATACATTATAAATACATCCATTGAAAAACATACATCAACTAAGTGCAAGAAATGAGGCCCAAGGCCTTCCTGCAACAAGTGAACTTTTCTATGCTCATAGGATTAGTAAGATAATTTGTAACATTGTCCTGAGTATCAACCTTCTACAACTTAATTTATCCATTTGTAACCATTTCTTGAATAAAGTGGTACTGAACATCCACATTCTTAGTCTGAGCATGATACATAGGATTCTTAGCTAAACAGATTGCACTTTGGCTATCACAACCAATCTGAATTGTCCTACAACAAAAACTAATGCATGCACACAATCTTTGCAACCAAACTAACTCCTTAGAGACATGGGTAGCAACCATATACTCTACTTTGGTAAACTTGCTCAATACTCCCACTGCTTGGGCAATATCTGGCCTAGTGCGAACCATTGCATACATCAAACTTCCTACTGCACTAGCATATGGCATTTTAGACACATTCTCAAAATTATCTTCATGCTTGGGACACATATCTAATGTATGCATAGTACTAATTGGTAAAGGAATTCTAACTGGCTTATAGTCCTACATACTAAATCTTTACAAAATATTATTCACATACTTAGTTTGTGAAAACCAAAGCTTCCTATTACCTTGATCTATCTTGATTTACATTCCCAATATGTACCTAGATACCCCAGATCCTCATCTCAAATGCACTTGAAAGTTGAGATTTTGACTTATTAATCATACGCTTGGTGTTATTAAAAAATAATGTCATCCACATACAAGGCAACAATTAGTAAATGATCATAAATACATCTAATGTAAACATAGTGATCCTCTTTGCTTCTTACAAAACCCAATTTCAACATAAAAGAATCAAATTTTTTATACCACATCCAGGGTGATTATTTCAAACTATAGACTATTTTAATCTACAGACCAAATGTTCTTTCCCTTTTACCTTAAAAACTTTAGGCTATTCCATACAAATTTCCTTTTCTGGATCTCCATGCAAAAATGCAGTCTTAACATCCATTTGCTCAATTTCAAAATCATAAGTAGTAGCTATAGATAAAATAAATCTAATAGAATATAATTTAGCAATAAGAGATAATATTTCACGAAAATAAACTCCCTCTCTTTGGGAGTATCCCTTGGCTACCAGTCTAGCCTTGTACTTTTCTAATGAACCGTCTGCTCCAAATTTCTTCTTGTAGACCCACTTACATTGAATGACCTTCCTTTGGGAAAATGAACAAGATCCCAGATATTACATGAGTCTAAATCCATCATCTCCTCTTTCATGAATTGATACCAAGACTCACTATCATTTGCAAGAATATCTTCCCTATAGGATCTAGGTTCATCATTGGTACTTAACAAAGAAAATACATAATAAAAATTTAGTGGGCTATACTTATCAACTAGATTCTATTGTCTTGTGGATTTTCTCAAAGGTGGAGTGAAGGATTCTTCCTCTTGTTCTTCTGCATGTTCAACCTCTTTAGTAATCTTAGAGTCATCTTGCTTAGAATTCCCACTTGAACCCTCTTCTTCTTCTCCAACCTCAAATCCATCATTTTTTTCTTCCTTACATGTGCATCTTCTTGCTTCAATTCAAAATACACCATCTTTTTCCCTTCTTTATATTTTTGATGACCCAAGTTCCCTAAAAATCATATATTTGGGTAAGTGCAAGAAGATGGGGGGCTAAAAAGTGGCCAAAAAAATTTCAAAAAAATTTAAGTCATAACGTGAACGCGTTATAACGCGCTCGCGTTATGGCTTGGTAAAGACAAGCCTCAGGCTCGTCATTACCGAGCCATAACGTGAGCGCGTTATAACGCACTCGCGTTATAACCTAGTATAAATAAAAAAAAGCAATTTCATTTCATTTCATTCTAATTTTCTCCTCTGCCTGCGGCTTCCAAACCCTCAAAAATGCGCTCGCGTTCTACAAAACGCCAATCAACACAAAAAAAACTTATCGATTCATTGCCAAAATGCCGCCGCGACATTGAGCATGCCAAAGGGGTGAGTTATCTTTGTTTTTTTGTTTGAATTTTTTCTAAATAGGTAGGTTTTTGTTGATTTTTGATGTATATTTCGTTAATTGTCAGGAAATGTTAATGCACCTCCTCCTCCTCCTCCTCAAAATCCACAAAATCCTGAGGAGGAAATACCTGCAGAACAACAACCTCCTCCATTCATTCCTCGACATGCCCCTGGAACACAAGATAATATAATGGGGCAAATTGAAAACAACAAAAAACAAATTGAAGATATAATTGCAAGGTTGAAAGATCCTTCCACTTCAACCTTGCATAGGTCCACGCTTGCCGAATCTCTTGAGTCTATGTTATCAAATATAAATTCAATTAGCAAGCAAATAACTAGTTGGACCGATAAAAAGAGAGAGTTTAGAGATTACTATGCAGATACATTGTCATACCAAGATGTCAAAAAATTACAAATTACAAAATTAGACTTGTGTTCAATTTTCACAAACCCACAAACAAATCAACCTCCACCCATTACATGCAAGAGGTTCCCTATCCATTGGTGCAACAACCAAGTGATAAGGGACAATTTCGGGCAGAGCTGGTGGATGGTTTTTGACCATCCTCCATGCAATAATAATGAGGTCCCGCAATACTTTTTGAGGAAACTCTACTACGAGTTTGTCCTCAATAAAGTGCCAAACTATTTTGATATGCGGGACTTCCAAGGTAGAGGTGGGGGCTCAGCACAGGATAGACCAGAGGCATGTCTTGACCCACAGCGGGTAGTGAGATGAGTAATCAGCAGACCAGCCCACGAGCATGTTTCTATCCCTTCCATTGTGAAGGAGAGTGTTGAGGTCGATACACTGAGGTCGATTAGTGCCTTGACCCAGAGCATCATAGAGCATGCTGATCCTACAACACAGAGTGGGTTGGGAGATAGTGCGAGGAGTAGGGTCCCACCGCATACTTGCCAGGCTTGCGGGTCAGCCTGTGGTTATGACCCCATAGACAGTCAGGATGCAGGTGCACAGGCTATATTTGCAGCTGAGCAGATGGTGATGACAGATACCCTCCTGAGTGAGACTTTCGGCCTTGATACTCAGGTAAATATTAGCAAGTTTATTGAATTTAATTTATTAAATTTTATTTTTGAAATACAAGATTAACTAATTTAAATTGATGATTTAAATAAAATTTCAGGGTCATAGCGTCGATGCAGTTTTCAGTGGTTCTCCACCTACATTTTTCACTAGATCATCTACTGTCGAGGTATCTAACTAGTAAACAATTATAAATGTTACATGTGAATAGCATCGTTATATGAATGGTATTCTAATTTCTGATTTTGGATGTTGAATAGGTTAATACTGTAGATTTCATGGCAACACCTGCCAGCAGTGGTGGACTTCAAAGCTTTACGGAGGTAATAAAATAAATAATTTAATGAATGAATTGTACTTACTAAATTTTTGTATGTGATTTGTGTGTTTTATTGTGTGTACTTCGATGTTTAGATGAAAATGTGTGTATGTTAGGAGCCATGATTTGCATCACTATTATAGTTTTCGTAATTGAATAATGTTGTTTTATTTCCAGATGATGCAGGCTACGGATACACCTCCCCATGTTCATAGGGCAATGGAGCAGGGTGTGGCCTCTGCGATTCATAGCTCTATGGCATTGACAGGAGTATGAGGCAGATTAGTAAATTTCAATTTACATTCATTGTTATAGTTGTCTATTTTTGAAAAATCAAAAGATTATTGATTTGAAGTTTAATTTCTATCTGGATGGTTTCTATAGGACATGACATCACCAGGGCCTATTCCTGCTACTAAGGCAAGCGAGGAGACAGATTATATGATAGTGGTAAGTGATTATTTTGTTAAATGTTTCATTTTTTTATAACATGTAATTTCTATATATTAATGTCTATACTTTTTTTTGTAACAGGTAAAGGTGCAGGAAGAACTAAATAGGAGGAGTAGCCCTCGGGTTCGTAGTAGACCACCCACATGCATGTCTCCATCCCCTAGAAGATCAAAGGCTACTCGTGATTTATTCTCTTCACCAGCTAGAGGGGAATGACTTTTTATTGTGTTCCTCTGTTGTATGCCTATATGGCATTTGTGGACATATATTTTGTATTGTACATAGTTGACATTGTATGCTTATATGGCATTCTTGTAAGCCTATATGGCTATTTTGTATATATGTTATACTTATATCGACAGATATTGATGTATGCCTATATGGATATTTGGTTAATACAAATCTTTTTTATTGATGGCATCCATACTTGCATTATAAATCCACTTTTGAATGGATATTTGTAGATGGCTACTTCAAATATTTAAAGTCCGATTGTATTACATAGGATGTTTGCATTTTCTTTGATAGGCTTGATAGGCCATGGATTACATGATGGTGTTTGATGGAAAAGTATGGTACTAGAAGACTCTAGTTCATTCTTAATAGGCTTGTGATTGATAATATCTTTGCATGATTGCACTTGATCTTGGATCATGGGCATGTTGTTAGAATTTTGATTGCATTGTGATGTTTGATGGATAGGCATGGTGTAAGATACCCAACTAGTTCTACGAAAATTTTTCCTTAAACAATTTTACTTGCTATTAATTCATCAACTACTTCAACAACACAAAGATATACATCAAAGATAACTACTTGAATGAATCAACCTTAGAGTTGGGTACTTGTCTAGTTATTTGACTCAATCAACTTGCAATGTCTTATTACATGGATAATGCTTTCAATAGCATGAAGTTACAACTTATTCAATGGAGATACAAAAGAAAGGCCTTGAAGCCTTGATGTTTACAATGGCATCTACACTTGATCAACTCAATCAAACTCAATGATGTCAACTGAATGTCAACACCTCACAATATCACAAGGGAGCATCACCTTGCTTGTTGCATGGATGAACGTCATAGTTGCAAGACTCTTAGGGTTAGGCGCCAACTGAAGGTAGTAGAGACCAGACTAGGTGCCATCCTAAGCTAGGTGCTTCCTTGAGGTGGTAGAGACATGGATGAATGTCTGGTGGGGTTTGATGACTCTATATTGACACTCAAATTCACTTAGGCGCAATATTAGTGTTCTTCTAACTAGGCGCCAGATAGGAGGATTCTCAGGGGTTTTGGCGCCTAGGTTACAACTTGTCAATTTCTCAAAGAATCTTTGAAACACTTGACTTCCAAGGATTATCATCTTACCCTCTGATGGAGCGCTTTGTTCCAAAATTGGTCTTGGGGACTTGCATCTCTCTTAGGCCCATGTTTGGAGTAATGTTAACTAGTATCAACGTCTATTATCTCAATTCACACTTGACATCAAACTTTTGAAGCTCTTTTACCCTAGCGCCTTTATCTTCTATCAAGCGCCTAACATTCTAGAGGTGAATTCCATCTTAATCCAAGTCTTCAAGGTACTTCCAAGTTTAGGTGCCAAAACAGGGTTATGGAGGAGCAGAACCACGCCTTAGGAGGATGACTGAACCCTAGGCGCCAATTTGAGGTTGCAAGAGCATAGGTATGCGCCAAGTAGAGTTTGATGCTCAAAACATTAACATTATTTAGTGAAATCCTTTTTTGACTCTAGGCGCCATTTGGAGGCTAGAAAGAGGGAAGTTGACACCAACTGCATTAGGCGCATTTCTGAGGTGATGGAGACCAATAAGTGTGCCTTGTCCTCTGGCTCTATTCCTTGTTAACTTTACAACTTAGATTATCTGAACAACGCTGAGAATGCTTCCCTTCTTCCTGATACAAGCTGAAAGATCCACTGGGCGCCATTTCAGGTGTCTGGAGAGATCATCAACCAAGGGCGCTAATAGAGCCTTTGGCAAATGGAAAGAGCACCTTACTTAGATTTGATTTTTGGATGCCAAAATTGAGGAATTTTGCGCCTTGGCTAGGAGTTTCTCATTTCAATCTTGATTATTCATCTAAGTGACTTTCCTTAGCTCCCAAGCCTTCAATCTATCCATTACCCCCTTCTAGGTGCTCAAAATAGAGTGTTAACGCCTTATGAAGGTTAGGCACATTCTGAGGGTGGGGTAGGCAAGTGAGGGTGCCAGACCAGGCCTTGAGACTTCTCTCCTCATCAAAGGCTTTCAATCCTAGGCGCCAGATCCAAGGAGTTCCAACCAACACATGCGCCTAGTGCTGTGAGTTCACCCAAAGGACATCTTTAACTTGAAAACTTTCAATCTTCATCCATCTATGCTAGGCGCTCAATTGGAGGATCCCTAAAAACATGTATAGGTGCCTTGAGGTTCTTAGGTGCTTAATTTGGATGATCCTTGTGCTAGGTGCTTAGTAAGGAAAACTAGAGTGAAATGAGCACCTAGGCTCCCAAGCTTCCATACTTAGTCAAATTTTAGGGTTCTGACCTTGTTCCTGCAAAACAAACAGATAGAGTTAGTCTGAAACCAATTCATTCCCTCATCATTTAGAATTAGCCTCCGGGAATGAGGAATAGGCTAATCCATTATACACTTGATGATCAAGCCGGGAACGAGGACATGACACATGGTACTAGGCTAATCATTTTGGGTTTTGCATGAGCCTCGGACAAGGTAGTGGGATGACTTGAATGCATATTGCCTATATCCACGGGATGACTTTGTTATTTTTCCTTGTCTATGCTCATTTGCGCATTGGTATGTTGCATTGGGATGAGAGGATGGATGTTGCTTTGATAGTGATGTGTATTCGTCACCTAGTGATGGATGATCTTATATAGTGGTTGGGTGTAATGGTTATCTTCATGTGGTTGTAGATGTTGATCCTTGGTTTAGAGGTGTTTGGTAGTGTGTCTTGGTGGACTCTTGATTCTAGATTAGAGTATTAGCATGATACAAGTTCTCTTGAGACTAGGATGTCTGTATTGGTGCATGTGATCTTCTAGGAGGAGATGTTAGATCATGATGTCATGTTTGCATACCTAATTTTGTAGTTGGATTTTTGACAGTGGTCTTGTTGGTTCTCTTGGTATTGAGTACATTGGTCATGTGCTTGGGAGCTTCATGATAATGTGGTGTTGCATTTGGAGCTTAACATGGATTGCTTGGTTGTAGGTTCTCATACATACTTCGAGACTTGGGTGAGGCTAGAGTTCTCTTGGGATTAGAGACACTTGTTGAGATGGTTACCCTTTAGAGGTTTTAGCAGGAAGACCAAGGAGACTTTCACTTGGATATGGGCATGAGTTAATTATGGACCTAGAGAAGATTCTTATTGGTTCTAGAGGGTTCATTCAAGGGGTGTCTCTAAACATTCTTTTTTTCAGGCGCTAAACTGGAGTTGTCTAGATGCACAAGTGTGCCTCCCTCAATGAAGTTCCTTTTGTTAACTTAGTTCATCCTAGTGACTCAAGGGGTTGTTATATTCTTTAGGCGCAATATTTCATAGACTAAAACATTCACTCCATGTTAAGGTGCTCAAAGGAGGCTCTGGAGATGGAAAATGGCGCCTTAACTCACTTATGTAAATTTTGGACTTTTAGGCAATTGCAAGATGTCTTGGAGGGCTCAATTCTTCAAGGCGCCCATTTTGTTCACCACTTGTAGCATCACTTGTTCAAGGTGCATGTGTGATTTGGTCAAAAACAGGTGCCTAGAGTGAATAGGCTTTCATCTTGACTTAATACACTGCCTCCTTCTGATGATTTTTGGGGCAGCAAAAAACCTTTCACCACAGGAAAATGCCTCAGAGCTATAAAAAATTGAGAGAGGTTATTGTAGAGGCACTCTACATGATCGCGTTGCCTCAGACGGAATGTTTCTAAGTGACATGGTTTTCGAGTAACATCTCGTCAAAGATTGCTGGCTTTTTGCACTTTGGACTCTTCAGGGATATCGTCAGTACAATGTAGCTCTGACTGTTTCGACATATTTGGGTGAAAAATAGGACCATGCATAGCGTAAATGTACCCATTCAGATGCGTTGGAACAGTCAGTTTGGTCACATCAGGAGCACGATGAAAGTTACACCCCTTTGCAACTTTACACTGCCTCCTTCTGACGATTTTTAGGGCAGCAGAAAACCTTTCACCACGGGCAAATGCCTCAGAGATATAAAAAATTGAGAGAGGTTATTGTAGAGGCACTCTACATGATCCCGTTGCCTCAGACATAATGTTTCTAAGTGACACGGTTTTTAAGTAACATCTCGTCAAAGATTGCTGCTTTTTTGCACTTTGGACTCTTCAGGGATATCGTCGGTACAATGTAGCTCTGACTGTTTTGACATGTTTGGGTGAAAAATAGGACCATGCCTAGTGTCAATGTACCCATTTGGACATGTTGGAATAGTCAGTTTGGTCGCATCAGGAGCAGGAGGAAAGTTACACCCCTTTGTAACTTTACACTGCCTCCTTCTGACGATTTTTGGGGCAGCAGAAAACCTTTCACCACAGGCAAATGCCTTAGAACTATAAAAAACTAAGAGAGGTTATTGTAGAGGCACTCTACATGATTGCGTTTCCTTAGACAGAATGTTTCTAAGTGACATAGTTTTTGAGTAACATCTCATCAAAGATTGCTGCCTTTTTGCACTTTGGACTCTTCAGGGATATCGTCGGTACAATGTAGCTCCGACTGTTTTGACATGTTTGGGTGAAAAATAGGACCATGACTAGCATAAATGTACCCATTTGGACGCGTTGGAACAGTCAGTTTGGTCGCATCAGGAGCAGGATGAAAGTTACACCCCTTTGCAACTTTACACTGCCTCCTTCTGACGATTTTTAGGGCAGCAAAAAACCTTTCACCACGGGCAAATGCCTCAGAGCTATAAAAAACTGAGAGAGGTTATTGTAGAGGCACTCTACGTGATAGCGTTGCCTTAGACAGAATATTTCTAAGTGACACAGTTTTCAAGTAACATCTCGTCAAAGATTGCTGCCTTTTTGCACTTTGGACTCTTCAGGGATATCGTCGGTACAATGCAGCTCCGACTGTTTCGACATGTTTGGGTGAAAAATAGGACCATGCATAGCATAAATGTACCCATTTGGATGCGTTGGAATAGTCAGTTTGGTCACATCAGGAGCAGGACGAAAGTTACACCCCTTTGCAACTTTACACTGCCTTCTTCTGACGATTTTTAGGGCAGCAGAAAACCTTTCACCACAGGCAAATGCCTCAGAGCTATAAAAAACTGAGAGAGGTTATTGTAGAGGCACTCTACATGATAGCGTTGCCTTAGATGGAATGTTTCTAAGTGACACAATTTTTGAGTAACATCTCGTCAAAGATTGCAGCCTTTTTGCACTTTGGACTCTTCAGGGATATCGTTGGTACAATGTAGCTCAGACTGTTTCGACATGTTTGGGTGAAAAATAGGACCATGTAAATGTACCCATCCAGACACATTGGAACAGTCAGTTTGGTCCCATCACGAGCAGGACACCAAAAATGCAAAAGTTGCTTTGTGCAACTTGACAACATTGACACTTTTTTGCAACATGACTCAAAGACTCAAACTGACCCCAAATGACTCAAAGTGACTTAAAATCACCTTGATTTGGTGCCCAATGTACATTATAGAGGTCAAGGCGCTCCTTATCATTCAAACATCTTAGATGAGCGCATAGGAAAGGAAAAAGCTCTAAGTTTCATCATCATGAGCGCCTAATATCAAGAGACTTTAATGGCTCAAACCTTAGCATTGAGTCCTAAGGCACATTTCATGTCTCCTTTCATCTAGTTTGGCACCCTTATGTAGATTTTTCAACTTGATTTGGCACCCTATATGTGAAGGAAGATCTAAAGGCATGAAAGTGGATGTCATATTGCAAGAGTTTGGATCATCAAAATTGAAAGAAATAAGTCTATTAAGCTTGGGCACCCTTGGTCTTCTTTTCATTCATTATGAGCGCCTTGGGAGAATGGTATATAGGTCATCATCATGATTGGGTGCCCTGGATCCAGAGTGTTGGAGAGATCATCAAATGGTGTCTAGTAGGGTGAGTTATGAGTTTGGTCGCATCAGGAGTAGGACACCAAAAATGCATAACATGATGATGTAAAAATGTGTACATATGTGTAAAAATGCAGGAGGAAATAAAAAAAGACAAACCTTACAAATTAATGTGCATACTTACAACTCAATGTAACATAACTTTACAAAATCAATGTGAATACTTACAAATTAATCTAATGAACCATCCGGGTCTGCTCTACTCTTTATTGTGTCAAGTATTGCTTCATGGTCAGACTCACGCACCTTCCACAATATTTTGTTCAAAGGTCTACCCCGATACTTTATCAAAGGAACATTGGATGCCATGACAAGGTTCGAGTAATGAAGAATCTTCCGATGCATGTCAAAGTCCTAAAATAGCCAAATATTAACACTCTTATGTGGGTACCTTCTAAGCCATGTTCCAGTAATAACCACTAATCCTGTAGGGTATTCGATGTTTTCTCCATCTGTAACAGGGGCCTCCAATTTCTTTTTGGCCTCAACACAACAACATAAGTAATAATCTGTTCCCTCTTCATTATCTTCATCTGCAATAACTGCATATATGTGCCCTACATTGATATGTGTAGCAAATTAGATGAAATTAGTCAACATTACAAAAACACTACAAAGTAAGATGACATTACCTGGTTGAACTAGATGAAATTAGATGCATATACGTGCCCTATATTACCTGGTTGAACTAAATCTGATATGTGGTCAAAGTCAATTGACGATTCCATCTGTGTTAGTTCCAGTGCCGTCGGGGGTCGATACGTGTCAAGTGGGCTAAGATAACTAAACTGCCATTCGTCAACCCACTCCTTTGACTCGCACTCATCCCAGACTTGAATTGTATAGGAAGAACAAAAGCATGACATCTTTTGTGTATGGATACTCCATGAACTTGCAATTGAGATTCTGAAAGAGTGCATCTCATTTGATCCTGTTAGTGTACAACAATCCTCATATGGTGCAATGTTAGTATCATCTATCAACCAAAAAAATCTATGAACTAAAGACTTACCTTCATTACTTGGACCCATGGAAGCATTACACCACTCGACAATCAATTTTGCATCTGTCAACTTTGCATTGTCTTTATACTTTAACTCTTCTCGTGCTATGGCTCTTTTGATACATGCTCCTGCACCATCATGCTCCCCCTTTCCATGCCCGGCCTCACAAAAGTTCCACATATGTTGAATACCTGTAAAATTATGCCTCCTACTCAGCCAATAGAAATTCTACGAGTTCTTAAATTGTGACGCACAATTATCCGACCATATGATATGCTGACTGAACGATATGCCCCTTCTAGCCAAATCATTGTAGAACACCTGAAAGCAACCTTGCACGAACTCTATAGAATGCGTGCGATCATCACTAATATAGAAATTATACTCCCTTATGATCTTTCTGTCATCCTCTGTACTATCATTCGCATGAATGAATGCGATGTGCACAAATATAGAAACCTGTGTGGAATTGTAATATTGTGATTGCACCTCACGCTGTGGCTGTAGACTCTATTTCTCTACAAAGTTGACAATTGAAACAATGCTACCAAGCGGAAATGTGTCCTTGCATAACTTGAATTGCAAGTCCAACCATCGAGCTCTATGGGCATGTCTTGCATACTCATACACTATGCTGTCACGAAATATAGGCATAAACTGATACACTGGAATCTTTTCAATAACTAATTCACACCTCTTTGCTTCTTTACCATCTTTTGTGTTGTATGCCATTGTTTTATACTTGCCAAACTCTGCTAGTTCATTTCCAACCGCATGTGTTATTTCCATATGTTCACATATTGGTAAATGTTGCAAGCCACCGCAACGATGACATGTGCCATCCAAGCATAATTTCTTGTAAAATATTTGACCTTCCTCTCTTTCACATAAAATTATTGATATGAAGTCTCTTGAAGATGTTGGTGGGGCACATATGGCACAACCTTGCAAATCATTGTTAGTATGCATATCTAAACATATAGACCTATAAGCATCAAAATGGTTAGAAAATTCAATATGTAATCTACAACAACAAGTAGTGCATGTGTGATTTATCTTAACATAGAAATGTTTTAGCATTTCAAAATATCTTTGACAAATTTTAATTTGAGGATACTTCTCTAGAAATTTACCATAAAACTGTGTTTGAGTCAAATCCAAAAAATGCTTTGGATGTGGCTCGCGGTTCTGACTACCGATTCTCCTTCTTACCACATCCCTTTGATTCGGAGATACCCTTGTGTAATTCTTCCAAAAGTCTTCAATTAGTGATCTCAATGCTTCAATAATTGGTTTATCTTTTCGTGGTAGTCTCCCCGAGAACGCCCATAATTCATTGGCATTAGTGTCCTCAATTCTTGGGCGTCTTCCAATGGCTCTTGATAAAGCTTTCCTATTAATTCTTAATTCTTGACTTGTCTTTCTAATGAGACAATCTTTCCTCATTTGACTACTTACTATAGTCGATGTAATCACATGCCGTGTTGCATTACTATCTTTTGTGCGTGAGGTGTTACCCACACTCTCATACGCACTCATTAGATTCTTGACAATAGATTTTTCACTTGAAGCCTCTGATGTTCTCAACCCAAGAATCTTCATGATAGACCTATACTTTATACTTCGCATCATTTCAACAAATAGTTGACATCTTGCAATCTCATTTAACTTTTCAAAGAACAATCTCCAAATCTTATTAGCATATCTTCTACAAGTGCATTTTGGAATCTTACCTTCCATTGGCTGCAAAATATTCTCATCAATATCAATCAAATACTTTGGCTTTCTATGCAAAATTCTAGGTGGTGTCAAGTTAGGTAAATTCATCTCAACATTAGGAATTTCATCAATATTTAAATGAGATGGGTTAGATGGCATACCTTCGATCGAAGATGGAATAGATGACATACCTTGAGGTTGAGGTGGGAACAATGGCGTACCTCCTTCATCACATGTGAGTGATGATGTACTCTCAACTTGAGATGTGGTAGATGGTGTCCCTACATTTTGACTTGCGGTAAAGGACGTGTCTCCAACTATGGTATTCAAATCTCTCGTACCACGAAGTTTTTGCATTCGTTCTCTTTGTGCCACCAATACCATATCTCTTTGTGATGGTTGTGGTTCCTCTTCAATTGGTATGTCTTCATTTATCGTGTCCAATTTCCTCTTCTCACGAAGTTCCCTCATAGCCATTGCTTTCTTTGCATTCTTAGCTTCTATCTCTTCCTGTGTTGGTTTAATTCTTGATCGTTTCCTCAGCATGATGGAGAATTTGTCTATAGCATGATAAAGAGACCAATATTAGTTCCTAAGAAATGAATACATGATAATAGTGGGATTGCATTTTTTTTACGTTGTAAGGATTTATTCTTGTATAGTTTGACATCATGGTATGAACTAAGGTTTGTTTATTACACATAAATATTAAAGAGCCCAAGTGTAGAAAATATACATGGCATCATGTGATATTGTAGGTTGCTTTCTTGATTGGGAATGTGTCTATTTTAAACATGTATGATAAAGCATGATAAAGTAATTCAATCCGAAATAAGGAAAATGTAAAGAACATGCATGTAAAGACTTGACATACCTAAAAAATGAAGATTTGAATGGAGAGAGTACCCAATTATGTAGTGTTTTTATCTTCTTGCATCAAACTCCTCAACAATTTGAGTTTTTCACCACTTGCTTCCTTTTCAATGTTAAATTCCTAAAATTGAATCACAATTAACATTACAACACTACAAAAATTGAAACTTGAATAGATATATATCAAACTTGGTGTGAAAACTATGTTATTTCCTCCTTCTCAAGTTGGCAAAGCAGAAAAGGTGGTGGAAAGATCATGCAAAGGTGGTACAATGTGTCAAATGTGCATGTGAACTTCCCAATAGCATGAAAGCACTTCTTTTTTGTCAGAGCACACGTAGAATCAGTAAGAAAACAAAGCATGTGGGCCTGGATCACGGCAGTAACCACTTTTTTACCATTTCAATAGAAATACAAAACGTGAGCGCATTATAACGCACTCACGTTTTGTCCTGCTATAGATTCATCACATCCTTTGCATTGATCACATCTTTTTCCTGCAAGGGCTTGCCAGATGCTTCGCCATATGATAGGCATAACAATGAAGGGGCAAGCCCTCATAATCAAGTTCGTGATAGAAAATGCCCTCAACCCTCAATGTCAAACCCTAATCCCTAAACCCTCAACTCTGATCCCTCGACCCTCGACCCTCAATGTCAAATCCTAATCCCTCAACCCTCAACCCTATCCCTAAACCCTCAACCCTCAACGTCAAATCCTAATCCCTCAACCCTCAACCCTATCCCTAAACCCTCAACCCTCAACGTCAAATCCTAATCCCTCAACCCTAATCCGTCATCCCTCAACGTCAAATCCTAATCCCTCAACCCTAATCCATCATCCCTCAACTATAATCCCTCCCTCATCCATAAACCCTAAATGCTATCCCTAATCCTACACCCTCAACAGACTTGATACTATACCTTAAACTCTAATCCCTTATCCCTAAATCCTCCAACCCTATCCCTAATCCTTACAACCCTCAACCTTTAACTCTGATCCATCAACCCTCAACACTATACCTTAAACCCTAATCCCTTCAACCTCAACCCTATCCCTAAACCCTTGACCCTCGAACCTCAACCCTCAACCCTCGACGTCAAACCCTAATCCATCAACCCTTAACTTTGATCCCTCATCTCTCAACCCTAACCCTAAACCCTCAACCCTCAACATCAAATCCTAATCCCTCAACCCTTCACTCTAATCCCTCAACCCTAAACCCTATCCCTAAACCCTCAACACTATACCTTAAACCCTAATCCCTCAGCCCTCAACCCTAAACCTTATCCCTAAACCCTAATCCCTCAACCCTCAACCCTAATCCGTCATCCCTCAACTCTAATCCCTCATCCCTAAACCTTAAATGTTATCCCTATTCCTACACCCTCAATAGAATCGATACTATATCTTAAACCCTAATCCCTTATCCCTAAACCCTCCAACCCTATCCCTAATCCCTAAATGCTATCCCTAATCCTACACCCTCAACAGACTCGATACTATACCTTAAACCCTAATCCCTATCCCTCAACCCTTAACCCTTAAAACTTAAACCCTATCCCTACACCCTCAACACTTGACACTATATCTTAAGCCTTAAACCCTCATCCCTAAAGCCTCAACCCTCAATCCTTAAACCTTCAACCCTAAACCCTATCCCTAATCCCTCTACCCTCGACACTCTAACCCTAACCTCGACATTAAATGCTAATCCGTCAACCCTAAACCCTAATCCTAAACCCTCAACCCTCAACCCTCAACACTATACCTTAAACCCTAATCCCTCAACCCTCAACCCTAAACCTTATCCCTAAACCCTAATCCCTCAACCCTCAACCCTAATCCATCATCCCTTAACTCTAATCCCTCATCCCTAAACCCTAAATGCTATCCCTATTCCTAAACCCTCAACAGACTCAATACTATACCTTAAACTCTAATCCCTTATCCCTAAACCCTCCAACCCTATCCCTAATCCTTATACCCTCCACACTCTACTTTAACCCTAATTCCTCGACCCTCAACCCTATCCCTAAACCCTTGACCCTCGAACCTCAACCCTTAACCCTCAACATCAAACCCTAATCCCTCAACCCTTAACTCTGATCCCTCGACCTTCAACCCTAACCCTAAACCCTAAACCCTCAACGTCAAATTCTAATCCCTCAACCCTTCACTCTAATCCCTCAACCCTAAACCCTATCCCTAAACCCTCAACACTATACCTTAAACACTAATTCCTCAACCCTAACCCTAAACCTTGTCCCTAAACCCTAATCCCTCAACCCTCAACCTTAATTTGTCATCCGTCATCCCTCAACTCTAATCCCTCATTCCTAAACCCTCAACGCTATCCCTATTCCTAGACCCTCAACAGGCTCAATACTATACCTTAAACCCTAATCCCTCTACCCTCGACACTCTTATTTAACCCTAATCCCTTGACCATTAACCCTATCCCTCAACCTCAACCCTCAACCCTCAACCCTCAACTCTCAACATTAAACCCTAATTCATCAACCCTAAACCCTAATCCCTCAAACCTAAACCCTATCCCTAAACCATCAACCCTCAACACTATACCTTAAACCCTAATCCCTCAACCCTCAACCCTAAACCTTATCCCTAAACCCTAATCCCTCAACCCTCAACCCTAATCCATCATCCCTCAACTCTAATCCCTCATCCCTAAACCGTAAATGCTATCCCTATTCCTAAACCCTCAACAGACTCGATACTATACCCATAACTCTAATCCCTTATCCCTAAACCCTCCAACCCTATCCCTAATCCTTATACCCTCCACACTCTACTTTAACCCTAATTCCTCGACCCTCAACCCTATCCCTAAACCCTTGACCCTCAAACCTCAACCCTCAACCCTCATCATCAAACCCTAATCCCTCAACCCTTAACTTTGATCCCTCGACTTTCAATCCTAACCCTAAACCCTAAACCCTCAATGTCAAAATCTAATCCCTCAACCCTTCACTCTAATCCCTCAACCCTAAACCCTATCCCTAAACCCTCAACACTATACCTTAAACCCTAATCCCTCAACCCTAACCCTAAACCTTGTCCTTAAACCCTAATGCCTCAACCCTCAACCCTAATCTGTCATCCGTCAACCCTCAACTCTAATCCCTCATTCCTAAACCCTAAATGCTATCCCTATTCCTAGACCCTCAACAGGCTCGATACTATACCTTAAACCCTAATCCCTCTACCCTTGACACTCTTATTTAACCCTAATCCCTTAACCATTAACCCTATCCCTCAACCTCAACCCTCAACCCTTAACCCTCAACTCTCAACATTAAACCCTAATTCATCAACCCTAAACCCTAATCCCTCAAACCTAAACCCTATCCCTAAACCATCAACCCTCAACACTATACCTTAAACCCTAATCCCTCAACCCTCAACCCTAAACCTTATTCCCTCAACCCTCAACCCTAATCCGTCATCCATCAACTCTAATCCCTCATCCCTAAACCCTAAATGCTATCCCTATTCCTAAACCCTCAACAGACTCGATACTATACCTTAAATTCTAATCCCTTATCCCTAAACCCTCCAACCCTATCCCTAATCCTTATACCCTCCACACTCTACTTTAACTCTAATTCCTCAACCCTCAACCCTATCCCTAAACCCTTGACCCTCGAACCTCAACCCTCAACCCTCAACATCAAACCCTAATCCCTCAACCCTTAACTCTGATCCCTCGACCTTCAACCCTAACCCTAAACCCTAAACCCTCAACGTCAAATTCTAATTCCTCAACCCTTCACTCTAATCCCTCAACCCTAAACCCTATCCCTAAACCCTCAACACTATACCTTAAACCCTAATCCCTCAACCCTAACCCTAAACCTTGTCCCTAAACCCTAATCCCTCAACCCTCAACCCTAATCTGTCATCCGTCATCCCTCAACTCTAATCCCTCATTCCTAAACCCTAAATGCTATCCCTATTCCTAGACCCTCAACAAGCTCGATACTATACCTTAAACCCTAATCCCTCTACCCTCGACACTCTTATTTAACCCTAATCCCTTGACTATTAACCCTATCCCTCAACCTCAACCCTCAACCCTCAACCCTCAACTCTCAACATTAAACCCTAATTCATCAACCCTAAACCCTAATCCCTCAAACCTAAACCCTATCCCTAAACCATCAAACCTCAACACTATACCTTAAACCCTAATCCCTCAACCCTCAACCCTAAACCTTATCCCTAATCCCTAATCCATCATCCCTCAACTCTAATCCATCATCCCTAAACACTAAATGCTATCCCTATTCCTAAACTCTCAATAGACTCGATACTATACCTTAAACTCTAATCCCTTATCCCTAAACCCTCCAACCCTATCCCTAATCCTTATACCCTCCACACTCAACTTTAACCCTAATTCCTTGACCCTCAACCCTATCCCTAAACCCTTGACCCTCGAACCTCAACCCTCAACCCTCAACATCAAACCCTAATCCCTCAACCCTTAACTCTAATCCGTCGACCTTCAACCCTAACCCTAAACCCTAAACCCTCAATGTCAAATTCTAATCCCTCAACCCTTCACTCTAATCCCTCAACCCTAAACCCTATCCTTAAATCCTCAACACTATACCTTAAACCCTAATCCCTCAACCCTAACCCTAAACCTTGTCCCTAAACCCTAATGCCTCAACCCTCAACCCTAATCTGTCATCCGTCATCCCTCAACTCTAATCCCTCATTCCTAAACCCTAAACGCTATCCCTATTCCTAGACCCTCAACAGGCTCGATACTATACCTTAAACCCTAATCCCTCTACCCTCGACACTCTTATTTAACCCTAATCCCTTGACCATTAACCCTATCCCTCAACCTCAACCCTCAACCCTTAACCCTCAACTCTCAACATTAAACCCTAATTCATCAACCCTAAACCCTAATCCCTCAAACCTAAACCCTATCCCTAAACCATCAACCCTCAACACTATACCTTAAACCCTAATCCCTCAACCCTCAACCCTAAACCTTATCCCTAAACCCTAATCCCTCAACCCTCAACCCTAATCCCTCATCCCTCAACTCTAATCCCTCATCCCTAAACCCTAAATGCTATCCCTATTCCTAAACCCTCAACAAACTTGATACTATACCTTAAACTTTAATCCCTTATCCCTAATCCTTACACCCTCCACACTCTACTTTAACCCTAATCCCTTCAACCTCAACCCTATCCCTAAACCCTTGACCCTCGAACCTCAACCCTCAACCCTCGACGTCAAACCCTATTCCCTCAACCCTTAACTCTGATCCCTCATCTCTCAACCCTAACCCTAAACCCTAAACCCTAAACCCTCAACCCTCAACATCAAATCCTAATCCCTCAACCCTAAACCCTATCCCTAAACCCTCAAAACTATACCTTAAACCCTAATCCCTCAGCCCTCAACCCTAAACCTTATCCCTAAACCCTAATCCCTCAACCCTCAACCCTAATCCATCATCCCTCAACTCTAATCCCTCATCCCTAAACCCTAAATGCTATCCCTATTCCTACACCCTCAATAGAATCGATACTATACCTTAAACCCTAATCCCTTATCCCTAAACCCTCAAACCCTATCCCTAATCCTTATACCCTCCACACTCTACTTTAACCCTAATTCCTCGACCCTCAACCCTATCCCTAAACCCTTGACCCTCGACCCTCAACCCTCAACCCTCAACGTCAAACCCTAATCCCTCAACCCTTAACTCTGATCCCTCGATCCTCAACACTATACCTTAAACCCTAATCCCTATCCCTCAACCCTTAACCCTTAAAACTTAAACCCTATCCCTACACCCTCAACACTTGACACTATATCTTAAGCCTTAAACTCTCATCCCTAAACGCTCAACCCTCAATCCTTAAACCTTCAACCCTAAACCCTATCCCTAATCCCTCTACCCTCGACACTCTAACCCTAACCTCGACATTAAATGCTAATCCGTCAACCCTAAACCCTAATCCTAAACCCTCAACCCTCAACCCTCAACACTATACCTTAAACCCTAAGCCCTCAACCCTCAACCCTAAACCTTATCCGTAAACCCTAATCCCTCAACCCTCAACCCTAATCCATCATCCCTCAACTATAATCCCTCATCCCTAATCCCTAAATGCTATCCCTATTCCTAAACCCTTAACAGACTCGATACTATACCTTAAACCCTAATCCCTTATCCCTAAACCCTCCAACCCTATCCCTAATCCTTACACCCTCCACACTCTACTTTAACCCTAATCCCTCTACCCTAAACCCTATCCCTAAACCCTATCCCTAAACCCTTGACCCTTGAACCTCAACCCTCAACCCTCAATGTCAAACCCTAATCCCTCAACCCTTAACTTTGATCCCTTGACCCTCAACCCTATCCCTAAACCCTAAACCCTCAACCGTAATCTGTCATCCCTCATCCCTAAACATTAAACGCTATCCCTATTCCTAGACCCTCAACAGGCTGGATACTATACCTTAAATGCTAATCCCTTATCCCTAAACCCTCCAACTCTATCCCTTATCCCTTAACCCTCATGATTAATAGCCTTGAACGTAAAAAAATTTGAGTGGGACATAACGCGAGCGCGTTAGAACGCGCTCGCGTTATGTCAAACATGACAAAAGACAGACTTGCGGGAAAGAAAAATGCAAGGCAAAACATAACGTGCTCGCGTTATTTCTTGCTTTGGGAATCCCAAACCTTGGGCTTGGGATTTGCTTTGGATTTCCAACCCAAAGGCTTGGAGTGCCTTATGAACAGTCACAGACGTGTTTTTCTATATTCTTCAAAATTTCACATAATTTCGTTCGTGCTAACCCTTAGATTTGTACGTGTTTCAAGGTTGAACAAATCGAACACATGGGTAATGTTAGGCTTTCTCTTAGCTATTTGACGATGTGATTTTTTTCACATTTTAACAATGTTAAGCCTTTCATCTTTAATTTCTTTTGTTTGTGTGTCCATTTTTAGGCAAAAACCATTGTTTGGTCTTTTTTTCATTGTAAAATAACTATTCATTCAAATTTCAAAAAAATTACATATTTAGAAACTAGACTCCATTCTACAAATATTAAAAAAATAAAAAAATGATTTTCAATTAGTTTTCAAAATTTATAGGGGTAGCACGGCCAAAATTCTATTTTTTAGGATGTGTCCACTTTAAAAATTAGTAAAAAATCAAATATTCATCAAAAAATTATTAGAAAAATCGGGCATAAACTACATGCTATTAGCTAATTTCTCACTGAAGCGATTTTAAAAATACCAAAAAAAAGTTGACCTTTTGAAGGAGCCACAACACATGCTATGTTATGTTTTTTTGATAGAAACAACACCAATTTCTGTGGCTCCCTCTTTTGAACCCCTTAATCTATGCCATTTTCAAAACAAAATAGTAGTTTAGAAAGTAGACTCGGAGCACTACGAACATTGTTTTTGGTTGCATCTCCAAATTTTGAGTGTAACTATGCTCAATTTCTCATCCAAGGTTAGTATTTCCTGATTTCAGAAAAAAAGTGGCCACTTAAGACCCCTTTTTGGCCCCCCATCTTCTTGCACTTACCCATCTAGAATAGACAACTTTCTTGGTTTGGGGATTCCATATCTTATAACTTTTAACATTCTCACCATATCCAATGAAGATGCATTTTTGTGCTTTTGGATCTAAATTAGAATGCTTTTCTTTAGGCACATGAACAAAATCCTTAAAGCCAAAAACTCTTAAATGTGAAACAAAAGGTTTCTTACATGTCCACACTTCATAAGGTGTTGAATCAAGATGCTTGCAAGGAGATATATTAATCAAGTAAACAACACTATACTCGAAATTTTTTCCCAAAAGCATCTATCCAATTGTACACCACTTAACACACTTTTGTCTCTTTCTGATAGTTTGGTTCATCCTTTCTACAACCCCATTTTGTTTAGGTGTGTAAGGAGTAGTCTTTTGTCTTATTGTACCTTCATATTTGCAAATCTCATCAAATTCCTTAGAACAATACCCCCCTCCATTATCATATCTCAAAACCTTTATCTTATGTTTTGATTGATTCTCTTCCATGTCTTTAAATTCCTTAAACTAAGTGAAAACCTTCGATTTATGTATCATAAAATAATTCTAGGTAAACCTTGAAACATCATCAATGAAGGACACAACATAACGAAATTTTCCAATAGAATCAATATCCACAGGACCAAACACATCCCTATTAATAATTTCTAATTTACTCTTTCATTTATTAATTCTTGAAGGAAATTATGCTCTATGTTATTTTCCAAACACACAATGCTCACAAAAATCAAAATACTCATCAAAATAGGAAAAATTGTCAAGTAACTTTTTATTTGTAATGGTTTTAAAAGCTTTTTCATGTATGTTGCCCAACTTATGGTACCACAACATACATGTATTTTTAGATTTTTTAGTCGCATAGGTAGATCAACATAAATAATGGCATTGATCCTAAATAGAGTTCCCAGTCTTGTCCCACTTGCTACCACCAATCTCTCTCACCAATCTGTAACCATGCTTATCAAATGTTACATGCGTTCCCAAATCATTCAATTTAGCTACAAAAATTAAATTTTTAGCCAATCCAAGAAAATGTAGAACACCAGGGAGAGTTTTTATTATCCCATCACTGAAACATAACTATACCTTGCCCCATCTAACTATCAGATATGAATTATTGTCCCAAAGGTAGACTTCACCTCCATCATATTCTTCATATGTGGAAAACCACTGCTTATGAGGAGTCATGTGATATGAGCATACTAAATCAACCAACCAGTGTTCATTAGAAATAATATTACATGAAGAAAGAAAGACTTCATTACCTAATTCTAAGGACTTTTTGTAGAGGAATCCCATTATTTCTTCTTGTTTCTGCATTCCTTCTTAACATGTCCCCTCTTTTCGCAATTTGAACACTTCACTCTAATTTTTTACTAGGAGTTTTAGATCTTCCCTTAGACTTGTCTTTAGGCTCTTTCTATTCTACTTTAGATCAACCTCTTTCCTTGGACCTTCCCTTGACATTAAGAGCATCTGTTGAGATATCCATAACTTTATTTCTCATTTCCCATGACAACAATTTCACAATAGGAGCATCTAACTTAGGATCTTCAATATTAGCACTAATAGCAAGAATATAATTCTCCCATGCCTTAGACAAAGAACAAATAATCATAATGCATTTTCTTCTTCCTCAATCTTAACATCAATAGAGGCTAATTGACTCAAAATCAAATTAAAAGTATTTAAATACTCAACAATCAAATCACCTTCATTTATTTTTATAGAAAATAATTTTCTTTTCAAATATAATTTATTTACCAAACTTTTGGGTTGGTATATCTTACCTAAACATTTCTATATAGAATATGTAGTGGATTCTTCATCTACATTTAAAAAAATTGAATCTACAAGACAAATTCATATTGTCCCCCATGCTTTTTAATCCATCTTAGCCCACTCATCTTGATCTATTTTGTCTAGTTTCTTTTCCTTTGTTGCAACCAACTATTCATCCCTCTCTTCAAGGAGATCTTCTATCTTTAGCTTCCACAAATTGTAGTTAGTTCCATAGAACTTCTCAATATCCAACTGAGATGTAGATGTAGCTATGGCTTCCACACACATAAATTTGTAAAACAAATTTAACCAAAACTCCCACTATAGCATAGAAAACATTCATTCTTCCACCCAAGAAGCAAAGATAGCTAGGCTCTGATACCAAAACATTAGAAATGAAGGCAAACCACTACAATATAGAAATCTAAAATTATATTGTAAATCTGAAATTTAATCCGTAAAATGCCAAATGGAGATTAAAACATGTAAAATCAACAACAAAGAAATCTGAAAACACATAAGAATCTCACAACACAATGTTTTCTTGGAGAGAACCCTTTCAGGTAAAAAAATCCACTAAGAAAGAGGCCAAGTTGTATCATCTTTGAAAAAGATTACAATACATTTGAACTTCCTTTAATCTTGCGTCCAATCTAATTACACCTATGTACCTATGAACCTTCAACTCATACTCTACAAGTTCCTCAAGCTTATGTTAAATAGAAAATACAAGCTAAAGAAGACAACCTAGAATATGGCACCTAAAATAGGAAAAATCCAATGCCATATTTGGGGAATCTAGTCAATAGGCTATTATTAGCCTCATATAGTTGTCATGACCCTTTTACAAACATATGTCACCCAAGATATGCAAATCCCAATGCCCACCTTGGGAATAGTCAACAACAGGCTAAAAATAGCATCTTACACCTTACAGATTGTCATTAAGATGCTATGCAAAGATGATCCAATAATAGTTGATTCCTTACAACATGTAAGGCACTAATAATAGAAGATGCTCTTACACTTGCCATAAGTCATTATTAAACTTAGACGCCCACCTTTCACCTACAATAACTCCTAAGATAAAACTTATTTTTTACCATCACTATAAATAAATATTTACTATTGTTAATGGATCAATCATCCCTTATGAATACATTTACAAAACAATATTGGAAGTAATTAAACACATAGGATTTACAAGGTTGATGGCACCTTAATCCTAACACTAATGCTACCACGTGCACTTGGTCTTGACAGAAATTGATGGCCCATCCCAATGAGAAGTTAACATTACAACACGTTTTCTTACTTTGTCTAATATGTGATAAGAACATAGTGGATATATTCGAGCCTAGCCTAACTCACAATAATCATTACTATTGATGTTGCTTAACCTAAATATTTCTAATGACTTGAACTTAATAACTTGAACATGCCATCATGTAGCCTTATAGAGCTCGGCATGGATGATCTTAATAGTGGTAAAGTCTATGACTATCGCATAGAAGAATTTAAAATCAAATTTTTTGCCTATGCACTAATAAATAAAATATAAATTCTTAACAATAAACATCATAAATTTGATCTCATTTTATTGGCTATAGGTGGCTCAAGGCAATGAAGTTAAGGACAAATAAGATTTTCCTTAGGATCAAAATAATGACTAAATATTAATACCTACAATAGTAAAACTTATTGTGGTTAAGCATGTCAATGTATCTACTCAATTTAGAGAATTAAAGAGGCATGAGAAAGTATTCTAAGGTGGACTTTGGTCTCTCTAGGTCTCTTCTAGGCATCATATCTTCCTATCAAAGTTGATCAAGATGCACATGGTGACATGTAACATATTAAATGCCTCAGTTCATCTTGGTAGCATATTTGAACTTTTCACAAACCATGTCACATCCCATTTATTTTGCCTAATTTAAATATTAGATTAGTAGCGAGCTATTAGGAATATAATTAAGTATGATAATTATATTTATAATTGTAATTGAAATGATTCTAGTAATGATTAATCATTTGGATAATTACAAGAATGTAAAATTATGACATGATTATTATTTATATTTAAATGTCAAATCAAATCATGATATTGATGATGACTAACTATCGTTCTTGTTTTTGTGAGTGTGACAGGAACTATAGACACTCTCACGTTGGAGAGAGAGTATCATTGAGTAGAGGTTTCTAGCCATTTGAATGCGATAAGATACGAAGGGATCTATTCGCACACTCACCTAGGTGCATTTAGCTTAGGTTACATTTTGTGTGAATTAATAATTTAGTGGAATGATTTTATTTATGCGAATTGCCTTCTAAGAATATGAATAAATAAAATAATTATATATCATACATGATTGATATACTTTCAAACTTTATTATTTTAAATATTTAAACTATTTAATGGATAATGTAGAATAAATTATATATTATGATACTTTTTAATTTTATACTTTAAATAGTATAAACATTTATATTAGAATATAAATAAATAAATATAAATAACACATTTGTATTGAAGATAAGGTTATATATAGTTTGTGCTTTCATGTTTTAAAGCATGATGAGCTTTTTGAGTTTTAAAAACAAAAGAAAGAAAAGTGGCAAGATTTAAAGCAAAAATTGAGAGCAGAAAATATAATGGGAAAGCTATTTAAAATGAAGCAATTATTCGTTTAAGGGAGGAAGGAAGGAGAGTACAACTTCGAAATCAATAAGTAAGTGTGGATCATAGCTGTGGATAAGTGAGTACAGTGTATTCATGCTCTACAAATTATTATTTTTGTCTATGGTTACAATATTGCTTGTCTAATGAGGTTGATTGCAATCAAAACTGCTCTCACATTTTAAGGAATATTTTAAATTATTTTATGGGTTTTCTTTCCCTTAATCTTGTCTTTCTGAAGCATTTTAAATTTTTAAAATTTGTTAAGAAAACAAGGTAGATATGACAATTTTACTACTGTCTGGTATTTGTGTCAAATCAACATTATCCAACACAAGTCTTCTAATTTTTATATTGTGGAAATAATTATATAATTAATTGTAGTATCTATTTAAACTACTAAAGGATGAACAAATGGATTTATTATCATCTTATATGCCATGGATGAGAATTTTTTTTTGGTATAACAATAAGAAAAATTATAACTAGAAAATGTTTCCTTGGGGAGAAATTCCAGCTATTGCTTAGGCCCTCAATAATTGATCTTTTACTCTTCACATTCATCTATCTTTCACTTCTTTAACTTTTATATGGATGGTAGATTATAGCCCATGCTTCAAGCAATAAATTTTCGTGTTAAAACGACAACAATACACTTCTTGGGTCAATGCACAAAGATGGGGGACCAAAAAGTGGCCATAACCACTTTTTGGTCCCATATGAGCTATAACATGAGTGCGTTATAACGCACTTGGATTTTAGGTTTGTAAAAAATCAAAATAAAAGCATCAAAAGTGAAACCTATGGCTCATTTACAAAAAATGGCCATAGGTTTCACTTCTACTACTGCGAGAGCGTTATAAGAAAGATAACTTCAATTTCAAAGGGTAATTGACAATTTCACCATGTCACCTCACCAATCTCCTGCTCCCGAGGACGTCGTACACAAATTGTAGAGGGTGTAGCAGCTAAACAAGGTAGGGTTTGATTGCTTTTTTTTGTGAATTTGAAAATAAATTTTTAATTTTGTAATGTTTTTATTGGATTTTTATATTGAATTTTCAGCCAATGAGCCACCACAAAACCTTAATCCAACATAGAAGGCTCAAAAAAAACCCCCTCAAACTAAGGAGAACCCTCAAAACCCCCCACCTTCATGTCCTCACCATCAAATAGACACACAAGAAAACTATTTAGGGTGAACTGAAGAAAACAAAAAAATAAACTGAAACCCTAATTGAAACATTAAATACTCTAAATGTGATGCAGAGCTACCCCCACTAAGGGGACCCAACTAACCTCTTAGGGGAAGAGGATTGTAGGGAAAAACAGGGCTTTAGGTCTTTGTGGACCTAGCTACTCCATTGGTCTCCTTGATGGACATGACTGTCCTCTCTTTGTTCATGGCTCCAACACTAGTCAACAACACCTCCAATAGGTTTGTACACATGGGCTCTTTCCCAAACCTCTTAGGTACCATATACCACCTATGTTTGATTGTTCAATTCTATCAAAACCACCAAAATGCTCTGGATGCAACTCCTTGTACCCTTTCCTTCACAACTAGCCCTACTTCCTTGTAGCCCTCCAAACAGGGTTTTTCCTTCATAACTTGCAAATGATAGGTCAAGCCCACAAAATAAAAAATGTTTCAAGTACCCATTTGGCTATTATTCAACATATCAAACATGCAACATAGGTTTGTTTGGAACATGTGCATAAAAAATTGACTGTCCTACTATTTTTATGGGTAATTAGCCCTGTTTTACAAAGGAAGTATGAGAATTACTCTACCCAAAACTGAAAACCCACTTTTATGAGCTTCCCCACATACCAACTAGACTATTTTTATAGGTTTTGGCATTTGCATGCATGGGTTTCTTACCAAACCAATAATCACCTATGCTACCTAGCCTCTTTTGCTTAATCCATGACGATATTAGGCTTCAATCACTGCAACAATAAGTCCCCTGCTCCTAGAATGTAGATTCAACACAAAATACAATCTAATAATATCCATTCTATCCATTTTGAAGTTGTGGTGTAGGTGGAACAAGCCAAAAATCCATTGTTTTCACTAAAACCCTCAAAATTAGGGTTTAAGAGCTAGTTATAGAAAAATGATGATAAAATGCTTCTAAATCAATGAAAATCCCTCCAAATGGATTCAAATGAAATCTTAAACCAATCTCTAGGCATTTTTAGACATTTTCTTTCATGACAGTATAGTACGGCCTTCCACAGGATGTTGAAAACAACAAAAAGATAGCAAATTGTAGAAAATAGGGTAAAATTTGTATTTTTCTTCTCTTCAAAATTACATGTCTTTCCTCTATGACCTGGCCATCATATAAAATAGCATGTTTACAATATAAGTGCTCATCCCACTACTCCACTGTTGTGGAAAATCAAAAGGAAGGCTTCAAAATAGCCTTTCCACTAAACTGTCCCAAAATAGCAATCCTAACTTAGGCAAAAAAATTAGGTTTCTAATTCACCACTACATGAAAATGTCCCTAGTGGGCTTTACTACATCATTTAAGACAAAATTCTACATAGGTTCTCATTATTGAGACCAAAAAATCAAAATTTGCTTTGAGGTCTAGGTGCCCCTGCACCAAAATGCAAGCACTGATTGCAGGAGAGCCCTTGCCAAGTCATTAGAGGTCATTATTTCTCAAATTGAATTGGTGACAAACCAAATCACTGAATGGAATGACTATAGGGAGAGGATTCGGCAATACTATGCTGACAAATTGTCTTACAAACAAGTTAAGGACAAAAAAATTACAAAATCTCAATTATGTTCACATTTTATCAATCCTAAAATTGGCCAAACACTAGAAGAGAGTTGCAAATGGTTCCCAATTCATTGGTGTGTGCACAATGGTATATTTGAAAACTTTTGGGATAGATGGTACATGGTCTTTGATGAGTGTCCTTGTAATAACAATGAGGCGCCACAATATTTCCTGAGAAAACTCTATTGTGAGTTCATCCTCAACCATAATCCTAATTACTTTGACATTTGAGAGTTCTAGGGTAGAGGTGGTGGCTCTACTCAAGATAGACACTTGGGGCACATTGAGACTAGAACCACGTACCTAGACCCCTCATGAGGCCAACACATATCTCACTCCCTTTGGCTTTGAAGGAGAGTGTTGAGGGGGAGACATTGCATTCATTGAGTTCTCTCACCTAGTCTCTAGCACAACATGGCGATGATCTTACCTAGGCTGTTGAGGGTGAGAGCAGTAGGTGTTGTTGGTCCCCACATCTTTGCAATTCATGTGGGAACTTGTGCGATTATGAGACCCAAGACTCTTGCCATTTAGGCAATCTAGAGATGTTGCAGAGTGTCAGGGCATTGTGATGTAGGGGCAACAACTAGTGATGGACACATCCATATTGGATGATATTGCCCTCACAGATGTTGTCTTATAGGAAACATTTGGTATTGACTCCCAAGTAATTTTTTACAAGGTTCAACTTGATTTAATATATTTGTATTTGACATTTCTAATTAATTATACTAGTATCTATATTATAAGTCAAAATTAATGTATGTAATTGTTTGCACTATGAAATTCCAAGGTCAAAGTATTCATCCTACATCTGTTAGCCATCCAGTGCAGGGTTATGAGAGGAGGTTGAGTCAACAGGTATGCAATTTATCACAAGATTGTAAATATAGTACATATATCAATGGTAATCTTATTTAGTGTTAATTTGATGATGAATAGGGAGCTTCACCACCACCACCATGATTTCCTTGGTCCCCTACATGCAGAAGCATTTTCACCGAGGTAAATTTTACCATTTGTAATCATTGTGCATTTAAATAATGTTATGTATCTATTTTGGTCAAATAACCTTGAACTCTATTTTCAGATGTTGAATATGGAGACTCCTCATCTTCATCAATCAGCGGAGGTGGGCATTGCTATAGCTATTTTTTCTGTAAATCCTTTGACTGAGGTATGAGCCAATAACATGTAAATGTCATTTTGTATTTCTTATTTTATCAATTGTCATTTAATGTACATAAATGATATTCGTGTTTACTCAAATTTGCTTCTTCATGCTTCTCATAGGAGGTCACAACTCCAACCTGTCCAACTACAGATGGAGAGAGACAAAAAATGATCAAGAGGGATCACCAACTAACGGTAAGTGGTTGATTACATATGGCATGTTATATATTTCATGTTTTCTATATTAATGTGGATATTGTTTGATTGTATTAACAGGTGGAGCTTCAAAAATCTCTGTCGAGGAGGTGTAGTCAACGGGAGAGAGAGGATGAGTCACTGAATGACTCTCCATATTTACAGCCAAGAAAGGGCTATCGATTATTTGATAGAAGTTCATAGGAAATTTGATTTTGGGACATTTTTTTGTATGCCTAGATGGCTTTGTATACATACTTTTGTATTTTACTGATCTATATCTTTGTATATTCTTGTATGGCTTTGTTTGTACATGCCTATATGGCTTTATATATACACTATATGTTATTTTCATGACATTATGTATATGACATTTTACATTAAATATAATATGATGATCAATTATGGTTACATGATATATATCGTATCATGCTTAAAAGTTTTGATATTGCGTACATGTTCTTTAATGCTTCCATGAAATGATATTATGTTCAATTATAGTTCAATATACGTGTCAAGTATGGTTTATTTAATTCAAATATTTTGATAGCATCCTTGAAAAATACATTTTGTGCATATCTTGCAATCATTGCATTCCATGAGACTACATTTCTTTGAGGCATCATGTCAAACAATTCACGCGCCTTATCTATGCTTCCACACTTTGCATACATGTCTACAAGGGCAACTGCAAATACAACATGTGAAAAATTTCCTATATCCTTTATGCTTTGATGGCTATGCACACCCTATTCTGAAGATTCCATTTTGGCATAGGCAAGGAGGATGTTGGATAAGGTTGTGGAATTTAGCTTGACACCCACCAATTGCATTTTCTTGAAAGTTTCTTTAAAGCCTTATCAAAAAATCCATTTTGTGCATATCTTGCAATCATTGCATTCCATGAGACAACATTTCTTTGAAGCATCATGTCAAACAGTTCACATGCCTTGTCTATGCTTCCACACTTTGCATACATGTCTACAAGGGCAGCTACAAATACAACATAGATCACAAAATTCCTATATCCTTTATGCTTTGATGGCTGTCCATACCCTTTTCCAATGATCCTAATTTGGTACAAGCAGGGAGGATGCTTGCAAAGTTATGGAATTTGGTTTTACATGTGCCAATTGTATTTGCTTGAAAGTTTATAAATCCTTTTCAAAAAATCCATTTTGTACATATCTTGCGATCATTGCATTCCATGATACTATGCATTTCTTTGAGGCATCATGTCAAATATTTCACACACCTTGTCTATGCTTCCACACTTTGCATACATGTCTACAAGGGCAGCTGCAAGTACAACATGTGACAAAATTCCTATATCCTTTATGCTTTGATGGTTGTCCACACCCTATTCTGAAGATCCCATTTTGGCATAGGTAAGGAGGATGTTGGATAAGGTTGTGGAATTTGGTTTTACACATTGCAATTGCATTTGATTGAAAGTTTATAAATCCTTTTTGAAAAAATCCATTTTGTGCATATCTTGCAATCATTGCATTCCATGAGACAACATTTCTTTAAGGCATCATGTCAAATAGTACATGCTCCTGTCTATGATTCCACACTTTACATACATGTCTCCTAGGGTAGTTGCAACTACAATATCTATCAAAATTCCCATATCCTTTATGCTTTTATGGATGTCCATACCTTGTTTTGAAGATCCCATTTGGGCATAGACAAGGAGGATGCTAGCTAAGGTTGTCAAATTTGGCTTTACACTTGCCAATTACATTTGCTTGAAAGTTTCTAAACCCTTATAAAAAAACCATTTTGTGCATATCTTGCAATCATTGCATTCCATGAGACAACATTTCTTTGAGGCATCATGTCAAATAGTTCACGTGCCTTGTCTATGTTTCCACACTTTGCATACATGTCTCATAGGGTAGTTGCAACTACAACATCTAACGAAATTCCCATATCCTTTATGCTTTGATGGATGTTTGTACCCTATTCCAAAGATCCCATTTGGGCATAGACAAGGAGGATGTTGGCTAAGGTTGTGGAATTTGGATTTACACCCGCCAATTGCATTTGCTTGAAAGTTTCTAAAGCCTTATTAAAAAAACATTTTGTGCATGTCTTGCAATCATTGCATTCCATGAGACAACATTTCTTTGAGGCATCATGTCAAACAGTTCACATGCCTTGACTATGCTTCCTCACTTTGCATACATATCTCATAGGGCAGTTGCAACTACAACATCTTACGAAATTCCCATATCCTTTATGCTTTGATGGATGTCCATACCTTGTTTCAAAGATCCCATTTGGGCATAGACAAGGAGGATGCTAGCTAAGGTTGTGAAATTTGGCTTTACACCCACCAATTGCATTTGCTTGAAAGTTTCTAAAGCCTTATAAAAAAATAGTTTGTGCATATCTTGCAATCATTGCATTCCATTAGACAACATTTCTTTGAGGCATCATGTCAAATGGTTCACATGCCTTGTCTATGCTTCCACACTTTGCATACATGTCTCATAGGTTAGTTGCAACTACAACATCTTATGAAATTCCCATATCCTTTATGCTTTGATGGATGTCCATACCCTATTCGGAAGATCCTATTTGGTTACAGACAAGAAGGATGCTGGCTAAGGTTATGGAATTTGGCTTTACACCCACCAATTGCATTTGCTTGAAATTCTCTAAAGCCTTATCTAAAAAATCATTTTGTGCATATTTTGCAATCATTGCATTCCATGAGACAACATTTCTTTGAGCCATCATGTCAAACAGTTCACGTGCCTTGTATATGCTTCCACACTTTGCATACATGTCTCATAGGGTAGTTGCAACTACAACATCTAACAAAATTCCCATATCCTTTATGCTTTGATGGATGTCCATACCTTGTTCAAAATATCCCATTTGGGCACAAACAAGGAGGATCCTGGCTAAGGTTATGGAATTTGGCTTTACACCTGCCAATTGTATTTTCTTGAAAGTTTCTAAAGCCTTATCAAAAAAGCCATTTTGTGCATATCTTTCAATCATTGCATTCCATGAGACAACATTTCTTTGAGCTATCATGTCAAACAATTCACGTGCCTTGTCTATGCTTCCACACTTTGCATACATGTCTCATAGGGCAGTTGCAACTACAACATCTGATCAAATTCCCATATCCTCTATGTTTTGATGGATTTCCATAACCTATTCTGAAGATCCCATTTGGGCACAGACAAGGAGGATGTCGGCTAAGGTTGTGGAATTTGGATTTACACCTGCCAATTGCATTTTCTTGAAAGTTTCTAAAGCCTTATCAAAAAAACCATTTTGTGCATATCTTGCAATCATTGCATTCCATGAGACATCATTTCTTTGAGCCATCATGTCAAATTGTTCACGTGCCTTGTCTATGATTCCACACTTTGCATACATTTCTCATAGGGAAGTTGTAACTACAACATATAATGAAATTCCCATATCCTTTATACTTTGATGGATGTCCATACCCTATTCGGAGGATCCCATTTGGGCACAAACAAGGAGAATGCTGGCTAAGGTTGTGGAATTTGGCTTTACACCCGCCAATTGCATTTGCTTGAAAGTTTCTAAAGCCTTATCAAAAAATCCATTTCATGCATATCTTGCAATCATTACATTCCATGAGACAATATTTCTTTGAGCCATCATGTCAAACAGTTCACGTGCCTTGTCTATGCTTCCACACTTTGCATACATGTATCATAGGGCAGTTGCAACTACAACATCTGACACAATTCCCACATCCTTTATGCTTTAATGGATGTCCATACCTTGTTCCAAAGATCCCATTTTGGCATAGGCAAGGAGGATGCTGGCTAAGGTGGTGGAATTTGGCAAGAAAACTTGATATGCATCCTTGAATTCACTCATAATTCATAAATTTATCATACAGTTACCTATGTGGGCCCCATTAGTGATCTCATAACATTAGTGAAAGGTAATGGCCAAGTAGGTAATGGTCTCTAGTAGCATCGACCCACCCACCCAACATGTTGGAGTAGTTGGTTCGGCCCCACGAGGTGGGAAGAAGAAAATATGCCCGTTGGCAACTTTTCACTGCTCTCAAATGACACATTTTGCAAGAATGCATACAATGTTGGCACGATCAAACGGTCTAGAGTTTACCAAAATTGAGATAGGGTACTATAAAGGGACTCAATGTCCACCTGTAGGTCTAGACAGAACATTCATAGGTGCCATAGATCGAGATAAAAGGCAGGCAAAAGTTTTTCAACTTTTTGCTCTTTGGGCTCTTCAGAGACTCTTGGTGAAACATAGCCTGGAATGATTGGGAGACCTAGGAAATGAACTGAGGCCTCCAGTAGCATCAACACACCCACCCCGATGTGTTGGTGTAGTTAGTTTGGCCCAACAAGGTGGGAAGAAGAAAATATTCCTTTTGGCACCTTTTCATTGCTCTCAAATGATGCATTTTGCAAGAATGCATACATTGTTGGCACGGTCAAACAGTCTAGAGTTGACCAAAATTGAGATAGGTTACTATAGAGGGACTTGACATCCACCTGTAGGTCTAGACAAAACATTCGTAGGTGCCATAGATCGAGAGAAAAGGCAGGTGAAAGTTTTTCAACTTTTTGCTCTTTGGGCTCTTCAGAGACTCTTGGTACAATGTAGCTCGGAAGGATCGAGAGACTTGGGGAACAAACTAACACCTCCCCTAGTGTTCACCTACCCACCCTAATGCGTTGGCATAGTCAGTTCGGCCTCATGAGACAAAGAATACAAAATATGGCTCCTACGAAGTTTCTATTAAACACTAATGACACTTTTTGCAACATTTCATACATCGTCGCAATGACCAGATGGTTTGGAGATAATAAAAAAACTAAGAGAGGTTATTGTGGAGGGACTTTACATGTAGTTGTAGGTTCAGATTAAATAGTCATAGGTGCCATAGATTTCAAGTACTAGTCTGTCATAGTTTGGTAGTTTTTTGCACTTAGGTCTCTTAAGAGACTTTGTCAGAATAATGTAGCTTGGAAGGATTGAGAGACCTGTGGAACAAACCGAGGCCTCCCCTAGCATTCACCTACCCACATGGACCTGTTGGCACTACCAGTTTGGTCCCATGACACATGAAATTAAATTTATGCTTGCTAACAACTTTTCATTGAACACAAATGACGCTTTTTGCAACTTTTGAAATATTGTTGCCACGACCAAATGGAATGAACATTTCAAAAGTTGAGAGAGGTTATTATGGAGGCACCCTACATAACCCTATAGGTCTAGATGAAATGTTCCTAGGTGCCACAAATTCTGAGAAATAGTCCGTCAAAGTTTGGCAATTGGCACTTAGGTCTCTTAAGAGAAAGCGTCAGCATAGTGCAGTCAGGAACGATTAGGATAGTTGAGGTGCAAAATAGGACCTTTCCTGGTGTTCACCTGCCCACCTAGATGTGTTGGTACTGTTGGTTTAGCCCCATGACACATGAAACAAAATTTATTCTATGAGACAACTTTTCATTGAACACAATTGATGCTTTTTGCAACTTTAAAAATATTGTCACCACGACCAAATGAAATGAACATTTCAAAAAACAAGAGAGGTTATTGTGGAGGGACCCTACATGACCTTGTAGGTCTAGAAAGAATTTTCCTAGGTGCCACAAATTCTAAGAAACAGTCTGTCAAAGTTTGGCACTTAGGGCTCTTAAGAGAAAGCATTGGCACAATGCAGTCAGGAATAATCGAGATAGTTGAGGTGCAAAACAGGACCTTGCCTAGCATTCACCCACCTACCCAAATGCTTTGGCTCTATCATTTTGGACCCACAACACACGAAATGAAATTTATGCTATGAGACAACTTTTCATTGAACACAACTAATGCTTTTTTGTAACTTTTGAAATATTGTCACCACGACCAAATGGAATGAACATTTAAAAAACTGAGAGAGGTTATTGTGGAGGTACTCTATATGACCTTGTAGGTCCAGACAAAACATTCCTAGATGCCACAAATTCCAAGACACAATACGTCAAAGTTTGGCAATTTTTGGCACTTAGGGCTCTTAAGAGAAAGCATCGACACAATGCAACCAAGAAAGATCAGGATAGTTGATGTGTGAAACAGGGCCTTGCCTAGCATTCACCTACCCACTCAGATGTGTTGGTGCTATTGTTTTGGCCCCACAACACACCAAATGAAATTTATGCTATGAGACAACTTTTCATTGAACACAACAGACGCTTTTTGCAACTTTTAAAGTACTGTTGGGCCACAAAAAAATGGAATGAACATTTAAAAGAATGAGAGAGGTTATTATGGAGGGACCCTACATGACCCTATAGGTCCAAATGAAACATTCCTAGGTGCCACAAATTCTAAGAAACAATTTGTCAAAGTTTGGCAATTTTTGGCACTTAGGGCTCTTAAGAGAAAGCGTCGACACAGTGCAACCAAGAATGATCGAGATAGTTAAGGTGCAAAATAGGACCTTGCCTAGTGTTCACCCACCCACCCAGATGAGTTGGAACTGTTGGTTTGGCCCCGTGACACATGAAATGAAATTTATGCTATGAGACAGCTTTTCATTGAACACAACTGAAACTTTTTGCAACTTTTGAAATATTGTCACCACGACCAAATGGAATGAACATCTAAAAAACTGAGAGATATTGTGGAGGGAACCTACTTGACCCTATAGGTCCAGATGAAATGTTCTTAGGTTCCACAAATTCTAAGAAACAGTCCATCAAAGTTTGGCAATTTTTGGCACTTAGGGTTCTTAAGAGAAAGTGTCACCACAATGCAATCGAGAACGATTGGGATAGTTGAGGTGCAAAATAGGACCTTACCTAGCCTTCACCCACCCAATCAGATATGTTGGGGCTGTTGGTTTGGCCCCATGATGCATAAAATAAAATTTATGCTATGAGACAACTTTTCATTGAACAAAACTGATACTTTTTGCAACTTTTGAAATATTGCTGCCACGACCATATGGAATGACCATTTCAAAAAATTAGAGAGGTTATCATGGAGGGACCCTATGTGACCCTAGAGGACATCAATAGAGGACACACTAGAGGACATCAATAGAACTGAAATTAGAGGACATCAATAGAACTGAAATTAGAGACACAATCATACACATATACAAATATAAATCAACTATACATATAAATGACATGAGAAAGTAGTGTACATATTCATACACATAAACAAGAGTGTTGTACATAATCATACACATAAAAAAGAGTATTACACATAAGTATCTCATAAGAGACATGATATTAGAGACATGATTGTAGAGAAGGAACAAAATTTTATTTATACAAATATACAAATCAGCTGTATATATTTACAAATAATCATGAAATTACAAAGTTTTTTCATTTACAATCAATCTAATGAACCATCCGGGTCTGCTCTACTATTTATTATGTCAAGTATTGCCTCGTGATCAGACTCACATACCTTCCACAAGGTCTTGTTCAATGGTCTACCCCCATATTTGATCAAATGAATGTTTGATGCCACAACAAGGTTAGAATAACATGGAATCTTCCTATGTGTGTCAAAGTCCTTGAACAACCACACATCAAACTTCTTTATTGGATACCTTCTAAGCCATGTTCCAGTAACAACCATTGATCTTGAAGGGTACTTGATAATTTCTCCACTTATAACAGGGGCATCTAATTTATTTTTTGCCTCAACACAATGGCACAAATAATAATATGTTCCTTCTTCATTGTCTTCAGTTGTAATAATTACATAAACATGCCCTACATTGATATGTGCATTCAATTTGATGAATATAGTCAACAATACAAAAAAACTACAAAATAAGATGGAATATTGAATTTTATTAAATTTGAATGCTGATAATACCTAGTTGAACTAGATCTAAAACATGGTCAAAGTCAATTGATGATTCAATCTTTGAGTTGTAGTGCTGTCGAGAGTCAATACGTGTCAATCAGGATTAGACTTATTATACACCATTCATTGAACCACTCCTTTGACTCACATTCATACTTTGTAATGAGATGTGCAATGGAATGTTTGTTTCTTTAGAAACAAGACACGAGTCCATTATTAGATGGGGGAGGTAGGGTGGTGGATAGAATTTGTTCCTCTCCTATGAGAGAACCACCACGAATGAAGGTAGTGAGACCAAGGGGATATGATGATGGATTTGGAAGGGGGTCAATAGGAGATGATGAAGGATCAATAGGATCTTGATTGTCATTATGCTCATTAAGATCCAAGCTATTTGTTTGATCATCTATGTTTACTTGGGAGCTAAGTGTCTCATCAAGAGAAGTGAATGTTGTTGGATCATGGATAGGGCTAGGTGGAGAATGGATAGGAGTAGTTTAGATATCTTTCTCATGGATAGTTGTGGGATTATAGATAGATGGAGTGATAATATCTTGATAATGGAATGCATAAAGTTGTCTAAGAGGATCATCATGGTTTTCTTGATCATAGATAGGATCCTGATCATAGATGGAAGCTTGATCATAAATAAGATTTAAGTGTGTTATGGATGGGATGAATTTTCTCATGGATAGGCTCTTCATCATAGATAATATCTTGATCATAGAGAAGAGATAGGTTATGGATAGGTTGAATGAAGGTGCTTTGCTCCTGATTTGGATTAGGGGTTGATGTTTATGCATTCTTTAGACGAGACTCTTGACATAGCTCTTTATTTTCTTAGATGGGAGTGGGAGACTCTTGGATAGGATTGATGGGTTCGAGATGATCAACAACATGAGTGTATAATGGATTTTGGCTTGGACTCATGGTAGGAGACTCTTCAATAGGCTTGATGGGTTGTGGGCTACATGATGGGATTAGAGGAATGGGCATATTGCTTGAAGGTTCTTGGATAGGTTCAAGGATGGACAGTTGATGACATGGAGATGGTTGATTCCTTGATAATAGCCATTGGATCACATCTTTCATGAGTATATGGGTGGATGGACAATATAATGGATGGATAATAAGGGTATATGGTGTAAGATTAGATTAGGATTAGGTGAATGGATAATAGGGGTGGATGGATTAGGATTAGGATTGGGATTTGGTGGAGGGATAATAGGATTGGATGGATTAGGATTAGGACTAGGTGGATGGATAATAGGGGTGAATGGATTAGGATTAGGATTGGGACTAGGTGGATCGATAATGGGATTTGATGGATTAGGATTAGGAGTGGAAAGATCCCATGGTGGAGGGATGAAACGGATTAATGGACTAAGATTAAGAAATTTAGAGGAAGATGGTAATGAAGGGATTGAAGGGTTTGATGGATTGGTGAATGGATTGCATGGTGGTGTTGGGATAGGACTAGGAGGCTCTTGGATAGAAATTTGATTAGATGATGATGGATGATACCCATAGGATGCATAAGCTAGAGTGGTTTTTCCTTTGTCAAAGGTAACATGAGGACTTAAGGACATGTGATCTTGGTGCAAAGGGTAACTTGGACTTGCATGTACATGTTGTGAAGGAGCTGATGATGAGTTTAAATGTTGGAGTAAGGAGTTGGATGATCTTGGGGTGGATGTTTTTGGGTATAGATGGGATAGGTTGATGTCTAATTGACGTGATATGTAGGTAGGCTATGTTGGTATGATGATGGAGTTAACACAAGGGATTGAGGTGTGATTTGTTGAGGGTGTGGTTGTGGTTGGACTTGTTGTTTTTGTGTTTGGAATTGTTGTTGTTGTAAAAGATCTTGTAGTTGTATTTAGGATTGTTGTTGTTGTATGATTTGTTGGAATTGTTGGTCTAGGGTTTGTTATTATTTTTGTGTGTTGATGTTGTGGTGGGGTAGTGACTTGTTCCTTTTTATATAGCATCCTAAGTTCATCAAGCATTTTGTGAACATCATAATGATCTTGCTCTAGGTTCTTGTTTTCTAGTGTCATAACCATTTTGACAAAGGATGGATTAGATGGGGCCCATGAATGGATTTATGATTAGAATGATGGACAATAGAGTGTGATGGAGATTATGTGGATGAAGTTGAATCAAGACAATAATGTAAGATGATATTGGGGTATGGATAATGGATTATGATTAGGATAATAGGTGGAAGATATGATTAGGCTAGAATTAGAATGATGATGTGGTGTGATTAGGATATGATTAGGATTTGATATGGATGAAATTTATTGGGTTATGGATAGGTTGGGATTGATTAGATTATAATGAAGGCTTATAATGACTAGGGATGAGGTGGATAAGAGGGGTGATTAAGATAAGACATGGATGATGAAGATAATTAGAATATGATGGATTGGATAGATTATGATGAAGTGGATAAGGTGAATGATTAGGATACGATATGGATTAAGATGATTAGGAATAACTAGAGACAAAATTGAATGGATTAGAGATGATTTAGGATTGATTTGAAATTGATTTGGATAGAGTTGGGATTGATTAGGGGTGAGTTGGAATTGGTTAGGGATGAAATTGGTTAGATTAGGATGAAGGTGGATAAGAGGGGTAATTAGGATGATTAGGGTTTTGATTATGATGAAGGGGACTTGGAGTAGGATGAAAGTGATGACAAGGACAAATAGGATGATGTGGAATGAATTTGTTGATATCTTAACTTAGGCAATTTGCAAACACAATTTTTCACATGTACATGCATAAATCACACACACAAGACACAATAGCAAATTTGACTTTGAAAATTAGTTGTTGTGATTATGAAGACACATCAAGCCTAAAATTAGTCAAATGGGTATGTCCAATAGGTCTTAACTAGGATGAATAGGTTTTCTAAGGATGTCCCTAATATACACAAGGTACGGGGCCCCCAATTCCATGAAATGAAAGTGAAATAATGCCAAATAACTGGGAGAAGAGGGTAACCCACCCTTCACCTTCACTTCCCCAAGGTATAAATTTCTTGCGGGCTTAGCCAAAATGACATGATTCCAACTTCCAAGAGGAGTGTCTTTCAATTCACTCCTCACTTTTTATACTCCATTGGAACACTAGAGTTGAGGTCATACCTTGGAGTGGTGTGTCTCCAAGATGGCCTTCTAAAAGGGTGAAAGAAGCAAATCAAGTGGTGTTTCTAATCTCCAAGATCACCTTGCAATGCGAGGAGAGAGCATACACACACTTGAATCACACTCGCAATGTTGATTGACCCTTAGAAATTGAAATGTGTGTGTGAAGATGAATTCAATAAAGGATGTTTTTGATTCCCAAGATCACGCTAAGTGCAAGGGAAGAGCATACACACCCTAATTCACACTCAAATCCACCAAGCAAAGAAAGAACAAGTTCATTTTAAGTTCAAGTCTAAATATGATGATGAAAACACCTATTCATTTTATGTCCAAATTGAAGTGTGATTTTGCAAACAAGTTATATGATCAATTGAAAATACAAAAGTTGGATTGTGTACATCGGGCATGCCAAAATGTATGCATAAAAATTGATCAAAGGAAAATAGAAGATAAATGTAATAAACGTGATACCTTCACCTTCAATCAAGTCCATACACTTTGATAGAACAAAGTAGATGCACCCTAATCTACTAGATTTTGATGCAATTCAAAAGGGTTCACCAACTCAACATGTCATTGCTTAGCATAAATCAGACATACAAACTAAAAATCTCACTATTCCTCTCATGCTTTCAAGGCTTTCAAACACCTGATAGGCCCAAATGGCTTAAATGACATCAACCAACTACACGAGGCTTTACACAAACTAATTTTCAATCCAACAAACTCAACTCAATCACCAAAACTCAGAGTACCCTCATTTAATGAGTTTTCACAAGGATGTTGTCTCAGCTTAGTAAGTCTTCCATTTAGGACAGTCATAAGTACCTTATGATCTAGAACAATTATTAGGGCTGTAAAAGAAGTTTCAAATACATTTTTCCAATGCACAAAAATCAACATATGATCACTTCGGAATTAGGCTTCAAAAAGTGGTTTGTTTTCAACCAAGAGGCCTAATTAAGGCTTCACCAAGAGGGCTTATTGGATATATGGTTTCCCAACACCAAATTATTCCAAAAAAGGCTCAACCACATTACATTATACCTGTATGAGCTTTGTAAATTGATAGCCATGTGTTTCCATGAGTATTTTGACAAACCCTTGCACCAAACTCACAAAATTGCAAAAAAACCTTATAACAGTCACCTAGGGATTCTTCAAAACTCCTCTAAAACTTCTCCAAAATAAATTAAACCAATGGTAAATTATTAATAACCTTAAAACAGACCTTCATGCAAGTTTTTACCAATTTCTAATGGTTAAATTAAAAGATATGCAATTTTTATTGCTTGCTGCCCTATGTTAATCTTAATCAACCCGCCTGAAATAAAATTGTCATAACTTATTCATACCTACATGGATTTCAGAGAAACCAATTGTATTTGAAATTAGACTCACATTAATTTGACATCCAATCACTCTTGCATCATTATCTTCCTGTACAAATTTGTACAAGGCATGAAAACTGAAAAGAAACGTTCAGAAATTGTAGAAGATCATGGTACAATCAATGTTTTGCATTCAAATTATTAACACCCCCCATACAATGATGGAGATGGCCTTTTTAAAAGCCTCTCAACTTCCTCAAATGCCTACAACTGATTCAACTATCTTTTCACCTACATGACCGCTCATCTCCCTAATTTGCAAAATTTTACATTCTTTGCAATTACACCCATTTGACAATTTTTACATTACTTTGCAATTTCAATCCTATGGACTCTAAATAACTCAAACTACCTTAAGATGGTCTATTAGACCTTATTACAAGGTTAATGTGGCCATTTAGGCCTTATTACAACATGAGATCATCTACACTTAGTCAAACCTAAGATTGCCTCATGGAGGCATGTACTTGCTAGGGTGCTCCTGCACCATACTCCTGTCCAAAAAAAAATCCAAGTCCACTTGGATTGGTCTTTGCAACTGGTCTTCATCCTTGCATGGTTGTCCTTGATGATCTGCTCCTTGAAACATCTCACCTTCATCTTCACTCTTGGTTTCCACTTGTTCATGCTAAGTGGTCTTCTGTTTGCCTTGCTACTTGGCTTCATCCTTGCAATCATTCCTGCTCCAAGTCTTCTAACCTTCCTTGCTCTGATACCAATTGATGTAGTTCAAAAGGTTTCACCAACTCAACATGTCATTTCTTAGCATAAATTAGACATACAAACTGAAAATCTCACTATTCCTCTCATGCTTTCAAGGCTTTCAAACCCCTGATAGGCCCAAATGGCTTAAATGACTTCAACCAACTATAAGAGGCTTTACACAAACTAATTTTCAATCCAACAAAATCAACTCAGTTACCAAAACTCAGAGTACCCTCATTTAATGAATTTTCACAAGGATGTTGTCTTAGCTTAGTAAGTCTTCCATTTAGGACAGTCATAAGTACCTTATGATCTAGAACAATTATTAGGGCTGTAAAAGAAGTTTCAAATACCTTTTTCCAATGCACAAAACATATCCAAAAATCAACATATGATCACTTGGGAAGTATGCTTCAAAAAGTGTTTTTTTTCAACCAAGAGGCCTAATTAAGGCTTCACTAAGAGGGTTTATTGGATATATGGTTTCCCAACACCAAATTACTCCAACAAAGGCTCAACCACATTACATTAGACCTGTATGAGCTTTGTAAATCGATAGGCATGCATTTCCATGAGTATTTTGACAAACCCTTGCACCAAACTCACAAAATTACATAAAAACCTTATAACAGTGATGTAGGAGCATCCCTAGTTCAAGAGTAATCTTGCATCAACCAAAAACATTTGCATTTTAGTTTGTTTGCATTTTAGTTCTTTCCTTTTTCCAGTTCAGTTCAGGCAGTTCAGTCAGTAGAAATTTTTAGCTTGTGGTCTAGTTTTTGGCATTTCACATCTTGCAGATCTAGACTTACCATCTACATTCATTCATCTACATCATATGAAGAATTTAGAGCATTTAGATTGGTCACTGGAAAGATATCACTATCAGAAGTTGACTGTTTTCTCAGAGCAGAGCATTCTAACAGTTCCTGATAACCAACTGAAGGAGAAGGCTTGCGGATCATTCCATGACTAGCGGATCTCCATGAAACATCATTCAATGTCCTGTGGTTCATGGCCGACCTTCCCCAAGGGTCAGCACATTGTTCCATTCATTTGAGGAAGTGTTCTATGCATTTAGGTCTGATCTATTTGTGAACATGTTACAACTCTTCGTTAGAGTTTGTGACCTTCCTTAGCTGATGCAGAGGAATCTAGTGGTCCGGAGTTGATATATAAAGATGTAATAGATCCTTAGGAAAGTAGCTATTCACATAAGAAATATCTGATAGTTTAGATTTGTGTGGAGGAACTTCAAAGCCTTATCTTGTGCATGTATGTACTCAGGCCTTTGAGCCCTAATTGTAATCCTGCATGTTGCTGGCTAGATTGTATTTGAATTATTTGATATACTGAATGACTGAATCTACATTTTGTTTATTTCTTTGAGTTGTTTCCGTTGTGTTTACTCTTGCTGCATGGTTTGGATTGTTCATTCTGTGAACCCTCCTACCGTGACTGCACCAAGTGGTATCAGAGCTAGGTTCGAATCTTGGAGTGTGAATTGAGCGAAGTTGGCGAAGGAATTCTATAAGTTCTTGTTGTAAGCAGATTGTTGATCCAAGGTAGGTTACTTGTGTGCAATCGATTGCTGATTGAGAGGCAGTTGTTTCTTGTAGCCCGATCGCCGAACCTGAGGCAGTTTGCACTTGATCCTAGGAAGATGCCATTGTGAAGAGTTCCTCCTATTGGTACATTGGCTAATAGAATGGATGAGATGATGGAATTGATGAGAACAATGTGAATTCATTTGGATGCTGTTGAGGAAGATAGGTGAAGAGGATTAACACTGAGACCTAATGCTGAAAGTGACGATGAAGAAGAATTTCAATCTATTGAACACACTAGTGAAACCCTAGGAGGTGATGAAGAAGAATCTGATCAGATAAAGATGTTGCAAGCTATTTCAAAGATTGGGAAAAGACCTAGAGTTGATGTACTAAACTATACTAGTAATTTGAATCCTGAAGAATTGATTGACTGGATAAATGACATGGAAGAATACTTTGAATATGAAGAAATTGAAGAGCCAGAGAAGGTGAAATTTGCAAAGACAAAGTTGAAAGGACATGCTGCTATATGGTGGAAAGAAGTTCAGTTAGAAAGAAATAGAAGAGGAAAATAAAAGATTACAAATTGGGACTGGATGGTGACAAAGTTTAAGAATCAGTTCATACATGTTGACTATGAGTTGGAGCTGTTGAAAAGATTACATAGCATGAGACAAAAGGAGAAATCTATGAAGGAGTGCACTGAAGAATTTCATAAAATGATCATAAGGTTAGGACATAGTGAAGCAAGCAAGGAGAAAGTCGCAAGATACATCAATGGGTTAAGATTGAACATTCAAGAGGAACTAAGTTTGGTAAGGATGACATCTTTGGAGGAAGCATATCAGTTTGCCCTAAAAGTTGAAGAGAAGCTGAATAAGAGACATGATCAGAGATAGAGAGGCAGAGGAGGTAAATTTCAGAGAGGTAGGACTTATTCTTGAGGATACAGATCATTTGTGGAGCAGAACAAGTCTAACACCCCAGTTAGAAAGGATGACAAAGATAACAATGCTTACCAGAGAGATGACATAAATTTTTACCGGAGAAGAAACCCTAGTGCATACCGAAATGAAGGATATAGAAGAGAAGTAAGAGGATTTGATAAAAGGACATTTAGAGGTACTTGTTTCAAGTGTAGAGGTGAAGGACATAGAGCATTTGAATGTAATCAGGGTATGATGCAGAGGAAAAGATCAACTTCATTTCCTATTGACAAAGTTTATTACAAGGTGTTTTAGACCCACAAACCAAAACCCACAACATAGCATCATTTTGTTTTTTCCAACATCTCTGACCCACACAAGGTTTCTCCATGCCTTCACATCCCTTAACTCACACAAAACAACAATTACCAAAGATTGTCCCAACATGCATGCAACAATTCCTTTGTTGACTGTCCTAAAACTAGTAGCCCTGTTTTGGGACTGTCGGTGCATAACTCTTGATGTAAACCTCCATTCAAGACTATTCAAGGCTTTTTAGATACCCATTACCCTTGTTATCAACATACAAAAAGATTAGAATAGATTACTTTGGAAGATATTACTAAACAAAAGACTATCACCATGCACATTAGGCCTATTAGGCATCAACCTACTAAGGGTTTATTGAAAATGGGTGTCCCACGACTCCCCATACCTCACCAATGCTTGGAACACTTCGTAAAAGGTCTTCTCATGCTTAATGAATCATCAAAAATTTATTTCCATTCGATATTCTAAGAAAACCTACACCTATACCTCTTGACTGTCCTTGAAACACTATTTTCTGGACTGTGACAGAAAAAAATAGTCATAAAACTAGATGTTTCCCACATCCACCTTAGCTATCTGGTTAGAGACCTCAAGGATTTGAAAGTACACACTATCACAATCATTTTCCACCAAGGGTTAGCAACATGCAAGGACAAAACAAGGAAGAAACTCATTTATCTTATTCACGGTTTACCCTAACAAAGGGTTTGGACTATCAACACAAAAAAATGCAATATCTTGTGCAAAACGAAACCAAAAATGCATGAAACCAAATGGGAAGGGAAGGTGATTGAAAGACCTTTCATGCAAAATCACTTAGAAATGACTCCCTACCCGTACAGGTCCGTACAATGCAAGAAGACAACAATTTTCTGAAGAAAAACATAGAAAAGCATTGCTTTTTTTTCTATTTCATTTGAAATCTCCAATCACCTCCGAGGTATTTTTTGATGTTACAAGGCCTAAATAAAGGCATTTCAACACTTGACTCTTCAGTTTCCAACTTCTCCAATGAAGGAAACTAACCTATGACCTTTGATATTCTCAAAACTGTCTTTTTAGTAACTTGATTGTTTTTTCCAAATTTATATTGGCAATCTTTACATTCTTTCCAAACTTCACACAAAACATTAAATATTGTCCTCCTAATGACCTAGACACATGAACAATTAATCAATATAAGCTTGATACAATGTTGAAGCATTACAATTTAATCAAACTCCAAAATTTAGTCTATGAAGCATCAGTTTATGAAGGTGCTCCTGCACCATACAACCAACCAACAAAATTTCTAAGTCCCTTGGAAATGTACCTGCAACAAAGTCTTTTTTGCATCTCCTCTGTCTTTATCTTCATCTTCTTCAGCTTTAGGCTTCAAATCTTCTCATCCATAGAAAGGTGACCAACCAACCAACAAAATCAAACTATCAACTTCACAGAGCATCCTCAGGCTCCTTCTACTCCTATCAGTGGAGTATTCTTCAGGCTGCAACATCAAGTGCTTCTTCAGGTATCCATCTCTCTACTGCATTACTACACCAACTCATCAAACCATTCATCTCACCCAACAACAGATCCTGGTGATGCATCTACCACTCTCTCCTCAGTGGTTTCTCTATGCATCCTTCTCTAGCCTAATCTCCATTGGAGAATGGTCATGACAGACCTCATCTTGTCTGCCCACACACACAACCTCAGAAAACATCCTCCTGCAGTTAGATGGACAAGCACCTGCAACCAAACAACTTAGCAAATAATGATCACCAACATAACATATTATAACATCTCCTCCCAGAGCTTTTGTTAGCTCTGATACCAATTTGATGTAGAGGAAAAGATCAACTTCACTTCCTATTGACAAAATTCATTACAAGGTATTTTAGACCCACAAACCAAAACCCACAACATAGCATCATTTTGTTTTTTCCAACATCTCTAACCCACACAAGGTTTCTCCATGCCTTCACATCCCTTAACTCACACAAAACAACAATTACCAAAGACTGTCCCAACATGCATGCAACAATTCCTTTGTTGACTGTCCTAAAACTAGTAGCCCTGTTTTAGGGACTGTCGGTGCATAACTCTTGATGTAAATCTCCATTCAAGACTATCCAAAGCTTTTTAGATACCCATTACCCTTGTTATCAACATACCAAAAGATTAACATAGCTTACTTTGGAAGATATTACTAAACAAAAGACTGTCACCATGCACATTAGACCTATTAGGCATCAACCTACCAAGGGTTTATTGAAAATGGGTGTCCCACGACTCCCCATACCTCACCAATGCTTGGAACACTTCGTAAAAGGTCTACTCATGCTTAATTAATCATCAAAAATTTATTTCCATTTGATATTTTAAGAAAACCTACACCTATACCTCTTGACTGTCCTTGAAACACTGTTTTCTGGACTGTGACAGAAAAAATAGTCATAAAACTAGATGTTTCCCACATCCACCTTAGCTATCTGGTTGGAGACCTCAAGTATTTGAAAGCACACACTATCACAATCATTTTCCACCAAGGGTTAGCAACATGCAAGGACAAAACAAGGAAGAAACTCATTTATCTTGTTCACTGTTTACCTTAATAGAAGGTTTGGACTGTCAACACAAAAAATGCAATATCTTGTGCAAAACAAAACCAAAATGCATGCAACCAAATGTGAAGGGAAGGTGATTGAAAGACCTTTCATGTAAAATCACTTAGAAATGACTCCCTACCACTACAGAGCCGTACAATGCAAGAAGACAACAATTTTCTGAAGAAAAACATAGAAAAGCATTACTTTTTTTTCTATTTCATTTGAAATCTCCAATCACCTCCGAGGTATTTTTTGATGTTACAAGGCCTAAAAAAGGCATTTCAACACTTGAATTTTCAGTTTCCAACTTCTCCAACGAAGGAAACTAACCTATGACCTTTGATATTCCCAAAACTATCTTTTTAGCAACTTGACTATTTTTTTCAAATTTATATTGGCAATCTTTACATTTTTTCCAAACTTGACACAAAACATTAAATATTGTCCTCCTAATTACCTAGACACATAAACAATTAATCAATATAACCTTGATACAATGTTGAAGCATTACAATTTAATCAAACTCCAAAATTTAGTCTATGAAGCATCAGTTTATGAAGGTGCTCCTGCACCAGGGTAGTACAAGTAAGAGGACAGAGAACAGTGGAAGAGAAGCCTATGTTGAGGAAGAACCTGTTGAATCACCCAGTTCTATTGGTAAACCTGAGAAAGGAGAATCAATGGTGATGAGGAGAGCACTATGTTCAGAACTAGATGCAAATCCGGAGGTAAGTGTTGTAAAGTTGTAATTGATAGTGGTAGTTCATATAACTTAGTTTTAGAGGAGATGGTGACTCAGCTGAAATTGGAAAGATTGAAACACTCTAAGTCCTATCAGATAGCATGGATTCAGGATGATCATAAGGTACTGGTGAGTGAACAATGTTTGGTGAAATTTTATATTAGATCTTATCATGATGAAGTCTTGTGTGATATTATGCCTATGGATGTTTGTCATATCTTGTTGGGTAGACCTTGGCAATATGATAGAATAACTATACATAATGGAAGAAAGAATACATACACTATAACATCAAATGGGAAAAGAATTACTTTGATTCCTTTGGAAGATGATCCTAAAGATGTGGTATGTAGGAATGCTATAGTTTGTTTGGTAGACGGAAGGAAATTTTTGGATGGTTTGAAACAGGAAAGTATGTGTTATGCCTTGATTCCTAAAATGCCTGAAGTAGTAAAGAAAGAAACTAAATCGGATGAGATAAAAGAGTTGCTGACAGATTATGAAGACATCATATCAGACAATGTACCTGAAGGATTACCACCTATAAGGAGTATCAGTCATCACATGGATCTTATATCAGGAGCAAGTTTGCCTAACAAAGAAGCACATAGAATGACACCGACAGAGAATGAAGAATTGAATGGATAGATACAAGAGTTGTTGAGGTAAGGTTTGATCATAGAAAGCTTGAGTCCTTGTGCAATACTTGCAGTGTTAGCACCGAAGAAGGATGGAGAGTGGAGAATGTGTACTGATTCCAGAGCAATAAACAAGATCACAGTTAAGTATAGATTTTCTTTACCTAGGATGGATGATATCCTGGATTGTTTGAGTGGAGCAAGATATTTCACAAAGATAGACTTGAAAAGTGGATACCATAAGATCAAAATTAGAGAAGGTGATGAATGGAAGACTGCTTTTAAGACAAATGAAGGATTGTATGAGTGGTTAGTAATGCCTTTTGGACTGATAAATGCACCGAGTACTTTCATGAGATCGATGAATGAAGTATTGAAGAAATTCTTGAGTAAGTTTGTGATTGTATACTTGGATGATATTCTGATTTTCAGTAAGACAAAGGAAGAACATTTGTGGTATAGTAGACAAGTTTTGCAGAGGTTGTGAGAAGAAAAATTGCTAATAAACATCAAGAAGTGTACTTTCATGAAAGAAGAATTGGTATATTTGGGATTTGTGATTTCTGTGGAAGGGTTGAAGATGGACCCTAAGAAAGTGAAAGCAATTGTTGAATGGCCTACATCGGAGAGCATTGGAGAAGTTAGACCATTTCATGGATTGACTAGTTTCTACTGGAAGTTCATTAGAAATTTCATTTCAATTTGTAACCCTATGACAGAGACAATGAGAGGTGACAGAAAGAATTTCAAGTGGACATCAGGAGAAGACAAAAGTTTTGAGTTATTGAAGCAGAAAGTGACAGAGCAACCTGTTTTGGCATTACCAGATTTTAATAAGGTATTTCAAGTTGATTGTGATGCAAGTGGAAATGTAATTGGAGCAGTGTAAGTCAAGAAGATAGACCTATAGATTACTTCAGTGAGAAGTTGAATGATGCAAGGAAAAGATATTCAGTTTATGATCAAGAGTTCTATGCCATAAATCAAGTCTTGAAGAAGTGGAGACATTACTTATTGCCTAAGGAGTTTGTGTTGTATACAGATCATCAAGCTTTGTAATATTTGAACAGTCAAGGTAAGTTGGATCAGAGACATATGAGATGGGTAGAGTTCATGCAGAGTTACACTTTTGTGTTGAAGTATAGGAGTGGTAAATCAAACAAAGTTGCTGATGCCTTGAGTAGAAGAAGGAACTTGTTGACAGAAATGAAAGTTGAAGTGTTGGGTTTTCATGAATTGAAGAACATGTATGAGGGAGACACTTGTGAGAGCACAAATGGATAAGGTGAGGGTTTGAATGGATTAGAGGATGACACTTGTCACCCTCACACTTCTTCTCCCTTGCAAGTGGCATGAGATGAGGAAGGAGAAGGTGACAAGTGTCACCTTCTCATTCCTCAAGGCCAAATTTGAAGGCCTATTTTATCTCCTCTTGGAGAGGAGTTGGGGGTTCTTTTTTTGAAATTTCTTTCTATTCTTGGAGGTTTTGGGGAGTGTTGGAGAAATTTTGGAGGCTTGGAGACTTGGAGAAGCTTGGAGCTCTTCTTCAAACATGCTTCCATTGTAGGGCTTTTGGAAGGTAAGCTCCATGGCAATAACCATTCCCCTATGCATGCTATTATTTTAGTGTATGTGATTGAAAAATTATGTTGGTTGTTATTTTCATTTTTGTGTGGGTTTGGGTGTGGTGAGAGCATCTCCATTGGAGAAAAGGCTCAACTCATATGGGGTGGGGGAGAGTGAACCTCCTTGAGGTCACCTCCTTAGTGTTGTACTATTTATAGCCTTGAGGGCATTCTATGGAGTTTGGGAGTGAGTGCCATAGTGATTCTTGGAGTATGATAGAAAATTTGTTTTGGATTGAGGCCTTGAGATTTTGTGATTTTTGGAGTTCTTGGGGTGACCTCTTGAGTTGAGGGGTCCACTCCCCTACCCCCTCCAAACTCATTTTATTGAGTTTTGTTATGTGCAAATCCTTGGGAGTAATTTTTGTGTGTTTGGTGATTTCATTGTTGTGGTGTGATTGTGAAACTGTGTGATTTCTACCTCCCTAGCTCGGGGGAGACCCACTAGCAGGTCTATGGTAGGGAGGAGGGCAATTTGCGTGGCCTTGGTTCCCCATTTTGGTGTTTGTATTATTGTAGGTTTTTATTGGATAAAATGGAGCTTTAGAGAAGTCCATTTTTAGTGTTTTGGCATTATCTTGTTGGCTGGTTTTGAGAGCCATGGCCTTGTAGGCCTTATTGTATTTAGTGTTCAATTTGTTACCCTCCATTGTGAATGTTGTGGAAGGAAATTTATTATGTATAAATCCTATTGTTGTGATTTTTATAACTATGCAATAAACTATTGTTGCATTAATTTAGTTATGGAAGGTTGCCAAAGAAAATATACATTTGTTGTTATGTATGCAACGAAAATACATGTTTATCATCTTGCTGTTGTGTTTATTTGATTTTGAAAATTTGACAAAAGAACATATATACTTGCTATTTATATTAAATGACATTTCTGTTTAGTAAAATGTCAATTTAAACAAAAAGGAAATTTAAATGTGAAATACTTCTTATTGTGACTTCAATGGTGTTTAATATGTGGCTGTTTGTGCATATGTGTTTGTTGAAAGTTTGATAGAAATGATTTTATATTTACTGTCATTTTATATTTAGAAAGAAAAGAAGTTAAAATGCTGATGTAGTCCCTTGAAATGGGCTTTAGAAATAAAAGAATTTGTTGTGCAAATTATATTTTATGCTCACAAAAAATGCAAAAATAGGAATTGTTTATTTATTGTTATAACAAAAAAAGTAGTATTACGCTCCATTTTATATGCTGTCAAAAGGAAAGAAAATAAATAGTAAGTTTGTTTTGTGTATTTTTTTACAAAAAAAAAAACCCTTCTGACTTAGTTATGTTTTTAAATCTAGTTATACTATTTTATTAGATGAATATATATATATAACCTAGACTCATTAAATAACACTGTGTATAAACAGTGTGTATATATATATATACATATATATATTTTATTGTTGCAAACTGTGTTAAACTTTTTACAAAAAAAAACAAATATTATGAATTGAGGCGAAATTAAGGGTTATTGTTTTAGTTTAAGTCAAAACAAAAAAAACATATAGTGGACGACAGCCGTGGGCCACCGTCCACTGTTCCAACAGACCGTACAACATATAACACACAGCCACAACGGTCTTGGTAGCGTCGCTGCCCCTGTACTCAATGCTGACCCTTGTTCCGATTCAAATGCCATTCGGCCTTTGCTGATGTTTGAGCAATTGTTTTTAAATCTGCAAAATATAACTATATATATATATATATATATGGATCTATTTACAAAATCAGGGGTAATAGATATACTGTTTTTGCTAAATCTACAGAGGTCTATATATATATATATAAGGGTTTCTTTTCCTTATATATATATATATATATATATATATATATATATATATATATATATATATATATATATATATATATATATATATATATATATATATAAAGGAAAAGAAACCCTTATTGGATATGCACAAAATATACCTCTGTGTGGTAAATCCTCATGGCAGCCTCCTCAAAAAAACCTTCAACCTGCAACAAAAATGGAGAAACAATGGAGGCAAAACAAAAATAAAAAACCAAAACAATAGAGAAGAAAAGATGAAAGGGCAAAGAAAAAGAATAAGATAGGGTTTTTGCCACAAGGAAATAATAGAATAAGATTAGGGCTTCCATTTGAGTAAACAATAAAATAAAGGAGATAGGGCTTACTTGGAGGATGTGTAGGAAATTAGGAGTTTTATTTTATTTACCCATTATTTTCCTTTATTTTCTCATGTGCACGGGAAACTAAGTTTCCCTCTCGTTTGCCTTTTTGGCCTTTTTAAATTGTTTGACCTTCCCATGTGCTTAATTTTAGTTGATTTAATATTCTCTTGGGGATTATATTTTAATTCCATGTGGAATTTATTTTTGTGCAAATGGGTTGTTTTTATTTTAAATGGGATGCTTTATCCCTTTGTAAGTTATTTATTTTGGGCATTCATTTTAATTATCTAGTGTGTTTTAAATTAATGTTTTGGGAGATCTTTTTATTGAAGCTATTTTTTAATTTAATCGATCTTATCCCGAGGGGATGTTTTAATTTATTCCCCTTGTCTATCTTTTAAACTTGAGTTAATTAATAAACATAATTGTTGAAATTATATTTATTAAAGGACTTAAGTATTGAGTTTTAATTTGGTCATTTATTTTAATTCGAATTTTATAATTTTGTTGAGTGGTTAAATTTATTTGACCTTCGAAATTTATTTAATTTATCCTAAATTTTATTTATTTTAATTTTTGCATTAATTACTTCTTGGGGATTTCTTTTTAAAATATTTTATTTCAATTATTGAAAATGCGTTATGCTGTCAAATTTTTCCCAGATTTTAGGGTTTTATTTTTATGGCATCTTTGCGACTTTCATTTAATCACTTCATTTCATCATGCAACCATCGTACCTTTGGAAGCGTTATTATATTTAATTTTTATTATGCATTAGAGTTAGGGTTTGATTTCAATTCAGTCAAAATCATCTCTCACCTAGGAAACTTAGGGTTTGAATTAAATCTATTCTAACCCTAGAAGTGGTGCACATCGCGTTGCATAACCGCCTAGTCGGTTATCATCATGTAGGGGATTGCGTAGGAATGTGCACTTCCCTGAGTATTGATTGACATGTTTACGCCTTATGCGTATTGCCACCATGCATGTAGACACGTGCGAGGGGGTTTCTAGGGACACGAGGAAAAGTTTTTAATATTTCGTGTCATGACCACATGTCAAATGTGGACATGACACGTGTGTTGCGTATCGTGACTGCATGGGAAATGTGGGCATGACAACACTGATTTTACAGAGCCTTGGAAAGCCTGTAAGGAACCTATTGTGACAGATAGGAGTAAGTGGTTGGACTATTTCATTTAGGAAGATATGCTGTTCAAAGGAAATCTATTGTGCATACCTAGAAGTTCAATGAGGGATAATTTGATCAAGGAGAAACATAGTGGTGGATTGGTAGGACATTTCAACATTGATAAAATAGTGGCTTTGGTAAGTGAAAATTTCTTTTGGCCTCAGATACATAAGGATGTTTGGAGATTTGTGCAGAGTTGTAGAGTTTATCAAGTTGCAAAAGGGAGTAGTCAGAACACTGGATTGTATAAACCTTTGACAGTACCGGAGAGACCTTAGGATGACATAAGTATGGATTTTGTAATGGGATTGCCTAAGACACAGAGAGGACATGATTCAATATTTGTAGTGGTCGACAGATTTTCAAAGATGGCTCATTTCATACCTTGCAAAAAGACAACTGATGCAGTGCATGTAGCTGACCTATTTTTCAAGGAGATTGTGAGATTACGTGGATTACCTAAGAGTATAGTTTCAGACAGAGACACAAAGTTTGTTGGATACTTTTGGAAGATACTTTGGAAGAAGATGAAGACAGATTTGAAGTTCAGTTCTACTTTTCATCCATAGACAGATGGATAGACAGAGGTAGTGAATAGGAGTTTTTGAAACTTGTTGAGATGTTTGGTTGGAGACAAAGCTGGAAGTTAGGATTTGATTCTTTCACAAGCTGAGTTTGCATACAATAATTCAGTAAATAGGAGTACTGGAAGAACACCTTTTGAGATTGTTACTGGAGTGAATCCTAGAGGAGTTATAGAATTGAGAGACATCAGTACAGAAGAAAAGAGGAGTGCAGAAGTAGAAGAATTTGTAGATCACATGAAGACAATGCATAACTAGGTGAGGAAACATTTGGAGGATATGAACAGTAAGTACAAAGAGAAGGTTGATGAGAAGAGAAGACATAAGGAATTTAAAGTTGGAGATGAAGTGATGGTGTACTTGAGAAAAGAAAGATTTCTAGTTGGGACTTATAACAAGTTGAAGATGAAGAAGTTTGGACCTTGTAGGATACTCAAGAAATTGGATTTTGGAAATGCATATGAATTGGAATTATCGGAGACATTGGGTATTTCACCTATTTTCAACATTACAGATCTATATCAGTATCATGAAGCAGAGTTCAGTGACAGCATGGAAGAAGACTTGAAGAAGCAGTTACCACAACAAGCATCAAAGTAGATAGAAGATATTTTGGACAACAAAGTTGGACACAACACCAGAGGAAGACAATACAAAGAATATCTTGTGAAGTGGAAAGGCAGACCAAAAGAAGATTCATCTTAGATTTCTCAAGCTAAGGTGGAGCATCTTGGTTCTCCCCTAGCCCCAACAAAGTGAGGGACTCACTTTTTCAATAACCCCGATGTCTGATATAGGAGCATCCCTGGTTCAAGTGTAATCTTGCATCAACCAAAAACATTTGCATTTCAGTTTGTTTGCATTTCAATTCTTTCCTTTTTCTAGTTCAGTTCAGACAGTTCAGTCAGTAGCAGTTTTCAGCTTGTGGTCCAGTTTTGGCATTTCACATCTTGCGGATCTGGACTTACCATCTACATTCATTCATCTACATCATATCAAGAATTCAGAGCATTTGGATCAGTCACCGAAAAGATATCGCTATCAAAAGTTGACTATTTTCTCAGAGCAGAGCATTTTAATAATTCCTGATAACCAGCTGAAGGAGAAGGCTTGCGGATCATTCCTTGACTGGCGGATCTCCATGACACATCATTAAATGTCTTGTGGTTCATGGCTAACCTTCCCCAAGGGTCCGCACATTGTTCCATTCATTTGAGGAAGTGTTCTATGCATTTAGGTCTGACCTATCTGTGAACATGTTATAGCTCTTCATTGGAGTTTGTGACCTTCGTTAGCTGAAACAGAGGAATCTAGTGGTCTGGAGTTGATATATAAAGATGTAATAGATCCTTAGGAAAGTAGTTATTCACATAAGAAAGATCTGATAGTTTAGATTTGTGCGGAGGAAATTCAAAGCCTTATCTTGCACATGTATGTACTCAGGCCTTTAAGCCCTAATTGTAAGCCCACATGTTGCCAGCCATATTGTATTTGAATTATTTGATATACTAAATGACTTAATATGCATTTAATTTATTTCTTTGAGTTGTTTCCATTGTGTTTACTCTTGCTGCACGGTCTGGATTGTTCATTCTGTGAACCCTCCTATCGTGACTGCACCAAATAGTCACCTAGGGCTTCTTCAAAACTCATCTAAAACTTCTCCAAAATAAATGAAACCAATGGGAAATTATTCATAACCTTAAAACTGACCTTCCTACAAGTTCCTACCAATTTCTAATGGTTAAAATGAAAGATATGCAATTTTTATTGCTTGCTGCCCTGTGTAAATCTGAATCTACCCGCTTGAAGTAAAATTGTAATAACTTCTTCATACCTACATGGATTTCAGATAAACAAATTGTATTTGAAAGTAGACTCATAGTAATTTGACATACAATCACTCTTGCATCATTAACTACCCATACAAATCCGTACAAGGCATGAAAACTGAAAAGAAACGTTCAGAAATTGTAGAAGATCATGGTACAATCAATGTTTTGCATTCAAATTCTTAACACCCCCCCATACAACAATGGAAATGACCTTTTTAAAGGCCTCTAAACTTACTCAAATTCCTACAACTGATTCAACTATCTTTTAAACCTACATGACCGCTCATCTCCCTAATTTGCAAAATTTTGCATTCTTTGCAATTACACCCATTTGACAATTTTTACATTACTTTGCAATTTCAATCCTATGGACTCTAAATAACTCAAACTACCTTAAGATGGTCTATTAGACCTTATTACAAGGTTAATGTGGTCATTTAGGCCTTATTACAACATGAGATCATCTGCACTAAATCAAAACCTAAGATTGCCTCATGGAGGCATGTAGTTGCTAGGGTGCTCCTAGACTAGCTTTATTCTGAGAGATTGATAGAATGATTGATATGTTGGTTTCTCATGATTCCTGCAGCATAACATTACTTTGTTGCATGTTCTAATTGCTTGGTTGATGCTAGATTTATAGATTTTTGATGATGGAGGGAAGAAGATTTGATTTTGGAGATAGAGATTTGTTTTTTGCTTTGTTTGATAAAAGAGGAAATAAATTAGGTAGAAGATCAGATTTGAAAGAGGGAAGGGATTTGAATTTTATTTGATTTAAAAGGAAATAAATCAAAAGGAAGATGAGAGGATAATTGAGAGGATTATCTTAAATAATTTAATTAGAAACACATGAGTTAAAAAAGGAAAGAAATCGAGAAGATGTGATTTGGATTTTATTAATTAAATAAATATTTGGTTTATTTAACTAATGTTGGATGATGATTTAATTAATTAAATAATAAATTATTGAATTAACTTTAGAAAATTGAAAGGATTAATTAAGTAATTAATAATTATTTAATTAATGTAGAAGAATAAGGTTGAATGATTGAAATTAATTAAATAATTAAGAATCATTTAATTAATAATCAAGTTAGGAAGTGAGGCTAATTTCAGGTATCTACATTTTGCCCCTCTTTGAGATGGTGTTGTGAAGTAACATCATTTCAAAGAAAGATAAAATATAGTGCTTGGTTGGATAGAAGAAGATGGTAGGATTAGGGATGATGAAGGATCAATGGGGGATACTGGGGGAATAATATGCAATAATGGTGTGGGAATGAAAAATGGATGACTTTGGAGGCTTGGATCTTGATTATCATTATGGTCATTAAGATATGGTGTAATAGGATCCAAGTTATTTGTTTGATTATCCATATATACTTGGGAGCCAAGTGTCTCATCAAGGGAAGTGGATGTTGTTGGATCATGGACAGGGCTAGGTGGAGAATGAATAGGAGTAGTTTGGATATCCTGCTCATGAATAGTTGTGGTATTATGGATAGGTGGAGTGATAATATATTGATCAGATAATGAATAAAGTAGGCTAAGAGGATCATCATGGATTTCATTATCATAGATAGGATCTTGATCATAGATAGGAGCTTGATCATAAAGGGGCTTACCATGGATAATGTGGAAGTGGTTATGAATAGGATGAACAAGGGTGTTTCGATCTTGATGAGGATAAGGAGTTGGTGTTTCCACATGCTTTGGGCTAGACTCATGACATAGCTCTTGGATTTGGATGGAAGTTTAAGGTTCTTGGATAGACTTGATGGGTTTGAGATGATCAACAACATGAGTATATAATGGATCTTGGCTTGGAATCATGGTAGGAGACTCTTCAATAGGCTTGATGGGTTATGGGCAAGATGATGGGATTAGAGGAATAGGCATATTTCTTGAAGATTCTTATATAGGTTTAAGGATGGGAATTTGGTGACATGGAGATGGTTGATTCGTTGCTAATAGCCATTGGATCACATCCTTCATAAGTATATGGGTGGATGGACAATATAATGGATGGATAATAAGGCTGGATGTTGTAGGCTTATGATTACAATTTGGTGGATAGACAATAGGATTCGATGGTGGATTACGAGTGGATAGATCCCATGGTGGAGGGATAAAAGGGGTTAATGGACTAGGAGGTACATGGGTTAAGGGATTAGGATTAAGAAAGTTAGAGGAAGATGGTAATGAAGGGATTGAAGGGGTTGATGGATTGGCGAATGGATTGCATCATGGTGTTGGGATAGGACTAGAAGGCTCTTGGATAGGCATTTGATTAGATGATGATGTAGGATACCCATAGGATGCATAAGATATAGTGGTGTTCCCCTTGTCAAAGGTAACATGAGGACTTAAGGACACATGATCTTGGTGCAAAGGGTAACTTGGACTTGCATGTTCTTGTTGTGAAGGAACTTGATAGTCTTGTAAATGGATTTGATGATGAGTTGAAATGTTGCAATAAGGAGTTGGATGACCTTGGGGTGGATGTTGTTGGGTATACATGGGATAGGTTGCTGTGGAATTGCAATGATATGTAGGTAGGCTAGGTTGGTATGATTATGGAGGTGACACATGGATTGAGGTGTAATTTGTTGAGGGTGTGGTTGTGTTTGGACTTGTGTTTGTGTTTGGAATTGTTGTTGTTGTAAAAGAGTTTGTAGTTGTATGTGGGATTGTTGTTGTTGTATGATTTTTTGGTCCAGGAGTTGTTGGAATTGTTGGTCTAGGGGTTGTTGTAGCTGTTGTATGTGTTGATATTGTGGTGGGGTAGTGACTTGTTCCTTTTTATATAGCATCCTAAGTTCATCAAGCATTTTTGAATACCATAACAATCTTGCTCTAGGTTCTTGTTTTCTAGTGTCATAACCATTTTGACAAAGGATATATTAGATGGGGCTCAAGAATGGGATTATGATTAGGATGATTAAGAATGTAGAGTGCGATGGAGATTATGTGGATGAATTTGGATTAAGACAATGATGTAGGATGATATGGGATTATGATTAGGATAATAGGTGGAAGATATGATTAGGCTAGAAATATAATGATGATGTGGAGTGATTAGGATTTTAGATGGATGAAATTGATTGGGTTATGGAGAGGTTGGGATCGATTAGATTATGATGACTTGGCTTATAATGATTAGGGATGAAGTGGATAAGAGGGGTGATTAGGATGACTAGAATAAAGTGATTGGATACTTGAGATGATGAGGATGGGTAAGGAGGATGACCTCGATAATTAGAGATGATAGGATTGGATGATTAGGATAATGAAATGGATAACCAAGATGGTTAAGATAATTAGGGTGGATACTTAGGATGATTAGGGTTTAGATTATGATGAAGGTGACTTAGATTAGGATTGAAGTGGTGACAAGGATGATTAGGATGATGTGGAACGTATATGTTGATAACTTGACTTAGGCAACTTGCAAACATAATATTTCACATGTACATGCATAAATCACACACACAAGACACAATAGCAAGTTTGACTTTGAAAATTGATTGTTGTGATTATGAAGACACTAGAAGACACAACAACAAGCCTAATACTAGTCAAATGGGTATGGTCAATAGGTCTTAAGCTAGGATGAACAAGTTGTCTAAGGATGTCCCCCAAGCTACACAAGGTACGAGGGGCCCAATTCTATGAAATGAAAGTGAAATAATGCCACACAGCCAAAAGAAGAGGGTAACCCATCCTTCACCTTCACTTCCCCAAGGTATAAAGTTCTTGGGGGCTTAGCTCGAATGACAAGATTCTAACTTCCAAGAGGAGTGTCTTTCGATTCACTCCTCACTTTTTATACTCCATTAGAACACTAGAGTTGA